>CM069543.1:9069318-13869318 GCA_035773235.1 Eospalax fontanierii
ATGTGATTTTGTTGTCGTTTTGAGACAGGGTCTCACTATGTAGCCCCAGCTGGTCTGGAACTCGATGTATATCCCCCACACCCCTAGGCTGGCCTGGATCAGCCTGCCTCTGCCTTCTGAGTGCATCCAGCTCATACCCACGCAGTGTACTTTGATCATATTCTCCTCTCCCATCCACTGCACATCTTTGCCCTTCCTTCATGTCTTTTCTTTTTTTTTTTTTTTTATTAAGCCCATTAATTCCAATTTGTGATGTCCAAATGCTCTTGGGTATGGGTCTATCCACTGGAGTGTGGTCAGTTAAAGAAGATGGACTCTTCCTCTCGCAGTAGCTATCAATGTCATACAATGCCTGAGGACAGAAGAGGATGTTGTATTCTGTGCAACTGGAGTAAGGGACTGTTGTTTGCCACCATGTGGGTGCTGGGAATCAAACCCTGGTCCTCTGCAAGAGCAGTCAGTGCCTTAACTGCTGAGCCGTCTCTCCAGCCCCACCTCCTCCCATTCTGGGAATTTTGTATGGCCTGAGCTTGCTCAGGGCCTGTGCATGTGGCCATGACTGTGATCACATGTACAGTCCACTGTAAATTCACATGTGCAGTTACCCCATTGTGATTAGAAAGCTGTGCTCTGTTATAGGCATTCACCACCTCTTTCTGCTTCTTCTTCCTCATGGTTTCTGAGCCGAGAAGAGGGTGTGATATGGCTGTCCCTTCCAGGGCTGAGCACTCTGCAGTCTGATTCTCTGCACAGTGACCAGTTGTGGGTCTCTGCTAGTTGTCCTCTACTGCCAAAAGATGCTTCCTCTGGTGATGGTTGAGAGACGTACTAATCTTGTTCTTAAGTGGCACTGTTTTCCTGAACTGTGTAGAGAAAGTTTCATTTGATGGAAAAATCCAAACGATAGTTTCTGTATTTAGGAGCAGAGTTTGCTTAGAGACTGCGCACCGTGTGAAGAGCTGTACCTTTAGGTTTCCTTCCTCACTGCAGTGATGCTTTTATTACAGACTTCTAGTTTTAAGACCTTGGCAAGAGGAACAGGAAAACACTTGCACTATGGAGGAAGTCACTGCTCATCAACAAAGGTAAAAACAAGGCCATTTGGCTCTTAGAGAAGTGGGATAGATGCAGCAGGAGGCGGAGCTCACCCGTTACCGGTTTCTTTCCAAGTGCCCCAACTGCCTGAATCAGGCCTTTCTTGAAAGCTTGACAAAATATACAAGCACAAAATAGAGAATTATAGATCCTGTGGATGATGGTGGCATCAGAGGAACCGTGGCCTGCTGAGCCCCGCGCCAGTCTTGGTGTGAGCTGTGTGACCCTGGGGAGCTGTACTAAATACGTACTCATCTCTGATAGGGAAGCAGAATACCACTGAAGTCCAGTGTGAGGAAGGAAGGGGCTTTCTTGGTGTTACTTACAGGAGTGTGGCTGAGAGATTACTTAGAGATCCGGAATGAGTCAAAGACAGCTGCTCACACAGGCCCACCCTGCCTGGGTGACGGCCCAGGAAAGCTGGAACTCTGGAACTTACTGTATGACTTGTTCGCATCTCAGGAGGCTGGAGTGTGTCCTTTTAGGAAGCCTAGCTGGTATGTGTCTTGTCCAGGTCACTTGGCTGGTCTGAGGGTATCTCAGACCCTACAACCTTCCCGCCTTTACCCCCAAACCCCACCTTTAAGTTTCCGCCTTCTGTAACTGTCAAAAAGGCCCCCCTACATAAGCCCCTGCATTGGCTCTAATAACCGAACTACCCACCGACGTAGTATCCCGGGAGCTCCTCCTCCCGATGCACTTTGAGCCACCTGAGGACCTGTTTGATCGTCCTCCATTCTCTGGCATGGCTGGAGCACAACAGCCGTGCTGGGAATGGAGACCCACCCACATGTCCTTACTGCTTACATGTGCTTGATAGAAGCCTTGAGCAGCTGGCCAGTTTCAGGGAGTTCATGAACCTTTGGGGTTGGTTACTTCCTGAGATTTAAGGAGCTTCCCTGCAAGATGGACTCTTTCACCTCCTGTTAGAGCCTTCTGAGTCTTAAGAAGCTCCCTGCTAAGATGGAATGTTTTATCTTAAGAGAAATTTGCTACACAACAGTGAGCGGGGTTCCTAGGTGAGAGGAAGCTGGGCGATGTGCCTTTGTAGGGAGGGCTGTAGAGTGTGCTGTAACTTGGCTTAACATGGGTGGAATGTCCTAGGGATTTCAGAGGCAGCTAGAAATGGAGTGTGTGGCTTTGACAGAGGCAGCGTGGGGGTCACAGAGACCCGTGACACGAGTGGGAATTGGGACAGACCAGTCATCAGGGTAGGCAGGAGCCATTCTGAGAAAACAGTTTCCCCTCCGTGATATTAGTGGATTCCAGACAGGTTTAGATGCCCTGGGCATGGGTACATTGTTACCGCTGCCTGTGCAGTTCAGGAAGAAAGAATGAACAACAGCTCTCTGAGTTTGAGGCAACTTTCTCTTTCTGAGCATGATAGACTTAGGATATTCTTCCAGAGACTCTGCTGGTTTGGAGATTAGAAGGGGTGGACAGCTTTGGTAGACATCCCCGGAGATGATGTGAATCTCATCATTTAAAGGAGACATGTCTGAATTATGTGACTTGCCAAATTTGTATGCTCCACCACTGTCCAGTGACACGAGGACTTGAGAGTAAGACCAGACCAGCAGGTAAAGTTGAAGAGTCTGGAGTTTTCCACAGACCTGAGTCTGCGGTATGTTATCAGCCCCACATTGCATCAGACAGGAAGCACATGACCTATGATATATGATGGAGAGGCTCACCTTGGACTTGCATATGCATATGCATGCTGGGTCTCGGTATGTGTGTTTTGATTGGGTTGTTTCTAGAAAAAGCCCTGATTCTGGCAACACTAAACTTTATATTCTATATAAAATCCAGTTTGACCATTTTGTCAGGTATGAGATTTAAAAGTTTAGTCAGGAACTTCATTAGGGCTGAAACGGAATCAGTGACTCGCGGCTGAAAACAGCTTTGAAGAGGAACTCATGCAGGGCACAGCTAATAGATCTTTGTAATTACACTGAGAGAGCCAAGGACCAGCTCTGTGTCTGGGTCAGTTTGTTTCCTTCTGGTGAGGGGGTGCTGTTACACTGCACCCACCCGCCTGTCAGGACATTGTCTGGGATGGCAACACCCCAGAAAACCATAAATTCAGGTCTTCCTCTGTCGTGCTAGGGCAGCAAGCTATCATTAGCTCTGAAAATCAATAGTGAAAAACTACTCATCCTCCTCCAATTTTTACCCTTCCCATGTATGATGTTAATCAACAATATAACCATATATTTTTGGATGATGCAAGGTGAATGTCTCATGTCCCCCCTCTTGGCTAGTTTTAATTGTCAACTTGACAAAGCCTAGAGTCATCTAAGATGAAAGCCTCAGTTGAATTGTCTAGATCAGACTGGTCTCTGGTAATGTCTGTAGGGGGATTGTTTTGATTATTAATTAATGTAAAAGAGTCCAGTCCACTGTGGGTGGTGCCATTCCTAGGCAGGAACATCTGGCTGTCTTAAGAAAGGTAGCTAAGTGGGCTAGAGCGATGGCTCAGCAGTTAAGAGCACAGGTTGCTCTTGCAGAGGACCTGGGTTCAGTTCTCAGCACTTACATGGTGCTAACAACCATCTGAAATTCCGACATCCTCTTCTGATCTCACAGGCATTTTAGGGCATGGGTACACTTACATGAAGGGAAAACATTCGTACACATAAAATATAAACAAACAAACAAAGAAAGAAATGAATAAAATCAGAAAGTTCCTGCCTTGGATCCATCCCGACCCCTCAGTGAGGGGCTGACCTGGAAGTGCTGGTAAGCCCTTTCCTCCCCTAAATTGGTTTTGTTTTTTTGGTCAGGGTGTTTATCATAGCAACAGAAGAAACCTGAATAGTACCCGTTTCACCCATTTCAGAAACTGCCCAGATCACAAATATCACTGAACACTGACTCATTCATGGTTGTTCATGGCAGTCACGGGGAACACCACATAAATGAGTGGTGGTCTCTGCTATTGAGGGCTTGACATTGGTTGGAACTGAATCTCAGAGCATTTGAAAGTCTGAACTAAACAGAGCTGATGACAGCAACCACGTTCAATTGCACTGAATTGCAGAGACAGCTCTCTGTGCTTTCTATGTCCCGTGGTCAGTTCCTGGGCGAGCACTTACTAAATGACTATCTACTTGAGTTTGAATTAAAGAGCTCACATAGTAGACACATACCACATTTTCTTATTTCTTCCTCGGGTATTTTCATATCCTGACTCTTGTCAACACTACTTCAACTGACACAACCTGTGTTCAACCCCTAGAATCCCACAAGATGGCCTCTGACCTCCACACGTGGGTCATGTGTGCTGCCCACAACACATAAATACATGTAAAAGATATTGATTTTGGTGTTCTCTCTGCCCCTTGTTCCACTGTGTTCCATGAGCCTTAGGTACAGAGGTTCCACTGTAGACATGTCTCTTAGGGTTGGGCATTGTACAGAAACTTAATCTCTGTGTGTGATCAGTTGTGGCACTCTGTAAAAGTCCCCATCTGTTGCAAACGAAGCTTCTTTGATGAGTGGTGACTGGTATACTTGTCTGTAAATGTAAAGATCCATAATTAGCATATAGTATTACATTTTCCAGGGATGTGACAGCCTTGGGTTTTCTCTGAGATCTATGTCCTCTCCAACTATTTGTATTTGGCTATGTTTACAGCACCACACAGGAGTTTCCTCCCATTGAGTGGACTTTAATTCCAATTAGGTAGCTGTTGATTACCCCAAGGTAAAAGTGCCACTACTGCCCCAATGTAGTGTGCTGTGCTGGTCATTGATGTGGTTATTAGGCCTTAAAGCTGGGGTTGGACCATCGATTGATGTTCTCCCTCAGCAACTTGCATAGTGTTCTCTAAAGCTTTGAGAGCGAACCTTCAGGGAGGTGGCTTCTAGGTTAGTTCCAGCTCCATGGTTCCAAGTCCTGTCTCTGAAGCATGTCCTGTCTTCAGCAATAGGGTCTGGCCTTCAAGTTCTGGGAGGGAATCAAGGGCCGTAGCAGTAGCCTGTGTAATTTTGGGAGTCCCTTGGACTACCCTGGCCAACAGCTTGAAGGAAAGTTTCTCCTGTTTGTCACTCTTTCTTGTATATATAGCTATACACATGGACTCATGTAAAGATATTGTGTGGTAAATTTTCTGTAGGTTTTTGAACTAACACATTTCCTTCTGATTTTTACATGCAGCTCCCTCATGAGGATGAGGGCCATGAACACGAAGGGCCACAAATGGCCAAAGCACAGGGAAAAAGAGTCCCCACCCGGGGCTCAGGGACCACTGTGGAAGAGGGGCAGTAAGATTGTAAGAGCCAATGAGGAGGTCATGACCATGGAAATAGAGTCCTATAGGCCTTTGGGACCCTGTTCATATGAACCTACAGCGATGGTGTCAGCATGCACAGGACCCATGCAAACTCAAGCAGACAAAAACCCAGCACAGAACTGTGGAGATGGGCAGCAGGCCCCAATCTTAGCTGATGAACTATTGGCAGCTGAGTACTTCTGGGGGAGGAAGAGTTGCTCTTCTTACAGGGAGGGACTCTAGACAGGCTGACTAGACCCCGGTGGATGAACTTCCATTGAAGGATGTCTGGGGACACTAGCTTGACTCAATTCACCTTAACATAAATGAGAAAATGCAGGAATTCCCATGGGGGGGCATGGGCAGTTGCTAATGGCAAAGGGGGTGCAAAGATGATTGAGATGTGTATGAAACAGAAAAATTCAATACAAATATCCAGAAAGATGCTGTTTTTAATGATTTTGAATATCTACCCAGTAATAGGATGTATGGATTGTGTGGCAATTTTTAGTTTTTTGAGGGACTTCTTATGACCTTCCCTGAGATGCTGAATTTACGTCCCCACTCCCCGTGTACAGGTACCTCTGGTCAGTAGCCTCTTAGTGGCCCTTCTGACAGGTGGAGCACACATCTCACTGTGGTTTTGATCTGCATTTCCCTGGTAACTGGTGATGCTGAGTGTCTATCCCTGTTCCTTCTAGCCATTGTGCATCTTCTTAGAGAAACTGCTGGTTTAGTTGGGTTTTCAGTAGTATTTTCCATTGAGTTGTAAGTGTTCCCAGTGTGGGTTAGATGCTGACCTCCTGCCAGATACATGCTTTTCAAACATGTTCCCCTTCTGTGGACCGCCTTTTCTGCCTCTGTTGTGTTGCTGTGCAGAAGGCTTCCAATGTGGTCGTCCCACTCGTGATATTTCGCTTTCACTGGCTTGCTTTTTCTGTGTATCCGAGAAATCTTTGTCAGCCCAGAGCACAAAGCTTGCACTTGTATTTTCTTTTAGGAATTTCACAGTTTCAGGTCTCATGTTTAAAATTTTAATCTGTTGTTGTATATAACATAAGTGAAGTGTTACATTTCATTCTTTATATGTAAATATTCAGCCTTCCCAGAACACACAAAAAACAAAACAAGGAGATCCTGCCATATTCAATACTGTGGAAGAATCTGGAAGACATTATGTTAAGTGAAATAAGCCACCCACAGAAAGACGAATACAGCATGGCTCCATGCGTATGAAATATCAGAACAGCCAGACTGTAAAAAGCAGAGAGAAGAGCAGAGATGGCTGGGGTCGGGCAGTAGAGCAGTGCTGTCCATCAGTGTGAGACCCAGCTGACCGAGGCAGGTAACGTCGCCGCACAGCAGGCTGCTCCTTGACAGTACTGCTGCGCTATGTGCCTTGCCTGAAGCTTTTTAGAAAAGTGGGTCTTGTGTTAAGTGTCCTTAGCACATCACATATATTTTTACCTAACGAATTAAAAAGTACATCAAGTGATTCATTCTCCTGCATGTAGAAATATGCGTGCAAGTCTGGGCCATAATCTAAACCCAAATCTTACTGTTTTTATTACAATAACTTACCCAGCAATTAAATAGACCTTGGCAAACTAGAGATATAACTCATCATAGGCTAAGAGAAACCAAGAAGAGTCTAAAACAAGACCACACTGGTGTGGAAAAGAACACTTAGAAAAGGAGTCCGTTTCCCAAAGAGGACGGGAGAGAGCAGGAGCCACCTTCCCTGTTTACAAAGGAAGGCAGCTTCTGCTGACAAGGTGGATTTGTAGCTCAAAGTCTTCATCACCAGGGCTGATATGCATCTCTTCTGAGGGCAGCTCCTTCCGGAGCCTTAGTACTTCTCTCCACTTCCTCTTTGGTCCCTGAGACCACAGTGTCTCTTCACGACATACTGTTTGGACATATAATGATGTCCTTGGTGTCCGTGTAAAGGGTGGGCTGATGGATGACTAGTAGCAATTTCAGTCAAGTAAAGCAAGATTAAGCTTTGCTTTCTGTTTCTACATACAGTTCAAAGCTGATTACAGGATTTTGTGTTGGGTGCATCCACCTTTGTGTCCAGCAGATGTCAGCATTGGGCTGTTTCTGATCCTTTAGTCACCTCCAAATTATCTTTAAAGGACCATAAATACTCAGCACAAAACACACTGAGATGTGACACAGCAGGTGCGGGGTGTGGCGAGGATGTATTTAATGGGCGAAGGATTCAATATTCCACCCACCAAGCAAACAACTGTATATAAAGTCCCATCTGTAGCTTTTTATCCATGTCCATTTTTAAAAATCAATTTATTTCAGAATAACAGTAGACTATTTTGTAGAAGAAAGCTTTATACAATTAACTGACAAAATGGATTAAAGCCATTGGCAGAAATATAAATATTTGAGTAATTTTAGGTTGCATCTGCTTAAATCAGAAAGGACACAGGATTTTAAAAAATCTCATTAGGGTATAATTTCAGACATAAAGTTGGTGACAAAATGAGTTTTTAAGTCACTCTCTCTTTTTTTTCCTCAGTTTTAAGAATCTAGATCCCTTGGAGCAGATGCAGGTCACTTCTGGTAATATTCACCCCAATGAAGCCACATGTGTGGTTGACCGACTTTAGGGAAATATTTGTGTAATTCAGACCTGGCTGGGTTCCAAGGTTTACATGGACATTTCAGGCTGTCAGCACATGGAACACAACTTTGCCAGGGTATCTATCGGTTTTGTGGCTGAGCTAAGATCAGACCTTGGATCAGACAGAAATGGACTAATGTGTCTCAACAGAAGAATCTTCTGCATATTTTTTGCCCAGGCTTTTTATATTTATTATATATAAATAAACATCAGAGGGTGGCTTTTGGGAAACACTGTGGAGATCATCTTACAGGTCCTTCCTGAGGACACTGAGGACCAAGGTAGTGAAACAGCTGGTGTGAGCGTGGAGCTGGTGGCGAGTGTCCATCTCCTTTCAACGCTTCTGTTTACTTCAGAACCGAAAGTGTGTAAGAAGACAGAAAGCAATTCTACTGTTGACTCCAGGAGGAGTTAAAAATTGTCCTTATGCAACAGAGGGCAATGAACACAGAAGGCCACAAGCACCCAAAATGTAGAGACTGCAGAGTGTGTGTCCCTGGGTGGGACTCCTATATTATACCTCATCCACCCAGGGCTCAGGTTCCATTGCAGAGGAGAGGGTGGGAAGATTGTAAGAACCGGGGTTGGTGTGTGATCATAAGGAAACATGGTCTTCCAGGGTGGGAACCTGCTCATAGGAACCTAGCAGTGATGTCAGCATGCACAAGACCCATGCTGACTCAGACAAAACCCAGAGCAGAACTGGGGACATGGGCAGCAGGCCCCAACCTTAGCTGAGGACCTAAGGAAGCTGATTACTGTTGAGTGAGGGAGAGCTGATCTTTAATGAGTGACTAGACAGGCTGGACAGGCTCCAGTGGATGAGCTCACACTGAGGGACATCTGGCCAAACTTGACTCGATTCGCCTTAACATCTATGACAGAATGCATGCAATCCTGTGGTGGGTTATAGGGGGTGCAGATGGGGAGGGGCCTAAATATGATTAAGATCTGTTGTATGAAATGTACAAAAATTCAATAAAAATATACATTGAAAGAAAAACATGGCCCTTACACTGGGGAACTTGGCGGCTAGCCGATCAGGCAGCTTATGATGGAACTCCTCAGAAGTCTTTTGTACAACTCCAGGGGCAGGTGCACCCCAGATCAGGGGTGCCTAGTCTATCTAGCCTGCTCCTAGCTTTTGGACAATGAGTCATTTCTTGTTTGGAAACTCAGGAGCCATGTTAGGGAACGAAACTCGGAAACAGAGCTTCGTCACCAGATGGGGCGGCAGACAGGATCTGAAGCTGAATTGATGAGTCCTCATTTCGATGTTTTGCTTTCTTTCACTCTTGAATTTGAGGATCAATCTATTCTGATATTTACCGAGTGCTAGCAAATGCCTCATCACGATGATCTCAGGGATTAGGACTCAGAAGATCAGATGGCCTAAAGAACAGGAAAATCAATCATAAAAATAACAGCAAATCTGAAGCAAGAAGGCAGAGGCACCACTGAGCTCTCCAACGGCGACCAACCCCAGCGGCTCATTGGGAGACCAGGCACGTGAAACCTGCCATAATGAAGTATGTATTTCTGTCCTGTAAGTGAACTAAGTGGGTCTTTTACGCAGACCCAGAACATAGCCATAACTTCATTTATAGTCTGTCCTCACCCACGAAACCTCTGACCATGTGTGATGGCTCTATCCAGAATGAGTGCTCGAGGCTTTGGCCATGTCTGTACCCAATCATGTCAACATACTAAGGGGACTCTCAAAATATGATCTACTTCAAACAGATTTAGGTGAATTTTAGTGGTCATGGGATACTTTCCAGAAATGATGGTTTAATCAATCTTTCCCTTGCTTTTTTTCTGAATGATGGGAAAGAAGATCTTTTTTTTTATGGGCACTGTGTAATATTTCCAACTGTCTTTTTTCATCTCTTTGGGACAGTGACGGGAAACACATTAGGTCATAACTCGGTACCAGAGGAAAATTCTGATGATGAACCTCCTTGTTCAAAGGCTGGCCGACATTAATCTGCTGTATGCAATCTCACCATGTGTGAGATTGAAGATGGCATTTCAGGTCTGTGTACCAGAACACAAAACCCTATTAGGACTCCCCCAAATCACAAGAGAAAGATGCTTCTGCAGATGAGGTTGTGGGGAATTCAGTCACCTCACCTGCTTTAGAGTTTGTCATGTCAGGATCAGTGACAGAAATTATTCTGCATTCTCCTGGATTTCTGTGGCCTGGAACTATTCATGTAGGTGGGAAGAAGAAAATGCGCTTTAATACCCGAGCAGCTTTGCATTTGGATTAACAGCAGACGTTCACAATGATACCTCTGGCACATGTTCAGCACTTCCTGTCTGTGTGCTGAGGAGGAAGGGGGTGGGTGGAGAGACAGGAAGAGGTGCTATTTCTCTCTGGGTGGGATAGTACTCCTTACCCTCTGTCTGAAGGCTTTTAGAATTTAAATCAAGGAGATTTTTTTCAGGCTTATTTCATAGGCCGTAAACATTTAAGACACAGGCTTTCTCCATCATTCCTTTCTAACATGAATGTGTGTGTGTGTGAAAGAGAGAGAGAGAGAGACAGAGAGGGAGGGAGGGAGATTGTATATCTGTACACAGATGTTTGTGTGTCCCTGTGCGCTGTGCGTGTAAAGGCAGAGGTCAACCTCTGAAGTTCTTCTTCAGGACCTTGTGCTCTGATACACTCTCTTTGACTGGGTCCTAGGACTCACCAGTTTGGGTAGTCTGGCTGACTGCTAGGCCTCTGGGAGTCTCCTCCTCAGGATTTAAAAGTATACCCACCACGCTCAGCTTTTATGTGGGTTCTGAGGACTGAGCTTGGGTTCCTTGCTTTGCAGCAGACACTTTACTGACTGAGCCATCTACCCAGCCCCAACAGGAGCTGATTTAACAGGTTCACCAGTCTGGTTGTTTTAGTTTATTTCTTTGTGGCTGTGATAAAACATAAAACTCTTTTTTTCTTTTTCCTTCTCTAAAACTAACTTGGGGAGAAAAGAGTTTATTTTACTTACAGGTCATAGTCCGTCACGGGGAGGAGCTGAGGTAGGAACCCCGCAAAGCAGGCTGTGAAGCAGGGACCATGGAGGACTGCTCCTTACCCACTCGCTGAGACCAGGCCCTGCTGCTGGGGATGGGCAGCCTGCAGTGGGCTGGGCCTCTTGAATCAACCAGCGATTAAGCCAATGGCGACAAACAGGCCAATATAATGGAGGAAATTCCTTAACTGAGGGTCCCTCTTCCCAGATGTCTCTAATTTGTATCCGTTTGGCACAGACTCCCCGCAGGACTGAGTCCTGGTCAACTTGACACAGGAACACACCACCATTAAACCTCGCGTTTACCCCCACGTTCTTATAGTAATGTCATAACATCAAATTAAAAGTCCCACGGTTTTTCAAAATTCCAACAATTTAAAAGTCCAAGTTTTCTTATAAATCTAAAGTCTCTTAAGTGTGGGCTCTTGTAAAATTAACAACAACAACAGGTTATGTACTTTGTTACTCCAAGCAGGAAGAACCAGGTCACAAAAGCAATCACACTTAAGCAAAATCAAAGTCCAACAGTATTGCTCCAAATGGTCTAGCTCGGAGTCTGAGAGCTGGCACTCAGTCATGACCTTCTGGGCTCCACAGGGTGGGGTCCCTCTGCTCTGCTGTCCATAGCACACACAGCTTGTTTCATAGGCTCAGGCTGGCCACACTCATGCCTGCTACCAGGCTGGTGTGGCCACTCACGGTCCTGGGCACTCCACTGTCCCAGGGTCTTCACTGAAGGCTGTGGCTTCACCAGTGGCCCCTCTTGCCTCTCCAGGGATTCTGACTCTTCCGTGGTACCAGCCTCAGTTTCTCTCTCTGCGCCTTCAGTCCTGGAGATCCCAGAGCAGTTAGGTGAAACCTTCACTAACAGTTTCTTGGCGTCAAGCCTCAGCTGCTCACTATGACCCCTTCATGCATTCAAACCCAATGGCCTGTGGAAGACTCTCACATACTCCAAGTTAGGTTTTCAGTGTGAGGTGTAACTGTGGATCCCTTTGGGCCCTAGCTCCTGTGTACCGACTCTGAAGAAATTCTCCCCAGAATATTTCACCTTGGTGATGCTTGTCTTTTCTTGATCACAACTGATTTTTCAGCCCTGGCTAACCAGAATTGACTGTCCCAGTAAAGCAAAGCTTTTCACTTCCACAAATTCTTAATTCAAATATATCTCAAAAACTATCCTAGTAGGGTTTTTGAGGGAATCCAAACATCCCTCTGAAACTTCACAAGCCAGGCCTCCTCCATCCACACTTCTCTCAGCATAACTGTTCTGAGCACCACAGCAATGGCTCAGTGAGCCCAAAGTTCCAAATCTTCCTCAAAAACAGCTTGGTCTGGTTCATCATAGCAAGACCACACTGTTCCGGTACTAACTTCTGTTATAGTTTGCTTCTCTATGGCTACTAAAACATTGACCAAAGCTAACTTGGGAAGGACAGGTTACAGGTCATAGTGCATCATCGCTGAGAAGTGCCAGGGCAGGCAGGAACCTGGAGCCAGGAGCTGAAGCCGAGACCGCGGAGGAACACTGCTTGCCGCCTCGCTCCCCTGGCTTGCCCAGCTCCCTTTCTTATACAGTCCGCACCCACCTACCAAGGATGGCACCACCCACAGTGGACTGGGGCCTCCTATGTCAATTAACAAGGAAAAGAAAGCCCTGTGGTGTGCCTCCAGCTAATCTGACGGAGGAAAGGCCTCAGTTGAGATTTCTTCTTTCCAGTCATGCTAGTTTTTGTCAAGTTAGTAAGAGTAGCCGGCACTTGTCTTATTCCCCTTCACATATGCATTTCCTTTTATTATTTTATTGTTTTTATTTCATATATGAGGGTATTGCCTGCAGGTATGTAAATGCACCCATGCTATACAGTGCCCTCGGAGGCCAGAAGAGTGTTGGATGCCCTGGAACTAGAGTTACAGACAATTGTTGGCCACCATGTGGGTGCTGGGAATCAAATCTGGGTCGTCTGCAAGGGCAGCCAGTGCTCATAACCACTGAGCCATCGTTCCAGCCCCACATGATGCATTGTCTTTTGGGTTGGAAGCCTTCAAATTGACAGAATATTGAGGAAGGAGTTGTTTCTTCTCAGAAGTAATTTTCTAGAAATCAAATATTTTCTTACTTGGGGCTATGAATTCTAGTTTCAATGTTAGATTTTGATCAGTGCCTCACATCTCTTGCTGAGGGATATTGATTGTGAAGTTGATTACAATGATTGGCTGTAATGGGATGTAATCTCACGAGGAGAATGCAGGTCAGGGTTCGGAGTTTCTCTGCCATCCAGAGAAACAAATAAATACTGTCGTTCTACTGAGATATAATTTCCAGGGCCAGTTTATTTGTTTTTTACCATTTACCAAAGTGGTCTCAGAAGGTTTTCGTATTTTTGCTGGCATTAACTTAGAAGTGTGTGTGTGTGTGGGTATGTGTGTGTGTTGAGGGGAGGGTTCAGGATATCATATATGAAATATATTCATCATGAAAGTGAGGGTTATGTGCATACCTTTAGACTCAGAACTATTTTTTTCAATGAAATTTTCCTTGCAAACTGTCAGTACTTCAAAAGTATCAAGTAAGTGCTGTCTACACAGCTGTCTGTGAGGCTCCAGTGACTTTATAGTGACGCATTATGATGTGCCTTTCCAATATGGAAGCTGTCTGCTCAGGATCAAAGGGAAAAGGAGCAGGTTTAGAAGACATTTCTTACATATTCTTCAAATATTTTGAAACCTAAAACAGCCATTGTGCTTTATTGGTTCTGACAAGGGTTCCCTCTTTAGTTCTCTCTCTCTCTCCCTCTCTCTCTCTCCCTCCCTTTCTCCCTCCTTTCCTCCCCCCTTTAGATTATTATATCAGAAGTCAGGAGATCTGGCTCTTGAAGTCAGAATAGTGATAAACACCCAAGGGCTACTGGAAGCAGTGAGACCCAGTGCTGGAGATGTGGCAGTGGTAGAGAGTACGGGCTTCTTTGCGGATGACCAGGGTTTGGTTCCCAGCACCCCATGGCTACTAACAACATGGTCTGTAACTCCAGTTCCAGGGGATCTGATGCCCTCACTTGGCTTCCAGGCATTGCAGGCGTGTGCTACGCTCACATATATGCAGGAAAACATTTATACACATAAAATTTTAAAAATTAAAGAGAAATGAGGTACAATCCTGCATGGGTGGTTGTTAAAGAAAATGTGCTTTTCAGTATATTTCCTGTGCATGCACCTTTATAGATTTTGAGATTGTTTTCTGCATTTGAGCAGGACAGATCAGGTACCTACTTAAGATGAATATTGCAGATGATGTTTGCAACATATTAATCTGAACATGAAACAATTATTCCCTAAAAAAAGTCCAGTACCTACATAACATCAATGTGCCTGGCTGTTTATCTAAAATATGAAGGGCACATGATTATATTTTATTTTTTAAAATACAAAAGTAACAACTGCGGGGTGTCTCCATGAGTGGTAAACAATGTCTAGAAGTCTGAAGTGAAGCTCAGATGTCACTGTTGGAAAATACAGTATATTCTAGAGTCAGTCATCTGGGATCTGGAGACTGCCAGGAATGTTCCATGTCAACTGCGTCACAGGCCTTGGCAGCATGGAGAACAGGGAGGGGCCACGGTCCCTCCAGCAGACACTGACGCTTCGTAAATATAATAAGCAGATTTCACACTTGGGAACTGGTGTGTCCAATTCAGGAGATCTTTGTTAAGAACAACAATGAACGGTAGCTAATATTCTTCACCTTAAGTCAACCTTCCCGTCTTAATATCTTAAATTTCCACAGGAAATCGTGTGAAAAATTACAACTGCAGAGGAAATATGGCCAAGAGGGTCATTAAATAATGCACATCTTGAATATTCTTGTCCTTTACAATAAAAAGCAGTGTCTTTGGGCTGAAGAAATGGCTCAGTAATTAAGAGCATTTGGTGCTCTTGTAAAGGACCCAGGTTCAGTTCCCAGCACCCACATGGTTGCTCGCAACAGGCTATTACTCCAGTTTCAGGGGATCTGACACCCTCTTCTGACCTCCTTGGGCACCAGGCATGTACATGATGTACATTCATACATACCGGCAACTCTCATACACATAAGATACAAATAAATCAATCTTTCTAAAGCATCAGTCTCTCAAATAACAACTAGCAGCACCACAAACGCCTGTTGGATTTTTGATTGCCCCGAGACCACACAGGTATCTTGTGTGAGTCTCAAGCTTTGTGTTGGGAAGGAACTTTCCAGTCCTAACTTTCCGAGAGTAAAGTTTTATGGAACTCTGGGGTTTTCTCATCTAACAACAGCAACTATTTTACACATTAAATGTTTTTCTGTTTTGTCTATTTGGTTTATGTATGTGCATCAAATTTAAAGTTTCCTAACCCCAAAGGAGGCCCTAAGTGTATGACTTAAATTAGTTGAATGTGTGAATTCTACCAGGAATTATTCATAATCAGATTCATGGATCTGGAAATGTAAATTTTTGAACTCCCTAAGTACAAAAGTCAGAGCAGACAACCATGTTCCTGTAGAAAGATTTTGTACCTCCCTCAGTGACTACAGAAACAGCCCAGACTTCCAGACTCTCTCTTCCTTGAAATTGACACTGACATCAAGTTAGAATTGACTGGTTTCCTCTAGTTAAGTTCAGATTTTGTGATACTACCATGTATGAAATTTTTATAAGAATGGAGTTGGAAGTACCACACAGATGATATGACCCCAGGATGGCTGAACCCCGGTGCCGGCGTTCCGCAGCACACCTGTGGCAGCGTACGGCTCAGGACAGGCCCGCCGCACCGCACGCTCGTGTCCGTTACAGATTTCAGTCTGATGTACGGACAGAGGCTCTGGATGTTATATTAAGATTCCTCTGGAAGTACCTTCCTCGGGAGCTTAAGACTCAATGGGAAACGTACAGAGTGGAAAAGGGAAGGAGAAAGGGCTGGTGTGTAAAAGTCAGCTTCATCAAGTTACCGCCCTGGGCAGCTCTGCCTCAGGTTCTGGAAACTGTGGGAACAGGTGACACATGCACCCAAGGGTAGGCGTCTCATCCGTTCCTTCCTGTAGGTCCTGGTTACAGGCTGTCTCCAGGGTTCATCCGTTCCCTGTCCCATGTATAAGCAGCGCGGACCCTGGCGGCCAGAGAAAGTTCTCGGTAGAGCAGCGGATGCTGGCAGGAGGTGTGCGCACTGGCGGGTGCAGACAGCAGTCAGGAAGTCACCAACAGCATCTGCTGTGCCGTGTCAGAGAAATAAGGGTCAAAGGCCTTGGCTCCATCTGGGTTGGGCAGCAGGACAAAATCATCTTTTATACCAAGGTTCAGTCTCACAGGCAGACTCTAAGGCAAATGTTACAAAGGACAGGCTGTCTTTGGAAGTACGCGAGGAAGATGTCGTCGGTGAGATGGACAAGCGGTTCAACAGATTGGGTTTTCTGGCTTGCTGTCTGCAGCTGAGGTTGCTGGGCTTGCACTTTGAGTAGTGCTTGTGAAAAAAACTGCTGTATTTGAACATTAGAATCATACTCTTTTTTTTTTTTTTTTTTTTTTTTTTTTGAGATGCCCATGAGACCCGAGATGGAGGGAACGCTGTAACTTGTTTTCACACATAATTTAGGCTTTTGCTTCTTGGGAGTGTGTGTGAGTGGAATTACTCTTGCTGTTTAACCTCTCTCTCTTCCTTTCTCCAAGGGACTGAAGTTAATTACATGTAGCTTACATATGCATGCGGTGTGACTCCTTTTATATATAAAGACCGAACTTGATAGAATCATCAGTGGTCCACTCTTTGGGTGTAATTGGAAAAAGTTGTATGCTTGGGAGTGGAATGGGGTCTAATCAACTCTACGCTTAGTACTAATCAATTAAGTTCCTTTAATGATTCATACCACAAGGCCAGTAACTGAATAGATACAAGGACTTTGCCACCGGGAGGGAGACTTTGGACTCCACTCTTCTGGATAAAGAAGACTAGAAATTCACACAGTTTTACAGAGAGGGGTAGGAGTAATTGCAGATTTCAGTCCAGTCTTATTTCCACAAGCAGACAGTAGAGGAGCTAACCCAGGGCGGGGAAGTAGGGACAGAGAGAACAAGGAGAGAAATGCGACATGGGTCCTCATGGTGCCATCTGGGTGGCACTGGACTCGGGCGTTCGTCCTGAATGTCATTTGTAAGGAGGGAGGTTTCCTCACAGAATCCGACAATCTGCGCTGCTCTCAACACGGGCTTCTCCTCCGACAGTTTTATTTCCACTCTGGCTGTATGGTAGGGACAGTAGGGTGTGCTGGGGGCTTGGGTTGCATAGTGCGTAGATCCTGAGAGGGTGTTATGCCTCTTGAGGTATCCCAGAACTTACGGCAATGACTACTGCTCATCAAGAAATTAATACATAGCTCTTGGTTAGTGTACTAAAAGAATTTCTTCACAGGTAGCCACCAAGTTTCCTGACTCCCAGGTTCCAGGAACCTCTTATGAAGCACCTGTCCATAGGAAATGGGGGTCAGGGATGTGTAACACGTTGAGAAGATGAGTGGAAGCGACATAGGGTCATGGTGAAAAGGTTCCAGAACAATCTGAATGCGCCAGTGACAGAAGGTGGAAAGGTTCTGAAAAATGAGAGTGAGATGGCGCTTGAAGGCACCCCACCCCCGGGACGTCTCCCACCTCTGTCCTCGGTGCTCTCCCCTTTTGTCTACATTCCTGTTGTAACACATACCACTTTGTGTTGTCATTATGGTTGTCTTTGTACTTTTGACTCTGGGATAACTGCTCCAGGTTCTAGGCTCAGGGGAAAGGAGTAGGAGAAGGCTCCAGCTGCTTGCCGCCCTGCACGTAAGCGCTGCCCGGGAGGAGGCGGTGGTAAAACTTCAAGCAGATCTGTCTTCCCGGGTGCTGTGTCTGCTGTCCCCGCCTCGGAGCTGCCTGTCTGCTTGGGGAGCATCTCACCACTCCCACTGCACAGTGCGTACTGTGCCGCGACACCACCAGCTGCAGCTTGCTCAAGGCCAGCGGTAACCCTGCCATGCCTTTAGATCCTGCCACAATTCCAAGAGTTACTTCAAAAGCCAGAGAGGGTGGATGACCACAAGGAGACAGTTTTCCAGACAGCTGGTCAGTACACATATGAACTCACAGCATGCACAAGTCCCATGCAAACTCACATGAAAAAATCCCAGCACAGACATGGGGAAGTAGATCAGAAACCCCAACCCTAGCTGAGGAACTTTTGGCAACTGATGGCTTCAGGGAGGGGGAGAGAGGGTCTTTTTCAAGACTGGGACTTTTGGTAGGTTAACCAGGCTCCAGCACATGGACCCACATCAAAGGACAATTAGAGGCATAAATTAGACTCTATAGGGTTTATTGTATATAAAAGAGAGTAAACCAAATTGGGTCAGGGCAGAAAGGGGATGTGGGCCTAGAGGAGGAACTGGAAGAAAGAGTTATCAACATTTGTCACTTCTGGACCGCTATTCTCCTGCGACTAGAGAAGATAGAGCTGCAGATTAATAATGGAGGAAACCATTCAGGAGGGAAAGAACTGGAAAGCCAGGTAGACTTTGAAAGCCATGCCAAGCAGGAGACTTAGTGTGGGATGATCACAGAACCAGAGATACAGGAGGGGTGCGGAGACCACATGCAGCTGAGTGTCAGAAGGATGGAGGACTATTCATCGAGGACAGCCAAATAAGAAGATGAAGGAGAGAAGGGGAGGGAAGGGGAAGGGGGGGGAGGAGGGGGAGAGGAAGAGGAGAGGGAGGGGGGAGGAGGGAGAGGCGGAGGGGGAGGGAGGGAGAAGGAGAGGAGCAGGGGGAGGGAGTTGAGGAGGCGGAGGAGGAAGAGGAAGGGGGGGAGCAGAGGGGAGGAGGGAGAGGGAGGGAGGAGGAGGGAGGGGGGAGAAGGGAGGGGGAAGGAAAGGGGGAGAGAAGGAGGGTAGAGAGGAAGAGGGAGGGGGGGAGGATGGGGAGGAGGGGGAGGGAGAGGGAGAGGAGGGAGAGGAGGAAGGGGAAGAGGAGGAGTGGAAAGAGGAAGGAAGAAGAGGAAGAGGAAGAGGAGGGGGAGGGGGGAAGGACAGGAAAGTGAAACAGATTACACTGTTAATTGAATAACCTCCTTAAAGGCCTTATCTCCAAACACAGTTGCTTTCTAGGGGACTGGATTTAGAACTTCAGCGTATGAATTTTAGAGAAACACAGCCTAGAAATCTGATACTAGTTGAAGCCACAATTACATATATGAATTATTTCTAATATGATATGCTCCTTATATTTTCCTCTAGCATTTCGGGTTTTGATTCAGATCTTTCATAGACTTTGAACTGATTTTTGTGTGTGGTGAGAGGCGGAGAGTGAATCCCCTTGTTCTACAAGTCAGTGCCTAGTTTTGCCAGCATCTTGTTGAATGAGCTCTCTCTTCCTCTCTCTCTTTCTTTTTACAGTGTATAATTTTGGCACCTTTGTAAAAGTTCTGGTGACTCAGTGGTTAGGAGCACTGACAGCTCTGGTAGAGGACCCAGGGTCAATTCCCAGTGCCTGCACTAGGTGGCTCATATCTGCCTCTAACTCCAGTTCCAGGGGACCCAGTGCTCTCTTCTGGCCTCTGCCGGCACACATCACACACATAAAGCAAAAATAAATTGTTCTCAAAAAATTTTGAGTCCTCTCTTCTGTGCCGTTGGTCGATGTTCGATGTGTCTATCTCTGTGCCAGTACCAAGTATATGTGACTGCAGCTCTGTTATAATGTGAAGCTAGATACTGCGATAGCCCCAGCAGTGTTCTTCATGATAAGGATTGCTATTCTTTGTGTGTGTGTGTGTGGTGTGTGACAGAGAGAGAGAGAGGGAGGGAGGGGAGGGTAATAGGGCATATCTGACAAGGAAGCAGAAAGGAAGTTATTAGGGTCTAGAAGAGTGCAAGAGTGGGCCAGGGGGATAGGAGAGCATGCAGGAAATCCAACAGAAACACTTATTTTTCAAGTAATCAATGTACTTTAATAACGCCCCCAATCCTTTCCAGTGACTAAAGAGAAACAGAGAACACTTCATGGAAATAAGTAGCACTGAATACTGTGTAGACTTATAAATAAAACGAGCACACAGTAACTTACTTTATGAATACTGTGTACAGACTTATAAATAAAACGAGCACACAGTAACTTACTTTATGAATACTTGTATAGACTTATAAATAAAACGAGCACACAGTAACTTACTTAAATAGAAAAAAGAGAAAACTGTAAAATTTCAATAAAAGACTCCAAAATAAGGAAGAAGAAGAAAATTTCCCCCAAAGTGCCCAGATGCTCAGTGTCTGACTCTTCCAAAGGTAGTCGAAAAGAAGGGTGCCTGAGAGCGGGCCTTGGCCCTGGGTTTGGTTGGGGTGTACGTGCTGTCTTTGGGCCATGCCATCATCTCCTGTGCAGAAACCCCCTTCAGTCACGCTGTCCTCTCTGGCTGACTTGTGTCATCAGTGATGATGGGGATTGGGTAGAACACGGTGCAGGGGGTCCTGGAGTCTGTGACACTCAGGTAACCAGATCCACGGCTTGTAGTTTCCAGTTTGTTCAGATTTGCCGCAGCTCTCAGTGTCCAGCCGAGGAAGACAGGTGCTGGTGTGTTCGGTCTTTGCAACCCCAGCACTTAGTGGATTTGTTAGCTGATTGAACACACACAGTTCTACACTTGCCTGGAGATTTTCTCTGGATTTGAGTGTTCATGCTGTAAGATGAATCTCAGTGCTCAGAGCTGGGTGGGCCCAGCCTATATGGAGAAGGACATTTATTCTGTGTCTTCTCAGCCAGAGTGGATTTATGTTTGGAAAAGTACCTTAGTGCCTTGAAGCATTATCTATAAAATAATTACAGCTTTCTGTCATTGAAAGCCAGAGAGATTTACTGGTCTTAACCAATGGTTATCTAGAATTATCCAGGTATATTATGTTTGCATTTCCGTCAGGTTTTATTCTTTTTGAGACATAATCTTGCCGTATGTTACTTGGTTCTTTGAACAAAACAATCAAGAATGTGAAAGAGCGATTGTAAACTCTGGTGGTTAAAAAATCAAGGGCATGGGAAGGTTGGTAATAACAGAATAAAAATGCCACAGGAGACTCTGACCTGGGACAGTCTTACCACCAGTTGGTAACAGAGACAGAGAAGTCCCATGACTCATCTGAATACACAGATTATTAATTTTAGCATTCAGAGCCTTTCTTAATTTCTTAATGGGTGCCAGGCTTGTTATGAGTAATATTAATATCAGAGATAAGGAACTACCTGAAATACTGGCCCAGTGCTCATCCCACACACACCCCACTGTGGCCTCACTGTGGGAGAAGCATACTGCACTCTGCTTGGCCAAGTCCTGTGACACAGGGGTGTAAAGGCCAATGTGCTGGCCTTAAACTTAAACCAGGAAGGGCTTTTTTCTTGGTGTACGTATGCTGCCCCTCTTAAGGAAGGCCTGGACACCTCTGCACCTGGCTAACTACAGGCATTCAGGAAGCAACACACCCGCTCTAACTGTGGCAGGTAGAGGCAGGGAGTGCTTCTGCTCCAGGCCAAGCCAGTGGACCCTCGCTTATGGTTGTATCAATCCAGTCTATTTTAGAGTGCGGTTAGGCAAGGCTATGGTTGCAATAGCTAACTGACACATTAAACCATATTCCTGGATAATCAAGAGCCACTGAGACACAAAGAGGCCCGGCCACTTGCCTGGAGTTGCTCAGTTATTGAAGGTTCTAGGCTTGGAACTCAGGCCATGTCTCCAGGAGTGAGAGTTTGTTGTTTTCCAGCTACTAGAATTGTAAAACAAAATTTAATTGTTTTAGTCTATTTTCTTTGAAAAAAAGAAACAGAAAGGCACATGCTATAGAAAATGGCAGGGAGTTTTGGCGTTGTATGTTTCCAGGCTCGACTCTCAGTTCTCACACTTAGGGCACTGCTTTGTGTGAATTATCCGATGGCCTGTCCTTCAGGTGGCTCAGAAGGACAAAGACATGGACCCTGTCTTGAGTGTGAATTGGGCCCCACTTGTTAAGCAGCTTATCAGGTAGACACCCAGCCAGAAGCTCACAGCACTGAAATGAGCAAACCCACTGAAACTGCACAGGCTAGAGCAAAAGCAGGCAGAGCCCATCGTGACAGAGGTGTGGTGGGGGTGCTACCCCTTGTGTGAGCCTCCTCCAGAGAAGGAGGAGGAGATCGAGCAGCATCTGTGTGTGTTCACTCCAGAGACTTGACTCATGGAATTGTAGAGGTCCAGGAGAACCGATGGTGTAGTTGTACTAAAAGTCGGTAGTCCTGAAAGCCAAGAGATCCAGTGTGCACTCTAGTCTGAGTCCAAACCTACTTCAGACAGTGCAGCTCGAAGACCATCAGAATGGAGGAATCCCACCTCGTCTCTTTTTCTGGTTGTGCTCTGTGGAGTTCAGTTGCCTGGGAGAGAGAGCGCTGCACTAGCTGGTCTGTAATTCAAGTGTGAATCTTGGGGCTAGGAACATGGCTCAGTCAGTAAAGTGCTTCCTGTGTAGGGAGGTGTGAGGACCCGAGTTAAACCGTCTAAAACCCAGGTCAAAGAACTGGATGTGGCAGTACACGCCTGAATCCTGGCTCTCGGGAGGCAGAGACAGAAGGATCCATGGAGTTTGCTGTCCAGCAAGTCTGTAGAATCGATGAGCTCCAGGTTCCGTGCAAGATTTCATCTCAAAAATAAGGTGGAGAGAGATTGGAGAAGATATCTGACATTGAATTTGGTGCACACATACACACACACACACACACACACAGGAAAGCATCTACAAGTATACACTCAGGAACACACACACAAGAGCACACTCACCTAGGAATGTATACACTCAGGAACTCACACACAAGAGCACACTCACCTAGGAACACATACACTCAGGAACATAAACACAGGAACACACAAGAATATACACATGCCTATATACACAGGAACACACATACATACACACATGTACACACACACACACACAGCATCCAAACCAAACCAAAGCAAAAGCCAAACTAGTCCAGAAACAGCATTATAGATACATTCAGATCAGGTTCACCTGAATCCCTGGGCCCGTCTCTTGTCCAGTCTGACTGGAGTGCAAAGTTCTCCCTGGCACTCTGACTGGGGAAGCAGTTCAGGGGGTTCTAGAAGGAGCTGATACAGAACGTGGATGAAATGTGGGGTAACAGGCATTGGGAACGCATTAAGTGCTAGTCTCTTTTCTACCTCCTTCAAAGGACACAAGAACAAATGCTACTGACAGCCCAGCAAGAACTTTTCAGGCACAGAGCATGGGAGACCCCCATACCTGGAACTAAAGAACTGCTGACTCCTGCTGATGTGAGGGTCACTGGCATGGTTCACTTATAATTGTTCTGCCTTATTCCACTGCAAACAGAATGATTTTCAGTGGTGTTTTCAAAATCTTCAATTGCGTTTTACTTAGGAGGTGAATTTACAGTGAGTTAATCAGGCACTCAGACCTGACAAGACACCACACTGAACATTTGCAGACACAGCTCTGCTATCCCCGGAGGAGAAGCTGTGAGGGTTCAGTGGTAATCGCTGTAACAGGATCAGCAGGGAGACTGATCACACCTAGGAAAGTGACCTCTTGGAGGGACTTTGCAAAAGGCACACCTTTGCCGTTGATTGATTACACATCAGGGTGACTATCCTTGGGTGGGAGGCTCAGTGTGGCCCTCACCTTCTGCTGGCACAGATACTTTATTTGTTGGTGTTCATGCAAGATTGATGTGAAGCAGCTGTACTGAAGGCCCAGATGGCCACTCCACAAAACACAGCTTTGAAAAGAGCAAGAGAAAGAGGCTTTTATCCACAAACGCCATTGCTATAAGCTCAGTTCAAAATGGTGATTAAATTTTAATAGATCCAAAGAAGAAGGGCCTCCTGCTGAGGAGTAAGGTACATTCAGAGGAGAAAGCCCTCTCTTCCACATCCTGACCCCATCTCCAAAGCCCCTCTTCCACGTCTTGACCCCGTCTCCAGAGCCCCACGTCCTGACCCCGTCTCCAGAGGCCCCTCTTCCACGTCCTGAGCTGGTCTGGGACCACTGTGCCTCGAGCAGCTGTAGGCTCCCATCCTCAGTTTCCTCCAGGTCTGTTTATTAAGGGTCGTTCCATCAGTCCTCATGGTCAGGGTCAGCATCTGACTAGCTGCTACTTCCCCTCATCCTCTGGAAGTCGGCACTGTCTCCACAGCCTTCCTTTCCTCACTCGCTCCCCTTCTGAGTCACTCCACACGCAGGCCAGTGTGTCTAGGCAGCCCCACACCCTCCTTCCTCAGCACAGGGTCCTCATCTTTATCGGCCAACTCCCCAGAGCAGGTCGTCACCACCTGTTCAGTTCTGAAATGTTCACTTACAATGCTCTACTCTTGTGACTGGAGAGATAGCTCAGGTTAACTCCAGTTCCAGGGAAATCCAATGTCCTCTTCTGACCTCCATGGGCTTTGCACACAGGTGCACTTACATTCATGCAGGCAATACACTCATACACCGTATGGCATACTGCAGTGTGGACCCTGGCCAGGCCACCTGCCATGGGCGTGGGAGGGAGCTCCTGTGGATGCAGCACTCAGTCCTAGCCAGGTGTGACACCAGCCTCCAGCCCACACCTGGACGACCTGCCTAAGAGACGGAACATGAGTGGCCATAGTCGGGACCCCGCCCCATAAGGCGATTGGCCTACCAGGCCTATAAGACCCCTTGCACTTCCTTGAATAAATGAGTTTGGCTGTGGCTCGCCTTCAGCATGCCTCTCACCCAGCTCTCCCGGTCTGTCTGTGTGTTTGTTGACCTTGTGCCTACTCAACGCCCCCCCCAACCCTCTCCCCCGCCCCCGCCCCTGGCCCCACCGTGGTGGAGACCCTTCATCCTCCTCAGGCTGGCCCCAGCACAGGGGACCCCAACATCACACATTAAAAAAAAAAAGCCCTGCCCTCTGACCACAGTTCCTATCCTTTCCTCTCCCTCTCTGAGTGGCCACAGATCTGCCCCTCAAGGCCTCAGGACTAGTCTAGTCCCCTGCTCCTGCGTCAGCCTCTTGCTGAGGTCCTACCCTACTCCCAAACATGTTCAAATTCTTTGTCTTGCTTTCCGATGCCTTGGACACCCAGAAAATCTCCAAGTTGAGATTAATCTGTTTTTTTTCCCCTCCTCTGTCCAGGAGGCATTTGAAAATCAAAACAACCAAACCTCACAAATCGGAGTTAATGTTATCGATGTAGTAGCGTTAACGTCATGTTCTGTAGTGTGTGAGTCTAACTCTCTGCCTGTGGCTTGCTTCTCATTTTCAAAATTGCCTTTTTGAAATTTTTCTCTCGTCAAACCTCCAAGCATCCTATCTCCCTTCTTTTCAGCAGGCGATTTTCATTCTGACTTCATAATGAGGAAAAAGAAATCATGACACTGAAATCATTTCGGAGTTCTGCCACCTTACCTGTGAACTTTTGGCCTTTAGCCAGGTCTCCCCTTTCTCCCCTTTCAACTTGAACTGCAAATCTCAATTAAAACTTACCCTCTGAGGTCCTACACAGTTCTTCTCCCACTTTTGTTTTTCTGATGTATTCAATTTATCATACAAGAAACCTGACTCTCATCCACGATTCTTCTCTCTTCTCCCCAGGCTCTGTCCAAAGCAGGTCCTGACTGTTTCTGGGGTTTACCTTCATCTCTGCCCTGCTGTCTCAGCTGCAGCAATCAGCCACTGGGCTCCCAGCCCCCTCAGCTCAGTCCGCACCCATCTTTCAGTCAGGTGACTTTACCCAGCATGCAAATACCATTCTGTGATGTCTCTACCTGAAATCTTTCAGTGCTCCACGTTGCCTCTAAAATAAGAGTTTGTAAGGTGACTTGCAAATCGTCCGTGCTCTTATGAACGCACCTGCTTCATTTCCCACAATACCTTCAGCCTCGCCCTTAAACTAAGGTGTGACTGCCACACACTTCATTCCCCTGCTGCACACCAGGCTTATTGCCTGTATCTTCTTTATCCCCACTTCCCACTCACTCCTGAGTTGAGTCCCAGCCTGCCTTCCCCGTGACTTTGAACCGTGACCTCCCTCAGCACAGAAGGGACATCCCTTGTCTGTTTCTGGTCACCTCTTAGCTCTCTCCATTCCCTCTGGCTTCACTGTATGGTAGCTGTTTATGTTCCTTTCCTGCCAGACCCTGCCCTGCTGAAGGAGATGGGGCGTCCTTCTCACTGGGATGTCCTGAAGGCGTCCAGCTGCGGGTGGCACATGCTGTGGGTCTCCTTATTTCTGAGCAGAGGTGTGGGCAGCTGGATCCACCTGTCTAGGAAGCCGACCTTCAGACCTAAGCTGCAACACTGGCAGCTGAGTCCTGGAGCCGGGAAGACAATCGAGAAGTGGGATCACGGCAGAGTTCTTTTTTTGAACACTGTCTTTATTTTCCAGAGTCAGTGACACTTAGTTTCATGTACCTGTTATGAATAACGATCTTTTGCAGAGCTCTGCCTGAGGGCAGAGTTTTGTTTGAGGAGAAGATGGTCTCTTGTTTTCAGAACCATCTTGTTTTAGAAAAATCTGCAGGCATCATATTAGATGCAGTGTTTTCTTTTCTTACTAGGTAAGGCTGGACTTCACTCAAGAGTGATGCTTTATTAGAAATGTGCTATCACAGATAATTTCCAGGAGAGCATTTTAAATGCAATTTTTATATGGGATGGAGATTTCCAAAAACTCAACTCTGTCCTTAGAACTCCTGGGTAAAGCATGCAGTGTAGTCGGTCTAATGGGACCACTTAAAATTCTGTGTTGGGGAATGTGGCTAAGGACAACTTAGTCCTAATGATTCTAGGCTGCACCCGCCTGCTGCTGCCCCTCCTTGTGTTGCAGGAGGTGTATTTGACAATCCGGGAGTAATGAGCATTAGTGTACATTTTATTTAACCTATCAGGTAGGCCAATTAAAATGTTACATCTGAGAAAGCACACACTCCACTTTCTGCCTAGGGTTGTCATACTTTAACTTACCTGTGGAGATGTGCCTGCTTTCTATCTTCCAATTAATGACATATCATAGTTTATCCTTTGGGGCCAGCTGGCTGCACATGATAATAACCCCAGACCATCACCTTGACTCCAGGAAACAGTTGGTATTCACGGAACATGGAAGTCTGCCTGGCCCATGTCTGTGCTTTGGGAGCCAAAAATGCCAGAAGTAGGATTGGATGGAGTTTTCTTTTGAGGGCATCGTTTTCCCTCTGAAACACATGTACACATGTGTGGGCACATTCACACAGACATGCACACGTGTATGTTCCTGTGCATGGGCCATTGCACACACACACACACACACACACACACACACACACACACACATCCTGACCACGAAATGAACATTATTGTTTCCAGACCCCACTGTTTGTAACCATGGTTTCTTTAGGTTCAAGGTAAGGTAAAGAAAAATGAACCAGTCTTCCTCAGAAGCCTAGGGCACGTTATTATTTCCTGGTAACTCCAGGATTGTAAAACAGTGTGACATATTAACCTCAATTCCAAGGCAAAGCTTTCCAATAACATATTTAAGTGATTTATTTAAACACAAAAATGTGAAATCAAACAGTAGTAGCGATGTAAAAGTATAGACAGCCAGCCAGGCACCTAAAACCCAAGGAGGAAGGAGCGATGGGTCTCTCTAGCTCAGACTCATCCAGAGAGAATTGTCCATTAATGCAGCCAAATTACTTGGCAGGTTTAGGATCTGACCTTTAATTTAAGCCCCCTGTAATCAGCTTAGGCTGCCACAACATGACACCACACCACACCACACATGGAAGGTCTTAAATCACATGAACTTTCCTCTCAGAGTGTGAGATTGCATAGTCTAAGGCCAAGGTCCAGTAGTCCATTTGGGACGAGGTCTGTCTTCTAGGCCTGTAGAGGGATGCTTTGACCTCACATGACCCTTCCTCTGGATGTGTGCATGGGGTGAATGGAGGGGGTGGAGAGAGAGAGAGAAAGAGAGAGAGAAAGAACTCTTCTTTTCCAGGGACATCAGTCACGCTGGGGGAGAGCTCGATCTTCATGATTTCCCTTAACCTAATAACCTCTGAAAGACAGTGTCTCCAAAGCACAGCAACATGAGAGACTAGAACTTCGACATCTGGATTACAGGGAGAGACAATCCGGTCCATTGCAGGCCCTGAGAAATACCAAGAGAGATTATTAATGTTGAAGAGCTAATGTCCAGCCCACATTTAGTGACAGGCCCCCAGTGAAGAGAGCAGCACTTTTCTAGACCTATTGATTTTTTTCCTAAGCAGTTGAAATTAAAACTCTAAATTCAACTAAAGCAAATATTTAACAAGCAATATCACTGCTGAAAAGAAAGTGCTTGGTAGTCTGCGGATGAGCCGCGCCGGTCAGCGCCGCGTGCTGGTGTGGCTAACCTGCTCCGGGTGGCTGGAATCCAAGGACTGGCTGAGGCGAGGCACAGATCTCAGGGGACAGCTGGATTAGCCCACAGCCTGGCTCCTTCCCTCCAGCCTCAGCCAAAGACCTCACCTCAGGATCTGCTTTCTGAGGAACAGCCTGCAACTGGTTTAATCCAGCTTCTGGTGACTCTTTGTTGCACTGTTAAAAGGAGGATCCAAAGCAAAAGAACGAGACTCTCTGTAAACCTTTACCCAGGTCTGATTTTACAGCAGGGTCATTCGCCTCATTACTGTTTGGTGTACAGATGCACATATACAACATGCAATTTCTAAAAATGTCTGTGTGTGTAGAATCATTTGTGGGCCTGCTTTTGGTTAATCGCAGTCCTGCGTGTCGTGCGAGTGCACGGCTTCATGCCTCGCCGCACTGTCAAGAGCATCTACTTCTCTGTGTTTTTCCAGCTTTGTTAACGCCAACATGCCAAGTAAATATTGTACACAGTCAATGTACACCAGATGATGTTATGATTTATGGGTACATCTGTAATGATGATCGCAGTCAAGCGCATCTACATAGCCACTGCCCCACGTGGCTACCTGTCTGTGTGTATGTGGGTGTATGTGGTGAGGATACCTAAGATGGGTGTTCTTAGCATATTCCAAGCTTATACAATGTATTTCTATTAACTCTGGTTGCCATACCATACATTAGGTCTACAGTAGTTATCCATCTATGATTGCAAGCTTGTATCCTTTGACCACCTCCCTGTCCCACCACCCGCCTCGAGCTAGCCCCAGGCCCTTGTAACCACCTTTATGTCATTGTGAGTTTGGCTTCTTTAGTTCCCCACATGTAAGTGAGGTACTGTGGTGTTTGTCTTTCTGAGGTTGGGATTTTCACTCCACTTAATGCCTTCTGGGCTCACGCATGTCACTGGTACTGGACTTTCCTTTGTAACTTTAAATGACATTTCATTGCTAACACACATTTTTACATTTTCTTAATTCATTCTTCTCTGGAGTGACACGTAGGTTGGTTTTGTAGTTTGACTGTTGTGAATAGTGCACCAAGGAACATGGACAGAACCATCTCTGAGATGGTGAGTTTGTCTTTGGCACACCAGGACTGAGGTTGCTGGATCACGTGCCAGTTCTGTTTTCCAGGGTCTGACAACTTTCCCTCTGGAAGCCATGTGCTGGTGGTCATGGCATGTCCCCTGGTCTTCTCTGTATTTTAATTTGACCCTCTGCACTCTCCCCAGGTTCTTTGGTCTTTTATGACTTTGCCAGTTCTGAAATGGATAAAGCAGTTGCTTTGTAGAATGACCTTCAATTTGCATTTTCCTGGGTTGTTTCTTCACAATCAGTTAAATATCATGTGGCTAGAATTGTGTCTGTTTGAAAAGTTAATGACCACTGGGTCTTTCCATAAATAAAGGTCTTTGAAGAGAAGTGAGTTTTGCTGAAGATTTAAGCAGGTGGGAACACCTTCTCACCCCTCTGAACAATTTCTGTGTTTGATTCCTCAGCTTATCCCCTCAAGCCAGTCCCCACATCCCAGGATACACAGTGGAGACCTTACCAAAAGTCCTGGGGAAGTGAACTTGTGCATGTGACATCCATCCTCAGCTAGGAAATGTCTGACCTTAAAGGCAACACCCAGTAATCTCATCACCCTGTGTGGCCTTTGTCATCTCATGACACTTAGCCTACCCAGAAATAGCAGTAACATTCCACCCTTGGCCTGAGCACATCTAAGCTGCTGTCACTTGAGAGATGGCTTGCATCTGTATGTGTCTTCACCATGTCCAGGAAGACCAAAGGGCCAACAAGCATTGGCGTCCCTGCATCAACAGGGAACGTGAAGCAAGCTCCAAGAGGGTGAGTGATGACACAAGGCTGACGAACCCATGGCCTGCCCTGAGCCTGGGCGAGGAGGGGCTGCAGCGGACACCGACAGAGCGTAGGAAAGGGACTGTGTATAACAGGAGTCAGACCTCAAGCTGCCGCTGCCCATCCGTCCAATGCCCCTGGGACACTTCTTCAATATCTGACTCTGTCAGTTTGGGTCCAAAGTTCTGACTCCTTCCTTTCATCACCGTTTGAGCTGGAACTTACCAATTAACCTCCCAAACCTTCTTCCCTCATCCACTGAGCAAGGGCAATGCTCCCAGAAAGCAGGGTTGGATATTCAATGCCTAATTTCCAATGCAACCATTATTAAATGAGCCTTTTTTGGTGTTTGCAATGTAAAGAAAATATTCATATGAGACTTCATCATATTTAGGTCTTATAAAAAATTACAGATAATAAGCAGATTAGCAATAGTACCAATTTGCCAAATCATGTGTTTACAGAATTTCAGCTCTGGAAGCTGATTCTATTTACTAAATTCCTAGGAGTTAAGTAAGATCAAAGGGATAGTGTCATCTTCCAGCAAGAAGTGCGTTATCTTTAATAGCTAAAGTAGGTAAATGACTGTATATTTTATGCAGATGCGAAATTACCAAAAGAAAAATGTCAACTCCAAGTCAAAGAAAAATAAACCATTAAATGAAATTGCAAGAAACAGTATTTCTTAGAAGTGAAGCAATTATCTCAACATTATATCATGAAAGATGCCATCCTAAGGTTTCTGAAGACCAAACTTCCAACTTCTTGCCTAGGACTGGTGTTCCAGATCTGCTTGGCAGTGTCTCATGCTTGTTACAGAACCAATGACTCTGGCTTTGTGAGCACTTGTTTATACTCAGAAGAATTAATTAATTATGGAAATGATCAATTATATACAACTATTTTAATGCATAAACTGTGTTGGCCTATGCCACCATCGAATGGCTTATGTCTCCATGTTTTTAAGTCTGATGAAAGGTAGGTCAATACATAAATAAATTGATTATTCCCCATTTTGTACTGTGCTCAGCTGGAAATGACACAGAATTATCGCCTTCAAATGATCACAGTTTATTAGGAGAGAGACGTGGATAGACAAAAATATGTCACGTACACAAAAGTTCAGTAAAAGCTAGCTTGTGACACATACTGTGAAGTAGCAGCCATGTCACTTCCGGACTCCAGAGCATCCCTTAGCATTCTGCTTTCCTACAGCTGTGTGGGAGTCTGTGGGAGTCTGTGAGGTGTCAGAAGGATGACTCACTCCTGGGGAAACGGGAAGTGGGAGGTTGGACAGCAAAGTTGTCCATTCTTGTTTTTTGACAGAAGGCATTTTCTATTTGCACTCACCACTTTTTTACACCTTTTGAATATAAAGCACTTGTTCGATCTGTATCTGAAACTGCTTCTGGAAATAACTGGAGCATGCAGGTACTGAGGGGCATGCAGAACTTTTAGCCCCCATTGCTCTGGAGGTCCAGCATTGGCCCCTGGAGTTGGCGCTCATCTCTCTAGCTGTGTGTCTGGACCAGTGTGTTGCCAGGGAAAGGGCACCTCTTTGGAACACATCTTTTTGGACACTAAACACTGGATCCAAAGCCAGGAAGGCTCTTGATTCTGAGTCTGACATCATGTACTCTGTGGTCCTGGGTGTCTTTGAGATGTGTGCTCACCTGTAAAACAAGCCTACCCAGGACAGATCCTGTGGTTCTGAGGTACTGGCTCATCGTGTTCACAAAGGGTAAATGGAAATCACATTCACGCTCACCTTTCACTGCCTTTTACAAGAACGCTATAAGACAACAGATTTCTCCCCACCACTGATAAATGAGAGAAAAACTGTCATAATAATACTGCCTTACAGTACTACAATACCATCCTGGTCATTATGTGTCAGAGATACCACGTGACTTGTGCTTCCCATGTGCCCTGCTGTAACCATCCAGGCACCTTTTTACTTCTCCTGTGAGGTGTCCCCAAGCCTAACATTTGAGTCAATGGAAGTGTGAAGTTCATTTCCAGATCATTTCCTGAGGAGACCACAAGGTCATTGGTGCCCATCAACACACAGACTGAGGGAAACAAGACACAGGAGCAGAGGGAGAAGGAGAGAAGCTAATTCCCTCCGCTCCTGAAGTCTAAACGTTCCCCCGGTGGTTTCAAGTTCAGTTCACTTCTGCTTTTAATTTAAAACATTCCCTAGCAGGCAACTGAGCTTTGCTAGTCTCTCGGGCGGTTTTACAGGACAGCACACAGTATTCTCCCCTCGTGTGTGCACTTAGTTACTATTAGCAGTAATGGGCACTGTGCTTGTATAGCTGCCATCAGCGATAATGGAAGTTATGCATGTAGAGAGGGGCAGCTGCTCCCGATGCCGGAGATGCTTTAGGAGGACTACTCCCTCTGTGGTGTTTGGCTGTGTCGGGCTCTATTATGATGGCGATCTGTGCTGCTGAGGGTGAACATGGTACAGGACACCTCCCGCTTCTTGTGGCAATCCGTACAGTATTTTAAAAAAATCTTGGCTTATAACTTTTTTTTATGACCAAACCAGCAGTCAGGCAGAACTTGTTGAAGAACTATACAATGGCTCTAGATTGCTTACTGACCGACTGGGAGGTGGGGTTTGCTAAGTGTAAGAATGTAGGGCTGGGAATTAAGGGAGATAACATCACCTGCTGCACATTTGAACAGATGGAGAAAATAATTCTTTCAAAAATAAATGATGCCATTTATGCCAGCCATTTCTCCAGATAAATGTGCCTCAACACAAAGACGCAGTCTCTACCACAACACATTGATTAGAAAAGGGCAGGACAAGGGGATTTTATGAATCATTCGAAAAAGATGATCCATCCTTATTCTTTGGAGTGACAGGGTGCACTTGGTGCTGGTCTCCACAGCTTGCTTTTCCCAAATGTCCAGCCGTGGGTGGACTTGGGCCCCCTGCCCTGCAGAGATAGGGAAAGTCTTGAGCTTTCCTACTGAAAGAGAGGCCCAGAAAGAGCCTTTGAGTGCTTAAGAGCACAGCCTAGGGAGGTGCCCACCTGTACTCAGAGATTGACCTGTCTCCTGGGAGTTTATTCCACTTCCCTGAACCAAAGTTATCTCATTTGTGGAGAGAGAATCGTAAGCCTCATCTTGCAGTTGATGTGAGAATTAAAGGAGGTCTAAGATTATATCCACAGAACTATTAATAGCAATTATTAATTCAACCAGGAGACAAAATTAGGCAATACTAGAAAACCCTACCCAAGCTAGACAGATCACAATCTGTCATGCATTTCTAACGCTGTGTTTATTTTGCATCTAGTTAGCCATTTGTATTTTGCATGTACTTAATTGTGTTTATTTTGCATGTATTTAACCGTGTTTGATGCTTGTCATCCTCTGTGTGGCTATTTTTGGGGAAAGACAGAAAAAAATATCTTCTCAGGTGAGGAGTTCCATATATGGTTGGGCACGGTGGTTCACGCCTTCAGCCCCAGCACTTGGGAGACAGAGGCAGGTAGATCTTTGTGTGATCCAGACCAGCCTGGTGTACATAGTGAGTGCAGGTCAGCTGGGGTTTAAGGGAGACCCTGTCTCAACCCACTCCCAGTAATATTCATATTAATTAATTAATTTAAAAAGAAACCCAAATATACAGGTTGATACCTTCTCTATTCTATATTATTTGTCAAATTAACCAGAGTTTAACACTAATTATGGTACATTTTTAAAAGCTAAAACTACATGATACATAAGTTATGTGAAAATGGTGAGAACCTGTATTTTCTTCTCCCTTCTGTCTCGCCACTGTGATAGTAAATGTACAAGGAAGTTGTAAATAATGATGTTTGCAAAGTTCACCCTTGAATATCTGTGAGGAATGGTTCCCTCTCTCCACACCAGGTTCTGATGATGAGCCAGGGGATCTTACACAGCAGAACAGTATCTGCACCTGACAGACACATGCACTCTATATGCTGCCAATCATTGCTAGCTTATTTATAATGCTGAATACAGTATAAGCACAGTGTAAAGAACTATCATGCTATGTTCTTTAGTGAAAGATGGAAAGAAAGTGTCTACTCTTACTTAGATACTTTAACAAGTATGTTTTCTACTCCTGGTTAGTTGAACTCACTGTTATGGAACTCACAGAAGTGAAGGGGCAACTTTGTGTATATTTTTGTGACTGTTTTAGAGATATTGAGCTGTCATTTAAAAATCTAGATTGGACTCCTGGAGATCCTCCTGCCTCAGCCTTTCCAGGGTTAGGACTCTAGGCATGAGCCATAACGCATGTGTAGCTCCTCAGACAGTTAATAGTCAATCACTTAGCATGCATGTGACAGTGGACAGAGGAAGAGTGGCTGGCTACAGACATGCTTGGCCTATATATAAGCTGCAAGTTCTCCATGCATAAAATGAAAACCACTGTGTCTCAGGTTGGCTCGAGGAATAAATAAGATGCCACAAAATGTGAGAGCTCCTTAGGCAGCCATGGTTCTTAGAAGAAGGTCTTGGGGTCCAGCAGCTTTGGAAGTGTCCACAGTGAGGAGGCTTGTGGAGAACTTGTGGAGTGTGCAAATAGGGGTTGTGTGAATGAGGAAGGCTCTGAGACATGGTAAGGGACACATTTTTTTTCTGGTTTCCTGTTTTGTGGGGAGCCAGTGTCAAACTTCAACTAGGGCATCCTTCGGTGGTGTGCTTCCATGTTAGACTATTTATCCCTTAGGATTTATGATCAAGTTAAGATAGAATTTCCTCAGTCAACAGTCTGCTTTTTCAAACTTATTGACTAATCAATCAATTGTTCTTTTGAGACAGGGTCTCTCTGTATCCCTGGCTGGTCTGGAACTTGCTTTGTAGACCAGGCTGGCCTCAGTCTCACAGACTCTACCTGCCTCTGCCTCTTGAGTGTCTCTATTCCTGAATGATGGTCTGTCTTAAGAATTTTTAGAAAGGAGTCTGTAGAATTTTCTTTCAGGAAATGTTCAGTTTATGATTTTCTGTTGTTTTATTTATTCATTGAAAACACCCGGTGCAGCTTGCAGACCCCTAAGGATCTGTGAGGTCAGGCTTCTTATGGATTATTATAGATTCCTGAGTGTAAAATCTTTTCCTGCCGACCTGCTCAGAAGACAGAGCTGCTTGGTGAGGGGCGGCTGCTCCTCAGGTCCTCTCTATCCCCTTCTCTTACTCAGCTTTCCTTTCACCACCCACTACCACGTGTTGTCCCTGTCACCAGGATGGAGTAAGTTTGTCTATTCTTACTGCCATGTCTCTGTAACCTAGATCATTGTGAGGGAAACAGTAGGCGATTAGTGTGTTTGCTGAAAGCAGTGGTTGATGACTGATTTCTCCTGGATATGCACAATGCATTTCCCGTGGATTCTGTCTGCAAAGTAAACATCATGGCAGAAGGAGCCAGCTTGTTCTCTTGGGCAGATGTAGGTTCCATGCAGACACGTCAGTTAAGCCTTCTGAGCTTTAGGCCTTGGACTTCTGCAAAATGGAAAACCAAAACACACTCACAGAGTTGTGGGAAGATCAAGACAGTGCCGCACACCCCACTGTGTGGAGACTTCAGATCTGGGTTGTTATGGCCTTGCTATAAGGAAACCCTCCTGACATTGTCTGGATAGTCCTGCTCTGTCTCCACGGGCTCTGTGAGCTTGGGGGAATGTCTTTCCTAGGACCCAATTTCTCCACTTGGAAAGAGACCTGCTATTAATGGCCCACTCATGGCAGACCCTTTCACTGAAGGGCTTTTCTCTTCATCTCCCTTCCTGAAGTCAGGGATCATGTAGGTGTCCCTTCAGTTTCTACAAAGACACCATAAAAGAGATTCAGTGCTGGTGTTTGCTTTCTCATGACCATTAGGCATTGTCCTACTTAGAATGATGAATTCGCCGTCTAACAGCACTGCAGTTCCCTCCAGGATGACAGCCCAGAGTAGCTTCACGGAGCACTTTCTCCCACATAATTACTCCTGTTGACGGGAGGCTACACATCTGACAGAGGCCACTTGATGTGTTGGCAGAAAGGTTCCCAGTTACACTGGAGCCCAGCCTTTCTTGTTTGAATTATTCAGCCTTTGGAAGAAATGCTTCTGGCCCCCAACAAATGTGAGAAGGAAAAGTGCTTTAATAGAAGCCTGTACACACTCATTTATAGACATTCCCTGGGGGATCCTGATGGCCCTGACTGGCTTTGTGGCTGTGCCTGCTTACCAGAGCATGTTGTCCATCATAGGTGGATGGAACCTACATTCCTGTCAGCCTCCTGGCTTCGCTACACAAAGCAGAGCTCATATCCTCTCCTTGTAGGCAGGAACTGGGGCTCCTCCTGGACCTGAAGGTTTGATAACATAATGAAAAGAATATTTTTCTCTTTGGAGACGGGATCTCACTGTGTAGACCTGGCTGGCATAGAACTCATTAAATAGACCAGGCTGGCTTCCAACTCACAAAGATCTGTCTACCTCTGCCTCCCCAGCACTGAGATTAAAAGGGTGCCTCACCGTGGCTAGCTACAGATGTTTTAAAAACGTATTTGTATAGGTGTTATGCCTGTGTGCATGAATGTATGTGTATCAAGTGCTTGTAGGACCCACGGAGGCCAGAAGAGGGCATCCGATCCCCTGGAATTGAAGTTACAGACAGTTGTTAGCTGCTATATGGGTGCTGGGAACTGAACCTGGTCCTCTGCTAAAGAAGCCTGCTCTTAACTGCTGAGCCATATCCCCAGGCTTAAAAGGAAATTTTTTAGGGTGACTTTTTTTCCATTGTCCTTAGCACCTGTCTCAAGCTCTGTTGTGATTGTAACATGTTAAACATGAAACAGTTAGGAACCAGGAGTTAATGGAGATTGGAGGCTGCTAAACCAGTGTCTGCATGGACAAGAACTCTCTTCGATGTCCCTGGGATGTGTGAGTAATAGAGAAGCAGGCAGAAACTGGAGTTCAAGAAGCCCTGGTATTGCAAGTCTGTAATATGTTTTCAGACTTTGTATAACTTCCTTCCAATTAGTTCTAACCCTTTCCTAATTTCCCAGTTCTCTTCAGAATCTGTGGGGTTTTTCTTTGTTGTTGCTGTTTGTTTTTTTTGTCTTTTTGAGACAGGATCTCACTGTAACCACGACTGACCTTGAACTTGATATGTATACCAGGCTGGCCTTGATCTCACAGAGGTCTGCTTGCCTCCTGAGTGCTGGGATTAAAGGTGTGTGCCACGACTATGCCAGGCTAGAATCTGTTCTTAATAGCCTTTAGTGCCCACACTCACCCACACCTGTGCTGCTTTGCCCTGGTATGCCTTTGGTCTAGAGAAATTAAGTGAACTCTAGTACATCTTTTAGGACGCAGAACAATTCCTGTCCCGCCCATTTGACCCCACAGTGATGCACTTTTATTCCTTCCTCTGAGTGATTACTGTATTTCTCCTCATGTGTCAGGCTAAACTCCTTCACAGCTTTCAGACCCTTTGATGGCAGAGCAGAGATTTTTTTTTAACATTTTATTTTTATTTTATGTGTATGAGGGTTTTGCCAACCTGTATGTAAGTGTGCCCAAATGGTGCCATGCCCTCGGAGGTCCCGGAGGTCAGAGGAAGGATTGGATCCCTGGAACTGGTGTTACTGATGGTTGTTAACCACTCTGTGGGTGCTAGGAAGTGAACCCGGGAAGAGCAGTCAGTGCACTGAACCACTGGACCATCCTGCCAGGCCCCAAAGACGGTTTTCAACCTCTCATAACCCCTAGTGAATGTTGAAAACCTAAGTTGTTCACACAAGTTTCTTTCTTTTTTGGGTGTGCTTGAGGGATGTTTCAGAGTTCCAGAAGTTGTTTTAACAATTATTTTTCTCTCTAATTAAAATGAGAGCATTAAACAATGTACACATATTCATAGTGTGTGGTGTGTGTGGGGGCATGTGCACACCACAAGTGCGTGGAGGTACGCGGACAGCTTGGCAGCCAGTGCCTTTATCTGCCATCTCACTGGCTCCAAATGAGCTCACTTTTGATCCCGGGAAGCTGTTCATCGTTTCCCTTGGCCTGTCCTTGCGTCTATGAAGGGCATCAATGGTCCTGTGCTGACCGGCTGTTCTGTGAGCCTTGGCTTTAACCATGCCCTCTTTTCTTGCTTTGTTGTCTGTGACAGGTTTTCATGTCAACAGTGTGTTCCGCACTTAGCTCCTGGAAACACAGGAGCACCTGCCCCCTCCTCCTGGATCTCCGGGAGAGGTAAACAGCCTACCCAGGGGCGGTCTTTGACTTCTTTACTGCCATTTAATCCCTGAAAATGAGTATAATTTCTGCCACCTTTTATTTATTTTTGTCTTTAACAAATATGCTGATCTCTTTTCTTCAGGAAATTGTCCACAATTCTTGAGCATATTTATACCTAACCATAGCATTATAAATTTTAAAAATAAAATGATTATGAATGGTAATAGTTTGGGCAACTTTTGTGTGAATTTTCTTGTGAAATGGTGCTTCACAATTTTTTATGGAATACATTTAAAGTCATTTGTCTAGATATTTTTTGAGTGTTTCCTAATCAGTCCTAGTTAATTTTAGATGTAAGTGGGATGAGACAACTTTTCTGTTTAAAGAAATGTTATTTACCACAAAAGTGGATTATACAACAGCTGGTGGAAAGATCTCAGCACGAAGAATGAAAATATCACAAATAGATTGATTTTGTTTCCTAATGAATTGGTTTTGAAAATAGCTTTCATTTCTTCTAAGTTTGATCAATTGGAAAGGGGACACAACGATCAGAAGGGTGCCCGCCTCCTGGTATCAGTTTCGTTTGTGATTCTGGTCTGTAACGTGTAAGTGGAATGGATTATCGTGGCTGCCTCTCCTTTGTGAGATTTCCGTGTTTATTAGATGAAACAGTGCTTGTAGCAGACAGCACCTTGCCTGCACAGAGTCAGCACGACTGCAGCCAGCACAAACCTGATGTCTCTGAGTTGACTATTGCTCTTTCAGCTATGGTTCTTTCAGATGGCAGAGCTAGACCGTCATGGATTCAATGTCTTTCCTGGTGTCTGGAGAGCTACCAGTGAAACCGGGGAGAAACTGGGGAGGTCTCGCCATAAACAGCATCGTAAGGACACCGTCAGCTTGCAGTATATAAAGCCTTCTTGTTGACGTGTCTCTACCCAGTGCTGAGCACGCCGTGTGCCTGAGTGTGAACAGCTTCCATGGTAGGCCTGGCCTTTATTCCACTCACAGCCAGAGTCTCAAGCAGAATACAGTCACTGCATGCATGGCCACACAAGCTGGCACGAGGCTGCGTAAGGAGATAGCTCCAAAGTGCGTCTTGTCTTTGCAGATTTATGTAACGACTGTTGAGGACCTTCTGTGCTCTCAGCGAGGGCCGAAATGCCTGGAGACTTAATTTGTTAGTTACAAACAAAAGCAAAATTTCCTGCTATGGAAGCCAAAGATATTGGTGAAGAAACACACAATCCATAGAATCACTATATCCTAATGCAGAGCGGATAGGCGCACAAGCGAGGCCAGAAGAGTGCAAGAGGAGCGGCTGCCTTGTGTACAGGTCCTGGAACATCTCCTGATGGAGCCCCACTTAAGCTAGTCAGAAAGATGGAATGCAAGAAGGTGGAAGTGCACCTGCCTGCTAGAAGAAAGAGCCTGAGAAGCAGGGCTGGGAGAGCGGAGGAGAGGGCCCTCGAGGCAAGCCAGCACCCCATCACCCTGAAAATGGATGTTTTAAGAAACTACTTGTTCAATATTTATTTCAGTGGGTCAGGGGGAAATTGACTTTTCTATTAAGAAAAATTATATGCAAAACACTTTCACTTGGTAATTCACCTTCGCCGGGTTAGCGCAGAGGCAATACTGTGGCTATTTGACAAATGTGCCTCATTTTCTTCATTTTTCAACTTGCATTTTGAACTAGAGAACTTTCTTGGCAGACACATTAAAAATGCACAATTTGATAATGAAATGAATGACTCACTGCTGATAAACAGTTCCATGTCGCATGTTGCTTGGTTTAAAGTCTAGTGTAGTTGCAGAAATCCTTAACAAATGAACATGTTTGGAGGACTAGGTACTCTTGTTTACACTGAGGGTGCTGATTCCCTTCCCAGGAGCAGTGCTGATATAAACTTTGTCAGTTAGAAGGATGTAGAGAATCAAGTCAGTAAAGCCGATCGCTCTAATATATGCGAATGAGGTGGACCTTCTGGTTGGTTCAACCCCTAATCAATTTCTTAAATAAGGGTGCTGGAGCAGGTGCTGGAGACAAGACCGAGTGTAGCCTGGTTACAAAGTGGCTTGTGTGAGGACTGTGGATTTTACCATAAGAAATCTGAGGTCACTGACGGATGTGAAGCATGGAAATATTGAAAAACATTTCCTGTAGGAAGTCTGAAGCAGAATACAGCAAGTGCCCGCCATGGCCACTGGTGTTCAGGGAAAGTCCCAGCAAGGTGCCAGTGTTCTGACACTTCTGTTTGTGGATTTAGTCACTGCAGTGTGGCCCCATGCAAGGGAAGAGCCTGGAGAGGAATGCTGGGAGAACCAAGGGTGGAAGTGTTAGCTGTGTGGACAGTCCCCGTGCGAAGACAGCGAGCTCCGAGTCTCTGGATCAGTGTTCCAGGCATGACGCTAGTCTGTGTTGCAGGCATGAGAGATAAGATTGTGAATCTCCAGGACGAGACACCAGTCCATGTTGTAGGTAGGCTTCCAGGGGATTCCTGCAGGAGCCCTGGTTGGGGACCTGGCCTGCCAGGGGAAGATGGACTGAGGTCTGGAGGCACCTGGGAGGTGGACCTCTGGGCCTACCTGTGGGGGAACATTTTGATTTGGTTAATTGAAATTGGAAGACCTGTCCACTGTAGGCAGCACCGTTCCCTGGACGGGATGCTGGGCTGTACAGAAGGGAAAACATGAGCTGAGGACCAAGGTGAGCCTTCCTCCCTGCTTCCAGATTGCAGTGAGAACAGCGGCCCCAGGCTCTCGCTGGCGTGGATTCCCTGCAGTGATGGACTGTGTCACCCGAACCTGGGAGCCAACAAGCCCTTTCTTCCTAACTTGCTTGTCCAGGTATGTTGTCACAGCAACATGGTATCTAAGATAGACTTCCAAGAGAAAAGGGGACTGCACGGAGAAAGAAGAAAGTCCAGGGGGCTCCAGGTCCAAGGCAACCTCGAGAATCTCAGGGTATCTCAGTCTGAAGGCTTCAATTCTTGTATCAACAGTTGGTGGACGGTGGAGACCAAGACATTAGGAGCTGGGCATGGTAAAGTTGTACATGCTCAGTCTTCACCTTCCTCGACAGAGGAGCCAGCACTATTCCAAGGAAACATGAGTTTTACCTTCCTCTGCTTTTAAAGACTTGGGAGTGACAGGGTACGTCGCGTTCACATGTCCTGGAATGCGCAGGCCCTGTTGGTTTGGTCCTCATTGTTGGCATTGATTCTGCTCTGTCCTTCCACAAGTCACCTTCACCTGAGTGTTCAGGATTATCTTTACAGTTTGATGCCTTGTGTTTTTCTATGTCAAGTCTTTCACACATGCTGTTCCTCCTGCATAAAATCACTTCCTTTAAATGTTAGACTAAATTCAGCCTTCTCCAGACTATTATCCGCCACATGTTCCTGCAGTCCACCTTCATTCAATTAAACTATTTACCCGCTCATTTTAGAAAAAAGTTTCTCACATCTGTCTTCATGAACAGACTGTTACTTCCCAAGAGGGACCCACACTTAACCATTGAAGGTCTTCCACCAAGTCTAGTGTGTGTCAGATGCTTGCTTCTGAGAAGTGATTGTTGAATGAATAGTTGAGCCTGGGATTTTCACACACCTTGGTGCGGTGATGCTGCTGCCTTTTTCTTTTTTTTTCTAAAACATCAGGTTGCTAGTCAAAGCATCCAGGGCATTAGTAGAGAAAAGTAGTGTGTTTGTGCAGTGATGGGCTTTCCTCAACATTTGGTCAGATACCTCCAAATTTACTTAAGAGAAGGAGACCTTTGTTGGGCAAAGAGCAGCAAGGAAAGCGAAATTGTCTAACCCTAACCCTAACCCTAACCCTAACCCTAACCCTAACCCTAACCCTAACTCGAACCCTAATCCTACCCTAAGCCTAACCCTAACCCTAAGTCTGACCCTAAGCCTGACCCTGACCCTGACCCTAACCCTAAGCCTAACCCTAAGCCTAAGCCTAACCCTAAGCCTAAACCTAAGCCTAAACCTAAGCCTAAGCCTAACCCTAACCCTAACCCTAGCCCTAAGCCCAACCCTAACCCTAACCCTAAGCCAATGTTCTGAGAAGAAGGCTGGGTAAGAAAGCCGGACCTCCTGCTTGGAAGCAATGGGCTCCCTGGAAACACGGACATTTGTAGGCAGAAGGAAGATGCTTATCAGAGAGTCTGACATGGATATTTTTGAGATGTTAATTGAAATTTCGAGATGCTAATTTTTCTCCTTGAGACGCCCCTCTTTCTGGCCTCCATTCGTGGAGATAACAAGTTCAGTATTTGACACATGAAGGGTTTTTGGCAGGCGTTTCTGGCTTCTGCTTGCCTGCTGGGGATAAAAGAGTTTGAAGAAAGAGAACTTTGGTGTCTCTATGTGAAGCCAAGAGAGACAGAAGTTTCCCCTAGGAAAAATAGGAGATTCTTAAGGTGGAAGGGAGAGAGAGGTACGCAGGGACCCTGAACAGAGGAAATGTTTTTCCTGGAAGGGCCCAAGGGTGTGGCAAGGCCTCAGGGGGTTACCTCAAGACAAGCCCGGAAGGCTAGATGGCAAGCCTGGGGTACCAGCCTCCTTAAGGAGCCCCTTCATGACTGGGATTCTGGTGGCATCAGGGTATTGTGTGGCTACAGCAAAGGTCAGTTCTAGAAGGCGAGTTCCTGATACCTCCAAGAATCAATAAACCAACTTGAGTCTGGAGTGAGACCCCCAAATTCAGCCCATCCCGGGTGTGGAAGAAGGCTGTCTGTAGCTGAGGGTAAATTCCCCACTAACTTGGTGGGATTAGTGTTCAGAATAAAAATCATATGACTTGTAGATAGCACTGAAATGTTGTCTGGCCTTACGATCTTAACCTGCTAGATTAAGCAAATGAGCAGAGGGTTGAATGGTTGTGTCAGCTTCTTGTGTTGGGAGTGTAGCTCATTTTGGCTTAACATTTTTTTGTTGAATTTTTATGTATTTTATACATGTCTCAATCATCTTTATACCTTTTCCCCACCAGGACCAATCAAGAGCCCCCATGGATTTCATGCATTCTGTCGTTTATGTTAAGGTCTGTTGAGTCAAGTTGGTGCCCTGTAACATCTCTCAGTGCAAGTTCATCTATTGGGGCCTAGTCAGCACATCCAGAGTCGCTCCCTTAAAGAAGATCAGTTCTTCCTCACCCAGCAGGAATCAGCTGTCCAACAGTACTTTGACCAAGATTGGGGCCTGCTGCCCATCTCCACAGTTCCATGCTGGGTTCTTGTCTGCCTGAGTTTGCATGGGTCTTGAGCATGCTGACACCAGTGCTATAGTTCATATGAGCAGGTCCCAAGGGCCGTTAGGACTCTTTCTCCCTGTGGTCACGTACCTCCTTCCCTGGCTCTTACAATCTTTCTGCCCCCTCTTTTCCATTGTCCTTGAGCACTGGATGGATGAAGTTTAATTTAGGAGTCCTGTCCAAGGGTCCACACTCTGCAGACTTTTATTCTCTATGCTTTGACCGTTTGTGACCCTTTGTGCTTGTTGCCCTCTTTGTCATGAGGGAGTTTCATTGATGAGAGTTGAGAGATGCATCAGTGTTCCCTCTGCCCCTTGTTCTACTCTGTTCCATGAGTCTTAGGTGCAGAGGTTCCACTGTAGATGTGTCACTTAGGGTTGGGTGTTTCATCGACGGTTATTCTCTGTGTGTGACCAGTTGTGGAACTCTATAATAGTCTGCATCTGTTGCAAAAGAAAATTCTTTGATGAGTGATGACTGGGATACTTGTCTTTAAATGTAAGGATTCGTATTTGGCACATAGTAAGAAATTACATTAGTCTAGGATGTGACAACCTTGGGGTTTTCTCTAAGATCTATGACCTCTCCAGCCATGTGTATTTGGCTATGTTTACAGTACCACACATGAGTTCCCTCCCATTGAATGGTCTTTAAGTCCACTTAGGTAACTGTTGATTACCCCAAGGTAAAAGAGCCACTACTGCCCCAATATAGTTTGCTGTGCCAGTCATTGTTGTGGTTATTAGGCTTTAAATCTGGGGCCTAAAAAGCTTCTGGTTAAATATATTTTAATGCATAAGTTGAGTTCAATTTCTAAAATGTGCCACGGAGCTCAAACCTAAACCATCTGCACTCAACTAACAGACCTTGTCAGCATTTGGGGAGCAGAGGCAGGAGGCAGAGCTCTCCACTGCCACCCACAGACCCTAAGATGTTTTCCAAGACTTTTAGGTCCACTCAAGCCAAATAAGGTTTTAACACAGTGTTTTAAATGAGAAGTGGTCCCAGGGGCTCCAGTTGGTGGTGCTGTTTGGGGATGTCGTGGAACCTTTAGGAGGTGTGGCCCCACGGAAAGAAGCCCAGCACTGGGGTGGGCTGTGGGTGTGCATGGCCTTGCCACTTTCTGCTTCCTGTGCCTGTTTGAAGATGTGAGTGCTCAGCTGCTCCTGCTGCCCCCAGCCATGCCTCCCCATGGAACCCTGAGCACAAATAAAGTCTTCCTACCTTAAGTCCCCTAGTCATGGTATTTTATCACAGCAAAAGAAAAAGAAAAGAAGCACTGGGAAGGAAAGGCCAGACTCACCAGAGAGCATGGCTGTGGGCTTCTCAAGGAAGAGTCCTAGGAAGTAGAACAGACCCGGGAGTGCATCTTCTCAGAGGAGACTCACTTCACCATTTTCTGCAACTGTCAGGATTTAGGTGAGGTTTGAAGCTACTGTTTTAAAGGTTGCTAAGAAACCTAAATAAGATGACTGGGTGGTTCCTGGGGGCCCCAGACACGGTTAGAGTTGAGAAGGTAGAAGTCTGGCACGGAGGGGCGTAGGAGGCGGGATGTCGCTGCTGTAACGCAGAGGTAGCAGTCTTGTTTGCAGTTCCCAGGCGGTGTCTGGGGAAAGGGACGAGACCACCCAGGGACATAAATGTTCAAGCCTTACGCCTGGCCCTGATGATTTATCATACATGTCAGCTTAGGGAAGGGATCCTGATTTTATGCCAGAGGCTTCTATAGCAAATGCTGTTAGAACTGGGATTAGGCTTCTCATCTGGATAGTTTTAAACAGGCTCTGGGGTGAAGGATGTTTCCCTTCAAGTCCCCGTAACTTTTCCTGTCTTTCTGCTATTAGAGTGACTATAACAAAACCTCAAACACAGAGTGATAAACAAACCTCACTCTCATCCCCTGTCATAGTCATGTTGCACTTTTTAATCTGGAGGAATAGCCAGCATGGAGCTCCCTAAAATAGACCTATTATCAGCAGAGTGATTATGCAGAACATCCTGAAAGCCTTGTCTAAAGTGGAATAGGGAACTGAGTATGTTCTACAGGTCTACAGGAAGTGCTTTCTGATGGTCAGTAGCCAACCAAATGTGTAAAGACCTTAAAGGATGGGCATTGAGAAATTAGTATGTGGAGCTCTTATGTGGTTTGATCATGGAACATACCTTTCTTATTTAAGCATTTAAAAAATTTTTGATTGAAGTTTTGTGGTTTCCGTATACTTCAATGTGATGGTCTTTAGATCCTGTCCTCACTTCACTGTGATGGTCTTTAGATCCTGTCCTCACTTCAATGTGATGGTCTTTAGATCCTGTCCTCACTTCACTGTGATGGTCTTTAGATCCTGTCCTCACTTCACTGTGATGGTCTTTAGATCCTGTCCTCACTTCAATGTGATGGTCTTTAGATCCTGTCCTCACTTCACTGTGATGGTCTTTAGATCCTGTCCTCACTTCACTGTGATGGTCTTTAGATCCTGTCCTCACTTCACTGTGATGGTCTTTAGATCCTGTCCTCACTTCACTGTGATGGTCTTTAGATCCTGTCCTCACTTCACTGTGATGGTCTTTAGATCCTGTCCTCACTTCACTGTGATGGTCTTTAGATCCTGTCCTCACTTCACTGTGATGGTCTTTAGATCCTGTCCTCACTTCAATGTGATGGTCTTTAGATCCTGTCCTCACTTCACTGTGATGGTCTTTAGATCCTGTCCTCACTTCACTGTGATGGTCTTTAGATCCTGTCCTCACTTCACTGTGATGGTCTTTAGATCCTGTCCTCACTTCACTGTGATGGTCTTTAGATCCTGTCCTCACTTCACTGTGATGGTCTTTAGATCCTGTCCTCACTTCACTGTGATGGTCTTTAGATCCTGTCCTCACTTCACTGTGATGGTCTTTAGATCCTGTCCTCACTTCACTGTGATGGTCTTTAGATCCTGTCCTCACTTCACTGTGATGGTCTTTAGATCCTGTCCTCACTTCACTGTGATGGTCTTTAGATCCTGTCCTCACTTCACTGTGATGGTCTTTAGATCCTGTCCTCACTTCACTGTGATGGTCTTTAGATCCTGTCCTCACTTCACTGTGATGGTCTTTAGATCCTGTCCTCACTTCACTGTGATGGTCTTTAGATCCTGTCCTCACTTCACTGTGATGGCGTTTAGATCCTGGCCTCTGTCCTCACCTCCCTTTCACCCTCCCCCAAGTCCCGCATTCCATTTCTTCACCGCAAATATCGACTGAAGACTTGGGAGGGACCAGGCACCAAAGTGGATGTTGGAGCGTGTAGCAGGTTAAGTCCCCCTCATGTTTTTATATCAGTGAAAATCAGCAAAAGGAGATTTCTTCCATGTGGTCAGGAAATCAGAGCAAGAGATTCAGTGACACCACAAAATCCATCTTTAGGGTGTTGACATGGGTTAAGGTTAAAGTAGAGGGCCGAAGTTATATGTATCTGGGCAGTCCCAGCCCAGGTGTGGTCCCTTGGCCTCCCCACTCTCTCTCCTGTAAAAGCAGTAAATCTCTTTCCAAAGGAAGTCTTGTCCTCTGGCTGGCCTGGACTTTAGCCTGCCCCTTCATTCAGCATGCGATTCCTGGGGAAACTTCAGCTTCCTGGGATCTGCTGTTTCAATAGTTTGATAGCCAAATTTGGGGTACAAGTGTCTCCAGAATCTGTCCTTTCCTGCCAGACTGGTTATACTTCCCCACTTTCTGTCTTAACACCTCAGTCCTGAAGTGGAAGATGTCTAGGTTTGAAACAAAGACCACAAACAGAATGGCAGTAGCAACCAAGATGAACACAGTTGGTCGGTGTCAGGGAGCTGCGTGGGAAGGGCTGGGGAAGCAGCTTCGTCTTGCTGTGGAGAGTAGGTTGGCCTCAAGTGTATGATCTTCCTGCTTCAGCTTCCCAAATGCTGGAATTGTCCTCAAGGTTTCTTTAACCTACGGAAGCAGTCAGACACAGGCGAGAGTGAGTGTCCCAAGAGCAAGCAGCACATTTGTCAGACAGGGACCCTCTCCTCCCTCCTCTCTCCCCTCCTCCCCTCCCTCCTCCCTACTCTCCTCCCTCCTCTCCTCCTCCCTCCTCCCTTCTTCCGTTCTTCTTCCTCCCTCTTCTCCTCCCTCTTCCTTATCGTCACAGAGGTGCTGTCCTGAGTGAGTTCCCAGAGTCAGAATAAAGTCTTGGTGGCTGCTCAGTCGCAGTGGACACAGATGCAAAAACAACAATACGTGAAATTCTACAAACCGTGACTTTAGCCAACAACAAACAAAAAACCCAAAAGCGATGTTGCCCACGTACAAGTAGATGAAGCAGGTTTATCTCAGTTTCTTGTCTGGCAAAGTTTTGAGTATACTGTGTGTGACTTTAATAGCTCTAAGGTGCATACTTGAGGATGCAGTTCAAACTGGGAGCTGTCCCTCTCCCTGGAAGCAGGGAGGAAAGAACAGCGTGTAGGCTGAGAGTGGCCCTGAAGTTCCTTCCGCCCCGCCAGCAGGAGAAGGCGATGAGCGAAACACGAGGTGCTGAGGGACAGTCCTTTGACTCCCGCGGACTGCTGCTGCTGGTATTTGCCTAGAGATATTCCAAGTGAGATTGTTGCGACGCCTGACAAACCTTGTTTTGTCTCTTGTGAAAATGAGGGAGGAACAGCCTAAATCCCTGCAAGTATTAGTAGAGCAATGATAGAACTTTGAAAACTTTCAACATAATATCGGGCAGGAAGCAAGGAATAATCCAGGGTGATGTTGTCTATGTCGGACTGAGTCTCAGGAACACTTACAGACATTGTTCCCTCTGAACTTTAGGAGTTATAAAATGTCCTGGTGTCTTTGGCTTTTATCTGGCTGTGTTATCTAACTCCCTAAGTGGAAAAGCATCCCGATGCAGTAGCTCTGAGTCAACACACAATTGGCATCTGTGTCCTGAAACTGAAGGCCAGACCCAGCTGAGGTGAAAGACAAATCCCGAGAAGGCCCACAGAAAGGAGCGCTTCAGGCAGAAGCGAAGAGACTCTTAATCATGTGAAATCCCACGTGGACTGGGAGGTGTTTGGAGCCTGTATTTGCTTTGTAATCATTAGCAAAGAGGTGGAATTTCACTCACTCTTCAGACAGTTTGTCTTGTAAAGTGCTGGTCAGGGGAGCTACTTAGGTAGGAGCCAGAGGAACAGTGTCCAGACAGAAGAGACTAAACACTGTCTGGCATGACAGCAAGCAACCTCAGAACTACTGAAGAAGTTAGTAAAAGCTCATGTTGGGGCTAAAAGTCAAACTCAAAAACAACATCAAATTTTTACCTGTTTTAAAATAAAAAAGGAAAATCTCTACTTCTGCTCCTGGGTTACACTTCAGTAATATAGATTAAAAAATAAAAAGAACTGGGAGCTGGAGTGACAGCTCAGCGGTTAAGAGCACAGACTGCTCCTGTAGATGACCCGGGTTCAATTCCCAGCACCTACATGGCAGCTAACAACCATCCATCCGTAACTCTGGTTCCAGGGGATCCAATGCTGCCTTATGAACTTTGGAGACATGGCACAACACATGCCATGCACGTATACACATTCAGGCAATACACTCAACACATAAAATAAAAAAAAAAATTTTTTTTTTTCAAAAAGGAACAAGCACCCTTTGGGGAGTGTGGCTGATTACATTCTGAGAGCATCAGAGTTGATCTGATGGCTCATTCCTGTAGTAACAGCACTGAGCCCAGCCCATACTATACAGAGAGACCCTGTCTCAAAAAGAAAAAGCAATGGAACTCAGAACAAAACTGAGACAACTTACAGAAAGCATAAGCAAGGATACTGCCTTTTACCTACCTGGAATTTAGGTTTAGATGTTTCTCTCTGCTTCTGTGAGTTGCGTGGCATGTGATCCTGGTCTACACTGAATAATGACTTTCAGACTGAAACACGGCCCCTCTTACCGCTATGTCTCTCACAGCCCCAAGTGGAGACTTACCTAAGAGGAAACATACTCCGGGGCTGGTGAAATGGCTCAGTGGTTAAGACCACTTGCTACTCTTGCAGAGGACCTGGGTTAGTTTCCCAGCATCCACATGATGGCCATGTGGGTTTGAATGAGAATGTCCCCCACAGGCTCCAAGTATTTGGATGTTTTGTCCGCAGTTGGTGGTGCTGTTTTGAGAGGTCTTAGAAGGTGAGGCCATGCTGCAGGAAGCATGTCACTGGGTTGGGCTTAGAGAGTTCTTAAGTCTTGCCATATTTCCAGTTGGTCTCTGCTTCCTGTGCGTGCTTGAGGATGCTCACATCTTCAAGCAGGCTTAGCTTCTGCTTCTGTTCCTACTCCAGCCACCTCTGACGCCATGCCTCTCCGCCCTGATGGACTCTTGCTCCTTGGGAACTGTAAGCCAAATATGCTCTTCCTTTTATAAGTTTCCATGGTCAGAGTTTCTATCACAGCAACAGAAAAGTAACGAATACAATAATGGCTCACAACTGTCTGTAGCTCCATTTCCAGGGGACCCCATACCCTCTTTGGACCTCCTCGGGCACCAGGCATGCTGTGTAGATCCATGCAAAACATCCATACACATGTAATGAAACAAATCTAAGAAAAAGAAAATGCTGTATGAACATTATGCATATACATGTGTACACACACACAGCATTTCGTGGAGCATTTCCAGTGTGTGCAGACTCTCTCCTACAGGACTTCATACTCACTGTGACTCCCTGTCCCCAAGAAAAAATTTCAATTGCTTTTCCTTGTGACTGACAAATTGAGACATAAGGGATTTGTGTATTTGGAATACAGTTTGGCTCAAATCATATCTAGTTGATTTTGATTCTGATTAGAAATGTATCCTCAAATTTCTGCATTTTATTTAAGTCCTCTCTGTCAAAGAGATTCCCAAGAATTTAAATACTTCAGATCAATTGTCTGCCCTAGACCCTGTTAAACTGTAATCTCCATTCTTGCAGTCTGATTAGCAGGAGGATCCTAAGCTCCATGTCTCCTGGGGCCTTGCAGGTGCCGCATGGAGACTGTTCAGCTGTCATTTCCACAAAGGACCTCTCCCTTTCTTTTCTTCCAGTTTCCGGGCCCTGCTGTGTTCCGCTGCCCAGACTGTCCGGCTCCCTCCTGCCTCACACGCCTGATAATCCAGGCTTTCAGCTCCTGTACCTGCTTCCCTCTGCTCAGCAGTGCCCCTTACCTACCCTTCCCATTTGGACGAGGAAAGAAGGCATGAGACGGAAGAGCCCAGGCCTATTACTTAATTCCTAGAATGAAGCAGAACTCTGACAATTGTAATATTGTAAGCAGATCTCATCCCCTGGGAGTAAACAATGTTCTCACAGGTGTAACTTCCTGGGTGGCTGTCTTGGGCTGGCCAGCTGAGACAGGAGACTGGCAGTGCCCTCTCTCCCCCACGCTCTACAGACTTGTGGGAATAACTGCATTTTATTAATTTTTAGAAGTAATTTAGATTTCAGTGCTGAGGATACTCTTTAGTAAGAAAAGAGCATGACCAAACCACAGTTTGTGGGCCCAAGCTAGCCAAAGCCTACTTTTACATGGCCTGTGAGCTATGATATCCCTCCATTTTTAAAGGATTAAAAACAGAGAAGATTATATAACAGAAACCATACTTAGTTAAAAGAAGTTCACTATCCATTATGGGATGTTTGCTCATTTTTGTCTTAAAATAAATGTAATGGGGCTGGAGACTTAGCTGAGAGGCAGAGCTCTTACCCCACATGTGCAAGACCCTGGATATAACCCCGAACGCGGCCCAGACAAACAAGCAAAGAAACAAAACCAACACAAAACTTTAACAATTTTTCTACATGACATGAGACTTCATATACATGAACTTATTTTTTAAAATAAGAGAATTAGCTGGGTGTGGTGTACACCTTTAATCTAAGCACTTGGGAGGCAGAGGCAGGGGGATCTCAAACTACAAGAAGACCCTGTCTCAGAGAGAGAGAGAGAGAAAGAAAGAGAGAGAGAGAATGAGAATGAGAATTAGAAGATTATTCCCATTTTAGATCTGAGAAAATTGAGACAGAAAAAGTTAAATTCACATGCTCTCTAAATGTAGAGATGAGAGTTACACTAACCCAGCTGGGAATTAGATCCTGTATTTGAAACCTCCATATTACACCAACTGTGTTGTGACTGGCAGTCCCACTTCCGGATCATGGTGTGATTGGTGAAGCTTTGCTCTTGGGTAAGCCGAGGTGCAGAGTCCTTTATGTATACATGGGACATCATTACTGCACACAGAGTATTTGAATTAGTTACTTTTTTTGTTTCTGTGATAAGAATTAAAATTAAAATAAAACAAACAGACAAACAAAACCACAATCCACCAAACAAGAAAAAGGCTGTGGTGAGAGTGCCTGAGAAGTGGTTCAGTTTTGGCTCACTGTTGCAGTCCTTCATGGCACAGCAGGCCTGGTGGCAGGGGGCACAAAGCAGCTGGTCACATGCTGTCCACAGTCAGGGAGCAGAAGATGCACGCTGGTGCCCAGCTCACATTCTCCTTTACATTCAGTCGGGTACCACAGCCCATGGAATGGTGTGGGGTCTGGGTCTATCATAAAAGATATTGAGCAAGCAGGCCAAGCAACCCTGGATACCTTGAAGGGATGGTAGGAGTCTGGCTTGCTCTGCCTGATGGGATAACCTGGTCCCAGGAAGCCACTGTAGATACGAATCTTCTTTTTCCCCACAAAGACCACCCCAGACCAGAGCCAGGTTTTGGGGTTTCATTCCCTTGTTCCTAATTTCCACATCAGCCCTATAACCTTTCTACTTTTACCTAAAGACCCCACCTTTAACTTTCCCACCTTCTGTAATGGTCAGAAAGGCTTCCCTATATAAAGCCCTGCCTTGGTTGCAATAACTGAACTGCCCATCTACTCAGTCTCCTGGGAACTACTCTGGCTGCACTCTGAGCCACCTGAGGACCTGTTTGATTGTCCTCCATTCTCTGGGATGGCTGGAGCACAACAGCCGTGCTGGAGATGGAGACCCATCCACAAAATGGTGCTGCCCACAGTTTGCAGTGTGTGTGTGCGTTCTTCTCTCTGTTACTGCAGTCTAGAAAACCCCTCATAGACAGGCTCAGAGGCCCATTTCCTAGGTGATTCTAAATCCAAATTGACAAGATTAACCATCACACTATTGATCTCTGCACCTGTCAATTCAGTAAGAAGTTTAGAGTTTTTCACACAAGGAGAAACCCATCTCTGCTACAGTTTTCTCCTCTTAGTCCCGAGTGCCTGGTCCTCCATTATATTCCTTTATGAATTAACTTCCTTGCCTTTGGTTTTGAAACAGTGAAAACCTTTAGCTTATCACTGGATTCTCTGTGCCTTTATAAATTCACTTTTTATACTGCTATTTCAAGGGCACTCTGGGATGGGAGAAGAAAGAATGATGCGCTGTCTCCAGTATTCTCAAGTAGAATCCATCAAAATTTATGTGGCTAGAAATATATATGGGGCTATGTTGAGAGGGTTCCTACCAGCTCAGGCTTTATTTCATTCCATCTCTGATACACTGGAAGTTCCCATCATCTAAAATGATAAACTAAGAGCTTCCAAGCAGTGGCTTTATGCAAACAAAAGGCATTGGGACAGGTATTTTATTTTTCCCATGAAGAGTTAGGTGTCTCTGCAGTGGGACAGGAAGAGCAGGGAACAAGGTATACGTGGTGTTGTAAACACCAAGTGATCTCTGAGTTCTGGCCAGGCAAATGCCCAGTGATTGTTTCTGGGAACACAGCCCAGTGGCTGAATCTGAGAACATCGGTCTCTGCTCAAATAAGCAGTTTGTATTGCCTGGACTGAGTAGCTCTTTGTAGTTCTTGTTCGTGTCTGTGAAGATCGCCCATTGGTGGCATCTGGCCTTTAAATACTCTGACCAGTGTAAGTAGCCTTGCTTTCATGGCCCGAGTGTGGCTCTGTGGGCTCTGAGGTGGTGGAGGTGGGACTATGGATCAAGAGAGACATCAAGGGATCCACGTGATGGGTAAGTAGTGAAGACTTTCCCACGCGTTTGAAGGTTTGGATGTGCCGAGGAGAGGAAGTTTACTCAGGCCAGCACCAGCAGGGCCTTTCCATTAAGGAGTTGAGGGATCAAGGCGAGAGGGAGTTCCTGCGAACCTGGAGGGGGAGTCTATGTGGAGGTTCACCTGACAGCAGCCATCTCCCACAACTGTCCTCACTCTTCTCTGACCTCTGGACTTCCTAACGCCACCTGCCAGGCTTGCTATGAAAACTCAGGCTTCTTCCTATGTTTATTTTAGAAAAGAGATATCACACAACTACAGAATAAATTCTTTCTCATAAAATTTGACCTAGAGCCGTCCTTCTCAAACTCTGGTGTTAAGGGACCAGTTGTTCAATTTCCAATTTGCCAAGAGGATAGTTTTGTAAAATTAAATAAAAACTAATAACAAAGAAGAAATAGTCGTACAGAACAAAAGCTCAATTTATTTTCCAGCTTTTAATTACTAGATTGATGGAGATAAAATTACTCTGAAACTGTTATAAAACTTACTCATTTCATGCTGTTCGGAGAAAGTCCGCTCTCAGGCTGGTGTGGTCTACAGAGCCTGTTTTTAAAAAATATTTTATTTATTATTTTTATGTGTATGAGTGTATTCATTGCCTGCATGTGTGTAGGTGCAGCAATGCCATGCAGTATCAGCAGAGGTCAGAAGAGGGCGTCAGACTCCCTGGAACTGGAATTATGGATGGTTGTTAGCGGTCATGTGGGAACCGAATCCGGGACTCTGTAAGAGCAGCCAGTGCTCTTAACTTCTGAACCGTCTCTCCAGCCCCAGATCCTGTTTGTAGTAACATGGAAGCAGAGCATGCAACACAGATGTGACTGTTTTCACATTTGGATGGGAAACTGTAGCAGGACCAGTGTGGCTAAGCAGGGCCAGAAACAGTTACCAGAGAAGTGCTCACTTCTTCTTTGGGAAATTCTTAGAGACACAACAAATTCCTGATTTGGCATGAAATATGCCAGGAGTAGCAGGATGTTTGTCCAAAGGCTGATCTGTGACTAAAACTTGCAAAATCAGGTACCGCAGGAGATCCCCTCAAAGTTCACAGCAAATATCTATGTATTAACAGTTCTCAGTAAGCCAGTATTAAAGAACTATATTTGAACCCAGCACTTCTCAAGCTTATGTAACCAATGCCTTTATGTGTGTGTGTGTGTGTCTGTGTGTGTGTGTGTGTGTGTGTGTGTGTGTGTGTGTGTAACTGAGTCCCTGTAAACAGCATTTGTAGCTTTGGGATCCTGCCTATGTGATAATTTACAGTTCTTCTTCGTGGTATTGCTAACTTTGTGGTTCTATGAAATGTTCAGAATTAGACCTGTCATCAAATAAGGCAAATTTAAAAAGAAAAACATAAAACAAAAACAAAATACTAACAGCAATAGTCTTCTTAAACTTTAAATTTTTCAGTTCTTATTCTATACTTTGTAGTCACTCTATACTGGAGAGGAATCGAGTTAGCTATTCATTGTTTTAAAAATATTTTATTAATTTTATTGTATGTGTATGAGTGTATTGCCTGCATGTATGTAAGTGCACCTGTGTTCTGCAATGCCCACAGAGGTCAGAAGAGGGCATCAGATCTTCTGGGACTGGAATTATGGACCATTGTTAGCTACCATGTGGGTGCTGGGAATTGAACTCGGGTCCTCTTCAAGAGCAGCCAGTGCTCTTAACTGCTAAGCCATCTCTCCAAACCCGAAAAGTCCTTTTTAAGGGCACTACATTAACTGACACAGGTGGAAGCTTTATGTTCTGCTCTCTTAAGTTTAGCGCCCACCTAACTGGTGGCCTTACTGATTAAATTTCAGCATGAGCTGTGGAGGGAACAGAGGTGTCAAACCATAGCACTTTCTTTTGCTGTCTGTTGCCTAAGCTAGAAATTCTGTGAAGATTTCTTTCACTTTGCTCTTGTTCTCGCCTGAATCTGAAATGTCTCATGTTTTGAACAGAGAAGGAGTAGTGCCATTTGGGGAGCCTGTGGGACCTTTTGGAGATAGGTGTTTACAGGAGGAAGTGGGTGTCTAGGGTGGGTCTTTGAAGGTTATGCCTGGTCCTGCTGTGTGCTTCCTGTCTGCCGTGGTGTGAAGCCTCCACCACACGATTCTATTGTCATTACTTATGATGTGCCTGCTACCCTGATGGACACAGTCGTCTGAAACCAGGAGCCAACAAGAATGCTCTTATGTCAGAGATTGGGGTCAAGTGACTAGTACAGTTTTCAAAATTTCTCCACTGCTCAGAAAGGCCATTTTAGAGGGACAACAGTCTTTTAGATCATTGATCTTATTAAGTAATACATCTAATTTATTAGGCACCTGGAAGTCCACGAAGAAAAAACTATTCTCAGTGCATCCCTATAGGAAGCTTTAAGTGTGCTTGTTTATGCAAGTCATGATGTGTGATGTTGAGGAGGTGTGAATATTTAGACTGGAGGTGGTCACAAAGTGGTGGTTTGACTACTAACAACGCATGAATCCACATTTTTCCCCGAGAGACCTGCACACTAACAGGTAGCATGGTTCGATGCCTTAGGGAAGTTGCACATTATAATAGCCAGGCCCGCTTGCTGGGGTTTGAGTTGAGCGTTTGCCGATTTCCATGTTGTGAATATTTCCATCGTGACTACTTCCAGATGCAAACAATGTCAATGGACAAAGTGTGTTTACTTTCACATTGTTTTTCCTGCCATGGATGAAACAGGAATGAACTCAAAAGCTCCTCTAGCGGGACAGTTTAATTAGATACTGTGATAGCAGTGTGCTTTTAGTGTTTATTACCTGCCTTTTAAATTTTCTAAGCGTTTTGTTTACTGCCATTGTGTGCGTTACATCTAATGCGTAGGTGCGAAGGCTGGGGCAGCTTTTGGAGTCTGTTCTGGGGCTCAAACTCAGGTTCCCAGGCTTGCAAGACAGGGACTTTTATCCCCTCCCAGTGCTGTCATCTTTTTAATATGTAATTGTCGGTTTATATAAACTTTATTTTTACTGTGTTTACCATATATCTCAGAAAGTTCCCAAAGAATTAGCAACCATCCTTGGCAAGCTAATCCAAGAGGTGCTTGCACATCACCGGGTAAGAAAGTGGAGTTGGAGCTGGATCTGACTCAGACTATTCCCCACTTAAAGCTATGTGGCCATGTGAAGTTTCCATTTCTTTAAGCCTTAGTTTTCCTCCATGAGAGATGAGAGCAGAAAGTGACCTTCCTCTGGGTTGTTGTGAGGATTCAATCAGATTGGTCAATCCTGTTCTCCCTGGAAAGTGAGGCTCCACCATTAAATACTTCACATGGTCCCTGCTAGGACGGTGCTCAGAGAGCATCTTTCTTTTTCTTTATATTAATGAAGGAAAGAAGTCTTTGTGAGGAACGTGCTCTGCTCCACATAACGATGTGATTTGCATAATTCAAGAGAAGACGGGCAGCTTTCTTTAATAAGGTTACAGATGGTCTCATCACTAAGAAAGAATGTTTTTCCTTAGGATATGTACAGTTTGGCTTCAATAAGCTTTTCTTTTACTCTTAGTGTTAAAATTGTGGAGAAGGTCCTAATAATTGGAGAATTATCCATCCTCAAGTGTCTTATGAGATCTGCAGACCACAACTTCCTGAGTTCCTCTGTGGATCTGAAGAAGTGAGTAAAACATGGATGGTGGCCAGGGGGAGAGGCGCAGTGTAAGAGAGGCATTTGCTGAGAGCACGCAGTAGAGTCAGTCCGTGGGCCCCTCTGAAGGAGGCACTTCCTCGGAGTCTGAGATTGTTTTGGGGGTTATAGATTAAAGTGCTGCTAATCTTTATAGTCTACTCATGTAGTAACCGATGAATATTTCTTATACACCAATGGAGTTTGGATATTGAAGGTCTCCCTGCTTCCCTGCATTAAGGGTCCCATTCTCTGGCCATCACTGGGGGTGCTGTAGACTGCAGGGAGTGAGTGGGCGGTCTTCACAGCACTGGAGTTGCTCCCTGAAAGGGCTGCATGACTCTGGCCCCTTCCTCTTGCTCTGTGCTTTCTGGCCACAACGTGAAAGCTTGTCCTGTGTGGTATCCATTACCCCCCCCCCCACCGGAGAACAATGCCTGACTCACTGGGTTGACCTGGAGCCTATACTATGAACAATGAGAATCCTTTCTCTTTAGAAGGTAATTATCCCAGGTATTTAACTACAGTGACATAAAGCTGACTGATAGGAGTCTATGTTATGCATGGTGAGTAGAGTTGATGATACTCGGTATAATGGGTGGCACTCATCTGCATCAAGCCTGAACACTATTAGAGAAGAAATTTCAGAAAGTAAAACGATAAACCAATAATCATAAGCAGCAAGTGGACACTGTACCAGATTCTGTAAGATGGTCATTGTTTCTGAGAGCCTTGGAAGTCCTGGATTTTCAGGGGTACACCTCTGGTGTGTGTGATGCAGGGAGCAGAGAGAGTAGTGAGAAAGTGCTGTGCGGATCTCAGGGCCAAGTAACAGTAGGCTGGGCCATGGGGCAGCAGGAGACACAGAGCCATATGGAGAGACGCTAGGTAGGTTCTAACAGGATCCATATCTGTGACACTGTGATGCTGGAAGAAGGGACAGGAAAGATGACTCTGTGATGCTCTAACCTGTCTGCAAATGGTATGTGCACAGAGATTCCTGTTCAGATGTGGATTTACAGTGAGGCACTTCTGCCTTGATGCCTACCTGAGCTGGGCCTTGTATTTGTGACCACAGCCTCTTTTTTCTCTTCTCCTCTATCAATTTTTCCTTTTACTTCAGAGCATTGGGGAGGCTGTGGGCTTTGTGCAGATGGAGGTAAGAGGATTTGAACTGGATGTGCATTTGTTGGGTTGATGCCCTCTGGTTATGCTCATCTCTAAGGTTACTGCTGGCTGCCTTGCTTCCCAGGAGAACTGATATCCCCAGGGTGCCAGGTCTCCAGCGGGATAGGGCTAGAAGGGCAAAGTAATATAAACCCACCCTGTCTCATCCAGCTGGGGTGAGGCTGGTGCAGAGCTCTGGCTCGAATTGTGCCATAGGAGGCTGGTCTGTAGAAAATTCTTCTAGCTTCAGAAATGTGCAGTGGTTTCAGGGATAGAACATTCACTAACATTTATCAATAATGAAATGCTCCCACTATAGGAAACATTGATCTACATAATTTTTTAGCTCCGTGAAATAGAGTAGTCATTGGAAAATATGATGCTGACATACCAGAGGGAAGTGTCTTAGTGGTGGCCAGAAATACATGCTGGAATGAGACAAGGGGCAGAAACGCCAACACCCCCCAAAGTCTGTTAGATCCTGGCAGGAGCTGACACAGGGAGGCTCACAGGGAGGAGAAAGAAGTCAACAGTGAAAACGTAGGTGGCAGGGACACTTCACACTCGGGATGCTGAGGCTGGTATTGAAAGTTCAAGTCCAACCTGGGCTGTGTAGAAAGATCCCATGAGAAACAGAGAGAGAGAGAAATGTACAGAGAGAGACAGCAACAAAAGGACATTTCCTTAAAAATATTAAGGAAGTTGAACATCATTTTCCAAACAAACAAGCAAGCAAATACCCCCCAAAATCTGAAAGAAAATAGTGCTAAAGAAAATCACAGGCTGAAATAATGTCTCAATGGTTGAAAGGACTGAATGCTTTTGCAGACGCCCCAGGTTCAATTCCTAGCACCCACATGGCGGCTAACAACCATCTGTAACTCCAATTCCAGGGACTCTGACGCTGTCTTCTGACCTCTGTGGGAGCTGCATGACATGGGTGCACTTACATACATGCAGGCTATATACTCATAAACATAAAATGAAAATAAGATATTTAAATGAAAAGAAACCCACAAGACATTACTTATAGGAGAGGAGCCTCTAGGCCGGATGTGTCCAATCAGAACTCTTGAACGTCCCAGAGACTCCACAGAGTACAAGAAACTTTTATTTACTTGGATTATAAGTAAACTGATAATACAATCACTGCACTGTTGCCTTGAATACGAGAGCTAGAAGGAGGGGGCATTCCGCACCACTCTGAGAAGTTAGCAGAGGGGCTGGGATGGGCACGTGCCTGAGAAGTGCTGCAGACTGGGCTTCTTCAACTGGCCAAACTCAGTCCCAGTTTTTAATTAACAGTTGGGAAAATATGATAATGAGAAAAGTATATGTTACACAGACACGGCAATTGAAGAATTAGCAGTAATAATTAATAATATGTGTGAAGTAGAACAGTAAACATAGAGAGATCCAATGTCAGTTCAGCGTTCCGGAACTGAGCACAAAACACGAAATTGCCCACTTATGTGACTACTGGTTTCATTTGAGATGTAGCATGCTGAGTAATTTAAAAAGCTTTTTGACCACTGAAAACTCACTTAGGACTGTGGATGTGCTCAGAAAGAGAGTGTGTGTCTGGCATGTAAAGACACAGGGTTCCCTCTGCAGCAAGGGGAAAAACAGAAGGGGAAGAAGGAGACACAGACGGGGAGGAGGGGGAGGAAGAAGAGGAGGGGAGGAGGAGGAGGGGAGAAGGAGGAAGAGGAAGAGGAGGAGGAAGAAGGATGAGGAGGAGGAGGAGGAAGAGGAGAGGAGGAGGAGGAGGGGAGAAGGAGGAAGAGGAAGAGGAGGAGGAAGAAGGATGAGGAGGGGGAGGAAGAAGAGGAGGGGAGGAGGAGGAGGGGAGAAGGAGGAAGAGGAAGAGGAGGAGGAAGAAGGATGAGGAGGAGGAGGGGGGAAGGAGGGAGAGGAGGGGGAGGAAGGATGAGGTGGAGGAGGAAGAGGAGAGGAGGAGGAGGGGGAAGAAGCGGAGGAGGAGGAGGAAGAAGGATGATGATGTTGATGAGGAGGAGGAGGAGGAGAAGGAGGAGGAAGTGGAAGTCTAGTGATTTAAGGGTCGACAACAACTTTAGGAAAAGGAAAGAAGGAAATACAGAGCAGTGAGCAGTGTCTAGCAAGGCGGCTGCTCTGAAAGGTGGGCCGGGCTGGCTGCTCTTTTGAGACCTTAGTGAGCAAGCTCGTGTCCTGTGGCCCCCTCCCCTCATCGGATAAGGGGAGAGGCGTCTGACACTGTCTGAAGTTGTAGACTACTTTAGATATTTTTCTTTTTGGTAGACCAGATCTTATAGGCATTGCCTGCCTCTGCTTCCTGAATGCTAGGACTAAAGGCGTGGCATTACCATGCCTGGCTACGTTAGTATTTTTAATGGCTATCTTTTCTCTCTAGAGTTACCTCATAGGTGAAGTATTTTAAGCAATGAGACATTTAAACATTATATATACATATATATATATATATAATTTATATTTTCACTAAGAAGTCTCAATGTAACAAGAATTTCTGCCATTATAAAGTTGATGTAGTCATGCTTGATAGAAACGATATTTAAAAAACAAGCTTTTTTTCCCTAAAACTTTTATCTAAAAAGCTTATATAAAAAGATGACAAGGGGGCCGGAGAAATGGCTCAGCAGTTAAAACACTAGCTGTTCTTGCAGAAGACCCAGGTTGAATCCCAGAACCCACATGGTGGCTGACAACTGTCTGTATGTAATTCCAGTTCCAGGAGCTCCAACGCTCTCTTCTCGTCTGTGGGCATAGCAACAGCAGAGTTGAGTGATGACATTAGTGGAATATTTTCACATCAAGCATCAAATAGAAGCCATCTGTTCTAAGTTCATTGCATTCCTCTGATATGTTCTGTCTTTGAGCCATTTCTTCAACCCAGCTCATCTCAAAATCAAGGAGAATGAGCCTATAGGCAATTACTCCATAGCACAAACCAGGGTCCTCTTTCCCTTCCAGCCACAGTGGCTGCCCGGTTCCCAGAGGACCCCTCGGAAGCAATGGCCTTCTGACCACAGTCTGACCACTGCTGGCCTCGTGGCCTCCCAGCCCTGTGCTATCCTTCCCTACGTGGTCCTGCAGTTACTGTAGGTGCCCAGTTGGCATAACTTACTGTGCAGACTGCTCTCCTCCCTGGTGGGACAAACAAAGGTAAATTCTGTTCCCATTTCTTGTCTACTCAATTCTCTGCTGATTAGATTATTTTACACTGAGTGGCCACACCTGGTCTATTAGGGTCTGCAGCTCCAAGCCCCCTTTGGCCTGGGGCTCCAGTAACAGAAGCAAACCTTTTTCAAATGGCAACAAAATTCAGTAAAAGAATTTTACTTTAGTTCAAGTAAAGGAACTTCCTTTCATCTTAAGTAATAACGTAATTAAGGAAGAAGCGTGAACTATGATGTGATCACACTGGCAAACATGTTTGAGATGAAACGTTGACACAGGAGACCAGAAAAGGGTCCCCCACTCAGTACCTCTGGGACGGCATCGTTTGAGTTGATTATTTGGAGCCAATACAGGTGAACTCCTGGAAGCATGTTATAATTTACCCCTTTAAGAGGGAAGTTTTCAATTAGAAAGAGTCTCTGTGCGCCTCCTTCCAGGACCTCCAGGAGAAGGAGGACGCCACGGGCCCGTCCCCAGCCCATGGACTCCCAGGGCACTCCCCGAAACGGGCACTGCCCTCTCCTTGGCTCCAGCTGCAGATGGCATTGAGGCAGAAACTCTGCTGCGGTTCTTTGAGCGTTACCCATTTCCCTGCATACCTCCTTCAGATCGTCGTCAGATCGTGAAATCAACATGTGCAAGTTGCCAACACCAAAATGTTAAACTGTAAAAATCTCCAGTAAGAGGCTAGGAAATGCTCTTACATGCATTTCCATGAAGAGGGCTGTCGTAGGAACTCTGAAAACCAAGCGTGACTGTGATTTCTTATGCCAAGTATATATTAATTTTCAGATTTAATGTATCTGTAGTTTTGCACTATTTTTTCTTAGAGACCTCCCCGCATTATTGCATTAGTTTTGAATCGAGACCTCTGCCCTCCCGACACTCCTGTGTTGAGCATTTGGAGGAACAAGGAAAGTTGCAGCTGGCCACTCCCAAGCACACTTCTGTGCTGCGCTGGCCACAGGGGAGGAGTCACAGTGCGCAGCACTCAGGGCGGCAGCTAACGAACCCTTAGAGCTTTTGGAATGAGGCTGCTGCCTCTGCCGCCTCTGCCACCTCTGCTGATGGCTCTATCCCTTAGCAGCCAGCGCCCACACGGGACGAGAGAACTGACTCCTCCAAGCTGTCCTCTGACCACCACTCATGCTATGGCACGTGCAGGAGTGCACGCAAACACATGAAAAATAAAGTTCAACTAAAAACTTAAAAAAAATTAGTGTTGAAGTCTGGATATGTTTTTCAGCTTTTCTGCACTATTAGAACCAAATCACACAGATGATCCACAGCCCAGAACCACTGGAGTTTTTACCTAGGACTCAGCTTCTTATAAGGGAGCCGTGACTCTGAAAGTAATACCGTGTCTAACATACCTTCCCTGTCTTACTGACCATCCCTTTCAGGCCAGTATTCTATTAGCCCCTAGCCAAACTTCAAAAACATACTGATTTACATCTCGAGCCAGGCTCACACCAGAGAAATCAGAGAAAGTACAATTTTCTTCATCTTGTAGAAGATGTTTACACGTGAAAGCAGAAATAAGATGGCTATAGTTAATTATAAAACGTACATTCCAGTGAAACATATTTTCCTTCCACATTATAGAAACTAGGGTGCATATTTGAGAGAAAGGAAAAAAGCAGGGACGGCCGTGAAATTCACGAAGCAAACATAATTCCGCAATTGAAATAATCCTGCTGAGTTCCCACCAGCAAGGCTGCTCTCAGGTATAGGAAGTAGTTGGGATTCCATATGCAGAAGTGTTTGCAAACCTGTGGGATGAGCCTGGGAGACTGGGTACTGAGCACAGAGTTGCTTCCTGAGTGCAGCCAAGGGGCTGATAAATGCCTCCACGGTACTGTCCCGAAGCTGGCTGCAGTATGGAGAATCTACAGTATGGAGAATCAGTCCATCCAATGTGCAGAGGCAGACACATCTGTAAGACGAACTGATCTGCACTGAGCCATGCTAATCTGTGCGGACAACCACAGCAGCACACCCACGGCATCCTCAGTCACACACAGCATTGTGTGTGTCTTGTCCTTTTAGCACCTGGAAGGCACAGAGATGGGAACCTCTGGGACCAGCTTGTCCACCTATGTGCATCAGTCAGCAGTTTACCTATGACTCCCTCCTACTTAATGCTAACAAGATTCTTCCAACATGGCCCATTTGCTGGCTCCACGACACTTAACACCTCTGTTTATTTCTGGAATTCCCTCTTCCTTGGCTTCCAGGGCACTGTTCTTCCATTTTCTACGCGCTCTGTGAACATTTTCCCTCCTCTTCCTCTACTTCCATGGTTATCTGTTCTCTTAATGTTTATCTTCCAATGTTCTTGGTTTACCACTCTGGGTAACCTCATTCCTGCTCTTGGCTTGCAAATGAGTTCAATATGGTAACTCTGTACCTGTGTCTTCAGTACAGATCCCTTTCCTGGAAACCAGACATGTGTGTCCCGCCCAACTCTTGGCATATAACCATTTTAATTTAATCAATGTGGTGGAACAAAGTTGTGTACGAATTTTCCTGGGGAGATGGGCACAAGCATCTGCTCACCCCAGGTCAAAGAAATGGTTCTACTCAAATCTAGGTTGGCGGACCAAGCAGTTTATTGGGCCTATTTACAGGAGTATGGGTGGGTTGTTTACGGGAACCATTAGTGACTCAGGCAGCTGTATCACCTAAAAGCCCACCACCCTCAGCATAGGCGAGGAATCGCATCACCTGTGTGATGTGTCGCTGAGCTCTCTGCGCAGCTGGAGAACAGCTCCACTCAGGTCTCCTCTTCCCAGTTTTTGTTTCCTGCATACGTGATATGGGGAAGGACCTCTGGTATCTTGTGATTATTTTAGCCTCCCGAGTCTTCTGAGCTTCTGTCCTCCTCCAGAAAGAATGCTTCAGTCTAGAGGAAAAGGCTGTGCGACACATTCAACATAAATGTTGAATACGCCACACTTTCTATTTAACAGCTCTGGTAATTGGAAAATAGCTTCAGCATGGACACAGGCCGTTTGGTGTTTTGTACCCATTAGGAATGAGATGTGCAAACCACAGTAGATTTCTTCACCTGTTTCTATGGGATTTCCAGTGCTGCATAAGGAATTGCAATAAACTGAGGGTCTTCAGATAATACACATCTACCGGTCCTCGGTCTCTGTATGTCCTGAGCTCAGCTAGGTTGTCTCACAGCTGTAATGAAGGTTTTTGCCCTATCCTGACTTGCCAGGTAGAGATGCTTTTACAAACTTCTTCGGGTTGGACTAGATCAGTACAGTAGTTGTTTGTATTTCTTTGTAAAATTAGGAAAAAGACTCAGGTAATAATGATCAGGTACTTTATCTACATGAAATGTGGTATCTACTCTGTATGATAAAGAACCCACCTTCAGAGACCCTCAGGGCCCCTCGTGGGAGCCAATGCCCTGGTTAGAGCCACTGCCTGAGGGGCTCACGGTGTCATTGGTAAATAAATATGGGTAAATAAATATGCTACAGAAATGAATCAAAACACTGAATGATTCTCTCACCAGATTCTCACTGTAGTGTCCCGGGCAGTGCCGTCCCAGGTGTTGTCTGGTTCCCAAAGTGACAGTGAGCAACTAACATGAATGGCAGGCAGGGTCTTGAGAGTGGGCACTGGCTCCTTAACAGGATTTCAGATGCCTCGGCACCTCAAGGCTCCTCTTTTCTCATCAACACAACAGTAGCCTGGTGGCTGTGTGCAAGTCTTGGCTCCATCTTTGTTATGTGGAGCTTATTGTCTGATCCTCGATATTGAGTCCTCCATGTCTGACAGAAGCTCATCAGATGGTATTCTGAACAGACTCCTCCTTCTTTAGGGCCACCAGGATGGAAGGTTAGGATAGGGACCCCCAGGCCAACATCTGTGAGATAGGGAGAGATGAGCACTCCATGCTGCCTCCTTTCTCACAGTTGCTCAGGGTAAAGGGATGACAGGCTCTTTGCTGCCCATTTCTCCAGTTCTGTGCTGGGTTTCTGTCTGGTTGAGTTGTCTTACCTGCATGTTAGTGCATGTATGTATGCAGTGCCCATGGAGGCCAGAAGAAGGTGGCAGATTTCCTGGAACTAGGGTTAAGGATTGGTGTTAGCTACCATGTAGGTGCTGGGATCTGGACCCAGGAGCCATGCTCTTAACCACTGAGTCATCTCTCTAGCCCCCTTCCACATTTCTATCTGTGGTGGGTTGAATTCCAGAATGTGGAGCCTGCAGGTTGGAGGGCCATATGATACAACAGCCCAAAGGCACAGCCTACATGTCTGCCTGTCCTTACCCACCCAATCTTATGCTAGCTACTTCTTCTCTGACTTTGGAGTAAGTCTATCTTAGTTTGTCTAATGAGCTAAACCCTTTCTCCCTGGCCCTTGAATTAGTTGTGTCAATGCTGCTCAATTGGTTCTTCTTCAGAAAGATCTTCCTGACCTCCGTGGGCAGTAGTGTCCTCTGCTACTGCCTCTGCATTTCCTGGGCTGTCCTCTGTTGTCCTCCTTGTTACAGATACAGTACTGGTTAGATTTAGTTTGTTGTTGGCAGAGTCTCATACATCTGGGCATTCTCTGTGTAGCCCAGGCTGGCTTGAACTTGTGATCCTCCCGCCTCGCCTCCCAAGTGCTGGGATTCCGGTTGTTTTGGGTTCTTTGGTTGTGTGTTTATAGCCCCATTTCTTCTGCTAGAAGGAAAGTTGGGTCAGTGTGGTGTTTGCAAACATAGTTGCCATGTCTGGAACAGTATTTAGCCGAGATAATTACTCTACAAGAAGTGTTGGATGCATCAACGAGAGTAAATTCTCTATAGGTTTGGGGGAAATTTAAATGAAGTATTGTGTCTGTCTGCAAGTAAGTGATAAGCTGATGCTGGCTGTTACTGCTGCTGATGACGCCCATGTGGACATGGCCCAGCCGCTGCTAGGCCTGTGGTCTAGAGGAGGCCATGCATATACAACTAGCCAAGTCTGGCAGTGTGGAGGCCCAGACAGTGGGGCTTTGTGACGTGTGGCTGTGAAGATGCCTTTAAATCACACACTGATTCACTCTCAGCTGTTCTTAAGAAGGTTGTCCCAGAAAGATGCACAGCATAACAGCAGAGGGTGCAGCTGCGCCAGGCCTTCCAGTGCAGAGCTCGCATTCGCTCCTTTTGGAGTGAGGACCTGTCACCCAGGGCAGAGCTGTGGTGCCCTGGCGATCTGGCGATGCCTCTTACGTCCTCGTTGTGTTTATCATCTGCTCTGGAATGGCACCGGGATGAAACGAGTTGTGCTGCTGGACTTGGCGTCTTCCCTCCTCCCCGTGCTGGTACCCAAAAAGGATTCAGGAGAGCTAGCCCTCACGCAGAGCCGGAAGCGTCCCCAGCACTGACCCACATTGACTTCCGTCTATGTGGAGGAGTGGCGTGCTCTGCAGCTGTAGACTGGTCATCCAGCCTCCTTCAGACTTCTTCTTACACAGACAGTGCACCCTCACTCCCTGCCTTCCCTCTCAAGCCCTGGAACACTCTTCTGGGGTTTCCAGATTACATGTTCACCCTCAAAGACTCTGCACCTTTTCCCCCAAACTTTTTGTCACTCCTTGTCTGTGTTTTGGAAATACGTTCTCTCTTAGAATATCTTCAGAGCTCAATGTGACAGTAGAATTGATCCACCAGACTGTTTGCTGAGAGCTGCAACATTCCCATGCTGATAAACTGCAGACAGAACAAAGCAGGGTTCGTTTTTCTACCAGGACGGACTTTCATTTCCATGTACCGAGACTACCAAACAGAGAGACCACGTGCCCCTTCTCCTTGTGGATTTCCCACATCAAGGAATTGCATCAACAGGAGTTTAATAAGAATATTAATTTTATTTTAAAATAAGGGACTAGAATAGAGTAAGCAAGATCTTGATGCTTTTAGAGAATAGATTCCTGCGAGGGATTGTTGATTTTGCAGACCACAAGTTCCAAGATCACGTGAAGCCCACTGAGTCTGATGAGACACTGATGGTCTCCCCGCTGCCAGTGCCACACCTGAGCTGTTAGGAGTTGCAGAGGACCTGTCCTGGAATGCTACGTGTGTAACAGGCCATGCACAGAAGCACTGGGAGAGGAGGGGCTGCAGCTGGGTGAGCAGATAATGATTTCAGCCCATTAACTTTTAGAAAGAGCAGGTTCTTCCATAGCAACTTGGCTTCTTCAGATGATCAGACAATAGATTTCCTGTAACTTAACAGAGAGTCTCTCTGCCTCGGAACGTTATGAAGAAGCTTAAAAGAAAGTCTCACAAAAGGTAAATGTGCATTGCTGTAAGGAGAGCCTTCGGGTGGTAATGGTACTCATTATTATAGGTAATTACTATAATAATTACGGCAGTATTTGGTGCGGTGTACAAACGGCAGTGTAAAAGCAGATGGTATCAGAGAAGGTGAGGGGCTGATAATGGTGGCTAAGAATCACTTGGCAAGTAATGAATCCTTTTATGTTCATTATCGTATTAATTCACACCACAAATATAAGCATAAGATGCGAACAGCGGAGACGAGGTGTGAATCGACGGCAGCTTCTGAGACCACACTGCCACCCATGTGTCCTGCTTCCCTGCTTGGCGCGCCCTGGCTGTGGATGATGCCCTCCTCACCAGCCTGCGACCCGTGGGAGCCAGCCCTGGGCTGCGTAGTTCACCTCTCCGTCCCAGAACACAGCACACTGCTAGACCTATGTGCCCCAAATCTCTGTTAAGGGCTTAGTGCCACCACCAGACTGGGACAGTTTGGCATTTTTGAGTTAAACTCACAGAAAAAGGGTCTGTGTTCCTGTACAGGGCTTTGAGAATCCGCTTCTTTCACTGGTAGGAAGGAAGGTCATACACACACTCACACACACACACACACACACACACACACTGTACAGGGCTTTGAGAATCCGCTTCTTTCACTGGTAGGAAGGAAGGTCATACACACACTCACACACACACACACACACACACTCACCCCCTCCACACACACACCCATGGAATTGTCTCACGCAATCATGACGGTCAAGAAGTTCTAGGATCCATGACTGACAAGCTAGAGATGGCCTACAATCACCCTGAACACGAGCACACATCCTGGCTCTGAGTTGGTCGGATAGGAAGGCACTGCTGTCACCTGCAGAGGGGTGAATGCTGCTTCCCACACAGGCCTCCGCTGACTGGATGAGGCTGGTCATATTAAGAAGGCCAGGGCAGTGACTCAAATTGAGTTTATTCAGATTGCCCTCTCTGCTGTGCCAGCAGTCCACAGAAAAGGTGCATCAACACGGACCATGGGGTCCCTTGAACCACAGGCTGCATGGAAGGGTCGGCAGGAAGGAGGAGTGAGCAGGGTCCCAGCACCGTGTGAGGGAGTCAGGGTCACTGGGAAGCCAAGTACAACCTTCATCCGTGAGCAAAGCTTTCCTATAAATTTCCTATAAATTGCAAAGAAGCCCAGCTTCGAGGGCAGAGGGCTGTGCACTCCACTTCCTCCCTGGCCTGGGTGGTGTTCTCTCTGCTCATGCCAGTCCTCTGGGTTTCCTTGAGATGGCTACAGAATCAAGCAGAGCATGCGTGGACGTCTAGGAGGACCAGCTTCTGGTTTCTGTACTTGCTGACACTATTTATCTTAACAGGAATTTGGCTTGGAAGGGTATTGGTGTGATGGCTGTGTCTGTGTACAGTTCCTTAACGTATGTGGTGTATGGGAAGTGCTCTTCCATGGAGAATGTTTTCAGATTTCTTTCTCAATCGTTTCATCATCAGGACGGCAGAGTCAGGCTTTCCTCCTGACTTTCAGATCCTGTTTAGCTTATATATCCTTCAGTACTGTGGTGATCCCGGACTCCTAAAACTTTTTCAGTAAATTGAAATCTTATGGAGTAAGTTATTCAGTCTGAGTTTTGAAGTCAATTCTGGATAGTCACTATATCTGGATATTCTAAATAGTGAAGATTCACGCATAGGATAGAATTTAGACTCACTGTAGGAATAAAACAAGACGGTCAGTTTTAGAATGGAGCCAGGTCATTCAGCAAAACTGGGTCTCCCTGACCCATGGAACAGCTGAATAATGTGTTTTATCTGTTGCCAAAGGATGAACAAAAGATGTGATTTCCCTATCTCTGAAGGGAGGCATTGTTTATACTTAGAAATAACACTTGGTACCCACTCTTCATGCTTAAAATTCTTCCAAAGACTTTATGTGGAGAAAAAGATATCTGTTTGTAAACTTGGGATATTTTTGAAGGTTTCATCTGTTCAATCATACAGATTTATAAACTTCATAAAACCAAGTGGTAGAGTCTAGACAGGGCCCCTCCTGGAGATGTGGGCCTTTCCTTCCATCACCCATTGTACACCTCTATCTCCACTTCCTTCCCCTGTCCGTCCTGACAAAATGTCACTATTTGATCTTTCTATTTATGTATTTTTCGTGCATGTGAGTACATGCATGTGGACAGGTGGACAGAGGACAGCTTGTAAGAATTGCTTCTAGCCTTCTACCACGGGGTCCCGGGGATCGAATTCAGGTGATCAGGCTTGGCAGCAAGCACCTTTATATGCTGAGCCATCTCACAGGCCCCTGATAAAATGTCAGTCTGAAGGACCATTTAAGTGACTGGAATAAGACAAACCCATATTTCAGAAAGACTTGTTGACAAATCACTTTCCACAAAGTTGATAAATGGTAAAGGATTTTTGACTGGTTTTCCTGAAGCCCCTCACCAGCCATCACTATTGGCATTCATAGAATGCCAAGCTCAGAGTACTGAGCTTCTGTGTCACTAGCTTGATAGTTGGCCTATTGGAAATTTAGGAAAAAAATGGAACTTTGTACAGACATTTCTCAGGGCTTATTGAAGCCGCCTTTGCTTTAGCTGTGAGGTTTTAAAAAGTATTTTCCAAGACATCTATCTTACGCAGACAAGCCCATTTTAAATTGGACTCATTAAATCATTTGCTGTCATAGCCAACATCTGTGCCGAGGCTAGTTAACAGATGAAAAACGAATCCTTCCAGCTTGTTTACTTTATGTGGGTGCTGCTTTTTATTTCAGTTTTTCTTTTCTCTTCTTTTTTCTGGTAATTTGACACAAGGGATCTTATTACAGTTCTGCCTGACAAAAATTAAGACTGTGGAGATTGAAAACACTCTAAATGTTAGACCTACGTGTATGTGTAGTGTTGGAGAAACTCTTGTTGAGTGAATCTGGGCCTGTCTTCTGCTTTAATAAGGGAGCCGGCTAAAGTGTCATTTACTTTGCTGAAAGCTAATATGGAATCACTAAGATTCCTGGCACAGAAGAAAATCAGATGTTGAACCTAGCTTCGTCTATGAGGTGTTCCTTCTGTGTCCGGGCACCAGCTCAAGGTCTCGGCGGAAGCTGGCAGCTTTGTATAAACAGATGACTCTTCCTCCCTTCCCCTCTTCATTGGTTCTGACGAAAGTTCCTCCTTGACAGGTGTGGGTGTGTGTAGACTTTTGTTGTTGTTGTTCTTGTTTGTTGTTTGGTTGTTTTTGCTACATGTGATAAATTAACTTTAGCTCAGTCTCAGCGTATGGAGATTCTCTTTCTGACATAGGTTAGCTTTTCTGTTCCCAACCCATTGCTTCTCCACCACAAAAACAAACCACCAGGTTCAAGAGATGTCTTCATGTGTGTAAGGACAGGCTACCACTGATCTGGGTCATAAATGGGGAGATTTCCTGTAACCAGGGGAAGAGACTTCTCAGAAACACCATCCTCAAGCAGAGTGTGGAGGTACATGCCCATAATCCTGTGATCCCAGCACTTGAGAGGAAGAAGCAGGAAGAACAGGAGTTCAGAGTCATCCTTGGCTACATAGTTCAAAACCAGCTTGGATTATATGAGACCCTGTCTCAAAACAAAACAAAACAAAAACAAAAACAAAAACACAAAAAGCAAGACAAGGTTCATGATTAACAGACATCCCTAGACTCCAGAACACTCCAGTAAGTAGAAAACACGGTTGTCCTTTTCTGTGTGACAGGTGGAATGTCCCACAGACAGGACTGACCCTTCCCCCAAACCCCTTTTCTTCTAATAAAACTATTGCCTAGGTGTTCTCATTCTCTCTTTAATTTTTGATTACATGTATTTACTTCCTGTCTACCTCACATGCCACAGCGAGTCACAGGATGTCTTGGGGACGTCAGGGTTTTCCCTGCACCACGTTGGTCCTGGGGATCAAACTCGGGCCAGGTTTGGCAGCAATTACCCACTGCATCATCTCCTGGCCCCTTACTGTCTGCATCTTGGTTTTTGATTCTCTATCATTGGGGCAAAATATCCCTCACATGCAATTTCTTTTAGGTCTGATGTAATCCTTGAGGAGTTAAACTGAAGATGGACTAGACCCCCGCCGAGTTACTGCGCCTAGTCAACTCATGGCAAATGTTTTCTTACTTAGAAAACATAGGTCTATTTGTCTGACTCACCGGGTAGCCTCTGCTTTTCTGCCTGGCATGCTTCAGTTCTGTAAGCCCCTCAGTTTTCTTATATTGATCAGTGATGAGTCAGAAGAATTATAGGTAGATATTTGTATTTTAAAGAATCTAAATCAATTTTCAAGGTTGATTCTTTGATTTTTTAAGACAAATGGTGTTGAGAACTGGGTCTTTATCGAAATTTGCAGCAAAATCCAACTGAGGGTTATCCGCTGTTAGGTATGTATGATAAATATTCTAGTCTCGAGGTTATTCTTTACAATGCTAACTAATAAACACAGACCTGACTGAACTCCAGAGTCCATATTCTGAACATCCTTCAGTGTAATGTACTAATCTTCTTAGCTCTACCCTGTGGGCTGAAAGTCAGTTTGCTTCATAGGATTTGGTTACAGCTGTTGCCTTAAAATTGGGAAAGTTAAGAAGACCCGACTGCCGCCCCTCTCCTATCTCAGTCTCATCTCAACTGGGGGTGGGATGTGCTTTCGCACCCCAGTTCTGATGCCAACAGAAGTCCCCAGAAAGCTTCCCCCTGCTTTGCAGGCCACACCTATCTGAATCAGAACATAGACTTCTCGGCTTTTTCTCCCATGAGTGACCCACCCTGCAGATTGTAACACTTCTGTGGGTTTGCCAAAAGCAGGCGAGCTCGTCCTCTTCGTTTGGGCCAAACTGTAATTAAATGTATTTTTCTTTTTATGCCAGATTTTCTTCTTCTTCTAAACACAGATGGGTAACAACACAGTTGGTTGGGATCTCCAGAGTCAACCCTCTGGCCCCAGGGACAATGTTGCAGAAAACAGATTTGAATTGTTTCACTTACTGGACTTTCTTCAAACGTCCCGTGGACCCAACTCATACATGACACATGCAGTTCATTTAGTCATCCCTCGCCTCCTCTCCCAGCTCCGACTTTTCCAGCCTGTGTTGACTCTGCTTCATCTGAAGTCTTCCCTCAGCCAGTTAACATGTGCAGACATGTTATTGTGTAAACCTGTACAGACAGGTTATTGTGTACTGAGAATTCTTGGTTATGAGCTGGGAGCTATGACTCAAACCATATCCTTGGAGCTGACATTTTAGTGGAGGCCAGGGAAGGGCCCCACTCACTGTTAAGTGAAGTTGTCTTCAAGCTTATTTGAAACACTGATGAGTGCTGCAAAGATAAACGTGTCAACAAGGCTAGGAAGCGGGTGGGGTTAGAGTCAGGGCATTATTTCAACAAATTACTTCAAGGAAGGTTTGTGAGGGGAAATGGGATCTGAATGACAGGACCATGACGGGCAGAAAAGCAGCATGTTCAAAGGCTCAGAGTAGAAATGGGCATGGACGCCTCATGGTCTGGAAAGAGTCATTTCTGGGGCACCGGGGAACTGGGGTTGGTGACGCAGGTAAGAGCTGGATCTTACAGGGCCCGTAGACCGTGGTGAGATGGTTAGGGTTGTTCTTTTCTAGAAGCAATGCTGTAGCGTGAAAAAAGAAGGCAAAGAGCAGTTTTCTGTCTGCTATGAGTGGTGGACTTCGGCCTGACTGACAACTGAGTAGCCAATGGCTTAAGGGAAACTCAGGGGAGGCTGGGAAGAAGAGAGGCGGGCATGGGGCGAGGTATCCATCTTGGACGCACACTCCAGGGTTCCTGTGATCAAAATGCAAGCTCCATCACAGGAAACCTCCCTCCCACTCCCTCTGGAGATGAACTTTTTGTGAGTAACATGGAATAAACTAATCTGTCTAAAGAACATTCTCTATTCGTTCAGTTGGTTCAAGCCTGGGGGTGGGACGGGCTGAATGCCGGTCTGCAGTGAGAAAACTTATGCAACAAATGGAAACACTGGAAGGTCTTCAGCAGCCAGGTGGACTGATCTGATGTCATTTTGAGATCACTTAGCTGTTACATGGAGAATATATGAAGGATTGTCAGGTGGTCAAAAGTTGACCCAGCAAGTCTATTTAGAGGTGTCTAAAGCTTTAGCCTGAGGAATAATGGAAAGTTTCCAGAATGGAGCTCTGGGAAACAGATGGGGCGCTGGTCGGCAGGACTTCCTGATGGCTGGCTGCGGGGGTGAGGGGGTGGGGGAGTGGGGGGGGTGGCAGGTGTTGGTTGGTGGTACTGGGAGCATTCACACACAGAGCCTGGGACTTGTGAAGCCTTCCAGTCCATTCCTGGTCATCTCTTTACATACTTGATGTTCTTCTGCACCAGGAACTCCTTGCAAAGAGCCCGTCTTCTTATCTCCGTGCGATCGCAGGTCACCGTTTCATGGTCTGTGTAGTTCGCAGTCCACGTGGAAGCCACCCTATGAAGACAGCTCAGCAGAACAACGTGCTGTGTTGGAGACATCTCACCAGCACCATAAGAGCCGGCATACGAGCTTGTGCCAGCATGCTGTGTTCAAGGCTGGTTCTGTGGGTTCATCCAAGTCAATTCACACTTCAGAAAGAAGAGACTTTGGCAGATAAAGGAAGTGAAAAAACCCCTGAGGGACGGGTGGCGCAGTTATCTTGTATTTTAAATGCGGACAGGTAGCAACAGAGAGTGAATTCTGTACCTCAGCATTGGTCACACAGCCTCAGCCCCAGGATCGGTAACTTGAGGGCTGAAGAAAAGGAAAACTCATGGGCTCATCTAACAAGAAAGGCCAGGAAAAGACCCAGCTGTGGAAAAGTTCCAACTGGACTTAGGTAGATGAGCAGGCTCGTTTTCTCGGTCTCACAGCTCGCTCTTGCTGAGGCTTCGTTCTCCGGCCGTTCTTTAAAGGATAGATCAGCTCAGACATCACTTTCTCCGATTTTCAGTGGAAAAGAGATCTACAGCACTGAAACAAGCCTGAGCCCTGTTCAGCCCCACCAATCCCTGTCTCAGAAGTGAGCTGGTTCCCGAGGGAACTCGGGGTAGCACTGAGCACTGAGCACTGAGCACTGAGCAGCGGCAGGAAGCAGTGATCTAGCATTCTGGTGCTGTGTAAAGGAGTTGCTTCCTCTGGGTCTGAGCATCTGTGCCTGCTTTCAGTGTAGTGGATAGGTATGGGGAGTGGAGAAAGGACTCTCCAGGTGCACGTGACTGACAGCTAGTGTGCACACTGGTCATGGGTATTTGTTTTCAGTTAGCTCTCCGGCCCAGAGGACACCTGGAGAACCCTCAGGGTTGACACCACAGACAATAATCAGGCTCAGTGACAAGAATAGGAGCTGGGCATTCGCTGGGTTGTTTAGGGTGAAAAGACTCCAGAAGAAAAGTGACCAGTTTCTGTTTTGGCTACGAGCTGGAATGTCCTTGGGTCTGGCAGCAGACTTGTCTCCACCCTAGGCCAGAGATGTCAGAAGTCTCCAGGTCAAAGATGTCTCTGATTGCATCACAGCAGGAGGCTGGGGGTGCCAGGAAGGGTCTGGATTTTCCCTGAAGGAGTACCCTGTTCCTAGAAACCACACTTCAAATGCAGCGAGTGTGACCAGAACCTCAGAGGCCTGGACACCTGGGAAGGGAACTGAACTGACTGGCTCACCAACCCATCCTTCCTCCATCCACCAAACCTGATTAACGCCAAGTCAGCGAGGCTCAACGGCTTCCCGTCGCAGAGCCTCTCCTGCTGCCCAGGAGCGCTGCCTTTTCTCTCTCCTAAGCTCCCTGTAATAAAACACTTCTAGAATTCATCCTTTGTGGTTCATTGATTTAATCCTTTGAATTTGTAAGATAGGAACCTGAAAGCCTCCGGATTGAGGTTGAGTTTCCAGGACCCTGGCCTGTCAATCTACGCACAGCAGACATGAGAAGGGCTTTTACTCTCAAAGACACCCCAACATTCCCGTGTCATGTCATCAGTGTTCCAAGAAGTGTCTGGTGGTAATAAGAGGATCAAGAAGGCATGAACGGGAAGGAGGTGGGATGGAATAACAGGGGCGAGTGATAAAGTGTAGGTCAAGACTCAGTGCTATAATAATCCGAATAGTCAGCCACCTTGCCTTGTCGGCTTGTTTCCACAGCAGACGGGCGATGGCTTGTTTTCCCTGCAACGTTACCCTTCCCGGATCTCAGCCCAGCTGAATGAGGCACAACATAAAGTCGGCCACTGGTGCTCGCCAGGCCGGTATTCCAGTACACGTTGGAGGGGACAATGTTCTATGTATTGAAGAAATGAATTTTAATGTCAGTCATTATGAACCCCAACTATCCCAGTGCTTAACATTTCTATAAGTACGCTACCTGTTGAATGGTCGTGAACCTTACAGAAGAACTTGCTAGACTTCATTGACTTGTATGTGCATAAATAGTTTGAAACAGCAGACAATCATAGACGACTCAAGAGTGTAAGGACAAAATTGAGAGACTTAGTGGTGGGCTTCTGCCAAAGGTTTACAGTGAAGATTTTGGCCTGCATTTTAAAAGTTGGATTCTTTTTTCTCTCTTCCACCCTGGGGGTCGACAATGAACACATATTTCAGAGAACCAAACCCGATAATTCTGGGGCTCTCTTTTGCTCTTTCAAAACATTCGAGAGCAAGCACACGCGTGTGTGACCAAATGCCACCATTCTTTAGGTTTCTGTGATTTGGATTCGGGTGCTGGTGGAGGGAGAAGACTGGACGTGGTTTCTCTTTACTCTGCCCCACGACGCCACTTTGTTCATTTGATTTTAGTGGTTCCAGCTGGAGATGAAGCAAAAACCGCCAGGCTGGTCTTCGGGGGTTAATTGCTTGCTGGAAAGGCTGTTTCTGGAGTCTGGTGGTGGGGAATGGGTTAGAAAAGACTAATTAGCCGAGCTTCGAGTTCTGGGGAGACGCTGGTGGAACAGGTGAAAATAAACGTGATAATTGAAGGCTAATTACCCTTTCCCAGCAATTGGCCACCAGGTGCTCTGCACACCGGAAAGAAGGCCTCACAGAGCCCAGGGGGTGTTTGTGAGAAACCAGCAGTTCTGGGGGGAGTACAGGATTTAAAAATCCAGAAAATGGCGTGGCTTCTGTTTCTGACTCGTTGTATCTTGCAGGGTGGAGATGACAGCCGGACTAAGGGAGAAGTTGGTGCTTTGCTTTGTTTGTATTTAAAGGATTCGAGTTCCATCTTGTCTCAATATCCTGGAACTTGAGGTTTGAGTATACACGCACATATATCCTTGTAATTGAGTTTGCAGTGACAGCCTGCGTGGCACATTTATTTGGAACAAAGTTTATTGGCATTTAAAGACAATGATTAATAACAGAAGGCACTGGCCAGTCTGAATTGTAAGCAATGGCTTGCTAATTACAAGCTTTCCAGGTATTTCCTGGGCATGGCGCATTACCAAAATGTTCAGTAAAGGGTCTTTCAAATTTATTTTACTATTTTAATTTGTTATTTTGTTTAAAAGTGCCATTGAGAATTCAGTAGCATAAGCAGAACTCTCATTAAAGTAACACTTTAAGAAGAACAGAAATCAATTTAAAATGAACATGTAGAATTAATGATTGCCTTTAAGGCACTAGGGCATACCCTATGTAACAGGCTTACAGCCCGAAAGAGGCTTTGCTACTTTTAAATGCAAAGGTGAAAGTAGGTTATAAGAAAAGCTAACCTCAGACCCAGCTGATGCTTACCTGACCCCCCCAGATCCGACTCTGGTGTCCTCGCCAGGACAGGCCCGGACGCTGGTCCACGGTGAAGGTGAAGGGCTGGCCCCGTGGTGGGGCTGGGATGCCTCCTTCTGGACTTCCCTGCTCAGTGGGATGGAACTCCCTTCAGTGCCTGCTCTGCATGAGGCCAGTCTGACGCAGAGTAAGTGGCTGTGTCACGGGGTACAGGTAACCCGCTCTCCTAGCCCTGCTGCTTTCCCTGGCGGGAAGAGCATTGGAAGGATGACTTTGGAACTCAATGTGATCCCAAGCTCTACCACATGTTAGTTCTGGGACTTTGAGAAAGGACCTTAAATTTGCTGACTTGCAGTTTACTCATCTGTAAAAAGGAGTTAACCATTACTGCTTTGCAGGGAGCTTGTAAGGATAAGTAGGTGTAAAAATGCCTTTTATGTTGTTAAGGTTGGGCCCAAAAGGGAAACTCCTGCATAGGTAGAAACATCCTCAGCATCTGGTGCAGGGGGTGAGCAGAGAGCCAAGAAGTCAAATGTGCTTGTGCAACTTTAGGGATTATGCTGGTCTGATTTATGAGAGATGAGGAGAGGACCCTGGAACTCAGATCTCCTGGGTCATGGAAAACCCTGTCTGGTGTAGTCACAGTCCACTCAGACTGGAACTCCAGAAGCAGAAATGGAGAAGCCTTTGTCCATCCTCGCCCAACCCTGCAATATCCTTAGTCAGGAGCCACCAGACACGGAAGCCCAGTCCCTGAGATACAGAAAGGAGGATGGTGGGACATAAGAGCTCAGGGCGTAGGGCCCACAGCACGTTACCTAAGAAGTTGCACCCTTCTGAGGTCTCATTTTCTCTAGATCCTTGTCCCACTTTTGGTTTCAGTCACTGTGATAAAACACTGACCAAGAGAAACTTGTAGAGGCAAGGGTTTATTTGGCTCACAGCTCACAGTTCTTCATCAAGGGAAGTCAAGGCTGGAAGCCAAGGTGGGAACCTGGATGTAGGGAGACCAGGAAGGAACATAGCTTCATACCTTGCTCCTCTGGCTGTGCTCAACCTACTTTCTTCTACAAATCAGGACCACCCTCCCAGGGGAGGCACCGCCCACAGTGGGCTGGACCCTCCCACATCACTCAACAATCAAGAAAATGCCCCACAGACATGGCCACAGGCCAGCCTGATAGAGGTTCTAAGTGAGGTTCTTTCTTCCCAGGTTCATCAAGTTGACAAGTGAACTTATCCAATACAAGCCCCAGTTATTCATTGTTAATCACTTTAAAAACAGTATGCAAAGTATTTAATCATGTTAAGTGATATAAAACCTTACCTCAACTTAATTTGATTCTCTAAAAAGTCCTCCCAAAGCTGCTAAAAAATCCAGCAACTTTATTGTTGAACCAGAGCTGAGGTTATTACAGAATTCTACAAAGGTCATAAAAACAAAAACCACTGTGGGCATCAAAGTGAGAGCGGTACACAGTACGAAAACGTGCCAGTCTATAGGCGAGCCAGATTTTAATGGAAAAAACACTAAGGAAAGAAAATTGAGATCCAAATTTGACTGAACTGCATTTCCTTGCTAATGTGGGTGCTGGAAACATCCTCCTGAATAAAGGTGTGCTGGACTCCTGTCAAGCATCCTCTGCTGAATGAGCTGTATTCTTCCTGAGAAATTTCAAGTTAAAAACATCAGCAAAGCTTTGACCCACTGGCTGGAGAGAGGGCTCAACGGCTAAGAGCATTGGCTGTTCTTGCAGAAGACCTGGGTTCTAATCCCAACACCCACTCGACAGTTAACCCTTGGGGGACCCGGTGTCCTCTTCTGACCTCTGCAGTCTTTACACGACACAGGTGCACTTACATGCAGGTTATATATTCATACACATTAAAAAAAAAAGATTTGACCCAATAAAGAGCCTCATTTACATGAGTCATTTGCTCTGGGCAGCAGATTCAGCCTTCTTTACCACTCCCCACCACACACACATGTGATATTACTATAAAGACTGCTTCTACGTCTTCTTAGTTTTTAAATAAGTTTTCTCATAGAAAACCATCGAAAGTTCTTGGGGCTGATGAGATGACTCAGTGGCTAAGAGAATTTACTGCTTGATGTGATTTCCAGGACCCTCCAAGAGCACCTAAATTCACACACACACCACACCATACACCACACACACACACACACACACACACACACACACACACACACACCACACACGTGCACATGCACATACATAGTTACAAATAAAATACATATTTAAAACAGTTCTCAACTCACTAAAAGCTAAATGAGGGGTTTGTATTATAAAGTAGACTGCCTTAGATTTTATGTATTTAATGTGAAACGTGTATGCAGGAATTAGACAATCAAGATTGGAAAAAGACCAGTCTCTTTTTCCCTTAGTTACGATGCACATATCCATCTCAGCTATCTCCAGGCTTTGGAGAATATGTTAGAACAGGAATCTGTGGCATGGGTTGTCACAAAAAGTAAAAGACTCTTGAGTGTAGCTGAGAATTGGCTGGGCGAGGCTCTCAGTGTGTAATTAGAACAGGCCCCATAGGGCCTGTAGTGGCCGCAGCCGCTAAACCCTCCAGGACAACCAATCTTAAAAACCCACCTTTTTGGCCATAAAACAACAGCTTTTCTCATATAAAAGACTGTCTGGAGAATATGTCTTTCATGAACTCTGCACAAAGACCTGTGTGCAGTGACTGGAGACCAGTTCGTCCACTGGGTGGAACCTTTCTGCATGCAATAGCTTTTTCTTTGATAGCATCTCCACCTTGTTAACTCTTTAGTCATTTGAAATACTTGATTTTGAATGGTTCATATAATTCTACTTTGAAAAAGCATCTAGCAAAATTTGAACAATCTAGGAAGAAGGCACTCCCAGATGGAGCAGACCCTTCATTATTTAGAAAACCAGCACTCGTCGGGGCGCAAGGGATGGGCAGAGAGCATCTAGGCTCTGAGTCACAGTAGTAAGTTTCATAGGCATTGTGAGGTTGTAGGGAAGACTGGATGGCCCAGCAGGCTCAGTTTGTTGTTATTGGACCATAGGATTGTTTCTTCTAACAAAACTCAAGTCAGGGAGAAAAAATATTTACTAACTGTGGTGGGTTTTATTAGCCTCTTCTTCCTGTAGTCTTGTGAGCATCAGGTGTGAGAGAGACCCCGGAAGGTGCTGGAAACAGCACCCTACCTCTGTGTGAGCCTAGGCTCGCGGAAGAGCTGTTTGCAGAGGGAGAAGGGATGCATTTGAGTGAAAGGTTGTGTTTTCTTGTTGTTTCAAGTGGTGAACTCGGGTGTGACTGGGGGAGTGTCTTCCCCGTCTTTGTGGAGTGACATCAGAATGGACAAGACCCCACAGCCTGCTACTGCAGTCACCAGTGGGGCCCCGACTCACGGCATGAGACCCTTCAGCCTCATCTACATTTCATATACAGTTTGTCATGAAGGCAGCAGAGTCTCTAACCCCACAGACCTTGAGAGCCGAAAGAATGTTTCAGTAGTTCCTAATGACCAGCGGTCAGTTGCTGAAGGGCCCTTCCAGAGTCACCTGCATTACCAGGACAGAGAATGGTGCACAACACCGGATGGATATGTAGGCGAGCCATTCTTGTAGGTGGGGTAGGACTGAGGGAGGGCTTTAAGTGGATTAGAGAACAAAATATCTCCCACAGTTAACTAAGATTTAGACTCTATTACTTATGCAAAAATGAAGAATTTTTCATGGACATGAAGCCACTTTCTAGCCGTACATCTCTAAAGACATTTCATCCCAACAACCCTCCTTCATTGCTAGTGTCTAAGCTGTGATGATGGTCCCCGGTCGCCATCCTGCTTCCTAAGGACCTTCATGCTTAACTTTCCTTTTGCTTGAAAAATGACTGCAAATATGTGATCTTCCAACTAGTTCCTTAACTTTCAATCTGAGCTTAGATGCTCTTCCTAGGACTGATTATCTTTTTTCACTAGAAACAAACCAGAATGATGGAAGGCGTCCCTTCACTCCTAGGCAGCTGTTCTTGGAACCAGCCCTCTTCATTTGCTAGACAACAGAGAGTGGCTTGAGCAGAAATGTTTTCTCACAGATGTGGGAGCTCAAGTTAAAGATCAGACTCAGCAAGTGGGCTCCTTCAGAGGTCTGCAGATGGCGCCTTCTCACAATACCACCCCCACACTTCTTTACATGTCCTCCTCTCCTCTCCTTACAAGGACACTAGTCCTACTGGATAAAGGTGACCCACATGCCTTCCTGTTACCACAATTACCTCTCTAAAGTTCTAACTTTGAATACACTGGGCATCAGGACTTTGAAGTAGGAGCTTGGGAAGGATGCAGTTCAGAATTTCATGGAGACACAGCATGGTTTTTCAGGCTGAGGCAGATGTGTGTGGTGCTCACCAAGGCCAGAAGAGGGCGTCAGATCTCCCAGAGCTGGAGTAACAGGCAGTTGTGAGCCACCATGTAGGTGCTGGGAACCAAGCTCTGGTCCTCTGCAAGAGAAGCATATGATCTTTACTGCTGAGCCATCTCTCTCTACCCAGGTAGCTCCCCTTAATTCTGACCCCATGGGCTGGTGGCTGAACCAGCTGGATTCTGCATGCTATCTCTGTCGGTCACTTGGAAAACTGCAGAAGATGCAGTGCGTCCCACCTCTGGCCCTGGCCATTTTCTTCCTTGAATATTCTCTTTTCTCCTTTTCTGTTTATCTTTTTGGTTCTATAGTGTTTTGTCTTCGATTTTCATGATGATGTGCGGTAAATGTTTAACCCGAAGCTCATCACTGTGCTTCAAACTTGAAGATGATTTCAAGTTCCTATAAGCCTTGGAGACTTCCTTATGAGCAATGCTGTGAAGTGCCACTTTTATTAGTACTTTGATTCACTTTTATAGAATTAACTATGTAAGACATAGTGCTATTTAAGGAACTGTAGCCGTTATCTCTAATACTGACCCTACTGTGGAGGTGATGAAAATTTTCTGTATTATCTTTGGCTAACACATAACAAAATATCACATCATGTCATAACATTTCGATAATTAAAATGATGTTGGGTCCAGTGTAGCTTTCTGTTTCTGTTTTCACTCAACAAACCCTATATGCCATCCAAGGAAGCCATCAGCTTTCTGTTCTCCAAACAGGCCCTGCAGAATTCAACCTTGGTGCTTTTGTTTGATATTTCTCTTTTCCTAACATGACTCAGATCACGTGTTAGAATCCTTTACATTTTCCGAGCCTCCCTCCAGAGATACCTTTCCTGAGGCATTTTGGAGTATTTTCTCCTCCAGATGCAGTATCTGTTTTCTCCTAGGGTCAGCCCTTGCCTTAAGTCAACATGTAAGCAAGCTTGGCCTAACTTAGATATCAACAACTTGAGAATAAAGCTGTAGTCAGTTCATACTTTTTGAAAAACATTTTTTACTCCTAATCAATTCTAAATGAACTCCAAAATATCTATTGATTTGAAATGGGCTCCATATTTGAATTAGACATGTGTGCTGGAGATATAATCTTCCTTAAACGTTAATCTTAATAAAATCATTACAACATTAGATCTGTTATTAATACTATTATACACTTTACTGACAAACCGAAAACAGCCCTAGACATTGTAAACCCCTTTCACACCTACTTTGTATATCGCATAGGCCATTGGGGGAATTTTTTATTTTTAAAAATTATGTCTTACAAACTGATTACATGAAATCAAAAGCAAAATTTTTAAATTTAATATCTACTTAAAGACGTCTGTATGTGCAGAGGGACCATGAGTGTCCTTGGTTATTATCAGAATGGTAGAGAGGAAGAAGACATCTGATTAAAAGATGTTCCCACTGAACTCAAAGCTGGATGGGGAGCCGAGATGACCATGCCACCCGCAGAGGAAGAGTAGGAACTAAGCAGATGAGGTGAAGCAGATCTGCCCCAATAGGTTCGGAGTGTGAGGAGGCTCTAAAGCCCCCCAGGGAATCTTGATGCTGAAGTAAGGGCTCCATGTCACAGAACGGGGATCCAGGGGGCAGAGAAGTGCACTCGGTGACTTCAGAAGAGTTTGGCTTCTTCGAGATCAACACACCTTTCAACAGAACAATAATTTCCAAACATCACAGGGAATGACTGATTGATAACTGATGGTTTCTTTATCTTGTTCATCCTGTGGCTGTGTCTGCAGTGAAAAAGTTCAGGCCAGTTTTCTTTTTCTGTACCATACAGTACACATGGCCTAGCAGTAGCACGTCGCAGAGAAAATAAAGACATAGGAGGATGCAGGAGTAGGCACCCTAAAAATTTGGCAAATGTGATAGCTACAAGATAAACAGTAACAAATATTTGCTTAATAAGTGGGGACACACTGCCTCAAATCTAGAGCATGATGGTTAAGCATTAATTAATATAGTTACAGAATGAGGTGGATGAAGCATTCAGAGCTCATCAAAGTATGTTTGGGGAAGCTGTAAAACATGTTCCGCCAGCCACTTGTGTTAGAGCATCAGATAACAACAAAGGTTCCACGTTACATCATGCATAGGGAACGCATGTGTTTGTGTGTGTGTGTTGTTACTGCTCTTTGGCAGTACTGGGGATTGAAGTCGGGCTCTTAACTCATGCTAGGGGCACACTCTCCCACTGAGAAACATTCCCAGGCTGTGCACTGGGGACTCCAGTGCAGGGGTTGTTGAAGTGCTTGGTCCAAAGCTAATCAAAAAGTCAAAACTTAATCCCAGTCTCTGTTTTCGGTCCATCCACTGTATGTTTTTTAACTCATCACAATGCCAAAAGGAAAACTGACCAAGTAACACAGTTGTTAGCTATTGCAGCTACCAGAAGATTGAATAAAGCGCTCTGGAGTCTTACTCCAATCAGGACAATTTGCCCAACTCTTTATATGTCACAATGTGTGCTTATCTTCAGGCAGAAGGAATCCGCCTTCTTGGGTTCACAGGATCATTTAGTATGTCCCCATTGTGCATCCCTGATAGCGCACCCTGGTTTGAGAAGCTCCTGACAGTTGTAGGGTTTCAACACAAGCATGTTCAGATAGCTTATGGGGAAATACACAGGCTTTATATGCACGGCTCTGTTCTGACTTTACATTTCTGTTGCTGCCTGGCTTCCTTTAATCTACAACAACACAAGTTCCTATAACCCCACCAAACATTTGCAAACTAATGCCCGCTGTGACAGAAGGGTCACAGAAGGGGCCTCAAATGGCCAGGAACAGGAATCATGTGATTATGGACAGGGCTCCAGAGCTTAGCACTGGCTCATTGGTTACCTGGGAGATTCTTTGGTTTTCAAGCAGTATTGCGGTAGATGTGTCATGAAAAGGCAGTGATCTCAGTGACTGCTTAACCCCTTTTAGAGAGAGTCTGCTGGACTGAGGTGTATTGGGAGTTTGGAGGATGTTTGTGCAGATTTTTCCTTGCAGCTTTCATGATGATTAGGCAAACCCATGTCGTGAGAATAGCCTTGTGCTCCCTGAGCAAGTCTCTAAGCAATTTAATATGGTTCACCGGGAGAGGCGAAGGCAGCTGGTCCACGCTAAGCCGAAGCCAACTGCAGTGGAAATTGAAACGGTCATTCCTGGCACAGAGCATGTCCCTGGATTTAGCTGAAATATCACCTGTGGCATGGAGGGACACCACAGATCTGTAATTCTGTGGTTTCAACCAGGTGCACCAGAGTGACTGCTGCTTGAACACGAGAAGACTCATTTCCTGAAGAATTATTGGCAAGAGGTGTAATTCCCTCAAAGAGTGCAATCCGGGGCCACACTAAAGCAAAGCGGAGGGAAAGTGGTTTTGCTGTCTATAAGTACAAAATTATGAAAAGCTGTCATCAAGGAAATTACCCTCCTCAGAATAACAGGCTTACTCGGCCTCCTTTGCAGCTTCTGTTGAGTGAGCTGAGTTTACATTGTTTCCAGAGAGCACACATTATATTATTTATTTCTGTGACTGGTAAAAATTCCAGCATCATAAATAACTTTCCCCACAGTCTGCATGGTTTTATTTAGTACGTCCATATTAATGCCTTAAATTACATTTCTACTGCACGTCCAACGAGCGTACTAATAAAATCAGCCGCTTCAGTGACCTTGAGCCTGAACTTCAGTCTTTCACTGGCAGAATTTTAAAACTGTGGACGTGGAGGAGGCACAGGGAAGTCGGTTCAGTAATTGAGGATTCAAAGCATATGTTTATCTCTGAGAGTGTTTGCTCCTCAAATGTGTTAATATTTAAATATACATTTTCTGAAAGCAGCCGTACTCCAATAATAAGAACTCTTGCCATCAACTCAGAGCTGTGCCGGCTGTCAATCTTCTTGTTGGACCACTGGACTCAGCCAGTATCTGGAAGAGTCATTACCAGTTCCATGACACTTTGAGACCACACAAGTCTTCGAAGTTTGAGCTGGAGAAGTGACAAGGGAGCCCCATCGACTTGTCTTAGGTCTGCAAAGTTGAGTGCAGGGCAAGGCCAAGAGGAGAATTCTGGGACTAAACTACTAAAATCAATAATCTAGTATTATCAAAGCCATTCTGGGTTTTAATTAATCCATATGATGGATGGATTACGTGTGGAGGGACTAAAGCCTCTTTAATTGGTTTCTTTACTTCGGGCAGTACAGGGAGGTTTGTCTCACTCAGGAGGGTTCGATAGCACTGAAAAGTAGGGGCTGCGTTTGGGGTATAGCTCAGTGCTGCCGTGCTGGTCGAGCGCATGCTAGGTCCTGTGTTCAGTTTCCAGCACCGTCCATGAATGTTATTTCCAGACCAACTGAAATAACAAAAACCAGCAGTAATGTAAGAAAACCTCTGAAGTGGGGATACGTTTTGTGGTAGTAATATTCCTTTCAGCGGTCCCCTAATCTGCAGCTACTCAGCTCCCAGGAAACTCATGTAAAGAACCTCCACTCTCAGGATAGTGGTAGAGAATCTCTTTTCCGGGAAGAACAATACAGACTGGGGGGGGGGGGGGGGGCGCGCGCGCGCGCTGTGCGCGCACGCACAACAGGAATATAGGCATCAGAGGACAACCATGGTAGTTGGCTGTCTCCTACCTGGTAGATCATGGGGATGGAACTCAGGGGGTCAGGCTTGACAGTGAATGCCATTATCCAGTGAGTCATCTCACCAGCCTAACAGTGAATTCTTTTTATATGACAGGGTTACACTATGGGTGATTCTACTCACAGGTTATCTTCTGAATGTTATGAAAATGCACAGTTTGTCTGCATTATGAATTACATGGATTACCTGATACATGATTAGTGTCACTGATGTTTTATAGTGATTTATTTATAACGCTGAATAAAAGTTATGTAGAAAGCTAAATTATTATAGTATTTAATATTTAAATTGTTACTCTTAAAATAAAATTTGAAACAAGAAGAATTAATTGTCCTTTATGATAATCTTGACCTTTAGTCTTGAGGCAAATGTTCCAGATAGGTAGGAAAAGCTTCCTCCAAGTTGCACTGATGCTGTTCAACTTTGTTGTAAGGTCCATGCTGCATCATGTTCAAGAGAGCAGGGGAAAGTAGTGGGCCAGGAGCTCAGGAACGGGACCCCCAAAAAGAGCAGCTCTGCTTTGTGTCCTCGACAACTGGTTCTTTCCTGGCCAGAGGTCAGAAATACCAAGATGTTTGAGGCTCTGCTTGGTGCTCTGGTTTCTTGTATCCGTCGTATATCTTCTTTTACTTAGCAACTTAACAAGCAGCTTGGATTCTTGTGTGAGCAAACATCCTGGAAGGTGGACACGAAGTCCCAGTTTAGACACCAAGATGCAGAGGTGTGTGAATACTTCTGGGCAGAGCAGCTGAACTGATCAGCTGATCTCACATGCTTCTGCCCAGGAAAACCTTAGGTATTAGGTTGGGTCCCTCAATGGCAACCCACGTTTGGGACCCACTCCTGCCATGCAGGAGTGCTCCTTGTCTCCTTTCTCCTAAACTTTTAATTATAAGAAAAGTCCTTTCAGAAATGCATCTGCATTGGCTCCTCCCTGAAGCTGTGATAAAACACCATGATTAAGGCAACTTATAGAAGGAAGAGTTGATTTGGCTATGGTTCCAGAGGGGCAAGAGTCCACTGTGGCATGGGGCATGGCGGCAGGAGGTGACCAGAGCAGAGTCTAGAGCTCACATCTTCAAGCAGGCACTGGAAGCAGAGCTAGGTGGATATCCCACGAGCCTCACTAGCTCTCAAGGCCCAATGATGTGCTTCCTCCAGTATGGCCTCACCCTTCCATGACTCTACCCAGACAGCACCACATACTGGGGACCAAATGTGCAAATACTTGGAGCCTGTGGGGGACACACATTCACACCATCCTTTTGTGGCTTGTGGAATTCATTCTTTGAGTTTCTGAGAGAAAGATAATGGAAGCCACTGGCCCGAGGTGGTTTTGGTGGCTTGTTGGCCCCTGGATACTGTGGCTCCCTGGGGGAGCTTGCTCATCTGGAAGAGTCTTCTGTTGCACTCAAGGACAGACCTCTTTCCCGCTGGTTCAAATAACCTTATTACCTTTTTATTCCTGGTCTTGGCTTTGACGTTGCTCCTGCCTTTTCTCATTTTCACATTGGTTTTATTTTTGTAGCACAGTATTTTGCAATGATATTCACATTTTATTTTGCATTTCTTCAATTAAAGTATTTACAAGGAACTTTTCAGAGCAAATATTCAAATACTGCAAAATGCCAGCTTATAAATCAGTGGGCAGCATTAGAATAATGTGACATTTATATTGTAGGAGGATCAACAGTATGTCCAGAGTTGCATGCTGAAACTCCTAATTTAATGACATGACTTTCTTTCTATTCTATCTTTGTGAATATTATGTACTTGCTTGCAGTTATTTTATTTGCAAGAGGGATTGTAAGACTGACCTGTAGAAAGAAACTCCATAAGAGGAATTGTAAGACTGACCTGCAAACACATGGCAACTCCAAGCAAGACCTTTTTTTCTGACTTCTCGATTGAGTTTTCTCAAGATCTTGATTCAGAGCAACATATGAATCCTTTAGATAAATCTCCACGTGGGAGCCGCAGTGTGACGCAGCGCTCTTTGTGATGGTTCTGGAAACATCCAAAGAGTCAACATCAGGATTCACAGTGAGCACCAGCGGCTTGGCGTATTCCAAAGAGCCTCCCTTGGAGAGCAGACGGGATAGAGGATGCTTCCGGATGTTCAAGATCATTCCCGGAAATGAGTGAGTGTCAAAGAAGACCTTCAAAACCCAGATCCTCCCTAGCGGATTGGATTTTCTGTTTCCAAGTTCCCTCTCTACCAATGGAGAACGTCCTTGTGAGTGCGTGGGTGGATGCGACTCTTTACCTCTCACTAAACATCTCTCTGCCGCTCTGAGATCTTTCCTGCCTTGTAATTCTTTAATTGGCTGAGGAAATGAACCTGACCCCTTGACAGTGACGGCCTCATACCTGAGCTGGTAACATCATCAGCCAAGGTATTGTTAGCCTCTAACAAACTGCCAGGCACACCCTAGTTCAAGCATGATGGAACTTTGTCATCCAAAGAGCAGGTTTTTGACTGATTGGGTGTGTTTTTCTGAAATGCAGTCGCCAGGCCCAACACCTTATCACACACAGTGAACAGTTATGGGAGGGTGCTGTGCTGCTCAGCTTCCACGCAGCAGAATGGCAATCCACTGAGTCCACACACACGTTATGCATAATACTGAATTGTTTAGCGGGTTAACTTACCTCTTCCTCACCAGTAATAACATGTTCGAATTGCCATCACAGTTCTTACTATTTTTAAGTCTTTTTATTTTAACCTTTTTGAACATTGTCTTGTGTTTCCTTGGTTTATAATTCCTTGTAAATTTAAGGATAAGCTCTCTAAATTCCACTGAGAAATCTGTTTGGATTTTGGCTGGAAATCACATTAATTTTATTTATTGGAGACAGAATTTGCAGCTTTGTGTATCAGTATTAGCCATCAATGAATATGGTTTATCTTTTTATTGATTCAGGGTTTCCTCAACAATTAATACTTTTGTTCATCAAAGTCTTACTAAACCCTTTAAAAGAATGATTCTTAGCATACAATTTTATTTCCATAGGATGGTGTATTTGTGATGATATATAGAAAAATTTTATTTTTTTGTTTGAGGCTCTTAAATTTTACAACAGTGCTCAGTTCTTGATATTAACAGTATCTTGCACAAGGATTAAGCTCCAAGACACCTGCCTGCTCCTTACCCACTGCATGTGCAGGGACTAGAGATCTCTGTCTGTGAATATTTTGAGAGCAAGTGCCCAGTACATAACCATTAAATAGAAGAAATGAGTAGATGTTTTATCTTTCACTTTTTCTCTCTCCTAGTTTAGACGATAAAACATGCTTTATTTTATTTGTATCTTTATTTTTTCTCTTATTTTAGCATATATGATTAGCATTTTAACCAAACCTATAATCATTTCGTATACTTTCTTTCTGGAGATGAATCTTTCAATTGTATATTTAGTCTTTAATCGTACATTTTTGTCTGGACCCAGCTTCATCTCTTCTTTAAAGGTGGGGTCAATCACAGTGGGTTGTTATGACTCACACGTTTTATGATTACGTTGAACACAGTGCTCTCGTCTTTACCTTGGATCTATCTTCTTTCACACGCATCCTTTCTTCCTCATTCTTCGTTACCTTGTGTTATTAAAATTTCTCTTTGGGAGAGGCAGACCAACTTAACCCGCCTTTCTCTCCCTGCCTTGCAACCCAAAAAGTTTCCCCAGGCCTCGCAACAAACACACAAATTTCTCCACTCACAGTTAAACAGATCCTAGCTAGTTTACTTGGGCTTACTAACAGAGCAGAGGGTGAGGGGTTACTTACAGAACCCGGGTGCCCACCCTGCCGTCCGCAAGTTACATCAGTAAATCCACGTGGCTGGGATCTTGCAACTTCCCGGTGAACAGATCCAAATGGCCCATGGGGGAGGGGAGAGAAAAAGGACCAACTTCCTGGGGCCCCCAGTTTAAATACTTTTAGTCCCTCCTCTTCTCACATCCAAGGCCAATAGACAGAGTGGGTGGGGCATAGGACCATCCCAGCTCCTTGTCTTTCTGCTCAAGGTGGTCCTGGGTGATACCACTCTGGGAGGGGTGTTTGTCCACCTTTTCCCTGTGAGAATCAATCCACTCTACACCTTGTCTGTTTCTTTCTCTTCATCCACCCAGAACAACTTCCATTTTAGGGAGCACAGACCAAGCACCTACCATGTGCGTGGTCTTAATGTTTTGTGAAAACCCCTTTGCTGCCCAGGAGTGAGATAAAACTGACATTTTTCCTTGTCTTGTGCTTTTTGCTCTGCAATCCTCGTGGAAACTTATGTCAAACAACTGGTCTACCACTCTCTTCAGTAGCCACGTAATAGCCGTTGAAGTGAATATGATATGCTTTGTTAATTTGATGCCATGATGACAAGAAATCACTTTATTAAAAAAATTACGTTTTTAGGCTGTGTCTAGAATGGTCTGGAACTCACAGAGATCCACCTGCCTCTGCCTCCCAAATACTGGGACTAAAGGTGTGCATCACCAAACCTGGCATTACTAAAATAATTCAGCATCACAGCAATGGTGTAGGGAGCATTTTGTATGCATGACGTAGGGTTCCCCCATCTCCAAAATGAAGTATACACACATATATATGAATAGATATATATACTCGTATAGAAGAGTTTAATTGCTAATTGAGTTACCCATGCAGAGGATTACGCTCTTTCCAAAGCCATAGGTTGCCAAATGTGGGATATCACCCTTGGAATTGTTAATTGTGGTGGGGTGTCCAAGAGACCTCCAGATAATAGAGTCTATTGCCAGAATTTGATGGTAAGACCCTATTGCTGAAGACACCTGGCATGTTGGTCAGAGGACATGGAGAAATTAAGTTGGTACTCAGCAACTAGGAACCCTCTTCCTCTGAGATAGATTTCGTGCAAACCATCATCAGTTTGCACCCTGTGAACGACAAGAATGACCAGTGTGGCAAGGCATGCCCATGGGTGCAGGGGCACAAATGTTAGGGGAGTTTCTAACCACTTTCTGATTGGATTTAAGGCCCCTTCCACAGCAGGAAATGCATGTCTGGTGCTCTAAATCTGGCCAAGACTTCATAGTTGGTGAGCTCACATGCCCTAGGGGTAAATCTGCTACTATTGCTTTGCTAAATGGACGTAGTATCAAACTGCACTCTAAATTCTTATATCTCTACCTGCAGGTTAGTGTGTCTCTTGAACCTCATTAGAGAAGTTTCTTTTATGCAGTGGATAGTGCTTAAAACAGAAATTCACAGATGGTCAAAGTACAAAGATATGATACAGATAAGCATTACCATTTAAGCTTCCAGTTGCTCTCTGACCATTGTAGAACAATCACTTACACCTTGGGTGTCAAAGAAGAGTCACACCATGAGTGTCACATACAGTCCTTTACACCCTGAGTGTCACATATTGTCTCTTACACCCTGAGTTTGGTCTTTGCATGGGCCTTGTTCTTTCAATGACATGAGGGTGAAATCATAGTATGTCATAGACAGGACATAAGAAATTTCCATGTTTCCAGTGCTTTGGCCTCTGCAGCTCTCAAGTGTGGCGTCTCACAGGCTGAGCTAGAGACCATGTGTGGAGCCATACTCAGTACCCCAGCAGGCGCTGATCTATGAGGGTAAATGGTATTTAGGCACCATGCAGGCCACTGTAGGAAAGGCATCAGTGCTCTTCCCCACTGTGAACCCTGCAATCTACAGTACCAAACCAGCAATCTACAATACCAAACCAGCAATCTACAATACCAAACCAAATCTACAGTACCAGCAAGGGGCACCTGCTGGAGTAATAGTAGCATGACTGTCCCGGGGTTAACCAGCCACTCTGATCGGATTCCACAAGAGGAAGTTCGTACCTGGTACTGTAAGCCTGATCAAAACCCCATGGCTAGGAGGTCTTGGACCCTAGAGAATTGCTCAGTACTGTTGTTTTGCTAAATTGTCATGGTGCCTAATTGCCTTCTGAGTATGAGTATTTATAGACGGTACCACTCCAGCCTTTCATCTGAGAGATCTCGTTCAGAAATGAGTGCTGGTGAATGCTGAGATCTCTTTTCACTATTCCGTTTTGTTCTAAGAGCTTGCTGATCTGAGCCTGATAAACAGAAGTGATGTTCCAATTGGTTTTAACTGCCAGGTTGACACGGCCTAGAATCCTAGTGCCATCTGAGGGAGAGGCCTGTAGGCATGTCTGAGGGGGACTGTCATGCTTGTTAACTAATGAGGGGAGACCTAGCTACTGTAGGTGGTACCATCCCCGGGCAGGTGGTCCCAAACTGTATAGGAAAGCTAGCCAAACATGCGCCAGATTGCAAGCCAGAAACCAGCCTCCTCCATGGTTCTTGCTGCATTTCTACCAGCTCAGGACTGATATGGATCTGTTTAAATTGCTGTTTAACTTATTGGAGAGATGGCTCAGTGGTTAAGAGCATTGACTGCTCTTGCAGAGGACCAGGGTCCATTCCTAGTGTGTACATGCTGGCTAACAACTGCCCTTAACTCCAGTTCCAGGGGATTCGTGTTGTTTTCTGGCTTCCATGGGCATTGCATGACATGGGTATTGTCATAAAACAAGATATTTTAAATTACTTTTTCATCTTGACTTGATTTTGGTTATTATATGCGTGTGATAGTTCTTCCATTTTTAAAGGATTTTCCTGTTGTGGAATATAGCTTTAGAAGGATGGATTTTCAGTTTTCTGAATTTTGTTAGTGTCTATTGCAGTGACCTCCTTTTTGTTACTAATTTGATTAATTTGTGTCTTACCTCTGTCTTTTGGGTAATTTTGCTAAATATTTGCCAATCTTGTTTACTGAACCAACTCTTCATTCATCGATTCTTCTGTTGTTATTTCTGCTGTTAGTTCATTCATTCAGACCTCAATTTGATTCTCCCGTCCCATCTACTGTTTTGGGGTGTTGTAGGTTCTTGCATTTCCAAGGTCTTAGGGTACATATTTAAATGATTAACTTGAAAATTTTTTTGGTTTAGGCTCTTAGCTCTACAGACTTCGCCTTCGGACTTCCTTCACAGCATCACAGATTTGATATGCTGTGTTTCATTCTTCATTCAACCCCAGGTACTTTCATTTTCTTTCTTGATTTCTCCCTTCATCCTGTGTCGTTCAGCAGTGTGTTGTCTGCCTTCCAGGAGTTTGTGCAGTTTTCCATTTTCGATTGTTGAAAACCTGCATTATTCCTTTGTGGTCAGAGAGAATACAGGACGCCATTTCAATTTTCCTAAATTTGTGGAGACTTTCTTTGTACCCTAATATGTGGTAAATTTTGAGGAAACTTCCTTGGGCTACTGAGAAGAATGTATATGCTTTAGGATTTGGGTGGAACGCTCTGTAGATGTCTGTTAGGTCATTTGATTTCTGACGTAATTTACTTCCAGTGTTTCTCTGTTTAGTTTTTGTGCAGATGACCTGTCTATTGGAGACAATGGAGTATTGAAGTCACCATTATCACTGTGTTGGGGTTAATCTGTATTTTCACATTGAGTTGAATTTTTAAATAAAATTGAGTGCACCTGTGTGTTCGGTGCATATATGCTGGAATTGTGCCATCCTCTCGGTAGATTGTTTGATGAGTACGAGGAGGCCTTCCTCACCTCTTCTGACTAGTTTGGTTCGAAGCCTATTTTGTAATATAGTAGAGTAACCACACCTACTGTTATCTAGTTACATTGGTTTGGGACCTTTTTTCCTTCCTTTCACTCTGGGATGGTGCCTATCTCTAATGTTAAGGTGTGTTTCTTGGGGGCAGCAAAACAAAGCATCCTGTTTCCTAATATAATCTGCTGGTCTGTCTTTTTATTGGTAATTGAGGTTATTGATATTCAGAGTTAAAATAGAAAAATGTGCATTACTGCATTACTAGTTCCTATTATTTTATTGATCTGTGATGTTTTCTGAGGCTTTTGGTTGGCTATCCTGGTATTATTTATTCCTTTGCCCCTTGGGGTGTTTGTCCTTTTCTTCAGACTGGAATATTCCTTCCAGTATCCTCTGAAGAGCTGCTGTAGAGCTTATACATTCCTTTAATCTGTTTTCTTATCATGGGAAGTTTTTACTTCTGCTTCGATTTTAAAAGATAGCTTTACTGGGTATAATATTCTAGGTTGACAGTTGTGATCTTTGTAGGCCTCTGTGACTGTAAAAGTTTCTGTGGAATAATCAGGTGTCATGATGGGCCTGTCTTTATAAGGGATTTTACGTTTCCTGCCATTTTTAATGGCCTTTCTTTTGTCTGTGTTTTCAGTGTTAACTATAGTATGGCAGAGGGAGTTTCTTTTCTGGTCCTGTTTATGTGGAGCTGTTCTCCTGGAAAGGCATCTCTTTTTCCAGGTACGGAAAACTGTCTTGTGACTCAAATGAAAACATATTCTGAGCCTTTGGTGTGGTGATCTCCGCTTGCAGTACTTGTAACACAAATATTGTGTGTTTTCATAATGTCTCAGATGTCTCCCATGTTCTGTTCATAGATGTTTCTAGACTTAATCTTGGACCTTTTTTGCTGAATGATCCCATTTTTGACCTGGTCTTCTGGCCTAGGTACTCTGCTTCCACACAATCCACTTGAGGCAGCTTGAAAGAGAATGTATCGACTGGGCTCAAGTATTAGAGCCCTTGGCCCCCAGCCCTTGGCTCCAGCTGGTGGTGCTGTTTGTGGAGGTTTGGGCTGTGGAGGAAGCACTGCCCTGAAGGCAGGCTCTGAGATGTCTGGCCTTAGCCCCTTTCCAATCTGTCTCTGTTTCTTGTGCCTGAAGATGTGATCACTTGGCTTTCTACTCCGTCTGCCCTCTGCCACCTCATCTCTCCGCTGCGATGGATTCTTATCCTCTGGAAGCTTTAGCCTAATAAACCCATCCTTCTATAAGAGGTCGTGACATGTATTTTTTTCCACAGAAACAGAAAGGTAAATAGTGCACTGTTCTGTCAGTGAGGCTTTCCACTGAGGGTTTATTTAGTTATCGAGGTTTTCGTTTCCAGCATCATTTCAGTTTTTTTCTTCAGCAATTCTATCTCTTTAGTGTATTCTGTTTTTATATCTTATATTGATTTCCTTGTTTTGTTCATCTGTCGGGTTTTCTCTTCTTTGAGTTTGTTGAGTGTAGTTATAATCATTCTTTTGAATTCTTGGTCTGGAAGTTCTTTGAGGTCTGTGCCAGGAGCTCAAAACAAACAATTTTTAAAATGTGATTCAGCACTGCAAGTGTTTACAGCTCTGTTCCAGGCGGCAACGACATTCAAGCAGCGAGGCCCTGCTAACAACTTCAGCAGAGCCCTGTTACAAGACAGAGATCTGCACTGAGCAGAAAAGTACTCTCTCTAAACTCTCTCATTCCCGTCAGATGGGGAGGAAGGTGCTTCCAGGCCCCTCCCAGGAAGGAACTGGGGATTGTTAGGGACTGTTTCTCACAGAATCCTGGTACCTAAAGCTATTTGAAGTGCTTGCCACATCTAAGATTGTGCAATATATTTTCTAGCCTAACATTCCAACAAAACGAAGAAAGAGGAAGAACAGAGGCTTTCCTTTCCTTTGTTCTTTAAAAAATTTAAATTTATTATTACTACCTTGTATAAGTATGTGCGTGCACATGGCACATGTGTGGGGTTAGAGGACAAGCTCGTGGAGCTGGCTCTCTCTTTGCATTTTTGCATGGGATCGAACGTGGGGCACAGGATTGTGTGGCAAGCTCCTCTGCCTGCTGAGCTTTTTCACAGCTCCTTCCTTGTTTCCTTTTCCTTTTATATTGTTTTAATTATTTTAGCAGGTTATTTTCTTGAACAATGATATGTGTCAGGACACAAGTCCTTAAAGGTCAAATTGTGTGAACTGTGACCAAAATTCAGAAGAAAAGGGAAGAAATGAAGGATGGAGAAATAAGGTGAGGGAAGTGAGGTGTGGGGGAGGGGAGGGGTGAGGTTGGAGGGAGAGGAGGGGGGAGGTGTGAAGAGAAGGGAGGGGGGAGAGGAAGGGGAGAGGGAGGTGTGGGGGGAGGGGAGGGGGAGGTGTGGGGACAGGGGAGCCTGCAGGTGGGTGCAAGGGTCAGCTGGGGATGGAGTTTACCTTAAAGAATAAGCATTAATTCACCTGCTGGCAGAAGAAAGAAATTGCCACTTCAGTGAGAGAGGAGAGAGAGGGGGTGGAGGGGAGGACAGCTCCAGGCGCTGTTTGTTGCCACAGTAGCTGCCCCAATGCTAGCAGCGTTTTTGAAAATTAGAAATGTACATCTATGCACATCTGTCCCTAAGTCAGAAGCTCTAGGCAAGGAATGTGTTTTGAGTGTTGAAATGAGAAACGGTCACAGTAAATGATGACTACAATTTGGAGGATGGGAACAGTGTGAAGGGCTCATCTCCTCTGCTGGCCAGTTGATCTACTCAGAGTCCTGCGTAGAAAGGCCAGGGCCACAGCTGACTGAGAGCTTGTTGCCTCATCCAGGAGTTGTCTGGGCTGTAGAACATCACCCAGTCATCGCATGACCTCTCAAGCACCTTTGCCCAGGGATTCACATGAGGATTAGAGGATCTGAGGATTAGAGGATCGCCCATCTATAAGGTGACACAGATCAACTCTGATGTGGGCTTGTGCCTCAGCTCCACCAGAATCTGTGAAGCTCAGTCAGGCCTGCATCTCAGGTTCATTTCTCCCAGTGCCTGGGCTCTGTGTCCTCTCCATCTCCTAGCAGGGATCTCTGGTCCACACCCCGTATCTACACTGTTTTAGGCAGCCCAACCTGGAACATTTGATTTGGTATAAAGAGAGTGTGTACTGATTTGAGATATCTGCCAGGTGTAAGACTAGGATTGGCAAGCCCACACCCTTCCTATTGAGGGAAAAAGTTTTCCCTTCAAACCTTGAACTACAATGGTAGAATAATTGGTCAATATCTAGATCTAAGAGTTAAGATCAAGAGGAATGTTGGAATTGGCCTGGGAAAACACTAGAAAGATGTAATCTTTCATTCTTCAGACGCTGATTGACATGAGTTCCCCCTGCCACAGGGCAGTTTAGGTAACCATTAAAACAATTTAGAAGATGCTACCGGAACTCCTTTAAGGGGACAATGGAAGCCAAGAAAACAGAGAAGGATTTGGAGCAGAGACGCTGGGAAGAGAAATGGCAGATTCTCTCCTCCTCTGGAAGGGATGGAAGACTAGATGCAGAGGGCCAGGATGCTCAGAACTCCAAGTCCAGGAGGGCTGGTGGGCTGCGTGCCTGGCGGAGGGGGAGGAGGGGCCGGCAGAAGTGGGGGGGAGGGAGGGAGAGGGAGCGTCAGGTCACCTGAGCTCTGCTTCTGCTGGAGGGAAGGTGGTTTTGCTTTGCTCAGGGGTGGGAGGTTGTCCAGGGGCTGATGGACACTTTTGTGAAGGGAACTTGTGAGGGATGCTGCCCTGTGCGTGTTAGTTTCCCGGGGAGATGCTAGAATTTGCTTGCTTTGCTGCAGATTCTGATTTTGTTGCTTTGTATTTGATGACTCCTCTGTGGGCCCCTGGTTCCCTACAGAGCACAGGGAAAGTGTTCATCACCTCACAGAGGCAGGCTTTGCAGCAGTTGAAACAGAGTCCTGCTTTTCTCTGGGGATCTCTTGGTCTTGGTCCTGAATTTCAATGAGGTTCCATGGGCTTGAAGCTACTGGAGATTGCTGAGATGTTCCAGAGGGCAACGGGGGACCCTGTAACATGAAGACATGCACCCCAGGACAGGACAGCTAGCGCTCCCCACAGCTGAGCCAAATCTGGCCTGAGAGGAGGCCCTGTGTAGTGGGGTCCAGGCTGAGTGGAGGGACCTGCCTGGTGTGCAGCTCGTGGGCAGTGCAAGCACCTGCGGCCAGTCCTCCGCCTGCCCTGGAGAGGTCTCTCCTCACTGTGACCATGCTGGGGCAGGAACAGATGTCCTGATTTCCCTGGGTCTCAAAGGCCTCATATGAAAGCCCACAAACTCACCTGCAATCAGGGTTCATTATGGACGCAGCTGACAGACCCAGGGAGGGTGGGTGGAGGTAAGGGCTGGTTCACAGCCTGTTCATGATCTGGGAGGAGTTGAGGCTCAGGAAATGTAAACACAGGGTCTTTGGCAGAAGCCACAGCCAGTGGAGGCTGAGGGGTGAGCTTGCAACTGGTTCTGGTGAGTTCACAGCTGGTTCTGATGAGCTAGCAGCTGGTTTGGGGCAGCAAAGTAGCAGACTGTCGGTGCCATAGGAGGCTTAGCTGGGGCTTTGCTTCTGCAAATGTGAAGCCCAGACCAGCAGGGCCTTGGCTCAAGAATTCTGCAGCAAGACCTCATCCAAAAGTGCGCGACTAAGGAAGAGATGGAGGAACCCCCAGCTAGAGAGGCGGGCGTGGGGAGGCCCGAGGGGGCAGGGGATGGAAGCACCCTGGCATCAAGATCAGGAGGGTGCGGCTGACGAATGGTAAAGACAGGCGTGCAGGCGGCATTAGATTGACCTATCATGCCGTGTGAACAGTGTGGAGAGAAACGGAGGTTTCAACAGCGCCTCTCCGGCTTCGTGGACACGGAGAGCAGAGTTTAGAGAGGGAAGCAGGAAGCCAGAGAGGGATATAAGCAACCGGAGAGAGCCGGATTCGAGAACATCTTCCTTCGTCGGAGCGTTTGGGGTAGTGCTGGGGGTGGAACACCAGGCCAAGCAGCGAGGATCTGGAACTCCCCAGACCGGTGGGGGATGAAGAAGAAACACTGGAGATCCAGAAAAGACGCCTGGGGGCTCTATTTCAGGGAAGATCGGCAGCAGGGAAGAGGATGATGAGAACGTAGGGGAGGCACCGGTAGGGCAGGGTGGGGACCCAGCTCTGTGCAGGTTGTGGAATTAGAAATACTGCACACTGGAGAGTAGATCCCAAGGGGGAAGTCCCCACTGAGTGAGCGAGCCCTGGGGTCTCTAAGACCAAAAGGAGGCAAAAGGCGTGGCCTTTGAAACTGCAGCCCGTGCCCATCTACAGTAATTAAGAAGTAATTCAGAGTGCCAGAAACTGTCATCTGTGCAGATGCTGACCCTATGTGCTGATGAAACGGGGTGAAAGAGAGTGTCCCTTAGTAGTTTCATAGTCTCATTCATAAAAGAATTTAAGAATGGACCCAATCGGAAGCTTTAGGACAATTTTATTGGAATCTAAAGAAAAGTCCTCAAGGCAGGCAAGCTGGGGATCTCAGCAGCTGCTTGGAGGAGGAGAATGGAGGGAGAAGAAAAGAAGCCTAAAAGTCATGCAGGTTTAGAGACTGTGAGGGGGTCAGACACGTGGCAGACTGGCAGCCACATGGCTGGGAGAAGAAGCTTTAGAGAAAAGGTAGAGAAATACAAGACGCTAGGGCAGCTCAAAGCCTTAGAGAAAGCATGTTTAGAAAAGTGATATGAAGAAGAGAAGGAAAGATTACGCTTTTCTGAATTCTTCAGAGGAGCGGGCAAACTTACAGAGAGCTACATGTCTGTCACCGGGTCCAGAAGAACTGCCCTGTGAGGCGGGATTCCAGGCAGGAAAAGTTCATTGCCTCATTAACACACTGTATTCCTCCCACCTATTTAGTAAAACATAAGTTAAACCCACCTTCCTAAGGGTGGTCCTGTGATTAAGTGATTGACCAGTGAAACTGGAAATGTGGGTCTTTCAACAGACAAACTAGAGAATTTATAGTCGATCCCAGCTAGATAGTCATTTGCTCTTTAACACTGATGGGTCTAGACAACACTGAGGTCTGCTGCCAGCCAGGGGGACTGTCCTGCAGACCTGGATGCAGTGATTATCCTGCACGCTTCTGTCCATTCTCGGCTCCACTGTGTCCAAGGCAACTGCATCAGACTCTTGAGGGGGCAGATGTGCAAGGGGCTAGGACAGTACAGCTGACGTTGCCCTGGGGGTTTTACTATGCACCCGGTAAGTGAGGACTTCCTGCTTTAGCTCTGTAGTTGAACTGTTGGGGGTCGCTGTGCTCAGTGCCAGCTGGAGCAGGACGAAGGGTCTCCACGTCGGGGGTGAGTAGCCACAGAATCAACACACAGACCCTGGGGACTGAGTGAGAAGCAGGCAGCGGCAAGCTACTGCAAGCACCGTTTATCCAAAGACATGCAAGGGGTCTTATAGGTCTGGTTAGCCAGTGGCCTTATGGGATGGGGTCTTGACTGCAGCCAATAGTAGTCTGTCCCCAGGTAGGCAGGTTCTTTCCAGATGCTGGGCAGAAGCTGGTCTCACAACTAGCCAGAGATGAGCGCCATGCCCACGGGAGCCATTCCTCTATTCCTCATAGCAGGTGACCTGGCTAAGGCCCATCCTGTGTTGTGCCCTACAGTTGAACCATTTCTAACATCTGGGTGTGGGAATGTTATACCATTGGTGACCCTGGGCAACCACCTAGGTAAACTGTTGCCAGGCAGGAGCTGTCAACTGTGCAGGGGCGACTGTTCCCCAGCTGGGCGAGATGTTTCCTTTGATTGAGTCAGCCTCTTCTCCTTGGTCCCTTTTCCTGTCTCGCTGACAGGAAACTCGACAGAAGCTGGAGTTTCCAGGGTCCTGCATACAGGACCATGGAACAGTTATTAGGAAGGAGATCTTGACTCAAGGAGGGGCATGCAGGAACTCAAGGTGTGCAGAGAGGAAGGGCTTCTGTGAGGTCCACAGGGACCTGTTATGGGCCATTAACACAGACCTGGCCTCTCCTAAGGTTCTAGAGCAGGCCTCTTGGGGCCTCAGTTCTCTAGGCAATATAGGCAGACTCCGTAAGAAATACAATTTTGTTCAAGAGCGTAGAGAAGCATTTCCTCTTGTAATCATGCAAGGCTATAACTTCCTTTCTGTTTTTTCAAGCTGAAATTTTTTTTATCGTAAACATATTTTCACTTTTGACAAAAGAAAATAAGTTTAATTCTCACCACTGACAACACCCAAATGCAGCTTTCAAGGCTCCTGTGCTGGTTTGAGTTTCAGCGCTTGGCCCGCAGGGTGCTGGCTCTTGGGGGAAGGAGCCTGTCTTCAAGCCTCTGCCCTCCCCTTCTTTCTGGAACCTTTGCTGAGACCTTAACTGGCTGAAGACAGGCAGGCGACCTTATTGATGAGACAGAGTGGCGTCTATTTAAATGTTGATTTCTCCAGTCTTCTAGTTAGAAATCAACAACAGAGGTGGCTCACCCAGCTCTCTGTGGACCACCGGAGGTCACCAGTGCGCTTCAGACTGCAGTTGAGAGAAGCTGATGGCTGTTGCCAGAGGGAAAACCAGACCTGGAGCTAGAGCCAAGGGAACAGTTAAGAGATGGGATCTGAGCAGGATGTCGAGGAGCTGAGGGGAGTCTGAGGAGAGGGCCATAGCGTGATGGCAGGAAGAGGGTCATAGGGGAGAGACACGGGGAGACAGCGGAGAAGGGAGAGACACGGGAGACAGCAGGTCTTTCCTGAAGTGGGATTTGCCAGATCAGAAGGGTTGTGTTGACAGTTTTTCAACATGTCTCTAGTCCTTCTGAGGCTGAGGTTTCATGTGGGTGGGTTACAGTCCATCTTCCTGGTTCCTGCTTTTATATCAGCGTGTGTACTCACATAAAAGGATTTGAAGCTAGGATCTGGAAATGAGAGAGAACCTGTGTCCCTTTTTTACTGAGTCTGGGTTACCTCACTCAGAATAACAGCTTCCAGTTCCATCCATTTACCTGCAAATTTCATGATTTGCTTTTCTGTCCCCCTGGTAGACCTCCGTTGTGTAAACGACCACATTTTCATTATCCACTCCTCAATTGGCGGACACATTCTGCTTCCATCTCTTATTATTGTGAAAAGAGCAGCAACAAACATGGATGCACAGGTGCCTCTGCAGTGGGATGAGTGCTCTGGGTGCATGCCGAGGTGGCCTGTGCCTGGATCACAGAGCAGGGCAGATCTAGTCTTAGTTTCTAAGCACCTTCCACGCTGATTTGCACAGTGGCTGCACCAGCTCGCAATCCACCAGCAGCGAATGAGGCGTTTTTTTCCCATGCATTCAAACCAGCATTTGGTCCTTTGTTTTTTTGACTTTAGCCATTCTGACTGGGGTTAGATAAAATCTTAAAATAGTCTTAATTTGCATTTCCCTATTTGCTAAGGATGTTGAACACTTTTAAAGGCATTTCTATTTATGTTTTCAAAAGCCTCTGCTTGAAATTTATATATTTATTTATTTTTATTGAATTTTTGTGTATTTCACACAGAACATCCCAGTCATCTTTATATCCCCTCCCCCACTGGCACCCTCCCACAGCCTCCCAACTGGAATTCTGTCACCTGTGTGAAGGCCCACTGTGTCAAACTAGTGTCCCCAAATATACAGTTTCATCTTCTGGGGTCTAGTCAGCTGATCCAGAGTCCCTCCTTTAAAGAAGATCAGCTCATCCTCACCCAGCAGTAATCAGAGGCCAATAGTTCTTCAGCTATGATTGCTGAAGAACTTCACGCTGGCTTTTGTCTGCTTGAGTTTGCATGGGCCTTGTGCATGCTGATACCATTGCTGTAGGTTCATATGAGCAGGGTCCCAAGAGCCTGTGGGACTTTATTTCAAGGTGGTCATATACCTCTAACAATCTTTCTGTCCTCTCTTCTGCAGTGGTCCTAGAGCCCTGGGTAGGTGATTCCTTCTCTTTTCTTACTGTTCTAGTCAGGGTTTCAAACCCTTTATTAAAAAGGAGTGGGGATATTGGACAGCCTTGTCTCCTTCCTGATTTAATGGATATGCTTCCAGTTTTTCTTCATTTAGAATGATGTAGGCCGTGGGTATGTAGCCTTAATTATGTTGAGGTGTGTTCCTTCCAGTCCGATTCCATCATGAGGGCAGGTTGGGTTTTGTCAGTTTTTTGAGATGGTCATGTGATTGTTGTCTTTAAGTTTATTTATAAGATGTATTACCTTGTTAACTTACACATACTGAACCATCATTGCATCTCTTGAATAAGATCAAGTTGGTCATGGTGAATGAGAATTTTTCCATCTATGTTCAGTAGAACTATTAGAGTATTACTGTAATTTTCTTTGTTTTCTGTGTCTTTACATGGTTTAGGTGTGAGATTAACACTGACTTCATGGAAGGAGTTGGGAATTCTCCCTTTGTGTCTATCTTTTTGAATAATTTAAGCAGTATTGGTTGTAGATACTCTTTGAAGGTCTGTAGAATTCTTCAGTGAACCCATCTGGACCTGGGCATTGTTTTAGTCAAGAGGCTTTTCATTACTGTTTTGAAATCCTTATTTGTTATGGGTCTGTTTGAATTATTGATCTTTCCTTGGTTTAACTTTGGTGCTTTGATTGAATCTAGAAATTTATCCATTTCTTTTAGATTTTCTAATTCAACAGAATATAGATTTCTAAAGTAACCCTTTATACTATCCTGGACTACTTTGCTGTCCGTAATGTTTCCCTTTTAATCTCTGATTTTATTATGTGCCTATTATGAAATTGAAGCCTGCCTTTGTGGAGTAGAAGTTTGGTTTCTGATATTATTGATTTTTGAGCAGATATGAGTAGGTAGTTTTTCTGTGCTTTAGGGTCCCAGTAGACAGTTGCTTTGGGAATCAGGCATAGTATATTCAGTAATAGGTACTTGGTAAGCGCTTAATAAAATACTGATCTAGTGATTATTATGCCACAAAAGAAGTAAGAAAAGTATCATTTTAAATCTAGAGGGAGTTGAAGTATTTGGAAAATGCAGTACTATCAATACAACACCACTAACTACTACTAATTTACATAGCAGCAGCCTGGGGTTGAACATTTAATTACGCTTTTTCTCTGGGTTATCTAAGCAATAAGGCTTTACTTAATTTTCACTGCTGGAATTATTTTTATTAGGACCCGACCCTCCAGGTCGGCCTCCCTGTCTCCCGACTCTCACAAGAACCAGCTTCCCCTGCTCCTGGGGACAGAGGACAGGGCTTTCTAGACAGCAAGACCCTAGATAGGAAGGGCCATACTCAGGACCAGTAAGCTGTACTATATCTCGTTCTAGCCATCACTTCACCTGGCACTGCCCATCCAGGAATGTCCTCGGGGCTGCAAACGCCTGCCTCAGTTAATCTAGGTAGGTGAGGTCTGCCAACCTGCTTTCTCACAGGAGACCTTGGAGGAATGAATTCTGCTCTCTGGAAAATGGGTGGAATCCTTTCCTTCACTCTTCTTTGACTCTAAAGCACTTTTCCCAAAGACCTGCTTCTCTCTCTCTCTCTCTCTCTCTCTCTCTTTCTCTCTCTCTTTCTCTCCCTCCCTCCCTCCCCACTCTCTCCCTTCCTTTCTCCTTTCTCCAAACCTGACAACTTCTAAATAATTTTTTCTGCCTTAAAATATCCATTATGTTTCAACATGATTGGACTGGGTTTGTGTAGCTATATAAAGCTAGCCCGCTGATGAGGGCTAGATTGAAGGACCCACTCAGGACCTGTCTGAGAGGTTCTGTCACCGCTTTCTGCTGGGTGTTTTATTCCTCACATGAACCAGAGCTCTGTTCCGTCCTGGTGATCACCTTGAAGTGCCTTCCTATTGAGGCTGTGTGTGTTAACGGCTGATTACCAGCCCCAGAGAATTCTCTCTTCTACCCGAAGCTTTTAAATTCTAGCACACCTCACACTAGAAGCAAACAGGACTGGTCCTTGGACAGGACACATTAGCAGTTTGGGAAAGTTCTAGAGAAATGCAATTCTCTGCTACTCTAGGTCATCTACTTTGGATTCAGGAGAGGCTGCTGTGTACTCAGAGCCGTAGGCCAGCCATTCTTATAACTCCCATCTCCTAGTTCTAATAAGCTGTGCTAATGTTTGCAAAGGGACAAAAGGGCCTGTCCTGGTCTGCCTTCTTTGTGACTCTAGCCCACATGTCTGGAGAGAATCCGTGAATGCCACATCACCTTCCCTCTTCTGAGCATCAAGAGTGCACTGCCACCCGCAGGGTTGACTCTGTTTCACCTTGCAGTCCAAGCATCAGCTCTTGTACTCTGGGATGACATCGTTCAGTGAAGGCTTCCTGTGTGGCCTACAATTCAGTTCCTCCATGGAACACAACAGCATCCGACAGCGCAGTGAGTGTGCTGAGCAAGTACTGCTTGTGAGCAAAGGCAATGGAGCAAGTGGTGTGCAACATCTGTTCATCATGCTTTCCTTCCCTCCCTCTCTCCCTCCTCCCCTCCCCCTCCCTCCTTCTCTCCCTCCTCCCCTCCCTCCCTCTCTCCCTCTCTTTCCCTCCCTCCCTCCTTCCTTCCCTCTCTCCTCCTTCTCTCCCTCCCTCCCTCCCTCCCTCTCTCCTCCCTCCCTCCTCTCTCCCTCCCTCCCTCCCGTCCTCTCTCCCTCCTCCCCTCCTTCCCTCTCTCCCTCTCTTTCCCTCCATCCCTCCTTCCTTCCCTCTCTCCTCCCTCCCTCCCTCCCTCCCTCCCTCCCTTCCTTTTTCTTTGTTTTGAATCCTGCTGTGTAGCCCAGGCTGACCATGACGTCCCTCCTGCTATGGCCTTATGAGTACCGGGATTATGGTGCACAGCACTGCACTGTTCTGTTTTCATGGTCTTGACAAGTCCCAGCAAGCCTCTTTGCAGAGCTCCTCAGGACACTGAGAGCACAGCATTGCCAAGATCTCCTTCCCCTTTCCCTGTTGGGGAACACAGCTTTGCTTTTCAGCCCTAACCCTGTGTGGTCACTGCACTGTTAGTCCATAAAGCTGCATAAATATGGAAGGCCCACTATAACAGAATTCCTTGAGAAGGCAAGAGCACTCTAAGCAGAACAGTTGTTCTCTTTTTGCAGAATGCTGTCAGTATCGGGCTCTATGGAAGGACGGGAAATTGCGTGGATTCCTTAGTCTTACTGCTGCTAGGTGCCTGCAATTCATTACCTGGGGGTGCTGGGGGCGTACTTCATCAACTGTAATGCATTTAGCAGGCAGGGCCTTTGAGGCTCCTGGGATCCAGCCTTCTCAGCCTTCCCCCTCCCCCTGAAATTTCCCTTCTGCCTCTTAAGGAACAAAATGCCAATATTGCGAGGTTATTGATAGCCACACAATTCAGGGTCCACTTTTTTCCTAGCTTTTTTATTATGCTGATTGTATCTGTTGGCCTTTCATGTCAGCCATTTGTTTTGCCCCTGAGCACCTAACCTTTATAATGCATCTTACCAGGTTACTGAATAAAAGAAGACCCTTGTTTTCCATCATGCAGTCTTACTAAGTACCTCAGCCTCCTAACACTCTGTTACTGTCCATAATGGTCAGCCAGGTTTCTAGTTGGGTAGCATCTTCTGCTGTATTAAAAATTAAGAGAGGACGTTGATTTCAGATTGAAGCCTTTGATACCTGCAGGAAACACCCAGCCCCTCCGTGTTCAGATGCAATGTTATTTTGCATAGGGAGGACCCTTATGCACAATGAAGAACAATTTATGTCGCACACATGGTTTTCAGGAACATTGGGCTGTATTTCACTCTCATACACAAATTAAAGGTTAGTGGCTAAGAAAGCTTCTGTGGTTTGACAGACAACTGTCTCCCATAGACTCAAGTATTTCAACACTTGGTGTATGGTCCCCCTTGCTGGCACTGTTTGGGGAAGGTCATGGAACCTTCAGGAGGTGTGGTCTTGCTGGAGGAACCACATTACTGGGGGCTTTGAGAGTTAATTACCTTGCCCCAAGTTCAGTTCCTTTCTCTGCTTCCTGCAAGTGGTTGAAGATGGGAGATTTCAGTTTTCTGTCCTGGCCACTTCTGCTACAATACCTCACCTACCACGATGGACTCATCCCTTCTGAACAAGCACAATAAACTCTTCCCTGTATCCAGTGCTTTCCTCATAATGTTTTATTACAGCAGCAGAAAAGTAACTGATAGAAAAAGATACTGTTGAAAGGTGCGCTCACAATTTACAGTGCAAAGAGAAGGAAACCATTGTTTCCAGCTAATCCAGAGGGTGAGCATTAATGAGGTGACCGAGTGCAGAGAAACAAGATCCTCCCTGCTGGTGACTTGGAGAAGGCATTTCACTATCAGCAGGTGATTGAACTTTGGAGAAAAGTTGCTCTGCTGCATAGCTAAGAAGACAATTTATAACTTTGGTATTTTGAAGATATTGTAAATTGTTCATTAGAAATGGTAGTCTGTAGTCGGCTACATAGTTGCAATATATAGAGAAATAAATAGCCATGACTTTAAGACTTTGAAAAAAAGACTACCAGAAACCAAGGTGCACCCTAGTCAACGCTTGAGTGTCTTCACAAATAGCTGATAAGGCCATTATTACTTCTGGTGTGATGTATTAGTCACTTTTTCTGTTGTTGTGATAGAAACACTGACCAAGGGAACTTATAAAAGGAAGAGTTCATTTAGCTAACGGTTCAAAGGGGTAAGAGTCCATCATGGTGGGGAGGTGTGGTGGCAGAGGTGGCTGGAGTAGATGCAGAAGCTGAGTGCTCACATCTTCAAGCAGATACAGGAAGCAGAGAGTGTCTCTAAGCTCGCCCCAGTGACGTGCTTCCTCAGCATGACTACACCCTCTAAGACTTCCCTAAACAGACACACTAACTGGAGACAGAACGTCCAAATACTTGGAGCCTATGGAGGACACTCTGTTTCAAACCTCCACAGTGTGGGTTCACAGGACCATCTGATCCCATCACACTGGAAGCTCATCTGCAATCCATTGCTGTATCTGTGCTAACAAGTGCCTGGCATCTGACAGGTGTGTGTTAGTAATTTTGAAAAAAGCTATTCAAGTTTAATAAGTTAAGAAATTAGCTGTAATATACAACATATAATAATGAACAGGGGAAAAAGAGCTCCCCCAAGGGGTTCTTAGTCTCACTCATAAAAGAATTTAAGAATGGACTCAAACGGAAGCTTTAGGACAATTTTACTAGAATTTTAAAGAAAAATCCTCAGAGTAGACAAGCTGGGGATCTCAGCAGCTGCTTTGAGGAAGAGAACAGAGGTGAGAAGGAAAAGACCATGAGGCCATGTGGGTTTAGAGCCTGTACAGAGGTCAGACACATGGGGGGCTGGCAGCCACATGGAGAAGAAAGCTTTAGAGAAAAAGTAAAGAAATGTGAGGTACAAGGGCCACCCAAAGCATTAAAAAAAAGAATGTTTAGAAAAGGGACATGAAGAAGAAAAGGAGAGTTTAATTACACATTTCTGAAGAATTGAGAAAACATTGCAGAGTTACAGAGAGCCAACAGGACCAGAAGCACAGCCCTGAGAGGCAGGATTCCAGGCAGGAAAGGTCCGTTCTCTCAACAACGCACTAGGTATTCCACCTGTCTATTTGGCATGGCTTAAGGTGGACCTGCCTTCCTAGGGTTGGTCCTGTGACCAGATGAAACTGGAAGGATGGGTCTTCAAACAGACAGAAGAGAGATTTTATTTTTTGGCCAGTTAATCTTATGGGGCTTTTTGATACAGGAAACAGGTCTATTAAAACCAGTAACTCACAAGGGAACCCAGCAGATGGTTCAGGGAGAGTCAGCCACAGGGTCCTGGCGACTGTGTTTTCTCTTCCTATGCATGATGCCTCGTGGCTCTCTCCACTGTCCTGACTAAGAGCTTTAAAATAAGCTGCTTTAAAAATATTGATCTTTGCCTGTGTTCCCACTCGTGGCTGATTGAAATCAGAACTTGTGTGTCTCTTTTTGTGACTGAGATTCTCAAAGAAAGCCTCACTAATGTTGGAAGATTCCACAAGCTGGCTGGTTGATAGGCCTTCATGGCTGTGGAGCGTTGGAAAGTTGCACATTCAGAGCCAAGATATCTTAGGCTACCCTTACAGATTCTGTAACAGCCGTTCATCTGTGTGTGACCTAACAGCTTGAGATCATCACATGAAACATTTGGGATGTGTTAGCTTCTAAGCATGTCATCAGGCAAGAATCTGACACCTGTACATGGCTAACCTCCATGCTTCCATCGAGCACCTGAAAACTACCTGACTCATGACCTCTTTTATTCTGTAACTATAGAAACCTCATGAAACTTTTACACCAATGAATGTAAATTAATCCATCCTTCCTCAATAAATAAATAAATATCAAAATAAACAAAAACCCCTAAAATGCATGTCCCCAACTGAAAATGGACAGCGAGGGCTGCAGGCACACAGCTACACTTCCTGCCTCTCATTTTAATGGGAAGCTGTCTCCGGAGTCTGTTCATGAGTCCTTCACTATTGTTTTTCTTGGGAGAGAGTGTGGTTGCGTTTTTCAGGCTTGCTTTCTGGGCAGGGTCTGGGTTGTCATGTGTGAGTCTTGGGCTCAGAATAGAGCTGGGAAGGAAACATAAAGAACAGGTAGTGCAGGGCAGGTGCCTGCTGGACGGGTCGCAGCAGAAGGGCCCCTGCTCTGGGGTCAAGCACTGTGGCGGTTACTTCCGGACTCAGCTTCCTGAGCTGTTTGCAGTGAGGCTCTGTGGATTGCGTGGCCACCATGGAGATGCTCTCTGACTCAGTGGTCGCATGGTTTTGGTAGAGGCCACAGTTCTATTAGTTGGCCAGTTATCATCTGTGTTTTGGAGACATTTACAGATCCTCAGCTAAGAATTCCCTGTGGAGCCGAGGGTTCCCTGTGTGGTCCTCTGTGGAACATCCTCTCGGCTGACCACTCCATCTACCATCAGCAGAGCCTCCACCTTGGATTCAGCACTCAACTTGTGCATAACCATTTTGAGCCTAGTTACAGTTCCTTAAATCCTTAGTGAAGGTAAATATTATTTTATATGGTGTTATTTATATGTGAAGTATCTAGTTCTTTAAATCCATTTTCATATTACGGTTAAGTTATGCTTCTGATTTTGCCAATACAACACCTACTGTCATTATTCGTTGGGCGGTTGCTTGACATCCTCTGGTCATCACTAAGGAAAACCATCTTCAGTAGTTCTGTTAGGCACCTGAGAGGAATCCTTGGCATGCCTCATTCCTGTCCTCTTTTTCGTTTTTTTAAAGAGTTGATACATAGCTGTGATTATCTTTATATCCTGGTAACAATTCTTTTTCTGTTATATGTGTATGTGTTGTCAATATGTCTTCCAAGTCTGAGATTTGCTTCTCATCTTTCAATGTTGTCTTTTGACTCATAAACATTTTTAAATGATAGTTATTAAATTTCTCCATTCCTTTCCTATGGCTTTGTGTCATTTAAAAACGTTTCTCTCTTGAAAGGTCAGGAACAGCTGCCGTATCAGCCTGTCTGAGCTGGTAGCTTTGCATCTCGCATTAAGGGGAGTTATCTGCTTGGCACAGTCGGAGAAACGGCAGCACTGCCCAGAAGGACGTTGAACAAGGGGTTCATTTAGGGGTTTTGCCTCTGGTCTTGGTTCTGTTGTTTCTCCTGTACCTGGTGCTGGGCCCAGTCAGAGGGCAGCCATGGAGGGAGGAAGGCAGCCAGGAAGGGAGGGAGAGGTTTTAAATGTTTGTTTATGTATGTGTGTGTTGGGGGGGGCGTGTATATATGTGAGTCCAGGGCTTGCAGAAGCCAGAGCTGGAGTTACAGATGGTTGTGAACCACCTGATGTATGTGCTGGGACCAGAACTCTCGTCCTCTGGAAGACAGCATGCTGGACAGCTTCAGTTGTCAACTTGACACGCCTGGGAAGATGGAACCTCAACTGCAGAATTTCCTCTTTTGGACTGGCCTGTGAGCATGTCTGTGGGGTATGGTCTTGATTGTTGAGTGATGTGGGGTGGCCCAGCCTACTGTGGGTGATTTCGCCCCTGGGCAGGTGTCCCTGGATTGTATAAGAAAGCAGGCTGAGCACAGGCCAGAACAGGAAGCAGCGTTCCTCCCCAGTCTGCGTGGGGAGGTTCCTGCCCTGAGTTCCTGTCCTGACTTCTCTCCATGATGGACTGTCACTTGGAAATGTATGCTGCAGTAGACCTTACCTCTCCAAGCTGGTTTTGGTCAGTGTTTTATCAAAGTGACAGGAAAAGTTCTCATGGATGAGTATAAACAGCAAAAAGCCAAGACTTTCTAATCTTATTTCTCAGTAGGTGGATCAGCTCCATGAAAACACTACATTTACTCAAACACAAGACTACCCTGACAGGAGAATACTGGGGTGTTCTGAGAACAGTAAACCCTTTCTAGGATCTTGGCAAACTTGGCCTTGAGAGCTAAGTTCCAGAAAAACTGAATGATCACCAAACAAACCAGAGCCAGTGGCTTTTGGGTTCTTGTCTTAGGAATTCAGAGAATGAAATTCGCAGACCACAGAGTGGGAGAGGGAAGGGAGGAGCGGGACGGGGAGGCCGCCACCCCAGTCCCCACCACACTACTTTAAAAATATTATTTTATAAAATGCTTTTAGTGGCAATTACTAAACATCACTGATTTCTGAATATCTAATAACACTTTCAGTATGTATCACAAAAGATTTATTTTTTATCTTATTTGGGGATATATGCTATAAAATGCAACAAAGGAAAATATGTTTATTACAAAATATTTATCATAAACTTTAAAAAATACATTTTCTGTCCCAGAGTATACTTTTTCCTTTATGTATTTTATATCTCTTACATCACTTCAACTCTTCTATAAAACTTTAAAAATGATCTATGATAAAGCCCATCTTTACAATAATATAGAAAGTATTAGATTTGGAAATTGGCAATATTTTGATAGTTTACAAATGTTACATTATTTACTGCTGAAAATACATGTTTTATAAAAAGCTGTATGTTGCTTCAAGTTTGGACTTGTGAACTCACACATGGTTGACACAGATCATCCTTTTAAGTGTTAAACACGACTTGGGAAACTTGGCATGCTGACCCTCTTTCTACCTAGAGATGCAATTAAAAATAATGGCCTAAATATTCAAGTAGTGGATAATGCCAGGCGCTTGATGCTGTGGCTGTTTGACCTCTTTTGTGGCTTGTGGGAAGGCAGTTTGTTTTTAAATGAATGGCATGCTTAAGATCTCAAGTCATGCCATTTTTTCCCCCTGACAATTAGTAAGATAAAGAAGGAGAAAACTTTTATGAAGAGAGATTTCCAACCAGGCTACTGCCCACAGATCAATACCAAGCAGAGTTTACATAATGTAAATGTACTTCAAGCCCATCTCTAGGGACTGGACAGGGATGGGCTTTGTATAAACAGGGTGTTTCATTTAATGAGAAGACAATTCTAGAAAGAAAAAAAAATGTGCTGTGGTTCTTCATGGTGTATCTGGGGTTTGAGGATGATGTGTATAGAGGTAACCTATTAAAAACATGTTAGGAGACAGGGTTTTGAATGTTTGCCTATAAAGTCACCATAACAGCATACAAGGAATTTGCTAATTACCCTGATTTGATTATTGTTCAGTATGAATATGAATAGAAACATCATGCTGTACTTCAAAAATATGTAAAATAATGTGTCTGTCAACAGAAAAGAAAACCAGGCATGGGGCACAAGACTTATTCTAGCGCTTGAGAGGTGGACAATGCAGGCGAATCAACTGAGGCCTATCCTCAGCTACACAGTGAGTTGAAAAGCTAGCCTGGGCTACACAAGAGAAGGAAAGCTAACTAAGGGTTCTGTTGTCTTATAAGCCTGGAGTGTTCTGATTAAGCATCTTCCGGTCACTCAAATGTCACAGAAGTCCCTGGTCGTTCATGGTATGTGTCCCGTTTTATATTCTCATGTCATCTTGCCTTTTCTGCAGTTTATCATGTTTTAAAAGGCGCCTTTTCCGCTGAGTGTCGTGGAGCACGCCTTTAATCCCAGCTCTCAGGAGGCAGAGGCATGTTGATCTCTATGTGATTGAAACAGGCCTGATCTACATAGTGAGTTCCAGGAGGACTGGGACTAGGGAGATCCTCTTTAAAAAATAACAATTGAAAGGTCCTTTTGTCTTGTTTCAGATGGTTGGAAGCTGCATGCCAACACTAGTTGCTACTGTCCAATGAGAAGTAAAAAGGTAACAGCTTTTAATTACAGCAACACAAACTTTTGGAGAAATATCTGCATAGAAGAAACGTCTTAGATGGATACAGTGTGGCTGCTAAGCTCCTTGAGCTAAAGCCCAGGCTGGCCTGGAACTCTCTGTAGCCCAGACTGGCCTTGAACTCATGGGGACCCTCATGCCTCAGCCTTTCAAATGCAGGGATTAGATCTAAGGCACCGTGCCCAGCGAACAGAACTTTTTTAAAAGCATTGCTTCCTTCCCCCCACCCTCCCATTCCCTTCCTCCTTCCTCCCCTCCCCCTGCTTTGTCACCCTCCCCTCCTGTCCCTCTCCCCTCATCCTTATATTTTCTTTTGGAGTAATCCCCAAATTTGATCCCATAGTCCTGAAGCCATTTTCCAAATTGTATTATTGTTTGCTATCTGCAGAGATGAACGTTTCAAAGCCACTGAGTCCAGGCACGTTGCTTAGGAGTTCACACGTCTCCGGTCACATTTTATCATTGGCTCGGGAAGACAGCAGAAGTCAGTCATCATTCTCCTTGACCCCATCAGCTTCCTGGGTTCATCAGATGTGATTTCCTCCTGGGTCAGCGAAACCACAAGGTTTGCTGAACCATCCCCCGCCCCACTCGGCACCCTGTCCTCCAACCGCCACCACACCTTCTTCTGCTCTCTGAGCACTCCCTGCAGCCTCCTCGCAGTCGGGACTTCCGCCCACACTTCCTCCGGTCATTTCCCATTTCATCTTTCATCGACACTAATATCTCCTCAAAGTTTCCTACCCTTCAACTCCTGCTCAAGTACCAAATTAGCACCTCTATCTATGGCTGCGTGGGCACCATAATGTAACAGTTTCAAAGCGGCAGGACATGCCATTGTCATAGCTCCTCTTGGTAAGCACTGTCAGGTTGGATTCTTAGGCTACTCTGTTGCTGAAAGATAATTCTATTTATTTATTATTTACTTCTTTAAGATGGTTTGGTGCATAGGTGCATAGCCCAGGCTGACCTCAAACTTATGGTCCTCCTATCAGCCTCCAGAAGAGCTGTGATTCTAGATGTGTGCTATCCTCAGAATGATACTTAAATTTATTTGGAGGCAACTGGATTACTTTTAATCATTTAAGCATGAATTACAATATGGATTACTATCAGTTGTTTCTAGATCCATTTTATCCTATTTCATACATAGGAAAAAAGTCAGAAAAATGCACAAAGCACATTTATCTTTTAAGACGAAAGAGCACAAGGGATTATTTAAGATTACTTCTTAACTTCCGATGACCTTTCGGAAATTACGCTGTTTATCCTGGTCCCATGGATACTAGATCAATTGATGGCTGAGTCTTATTTCTATTTGCTGACTGGCCCAAAGCAAAGTGATGGAAGTTATTTTGTGAGAAACCCCTTGTGGTTTGCTGGAGGAACTAACAGGGGTGCGGCTTTTGTGATTTGGAGCTGGGCATGGCAGACGGGGGCATGGACGGGGAGGGGGTGCCGTCTCTTGGAAATTGCTGGAGACCTTTTTAGCAATACAAATGATGTGACTGATCTAATTTAATTAAGTTTAGAATTGTTGCAGACTCTTTGAAGAGTTACTGAAAGCTTTTCTTTGTATCTCTTTGCTGCAGAAAGCAGTACATTAAGCTGAATAAGAACAATGGCCAGTTGCTCCTATCCCCTGCACCTGCGTCTGATGGAATGGGAGATTTTAATTAAAGATGGACTTCATTCCGAGGAGGAACTATTGTAGCAAGCCATAATTAAGCTGATTTTCTGCGGTGCACAGGTCACACATCCATCCCTTATTGTGTTCAGCTCTCCGAGCGCCGATGTCCCTCTCTAACGTTGCTGTTTGCATATTCATAACAAGCTATGAATTTTCTACTTTCTGCCAGGTGTTATTCACTGCCTTGGTGGAGAGCTCTTTGACATTCCATCTCTGGAAACTTCCAAGGGTCTTTTCTCTCCTACTCACTCTCAGTGTCTCATCATACTGAGACATACCGCTGGAGAAGAAATAGATTTTGCAGAAAGCGTGTGCTGTGCAGATGTGGTCGTAGTAGCTAAACCAATGGGTGCTCTGTGCTTCTTCTCTTTCATCAGAATTAAACATAAGTAACTGGGTACAACTTAGTCATTCTACTGACTTGACAACGAGTAGTTACTAAATACAAACAAAATTCCTTGCAATGCCTGTGGCAGTCTGAGTGGTTTGAAGAGTCTAAGAGTAAAGAAAATATGAGGGCAGCAATAAAACTGTACCCAACAATAGTGGCTTTTAACGGAAATAATCTCATTAAAGTACATATGTATGAACTGACAGTTCCCAGCCATGGAGGCCACTGGGCTTGGGGGAACAGCAGGGGACTGTATATAATAGACAGGAGATGGTAAGTGTGCAAAAGCATCTTCATGTGGTGAAAATGACTTGCTCTTTGAAGTTACCGGACTTCAATATTTTGTCAGTTTGTAAGGGTGAATATCAAGCCACTGGTGATTCAACCTGTTATTGAGGGAGCTGGGTGTGTTGTCCTGGTTCCTGGCTCATCAGGCGTCTTCTGCAGAATGCTTTGTCTCAGTCTACTTAAGGTGTTATCATCAAATATGTAGAACAGTAGATCACAAACAAGAGAGTTATTTCTTACGGTTTTGTAGGTTGCAGAGCCCGTGTTTCAGGTGGAGACAGGTATTTGCAGAGGAGGCTTCCTGGTTCACAGACCTTACCATGTCCTTCCCTTGAGGAAGGGCTGAGGCATGGCAGAGGCCTCTTCCCAAGGCACCTACCCAACTCCCCTAGCAAGGCCCTCAAGACCTCATCTCATAGAGAGCTGCCATCTGGTTGGGCAACTTGGTGAGGACACAGAGATCTGGACCACAGCAAGGCCTCTTCAACTCTCTTACCTTGTTCATGTTCCTATGTTCTAAATTAACACATGCTAATCAGCTCTAATCTACATTTCAAAATGTACATTTTTGAAATTTATATTTCAGTGATCATCCTTCATTGATACCTTAAACTTTCATTGTCTTTATAGTACATTTAATAACCAAAACCTTAAATTTTACTTAAATTTGTCCATGCTTTGCCCTATGTACGGAGCTTTCTGTTTAACAAATCTGTCCGAAAGTCAAGGGGTTTCTTTACATTGTGCCCCAAAATGTTACTTTTACTTATCACGTATGGAATTTATTTTGTTGGTCATGGGGAACAAAGGAACAATCCATTTTCTCCATGGGAGTTGATTTAGTTCTAGCAAATGTGGGTGATTCCTCCACCTTTGCAGACATGGCCTTGTCCCAGTTGAGTTTACAACAATCCTGAGTCAGTTTCCTGCCTCTCCATTTTGGTGGTACTGGTCATTTCCTATTGCTGAGCAAATACTAGACATTTATGATAGCCGTGTCTAGAAGGGAAAATCCTCTGTGCTTGGCTTTCAGAGAGCTGGTCTGCTCGTCTTTGTTTTACCTTCTGTGTATCAGAAAGTAGCTGGTCTGCTCAGAAACCATTAGATGTTTAAGGTGCATCGAGTCACTGGATCAATATGGAGCCCAAGCTGGCCTCTAACTCACAGCAATCCTGCTGCCTCAGTCTTTCATATGATGAGATTACAGGCATGAACTTCCATGCCTGGATATCTTCTTCCAGGTCAGGACACGTCATGGCTGCTATTTCAGTGTCTATGATATTCTTCGTATTAGGCCTACAGTAATTGTTTATGTGTCTCCTAATACAACTTAAAATACGTGAAACAAAAACTGTCATGTAAGTGACAAGGCACTGATAGCTTTTCTCAGTACGTCTGCTCGAGGTCAACAGGAATTCTCAGGAACAGGGAGGACTTGCACAACAGCCTCAGTCATTTCACAATGTCATACCCACCCAACAACCACTAATTTCTTTTAACTTTACAAAGTACATTATTAAATCATGTCCTGTGCCATGAAGCAGAAGTCAGGAACTTCCAAAAGATACAAGTTATTCGATGTATTCTCTGACCACAATGAAATTAAATTAAAGATCAAAAGTAGAGAGATCTTTGCAAAGTTCTCAAATATTTGAAAGCTAAGTAACATACACCTGTATCACCAACATTATAAAGAAGAAACCCAAAATGGAAATGAAAAATTAACCTGAATTGGATAAAAATGGAAACAACACATTTGAATTGGTGGGACATCACTAAATAATGCTCACAGGCAAATTTATGCAATTAAACCTAAAGCTACAAAACTTCTTGATGAAAACAGAAAAAAAAAATTCTTTGTGTCCTTGACTTATGAAGAGAGTTTAAACCAGGACACAAAACTAGGAGTTATAATCCACAACATAATGGTAAAGAAGTTGAGCTTTATTCAAAATAAAGAGTTCCTCGTTTTTGAAAACCACTGCTAAGAACGGAAAGGCACAGGCTAAGAGAAAATATTTATGAATCGTGTATTTCACAAAAGATAGTACCTAAAATAAATGAAAATCTTGTTCCTTAGAAAATAAACACTTCAAAAAGATTTGTAAAGACACAGGGGAGAAACTCAGGGGAATAAACGTGTGAGGACCTGTGTTTTAGAGGAGGTGACTTGCAGAGCTATTTTTATTGATTCGAGACTTGCGTGCAATGCATTTTGACCTTATTCAGACACTGTCCCTCCCCTCCCTCTCCATCCCCCCGTCGTGTCCTCGATTATGGTTTGTCTTCTTAGAAAGGTCTGTCTCGTCTAATCGGCCTTTCCCATGTGCACTTGAGTGTGGATCTGTCCCTTGGAGTCTGCTCCACACCACTGAGAAGAACTGACTCTTCCTCCCAGCGCCCATCTTGTGCTTGGATCCTCAACTGGGATGGGTTTCCCGCTTACCTCTCCCGTCCATGCTGGGCTTTTGTCTGGAGTGGGTTTGCACGGTCTGGTGCGTTCTGTCACAAATGCTGTGGATTCATATGTGCAACTTCCCTGTGGTGTCCAGGCATCCGTTTCCTTGAATTCTTCTGCACGTCTGGTTCTTGCATTCTTTCCATTCCTTCTTCTGCAATGATCACTAAGCCTTGAGAGGAGATGTTGACACAGGAAGTTCCCTTTAGGGTTGAGCCCCCACAGTCTTATTCTCTGCACATTGACTGTTTGTGGGTCTCTGTGTTAATCACCATCTGCTGTAAGAAGAATCTCATCTGGTGTGAGCTGAGAGATGTTCTAATCTATGGGTACAGCAGTAGTCATTACAGGGCAGGTCAATATTGTGCCTGCTGAGCAGAGTGATAGTGGTAGGTTCTCTCCTATGTGCAACCTGTCTAGCCACAGTCGTGGTCCTGCTAACAGTGTTAGGTGTGGACCTCATCTTGCGAAGTGAGCCATAAATTCATTTATAAGGTGTTGTTCACTCGTGTAATATTCACGCCACTGTTGCACTAGTGGGTATCTGTCACGGAGAAGTCATTGCTGTAGTGTGTACAGTTCATAGAGGGTAGGGATGATGATTACTTCTCGCTGCCAGTAACATGCATAGTACCGTCTGTATATAGCTCAGTGCTCTGGAAAGCTAGCCAGAAGAAATGTAGCTTGAAGGTCAGCACCAGCTTTCTTCTCACTTGTGCTGTGATCTCATCTGTCAGCAACAGTGCGTTACCATAAAGTTTTGATGGGTAACGGAGAGCAGTGGAAGTAACCAGCATCGTCGCAGGGTCTGTGGGGTCTCTCTGCTTGACACCTCTGAAAGAAGAAGTGTATTCAAGGCACTGGGCTTTTCATTTGCCATTGAACCCCTTTGTAGGGTAACTGCATTTAAACTCTTTTTTATATTGTATATATATATTGGAAGACACATCCACAGTAGTTTCCACGTGACTGTTTCCAAAGGCCTTTAGTGTGGGTTATCCTTCTTCTCTCCTCTCCATCCCCTCCATTAAACCCATTTTACCCATCATTCCTCTTTCCAGTTTATACCACTGCATTCTGTCTCCCCTCTTATGAACTAATTAGTTTCCTGATCATTAAGGAATTTTCCAATTGAAACATGCCTATCTAAAGATTCAGAAGCTAGCATCTGCTTATGAGAGAGACAAACATGCAGTGTTTGTCATTCTGAGATTAGGTTACCTGTTTTAGGATTATTGTATCTAGTTCTATCCATTTACCTGAGAATGTCGTAATTCCATTTTAACAGCTAAATAATATTCCACTGTGTAAATGTATTATAGGCTCATCATCTATTTGTTGGCCGATGGACAGCGAAGTTGTTTCCATTTCCTGGCATCATATAAAAGGCAGCGGTGAACATGGGTGAGCAGGTCTCTCTCTGTAGTAGGACTGAGTACATGCCCAAGAGTGGTATGGCTGGATCGTGTGGGAGAGCTTATTTTAGCTCTTTGAGGAACCGCCACACTGATTTGCACCCCACAGTCAGTGAATGGAGGTCCCTCTTCCCTTTCCCCACATCCTCACCAGCATCCGCCACGGCATCCTCACCAGCATCCGCCACGGAATCCTCACCAGTATCCGCCACAGCATCCTCACCAGCATCTGCCAAGGCATCCTCACCAGCATCCGCCACGGCATCCTCACAGCATCTGCCATGGCATCCTCACCAGCATCCGCCACGGCATCCTCACCAGCATCGGTCACGGCATCCTCACCAGCATCCGCCACGACATCCTCACCAGCATCCGCCACGGCATCCTCACCAGCATCGGTCACGGCATCCTCACCAGCATCCGCCACGGCATCCTCACAGCATCCGCCACGGCATCCTCACAGCATCTGCCATGGCATCCTCACCAGCATCGGTCACGGCATCCTCACCAGCATCCGCCACGGCATCCTCACCAGCATCGGCCACGACATCCTCACCAGCATCCGCCACGGCATCCTCACCAGCATCGGCCACGGCATCCTCACAGCATCTGCCACAGCATCCTCACCAGCATCCGCCATGGCTTGCTTTTTGGGTTTTAGCCTTCCTGACCAGGGTAAGATGAAATTTCAAGGTAGTTTTAATTTTCACCTCCCTATTGGCTAAAGATGTTGAACAATTTAGAAACTGTTTCTCAGCCATTGGGTCTCATCACTTGAGAACTCTGTTTCCTTGCCCCTGTTTTTAATTAGGCACTTGATTTTTGATGTGAATTCCTTGTTTAGTTCTTTGTACGTTCTAGACACTAACCCTTTGTCACAGCTGTAGCTGGTAGACTTTGTCCTGTTCCATAGCTTCTCTCTTCACTGCAATAATGGTGTCCTTTGATGGACTGAAACTTAGTTTCACATGGTCCCCTTTGTCAATTGCTTAACTTAGTGCCTGTTCAGAAATTCCTTTCCTGTGCCTCTAAGCTCCAGTGTATCTTCTAATTTCTTTTGTATCAGACTCAAGGTGTCAGGTCTTACTTATGTCGGGGTCCTTGACTGACCTGCTGTTGAGGTTTGTGTAGGGTCAGAGTTAGATGTCTACCTTCATTCTTCTATTTTTGCCACAGAGCTTGATGAGTTCCATCTGTTGAACATTCTGTCTTTTGCCCATTGTGTGTTTGGCCCCTTTGTCAAATACCAGGTGACTGTGGGTAGACTCAAATGTGGGTCCTCTGCTCTATGTCATTGGTTAATGTGTCTGTTTTTATCACCGTGGTCCCTCGCATAATTTGAAATCAGAGATGATGTTGCCTCCTATAGTTCTTTTACAGGTCAGGATTGTTTCGACTATCCTGGGCTTTTGTGTCCGTTTGAAATTGATTTTAGTTTTTGAAATTCTGTGAGGAATTGTCTTGGAATTTAATGGGGATCGTGTTGGCTCTGCAGACAGCTTTCATCAGGATGACCATTTTCACATATTAATCCTACCTATCCATGAGCATGGGAGGTTTTCCCATCTCTGGCACTTTTTTCCATTGCTTTCTTCTTCAGGTTTTTATTATACGAGTCCTTCTCATCCTTGATCAGAGTCATTCCAAAGCAGTTTGTTTTTGAGGCCGTCCTGAATGGCATCACGTCACGTCACTCCCCGGACTTCTCCTCAGTGTGTTTGCTGGTGGTGTTATAGGAAGGCAGGCTGCTGCCTTTTGTGTGCTAATTCTGAGTCCTGCTTCTTTGCTGAATGAGCTTGTCAGCTCCAGGACTATTTTGGTAGAGTCTTTAGGGTCTTTTTTGTATAGAATCACATCATCTTCAAATAAGGTTACCCTGACTTCTTCCTTCATAATCTGTGTCTCCTTTATCCCCTTCGTTTGTCTTCTTGCTCTAAGACTTGAAGTACTGTATTAACCAGGAAAGGAGGGAGTGGACATCCTGCTCTTGTTCCTAATTTTAGTGGGAATTTTTTTGAGTTTTTCTCCTTTCGTATGATCTTGCCTGTGAGCCTGTTGAATGTTGTCTGTGTTCTGTTGAAATGTGTCCCCTGGGTTCTCCATGACTTTTATCAGGAATGGACTTTGGATTTTGCCAAAGGCCTTTCCTTCATTTAATGAAATGATCATGTGGTTACTGCCCTTGAGTCTGTTTATCTGGTGTTTCACTGATTTATATACGTTGATTACATGTATTTTATATATATATATATTATATATATATATATAATGTATTTGCATATATGTTTGAGAAAATATATATTTATTGGTTTATATATGTTGAACCATCCCTGCATCTCTAGGATGGAGCCAACTTTGTCTTAGTGGATAATTTTTGATGTGTTCTTGAAATTCACTTTGCCAGTATTTTATTGAGAAATTTTGCATCTATTTCATCAAAGAGATCGACCTATAATTTTATGTTTTGTGTTGGGTCACTGTCTGATCTGATTTTAGTGTCCGAGAAATACTGACTTCATGGACAGAATCTGGAAGTGTCCCTTCCTTTTCTACTTTACAGAGCAGTTGAGAGTGTTGGTATTTGTTCTTCTTTGAAGGCTTGGTAGAATTTTGTGCTAATTCATGTGGTCCTGGGATCTCTGTAGTTGGGAGATTTAAGAAAATTGCTGCATCTGTCTCATTTGTCTGTTTAATTTATTTATGTTTTTATTGTTCTGATGTGGGCGCTTATAGCTGTCAAGGTCTGCCAGCATTGTGCCCCACAGGTTTTGGTACAATGTATTTTCCTTTTCATTCAACTCTCGGTATTTTTAAGTCTTTCCCGATCTCTCCCTTGACCCCATGTTCACTCAGTAGTGTGCTGCTTACCTTTCGTGAGTTTGTGCATTTTCCTCCAAATCTGTTGTTGATATCCAGCTTTATTCCCATATGATCAGATAGAATACTGGATGTCATTTCAGTATTCCTAAAATTTTGGAGACTTGTTTTGTGTCTTAAAATGTGATGACTCTTGGGGAAAGTTCCTTGTGCTGCTCAGAAGAATGTATTTCTCTGACTTTGGATGGAATGTTCTGTAGATGTCCATTAGGACCATTTGATTTATGGTATCATGTAATTCCAGGGTTTCTCTATACAGTTCTGTCTGGGTGACCTGTCCGTGGGTGACAGTCGGGTGCTGCAGTCAGTCATTCTCATTGTGTGGGAGTCAGTGTGTGGCCTTTGATCTTCAGAGGATATTTTTATGAAATTGGGGTCCCTGTGATGGTGCCTGTGGTTTAGGATTGTCCCACCTTCCTCGTGTGCTTTTCCGTCCCTGCTCTTCTGAGGAGTTTTAGTTCAAGGTCTGCGCTGTCAGATATCAGGGTAGCCACACTGCTTCTTTCCTAGTCCCACTGGCCTCAGTTATCTATGTTATTTGTGTTCTGCAGTGAGAACCTGGGCATCTGGAGTTATGTTGGAGGTGGTATATTTTGGTATGGGTACGTGATCTCATCTTCACTGAGTGGACGCTTGCATCTCTGTCTACTGTTTCCCCAGCTTGTCAGGTTATGACTAGCTGAGTACTGCCAGTTGTCCAGTCTGAACAGCCACATTGTTCTGATGCATGAAAGGGCTGTAAGAAATGGTCTCAGTTCAGTTAGGCACGGGTGCAACTTTTTAGTCTGGGTTTCCAGGATGACAGGGGTACATGGTGATTATGTGTGGGTCAATGGTTGTACACGAGATGTGTGGGTCAAAGCTGGTATATGGTGTTGTGTGTGTGGGGAAACAGTGGCACATGGTGGTGGGGAACAACAGTGGCACACAGTGATGTGTAGAGGACAAAGGTGTATGTGGTGGTGTGTGTCAGGCATGGCCTGTGTCTTTATTGGAGTTCCTTTGTATTTTGTTCTTACCTGAAAGACTGAGTGTGGCCACAGGAGTCCCACGACAGTCCATACATAGATAGGCAGGCAAGCATCTCTCACTGTGTTCCACAAGGGCAGAAGCAAATTGCTTTGGAGAACTGTTGAAATGGACACTGAATAGAACACATCAGCCAAAAATTCTAATTTTTACCAGTTTCTGTTTGGATGGAATTAGAAACTTTAATACTGTTTGATATGGGCAGTGACTACAACATTAGCATCACGCTAAGGCATTAAGAGGCACCATTGATTCCTCTCAGGTTGAAGAACAGGCCAAACTCAGCTGTTAATGAGAGAAGCAGTGGGCGTAATCACCTCTTCTTTATGCACCCCGAAGAATGCTCTTCAATCCTTGAAGGCTTCGTGGTTTTAATTTATATCTGGCAGGATGATGTATTTTATCTGGGGGGAAGGTTCACAGGAACTCATTCTATCAAGCCAATTGTTAATGCCAAATACCTAATTTAATTTTAATTTATTGATTGTTGGACCAGCCATGCTCATGATTGAATATTTTAGAAAAATGGATGCAGTGATTATGGGCAGGCTAGGAAGGCCATGGTCCTAATGACCAAGGTGATGCATAACTCTCTACCCCACCTTACAGCCAGGAACTCTCCCAAGATTTCGAGATTTACTGTTCGGGTGACCAAATATCTGAGGGAAGCAGCTTAAGTGGAAGCACTTACTTCATCACAGTCAGAGTTCAGTCCATGGCTGTTTGACCCTGTGTGCGTGGCTGCATGATAGAGCAGCAGGTGTGTCCAAGACCACCTTAAGTGCTTGAGGACAAGAAGTGCAGTGTGTACAGTCAGGGGCCAGGGACAACAGACGTCCTGGAATCGGGTGAACTTTGTGCCTCTTTCTTGTTTCCTCCCAAATATGCATACTTTTTCTTTTTTGGTGTTTTCTTTCTCTCTCTCTCTCCTATATATATATCATCTATCTAAATCATCTATCTATCATCTATCTATCTGTATATGTATCACCTCAGCTATTAGAACTATGGCCTTGCTTAACCTCTTAATCTCTAGAACCATTTTTCTAAATGAGCATGGCTGGTCCAACAATGAATATGTATATTGAACTCTTGCAATCTGATCAATCATTTATAAGTTTATTATAAATAAAGACAACTTCAAGTCAGAGTTTTCAGGGTTAGGAGACACTGTTAGTACTACCTCACTGTCTACTATGTAGGACTCTTGTGGGTATGCTCTTTAACTGTAAGGATGAAGATATTTGATGAAATAAAAGCAGCCTTGGTCTCAATGCCAATGACATCTTGTGGGGCTGTAGTGAGTTATTTACTAACATTACATCAGCCTCCAATTCTGTGACCTCTTACTCACACAAGGCATGACCAAATGGGCCTGCGTGCTGCACAAGTTCTCTCTGAATACCATGTAATAGGACAATGCCTAGCCAGACGCATACCTTACTGTCATTGTCATCAGGTCAGAGTTTTTTCCCTGACACCTAGTTTCAGTCAGGTTACACATATCAACCCTGATACATAGGTATGCAATGTTGAGGCATACTCCTAATTAGGACAGCAGTCCCATGGCTGTGGCCCTAAACATTATTTATTGACAACGTCTGACTTAGCTTGATTCAATCTAAACAAACTTGGTGGGATTTATAAATTCAGCACAAACCAGCACAGCTCAAGCACTAGCTTGCCAATGGCAGCTGTACACTGAAAGGCCTGCTGGTAGTCCACAGCAGAAGCAGGAGGAAGCCAGGGCAAGCACAGAAAGCCTCCTGGTGGAGCTGGTCAGCTGACATGCTTCCTGGGGCACACTTCATCAGCATGTATGAGCTGGAAGCCTTCTGCAGAGATCAGAGCAGGGGCTCACGCTGGCCTGAGAGAGCCGAAAAGTGAGGTCAGGCAGAGTGTTCAGGCCAACAGGACAGCACCGCACGGTGAGGGATCTGTGAGGGCAGGGCCTGCGTAGAGAGCTCTCTGCTGATGGTAACGAAGGGGGGCCTTGGGGTTTCTTAGCTTATGTAGATTCAGGACTTAAGCTTTCAGAAGTAGGATAGAGAAATGGAGCATCTTCTCCAGCACTTTAGAAGAATCTGCTGGCCCCTCCAGCCTCTGCCGTCCAGATGCAGGTCTGCTTAGTCTCACTGCTTTTGGGAGCTGTGACTTTGATGTTCGTGGGGTCAGAAACATTCTCAGTCATCTCTTCAAGTGTATCTCCACCTCACTTTGTCGCCCCCAAAGCTCACTCCAAAGCTCAAACTCCACATATAATAGAATGACCAGGTCTTCTAAGTACTCTTACATTTTAAAACTAGATTTTTAATTTAAATTTTATTTATGTGTACACGTGTAAGTTGTGTGAATGTGTGTGTGCAGGGCACCTGTGTGTGTGCGTGTGTGTGCCTGCCTTGGAGGCTAGAAGGGGGCTTAAGCTCCCCTTGAGCTGGAGTTACAGGTTGTGAACAGCCAAGTGGGTGCTGGGAACCAGACTAGGGTCCCCTAGGGGAGCAGCACTGGAAACCTCTCCAGCCCCTCCTTTACATTGCTAGTGTATGAGCCGTACATGTCCTTATGATCGCTATCCACACTCAGCAATGAATCATTCAGTTCTATTTAATTTCCTGTAATCTTATTGGTTGATTTAAATTTTTAAAAGAAAATACATTTTCATTTGTAGAAGTATTACTTAGACATTTTAATCTGGTTGTCACCAGTTTAAAAGTTTTTATTATTTTTATTCTGTGTGTATGAATGTGTTGCCTGCGTGTAAGTATGCCCTTGTCCTGCAGTGCCCTCAGTGGTCAAGGTGTCAGATTCCTCTGGAACTGGAGTTCGGGTGGTTGTTAGCCACTGTGTGGTGCTAGGAATCGAACCCAGGTCCTCTGCAAGAGCAGCCAGTGCTCAGCCACTGGGTATCTCTCCAGCCCCACCAGTTTTAAATTTTAATTGGCAATTTTCACATTTCTATTTCCTTTCTTTACTTTTTAAATTACATATGACCTCAGACTCTTCCTGGTATGAATCCACCGTTTGACTTTACCACTGCCTCTCGCTGACAATTCCTTGATTTCTTTTTGTGTTTATGAAATTATACATTTTAGAAATTTATCTATAAAAATTCTTTCAGCTGTAGAAGAAATATATACTTACTTTAATGACTATTTACTTCTAGGAATTTCAGTTATTATTCTAAGCTACACAACTTAGTTCTTTTAAAGGTTTTTAAATCACCTGTGGGAATTATACTTTGAAAAGCTGTCACGGGTAACACTTCTTGAGGGAGATATTTTGCACATCTGCTGAAGATCAGAATTAAGCAGATTCCTTGCAGCGTCACCAAGAGAGGCTCAGTTTACTTTTAATTTGCTGCCATTATCTTGCTAAAGTGAACCTGAGACAAAGGCCTAACAAAGCAGTCAAAGGGCTGGTTCACTCCTCAGGCCTCTGGCCTGACCCACGCACGGATGCAAAGCAAAGGTTCATGTAGATACACGACTGGTTGTTTTCTTTGAAGCCCTCTGTCAGGGTACTTAGTTCACTTTTGAATTTTAAATTATTAACATGTTATTTGTGCATATCCATGATATGTGTGCCCATGTGTGTGGTGAACGGGGTGCGGGGGGAGAGGTGCACCATGCATATGTGGAGGTCAGCACAGCCTCCTGTGTTGGTCCTGACCTTCCGCCTTCCCTCTGTGCCCACCTATGAGCTGCCCCAGGACCTGGGCACTTCCTTCTCCACCCTCGCCGTAGGAGCAGTGGGACTGGAGCCCAGTGCAGCCTCATTTAGGTGGTGGGGATCTGAACCCAGTTCCTCTGCTTGTATGATAGTCCCGACACTCTAGTCCAACTCTCAGATCATGGTTACTGTTTAAATTTCTCATAAACAGTAATATGAAGCCATTTTGAGTGAATAATGTTTTTGTTTTGATTTTTTTTACCTCCTTTTTGGTTAGGAACTATTTCTTAGATAATTATAGTTTTTGTTTGAAAAGAACTTCAGTAGATACCAAGTAACTGGTCTTGTTATTAAAAAAAAATCAATTGAATATTTGATTTTAGATATGCTTTCTTGACCATATTAAAACATGGCAGTTGCTGGGGGTGGTGACCCCACCTTAATTCCAACACTCAGGAGGCAGAGGCAGATGATCTCTGAGAGATGGAGAACAGCCTGGTCTACATAGCAAGTTCCAGGCCACCTGGGGCTACAAGGAGACCTTGTCTCAAAAAGCCCAAACAAGCAAACAAAAATCATGACAATTATTTCTTGAAAAATTAAACAGTTTTTCAGGGCTGGGGAGTTGATTCAGCAGTTAAGACCACTGATTACTCTTGAAGAGGACCCAGGTTCAATTCCTAACATCCACATGACAGCTAATAACCATCTATATCCAGTTCCAAGGGATCTGACAGCCTCTTCTGACCTCCGAGGGCATTCTACAACATGGGTGCATTTATGTACACGCTGGCAATAAAATACACATAAAATACTCATACACATAAAATAAAAATAATAAAATATTAAAATAATTTAAAAATAATTAAACATCTTTATTATGAAACTATTTTCTGTTTGAAATAGGAAGACAGTGGAAGATGATAGAATTTTTCTCTTCATCACAGAGTGATGCAGAGAAATGTAGACTGTGTCTTGTGGACTCCCGTGGGGCTGTCAGAAAGAACATGACCCCCAGGGCTCATATTCCCATGTTGCTTGCAGTGGATGACACCGGGCTTGGTGATATCAGAGACAAGATGTAGGGTTTAATGTCTACCTCCATGATGAGGTGATGCCCAGATCCTGGTCTCTGAGAGCTCAGGTACTATGCTTTAAGAAGGTTACCACTCTCATCTGATGAAGGCGAGGCCGGATGGACAGTCCCAGAGGATATGAAATCACACTGACTTCTAGCAACAGTAAGAACAACCCAGACTATAGACATCCCATCAGTGCCAAGGCCCTATGTGTAAGAGAGGCCTTCTAGAACCTTCCAATGGCCTATTCTGTCTCCTGGCCAGGGTGAGCCTTGCAGAGCAGGGCAGGACCTCTTCCACCTGCAGGACTTTTGAGAAGTAGCACATCTTTGCCATAAGCCATTAACTTTCGAATGACTTGTTACATGTAAGTGTTAAAACACATCCTCCAACAGGCTGGATTCAGACCTGGTGCTGGGAAGGCACCTGGAATTCTCACCTGGAATCATTAAATGCAAAGTGAAGCTGTGCATGGCTTTCGCTTTCTACTGTGTTCTTTATTTCCAAAGTGTGTGAAAATCTATATTAAAGTGCAAATATGAGGCCTTTCCACACCTGCTCCTTTTCACCAAGGTATCTTAGCTGCCATGAAATCATTTGGCAGAATTCAAATAATTCTTTCTATTATTGATTTGATCTGTGTTGTGAAGTGTTATGCAAATGTCTGCCTTAACTGCTCAGAATGTCACTAAAGGATTTTCATTCCAAACTAATGTGTAACACCAGGCTGTTTCTCAGGACTCTTAATGAAATTTTGACCTTATTTGATCTTAAAGAAAAAAATCTCTGCTCTTAGAAGTTGTAATTTTGTTGAGTGATTTCCCAAACGGTCGCAGAGTCCCACTGTGTAATGCTGGCTATGCAGCACAGAGTGCGACCCTACACTGCATGAACCTTCTACTGCTGAGTGGTCTCATTTTACAGTCTTGCTAGTACCATCATATAATTAAATTTTACTCATGTGGTGTAAAGGTCACACACTCTAGATATACAAAAGCAAACGCTGCATTTGAGATTCTACTCACTGAAGTCTGAAATCGACAAGAGCAAAGAAGGGATCCTGAATGTTAGAATTAGTACTTACAGCATTTGAAACCAGACTTTAAAGTATCTTATTGTTATAGAAAATCTTATAGAAATAACATAAAATATCTCTCTATTTTCTTGGGATGGCCAAGGAGGGAAATAGATTACTCAGATATTTTCCACCTGGTCATGAATTGCACTTGCGACTCTAGTTGGTAGTTGCTATTTTCTTAAAAATTTTCTCTGTTCAGCCTTTTTTCATGATTTCTCCACAGCAGGAAGATACTAAACCTTTCTGGTAACCAGATACTTGAAAGATTAGGGCTGATCAGTTCTTTGAATTTCAGTTTGTTAAATGACACAATAGATTCAAACCATTTGCTTGTAAATGTGCCTGTTTTCGGTCAAGAGAGTATGATTGCCTATGTTCTGTCTCAGCCTGGATCCTGGCATTGCGGTGCAATACAGACTTACAGAGCCTAGCATTGCATTAGGTGGGCTCGTGAACACAGTCAGGCTGGGGAGATGGCTCAAGCTGAAGTGCCTGTTGTATAAGCGCAAGACCTGTCAGATCCCCAGCACCCGTGTAAAGCTTGAAACCGTGGTGTGTCCCTAAGCGGAACACCGGGGTCACGAACACAGAAACATCTCTGGGGTTTCTGCCATCGAGCCCAACCAATTGGTGAGCTCCAGGTTCAGTGAGAGGCCCTGGCTCAGAAAATAAGGTGGAGGGCAATTGAGGAAGGTATCCAATGTTAACTTCTAGGCTCTATACATAGATACACACTACATCCCACACAGACACATACACACACACACACATACTACATCCCACACAGACACACACAGACACATACACACACACACACTCACACAGACACATACAGTATACATCCCACACAGACACACAGATACACACAGTACATCCCATACAGACACACACAGACACAGACACAGACACATACTATATCCACACAGACATACACAATATATCCCACACAGATACACAGAGTATATCCCATACAGACACACAGACACAGACACAGACACACACACACACACATACTATATCCCGCACAGACACACAGACTCACAAAGATACCGACACTACATCCCACAGACACATAGACACACACAGTATATCCCACGTAGACACAGACACAGACAATCAGACTCACACACACAGCACATCCCACGTAGACACAGACACAGACAAGCAGACTCACACAGACACACAAACTACATCCCACACAGACACAGATACACAGACACACAGACTGACACAGACACTATATCTCACAGAGACAGACACACACACACAGACATACATACTATATCCCACACAGACACATACACACACAGTACATTATACAGACTTACACACACACACATAGATACAGACACACACTACATCCCCCCCACAGACACACAGAGACACACATACTATATCCCACACAGACAGACACATACAGACACACACAGACACACACAGACAGACACACAGTACATCCCACACAGACACAGACACAGACACACACATTATGTCTCACACAGAGACACACACACATGCACACACTACATCCCACACAGACAGAGACACACAGACACACACAGACACACACACAGTACATCCCACACAGACACAGATACACAGACACACACAATATATCCCACACAGACACAGACACAGAGACACACACATTATGTCTCACACAGACACACACACATACACAGAGTACATCCCACACAGACACAGACACACAGAGACACACACATTATGTCTCACACAGAAACACACACACACTACATCCCACACAGACAGAGACACAGATACACAGACTCACAGAGATACACATATTAATTCATCCCACCCTATACAAAGATTCTTTTGAAGTGTGATAGTTATTATTTGAGAATATTCCAAACTCAAGTTAGCCATGTGCTGATCTAAAATAATCACGTCATCCCATCAGATCATCCATTGCTCAATGATCTGAGGAGCATGAGTTGGCTGCTGATTCATGGCAAGAGTCTCAGAGTGGCTTAATACCCCAAAGACCTAAACTTCCACTCGGTCATGGATAGTTCCTAGCAGACGATTCCCTAAGTAGGGAGTCCCAGAAGTGGCCTTCCAATTCAGAGTCTTATTCAGTACATATCCAAGTATCTGGGAAAAGTCTCAGCCTTCTTAAGGGTCTCCAAGTGCTTCTTTAACTTATGCTTCCACTCAAGGCCACATCCAACTTTCCATCTAGAATGGCTTCATTCCGATGGTTTCTCAATTCTGAACTAGAGGCAAAGAAACTTAATGTCTCTAAATAGAACATTAAATGTCATTTGACATTTAAACACTTCGAAATCCTTATAACAGTCTTTGAGCTTTCTCAGAAATTAGTGAAAAAAGGATTGTGAGAGTGTCAATGGGGAGCATCACCTGTTGACTCAATTTTTCCTCTTTTAGCTAGAAAATAGATCATTGAGTCTGAGCTTAGCAGAGTTATGTTTCATTGAAAGTGCATCTTATCAACAATTTTGTGGCTCTGAGGTAGGCACAAAATAGGTTCCATTTGTGTGGTAAATGACCCCAGCACGGCGACTTTGTCTGTCTCTCTGTCTACATACTCTGCTGTGCAGTTGTTGGTAACTCCAGGTGTGGTTTTCATTCTGTATGATCTCCTGTCAGAAATCCATTCATTCTCTCGCCTTTTATCTAAAGTCACCTCTCGTCAGGTGCCGCCCTCCCACTCTTGCATGGAGACACTCATCTGTTGAGCACACCCCTCAGAAATCCTCCCCTTAGCCTGCAGTATGCACCTTATCTGCACTGCCCTGTCCAGTAAGACACTTTCCTCAACCTTAAAGTTCACAAGGACAGAGGCACAGCCATGTTGCGTGCAGCCGTGTTGCGTGCAGCCGTGTTGTTGTGTGCACTTCGACTCGAAGTCTACTGGAGTGTGTTACTGATGTAGTAAATGTCAGAGTTCTAAGTCAAGAGTATTATCACCTCTGAAAATTCTGCTTCCCATGAATTTTTTTACCCTGGTGGAGAATCTGAAGAGAATCTGGGTGGAGGTTTTGATTTTAGGAAGGCTGGGCCAGGAAGAAGAAAACACATCGTGATCATTGTGATAACACCACTCCTCACGTCCCTGTAAGACAGCTGAGCGCATGTGGACACTCAGAAGAATCCCGGATCGTCTGCAGAGGCCCAGCTCTCTCTGCTATGTGGGCTGGGCCAGACCATCGTTTGACTAGAGATATCTGAAACCCTGATGTATATCAATACATTTTCCTTTGGAACTAGAGTTTTAATTAAATCTGAGGATTAGTTAAAACTATAAAGCAATGGGGATTCAGATAGATGATAAAAATGACTTGGAAAATTCAAACCCATATTATTTTTAAAATATTAAAAATATGAAATCAATATGAATATGATATGTGCATTCATTGTGCTTCTACTTCTAAGAAGTGGGAATCATTCCTGTCTCTCTGCATCTTCTCGGACATAACTCCCTCGGTTGGAATCCCTGATGGAAATGCAGTATTTGTGGACTGTGGAACTGATGGTGTGCAACTCACTCTTCTTTTTTCAGTGTACTATTATTTATATAAAAAACCAAACTGCACCATTATTAACATTTACTAAGAAAATATTCTACCAAATACTTTTAATTACTGAAAGACTGTTTTAAATGCTATTTCTTTAGGAAGACTGAATATTTCTGCATCTTATGCAGCACAAAAAGGAATTACACAGTTAACTCTGTAATTTGTATAAAAATTGATTTATATGCAATAATGGAGAATTTGACAGACATGTTATGAAAGAAAAACTATAAATTTATAACTTTCTTTTCAGAATAGACAAGGTTCTTACCAGTGTGTATCAGTATTTAGTAAAAGCCTTTCCACCAACAGTGTCAAAATGATCTGTAACATGTGAATGAAACTCAAATCCAAAGGCACTTATCTTTAAAACACGAATGTACTTGTGAAGTTGAGCAGTCTTTTCATTAGGTGAGTTTGCTTCAGAAAACACAAGGTCTTCTGGGCTCTTAGTAGCCATTGTAATCGTGCTGGATGCTTTAATTGTCGACTTGACACGCTGGGCGGAGGGAACCTCAATTGGAGATTTGCCTTCATTGGACTGGCCTGTGTCCATGTCTGTGGAGTATTTTCTTGATTGTTGAGAGATGTGGGAGGGCCCAGCCTACTGTGGGTGGTGCCATCCTGGGGCAGGTTGTACCGTATTGTGTAAGAAAGCAGGCTGAGCCTGGGCCAGGGGAGCGAGTCAGTAAACAGTGTTCCTCCATGGCCTGTGCTCCAGCCTCCAGGTTCCTGCTCTGAGTTCCTACCTTGGGCTCCCTCAGTGATGAGCTGTGACCTGGGAGAGGTGAGGGAAATAATCCTTTCGTCCCGAAGTTGGTGTTAGTCAGGGTGTTTTGTCACAGCACTTGAAGGCAGACTAAAGCAGTAACTGTGGATCACACACAGTGGATGCATCACTTGAGGACTGCATGGAGTGCACGAGAGATCCAGTCTTGTCCTAGAACCCTCTGAACTGATTGCTTAACGGCAAGGTATGTACCTAGAAATAGTGCTTTTAAAATTCTTTGCACGATATTTTAGGACTTAGTGCCTGATTTGAAGAAATATGTAGCCTATTTCTACACTGCTGACACATGAATTGTTTTCAAGGAACAGACATCTTCCCTTTTGTATGTCTTTGGCATTGAGTGAAATATATTATCATCTCATATCTTGGAGTACAAGAAGCTTTGTTATGTTACTGACAGTCATTTTTTTATGGAAAGAAAAGTTACTTTCATTATTTGTTATCTAATTGAAACATAGTTGAGAATACTTGTTTAAATTCAGACAGGGTCTAGGTAGAGAGAAGTAAAAATGGTTTTGAAGTATGTCTCCTGATTATAAAATCAAATTAAAATTATTTATTGACTTATTTTCACGTGTATGGGTGCATTGCCTGCCCATTTAAGTGCACTCAGGCATTCAGTGCTTGTGGAGACTGGAAGGTGGCTTTGGATTCAGTGGAACTGGAGTTATGGACAGTTGGTAGCCTCCATGTGGGTGCTGGGGACTGATTTCTGGTCCCTTGCAAGAGCAGCCAGTGTTCCTAACCACAGAGCTATCTCTCCAGCACCAGAAATACAATCTTGATTGCTGTGGTCTAAATTCAACAGAGATACGTCATGCTAGAGACGGACTATTTCTTAGACAAAAAGCTGTCATGTAGGTATAATGGCACAAACTTGTTATCTATTGGGAGGCTGAAGCAAGAGGCTCATACAAATTCAAGGCTAGCCTGGTCTACCTAGAGAATTCCAGATCATCAAAATTGAAGGCAGGCAATCCAGTCTCCATTATTGTCCACAAATAACAATTTTTGAAATTGTTCTTTTGCATTTTTCTCCCACTTTGATTCAAAAATTGGATATTTGTGAACTTCTGGAGGAGTTATTTGCCCGTGTTTGTTTTGTGACTTGTGCAGCTCTCATACCTTTGTGCAAGTCCTCGCAGTGAGCAGTCTCCTCTGCAGGCCTTAGTGCCCAAAACTGCTGTGGCTTCAGGTTCTCCCCACCCTAGACAGCTGGCGAGGGCCAGGCATTCCCCAGTCATCTCTTTCTCAGTCTTCATTTTGCCTTTCCCATCATTTCTTTATTTTTTTAATTAATGACTTGTTTTTATTTTCCCTGTGTGAATGTTTTGCACGCACGCATGCAAGCACACCATGTGTGCGCAAACCTGCAGGGGCCAGCGGGGAATGCTGGATCTCCTGGAACTGGCATTACAGACAGTTGTCAGCTGCCATTGGGTGCTGGAACCGAAACTAGGTCCTCTGCAAGAGCAGCCAGTGCTCTTAACTGCTGCACCGTCCCTCCAGCACCTTTTCCTTGATTCTTGATGGTCTTCCTCCCCTTGGAATATTCTTTCTCCCTTTCTTGTTCATGTGTTTGCTAATTGAAAGACTCCCTTCTGGAGGAATGAGGGAGCTGGTAAGATTCACGAAACTAATGAAGCTTAGAAGACCCAGAAGTTCGTGAAGACACATGATTCACAAGACCCTTTTCCAGGATTATAGCATTTTCAATAATTATGGGCGAAAGGGAAGACTCTCTGGTGGGGCGGCCTGCAGGTGAACAGGGTCCTGCAGGGATGCAGCTTTTCACCATGCTGGGGTGGGTGTTTTGGTGATGCCTCTGCCTCTCAGTCTCCCGTGTTCTTGTATGTGTAATGAACTCACGGGCTCACCAAGTTGGACGTGGGTGGAATGTTCGTTTGTTCTGCCATCAGTGCCGTGTTTGCAGTGAACAGATGCTTATTCACGTCTTCTTAGGGAAAAATACACACTGTCTCTGTTACTTGACTCCACTTGCTGGAAGAATCACGTAGAGGAGTCCTCTGGCTTAATATTTTACTCGTAAATCTTTTCTTAGATTTATTTTGGCAGGACATGGTGGTGCACACCTTTAAGCCCAGCACTTGGGAGGCAGAAAGCAAGTGGATTTCTGTGCAATTGAGATCTGCCTGAACTACACAGAAAGTTCCAGGCCAACTGTGTCTATAGGGCAACACTGTTTCAAGAAATGAAAAAGAAAAAAATTTATTTCAATAATCTGTATGTATGTGTGTCTATTGGTGGATATGTGGATAATGCCTCTGGAGATCAGAGAGGACATCAAACCCCCTGGAACTGGAGTTGCAGAGGGTTGTGAGTCATCTGATGTGGGTGCTGGGAACCTAACTGAGGTCCTCTGGTAGAGTGGTATGTTCTTGTGGCTGCCATTCCCCTGATGCTCATAAGCCTCTTACGAAAAATTGTCATGATAATTCCACAATTTTGCATATCTTTGAAGAAGTACAATTTTGTAATGAATAATATGTAGAGAGAGTGAATTTTCATAGTGATACTTATGGGAAATGTGGGCAGATCACAGCACTGGACAAAGGCATTTGGGATTTGTCTCGTAGACATGGCATTGGGGAAAACCGTAGTTTTCTTTTTCCCTTTAAAGAAGTGGAACAATCACCAGAAGGCGGAAGCTTGTTGCTTCAGTTTGCATTTGGCCTGGTGCACTGAATCTCAGTCTGATTATCTGACCTAAACTGTCGTGGTATCCATTAAAAACTCATTCTGCTAATGACAGCAACGTGCAAACACTACTGCTTTTACAGATGATGAAATACGGTTACCACAGTTGTTTTTATCTCATTAGCTAGGATTCCAAGTGGTTTTGTTTTGTGTTCTTTAAAAAAAAAAAAAAGGACAAAAAAAAAAAAAAAAGACTGCTAATTTAAGATCAGGCTCCCCTGGACACCTGTGAGAATTCTGAAACAGCAATGCTTTCATTGTCTTAATGGTTGTAATTAATCAATCTATTTAAACTGTTCAATTCAAATTTGATTTTTACAATGGGATTAATGAAAAATAACACAATTTAACTATCAAAATGTGATTGGCACCAATACCAATTCTAGCCTATTTTTTCATTAGTGACACACTCTAGTAACAATCACAAAAAATGAAAAAGAACCAGTGCCTTGACAGTCTTATTTCAGGTGGGGAATTTAGTTTTAATTCTAATTGATATATGTGGTAATGTACATTATTGTAAAATAAAACAATGATACTTCTTTTTTTCTGATCTATTTCTAAAAACCATTGAAGTTTATACTGAGAGTTTTCGAGATAAAATGTGTGATTAGGGTTTTGCTATGGGCAAATGAAATGGTAAATTGAGTTTCCATTTAAATTCTGTAATTTACATTTTGCTTTCAGTCGTTGACCTATCCTCCTGAATTTCTAGAGACACTAGAAAAAGGAAAGCATGTCAGTCTAAACACAGCATAATTATTACCTCCGACAATGAGCCTTGGAGGAAGGAACTGCATGTATAGGGCTGCTATTTATTTTGTCCTTCTAATTGTTGCATATAATGGTGAAAATAAAACTATTGTTAAGAGGGTATTTTTATGCAAATCTAAATTTTATGTCAATTCTAAGTCAGGTTTATAAAAGACCATGGGTCTTATTATATATATACATATATATTTATAATTATATGGTATTCATATGTATTTTTTCTGACCACATTTCTATTATGTTAGTTTTACTTAAATGCTAATAGAAAGTTTCTCACAGAATATACAGTGGTAGCTAAGACCAGAGTGGAGCTGAGTATGTATGCTGACAAGAAATTCCGTGTTATTTTCCAAATGTCAGTTCCAAAGCAGTAAGACTACAGGACACACGCAAAGCTCTTGGCTTCTAAAACTTAAGTTTAAGACAAAGAATCTTGTAATGGTTTCATTTAGAAATTAAACCCACTGGGAGCAGATTGTTCACTGCTCAAGTCAACCAAAGAACTTTTTCTATAGGATAGTTTAAGGCACTGGGGACAAAGGGACAAAGGTTGTGTTGACTGTTGTGGTAAAGCGGACTGGGCTGGTGTCTCTCTGGGTTTCCTTCCAGATACCAGTGATTGTGAAAATTAGCAGCTTCCCAGCACTTTCCAAGCACACTGGCTCATGATAAGCGAGCTCTGGAATCTGTGCACTGCTCAAGTGTGTCTAGACAGCGGCACACACTGGGCGGGCTCTGCCAGGTTCTCCAGACCTGACCGTCCAGTTGCAGTGTGGTGCTGGATCTCAGCTAGCCTGAGAAGGGCTCGTGGTGAGTTCATGCGAAGCATGAGCAGAGGTCGAGTGGGGCGTTTAGACTTTGCAGCATCCTGACTTTCGGGCAATGTCTAAGGATGTGTTGAGTGGGCAGCTGAGCTTGTGTTCTATACATCCCGCTTCGTATTTTCATTTCAGTTTGTAATAATTTATTCCCATTTGCACATTAAAACTTAGAGATGTGCAGTGTATCGGAAATGAATACTAAAGAGGGAGATGATCACTGCAGACAGCTAGAAAAGCACTGAGTATTCTGGGGCCTTCTGTTCACTATCCGGTGTGGAGGTGTCAGGGGCATCTATGCCGAAGCACAGGATGGCTGGCTCCACACAAGCTGATGCTCAGATAAAAATGCTGGTTATCAACTGGTTTCTTCCCAGTTTGTTCAGGTAGAATTTGTTTGAGTGGTGATGGGAAGTGCGGATGGAGCTGGTGTCACTGATCTGTGGCAGTCCCTTCTCCCTCACAGTGTTCGCTTCCTCTGCTGCGTCTCTTTCGAAAGAGTTGCAGTGACCCAGGGAAGGAGTTTTCTGGAGACCCTGATGCATGGGAGATACTGAACAAGAGGTACACACTGCCTTCTCTTCCTTCCTCAGACAGCGCAAGGCTGACACTCCCTCACACAGTCCAGTCCCGACCAATGGGTTTTACAAATGTGAGCTGGTCTATCGGTAACATCCTTTGGACGAAGTACTATTTTCTTGCTTTTGCAAAAAAAAAAAAAAAAAAAGAAAAAGTTGTGAGGCAGAGTTCTGTGAAAACACAAACTGCAGGAACACCAGGAATCTGTCGGGTTTTTCCTCTGCCTGCTGAGCCCTACTCGAAAGTTACAACAATTGGACAGGGATAATATCATAAGCCATTACTATTATCTCATCAAGGAAATGATTGATAATGATCTGATCATGGGGCAAGCTGTGTACTAAGGATGAAGCCATCCCATACAGTCTGTCACAGCCACATATGGTGATGAACCACTTCCTACTGGGTTGTACCTATTTATAACTCAATTATCTAGTGTTAGTGTTAAGGAGCTCATTTCTGTTGGAACAGTAACTGAGTTGATGGGAAAAGTCTGTAAGTGTGATTATGCATTCTGTTGTCTGTGCAGCCCACTGTCCACATCTGCAGCCATGTCTACTGTGCTTACAGATTCTTCAGTTCCCTTTACTGTTTGTCTGTAAGAAGAGTCATAATCTGGTGCCATTGTCCCATGAGGGTGCTGCTGGTTCAGCCCAGGAATAAACTGGGCTCATTTGAAGAGAACCTGTGTCTCTGCCAAGACATAGCTGTAGACGTTTTCTCAGTGGTGGTCAGTGGCGTCGAAGCTGCTGATGCTGTCAGTTACAGACCTCTCTTCTGTCTCCGTGACTTAGTAGATGTGGAGGTGGCCAAATTTTCAGGTTATTTTCTATAAATTCTCATTAGCTGGAGTACTATGAGTGTGGGTTCCTTTAGACTATTGTATCTGTGTGTGTGCACATGTAATCCATCTAAGTTTCATATTTAAATTTGTATTTTATTAAGCTGGTCCATTAGGCTGTTTTCTGGCAAACAGATGTGCTTTAGCATGTCCCACCCCCCGCTCCTCCGCTCCTCCACTCCTCCCTCCCCCCCCACTCCCCCTTCTTTCTCCCTGTTTCCTGTAGGTCAGTCCCCTTGTCCCGTAGACCCTTCCCTCCACCTGTTGGTCATCCCCTTGTCCCTGAGACAACTTTTTTTCTGTTCTCATAAATGATTTTCTTTAACTACATAAAAATCTAAGATCCACAGATGAAAGAAATCATGTGACACATTGATGTCTCAGAGACTTAATGCAGCTGAACTTCCTTCTCTAGGAGTACACAGTGTCATCCCTGCCCCCTTCCGGTCTAGGAAACCAGTGAGTTTGTTGGGCTTTGTAGCTAAAATTCCTTCAGGGGTGTAAACAATGCCCCCTCCCTCCCCCATCCAGTCCCTGTGACAAACTGAGCCTTGCATTCCCCCCTGTAGTCTGGGAACCAGCCATTTTATTGGGCTTCCTTACAGAGCAGTGGCTGAGGATTTACCTACAGAATGTTGGTGCCCCCTGCCCAAGGCTGCACTGGAAAGTCTTCAGCCAAGCATGGATGATGACTTCCCCACAGCCAGACAAAACGGCCAGAGCCCCTCCCCACAGGCTCCTCAGTTTATGTACCCTGACCCCTCCCCCTCGTGCAAGCGGGCCTACAGCTCTGTTGGGAGGTGAGGTGCACAAAGACCTGCCCTGGTGTGGTGGTGTAGACCAGTGTCATCCAGAGCCTGGCTCCTGCCCTAACCCTCCCTCTCTGCCTCCAGTGACCCAGGTGCTTACCCATCTTCCTGGTTCCGCTTCTCTGGAGTGTCAGTCGATGGCCCCGTTCTGGTGGCAGCCTGTCCACAGCTTCCCTCACTGGGTAGTATGCATTCACGTTTCCTTTATTTCTTTTCCTGACCATGTAACTCGTGTTTTTGTATGTGTGTGTGCATGCACTTGACGGCAGAGAACAGAACCTGGAATCTCTCCTCAAGAGCTGTCCACTTTGTTTTCTCAAGGCTGGGTCTCTTGCTGGCCTGGAGCTCAGGTGTAAGCTAGGAAGGTGAGTTCTAGGAATCTGCCATCTTGGGATTGCAGGTATGTGCCATGACACCTAGCTCTATCTGTTATTTTTAAGAAAAGATGATTGTAGTCTTATTGGAATGATCATTTAGTCTTAGGTATTCACAAATGCCATTTAGCTAATGAGACAGTTCAATAATATAGCAGACAAAAAGAACTACATTTTCCTTCAAAAGTACTACCTATTAAGTCTAAACTAGGCACCTTGTGCAAACATTATTTTTATTTTACACATCATAGTCTTATTAAATAAGATATTTGGCATTAACTGAAGTTTAGGGCGCTAATTTTAAAGATGTGATGGCCAGTTCATCAGACAATGTGCAGTTATTGTCTCATCCCTTGGCTGGAAGTGGAGATGGAGAGTATCTGTATTTCTTCTTTCTGTTTCTGAAAAGGTTGGTATTGGGTTAAAAATGCAATTACAGTTTATAGCTATGAAATTATTCAGCAGGACTGTTAAATCACCTCACGGTGTAGTGAGTAAACTTTACTGCTAGAAACAGCCTGTTTTGCAATTATCACATAGGAACCTTTTTGCTAAACTCTAATTCCGATAGATATCGGTTTAATTTATCAGAATTCCCCATTATAGAGTTTTCAGGTAGCGTGTTAAACTATTACTCAGACACAATAGTGTATTACAGACCGAGTGAGCAGAGAGAAGCAGAATCATATCTCATCCTAACGGGATGGCACAGAGGCTTCTTCCCAGGAGTCCTTGGGGAGGCCACACTGGTCACTTCTGCTCGCTGTTTGTATAGTTAATTAATCCAAAGAAGCAGTCAGCAACTTTAAGTTTTAAAGTCTGTTTATCTTTAAAGTTATCTGTGAAGATCGGATATTCCTTAGCAGACAAGGAGCAAAGAAGCTGATGGAGGGACTGAGAATTCATCCTAGGCCAGTGCATGAGCATATTCCCACGCACAGACACTCACATCTGATCGTCTTCCCTCCCCTCTTCTACAACTCCCTCTCTTTTACCTTGGGATATGTAACGTGCAAGACACAGGACCACAGAGAGGGGATGAAATGGGACACTGGATCTTGTGTTGTTCCTGGATCTCACTGTCACAGGTGTGTTGGCCTTAAACCTTTTTTCCTACAGTTTTAGAGGTTCAAAGTCGAAAATAGGTTTTACTGAGTTGATCTCGGTACAGGAAGGACTTCATCCCTCTCTGGAGGTCCCCGGAGAACCTATTTGCTTGATTTATAAAATAATATTAAAATGAGACCTCAAATTTTTTTGATGTATCTCACTTTCAATTTTAATAATATACTTACCAAAGATCATGATTGGACAGAGTTGATGAGATTCAGAATCTGACATTGGTGCTGTGGGTTCAAATTCAGAATTGTTTTAGACCCACTGATGCCACTTAAAACTCAGATTACTGACACTGGAGTAGACCCTAGGGGCCCACTGAGCCGCTGTCCTAAGATCGGAGTGAGTAAAGGCCTCTTGTCTCAGGTCTCCTCTACAAATGCTGACCTCTGAAGTCACAGGTAATGAGCACCTTGTTAGCCAGTACCAGTCTTCTGCTACCTGCCATGGACTCACCTGAGAGAACAGCATGTGGCTCTCTTGCGTCTTAGGACCTCAGCAGAGGTGACATTCAGGCACATTCTCCTAAAGGGTGCACCAGAAGCCCAGGGGTGGGATTCGTAGGCCAGCTCTGAGTGACCTCGTGACACCCTGTCCACACCTCAATGAATTCCTCGCTGTTTTGTTGCTTACATTGTAAGTACTGGATGCTTTGGGAGTGATAATTCACACAGATCAGTCCTGGAGGTTCTGTCAGTCACACACTGGTGAATCAAATCAGTCACAGCCTTGGTCAGTCTTTATCTCATAGACCCACTTTTTGGAACATGAGAAACAGGCAGCAAATACTCTGTGCTTTGTAAATACTCACCCAAGAATGTTAACTACTATTTCTGTATGTAAATTGACCTATTTCAGATGCTTAATCTGGAGTCATACTGTCAGAGCTTTAGCTGTCCACTTGACACAAAGCTGTGGGGACTTGGGAAGAGGAAACCTCACCTGGGGAGTTTCCTCTATCACACTGGCCTGAGACCAGTGAGGTGTTTTCTTAGTTGCTCACTGATGCAGGAGGGGCAGCCCATGGTGGGCAGGCCACCCCTGGGCAGGTGGACTTGGCCTGTGTAAGGAAGGAGGCTGAGCCAGCCGGGGGAAGTAGGGCCGTGGACTGCACTCTGCTGCGGTCTCCGCTGCAGTTCCCACCTCCGGGTTCCTGCCCTGGCCTCCTCCTATGGTAGACTGTAAAGGGTAAGACAAAATAAAAAGTCTCACCTCCCCAAGCTGCTTTTGGCTATGACGTTTTTCTCAAAAACAGAAAAGCAAACTAGAGCACACTGGAAACTCAAATTTATGTTCAGGAAGGAAAAAATTAATAAAATTATCTTTCAATTAAAGAAATTCACAAACAGAAAGTAGCTTCCAAGGCATTCACATGGAGGCTTAAAGCCTAAGAAGAAAGAAAAATAATAAACATAATTTTATTGTTTGGCAGTAAAGGTATTCAAAGTCAGTAAAGAGACAAGATGTTTTAAAACTTCATTAACCAAATATGTACATTTTAGAGCTTGAAAATTCCAATTTACTAAATGTTGGTTTTTATGCAGAATTTAGCTTTTGCTTTTATAGAATATAAATTTTAAACAGTGTCTGCAAATAGAAATTGATTATAAATAGGACAGTCTGCTCTTGAATGCAACCTGGGAATATATTTTCTAATTGAATTTTTATTGAAAATTTGAATTTTGTATGTATTTCATGCAGTATATTTTGATCATATTTAGACCCTCTTCGCAATCTTCACCCTCTTACTATCCCCACACGATTTCACGTGCTCTATTTTATACATATATCTGACATGCATATATCTGACAATTATGTCATGGTTGTGTCCCCAAAGGCCTTTTGGTGTGAGTTCATCCACTGGCTAGCCCTTATCCAGAGTCTCACCCTTGAGTAAGGCTGCCTCTCTGCCTCTCCGCAGCCAGCAGTTGCCAGTGGTTCCTCAGGCCAGGTTGGGGTTCTTAACCCACTTCCCCAGTGCTGTGCTGGGAGTTTGTCTGACTCAAGCTTATGTGGGATTGGCGCGTGCTGTCATATGATGTGAGTTCATTTGAGTAACTTCCCACCTGTTTGGAGAACTCTCTTCCCTTGTGGTCGTCCACCACCTCTGGCTCTTACAACCTGTATCCTACCTCTTCTGCAATGACCCCTGAGCCTTGGGAGGCAGAAGTTTGATGCAGCTTATTCCTATTTGGGAATCATTCTCTGCATGTGGGCCAGTGGTGGATCTCTGTGTTCATCACCATTGATTGCATAAGGAAGCTTCTCTGGTTTGAGTTGAGAGATGCATTAATCTATTGGTATAGCAATAGGTCGTTAAGAGTCAATTTAATACTGTCACTACTTAGCAGAATCTTAGTAGTAGAATCTCCAGTATGGCCTGTGATCTGTTTAGCCACAGGTTCCTAGGCCTGATGTCAGTGTCGTTCAGCGGCTCCATCCTGTGAAGCCGACCTTAAATCCAATCAGAGAGTGGCTGGTTACTCTCATAATGCTGTCACCACTGCGACTCTTACCAGCCCAGTAGTGTAGCTCGCAGGATTCCTAGCTTTGCAGGCTTGACGATCACTTTTCTTTCCTGGTCCCATGCACTGTACCTTTCAGCACGATGAAAGCTATGCAGGAGAGATGAAGCTCCTGGTCAGCAGCAGCAGCCTGATTTATCTTTGTTTGCAGTACAACTCATGCATGTGGTGTGTTTAGCAATAGGGGCTTGCCGTCCAGTTCTGGTGGACAACCAGGAGTAGGAGCAATGGCCAGCACTGGTTGAGGGACTATGGGACCCCTTCAAGGAGGGAGTTCACCCTGGAATTGGGCTCTTGTTTGCTGGCCTGTGGTGACTAGTAGGGGCAAGCCATGTTCTCTGTCATTTAATCTCTCTATGTTGTATGTGCACATACTTTAAGACGTCTCTGAGGTGTCAGTTTCCATGTGACTTTCTAAGGGCCTTCGTGTGAGTTATCCACCTACTCCTGCTCGGCCTGCCCTCCCGCTCCCCCACACTTCAGCCTTCCTACCCTATTATCCCCGCCCCTTTATATCCCTGCGTTCTGTCTCCCTCCCAGGGAGTCGCCCCTCCCACGACTATCTACTAGTTTCCTGACCTCTCTGGATTTTCTAATTGAAAAAAAAAAACATATTTAAGGATTCAAAGCTAGTATCCACATATGAGCGAGAACACGTGACCTTTGCCTTCTGGGTTTGGGTTAGCTCATTCAGGACGGTTGTATCCAGGTCCAGCCATCTACCTGTGAATTTCATGGTTTCATTCTTCTTAACAGCTGAATGGTATTCCATTATGTAAACGTACCATGCTCAATCAGTCAGCAGTGGTTACTTAGGCTGTTTCCGTTTCTGGCTGTTGTGAACAGAGCAGCAATGAACATGGATGAACCGGCGTCTCTGCAGCAGGATATGGAGTCCTTTGAGTGCATGTCCAAGAGCGGTGTGGCTGAGTCAGGTGGTAGCTCTGTTTCTAGAGACTGAGGAGTCTTCATGCCAATTTCCATAGTGGCTGTAGCACTTTGCCCTCTCACCACTAAGAGGAGTGTGTAAGAGTCCCCTTCCCCTGTGTCCTCGCCAGTATTTATTGCTGTTTGTTTTCTGGATCTTGTCCATTCTGACTAGGGTAGGATGAAATCTCAAAGTGATTTTAATTGGAATTTCCCTGATGACTAAAGATGTTGAAAGTTAAAAGAAAATTTTCTTTGCCATTTGTGTTTGGTCTTTTGAGAACTCCCTGCTCAGTTTTTTTGCCCCAATTTTAAATTGAGTTTATTTTTTAGATTATTAAGTGCTTTGTGTAACTAGATACTAACCCTCTGTTGGGGAGGTAGCTGCTAAAGATTTTCTTCCATTCTGTAGGTTGTCTCTTCCCTCAAATGATGTGTCCGTTGTTTTACAGAAGGTTTTTTAGTTCCCGAGATCCTATTTGTCAATGGTTGGTCTTAAAGACTGCGCTATAGGAGTCTTGTTCAGACAGTCCTTTCCTGTGCCAGAGTTTTCCTGTCTCTCTCCTCTATGAGATCAGGTTATCTGGCCATATGTTGCATCCCTGATCCATTTGGAGTTGAGTTCAGCACACAGTGAGAGCTGGAGATCTGTTTTCTTTCTTCTATATTTTCTGTCCAGTTTGACCAGCACCGATTGCTGAACTTCTGTCTTTTCTCTAGGACTTAAATGTGGGTCCTCAATTCTATTTTGTTGATCAGTGTGGGTTTTTATGCCAGTGCCACACTGTTTTTATTACTGTAGCTCTGTAGTATAATCAGGGCAGAGGCATGGTAGTGCCTCTAACAGTTCTTTTGTTGGTCAGGATTGTTTTGACTCACAAATCCTGAGATTTGTGTTTCAATTTCTGTGAAGAATGGTGTTGGGATTTTAATAAATACTGCATTGAATTTGATTTGTCGATTGCTTTTGGTAGGATGTCCGCTTCTGTGCGGTTAATACTGCACGGAGGTCTGGGCCTCTTCTTTAATCCTACACGGGGGTCTGGGCCTCTCCTGGTACTTTCTTCCACTTCCTTCTTCAGCACCTTGAAGTTTTATTGTACAAGTCCTTCATTTCCTTTACTAGATTTACTCCAAGGTATCTTGTGTTTTTGAGGCTCTCATAGCTGGATCCTTTTTCCTGGTTTATTTCTCAGTATGTTTGTGGTTGGTGCATAGGAAAGCCACTCATTTGGGTGTGTTGCTTTTATATCCTCTTATAATACTGAATGTGTTTATCAGCTCTAGACATTTTCTGGTGGACTCTTTAGAGCCCTTTATGAATAGAATCATATCAACTGCAAATAAGGATATGTTGAATTCTTCCTTTACAGTTTGTACCCTCATCTCCTGTGTCTCACTGTTCCAGCTGAGACTTGGCAGACTATATTACACAGGAGTGGAGAGGTCGGGTGCCCCTCTCTTGTTCCTACTCTTAATGGGACTGAGTTGATTTTTTTCTCCATTTAGTATGATGTTGGTTGTGGGCTCATATATGACTTTCATTCTGTTGAGATATGTCTCCCTTAGCCTTAGGTTCTCTGTGACTTTTATCATGAATGCATTTTGTCACAGGCCTTTTCTGCATCTAATGAGATGATGATGTGATTTCTGTCTTTGAGTCTCTCTGTGTGATTCCTGACAGTTACAGATTTGTGTGTGTTGAACCATCCCTGTATCTGGGATGAAGCCAACTTGATCATGGTGGATAACCTTCTTGATGTGTTCTGTAGATGTCTGATAGGGTCATTTGAGGTACAATGTCTTTGAACTCCAGTGTTTCTCTGTATGGTTTTGTCTGGGTGACTGTCTACTGGGGAGAGTGGCATGTTGAAGTCACCACCATCACTGTGCTGGGGTCATCATGTAGTTTTAGATCTAATAGATTTCCTCTTATGAAATTTGGTGCTCCTATGTGTGGTATATTGCATGCATGTTTAGAATCATAATATCTTCTTTGTGTATTTTTCTTTAAATAGTTTGAAGTGACTTCTCGATCTCTTCTGAGTAGTTTTAGTTTGATATCTATTTTGACAGATATTACAGTATTACATATATTATATATACAGTATTATATATTATACAGTATTCTATATTCTATATTATAATATACAGATATTACAATATGTACTTGTTTCTTAGTTCTCTTTGCTTAGAGTAGCCTTTTACCCAAATGTACTTTGATCATCAATGGCAAGGTCTGTTTCTTGGAGGGAGCAAATCCATGGATCTTGCTTCTGATCCAGTCTTTTAGTCTGTGTCTTCTTTCTGGGGAGTTGAGCCCATAAATATTGAGAGCTACTATTGACAATGGTTACTAATTCCTGTGATGTTGGTGTTTCTTGGACCTCTGTTGGTTACCTGTGCTGGACTTGCTTATTTATTCTTTGTGCCGTCTGAGAGTGGTTAATGTCTTCTGACAGAAGCATCCCACTGGGTATTCTCTGTAGAGCTAGCTTCATGGACATACATTCTTTGAGTTTATCATGAGCGATTTTCTCTCTCTTTCGATTATAACTGATAGTTTTCTTTGTATAGTAGTCTGGGCTGGAATCTAATTCTTTCATGATTTGTAGGACATTGGACCAAAGCCTTCTGGATTTTAGCCGGCTGTCATCCTGATATTCCTGCCTTTAAATGCTCCATTGTTTTTTTCTCTCAAGGCTTTCAGTATCTTTTCTTTGATCAAGACATTTATTGCTTTGGCTATTACATGACCTGAGGAGTTTCTTTTCTGGTCCTGTCTACTTGGTGTTCTGTATGACTCATACTTTGATAGGTATCTTTTTCCTTAGATTTGGGAAGTTTTCTTCCATGATTTTGCTAAACATGTTTTCTGTGCCTTTGACCCGGGTTTCTTTTCCTTCTTCTGTACCTATGATTCATAGGTTTGGTTATTATTATTAATTTTTGTCTTTCTTGAGACAGGGTCTCCCTGTAGCCCCAGCTGTTCTAGAACTCACTATGTAGACCAGGCTGGCCTTGAGCTCACAGAGATCTGCCTGCCTTTCAAGTGCTGGGATTAAAGGCATGCACCACCAGGTCTGGCTAGGTTTGGTCTTTTTATGGTATCTTAGAGGTCTTGAGTCTTCTGTTCCTGAGTTATTTTAATTATTGACACTTTCTTTGATTGAGGATCCATCGTCCCAATCTTGTCCTCAAAATCTGGCATTCCCCTTCCTCCACCTTTCTACCAAGCTTTTGTTTGAGTTACAGAGTTTTTTATTTCAAGTTCTGTTTCACTTTGGCTTTTCTTCAGAGAGTCTCTTTATTGAATTCTAACTTCATGTTTTGAGTTGTTCAGCTTCTTCCACTTGAGTGTGTGCATTTTCTTGATCGTCATCCAGTCTTTGATTCTTCTCTTCTCTGCGTTCCTTGAACATATTTATAATTGCTATTTTGAACTCATTGACTTGTGCATCAGTTGGTTGATCTTATCAGGGAACATTATGATGAGGGCGCTAGTTTCTGGAGGAACCGTTTTCTTGGTTGTTTATGTTTCTGCATATGTGTGTGGACTTCTGTGGATCGTGACGTTTCTTGGTATGGGTAGGTGATCTCCTCCTTCTGAATGGGTATTGGTGTCTGTGGCTGCTGCTTCCCCAAGAGTTCAGGTTACGGCCCAGCTGAGAAGTGCTTGGTGTTCAATTTGGAGCCTACTTGATGCTGATATGCAAATGAGGGGTAAGAAATGATTTCAGTACAGCTAGGGATTGATGCAACTTTTGAGTCTGAGGTTCTAGGACTGATTGCTCATGGTCCCAGAGCAGGTGATTCTAGCTTACATCCCACTGACAATTGAAACTAACCACCAGAGCTGTGCGGCAAGCACCAGATGCTATCCTTTCTTGTCTTTCTGATTAGGTAGAAATCTACTACATTTGTCATCAAAGTTTTTTCTCTCTTGTTGAAGAATTGATTTTACCTTTTTTTCTCCTAGTATAAAAGGAAGATTTGATGAATTCCACGGTTATTGGAGAGTCCTTCATAAGACCCAGGGCAGAGTCAGTCAGAAATGGAGGGGGCTGGGACCAGTAGAACACAGTTTATCAAGAGCAGTGGCTCCTAGTGTGCCTGCATATGATGCTGAGCTGTGCTGGGCTCTCAAACTCTGCCCCTGGTAGAGGACATGGCTATAGAAGCCGATGTTTAGACCAAAAAAGAAAGAAAGGTAGGAGGGACGCCATTCTTCGATAGCAGTAGTAATCTAATGTTGAGAGCTGTGTTGGCAAAGACGTTGTCGGGGAAGGGGAGACACTGCACTGTCTGCTGGGTTGCTGTGAGTGCCCACTGTATGCTACGTGACTGCATGCAATCGTCCTCAAAGCTCAGTTACAATTTTCACAAGGCACAAAATCTTCACAAGGCACAAGGTACAGCTTTTGTCTTCCATCTTATCCTCCAAGGTGGCTGAAGAGATGCTCTTTGGACTGTGCATCCTCCTGAAAGACTGGCAGCTGTTCGTCTTAACCTTATGTTGTCTTCATCCTTTATTTTCAGTGACAGATGAAAACCTGGTAGAGAAAAGTCACATGGTGTCAGCAGACATGCCGAGCTCTGCTGAGGCATTTGGAACTTCTTTTGATTATTGAAAAGTCATAACCCCCAGTAATGATGCTATCTTCGAATGAAAATATTCCTGATGCTTAAGACTTCAAAATATGTTTGGTTTCTGTTATCCATTTTCGATACATCTAGTAATCCTTGTTTAACTTCTGAAAAGTTTTATGCCAGACTCCTGCTATCCTTACCACACATCCTTAGCAAATGTCATTTCACCTTATGTATAGTGATGATTTCAGATATTAAACAGGGCTTTGCTTGACCTGTGTCAGAACTTATTTCATAGACAGTATTCTAACTGTATAAAAAGGGGGCAGTCTCAGTGTCTTTCTTCCTCTCCCTACCCCTTCAACTCATCCTAGACAAATCCACTTAGCTTTTTATAGCATTTTCTCAAACGATGGGTAGCTTTACATTAAATACTCCCGACCTATTTACTTTTATAAGTGGGGTTTCTCTGTAGTATGCTTCCTTTGTACAGCTGCATGTATGGTGAGCCTTTCTTAGCTTTGTGGTTCTGATAAATTTTAACCATAGCTAGAGTGATCATATATTTAATTATTCACAACAGAACACTCAGAGACAGAAGAGAGAGCAGCTAATAATTATGCAAGGTCACCATTTACAAAGTGGGATGATCTGGGATAAACCGTGATAGAAAGCCAGGACCAGCAAGTGATCCTCTGGGCCAAATCTCAGCCACCACCTGCTTTTGAATAACTCACAGGCTAAGAACAATTCACACATGTGTAACTGTGCAGAAAAAAAGATGATCTCCCAACATGTGTAATAGTATACAATTTAAATTTGTGGCCATAATGACATGCTACTGGAATAGAACCACATCAAGTCATTTGTATGCCACCATTGGTTGCTTTCATGCTACAGGGGTGGAACTGAATGGCCTAAAAGATTTATGCGTGAGTCCTAAGGAAAAAGTACTCTGACCTTTGATGCAGAGTGATCGAAGTCACAGTCTGACTTCGACTCCTGTCTTTCCATGACTCTGAGTCTCCATCAGCTTGTTGTCTCCACTATTACTGGTGAATCTATAAATAATGGGAGCAGGTTTTCTTTCTAATATTAAAAGTGCTATTTGCGGGGATGTGCATATCTGTCCTGCAGTTTTCTATTCAGGGGAAGTCATCCCTCTTCATGTTTTTTCTCCATCAAAAAATACTAGAAGATCATTTAGCTCTTTAACAATATGTATTTGCATGAAAATACTCAAGTTATTCATTTTGAACAGAATTAAAATAGGGTTTCCTTTAAGCACTAAACAGCTTTTCAATATTTCCATTTTTATTAAGAAATTCTATCAGTACTTAGCAACAATCTTGTTTTTATCTGCAGGCTTTCTTTTAAAAAGCATGCACTGTTATTCTTTTAAATTATGTGTGTGTGTCTGTATGAGGGGATGTGTACATGAACTCTGGTTCCCGCTGAGGTCGGAGGTGTGAGGTCTCCCTGGAGATGGAGCTTGAGTGATGGGCAGGGTGAGGAATCAAATTCAGGTTTCTGGATGAGCAATATATGCTCTTAACTACTGAACTTATTTATTCTGTGAGACACAGACATGTTTTAAAACACCCTCCCTCTGTTTGGTGTAGATTTGAAGAAGTTGTAGGCATGGAACTTTCACACTCCACAGGGCATTTACCTGCTTGCCCAGTGACAGCTCCTTCAAAGTTGGCATAATTGCCTTTCAAGCCATGTACAACATCATTTTCTATTAGGTTTAGCAAAGCTATGTGCTTATGGGAACCACCGTTTTTCTGGTCAGACTGGATCGGTCAGTAGGTCCATGTGTGCCTTTGAAGAGTGTCAGAAAGAAACTCATACGGATCTAGAAAGTGCATGAATTGGAAGCTCAGGGACCAGTAAGATAAAGAAAAGATATTTTCCTCACACCAGTGTCTATTGATGCCCTGGCCTGACATCTAGGAAGCAGGATTGCTGGCAAATGGTGGGGTATTAGCTGCAGGTCTGGATTTGTAGTCTTCTGGCTCCTGAAATGTGCCATTTGTATCTTTTCATTTAGGGCACTAATTACATATAATAATTCCAGGTTTTAGTTTTCAAAAGAACCTTCATGAAAAGGAACTGTAGAGTTATTCAGTTCAAATGTCAACCCTAATTAAGACCCATCTCAAAATCATTAAAATCCAGCCCAACTGTTTAACATCTCTTTCAGCAGCCTCTCACCTTTAGCTGAACAACAGTGTACTTTCCAGTTTCCCTGTCTCCCCCTTTGTTGTCTAATTAATAGGAACCATTAGTTTGGAGAGATGAATTAAAAAAGGAAAGAATAGTATAATCTCTGTGTAATTCTCCAAAGGTTTTCTATGCCATAATCAAGGTGAAGAAAAAAAAAATCCGTACTGCAAATGTCCTGTATTTAAAACTGAAGGCCATGGTTCCTAGTGAAAATAGATGCTTAATGAGGATCAAATTAAGTGGATGGGGATGTGGAGGTGGCTTCTTGTGCAAAATGCTTGCTGTGCAAGTGTGAGAACTGGAGTTCAGATTCCCAGAATCCACAGAAAAGCTGGGCAGGCATAGTGGTCCCCTGCAATCCCAGCATTCAGGGTGGAGACACGGGATCCCCAGAGCAAGCTAGCTGAATCAGGGAGCTTTGGTCCATAAAGACCCTGCCTCAGTGAATAATGTGGAGAGTGATGAGGAAGATTCCTGATGTCAGCCTCCATGTGCACACGTGCAGGTACAGACACACATGTGCACCCCCACACAAGAATGCTTAGACACACATGACTGCACACATGTAATGCACACACATGCAGGCACTCATGAGCACACATATGTGTGCACCCACACAGACATGCTTAGGTACAAATGTTCAACCACACTTTCACATGAACATGCTCATCCACACATAAGCAAAAGTCTACACATCACACACATGTGCACTCACACAAGCACACACATACACATGTGTGCATTTATACAGATGAATGTGCACCCATAAACAAACATGCACACACATGTGTACTACATATAGACAAATACCCACTTGTGCACTCACACTACCATGCATGCACAATGCACCTGTACCACATACACATACACTTAAATAAATAAAAATTAAAAATCAAATGGCTAATAGAACCCGAGGCTTATTACTCAAAGGAACTAACTCCAGCCTTAGTTCCCAGTTCTGTGACTGTCAAAAGGAGATATAATTTCATCTCCCCCTTTTCATCAAGGAGAATGACCTACGGTACTTTTCCATTTTGTTCAATTTGTAATTTGTGATGGGACTTTATTGAAGAACTGATTCAAGTGGACATCAGTGTATATGATTTGAAAATACTGACTCTCTGCTATTCAGACAAAATAATGACTTGCAGTGTAGATGAAGAAGAAAATACATGATTTTCACAAGGGCAGAAGTGTGAGTTGCTGTCTTTCCACTGCGACTCCGGTGGGAAGAGTAAAGCAGGCGTGCACAAAGCCGTTTCTTGTTGTGGCAGCTGGGACGATGAAGACACCACCTTAGCCTTGCCCAGGCTGCCTGTGGGAGAGACTGAGGCTCATGATCTGAGCTGTTCCTTTAAAGAAACCGGGACAAAGCAGTTCTCGTGGATTTGTCCTGGAAATCCTCTATCCAAGAATTTTGGGAGGATTCAGGAGACGCTCATTCAGTAAGGTGCCTGTGTGCAGGTGTGAGGCCTGAGTTCAGACCCCAGAACCCGTGTCAAAGCTGTGCACAGTGGCTGGTGTCTGCAGCCCAGCACTGTGTGGGAGCAGTAAGGGCACAGACAGGAGTCCCCGGAGTTCCCTGGACTCAAGTCTGTGAGCTTCAGAGTCACTGCGAGATCCTGACCTGCAAATGAATGGAGAATGCTCTAGAAAAGACAACAGATGCTGATCTCTGGCCTCCGCATGCGAGCACATGTATGTGCACACACTCACGCTGAGGAGTGTGTGCACCCCTCCCCTTACCCACACATTTCGGGGACAGCTCCTGCTCCTCACTCTTCAGCTGTAAGGAGCAAGCTATGGGCTGTGTGTACGGTGAGGGTCTCTCAGGAACTCCCAGCAGCACCCTGGTCACCTAGCAGCTAAGTGTTTACTCAGAGCTGAAAGCTACAACGTTCCACTTTGGAGCTCTGTGCAGGAGACTCAAAGGGCCTGCAGGGTCTGCATCCTTCTCAGGTGGTGTTGGAGCTTCCACAGGAAGAATCCTACATTTTTGAGTCATTTTATTAAAACAGAAGACAATTTGACTCAGGGACTTGATATTTTCATTAAAGAAAAACTCAGGTCATCACAGGAAAAAAAAAATATATATATGTATTTCTCCATCTCAGTGGGGACTCACAAGTGACTTCGGTGCTGTGAATTAACTCATTTCTTAAATATCCATTAGGCTCTGTGTGTGTCTCTGCTTATGTCTCTGATTCCTGAACTTTTACCACAGTGATAATTATGACCTTCACTCTTCATAGATCATGACAGCATACCACTGTGAAAGTTGTTGATCAGGAGCAGAGAGCGTTGCAGAAAATACAGAGAAGCATCCTCACACTGTGAGAGTCTAAACCCAACAAAAGCACGGGTCACAATGAGTCACTTTCCCCTTTAGAAATCTCGCCATCGCCCTGTTGCTCAGTTTGGAGGTGAAGGGCAGTGGTTCTCGTAATCATCAAAGATCACACTGAAGTTCAAAGACTTTCCTGACATCATTCACTTCTCTGTCACGGATGTTAAAAGTAAATCTGCTCCACAGCCGGTAACAATCCTTCAGACTTTGCGCTGTAGCTGAGAGTGGACTGGTCTGTGGTTAAACTGTTTCTCCATGTTTCTTGAAGTTGGGTGTGTTCACGTGACTGATGTCTGGCTCACCAGCTCACAGGGTGCATAGGAAGGAAAGCTCCCACTTCTAGGCCTGATTCAAGAAATCAAAGGGAGAGACCTGGAGAGGTGGCTCAGCAGAGATGACTCTGGTTCAGAGCACTGGCTGCTCTTGCAGAGGACCCGGGTGCTATCCCAGCACCCACATAGTGGCTAACATCCGTCCTTAACTCCAGTTCCAGGTGATGCGACTCCCTTTTTTGGCTTCTATAGCACTTCATGCACATGGGCACACTGTACACATGTACACATACAGGTAAAACACTCATCCACATATGAGGAAGATAAATGGTAAAATCTAGTACAAGGGGACAAAAAGGGTGATGAAAGAGAAAAATGAGGATCACGTGATGACCCTGTGCATCCATCTAAAACAGGGAGCAAGCCATGGGGCCCCAGCCAGGAGCATCAAGCCCTAAAAGAAGATCAGGTTAGGGGTGGCTTCCCTAATGAGCCACAAATAACCCCCAGAAGCCTCTACAGCCCCAAAGGATCAGTCAGGTCCCCACACCCACCTCTGGTGTGCATAAGGATCTTGGGAGACTTTTTCAGAGAAGGGGAGGCAGGTAGGAGAGGGGCCAGACTCAGTGTCTAGTGATGGAATCTCTCCTCTTGTTCGAGAGTGATTGGAACGTCTCCCTTCAGGTTCCCCAGTCCTCAAGCAGTCCCTGCTCCCTGTTCTCTGGATAGAAGTGCTCCATGTGGCTAGCCTAGTCTCACCGAGAGTGCATGTGTTCGGAGTAGAGGTGTGGGGTGCTTCTCTCTCATCTCTGTGCACATTTGAACTCAATATGCATTTTTCAGCTTTGGAGACACTGGACTTGGATCTGCATGTTGGAACCAGATGGGACTTTAGAAGGAAGAAACATGTCGACGTGCCTGTGCCTATTTAGTGGCTCAATAGATGAAGCTTAAGCAAACCTACCCCTCTTCCTCTTTGGTACCTATTTGCATCCTCTTTTGATAAGAAGGTGGGGCTGAGTCTTAGTATGTTCCAAAGGCATGTAGATGGGCCATAGGTTGCACCCCAGCTTGGCCTCTAAAAGCTTCATGCAGTTTTATTTTCTCTTTCTCTCTCTCTCTGACTTGTAGTTAGATGATACAGCTTAAATTAACCAAAATGCACTTGGAAGAAGGCAGAGGGTCATCAATCAGGTCTCCCAGTGCTTGATGGAGGCGGGAAAACCAGGGACACTGCCTGGAATGAAGCTTCGTCATAACAAAGGCACCAACTGAGCAGAGGCACCAGAATTTCAGCATTTATAAACAACTCCATGCCATCTAAAAATACTCTGGTCAGCACAGCTTTTAAAAGACCAAATGAAAGCAGTATTCTTAAATTAAGAAATCCAGTCAGTTTATTACTGGTTTTAGTCATGTTGCTTTTGAAATTGTTAAACTTGGGTCATGTTGTCCTCTCTACTCTCTTGCTATTATTGAACATATACGAGAGGGAATTGTCCATATTCTGGTGTGGTATGATTTATGTAGGGTGTATCCACAATTCATAGATGGAAGGGCTAACTCCCAAGGTTATAGTATTTGGAGGTAGGGAACCTATCAAGCAGGTGATGCACTTAGGAGGAGGAGCCCATTCCAATAGTACCCTTGCCAAGGAGCCCTCCTCTGTGAGAGGCTATGTTGAGAAGAACTTGTGAAAGAAACCACGGGCACCTGGATCTTGACTTCCGCCTGTAGAGCTCCGAGCTGCAAAATTCTGTTCACCAGGTATCCATTCCATGATTTGCTGTTGTGTGACTCTGAAAACACCAAGCCATGAAAGGAATGTGGAGATGCAGACCCGAGAACGTTATATGCAAGATCAACTGCTTGTGTCTTTACAATTTTTTATTAGAATGAACAGTTCTAATTAGAGATCTAAATTCAAACAAAATGAGTAGTTGATAGGGATAAGACTGAGCAGGGCTCTGTGGAAAGTGACACAGAGGACACATTCTTTTATGGCAAGAACACAGATGTCTGCAAACCTACAGCCTGGAGGCTCCAGCTGAAGTTCTGTCCTGTGCAAGAAGCACTGAAGTCCTTACTCTAAGAGGACTACACTCTGCAATCTAGTTATAAATAAGTCTGAAGAGGAGTGTTCAAAGAAATGGGAATGCCGACTTTGTGGGAACCAAATAAAGCCAAGGTCTCAGGAGAGGGCTCTTTCGACCGTTCCCACTGTTGCTGGCAGGTGGAGGGAAGCAAAGCTCAGAAACCGTAGTGTGCACACAGTGACAACACTGTTTCCAAAGCAGTGGGGACAGAAACCTGATTGGATGGATTCCACCAGGATGAGGAGAACGAGATGGTCGGAGACGGTGGATACCAGCTTCATGCTAGATAACACAGAGGGTGGTGTCTGGGCTGCAAATGAAAATGAGTTCCACTGTCTTGACATACATTGTTCCAAATGAGGACTCGAGCTTGTGTTTATCAAATATTTATTATAGCTCACAATCAGCATGAAACTGTCACATCATGGGATCCTGCTTTCCTGTCGTCTCCTGTGAGGTCTCTCCTGCCTTCCTCGGTCAGCTAATCATCGCTTTCTCTCTTCCCCAAATACACATTTGTACTTTGTTGGAATCATTTATTGATGTGTCTCTCCCTCTCATTACTCTCTGAGTCCTTCATCCTTACATAATAGCCTGGTGTCTTGTAACGTGCCTTCCACAAATGCGTGGTGATAGAGAGAATGGATGAGCACCCTGTTTTAAGTCTGTCTAAATGATAACCAGGCAGAGGAGAGAGGAAATTGACGGAGTGTTGCCCATGACAGCTAAGTGCTCGTCCTCATTTACCTCATTGTTCCAAGATAACAATCCCGGGACTGGAGGGAAATAGGGAGGCTTATTTTTCAAATATAGTCTTGTATTTTCTTTTTCACTATGAAAAAAAGGCATGTAGGTGTTTCTGTTTCCCAGGTTTTCACTCTTCTCATCGTAACATTATTCACGGTAACTCATCATAGACACTAACGGAGAGTCTAGGTGAAGTCATCTGCTGTAGAAATTGGGACTTTGGCTCATGCGAACGTTACAGATTTCTGCATGTTCTCAGAGATTATCAGCATTCTAATGAACATAGCTATAATTTCAATTTAAAACAGCTGATTTGTAATACTGTGGCAATACTTTTCTGAGGTTGATTAGGCTTATTATTATTAATTTGAGAGTGTTGAACAAGGCATTGCTTCTCACATATGACTGTGTTAGAGACAATAATAAGGATACAATTAAAATAGTCACTAAAACCATGTTATTAAAAAGCATGGAAATTCATTAACACTGCTCTATACCTCAAATAATTACCTTGAAAGCCAGGCTGCTCCTAAGAAACCTCTTTCTAAAACTATGCAGTGTCTACCTACCTACCTATCCATCCATCTATCCATCCATCATCCATCCATCCATCTGTCCATCATCCATCCATCCACCCATCTATCATCCATCCATTCATTCATAATCCATCCATTCATCCATCATCCATTACTTATCCATCCATCCTCCATCCATTCATCCACTTATCAATCTTTCATCTATCAACTGTTTATCTTATGTCAAGTTAAAACATGGTCTTCATAAAATATTAACTTTAGAACTTCTATCAATTTTGTTACAGTTTTAAGGACTCTATCAAATAAAACAGAACATTCAAATTTATCCATATATTTATTTGGATGTGTAGCCAAAGAATTGGGGTTCAGAAAACACTAAGCCTATAGGCATAATTGAATATTCTTCTCCAATTATGGTTTTGAAAATTGTTGCTAGGTTATCATAAAAGCAAGTATATTATGGCTTGCTATGTTCTATCTGCTACAAATTGCTGACAGGGAAGTGTTACAAATAGTATCTATAGTTTAGCTAAATGTTAACACATGAGGACATTCTTCTTTGGGAAATATTTTCTATGATCAGAACTTCTGAAGAAAGGGCCATGTATCTCATTTCTAAACCCCAGGTGGTGTAGACACCTTCTCTGGAAGCTTAGCTTTTGGTTCATCAGGCTTAATCAGCTGCTTGGGACTTTGGATCTTGGGGAAGTGAAACAGGAGGAAGAGGAAGTCAGATGTTTCTCAGGGCTGATGGTGATGGAGCTGAGGCCCTCATGTGGCCCACAGGTGTCCTTGAGGCTTGGGGAGATGAAATTCTTTTTCCCATTGCTCACCTCTGTTTGGCTCCTAGGGTCCCATATTATCTGTCCAGATTCCTATAACTAGACTAAGAAAAGAAAAATGAGCTAAAGAAAGCCTGTCAACTTCTTTAGCATGTATTTGTGGGACATGTGAACCTCCACGAGAAGACTGAAAGAAGCATTTGAACACGAACCTTTTTCTTCCATGTGTGATATGGTACTGGAGTCTGTGGGAAATGCCAGAATGAATCCTGGTGTTTTGTATGCGTACCATGCACTAACAATGCTAATTTAAAATGAATGCCTAAGATACTGTGGATACTGTGAGAATTAGAGTTTTTTAAGGCTTTGATTAGGATTAAATTTAGTTTAGTTTTAGGTTTAGGGTGAAGGTTAGGATTTGGTAGTGTTACGGTTAGGGGTGGGGTTAGGGTTAGGATTTGGTTTTATGTTAGAGTTAACTTTAGGGTCAGGGTTCGAGTTAGTATTAGGATATGGAATAGGGTTCCAGTAGGATTATTGTTACTGTTAGGTTAGGGTTAGGGTTAGGGTTCGTTTTAAGTTTACGATTATGTTAGGGTTTAGTTTCATGTTAGGGTTATGGATAGAGTTAAGGTTAGGGTAGGATTCGGTCAATGTTAGGACAGGAAGACAGAGTGAGCCAACGGTTGAGAAGTGGGGACTTGGCTTTCTTCTGTGTCAGAGAAGGATGTGCATGTGCCTTTGCTGAAGGGTCTTACTAGGTGCTTCAGGTGTGGGAGGAGGAGATCAGTGGGTCCTACCTGCTGGGTAGCACCTTGCATTCCTTCAGCCTAATGGTAGCAGAACGGGCACCTTGGCCGCGGTGGTTTTTGAGCATCATACTGCTCTCCCATCATGACCTCAGCGGTGGGATGGACAGTCGAGCTCTTCTGGCTTGGCTTCACTCTGCTGTCCACATTTCCCCTTGTTATGAGAGCTGCCAAGAACTTTCCAGCACGTTTCATTTCTGTTTGTCTTGGCAGGCACAACTGATCACAGTAATTGAAGACTTGGGGGTTTTCTCTAGCAAACATCACCAAGAGCTTGCATCTGATAATTACAGAAAATGTGTTTCCTCAAATTTGCTGTGCACGTTTATAAAGTGGTGACACAAATGAATTGAGACTTTGTTTTCTTATTAAGCAATTTCAGGAATTGCTTAGAATTTGGTGGCTGTTGGAGTTAGAGAAATGCAAGTTTTCTCTCATTATTTTGTAGGACACCATGGAATATCTCCGAACATTTGTGAGAAGAGGTGGGTGGCAGACTGTCAGAACCCATTTTAGATGGTCAGCAATAAAACTTTGACAAAACAAGGAAAGTCATGCAAAATACAAAATGGCATCTTTATTCTTGGTAAACCTGGAACTGAAGTCACATTGCAGAGATGTGGAACAAGGAGCTCTCTCCCCTCTCTCCCAACCTCCCTCCCTCCCCCTCCCTCCCCCTCCCTCCCTCCTTCCCCGCCTCCTCCCTCCCAATCCTGCCTTCTTCATCTTCCCACTGCATTCTGCCCCTCTGGCACTCTTTCCATCTTAAGGTGAAGTCAGCTTCTCAGAGCTGTGTTAGTGAAGCACTGCTTTTGATTTCAGTGTGGGGATGTTTTCTAAACATCAGGATGAACTCTCGGGATTCTTCCTAGCTAAATCTTTGGAAGTCATCTAAATCATGCCTGCCGATCTCATGGGAGGAAAGAATGTGGGGGTGTACCACAAGAACACTGCACCGTATCTGAGAGAGCTTAAGTCTCCTTTCAGTCTAACCTAAATTTTGATTTTTTAAATTTCCAAAGCATGTATGGCAGTCTTCCTGAACTTCTGTAGGTCTGAGAAAACTCATCATGCAAATGGAGCCCATTAGAGAAGCTCCCATGTTACTTGATAAATGATACATATCTGTCATGCATAAAATCTAGAGCTTTGTTAATACATTGCAAAAATTGCATTGTGAGAGAACAAGAATTTATAAATACACATACTATTTTATCTATAACTTAGAAGTATACACTTCAAGAAAAAAGTATCCTCCAAATTCAAACAGAAAATAAAGACCACTTTACCTTCTTGTCATCATTTAAAAGTATTAAGCACAGGGCTGGAGAGATGGCTCAGCAGTTTGCAGAGAACCTAGGTTCCACTGGAAGCACCCACATGGTGGCTAACAACCGTCTGTAACTCCAGTTCAGGGGATCTGATGCCCTCTTCTGTCCTATGCAAGCATTGCACAACATGGGTGCATTTACATGCATACAGGCAATATACTTATACACATTTTAAAAAAGTATTAGGCAAAAGACTTTCTAAAATTACATGAGTTGTCTGAAATTAGGAAAGATATATTTCCAGAAACAAATCTGATTCCATGTTTTTTTTAAATCCAGTTCTCGGCAGTATTTAGAGTCACAAGATGCTTTCTATGTCTGATAATTGAGTCACAAGATGTTCCTTCTGTGGAAATCTGAGAAAGCAGATGGAAACAGGAGCTGTGGGCTGTACTGTTGCCTTTCTTTCTTTCTTTTTCTTTCTCTCTCTCTCTCTCTCTGTCTCTCTCCTGTCTCTGTCTCTGTTTCTCTCTCTCTCTCTCTTACTTTCTTTGAAATTACCCAGAATACTGCATTTCCAACTTGTGGGTTCATTTTCCACACCTCGGGTGGGCAATGGGACTTTGTGTTTACGTGTTTTATTTTGTAAAGGACAACAGCATGAAGCAGTTTCAAATCTCCACCAACCATTTCTTAGGAGGCTGTAAAAAATGAGCTATTGACCAGATTTTTGCTAGGTCACTTGTCAAATGTGTAACAGGGAGATGTGGAGTTTCCAGGCAACTAGAGTCTATGCTGTGAAACTACTTAGAAAACTGTGTAGGAGTTCTGTGGACCCTATTAGGTGTTTTAGAACAATTACAATTCTTTATTCTTTATGAGCCTACTACAATTTTCAGCAATATTTTATAAGTCCCTTTTCTAAACCAACTTCCCAAATGGTCTTAGGAAATTCCCTGTGCTTGAAGTACTTGTTTAAACACAATTCAGAGCTGTAGGAGGTGTGAATTGGCCTTGGTGAGTGTGAAGTTAACTTTTTGAGTGCAAAAAGGTCAAAATTAATGAGACTAGCAAATTCAAAGTTACATAAAGGACCACCCCAGTGTCTTCAGCAAACCAGCAGAAGCCAGGAGGAACATCAGTCCCTTCAGCACCTCAAGGCACCGAAGCTCAGGAGCTGCACCACCTCCTGCACGCTCACCACCCACGCTGTGAGGCTCACCAGTGCTGGGAAGAAGCAGTGAGGGCTTCTGATGGGCTTGAGGTGTTTGTAAGGTTTGGCATGAGACCCAGCAAAAATGAATGAGAGAGTCCAGCATGGTTTCGGGGACCAGTTTATTAAGAGGCATGGGGTAGCCTCTAAGCTCAGGAGTGGAGAAACTAGTAAGCTGCTTGCTTCGTTGGGGGGCCTTTTAAGGCGGGGAAAGTAATTAACAAAAACCAGGAAGCTTATCTGTGTTAAGGAGCTTTTCTCAGATGCTTGTGAATTCTGCAGGTTAAGCTGGAGTCCCAGGGTATATCAGTCCCCCTGAGTCCCGGAAGGCTGGGCCCTTTCTCTTCAGTGACATCTTACAGTGTTCTACTGACCTTCCATGAAGGAATGGTGCCACCTGAGCTATGACTTCCTTTTTCTTGTTGATGTAAAATAAAACATCTATCTCACCAAGAATTAAATGCCTCTACTGTGCAACCCAAAGACTTTCCAGTTCTTTGAACAAATGCCCCAAATGCATCAAGTTTCTGGCGGAGCGGATTCATAAAGCAAAGTAGTTATTTGTCTACTCCTCTTTTTCACATATCCCAGATTGTTAAGTGGTTTGTGATGGAAGGAAAGGAGAGTCATTGGAAGACAGAGAATATAGGATGTTAGAAATGTGCATAACCTGGGTTTTTGGTCAGTCATTGAAATAAAGATTATATTATCTGTAAGGTCAGAGAGATGCAGTAGACAGAAGGGACCAGAGACTCCGTTGGCAGCTAACAGGAACCAGATTTATTGAGAGAAGACCAGATGGGACTAGCTCCTCTGCACCCAGGAGTGGAGAAATGCTAGCCCCCCTTGGGGCTAGCCTCCCTGAAGAGATGGGGGAGGCTAGCTCCCTCACCCCCTATCTTGGGGCTGGGGCTTCGGGGAACCTGGCTGGCATGCCAGGCTCCAGATCAGGACGGAGGAGCTCCCTCCCAGAGAGTGCTAGAGGCAAACTCCCCGGGGGAGCGAGGGGATTGCCATGACATCTGATTGATGTTTAAGGCAAGCTTCTGGCCAGGAAGTAGTCCTTTTTTACAGTTGTTTGTGAATTCCTTGAGTCCTGAATCGTATCTGTTAAGGAAGCCCCATGTCCTTTGTGAATTTGGGGTCTGGAGTCTTATCTGAGCTACTTGCAAGGCTTAGATCTCTGAGAGGTTGTAAAAGTCAGTCTTTCCTCATGCATGTTTTGTAAACTCTGGCTCCAGGTTTCCTTCCATCTTCGAGTTTGAAACTGTTGGGGGTTTCATTCACATCTTACATTATCAAAGATCAAATCACTGACAATTCATTTAGTTCAGCTGCTTTGACCTTTTATTTTATTTTATCGTTTGTTTCTGTAGACAGGGTCTCACTGTGCATAACCAGACTGGCCTCAAACTTCTCTGTCCGCCTCATGTGTGCTAGGATTAAAGACATGTGTCACCATGTTTCACATCTGGTTATTTTATAAAAAAATTTTGCTTCAGTGAAAACCCATTTTTACTTAGAGTGCACCCAGGCCGCCGATGCATGGGGTCTCTCTGTCTTTCCCAGAATTTTAGCTTGTCTATGTCTTTATAAACGACACTAATGAAAAATGCTTCAGTCTGTTACAGACAGGTATAGTTCCCTTTTATAAATCCTGGTTCTAGGTTCAGTTGAGCTCCCTTCACTCTGGAAGAAGCTGTTTTGATTCCCTGAACGTGTTAATTTCAATGCTTTTATTCTGGGGAGGTTTGCATCCTTTAGCCTGTCCTGTTATCTGGCTGTAACATTGCTTCATCTCTTTCGATAGTGAAATAAAGTGCTCGCTCCCTATGCACATGGGATTATGCTTTCCATATGTCCGTGCTCGAATGTGTGTCCATGGGATTTGCATTGCATTTATAGTTAGATAACAGATTGCAAACATATTTCATAGGCTGCATATGGGTTGTCTTTAAGCCTCATTTTCTGTGGAAAATAACATGATAGTACATAAATCAGTATATGTATGCACAAGTAAACCCCTCTATGTGTATGCAAAGAATGTTGAGCTGTCTGGAAAGTATCTTTTCCTCTTCTGAGGAAGGTTAATGGGGAGTGAAGCATTCTGGGAGGAACTTGCACCCCACCTGTGATTCAGATACTTCACTTACCCCAAAGCACTGTCTCCCACAAAACGGAATTATGAAAGTATTTTCTTTTTTAGGTGATTTTAATACATTGTGAAAGCCAGGACAGCAATATCTGGCAGGTCCTCTTCTTGGGCATAAAACAGCCTGGTCCATTTTAGTAGGTACTTTAGATAGATTTAAAACTCACCAAAGAATTACAGAAACCAGGAAGCCTGGGCCCCTGTCTTCCAGCAGCTGGCCACTGCTTGCCTAGGCACTTTCACATCTTAAGGTGAACAACTATCGTCAGCTATGTGAGTGAGTCCAGGTACTGGGGACTTTAGATAAGGCTGTCTGCATCCTCAGGGTGCTGAACTAAGACGAAGTGGGAGCTAAAGAGATAGGAAGAGCAATTTGGAATGAGGGAATGCCAAATGACTGGGAGGATGCACCTCCCTGAGCAACCCAGTCAGGGAGGAAGATAGACAAAGACCTGTCATTAAGACCTTGTCATATCTGCACCCCACTCTGCAGATATGCCTGGCTTTGGCTACTGAGTCTCCAGACTTATGAAGCGAGGGTCCATCTTTCCCGCACTCCAACATTATGAAACACAAGATGGAGTGGTAGGCCTGATTAACTGACTCAGCTACCTGCTGTCTCTGAAATGAGTGCCCCTCTAGGATCTGAGGCAAAGGAATGAACACTATTCTTTGGTTTCTCCTCTGGAGATATAGCTTCTTAAGAACGTCCTGGAATTTTGGAGTCTTGATGAAGGCACCTGTGAGTGAGGCTCAGACTTCCTGGGACTGTCGGAGGGAGGGACAGTGCAGCTGTCTCACGTGTTTTCTTGAAATTCTGTTCTCCTAAAATCCTCACTTTCACTTCTTCTGGAAGGCTGAAGTGAGTTGTTATTTCCCAATATCTGTGGGTATTCTGACTCAACTCAGTGACAATACCTGTCAATATTCTGACTCAGTGACAAGGGGTCCCTGCTTCCCGCTACTCTCCCAGGCTTTCTGGCACTTGCTACTTCTGCTTGCACTGTGGAATTCAAAGGACAAGAAATGACAAGGCAGAGGGAAAGCAGGAATCAGTGTGCCTCATTTTGGAGTTGAGGTACATGGGTCCCGCAGGATGGTGGTAACACCATATTTCAATGTAGCTTAAAAACCAAGCATGGATTTTCTTCATGATTTGCTGTTTTATTTGATCTTTTACATAATTCAAATTTATGTTTAATAGAGATTTCATTTTTGTTTTAAATTATGTGTATGTGGTATTATGTGTTATACATATGTGCACATGAATGTAGTGCCCTCAGAGGCCAGAAGAAGGTGTCAGGTTCCCCAAAGCTGAAGTTAGAGGAAGTTAGGAGCCACTGGAAGTAGGTAAACTCAGGTCCTTTGCAAGAGCAGCCATCTCTCCAGACCTGACATTCTAATTTATTCTGTTGATCACAGATAGGCAGGTTTGGCAAAGACCTCATTTCATATTGTAGTACTCACAAACTAGACTTTGTGCTGAAAGCAAGTTGCTTAAAAGAAGCTGCATTTGGATGCTGTCCTGGCTGGCTTCAGGTGTCAGCATGGCACATCTGGAAGAGGAAACTCAAGTGAGGAATGGCCTTCATCAGATTGCCCTGTGGGCACGTCTGTGGGCATTTCTTGATTGCTAGTTGGTAGTCCCAGCCTACTGTTGTTGGTTGCACCCCTGGGCAGGTTGTCTTGGGCTGTATTTAAGAAGGCAATCTGAGCACAGCCCAGGAGATCAAGCCAGTCAGCAGTGTGTCTGTGTCTACGGGTTTCTGCCAAGTTCTGCCCTTACTTCCCCAAAGATGGACCGTAAGTGGTGAGTCACATATACTCTTTGCTTCCCAAGCTGGTTTTGGTCAGATTTCTATCACAGCAACAGAGAGTAACTAGGACGGTCACTTTGAGGGTATGCATTCTGTCCATTGCTTTATATTCGCTTTATTATGCAATTAGACTAGCTTGTACAGGCCTTTGAATTTAGATGAGATGTAATATAGATTGTCAAGTCTCGGGGAATCAGCAACAGAGAAAGAGAAGGAGGGAGGGCGGGAGAGAGAGAATAGTGTAAGAAGCCCCAGCCTTAGCTGAGGAAGTATTGGCAGCAGTTAAGTGCTGGAGGAGAGAGTTGGCTTTCTCTAAGGGCTTGACACTAGATAGGTTGACCAGGCTCCAGTGGACATCAAAGGATATTTGGGGACAAGATCTTGACTTGATAGGCCTTAATATGTATATATACATATATATATACACATATGTGTATATACGTGTGTATGTGTGTGTATATGTATGTGAGTATGTGTGTCTGTGATATGTATGTATGTATATATGTGTGTGTATATATGTGTGTGTATGTGTATATATGTGTGTGTATGTGTATATGTATATATGCCTGTGTATATATGTGTGTATGTGTTTGTGTATGTGAGTGTGTGTATATGTGTATATGTATGTATGTGTGTATAAGTGTGTATGTATGTATGTGTATATATATGTGTGTGTATATGTGTGTGTATGTATGTGTATATGTGTGTATATATACATATGGCAGAATACAGGAAATTTGACGGGTAGTAAAGAGAAGTGACGATAGGGGAGGGGTCAAATATATATTGTATGAAATTTGCAAAAATTCAATAACATTTTGTATAAAAATGGTAACATCAAGACTAACCTGCATTGCTCTGAGACTCTAGGAAGCTGTGAGCGATGACAGCAGTGGCTGGTCATGAGTGGCTGGTCATGAGTGGCTGGGCATGAGTGGCTGGGCATGAGTGGCTGGGCTGAGTGGCTGGGCATGAGTGGCTGGTCATGAGTAGCTGGGTATGAGTGGCTGGGCATGAGTGGCTGGGCACGAGTGGCTGGGCACGAGTGGCTGGGCACGAGTGGCTGGGCTGAGTGGCTGGGCATGAGTAGCTGGCATGAGTGGCTGAGCATGAATGGCTGGGTATGAGTGGCTGGGCATGAGTGGCTGGGCATGAGTGGCTGGGCATGAGTGGACAGAGGCACAGGTCTAAGTTACCACGACTTTGTTTCTCTCAAACAAATAGGGTTTTAAAATGAGTCAAATACATATTTTAATTGATAAACTGACTTTATATTCACCTATTGGAAACAGTACAACATATTTTACATCAGATTATGAAATATGGATGTTTTACTAAAAGACAGGAAGAGTTTTTCCAGTCTTTAAAGTAAATACATATTCGAAGGATCTTAAGGCATACCATTTATTCATATCCATATCTATTGAAATACTGTACAGCCACATACTTCAATAAATAGTTAAAAACCTGACCTCTTTTTTAAATCATTTCTGGATCTCAAAAACAACAATTTTTATTGAAAAGATTAAATAGGTACCTTTCAGCTGTGTTACAAAGCTAAGCACAGTGGGTAAATTAACAATTTTCAGTAATTTGATCAACACCATTGATTGGTTTTGATAATTCTGTTACTCAGGATGTTCCGACTTCACAGATGGGGCATTTCTGCATATGTGTTCAATTTGTTCTGAATTATCTGGGTAATATATATCTGGTAATAAACATCTAGTTCTCCAGTCTACTTTCTAGATATAGCATAAGTGTGTGATGAACTTTAACTTTTCAGTGAAGTTATGAACCCCCAAAGTGGCTTTATGTCTGAAACGCTCTTTCGAATCTTGGTGTTTCCACAAAGCACTCAGCACTGTGGTCTGGCAGTACTGTTCTTTACACAAGTGCTGCTCAGTAGGACCTTCACGGTGCAACAGGACTTATGTTTTGAATAAATTCACTGGAAAACATAATCACATTGTTTGTAGCTAAACCAAGGACTCAAAGGAACACATTAAGAACCCTAACATCCACGTCTTCCTTCCCTCCCTCCTTCCTCCTTGCTCTCTCTCTCTCTGCTGCTTCTTCTTCTTCTCCATCCTCAACTGCTCTTTAGTTTACTTTCTTCTTTCTTTGAAAAAGAAAATTTAGGGGCAACGAAAAGAATCCCACAAATGGAACTTGTGGGAAACATTATGCTGAAATGAATAGTGAAAAAAAATTGTTACAGATCAAAAGATAAATCAATTTTATAAAATTGCTATTCTGAAATTGCAACAATCTTGTACAGTCAGGATAAAATGGAGTAATCAGACATTTCGTATGTCCATAATGTAAAATCATCTACTTGAACATTATATGCAATACATTTACACAGAAAAGCAAATACTGTAGCCTTATTTGAACAATATTGAACTCATAAATACTCATGGTTTCACTCTGTCCAGGGGCCTAAGGACTAGAAATGCTGCGGTAATACAGAAAACATAGTGGATACCTCCTCTATTAAAATGTCACTCAAAGTCTCTTCTAACATAAAGGCAATACACATAGCTACTGAGCTATGACGCACTCTTGTCACACTCTATGGAAAAACACCAGACTCCACAAATTCGGAATCATGACAACACTTCGAACTAATTATTTGGTTCATCTGTAGTTTATACCTCAGTTTACCTCACATGTACCCTACAAACCTTACAAAGAGGAGGTATTTTTAACTCTAGGAAAACGGTCACTGTATAATACGCATTCTTGATCAGTTCTTCCCCTAAACAATGGTGTCGATGGCCAACACTTCGGGACAGCACCACTATTTCTAGTAAGTAGATTACTGTGGAGCGTGCTACTTTAAAGCTGCAATACAAAGAGAATATTCTGTTGTTTGCTCACTAATTCCACAAAGAATATTTTTAGAAGCAAATAACCCATAACTTTAAATTCCATCTTTTTTTTTTCAAAACTCACTTTGAATATATCAGTCAAAATGTCAGAAATTTATTACAGCTAGTAAATTTAATAGCATTGTGCCGTATTATTGCCACGTCATGGGAAGACTATATTTACACCCCCTCATTTAGGATTCAGTTTTCTAATTAAAATTGATTTAATTAATGATGGTGTGTCTTTTGGGGTCTAAATTTTATTTGAAAAAAAAATCGCAATTTTCAAACCATCCCTTCTTGGGTAAAATATTAACTATCTGAAATAATCCCTGTAAAAGTTCTCGTGTCTGATTTTAGGAGTAGGGTCTTTGTTGATGTTAGGGTGTGCAAAAGGTCACTGTAGAAATCTAGGTGTGCTGAAATTGGCAACTTCATCAGACCTGTAAAATGGCTTTCAAGGCTATGGTCTTTCTTTGGTTAAAAGTAAGACCACCAGCCTATTCCTGTAGTATATTAGACTAACAGCATTTTCCTTCAAAAAATGTAGGTTTTGTTCTTTAAATAGAAAAAATGTAATATTCACAATCGTTTAGTTAATAGACCCTGTGATATCTTCATCACAGGGATCTCATGTCTGTTTGATTATGTCTTACATGTGTCATGTAAGAAGAAATAAAGCATGGTGCATCTTCATTTTTGGCATCATTTTGAGCTGAAATGACTATAGACAAAGATTTTGTGGAAGAATTAGTTACTGCAGGGCTGGAGTAGCTGCATACTGCTATACAAGAATTGTTAAAATACATTTTGGAATTTTAAAAAATACGACATGCATTCCTATCAACTGAAGGATGTTTTCAGATGGAAAATAATGCATGGTCTCTCTCACACTGACTCACTGATCACAAAGCCAGATTAATTTTGCATGCTTATTGTTGTGTACCGTCAGGTGGTAGGACTCTGGGTCCTTTCTACAGCCATCTTAGAACTTTGACTTGTAACTTTGAGTAGAAGGTTGCTGTATTACCAGGGTCCCAGGAGCGGACCGTGCTGTCGTCTTAAAGGTACTTCCTTCTGGCACCGGAGCTAACAGTTAACTTTACCCCATGCTGCACTTGCTGGACTGTGGTCTTAAATTGCTTTTATTGTGAAAACTCAGTGAAAGAATGCAGCCCAACAGCTCATTGGTCCTGAGCTACTGGGAGGCAAAGCTCTCAAACCCCATGGTATTGAAGGAATTCGGCCCAACAGCTCCTTGATTCTGCAATACTGGGAGGCAGGATGGAGCTAAACTTTGTCCGTGTAGTTTATGTCTGCTTCCAAGTTGTAAGATTGAGCAAAACGGTATATATTCATCGGAGACAAAGAGAAAAAGACTAGTTTTATGAAGGCACACCCATGCTGGACTGACAGGAAGGGGAAGCCGGGCTGCATGGCCAGTTCTATAACCAGGCTCACTTCTGAACCTGGGTGTCATGCGAGCAGAGACATCTAGAGATGTGTTTACTTTGAAGAAATGATCTGAAGGCATTATTATTTGCTCTTTTTATCAAAAAAGAAAAAAATGCATCTTGTAAATGTGAATTGACTCTTCTTGAAACAGGGCACTGAGCGCTTGTACTGCAGCCTTAAAGAATCACGTGTTCACTGCAATATCCGTTTTTGTAAACTACAGCCTGCAAGCCAGCAGGCCATGACTGAATGCCTTTGAAAAGTTGTAGATTACAAACATGAATCACAATTAATATCCTCTAAAAGTAATTTCAGAGCTTTCACATCTTAAAAAAGGACAATGTGTATGCCTCACAAGGTAACGCGGCTAACCAAAAGGAGAGTAGAATTAAGTATTTACACAACGAACAATTCCACAGAAGTCATCCTGTGTAAGCTGATTACATCCCACGCTGCTTTTAACAAACTGTACCAGATTGGATCCAGTCATCAGCACTTTTAGGACGCTTTAGAAGCCTTTTATGGGTCTTTAAATTCACTGTAGGATGGCATTCTTCAGGTAGAAAATGCTGGTGAGAGAGGAGAGTGCCAACACCAGGTACCCGCAGGAGAAAAGAAGGCCAGCGCTTCCGGTGATCCCATACTGGGCTGTACTTGGAGCTGGAAAGAAATGAAAAATTCTGGATCAAACCTCATTCCTCTCTTTCATGAACTTGACAGTAATCAAAAAGCAGGTGGATAGGTTACGGAGAGCCCTGGCTTTGGGGGTCAGGCAGGCACACTCTGAGGTTTTAGTTTTCTCAAGGACAGAAGAGCGATACTACAATCCACTGGTAGAGCTATGCTGAGAACTAGGACGTAGGCGGGACAGCACAGCACATGGGACCAGACATCGCTAGATGCTCACAAACCACCATTCTTATATTTGCTCTCACAGGCAACGATCACATGCATACATTTGTAGAGCTTTTGCTGATCAGTCAAATAGTGCATTCAATGAATTCAATGATGGGAAAAAGGTTTTCCTTTCAAACAACTTTGTTTTCTCTGTGGGTAGGGAAAGATATTTAAACTATAATAGAATACTCTGTGCTAGGCTTGTTTATACAAACTAGTGACAGAAAAATTGTCATATGAATCTGCCTTGGCAAAGCAGGGAGGATTTTTTAAAGTTTTACTAAAGGGAGCTGACATTTGGATACAGGGAGGAAAAGGAGCAGGCTCAGGTCTAAAAGCAGATCAGTCTTGCTGGGCCAGAAGGGGAGGGAGTTAAAAATGAAGCTCCTGGCAGATAAAATGACCTGGATTACAGTCCAAAGTTTACACTTTGATAGTGAAGGATGTTTTGAAGAGTTCAGATCAGCCAGATATACAGCTGCCAATATCCATTAGAGAGAGCATAGCTTGACACACAAGAAGCCTCTTCAAGTTCAGAAGGTTTAGCATGCACCTATGGCCCACCAAGTGGGTCCACTGCATCTTCTAGGGAGGTCCTTGCCTTCTGATTTATAGATTATATTGTTCCTAAAATCGAATATAATAGGGGAGCTCAGAGTATCTCTGAAACCAATTCCTCAGTATAGTATGTATAATATGCAATAGCAAAAAAAAAAAAAACAGTCGCAAAGGCCCCACAGGTTTTCAGATAACTTCTGTTAGGAAGCTTGGATTGCAAACATCTTCTGGCAGATATCAAAATGCCACAAAGAAATACCTGATTTCACCCCTAAAGCCACAACTCAGACCCAGGAGCAGTCTTAGAGGGAGGTGGTGAGTTTGAAGACCAGCAGGTCACTTGCAGTAAAACCTTCAAAACTGACTGCATAACAGGAAAACAGAAAACACCAGGCAAGACAGACAGAAGTACACTCTGAAATCACAAATTCTTTGATCCTATTGTTCACTCGGGCATTTCCTGAGCATCTTTATATGTCCAGACTCCTCTCAGGAAATATGAACAAATGAACTAAGAACTGATGGTAGGTGTTTTCATACCTCTGAGACACTACAGAGCTGGCCTTGGCCAGTGGGGAGGTTTCTCGGTGGAGCAGCCTGATTCTAGCTGAGTAGGAATCCAGCATGAAGCACTACTCTTTCATAAACAGAGGAAGAACAACTCCCAAGGCATGGGGTGCATCACAGCTGAGGCTGTTCTTGATGGAAACGGGAGAAGGAAAGGAAGCCTACAGCTGAAGCCTAAGAAATTTAATTTAAAATATTTTATTTATTATTTTTTTTCTACATATGTGAGGGGATTGCCCGCATGTATGTAAGTGCACCTGTGTCCCGCAATGCCTTCAGAGGTCAGAAGAGGCCTTCAGATTCCCTGGAACTGGAGTTATGGATGGATATTACCCACCAGGTGGGTGCTGGGAACAGAACCCGGGTCTTCTGCAAGAGCACCCAGAGCCAGATCTCCAGCCCCAAGAAATCTAATTTAAAATCATGGAGTTCCTTATTTTTTCCTTGATGAAGGCCTAGAAGAATATTTTAAAAATATGACTATTTGTCAATAACTATTTCAGGGCTGTTGTTTTTTAAGAATCTTGAGTGTAATGAAACTGGTCCAATAATGAAGGAACGATTATGAAAAACATAAAAAAATGGTTTTGTAAAAGAGAAGGAGTTGAAAACTAATCATACAAAGCAAAAATCAATTACTTTTATTTTCTTGACAAATTAGAGTTTGCACAGAAGAATTCAGAAGACTTCCCAGCTCACATGTCATTAACCTGCCTGTCAGAGCAGGTTTTCTAAATTCCGTCTGGAAGCTGACTAACCTCAGAGTCCTCAGATCCTGTCTCTCCTGGTATCACCCTGCATTGCAAATATGTGTTCACATGTTCATTTCTAGCATCAGGTTGTGTTTCTGTTCCTCTTTCCTGATACTGTCTGGACACATAATAGATGCTCAAGAAATGACTACAGGGGTTAGCAAGGGAATACAGTCAGGAAGGAGACGCCAGGGAGTGTTTAGTCAGCCTTCTCGCCCTCCTAGGAAGGAGCCTGCCCATTGAGTGCACACTGGTGCACTGTTCTCAATCTAGCAGCCTACAGGTACAGAAAAAAAACAAACACCTAGAAATAGCAGCAAGGTTGATGTTTGGGTTTTCACCTGCATGAGAATATTTTAATTTTCTCCCAAGGAAACCCTCTGCAAGAGTTACTTTTGTGTCTCTGTGGCAGGATACACAGCAGACAAACTTAAGGGAGGTTTATTTGGAGAAGGTGGCCAGAGCCAGGAGATGCAGAATCTTCAAAATCAGCCCCTAGGAACTGAGTCTCCAAGTAATCACCCTATGTTGATGGGCTCCCTAGCTGTCCAAACAGACCAGAAGCTGCAGGCCAAGTGCTCAACTCGTGAGCCTATGGTGAACATTCTGACTCAAGCCATGACACCTCTGTGTGTTCCTTTAGAACAGCAGAGCTTTCCAGCTGTTCTGCTTTTAACAGCCACCAAGCTATTTCTCTGTCAGACCATGAGCCTCATGCTGCCCAAGTTCCTGGTACACACCATTCTTTCTGCTTAGCCTCAGCTGCACTGGGATTTTAAACATGTATTCATCTGTGTTATTGTCCGTATTCAGAAATATGTCCATTTGTAGATAAACACTTTTTATCTCCCAACAGCTACAGGAAACTCTCCAAGACCATTATCTGCAAATTAGGGTAGGGAGAATTTTGAAAAGCAATCACCTAGCAGAGAGAGGCTCTGTTGCCTTTTTCTATGCTTTCTAGTCATGGAAATAAAGTCTCAGAGTTAGAATTGCTCAACAGTGTCCTCCAAATAGGCTGGAGTTTCTGTTTACTCTGTCCCTATAAACTCAGAAGCAATTTTCATGGTGTGCTACTGTGCTTTGAAATGTTCTGTCAGTGCAAGCTGTTTTGCATAATTCTAAATGGCTTTGAACTTGGCATGGTTCCATCATGCAGCCTGAGGCACCTCAGGTTGGCCTGTAAACATTTCTCCATGTGCCCTTGTATATTTTGCGGTGTGTGTGTCGCTGTGCACACATATATACTATATACAGTATATGTAAAAATACAATATAACCTGTCTCTAGTCTGTAGGTTTTAGTTTGGACCTTTAAGGCATTTTCTTGCCGAAAAAAAGGGGTTTTATAGAAATAAAAATAGAAGCCCAGCTGTGTTCTTAAGGTGGCTGATTGTCCCTGCCACCCACTGAGCTTTAGCATGAAAGAATTGGGAGAAACTTCAAACTGGGGGTTTCGTAAACTGGCGTTTGACAGATTTTCTCTTTGTATATGGCTGTGTCAGGGTGAAGTTAGTTAGGTTTTATAGAGCATCTCTGAATGTGGAGCTTTAGTGGTGACTCTGTCTTGTGTATTCTATTTTATTCTTGGCATCTTGTCAGAAAGGTCATTCCAAACCAAACTTTGTCCTGTCCGAGGTGCTGTCCTTCCCGCATTATGGATCAAGAGTGTCCTAAGGTTTGGTTCTGACCGTCTTTTCCATGTTTTGGATATTCTATCTACCTTGTGAGGGACTCTTGGCTCTTCACCTTCCATGAAAGGCAGTGCTGATCTGGGGCCCGATTCTCCATTAAACACTCCCCTCCTCACGTGGAGGACTTCGGCTGCTCCCAGAGACTGTCTGATAGATGCCATGTAAATGGCTTTGTATGGAATGGAGATCTTCTGCAAGTTCTCAGGCCTGCTCTCCAGCCTGGTCCTGACTGTGCATCCAAATTCTGCAGGAGACACAGGGGAAGGTTGCCCTTTCCTAGGACACAGCCAGGCCTCCGCAGCTCTCAGTCAACCTTGTCTCAGAAGGCTTCTTTCTGTGCCTCTGTGGTCTTTGGACATTTAAATTAGTTTTGAACCTCAGTTCCTGTAAGTTTTTGTTTTTATCATTTTTATTTGTCTTTAAAAATCACTTTATTATACAGAACTCACAGATTAAAAACTCACATGACTAAATTAAAGGTAGCCACCCAAAGAAAACACTTGTCTAGACCCAAACTCCTTACATCTCAGTGAGTTCCTGTACGTTTAGAAATGATCATTCTGAAACACTGGAGCTTTGCACACGGTTTTATACATTTACCATCAATTACATGTTTATGGACTTACCCATGCAGCCTGACCTCACCCCTCACAGTCTTGCTTAGCAACCTGCCTCTTCACTTGAACTCGTAGTCCCCAAAGGCAGAGCCCATGCTACGCTTTAGAAATCTTTCTTCTCTTCCCTAGCGGCCATCACAGCGACTACGTGCATGAGTGCTTAATAAATAACCGTGCCTTGTATAGTGACAGGAGGTTTTACACAGCATTTGTGTCCTGCCTTAGATCTTCCCATTGTTAGTTCTTTGGCTGTTGCTATGCCAACCAGTTGTGTGTAGGGCACACAGTTCTGAAGTGGATTCCCATGGTGATTGAGAGAGTCCCCAGCAGAATGGAGCCCAGCCACCAGAGCAAGCACCAGCTCAGTGGCACAGCTTGGGACTGGGTTAGAGCCCACCCTCATGTCACTTGGTCCCACTACCACCGTGCCTCAGACCCTCCCCAAGCAGTCACACGCCCTTCATGGGGGAGCACTCAGATGACAGTGCTCTTGCTTGACAAGAAGAAAAAGAATAGACTACAAACACTGCATTGACTGCAACTTTACACCCCCTCAGTGCATAGAGTACTGCACATAGTAGATGTACAATACACTAATTTGGGATGAATAAATCAATTGAAATAAGCAATTACCCTCCTGGACATCACTCTCTGGCTAAAAATAATTTCCACAGTCACCTCATTTTTATGAGGTCTGTATTAAAAACACGGTTAGCAGGTCATACTATTAAGAATGATAAAAGGGTCTTAAAATTTTAATGAAAACTTATTTCCCCTTGTAGATACCCTGAGGATCACCCACTGTCTTACACTACCCCCACACTGGCTCCTGTGAAGTCCTATCTGCTGTTGTACTTCTTAAATACTTAAAGGCACTCATTGGTGTTTGTGGCTTTATTGTGACTTCAACTATAAAATTCCCACAACCTTGAAATGCTCTTTCTTTAAGGTCTATTTCTGCCTACTGTGATCTAACTTGTAAAATGGGAAAATGGGAAATATAGTCATTAGGAAAGGAACTTGAGGGCTGCACACAAAAAATATGTTATATAATTCTCTCCCAAAGAAGGGTCCAAAAGATGAAAAGGAAAAAAAAAAATTTTACAAGGCCCGCACCACAGAACAACTCTGCTGAGGGACTCCATGGGTTTCTAAGGCTCTTATAACTTCCTGCCAAAACAGAGACTGTGTGTAGCTCATGAGATCCTTGAACCCTAGTTAAGAAGATATTAAAACACCAGGAAAGTGCTTTTTAAACTTTCACATTGCAGCGCCTTACCCTCACTTGCACATTACATCACATTGAAAAGATGTTTCCTGCACTCGTTTCCCGCATTCATACTGTCTGTCTCTTGGCCTTGGGCTTTGTACCCACAATTCCTTTGGTCACAAAAGGTTAGGAACCTGGTCCCTTCCTCAGTTAAAGGCTGTTTTCATTGAAAGGTGCCAACACTTTGGCAGTGTTCAACTAGCCTTCATCTAAATGCACACATCAAACCTAGAGCTTGAAAATTGATCTTTTAGATTTAAATCAGAAAATATTTCCTTAGAAACCGCTAAGTTATGTCCTGGAGATCACAGTCTGTGTCCAATCGATATTTACTGAACACCTACTATATGTTGGGCTGATGCCTGCTGTTGGATGCACAGAAATGGGCAAGACCCAGTTCTTAGATTTAAGGAAATTAGTGTAATTGGATAAAACATTCCACTCTAGCAGAAAAGGACCCAATTTCACCAAATCCCATAGCTTTGGAATTCTGTGAAGACAAACTTTGGAACAATCCATTCTCCTTTGTCGAGGTGACTCGATCAGAAATCCAGTGAGAAAAGATACTGGACTCATGTCTTTTCAAGCCAGAATGAGGCCTGAAAGGAAGGGACAGCCCAGTGGTTAGACTGCTCTTATTTATTTAACATCTTATTCCAGGCTTTCATAACTCTCATTACATTTTAATATCAAATGTAGTAGACATAATCTTAAAGTATCTCTAAATCTAATATTAAAATAATTTCAGTCTAGTAAATTATCCAACAGATACCCATTTAACTAGGGATTTTACCCCCCAGATAAAATATGAAATGAGTTTGTTCTATATATTATGCTGGAAGTTAAGGAATTCTATTTGGCAGCCTTAAATAACTGACGGTGATTCCTAAGACTGATAGTGACTCGGCTCCTTTCACCACTGTGAAGACTCAGCTTGGGCCTTTTATCGTTTCAAACACAGGAAACCAATAATAAACATTTCTTAATTGGATAGCAGTGATAGCTGAAGATTTGTTTGCTGGACATTCACTTGACTTGATTATACAGGCAAAGTTTCCTTGGTATCAAATGTGTCAGCATGTGTGCCTGCTCTGCTGCAAGTCTCGACTGCATCTGAGTCCCCTGCCTCTCTCAGGTGTACAAAATCATCCTACAGAGCCTCCGCAGAAGACGCAGTGCTGTTCAGTGTTTAATTTTAAAATGGTGACTGTGTCACTTTGGTTCTGTTGCAGTGACGTTCCTACGTCCCAGCATGCCGCTGTCCAGGGGTGATTGCTAATGAAACCAGAGCCACCTTCAAGTATATGTGTTCTAATAGGAACATTTTGTTTCACACTAAATTTAGCTATAATCATATTTACTGGGGACATTTGGAATCATTACAATTGTCAAAAAGAATTTCTTGAATTTTCTATGAGTTTATTTCTAAGACTTGAAGGAATCACAGATGTTGGTTTATTCTTAGAATGAGGTCGGTTTAAAAAGGTTTAGGTTACATAACTGTACTTGGCTTAACTCTTTTAAATCATGAAATTAGAATTTTCTCCCTTCTAAGGAGGGAGAAGTCTGTCAAATGTTAATTTCATGGTTATGACCCCTACCCCTACGAGAGATAAGTTTCTAAGAAAGGTCAGCGAGTCCTGTGACTTCCCTGCTGATCTTCCTGAAATCTTCTATATTAAGCTATTTTTTTGTCTATGCTATTTAAACTTCTGATGTTCTCACAGAATCCAGGTTATTATTTTTTTTTAAAGTTTCAGCATTATGGCAGCTGCCAGCTTACAAAAAGAACATCTTTATCCCCATGTGAAAATTAGAAATAAAAAAAGTCACGGATAATGGAAATGGAGGTTTTCATCTGCAAAATTCCTGTTTATTACAGTCAACAACAGGTTTTTTTTTTTTCAATTTATCATTGAAGACAAATCCCAATTCCCCCATCTCGTTGACGCAGCTGGCTGGCTGCACTGTGCGTAATGCGTAGCACACAAGAGCAATGTCTATTGTTACAGAACTGCTTATCTGTGTATTGAAAGCTTGCTGAAATTGGCATGGTCTAGATGTTCAATTAGATGCACAAATTGCCTAGTTCAATATTCCTCAACTGGTCATAATGGTTTTGTGTGTTTTTCTTACTTAAGGTTTCCATAATGCCATCTTTTTTTACTCCTTGGGAACAACGTAACAGTTCCTGTGAAATCTCAGTCAAATGCTAAAGATAGAGTCCTATGTCAAGCTCAATGTCTCTTCTAGGAAGTCGCCAGGCTAAATCTCAGCAGCTGTGGGGAATGAACAGGAGAGGCGGTGTATTGTTTGCTCACAGTGAAATAGAATTAGGTGTGGGGCTTGATTGAGGGTGGGGGCCGGACTGTGTTAAGTGGAGGGACAGGAAGGGCTCAGAGGAGAAGAAATGAGGTGAGTGGGTGAAAATGCTGAGCAGGAGCAGGTGGGAGGAAGCATCCTGTCAGAGACAAACATACGTTGGATCCCTGCAGTGCAGGCTCTCCTCTTGGGTAGGTTGAGCTATTTTCAGGTGTTTATCAGGTTACAGGTGCCTACTAAGTCCAGTGACTTTGAAAGCCTTCAAATATTTCACCTTCGAAGTGCATTTGGTCTGGTTTTTGAAGGGTTAGAAACAAAATAATGACAGTTCGATAAAACATAATTTTTATATCTTGACCTCTGAATCCCGAAAGCAATAGACACCATGAGCGCTTTTTAAAGTAAAGCAAGAAACAGCCCTTCAAAACCCTTGCAGCAGGCTGTACGTCCTCAGCACCAGAGAGAGGTATGGTGGATGAGGGCTGTGAACATGTAACTTTGCGTCTCTCCACTAGGGGGCAGAGCCCCAGGCCATTTACTTATGCACTCAGGTAGGAGGGCTGTCATGTGGGTTACCACGACAGTCCTTACAGCACCTATTATTTACTTAGTTGTTTGCATCATTAATATAGGAGTCTCACCCTTTTGTTTGGCCAAAGGATCGTCTTTAGGAAGATTTAACTATAAATAAGAATAACAAAATACTGAAGCCTTGTCAACTTCAAATTTCTGTCCATTCAAGGAGGTTAGTAATTCTCTTGAGTTGTTGTATCAGAGATAATGCTTATAACGGCCCTGCTCTGTTTAAGTCAGTTTACAAAAGCAATTATATTTTTTTCAGGTGCTGATAATTAGTAGATTGACGGGAAAAACACTCCTCTTAAATTTGCTGACATTTGTTAAGTGAAATTCACGAGCGAACGGTCAAGTCTTTACATAGCGAATCAGTTCAGTCATGGAATGATGGTCAGACATAGGTGAGCTGTAACAACCCCAAACTAATTTATTTAGGTAAATATAGTTATCTTTACCTAGAGGTTCAGTTTGCCTCCTACAGTTTGTAAGATTACATACCTGACACAGAAAGGCGTCTTGTCAGTGATCCGTTCATTCACGCTTACATGAACCCATTAGCAAATATTTGTTGACTCTATAGATGCAACTGACTACAGCAGGGAGGGGGTGACACAGGACTTATAAAACCCTCTTTCGCACCCCCTTTAGTTTCATTCCCTAGTTTGAACACGGCTGTAAACTCTTTTACAGAAGGGATCCAAGTCCCAAGTTAGTTAACATTAAAGTAGGAGAGGCTCATCGGTTTACAGGAATCTCTCCACAGGTAGCAGGAGCCAGAAGACTTGCCTTACAATACGGGTCAGGGTGCCAGGGTGCCAGGGTGTGTATGCTCAGAAGAGCGGGCAACCCCTTCCCACAGTCAGCCAGGAACCCAAGGCAGTAGCCCCACAACCACATGGGCCTGGGTATCAGCCATAGCCACAGTGGCAGAAAGATGGACCCTGCCCCAGAGTCCACAGAGAAGAGTGGCTGGGCTGCCTGCCTGGCTTGCAGAACCAAGAGCTGATCCAACTGTGAGCTACCTTCAGATTTCAGGGACTACCTTCCTGGCGATTGCTTTACACAGAAGAAAGGGAGGAAAACCCAGCAAAGTCCTTTCAGATCAGACCAGCTCACAAAAACTATAAAACTGCATAGAGGAAGGTTAGGGATGGACGGAACTAGACACGTGGCTCAGTTGGTCTAGTGCTTGCCCAGCCTGTAGGAAGCCCTGAATTTGACCCCTGGCTCAGGAAAAGCCAGACTTGATGACATGGGCCTGTAAACTCAGCACTTGGGGAGTAGAGTTGGGGAAATCAGAAGTTCAAGCACATGTTCAGCTGCTTGGCAAGTTCAAGGTCAGCCTGGGCTATGTGAAGCCTTGTCTTGAAAAGAAAGGGAGCAAGCGTCCCATAGCCCACATGAGCTCTTAGCTCAGAGGGGCATTTGCAGAGGACTGCCAGTTCTAAGACGCTTGTTCAAACCTTGTGCAGATGAAGTTGTGTAGCTCTGTGCTGTGCCCACGCCTGTTGCTTTCTACCAACCTTTCCCTACTCACAAAACCAACCCAGGCTCCTTGTCAGAGATGCTGGGGTCAAACTGTTCAGTTGAACTGAAGAAAATAACCACTGGCCACTTAAAAAACCAAGATCACTCCAGTCTATCATTACTCCAGCCCTGGAAGAGAGAATTCATGTCTAGACACACTCTGCACTGCATTCAGTGAGGAAGCTTGACCACAGAGGCCCCATGCACACTGACATCACCCACCCCGAGTAAAATGCCCACACCTGCACTCTTCCCAGTGAGAACCTAATCCTGGTCAGGACATAACTGTGTTCATTTTTATACCACTTTTGTGGTCAGATGATAAATACAGATGATATAGAAAATAACATGAAAATGTGTACAAAGAGAATTCAGAAAGAGTGGCAGAAAGCTTAGTCAAGTACAGTGCTCACAAAACATAAAGCAAAATGTTGGAACAAAAAAATCAAACATTTCCTGGAGGTTCGTGATTGTTTAGGGAGGTCTTGTGGACCCTGTGGGGAGGCACTTCCGCTCCTTTCCTCCTGATCACAGGCCTACGGCTCAAAGGTGCTCAGCATTGAGCACTCGTTATTCACAGTGGCTGCGGAAGCCACAGGCAAGTGGACATCGTACACAGTGTGGAAGACGGACTCCACTCTTGACTAACTCAGTTCTCCACGGTTGCCATCTGACTGTTGTCTATTGGCGGAAAAGGGCACGTGCAGTCCCCTATAATAAAACAATCGTTCTTTCTGCAAAAAGTCAAGTCAGTCTACTTGGTACTTAGGTCCTTTCTCCATTTAAGCTGATCGTTGCATGGATAGAAGACAGGACATGAAGGAACAAGGTGTAGCTTCTGTGGTTCCCACTGTGAAGTTACAGCAGATGAACTTCACAGAGAAGTGTGGAAACAACCTGAATCTTTTTATGTGGATGAGGGATAAACGCAGGCTTAGAACTGCTGCTTCCGATTAGAACAGCAATCTGTTAAAAGTCACTGTGACAAATCGGCTCACAATTTATTTTAAGAAGTTAAACTACGAGATGAAGTGCACAGTAGGTGACATTTCATTGTATCTTATTAAAATAGTCTTCGCAAATGTAGAAGATTATCTCAACGGCTGCAGTCCGTAAGCAAGCAGAAAATTATGTAAATCTATTTCCTGACTGTGTGCTTGCTACCGCTTTAAAGCTTACTAAATCATATCCAGGTTTGTAAACACAAAAGCACTTGGTCCAAGAGCCTTAGCTTTTCAGAGCGTCAGGACGAGACCACGTATTTTATAGGGTGTAATTGAAAAATTTCTATCTTTTGTCAAAAGCTAACAAATCAACAATTGTGTGGGATTAAAGAAAAATATAAACATCACCTCTTAACTTATTATGGGCTTAATTGCTTTCTCATAATGGGGTGTGATAATGTGATCACAATAAGGTTCTACCAGCTTTGAAAATCACATCTTAAAGAAAGGGGAGCGAGCAGCAGGAGCCATGATCAAGTTCGTCCCAGGATGCTCCTCGCTCTGGTGCGGATGCCTTATCCTGCGCGCATATTTAACCAGGCCTTGCTGTCCAGGCTCATCTGAAACTGTGTCAGTCTTGCCTTGACAGGGTGGCACATGTGCATGGTCAGGGTCCGTCTGAGGCCCATGTGTAGACAACCCCCTACACGGCTCAGTCCATGAGACACTGCAGCATGAAGGAGACTGACTGGAACCAGAGGCAACAGCATCACACGTTAGTGACGGCGCCATGTGCAGGAAGTTCCCAGTCTTCCTTTGTTTGAGAGAGGAAAATCTGCTGAGATTTGGCTTTCTTCATTAAACTCGTTGCTTTTGGGGATCAGCGTTGACACATTCGAATCAATTTGGAAATATATATATATATTTATAATATATGTAGTATATATTATAAATTATATATATACAATCTTCTGTGTTCTTCTGAAACTACCCTTTTACCTGTGTGATCTGACCATGTACAGTAATCAATTAGATGAAACTGCACTGAAGTCGTTAGCTTTGCTTCCATTAAGAGGCACGTGGAGTGCCTCCTGTGCCCGCTGCCAGTGCGAACAAGAAAGCAAACTCTGTTTCTTGCTCCCAGTGTCATGTGGGTTTAGTATTTGTTAAGTATAATGGTTTTTATTCAATAAATTCAGTAAGTAATAAATATAAAATCTGGTCCCATATTAAGGAATTGTGTCAAACGTAAGATAAGACAGTGTTATATTCTAATGTGGACATTCTGGAAATTATAGCAGTAGACTGACCATGAGAAGAATAAGTCCACAAAGAACATTCAGTATGGTATGACTTCCCAGGACAGTGACCAAGACGCCAGGCCTGAGGAGGGAGGGGGCCTCACCATGCACTGGGCGTCACTGGGTGTGTATGGTCCGTAGACACAGAGCAGCAGTACACACATGCACATAGATAGACACACACACACATAGACACAGACACACACACAGACAAGTACATAAGACACAGCAGCAGCGCACATGTGCACACAGAGAGACGGACACACGTAGATACACACAGATACACATAGTAAAAGTACACTGAGTTAGCCATACTTATTTAGGAAAAATTCACCAGAGAGGGAGAGAATGTTCACAATTTCTATCCAACCAGTGTGTGAGCTACTGTATTCCACACCCTTTATACCTCACGTCTCTTCACAGAATTGTCATTTCCGGGTAGGGCAGGTAAAAGGCAAGAGAAGCGAAAGTCCCAGGCCTTTATCTCTGCTACTGGGGAGTGGCCGTCCCTGGCACCACAGCAAGGAGAGGAGGCGGTGTCCTCCTGTACCGCTGGGACAGCGCATTGAGAGGGTTCCTGTGGGTAGACTATGATCATCATGTTCCGGGCTTCAGGTCTGAGCACACCTGTCCTCTGTCCCGGCACCCCGCTTCACATGGACCCTTCTGCAGTCCCTCCTCAGGGGCTCCTGGCTGCTTGCCCTCCTGGCTGCACTCCTTCCCAGCAGGCCTTTCTCTGGTGCTCCCTGCCTTGATCAGATACTATGTAACCCTTTCTCTTTAAAATTCACAGTTTCGAGTTTTTATTGATATTTGCAATTTTATTCTTAAAGCAGTCATACCACACTCCTACTGAAAACCCCTAGCTTGTCTGTAATTTCCCAAGCTTTTCTAGCACTGAGTTGCCAAGAAAACATCCACATTCAAGCTGGGTGGTGCAAAAAGTGTCTAATTCACACATTTTACAGAACTTTCAGTGTGATGCATTTCATGGCTTTTGAAAGCAGAAGCCTTCGTTGTCTATAGAAGAATGTCAAAGGCCTGTAATTTGTTGTGACCAGGCAAAGCATATTCCCTGATGCTTTTACATGCATCTAAAGTCTACAAATACAGATTTATCAACTTCATTTTTTTTGAGTCAGGTCTCAGGAATCCCAGGCTGCTCTCCAACTCTGTATTGTCAAGGATGATCTTAAGTTTCGGATCCTCCAGCTTCTACTTGCCAAGTATTGAGATAATAGGCATGCATTTGAAAATATTATGCATTTATAGATCATAAATTAAGTTTATTTACTGCAAATATACACAACAGTAATGTTTGGGAACCAGAGAGATGACTCAGCATTAAGAGCTCTTACAGAGGACCTGGGTTTGGTTCATCTAGTGACTCTAAAATGTCACTTCGAGGAGCTTGGTATCCTGTGAATCTGATTAGAAAACTGCCATTATGAAAACCTTTTCAAGGACTTCTTCAGGTCAAAATCAAATCACAAAGTCACTCATGTGGTCACTCCAGTTTCCACTGGACTCCTTCTGGCCTACCTAGAACATCTATGGCAGAAGGCTGATCATAACCTGAAAACAGAACTGAACGTTCCAACTGAACTTAGAACAGTCGCGATAACCCAGAAACCCCACACGTTTTGGAGTTTTTATCACCAGGAAAGAGGATTTCTTCCATTTCACTTCACGGCTCACCTCTCCAGTCACCCACCCACCCGCCCATTCAGCAGACCGGCATTAAATGCACATAACTGGCTGCAGACTTCTGAGACCCGGGACGAGCAGCAAACAAGCAAGTTTGGGGCTCTCTGGAACTGGCACTTGGGCAGGAAGAGAGGGTAACCGACGAAGCAGTGAAAAGAGACAGCACAGGGGAGTAGAAGAGGAAGGGGGGGAGGGTACCTGGGACTTGGAGACAGGAACAGAGTGATGGCGTGTGCTATAAAACAGTGGCAGGGGGAAGGCTCCTGAGCATGAGGACCCCAAGGCACCAGCACATTAGAGTACTCAAAACCACAGAACCAGACTGCTGAGGTCGAACACAAGATGGTGACAAGAGAGGGCTCCCTGGACACCAGTCTCAGGGCAGGAGACAGGGTCACCAGCAGCAGACTTCAGGTTTCAGAAGGGAAGCTACTGGTCAGTTATAAATACGGGAATGGCCTGCTTGACCAGTTCCTGAGTCTGTGGGAGAGTAGAGAGACTAACATAAGCCAAAAGGACAGCTGGGGAGAGAGACTGGGGGCCGGAGTTCAAGCACAGAACATATGTGGCTTAGACTGGCTTTCTGCCATGTTTTTGGTTTTGGTTTTTGAGATGATGTTTTGCTAAGTAGCCCAGGCTGGCCTCCACCTCTGTGCTCCTGCTTCTGTTTCTTAGTGATGGGATCATAGGCATGCAGTTGCTCTTTTTAAAAATGGTTCAGATGATCCCAATGTACACAGTTGAAGTGTACATCACAGGTGCTTGGACAATCATTGATGTGCTCTCAACTATTCTTATAAAGAACTATTCTAGTTCACATGCAATCGCTGTGACAAAACGCTGACCAGTACCAACTGGAGGAGGAAAGTGTTTATTTGACTGACATCTCCCAAGTCAGAGCTCATCACTGAGGGAGCCCACGGTAGGAACTCAGGGCAGGAACCTGAGGTGGGAGCTGGAGCACAGGCCATGGAAGAGCGCTGATTACTGGCTTGCTCCTCTGGCCCATGCTCAGCCTGCTTTCTTATATAACACAGAACAACCTGCCCAGGGATGGCACCACCCATAGTGTACTGGACCCTACACATCACTCAACAATCAAGAAAATGTCTCACAGACATGGCCACATGCCAGTCCAAAGGAGGCAGTTCCCCAAGTGAGATTCCCTCAAACCAGGTGTGTCAAGTTGACAACTAAAGCTGTCTAGCACAGTTCAGAATGGGCAAAAAGACAGAGAGGGCAGTGACTGATTGCCTAGGGTTAAAGGGAATGTTAGTTGGAAGGTACTTAGAGGGTAAAGGTTTCTTTGGCAGGTGATATGTCCTAAAATTGGTTATGGGGATGTTTGCATAAGTCAACGACTAAAACTCACTGAATCAATCTCTCTCTCTCTTTCTCTTTCTCTTTCTCTCTCTCTCTCTCTACATATAATATATATATATATATAATTTTTGAGGCAGGGTTTCCCTGTAGCCACAGCTGTCCTGAAACTGAAACTCACTGAAACTCACTAGGTAGATTGATCAGACTAGCCTTGATCACACAGAGATCTGCCGGCCTCTGCCTCTCGGGTGCTGGGATTAAAGGTGTACACCACCATGCCCAGCCCTGATCTATATATTTTTAATAGGTGAGTTATATGGTATGTGAATTATAATTCAATACTGCAGGAAAAATTTCTTCCAACCTTAGGGATGAATGTGACATGTCTTTACAGGAAGTCATGGTAATGCTTCTAATACTCTAAAAAGCCCACTCCAGATCTGCTGCTTCTGCCTGGTTGTGTAGAAAGTTTACAAACCATCCACCCACTTTGCATGGAACTGAAATGTCTACCAGACATTCATATTCTTTACTGGGAAAACAGGAGTGCCGGGTCAAGTGGGGCACGAGGAGACCTTTGGTATAAAGAAAGGGCATTATTAAGTGAGTGCTCCTTGGAGATAAACTCAATGCCTGTGCTGTCTAAGGTTTGTCTAGACAGTTGTTCAGCATGTCCTCTGTGTTCACAGTAAAGTCAGGGATTGCTGTGCTGGCTGGATGGAAAGATCCAAGGCTAGCTTTAAGTTCAAGGTAGAGAGCTGTGTGAAATGGGCACTTCACATTCTGATCATTTTTTAATTTTTATCTTCTTTTGTGATACTGGAGATTGAACCCAGGATCTTGTGCATATGCAGAGTGAAGTGCTCTGAATGAGCCACATTCCCGTCCCTGAATAGCCATTTCACAAAGGAACCCTACCTTTCTAGGGCCTGATAAAACTATTACCATGCATGGGTCCTTCTTTCCAGGGAGTGGTAAGTTTTTTGTAATGTGTAGAATCTTCTTTCAGGACAGCCTTCTTACAGGGGCTGTGTACCTCACCACATGACTGTAACATCTGTTTCTTTTAACTACTGCTGCTAATCTGGTTCTAACCAGCCGCCTAGCAAATCATAATGCACATCAAGTATCACTGGTAACAGATAAATCCATGTAAACTGTAGAGAGATCTGAAGAGGTGGAAGTGCTCTTCCTGAGCCTTTAGTCAAAGATTGTTTAGGTTCGTGGGAGACAAATGACAGAGTAGCAGGTGTCCTGATAGCTGGGCTGCGCTCAGGTTTGGCACCAAGAATTAATGGATCTTTTGCAAAGGTACTTCAACCTACTTCTTATGAAAAAATTCATCGGCACTTACATCAAAGCTGCTAGACTGTTTTCCCATTGTGAAGCATTTCTATCGAATTTGATGACACTTCAGCTGTGATGAATCCCTGCACCTTCATGTTTTGTGTGGTGTTGAAAGATTACTTTGCATAATAATAAGCTCCCTAAACAAACATAATCGCCTCCTCATCTACTGAAAAGGGATGAAGATCCACTTTCAGGGCAATAAAGATTTTTTTTGTATGTGTATTTTCTTATCGTTTTTTAACGTAGAAGAACTGCATAGACAGAACAGTTGTGTATTGCTCTGGAACTCTAGAGATGGGTGCTGAGTTAAGGGTCTGTGATGAACTGTTCTCTCTCTCAGTCTATAACTCTGGTTGCCAAGAGAGCCCAGAAATTTCGTACAGACTGTCACAAGAAAAATGGGATCATGAAGTCCTGATAACCTGATCCCAGTTAGTGCTACCCTAGCCTAAGAGCCAGTATGGCTGACCAGTGATTGTACACTGGAGACAGGCCCTTCTTGAGCATACGGGAGGAGAAAGCAGTACATGTCTGAGGCATGTCTGTACGTGGACCGACTTTGTGTCTGATTGGAATCCTGGGCTGACCGGCAAAGATTCACAATAAAATGAAAGCACCCTCCAGCCTTTTCTGAGAGACACTCACACCTGCTTCCCCAATCTTCACCTGATTGTGTTTCTATCATCATTTTTATTCTCTGCTAACCTAATCCTAAGCAATGCATGAGGCAGTGTTGGGTTATGAATAAGGCTGTGGACTCGAAAATCAACTCACTCGGTGGCGGTGAAGGTTAAGGTCAGGTCAGAGCCAAACTGCGAAGTGTGATGCAAATCGTCATTGGGTCTCTAGGGTTCAAATAGATTTCCATCGTATTTCTGTTCTTCAGTAAGTTTCTCAATGTGTCAAACCTGAGGCCACGTGCCAACCCTGGAAAGAGTCCCAAGCAGACTCAGGACTGTATGTGGGTCCCTGTTTTCTCGGGCCCACCGGCCTCCCGACGCACACGCCTTCTCTAGTTTATTCTGTCTTTCCTTGCTCTCAAGCAGGCTTCCTTTTGTGAACCGCTTTCTTTGCTCTTAGGGAATTCTCTCCCTTCTGGGGACTGCACTGTGCCCCTTTTTCCACAGTTCCCAGGTTAACCATGTCTGTTCCCTGATTTATAGACCTTTGAGAGCAAGTCATCTGGTTTGGTAAGTTCTCATATCTGTCTACATACCATCTATTTATCTATATTACACACACAGAGATCTCTTTGCCTCTGCTTCCAAGTGCTTGGATTAAAGGGCATATGCCACCACACTGGTTGGTACACAATATTTTTTAACATCTTTATTAGTTAGGGTTCTCTAAAGAAACAGAATCCATAGAATGAATATATTTATAATTAGCTTACAGGCTAGAGTCCGAGTAGTCAACAAGGGCCGTGCCACCCTAGAGAGGCTGAGAACTTTATAGTTGCTGAGTGTCCCAGGAGTCCCAATCTGGCCTGATAGCTTCTAGGAGATCGCAAGTCTTCAGTCTGCATTGGAATCTGAAGAAGGTGGTCACAGCAGCCAGATGAACTCTCCAGTGAGAGAGAAGACAAGTGGCAGCTCCTTCCTGGCATGGCATTTTACACCAAAGGCCATCAGAAGGCAACTCCCACATTTAGGGTGGGTCAATGCAGGTGAGCGGCTTCATGAAGCTCTGAATATTAATATTCTCAAATGGTTGAATCATGGGAATATATTGGTCAGCCACATTTTAAAACAGGACCTGGCAGGCAGCTAAAAGGCAATTACAACTACACAGGAGTGCATGTGATGGTTTTTCCTCACTACATAGGACACAGAAGACCATTTCAATGGACCCGCAGTGGAGCGGAGAATAGGAAATATTCTTAAAAATTATTAATATCATAAGTGAGGACAAGATTTAGTTCTCATGAGCAAAATGCTGACCACGTCAGTCACACCAGGGTGTAGACGGGTCAATAATGACTTTGAGGCAAAGGATAATAACTACTGTGAAATTGGAGTGGCTGAGAGCACTGAAGACCCATCAGAAGCAAACAAAATCACAAATTTGCATACGGGCTGGCAGGGCAGGTTGCTGCTGGCTGCCTTTTCAGAGTTCTCTTCTTCCATGCCTTCCCTGTCCTTTACCCCTGCAGGGAGCTGATTCAGCCACCAGGCTTTCTCTGGCCAAGGATTAGAAGTGATGATGTGTCACTTCGGACCCAGCCTGGAAAGATGTGGACGCCCAGATGAGCAGGGAGGGTCTATCTGCAGGCCCTGTCAGCTTACACACTGGTTGTACAGGTTCAGTAAACAGCACAGGGAGATTTTCCCATTGTTTAAGTGACTGAAATTTTCATATGGCACAATCAGAACCTGCAGCGGTCAGGGAAGTGGCGATGCTCTGAAGCAACAGGGTGGGGTTACTTGATTTGTCAGGAAGGTTCACAGTGAGTGCATTCATCCTTCTGGATGCTGAAAGGTCAGAATTTTCAGGGATGCCCAGCTCCTATTTTGCTCTCTGGTCTAGTGCCTGTCACAGAGGAGGTTATTCCTTAGATCGGAGCCCTTTACTCAACCTGTGGAGGGGATGGGTGGGGACACGGCCTAGTGCAGGACTCCTGAGCTGGTGGCAGTTTGTGCTCCTTGGCTGTCTGGTCCAGGAGCAGGGCTCTCCATTCTCCTCAGCTATGGCAAGCTTACCCATCCGATGCTCTGGGTGCTCTTCACCATTTAGATTGCTCTCCAAGTCACCCTGCAGGAAGTCTTTGCTGCTGACCATCTTAGAGCCCATGACCCTTTCCTCCTCCCTGCTGAAGTCCCACTTCCTGCCTTGACTCTCAGCAAAGTCATTGTCTTCCAGTGCCTTTGGCTTTACACTAGACTCTTTCACTGCGTCCCCTTCTCTAAAGCTTCTTCCTCAACTACAGTGTTGCTGTGGACAGTGGTCATTCTGTATACATCTACCATCTGTGCACCCTCAGCACTAGAACAGAACAGCCATCAGATGCTTCTTGGAGTTTGGGGGGTCAAACGTATGAATTAGTGGATACACTAATGGATGGGTAGATTTGTGGCACCACCAGTCATTTCTTTGTGAAATTATTAATCAGTAAGCACATAAACAGAGTAAGGCAGCGCCTGCCCTGAAGATCAGTTCTAGCCAGAGAAAGGCTGCCTGTGTTTTCACAAGACTGTACTTAAGGTTAGCAGGGTTTTTTTAAATTTGTCAGAAAGATATTTTAGCTTTGCTTTTCCTGATGATTGCCAGCCATCTCCACTTGACCTTTACAGTTTATAGAAGATGATAATCTACAGCCCGTTCTTAGTTTTTCATTAGCATGTCCCACTGTGTCAGGATTAGAAGACACAAGTTAAAGCTCATTCTAATTGTTACTTAGAGCTAAGGGAGACCAGACACTTGGCCCTAGTGATGCATGCACAGATAGCATCACCTGTCAGCATCATTCAGCATTCAGTTTTTTAATCGATAATTATAGGTAAGTGATTCTCAGGAACCGGTGTGAAATGATGTGTTTTTCTTGTGACTCATTAGCAAGTTTTGATCACAGGAGTTATAGTCTCCCTAAAACTAAAGTTTTGAACTTTTATAGATTTTGAAACAGTGGAGACTGTTATGACCAGAGAATGTGAAAGAAGATTCCAAGTTGTTTATAGTTACTTTTCAGAAAAAGCTCTGCTGTGCAGGATCCTCTTTGCAAATAGCCAACACCACCATTCCAATGCAAATGCATTCCTAGGTAACGTGTAATGCATGGCATGGCCACGTTCCAACACAGTTCTATTTATGAACACCAGAATTGTAATCTCACATAATTTTCAAATGTCCTGGAATATTATTCTTCCTTTGATTTTTAAAAGCATTAAAAATGCACAATCCATTTTATCTGGAGAGCCACACGAGAGTAGAGGACGACTGCTGCCTGTCCACCGCTTCATTTCATCCTGTTTGTGGCTTTTTTTTGTGTGAGCATTTCAAAGCTGAGCCTTTTCTGCTGAGTTATATGTTAGCCACACCTTAAGACTTGTGAAGTCAAAAGTAATTCCCATTTGGTTCTTCAAAGAAAAGTTTTCTGATTTCTGGTCTATACAGAAATCAAGCACTGTGTCAAATGCAATGGAAGAGGCAGTTTGGGGCCCAAAGGAAACACACTTTAATACTCAGAATTACTGACTGTATTTTAAACCTTTTATGAACCGACCATGGTTCTAGACACTGAACGTATCACAGAGCACTCGGGCTGTGTTCTCTGCCCTCCACCTGTTTACATTCTTGGACAGGAGAGTAGACACAAAGCTTGGAACCAAAACAACTGTCACAAACACTCTGGTTTCTGAGCAAGACCCCAAATGGTAAGGACAGTCCACAATTAGCGTCATCCAAGCATGGTGCCACCAGCCTGCCACACTGCTCAGGCCAAGCAGCAATCACCACAAGGAAAACTTCCAGTGTTGTCCTAGAAATGCCAACAAATCAAGGGGAAAATAAACTCAGGCTTAATACACAAGCTCATTAACATATAGTTTAGGTTGCCAAAATTGTCTTAAAGTAATGATCATTGTTGGGCAATCTAATTGGGAAAGTCTGGAATTATTTGTAGAAATCTAGAGATAAAAATCTCTATATTATTTCACTTCAAGTTAGCTGAAGATTTATGGCTTTTGAAGGACAGGCTTCTGAACTGCAAAAGACTGAATTAGAAGAGAGGAGCAGAGAGGGGAGAGCAATCCACTTGTGGCTGACTCGCTGACTACCTCGAGCTCTAAGGAGCTCTCCAAAGGAGACAGTCTCATCTCAACTGCAGATACTTAGGAGGAATTCAACTTAAGAAGCTGGGAGAAAAAGACTGCAAAGGTGAACATGACTTTAAATGAAAACAGAAGAAAGCTTCAAGGTGCTGATTCTTCGTGGTTCTGAACTCCGCCAGTGGAACCTGCAGCCCTGAGCCCAGTAATCATACATGGCACAGCATCTTGGAAAGCGTGCCTGCCTGACAGCTTCAATGCCAACTTGACACACCTGGGTAGAGGGACTCTCAGATGAGTAATTTCTTCCATCTGACTAGCCTGTGGCCATGTCTGTGGGGCATTTTCTTGATTGTTGAGTGATGTGGGAGGGCCCAGCCCACTGTGGGTGGTGTCACCCCTGGGTAGGTGGTCCTGTATTGCATAGGAAAGGAGGCTGAGCATTGGCCAGGGAAGCAAGCCCATAAGCACCACGCCTCCATGGACTGTGTTCCGGGTTCCTGCTCTGATGACAGACTGTGCTGTAAGTCAAAAAACGCTAGTTGATTTTGGTGTTTGTATCACAGCAATTCAAAGCAAATTAGAACAGAAATTGGTACCAGGGTTGTAGGATATTGCTGTGGTGGATCATATGTGCCAGGGATGGTTATGGAAGCATCAGCAACTTTGGGTTGGAAAAGCTCTTGGGTGCTCAGAGCTTGGAGCTGTTGCCGTGGAGCTTAGAATAGCTACACTGGGGAGAAATGTGGATGATGGAGGCCTGGCGTGTGTCTTCTCCATGCCAGGGAAGCAAAGACCCTGTTAGGGCTGTTTGTGTGATATATTTTGAACGGAAGATTTTTGGAAGTCAAAACTTTTGTGCTTGACTGGAATAATTGATGCTGGTCAGCTGGGGCTGAAAAATCAGCTGTGAGTAATGAGACCAGCATTGCTGAGGTGAAATCTGAGATTTCAGGGTCAGGAAACAGAACCTGTGGTCCAGGGGGGCCCTGAGCCTCCATCTCAAGCTGGAAGCAGGACTTGGTATTGTGTAAGAGTGTCCTGCATGGTTTTGGTGTTGAAAGCGTGAAGGGGTCACAGAGAACAATCAAGGCTTGGCACCCTGAGAGACCAGGAGTGCTCACTGGTAAGGTGCAGCCTGGGTTTCAGTAGAGACTCCAGAATATTGGAGATGCCAGGACGATGGGACGATCACCAAGGGCAGCAGCAGCAGATGAGGAGCCTGAGCCTAGGAGATGAGCTATCTGTGCTCTGGACTGTAGAGTCAGAGAAGCATCGCTTCCTAAGCCCTTTGGACCCCAGAAAATCATGAGTGAATCCCAGGATGTCCAGCCATGAGCCACTTTACTGGACTTTGGTTTTGTTTAAAGTATGCCCAGTTCTTCCTTTGAAATGAGACAGTATTTGGTTTGAAGTTTATAGGAGCCCACAGTCAAGAGACGTTTAAAATAGACTTTGAATTTTTAAAGTGTTTCAATTTTGTAAAGATTGTGGGACTTTTAAAGTTGTACTGTTTCATGTTATAATATTAACATGAGATCTTGGGGATAAGAAATGGAAGAGTTGTGGTTTAAAGTGGTGTATTCATGTGTGACGTTGACAAGGGGTCAATTGTGCCGGAGACCTTTGTCAATTTGACACACCTGGGTAAAGGAACGCTCGATCGTGGAATTTTCTCCATTGGACTGGCCTGTGGCCACATCTGTGCGGCATTTTCTTAATTGTTGAACGATGTCGGAGGGCCCATCTCACTGTGGGCAGGTGGTCCTCTGTTGTAAAAGAAGCAGGCTGAGCATAAGCCAGGGAAGCAGCCAGTAAGCGCCTTCCTGCGTGGTCTGTGTTCCAGCTCCTGCCTTGGCTTCCTTTGATAATGGACTTTGCTGTAGCCCAACAAACCCTTTCCTCCCCAAGATGATTCTGGTCAGTGTTTTTATCACAGCCATTGAAAGCACACTAGAACAGTGATCTCTGTCTGTTCCCAAAGACCTTGAGTAAATGTCCTCTGTGGTCTCACAGTGCTGAGTCTCAGTTGCTGGAGTACCTAGCTTTCCCTGACAAGACTTCTAAGAAAGAATAAAGCAGGGAAGACTTTCAGTTTGAGATTTGTCATCTTATTTTTACACATTAGATTACCTCATAAGAAACCGTCAAAATGTAATGAATGCTGTTTTTAAAATAGCCAAAATAACTCAGAATATCAAATCTGAATCCATTGCTGGTGGAGTCATCAATGCGGTGGACTGACTGGCCTTGTGAGCCTCTAACTGCATTAGGAGACACAGTCCTTCTCCCAGAAGTCACACTGCATCATTTGAGATGAACTCATTGGAAATCATCTCACAGGAAGCTGTGAGGAAGAGGAATAGGAGGCATTTCACACTGCTTGTGTACCAAATAGATTTCTGTTTAGTTTATTCTGAGATAACCGTCTCGGGAAACAAAGCTGGGTGCGCTTGTGGTGTTTTGGAAGAGAGGCAGAAAATGCTGCATTTTGTTAAATGTCACGGAATAGTGAATTGTTTCAGGGAATGGTGAGGCCAACCTGGCCAACGGGCTCATTATCTGAAGGCAGTGAGATGAACTGTTTTTGACAACACCGACTTTTAAGAACTGGGGCCAGTGCTACTGAGGAGCAGTGGTTCAGAATAGACATGCGGGACGCAGCTTAGGTCCTTAGGACCAATTTAAGTGACTATGAATTTGATTTTCCGGTTTAGGGTTTAAGTAAATGTCAATGTTAGGCTGTTATATTTCTATAACAGAAGGGTAGTCATTTGTGGTCTTTTATTCAAATTTTCTTTAAAAAATTTTAAAAATATAAGCCTTAAACAATAGGGAAAGCACACAAATCACAGCTGTTCAGTCTGATACATTGTCAGGAAGGAAACAGTACGGCAGTCCCCATCTCAAAAAGTAACCATGTTGACTTCTAATTTGGCCACTGTTAAAGGTTCAAGCAAATGGACTCAAAGGACACTGAGTGTATGAACAGGTTCATGATGACTGCATCTGTGGTTCATGTGCTCTCTTGGCTGTGTAAAATGCTGTCATATCCATGTGACGAACACGGGGTTTGTTCTAGACTCCAGTTGCGACAATGACACTTTTCTAAGCATTCCTGTGTGACTTTGGGGAAGCCAGTGGGTTTGTTTCTCTAGGAGTAATGAGATGTGGTCCTGCATGCTCCTGGGGTAGGACTGGGACCAGCCACGCACATGAGTGCAGGGTTCCTATGTGGCTGCACCACCAGAAACTCCCACCAGGTCCCTGAGAACATCCTCATCTCCCAGTCAACCATCATCCGTCTTTACTTTTGGCACTCTGAAGGGTACAGGGAGGGTTTAAATTGTGGCTTTCACTCATGTTTGCTGCTGGTTGATGATACTGTGCCTGCCCACACATGTTTGACTATTTGGCTCTGTTCTTCGGTGGGCTCTGCTCACCCTGTTCTCATTTCTGGACTGTGGGGCTGTCTTAACTGCAGCAACTCAGAATGCCTGTGCATCACGGGGATCTTCTCCCCAGCCATGCCTGGCCTCTTCTCTCTCGAGGAAGTCTCACTTTGCAGCATGCACACTTCTAGTACTTCCACTAGTTATCGCTGGTCTCTCTCATCCATCCTCGAACTTTGTCTGTCTGTGGGTGACGAAGTGACAGCTGAAAGGTCAGTTATTTAGAACCCTCAATCCTGTCCCATGCTCTAAAACTCAAAAAAAATTCCAAGGGTAGGGTTTCCAAATCAGGCTGTGCAACATTTTTCTGTCTTACAAATCCCTGAATGAGTTTGGTCTTAGTTTTCAACCCATCATTTATTGTTTTTTGAAATAAAGTTAATATATGACTTTTTCTATTTTAAATGAGATCAATACTGTAAAGACTTGAGGGTCACTGAGCATAGAAGCACGGGTCTGACATCGTTCTCTCGGAGCCACAGTGCCTCTGCCCTCCGTCATTCACCGCACGAGACTCCCCGGAACATACTGTGTCTGGTTACCATCCCAAATGACATTCCTCCCGTACTCCATTCTGACTAATTCACCCAGAGAGGCAAACTGCTGCTACCCGAGATATCTGTACAAGTGCACATATAAATCACATCCTTGGTCAAAATATCCCAAGGTATTTCAGTCCTACAGCACAGGAGACCATGGGTCACAGCTTGGTGCTTCTCTGCGGCACGTGGCACTCCTTGCAGTACCTGGACGGCCAGGGTGCACCAGGTTCTCACCTGGACTGAGTTCATCCCCATGGTTTCCCCTCCTGAACTTTGACCCCTCTGCTCATACTCTGCTCCTCCACCATCCCAGAAGTTATGCCGTCACCCAAAGGTCTGGGTCCAATTTATTTTTGTCCCTTAGAACCCGTGAAGCTTCAGGGAGGGACAAGGCCTCAGCCTTCTAGTGTTCATGGGAAAATGTTGTCAGCTAATGGCCTTGTACAATTTTATTGAGTGAAAAGAATGAACTAGTCTTTAATGTGTTTTCCTGTCTTTTATAATACTTTTTACATATCAACAAAACTGGATCACAGAAATCATGTCTCCTTCAATAAAGAGTAATTAGGCCTGGGACGATGGCTCAACAGCTAAGAGCACTTGCTGCTCTTTCAGAGGACCCCAGTTCAGTTCCCAGCACTCATATCAGGTGGCTTACACATGCCTGCATCTCCAGCTCTGGGGGATCTGATACCCTCTTCTGGACTCTTCAGGCACTGCACTCTTGTGTACACATACCCACACCCTCTTGTGTACACATACCCACACCCATAAATAAATAAAGACTAAAAAGAAAATTAGAGGATAAATAATAAACACTTGCTATGGGGACTGAGGAAGGAAACTCTCAAACTCACATTTTATACACTTTCACAGGGCCAAATGGCCACCTGTGTGATGGAAGAAAAGACCCCAAAGAGCACAATAGAAACTTCTTCATTTGTTCCACCAGACCAAGAGACGCTGTGTTTACAGGTCATTGAGAGGTGACTTGGAAACGGCAGTGTTCGATGCCTTTGCAGTTAGAAAGAAGGGGATAGAAGGGAGGCTTAATGGAGCTTAGAAGCAAGAGTCTCCTGGCCGTCAGCAGAGGAGGAGGAGCCACTGTGCCATGTGCCCGACAAATAAGGGGGTCCCTGGAACACACAGGCTGAGAGGGACTAGGGAAAGATGATGTAACATCCCACAGTCCTTGGAGGCTGGTGAAGGGCAAGGTCTTCTGCAGGATTCAGGCAGGTCTACAAACACTCTCTGTCTGCAGAGAACAGAGGAGGTTCAGGGGCTCCCCAGGTTAGAATAATCCGACCACTCAATCCAATGTCACTGCAGTAACCGCTGTAGCTTACGTCACAAGCATGCTCTCAAAGCTTTATTTTAGTGCATAGGAGATAAACATGTCATTACCTTTTGTTTTGACCTGCTAAGAGGCTTAGAGCTCCTCTGGATGCCATGACCACGTCCCGTCCTTAAGAGTTGTCGTTGGTGCTTACTCGGCTACTTTGGAAGCTCAAGGCTTTCCTATCAATCTGTGCAGAATTCACACTGAGGCTTGATGAATTAACAGATAATTCTATTGTTGGCAACACTCCTTGACCCTACAGTCTCTGATGTGAGGCCGTTAGAGTTTACATTCACTATCTACACCCGGTGGGAGATGTGAGGAAGATTTGGTACAGAACTTCAATCACTAATGCCCAGAGTTTGTTTTGTCAGTGTAACCCAGTGGTATTGCTCACTCGGAAACTGTTCTACTGGTTAAAGCTACATTCGGTAGTACTGGCATTTAACAATTTTTAAAGATTATTTTAATTAAGTGGAGGACAGTGGGGGGAAGAGGATGTGTGTGTGGAACTTTGAATCGGGAGGCTTTGTGTCTCCTGGAACTGGGGTTGCAGGTGGTTGTGAGCTGGTTGACGTGGTGCTAGGAACCAAACTTGGGTCCACGGTGAGAGCATGTGCTTTTAGCCACCGAGCCATACATTTCTTCCCAGACCACACATTTGAAGTTTTGAATAATTTGAAGGCTCAGGACCTCACACATACCAGGAAGGGCGCACCACGGCTCTGTGGACCCTGCAGATTTTTATCTTTTATTTTGAGGCAGGATCTAGTTAAGTTAACCAGGCAGGATTTAAACTTGGAGCCTTCCTACCTCAACACAAGGATGACTGGCTTCTAGGCTTGACTTCAGTTTCCCAAGTTATTTGACGTAGTATTTAATTTTCTCTTTCATGTTTATAACACATTTCCACACACATTGCCACTTTGTTTTCACATTTTTGTCTCTTTTTAAGACTTATTTGTTTTATGTGTGTGTGTGTGAGTGTGTGTGTGTGTGAGTATGTATGCATACCACATGAATTCAGGTCCCTGCAGAGGCTAGAAGAGAGTCAGCGCCCCTGGAACTGGACTTACAGGTAGTTGTGAACTGCATGATATATGTGTTAGAAACAGAACCCGGTCCTCTGCAAAACAGTCAGTACTTCCTACTGTGGAGGCATCTTTCCAGTCCTCACATACATTTTTAAGGAAGGCTTCAGTACTTCCTGTTTTGTAGATCATGGAGTTGAGGATCTAATATCAGTAATCACTAATGTCGTTAAGCGCCCAGGACTACCATGCAGCCCTTAGAACTTCGAATCTTGTTTTACTTGGATGAGTACATTCTTCTTAGCCTGGATCCCTCTTTTCTCATTGATTTATTAATAAATTCTGGCATCTAAAAAATGAGTAAGTTAGTTTTTGTGTTTGCCTTTTATTTCCTAGTTTTTAGAAACTTCCCAGAACTTTACACATGTTTATGAACGTTCTTTCTATTGGGAATTCGGTACACGGTAGGGTCTGACGCAGAATGATGTGGGATATAACAGATCACTAAAATTTCAACTCTGCATGTAACCAAAACAGGAGGAGCCTCTTCTGAAGGGTTCTAGATACACATCATGGCCACAGTAGTGTTCTTTCGGGGTTTAAGAGATAGTTTACACTTTTTTGTAATTCTTTTCAGGTAATCTTTAATGAGAACACATGCTTAAAGCGTTCTCATACTTTTAAAAGAAAATGAGTTTGGTGCTAAACTATAGGATGCACTGAAAGCTTGGACACCTCTAACCGCTGGTGTCCTGGAATTTGGAGAAAGATTCAACTCTAATCTGCTCTGGTGTACACCAGGAATTGCCTTACATTTCTTAGTGAATTTTGATCCTTAGGCTCTCAGAGCATCCCAGTGCTTGCCTGGGGAAGGAAGGCTATTAAGGAGGACGAGCCTTCCTCTGGGTAGTCTTTGAACTATTCTAGATGTCTTAGTAAAGTTCTGAGTCTTTTTTTTTTTTTCTTTGTTTGGTTTTTTTTTTTCACTTCAACTCTCTGATGTTAAAAAAGATTTCTGGAAAAAATAGCTAAAATAACTAGTAGACCCATAAGGCACCCACCAGATATCCAAGATGTGTTGTGGAGCTGAAAGGGATGTTTGGGAGCTTGGCATGGTCAGGGTGCTCTCCCAGACCTTGTGGGCACATGAAAATCAGGCTGTTAGCTTTGCAGCAAGCATTTGAAATTCCTTTGAAATAGGCTATTTTAAATCTGCTTATGAGCATTGAAAGTCCTATCTGGTTATAATACATAATCCATAAAATAATGAATCTCAAGTGGTTTTAGTTTTGAACAAGTAAATCTTCATTATACCTTGAATTCTTTTAGGGAAGGGCCTGCATCTTTTATAGCTTTCGACCCACACTTTATCTCTCAGCACCAACAGGGACTTGAAATTAGTACCTTAATTAGATGAATAAAGCCCATTCTAAAGGCATAAGATAATTCTTTCATGTTACTCTGAAAACAGTTATAATTTTACCACGGGGCCAATGGTAGCTGTTACTACCTGAAAAAAATGCCAGTCTGTATCCGTCCCAATATGTCTATGGACAGTCCCACGAGTCGCTACTAGGAACCCCCTTGTATTATTTTAAGCATCTAATTGGATGGCTAGTTCTCCTGGCCTTGGGTATTCTTAATCACAGAGGCAAGGGTGACCCTCAGTGATGCATTACACATGAAACTCCATGGGCTCTATTCTTTGTAAAAGAGCGTTTGGGGAATATTAATTTATCATTTATCTCTGTGTGTGTGTGTGTGTGTGTGTGTGTGTGTACGTGTTGCCCATGTGGAAGTGGGAGGACTACTGGCTCTTTTCTTCCACCATGTGGGACCCAGGGATCAAGTGCAGCACCTTTTTACCCACTGAGCCATCTCACCTGCCCCATCCTTTAAAATGTTTAACAGTATTTTTTTGTTACTAACATAGGAACTCACATTGCAATAATATTTGAAAATAAATTTTTGACTTTGATAGTGTGCTGAAGTTTTTTATTCAATGCTCTAGACACAGCAGGGCTTTCCATAGGGACAGTGCAAAGGTGGTTTTTAGGCAAACTCAGAGGCGCATGTCACTAGGAGAGGCACAGACCTGAGGATCCTGTCCCGGTCTCCAGGGGAGTACACTGTCCTGTCAGAGTCCGCAGCCTTCCTGGCTGACAGCCTCATCCTATGTTTGTCCTGGCTCTTAGGCCACTCACTTAGAATCACGTATTAAACTGTGAGATTCCATGAGGAATGGATGATTAATGATGAATAAATTGATCCCGTTTCCTTAAAATGACTAGAAAACGTACCTAAAATAATTGCAAAGAAAATGTCATGTATAAGAGAGCATCCTTGACAACAGTACCCTCGCACTAACAGCCTTTATAAAAACATCTGCAGCAGATTTATCCCCGCAGCATAGACACAGAGGGTCCTTTGACCTCCACGAAGATGGCACAGCTGTAGGTCATGAACACAGAAGCCTTATTCTACAACTGGCAGTATTTCATCACTTCAAGAAGTATTCACGAGGGAAATTACCAGAAGGCTGTGGAATTAAACTCTGTTTTATATAGCACCTTTCACACACCAGCTATCTCGGTAGCGTTTTGAGTGTACAGCAGCCCTATGACCATGGGAACTCCAGAGGCTTGCACATCTGAGCGCAGGTGACACAGGTGTGGATTCAGAGTCTGATTTCATGGGTGCAGGGTACTCCTTAACTCATCTTTTATAAGATCTTACAGTCTACCTGATCTGCTAAAGACAGACAGGGGTGTGGTGGGGTGGGAGTGAGCTCCACGCCGTGGATTGTCCCTGCTGAAGTTTCTATGTTAGCTAACTTTTATTTATTTTTCAAGATTTGTTTTCGTTTTAAATTGTGTGTGTGTGTGTGTGTGTGTGTGTGTGTGTGTGTGTGTGTGTGTATTTGAGCATCTTGAGTGTAGGTACCCGTAGAGACCAGAAGATGTCAGATTCCCCTGGACCTAGAGTTGCAGGCAGCTGTGAGCTGTCCGATGTGTGTCTGAACCAGGCTCCTCTGCAAAAACAGAAAGTCTTTTAATCACACAGCCTTCTCTCAGGACTCCTTAGCCAACTTTTAGGTATAGACTTTGCTCTCCTCCCAACTCTGCCCCACTTCTACTGAGCACAATGTAGTTAGTGTGATTTGCCACCCTAAGTGCAGGGTGTAGATGAGCTTGCATATAATTTCAAGAGAAGGTAACAATAACTGAAGATTTTACCAAGATGGAGAAGAAATGGGCAAGCCGGACACAAAATACAGAACAAAAACCACAAACAACAGCTTGGAACAGGTACAATTACAGCTTGGCTGTGATTGGAGGAGGTGGAGGGACGGTGACAATGCTTTCAATCAAGCACGGGAAAAAGATGTGTGAACACGAGCATGCCCTTCCTGGAATTTGATGCCACAGAAATGCCCTATGCGGGACGGACTGTGCATGTCAGAGAGAAACTAGAGCCGAGGTTGAAGTTAGAAATGTACACACAGCCTGTCCTTCCTCTCCTTCAGCCATGGATCTGCTGGATGTTAGCGTGGCCCCGCTCACCCCATGCTCTCGTTTCTTTCCTGGCTCCTGAGCTTATAAACTCACTTCCTTATGCTGAGCTTTCGTCTAATCCTGTAGCCTTCTTCCCCCTTCTCAAGACAATTCTTGGTTTTAAACTTAGCCTTCATTTCCCTTAACAGGAGCTTCCTGTTCATGAGCATCGAATGATCATTGAAGTCACTCCTGCAGGCACAAACCTTACATAGTCCTTTACTGCCAAGAATTCTAGATAGATTTTCCTCTTGTTTTCTGTGCAGATGATGATGATTGAGTCAGTATTCTCATTAATACCTGATCCAGCTTTTGTTCCATGTGATTCAAGGCCCTGTTACTTGATGGAAATATTCCTAGACACCTTAAACATCTACACAGAGTTTCTAAAGCCATTAGCTCGACTCTGACAGTTCTCCTCTTGAAATCCAAGCATTTTGACTCTTTAAAATACCTTTTAGTTTGTCTGTGAGTAGAGGTTCTTTACTTGGTCATCGCTCCTCATGGAATTTCTTGTAAAGCCTTGTGCTTTGAGGAAGTAGAGTCCAAAATCTCTAGTTGGGAAGAGAGCACTTAAGAAGCAAGGGTCACAGAAGAGGACAGCATTTGTGACTAGACAGCCCATCTTCGAGACTGGCCTCTGGGGCTTACTACATAAATGGAGACAAATTACCCCATTTGGGTCTTGTCTAGAAAAGAAGTCCTTCTAAAAGGAGGATCTGCCTGTCTACACATATTACAAATACCAGAGGCCTTACCAACGGCTGTGATCAACCTGGGCGCTTTCTGTTGCCCGCCTCATCTTTAGGACAGTTTTTGGTTTGGGTGGGGCCTTCTGTCCTCTTCCAGCCCCACACTGGAGGGAGGCTTGCCACCCCAGTGAGGTCAGTTGGATAGTGTTGCGGTTAGACAGGGCCGTTAGGTGTCCTGAAGATGCTGGCCAAGGTTTTCTGCCTTTAGACTCTCAGAGCTGATTCCTGCTTTCTAAGACTTCTTACCACTTTAGGAGAAACTCTGGTTTCAACTCCAAATAGCAGAAGTACCGAGTTTAGAAAGCTCTGTCCTGGAGTCTAGCACAGTGTTTGGTTCATAATACATCTATTTGCTAACTCTTAACTTTCTCAGTGGTAATGGAGTGGCTGAATGGAGATCAGCGTGCAGGAAGAAGCTGCCACCATTGAGTGGCTTGTGTTGGGATCTTTGACTATCCAGTTGGTGATTTTACCTGAACCCGAACCATCTTATTTTGTATATTTTTTAATTGAATTTATGTGCATTTCATACAGAACATCTTAATCATCTTTGTGAACCATGTTCTGTCTTAAAATTCCTAGTTAATGGTTTAACCCCACCGAGTCATAAGTTTATTCTAGTATCTCTTTCATATTTTCTGACTTACAAACACAGACACAAAACATCAACACACAGTATGTGTTTCACAGCTATGATAATGTCTTGTGTGTTGGTTGTCATAAATGGCCACAAGTTTGGGATTTCAAACTGGATCAGTTTGCCCGGAATTTTACGAATGGCAGCATGTAAGTTTCCTGTTGTGGACACCCGCTCGGACCTGGGCAAGCAGGATGACTGGTCCCTCTGCCTGGTTGTCCTGACAGTCTGTTGGAAATACTGTATTTTCCTGTGGCTTCTGAGAGGCAGGGTCTCTGTCCAGTAGTTTATCATTTAAGTTCTCACACTGCAGACTCTGTGAGAACACTAACATTTCATGGAGACTTGTATGGACATGAGAATGTAATTAAAATTATTTTGTGTGTGTGTGTATCTGTGTGTGTGTGTGTGTGTGTGTGTTCACATGTGGGGGCAGGCTGATGGGGGCTGGCACTGGAGTGCCAGGGTGTAAGCCTGCCTGGGAGATCAGAGGACAACTTTCAGGAGTCAGTTCTCTCCTCTCACCATGTGGGTTCCGGCAATCAAACACAGGTCACCAGGCTTGCCAGGGAAGCATATTTACCTGCTGAGTCATCCCCTTGGCCACACTAGTGTTTCCCCTTTCAATTCCCATAGCAACTGTGAGACTGGGCTCTCTTTCATTTCATGCGAACAGCAACTAGTTCCATAAAGAAGCTATGTAGCTGCCAAGAGCCTGTGTCCACTGACTGCAAAGCTTAGACCGTCCCTCACATGGCCGCCTTAGGCCATTCACATACTCAGTCCATGATCATGAGCCTCTTATGTCTTGGATGGATGGAAACTCGACAGCTCTGTCAGGATGGGGTCAGCTTGGGGACTCAGCTGCCCCAAGAAGCCTCTGTTTACTGTCCCCGAACCCTGTCAGTGCCCTAGGTCCCCTTATATCTACACAGTCCCTTTGTCTCCTGAATATATTTTGTTTCATTTTAATCTTTTGGGATCTTATAGCCTCAAACAGCTTCTGGGTTCTTTGATGATTGCAGCTATACATTTAACAATAACCTCAATAATTCCACCACAGTAGCACTTTGTGAAAAACAGGTTCTTATTAAATATTTCATTTTGCTTGTCAAATTGTGCTGCTATGTTGAACACAATGTTATTTAGCCTCCTTGTTACTAGGTTTGATAAGGCTTTAATCACAAGGAGTCAGAAGTGTCAGAGAGTTGGAATTCTGTGAGCCCAGTTCCTGCCTTGGGGTGTGGGGCATGGGAAACAAGACGTGTTCGTTAAACGAGGAGACCATTGAGAGTGGGTCCCACCCTCCCCATGGTGACCACTGAGAGTGGGTCCCACCCTCCCCATGGTGACCACTGAGAGTGGGTCCCACCCTCCCCATGGTGACCAGGGACAATACTTCTGAGCCTGACTGCAAGTCAGCATCAAACGTGTCTTTGTCATAGAGTTACACTGGACCCGGAACTTGGTCATTTGTTACTTAAGTGACTCTCACTTTTCTTTATCGGCTCTTGTGCCTCAGTATCTCCCTGTCTCCATCAGCTCTATACGTCTCTGACAAAGTTATCTTCCCTCTGCTGCCTTCACTGTGCCACCCCGTTACTCAACAGCCCTCCCCTGACACAGGGCGTCAAACCCAGTTACAGACATCAAGCCTCAGGTTCTTTATCAGTTCTGAATGTTTTTTTCTTGCCTCGTTTATTTCTTGTTTTAGGTATGTCCTATAAGTAAAAATTAAACTACCTCTTCCATCCTCTAGTCATTATTTTGAAAACACTATTTCAAGTTGGAAATAATATTTCTCCTCCAAAGTTTCATCTTAACCAGAGAAAGCAAATCTGAGCTCATCTCTGACCTACCTCCAAGGACGTGAGAAAAGAAATCTCCCTGTAGACCCAAGCCTATCAGCCAAATGATTCACTACCTGCAGCTGCACACTTCAGTTTCTTTTTCTTCCCTTCACCCAAGATGGGCCTCATGCAGTTTTACATTTCTGTCTCTTGGGACTAGAGAGATGGCTTAGTTGAGAGCGCTGGTTGCTCTTGCAGAGGGCCTTGGTCTGGTGTCCAGTGCCCACATGGTTGGTAACAAATGTCTATCTATTTCTGGAGGACCCAATGCCTTCTTCTCTCCTCTGTAGTGATTGCATACACAGGTGCACTTACACACAGGCAGGCACAACACTCATAAAATAAAAGTGAATTGTTTTAAAGGCTGTGGCTTTATCAGCCTACAGAGTGGACGGCCTTGCTGGCCATCAGCTTCACCTGACAGTAACAAGAACGGTCAGTCTAGTCTGGAGCCTAGTTTACCTCCCTCCTTTGCAGAATTGGTCCAGTCTTCATTTCCTCCAACTCCGACAAAGCTACCAGTGGATGGAGTGCCAGTGGCCACCGCCCCACAGTGTCTTCAATAAAGCGATGCTTTATTGCTGTATGAGAACCTCCTTGTTGTCTGCCTTTCCCCCTAGGCCTTTCAGTATCACAAAGCCAGCACTACTCCTTCACTTCCTCCCTCCCCCCTCCTTCCTCCCTTCCCCACAGTCACCAATGCTGATGGGTACTTCTCATGAACTGATTATGAGTATTATATAAGATGATATGCTACTTGTACATAAGGCTTCCTAACAGCTAGAAGCTACATACTCTGGGTCAAGCCTATGGGTGTGGCTTCAGGGAGTGAGAATGGAGGATTTGGATGGTGTGCCAAAGCAGATAAAAATGTGAATGTAAATGGAGAAAAGAACTGAGAATAAGGAGGAATAGACCAAGACTGGAAACAAGCTCTCTTTGGCAGTTTAGCTAGACTGAAATGATGTAGACCTCAGTGTAAACAAGTGTTGGTGGCTGGGAACTTATTTCCAGTCACATGCACTTGCACAAGTCTTACTGTGTACCACTTCAGAAACTTTCTGAGGCTAGCTAGCACCCGGACCCCAGACAAGCCTCTTCTGTTTTCTTGGATGGTGATCTTGATCCTGAGGACATTTCGTCTTCTTTGTGGCTGAGAACTGCTACTCTGTTTTCAGGACTGGGCTGTGTTATCCAGCAGTACCCATTTATAGTATGAACTATAAATCACAGTAACGTACCACAGTTATCCATCAGCCCCTAAATGGATGGATCCTCCAAACTGGGCCGTTAACTATGGTGTCATGATCAATTTTCTTTCTCCATCACTCACAAGTTTTTTTCCTTAAAAAGTCATACATTGTTATAATATGTACTTTTAAAAATAAGACAGATCACTTCTAAATGATTGTCTTTAAGATTTGCATAATTAGCTAAATTAATACCCTGAACTTGGCCATAATTGCCAAATTTGAAGGTCTTACTTACATTTTTAAGTTTGAACTAATTTATTCTCTTCATAAAGCCTGAATACATAATTAGTTTCTAATGTGAAGAAGCAAACAGGCCCAAGTAAATTGTGCAATGACTTTAATAAGTTCTCTTGGTATTTCCCAGAGATGCTGAGCAGTATTGACAGGGGTGCACAGCTTGCTCGTGCCTAATCTTTCACCTGATTTATACAAATGTCAGGGTGAATCTCAGGCATATCCCTGGTGTCAGATATCCCAAGAGCACACTGGGAAGATGGAGAGTCCACCCAGGACTCACTGGGGAAGGGGTTTTCGGTTGAAAAAATCTGTGTATGAACAGAGGCGGCAAAAAGGTGTCCATAGAACTTCAAGAGGGTGTCATTCAGAACCAGGCCACTGGAAGACCTTGAGAAACTGCAGGGAGGGCGCTTCCTGTCTGAGTGCGCCGTGCTAGGCATTGTTGGGAAGGGTTCATAGAAGCTTTCTGATGCATGTTTCAGAGGCCCCTGGCTGGAAGGAATTACTCTGAAAAGCAAGTAACAGCCTAGGTGCCATAGCACGAACCCAGCAGAAGTAGAATGAGATTTGAACTCTGTCTCATTTCTGAGTTCAGGATTTTTTTGAGAATTCATATATACAAGCTGGTCTAAAACTTGATATCCACGTAGGGGTATCTTTGGCTTCAGCTCTACCTCCTGAATGCTGGGACGACAGACAGTAACACCAGGTTTGGCTTATATGGTGGTGGATCAAACTCAAGGCTTCTTGAGCACTAGGCAAGTGCTCTGCCAATAGCTCAACCCTAGCCTCCTCTTCCCTGACGGTGTGATGCTGGGGATTGAGTCCAGGGTCTTCTGCCTGCCAGGCCAGTACTCTACCACTAGGCTACACTCCCCAGACCCCTGAGTTGATAATTTTAATGATTAAATTCTACCTAGTTTTTGGCTAGAGTGATCTTTTAGTCAGCATCTTTTATAAACTAGATCGGAGAGCAGGTGGGATAATCAGGTAGCTAATGCCATGCAAAGTCTTTCATGGGTCCCACCTCAGTGAAGTAGAGGGTGCAGGCAGGGCAGGGGCACCCTTCATTAACTCTGACTCATAATTGTGTCTTGAGTAGAAATGGCCTAAGTGCCATGAAGAAACGGCTCTTCTTCCTTCCTCATTGGAATAGAACCTTTGAAGATTGGGTGATGATTTAATATTTGGTATTTGGGAAATTTTGTGGACCTTTTCAAAAGGGCCCTTCCTTGATAGAAAGCCACAGAGAGGGGGACGAAAGAGCAAAGAGCAGAATCCAGCTCTACAGGCAGCTCCCTTTTTGAGTGCAAAGCAAGTTTAGAAAGCCCAGCAGGACAGGCCCTGCCTGTGTGACTGAGCAGCAGGCCCATCACAGAGGAAGACACTTGAAATGATTTTATCCTGGAGTGGAGAGAGAGTAAGAGGGCCTTCTGTACTAAAAGCCAGAGATTGCTCTGGAAGAGGGACTAAAGGAGGCACCCAGCCTTGAAGAAACAATAGCCTAGTGATTCCTTCGAAACAGAATATCAACAGTCCCCTTTTAAATCCTTGGATACAGCTTACTTAAAAACAATCAACCCAACAATTAACTGAGAAGCAGACGTGGGGACTCAATTCCACAGTGGATGTGCTTCCAAAAGGAATAACAAGTTCATGATGACAAAACGACAGAGGCTTACAGATGTGAGCGCATGTGTGCAGCCACATGTGCAGCCACAGCAACAGTCCACGGTACCTAAGCGTGTGAAGGACTCCCAGGGAAGCAGTGGTTAAAGAAAGAGGTGATGCCTGGTCCAGTGTGGTCCATAAGGGGTTCCTAGGGGCCTGACATGCCTCTAGGCACTGGGGAGTTGACCAGGAACACAACAGATAATCATCTTCCCTCTAGTACACGACAGCACAGGCAGGAGAGAGGGTAGTGTGCACGGTCCTTAGTGTAACGGGAGCACATTCAGCAGGGTGAGGCTGAGGAATGCTGGGAGGGGTTATGGTTTGAAGAGTGCTGTTTACTCACCAGGGAGATGCTTACATCTCCTTCAGGCACCCTTTGCTCTGTTGAATTTTGGCCAGGTCACACGACCACCAACAGACTGTGAGCAGAAATTGTAAGTCATCTCAGCAGAAATCCTCGAAAAATAATGGTCCTCTATGTTTTGGCTCTGCTGTGACCAGTGGGCTTTAGAGGACAGGGAACAGTACCCTCTGTTGGACTGAGAACACAAGGGCGAGGGGGCTTCCTGGGCCCCCAGTGTTGCTGCAAGGGCTTTTGCCATCACAGTTTGAAGTAGCTGTTAATCACGGGTTGTCAATTCGTTTCCTGAGTTGTTGTGAACAAGTTTCCTAAGGGAGTTTTCTTTTTTAAACCATTCATTTGTTATATGTGATGTATTGAAAAGAAATGTGTGATTCAAATATCGCCATTTCACATGGGGCAAAAGGAGCCATGGGTTTGGTGGAGACTCTGTACTAGATCTTGCTTTAACTCTCATGAAATTTAAAGTCTAATTGGAAAAGATCCAAAAGAATATCTTTAAAAGTATGCACAGCTTGTGTTAGATGAGTCACAGAGTCAGGCACCCAAAGGGCACACTGTCACTCAGACCTGGAAATTTCCTCAGGGAAGGTCAGGGTCAGGCTCAGCTCTTTCTTGGCCTATTTCTTTTATTGTAGGCCCCAGCTGGATTCTGAGGCATATGCAAAGGCTTCATGTAGTTAATAAAAGTAGATTAGAGTCAAACTTTAATCCTCTGTCAACGGCTTTCTATCTAGCTCCTTTATTAAGACAGGATGCAAAGTCAGACTCCAGTCCTGATACACTGGTAAACTGATCTTGCTGTGATTCACAGAAAACAAGGGATCAGATTGAGGCAGAGACAAAGCTACTGGATCAGATTTCAGTCAGCATCAGCAGCGTGTTAAGCTTACAATGAAAGTAAGAGGAATTGAAAATAAAGATAAGTAGAGGTGTTCGGCAAGAGGCTAATTGGGTAGAGGGGCTTGCCCCCAAGCTTGATAACCTGAGTTTACTTCCCTGGGGTCCAGATGGCAGAAGGAGAGAACAGGCTTTGAACTCTGTCAAGCACCAGGGCATATGCACGCCTAAACACACAGACTCACAAAACATAAATACTAAATTAATAAATAAATGTGATAAAATTTAAAAGATAACTAGCGATTCCGCGGGGAAGGAGGAAGTAGAGAGAGAGGAGGAACAGATTCTATCTGATCAAACTATTGCCTTGTCTGCATTTCTGCCATCTTGTTTTGATTTAATTTTACCAAATTGAGTAAAATGTACTTTAAGATTTTCTTTCAAAAGTGGAACATGAAAAATTAGTATCAGATGCAAAGATACAGTTCGCTGCAGACTTGAGTCCGTGCAAATGTTGCTGTGTATAAGTTAGAGCTTTTGCTGTCACAGACCAGAGAATGGAGAGAGGTAAGAGCCAGTTCACCTGGGAAGCCTGAGACAATCCAACACTCATCTCCAAAGTGACCTTGGGGCCGCAGCTATGTCAGGGAGGGAGGATGGAGAGGACTGTTCAACCTGCCCTCGGGAAACCGCATCAGCTGGGATCCAGACAGAGGCACCCAGGACCTTCCATGGACATCACTGAGAAATCTAGATCCTCCTGAAAATGCTGGGATGTCAGTTCATTTAAACTTCATGCCTTTTGTTTCACTGCCTGTTCTGAATGAGTTCCTGTGCGTAAGGTCTCTGCACTTGCCGTACAGAGTAGGAAACAGGAGAGGAAGTTGGACACTCAGAGCAAGAGCAGGAGGAGCAGCATTGAGGGACAGCCTGCAGTCAATGCAGGGTCAGGTAAGAACAAGCCATCCTGTCCTCACTGGAACCTGCAGTCGATGCTGAGACACACTTGTGAATCAAATCTTCCCTCCCTGCAGCCTGTTGGCGATGGGACTCTGATTCTGTGAAGGCGACTGTGACTATACAGTGGGTCTGCCCCGCATCTTTTGTAGCTCACAATGTGCACACATGCTGATTTTGAAAAATGACAATTGCATGAATGTGATGTTGGTGTTAGGACAAACCCAGGTATCTGTGAATTTGGGTTAGATATGGGACTCAAGTTTGTTGACCTTTTCATTCTGTTCTTGCTAGTTTCTTCATGTTTAATATCCTTACTGGGGTGAGGTCTGAGGAGAGCATGCTGCACGGGCAGGTGTGAGTACTAGGGTCATGTAAGAAAGAGAACCTGTTCTTAGTGAGGAGAAACCAGGGCATCTGATCATATTAATGGCATAATTACACATGTGTTTTATAAGTGAAATTGCTGCGTGCTACAGGGAAGTGGGGTCAGAAAAAGAGAGAAATCTCAAAGCAGAAATTATTCATTTAGCCCATAATGGACCATTGAATTCAAGTTACGTATATTGGAAAATGATTGGTATGACCAGCTTTTGCCCAACTTGAATTAGAGATGAACCTTTCAAACATTATCTAACGATGCACACCAGAGTCCCCTGCTTGAGCTCTGCCTCTCCCATGACTAGCTGTGTGATCACTTGGCTTCTTTGAGTCTCTCTGCTTGTTCCTTGAAAAATCATGACAATATGCAAATAACAAGGGGTCAGGGCTAGAGAGATGGCTCAGCAATTAGAGCACTGACTGCTCTTGCAGAGGACCCTGGTTCAATTCTCAGTACCTACCTGGTCGCTAATGACATGGGTGCACTACATACAAGGCAGATAATACATTCATACACATAAAAATAATAAAACAGTTTTAAAAAAGTAACAAATGGTCAGAGTGAAGTGGATTGACTAGATTTAAGGAGGTTTGGTACCAACACAGAGTAAATAGGCACCAAATGAGAGACCAGGAAAAGAAGAGTCACTGGAAGCCACAGGACGAGAAGCCCCAGGTCCCATGTCAGAAGTTAGGCTTGGTTTCCTGCCTTGAGCTGAGCTCACTCACTCTGTGGCATTTACCCACCGGGTTCTTGCTGGTCAAATGGTTTTGGCATGATGTACTTAGTCCCCATCCAGCCCTTCCCTTTTGGAAACTTCTGTGGTGATGGGTGAGATGGAGCTCAAACTATGTACTCATAAATAGGTAAAACATATGACATTAGAATACGACACATCCTGCAGACAGAAATAGAACAGGGAAGAAAGGAAGTTAGGCCAGGTAGTGCCTGTCTGCGCAGGGTGGGCCTTCTGAGCCCCACAGGCCTGCGCAGGGAGGGCCTCCTTGGAAGGTGGTCATTGGGCAGACATTTAGAAGGGAATGGGGAGACTGAGTCATGGGGCATTTGGGAATGAATGTCCTGGAGCATGACAACTGTAAGGAAAAGCAGGCCAGGGCACAGGGGAGCAAGGAGCAGGATTGGAAAAAGACAGCAAGCAGGCGGACCCACCCAGGTCACAGACGGACCCACCCAGGTCACAGATGGACCCATCCAGGTCACAGACCACCCCAAGAACCTTTGATTCAGCTTCTGAACACCAGAGAGGACTCTGATTCCTGCTTTGCAGAACTGTCCGGAGACACAGGAAATAAGCCAGCCTCTGGGACAAACTGTGGCTCACCTTTGAGCCAGTTCCTACACAGAGCCCTACATTCTTCAAATGTGTAACGAGTTTGGTCAGAAGATATACTGTCTATCTAATTTCCATATTTATGTAGGAATGATGAAAGTATACAGTCCTTGGACACCCTGTAAATCAGACACGAAGATGGGACAAGACAGGAAGCCAGGCATCTGGGACACAAAGGGGGATTGAATAATTTGTCAACTTAGATGGTAGGTCAAGCTTAGCAGGAATTCAGGAACCAGTTCTGAGCCTGTTTACGGCATGTAGGAAACATTCCTGAGACCTGCTGGCTTGCTAAGGAAAGTGAAAACCAGGTTATAAATGAACACCTGGAAAAGTCTGGAATGTCCTCCACAGTGGTACTCTCCACTTTGAGTGTGTTTTCATGGTCAGTGATGCCGTGGTAACAGGCTATCATGCCATGTTTTAGAGAGTAAGCAGTCTTTAACATGAGAGGACATTTTAACGAGTGAACTAATTTTAATTTGGTAGAATTTTTCTCATCTGCACTTTGACAGTTATTTGTGAGTACTGCAAATAATTAGAGGCCATATTTTCTCCAACTTTAAACAGCATTATAGACATTGGTTGGACTGTTAATCTCAACTAAGAATGAAATATTTTGTGCTTTTGACCTTTTATAAAATATTCTCCCATTTCAAGCAAATTACTTGTCAGCATCATAGTAGTCTGTCTAATGGATATCTGGAATCACAAATCAATTCTCAGATTATATATTCCATATTTAAATATTAGTATTTGGTGGTTACAGAGTATATTGTGAGTAATAGATTGTTATTCTAGTCTAATAAATACCCCAGGCCTTTCCGCACGTTTTACTATGACTTTAACATATCTAAGAATAAAAAAATTGATTTTCTACAGACAAAAACGAAAGTAGATTGCAAAATAATATCGTATTAAGTGCAGTTTTAAGAGCTTCAAATGACTTGGTAGTATCGCCCATCTTTAATCTAACAATGATTTCAGTTAGGGGAGTGAGGGTTTACATATTTTAGATGATTCTTTGGTGTGTCTGGCTGATCCTTTTACTTCTGAAGTTAGTTTAGACTATGGTATTACAGATTATGTCCAACTCTAATGATAAATGACTTTGCACATTTACAGCTGAGCGTCCCAGATCTGATTACTGCAACAATATTAAAAGTCTTACTACCAAAAGCTAGCAAAGATATGCTTAGGACCTTCCTAACCTTGGCAGGAAAAGAAACCTTGAGCCAAAAGCAGAGCGAGCTGATGAAGAGACTCCCAAGCCATTAGCCACTCAGGACTCTGCTTCTGAAGTTCAATGTCCCTGGGAAAGGGACCAGCTTGCTCTAAGATGCATTTCTGTCTGCATTTCAATCCTGCTTAAATATGCGCTCGTTCCAGGGCACGGGTGAAATGGAAGGGCACCTGCTAAGTCAGAGCCGTAAAACAGATCTACAGCCTGCTGGCGTGTGAAATTTCTCTAATTTATATTTTTTATGAAACTACCCTCACATTATGTGGTTGGCAGCATAAATAATAAAGCATGTTACTTAAGCAATTTTACATTTACTCTATTAGTGAACAAAGGCAGTGGCCACCCTCCTTCTCAAACAGTAAAACTAGCCAGCCTTCTCATGAAAGATGATTGCAATTTCCATGGACTTGCATACGCAATAAAAAACCATAACTCATCAAAATTTTAGCTATTTTCTCTTAAGATAGAAGAACATTTTGCTTGAACATTGAACGTGATATTAAATATTCATGAAACTGAATAGAGTTCAGGCACTAAGTGAAACTCTTAAATTCTATTCAACTAGATTGAAATTCTTTTTGAACCAGGTAAGAGTTTCCTGTGAACCTGAAGAGTGTTCAGACATGGTGAGGAGATTGTATACTACGTTCAGAGTGCTATAGCTGTTGGGAATTGATTTTTTTGAAAGGCCTGTTCATCCTCTCAAATTGATTCATGGTAACGGCCTCCATTTGGGTCAAACAGTATTTAACCGCTTGTAAATTTTAATTAAAAGATTTGTCACTTTGAACACATAGTTTGTCATCTTGCAACTAAACGATGTGTCTTTATCAGAAAATGACTCAGGGGAAGACATCCATCTAATTTGTCACTGGGACACCCATTAAGATAATTTGGTTGTTGCGTACACATAAAGCTGAAATTTGTAAAATAGAGTGCACCTCTGTTAGCAAGCACATTGTAAACTATTAGAAAAGCATAATTTGCTCTGTAATTAAGTTCTAATAAGTACTTTACTTCTGGTTATTTTTCATTAACAGATGTTTAACTTTCTGAGAAGAGAAAAATCCTTTAGTTGAATTTAGTATCTGCAGGAAAACAGAGGGCTGCATTGAATAGCAGTGAGTGGAGTTAAAATGATCTCAGGAGAGCTAGACCTCCTTCATCAGAAGTGTGTGCTCCACTGCAGACCCAGCACAGCTTGTCTGCAGCCTGATATATGTATGAGTGTGTGTGTGTATATATATATATATATGTATATATATCTGTATATATATATATATATGTGTGTGTGTATATCTATCTGTATATATATGTATGTGTATGTATTTATATGTATATGTATATATGTATGTATATGTATATATGTATGTATATGTATATATGTATATGCTGTCGTGTATATATGCAACCTGTTATTACAGACACTGATAGCTGGTGATGGTCTGCAAGGGATGGCTGAGGAATTCCCAAGAAGGCAGATGAGGCGGAAAGCCTTTCCTAAGGAAGTATACCTGTAGAAATGAAGACTTTGAAATGAACTCATTTCAGTGTTCAGACATCACTTAAATAGCTTTAGACTGTTCAAATCAAGCATGCAGAATTGATTGAGTGACCACTGTATACCACAGAGCAGTTTGTCTGATGAATTAGGTGCGAAGTATTAGGTCTTATTATGGCACTTTTCAAACAAAGTTTGCTGTTGTTGATTTTCCTATCCTCCTCGTCCCTGTTCTCTTCCCAGCTTGTAGCCTCCCACCCTTGGCAGTCCACCTCCAGTAGCATATACCTTGCAGTCCACCCCTGGCAGTCCACACTCAGCTGTCCACACCCAGCAGTTTCCTTCCATTCTCAAGTCACGTGTGTCCCTTGCCTCTGCCTCAATCCTCTTTTCCCTCTCTCATGATCTCTTGTTTGGTGTCATCGCCTACACAGCAACTCATTGCAGGATGACAGCTGAGTATCTCTGCCCACACTTCCTGTGCTTCCTTTACCTTGGGTCACCTGTTCAGCTCTGCAGGTCAGGGGGTTGGTCTGTAAAGAGGTATCTGTCTAACCTTTCCCACCTCCCTCAAGGTTGAAGGAACAGAGATAACGCAGGTCTCGGAGCTGACCAGTCAATGAGTGTCTGTCTACCTAACCAAGCTCATCTCCCTTCAGGGCTGAAGGCCCAGAGAGGTCATGCCCTAAACCTGCAGTCTCCTTGGATTCCTACGAGTCAGTCCTCATGGAACAGACCTACCACAGATGAGGGCAGTCATCCGTGGTAGAAAGGCCACTCCTTGGAGTGGAAGTGATCACTTTGTAGGAACCTGGCTGAGGCCCTCCAGCAATGCGAGCTCAGTGATGGGACCTTCTGACCACCCTGCAGACCCAGGGCTGAGCACCACTGTCAGGGTCACATCTTGACCAGGACTGCCTCACTATGCCCAGCTCTTGTCCTCTCTTCATTAATTCTTGATTATATAAAGCTCAGGTCAGTACCCTCAGATTAACCTGGGGTCACTCGGTGGCTGCATTTCTTTCTGACTTGTTTCTCTGATTGACGTACTGGGTATAGGTAGCTGAGCCTTTCTTCTGGGGTCTGCCAGAACTCTGGATTTACCCAAAAAATGACTTCAATTCTGTTTTATGAATGGAGTGCCTTTACTACTTGCTGTTGTAAAATAATTTCCAAGCTCACGTGGCTTTCTTTTGCTTGGGTTTTCATTCGCATTATCCATGTTGAAACAGTGCGGACTACATCTCTCATTGTCTGATGTCCTTTCTCAAGAACCTCCACGCCTCTGTTATCCTAACTGGACTTGCTGACTATATCAGTGTGGCCTGACTCCATAACGTTAATGAAGGGAGATTTGAACCCAGTATCAGCAGACCTGTTCAGATAGCCTCTTCAGCTCAGCACTGAAGCATCAGACCCAGCACTGTCCTATCAGTAGGTTGCATAGGTGATCTTTGGAGGCTGGCTTTCTACAGTTCCTCATTGCCAACAGAACAATACTCTGGTGTTCCCTTTTAGTCCCACATCCCAGACCTTTCAGAAGCTGAACCCCAAGAGTGTATCTTGCCTTTCATCTATCCTAAATTCCAGCCCCTTTCAGTGAGCTTTGGCCCTCCACAGACATCCTGACCTTCTCACCACAGTTCATCAGTTGAGCCGAAGAAGGTCCCTTCACCTTAGTAAATACAAAAGCCAAAGTTTGAGACATTTATAACCAAACAATTGTAGATCTTTGAGTCTTAGTTACAACTTTAAAAATGTGCCTTAGAGTCTGTGTGGGCGATGGTAGAAGGGTGGAGAGAATGAGACACATGGGCTGTGGGAGAGGCATAGAGGGAACTAGACACAGGGTTAGGATAACAGAACGACTAATGCTATTTATATGTCTACCATGAAGTCACCTCAACTCATATTTGTTTTCTAATAAGGATATTTATGGAGATATTTACAGACTTGGGCTTTCAGCTACTCCTTGCTTCCGCTACTTCCTGATAGGTCCACCCGAGCATCTGTTGACATATGTTTCTTCACTCTCTGGGAACTTGATTCTGGTGCAAGATGAGGTTCAATAGGCATTCTGGAACTTGCGCACTCAAATGTATTGACTATTTCTTATGCTCCGAGATCTTTAGGGACTTGAAGATGGCAGCAAATGGATTGATCCACAGCTTTTGCTGTTATCAGAGGAGCTGGGATGGTGTCTGTTTCTGAGGTGACAGATTGGAGATCTTCCCTAAGAAGTGTGGCAGACATCAGTTGCTGCAGTTTGAGCTCACCTCTGAAAGCACGTGTGTCAGAGCTGTAAACCTTCCAGGTGGCCGGTGGAGTGCGGCCCCCGTGGGTGCATGGTGCCTTTCTAGGAGAATGACTTGGCTCTCCAGGGTTTCCTCACTGTCCATCCTCCTCACAGGGCTTCTTGCCATTCCTCCTTTCTGCTTAGAGGGGAAGTCACAGAGGCACTCCGTGGAGGCTGAGATGATGTTCCAAACCCCTGGCCTTCCTGACTTCCAGGGCAATGAACCAAAATGCTCTTCTGGCTTTATAAATCCCTCACTGTTGGTTATTCAGCCTAACAACTAAAACACACTTCAACCCTGTGGTGAACAGAGCTATTGTTGCATTTTTGATTAACTAAAAGAGCATTTGTTAGCCTGGGCATTGGGGCACATACTTTTAATGCCAGTAGTCTGGAGGCAGAGGCAATGTGATCTCTGTGAATTCAGGGCCAACCTGGGCTACACAGCAGTACAGTGTCTCAAACAAAAACAAAAAACACGTTCTTATACTTAAGTGGAAATTCAGACTCAAACATGCATTCAAAATAAGAAATGATAAAACACAAAGAAGCAGAAACAAAAAGCACAAATATAGGGCCACAGGCCACACAGTTCAGTGGGTAAAGGTGTGTGCTGCCCAATCTGATGTCCTGCTTTCTACCCCAGGACCCACCTGGGGGATGGAGAGAACCGACTCTAGTAAGTTGTCCTCGGACTCCACACTTGGACTGTGGTGTGTGTGTGTGTGTGTGTGTGTGTGTGAACTCACAATAACAGGTAAATGTTGGGAGGAAATGTACAAACCTGGAAAATATACTAGATATTTTATCTAAGACAAGTTAAAATATAAAAGACTAGAGATGTAATGTTGGACACAGAACAGAAGGCTTCTGCCTCCAGGTTCCTGACTCGAGTTCTTGCCCTGGCCACCCTTGATGACCTGTGATTGGGACATGGAAGCCAAAAAGATCCTTTCCTCCGCATTTTCTTGGTCAGTATTTTGTCCCTGTAATAGATGGCTAACGAGAACAACCAGTCCAGATAAATACAATTACATATGGACACACATCCCAACAACACAGAGAGCCTGTGAAGGGCAAGAATAGTAAGATAAGGAGAATCCATTATAAACTAACAAACAGGATAGACCATCTAGAATGAACAGGTGGACGGAGCAGACTTCCCACAAGCGACTGGTGGTGGATGTTGGGAGATGATAGGAGAGCCGAGCCATTAGCCCAGAATTCAAAACCCTTTAAAACAATGAAAGCAAACATTGGTTGACATTTTCTCTGCAACTCACCCATTCTCTGGTGAGGACAAGGGAAAAATGACCTTTATTGTATTTCTTAAACTTGCCTCTGACCTTAAACAGGCATCTTTGTAGCAGAATAGTGTTTACTACAGACAAATATGAAGGCTATTTGTGTATGATGTGTCTGTAGTGTATTTAGAACTTGGATCTCATGGACACTGGAGGCATTGCTTGCCGGTGAGGAGAATGAGCATTTTCTAAGTACTTCTACAGCTATAATAATCTAACACAAGACCGAGCTCCAGGCCACTCCTGGTTTCTCTGTGAACAGTGTGCACACACCCTTCTAGTCAACGGTTCATCTGAGATGGGAGTGTATGAAGCAGAAGAGAGCACTCCAGAAGCTGTGTGCTCCCCCAAGTTCCCGCCTGGGAGGCTGCTTGCCTGTATCTTTTGAAAGATGAATAAAGTTTGGAGCTGGGTGAGACCTATCATGTTAAGTGTTCTCTGACAATTCAACCCTTGATATTCACAAAGCCATCATTCAATAAACCTGAACACAACTAGGCTGAGAAATTCTGTATGGGCAGAGCCAGGCTGAAAAACCAGAAACTGTTATTTAACAAAGGAGGAAGTTAAGAGATAAGAAAAATCAGTATCGAATACAGATAGTGGTGTGTGTTGGTAAAGTCAGTGCTAAGTAAAGAGCAAGCACACACATGTGCATGTGCATGCGTGTGTGCCTGTGTATCCAAACAAAACAAAAACTCAAAACAGCACCAGAGGTGTGTGACCATCAGACAGTCAAAGAGGGGCTTGAGCAGTGAATAATATACAGTGTTAAGTTTCTTCTCCTTCTGGGAAGACATTAATGAATATATTTAAACCTGTAGCCAAGTCTGCTTGCTAAAGAGCAAGAGAAGCTGGTAAAAGAACCTTCTAAGTTGACAGAGAAATAGTTGGGAAAAATAAACATTAGAAATTCAACTGAGATGAGGTAAAGAGAAAATGATACATAAAAGTTTAGAACTCAATATCTTCATACAGAGACTCTTAATGCATACATATAAAATACATTTGGGAAAGATCCATTCCAAATTCAGGAATCAGATAGTATAGAAAACAGGAAACAGGGACTTGGGCCCCACCACAGAAAGATCGGAAGCAAGTACCATCAGCATTAATATTTGATAAGCATGTGTGCCTAGATTTTATTATCTTATATTCTTTGGGTAGTAATTGAATAACTTGAGATTTTAAAATATGAAAGTCCACCTTCTAAAGGTTAACAATTAGAATAATTAGATTATTTAGATTGTTAACCTTTAAATTAAGTATTTAAAAATTAGTTCTAGAACCCTCTAGATGATAGACATTTCCTGAAACAAGTTAAAAAAATGCACCCTTGAAAAACAGTCTAAGTTTGAGTCAGTAAACAAATATTTTGCAGGTAAAAAGGAAATAGGAATTGATTATAATAGTGTGATCCTTCGATGACAGTAATAGAAAATGATTGACATTATAATGTACAACTTCCAGTAACATCCTGGGTAGGTAATCTTATTAGTGATGTTTTCCCATGTAAACTATTATGCAAAACCACAGAAGTCAAACAAAAGGTACGTTAGGACCATAGTAGTCTGATACTGTGTTCACTTATAAACACGTAAACATAGCTTTGTATGTGTGCAGTGTGGATCACGACATTAGAAAGGGGATCTGAACATATGTGGCATGAAATTGGGCAGAGCAGGCTGTCTGGGGTATGAAAAGGAACCGCCAGTAGGAAATGGGGAGGGCAGTGGGGAGGACACGAGGGCAAGGGACAAAGACACGCACGTATGAAAGTGCCGAAATGAAGGTCATGTGTATGAACCTGAGCAGTCAGTATAAAGAACACGGAGAGCTGGCGTAAGATAGACTTAAGAACACCTTGGTGGTTTGGAGACAAGGTCTTACCTTGTAGCGCTGACTGACCTGGAACTTGCTATGTAGACTCAAGCTGGCCTCAAACTCCCAAGATCCTCCTGCCTCTGCCTCGTGAATCCTGAGGTTAAAAGTGTGCACTCTCACACCAGGCTAAGAATTTCTTTCTGAAATGGCATTCTTTATTGGGTTAAGAAACTAATATTGGCTAAAAAATTAAAATACTAAATGTCACTAATGCAGTTAACCATCCACATTCCTTTCTTTTGGGAAACCTGATGTTTAATTTGATGGTTTTCTTTTTTCAATTTTTATTCTAAACATGTAGTGCTCTAGGCTTCTCTGCTGTCTCTAAAGACTCTGACGTCTTCATTTCTCTTTATTTCAGTACAACCTATCTTATATAATGTGTTTATAAATTGATTCTTTAATTGTTGTAAGATGCTTTTCTGATTTTCCAGCATTTTAAACACCCTTAATAATGCACCATGATTCTTTGAAAAAGCAATCTCTTACAAGCTTTTCCTTGTATCAGCTTGGTCTGTCTGGACATAGCTGGTTACTTCTCTGATTTATATTCGAAGGGCAGGATGGAAAGTGGTCTCTGCTAAGGATTTTTATAGACTGAAAACTTTTACTAAAAAAAAAAAAACCAGTTTTGATAGTAGAAATTAAAATTCAAAGGAGACAATAAAGTCCCAAGAGCAGTGTCCCTTAGACCTTGATGTATAATGTCAGGTCTGAGAGTCTGTCCAACCATCTACATCCGGTGAGGGGCCACCATGCCATACTGGGGGAGGCTTGAGTCACATGGTACATCCTCCTGAAGGCTGGAAACCAGGTCAGCCCTGCTGGCAGTCATGTGACAGTGGATCTGCAGTGAGGAAACAGCAGAAAGGGAGGCCCAGCTGTGGGACCGGACACTTCCTCCCATCCTCCTTCTCTAGGCTGACTTTAAGGAAAGTTTGGCTTGTGTGAGTGTGTGCGCGCAGGTGCTGGCGTCCAAGGAGGCCAGAAGAGGGTGCTGGCTCCCTTGGATCTCGAGTTACAGGTGGTTGTGAATCACTAGGCCTGGGTGCTTGGAAGTCAACTCCAGTCTCTGGAAGGCAGCAAGGGCGCTCGATCACTGAGCCGTCTCTGCAGAACTCCTCGGCTGGCTTTAACTGCATCCTTTATCTGTGTGCCCACAAATCATAGATTCCAGTGAGTTCTGTGAGGGTTTCTAGTGAGTTGCCCAAACTGAGAGTCTATTATGAATCTTCTAATGTTGTAACAGGCAAAAAAATGAATAATAATCCTTGCTCATGCATGCAGCAATAAGGTGTTTTCTCTCACAAGACTTCACTTGATATGTCCATGTTGGAGACTATGATCTGTAAATCAGTTTTAGTGGTAGCCAAGCTTCCAGTGAATGTCTTATATGCTAAACATTCCTTAGCCTGTGCAACCTGAAATATTTCTAAAAATGCAGTCTTGTTTAATATTGCAAATATCAGTGACTGCCAGAGATTTCAAAGTTGGCTCCTATATGTTTTTTCAGATTTTGTTGACACTGACTGGAAATCCTAACTTTAGGGTAGAAAATCAGTCAGTTCTGGTCAGCAGGTTGGTTGACAGCTGGGTATGAAAAGCTATTTTTCACCTTTCACAGCGCCTGGTCAGAGCTGAGGTTTCCTTTAGGTGGCCTTGCTGCTAATTGTCTCCCTGGAGACTGAAGAGCTGAAGGCAAGCTAGCACCTCCTGAGGCGGTACCTCCTCCCAGCATAGTCTGTGCCTGCAGGGGGTCTCCCTGCTTCTGGGGACTTCCTCAGCTTTATTCAGTCCTGTCTACAGTGTGGACAGGGAAATTCTGGTCACTCTAGTGCAGCTGCTGGAGTCGGTGGTGATGAGCTGAGCCTGGGGCTAGTATTTTGTTCCTGTCAAAGATGGCCGGAGCCTGGCTGTGTTTGTTTTCTGTATACATTTGGTCTGAGAGAGAGGCTCTGGAGCCTCCCTTGCCGTGGAGTGTGGGAGCTGGCGATCTGAGTCCCCGGCCCCGGCCCCGCCATGGAGTGTGGGAGCCGGTGGTCGGAAACCCATTTTGCTGCTGCTGCCAGTCAGTTTTGGTGTGCAAAGAGACACAGGGCAAGAATTCCTCAGTGAAAACTCTTGGTGCAGCCAGAGCAATCCTCACCTGAAACCTGTTTCTTGTCTATTGATTACACAAAATAATCTGTTTCCTTTACTGACCAATTCTGTATGTATCTGTAGCACTCTATAAACCATTGCTTAAAACACATAAAATATGCATGCCACTAATTATAAAAGCTACATTATTAAGAGAATTTTTTTCATGTGAACTGGGTAGGAATAGCCATTTAACTTTACCATTATAAGCAAAAGGTAGACTGAACCTGGGCTGGCTTTATGCATTTCCGGATCCTACCTGTAATCCCCCTGGGGCAGATTGTCTGTGCTGGCCACTCCGTCAGCATTAACAGTCTGGTGTACTCTGTTGGTGGCTTGGGTTAGTTTCCTACTGTCTGGGTTCTTGCCTATGTCAGCTCTTACTGTGCACTGCAGAGTTGCCCTAATATGGAACAGAAAAACCAGAAACCAGCGCCACCTAGGAGTCCGTTGGACGTAGTCCAGGCCCACTCACAACAGGCAGGATCAATCAGAGCAAAGTCATGATCAAAGTGGGTCTCACTGACTTGTTTCTCTTCCAGGCTACACATTTAATAGGAATCTAGGTGTCATTTATTCACTTTTATTAGGTCTTTCTGACACCCCACACTGCCTTGCATTGGGCAATTAAAGTAAACATATGCTTAAGGGAGAAAACTTTGCTTCTGGGAAACTTTTCACACTGATCCTTGTCTAACAGAGTGATGGCTTAAGCATCCTTGTCTACAATCTTATTTATCGGTGTTCTACCTACTTGAAACTGTTTGTATTCTCTCACTCAAGACAAAATCTGGCTCTGGTTGATAGGGAATCATTTTTGGTCGCTATTAAACAGCTAATTTTGTCCTTGATTTTGTTATTTACAGAGGATCTGTTGCTGATTAGTAGTTGCTAGACTTTCATGACTGAGTGATGAAAATATATTGCAACTACTAATACATTGTTTCGTATATTTTGTGTATTTGTACTTCTTTTACACGCTTCATGTAAATTTTAATGAGGTATGGAATATTCCATACTTGTAACTTTTCTCAGTCCTTTGACATAGTAGAAACTAGTTAGTCACAAGGAAATTGATTCCACCATTTTTCAGACAACTACGTAGTCCCAGCGGCCAGCCTCTAATGATAATGCTGGGTGCTCACCTGTAATGATGACACCCATTCAGTGTTCACAATGTGTCCAGCAGTTTCCTATGCTCTTTTATTTTTTTTGAGACAGGGTCTTCTGTAGCCCAGGCTGGCCTCAAGATTACTTTGTAATAAGATAACCTTGAACTCCTGATCCTTCTGCCTCTATCTCCTCAGTGCTGGGATGACAAATGTGAACTACCACATCTGGTTCGCACTCTTTAAACATCCATACAGTCAGAATCACACTTCTGAGATATCTGCAGTCTAATTATTGTAGATATTTATGGGCTGTCCTGTGGTATTTCAGTGCATGATGTAATCATAAAACCAGGGTATTTAACAGACCCGTCTCCTGATACTGTCGTCATTTCTTCATGTGAGAACATTTAGACAGCCCTCTTGTGGAAGCACCTATCACAACAGAAGACCGGGACATTTCCGTCCTCACTGCCATCTTGTACCTGTCCACAGACGTCTTCCTGTCCTCTCCACCTAGCTTTCCCAACCTCTCGTTGCCTCTCTTAGCTGCTGTTTCTCTGACAGGAGCTTCTTCACATTCTTAGAGGAAGGCTGCATGGCTTAATCTTTGCCCTGGGCCTGGTTTTATGTGAAGCTTGTTTGCATATGTAGCTGCAAGCATTCAGGTTTCCTCTGACTTCACAGCTGGGTAGGATACCATATTTCCTCATCCATCCATGGCTACCTCGTTGGATGTCGGAAATAGACTCTTTACATGGAGTCCTTCATTGGATGCTCAAAGAACTTTTACAAATTTAACAGTATTATTTCCTTCATTTTAAAAAGATGACACTGCATCCAGAGAAGTTGTGAGTCTGTAAGGTTTTATGACAACTAGGAGGTAAGTGAAGCCCTAAGCTCACATCCCGTTTACTCGGTCTACCTGCAATGACCTCCTTGTTCATGTTGATCTGTTCCCCTCCCGGTGCTTGGGGTGCTCTCATTATTCTAATCCATGGTGTGATTTACTTATATGTTACGCCTTTTTATTGTCTGGCCCTTCTCCTAGTAGAGAGCCCCTGAGGGCCTAGGCCTCTTATGCAGTTATCAAAGCTGGCAGTAGGGTTGGATAGGCAGCGAGGTTGTTTGCAAAACAAATGAGGAGCTGGCTGTGGCCCAACAGTAAGCCCTCGTTGTTCAGCCAGTTCTGGCTTTACTCTGTAACACTTTTCTGCCTTGGAACCCATGGGCAGACAGGTAGGGTGGCCCTTTGGGAAACAAGAAATACTATTTAAAAAAACTTCCGAATCCTGCCTGAACCAGGACTACAGTGAGCATCTTACATAGCTAACCCTGGAGATTCTCAAGAACTCTGAAAGGTGGGAATGGTTAGTCCTATGTCCCAACAGATGAAACAGGGGCTCCAAGAGGTGAGACAACTTCCTTAAACACCGTTAACTAGTCAAGACTGGAGTGGAGTTTGATGTGTCCTTTTACATTATCTGAACATAAGGCTTTTCATCAATGGTAACTGACACAATGGTAACTGACACAATGATAATCTCTTGTTGCACAGGCTGGCCTCAAACTCACTAGATATCCTAAGATAACCTTGAACCTGTGATCCACCTGACTTTGCCTCGTGTTCCTTTATTTCGTGTACTGAAAACAACTGACACTTATTAAAATGATCATCACTGTTTCACATGTCTGTTTTGTGCAACAAATCCCATTCTGTAACTGGGTGAGGGAGACATTCTTATCAAACCTTTCTCATGCCAAGAAACATGTGACTTTAGCTCTGAAGAGTGGTGCCTATACAAAAGCACAACTCTGACCTCAAATGGGATGAGAGATAGCTGTTCTGGAGTCAAATATGAGTGACCATGGCCTGGGAACACAGATTCAGGTGACCCCAAATTCCACATTCCAGTGTGGTAACAGTTTTATGGGGTTTTTATAGTAACAGCTCCCAAGTAAAAGCCATAAATCAAAACTTTTCAAATACAAGGGTGGGTGCATTCAGTAGACAGGTCATGGCAAAGCTGGGGTGGGGATTTCTACTGTAGATCTCAGAAGCTCTCTGATGACATTATTAGCTTTTTGATTGGTGGGACCTGGTGGTCTGCTAAGTTAATACATCTTATTAGTCATAAGAATGTTAATTTAGAAACAAAGGTAGGCAAAGTGTGGCTATTTGGGGAGTTAAAGATGTCCCCAGATAATCTGTGAATAGGTTCTGGGTCTGCAACATTCTAAACTCTCCATTAATCAGTTGGTCAGCCTTATAGGAAATTCAGCTCAGTATACTGGGAACTTTCTTTCACACTGCCTGCCTAGTATATCAGGAAGTCCTGGGTTCCATCCCCAGCAAACCACGTAAACCAGGTCTGGGGGGAACACCTGTAATCCCAGCACTCAGGAGGCAAAGTCAGGTGGATCACAGGTTCAAGGTTATCTTAGGATATCTAGTGAGTTTGAGGCCAGCCTGTGCAACAAGAGATTATCGTTGTGTCAGTTACCATTGTGTCTCACCACTCGGGGCCAGCCCGAGTGGACTTTGAGGGGCCAGCCCGAGGGGTTGGGGGTGAGTGGATGCAGAGTCAAGCCGCAGACTCCGGGAGTTGGATGGGAAGCAGGCCGAGCACGTGGCACTGCGAACTCGTTTACTGAACAGGTGCACAAGCTCTTATAGGTCTGGATAGCCAATGACCTTATGGGGTGGGGTCCCCAATACAGCAATAGTAAGTTTGTCCTCAGGTAGGCAGGTTCTTTCCAGATGCTGGTATCACAACTAGCCAGAGCAGAACGCCACACCCACAGGAGCCATTCCTCTATTCCTCCTAGCAGGTGGCCTGGCTAGGCCCACCTTACATTATGCCCAACAAGAGACCATCTCAAAACAATGCAAAACAAAACCCACAACACACAGAACAACAACAGAGGCTCTGCCACTCTTACAGACAGCTGAAGGAGCCAGGTTTATGTTGTTCTCAGGAGACCCGAGAGCCAGACATGGAGGCGCTCAGTATTTACACGGGGAAAGGGCTGATGCTAGAAGCCTGTACACCCAGCCCTTTGAGGAAGGAGGTCTTTCCCTCTGTGATGGTTTTTCAGGCTTCTGAATCACTTGCATGACCACAGTCCTTCTTTTGTGTCTGTCCGCACACACCGAATGCCTATTGGAGGAATGCTTTTCTCCCATGATGATAGCAGTGGTCAAAATGAGCCAGACTTACTGAGTCAAAGAGAAGCAGTGCTGTCAGCTGATTGGTGCTCCTGGGAGTGCAGCTTACAGGTGTGTGTGTGTGTATGTGGAAATGTATATCTATCTCCAGTGAAGACTCTCCTGGGTGTTTAGTAACTTTCTCTATGTTCTTTCAACTAAAACCACTCCAAAAGCTTTCTTTGGTAGCAGATGATGCTGATTTTTCTCCATCTCTCTCTCTTCCCTGGACTTTCTAAGTGTTGCTGTCAGGAGCATTAAACCCACTCCCTTCATTTCCATTGTTTGTCTGGCGAAGAGGAGCCTTTTAGTCACTGTGTAGGCAAAAGCAATATTCATGTCTTTGGTTTAAAATGCATTCACCTGCCTTTCACTGTCCTTTTTATTCTCTGAGCTTTATTTCCCTCCTTCTCCATGACTTTTTTTTTTTGGATGCTAGCCTGATCCTGAATCCCAGAAGCTCAGTTTTTTTTTTTTTAAGACCAAGTATCTTTAAAAAATATATTCATTGTATTTATCATTTTTATTTGTCATATACTAGTGGATTGCCTGCATATATGTAAATGCACCCGTGTTGTGCAATGCCTGAGGAGGTCAGAAGAGGGTGTTGGATCCCTTGGAACTGGAGTTATAGATGGTTGTTAGCTGCTATGTGATTCAAGCCTACATCCACTGCAAGATCAGCCAGTGCTCACAACCATCTCTCCAGCCTCCCATTTCTATGGTGAACTCCAATGCGTGAATTTCAGGATTAGCACACCCTTTTATGATGGGTACCAGACCTCCTCATACTGATAAGATGAAGGAGATTAAACTCCTGCTTAGTTCCTAAGGCTCTGCTAACCATTTACGCTGGTGGGACCGGTGCCCTAAACAGCCACAGACAGAAATAAAATCCACACCACGGACAGCTGTTGATCTTGGTTGTTTCCAGAGCAAAGTTCCACTAATAATTAAGAACTGGGTTTGGACAAGCAACAAATATGATATTTGGTGTTCAGTCACTGGGAAACATCTTCTTATATATAATTTTCTTTTAAAGCGGAGGGGAGGGGTGGGATGCCACTGGCCGCAGACCGTTTTCCCAAGTGAAACAGAAGCAGTGTTAGGCAAGGAAAATTAGCAGAGATTTGCAAAACTCATAGACCCTTTCTATTAAAAAATACTTGTTCTTGTTAAGCAAGAGTCACTAAATCAATCCAAGTCAGAATGATGAGGCTGAGATATTTTTAATTTTAGTTTTCCATAAAGGGATATTGGTACTGGAGGCTTTTTTTTTTTTTGAGGTTGTTTATTATGAAGTAAAAATGTTTTGTTATCTATCACTTTTAGGCCACAAGTAGAGGCTCTGGAGATGGTTGGTGCAGAGAGAATGTGTGTTTATGGAAATCTTCCGGATTTCTGGTTCCCATGGCAATAGCTTATTAATTCATTGAGGCACAAATGGATCAATTTAATGGGCAGCTAGAAACCACTTGTAATAGGGTGCTGGGACAGAGGTAGGGATAAAGTCCCGTTCTTCAGACTGAGCAGGTTAAAGAATATTAAAAATGAAATAAAAAATCAGGTAAGCGAAATACAGAAATGACCTACTCAGAGAAGGGGACTGTGGTCAGTGAGGTGAGATTTGACGAGAAACAGCTGTTTCGAGTGGCATACACCCAGAGAGGACTCCGGAGGAAGGCTGAACGGAGGCCCTGTGGGGAGGTAGGAGTGCGCTGCAGTGGGGCCCAGTGCTAGTGGAAAGAGGGAGGGGCAGAGTCTCCAGAAAGGGCCTGTCCTTGGAACAGTGAGAGGCCAGCGTTAGCGAGTTGCAGTGGGCAAGGGAGGAAGGAGGAAGGAACCACAGGACACGGTGGTCTGCGCCTTGTTGCAAGGAAGGGCGACAGAACTTCGGTTTTAAAACTGGGGATGACACATAGAAGCAACAGCAGTGTCCTGAGACCCATTTTAGAAAGCACCAGAATGACAGTTGTTGGAGGCCCCAGGATGAATCTCCAGAGTGGACCACACTCCAGTGGCTACACTTGTAGAGTTACATTTGACAGCATATCAAGCGTTAAAATGACTTGTGGCCTGTAGGTTTCATCTTCAGTGTCAACGTCACCCACAGTCGCATTTTCCAGGCCTGCTGGGGTGTGGAAGGGAAAGGCCTCATAACTTTGAGAGGCCAGTCAGTGTGAGGAGAACTGGTCTTGGCTCAGAGGCAGCAGTTGGCAGTGTGCTTTTAGTATTCTAGGGTGTCTGGCTTTGGGGTTTAAAGATAAGCGAAATGGAGGTTCCCTGTCTTCCAGGGTAGTTCTCCTAACAGTGCTTTCAACTGCGGCTCTCATCCTCCTCCGCAGGATTCTTATTTCTTTGTAACAAAAGGCAAACTAAAATCTATAGATTTTGGGAAACTATAGATTTCATTCGATGTGCTCTGGAAAGTGTTTGGTATGCACTTGAGGAATATTAAGTTGGAAATTAGAGTATTGATCAACTATTCCCTGCCTTCTCTTTGCCATGACTGTGGACTCTTAGAACTTTCTTAGCATATGTTTCCAGCCGTCTCTCAACTTGCCTCGTTTGGAGATGTGAACATCAATTTTCATGGTGATTTGAATCTTCTAAAAGTGATTGTTTGGACACATGGATGAAATATGAGCTGGGAATTAACTTCTAGGACAATTGGGGTACAATTTGCCCTTCATACAATGTTTTATTTTTCACATCCCGGCGTTGAGTAATTTTATTTATGGCTATTGCCTATAACCCTTAGACATACAAGAATCTCCACAGCTCTGTATAAAATAAAGCCTTGAAATGATTTCCTCAAAATAGCAATCATTTGCATTTAGTTGGCAGTGTAAATTTATCTTTCTGTATAATGCTGCTACATCTTAAAAAGGCAATATCATAAATGAGATTATCCCTTCAGAAAGCAATCCTAGCCCAGAATAAATCAAGATGAGGAAACATCACAAATGGCCTTTAGTATAATGGATATTACCAGAAAGTGTGTGCAACTTAAATGTTCGAGACAACAATTTATTGCTGAGTTCTCAGTGTGGGTTTCCCTTTTAGAAATGGATTATTAGTCTCTACCCAGGAGTGTTAATATTCTCTCAGCTCAGGAGGTTGGGAGAGGAACACACAGACTTCAGTCTCCCAGTTCAAGTTCTTTTTATAAGGAGAGATAAACTGAGAACCAGTGATATTTAGAAAATATACTTTATAAAACAAAAAGGACAGGAGATTCTTCCTGCCTTCCCGGGAGCTTCGTGGAGCTGCTGTGACTGGTCTGCATGCTCCTGTGTTCAATTCCACTTCAGACTCCCATGAGGAATTGAACAGAACACGTTAAACCTCTTATATTCAGAGTTCACAACGTGACTACAATATTTTCCATAGGTGATAATGCTCCTGAGAATGTTTTGTAATTACAGACACAGAAATGATTAACAAGACAATTGTACATGACTGGTTAGTCCAGTGAGGGGAGGGCGAAGGAGGATGACCCTGCAGTCTTGGTCTTCTCCTGGTGAGTAGCTGGCTGGATTTGGAAGCAGTCAGAGGATGAAGAAAAGACAAATTTACCCTGATTTCTTATCCTCCCACCCTCTGGTCTTGTTTTTGCCACAGAATATTTTCCTCCACTGTTTTGATTCTTCCAATTTTCTTTAATTTTTTGAGGATTTCATTTGAATCCTGTGCTTAACCTTTCTCACTGCTCTCCGTCCTCCATTCTTCCCGTACCTCCCACTCCCTCTCAAATTCACTCCCTCTTCCTTTATAATAATTGTTATACCCACACACGTACAACCTACTGAGCCCAGTTACTGTCGCTTGTGTCTGTTCATGGCTGTCTGTCTAGGCCTTGTCCCTGGAGAACACAGATTCTCCCTTTCTCGCCAGGCATGGTTAGCCTGTCGCTCTTCACCCAGGGGTGGAGCTCTGTGAAGCTCCCGGTCCTCACGGCACATCCGCAGGCGGTGCAGTTAGGAGGTCTTGTTTATGAGCTTTGTTGGTGGTGCCTGGGTGCAGCCTGCCAGAAGGACGGACATTGATTTCTCTCTTTGTGGATCTCAGCTCAGTCTTCAGATCTGTGATTTTTAATAGACGTTGTGCTTTAGAGACCTTCATGATTCCCAACCAAATCAGCGGCAGGTCTAGGAACTCCCGACTCCCCATCCATGCCCGTGCACAACCACTCCTTCGTCAACGTGCCTGCAGTGGTTGCGGCATCACAGCACGCCGCTGACCCGTCCACTCGTCCATTGCTTCCGTTGGGGCTCACTTCCTGCCGGCGCAGAGCACGGGGTTGGGCAGATGACAGTGACATGTATCTTTCATGACTGTGCCACACAGCGTTCCCACTAAACCTCTCTGTTCCATCTCTCAGACCTGCCTCCCTCCCACACCCAGAAAGCCTGGCTTTCTTGTCTCCATACTTTTCCTTTCTAGAACGTTGTATATTTGGAATTATAGTTCACAACCCTCTTCCAAGTCGTATTTTACCCCTGTGTGTTTAACCTTCCTCTTTTCCCCTCAGTGCTGTTACTAGTGTGCCTATATTGTATAAAGCAACAGTTCGTAGTGATGTGCACATCTGCATATCGAGCACTTGGACTGTATTCGTCCCTCTATGACGCTTTCTCAGCCTCTGTCTTTTGAAGGCTTGTAGCTCATTTTTCTGTGTCCTGGTTTTTACTCAGTCTTCTGCTGGAGGATCTCCTGTTTGTCTCTAGGCAATTGTAAGTAAAACTGCTTGCAGATATCACCTGTTTGCAGACATCAGTGTGCAGGGTTCCATGTGGTCAGTATGAAAATTCCAATTTCCCTCATGAAAATTCTGAAGAAAGTCACAAAAATTCAATAAATAATAAAAATTCAACAATCAGGTTATTCGATGGTAAAGTTTCACGGTTTTAAATAATGTATATATATGTATATATTTTTTTCTTGCAAAGCATTTCTGTATCTGATAACATTCTTTGCACACGTTTTCTACCCTCTGTTATATAGAATTCATGGTGAAAGGAGATAATATTTAGCCAATCTCTTTAGATGGAGGAAGGATAGAAATGTCTTGGGAGGTACAACTCTCCTAGCACCCTTGGTGACAACTGTGAGAGCACGCGCCACCTTCAGCAAGGACGTGCTCACGTCAACACACCTGCGAGGGCCACATGAGCCTCTCTGTGAGGGACCACACAAGTCTTGCTGTTTTTATTTCTTGAGTCTTCAGTATGTTCAGTTTCTACTGCTAAAAATGTGCTTTTATTTCTTAGACTGGGTCTTAGTCCCAGCTGTCTTGAACCTAGATAGAGCAGGCTGGCCTAAATCTGATGGAGATCCATCTGTCCCTGCCTCCCATGTTCTGGGATTAAAGGTGTTAAAGGTGCCTGGCACCACCGTGCCTGGTGAGTGTTTTGTTTTTAAGACAGTATCTTGTTATGTAGCCCCGTAGCCTGAAATCCTCCTGCCCCAGTGTCTACAGTGCTGGCCTTTTATACATGCAATTACTACAGAGATGGGCCCAGCTAGAGTCCTGATTCCCAGTGCAGCATTTATCTGAGTTTCTCTAACATGTATCTCAACAGACACTCCAGCAATTTCTTGGTTCCTACATGCTAATGTGTTTACTACAGCTCCTAGAAACACCAAAAGCCAATATCCTATGTCAACAAGCACAATAATGCTTTGAATATGGACAGTGCTATTTTTTATTGATATTTCTCAAAAACACACAGTCTCTAAAACCTTCAGTCCTTTACTCCAGCAGTGATGGGGTTGATCGGATGGACTCAGCTTCATAGCCATGACCAATTCCCTGAGCAATCCCTCTCTCTACAGAGACAGGAAAGCCCAGAGGAAGAAACAAAGTAATAGAAGCTCTTGTGTCATCTAAGTTATTCAAAATGAAAGATCTTTCCCCACACATCAAAATTATTTTCTTATCAATGAGACCAAATTATAGTTTTAAGAAGAAATCTCCTCTAGAGAGGAGAATCAGGAGATTTTTGATAAAATGATCCTTCCTGCTAACCATTCTGGTTTGGATGTGAAAAGTCCCCAGAGACTTGAGTTAAAGGCTTTGTCCTTACACTGTATGTTCAGAGCTGGTCTGTGGGAGGTGATGAGGTCATGATGGTGCTGACCCCAGGGACCAGCTAGTTCCCTGGTGTGTTCTTAACTTATTTGCTGTCAGAACACTTTGGGACATTCCCGAGGAGACTATGTCCTGAGTGTGTGGTCCTTGGGGACCTCACTTTGCCTCGGCCTCTTCCTTCTCTGCTGTTACTTCTGGGCAGCCATGAGCTAAGTAAGCAGGGCCCACCAAACACCCTGCCCCACCACACACCGGACCATAGTGATCTCTTCAGACCTGAGGTGCTGGGCCAAGGGTGCTTTGCACCGAGATCTATGAATCCAGGAGCCAAATAAATCTTGCCTGCTTTCAAATCTCTTCCTGTAGATGCCTTGCCACAGAGAAGGGAAGCTGGAGAGCACGTCAGTCTTCCATACCATGGTGGCCTCAGATGAGTCCTCTTCTCCATCTGGGGCAAGATTTCCTGTCCTCCTCGTTGTCTATAGGAGATGAGTTGTTTCCTAGAGTATCTACTCTGGGGCACTCTCTTTGTGTGAGCTTTGTTCTTTGATACCTTTTGAGCTCTAGGCTCTCTGATCATTTCGGTTGCAGAGAGTCATGCCTTCTACGTATTGTCACTCAAAATCCCACGTGTCATTTCTTCATTCATGGTCCCAGGCCTCTGAGTTCCCACGTTCTGTTCCACACCCCACTGGTCCCCATTCTGTAGCAGCCAAAGTTTTCTCAAGTTGATTCAAAATGAAAATGAGTTATCTGAAGAGTAACTGGTACAGGTTTATGAATGGCCAAATTTTTCTCAGAAACTGGTGGTCTGAGAGAACTGTTTTTAAGCCACACACTCTATCATGCATTAAAATGCATTTTGGTAGGAATTAATAAACATTTTTTTTCAGAATGTAATAAATCTAATACTATTCTTTGCATTTGAAATAGACATTTTGAGGACATTAGTGTAGTATGTACATTTTGATGACGTTAGTGTAGTACATACAACAAATGAGCTTATTTGACATTTTCCCAAACATGTTTCTGATGTGTTTCTCGCAGACACCGAGAAATTAAAAATACCATTTCCTGATTCCGTTGGCATTAGATTTCCACACATCAGAAGTCCATGTAAAGATTCAAATTCGGAATTTAAAGAAGAGGGAGGTGGTGTGCTCTGTGTTGATCATGGGGTGTGCCGGTTCTGGGGTTCACAGTGCTGGTCATTTTTCTAGTCTCAGGATTTAAATTAAGGAAGAGTTGTTCCAGAAGAAAGAGGGATTTTTTTTTTTTTTTGGTCTAACCCCCCAAGTTCCTGATCTTCCTTCCTTCCAAGGAAGGAGCTAGTTTCCTGTGGGGGAGATAGGTCCTGTTGTATCAGAAGTCAATTCTGGGGCCAGCGTGGTGGCTGCAGTTACAGCCGTATCAGCATTCCCAGCCTTGGCTCCCTGTAAAATGTCTTTGTGGGAGGCCAGAGTAGGTTTTGCAATGGACCTTGCTCTGATGCAAGTTGGAGGGCCTGAATGACACCGAACCTTCTCCAGGCTGCCGCCCCTAAAGCCATCCTCTCTCAAGACTACCATGACTTTCTACCAGTCAGTATCTCTCATTAACCAAATACCTTTGCTGTCTTTATGACCAGGCACCATGAACCGCTTCCATTCCTGCGTTACGATGAACAGGCTCTTCTTGCCTTCAAACCACCCTTCCCATAAGACAAAGCTATCCCAGATTTCTGTGGTTGAGTTTCTCTTTTGTGCAACCACTGAAGCAGCCAGAAATACTGAATTCATGCTTCATTAAGTAGTTTGTGTTCCCCTAAAGATGGTATCGTACAATTGAATAAAACCTTCCAAATGTAGACATAAATGGGCCTAGTCCTAGAAACTGGTTCCACATTGCACCTAGTATGGTTCTAACTGTAGAAAACCTACTTCACCTTTCCAACCTTGTTTTCTGAGATCATCGGGCACTTGGCAAGGTTTTGTGAAGATGGAATGACGTGCTCTGCCTGGAAACTCAGCCCACAGTGCTGAACTCCGTGTAGCCCGGACCTGTTAATGATAAATGGTTGCAAAATGGAAATCAAGCTGCTTTTCTGTCTCCAGCAGCACAAGCAGCAGAGATAGTGACAGTGACGTATGTCTGTCTGTGGCTTTTCAACTATTGGGATTTTGCGACCCATGGAGATGGGTCGTGTCCTATGTCCTGACATCACTAGTGTGGCCGCCCATGCGTCCGCCCTGACTGGTTCCCTGTGGTGTCGAGGTTCTGACTTTGTCTCTTCAGTGCTGTCTGTTCTCAGATCTGCCTCCCCAGATCCTTGTCCTTGTGTTTGGTTCCCAGCATCACTTTCTAACACCCTTATTTATGTGTAAGTTATTCAGAGTTGATTTCTGCTGTTTCCCACAAAGAACTTTGCTTGACAGAATGTTTTCTTCCTACTATGAGAAACGAAGCTGTGGAAAGGCCACATTCTTAAACCAAGGCACATGACCAAGAGGAAATGGAAACATGCTTTAAGGACAGGACTTTCAAACTGAAAAACCTATTTTTCTTCCTGAACAGAGTTAGTTTCTGCTTACCAGATTTGTCTCAGTAAGCCCAAATTTGTCTAACTGGACCTATTTCCCTGGAGGAAATCCCGAAAGCTTCTAATCAAGTCAGTTTGAGTTCCCTTAAAGCGTGAAGGGCTGAAAAACAAAAGCCAAAAGCCCACAGTTATTCTTGGGGGTCTGCCCCCTTCTTTCTCCATCACATCCTAACGTCATGCCAGAGCCAAACTGAAACACCCGAGCTTGCTGGGTAGAGAAGTCCCTTTCTCCCATCTCTCCCCAGCTTAGGTAGGTCCATGAAATAAAGCACACTGTACTGCCACACAGGTACTGGGCTCTGTGTCCATTGGCTATCCAGGGTCAGGGCCTCGTTTCGGCTCCTTCATTCTGGGAGTGGTCGGGGCCCCCTTGCCCCTCCCTCCCACCTTCCCTCAGGCACCTGATGTCCTTCCATGTTCTTCTGCATCTTCTGTTCCAGTTTTGCATTCATGGATTTCCACCTCCAGATAAGTTTTATTGAATATGTGCAAGACACTAGTTTTATAAACAAAAGGATGCCTGAAACTGTGAAACATCTTTAGTCCATTTTGAGTCAAACAGTTTCTGAGGAAAGACACGGCTCAGCCCTCCGCAGTGGCCTCTGGGTGACTGAAGGGAGCGGCCTGCCCTCACTAGAGTCCCGTCTGTGTCTCCTCCACAGTCTACCAGGCCACTCCCTTCATGTCAAAGTCACCACGTTCAGGAAAGACCTCGCCATCTTTCTGTACAAATTGTTCTGTTGATTCTGTTTCCATCTTGGTTTCAGTCAGTATTTGTGAAAAACTCAGAAATCACAGCGTCACAGTTCTCTTCCTGAGGAGGGTCAGTGTTAACCAGCATTCCATTCAATCCACACTGGATGAACTCACGCTGCCAGCTCTCCAGGGATCAATATCTGATGGAACGTGAGCATTTTGCATCTCTCTCTCTCTGACATAAAATTATTCCAGAGGCTTCATTCTTTGAGAACACAGTTCTCCATTCCCCCATCTCCCAGTTTTAGTTGACTAGGAGAGTGTTGGTAGTTCAGTCTGTGACTGTCTGTTTGCCTTGTAACTATAGTGTTTCCTCTTTCCTTTTCAGTGAATGCAGGCTTTTGCCTCCTTCGATGGCAAAAGATAATTCTAAGTCACGTGACATATTCTAACATAAAATGGGCGAAAGCAAGCATGGAGAGACAGAGAGCAGAGAGGTTAACATCCAGATGTCAGTTCTCCCTGACATCTGCAACCAGCTTGGGGAAGACACTCATGGCAGCTTAAAAAGTCTTCAAATCAGAAATGGTGACAGGTCTGGGTTTGGCTCCAGCCTAGCAGCAGGTGGGAGAGAGGGATGTAAAGGAGGAGGGAGGCTGTGGACCCATGTTTGGCATGAGTTCCTTGTAAAATGCATTCCGCTTGCTTGGATCTGCTTTGAAGATAAGGCGACCAGAACTCATGCTCTTCTGCAGCTAGGATTATGGCGACAGCTACATTCTTTATTTATCCCAAGATAATGATTTCAAGAAAGGAAAACTTCTGACATAGGTGTTGAGCAGGGTCCTACAAGACCCTAAATTGGGATAGTTCTCTGAAAACAGAATACTTGATTACCTCATGCTCTGCTCTCGTGACACCCCAGATCCTGACTGAGGGAGACATGTGATAGATCTGTAACAAGGCAGAATTCATTATCTACCGAGCATCCTCTGACAGCCCGTCAATGGAAAGAGTGTGAATCTCGCTTTCCTTCCCAGCCCCTCAAACCACCTGCATCTTCGCTAACATCTCTTCTTACCCATGTAGAACTGGTCCAATCAAAGCATGCATCAGGATTTCACGTGCTTCATTTGGTTAGCTTGAAAGCTAACTGTTGATGAACTGAATAAGCAAAATGTAATATGTCCAGTTTCTGTAATTGAATCACAGAGGTCTCATTAATATTGAAAGTTCCAATAAGAATGCATTCTTAGTTGAAGAGATGCAGCCAGCACTTCATACACAAGGAATGAGAGGTGCCAACTGACTGCTGAGGCTTTGGTTCCTTTTCAGAGGGAGAGAGAGATAGCAGATGTGTGGATGCTGTAACAGACATCTACCACCTTTATGATTTCCTTCACTCAATACCTTAGATATTCTATGTATTATGACTAGGCCTAGGAATATTAGACTTTGTGTATTGTTTGAAACACCTTTATCTTTAAAAAAAAAAGCATTGCCATCCTATTGTTCTAAGAAAAAGTTCAAATATGCTTTCCTAGGACAATTGACAACATCTCTTTTCATGAATAAGCTAAGTGATGTTGATTCCTAGGATGAGATGGTTTGTTGCAGTGTTTTACAAACCTGTGTTCTTGCACAGATAATCTCCAGGCTGTAAGATGACACATAAAAGATAAAATATATAGAATCACAAAACTTTTGATGTAGATATGTGTGGAGAAAGATGGCATGAAGATCAAACAAATATCACAGGCCAGAGCCAGACAGGTGTTCTTATTAGAACACCCTTTTTGCGGGCCATGGTGGGGCTCATCTTTAATCCCTGCACTCAGGAGGCAGAGGTAGGGAGATCTCTGTGAGTCTGAGGCCAGCCTGGTCTACACAGTGAATTCCAGGTGGGTAGGGACTAGGGAGACCCTGTCAAAAATTTAAAAAAGAATGTCCTTTTCTATTGGTTCTATTTTCTTTTCTTCAAGTCGGACACTAAGTTTTATATTCAGTGTTTTAGGCAGGACAGTGAGAAGTCACCTTCAGCTTTGCTCTTTATGGAAACTAGTATGTCCTAAGTGAAAACTGATACGCTAGCCACCGTGGGCTGTAAGACATCAGGAAAACACAGCGTGAGCTCACCAATGCTAGTGAACTGAGTTTTTTTCCTGTAACTATGGATTCAATGAAGAGAATATAGAACAGAAAAACACGGCCTCCTCTAACAGCTGAGAGTGGCAGTCACCCAAGAGCCCCCTTCCTTGAGAGAGTTCAGTGATTCTTCTCTCGTCTCATTAGACTGAAGTTTCTGGCTTAAGATTCTCAGAGCTGTGAACATGCCTTGACTTCTTTCTAGTACTTTCTTCCCAGTTAGGGAGGCTCCAGCAAGGAAGAGCTTGTACTGAACAAGCTGACATTCCAAGGTCTGTTAATTTACGAAGTGAAAATTAATATCCTGTCATCATATAAGTCTGCTCTGCTCTCCAACCATCAGCATAGCAAGTGTGTGTGTGAGGAATGGGGTGCGCATCCGGCAGAGGACCTGTCCTGCTCTACCCCTGCCCAAGTGTGCAGCTCCTCCAAAAACCAGAAGCAGCAAGGGCCGGTACCTGCCTGGTCCCCATCCGGACTGAGTGCTGGCCTGGGCTCCATCAGGACGTTGGGAGAATGCAGCCCACAGCTGTGGCTCCTGCCCTCTGCCAGGTCCCTTTGCCTCCATTTCCTCTGCCCACTGGGCCTGGCCAGTCCTTTCCAAAAGCTAATGTGTAGTTGACTATGCAGTGTGCCAAGCCCAATCAATGTGCATGCCCATGCCATTCACAGGCTCATTTGCCTTAATCATGGGAGACCTCAGGGTCGTTCCTCAACCGCAGGGATGCTCTGTGGAGGGAGCTGTGGGCGCCTCTCCCAGCTGCCTGCCAGGTCTCTTGGCTTGCATTATTTCCATCAGTTGGATGTAGTAGCTAGCTGGTTGTACACAAAGTCACTTCAAAGGCAAATCCTACCCGTGAGGAGTCCTCTGGCGCCGAGGCAGCAGTCAACAGAAGGCTGGAGACACTGGGGAATGCAAACTTCCTTTGCTTTCTTCATTTTAAAACATAAGGAATGTTAGTTTTCAGCACGAGTCTATCCTTTTTACATAGGAAAATGAACTTCACTTCGGTATCTAACAGAACAATTTTTAAAAATCAGGGGTTTATAAGGTTTCTAACATCTCCCCTCAGGCACTGTTGACTGTATTTAACAAGGATCTTCACTCACTAGTCTTGGAAGTTTACAAGCAGGGAAGGCAAAGTACCAGGGGTCTGTCCTTCCTCAGGGGCGTGGTCAGATGCAGTGGCCTCCAGCACACTCCTGAGAATGAACGACCCCCGCTGACTGCTTGGCATTCATTACTCAGGCAGGATAAAGGCTGGGTGTTTTGACCCGCACAACCCATACTGGGAGCAAGGCAATGACCCACAAAGAATGCAGTGCGTTTCACGGAAGCATCTGGACCCCGAATAAAGCCAGACCGCTGCACCGTGGACAGGAAGATCTTCCTCACCAGGGTCTCACCAGGGGAGTCCGGAGTGATGCAGACTTCCTTACGGAGCTGAGATTCAGCTTAAAACACGCATTTTAGTCTTAATTGTTAACGCAGAGTAGGAAAGGAGGGTCGCGGGGTAGGAAAGGGGCTTCATGGGCTAGGAATGGGGGTATTTACCACCTGAGTGGACTCCGGGGCCGGGCGGACAGTTCGCGGGTCTCCACTCCCGAGGGTCTCAGATCTCTAGTGCTCAGGGCAACGCTGGGCCACAAATCCACCCTGTCTCTCAGCTACCGGACTGGCGTTTTCCTAAGCTCTGTGAATTCTGCAATCGCCGCTCCTCCTGCTCCTGGCTGAACGTTGTACACGTTGATCCCGCTGTTGGTTAGAGGAACTGTAGTGCTGGGTGCAAAGAGTTCAGTTTCCAAGAACTGGGAGGCTTCCAGGGCCGTGCTGTGAGTGCAACTATCATCATCATCATTATTATTATTCCGCCATGCATGGTTCTCTAGGTAGCTAGATCATGCCAGCGCGTGGTATAATGAATGATCTGGTAGAGGTGAGTGCTGTCGCGTGACAGTGACTGAATCGGAGGGAGACGGGTCTCTCTGGTCAAGACCACACCGCCAGGGCCTGTATTTTCACCAACACGACTTGCCAGACACCGTTAGAGCCAGAGCTAGATACATCTTATGTAAATAATGACATAACGAGGGTTATAACTCATCCCTTAGGGTCAAACTGAAACTGGCTAAATTGGACATGAGAACTTTAAAAACAAAGAATCCATGCAGTTAGGGTTCACATTGTAACATCTACTCATTATTATAGTCTCTAATCACAGGTAGGTTATTGGAAATATGTAAAAATTAGGAATTTCTGAAGCTTTAGATGTAAGCTTTATAATGAGGAACGTTGTAATAATCTGCTTAAACTACTATTGCTCTTTGTTTGAAACACAAACCATGATTTCCCTCTCGAAATACAAACATTAGTGTATTTGCAAAATTTAATAGTTTCAAGCACAATGCAGCTTTTTTTTTTTTTTAAATGGAGCTTTTCTGATGTAAAATGGTCTCTACTGGGAATATTAGATGTAAAAATTTGAATAAGTAAGCTTTAGGAATAAAATATATGGATGAAAATATGTGACCTGATTATATATTTAGCAAAACCAATTATGAATAAACACTGAAAAGAAATATCATATATACACAGTATAATAAAAATATAGATTAATTTCTTTTGACAAATGAGTTTATAAATTCAATTAAAAATATAATTTAGAATGTCTGATGTCAAATGAATCTTTTAGAAATCTATTTTATTACTTTATAAATAGACGATATAGTAACTCAAGAATTTAAACTCTGTGATTCTGCCTGTATACTGAACAGACGTATTTAGTTCACCAATTTGCAGTATTATTTTCATTTTATTGTACTTAAACAGAAATTTGCCCATGAAAGAAACACAAATTGGTTATTACCTCTATGTACCTGCCAGTAGTTAGGAAGTGGATCTCAATTTGTGAGATCGGAAGCCCATTTCCCCATGCCTTTGAACTGATGATAGGAGCATATCACCTCATTTCGGAAGAGGCAACCCTTCTCTAAAAGTCTGTAACACTGGTTGACTAGCAACTTCTCCAGGTGGGCTGGAGTGACCACCCACATCCCCTTTCTGAAGCCCACAGATGCTCTAGACTGAAGGAGAGTCTCATTCTTATTTGTTTAAGACCTCGAAGCTAGGGAGATGCACTGCTGGATTAAAACTGCAAAGCCAACCTTGCAGTCAGGCTGACACCGAGGAGGTGAGCCCCTGCCCTGCCTCAGTGCACATATCTGCGTGCACATGCTCATCATAAGATGAGCACATATCTGCATTCTTTTTAAAGAAAATGTGTTTACTGGGCTGGGGAGAGGGCTCAGCTGTTAAGAGCACTGGCTGCTCTTATAGAGGACCCGGGTTTGGTTCCCAGCACCTGCATGGCTCCTAGAAACCATTGGTAACTCCAGTTCCAGGGGATTTGTCACACCCTCTTCTGGTTTCTATGGCCATTGCACACATGGGTGCACTTACATACATGTAGGAAAAGGACTAGTGCACCTATAATAAAAACTTAGAAAACTTATGCAAAAACCACATTCATAACCTGTCTAGTAAGCAATAATTTAAGAATTATTATTAAAGATGAAAAGACAAAAATTTCAATTTCTTAGGGATATTTGGGCCTTTTGAAATGTAGATAAGAATGTCTAAGATGCCGGCTGGACCTTCAGCATTGTAGAATTTGGGGCCACATAAACTCTGACTGCAGTGACTGGATCCCATGTTAACTCAGCGCCAGTTTCTTCGGTGAAGCAGGATGGACGTACACATTGCAGGGGCTGCCGTGGTGGTTGAACTGAGAGAATGCACTGGAAATTATTTAACACAGTGTCCTCCAGAGTCCTTCCCAAATAAGTGGTAATACCTGCCATCTGTATTTCTATGCCAGTGCTGCCCACCAAGACCTTGACTCCTTTCCAATACCTCCACGTTGCTTGGAAAGCTGGAAAGCAAGGGCTACATCCCCCTACCCCCAACCTCCACTGCTCCCAGACAGGCTCACAGCTGGGTCTGCCCATGGCTCTCTCCTACCTGGGACATCAGTTTCCTCTCCATGATTGCTGGAGGTCAGTGATTCACACTGTATTTCTTCAATTAGTGTATTAAGATCTGCGAGCTGCTTGTAAAGTAATCAAAGCCCAAGAACCCTTTTGTTGTTTTTTCAAAATAGTGTTTAAGTCTCTGCTCTCCACTCCTCTCTGCCAGGCTGGTGTTCTATGGACCACAAAGAATAAACTGCGTGAAAAATTCACGCAATCAGCCAGGCCCTGGCTCCTCGTAGGTCTCACAAACACAAAGAAGGTCCACGGAGAGGAACAGAAGGCACAGTGGGAGGGTGACCACAGGGACTGCAAGTCACCGAGCTTTCATTTTTCCCAGGCATTTTCAGCTGCTCCATCCCAACCTCAGCTGGAGCCAAAGGGTTCCAGGACCTGGGCTCCGATGAACCCACTGCAAATGCATCTGCATGAGGCCCGTGCTTCTGGAAACAAGCCAGACTAAAGGCGACTTAGCTGTGATTCGTCATTCATGGGCATTTTAATTAGTAGCCTGATAACATCGGGATTTGTGGAATTCTTTTTTTCCCCCTCATCTGAGCTTAGGTCCAGGGCTTCTGACTGGGGGTCAGATATTTATGACATTTGAAAATCCTAGATTTGATGCAGATATTTTAGAGCAGCAAAGTGCCCTGCACCCTTCTGACTGGAAACAGTCGATTTAACTAAGCTCATGAGGAATACCAAGGCAATTTCACAGCTGATTTAGACCCACAGAACTTTCACACCTGGTTTATAAAGACTCTCATAGAAATTAAGAGCTGAAAGCAAACTTTAAGATCATCTCTAGTCATCTTAGTCCATTTTAAGAGGCTGCTTTCCCAGGGAACTGGGAGTTTGCTGAGCACTGTTCAGATGTGTTGGATGTGTGGAGGTGTACCTGAATTCCTTGACTCTCATGACCTCAGACCTTTTGGAGAACTGAGTCCTAATCACTGTATTTTGTTGCTTGGGTAAATTGTCCTACTTCACTGAACTCCAAACAAATAAAGACAGATAGAGGCTGTGGCCTGCATCCATGCCTAGGCAACAGGACTGAATTCTTCTCCTTTGATTTGGCAGCGAGTCTGAATGATTTCAATATGTCACTATTACATTATGGAAGCAGCCCTTGCTCAGGGGATTAGTGCAAATCACGGGGTGATGAAATGCAGCTGTAGTAGCTGTTAGACGCTTCCAACACAAACCAGAACTTGTGAGCCTTCTGCAGAGAAGATGGCTCAGAGGCGCCACCTTGCGACCAAAGCCTTCTGGCAGTGAAAAGAACAGATGCGTTAACAAGAGTATATTTGTACTTCAGGCCAAGGTCGAGCACTTTCTAACATAAGCAACACAAAATGACGACTAGTCTACAAGCCCCTGAAAGCCAGAAGACAACAACATGAATCCTATGGTACTGCAAACCCCGGGGTGTACATCAGCGCTTCACTCTTCCCTGTGCATATCCTGCAGTTCTGAACAACTACAAACGACTCCTACACGGTATGTGACAGAAAGGACAGAGCGCATCCTGCATCCGCCACCGCATCTTCAGGTTATCTCTTAAGATTATTCTTTAATGGAGTCCAGCACATAGCCCATAATGATTCTTGCTAAAGGATGCTGAATGTATAATGCATTAATGAATAGAGGCTCTGTGTTTCAATTCAAGAAATTTTAAGACAAGGAGAGTGGGCCCATTCAAATTATCCTCACTACCTACTTAACTATATAAGGCAACTATCTAGGTAAGAAACATAATCTTATTTTTAAAACCCAAGAGAACTTGAAATCCAGGGAAACTGGTGGTTCATGTGGAGGGGAGAGAAAGGTACAAAACAAGAAAAGAGCCAACTGTAGCACGCACGAAAGAGGGAGTGAAGGACACCCTCATTTCCAGCCGGTTGCAGAAACTGAGTCCCATAGACCTAGTCGCAGTGAGGCCCTAGTCAAGCTGCCATTGTCGGGGTGATATGGATACACAGGAGCTCTCCGAGCCACCAACCTATCGGTGCAGGCCACGCCCCCATAACCCCCCCCCCCATTTGTGTGGTATTTATGGTTGTCCAGCAGCACCCTACTGAACTGATGACTCCTGCTCAGCACAAGAACTGGAAGGAAGTAGACTGAGCAATCCTGGGTTGGAAAGGGTGCACATTCAGAGACAGCAAGTCCTCGGGGTCGTACTCAGAAATGGTTTTCTGAAAACCCACAAGACCATCTCTCCACAACACCTAAGAAACATAGTGTGGCTTTAAACATGCCATGATCTGTTTGTTCAGATGAACAAAGAATTGTCTCCTTCAGGAGACTAGTTGGCATCTCGTGAGAAACAAAATGCTAAAACAGCTTTCAAACCTGCGATAGCTGACCCATTATCATTCAGGAGCTGACAGCAGACAGCTCTGGGATGCTGTGTTGTCCTAATGGTGGGATGGGAATATACCTAAAATCACAAAGACCCTGAGATATGTCCTCCTTATGGGTTCTGGACATACTGCTTGTCTCCTTAACTTTGAGTTATTCATCCATAGAATATTGATCTACAAGTCACAGAATTGTTTTTGAAAAGTAAATTAAATACTTTCAAGATGATTTTCAAACTATAACTGATTTTGAAATATGGACCTATTTGTCATTATGTTCAAACAAGGTACGAAATGTCCCACCTACTCGTCCTATAACATCACTGTTAGTTTCATTTAAAGAAATCAATCGGAGGAAAACGCAAAGTCAGTTCTTACAGATGCGAGATGAGCACACAGCTGGTTAGAAGTTAACCCTCTGGGTTTGGCGAGCAGGGAGTATTCCCTCCTGACTTATCCCCCCAGAGTGCCCACTATACTGGTATAATTTTCACTACTGGAAATTACTTAGAGTTAAATCAACACTTTCTTTTAAAGTACAAATACATTGTGGCACGTGCATGTTTGGGGTCATTGGTCATTGGCTTTGGGAGTGTTGAGGAAGCATGCCTTGGGTTAACAAGGGAGAACTCACTGGGTTCAGGCTGTGTGCTTTGTCCCTGGTTCCTAGCACAATGGGGTGTTCTGGGTGATGACAGACACCTGTGCTTTGGAGGAGGCCAGTGAGCAGTCCACACAGAGTCACCTGAAGGTACTGGTCAGAAATGGAAATCTGAGGGCCCTCATCCTGTTCTTCATGTAAAATCTCAGAGCATGTTTTCCCTTCTGTTTGCTCTGAGTATTTCACAATTAAAGTCAATTTAGGAAACATGCATTCCTGCCTAGAACCATGACAAACAAGCTTTTCTTTACTCACTGGTTTGAAAATCCCGAGTCCAGAAAGGAAACAGTTTCCTGCATATATTATTGAAAGACGAATCCCTTGCTAGGCCTGAAGTAATTGTCTCAAAATTACCTTGCCTTTCTGGTTCTTTCCTGTTCTAGATGCTTTCTCTAACTGATCAGTTATCCAGCTGGGATTTATCTCGTACACTAGGACCACCCCATCCATGTGTGTGTGTAATATAAACTCATTTCTTTTATGAAATACTGTAATATTGGAAACAATGTTGTATGGTATATAGGATTTTTCTAATGTATGTTTTAACTTTTCTGTAGCAAAGCAGTGTATCATAAACATAAAACTCAAAACACTACCCGAATCCAGGAAAAGTTCAGGAGGTTTGTTAGGTTTGGAGACCAAGCTTTAGAGGTTAGAGAAAGGGAACTGCTCGTTCTGACATGGTCAGCAGAGCGGTGGTCTCCCAAAGGCTCTGCACCCTAACTCCTGGAGACCGTGGTCGGACTACTTTGTGTGGTACAGGAGAAGTAGAGGCCATTCCAGACTTCCGACCCACCACACTGGAAGACATAAACTGTGCTGTTCTGCATTTCCACGGCTACGATTTGTTATAGAAGCAACAAGAAATGCACATGTTTATGAAATCACTCATTTTTCCATTATTGATTCCATCAACAAACCTATTTTCCAGTAGAAGACACAGAAGCACCTTTTTTACTGGGGCTCAACCTTTTGGCTTCTGAGCTACACTTCGAGCACACATTAAATACCTAGCCAATGTTAGCCCAGTGGGTTATCTTCCTCTGGATTCTCTTCACATTGAACTAGGAATGACAAAGTGAAGAAGAAACTGTCTCATCCTCACAGTGATTTAGGGGGAAATTCTATTTTCCACCAGTCTCTGGTTCTCTCCTTTTATGAGAATCTATGTTAGGAACACTCTCTCCCAATTGGGCTTTCTGCTGGACTTGCCATAATGCATGATTTTAATTTTAAGTATAAAATATAATATAAACTCAAGAACTTGTATGAAGTGTGGGAATGTGAATTTCAAATGTTCTAATTCTTCATCTGGCTGATATCATCCTCCTTAACCCACTTATCTATGCATTCATTCAGTATGTTCAGTTCTTACCAAATTCTAGTCACTCTTTAGATACTGTAATAAGAGAGATAAGAAACAATGAATGCATCAAACCCATCCCTGAGGTGATCTAGAGGTGAGGCAGATGCCTACTTTCAAATATAACACAAGGCAGCAGGGCTTTGATGGCTGCGATATAACTATAATTTCCTTTAAAGCTCAGAGTACCTGCTCACTATCTGTTCAGGATTCATATTCACAAATGTGTACAGAGACTGGTAATTCTGCTCTCCATGTACACTGTTGATTTAACATACGAACAACGTGTGATCAGTACACATGGCACTTGGTTTTGAGACACTGATTTATGATGTTGACGGTGCTGGATCCTGAACATAGATAAAAAGATCAGTAGTTTAAGTTATATTCTGAGATAGAGCTGGAGATAATGAGGGAGGGAACCGCAGTTACCAAGCTCCCAGTTCCTATCTTCCCAAACAAGCCATGTGCCAATTATACCCTAGGTTTTTTGCTGTACTTGTATCTGGAAATTAATCAGCTAATTATGGATAATTATAATTAATATCTGAATTCATTATTTTGAGGCATATTAATTGGAATTTGAAATAGATTCTGAGCTGTCTTAAATTCTCACACTCTAACAATCAGAGAATAATGGAAGCTTGATTGTTTCAAATTAGGAAAAAACCCACAAATCTTAAAATAAATTTTGAAATAGCACCATGCTTGTTAATGATGCTGTAGGGACCCATCACCCAGCTTGCAGAGGCATCTGTTTACAGATGGCCATCTTCCTGAGAGATGACATCACACCTGAGCATGGTGACCTTGCTTCCTCAGGCCACCTCATGCCTCCTCACGGTAAGTCTTCATTTTCTTACTTGTACAAAATTGTCTTTGCCAAATGATTTTATTCCTGTTCAAAGTAAGACAAAGGAAACACTGACCTTTTCCCAAGTAGCAGGATGATGCCAAAGCCCCTGGTGTGATGTTGGAGTGTCTCAGTCCCTGTTCTGGCCCTCTGCAGAGCTGGGAATTGTCCTCCTTCGCCCCCTCCTTTTCCAGATCTCATCTCCTCTAAGCAACTTTGGACTTGTCCTCTGCTCTCCTTCCTTCCCCACTAGTACACATTGGGCTCCTCCGTCTTCACTTGCGGCTGTGATACCACTGTCACTCACCCCACCCAACCCTTTTCCTTCACCCCTTTTACGGACAGTCTCCTAACCAGCTTATTTCTGAGATTTGATCCACCAAGGTTAGAAGTGAAATGTACAAGATTCTTTGCAACCCAGTCCTGTAGACTACTGAAGTGCCACTAAGATCTCACTGCTTGGTTTCCACTGGAGAAATTATGCCTTCAAGCACGTTGCACTGGTTTGTATCTTCTGTGGCTGTGCTGAGCCCTCTCTGTGAAGTGTTTTTCACTACTTGCCTCCAGACTTTTCCAAATTCAAGACTGACTTCTGGAAGCCTTTTCTGGTAGTCATTGGGTGGGATCGCAGTTCCCGGCGTGCTGACTCCTGTTGAAGTGCTCCCTGTACCCCGACTGCACAGATATCCTGTTTCTACACCTCCCTCACCAAACTGTGAAACCAAAATGAGCAATGGGCCAGTGACTTTCGCATTTCTAGTGCATGGTACGATGTGTGTCGTAGTACATAGATGCTCAGTAGGTTCTTAAGAACCAATAGAACGACATAAGCTGACCTGCTTTCAGTTCCTAATAGTGACTGCATTTTCTTATGGCCTAGACATGTGGACCATATGGAAATTGGCCATGTATTCATCCATCATCTGTCCTCCTGTTGTCTGTCTGTCCATCATCTGCCCACATATTCACTCATCCCTCCATCCTTTAGTTCATCCGTGGCTAGAGGGGTCCATACATGTGATAAAGTCATAGGGATTTCTAAATTTTGTGTTTAGTTCTCAAATGGATCAATGGCCCGAGCTTCTCACTATGTTGGTCTTTGAGTGTTTTCATCCCTGTCCACTCTTCGGTGAGTTTTTCTACAGCTACCTGGGAGATTGTCTTCATGCCCTAACTCTAGATGTGACAAACAACTCATTTCTCAAGAAATAGTAATATACTGAAAATTGTTTTTTTGTAGTATAGAATTTGATATTGCAATCTAAAATATGAATTTCATATCCTATTATAATTCTACATAAAAATTCTAACACAAGTGGTATTTTAGAAGTTGGTATAGAAAAGTGAGTGGAGGAGTTCTGGAGAGATGGCTCAGTGATTAAGAGCACTGGCTGATCTTGCAGAAGATTCAGGTTCAAATCCCAGTACCCACATAACAGCTAACAACTGCCCATATATTCCAGTTTCAGGAGAATCCAACACCCTCTTCTGACCTCTACAGCCTTTGCACAAGACAGGTACACTTATGTACATGGAGGCAATACACTCATACACATAAATAATAAAATAAAAATTAAAAAAGAAAGTGAGTTTTGGTTAAATTGGTGTTAATTTAAAAATGTAGTAACTTCTTTCTAGATAAGTTTGAAAATGAAAAAAGTAGATATCACTTAATGTACAGCTAAAGTTTTAGGTAGCTTGCTGCAGGGAGTCCTGTGACTTCCGAGCGTCTGCATTAGCTCAAATGCTTGTTGAGGCCCTGTGGTATTCCTGGAGTTTGAAACATTACAGTAGATAATATGGATGCAGAATCCAATCCAGAGATTACCCTCTGCCCCCACAATGTGCGTGTCTTTGATTTTAAACATACCCTATGTGTTGTATACATTGTATCACCCTGCTACATACACACTAACTCTCCCTAACTGACCTGTGAAGACTGTACATACATTTGAGGATTTCCTCCAGGAGAAACTATATGCCTCTTTCCTTGGACAGAAATTATGGAATATATTATCCTGTACTAGTGGCTAATTAACACACTGCCACCTTTAGTAGATTACAAACCCCTTGAAGTGCCTGATGCGGTTGCTAATACATGCTTGCTAAATGTTGAAATGGGGTTTCCTGGGGAAAGTTGAATAAAGCCTTTTCCTTTTGAAGAAAATGCAGTAAGTCATAAAGTGAAAACTTACTCCTAAGTAGGCAAATAGAGTAGGAATTACTCATTTCAGTACATTTACATTTCTTTACAGAATATGGTATATTCCTGTGAATTTAAATGATTCTGCCTACAGACATTACATTTTGTTATATTTTCACAAATACTTTCTATTTAAATCCAAACACACATATTTGATGATATATGGATATTTTAAATTTCAGTTTTGCCATAAATTTATGGGGTTCCCTTTGGTAAAATGTTTTCTTCTTGTCCTTGACTATCAGATAGAACTAGCTTTCTTTAATGGACTTAAAAACTTGTGTTAAGTACCAAATACATTATGCTTAAGAGCCATTTTTAAACAGTGAGACTTTCCGAAGACAGTGAAAAAGTTGCGTTTCTAAAAACCCAAAATGACTATTTCTGTATGGAAAAATATTTTTACACTATTTATCCATTTGTCTAAAGGGAAGTAATGTCATTTTGTTATGAATATTAATGGCATACACTTAAAATAATTTTCATAAAAATATTCACTTGATGACTCGTAGGTAGTATGACCAGGGGCAAAGTCAGCACGGATGCAGGAGGGCCTCCCCAGCGCTGCTGGATCCTCTCCCTGTCACCGGAAATGATTAGCCAAGGTGATGTTTATTTTTTAAAATTTATTTACTATTTTAGATTTGTGTGTATAAGTGTGTTGCCTACATGTATGTAAATATACGCATGTCAAGCAATGCCCACAGCGGCCAGAAGAGGGTTGCGGATTCCCTGGAACTGAAGTTATGGACAGTTATTAGGCACCCTGTAGGTGCTGGGAACTGAACCTGGGTCCTCAGCAAGAGCAGTCAGTACTCTTAACCATTGAGATGTCTCTCCAGCCCTGATTATTTTTTTGAGAACATATGAAGTTAAGTGATTGGTGGTTTGGCTGATATTTTAACTTTTTGCATGACTGATGAGATTCTAGGTAGATATCCCAGTGAGCAGAAAACCAGAGGAAGGCCTTCCGGGGAGCTGAATCTGCACTGGGAAATGCAGTCTTGATTAGACCCAGCACAGGACACTTGGCAGACAGGCTACACTAGCAAGCCAGTTAACTGTGAGAACCAGGAACCTGTCTACCCTAAGTTGATCACCTTAGCCTCCTTCTAATTCTTTAAAAAAAAAATCCACTGTTAAAACACACTTCAATAATCATCACAAAATGCATGCTTCCTTTTTAAGAAATTGAATAGAAATGGTTGACTAAGGTACTAGTCCTCTCAGCCGAATGATGGGCATGCTTTAGCCTAGGACCATTCCCCAGAACGACTCCTTCCAGCCTGGCAACTATAACAAAAATAGCCTGAGCACTCACATCCACCACACAGCAGACCCACAACACCGAGGCTCCAGCCATCAAGGCAATATGTCTTTTGCCCTCATTTCACACTGTATTTTATGGACTTTCTTGAATAATGATATTAATAATTCAGTTTTCATTCCCTTCAATTATAACAGATTTTGACTTGTCAAGAATATATAAAAATATAAGTGTGACTTCCAGACCTTCATTCTTTAGAAGTCTTGGACATAAGTGATATAAATCTGCTTTCTTCAGTCTATTTTCAGTGCCCCCAGCATTTTCATAACCACAGCCCCTTTATCTTTGCTCCAGCCCTCTGGCAGGGATATTAGGGGATCGGTGTCAACTCATTACCTGTTCTCTCCGCTCTCTAAGTAGAAGCACCACACGGTCTAGTTCACAAGTCTGATGTTTATGCCGAATACTTTTTGAGAATTTTCACTCTCTATTTTCTTTGGATAACATTTTCTCTATAGCTTGTTTCAAACCACCCAACATTTGGCTTCATTTGTAAATTTCCCATCTGCCTTTAATGGACTTTTGCTTAGAGTTAAACATTGCCAGACCTTTCTTTGTGACTTGGTCAGCAAAGCGTGCATACTTTAAGAGCTACAGTTTATCATTTAGACCACTTTTTCAATCCTACTATAATCAAGTACATCATTTGAGTAGCTAAGGAGCATACCCTAACTTTTAAAATTAGCATGACTTTATACAATGAATAAGGCAATAGCTCAAAACAGAAAGTGTTTACCTAATATTCACTTCCAGTGGACTGAAATTTATGGATATAACAATATCTTTTTAAAATTGACAGAGAAAAAAAGATGAAAAGGTATACTATACTAGTGAAAGTAATTTTAAGATGCCATATGTCTTGCGATTCTGTTACTCTGTGGAGATCATAGGTTTTCACAGGAATCAGATCTATGGTACATTTATAATTTAAAGGAAAAAATTATATTTTTTCATGTGACACTAACTCTAATTTATTCCGATGTGCAGCTCAATCTTGAGAAGTTATACAAAAAATGGAAAACTGTGATTAATACTATAACTTAAACTTTGTGTATGTCAGGGATCAAATAGGATAGTCTTCTTCATTCTGAGAGGTTATGTAAATGCATTCCATAGCTCCAGAAGAAAGTGTTGTATCACGAGACTCCGTCAGTACTTAATCAAAGCCTTGCTTGCTTCCCTTTGGGGGTGGGGTGTTCATAATCACCCAAACCAATTTAAAGCCTCTTTGATTGATTACAATTTGAGATAGGAATTTTTTACTTCTAAACTTCTTAGTTTTGCAGATCAGCAAATTCTGTTTTAGACTAAAATTTAGTGCCATTTTTGGAAAGAGAGTAGAAACAACTATTTAACTAACTTGTACCTCCTCCTGGCTAGGAGGCATCCACCAAACCTTTATTGCGGCAGTTACCCGAAATATCTTGGAACTTTTCAAAGCTAAATAACTTCAGTAGTTCTACTTTCTTCTTTAAATAGCCAGCAGCCAACAGTCAAAATGAGCTGCTAAATTCCTATGGAGCAAGATAAAGGTTGTTTCTAATATCAATAGCTTTTATCTTGATTTTGTGTCACTCGGAAACATTTGCAGCTGAAAACAACTATTAGAAACACACTTACAGCAATGGCCCATCTTTTCTGAAGGAGCATTGGTGGTTGAATTAGGGACGATGTGCGAATAAAATTCAACTGCTGAAATAAGTCCTTTGCCTTGACAGATTCAAGAGACCAAAATCTTCTACCAGAACACAACACGAGCAGAAGAACTGGCCTTCCCGCAGATTGTTCCTTTTGGAAACACTAAATGCCTTCCTGCTTCATAATGATTTTGTAATAATGTAATACCAAGCCAAAGTAAATAGTTTTTAAATAGCTACTCAGAAAACCTTGTAAACTCTCTGCAGCTCTGTTTGCAAAAGCACCATAGAGCTAATCAGGTTGCAACCATTTACAGCTTGACACATGTTCACTGCATGAACCCCACAGAGCGGAAGAGCATCCTGCACTTTAAATGCGGGGTCAGACCAGGAGCAGCTCATGGAACCCAGAGGGAGGACACACCACAGACAGACAGGACAAGAGACAGACAGGAGGGCCACACCCAAGCCTGCAGCCCAGAAGCAACTGGCTGTGTTTCCGTGACATGAGGGTCTTGGTTAACGGAAACAGTACCCAGACATACTTGGTAAATGTATGTGGATACTGACCTGGACTCGTGACAGGGCTAGAGGTAGTAGACTCAACAATTTCTACAGAAAGGGAAAAGGAAAGAAAAGAACATTGTGTGCATTAATCGTACATAAAGACAAACAGCTGTGAAGACAATCAACATGCGACACATAGGACACATACTAGGGGACCTTTGATCTGAGACCTCTCCATCCATGGCAACAGCTGATCAAAACCCCGTCTCTGCAGCTTACATAAGCCTGGTTGCTGTCTTTGCTGTTCGACCAGCTTCTATGCTAAACTGACATTTAGGAGACATTTCTATAGTCAAGTCTTACTGTGCCAAGGTGAGGGATCTGTCCTTGCAGTTCTCAATTCACAAGGGTTTCAAGGTTTTCTTCTGTTAAATCCTGAAACCAACATGGACATGTCTTCTGAAAGAGGACACAGAGGAAGAGAGGCAGAAGGAGCTCGGCACTGGCAAGCTTGCCCAGACTCACGGCTCTCAGCTCATGACTGGCCGTGATGTGTCTAGCCATGGCAAGTTCCCGCCACACTGACTTCCCTTCAGGGTGGACCGGAACGTAGAATTGTGAACCAGATAAACTCTTCCTCCCTTAAGGTGTTCTTGTTAGGGTACTTTGTCATGGAGGCAGGGAGCAAAGCTAAGACACCTGTCTACTGCACACACATACATGCAATTGAACTACTGGAAGCACATGTGAATGCCTACAACGCATTGCTGCCGCATTTCAGACGGTTGAAAGCTGACTCTAGACAGCCCACAATCCGGTCTCCTGTAAGTGGCTAAGGAGTTGCAGAGCACTCAGACCCTTCACTCAGGACTCCCCTTTTTAGCTTCTTTTGGAGGAGTTCTTTTCAGGTGGTGTGTGGAGGTGATAATGAAAGCAGGGACACAAAGGTTTGACACCTCAGCCGGCAATCCCAGAAGACATGAACAGTTGCTAACGAGGAAAGATTCAATACTGGGACAAATCTACATTTTTGAGAAACTGTTATAATGCAGTAGCCTGGGAAATGTAGCCATGTTTTATGACCACTATAAAATTTGGTCGATAAAAATTTCCATAATAGCAAGAAAACAAGACTAGATTCTTAAAACAAAACACATGGATACACCTATGAGGCAAAAGCAGACTCACATGCAAAACCGTGTCTTTGAGAACATGTTCTCCCACATTCTTCAGGACTCACAGGAGATGCTGCAGAGCAGAGAAGAGAGTGGTGCATATGTTGTGTTTCATTTGTGTACACCTGCATGAATGAGCATGTATGCATACATGTGTGTTGATATACCTGTATGAATGAGCATGCATAGCAGTTCTGTGCTTATATGTGTCTGTGCACAAGTGTTCATGCATGTATGTGTTCATGTATGTATGTGTACATGTGTGTGTTTTATTGGCAACATTTTGTGTTCTCTGTGTTTCTCTGACAGGGCAAAGACAGTTACCAATCCCATCCAGAGTGGACTCCTATCCCTTTGCTGTTACTCCAGATTGGCTCTGGTTTTGATAATAAAACCCTCATGTAGTGGGAGTTAGAAGACATTTTTGTGGTTGAATTCTTCGGGGAGCTCAGATGGCTGTCTGTTCCCATGCCCAGGCAGATTCCTGGGTCCCTAGGCTGTTTTCTGTTCTGAGCCAATAGGTAATACAAGATCTTCAGACCAGATCTGAGACTGGAGAACACATCCTTGAACAGAGACCGCTTCAAATGTCCAAGGAATAGTCAGATCACAGCTATGGTTAAAATGCAGAAGCCCAGTCATTCATCAGACAGTGAGACTCAGTGTTACAGAGATGTTTTCAAATATAAGAACGTTCTATAATTGCATCAAAATTCTATTGATTATAGAAATTAAAATTTTAAATGGAAATCACAATACAAAAGGGTGTTCTAATGGACTTTGAATTTTTGGTGAGGTGGCAAGAAAACCCTCACATATTTTCATGACTGTTATGCTTTTAAATTTAGAATCTGTTCCAATAACATCATGGAAATGTTAATTTAATGTTGTATAATAAGCTTATGTAGCAATTCAAACTTACAGTAAACACAGATTGAAGGGTTCTATAAGCAAAGGAGTCAGACAGCCCAGCAAGGGTCAAAGGACAGAGGCCACATTGAGGAATTTACTCATGCTGCCAACTGAGCACAACGGTCGGCAGAGAGAGGCTTCCCCATTCAGTAATTCGGACACGTGAACCTGGATTTCTCCAAGTATTTGGCTTTTACTGTTTAGAGTTTGTCATGCCAATCTTAGAATTCACTATGGAAGACCAGTGGCACACAGCTCCAGCTCAGTGCAGGGATGGAGGAAACAACCATCCAGCTACCCCCTGCCCCTCACTGGGCTTGGCTGTGTAGAGCCGAATTGCTTCTGTAAAGCCACATTGTCTCACAGAGTGGCTGTTAAAAGAACGTGGGAATTTAGTGCACAGAAAATTACGTGGCATGCAAGAACCACCCCATAACTTCTGTTTTGTAACTGATAAAAAATTGTTTTTATCCTCCACTAGACCCTGACACAGCAGACTCTTTAATGAAGTGCTCTTATGAAAGAAGATAATTGGAATTAGTTGAGTTGGCAGTTCAGAGTGTAGAAATCTAGGGGTCATGCTTATGTCTGGACAGCATAAAACAGATGGGACACTAGAGTGAGAGAATGCTGGGGCCCAGAGCGGCGGCAGGGATCACCTCCCTGAGCTCCAAAGGACCCAGCTCTGCCAGCATCAGAACCCACACCTGCTCCAATTGGTTGCTTGAGGACAAGCGAGTTAATGGAACTCTCTGAGCACCAGTGTCCTCATTTATCAAATTTAGTTAACAGCCCTACTTTGTAGGATTTGGGAAAAGATTAAAGAAGCTGTATAAAACCCACCAAGAGAGAGAAGTTTAGGGTTACAACTTAGAAGTGAGTGATAAAGAAACTGAATGAGAATTAATAAAGAGAATTTAATCAGGTACTAGAATTTGGGGGCAATTTGACTTTACCAAACAGAAGTAAAAAAAATTGAGAACTGGAGTTAAAACTATATAAAGAAAAATTCTTCCTAGAAAGTAGAGAGAAATTTTCTAATTAAAGTAGTGAACGTAGGGCATTTTAACAGTTCTCACTGAGGTAAAAATTTAAATTATAAATCCGTAGCTCCAAATCTCATATTTTTGAAGGAAAAATATACTTTAATCCCCAAAATGAGTTTTGTATCAAATTGTAGGCATGAATTAAAAAAATATGTGCTTGCGTATATTGCCTTCATGTATGTAAGTGTACCTGTGTTGTGCAATGCCTGTGGATGTCCAAAGAGGGTCAGATGGCCTGGAACTGGAGTTATAGAAGGTTGTTAGCCACCATGTGAGTGCTGGGACCCTAACCCAGATCCTCTGAAAAAGCTGCCAGTGCCCTTAAGTGCTGAGCCATCTTTCAGCCCCTAGGCATGCATTTTAACACATAAAAGAACTACTCAAAGTTGTACTCTCTCCTATGACTAAATAAATGATAGCCAAGCTATTGTTTTCAAAAGGGAAATAATATCTTAGAAGAATGTGGTCTGCGTAATAATTGGCATTGATTACATCCAATAAATGCACCCCAGATTTCTTTATACTATTCAGAGACTTTTGATTCAGCATTACAAATAAGTATTTGTTCAATGCCTATTAAAGCAACAGTAATTATCATTACATTAAGTGAAGTTGGAGAGATCAGCCAATTCTGTGGGTACCAGATATGTTCTGCACCTGTTAGCACATCTCTTTCCCAGGTAGATTCTTAGGTGAGGAAAATGCACTAGGAAATTAAAAAGAGTTTATAGTCAGGAGCGAACTCTGAGTAGAGAAAGAGTGTCTTCCAGTTTTCTGGTCTCTACCCTTCCAGAGGAAGCACTTACTTCCACTACACCTACAATCACCTCAGTAGAGCGTTCTATCCAGGGTCCCACTGCTAGACCTCCCATAGCAAGGTCTTTGCATTGCAGACACCAGTGACTTCTGCTCAGCAAGCTGGAAGACAGACCAAGCCAATCCCCCCCACTTCTGGGAGGCTTCTGTAATAGATTTTGCATTGGCAAAATGATTTAACATGATTTTCCTTTTTTTTTTTCATATTCTGAGCTCACATCAAATATAGTCCCTAGTGTCGGTATGAGGCTTGATGCCACAGAGAGACAACTGTTCAGAGAGACAGAGAATGCCAGAACTTAGACAAATGCATGCAGACTTTGAACTCACAATCCTCTGCTCTGCTAAGGGTGGTTTACAGAGCGAGTGCTCTGTCTAGTGTGCAGTGAAACATCCCTCTTAGGTGTGGAGTGCACTCTCCTAATGGGCCACGGAGGCCCTGCGAGTACTCCTCACCCGTCTCATTCCGTGTGGCATCAGAGTGAGCGTGAGTGTTAAGGAAGGCACGCGTTATCAAGGCCATTGTGGGACTGTGGGGGAGATCTGTCTGGCCATAACAAGGGGTGAAGAGAAGTTCACCAGCACAGGTATTTCAGACAGCTATGTGGAAAGCAGACGATATATAAAACTACCCATTATTTCTGTTATTAAGTGTACTTTTTCCCAGGACAAGAAGAAATTCTGTTAAAGGAGGTATTGAAGAATCAGCCTGCGGAAGGAAGAGGTCCCTGGCAATGACCTTTCTGTGGACTACACTACTTATGGTTTAGACTACGCCATTTATTGTTTAAGGACAAACATGGTGTATCTCCAGAACTGTCTGGGACCAAGCCTCTTCAAGTCTGTGCATTTTAGAAGGTCCTGCTTGGTTTCTAGGCTATTTTATCTTTATGCCATGGCACAGCAATGGTGTATGTGTTCTCGTAGAGTGGAGGGATAAAGTGATTGTGCTCTGAGACGTGGCAGAAGTTAACCCTTTTGGTTGCTGTGGTTTTACCTGAACACTCTGATTCCAACCATTTTGGAGTTGAAGCAACCTCATTTTCTCAGTGGGATGAAGGGGATGTAACTCTGCCATGACCAAGGTTAGTGCTGACGAGCCACAGAGGGCAGATGGAACTAAAGTGGACCCAGAAGACCCTGAGGTTTCTCATTCGTGCAGAGATTTGGAAGACGTCATCAGGCCAGGGAGAAATTGGAAGATCAGAGGCAATTTAGGAATCACATCTTTGCCTCCTGAGAAGAAACTTGTGACTTGTGAATGTTCATGTGGCATAGCTGACACCCTGGTTTACAGGAACAGCTTTCTAATACAGAGACCAGTTTCCTGACCATGAAATGCCATCTCTCCTGGTAAACCTTGTGGTGGCTCCTGTGGAAGCTCTGGGTTTTACTCTTCTGATAAAATTACCCAGTCAGGATACAGTTGACCCACATCCTTCCCTGGGTGATTTTGTTTCTGTCATGTGTTTATTTCAAAGATAGTTTAGTGACATGATTAATTATAGAGATTCTGTAGAAAACTTACCGACAGTGAAATCCTGAATCCAGTGCCCAGAAGCCAGTCATTCTAAGCTTTTTCATTTACAGACATATGTGGTGTTAGCTCTCAGCCTTGTAGTAAGATTAAATGAGACATGACAGCCACTTAGTGTCATGTATTCATATATGTACTATAAATGTATGTGTATGCATGTTCCCCTGTGTGTAGATGTATGTGTATGCATGTTCCCCCTGTGTGTAGATGTATGTAAATGTACACGTATGCATGTTCCCCTGTGTGTGTGTAGATGTATGTAAATGTATGTGTATGCATGTTCCCCTGTGCGTGTAGATGCCTGTGGGTGAGGAGGCTTGGAATTGAGGCTGGTTTCTTTCTGGACTGCTCTCCACTTTATGTATTGAGGAAGGGTGTCTCAGTGAACCTGAAGTTCACCTTTCAGCTTGTCTAGAGATCCTGTCTCCATTTCCAGAGTGCTGGGCTTACCACCGGGCCATCTCATCCATCTAGCTTTTATGTGGATTCTGGGGGTCTGAAGTCCTCAGGTATTCATGCTTGCATAGCAAGAGCTGTACCTCTGAGTCATCTCCTCTTAGTTTATTTTTAATTGAAATAGCAACAAATGCCTTTAAAAAGTACTTTTTGTATTGAATCTTTGTGTGTTTCATACAGAACATCTCGATCAATCTTACTCATCTTTATAACCCCCTCCTCATCAGCACCATCCTATATCCGCCTACATTCTTTAATCTGAATTAAGGTCTATTGTGTTAAGTTAGTGTCCCTAAATGACCTTGGTGCAGGTCCATCCACTCAGGTCTAGTCAGCCTACCCAGAGTCTTTTGTTCACCAAGAGTAATCAGTTGCCAGTATTTCTTCAGCAAAGATTGGGGTTTTCTACCCATTTCTGCAGCTCCATGCTGGGTTTTTGTCTGCTTGAATTTGCATGGGTCTTGAGCATGCCAGAATTATTGCTGTAGGTTCATATGAACAGGATCCCAGGAGCTTGTAGGATTCTATTTTCGTATGGTCACACACCTCCTCCCTGGCTCTTACAATATTCCACCCAAGCACCAAAGAACACAGATTCTATTTAGTACCTGATGGAACTTTCTTCAAAATCAACCACATACTGGGGCACAAAACAAACCTCAACAAATACAAAAATAATTGAAATAATTCCATGCATTCTATCAGACCACAATGCAATAAAGCTTACAATCAACACTAGAAGAGGCCCTAGTAACCTCACAAACTCATGGAGACTAAGCAACACACTTCTGAAGGATGAATGGGTCAAAGGAGAAATTAAGAATGAAAAGTATTCCTGGAAATAAGCTACATGGGAAATGCAACCTAATGAAACCTCTAGGGCACTTTAAACACTATCCTAAGAGGGAAGTTGATAGCTCTAAGTGCCAACATTAAAATATCAGAAATATCAGAAAGAGCACAAATAAATGATCTAACACTGCAACTCAAGAATCTTGAAGAACAACAAATGAAACCCAAACCCAGCAGACAAGAATAAATAACAAAAATCAGAGCAGAAATTAATGAAATAGATACAAAGAAAACAATACAAAGAATCAGTAAGTCCAAGAGCTGATTCTTTGAAAAGATAAACAAGGTAGACAGATCCTTAGCCCAGTTAACCAAAAGAAAGAACAAATCCAAATCAAGAAAATCAGAGATGAAAGGGAAACATCACAACAGAAAACAAAAAGATCCAGAAGTTATAACAGAATACTTTAAAAACCTATATGCTATTAAATCTGAAAACCTTAAAGAAATGGATGCATATCCTAAATCATGGAATCACCAAAACTAAAACAAGAAGAGATCAACAGTTTAAACAGACCTAAAACATACAAAGAAATTGAAACAATAATACAAAACCTCCTGACTAAAAAAAGCCCAGGTCCAGATGAATACACAGCAGAATTCTACCAGACACTTAATAAGATCTACAAACAGTACTACTTAAATTATTCAAAAAGATAGAAACAGAGGGATAGCTCCCAAATTCCTTCTATGAAGCCAGCATCACTCTAATATCAAAACTAGGAAAAGTTAGAAGAAAACAGAAAACTAGAGACCCTCATCCTTAATGAGCATAGACGCAAAATTCTCAATAAAATACTTGAAAACCACATACAGACACACATCAAAAAATCATCTACCATGATCAAGTTGGTTTTATTCCAGAGATGCAGGGGTGGTTCAACATATGTAAGACAATAAATGTCATAAATCATATAAATGGCCTCAAAGACAAAAATGACATGGTCATCCCAATAGATGCATAAAAGGCCCTTGACAAAATTTGACATGCATTTACGTTAAAACTCCTAGAGGGACTTGGATGGGAGGGAACATATCTTAACATAATTAAAGCTATAGACAACTAACCCACAGCCAAAATCATTCTAAATGGAGGAAAACTGGAAGCCTTCCCCTTAAAATCAGGAACCAGACAAGGATGTCCACTATCTCTGTTCCTTTTTAATATAGAGCTTGAAACTTTTGCTAGAGCAATGAGAGAAGAGAAGGAAGTTAAAGGAGAACTCATGGGAAAAGAAGTGGTCAAATTATTCCCTTTTGAGGATGTCATGATAGTATACCTAGAGATGCCAGAAAACTCCTAGAAATGATTACTAGTTTCAATAAAGTGGCAGGTTACAAAATCTACAAAAATCAGTAGCATTTCTATACATCAGTAACAAGCAATTGGAGAAAGAGTACAAAAAGACCCTCCCATTCAAAATAGACTCTTAAAAAATCTCAGAATAAACCCCACCAAAGGCATGAAAGATCTCTACAATAAAAATTTTAGATCCTTAAAGAAAGAGATTGATGAGGACACCAGAAGATGGAAGGGCCTCCCATGCTCACGGATTGAAAGAATTAATATTGTGAAATGACCACCCTATCAAAGACAATATATAGATTCAATGCAATCCCAACCAACAACCCCATGACATTCTTCACAGAATTAGAAAAAAAATCATCCTAAAATTCCTACGAAATCACAAAAGACCCTGGATAGCCAAAGCAACCCCGAGCACAAAGAGCAATGCAGGGGATCACTGTACCAGACTTCAGAGCTGTAGTCGTAAAAGCAACAATGTGCTGGCACAGAACAGACCTGTAGACCAATGGAGTGTAACTGAAGACTCAAACTTGAATACGTGCAATTTCAGTCACCTGGTGTTTGACGAATGGGCCAAGAACACTCACTGGAGGAAAGACAGCATCTTCAGCTGGCAAAACTGGATCTCCACAGGTACAGTGAATCTAGACCCTCCCTTACCTTTTACTTTGCACAAATGCCTTTTAAACCATTGAAGAACTATTAATACTTCAGGTTATTAAAATAACCTGAAAGTTCCAGAGGGAATTGGACTGGCGGGAACAAACCTCACAATTCAACCTTAAAGGTATTTCTCACAAAAACCATTTCTATTAATTAAAAGATTGGGGAAACAATTCTAAATATTTACAAAGCCAAGCCTCCTTTTTACTATTCGCTCCACTCAGCAACCAAAATGTCGTCATAAGTTTTTACACACACACACACAGCACGTACAACATGCATGCATATGTATGCATATACACACATTCCCACATACATATACATATACACAACACACATATGCATGCATACACATATGTACATACCTATAAATACAAAGACACAAAACTACATACACACAAATTACACACACACACACAGATACCAAATATATGCATTCACATGTACACATAAGTGTGTACATATGCACGTGCATACCCATCTGCACATATTCACATGCATACTCACATACACATGTCCACACAACACATTTACATGTGCACAAAGCATACATGTACATGAAACACATTTACACATGCACACACATATATACATAACACACATGTCCATGAAACACATTTACACAAGCACACATATGTGTACATTTACACACACAGTCATACACACAGCACATGCACACTTCATCCTCAGTGCTGGGCTGGGCTCAGCCTCCCCCAGAGCCTCTGAAGATCCCACCGCACCCCACTGTCTGGCGAGTTCAAGCTCACTGGGCCCTGAAGTTTGGTTCTCATGTGCAGATCTGTCTCTGGAATACAGTACTCAGGAGTCTTTGTGGCATGTAAAGAAATGAAGTTCTACAGATGGAGCCACTCACTGAGCAGCCACCATGTGGGGAGCCTGACCTGGTGCTTGGATTCTGAACTCTGACCTTGGTTCTGATCCAGGCTCCCATTGTGGCAACTGACAACTCAGACACTTGATGTTTTCTCCGTGGGAGCCCACAACGTGAGGACACAGCCTGCAAAGCTTGAGATAGCTGGTGCAAACATGCAGATGACCAGCAGAGACACACTAGACCCCCAAGTGAATGTTCTTGGCCTGTACTCTGCCATGTGCTGTTGAAGGGTGAACCAAGCTTCAGGGACACATGCTCTTGTCAGCGACACATGAGCCATGTCTACCCAGACTGTTTCCCACCTGTGACCCCAAGCCTTTTGTCTGGGCTGTCACCACATAGAAGACTAATGATTGCAGCATGTAACACAGAACATGCATGTTTCCCATTATTCTCACAGCTTTCACACGTCTATCATGTATCGAGAGATCTTAGGAGAGATCGTTTCCTTTATAAATAACCTTATCAACTAAGACATTATTTTTACAGTTGGGTGAACTCGAGTTCAGACCAGGAGTTTAGTCATCCCAGTGTTATCTCTGTGGCATAAAAGAACCTGATATTATGTACCTTTCTTATTTTTAGTTGACAAAACAGAGCTCAAGATATATGTGACTTGGCCAAAAATACTAACTAGGCAAATGTGCATGATATGCCCATACACACAAACAGCCATGCCATATCTTCCTTAAAGTGCACGTGCGCCCGCAGACATGGGTGCTGACACTCAGCTAATGCTTGCTTAGTTGCCAAGTGCTGGGGTGCTTGGACGGCACCTATTTCCAGGTTCAGTGTTGCTGCCTCCCTTCAAGTATGGGTTTTATTTTTTCCAGCTACCTCTTACTTGTAGACACTTTAGATGTAATACCAATGTTCATTTGGCAAAATCTTTCAATATTTAATTGGTCCAGAAAAATATTGAGTAAGTATCATTTACTTAAGAGATACATTTCCAATCAATGTTGAAACATTTAGTGAAGAGACAGAAAGGGGCCTCACAGGCTAGAGGATGCTTCAGGACTTTCCAGTTTAGGCAAAACCTATGTAGATAGATTTGGTTATGACAGTGGGCTTCACGGATCTTCCTCCAGTACAGCTACAAGAATAAACATAATTTTAAAACCTCCAGTGTTAAAGGAGTTGCTTTGAGGGGTTGTGGAGGCCACTGTCTGGAAATTGTCCTCTAAGCTTGAAGACTGGAGTTTGAGCCCCCAGACTCACAGGAAAAGTTGGATGTGGCATGTGGCAGTGCACACCTGTGATTCCTGTGCTGGGAATGAGAAGAGAGGCCATTCCCTTGGGCTCCCTGGCCAGCTGATATGGCCTAATTAGTGACCTTCAGGCCAGAGAGAGATTGTCTTAAAAATTAAAATGGACTGTTCCAGAGGAATTACTCTGAGTTTCACCTCTGGCTTTCACATGCACATATGCACATATTCTCTGTCTGTCTCTTTCTCTCTCTCTCTCTCACACACACACACACACACACACACACACACACACACACACACACACCTGCATTGCACCACCCCTCCAGAAATTGGTTTGATCATTTATGATGTCAAAACTTAAAATTTACAATATTTTAATGGCTGAACACTGCATCCAATTTACCCATTTGACTTTGTGTCGCAGGAGTTTAATTTTGTCTACGAATGACCTGCCTCTCTGAAAGATGTCATTTGGATAAGAATCATAACTGATATTTTGTTCAAATAAATTGTTTCTGAGTCTATATTAAAGGTCTTGAAATTAATGACTTCTACGGAAAGATCCAGACAAAGTAAACTACAGGTGCAAAGGCTTGATACAGCTTTGTTCTCTAACCTCAAACTAATGTGAAATCCTAGGTGTTTCTTTCATGTCTGCATCGTGGCTTTACAATTAGGACACGTTTTTATTCAATCTCATGCTCTCCCAAATTATCTACCTTTTCTTTGTTATAAGAGATCATTTTATAATGAGGCTCATGATGAATGGAAAAATTATGGTATGTTCAGGGCAGCAAGCATCTTGGTTAAATGCTATTATTACAATTTACAGAGTAAAACCCCTCACTCCTGTCTCAACTTTTTGGAAAAGCTTTTAGATGCAGGCCAAGATGAAGCTTTCCGTGTGGCATTGGTCACAGAACTCCCCTGGTGAGATCAGATTCAAACTAATTCTAAACTATTCGGGTTCTGTGAATCTCCCTGTTCTCTTGAATTCCCAGGGGAATCCCATGTGCGTGGCATGTATATACACATAGACCACAGTGTTTACACACAGCAGAGATGCCCACACGTGTGTGTGTTATGCACACGGCTGTTTCATCCACTATTAGGCCATCAATACCACTGTGGTCCAAGAATATTTTAGGCATTGAGAATGACACTGCGAAAAGGGGTAAGTTCCCAACTTCATGAAGTTTGCATTCAGCTAGAAAGAAAGCAAGAAAGTGAACATGTGTTCCATGTGGCACAACACGTATGATGTCACATACAACACACACACCTGCCAAGCTGCTGAAATGTGCACACTGTCCTGGTTCCCCGGGTCAGGTCGGTTTAAGAGAGAAGCACCTTTCCCATAGTTAAACAGGGTCCGGAAGCAGTGGTGGACGGCGGCTCCGAGAACAGTCGCCGGGTAGTCCTCGACATTTGGACACTTGTTCTCCCTGCTGCAAATGTTGTGGGCAACAAATATTCCAGGGGAGAAGCTATGAAATCGCTGGTCCTCGCGTGTGCCTGGACACTCTGCTCATGTATGCCTGCAGTCCACTTGTGCCACTGAGGTGCTGCTGCCTGCCGGGGGGTGAGAAGGCCAGGCTTCCGTGCTCCTGAGCTGCCTGGCCGGGTCACGTGGAGATCTGTGTCTGCTCCAGCCTTAGATAGTATTGGTGCTCAGCCCGGCACTTCCCAGCTCGCTCACACGTGTGTCACTGTGTGACTCCCAGTATCTCACACTGTGTGCATGTGCGCCTGTGTCGGGGCATGTGCATGGGAGGGTGGGTGCACATGTGTGTATATGGCTAGTGTAGTATGTGTGCACTTGTGTGAACGTAGGTTTGTGTGCAGGTGGGGGATGGGCACACCTGTGGGTGTGCACATGTGAACATGGGGGTACATGTGTGGATATGTGCACACACGTGTGTTATCTAAATAGAAGGTGAAGTGTGGGTGCCCATGTATGTGCATGTGTGGGTATGCATTGTGTGGGCATGCATGCGAATGTATGTTCACATAGTGTACGGGAGAATGTGATGAACTGGTGGGCGTGCACAAGTGGACTGCAGGCATACATGTATGTGTGCATGTTTGGTGGGGTGTGGGTAGATACGTGTAGGGGTTGTGGGTGGGTGTGGATGGGTATGTATGCATGCATGTGGGTGTGGGCCTATGTGCATATTTATGTGGGATTTGTCTGTGTTTTAGGTTGTGTGCGCACATGTTTTGGGGTGTTAGTGCACAGGTGTTTGGAGATATATGCACATGTATGGGATGTGGGTACACATGTGCATGGGTAAGGGCTCATGTGTGTATGTGTACTTTGGGTTTACATATAAGAGTGTGTGTGTGTTGGGTGTGCAAAAATGTGGGAGATAGGGTGCTTGTGTGTGGATATGTAAGTGTGAGCATGTGTGTGCATGTGTCAGTGCATATATACATGGGGTTTTGGTGCACTGTGGGCACTGGTGTTGCGTGTGTGTGTGGTGTGTATGCATGTGGTGTGTGGGTGCTCATGTAGGGGTTATTAGTGAACATATGTGAGAGAGCACATGTGTGTGGGTCTATGTGTGTGGGTGTGAGTGGATATTTGTGTTTGAATGCATATACATGTATTTGGCCATGAGTGGGTGTATACACATGCATGTGCACAATGTGTGGTGTGTGAGTTCATATGTATATGGGATTTGGGTGCACGTGTGTGTGTGTAAATGTACAGCTTTGTGTGCCTGTGAAGGTGTGTGGCCCTGTGTATGTGTAGTTTCGTGGGGAAGTTTGCATACTCATATGTAGGGCTGTGTGGGCACTGTGTTCACATGTGTGTGGTTAGTGGGCACATGTGTGTTGGGTTGGGCTGCACATGTGTGTGCACATGTGGGGTGTGCACATACAGGCTATGCATGTGGAGGCCTGAGTTGACACTGGGAGTCATTTCTCAGCTGCTGCCTGCCTGGATTTTGAGAGTTTCCTGTCAGCCTGGGCCTTACCCTTAGGCTAGGCTGGCCGGCAGGCTGCGGGGTCTGTTTTCCTTCACACCTCCAGGGCTGGAATTTCAAACCACCGTGTCCAGCTCTTGGATATGGGTTCTGGTGGTTAAACCCAAGTCCTCGTGTTGGCCTGGTAAGGGCTTTACCACCTCAGTCACCTCCCCAGACCTTAATCTTAACCCTGTAGGGATTTCAAGGTTCATCTCCTAGTCTCTTTCTTCCCTCCCTCCCTTTCTTCGTCTGGATCCTCTTCTCTCTTTACATTCATATCATTTCCAGCCATATCCTCATACCTGTTTTCTTTAACAACGTACACGTGGGCTTCGATGCACTGAATACACCCTGCCCGGGCGCGTCTCTCCATATTCCCATTTCCCGTAAACAAGATGAGTGGAGCAGGGCTCAGACCTTGGAAAGCGTGTCATGCTGCATATGCAGAGAGTTCAGACACTGAGAGTGTGTCACATTGCATGCACAGAGAGCCTAGCAAGGGCTGGCTTCATGGTACACAAGGATGGACTTTGTCTCTATGTCTTCTCCACAGATGCACTTTTAGGTTTTGGATTCTAACCAGTTACCAGATCCCCATCATTTGGTATCCTATTTCCCATAAAGCTACTAGGCTAATGAGCCTCTTTTCATGTGTCAGAGAAACTTAATCATTGAACTTATATAACATTAATGGTATTTGGGAGGTGGTGGGAAGAAGTCTCTGCCTTCCAAAGGGATGGATCCATTTGTTGATTAGCTAGATGGCTAGCTGGTAGATTGGCCAGATGGTTTATTGAGTCAAAAAGTGACTTGGCAGCAATATGAGCGCTCTGACTGCTCACTGTGTCTCCCCAAGAGACAGCCTGCTCTGCCTGGCCCTGTGGACTTACCAGTACAAGAAGGCCCTCAGCAGTGTGGCTCCTTAGGCTCTGGGTTTTCTCTACTTTACCTAGTCTCACATGCTGTCACAGAGAAAAGAGCCTGGAGAATAGATGCTGTATACCATTATCAGACAGGAGGAAATTAAGTTTGGGGAAGTGGAGACCTTATACAAGGGGATACAGAGAGGAAGTGACAGAGGCAGAATTCGAGCCATGAGGGTCTGCACCTGCAGTCTGCGCACTCAGTACTTAACCTAGGGCTCTACAGATATTTTGTGTCGAGGGAACTTGAACAAGAACAGCACAGGTTAAGACCCAAATTAGTGGCACACACATATGCAGGAACCTCTTAAATACATAAAAAAATAAAAACAGATCCATATTTCCTGTTAGGAAGCTTTCCTAGAGAAAGACAGGCCCTGTTGGCTGACGCCTCCAGGAGTCATTCCTGATAGCTAGTCAGGCCACTGGTTGGGTGGACAAAGTCTGGGGTCGGACTAGTGGGCTGCCTCTCACTGCAGTCATTGTGTAAATAGTTTCTAGTTTGGGTACACCTTCTTTTGAGCATTTCCTGAAGCCAGTACTAACTGATGGGGACTATTAGTGGGTGAAAGATCCATGGCTTTTACCTGTCTGGGACACTCTGATGCCTTTGATATGTTCATGTGTAAAGGCAGAAACCACCTTTATGACCAGTGATCCTGGTCTTCTTGTCCCAGTTCAGCTGAGTATTCATTTCATTGGCTTTGTGCTGCTGTCCACCTAACTTGGTCATTTGTCAAGAGATGGAGTGAGTGGTCTGGGAGGCCTGTGTTTGGGATAAGTGATGGCAAATGAGAATCATATTTTGCAGTCCAGGAAAGTCACTGAAAAGGAAAGGCAACTGACTCTCTGCAAACTACAGTCTGTTCTTGGGGGTTGGTTGCTAATACCTGGACTCTGCAATTTCATCACTGCTTAAAGTAGAAGCAAAAACAGTCAGCCATAGAAATAGAATCCACAGACAGCCGTGTGCAGAGCTGTCCAACCATTTTACAAGCAAACATGAAGTAAGTAAGACATGTCTACATACTCCATGTGGGAGGGAGAATGGCCACCCATCTTGGAAAACTGACCCACGGGGGCAGCGTAGATGGCTCAGGGGCGGTGTGGTCTGCTACACAAGCAGAGGGACTGGGATTGGATTCCCAGTGACCAGGTAAGAACGTGGCCATGGTGGTGCACATCTGTAACCCCAGCACTAGGGGGAGTGGAAGGAGACACGTAGATTCCCAGAGCTCACTGTCCAGCCAGACAGAGAGAGGTCCGATCTCAAAAGGTAACTTGGAGAGCGGTAGAAGACCCCGGACACGGAGGTCCCCAGGCCTGTGTTGCCTGTGCACCCTGCACACAAATGCTTATTCACACACACATTTCACGCATTCACATGCCCAAGAGACCACTAATCCAGCCAAGAGAAGAGGGTTCCAGGAGCGAACACTGCCTCCACTTGAACACAGCCAAGGCTTCCACAGCAGCACGCTCCAGCACGCCCCATGACCAGGGCTCCTGCTGTGTACTAGGGTTGGTGTACTTGACTATGGCCAAAAGCTGTGGCATGCTACTGTGCTGGGGGTAAAGGAGACGCTTCGGCGCCTCCCTGCCTCACTCTCTGCTCAGTCATGCTAAGCAGTGAGCTGGTAAAAGGCATCTCCCGGCGGCCTCTCCACTCTGGAGGCAAGTCCACCAGACCTGTCAACTTTTCGATGACCTCGGCTCCATGTCAGCATGACAGCAGCCGTGTCTACACCCTGTCCAGAACCATCCAGCTAAGCCACTCCCAGAATTCTGACCCAAGGTACTTAATGTTTATGGTCTGAACCTGCCAGACATGCCACAACATATAAGGAAGAGGGGCTCGGGGACGGCTCAGTCAGTGCAGTGTTGCTGTGCAGGCCATGGGACCCAGGTTGATTCCTGGCACCCACATAAACAGCTGTGTGTGGTGGCTGGCCCCAGCAACCCTAGAGCTGTGAAGGCAGGGAAGGGTACCTTGGACTTACTGGACAGCTTTTCTTCCACATCATGTAAGTTCCAGGTTCAGAGGAAGACCTCTGCTCTAGAAACACTCAGTGGACCTCTAGCCTCCAGACATACAACTACATAAACACCTTTACCTACAAACACATGCACATGCCTATAACCCTCCCCCAACAACAAAGCCCCACAACAAGTCCATCCCAGGGCCTCTCCTGCCTCTGCGGACAGTACAGGCCTTTCCAGAGCGGCGGCTTTCTACAAGCAGCTGCTCTCCTGTGGGCTGGCACTTCTCGGCCCTTGTTCACACTAAGCGAGGTACGCTGAGCAACACTATGACACAGAGGAACAGTGCCATGGAGCTCTTAGGGGTTCAGTCCCGAAGGCCCAAGCTGTGCGCTAGGAACGAATGCCTCAACTTGCAGAAGGCAGCAGCCTTCTGGGATTGCGCTTCAGTCTGGATTTGACTTGAGATTTCAAAGACATCTTACATCTTTGGATATTTCTGACATTTGGAACCGTGTGAAGATGTTGTGGATTCTAGTAACGGCAGCTCTTCTCATATGCAGAGCAGATTGTTAAAACGCGCCGAGGCTGGGTACCCCTCCATTCTGCTCATTCCAATTTTATTGTCACTTCTGAAATAAACTTCAACACAGCAAGGAGCACCAAGAAGGCGGCTGTAAGAGCCCTGGGGTGGAGCTAAAAGCGGCTCCCTTGATTTTATGTTTGAGCCATCTGGTGCTTACATCAGCTACCACTTGTTTTCAAATATATATTATTTGCGACTTTGTAGAGCTGAATAACATGAGCCCCTTTGGTGCGGCAAATACTGTCAACGTGCAGTGATTTAAATAAAAGAAAGAGGTAGTCATTCGGACGAGTGTGTGTGTGGACTGAGGGTGATGGCTTTGCACTGAGGACTAGGATCCCGCAGGCTGACAGGAATGGGTGAAGTTTCATTCTCTGGACACAAGAAACAAGCCAAGCCCTCTCAGAAAAGCTGCCTGAGTCAGAGCTGGTGTTAGTTACTATTGAGTGCTTATGATACACTAAGTACCGAGCTAGGCACTTCGAAAGCTGTATCTAATCCAGGCCCAAGTTAGAATAGACCAGACAAGATGGCGACAGTAAGGTCTAAACTCTCTAGGGATCCACCTCACAGGTGACTATTTATGCTGCCATACATGAACACTGTCATGCACGTGGAACCCTCAGAAGCCTGGAAACCTATCTTGCCATTGTCCATGTGGGAAAGAGTAGAAATTCTGGTGTCACACAGGACAACATATGCAGATGTCAAGCTTCAGTCTAGAAAGGTGACATGTCACATTTGTTCAAAGCATCATTGGGCAGAAAACAACACTGGATCTTGCCTAAAATTTTCCCCAAGCCTGGAAGATGAGGAGAACACACCCTAGATAAACACTGAAACTGTCTAAAATTTTTCAATAGACTCCTTTACAAGTTCATATGCTATGGAGCAGAGAAGGAAAAATCTGTTTTCAAGGCCACTGCCCCAGTTTAAATGTGCAAGGCGCCCCTCCGGCTGATGTGTTTGAGCGCTGGGTTTCTGGATGAAGGCCCTGCTTTGGAAGGCTGGAGAAGCTCAGGAAGTGATTTCTGGTGGCAGAAGTCAGTCCCTGGGTGGCTCATAGTGTTATTGCATTCCTGATAACCAGGCTTTGCTTCCTGATCTGCTTAGATGTGTCCAGTCCTGGACTGGGCTCCAGCCAACCTGCCATCCCTGTCCTGATGGACCTTCCCTGTTTAACCCATGAGGCCCCCCCACCCCCGCCTCCCCGCACTGCCCCGAGGTATTTTTCTTCTGCCAGGAATTTGATCAGAGCAACAGGAAGAGAAATGAATCAGCCATTTAACTGAAAAGTGGTAGAACTGAAAGAACTTAAAACCACAGCCAGGCTGGAGAGACGGCCCAGTGGTTAAGACTGTGCATTGCTCTCCCAGAACTCCGAGAACAGAATTAGGACCACAGGGCAGCAATCAGCTTGTGGAATGGCTCACACATGTGGTTGTTTGTAGGATGTGGAACTTTCCCACCTGGCACCCTCCAGTCACCTGTGTGCCCACTGTTTGGCGTGGTGCGTGCATGTCTCCGAGCCTAGAACGCTTACCTCATGGCATGCATGCATCTCAGAGGTCAGAATGGTGAGGAATTTGTGTCTGTTCTGAGGTTTCATTCTTACAGTTCATGCCTGTAAGAAGCTTTATGTGTACTGTACATAGGTACTTAAAGATCGCACACTCCGCCAGGGAACTTTCCTCCCTTCCCAGACAAGGTGCTACCGTCATCCTTCTGTAACATGTAAAACAATATTATTCACAGACAGTCGTTCGTATGTGCACTCGGACTCTACTGAGATAGACTTGGTGTGACATACTAAAGGCAGACTGGAAATCAGGAATCCTGCCTTTCCCCACACCGAGATTCATATTCTTAGCCAAAGACTGAACTTAACGTAGCCGGTTATAGAAAGGTAGGTCAGGACAAGCATTTGCCAGTCTGCCCTCCCCCACCTGGCTAATCTGTCAGAATGCTCTCCCCCGTGCCTGCACACCCATTTCAAAACTTTTCTGAGCTTTGGCCTCCAGACATGTATCCCAAATGATTTGAATTTTTGTTTATGTAGATATAGCATGTGTGTGTGTGCATGTGTGTATGTATAAGACAGAAGTCAGCTCGGAGTTCTTCCTCGGTCACTTTTCATTTTCTTTTTTATTTTTAAATATTGTATTTATTATCTTTATTTTATGTGTATGAGTGTATTGCCTGCATGCATGTAAGTGTGCCCATGTTGTACAATGCTTGTGGAGATCAGAAGAGGGCACCAGATTCCCTGGATCTGGGTTATGGAGGGCTGTTGACCACCACGGGGGTTTTGGGAATTGATCCTGGGCCAGTGGAGTGGCCAGTGCTGCTGATCCTAGTTCTGATCCATTCAGCTTGGCTGGCTGGCCAGAGACCCACCTGAGGCTCCCTCACTCTGATTGGGTTTTACACTTCCTCTAAAGCACACTGGAACCAGAGAGAGGCCATAGGTGTTTCTTCTTCAAGCTCACTTTTAAGAACACTTTAATATAGAAAGAATCCAGAGTCCAGAAAAACCTGTCTTCATCTGTGTGTAAAATAGCAGGACACATATGAGTGTTCATGTTTAATTGTTCATATTTTAGCTGCAGTATGTATGGACAGAAATTCTCCCTCACCTTTTCCCCCTTGGCTCCCCAAACCTCTGCCCTCACCCAGGCAACCTGTCATTGCTGCAAGTACACTGCGGTGGTGGCCAGATTCCTCACGAGGGGAGAAGAGAATTCTGTACAGTCAGTATCTCTTGACTTTCCACATCTGGCCAGACTCCTCATTTGCCACCATCCACATATAGGTGACATCCCACCACCTGCATATAGGCGACATCCCACATCCTATCCTATATTGTGAGTTCTGCCAGGTCTATTTAACCAGGAAGCCCCTTGACCAGGGCTTTCTTTTGACAATTTTCCACTCACCACCTGGGTTCAGTTTATCTGTCTACATTTCCTGACTCTGCTCAGGAGCCACCCCACTCCAACCATACTGAGGTCTTCTCCCTATTGCCTGAATAAAGTCTGTTTTCACTGTTTCAGCAACTGCCACCTCTGCTTTTTCCTTGATGTATAAGTAAGCAAAAATGCATTTTGCTTTATAGCAAATTCCCAGGAGAATTCAGCATCGAAGCTCCCAAATCTCCCCACACAGCAAGAATCCACTCTGTCATGCAAAGGCAGTTCTTCTCATTTGACCTGAATGTGGGGATGTGTTCTGGCCTTTTTATTCTTAGGTGTGTACACCATAACATTTACTTACATTATGCACACACCCTTCCAGAGGAGAATCTGGTCAGCCTGTATAAAAAAATCCCACACATGATGAGGTATCCTGCTGTCCCTTTTCCATCTATTGTTAAATTTTTTACTGAGAGCCATCGCTCCAATTCCTCTCACCAGAATTTTTAACAATAGGTGGATGTACATATTAACATATGTACTAGAGTATGTTAGTTTATAATTTTTACTTGTTATGTTTTTGAATGACCAGCCTCATCTTTAAGCTTTCCTGTCTTTAAATAACAAGGCTATTTCGAGCATTTCAAAATGAATAACTAATTTCCTAGCCTGGAATCTGTCTAGTATCAAAGTATTAATGCCTGAATTAATTTTCAGCTTATAACTGTTTTCATTTATGCCTACTTCCTTGGTAGTTATTAAAGGCTATTTCATCTTCCCTGTCTATGGTTTGTATGTTAATGTATTTCATTTTAATGAAGATTATTTGAACTGCAGGAGGAGGCCAGACACTATCAGAATGTGTCACATGTGAGGAGATCTGACTCAAAGATGAATCTTGTAGATGGAATGATACAAAGGAGATGTTCTCAGTTTCTTACCTGAGATCTAACTCATCTGAAGTGTATGGCTCCTATCTTTTCCTAGGAATTAGACACAGGTAAGGACTCATGTCTGTTTATACCCAAGACTCTGGAAGTACTCATGGACTGGTCTGGAAAATAAAGCATGTACTAACTAATAGTTTTCAAAATACCCTTCTTCTGAACTCATACGTTTGTCTGAGCATGTAGTAATGGTCCAAGTGTCATTATGCAGCTAGCACACTCATAACAATTACACTTCATTAGTGCAAAAGTCTTTCTTTACTTCACAAACTTGCTTTTGTTAATATTGAATATCTTCATCTTGGGACATTTTAAAAGATTTAATAGTAAGCTAGGCTTTGCCGAAAAGGACACTCCTTCACAATAACTAAGACAGCATCCTAAGTGAAAATTCACTGCTTCATTTAATATTTCTAAGCATTAGTAAAAATATTTTTGTTGTTTGGCTTTCTTCCTTATTCTCTTCAGATATATTAGATTCTAGAATAGGCAAATAAAATGGTTTATCATTATATAAAAGACTTTAGTTCATTTTCTAACCCTAGAAGAATTTCACTTTTAGAATACATAATTTTCTATTCCTGAAAAACTGGGTGCTAAGCAAATCTACTCCACACAGGTGTCAAACAAGTCCTAATTGCAGATGCTGTTTTGCTAGTTGGACAATATTATACTGTTAATTAAATTAAACTATTATTAGGATAGACTATTAATATAAAACTCCAATGATAATATTACTCTTAGTCCCAAAGATAACTGAAGTATTTGGAACACCCAAAAGTGGCAGTGTGCTTGTGTTTGGACTGTTTTTGGTTGTCAGCAGAAAGCACTTATGTGTTAAGAAAGAGGAAGTTACTGGGCTGTTCAAGGGGGTGAGGAGTTTGCGATTAGAGAGCCACGCACTGTTTTGGGGGTTCCGGACCTCCTGGGTCCTGTTCTTGCTCTTAGGTCTCAAGGACATAGCACTGGGCACTGACTCTCCATTCTGTGAAGCGTATTTCTCCCAGACCCTTGTGTCTTCCCACTCTTTCCTGTGAAAGGATTTGGGGAATCTGGAAAAGCATGAGCCTGACGGATAGAGTCTGCAGATCTGAGAATACAATCAGAGTGCCAAGCTCTTGCTTTCTTCCCGGGATTCACATGTAGAGGCCGTGGGTGGAGAACCAGCTGGAAGTTCAGGATGAGCACAGTTGAAGTATCTGAAGGGGAGTCTTTCAGTTTCCAGGCATGTCTCCCCAGCCCATGGTGTGCAGGCCACGCATCCAGGACAGCAAGGAGCGCAGATGACGGTCACACGGTCACAGTGCTACAGGCTGGTCAGCCCCGGGAGAGTCAAGTCCCACCAATCCTAAAGAGTCTCTTCAGTGTCCTCACGGAAAACCTGAAGAGGGCACCTCAAAGGGCTTAGTGGTCTTGTGTCTCTCTATGCCCCTGCTCAAGGTGAACACATGGAAAGGAATGTTTTCTTTTCCCTCCAGTAAGTGGGTGGCTGTAGATGGAGTCTCACCTCTCCAAGGAGGGGACACTTCTAATTCCAGTTCAGACGATTACCATGTGCTGGCTAAAGAGCCTTTAATTGGTTTCTTTGGCCCTGCACACATCATTTTCCAATTACCTGCTGGATCTGTTTGCATTGTATCCCAATATAACAGCTCAGGGCACTATCTAAGCTGTCCAAGCAGGTACTCTAAGCCCGCTGCTTCTGGTTGTTGAGCAGTGAGTAGCGACTGGCCCGACTAGTGCAGAGTTCCAGGGCAGCTTAGCAATGTCTGCCAGGGTCCCCCTGCAAGGGGAGCTGCCCCACAGTGCCACTCTTCTTGCCTTTGAGGCACAGAACCCTTTCTGAGTCTTCATTCACAACACTCTTTACTATCTGAAACTAGACATTTTTCAAACATTGCTGCTTGCAGAGGACACATAAAGGTGACGCACATGTGGTCCTTGCTCACAGGCAGGAAGCATATTATTTCTAAACAATTAATAAGAATGCTATTGAATATGTACTGAGCACAGCATTAGTATCAACACTAGACATTTAATATTTTATCAAATGCTATTATGTTTCTTTATAGTGAATAAGGAAAAGTAGGTTACCAAATGTCCACTAAAGGAAATAAACGTGTTCTGGGCAGACCTAGTACTTCCACTTCTGAAGGGTGGAAACCACCGTTGGTGCCACAGCATAGGCGTCGGGAATGCTGTCGATTCTCCTCTTACCTCACCGGAATGTTAGTAACACACAGAGTTAGGAAGACAACCCTGAGAACGTCTCACAGCAAATTCTGTTTTTATTTGGTAACAATCTCACATACCAACCAGGATGGGGGACTTGATGATCATGAGTGGATAAAAAAAATAAATAATAAATAAGCTTACATATTTCCTATGATGTTACTTACAAGAAAATAAGAACATTGACAACAGTGACCAGATTGTAAAATCTGGTACAGACTTTCTGGCCTGTTTGCAGATAATTATTAGTGGTACCATGAGATGGAGATGTCACTTTCTAGAGCTCCTCATTGCCTAGAGCTCCTTCCTGCTCTGAGTTCCTACCTTGGGTTCCCTCAGTGCTGACTTGTGACCTGGGAGATGTAACCCAAATAAATCCTTTCCTCCCCAAGTTGGTTTTGGTCAGAGTGTTTTGTCCCAGCATTTAAAAGCACACTTGAACACCTAGTGAAGAGAATAACCAGACAACAAGTTTGAAGTACTGAAGATAGGCACTTACTCAGTTAGCTGATGGGAAAGAATTTCTTGAGGGCCAGAAGAATTTACAAAAATACAACAACGATGCCAGATTAAACATCAGGCTTACTGAGCAATCCCAGAAGCGTTTGCTAACGTAATGTAATACTCACTGACACTTTATCTTACACACATAGCATTCTGATAAGAACCATCAGCATATAGCTTAGTATGTCTGGGTTCTAATAAGGTTTTACAATGGGTTTTTGTCCATTTCATAACTATGCACACACATGTTCATAGACATATACAAACACACACAAGGACACATAGGATAAGCAGAACACAGAAAAAGAAAGGGAGAGGATAAAGCGCACTGTAGGGAGGAGGGGTGTGCTCTGTTTGGAAGGTCATCATGAATGCTCAATTTGCCCATTTCTCATATCTTTTGATAACTACACCAGATGATGAATATGCCTAGTAAGAAGGCCCCCGGACAACAGATGTGGGGATACCACACTGCAAACACCGGAACAGAGGCACAATTTTTATTTGCACAGAATGACCAGGAACATGGACAGTGCATTCTGCAAATATGAAAATGCCTCACATTAGGAAAGCTGTGGGCTGGAATGGCTTGCACACCATCCATGGGTTTACTCACTGCATCTAAGAGAGACAGAGCTTCCTCGCTACAGACCCTCATGATCTGTAAAGTCTGCCAGTTCATAAGTTGTCGCTTAAATTCTAAATGTAATTCATTTTCCAGATTTTTCTTTTGGACACAATGCCTTTGGCAAGGGCCAATATGAGAAATATGCACAAAACAATTACAGGGGGCTGTGGGAGGTAGAAAGGAGGCCAGGGAATCTCCGGTCCCAGACAGCATCTTTGTGATGCGGATAGTGTTGGGAGAAAGCTTTCCCTGTCACACCAAACCTGTGGTCCACACACTTGGAGGAAGTGCTCACCGTGGGGCCAAGTCATGTTCTGCTGAAGGTGTCTAGCATTTTACTATGTATTTTGTTACTTCTTTCATCTGACTAAGCTAAGCTGACCATTTTGACTTGTATGCATGGGCATTAGCCCAGGGATCACTGAGCAGTGTCCTTGCCCCATTTCCTCTTCCTGCTCAATCCAGTTGAACTCCCTTTGCTTCATTCCAGCCTCTCCCCTTGCTTAGCGACATTTTTTTAAACATATAGTACAATGCCAATTCCGCCCCATTTATGATAGGATTGCATGTAATATGGTATCAGAGTTGTTAGTCATGGGGCTGGAGAGAAGGCTCAGTAGTTTAGAGAGACTTAAGTGCTCACACTGGTCCATGCCTCTAGTTCCTGGGGTCGGGCACTCTTTCCCAGACTGTCTGGGCACCAGGCAGACATGGTGTACTCGTGCATACATAAAATTAAAATAAAATAAATCTAAGAACTTGCTAGCCATAGTATCAACCGCAGTTCAGGTTTTTTGTCTTTTGTCTGGCAATATCAAATTTAAAGATAATTTCACAAAGTTGCTTAGAGCAGTTCCTTTCCTCCCATCACCTCAGTGTGGTGGTCTCTGATTTACTCCACATCTGGACACAGCTACCAGGGTCTGAATTCCACCCTGGGTCACTCTGAGATCCTGCTCGGTTTTTACAATTTTCATGTAATAAAGTTCACAATTTGTGATGTCTATTTCAGAGGGTTTGACGGTGCATGGAGTTGTGCAGCTGCTGGCACAATACAACATCACTTAATTCTCAGCAAGAGAGAGAAAACAGACACCGCATAAGATCATGTTTAGGGTTCATCATCTTCTGAAAACATGAAGTGAGACTGCATGAGGCTGGACTGCGATTTGACTCCACACAACCCCACTATTTGTAGGGAATCCAAGATGCAAAGAAACACCATCAACCACACACTCTTTACACACATGCCTTAAATCACAAGACAATTCAGATCACTCTTCTGGTAGAAAGTCTTCAAAGAATCTTAATGTGCATATCTCTTGATTCTCAAAAGACCGGGTCCTAGAGGCCTACTGATGTATCACTCACAGCTGCTACCTTCCTCAGAGACTGTCATGGCACTGCCCTATGTCCAGCTGCATGACCTCTCCCTGAAGCCGGGTGTCCATTGCTGTGCCCATGCAGATACCACCCTCGTCACTGGAGTCTATGTGATGAAAATAGCAATCATCTCAATGATATCGACTTGGAAAATCACCACTTATAAAAATCTTTCACATTCTCTCGGGTACAGCTCACAATGCTCCTGAAAGATATCAGGATTCATATTACAGTGTCTGCAGTTGAAGAAGCTGAGTCTCAGATTACGTCAAGGCTAAAAAGTTAATAAAAAGCAGACCTAGGGCTCAACTCAGATTTTTTCCCATGTTTTCATAGGAAGAATGCTCTTGGGAGAAAAGAAAAACAACACACGATACTAACGTACCCTGAGTACTGCCATTTTCCATCCCATTTCTTATCAAATGAATGGTCATTCTTTCCATTCTTCAAGAAAAATACCACCATTGAAGACGTTTGGCCCGGAGAGGCGGAGCAGGTTCCCAGCATCCTCAGGCACCCTGCGGCTCCATGTTGCTCATATCCAGATTCCGTTTCTTTCCAATAGACCACTTTCTGTCTTTGCTATGGTGTAATATGTAATAATATGTACTTAGTTCTAAGCGGAGTTTGTGTTTCATGAAGAGCCAACCCAAACCTAACCTCCAGTAGAAGAACACGGATGTGGTGTCATGTAGAAGGTAACCTTGGGGTCGCTGTCTCTCCTGAGGTCAGAACAGTTCTCCTGAGGTTTGTGTTTCAGTCCTCTGAAGGCTAAGGCTAATGAGAAAACTCTCAAGAGCTTCGAGAAAGGAAGTCTTTATTTATGTAGAAGGAACAGGACTAGGAACAGGACTTGAATCAGGATCCTTCACACAGCTCATGAATGTATCATAAAATGTTTTGAAACTCAGTATTTATGTGCTGTTGATTCGCCATTTCTCTGTTGCTGTAAAAGGCAACGTAACCAAAAGCAACTTACGGAAGGCAGAGTTTAATTGGGCCTGCGGTTCCAGGGGGGGATCAGAGTCCACTGTGGAAGAGAGTCCTGGCAGCACACAGGCCTGCAGGGGCTGGAAGCTCAGAGTATGCATCTTCAACCACAAACACGAGCAGAGGGGAAACTGGAAGTGCCACAAAGCTATTGCCCCTCACAGGCCCCTCAGGTGACCTGCTTACACCTCCTAGAGAGTCCACAACTTTCCCACATGGTGCTGCCATCTGGGGACCAATTGCTCAATGATTTGAACCCGTGGGAGACATTCTCATTCAAACCACCAAACCTGGGAAGACTGGGAAACCACTGCACGATGGTGCACCAGAACACCAGTAATCCCATGCACTGAAGCCTACAGCATGCCTTGGCCGCAACCATGAGAACGGTCATAAGGAAAGGCCATCACCCCCCTCAGCAAGGCTCTCTGAAACTGCCTGTTGGCCAAGGAGGCCAGCAACAGAGCTTACAAAGGACGCTGTGTCGTCATTGCCGTTTCAGAGATGGGGTGACAGCTGGGGCTGTGCACATGCGAGTAGGCTTTCTACAGCTGTGGGACATCCAAGCTGCTACTATGAATTTTGACTCAATATTCAGATTCTGACCTGTCCTATGGTGTGATTATACAAGGTGGGTCACCATACATCTTCACTTGCTTAAGAAAATGATTTTTACAACTGTTTAGTATGTGTGTGTGTGCAAGTCAGAAGGCAATCTGCAGGAGTTAGTATTTGCCTTTCACCACTGAGTTATGGGGCTCTAACTCAAGTTCTCAGGTTTGACTGTAAGCACCCTTTTTCACTGAGCCATCTCACCTGTCCCTTCATAATTTTTACTGGGTTTCCTTTAACTTCAAAATGCTTCCTAGTTTGGATGATAAACCCCTTGATCATAGTATTAAAAAGATGTTTTCATCCTGACTGGATTAGCTTCACTGCATTTTACTTCTTCAAGGTAAATAAAAGACGCATTGAGCTGGATACAGCCATGTGTGCCCACATTCATACATATCAATCTTAAGCTAAATTTGAATAGATAATCCTCATTTTTCTATATAGAGAAAATGGCATATTGGAACAAATGGTTGTTTGAAATAGAAACGTTCAGGGTTGCACTGGTTTCGTATCAGGGATGCTTTATACACCATGAACCGTGAATGAACAGACTCAGTCCTGTGCGGGCCGTCAGGCTGAATTCTAGAGTCTTCAGAGTTGAACAGATGGCTAGGGTGTCTTTTCTGCCTACATCAAAGAGAAGGGAAAGAAAATGCACAGTCTTCTTTTTAGGGTCTTCTCTCATGAATATGCATAAATACAGCTCCACGAGTCAATGGGCTGTAGGCTACTAATTGCATTTGTGCTACAGGTAGAAAAGCACATGAATAACCATACTTTTAAAAATGTTTTATTTATTATTTTTTTATGTGTATGAATGTATAGCCTGCATTTATGTAAGTGCACCCCTGTTGGACAATGCCTGTGGAGGTCAGAAGAGGGTGTCAGGTCTCCTGGAACTGCAGTTAGGGGCGGTTGTTACCTGCCATGTGGGTGCTGGGAATCGAACCCAGGTTGCCTGGAAGAGCAGTCAGTGCTCTTAACCGTTGAACCATCTCTCCAGCCTCTCATAGCTGTACTTTCAAATCCAAGCAAATTTCCTTCCTTCGTCGGAGTCACACTCTTATCAGTCGTGTTGTTGGTTTGTACGCGGGAGTGAAATGGAAGGGCAAACTTGAGCTGAGCGTGGACTCTTGAATTCTTCGTGCTTTTCCGTCACTACACAGCTTCCTGGTGGCAAGGTGGATGGCAAGGACTGACGGAGATTATTAATAAATATCGGGGAATATTTTGTAAGATAAAAACAATGAGTGACGGCAGAAAGGAAGCAACCTTTGCAGTAGGACTCAGTCTGCTGGGCCACCTCCCTGTCATGGTCCTGACCTCTGTCGATAGTGTGAAGTGCTCTAGGCTAGAGAGAAAGCTCATTTCCTTCTTCCAAATGGCACACACAAGTCTTCAGCCTTGCCTTGGTATTTTCTTGTTTATAGAACAAGAACAGAAAATACATCGCAGTGTCTACCACAACCCCATCCCACACGTGGAGGCTCAGAGCCTGTCCTATCTTTCCTCCTGACTCGCGGCATCCACAAAGGCGCTTTCAAACGAGCTGCACTAGAACCTTGATGACATGCACATGCCTTCTGGGGTGTAGATTTATGTAAGGGCATGGCAGAATGTGACTCATTTACTTTTCAGATGGATTACAGGAAATTAATGTCTATTCATTCACCTTTTCTTTAATTTTTTTATTTGTTAATTTTAATTTTATGTTTTCAGTATTTGGCCTGCATACATGAAGTTTATGTGTAGTACCTGAGGTGACCAGAAGAGGGCACTGGGTGCGCTGGAACTGGTGTTACCCACAGTTAGTTGTGGTCTGGTTGTGGGAACTGAACCTGGGTCCTCTGTGAGAGCAGCCATCTCTCCAGCCCTCATTTTCTTTTCCACTTTTCTGTAAAGTCCTTCATATATGCCAAAATACTGGCTCTGCCTGCCTGCTAAATTGTGTTGTGGTGACAATCAAAAATATAAGTGGTGGACTGGAGGGACAGCTAGGAGTTAAGAGCCCTGGCTACTCTTCCAGGGGACCTGGGTTCGATTCCCAGCACCCACATGAAGGCTAACAACCATCTGTAACTCCACTTCCAGGAGATTCAACAACCTCTTCTGACCTCTGCAGGCATTGTGTGACATGGGTGCACTCGTATACATGTAGGCAATACACTCACGAAAAGCACACATGAAAAATAAAGATAGTAAATAAGATATTTTAAGAAACCTCAGTGACTCCAATGACAAAACAAATGTCTTGCTCATGTAATGTGTGAGAGTACATATATGTGTGAGTGTGTGTACATGTGTGCATATATATGTGTGCTTGTAAAGGTGTATGAGTGTATGTGTGAGGGTGTATGTGTGAGTGTGTATATGTGTGAGCTTGTGTGAATGTGTGAGTGTATATGTCTGTGAGTATGTGTGTGTGTGAGGGGGTATATTGTGCGAGTGTATATGTGTGTATGCATGTGAGTGTGTATGTGTATGTGTGTATAGCATGTGTGTGTGTCTGGTGCAGATGTCATATACTGTGTCTATATACAGTATACACATTGCTGGTCAAGGGCTGTAGCAAGGAACACCATCGACAGCCGTCCTGCACTTAGGCGAAGAGTGGCTCTTTCACTGCTGTCATTTCTCTCTGACCAGGGCAGTCCACTCACTGGTCACACCCTTCTCCCGGAGACAGAACTCCGAGTGGTTCCCATGGCTCCTGCACAGAGGTGTGTATACTGCTTTTGCTTCTTCATTGGATCAAGCAAGTCCCAGGACTGGGAGGAGACTGGGAAGAAGCCTTGCCCATCATTTGCAAATAGGTAAAAAGGACTCCTCTTTTTTGAAGAATTAAATGAATGTTTGTGAATAACGATAGTCTTTCACAGAGATAGATTTGCGTGCTTGTGTTTGATGACATATATTGTAATGGAGAGAGCCTGGTTTCCCCTCTTATGTACAGCCGAAGACGTCCAGCTGCTGTAGCTCTGAGAGATACTTCATTTCCTGGGAAACCCTATCTGCAGGTCTGGCCTGGGAGCTGGTAGATTAATGGCCAGTGCGTGAACCCACAGAGGCTGATGTTCCCTTCATGCTCTTACGCGGCTTTGCACCGCACACTGTGAGCTGGATTAGAGAAAGCTGTGAGGCCTTTCTACAGGGTAGTGTCCTACATGCCCACATAACTTTAATTACAGACCAAGTGACATGGACAATTTAAAATATGCTCCAACCAGACAGAGAGCAATTATCATCTATTATTGACTGAAAATACCAGAAAGACAAAAAAATGGTTGCTGAGTCACTGCTATCATGTATAGAGATTGTAAAAAAAAGTGACATACTGGCCAGGAGGTGGGTGGAAAGACAGGATGTTTGTTGTATTTTCTTCCTTTTCTAAACATATTTTGTTATTTTTATTTTTTGTGTGCTTTTCTAAACATATTTTATTATTTTTATTTTTTGCGTGTGAGTTTCCTGTATGTGTGCGCCTGTATTGTGCAACAACCACAGAGGTCAGAAGAGGGTGTCAGATTCCCTTGGATCTGGAGTTATGGATAGATGTCTGTGGGTATTGGGAATAGAACCAAGATCCCCTGTGAGAGGAACCATACTCTTAACCACTGAGCCACCCCTCCAGTCCATAGCTATATTTTCTTCAAAAAAGAGAAAAAATTAATCTCTTCTGTGTGTATATATCTGTGTATGCCCATAGAGGCCACAAGAGGGTATCGGATCCCCAGAGCTGGAGTTACAGTTATGACCTGAATGGAGGTGAGGACCTGAACTTGAGTGCCCTGGAAGAGCAGTGTGTACTCTTAACTGCAGAACCATCTCTCCAGCTCCTGTTGCTATATTTTCTTAACAGAGGAAAGTTTGAAACAAGGAAAAGAAAATAATACTGGGAACATTACCTTTCTAGTGTCAGAGAGTGAAGAATTTAATCAATATTTTTGGTATGTCAGAACAGGAATTGGTGACTGAAAAGAGAAAAGACTGTTCACAGTCCTCAGTGAAATTTTGGGGACTTGTCGCAGCAAGTTGACATGGCTGACTTGAAAATGATACACGGCTGGTGTCCTTTGTCTTGTTTGTGGGTGACAGATGACGAAACAGACCGTGCATGCAGACGGGGACCAACACTTCACCGTAAGCGTGTTCTCTCAGGGCGAGGGCGAGGGAAGGCATTCTGCACGCTGAGGTGCTTTAGCTCATTTTTTACCTCTGCATTTTCGAAAATGCAGAGCCGTGACCTCACGCAGACCCAGGAATCAGAACTGGATTTCAGCCCAACCCAGGGGACAGGAAGCTGCTCCGACAGAGCCGGGCTCCTGCTCCAGAAAGCCGGTCCCCTGTGCTGCACAGGAATCACCGTGTACTCAGCTTTCGGGTCCAAAATGGAAGAGCCAGATAACGCAGCCTCAGTATTACATGTTGGCCGGTCATGCAGGATGAAGAGATGGGTTGAGGCTCCGACGTCACTTTGTGACTGAACTTTATTTCCACCAGTTTGCCATCTTCTCTTAAGGATGGTTTTAGGAGGAAATGGAGAGAAATGGAAGCTTTGGTTAGAACAGCAATGTTAAGACTGAAGATACATTCCCTCCTCGTCCTTCTTGATGTCTTCTCTCTTCTCGTTCACAAGCACAAGTATGTGTCCTAAATGAAACATCTCAAAATGCTCGTCACAACTCTTAGAGTTCAAATAAACAAGGAAAACGTATGTGGACAGCTATAGGTGATCAGTTCTGGACAGCAATCCTCCAGACCCAATTGGCGGACATCAAATGTGGCTATAATGGACTTCAAACTACACCCCTCCAAGGACGTTAAGTAGAGCACACAGCCCAGAATGGAATCCCTGACTTGGAGCTGCCAGGAGATAACTTCATCCCATAATTGGAGACACTCTGAGACTTTCCAAGATCATCTACTGCAGAGCCCTGCCTAATACATGGCTGTTCTGGTTTCCAGCGTAGGGCCAATCCATTCTTCCAAAGAGCACATATATCTGAGCCCAAGTTAAAAGTAGCTCAGGCAGAAGTTATGACAGCAATGGTGTCAGCATGCTGTCATAACTTTTTGAATGGTTTGCCTTAATTATAAGGTAAACAGACAGTACTTAGTCTTCCTCCCAAGCCAGCCAATGGTCCACGTTTTGAAGAAGACCAGGCAGCCTGATGGGAAACCGCACAAAAATTTTCCGACGGGTCCCGGGAGGAAGCCATACCTTTGCTGCTTTGAGCCTCTCTATGAATTCTATTCACAAACAGGGTTGGATCAGATTTCTGCTTGAGACCTTACTTGACTTAATCTTTGGCTTGGGGTCACAAGAGAATTAAGGCGTATTCGAAAGAAAAGGGAGAAATTAACGGCTGGAGTTTGGGTGCCTGTGTGTTTCTCTGTATGTAGATACAATAGTTTAAGCCTGCCTGAAACTTTCGTGATTCATGCCAGTTCTTGTATTCGGACTTAGAGGTTTTTGGTAATAAACCTTCGTGTTCATGAGGAAAATAAGTGTCTAGAGAGGACGGTGTTTTTAGGTGTAAGAACCCTCTTTACTTGTCTTATAACATTCTTTGAAGAATTATGTGTTTATACTCTTGCTGATCTATGTCCATATAGGAGATAAATCATAAAATCACATGCCAGGAGCTCTTCCCATATCCAGACAGTGAGGACAGCCATGGGGATTAGATCTGCACTGCCACAAGCCAAGGAGTGCAGAGTTGCTTGTAATCACCAGAAGCTCCAGGCAGCCTCAGAACCAAGCCCCCAGGGCTTCAGAAGAAACCACCTCTGCCAAACACTTGACTCATAGTTCCAGGGGTATGGGAATGAATTTCTGTGGTTCGAAGACACCCAGTCTGTAGTGACTTGTTGTGATAGTCCTTGGAAGTCAGCATAGATGTTTAGGTATCTGGACTTCTTTTTTTTTTCCTCTTTTTATTTTAATTTTTTAATTGAATTGTGAATTTCATATGGAACATCTCAATCAGTCTTAATCATCTTTATACTCCTTCTCCATCAGCACCCTCCAGAACCCCGCAACTGGAATCCATACATTCTTTCATCTGTGTTAAGGTCTATTGTGTCAAGTTAGTGTCCCCAAGTGACCTCAGTGCAGGTTCATCCACTGAGGTCTAGTTAACCTATCTGGAGTTTCTCGCTTTACGATTAGCTCTTCCTCATCCCACAATAATCAGTTGCCAATATTTCTTTAGCAAAGATTGGGTTCTGCTGCCCATCTCCCCAGTACCACGCTTGGTTTTTGTTTGCTTGAGGTTGCATGGGACTTGAGCATGCTGACACCATTGCTGTAGGTTCGTATGAGCAGGGTCCCAGTGGGGCAGCACCTGGAGAAGGCAAGGGTAGAGGGCTGGAGCCACCTTGGGGCTGGCTTTCCAAGTATACAGAGCTTTCCCTAAACACATCTCCACCAGGGCACGAGCCAGTGGGTCCCATTCTGCCAGAGGGAAGGAACTACCCCTTTCTTCCTGATGACTCGCCAAGAATGCAAAGCAAGACGAATGCTGGGCAGCGTGAGGGGCCTGTGTTCCTTCTCCACTCCTTGCTTACCCCAGGGCTGCCCCACCTGCATGAGAGCAGACAGCTGCCCAAGGTCACAGAGGCCCAGGCCTGTGTCTCCGGGCTCTGATGCCAGCATGCACACAGGTAGCGCCTTTTTCACGCACACATTCACCCTCCTTGACATCCTGAATCTGTGGGTTAGACCACAGTGCTCTTTAAAATCACATTTATAAATGTAACTGTGGGATGAGCTACAATCACAGGAGGCCTTTTCAGTTGCTGCTAATATGGACGAGTACAATAGAGTAAGAGAGGAAGGTTAAGCATCTGGGTTGACTAGTCCATTGGGCTGACAGAGTGGAATGCCATGGACCGGGATCGTGTATAAAGAACAGGGTTCACGTCTCACCATTTCAGTTAGAAAGCAGTAAGCGGGTGCATTCAGTGACCCATGGGGCCTGCTCATGTGGGTGAGCCTGATCGCCTTCTACGGCACAGGAGAGGGCAAGCCACCAAGACCACTCTCAAAAGGCCACAGTTCCCCTCTGCCGAAGGCCCCAACTCCTAATATCGTGGTCCTGGAGGTAGGATTCTCACACGTGAATTTTAGGGGAACATAAATGTCCGAACCTTAGCAGAAGTCTAGAATAAGCTTTTGATTATTTGAGGATAACTGAAGGAAAAGATGAACTGAGAAAAAAGTTTGTCTGTTTGCGTTCTCTTTAAGGCGGTGTAGAGACAGAACTTTCTTCCTTTCTGTAGCATTTCTCTGTATTTCTATCGTAGTCCCAAACTCTGTGCTGGAGATAAAATTGATTGAGTACTGTGGAGTTTGGTGCAATTTCAGAAGTGTGTTTTTATAAAGATTCTGGATGAATGCAGTCACTGAGTTTTAGAAAAGTAGCTTCAGGGAAGATTGCTCTAAAAATAATATTTCTAGCAGAAGACAGAAATGATACAGAGATTGATAAGCATTTTCTATTACCTATACTTTATTCTAATGTCTGTGTTTCTTTGGAACAGTTGAAGTTTCTGATAATAATGTTTATTTGTGGCTGCTTTTCTACTTTTGATACTTGGAACAAATTTCAGGTAAACTGTGTACTTTCTCTACCGTTATCTGATCCACATAATGGATTATGTAGAGAACACATATGTTCTCTGTGTGTGTTGGGGTAGAAATTCAGTTTTCTGGGTCTGTCTTCTAGATTTGCCTCTCATTACTCAGTTTACATTGAAGAACGTCAGTGCTCTCTATACTGCATGCATGTGTCATTTGCATTCCTATGTCGTAATCCCAAACCCCAATGTGAGGGTACTGACCAGTGTGACCTTAGAAGAACTAAGTCATGAATGTGGAGCCTTGTCAATGAGATTCGCATCTTTCTTTTTGGTTAGCAGTTGTATGAACTGAACTCAGGGCCCCATGCATATGAGGCAAGCCCTCTGATACTGAGCTACAGACCCAGTGCCTGAGACATATCTTATAGAACGGACCCCAGCGAGTTTTCCCTTTCTTCTGCCTTCCAAGGATGCAACCTAGAGTTAAAGGGCCTTCATCAGAACCCAGCTGTGCTGCAACTCAGTTTTGGATTTCTTGTTTCCAAACAGCAAGAAATAAATTTATATTGCTACTAAGTCACCAAGTCTACGGTACTTAGAGCATAGCAGCCTAAACTAAGATGATTAATAGATATAATCTGTAATTTCAAATATTAAGACCATGAAAGTTTCCATCCCACTGTCCAATTGCACTGAATACTCAAAGTAAAGGAACTTATATTCACTGTCAGGTGGATTACCCATCTTCTTAGCTGTGATAGGGAAGTAATTTTCTTTCAATTTTTTAAATTTATCTTTATTTTATGCACATGAGCGTGTTTCTTGCATGTAAGTGTACCACGTGTGTGCCATGCCAATGGAGGACTGAAGAGGGCATCAAATCACAGGAACTGGAGTTACATATAGTTGTTAGTTTCCGTGTGGGTGCTGGGAACCCAATCAGGGTCCTCTGAAAGCCAGTGATCTTAACCGCTGAGCCATCTCTCCAGTCCTAAGAAACTACTTTTCTTTACTGGCCTCCTTGAAGGAATGTACATATAAATAATTTCTCCTTTGTGTGTTGTCTGTTTTTCTCATCCTAATCTTTGCTCTAGAGAGACTGTCTTGAGAGAATCTCTTGAGAAAAGCTTGAAAATAGGAACAGAGCTGGGCTTCCAAGAGAGCCCAAGGGTCTGGGAACTGTAAATGTGCCCTAGGTGAGTGCACTGAGGGAACAAGTAATCGTTCATTAGTAATTCAATACCCACTGGAGTTGCTATGGAGCAAGGCCCAGGTGAGGGTTGCATTTCCAGTGGTAATTAAAAAATCTGAATGGAGATATAAGTCTCTCAGAAGAAGAAGAAAAAATGTACATGCATAGGTACATATAAAACATTCATGTATATGTGCATATAGCCAGTGGGAGTACCTGTCTATGGGACTGTGCTACTTTTTGTCAACTAGACACAAACTAGAGTCCCTTGGGAAGAGAGAAGCTCAGTTGAGAAATTCTCTCCATCGGCTTGGTCTGTGGCCATGTCTGTGGGCCATTTTCTTAACTGCTGATTGATGGAGGAGGGCCCAGCCCACTGTGGGTGGTGCCATCCCTGGGCAGGTGGGAAAGGGAGCTGAGCCAGTCAGGGGAACAAGCCGGTAAGCAGGGCTCCTTCACGGTTTCTTCTTCAGTTCCTCCTCCAGGTTCCTGCCTTGACTTCCCTGGATGCTGGAGTGTCACGTGGAAGATGAGATAAATTCTTCCTCTTCACGTTGTTTTGTGTGTGGGGTTTGTTATAGCAACATAAAGCAAACTAGAACAGGTATTTCCTTATGTCTGCGTATGTACTGAAGTTATAAAAATGATACCTCGTTCACCTGTATATGTGTGCTCTCTAACATACCTTTGCTAACTAATGGTAGGGGTAATGTACAAACTTTGGAATCTTAGTAAAACTAGTGAACCACTTTGCCTAACAGAAGAGCTGGTGAATGGCGATAATGTGGAAGTGCAGGAAGAGGAGTTGGGGAAGTGGAGACAGGAGCCTGGGCAGCTTGAGCTCGGAACAGAAGGGACAGAACTGCACGTGGACAGGCACGGGAGGTTTGAATGGATCAGTTACTGCCGCCGAGATGGGCACCGACACAGAGGCAGCTCCGAGAAGGAACAGTCTATTTGGCTTATGGTTCCAGAGGGCAAGAGTCCATGAAGTTGAGGAGTGGCGGTGGCCGGGGGCGGCCGGGGCAGCTGGAGCAGAAAGCTCACATCTTCACACAGGCACAGGAAGCGAGTGGAAGTCCAGAGAGGCTGCAGGACCCTCAAAGCCCACTCCCAGGTGACGTGCTTCCTCAGCATGGTCACACGTCCTAAAGGTTCCATCCCCTAACAGCGCCGCAAACAGAGGACCGAGTCCAAACACGCGGAGCCAATCACTGAAATGGGGACACGCGTTCAAATCACTGAAATGTATTTAGGGAAGAAAAGATAAGGAGATTTATACTATTGTTGGAATAATTTAGTGTCTCTCAAATCCTTAAGAAAATTTTCATTAACGATCTCGATTTCTGCTTAAGGCTTTTAAAATTTATTTGTCGACTAAAAGCAACCCACCTTACTGGAGTTTCACAGCATTGTCCTCACTAAGGGCAGAGATGTGGTGGGAAGTATCTAGGACTGGAGTTTTGTTCTGACCATTTCCAGAGAGCTGCAGTGTGCCTTCTTGGCACAGGACATGGGAATCATGATGTGTGAGGTCACCGGGGGCATTCCCAGCTGACTGCGGTGCGGTGATATGCTCAGAACAGTAAGGCACATCGCAGCTCAGCACTGGGGGCTCTCCTTCCACACTGTGGATTGCTTTTCCAGTGGAGGGCTGTGGTATTAAATTCATAAAACACTAATTCCCTGATGCCAGACAGTGTCCAGTGCAACACAATTGTAGGATTGAATGGTGCTTGAAATATAGCACACAGTACTTAAAACTTGTGTTACAACAAGAAAAATCTCATCTACTGTCTCTCTCTAAAATTAAATAATCAATTGACATACATAGAACCTTTTCTAGGAAAGCTCATGGTTGAAAAGGAGTCTGCCAAGGAATTATGCAGAAATTTTCAGTCTTTTAGAACTAGAAGTTTGCGCGCGTGCGCGTGCGCACCTGCTCACGGACAATATGCATATGGATACTTGTGGAAGTCAGAGGTCAACCTCCCTTATCTGTCATTGGTCTGGAACTTGCCAGGTAGCCTAAGCTGGTCGGTTGCCCCAGAGCAGAGATAATAAGCATGTACCACCCTGTCTGGCTTTGTATGAGAGGTCTGGGGATTGAGCCAGGTCTCAGTTTGCATTGCAGACACTTCACTAACTGAGCCATCTCCCCAGACCAGGAACTGCTTTCATCATTATGGACCTGAATTCTTTACACACGGGCTTTCCTTTGACACGTGACACACATTATACCTGTGGACCAATGATACAAAATCTCATGAACTTTTAATTCATCCTCACTACCTCAAATAACAGCTTATCAATGGTCTGAGTTTGCTTTGATTCCTTATCTCTGGTACATTAAGTGGAGTGATATTAAGTATCTGTCTGGCTTTAAACAAATAAAATTGCCTACATTTATAAGCTGAGAAATGATATACAGCTTCTTCCTGGCAGTCAAATACTCTTCAGGTTTAAGATATAATATAAAATCAGTTTTATGAGCATTTTTCTTATTTGAAAATACAAACTTCTTGTGGTTAATTTTTTTCTCTCTAGACACTAAAACATTTTAATAATACTTATAAACATTATTTATGCTAGCTTCTTATTGTTTCAAGGAAATTCTCTGAAATATTAATGTATGGCTCTAACCACCTCTTTTCAATAAATATATAAACATGTAACAATTAAGTTTGATAAACAAGAGGAAAACTTAACTAGAGCTTAACCAAACTGACAAAAACTAAACAGAGGCCTCAGTCCACCTCTGATGACTCAGTCCAAAGTTTTGGCTCTTACATGTGAAAGCCTTCTCAGTTCATACACAGACACTGTGAACTTCTGCCTACTCTAAATCTCTTTGATGCTGGGAAGCCAGCTGGAAGCAGGCTATGTGTCTAGGGGCACAGCTTCTATCACTGAGGGGTTCACCAGCCCTGTGATGACTCTCTTTGATTCTAGGTAGGTATGTTAACTAATTGCTATATTAAATAGATGGTATGTCAAGAAGTCAAAGGAAGTTTTCATTTTAGACCTTGTATCAAATATAATGGATTAATAAGTGAAGGGCTCATCCATCTTGGGAAAGTTCAGATTAGAAAGTTGGACCCAGGCTAACTACGAACCACATTTTTCATCATACCATTTTTATTCATGAATACATTTTTGAGACAGACTTATCTAAAATTTTCTGAAAGCCAAGATGAGAGCATCATGCATGTCTAGTTGTCTAAGAAAACAGAATTAGGACGGCAGCCATAGCATAGTTCTGTCAATACAAGGGTCTCCCCTGAGGCCCGAGACCTCTAGTTAATCATAGTCTGAGTGGCATCATGGGTTTGGTATTCTAAAAAAGTTAAAAAAAATATAAGCAGAGTTTTCTGTCTGATTGACCAATCTATTCTTCCAAGATGCACACTGAAGTAATGACCAAAACTTAGGAAACTAGCAATACTGGGCTCCCAAGTCCGAACAGTGCTGGTTGTACAGACACCCTCACAGAATGCACAGTTCCCAAAGTCAAGGGTGTGAAGACAGCATAAATTACTGTGATCTGTCTGCGTCACAGCCAGTTCTCACGCGATACAAACGCAAACCCAGGACTGACCAGTTAGGGCCCACACTGCACGTTAACATCAGACCACGCACTGCACATTAACACCACACTTTAGCCAGACATTGGAACTATAATTTTTCAAATTAACTTTGAGTACCAGCCTTTGTCTTTTGTATTTGACTGTTGAGGATTTCTGTTCAAACAGACTTGATTGAGCCCCACCCCAAATTATTCATTAGAATTGAAAACTCTCACAAGCCACCTAAACACTGCCGGCCACCCCAACCTCTGTTCCTTATTCTTAATCATAGCGACTCAGAGTGCCCCGTAAACTTGGGACACAGCAAGTCTCCACAAGGGTGGAAAGCAGCCTTTTGTCATTCTGAGAAACTGTACGCACTCTTGAGAAAAAGTCTGCCGAGACGGCAAGGCTTTGCTCGGCTCGGCTCCGGCCCCCGTCAGCCCTGCTGCTGTGTGCACTGTGAGGCCCAGCTTATAACACGCATTTCTTCAGTGTTCGAGGAGGTGACATGGTGGATCTCCTGACTGAGAGACAAAAGCATCTGGAGCTTTCCACTGGCAGATGTTCTGTACTATGGCGTCTTATGCGCTGATTTGCCACACCGATGCTGAACACATGTTTGAGGTCCGAAGGCTTTACATAGCAGGCTTTTGAGTGGATGATTTTTAAAATATATCTGTGTGTTCAAGCTTGTTTTGCAAAATGCTAAGCATATTAGGTTTCTCGATGTTGCAGTCATTGCCATGGAAACACTACCAGTTAATAGCTGTGCCTGATCATGTATGCTGTGCCAGGAACTGGCAAATGTATAAAAATAACCTTTGTTTTTGGCCTGTCACATCCTCAAAGGAACGTTTAGAGGGTTGCCCAGTGGGATAAAAGGTGACCATTTAGGTTGATCTGCTGATATACTCTTTTAAAAAGATTTTATTTATTATTTTATGTGGATGAGTGCTTTGCCTGCATGTATATAAGTGTACCACACGTGTGCAGTGCCCTGCAGAGACCAGAAGAGGGTGCTGGATCCCATGAAACCGGAGTTATGGATGGCTGTTAGCCACCATGTGGGTGCTGGGATCAAACCTGGGTTCTCTGGAAGAACAGCAAATGTTCTTAACCACTGAGCCATCTCCCCAGCCTCATGCTGATATAATCTTAAAATCAACTTTCTGTCACTGAGAAGACTGGCAAAGAAAGTGCTTTTGAGGAGGCCTGGGGTAGGTCATGTTGTTGCAGGGAAAACAGGATTCTCAAGTTCTGAGGCCTCACCCTCCTATGCAGGAGGTCACATGGTGACAGTGTCTCTGGTTTAGGACATTTGGACATGTTTCCATGGGTGTTGGGTCACCTACATAGGATGATCCTTCTGTCTTCAGCATGAGTGATAAGTTGACTTCTGACTGTGACACAGCTCTCTTTGAGGAAAAGAACATGATGATCGATCACACTACCATGAGGCTCATACTTGTTTATCCAACATAAATCACTAAATTGGTACTCTGGTTCTCTCAGAGTGCTGTGAAGTTGCTTATTGTTCAGACAGTCGGTCTGTCATAATCTTTGAAATCCTACAGAGCCAATGGAGAGGACTCCCTGGACATTTGACAGAGATTCTGAGGGCCGAGGATGTGGTGACTGATAGGGCTTTCCTGAGGCTTGACTACCCTTCCCCGAGGGCCTGGCTGTGTGGGTCTGGGACCCATAGTCCCCTGCACCCTGAGATATGATGAGATTCATCAGCCTTTGATCCAGAATCGCCTCATTGCTGTGCATTTTAACAGAGTCCGCAGCACATCTGAGTGGATAAGAAACAGAATTACCCCGGGGTGCATCCATCATCTTCATCTCTCCTGCTCCAAGACTGTCAGAAGCCAGGCTCTGCTGGATCACCTGCTCAGTTACTTGTTTTTTGGTTACTTATTTTGTTGGAAATACCAAGGACCAAAACCCAAGTGGGAGGAGAAAGTAAACACTGCTTTTCAGAGCGTTTCAGGTGAGATGACGTAATGTTCTGGGACAAAGAGCAGGCTTGTAGACCACTAGACAGCACTGGGTTCTCTAGACTTCATCCTGGGCAGGGGTTCATTTAGGAAATCGAATTAGAAACTGATGAAGTGTGCTGATCCAATTATGACTGCCTTGTGCTGTGAAAGGCAAAGTCCTGTGTCCCCCACCTGGGAGTCTGGTGTTTTCTCCAAGCAGCTGCGGAATGGTGGCAGACACGTTGCAGGTGTTAACATACTTTGCAAAGTTCTGCAGACATTTTAAAGCCCAGTTGTAATAAAGAAATGAACTGTGATGAAAACTGAGTTCTTCTGAGTCCCACCACTGACTAGTCACGCCACAGAACGATTCTTCTTCTTCCTGGGGCGGTTTCTTCACACGTACAGTGAAGAAAGGTGCTACAGGGAGGATTAGGTGGTGGGAATTTATGGACAATCCCTTATGGTCAGCATTCCCATCTTAAAAATTCTGTTACCACCGTTCCCTCTAAGATTCAGCATTTTTCTTTGAATGCTGTGAACATCAATTTTATATTCTATTTTAGCCTGAGGAACTTGGGAATCTCTTAGCAAGCTTTAATTATTTATTTTCCTTCACCCTCTCTAGTTCCACATTAAAGGATGTACATATGTTCTTTGTACATGTGATGCCTTGTTTGCTGAAGATATTTTCTCACTGGATTCAAAATTCATAATTTTGAGCATCTCTAAGTCAGTTCAATTTTAATAATTTTCAGATTCTGAATATTTGGGGTATTATAGAAGATGGACATGTTTGGAAGGCAAATTATATATTCATCATTTTGCATAAAATTATTCTAGGTTAAATCTACAGTGTGATAATTTTAAAGACTGATGAGTGTCACCTCCACTACATCACTTTCAGAGTCCTGAACTCTGCAGTGCCTGCTGGTCTTTAGATGCTCTCTGCTAAGAAGCCACACAATCTAGAGTCTACACTGATGGGGAGTCTGCTAATTTATATCCTGCAGCAATGAAAGCCAGTTGTTTTTGTCTCCATAAAAGAAGGCTAACACATTTGCCATGCAAGCCTCTGAGCTCTGAGGCACAGGTAAGGCAAAAAGTACAGCACCCCACTATCTTCAGAGTTCCAGTCACCCATAGTCACCCCTGGTCTGAAAAGCCATTTCTGGAATGGAAAAAACCTTGAAAGAATCAACTCATAACAATTAAATCATACCCCATTCTAAGAGGTTTCATTAAATCCCACTCCACTCTTCGCAAGATGTGAACATTCACAGCATACCCAGCTCACCTGTCAGTCACGTGGGGACTCCTAGAGGGCAACAGGAATGATGGGAAGGAGGTGCCAGGCATGGTCATGTGATGATAGATGTGCTCTGGAACCACATGGTCACACTGCAGCGCAGTGTCATAGTGCTCAGTATTACCCATGATTGGAGGCTCATAGTGAGTATCTGGAAATGGCTCCTCCATCTCCACAGATGAGGAGGAAGGCTACATTGCCTTTTCAACCAAGCCCATTGTTTCAGATCTTCTCAAAGCAGTAGTTGATGGAGAGAAGATAACGTGGTTTTACATAAAAGACCAGAGCCACCTATATTAAAAGACTTTTCTCCACTGAAAATCTTTTCAGAAGGTTCCTAACAAAGGGAATTAATGAGCTCATTAAACTAGCTTATTGGCTTACAAGTTCTTCAGCAAATTGTTTCCACAAAGAAACACAAGCCCAGTCTGTAATCACAGCTGCCCAGTCTTTAAAGTCCGCAGCACCCATAATGGTTCTCAGAGTCTGTTCAGACCGCAGTGCTTTGCTTTCTTCAGATATAGCGCTTGAACATGCGTTCAATAAACAGCTCCCTAGAGGGCAGAGATGGGGCACAGAGCACTATGGACTTGGAGCTCCTTCCCAGAACACAGAGCAGCTGCTCCAGGAGCTGTCTGAGGGGTGTGTAGCACAGGTGGAAAGCAAAGACCCAGCCCTGCCAGCTGGTGGGGTCTGATCACAGTTACATCTTTGCCTTTTGCTCCAGAACAAAGGCACTGTGGCAGTTCCTGGTTAATAGCCTGTCCTAGTGTTTTGACATCGGTGTGACAGAAAACATTTGTTTTAAGCTGACTTTCATCACACAAGGCATGTTCCATCCAGGCTGAAGGCTGCGTCCACCAGAGACCTCAGCCTCTGAATTAATACAGTCTGTGTTCAGGGAAGAGGCATGTGATGATAATGTAGGTTATATAGGGACAGATTAAAAATAAAAGCATGATTATCCTTCAGTCTCCTCATCTTCTTTCCATGTAATAAAATCACCGCATGTTTTGGGAAAGAACCAATTTCCCACCAAGCGTGATTGGAGGAATGGAGACCGCCTTCCCTCTTCTTTCTTTAGCATGGAGTATAAATGTGTTTCTTGAATCATCATGGCCATCTTTGACCTTGACCTGACCTTGTGAAGAAAGGCTCCAGTGTGGAACAAAACCATGAAAGGAGTCACTGCCTTCATAAGGCTACGCTGGTTCTAGTGCTGAGCTAACTACGTTAGACTTCCGTGCACGATGGACATAAAACTGTGTCCCTTATGGCATTATTAGCTTTGCATTTTGTGGCTTGTGAGTGTTCCAACCGAAGAAACACAGGTGCTTTAGAAAATCAGCCTACAAAGTTCTTTACCGAACTTTAACATTTTATCAGTTCTTTCCAAGACTCACAGGATTTTAATATTAATGAATAAAATGATGAATTAGTTCTTGGGAATTTCCTGCCCTTCTAGTGTGAGGGTCCATAAAGCACTCTGCTTTAATAGAATTTTAGTGGTAAAATAGAATGTCTATAAAATAACTTGCCTTTATATCTAGACTTTCTCTTGAGACACTAAGATTTCAAAAGCCATTTTAAAGAAGACAAATGTCAGAATTCTAAAGCTTTACAGGATCACCTGTGAAGAGCCTATGCCATAACCGCAACCTTCAAAGGTGGGATAACTGTGCCAGGACTCAACAGAGCGTCTGTGAGATGAGGATCAGGAACAAGTAGATGGCAGACTATACCTTCAAGAGTTTTAGGAGGAGAGGTTGTCTCAATACAGACTATGGTGATCGTGAAGAATTGCCATCGATAGGGGATATTTTCAATTCACCAGAGCACTCTCACACACAGACACACCAGAGCAAGACTGTTCAGTCATTTCAGAACATCTCATTCTTGTTTTATTTCTGTTTTCCCTCTGTGCACTACTCTGGCCTTGCAGCGTCTAAGCATGTCCCTCTGTTGCACTTTCTATAAATAGCTAGATGTGGACTCACAGCAGAACAGTGTTCAAAACCAAGAAAAGCTAGGCTTATCTCATGTTGAATTCCACTCCTGTTAACTCACAGAGGGTTGTGATGCTGTCTTTCCATTTGGAGATAATGGCCCTGAAGCACTGTCAGCACAGAGCTCGCTTGGAGCCAATTCTTTCAGTAGGATGTACTCTGTCTGAATTTCTGAAGCCGTGACTACCGAAATCTGAATGTTGCACCACACTACCTCGTTCTCTAGCTGAACTGGCAAGTCTGACCCTGCACCAGCCGAGCTCAGCCGGTTCTCCAGTCTCCTCTTCCCCACCTCTTTATGCCCACAAGCATCCATATTACATTTACTGGTTAACAAGAGTGAGGAAAACAAACAGCATAACAAACAAATACCAGTTTCTGTTGAGACAGTTTGACTCTGGGTCTGGGGCTGGTGTCAGCAGACAGCAGACCAGAGGGTTCCTTCAACAATAAACCCTGCCTAAGTGAGAACTTATCTTCATGGGCTATTTCTGAGACACATAAATAATATTTATTAATCAGCTGTAATCTTGTCATTAATTGGAGAATACTTTAATCATATGGTAATGTGTTATAAATCTACATCTTGAAGTTCTCTGTGCATTCATTCAGGCTCAAAAGTATTTAATTGTATTACATCACTCAGAGCTGAAGACTTTTGCTCCTAAGTGTTTTGGGAGGGCTTCTTGCCACATCCTGCATTATCTGAAAGCAAGAGAGATGGCCCTCCAAACCTGGAGTATGAATTAGTGAATAGATTAACAGTGAAATAAGGAGTGTATGTCAGTAAAAGGTCAAACAGCTCATTAAATAATTCAGCATTAATTTTATTTTTATCTGATCAGAACAGAAGTGTGAAATGACTGTTCTTCCTCTCAGTAACTGTAGCTGCATGCACAGCTCTGGGGAACGGGAGCTTCCACCTGTGTGAGGAGCGTCAGAAGGGGGAGGCCCGGGCAGCGGGACAGTCTCCAGAACCAGTGTGTTGACTGTTCTAGCTGCTGTATTTGGCACCGCGGCCACCCGCCTTTTGAGAGCTCTCAATAGGATATGAGAAGGTGTCTGCAGCAGGAAGCTTTTCCTCCCAAGCCGGTTCACAGAGGAAACTGCCTTCCTTCCCAGGAGCTCGGTGTCCTGGGCTTCAGTGAGAACCTGGCTGCCCGGGCTCCTCTGGTACTGACTGCTGTTTGTCACCATCACATCTAAGAACCGATGGCATTTTCTGGTATTGGGTGATTTAGCCATCTCCATTCCAAAGAAATTATAGAGGAAACTCTTTAGAATGTTAGACTGGGAAAGGATATTTCTGGACAAGCCGCACCCCCACGCCCTCTGCCAGCACAGGAGAGAAAAACAAATTTAGACAAATGGGCTCCCATCGAACTTAGACACTTCTGTCAGTCAACAAACAAAATAACATCACAGAGGGAGGGAGGCCACAGGTTGGGAGGATGTGTTTACAAGCCATACTTGTTTGGTTTTTTAATTAATTAATTAATTTATTTATTTTGTGTGTGTGTGTCTTTTTGAGACAGGATAGCCCCAGTTGGCCTGGAACTTGCTATTTTGACCATGCTGGTCTTGAACTTATGGAGATCTGCCTGCCTGTGCCTCACAAATGCTAGGTTTAAAGGTGTCTACCACCACACCAAAAGTCACACTCGTAACAAGAGGTCAGTACCTAATATACAGAAGGAACTCTCAAAACTATAGTCAAAAGAGAAAAGAATTAAAATTGGCAATAGAAATTTCCTCAAAAGAAGACATCAAAATAGCCTGGAGGTTCATGAGAAAATGTCCAACATTGCTAAGCATCAAAGTTACAATGGTTCATGAGCTCCTACCAGTAAGAATAAATATTACCAAAGTGACAAAGGGGGTGGAGAGGAGGTGGGGGAAGCGTCCTGCACGCCCGGGGCTGCACGTCAGCACAACCACTGTGGACAGGAACTAGGAGTAAGACACGTTACCATGACCATGGCATGTGTGAGGCCTTAGGGGTGTGTGTGTTTGTGTGTGTGTGTGAAAGAGAGAGAGAGAATAGATGATATATAGAAAGATGATGGATGATAGATGATTGATAGATCAGAGATGACAGATACAGAGAGAAGACAAAGGAGGCACTAGGGGAAGAAGACAGGAAAGCAGCCGCCTCCCCGTCCTGTGCACCGTGGGACTACTCACAACAGCCAAGAAACAAAGGGATGTCCATTCCCGAAGAGAGGATAAGGAAAATGTGCATGTACACACCGGAAGACTGAACCACAAAAGATGAATACTGTCATTACACAAGATGATGTAGCCAGAGTTCATCATGTCAGGTGATACAAACCGGACATAAAAATTCAAGTACCACATGACCTCACAGACCTGACAGGTAGAATCATGATCTGTAGGGTCTGAGAAGAGAAGGGCTGAGATGATGCAGATGGTTTCACCAACAGACACTAAGTTACAGCCTAAGAAGCAAGAAGCTCCAGTGTTTCTGGACAGTAGGACAATGGATGGCAGTAACGTGCTATTTCAAGAAGGAGGAGCTCGGACACCTCGTCACAAGAAGACGATGTGTGGCTGCGGAGATGGGGTGCTTGTCATAGAGGATACGTCGCACAATATACACATCATCAAAATATTATGTGGTACTATAAATATGCACAATACTTTTCAGTTAAAAGATTAAACTAAAAAAAAAAAAAGTAAGTAGTCTTTGACAGGCTAGACGCTGGAGAATGAGCTCTCACCTCTGCTTCGCCGTGTAGCACAGGACCTCACAGGTAGGTGGACAGATTGATAAACATTCCTAATAAACCTTTAAAATTATGGAATTACTTTTCATTCTTACGTCTCAAGGGATGCAGTTTACAGACTGGTCTTCCTCCTTAAATAGCAGGAAGAAAGAGAACACAGAACAATTGTTCTACTATTCAACTTTGGGGGAAGGGTTTGGGGAGAGGAGAGAAAATGGCATGAAGGAGATTGATTCCGTCTGTGTCGATGAACTTTATTTTTGTGTGTGGTGCATGTGGTGGGCGTGCGCACATGGCTGTGTGCGTCCGTGTGTGTTTTATGTGTGATAGGCCTCCAGCGAACATCGGGTGTAGGTCCGCAAACTCTGCCCACATCTTCCTTCCTTCCTTCCTTCCTTCCTTCCTTCCTTCCTTCCTTCCTTCCTTCCTTCCTTCCTTCCCTCCCTCCCTCCCTCCCTCCCTCCCTCCCTCCCTCCCTCCCTCCCTCCCTCCCTCCCTCCTTCCTTCCTTCCTTCCTTCCTTCCTTCTTTTGTTTTTGGAGACAGAATCTCCCCATGGCCTGGAACTCACTATGTGGACCAGGCTGACTTCAATTTCACAGAGATGTGCTTCTCTGCCTCCAGGGCGATAAGATAAAGATGTCCGCCATCATGTTTAGTTTTCTACCTTTAATTTTTAAGACTATTTCATCTCGATCTGACACTGAACCTAGAGCAGGTTCTTCTAGACTGGCTAGTGAAGTTTCAGGGATCCACGGGTCTCTGCCTCTTGAACCCCAGCACTGAAATTTCAGGTGCACAACACCACACCCAGTTTTCACGCAGGACCCACTCAGGTTCCTGGTCCCTCAAGGCATATTACATATGCATTCTCCTTCCAACTAACCTTGACCAGGCTAGAAGGTGACAATGGATTTGCATCCTATCCTGATATTCATACTTGGTCCAGACAGCTGTTTATGACTAGGTCGTAGAGTTCTCCCTCTGGCTTCATAGGATTAAAACTGTACAAGAGAAGTTCCTGTAGGGCCTCCTTCCAAATCTGCAGACACTGTCCTGCTTGACTTCCAGTGTGGAGTGCGATGGACAGAGTCAGGTATGGGAAAGCGAATGCTCTGCATTGCAGCAGCACACAAGAAATTCAGCCAAGAGTGAGGGCACCAAGCATCAGGGTTGCCATGGGGAATGGAGATGCGGAATTCCATCATCTCCAGCTCAATATACAGCTATGGGGATGATGGGCACACGAGGGGTCTGAGGGTGCTCTGGCAACAAAGGCCACTATGTACAAATCCTTATTATGTAGTAAGATACCTTCTGAGAATATCACTTCATCTTTCCAGCCCACGTGGCTTTACAAGTCTATTTTACAGATGGAAACATTGAAATAAGAAAGAGTACATACCGTGTTCATACAGTGGAACCATGATTTCTTGTGTGTGTGTGTGTGTGTAAGCATGATGTATAATATATGCACACAGGCACATGCATGCATGGAGTCTGGAGGAGGAAGAGGGAGACTCCACCACATCACACTGCCTTAGTCCCTTGAGACAGTGTCTCTCACTAACCTGGAGCAGACTGCAGCCAGCAAGCCTCCCCAACCCCACAGCCCTGCGGACACAGACACATGGGGCCGTGCCTCATTTTCTTCATAGGTGCTGGGGACATGATCTCAGGCCCGCGTGCTTGAGTGCCAAGGACTCTTACCCGCTAAGTCATTCGGCCAGCCTCATCATTTCTTTCACAGCCACTGAAGTACACAGTGGCATGCTGAGGCATGTACTGAAATGTTACATGATGGCGTGACACAACACACATTCTCCATAGAATCACCTTGGAGAAGCTGAACCTCTGATGTTAGGTGCATTCACACCAAGGAAACTAGCAAATGCTTGAAACTCACGTTGGTCTATTGTTTTGTCGACAATTTAGGTTAAAAAGGCTGTAGTGTTGGGGCTAGAGAGACTGTTTAACAGTTAAGAGTGCATACTGCTCTTGCAGAATTTTCCAGCCTCTACATCAGGCATCCCACCACTGCCTGTAACTCCCCGCGGGATCCGACACCCTATCCTGGACTCTCACACACACACATACGCATAATTAAAATTAAAAAATATATTTCTTTAAAGTTGATAGGGAAGATGCTACTGAGACGGCTCAGTGAGTGTGGACACTGCTGCCAAGCCTGACCGTCTCTCTCAGTGAGTGTGGGCAGCTGCCAAGCCTGACCGTCTCTCTCAGTGAGTGTGGGCAGCTGCCAAGCCTGACCGTCTCTCTCAGTGAGTGTGGGCAGCTGCCAAGCCCGACCATCTGAGTTCCATCCCTGCGACCCACACGATGGAGAGAGAACTGCAAGTTGTCTTCTGACATCCACAACCACGCCACATGTACAGGTGCCTGCACACACATCCCACAGAAAACAAATTAAACATAATGAGACGTAAATAAAAATGTAATAAAAGGTGTGAGTTTGTGTGCACTAGGACTCTCACAGAACTAGTTTCTCCATCAGCAAAGAGGTGGCCTCTATTCCTGCACTTCTGGGTTGTTATAAATAACTTGCCAACCCGTATTTATGTTAGTGCGACCAGCATGAATTCAACTCCTCATGACGGGTCACGGCTAGGTTAAGACCCTCAATTTGTGGACCTATGACTCTGGCAAAATTAAGACTAGCATGTGAGAGAAGCCACTGGCTATATGGCACTTTTAGTAAAGAGAATTGCATATTATTGGTGTATCTTATTACTTTGAACACCATCGCATGCATTTTTATTTCAGTGGAAACATTTACTGAAACATCACTGAATACATAAAATATTATTTCAGAAGCCCCAATTGAAACATGGAGACTTTTAGGCAGGATACCCAGTTGAGTCTATCTCATAGCTGAGTCTATCTCACAGCTGTAAGTGCAAACTATGCAAACATAAAAAAAACCACAAAAAATAAACAAGCATGTGGTGAGGATCCGGGGTATGCATTGATACACGGCGCAAAGAGAAAACAAGAGAAACAGGTGCGGAGCACAAGTCGGTCTACTTTAGGAGACTGTGAGGCTTCACTGTGACAATCTCACCCACCATTTCAGACAGGAAGCAAGCTGGGATTGTGACAGAACACACACTGAGACTTAAAGAAGGTTCTGCTTCTCGCAGCAAAACCACTAGTCCTGTGACTTCACCCACAAACTCGATGTGCATCGGACAACTCCCAAGGCAGCAGGTGTCTCACTGACATTATTTCCCACTTTTCATTTCTTCTAAATTTCAATGTACACAATGAAGGGTCAGATCTCATCTTTTCAAAGTCAGAAGAGATTCTTGGGGAAGACAAGTTTTATCCAATCAAAACCAACAGGCAAAAAAAAAAAAAGTCCTTTGGGCAACCAATTTTGTGATTGAGAATATTTTTGAAAAGCAAGCCTGCTTTACCCCAGGAATGAATGAGAAAATCTTCCAACAGATTTCTTCTCAACCCAGTTGCTTCTCAAATTGCCCATTTGCACTCTGGGCCAACACTGAAAATGCACGAATTGCCTGAGTAATTCAGTCACACACAGAATCAATGTGGGTGTGGGGCTGCTCTGGTGGTCAAAGGGTGGCCCTTAGGCTGCAGCTGAAATCAATCTGGGGTCCGGCCGAATTTGATTGCATTTCAGGATGAAGCTTTCAGGAGCAATCCCGAGCTTGCCTATGCCCAGGTTGTTTGGTCTGCCCCAAACCCACACTTCAGTTAGAGCAGCTTCTGCCTACCTGCCTTTCTTCTTTGCTGTTGACTGGGTTTGGAAGTTGAGGAAAAATGAGAAAAAGTGAAACATCAGGGGATGGTCCAGAAAAGACATACAGAAAAGATTGAGTAGGTGAGCAGCTTTCACTACTTTTATCACAGTGTAGAAGGATGGGAATCAAGGAAGAAAGAATGAAGGAGGACGACCGCAGGGAAAGATGCTACATGGCTGACCACGGCGACAGTGTTGTGCTGCGGGGTGGGTTGATTTCCACAGAGGAGTCCTGTTCTTTCAGATGCAGCTAGCAGGTGGGACGCTGGGAAAACACGGGGGATTCTGCAAAATGGGTATGTCAGGGAAAGCGCCAGCAAGCGCTGTGCTACCTTGTGAAAAAATAAACCCTTCCAGCCTGTCTTCTTCCAGCAGGGATCTCCCAAAGTGAAGCTGTGTTAACTCTCTTGACAATGAATTTGAGGATAGCGATTTTAAAAGATTTATTTTTTTTCTCATTTATGTGTATGTGTGCACATGTGTTTGGGTGCCTGTGAGACCAGAAAAAGGCTTTGGAGTCCCTGGAGCCCAAGTTATAGGCTGTTGTGAACTGCCAGCTATGGGTGCTGGGAATGGCTGACTTCTCCAAGAGAAGCAAGTGATCTGAACATCTGTCCAGCCCCAGTGGAAGTTCATCTGTGCACGACTCATCCTTCTTCCATCCCCTGTACTACTCCCAAGAAATTACGGTGTTTAGAGAAAATACAAATATCCTGGCATTATGGCTGCTAATCCCTAAGGCATATTCTAGATTTCTCCTGCAAGTTTCACAAAGTATATTGTTAGGTCTTATTTTCAAAAATATTGCAGAAAATGTGTAGTCCCTTCTAAGTCGCTGATAGTGACCTGCATGGCACTCCGGCAGGAATTACGGTCTGCCTTGCTAATTAGGCAGCTCCAAGGTGTGCTAATTGGATTGACTCTTAAAAAATAATCAAGGAATGGAGAGTATGGCTCCACTGAGGGAGCTCACGCGCTCTGCGCCTTCAAACTAGAAAACTGAAGCTGACCTTTCGAAAAAGTCTACAATTGGGAAAATCCCATCTATGTGATCGATGCCCATAGCACAGATGAAACAGCAACTCCCGCTCTAGAGGGTCTTGTTGATGGGTTCACCTGGCTCTGAAGGCCACACTGGGAGCACAGCTAACTTGTGTCCCTGTGCAGCAATCCCACTGAAGTACATTTGTACATAGGAAGCTCCGCCCAGGCTGTGCCAGGTGCTTTTGAGAAACTGTGGCTCACAGAAATCCATCATTTTCTCAGTTAATTCCTCCTCTTTCCGTCTTTATCTAAATCGAAATGCTCCATCCCTCTCTCCTGAAAACAAAGCAAGCCGATCTCGCTTTTTCTTTTGGTGGGAATTCTGTTAGTTGTGCTCTACACTCAGAAGTGGGGTTTAGTTACTGCAGCACTAAGACCTTCATGGTGATGGTCTTACTACACCCCAAATCTCTTATTAGGGACCACAGTGCCATTTTTAGGAAAAGAAAGCAAAGGTTAGAATGAAAGGCAGTGAACGTCTTGCCCTGTGCCCTGTGCCCTGTGCATGCTGGGATCATTACATCATGCTTCACAGATGAAGGACTGCAGTGCATTGTGGATGAAGATGCCTTGAGACCCCTCGGAAAGAAGAGACTATGGTCCTCTCCAGTCTGAGACAGAGAGGCCCTGCGCGGGACTGGCCCCGCACTCCCCACTCCCCACCGCTGTTCCTGTGGGCAGAAATGCTGGCTGGCGCATTCATGCAGGGCCTGCTTTGGCCTCATTTATTGTAGGGTTAAGGCTCTGTAAATAACATAGCAAGCAAGGGCCAGTGAAAGCTTTTCCATAGGATATTGGCCAGCAGAATGTGAATTCTGAACACGAAGCAAATTTCCTTGAGGAACAAAATTCCTCTAGAGAATAGTCCTTGGAGGCCAGCACAGCTGCTGAACTACAAACTTTACGGAAACTCACCACAAACACTAACACATTAAAACATCAATTTTTCAGTCCTTACAAATAGTTTTGAGTTCAACGATAAAAATGGAAGGGAAAATGTTGACAGAAACATACCTTGTCACATAACATCCAATACACTTTACTTTTTCTTTTAGCGTATGGATTTCTTAAAACCCTAAAGCATGACAGCTGATCAAGAATGTGGAGATGCGTTAGCCTAATCTCATTTTATAGTGGAGGAAACTGAGGCCAGAATAGATTATAAAGATCTCCAGTTTAGGGGCAGAACCTCAGGGGCATGGTTTCTAGCCTAAAGTTCTTGGTAAAGTCTTATGGCTAAATTTAATTTTTTAGTTGTTCCTGACTTACATAAGCTCATGGCCTTTTAGTGCTCATGAAAGACAGTGACAAATATCAAAGTCTTCTCCTCCCTTCCACCTCCTGCCCCTCTGGGGTCTGTCAGCTTTGGGGATGCTTGTACTGTATCCAACAGCTTTAAGATGCACTTGTCAACCTGCCTCTTAACTGGAGAGAAAGACAATACTAGAGTAATTAATCTTTTCAGCCCTCTCTAATCAACATTCTCTCTTTCCCCACTCATTACAGTGAATGCTCACATGCATGACTGATTTAATTAATAATTCTAATAATGACAATAGTGCAATGATGTGCATTGGTATATTAAGAAATGAATCAAAGGACCAGCACTGTTTATTTGGACACCGAAAGAGATAAAAGTTCCAGCCTTTCAGTTTATGGAGACCTTGGCCTGCTTGTGTCTGTCCTTCGACGTCTGAATTATTTATAACAGAGCCAAGGAGGCTGACATTGATGGGTCCCCTTTTTGTAGCCTGCAGGGTCCTGGCTGTTTTGCATATTGTCTCTTTACCTTTATTACCTACTTGCATTTATTTTAGCCTTCACTTCCAGAGGGAAAGTCTATCATGGTGGAAGAAACACGGACATCTGTGCCTGGAGCAGGAATTTGAGAGATCACATCTCACCTGCACATAGGAAGCAGAGAGCCTGACGGGAAACAGGGCTATGCACCCTCAAGGCTATGCGCTCTCAGTCACATGCTTCCACTGGTAGGGCTGCCTCCTAAAGGTGCCATAACCTCTCCAAACAGCACTGCTGATGGGAGACTAAGTGTTCACATGTCTGAGCATATGGGGGGTTATTTCTCATTCAAACTACCACACCTGCCAAGATGTCCTAAGTTCCAGAGAATTGCATTTGGAAATTTGTGATCTAGGATCAAACTTTTAATTTACCTAAGAGGAAACTGAAGACCCAAAAGACAATTCAGAGCTCATACTGAAACCTCTGCTGCCCCATTCTGAGGCTCGCCATGCTGCAGGCAGCACATCTAACCTTTGAGTTAAGTAGATCTGAGTTAAGGCCATTGATCTGCATGAAGAATTTTGACAGCTTTCAATCTGTGTCTTAGTCATCGCACTTATAAAATAGGGCAGCAAACTGTTTTCATAGACAACCACTAATCCTTAAGTGACACATGATTGGACAGCGAGAGTTTGCAGACTGCTTCATAGGAGAGAAAGAGGGGCTTTGATGCTTCACACCCCTTTGTCTGAAATATGTGATCCACCCTGTTGGTACCTGTAAAGCCCCACCATAGAAAAGAGTGACTGAAGTTCTGCCAATTTGTGCTCGGTTCCACTTGTGGCCACCTGGCACCCTGGAGCACCTTGGGCTCCAGATACTGAGGGGTCTTCTTTCTCGGCTGGCCTTTGGTGAGTCTTGTCTCAGTCTTGCTGATAGTGCACACAGGTTCTATGTATTGGCTGGTGGGAGGTCTGCTTGATTCTCTTCTCTATTTCCGCAAAGTTACATATACTCATGGCACTGATTGTGTCTGCGTGGGGTCTGAGAGTGTGCCATGTGATAGGCCTGTATATCCATATCACAGTTTACCTGCGAGCTCCAAATCTTGTTTAATATCTATTTTGAGAATACCCACGCAGTCTGAGCATCTTGATGCCATGAGGACAGTTGGCTTACACGTCATCAGGGTCTCAACAGTCTCCCAGGCTAAACTGATGACTGCCTCTTTCAACCAAAGTGAAAATCCCACCCCTTGTAAGTTGCAGGAGGAGAGGTCAGTTTTGATCTAAACTATGAATCACTTATACGCGTGGCATCACGCTTCCCATGGAACCAGCGGAGGGAGAGTCCATCCCAGAGCTCAGCAACCTTCAGGCATAGCTGGGGCAAATGGAGACTTGAAATAATACTTTCAAGGGCCCAGTGTGACCTGGAGTCAACAGCAAAGGATGGTTTGGCAGCCTCAGTCTGGCCCGAGCAGGGGCTGCCATACCCTCTCTCCTGCCACATTTTCCCCTGCCCTTCTGGATAGCAGCTACCAGCTTATCTTCTCATTTCAAATGAGGAGATTTCCATCAAATTATATAGACTGAAAGGAAATAATCTCGGAGAGGTTTTTCTAGAGATTTAAGTAGTACTGCCTGTATAAAACGTTCAGTGTTGGACTTCATTGCTATCTCCAGCAAGGTAGTCAGGACAGGTAGGACTTCTGCTGAGTCCTTTGAGGCTTTACACTGTTTTTGAGAAGATTGTCCACTGCTTTGAGTAGCTGAAGACACAGGCAAGAGGCCCCATGGTATCATCAGGACTTCTCTGACATGGTACCCTTGGGAACACGTTTCCAGGGAGTGTGGCATCCACATGCCACAGCCTTGTTGCAAGCTGTTCTGGAGCTTTAACTTGTCTCTTGGTCAACATTTGTGGTACTCTTGCACCATATAGTTTTATGTATTAGGCCTTAGGAGGTTTCTTTAAAGCAAAGTTATGAGAATTAAAAGCACTTTTGCTTCTGTAACTTTCTTGTCTTAATTCTTCCCTTAACTTTTCTGTAGCCATTGAGCTTTTTTTATAGAGAGCCTGAAGTAAATATCTGTTCTTTGATGAGAATGAGGAAGTGTTCGTGCAGTGTAAGGATTCCGGGAGAGCACTGTGCTTCACAGACTGTGAACTGCTTCTTGCTGATGGCCGATGGCGTGACTGGCCCAGAGACGGTAGATGAGATCACTCAGCTCTGTCAAGCACAGGAACAGAAGAGCTCGCTCTCTCTCATTGCTCACAACACAGGTGAAAACCAACAATAAAACATGCAATTCTGAGTCCCAGACTTCCTACTTAGGAGTTTCATCTTGAATAGCTGTCACATTGTTATCCTTCATGCATTGTGCTACAGCATTCCCCTAAAAAGTAAGCTGCACAGAGCTGCAGACCCTCCCCTCTCTCTCTCTCTCCTTCTCACAGCGTACTTGCTTTCTTACAGTCTTTCCACTACATATTTTGTTTTCCTGTTACTTGACAAAGTACACCCTTTATCTGCACCAATTTAAAGTGGCTTTATTGACAAAATTACTAAAATCTCTCTTTTAAATTATAGTTCCTTTTGCAACTGCAACCTAAAGCCTTCAGAGCAAGGTTTCCAAGGTGATTGCATGTAAAATCAAAAACCTCTGTTATTGCTTGAGGATTCAGGATGGGAGGAAGAGACAGGTCTGGCGTGGATGAGGGCGTCTGTAGAGCGGCAGCATGCATGGCTAGTTGCCCACCAGAGGTCAGGGTGCAGAGGTGTGCAGGGCAGGAGTGATGGATACATGTTCACCCACTGGCCTGTCAATCAGAAAATGAGCTCAAGCAGACTAGCTCGGAAGGCAGCTGGGCAGGGCTATTCCTCCCAGACTAACCTCCATGACCGTGGACTTGCCCGACTGTTCATTTCTTCATCTCTTTATGTAGCCTGAATCTATAGAAAGCTGGCCTCTCCTCTCAGTTTTCCACAGAAACTGCTCTGGAAAAGCCACTAGTTCCTTCACGTTTGCCCGTGACAGTGGCTGAACTTTGGCCTTTCTCTGGCCCGATGTGGCAGACGGCACAGCTGCCCTTGGCTCTTGGCCCCTGTTTCCACCACCCTGGTCTTCCTGTCTGGTGTTTCTCCACAGTGCCTCTCCTCGCCGCTCCGTCTTCGAGGTGGTGGTGTGTGGATTTCTGTCTCTGGGTATACTGCATTGCTTGTGCTTCTCTGGGAAAGCTGACTCACACTCACGGCTGGATCTACCACCTCCATCCTGGCAACTTCTAAATCTTCTCCCTTGTAAACTGTATGTTCAAGGCCTAGTGGACACTGACAAACTAAGCATGTGCAAAGTTGAGCTTATCTTTTGCAGTCTCTATCAGTTCTCAAGTGACAAAACATCCATCTCCCCCTTCTGATTCTCACCAGACTTGGTCATATCTCATGTTTCCTCATCTTTCAGTTCAGGCCTTCATCATTTGGGGGAGAGAGGTTGAAGGGACTAAACGCATTCCCCACCATGGCCGGCCTTTTTCTTTATACTATTACTATTATTATTATTATTATTTCACTGTTGTTATTGAAAGTTTGTGCTTGGGCTTAGAATCACATTGTTTGGCCTTCAGAATCAAAACCTTACCATGACACCAAATCCAGCATAAATTCCAAACTCGCACACCTGCCTTCTTGCCCCAATCCTGGTCAATCTCTCCAGCTTTGTCCTGATAGCTTCTGCTTTTTCCAGCTGTTACTCTGTTATTCTAGCCCTAGAAAGGTACGACAGAGTCGTCAAACGGACCGGATGGCTTCATCCCGCCTCCTCTTTACATGTTCTTTGGGAGCCTCTTTTAACCTCGCATCCTCACCCCTGTACTCAAGCTCGACCCAGTCACTCTCTGGCTGGACTATGGTGTTGGGGCTGAGCTGAGCATCCTCTCATTTCCATCACTGCATCTTGTGCTCCTGATGGCTCTTGAGTGAATTGTTGATATTTCTGCTTCAGGTGAATTTTTAGCTGCACATGGGTGGCTGATAATGCAAAGGGTCAAAGGGTGGTATGGGCTCTTCTAGGGGGGAGTCCTTTCATGGCCCCTGAGGCTGATTCAGAGCCTCTTGTCTGCCCCACAGTGGTATGGGCTGTTCTGTGCTGGCATCGTTTATCCTTCCCCTCACTTGTCTGAGCACCTCGAGGTGAGATTTTTTTCAACAGACCGCACAGAGCTTCGTGCATTGTGGGCAATCGATACATGTATCTGAGAAGTGTCAGTTACATGAACACCAACACGGAATTGATTATTAGTTCCTCCTTCACACTCTTGGGCTCTTGAGATCTGAGCTGTTATGCTGGTTGCATGACATTCAACGTGGACTAATACCAGAAAGTGGGGTCACTGCCCTGAGAGACTTGAGGTAAGCAGAGGAGTTAGAGTTGGAGAATTTCTCAAGCTTGCACTCCTCTCACCAAGTGGACAGCTTTCCACGTGAGCTACCCACCCCCCACAAGTAGACAGCTTTCCACATGAGCTACCCACCACCCACAAGTGGACAGCTTTCCACGTGAGCTCCTCTCCCTCCCCCAAGCAGTGGGCCACCAGTCATCAAACGGTCACTTATGCACGATACTCCTATATCATTCTTTCAAATATCTTGAATTAAGTGTTATATGCAATCATACAGTAACAATGGCTGCTCTTGCTGACAGTCTCCTTCATTCCAGGCTGACAAGCGTATTCCTACCCTGTGAAGTGGGAGACACCATGGCCCTCACTTCATAAATGAGGACACTAGGGATCTGGAGTTTAGGTAACTTACACAAATACAGCTGATACACAGCCAAAGCTAGATCAATAAAGACGTCAAGGTCTGATATACTCCCATCATGTAAAAACATGCCTCCTCACTCACACATATCCTCTGTCTGTCTGTCTGTCTGTCTCTCTCTCACCCACACACATACACACACACACACACTAGTTTCCTTTTTTCATAGTCTTAACTATGGCTCACCCTTGAACTTACAGACTGCCATCTTTAGTGATCTGGAAAATGTTGTTTTCTACAAAGTAGAAGCAGACAGAATGGTTCTCCCGCCTCCCCATCAAAGACGTGTATAAGTGGATGATTTCCAGGAGCTAAATCCCTGCTGTAATGTTATCTCACCCAATTTTGTGTGTTTAGTGATCAGAATAATGCCTTGTGTTTGACCTTATTAAGTATTCAACCAATGATATAAATCATAAAAGCACGAACATTTTCTTATTTAAAGCATGCACTATATATCAACAAGTGTCAACCAGATATCACTATTTGGGTTCCATCTTCTTTCTCCTGAACAAGGAAATGGGAAACTGAACACTCCTCAGTTATGGAGAGGCAGATTTCTTGCAATTAACAAATCATCCATCAGGTCAAAGCAGCGCTGGGTCAGCTCAGAGCTACCACTGAGCTCGATTCACTCACTCAGAGACAGCTCTTCCTGCTCTGAGACGATGGGACAGTGACAGGACATTTTTATCAAGGGCCATGTGAACATTTAGTTTTAAAATACACTTTTATATAATCAAGAAGAGTGCCCTATTAAACGCAAAATGATGAAACCCACAAGCAGGACAATTATATGTAGAGATTTAATTTCAATCAGTATGCTTCAAGTGACCATGGTTATCTCTCCTTCTCTTGAAGGTTTTGTGCTCACAGAAGCAGGCAGTAATAGGGAGCGGCTGAGAATTGGTGCTCTGAAGGCAGATCGCAAGCCTCAGCTTTGCCACGGACTAATCTGATGACTTTTGTCATATTTATACTCACTCTTTTGAGTTTCCCTATCAGCAAAAGAGGGAATTAGAAAATCCCAGGCCTTGAATTGTGTGAGAATTTAATGGACAAATTCCTTCAAAGAAATTAGAATAGAGTCTAGTCCAGAATAAAATAATAGCAAATGCTATCTTTGATTTCAGAGATGTGGCCTGGTGTCTCTGGAGGCGTGGAGGAAATTCCACAGCTTAATGTAGCCCAGCCTTCAGGTATTCAGCAGTCCACTCATTTCCTTTCTCAGTGCCTAGTTTCTTTGTTCATTAAGGATTTGCTAATTCCCTTTTTAATGGGTACTCTGCCCGATGAAATGGCAGCTGCAGTGGCTTATGAGGCATCAATCCAGTCTTCTGAAAGACCCACAGGATTCAACAGGAAGATATAAAATATATCAGAGTAACTGCCATGCTTGCTGGTGCCGCAGCCTACGGTGCCCGGTACGCAGGAGCCACGGGTCGGAACCACAGCATCTCCAAAAATAAAGTCGAAATGAAACAAAAGTTAAGAATTACAGCACAAAGGAGAAACCCTGCCTCAGATGTTGCCAGGAGAGAGTTCTACACAGGCGTGCCATCCAACTCTCGGGACCAGTTTGCAATTATAGACAAGATCTGTCTTTGTTTAAAAAAAAAAAAATCACTCCAAATTGTTAGTATTTAAAAGTGCCTCAAACATACAGAATGACGGAGATGGAAGGGGATGAGGACAGGAGGAACTCTCCTGCTGAAGGTTCCCAACTCATCTAGAAGCATTTTCTACCACATATTACTTCCAGAGTGTTAAGGTTCCCAGAGTAAAACAAACACTTAAATAAATGACCGTCGTTCCTGCTTTGTGACATTTATTAATGCTTCATTTTTGAAAATAGGCTGTGATTTATAAATTTAAGTAGCAAAAGTTCATGTGCTACTAAGGCTTAGAGTTTTCTTTGCTTTTAAAATTCATTTACTCTTTCAGGTTCTTGAAGATTTAAGTCATTTAAGGTATTGACGATATACCACAGAAGTATGAATATTTTCAGTAAATTAGAATTCAAACGATTCCTAATATTTTCAGTGGTTTATGTTAACAATGACAGTAAATAAAACACCTTTATAAGATGAAACTTGGCAAGAATATTCCACATGAAAACCACTGCACGCCAAAGGATATTTTTCTTTCAAAATTGAACACCAATAAATATTAAGAAATATTTGGCTAAAATAATGAGAGTCGGTGTAAACATATGTTTTAACCCAGGTCAGAAGTTCGTAAATCACCAGACATACTGCACAATATTTCTGTTAGTAGGACCATCCTAAATCACGTTTTGGTTTCTGCAAAATGGAACTGTCCCCATGTGTGATGAATGGAACAATATTTACTTTCCACCATAACTTCTATCACAAGACACCGTAAAGTGTAAGAACACAAGCTGTGAACAGAGAACAGTTCGGGAACCGCGTAGAACTGAAGATGTGCGTCTGGAGTTGTCTCTGAATATTTTGAGAAACAATTTAAAATGAGCTATATTCTATGGTTATATCAATCCGTAAGTCACTCAGCTTCCACGGGCACTAAAAGTGATAGCTGAAAGGAGAAGCAGTGTTGGGTTCTCTCCCCCACACTGGCCGCTGGGATACTGTTCACTCCCTTCTGGTCCCTGAGATGAATGAGTCATCTCTGCAGACAGGCAGACACCATTAAGGCATCTTCAAAGGAACCCTTCCTTTCATCTGTGATAACTTTCCAGAGACAATGGAGCACACCCAGACGTGCTCCTGTGCCATTCAAGCCTCTGGCCACACGCCCATGACCTTGGGCTGGGCTTGTTCCCACATGTCCCCGTGTTTCCTTCAGGAACTGTACTCAGATGAGCAAGCTTAGGGGTGCGCTCCCTATGTGAACATGCTTAGACACGGCCACCCTCAAATCCTCACCTGTGTACACATGTCTAGACTCCACAAATAAAACACACACTTCCTTTGTTAGTTGGAGGAATGTTTGGCAAACACTCCAGACTTTCTTATCAGCACAGGAATCCTTTCTCCACTCCTTCACCCCTGGCCCTGCATCCTTCAGCTTTATACTGACAGGAGGCGTTCCACAGCAGTCAAATACATTGACAATGCTGTATTTATCTTAATGAACCCTTTCATTGTACTTCAAGGTACAGTTTGAGTAATGATGTTATCTAAATGGGTAAAATACTTTGTCCAGGGTTGTTTGCTTATGATTACATTTTATTTACAGCGTATGGAATTCTCGGTCTTCTGAGATGAGTGTCTAAACAAAACTGACCAAGAGTAAATTCAATCCATTATTAATATATGAAAGAAACCCAACTGTAACAAAGCTCCTTTAACTATCCTCAGTTAAGAGACTTGTTTCAGCAATGTGCGTACTTCTTCCGTCTCTCAGCACTAAGACATTTTCTCTACTGTACTTGTAGAGTTTTATATACCTTATGAAGTTCTCAGACACCCAGATGATTTCAGAGCCACGTTTCCTGTTTGTAAGAATGCACACTACCAGGCTGAGGTCTACGGTGAGCATAGAGTACCTTGGCTTCATCTCTGCTAATGTAGAGCGCCTGGAGGCCCAGGGGCGGGCTTCTGCACCCCACGTTACTTACGGTTGAGAGGCAGGCTTGCATTCGTGGTTCCCAGCTTGTTGGCGGCCACACAGGTATAGTTGCCGAAGTGCTCCTGTGTCACGTTGGTAACTGTGAGGATGGATCTTGTGCTGAAGTTTTGAATAATAATTCCTTGCTGGCCGTTAAAGAGCCTAGAAAACAGAATATACACTAGGTAACTATGTATCTCGAACATCAGTTTCAAGTTTAGCTTAGGCGGCATCATCAACCCCACACATAGGTCACGGTATGACCTCATTCTCGTTGGCACATAGCTTGGTATTAATGCAAGATGATGCACTCCTTACACTGGTAGCCTTGAGGGAGAAGATGGGGTGTGGCAGCTCTGAAGGACTGTGTGACAACTGGCCTACTGTCCACACAGCGTTTAGAAGCATTCTTCCTGTTTACAAATTAAACACACACTAGCAAAGGCATTTCGTAAGTGAAAGTTGAGAAAGAATGAACCAGAGGTGGCTTTAGAGATTGCAGTAGGACCTGAGGGTTTCTGGGTAAATGGCTAGCTTCTATCTGCCCAAGGCTTTTCAGATGTTCTTGGTGATGCCCACAGAACTTTACACCACAATGCAGTCATATTTCTGTTACCATGGACAATCAAGACAGATGCTTCCTTTAAACCTAGAAGAAGACTGCAGCAAGGCACCGAGGACAGCATTCGAAAGCAGCGATGTCTGCCCCGTTTTAGAGGCATACCTGGGCCTCAGTGGAGGGTTCACTCTCACTTGATACTAGATTGACTTCTCAGTCGTCATGTGTCTCCAGACAAGAACCAGAAGCCCTCACTCAAGCAGGGTAGGGCAACTTCATGTTCGGAACACATGTTGTATCTGTGTTTGCTCCATCCTTTTCTTGAATCTGTGCTCTGGCCCTCACCTGTCTCTGTTACTGCCACTCAGACTATTTTGCTCTCCCTCCAGCCATCAGATCTAAAATCTAATTTTTCTTCGGTTTCTTAAATGGCCCCTTCAGTTTCTGTGAGCAAATTTGAATTCTTCCATCAGCTTTCAGACAGGAGGTTGTAAGCAGACTGAATTGTTCGAATCTCCTAAAAATGGCAGGATGATGGGGCATTCTTTCTCTGATATTTGGGCAATGTTCAGCCCTTCACAGTCATGTCCCGGGCGCATGATGTGGAGATCATCACTGGAGGAAGACAACCTGAAGAAACTCTCTCTAAATACGAATTCCACAGTGAGGAAGAATCCAGATTCTGCTTTCTGCCTGACCAGTTTCAGGTTAGAGTAAAAGAAAGTGCAGTGGCCACAAGATCGGTGGGTGAGTTCACCCTGCAAGTGGCAGGTTAGTGTTTCTGCCTCTGCGTGTTTGAGCACCAAACATCTCTGCACTCATGAAGACGGCAGTACACGCTCCCCGGGGAGCTTGCTCCCCACTCTTCTCATGGTGCTGTTGTAGCTCCCACCTGAATTTAGGCAAAGTATACTCCACTTAAATGCAAATCAAAATAAGTAGTCAGACTTGATTACTCTGGGAATTACTTATATTTCCTATAGTAGTTGAATTGACTAGTCTAAACTCTAAGTTTTAATCAGATTAACAAGACTTTGAGTTGAATAAACTTTGAGCAAGATTTAATATGATCACTAAGTGGAAAGTTTCCCATTTCCAAGCAAGAAAACAGGATAAAAATCTCTCACACCTATGAAAACTTATGCTATATTCCTAGTGGCTTATTATGAACTTCCAGACTTCAAATTAATAACTTCATTTATTTAACGTAGTGCCTAAGATTAAAACCAGGGTTTAAGGAGAACTCTGTCAACTAAGCTGCATCTGCAGACCCTTAATGACTTCATTGTATAAGCCACATATAAATCTCAGTTCTGTTTCATTGCTGGCTTCAGCACGAGGGCTCAAGCTACTTTGCCGGTGTCTGGGTTCTAGCTAGCCACATGCTCGGAGGGCTCAGTCACAACCTGGACTCCTGAATCCCTGATGTGTCCCCCAAACCAGGACTGTCCTGTTGCTTCAAAACTAGGAAGAAATGAAACAGAATCTTTACTAGCAAAACTCTGAGATGTTCTCAAGGGAGCAATGCAGATGCTCCTGGCTCCCTCGGGCACCTTCTCCATGGCTGTCATTCTGGATGAGCTGGCTTTCAGCTTTCTATCCTTCAATGAAGCAAAGCCACAGATGTTGCTGAGTCTTGCACTGTGCCCATGGTCTGTGCAGCCTCTTTCTGGGTGTCCCAGCACTAGCCTCTGCATCATTACCACAGCAGCACACCAGGATGCCAACCCAGCAGAAGGGAGTGAGGAGAGATGATAGGAAGAAGCCTCTTCCCCAGGACTGTCTCCAGGGGAGGCTACTTTCCTAAGATCAATGGAGTCTAGCTTACTTTCTTCTTCAGTTGCAAGTTTGAGAACTGATGATTCTCCCAGAATGATTTAAGGCTCTTTTCCCAATACCTGTGCAGGAGGGACAGGCAGGACAGAGATTCCCGAGAGTCCCAGATCTCCAGATGATGTACCTCACAGAGACTGGGCTGAGAGCATCCTCAAATACTCACAAGTTCTGAAAATACTTATTAAACAGTGACAAAGGAGGAATCTATGATGACTGACTGGGACTGGGTTGGGCAGCACAGACTCTGCCCTTGAGAATGCTGAGGGAGAGGAGCAGCATTCACCACAGATGGACCTGCTATCCTTTGTTACTGAGTGTGCAAGCATGAGCCCCCACCAAGAAGCTGCACTATGAACGATCTTAATGTGACGGAAAATGAAAGAGTGCCCTCATTTCCTCTTTGAAGATTTAGTCCAAGATGACATTCTACCATTATATTTTCTATAAAGAGAATCTTTCTTGGGAGGAGGGCATAGCTCAGTTGGTAGAACGCTTGTCTAGCATGCATGAAGTCCTGGGTTTGATCCCCAGTATTGCATAAAAGGGAATGGCAGCATATCAGAGGGTGGAATAAAGAAGATCAGAAGTTCCAGGCCATCTTCAGCTACATAGCCAGTCAGCTGGTGCCACATGAAATGAGAGAGACAGAGACAGAGAGACAGAGAGGCAGAGAGAGACCCATTCTTATATTGACTCAGATTATTGGCTTCTTACAGCCTCTCCCTCTGAAGGGAGAAAACTCTACTGATAGAGGGGTCAAACACAGGTATGGGCCTTCCTGTTCTTCATCAGCGCATCTGTAGCATGTGGGCTTATGTGGAAAGGCCTGGCTACCCACCATTGCTGCATTTTCACCGAAACGTGGTTGTAAGACACTTCTATTACTGCTGCCCTCCACCTCTGACAGCAGCTGACGTTCCCTCCATCTCAAGGACCGTCTCTCTCACTCCTCCTCTGTCTTCTTCCATGGCTGCCTCAATCTGTGAATCGCAGGCGGCTTGCTATGTAAGCGTCAGCTGTGTGCTCCCCGGGAGCACAGTCCCAACAGGAACTGCTTCCGTACTGGAACAGTGCCCTGTATTGTCCAGTGTCAGTCAGTAGTAACACACAGAAAGCATGCGAAGTAGTAACACACAGAAAGCTTGCGAAGCAGCCATGGAAACTTGTATTTTTGACTCATGAAATGATCAAAAAATATAATTTTTATCTCTCTCAGCTATAGGGAAGAATGCTGGCTGCACATCACCAGAGAAAATGCAACCACAAAGCAGCAGCACGATTGCTAAGAGGCAGCATACACGAGTGGCTGCGCTGCGCCTCCATCACACTCAAACTGGCCTCACTCCACTGGGGAACCACTGCCCACTGTCTTTCATTCCTGGCCACAAAGAAGCAAAAACATCATAGGCTTGGAGTCATGACTATTTCTAGTCTTCCAGTGTGAGTAGGAATACATCAATCACATGTGGAGAATGTTATGTGTCCTCAATGCATTTAGAGCTACAATATTCCAATTCTTCAGCATTTCTACACAAAAATGTACGTTAAGAGTGGGAAATAGACATCCATTCAGTCAACAATTGCTGTACACATGGATGGATGGTCACAGCTACCCTAGGAGATGGTGTCATCAGTCCTACTTTAGAGATAGGGAAACAGAAGTTTAGGAAGATTATGTTAATTTGTCTTCTACCATCTGATAATTAACAGAGCCAATACTCGAATCCAGATCTCCTCTGACTCCCGGTGTCCTCTCACAGAAGCAGCTGGGATTCAAGTTATCAACAGAAACCTGGATTTGTATTTGAGTTTAAGAGACAGAGAGCAGGGGTACTACACGAAAATCCCATCCGGTCAGGGAGTAAAACCAGGGGAGCCAAAGAGCCAACTGCGTGCTGCACCCCTGCCAGGAAAGCAGTCTCAGACCAAGGGGCGAGTCTAATGGTGCTGAAAGTCAAAGAAAGAGCAAGCTTCATTCAGAGAGCTGCCTGTACACTTTTCTGGGCCAGAGGTCTCATGACTAGTTATATGGGGCTTAGTTCTGCTTTTAGTGGAGTCTCTTACACTGTGGCCTCCCCTGAAGTCGGTCTCTTAGACTGTGCACAGCCTGAGATGAGAAGCAGAAAATGTGCTCTTCTTCCCTCCCAGATCCAGCACACACCCCACTGCATCCTCCCTCCCAGGCCCGGCACACATCCCACTGCATCCTCCCTCCCAGGCCCGGCACACACCCCACCTGTAGCACTGTTGACTGCAGTTTCTTCTCTAGTTCACTCAGTAATTAAAGGGGGAGGACACTCTCTTCACAGTCTACACAGAACATGGTCAAGAGTGGCAGAAAATCAGTCAAGCCCTCCAAATGTGACTTTATAATTATAACTGTTTCCAAAGTTCAAGTCCTGGTGGGACTGTAGAGTTACCTCATTCTGCCTCCATGGCCGAATCACTAGTGTCATGTCAAACATGTCTCTTCTGATGCTGTTTCTGTTGCACATTTTGATGCACGTTTGCAATTTGTGAGAATTCATGTCCGTCTTCCCCATTAATGGAAGATGGAAACTTCTGTCATGGAAACTTCTGGTAGGTTTTGTTACTTATTGCACTCCAAGCACATCTTAGAGTAGTGCTGGCCATGTGATAAGTAGGCACGGAGTAACTTTGTATGCTTGACTGTATGGATTATGCTACTGTGTTTTTGACAGCCCTTTGTCATCTCTGTGAAATGGGAAAAATGAAGCACAAGGTCTCGATGTAAGAATGTTTTCTAAATGTACAATATGAACATCTACGCACATACATCTCAAACATGGTTGCACTGGGTTGTGATCAGTGATGTTATTGCTCAATAATAGGGTCTGTCTCTTAGAACAGATACACTTCCTCTCAGATGGTGGCAAAATATTAAATACTGAGCATACAGGAAATTACTTTTCAAGAAAAGATCAAAGAGAATGACTGAAGATCTGGATATCGTGATTTCAAGATGTGCCAAACTCAGCATCAGTTACGTGCACATTATCTACCTCATCTAGGTGCTTCACAGATCTGCAGGGTAGGTAACAGCAACAGAAAAGAACGAGGGGAAGGAGCAAGAGCTGTGAGAAACCAGAGAGAAAGGGAAATTTCTTTGAACGTGCTGCTATGGCAACATATTAGTTTACTGCGCTGCTCAATACTTAAGCCTGGAAAACAGTATGATGCATTGGTTCCTGGGAACACCCTGAAGACTGGCGTGCATCACCATCGTAGCCCTGAGGGGTGTCTATCTTTAGTTGTGCATATGAATATATGAATGTTATTATAATACATTAAGATACTGTAATGATTCCAGACTTATTAAGCTATTTAAAATGCATCTTGTTTACTTTATCAATTTTAATGAAATTAATAATTTTAGATAGGAGACTTTGGGGATGCTCTGCCTGTGACAGTTTGATGTGCACGGGGGGAGGGGGGGACTCTTTTAGCCCTACATCAGATGAACAAGGGCATGGGAGGCAATGCTCTTGACTGCAGCGAGTTGTTGTCCCTGGCAACCTGGATTGCCACGGACCTCTCCCCAGCGTGAAATGCTTCTCTCATATGTGTATCCCCGAGATTCTGCTGAGTGGGTCTATCCCGAAGAACAACTCAGGGCCACTTGGCAGAGATGAGGACCACGCAGGAGGAAGTAAGGACCAGTAGCCCCTTCCCCTTGTTTAACCACGTATGGGCTTCAGAGTGTTCGAGTGACAGGACACATGCTTCAGACTGTCTCCTCCAATTGGATTACGCACTGAAATCCATAGACACCAGCTTTCTTCTTTCCAACTTTTTAACCACATAGCCAGGAAGCCATGCTGTATTTCCTAAGTGTGCTGTCTACCTCTTTAGGGACTTGGTGAAGATGGGGAGCTCACTGTTTTACTGCTTTTAAATAGCAATACTGGCTGGCCAGCATCTGTGAGATCCAGTCTAATGTCCCAGTACCTTCTGGATACCCGAGTCTTGCCCTTCTAGCATGCTTTCCTCTTGTATCTGAATTTACATCCTGCCCTCCACAGCCTAGAAACCTCTTCAGACCATGCTCCCAAGCATTGCCCATGTTTTTCCTTCCTCTGTGGTCACTCCTGAAGCCTTTCAAGGTTTGAAAGTGCTGTTAAAACTACTTTTGTCCCAAGGCATTCTTTGTCCTGACTAGAGCTAAATGAACTCTTCCTGAGAAATTTTATAGGACTCCATCAGGGGTCCCTGAGAACTGTCTAACTTACTGTGAGGACCATCTAATAGTGTAAGGACCATCTACCTTAGTGTGAGGTCTGTCCATCTTAGTATGAGGACTGTCCAACTCAGTATGAGGATGGTCTACCTTACTGTAAGGACCGTCTAACTCAGTGTGAGAACTGTCTAACAGTGTGAGGACCATCTAACTCAGTGGGAGGCCCATCCATCTTGATGTGAGGCCCATCTAATCAGTGCTCATTTCACTGCACCCACATTCCAGGAAATTCTAAATGCTATGTCTATGGAGACAAGTTGGAGTTGGTCCGATATCTCCTTTGTCTGACTAGCTAAAGTTTTAAATATAGTGATACACATTTGGGTCTCATGAGCATGGACTTTTTGGAGCCCAGCTGTTGAAATGATTCCAGTAGCTTCACATATTTATCCTCTACTTCTTTTGCCTGAATTACAAAGTCAGACATAAAGATGAGAAAACGCTGGTGCTGATTTCCCAATTGTTCAAATAGCCTCACAGGTCATCAGAGCCCAGTGCACGGTGGTAGAATGAAGTAAGTCTTATGTTAATCTTTTTTTTCCTTTGTATTTTTATCTTTCAGACAAATTCTCTGTTTCCAAGGCTAACTTTGAACTCCTGGCTCAGGTGATCTTCCCGTCCCAGTCTCCTGAGTAACTAGGACTCTAGTCATGTGCCACTATGTGCAACTCAAGGCAAATTAGCTATTTATTTTTACTTTGTGTGTCCAAGTGACTTGCCTGCATGATAATATGTGCATCACATACCCTCAGAGGCCAGAAGATGGTTGAAAGCTGCCATGTGGGTGCTTGGACCTGAACCTGGGTCCTGTGTAAGAGCAGGAAGAGTTCTTAATGGCTGAGCCATTTCTCCAGCCCCAGAGAAAATAATTTCAGCTTGAGTTAGTAAACAAAGTGGAGGTAAGAGGGAGAGAGACAGAGATTAGAGAGACAGAAAGAAGACACATTTTCCTTGTTCATGCTTGTAGTTCTAAATCTGACTCGTAAGTATGTTTACTAGGTATGTTGTTGACCACTACTTTACATGACTGTCTATGACTGAGCACTGGATGAAGTGATTAGAATTTGTTTTAAAACTAGGTTGTATCAAACACCACCTTCAATACTAAAACCTCACAGAGAGTGTGGAGGTGTGTGCTCTGTTAGAGACAGATGGAATGAAGGATCATTTGAAGGCATGCTGTCTCGAAGCATACGTACTGTGTAGGGCAGGGAGAGGTCCATTTAAACCTCTTCAGATATTTACCTTAATCTCTTTTTAGCTCTCTTGTAGCAACCCAAGCATGAAGATTTGATTCTATATAATGGAAATATGCAATGTGCACATTTTGCATAACACCATAGAGTAAAATGCTTAGAAAATTATAATGTTATGCAAATGCATTCATAATTCTGACATAAATAAATTACATGGAAAAGCAAGAAAAGTTACTGATGACACATGCAATAAAATACTTTAACTCACTTTACTGGTCTAGGGACTCTCCTTCCTAAGTTCCCTTAACAAAGAGAATGTGCCTATGAAATTGTGACCTGTTTCCACAATTAGGTGGTAACTTAGAGCAGGAAGTGGAAGAGGAATGGTCACTGTGCTGGGACTCCCCGAGTTCTTCCCTGGTAAGGCCAGGAATGGAAAGTGCTGTTTAGTGAAACAGGCCAACCACTAACGTGGGCAGTGTTGGCACATGGGAATGGACTCTGTGAGTCTTCTGCATGGCTGATTGTCTGCATTTTCCTCTGCGGTGGTGGCTGGACTCCTCTGTGTGAGTCCTTGTGCATGTTTCATGCATGTAGGTGACTCATCCTTCACATGCCTGCAAAATAGCAATGGTCATTCAATTTTCTCTGTATCAGTATTGTAAATAATGGCTGGAAATGGCACAGAACTGGAAATGTGCTGCTTAAATCGTGATGATGCTGTGGGTCCGGTACTGTCATGTCCAAAATACTACATTTTAAGGAGCACTTTATTTTTTTAACTGATACACCTTGATGTTTTATTGTGAATTTGTTTTGAATTCCTTGGAGCAATCTGTTTTGATCTCCCTTGTAACTTCTATAACTCTATCTTGTTATGCTGAAGGGTTAAGAAAGAAACACTGTTGAAATTAAAGACATCTAAAAAGCATGGGTAAAATTAGCCAAGATACTAGAACAGGAAAAATAATTAAAATGTTATTTTAAATTTTTATTTATTTAATATTGTTTTTAACTGACAATCATGTATTTTGTGGTACATATTTATACAGTGTTGGATGAATTTGATATACTGTCACCTAAAAGCCTGGGGAAGTCTCACTGATCACAAGGATCAGAAAGCCTGGCTTTGTGAACCTCAGGCTTGACTATCAGGAAATCCTGAAAAGTAAGAGGGAATTGAGCAATGTCAACATGTGGCAAAGTTATGACCTAGTGTTACCAAGGAAAGAAAGTTTAAATATCTCACTGATTTCAAATTCTGATTTTCCCTTTAACAAAATGTACACAGGGTAAGATTAAGCTTATTGGGATTGGTTATGTTGAAAGAATATACTTTGAAAACTTACCTCCTCATATCAATGGATAATATTTGAGCAAAAAGTACATAAATGTAGCCACTTTCATTATGATTGTCCAAACAGTGCAAGAAGTAGGTAATATTTCTCCTATTGTAAATAAATTACATCATCCATAAGAGACTATGTGGAGCCATCATTGAAGAGGGCATCTGATGACCTCACCTCTGGATACCCATGTATGGGAAGCCTTATTTGAACATAGCATCTGATGACTCTACCATTTGATACCCAGGATCCCACACATGGTTGCCGTGTGCAGGTAATAACATTTCAGAAAGGATGGTGTAAAATCTGACACTCTGTCATAAAAGATGTGGCAGCTTCTACCCTGCTCTCTCTTGATCACAGGCTTGTTGAAGCCTGTTGCCATTCAAGCAGTCCTGTGGAGATATCCACATGGCAATCAACTGAGGCTGTCTGCCAGGAACTAACACCTGCACTAGCTCCCTGGGTATGTGAAAGTGCTGCTTTGGAAGCACATCCACCTGCTCAAAGTGGCCTTCAGATGGCCAGTAGCAGTTGGCATCTTGCTTGTCACTTTGCGAGAGATGCTGAGCCATAACCATCAAGCTACCTGCTCCTGTGACTCTCATCCATGGAAACTGGTTGATATAATTGCTTACTGGCTTAGTGTGGCAAGTTTATAGTTGATCTGTCAGTTAGTGAGACCTTGCTAACAGTTCTAGCAGACTGAGGAAGGAATGGGTGGAGTGTCTGTGAATCTCAAACTATGCTGATGGCAGCCAGCCAGTGCTAGAGAGAGTGCTACCTTACGTCTCTTGTGAGTAAACTGAGGGCAGTAAGCTTTGCCTTACTGGGCACTGAAGAACAAATGAGGCAAAATTCCAAGGGCTTGGAAAGTGAGTCTTCTTCAGTGTGTGCCTCTTTCCTCTCTGTGAATTGTATTTAATTTTATAGTTGCATTTTCAAAAGGTTCAAACTGACTATGGCAGTGTAGAAAATGGAATTAAACTGAAGAAATTCAGACAGACAAGGGGAGAAGGGTCATGCTTAGCCACTGGACTGTGTGTGTGATGTATGTATTTGTGTGTTCATGTAAATGCGTATCAAGTACAGGTATGTGTGCATGTAAATATGAGCATAGGTATGTATGTGTGTGTCTGTGAATGTGTCCATATATTTGTAAGTATGTGTCTGTATATGTGTTTGTATATGTATGTATGTATGTATATGTATGTACATGTATGAGTGTATGTGTGTATATGTATATTTGTGTATATGTGTATGTATGTGTGTATGCACATGTATATGTATTTGTGTATGTATGCATGTATATGTGTGTGTTTGAGAAGCTAGTTTTGAAAGTCTTGGTTTAAGAAAGAGGGATATGTATAAACATTTCCTTATACACAAGTAAAGAGAGTGTGTAGGTCATTTTCCATTCCATTCATTCTACTGGTAAGCATTTTTGCTGTCATTTGAAATTGGGGTATTCAAATTTTTGCTTCCTTCTTCAAATCAGACTTCAATATTCCTATCTCCTTTGTGAATTCAGTCACAAATTTATCTCTATCTTAATTTAGACTATCAAGATTGGATGATAAAGATAAGAATTGAATCACTCAAGCAAAGAATATAAAAGATATTTTTTAAAAACAGAATGGAGTATGCAGCAAACGTAGAACAACATGAAAAGCCCAAATTTATGCATCATAGACAAAGAGGAAGGAGAAGAATCTCAGGTAAATGATATTGACCAGATCTTCCACACGATTGTAGAAGAAAATTACCCAAAATTAAGAATAGACATGCCAATACAATTATAAGAAGCACATAGAACACCAAATAGACAGGACCCGAAAGGAAACTCCCTATGATGTATCATAGTAAAAACACTAAATGTACGGAACAAAGAGAGGGTACTCAAAGTTTCTATAGACATACAAGTCACATATAAATATAAAGGAAAAACCATTAGAACTACAGCTGACTGTTCAAACTATGAAAGCCAGAAGAGCCAGGACCAAAGAATCTGTAGTTCTAACTGATCATGGATGTCAACCCAGAACACTTTACCCAGAAAAATTGTCTATTATAGTTGAAGGGAAAGAAAAAGAAAAAAACTTCTACAGCATGAATAGACTGAAAGAATCCATGTCCATCAAACCTACCCTTCAGGGAATAATGAAAGTAGTATTCTGAAGAGAGGAAGTACATACCCGAGGCCACAGAAGGAAACAAAATGAAGGAATAATTATGGAAATCCAAAACCAGACCAAGAATGCAAACATAAACTAAAAATATGGCAACCAATACAAGTCTTTCAATAATAACTTTAAATATCAATGTCCTGAACTCTCCAGTGAAAAGACACAGGAATTGACTGGATTAAGAAACAAAACCCATCTTTTGTTGTCTGTAAGAAACTCATCTCACCTTCAAGGATAGGCACAACCTTAGACTGAAAGGAGATAAAAAAATTTTCAAAGCAAATGGCCCTAAGAAATAAACAGTAACCGCAATTCTTACATCTGACAAATTAAAACTAATCAGAGAAGCTAAGAAAGTCAGTTCATTCTGATTAAGGAACAATAGACCAAGAATATTCTACAATAATGAACATACATGTACCAAATCTGGTACATCCAAATTCATAAAAACAGTACTATAGTACTTTGAGACACAGATTAATCCCAACTCATTAATAGTAGAGGACATACAACCATCTTCAATAGAGAGGTCAGTGGGACAAAGAATAGACAGACATCCGAAATAAATGATGCTATACAGCAAATGGACCTCAACAGACACGTACTGAATACTCCACCCACGCACCAAAGTAAACCCTTCCTACTCAGCACCCAGTGGAACTTTCTCTAAAACAGATGACCAGATATTGGGGCAAAAAACAAACCTCCAAAAATTTGGAAATTAAAAATGTAATGAAACTTAAAATAAACACCAAAAGAAACTCTAGTAAATACACTCTTAAATGATGAATGGGTCAAAGAAGAAATGCATAAAAAATTAAAGTATTTCTGGAACTAAATTAAAAGGATAATGCAACACAACAAATCCTCTGGGACACTTTAGAAGCAGTCCTAAGAGGGAATTCACAGCTCTAAGTGCCTACACTGAAAAGCCAAAAGGAGCACAAAGACTTAACTCTGTAACTCAAGACTCTGGAAAGTCAAGAACCAATGAAACCCAAACCCAGTAGATGAGAAGAAATAACAAAAATTAGAACAGAAATTAATTAAATAGAAGAAAATAAAACAATACAAAGAATAAATTAGTCTAAGAGCTTGTTCTTTGAAAAACTACACAAGATCGAATCAAGACAGATAGACACTTAGCACAGTTAATCAAAAGAAAAAAAGAGCAAATCCAAATCAAGAAAATAAGAGAAGAAAGGGAACACATCACAGCAGACAACGAAAGATCCAGAACGTTATGAGAGAATACTTTAAAATCCTGTACTGCATTAAATTTGAAAACCTAAAGAAATGGATATATATCTAACATCCTGGGAATCACCAAAGCTAAACTAAGAAGAGATCAACAACGTATACAGACCTATAACATATAAAGAAATTGAAACAATAATATAAAACCTCTGAACTAAAAAAAGCCCAGGCCCAGATGAATTTACCGCAGAATTCTACCAGACACTTAAGAAGTCTACAAACAGTACTACTTAAATTATTCAAAAAGATAGAAACAGAGAGAGAACTCTCAAATTCCTTCTATGAAGCCTGCATTACTCTAATACCAAAACCAGGAAAAGATACAATAAAAAAGAAAACTAGAGACCCTCATCCTTAATGAGCACAGATGCAAAAATTCTCAACAAAATACTTGCAAACCACATACAGGTCCACATCAAAAAATCATCCACCATGATCAAGTCAGCTTTATTCCAGAGATTCAGGGGTGGTTCAACATATGCAAGACAATAAATGTTATAAATCATATAAATGGACTCATAGACAAAAGTCACATAATCATCTAAATAGATGCAGAAAAAGCCTTTGACAAAATTCAATATACATTTATGTTAAAAGTCCTAGAGGTAATTGGACTGGAGGGAACATACCTCAAGATAATTAAAGCTATATACAAAAACATCCAGAGAGCCAACATCATTCTAAATGGAGAAACACTGGAAGTCTTCCCATTAAAATCAGGAATCAAACAAGACTGTATACTGTCTCCTGCCTGTTTAGTATACTGCTTGAAACCCTTGCTAGAGCAATAAGACAAGAAAAGGAAATTAAAGATGGACAACTGGAAAAGATGAGGTCAAATTAAACCTATTTTCAGATCCTATTATACCAAAAAGATGCCAAAAATTCCACCATACAACTCTTAGAAATGATTAACACTTTCAACAAAGTGACAGGTTATAAAATTAACCTATAAAAATCAGTAGCCTTCTTACATACCAATAACAAGCAATCAGAGATGGAATACATGTAAAACTTCCATTTTCAATAACCTTAGAATAAACTTGACTAAAGATAGCAAAGATCTCTACAATGAAAATTATAAATCTTTGAAGAAAGAGATCAAAAGATACACCAGGAGATGGAAGGATCTCTCATGCTCATGGATTGAAGAATTAATATGGCAAAAATGATCATCCTAATGAAAACAATATTTAGATTCAATGTAATCCCTATCAAAATCCCATGACATTCTTCAGCGAAATTAGAAAAAACACAAAATACCTCAGAGAGCCAAAGTAATTCTAAGCACAAAGAGCAATGTGTGTGTGTTGGGGGGGAGCAGGCAGGGGAAATTACCAGACCAGACCTCAAACTACATTACAGAGCTACAGTGATAGAAACAGCATGGTACTATCACAAAAACAGATCAACGGAACAGAACAGAAGGCCCAAACCTGAGTGCATGCAATTTCAGTCACCTGCCATTTGATAAAATTGTGAAGAATATACACTGCAAGAAAGATAGCATGTTCAACAAACTGTGCTGGCAAAACTGGATCTTCACCTGCAAAAGAGTGGAACTAGACCCTTATCTTTCACCTTGTGCAAAAGTCTTTGATCACCTGGACAAAGACTGTAATGTAAATCTTGAAACTCTGAAACTATAAGATGAAAATATAGACAATCCCATACAAGACACAAGTGTAGGAAAGGACTTTCTAAATCAGACAGCAGTTGTTCAGGAATTAAGGTCAATAATCAACAATTGGGACCTTATTAAACTAAAATGCTTCTGTACAGCAAAAGAAACAACCAAGGAAGCAAAGAGAAAACCCACAGAGTGAAGAAAATCTTCACCAGTGACACATATGATAGAGATTTAACATCCAGAATATATAAAGAACTCAAAAAACAAAGAGTCAAGAAGACAAGTGACCCAGTTGAAAGGTGGGTTATGGATCTGTATAGAAAGTTCTCAAAAGAAGAAATAAAAATGGCTAAGAAACACCTTAAAATTGTTCAATATCCTTAATAATTAGAGAAAAACAAGTTAAAACCACTTAAGATTTCAGTCAGCCTGGCTTAGATCAAGAGAAAAATGATACCAAATGCTAGAGAGGATGTGGGGAAAGAGGAATGCTCACTCACTGCTGGTGGGAGTGTAAAATCGTGCAACCACTGTGGAAAGGAATGTGGATAACTCTTGAAAAACTAAAATTGATGCTAACAGATGACACGGTTGTACCACTCCTTGGCATATGTTTATACAACTGCAAAGATACATCCATGTTTATTGCTGCTCTTTGCACAGTGGCTAAGGAATGGTAGCAGCCTAAGTGTCCCTCAGCTCACCAGTGGAAAATGAAAATGTGGTACATTTACACAATTCTACTCCACAGTAAAGAAAGACAAAAATGTTGACATTTGCAGGTAAATGGATGGGACTAGACACTGTTATGCTAAGTGAAGTAACAGTTGGAAAAACAAACAACTTACATTCTCCCTCACTTGTGGATCCTCACACAAACCCTTATATATGATGTGCTTCCTGCTGTAACCTCAGGAACAAGGGAGATGGAAAGGAACTAGGAAGGTAAAGGTAAAAAAGGAGCCTGAGAGAGGCGAAGAGCAGGAGACAGGTGTTACCGAGGAGGAAATGGGTAAAAAGGGGTATTTAAATGGGAGGGAAGAGGGAGAATCATGCAAGGAACTAGGGGATAAAGAGGAAGGAGATCCAGAGTGGGGAGACCAGAGGAGACCAGTACTATCAAGGGAGAAAGGGGGAGAATGGGGTATTTAAACTGGGAGGGGGCAGAGAGAGGGCTAAACAAGTAGAGAGTGAGAAGAGAGAAACTAATGCCTAGGTGGTATAAGAAACCACAGGGAAATGTATTAGTTAAAAACCCACTGAAATATTATACATACGATATCTCTGCATGAGTCCATGTGCATAGCTGAAGTCTACATAACAACAAACACAGGGCCAGACAGGGGAAACCTTCCTTGTATTTGTTGGCCAGGGTGATCTAAGAGATTCCCAGAATTACACAAGCTAATGCCACAGCCCTTGATTACCTTCTAGAACTTGAAGGTAAGACACTATTGCTGAAGACAGAATATACTTTGGATACAGAAGGCACCTGCCTAAAGGCTAGATCTCATAGCTGCTAAGGGAGAACATCAACTGATGGTCCAACACCAGCTTTAAGGCCTAATAACCACAACAGTTACCTCACACCAAACTACATTGTGGCATTAGTGGCTCTTCTATCTTGGGAGTAATCAACAACTACCTAATCTAATTTAAAGCTCACATAATGTGAGGTAACTCATGTGTGTTACTGTAAACGTAGCCAAATACACATGACTAGAGAGGTCAAAGAATGTAGAGAAACCCTAATCTGTCACATCCCTATTACTATGGGCTATATGGATCCTTATATTTATAGACAAGTGTGTCAGTCACTACTCATCAAAGAATCTTCTTTTGCAGCAGATGGAGACTTCTACAGAGTTCCACAACTGGTCACACACTGGGATTAAGTGTCTGTGAAAGGGTCAACCCTACGTGACACATCTACAGTGGAATCTCTACACCTCAGACTTCTGGAACATAGTTGAACAAGTGTCAGAGAGAACACTGATGCATCTGTCAACTCTCATCAGGAAGCTCCCTTATGCAACAGATGCCAGTAATCCAGGGCTCAGGGACCATTGTAGAAGAGGGACAGAAAGAGTCTAAGAGCTAGAGGAGGAGGTGCAGGACCATATGAAAATGGAGGCTTACTGGTTCTGGTGACCTTGTTCATATGAACTTGGAGCGATGGTATCAGCAAACTTCACCAGATAAAAACCCAGCATAGATCTGGGGGAATGGGCAGCAGACCCCAATCTCTGCTGAGGAACTACTGAGCCACTGATTACTAACGTGTGAGGAAGAGCTGATCTTAAAGGGAGTGAGTGACTCTAGGTAGGCTGACTAGACCCCAGTGTATGAACTTATATGAGGAAATGTCAGGTGACACTAACTTGACTCCATAGATCTTAACATAAATGACAGAATTACGAAATCCAGTGTATGCGGAGCTATGGGAGGGTGCCATTGGGGAAGGGGGATATACAGATGATTAAGATGTGTGGAAACAAAAAGTCAACAGAAAATAAATAAACATGATTAACATCGACACAAAGCTTAAATAAAAGATTAGCGTAAGTTAAAAAACATTTTTATAGGTCATTTCTGAAAATCTCTAGGAAACCACACTTACAGAGCTTGAGAGAACTCTTGCTCAATGGTGGCAGTGCCTCTGACAGATCCTGCTTCTGGAGAGTGTTTTGACTGTTCAGAAGACAACTCTAAACCTCGATGCACCTGTCCCTGATGCAAATCCACCTGACTGTCTTTTCTTCACATGTCTTTTATTGTAGACACTGAGAAGCTCTAAGATTTTATGTGTGAGAGCAAGAGAGGGAGAGAAAGAGAAAGAGAGGAAATCCAAACCATCACAGGCATCAGAGATAATGTGACCTTTAACAAAGTGGTTCACACTCACACCTGGAGGACATGGAGGGATTCTTTTTTCTGCTTTTAAGAAATGAACATCACAGATCAAAACCTGACTTAGAAAGACAGGTAAGTCTTAATCCATGTTCAACTGTCTTTTATGGAGAACTGGAGATCTGATTTGTGTGGTCTTCCAAGGATGTCTTAAGGAAACGGAGAGTGGATGCTCCATTTACTATCGATCTATCCAGTGCATGTTCACAGATACTCCTGGGTGACCAGGTACAATTGTGCTGGAGCTGAAAGTTTCATGACTTTCAGATGGTTGAGCCATACTCTCCAGGAGGTTTGTCCATACAGGTAATCACAAATGAACTTTCTGATCTGGGCTATCAATCTGAAAGTGCTATCTTGGTGGATATATAAACTTAGAAAATGGTGTCACAAGTCAGCTCGTCTAACCCTCAGTGTTTGAAATGTGTAGTCTCACAATACATCATAAAGAAGCAGATTCAGAATCAGTGAAAATCACAAATCAATTAGTGAAATGAATTAAAAATGGAAACTTCCCTAGTTATGAGGTGTTGCAAGTAAATCAGCTGCAAAAATTTAGGCAAAAATGTCAGTCAGTTACTTAGAAAAAAAAAGATATTCATGAAGCCAAGGTTTATTATCAAGGCGAATTTCCCCTGTAAGTGAGAGAAGCTACCTTAGGCCTATCTCCTTTTGATTACAATTTCAGCTCATTGGGTAAAGAGTCTGCTGTGTAAGCATGAGGACCCATCCCCCAAGCCCCAGCATCCCCATAAAATGCTAGACAGGGCAGCACAGGCCTGCAGTCCTAGAGCTGCGAAGGGAGGGCTACGGTGGTCCTTCAGCTCACTGGCCAGTTAGCCTAAAAGGTGAGTTCTTATTCCTCGAGAGACCTTGTTCCCCAAATAAAGCAGAGAGTGCGCTGAGACTCTGTCTCAAAAAATTAGGTGAAGAGAGACAGACACTGAACATTTACCTTTGGCTTTAACATATACACCCATGGGTGAGTCCAATCACATACATACACAGGTGCGTACACACACACACATACACACACACACTAAAACACAAGCAAGACCATTTCCATTCATCATGACAATACGCAATTTCTTATGTGACAATTTATCAGTTTTCTGTTCAGTGTTTAGCCAAAAATAGATATGACTTGTGGTCTGGGCAAAACCCCATAGCGTGGAGCCCATATTTAGTTTTCAGACTTAAAAGTGGAAGTTTCATAAAGATCATCTTGACATATTTTGAATATATTCTTCTCTAGTTTTTGAACAAAGCCACATCTGTAGATAGCATCCCTCTGCCTTACAGACTCTGGTTAACCCTAGCCATCTCCTGCCACTTTCCTGACTTGGTTAGATCAGTGAAGAGGTTTGGATGAGATCCCCAGGCAGAAAGCAGAAGAAACTGCTCATATGTCTCCAGGGCAGCTGCCTTGCCAAAACTTGTGTGGCATCTCCAGGGCACAGTCAGTAGCCTGCTAAAGTTAGAGAGTAGCCATGAAATCCCCTGCTGAGGCTCCTCTCATGCATTTAATCTCCTTTAACACCCCTCAATAAAACAAAACTAAACTTTCTTGTGGGATAGTGAGGCAGGTGGTTGAGACTTATCAAGACAGCTGGGTAGAGACAACAGCTCCTTTTGAAGTGCTCTTGTGGAAGCTATGCCCAAAGCCCTTTAGAGCCAGGCTGCCTTCCAAGTAAACAGGGCTTCTAGGAAGAGCCATTGACACCCTGGTTCAGAAGAGAGGGGAGGAAATCAGAGTTATCAGCCATGGGGGATTTGCAGGCATTTCTGAGATGAGAGAGACTGATGTGGATGGTTCTCCTGGAATGCATCAGGGCTCCCCCGTGAGCCCCCCTTCACGCTGCCTGCCATAAGGAGGCTGCTGAGAATCGTTCAAGCCAGTTAAAGAAACTGCACAGACACATTAGCTCACAAATCCTTACTTCTTCTCTCCTTTGTACCATTCGAAGGCCGGCGGAGGCACACCTGCGCCTTCACACCTTATCAGTCCACTACGTCCGGGGGTCACGGTGCCAGACTTAATTTCCTGAATCGTAGGAGCAACTGAAAAAGAAACAAAAACACCCTGGTGGGTAAAGAGAAGTAATCTTCGGCAGAGATATCACACACACATATTTTTATTCCTTCTGTATTCAAAGCAATCTCGTGCCTGATAGGCCACTGCATCACAGCCCCTGCGTTTTATTCTTCAAACAAACACCAGTCATTTTCAGCTCCATTTTTCAAGTTGGACAATAGATGGATGTTCCCTGGCAGTGCAGAGTAAATGCAATACATTTTGGCCTGGCTTCCTATTGGAAAAATAGCGTGGTTAGGGGAGAACTTCATCTGTATCCGGTCAAACCACTCTCTGGTCACACCTCTTCTTTATTGAGCGGTCACCGGCAGCCCGTCACTGGCTTCCTGTTTTATGTCTTTGGTTTCAGCACAGTGATGCTTTGAGCTAGATGGTATGGTTCTCAATTTACAAGTGTAAAAACTCAAATTCAGAGACGTTAAATGACTTCAGTAGCATCACCGAGATGCAGAGAATTTGAAGTTAGCCACAGAGACTCAAACAGAATTGGTATTTGGGCTTTTCTGCTTTAGCCATGAATGACTTTGTGGTTTGTCTCCTTGCATTTCTACAGATCCAGAGCCCCTGACCCCAGAGACTCCCCTGTAATGCCAAACCACATCCTTCACCCACCAAGTGACCACTGAGCCTTCAACCTGGAAAAGTGTTTCTAGAAGTTCACTTGCCCCGGTAGACCCCACTGTGACTCCAACTAATGCCTTCTTCTCTTCATGGGTTGTTGCCAGTCACCCAAACCACATCCTTCATCTACCACATGAACCTTCAACCCGACCAGGCATTTCTAAAAGTTCAACCAAGTCAAATTCTTGACACGAGCAGATGGGCATCAATGGGGGAGGCACTGAGTTAGACTACAAACAGGAAATGTGATAGCTAAGTGGTTTAAATACAGTGTAAAAGTGCTTGGAGGTGATATATAGCAGAGTAGACTGTTGGTCCATCCTTGCCTGGCACTTCGCTGGACCCTGGGTTTGAGCGCCGCACTGCTGGGAAGGGCAGAGAAAGGAGATCAGCAATGCGATAACCAAAGTTCACACAGCAGCTCTGTCAGAGCTACGGTGAAGTGTGGAAGGGTTCATCCGTTTTCATAAACTCTTTCCACCGGTGCCTATGAACAGAGAGCTGCACCTCACTGAGAAGGAAGGTGTTGAAAGACTAGATAGAGGTGAATGCATTGGCTTTGTGGATATCTAAAGAAAGCCTTCCAGGTAAAGAGAGCAGCTTGCTATGAACCCCTGAGACCAAGCAATTCACATTGGTGGGTGAGTCACCAAAGTCAGTGCCTCACGAACTGAAGGGGAACAGGATGGAGACCAGAAGAGAACTTTGAGGGTTGTCGAGGGTCAGACTTCAATGTGAGGAAATGTAGCTGCTACATCTCCCCACGACCACACCCTAGTACAGAGGGCCATCGTCTGGCTTGTGCTTTACAAGCATCACTGGTTACTGACCTGAGGAAAGGCCCATCTGAGACCAGAAAGGAAAATGAGGAATGACTTTTGGACCATCTGAGCAAGGTATACAATGCCCACAATCACACAGGGATGCGGCAGAAGGGGATGGAAAGTGGCTGGGTTTGGCATCCATTGAGAAGTTGGAGCCCATGACATCTCGACAGAGTGTGAGACTAGGGGATGAGGAGGTGACAGACTTCATTGGCTTAGGCAGCTTGAAGGTTTGCCAGAATACCATTCACAGAGAAGGGAAGAATCAAGCAGAAGAAATTGAAGGGAAATTTAGGAATTGGATGAATATGTCTTTTCACTAGTATTTGCATTTCCTCTAAGTCCTTAACATAACACCCAGTTCAAATAACACTATACAGTTTGATAGAACTGGACTGGAAAGCTGAAGATGATGTAAATACCAGCTAATTAAACGTTTAACCCAAGGGAGCAGGTGCAGTAGATGCATTTGATGTTAAGTCTATGGTTTAATGTGATTTTATTCCACTATGTTGTGAATATAAAAACATTAAGCACTCTTACCGAAGAACATTGCTTTTCTTTCAGAAAACACCTGACTGAATTAACCATTTTCCATTCCTGATACTTCATTTTGAAATTATAGAATCTCTGTTCTCTGCAATGTTATTCTCAATAGTAAAGATTCACTTTATAGATTGAGAAAAATAATTTCAGAGTAATATTTTTTTATTGAAGAACTTGCTAGTAACTTGGTGAAAAATGAGTATCTTTTCCAAGGATGCTGAATGAGAAAATATTGTGAGAAATTATATATGTACATACAATTAAATATCTGCACATATATATGTGTACAGACCCCCCCCCAAAGCAGCATGAGGGACCTCTGAATAATCTTAACTCATTGGTGAATCAAGGATTTATGCCCCTTGCAAAATACAGCCGTATATACAGAAGGTGTCTCTATCAAATGCCTAGATCCAGTGATTGTTTCTGGAGGGAGGTAAAGAGGCATGTTCAGTGTTGTTCTCAGACACGTTCGCCCCCTCTTCCTCGCACGTGCAGGCTGCAGTCTTTTATTATATCCAACTATTATTGAAGATAAAAGAACCATATGCAACAGGCACTCCAGCACAGGCTTCTATTGATGACCTGGTTAGCTTAATTACTCTCCCGTTTGTCAAGGGGGCCATGACTCATTACCAACAAAAGCATGAAATCCGGAACATTGCCTGAATACCCAGGCGTAATGAACCGAAATAAAAACCTAATTCGTCATTAAGAGGCTTTTATACAGTCCGGTGTGCAGATGGCCAGGCGCTGCGTTCTTTACCGCCAAAGTTAAAGAGCCAGGAACCTGTGATTTGGAAGCATTTGGGGCAGCACTGATGGACAATGCTGAAAGACAGATGAAGTGTCACACAGAGCGTGGGTAGGGAATGAGCAGATGATGTGCTTAAGCAAAGGTGCTAGGAACACTGTGTGGTCCAGTGGCAAAGCGCAGTGTGCTATGCAGGGGGCTGTTGGGGAGATTTCATTTTGTGTGTATAGTTGTAAGTTTGAACCTACAGGTTCTACTGCCTTTTCTTAGGGACATGAAAATTGAAATACTTAATCATATTACTTCCATTACTTGGGAAACTGCGAGGAATGCAATGCATCTAATTATTTAATTTCATTTATTCATTAGTTAAAATTTTGTATTAGAGAGCTCAGTAATGAACTAATAAAATCCCTGGCCTGTCAGAGCTGTTCCAGATGGATGTGGGGTAGAGGAAGAAGGAATAGCCAAGGGTGGGTGACTTCCTAGCTTTTTGGTAAGATTTAGATGGAGAAGGACTGGTGGGGGTAAAGCGTCAACCCGTGAACGCCACGAGGTGGGCTGTGTTGTCCATCTGACACACCCAGGAGGAGGTCACCTCCACCGAGGCATTGCTTCCATGGGATTGCACTGTGGCCATGTCCGTCAGGCATTTTCTTATTTCATATCTGATTTGGGAGGGTCCAGTCCACTGTGCATGGTGCCAACTCTCAGCAGGTGGCCCTGAGTTGTATAAAAAAGAAAGCCAAGCAACAGATCCAGAGGAGCAAGTTAAGAAGTAGCATTCTTCCCTGATCTGCCTCACAGCTCCTGCCTCCAGGTTTCTGCCCTGCTCAGTCTCTTGTCTGCCTTCCTCAGTGTTGGCCTCTCACTTGCAAAGTAAGATGAAATAAACCCTTTCCTCTCCAGGTTGGTTCTGGTCAGTGTTTTATCACAGCAACAAAAGTAACTATGGCAGGGAAAGTACTCAGTGTGCTCTCCAGAGCCCAGTGTCCTCGCTTGCTTCTCTTTTTCTGTATTAAGTACCATGACTAAAAGGAACTTGGAGAAGAAAGGGTTTATTTGACTAACAGCTCACAGGGCCACTATCAAAGGGAGCCAACACGGGGATTCAAGACAGGAGCCTGGAGGCCAGAGCTAAAGCAGAGGCCAAGAGGAACGTCGTTCACTGGTTTGCTTCCCATGACGTGTTTAGCTACTTTTCTTATACAGCCCGTCTGCCCAGAGATGGCATTACCCACAGTGAGCTGGGCCCTCCTGTATCAATTATCAATTAAGACAATACCCCATAGACAGGCCCAGGGGCCAATCGATGGAAGAAATTCTTCAACTGATAGTTCCTCTTCCCAGGTGTGTCAACTTGACAACAAGGTTAACCATCACACTCAATGAAACGGTCAGTGGCTTTGAGAGGACTACCAGATGACACTGGTGTAGCCTGCAACCATGAGCCTGGTTTTGGAGAGTCTGAGAGCTCATGGGTGCCATTCCCACCCATGAAGATGCAGTTTGGGAGTTTTTTAGAAAAGGAATGGTATTTACTTGTACTCTGAAGATTCGTGGGTTGATGTCTGGAACAATGTTCAGAGCAGGTAGGGTGGTTGGGATCTGGTCTTGTATTCCTGGGGGTGATGATAAAGTCATTGATCACTCTACAAAATGGCTAGGAATTATAAAAAAATAATGAAATATATTTGTAAATTTTTACTGAACTTTTTATTTCATACAGAACATCTTAATCATCTTTATACCTCTTCCTACTTGGCACTCTGGCTTAGGACCCTCCCCCGACTGAATTTCATGCATTTATGATTAGGCCTATCGAGCCAAGTTAATGTCCTCAGCCATCCTTCAGTGCAAGTTCATCCACTGGGGTCTAGTCAGCCTGTTTAGAGTCATTCCTTTTAAGAAGATCAGCTCTTCCTCACACAGCAGTAATCAGCTGCCAACAGTTGTTCTGCTAAGACGGGGGCCTGTGGCCCATTTCCCCTGTTCTGTGCTGGGTTTTGTCTGAGTTTGCATGGTATTGTGCATGCTGACACCATTGCTGTAGGTTTATATGAACGAGGTCCAGGAGCCTGTACGGCTCTCTTTCTACATGGCCATATACCTCCTCCTTGGCTCTCATAGTCTTTCCGCCCCCTTTTCTCCAATGGTCTCATTCAGACTGGTAGGAAGCAGTCTAGGCCTAAGGTGGGGATGCAGACATGTTGTCAGGGTTTAACTAGTTAGGCAGAGAAAGTTTGGACCTGGAGCAGGAGACTGTAGCTGGTCAGGGTGCAGGGGAATCAAGATGTGTGAGCTAGATCTCAGCCAGGAAGAGCAGGAGGGGTCCTAGGTCTCAGATGGGGGTGGGGCAGGTGTGGTGAGTGTCCAAGTAGCTTGACAACAGCAATTCTACAATAAAATGCTCCATGCTTAAGAAATTAGACTGGAAAAGAGACTTAATGCTAGAACTCCAGTGACTGCTCACACAGCCCATCTCCGTCATTGCCGGATGCCCACCACCTTTACTGTGAGGTTTGGACCTGTGCAAAGCCTTCTATGAGTAGATCACAAAGGGGCACGCATGAATCTTGTATTTCTGTTCTAGCAACGGTTCTCTGTTCCATGGAGACTGGGCTGTGGTCCATTCCAACGTAATATTTCAGTGACACCAAAGTAAAAACAGAGAAGGTAAATACGCTCCTCAAATTCATGAGAACAACAACAGCGTTCTTCATGGTAACTGGTAGGTGTACACCGCTGACATTTAAGCACAATACCCTTGTGCCAAATTGAACGTGTCTGTAAGCCAAAGCAACTTCGGAGTGAAAAAGATTCGATTTCATGGGAATGTCATTAGACAGATGTACAGACATGCGAAGAACAGATGTTGGGGAATGCCAGCACAAAGGTCAATGAGGGGTGTTCAACACCTGTGTGATTAGAAGTTCAGCAAAGAGGAGTCTTTCCTTTCTGTCTGCTCTGTGGGGTGAGTTTGCATTGTTCAGCCTGTCAGTTCAGGAGAAAGATAATGAAAGGTTCTTCTTCCAAAACTCCAGGCTCTGCAGGTGCAAGCTACAAATCTCTCCACTTGGCACTCAAAAGCCTAATCAGGAGTCATTTTCTTAGTGATGCAACAGTAGCCCAAAGACCTTCTTCTTTTGCCACTTTCAGTGGGAGATTTGGTTACTCACAGCCTTGTGATAAAAAGTGACTGAGTCAAAGAATTACTTCAATAGACTTCCAAAACCAAGGTGGGTCAGTGAATCTTTGGAGATGCAATGACAAATAGTTGACTACTATTAGTGTACCTCAACATGAAGGGCATTGATGTGGGCGTGGTTTAAATAGCTACAGTATAGTACAGAACCATGCCCAAGGAAGCCGGAACTGTAGATTTCCCAAAGAGAAGGAAACCATACAGAAATCAGCCCTGTAGGATCTAAGTATAGTATCACAGTAAGAAAGCTGGATTTCATTTATGTGACAGAATTCCTGGGTTAAAAGAAAGCAATCTTGGTCAGATAGTCTCTGAAAAATTATTAAGGGTGTCCAGAAATCATAGCATACAAGACAGGCTCCATCCTTTGTGTGTGTGTGTCTATGTGTGCCCAAACCCAGGACTTTGTGTTTGCTATGGAGGTTAGCAAGTGCTGTATCACTGAGCTACACCTGACACCTCAGTCTATGGCTATTACAGATGAATATGGTGATAATTGAAAATGTCTTCTTTGAAGGCAGGCAGAAACTCAGTATACAAAGAATGACAATCTTTCAGAGTCTTTAGATTTCCCAGAAACAGACCACAGTGTCAGGAAACTTTCTGAAAGGAAATATGTGCTTGTTTTATCAACAAATTTAACTCCAAGGGGAGCTAAGAACATAGTATGTTATTGCTGAGAAAAAATAAATATTATAATCATAATGTCAATAAAAACCAAACTACCAAGATATATAACTGAATCCTAAGCTGCATGACTTAAGGATATTTACATTAATTCACCCTCTGGTCAGCATTCACAAGGCATGAAAACAATAGGCCTTGTAATATAGATCCACCCTTCCCCAAATCTTGAACTTCTAGACGATGGTGAAAGAGTATAGCAAGAATCCTTTACTTACAGCCAAACAAAAGTGGCTTTACAACTGCTCATGTTAAATTCTTTTAAATCTCAATTTTCTCACCTGCAAAGTAAATAGTACCTACTTCCTGGGACTGCTGTACAGGCAATATGAAACAATTCATCCGAAGTGCTTGCCTTAGTGCATCGAGTTAACAGTCAATCAAACATTATCTAAAGCAGGAATCATCACCAGGGAACGAGCAGTATTGCCTTGCTCCCTTCCTGAGCATGAAATTGTGTTAAGATACAAAATGAAAATTGAGTTGTTTTTTTTAAAGCATTCTTATACTGAAAGCCTGTGGTTAACGTGGTTGGAAGTTAGTTTAGTATAGTACTATTTCCTCTCCCAGAATTCTACACACATACTGCCTTTTACTACAGTTTGTCAAGAAAATCTGTTCAGAAGACAGACCTTGCCTTGGCTCTGGAATATAGTATTTACACCTTGAAATGGGAGAGAACACGGAAAACATATGCAGCATAAACTTATGCCTTCTTGAAAGACTCAGACTGTGACAGTGGAGTCTGTTTGGTCAGCCATGATCAATGCATTGATTCAGTTAAGCTTTTGATGAGGCTATTTTCTTTTTCCCAGGAATGACAATGATTAATGGAAGTTCACATGTAAATCTGACCTTATATTTTTATCAAATGCTTTCTGTACAGTATGACAAGGATTTAAGGTATGATTCCTGATTCTCTTATATTCCTAAAATTATAGAAAAAACACAAAGTATCTGGTTAAAAAAGTTTTATAAAAAAAGATACACCATTGTCTATTAAATTTGATTTTAAGTGCATTAGTGAAGGCCTTGATCTGGTCTCTTAAACTCACAAAGAAAAATATGTTCATAATTTGAAACTACAGCATAAGTGATTCTTTTCCTATGCTTGAATCTCAAGATAGTCATATTTAACTGTTTTAAAGGGGTTAATTCTCATGGTGCAAATATCATGGTGGTACAAATATCATGAAAATGTGGTAGTGAAGGGACTGCAATATAGGAAGTCATTGGAGGAGAGAGATGGAGAGGAGAGAGAGAGAGAGAGAGAGAGAGAGAGAGAGAGAGAGAGAGAGAGAAAAGACTTGTGATTCATGAAGAATGAGAAAAATCACAGAAAGAAGACTGGAACACGTGAGCTCTTAGGCAGACCCCGTTCACATCATAGATAAGAGGGGCTCAGAATTGACAAGGCCACATGGTAATAGTGATCTCCTGTCGGAAGTGCCCACTGGAGAGGCACAAATGCAGCCACTGTAAGATAGGCCTGAGGTTTCGTGGGCCACCAGCTGTATCAACAGGAATTAACTGGTTCCATGTTTTCTAAACTTTTGATCTTTAGGCTTTACATGGTGTGACTTACCATACTGAGATCATAGCAAGCGACTGATCTGGATACAGTGGACAAGCCTGGAGGGATCACCAAAAAGCACATTCCCTCTGGGGAAATCATCAAATCCAGACTCTCCAAGAGCACATTCCCTCACAGCACACACAGGCCTACATCGACACAATGTATTCCATTAAAGGATTACTAAAATAAATAGTAACGATTCTCTGGGCAAAAATACAATGTATTCTTTTCATTGTGAATTTCATGACATACAGATCATTTAGTGACCCTCGGGAAAGTAAAGATAAGGAAAATGCAGATATACCTGTAAAACATGAACATGTTACTGGGGGCTTTTCCCATGGGAAACCTGTTTCTAGCTTATTAATTATTAAAAACATGCTGTAATAATTTCTATTATGATGTTATAAATAATCTTATAAAAAGACTGGTATTGATCTCTCAAAATGTGATTGCACTGAGACTGGATACACAGCCCAGAACCCTGCAGTCAGCCAACCTGAACAATGAAACCAGAAGTGGTACACGTGGTAATGGATGGACCCTTTCCTTAGGCCGGCTCCCCCTGAGATTCTTTCCCCTCTGACCTCAGGGTCCACTTTTTCCCAAAGCCCCACAAGGCATGTATGAGGGAATTGTGGGCTGGAAGGATTTCAGCCTTACAAAATAAGGAAGAAATTGCTTTCTTAATTGACTGAATGGTTTATTACTTCTTCTTGTTACTGTGGCCTTCAGTAATCTTAAAATAGAACATTGACACGTTTATTAAAATTCAGTTATTAAATTGTTTAATTCTGAAGAATGAATAATTCATATTGCTAATGGAGTCTAAAGAAGGATTTTACAAACATACTGTCTTGCAGGAAGAATAAAGATCTGAGTAGCTAGGGAGAGGAAGAGAAATTAAAGAAAAACATAACTTACATCGTAGAAAGTCTTCAAACTGTTTATTTCTCTGTGTTACCCTCCATATCAGATGACTAAGGGGGATGAGAGAAGTCCAGCAAGATTATTGAAAGTATGTCCACTGAAGAATAAACTAAAAACGCCGATTCCCTAGCATATCGGTGATTTTTCTTAATGCTGTGATCATAAATGTGAGCAGAAGGAATTTGGAGGAGAGGCTCATTTTGTCTCTCAGTATGAAAGGAGACCGTCCATTAATGGAGGAGAAGGCATGCTGGCTGTAGGCTCTGTGGCAGCTGTCTGTTCACAGGTGGGGGAACCAGGAAGCAGAGAATAGACCACAAACAGCACAGGCATAAGGCTCAAGGTCAGACCCCCAGTGACCTGTAACTAGCTAGCCCCATCTTCCAAATACTTAACAACCTCCCACACAGTGCCACCGAGTGTTCAAACACAGGAGCCAGGGGGGCACAATTTACACCCACACTCAAACACCTACTATGAAAATGAACATCAAGCCAGAATGACTTTTACGTCTGTGTACTTTGAGGTGGGAACCAAACATATGCTCGCTTTGTGTTTCCTGGAAGATGTTACGGTGGGTGTCTCCACGTGGGTCGGAGGTTAAACATGCTTGCCATGAACTCCCCAACTAGGATCTGGGGAGAAGTGGGGGTGGTTGTCCAAGGGAGACACGATCTTTCTTCTTATTTAAAAGCCCATGTTTATTCTTCTGTTCATGGAGAAAGAAAACCACACTAGAACACACACAGTCCAGTAGTGGGGAGAAAGGATGAGAAGGCAAAGGGGGGCGGGAGCAGGTTACCTATGAAGAGCGAGTCTCAAGACACTCGTGGGAGGACCGGGCATAGGAAAACTATAATTTTCAAAGAAAGGGTATGAGGTTTGGGGGACTTTGAATATTTTACAAAGAAAGCAAATATCATCCTTTGGGCAATGACTACATAAAAACATGGCGTGAGGCAGGTCTGCCTAACAGCAAAAGTGATTTGACGGCTGATGAAGAGTGTCAAGAAAGAAGAAACCACATCAGCAAGATTAGCCCGTAAGGCTGTCGGCGGAGATGCTGGTCTTCCTTCCTCCTCACAAACATCCTCTAATGCAGCTGAAGCTGTCCTCAGGACATCAGACTCACGCGGGGCCCCTCACTCCCAGTCGCTGCATGTTCTGTACTCCCTGCTCCTCCTTAAAAGCTTGTTGCCGACCAGTAATTTCAGAAAGCATTGCTGTGTCCTTTCAGGGTCTATACTTGTGCTTAAAAACCATGTTGATTCTGAAGGCCATCATGCAAGCCAACACTATCTTTTGTATTTTAAAACTCATTTTAATTGGCACAAAAATTGTGTCAGGGAACGGGGTAGAGTGTGTTAGTAGGTACCATATCCCTACAATGCTTAGTGACTCCACCGAGGGATTGAGCTTCCTTCTCCTTCTATGTTCTTGGTATTATCCTGAAGTGCTAGTGTCTTCCCTGAGGTTCCCAGGTTGACCTCATTCCCTCTGCGTATGATTCTTTCAGCTTTTCTGTCAGTACATGTGAAGTTCTCCTTCCTTGCAGAGCAGTACCTGGCTTTTCCCGTCGTTCTATCAAACATTACCTGGCCTCTCCTGTCAGACTCTGTCAGAATTGTTACAATCCCTGAGGCCCCAGTGTCTGTCCTTCTCACAATGTCTGTGACAATGCCATGTTCTCTCTCTCTCTCTCTCTCTCTCTGGCACTATAACGACTTTGAATTATGTTACTTAAGGAATTCATTCTATGAATGCCTGCTCTTCAAGGCCTTTATCCTTAGCCTCGAATGCCCATCAAATATCTGCATGTCTTACTTGCTTCCTCATTTTCTGGAAGCTGCTGCTCAAATTCTACATCAGTAAGGAGGCCCTCCCAGGCCCCTTGCATGAATGAGAACCCACAGTCCAGAGTCCTCTCCTGCCCCTGTTTCCACCGCAGTGATCCCTGCATATCATTCTGTCTTTCCTTCACTTGCCAGTTGTTGTCTCTCAGTAGAATGTGCAGTCCACAAAGGAAGATGCTTTATGGTGTTTAGTCCTGATGCTTTATGGCAGTGCCTGAAAGATTGTAGGCACTTAGTAAACCACAATACATTATGATTGTTGAATGATAACAAACAGAATAACTGCTCAGTTCTTTGCACTGCAGAAATGCTTGCTACCCTGACTTAGACCCAGGAAGATGTCCTACAGCTAAATGTCTCATCTGAGCAGAACACTCCTGTGGTATTGTCTCTGAATGCTTAACACTTCTAATGTAAAAAAAATTAAATTCTCTAATTCTCTAATGCTGTGTGCCTCAAAAAGTAATAATGGAATGTCTGCTGACATAGATCTTCATATTTTGGGTAAGTTTTACTGCAAAAATGCTTCATGTTTTTATCTTTCTATGTAGTTGAATATACACACAAATATATACATTTTAATTTATCGTACTGACATGGCACCTGGGTTAGATATGAATCAGAGTATCTGAAGTGGTTCATATTAGAGTCTCAGTGTGGTATGTTACACTGCATTGCATGGGACACTAGACACTCAAATACTGTTTGCCCAAGCTACAGAACTCTAGAAGACTCCATCAGAATATATAAAATATCTATGGCTCCCATCAATATGTTTTGACTTGAAAGAACTCAGTTGACCATGTGGTTAGTGCTGTGTTTTCCTCAGTGACAGAAAATAATCTCTCTCTCTCTCTGTCGTGTGTCCATTCTCTGCCTCTGCATGGCTCTGCATAGCTAATACAACAGCCCAGTCATGCTCATTATCAGTGGAGCTGAAAACTCCTCTTACATAAGCAGGCAGAGGGAAGCCAGTATTTGCCAAGGAATTATCCTTGTAGCCAGAAGATTCCCAGGTCATTCATTTTCAGTTTCTTCCACACCGAAGTCAAAACGAAACGAGATGCGAGTCTGCCCTGAAAAGGCTCACTCTACTCGCTACCAGTTGTTTTTCTGTTGCTATGATAGAGGCCCAGGACTGAAGGCAACTTCTAGATGAGTCTACTGTGGCTTACAGTTACAGAGGGATTAAAAGTCCCTGGCCACAAAGCAGTTTAGCAAGTGGTGGGTGTGGTCGCTGGAGCAGGAAGCTGAGAACACACACCTCCATCACAGGAGAGGAGAGGGAGACCCGGAAGTGGGGTGGGTATGAGCGTCCAAGTCTGCCCCCAGTGACGCACTTCCTCCGTCATTGCCGTACCTCTAAATCTTCCCAAAGAGCTCCACCACCTAGGTCCATCTGTCCAAATAACCTGAGCCTATGAAGTGTCTAAAGTTAACTGTGAATTCCAAAGTAGTTCAGTGTGAAAAAAATTAAATGAAGATATATCCAGAGAAGAAACTAAGTAGCAGATCTCAGCAAGTGCTTCCTATAAAATCCAGGGACGGGACAGGCAGTGTGTCAGGAAACCCAGGGACGGGGCAGGCAATGTGTCAGGAAACCCAGGGACGGGACAGGCAGTGAGTCTGAAAGGGGTCATCAGAGGTCCTAGTGAGACACTGGTGCAACCCCCCATGGGAATGGTTCACCCTTCGTCTGTGACCCTGTGGGTGTGGAATACATTTGGCAATGGAGAGATGTGCATTTCAAGGTCATCTGTGAACTCCACACCCAGTCTTCTTGCTCTCTTCCTGTTTATTTTGTGGCAAAGGGTAGACCAAAACCATTCCTACCCTAGAGAAGCATAAGATTCTAAGCAAAGAGGAACTTGCCAGCTCTGTGTCATAGCCTCTGTTTCCCCGAGGTAATATACAGTGTCAGGAATACCATAGACACTTAAATATCTTTGTTAAATAGATGAATCTACTGAAAGAACCTATTATTCACATGGAACACTGCCATTCTAGGCCATTTCTGTGATTTACTCTCCAAGAGGAGAGGTGGTCAGAGGACAACTTGCAGAGGGTTGATTCTGTCTTCCACCGTGTGGATCTGGATGTTGGACCCAGGTTACCAGTCCGGTAGTGCCTGGTAGCGCCTGGTAGAGCGCACTTTTACCCTCTGAGCTGGCTCATCACACTCTCCCAGGACTTTTCAATTTAATGCAATTAAATTTCAAGGAGTTCACTTTCCTGTGGACCACCTTCCTGTGTTCGATGGCTAAATTGCTTGTTATATGGCTAAGTATGTGTATCCATGCCATTTTCTAATAACACATTTCTCATGAATGACTTAAATTGTAGTGAGTGAAGATATAGAATTTCTTTGTTCATATTATTCACCTATAATTTCATCTAAAGCTAAAACTTGCCCCGACAACATTATAAATTATAGACATATAGAGCTGAATTGTGATTAAATAAATGGATATACTTGTTAAGGATCTAGATGTTTATTTTGACCAAAAGTCTTTTATTAGTTGGATCTGAAAATGCATCCGAAGTTCAGATAATCTAATCACTATGTGTGCAAACTGAAGGATGGGGTTTGTAAACATGGTCCTTGTGCACTGGGGACACAAGAAGCAGTTTGTTTGCTTATCCAGGACTCAGGAGTGTGCGTTCCAAAGCACTGGGAAAAGTGTTGGGTGGTTTTGCTGCTGTGGTCATTCCTTAACATGGGTGTTTTGTTTGGATTTCAGTTTCCTGTTCTAAAGGGAGGTTGGGTACTGGGAGGTGGGTCTGACATGCTGGAAAATTAAGTTGGTCAAGATAAGGCTCCATACTGGGCTTATTATCCACATCTGCCTTCCAGGGCATTCCACTGTGGGGTCCAGGGTAGTTCCGCATTCTTCATACTGAAGGAATCCTATGAAGTGGGCCAGGCACAGCATCTAATAACCCTGGATGTGATCTGAAGCACCGTGTGTATGTGTGTGTGCCAATGTGTATGTGTGTGCAAGCATGTGTGTGCATGTGCGCAAGTGTGTGTGTGCACACGTGTGCGAATGTGAGTGTATGTGTGTGCAAGTGTCTGTGCATGTGTGCATGTGTGTGTATGTGTGTCTGTGCGAGTGTGCATGTGGGTCCACATTTGCACTCCATTTCTTCCAAAATGGAAGAAAGCCTGGATTTGGTAATGGAACCAAATGTTCCAACATATAATTGATAAAGAAAACAAATGCAGGGACTTCCCAGCATTCACCTGGCTACAGAGAACATGTAAAATCCCAGGTAGGACCGGTTTTGTCTTTCAACATTTTAATGAGCTTTGAGACTTTCAAGCATATTAGTTATGTTACTCTAATTACTCATTATAATTCTAATGTGCATTTTATATTTAATTACAGTGCTTAAAAAGATTTGGTATGGACAGTAAATTATTATAACTAGCATGTACATAATGATTATGAACTGCCTTTATTAACTTTTACACCAGCATTCAGTGTTGGTAACTCTCAGTTTCACCTTGGTGATTAACCACATTGTCTGATTAAACAAATATTTGTGTGAAATTAATTATAAATGCCAAAAATCAGTGTCCACATTTTTTTTTGCTTTTGTCAATTTTGATCAAGCTTTATTTTCCATTTCCTGAGCTGATTCTATTACTAGAAAAGCTCAATAAAAAACCTTAAGTATTATTTTTTCTTAATTATTTAAGGTATCTTGGGCTTGCTAAGATATTTCAGTAGAAATTCTGATGCCAGATAAAGAGAGAGTTTCTACTATGGTGAGTGATTAAAAAAATACTTCTCCCATGTAGACAAACAGCAATTCTCTTTCCATCCTGTGTGATGCATTTCTAATAATTGTATGGGGCATGCACCAAACCATTCACATGAAAGAACCAAACACAAGTTGCTCAGGCTCATTTTCCATCCTTGAAATTTAGTGCAGGACTTGGTACTTGGTAGGCAGCCTCTGCACGCGCTCCATAACGAGTGCAGTCATAAGAGTTTCTTAGAATTTGCCTTTCCTTTGAAAAAATACTAATCCAAACTAAAATATGAGTCTATTCAACTGTTACAGATGCATCTGTGGCATGTGACTCAGGCAATGCCTCCTATTTTAGGCAGCAGGGCTCCTGAGAGCATTCCAGAATTAGCAAGCAGATCTTTAGCAGGGAAGAGCATGAATCTGGTCCTCTCTGTGGTATGACTGTTACAAGCCTGGAGGTCAAAGCAGGTCTGTTAGGTTAGCTTATGGCCAGTTACTTGCAGTGGAACTCTGGGCATGTCTATCAACATATTAAAAATATAGCATTTATTTGCGTGTGTGCATATGTGCGTGTGTGTGCACACAGATGAAGGTCCGAGGACAATTTGCAAGCGCTGAACTTCTCCTTCTACTACATGCACCCTGAGGATCAGACTCATGTTGTCAGGCTTGGTGGCCAGGGCCTTTAGCTGCTGAGTCATCACTCTGGCTCCAAATATGTCAACATTTTAAAACTTTAATTCTTGGCTTTGTAACATAGGGATGACGAATTATGCCCAAAGGAATCGTGGATGTGAATGAGAGAATGCATGTTAACAACGAGCACGGAGTACAACAAATCCTTCAAACTCAGGAGCTGTTGCCCAGTCTCAACTGCCATCCTGATCCAGTGAGGACCTGCTGCTACCTTGTCAGAGTGAGTGTCCAGCCAGTGTCTCCCGCAGCTCCCCTAGATGGTCTGTACACTGGTGAACGTGGTATGGACCTGCATGATATATGTACACATTACGTATGGATGGCACACGTTCATATGAGTGTGCAAACGAACATACAAGTATTAAAATCCACTAGATGTACACAGCTTATCATTTTGGATATAATAATGTCCTGTGCCCTTGACCTGAGTTCCCAGTCTTCACATAATCTTATGACAGCGGCCATCTGCTGACCTTTATGATACTTATTTCTACATGTTACAAATTGATATTAGATTCCTATAGTACTCTTATTAATAAAACTGTGTGTGTAACTATTTTGTATCATGTGAATTATATTCCAGAATTATCTACTGGGAAGTATCGCTATCTTTGTAGCATACTACTACTGTTAAAACCCCATTACTTACAATTGTACTATTACATCCTATCTCCTTAAATACATTATAATCTCTGAGATTGGGTTTAATTCCTTGTTATTGGTTTATTATTTATAGGTAAACAGTGAGCAGAACTAAATATTGGTTACTATTGGAGAGCCTTTGTGGTTGGCATTGATAAATGCTTATCACACGAAGTGCACAGATGACTGAGTTACAGTTTTCCACTCTCAGTCTATTGATTTATGAGAAGGCTTTTCTAGGATTATCTTGTCTTATTTGAATATTTGTATTGAATTTTATGCATTTTATACCCAGCATCTCAATCATCTCTATAGCCACATCCCTACACTTCTCCACTGGTGTCCTCTCATAGTGTCCACTGGATTTCATGCAGTCTGTCATTTATATTAAGACCTCTATAGGGTAAAGTTAGTGTCCCCAGATGTCCCTCAGTGGAGTCCACTGAGCCTAGTCTGCCTACCCAGAGTCCCTCCTTCAAAGATCAACTCTCCGTCACCCAGCAGTCATCAGCCTTCTGTAGTTCTTGGGCTAAGACTGGGGTGTGCTGCCCATTTCCCCAGTTCTAAGCTGGTTTTGTCTGCTAGAGTTTGCATGGGCCTTGTGCCTGCTGACCCCACTGTAGATTCATGTGAGCAGGGTCCCAGGAGTCTGTAAGAAAGCTCTCTCTGTAGGAGAGATGTATGTAGTGATGAAATGGGCCATGAAACTTCTGTTCACTCGGTTCAGTATCTTCATGAGCATTCCTTATCTCCATCGGATGATTAAATCCATGTTTACTGTCCCACACCCAGTGATTAGCGCTTTGCCTAACCTCCCTCAGAACAGCTTCCTACTGCAGCAAACAGCAGTTACGGCAGAAAAGCAAAACTGGTCAGAGTGCAAGTGTGTGAGGGCGGGGTGGGGTGCTGGGCCTCCAGGTGGGATGCTGGGCCCATGGTGGGGCCCGGTAGCACCTTCCCCCGACAGCTCAGAGAACACGTGGGAAGAACCCCTTCTCATCTCAAGGATGCAAGAGGCAGAGGTCAGGGAGTTATGCAGCAAAGAGATGTCTTCTGGACATGTCCTCATTGTATCCAGCCGTGGTTTTCTTTACAAGGCCTGCACAAGATGGGGTGTATCAACATTTCACAGAGGATGAAGGAGGGACCCATGAGGCCCCATCCCTCTCTAGACACTTCTGACAATTGAGGGCTGTAGGGAGGGCTACATTTTCTCCAGCGACATACCCATTGATAAGATGCCCTTCCCCCGTGAATATCTCTCACCATGCGTGGGCAGGGAATGTCATTGATCTCAGTGGACCACACACACAAGGAAGACTTAAAAGTTGGAGCGGGGGTTCTGAGATGGGGGAGGCGAGCAAAGCAAATGATGACAGAGATTCATTCTATAAACATGGGAAGCTGTGAACAGAGTAAGGAAGTATGACTCTGCATCTTTCAAAGCATCTCTAATGAGTCCTGCTCTAACAATTCTCAGCACCCCCTCCCCTGCCCCCTGACGTCCAGCACCCCAGTCTCATGCAGGAACACCTGCTTCCATAACTGGTTGGTATTTTTCTCTTTTCCAGCCACCAGGAAAAGCCAGTGGGACCTCCTGCTCGCTCTTTACTGATCATGTCACAGCCCTGGGGTCACAGAGTCAGTCATCACGGTGACATTTACTGAGTGACTTCAAAGCTCTGTTAACCTCACTGTTGACCATTTTCCTGTGGTCTAAAGTTAAGTCTTCTGTGATTGCATTATGGCCAGGGATGACTGGGGGAGCATGTTTCCACTAGGGACAATTGATGCAGTTCAGCTTGGTTGCAGGACAGATTAAATGAAAAGGAAAATGCTGGGGGAGGGGTTCACAGCATCTGGGTCTACTCACAGCTCTACTGCACCTGATGTGCCTGACTGACACCCACTCACAGAAACCATGAACACACAGGGGCCGGGGGGGGGGGGGGGGGCGGGAGGTGGGCACAGTTTCACCTCTAGAGGATGTTGCCATCTGGTGTACATCCAGAAAACCTGAGGTATACAGACAGGGAGACAAATTTAAGCAGCAAATCAAGATCACAAAAACAGATCTGGGGAGAGACTGGGTCACTTTTACTAGGAGTTACAGGCATAGGGTATTCCTAGAGTTACAGGCCTGTCTGTGAACAGCTCTAAGTGAAGTAAGATGCAGCGTGGGACCCTCCGGGGATGTTGGGAGTACATCTTCTGACCCCGTGGGCACCGTTTTACAGGTGGACACATGGGGGCATTTTGTACAGGGGTGGCCTAAGCCAGCCTGTGGGCCATACCTGACCTTAAGCAAACTGCGGGTGGACCCAGTGCGGCGCCCAACGAAATGCTGCTGGCAAAATTATCTCTGCCGATTGTTTCCGTACACCAGCAGCAGAGGAGCTGGCAGGCACCTGTCACTCTGGCTCTGATGGGCAGGTTGCCGAGGCAGACCTTCAACTCTCCTGGCACCTACAGTTAGCTGGGACAAGGACAGACATGGGAACTTCCAGGCTGCTGTGCTTTTCACTCAGGTCTGCAGGACCAAAGGCCGATACCTTCCATCACGATCGCTAAGTCCCCGTGAACAAACCTAGATCAGCGCCACAATCCGTCTCCCTTTCGCTTTACTGGACAAGCAGATTATAAAGGAACAGGAGGTTTGTCCATGGCTCTTACAGCAAGGTTGCTGGCTCTCCAGTTCTTGAGGCATTGTAGGAAAGAAGTGAACAAGACACAAAGAATGATGCCCTCAGCAAGATTTATTGCTGTGACAGTACCTGCAGCTCTAGAAGAGGCCCACGGAAGGAAGTGAGCGACGGGCCTAAAGTTCCCTTTGTCTCTTCTAACTCTTGTCTATCTCCCTTTTGGTAGGTTTAAAATGTTTCCTTCCATTTGCTTGTGTAGAACCAGTTTGAACTGCAAGTTGTCTCCTCCTTTTTTAGACTGCTCCTTGTTTTGTGGTTAATCTGCTAAGACATTGCTACTTCTATGTGAAGACAACTCTATTTTAAAGCTGAGGCTTTACCATGAGAGTTGGGGCCCAGGATTTCAAGAGCTTGCCAGGCTACATAAGCAGAAATAGGACTTGGGGTGCCTTCTGGGTACAAAACCCTTTCTCCCAGATACCCCACGCATGGCAGTCTTCTACCCAGTAACTCCACAACATTGTGCTCTTGAGTTGAGTCTGGACTTAGTCATTACATCATTCTAGATGAGGAGTTTTGGTGGCTGAGACCCAAATGTGGGTCTTAGGTTTCACAAACAGAAGGAACAAGAACCATTCCAGAGAATGTTCTCTCTTGAGGTGGAAGAATCTAATAACGTTGCTGGAGATTTAAAGATTTAAATATCAGATAAAAGGACATGGGCAAAAGTAAGGATCACATTGATTCAAGAAGTCAAGAAAAAAAATGTGTGATCCATCATCTAGCTTGAGAAACAAGAGCAGAACACACACAGAGAAACCCTATAGAATGGGTAGAGACTCAGATCAAAGATGGTCGAAAATCACAGCTAGTTTGGGTGGGCATAAGAGCACCAAAAAAGATTAGAACCCCAAAGACAAAGATAAGTAAAGGAATATCCAACTTCTACTGCACTTAATCAGGTATCAGGAGAGCTGCACATTGGTCCTTACTGGAACAGAACAAAAGAAATAATCCTCCACACACCAGAACAGATAAACCCACAGTAAGGCAAAAATAACGTGGGATGGGACACGGGCTGCAGCCTGGATCTGCTTCTGCAGAAGAGGCAGGTGTACTGGAGAGTGCGGTGAGGTTCAGAAGCAGGGCTAAAATGGCAGACATGCAAGATGGGGGAATGTTCGATCAGGAGGAAGAACAGATGGAATGAGTGAAGGGTTGGATAAAGAGGGATGCTGAAGATTGCTCCTGGGCTTTAAGTGCAGTCGGGTAAGCACAGCCCACTGTAGGAGCCCTGAGCCATTCCTGACAGAAGGCTGCAGGGATACCAAGCTCAGTGTGGAAACATGGAACTTGAGGTGGTCTTGAGACACCTGTAGTCCATATGAGATATACAGAAAGGTCTAGAGCACAGAGGAGAAGGTGAGCCTTGTGTGAAGAAGGTGGGAGTCACTCGTGTTAACTGAAGTCTTGGGTCAGATTTCAGAAATGACACAGAATGTCTCAAGATAAAAAAAAACAAAAAACACAACGCCTTCTATTTCCTTACTACAGACATTTAAATTGGTATGTAAGTCCTTCTTTCCAGGGCATCTGAACACTGATAAATATTTTAGGTCATCATCCTGTGATACATGGTATTCTATAAAATCAGAGAATGGAAAAGAAAACTGGAGCAAGAGAAAGCAAACTCTCAAGGACAAAGCAATCAAAGACACAGTTCTGAAATTCCTCCTGGGGTCCTTCACATCGCTGGCCATGACCTTTGTGAAAGGGTGTTGGTGAATTCTCAGCCTGTGGCTCTTTTCTGAATAACAATCCCGAGAATGTAGCATTACAGCAGAACTGTTTTACAGTGGGTTCTGAGGAAGATATGGAAGGAACTTAAAATAGGAAGTAAAGAATCCTTTCCGGTTCTAATTGTATCAGGGAAATCTCATACTTCTCTTGTGCATTAAACCATTTTAGTGATTTGAGGTTTTATTTTTATTATCAAAGAGTGGGGTTAATTTTGAATGGCAAAGGTATATAGAATCCATGTGAAAAATAAACCCCTGAAAGCTTAGACTCACCACAGAGCAGAGGTTAATTATGGCTTGAGAGATGGATGACAGGCACTGCCATCAAAAGCCAGCTCTTCTGTGACGAGAGACATTTCATAAAACTCTGTAGATTAATGGTATTTCCTTAGTCATATCAACAACATTTTTTTCAGACATTCAGGGTCCATTGGGATCCAACCTTATGGACCACCAATGTTGTTTGGGGTTGCCTTACTGTCAGCCATCTTTTAGTTTGTGGAATGCTTATTTTTATAACTGAATGTTGTTCAGTGGAGAAAAATATAAAACATGTACCTGAGGGGAACATATTCAGCCACGAGCCAGACAAGATTCGATCCTAAGTTTTCTTGGTGCTTCTGAGCAGAGACTTTCATATACACCCAAGGCACAAGGCACTGGTTTTGAAACAATGACACAGCAGCTTGAAGTCAGGGGAAGGTATGAAGCAAGACTGTAAGCAAATCCCTGCTGTCTCTGCAGATGGAGGCGGAGGGTGCAAGAGGAGAAAGGCACCCTATGGGATGCAGAGTGCCAGAGTCCCAACAGGATGTGTCTATTTTGTATGACAGATAAACGAATGGGGCTTTCTTTTCCCAGAGTGACACTCAGTGTGCTGTCCTGATGGGTGATGATTTCATCTGCCTCCACTTCCCACGCCCACTTCCACAGATACATATGTGCACTGTTACAGAGTGTTACATTCATGTTTTTTGAAACTACACTCATTAAGAAATCTGAATTCATTAAGAAATCTTAACTGGAGAGATGGCTCATCCGTTAGGACTACTGACTGCTTTCGCTGAGGACTCAGGTTCAATTCCCAGCACCTTCATGGAGGCTAACAACAATCTCTAACTTGAGTTCCAAGGGATCTGATGCCCTCTTCTGACCTCTGTGGGCATTTTCGGACATGGATGCATTTACATACATGCAGGCAATGCACTCCTACACATAAACAAAAATAATAAATACAATGCATAAAACAGAAATTATATGTCCTAGAACATTAGGACATTCATAGAATGAAGCAGATTCCTCTCCTGTTTCAGTGACACAAACTTTGCCGCTTTGTTTAATTTCATTTAGCACAGAAAGTTACCATGTTCCTATTCTGAGTTTTCAAGCATTGTTTATCACATGGAATTCTATTTACCCTTGTCATTCAAAAAATGGACAAAATGGGGCATGTTCAGGGTGGTATAGCATGTGGTACATGTGCACAATGGGGTATTATTCAGCTCTTAAAAAATGAAAATCTGAAATTTATAGATGGAACTGGAAACACTCATCCTGAGCGATGTAACCCAGACCCAGGAAGACATCAAAAAGTTCTTTCTTAGAGCTGGATGCTAAGTTGAAATTCTACCTTGGCACGTTTCAGATTGAAAATCCAGAGAGGCCAACAGACTAATAAATGGTCATGGAGTGGGGGAGGGGAGCTTTCTGTGAGGGGTGGTAGAATGCAGTGATGTAAAGGGGAGGGGCATAATAGGTAGGAAGGGTCAAGAGGGGTGGGCAACGGGAGGGCGGAGTAAAGGGAGGGATGAGTCACACTGGAGGCCTTTAAAGAAAGCCATATGGACACCTACTATCGGAAAGCTTCTTAACACACACATACACATTACAAAAAGAGGTAAAAGGTGTTACCACGGAACACAGAGATGCTGCCCCTGCGAGACACCACAGGCTAACCCAATAAAACCCCAATGCAAGCAGTGAACCCTCTCTTGAAACTGTTGACCAGGGTCCCATAGACCCTGCTCCTGGTCACCCACCAGAACTGGATGGTGATTCCCTACTGCTGAAGACACTACATACACGAGCTGCAGAACAGACATGGAGAGCCCAAGCTAGTGTGGCTTCAGAGCCTCCTCTCTGCTGTCTAGCTTTAATCGTGCTGCAGCATGCCATGCATTAATCATGACCTTTCCCCAGCTGTGAATCCTGAGAGCTGCAACAGGAAGGCCTTCCCACTGATGCAGCAGTGGCCTAAATATCACGGAGTAACTGACTGCTCTCTGGTTGGAGTAACTGACTGTTCTCTGATTGGAGTAACTGGAGTAACTGACTGCTCTCTGATTGGAGTAACTGACAGCTCTCTGATTGGAGTAACTGACTGCTCTCTGACTGGAGTAACTGCTCTCTGATTGGAGTAACTGACTGCTCTCTGATTGGGTTTAAGGTTTTCTTCACAGCAGATAGTTCATACCTACATCTATATCAGGTCTAGAAACCTGAGACTAGACTGGTCACAGGCGGCAGGGGAGAGGTTAATACTGATCTTAATACTGATTTTCTACTAAACTGTTATTGCATTAATCTGACTCCTTGTTATAGTCATAGAATAATGCATTTCTCAACTCTCACCAGAGAAGTTTCTTTATGCAGCAGATGGTTATTAACACAGAGACCCACAACTTGCCAGTGTCAGAGGACAAGAGACTACAGAGGCTACATATCAATGAATATGACTCCCATATCAAACTTCTGTCTCCTCAAAGCTTGGGAATCTTTGTGGAAGAGGGGGTGGAAAGATTATAAGAGACAGGGGTGGTGGATGACCGCGAGGCAGCAGAGTTTTCCAGATGGCTGGTCATTTATTCATGTGAACTCACAGCACCACAGTAATAACAGCATGGACAAGTCCCATGTAAGCTCAAACCAGACAGGATCCCAGGCAACAGATGGCTGCTGGGAGGATGAGTCAGTCTCTTTCAATCTTTCAAGAATATGACTCAACTGTTAGTTAACTAGGCTCCAGGAGACAGACTCGCACTGAAATACACTGGGGGACAGAATCTCTCTCTCATATACGTATATGTGTATGTGTACATGAAATCGGGCAAGGGGAGTAAGGGGGCATGGACAGGGACAGGATTGAAATAAGGTCATAATAGCACAGGAAAACTGTAAAAATTCAGTTAACAAAAGCAAAAATAATTAAACCATTTTGATGTTAAAACCCAAATGACTGAACGACTTAAAATGGTTCTATGTAAAACTAAAGGGTTGCTTAATTTAACTGAGATTTACTGTGGGGTTTTTGTCCCTGTGTATAGAGCTTGGTATTATTCAATCTGATTTCTGTATATTCCAAAATAACTATAATAGGAGGAAATTCTGAATGCTTTTCTTCCAGAAGTCATATAGAATCTATATGTTTTATACAATATGTGATTACAGTCTCCTGGGTGTCAGAGTGCTTAGTCAAAATTCACCCCTGTATCTTTCTCTAGAAACAAGATGGAAAGAGAAAGAAGAGGATGAAGAAGGCTGGGAGTGAGAGAGGAGGAAGAGCAGTCAGGAACCCCGAGTCTCAGTCCCGCATGAGTACCAGTAATGATAATTAATCTACACTAAGCATAAACTACACAGCAGAGCCACACTGTGTTCTGAGAATGCCCTCGTTGGTTTATTCTCATCTTCCAGATGAGAAGGTAACGAGGTTGAGGAACTGTCCTTTTTTAACTCAGCTGATAAGATGGACTCACATCCAGTCTCATTCTCTTCCAGAAATCCTTGTCCTGACAGACGTGGACCCAAAGCCCAGGCATGTTAGATGGGTGCACTCCTGCTCAGCTATGTGGACATATTTCCCATCTCAAGTCTCCATTCCTGCTTTGAAGCCCTGCTAAGTCCTCTCCCAGTGTAGCTCATTTGAGATTCATAGACCCTCAATTCGGTACAGTTTCCAGAAGGAATTTAATTCTACTTGAGACTTTAAGCCAGTTCTTTAACATCTTCAGTTCTGTTTATTCATTAGTAAACAGGAACAAGTGCCTTCTTGAAATCTTATAAAGATTACAAAATAGGAAAATAAAGCATTTGAAAGCATGCATGCTGGCATGTGTGATGGCCCCAGGAGGGACTCAGAACAAGGGAATTTGCCAATGTTTGATGCCTAGGAGGCCTGTGAGCTACCCCATGGCAGAAAGGTAGACGGAGCAGTTAATCTGTACCACACATCTAAGGGCTTTTCAAGAGCTGTGTCCTTCAGCCTTCCCCACAATTCTCTAAATACTGTCATGATTTCCATTTTACAGAGACAAAGTTAGGTATCCAAAGTCATGTCTTAGCCACTGCCATCTTATGAATGGTAAAACTTTGAGATTAGTAACTCTATATGTGTGACATTTCTGGTAATGTTTCTAGATTGGTCTGTCAGACTGGTGGGTCATATTGTCTAGATTCCTTTCAATGCACTTTGTTCAAGAGATTCACTGGGTAATATCACAGAGTCTGCATGTGGAGAGAGAATCCGTAGCTCTCAACAGCTATGTTAATTCAGTCTATGTGTCAAGAAGGGAGAATAAAATGAACGTGGACCCACCACCCTCAGCAGCAGAAGCCCTTGCATCCAGACACCATGTTCAAACATTGTGCTCACCTCCTCTGCCCATGTGGACCTTCAGAGCAGACTGCAGATAAGCAGAACTGCATACCATCTCTGTGAAGAATGCTTCTGCATGTCTGAAGATGGACAGATGTGCAAGGGAAGAACACAAAGCAGAAAGGACAGAGCGCAATCTGCCCATGCTCAGGCACAGGCTTTGTCAGTGAGGTGAGCTCATGCATTATGGGTTCTTACCAGCTGCGATTACAGAGCATCTCTGCAGCTCTTCAGTGTGCGGCTACAAAGGGCTGGCGGAGCAAAGTCCCTTTCATCACAAATGTTTGTTGCTTCTGCTTCTGTTGCTGCTTTGCTGAAGACATTCTGTCAATATTTTCTCTGTGTCTGTGTTTCAGAGGCTTGCGAGTGAGTGCATGTGATGGGCTGGTAGCATGTGGAAAGAAACACATACATGCTTCTGCATGCGTGCTCTTGTGTGTACAGACACATGCATCTATGAGTGGGCTGGGAGGTGGGGCACAGTCCTTGGATGCCTGTATATAAAATTAACCTTTCCTCAACCAACAATGTACTGTTGGAGATGCAGTTGGTGTCGCTGGCCATTTCTCACTTGTGTTTGGGCTCCAGGCATCTGCCACCTGACAAATAATGTATGGGCCCGATAGGCAGGCACATGTCATCCATATGCCTGGGTACCAAAGACCGCATGAGTGAGATGCACATTTTATCCAGCGCCTTTATGATGTATTAGTAGAGGAGAAGAAGGGCAGACATGAAACCAATCAGTCTGCTCAAGGAGAAGAATTAGGTCACTCATGTTAACATGCATTTCCTCTAAGTCCCAAAGACCATTGCCTATCTTAACACACACAAACATCATATGTCAAGGCAGAACGGCTATGCTGCTTCTTGCTGAAGGCTGATTCAGCCATATGTGTTACTTCCCTTAGGCATTGTCTTTCTATTACCACTGTTGGGGATCTACCATGTGTCTTTCACTGTTTCCTCCAAATAAGGAAACAGTGTCTTGCTTGGTAAGTGTCTGCACTATTATCACAGTGGGAGGGGAGGCTTGGACACAGAGAACTCCACACTGCACTGAAGACTGTGTGTGGACTTGGGGTATAGAAGGCTGGCTGTGTGTAGATGTGGGGTAGACAGTCCTTTAATCTTTCTGAATGCATATCCCCCTTGAAACTGAAACAGTGCTCTTCCAAAGATGCTCTGTGACAGAGACGTTTCAGAGTGTCAAAGTGAATTATTCTCCTCCTCACCTTCTCCAGCCTTTAGGAAAATAATGTGCACAGAACACCCTGGTAGCCATAAATGGTGGGACATGAGAAGCAGTTGATATTGTTTCTCAACAATCCAAGTCTCTCTTAGGAAGGCAGTTTCTTGGAAAATAAAGTCCTTCATCAACCTTACTGTTTAACCTCAGCATTGAAATTTAAGCAATCATTTATTACATATGGGCACCACTAAGTGGACTTACCAGCTTGTCAAAAACATCCCGGGAATCAGGGGGATTACTGGAGAGTATGTGAGGAGCTGGAGGGAAATGAGGTTGCAGGAGATCATATCGATATTGGTTCTACTCACGTGAAATTCCCAAAAGTAAAGAGCAATAAAAGAAATAAGAATTTCTGAGGAGGCAGGGTTCGAACTCTGTGACTCAGGGCTCAGATGTATGCTCTGATTTTGAAGGAAATGGGTGAAAACAGACATTGTTACTGGATTTGGGGTCTATACCACCTCCCAGAGTGCTTATGCAACATGAACTCGCAACAGGCTTGTGAGGTAGATGGCAGTGACACCTCACCATTGTGCAATTAACCGAAACTTCTGTAACAAGGTAACTGGTCCAAAATCTCCCGGAGAGCAGGCTGCTAGTTCTGCTGGTGTTGATTTCACAGAACACTTACAACAATGTCTATAAATCCAGCCACTAAATCAGATTCTCGGGGCTCTGCTCATTAACCCTGGGCTACACGGAAGCACAAGTCGCTATTAGCACAGAGTGGCTATTTGGGTAGCAAGGACAGCCATTGTCACAGCTTGACAGCTTCCTTGTTAGTGAGTCAGCTTTACTGACAGCTTGTTTGATTGAGAACCACTGCTCACTGATGGCATGCCACAGCTGGTGTCACATACAGCTCATGAGAAACCCAGATGGTGGCCAAATAGCCACGAAAGGGTGGGGAACTGAGTTAAAACATGAACTCCACATATCACAGGACTCATGACATAAAGAAATTTGCTTACAAACACATGTGTACCGTGTACACACACACTCTTTTCCACATAAACAAACATACCCACATACACTCTTCACACACACATACACACATGCATACACTTTACCACATACACACATGCACACACATACATAGACACATTCTCCATATATACACACACACAAAACACATAAACACTCCCCCCCACGCACACACATACACATCCATGCATTCACACTCCCCCACATATGCACATGCATACACAGGAACATTTCCCCCACATACACACACATGCACACCCCCTCCACATACACAAACATGCACACATACATATAGATATACTCCCTTTACAAATACACATGTACCCACACACATGCATGCACTGTCTTTCACATACACACACATGCACACACATACTTCCTCACACACACATAACCCTCTCACACATGCATATACCCATGCACACACTCATGCATACACACACTCACATACATGTATAATAAAGTATACAAGCATGCATATGCAACACATTCACACACACAGGTACACACACCTTCGCACACACAATGTATATGTATAGTACTTATATACATGCACATAGTCCTCCACATGAACACACATGCACCTACACACATGCTCATGAGTACACACACATACAGACATGCACCTACACATAGACACATGCTCATGGGTGCACACATGGATATACACGCACACACAGCAGTGTATGTAAAGTTGTAGCGGCAGCTAGTGGTGGATTTCCTCTAAATTGGTCCCATCCCAGTGTAATTTGTCACCAGCGAGGTCGAAGCGACAAATCATCAGAAATCCCACTGCATCTCTCCATCTAGAGACTGTCACAGGATGAACGAGAACAGGAGGTAAGTCACCTTCTCAGTTTTCCACATGGGGTGGAGGTGCCCCGTGAGTGGTGGCTGGGAGGAGGGCACGGGTCCTGCAGAGGGCAGGCAGGTGCATGTGACTGAGCACACACCTGACAACCACTTCTGATTCAGCCGCACAGAACCTCTGCCTGCTGGGACAGAACAGTTCAGATGTTCCGGGGTTACCTGCAAAGTGACAGCATAGATAACATGCTGCTTAACCAGAGGCACTAGCCTGCTTGCTGGGCCTCTCTACGAGGTCCCTGCTGGACTCTGCTCCTGAGCTCCTCCTTAGAGCCTCTGCATGCTCTGGGCCTCCAGAAGCACAGGAAGCAAGTGCTGAACCTGATAGACTGGCCCAGGCGCCATTTGTCATCATCATCTAATTGGCAGAGTTCCTGGCTTCTATTTCAATGAGAGGCAGGATCAGGATAACCAAAGCACCTGCAGGTTGGGAGCAGAGCTTCTCCAAGCAGGCACTGACTGGGGGAGGCTGGTGGGGCTGGGCCCACACCCCTGGCAAAGCCAGCTGTTCCTAGCAGGTGTTGCTGCTAATGACTGCAACAAGGCCAGGAGATGAGCTTTGAACCGACCTTGAAATTCTCAGGCCATGGAATGAGACAACTGTTAGAGCTTAGCATGTTAGGAAAGAAGAGGGACAACTGAAGAGAGAGCCAGTGGGGGGAGGGAGGGGGGAGAGAGGGAGGGAGGGGAGAGAGAGAGAGTGCAGCTTTACCCAGATGAACTGTTTCTACAGTGAGATCATACTTCATTTGGGGAACAGGGAGCTTTTGCTTAATTGGCTCATCATTCACTTATTCATTCACTCATTCATTCGCTCATTCATTCACTCATTCATTCACCCATTCATTCAGTCATTCATTCACTCATTAGTTCACCCATTCATTCAGTCATTCATTCACTCATTCATTCACCCATTCATTTATTCTCCTGCTCTCTGGACTCCCTAGAGAGAGTGCGGTACACAGCTCTTGTCATGGTATTTATCAGGTTGTAGAGAATCTGCAAATGTTGGTTATGGATGACAGGCAATTTGGAAGTACCATTCCAAGCAAGCTGAATGACTTCTCTTACATGGCTTTTGACATTTCTTTTCCTGAGAATGGTTCCAGCAAGAGTCCAAGGCAGACTGCTACTTCTGCCTAGGACTGAGTCCGTGAGGGTCACAGGGATTTAAGGCAGGGTTAACTATTCCAGGAGTACCTGAAGTTGTAGACGAAGGAGGAACGCAGGAGTGGTCAAGAGCAGAGTGGAAAACAGGCTTGGGGTTCTCGTGCTCCACCTGAGGCGGTGCAACTCAGTGGGAAATGAGATGGTGGAAAACCACACAGACCCAAACACTCGTTCTTTCCCTTCTGTGACCTCGCCTGAGATCTGTGCGGCTCTGCTGCGATGTTAGGGTTGTAAACAGGTGCACAGTTGGTAGACTAGGGCCACTGAGCTGGGCAGGAAGGAAGGGTCTCCAGCTTCCACTCAGGTGATATCAGCTCTGCATTGACATGGGAGTGGCATAGGCAGCAGGGTCTGCGGAGGGGACAATCAGCTTCAGGAAGAGACAGGAAAGGTCCTGTTGCTCTGAAGTCCACCTTCTTCCAGCCAGGTTCTAAACATGTACCCATGTATGTGGGTGGGTGTGGTATTTTGCAAGCATCACACTTCTTCAAGTCAAGGCTTAGAAATATTCTAAATTACCTAAACTAAAAAAAAAAAAAAAAAACCTTGGAATTGATGCATACTCTTCTAAGATTTCAGGGTCCCCTCAGGATGGAGACTTGCTATGTTTGGGAACACAGTCAGTGGAATTCTGTCTTTATCCTTCAAATCAAATTTAAATGAACAAATAAACTGTTGATGGCAGTTCTCATCACTTGTAAGTCAATGATGTCAATTTCCCACGGAAAGACATGAGATACCCGTGGGGAAGGAACACCAAGCAACGGGCTATCCTCTCGGTCCTGCCATGAGGCCTCTGTGTGTCCAGCACAGGCCCCTCCCAGCCACCCAGGGGGCGTGACCTGCTGGAGCAAAGCCTGAAAACCATCCCAACTCCCCCATGCAGCTCTGCTCCATGTGTGACTGACAGCCTCTGCTCTCAGAGCTCTCATGGCGTCCTGGCCACTGGGTCCCCTTTGGGTCCTGGTGGTGGGGTAACTCCCCCAACTCTGACTCTCTCCCCTGACAGCCACAGGCAGCCCCCCTCCCTCAGGTTCTGCTCAGACTGTCTTCACAAGGAGTCGGACAGTGAATTCCACTCAGTGTGACTCCCAGCCCCAGCCTCCTGTTCTCTGTCCATTGTCTCTCCCGAAATGCTTACTGATTCTTAATTTAGAAGTTACTTCTGTTTTGCTCAATTGTCCTCTCTCCCTCCCTCCATTCTCCCTTGCTCTCTCTCCCCTTCTCCTCTCCCTCCCTGTCCCTCTCTCCCTAGCTTCCTTCCTTTCTTTTTCTTTTTTTTTTTTCTGCTAAAGGGAACTTGCTAGGAGACAGAGACTAGTTTATTTACTCAGGGATTTTGTTCTGTCCCAGCCTGTAGTCAGCAGATGCTTCTTGAGTGAATATAAGGGTCTGAGGTCTTTGAAAATATAGTAAAAATACATGCCTCAAGTTTTTCAACATTTGAATGGAAATGACAGGTGTTATTTATCCTCAAGCCTGGCACATCTGTAAGAGGTGAGAGTGGCCACCATCTCTAGGCCGCCCTCTGACTCTAAGGCCGCCTGTGCTCGGTCCAGCACCAGAGAGGCTCTTACCTGGGGCATGCTCTGCCCACTTCCCTAGACCAGCATCGACATGGTGAAGGGCTCTAAAATCTGCTCAAGAAGAAACAGTGTCCCAGATTTTGGTCATCACTTGCACCTTTGTACAACTCTAAATTGTGTTCAGTTTTGTGACTGGATGGTCAGTCAGAAGGGATTTTTCTCAGTGTCCATCCCTGTCCCTCAGCCCATGTTCGGAGCCAAGGCACAGTAAGTGGGGCTTACGTGGTGCTTTCAATTTTATCCCTAACTGGAGCAGAGGCCTTAGATTAGCTTCCAAATGGGAGTTATTTTTAGACAAACCACACATTTTTTTTGACTTTTGAATTTTTTGCATTTTCTAAATGCACTGTGTGTGCTTTGCACACCCAGCATGTGAGGACTCATTGTTGAACATTAGATATCTTAAACCTTCCAGTCTGAGCACAGAACCTCTGTATCTTAAATATCCAGGACAAGACTATTCCTCAGAAAGTTTAATATTTGAATGCAGAAAGGAACCAGAGTATTAGGGAAGCGCAGTTACAGGCCTCAACGTCCTTTCACAGCGCCATCGTTGGAACACAGTCTGGTCCTGAATTCCATGATTTTCCTTATTCAAAAAGCAACAATATATTCTGGCCTTTCAAGAATTATTTCTATGACACAGTAACAAATGAGGGAAATAGATCATCACCTTAGGACTTTTCCTGTTTTTTTAAAATATTCAAAAAACACCATTTTTGAAACCTTGGTGAGATTTAATATCTTTCAGAGGAAATGACTAAGCGTGAACCGGGCATTTGAGGAAGATACTGGAAGAGCTTCACATTTATCTCCACGATGTCTTTAGCCCTTTGACAGATTAGGCAGTGGAGGAAGAATGGGTATTAAATTTCAATCAGCATCAATCAGCTGACACACTGAGCCATGGAGAAGTTCAGCAGTGACTGTGAACTTCTGTGCTTAATCAGTGCCTGGCCGCCTTGAAGGTGCAGGTCATGAACTCGGGTAGGTAGTTTGGGATTGCCGTATTAATAGAAAAGAAAAATGTCTTCTTAGAATTCTCTGCTGTTCCTTCACTGCTCCCCACTTTATATAGCAGAGATGTAAGTGACAGTTTGCTCAGCACGGAAGTTTGCCATTGTGGTATTTTTATCTTTCTAGACTGTGAGGAGTTCTTTGTCATTTCATACCATATGTGCATGAGAATATTTGTGTATTTTTGTATAATAAACATGGATGTCTGTGAATGGAATATGATACAAGCAAACATTTAAGTAAAATTTAATTTTCTTTTCTGTGATTTTCAAAGAGAACATCTAAATGGGCAGGTGGCTGCGACCTGCTATGATATCTCCTCTGAAAAAGCGGTGTCCTAGAAATTTATAGCAGAGTCCACAGTATGACTGACCTCAACGCTCATTGCTCATGGAAGTTTGCTGAAAGTATTAACAATGAACTGATTTTCCTCTTGAGAGTACAAAGCACAGCACTTAGGAGCTCCGATCTCCGCCACTTTGTTCATCTGTCTCTCTTACTTTAGGATGTGTGCCAGGTAGAAAAACCATGGTTGAAAGTTGAAGAAATGACTGATGAACATCAACATTAATATTTCCTTTAACAGTTATTATTAAAGAAGCAGACAATGTTGGTTTCATTAAGGTAGTCGTTAGCTATGGATATGGTACTCATTCTTAAGCTAAAATAATTCTCCCTTTCAGAATATGTTGGTTCTACTCACATCACTGAATGAGGATGTGCCAGGGGACTACAGCCTACCTGGGGAAGGCACAACCAGCAGATTCTCTGCACTAATAGACCAGTGTGTTCTGGCCACTTTTGGCTAACCCCACTCACTCCCTATATGATCTATCCAGTCTCTGCTCTAAGCTAAAGGAGCTAGTTGCTGCTGTTGTCTCTGTGCCACTTTCAGTCCTGAACACCAGCTAGGTGCTTTGAAACGTTTGGAGAAAACTCTGAAAGCTTGCGTGAAGCCATCTTCATTTTTCAACCCTGGATCATTAACTTTGCTTTATAGGATCAGAAGTTTGATCCTACAAGAGCCCATGAATTCACAGACTCTACGCTGATCTCACCTTAATGAGGACAGGAGTGATACATTGTCCCCACATTCTTGTCATCACTGGAGAGGAATCGAAATTTGGATGCACTGACTACTGAGGTCACACACACACAGACGTTGTCTGGAGCCGTCTTCTCTTTTCTCCCCCTTCCTCCCAGTGAGCTTCGAGGAGCATCCAGTGACTCCCACATGAGCTTCTCCCTGTGCTGGTTTCTCCACGGTACTGATAGGCTTCTGCTTAGTTCTCTGAAATGCCTTCTTTTCCCCCTTTACTGTTACTGTCTCCATTCCCGGATAAGAGTGGAAGAAACTAGAGGGCAGGATCTGAATTTAGGGAAGAGCCAGTCTAACTAGCACCGCACTCAACGAAGCTGTCACTTTCACCTGCAAGCCTAATCGATCTGATCTGTTTGTGGCCAGAGAACACACCACACAGTGTACCCTGTTGTGCACTGATTCACCTCAGTGGAAAAACCCGATCTGGGCTGGTTTGAGGAGTCAGAAGGTAGACGGTCTCGGGTGCAGGTCTGACCACCGGAGTTCATTGCCAGAGTCCACACGGTGGCAGAGATCTGATTCCAGAAAATTGTCTTTGACTTCTGAAGTCAAAGTGGGATTAGAAGGAGCCACTTGGAAATCAATTTGAAGTTTGGGACTGAGTGGGAAGGTGAACTGAGGACAGAAAGGAGAAAAGAGATTTGGTTTCATTAAGGGAAGACTACAGTAAGAACTGAGCACAGCAGGGGTATGCAGTAAAAAGAGATAACAGAGAATCTCCAATATTCTGCCTGAGTGATAGACAGGAAAGGATGTGGCCAGAGCAGCATCAAAGGCAATGGGAGGGATGTGGCTGGGCTCAGTTCATGGGGTATTTACCTAGCCTAACTGAGTGCTAGGGTTGCAACCTAGGCACCACATAAACCAGTGATCCCACCACTCAAGAGTTAGAATCAGGAAGAGCAGATCTTCATGATCATCCTCAGCTACACAGAGAGTTCAAGGCCTTAGATACACAAGACCCTGTCTGAAAACTAAACACAGATCTGAAAGGCTCATGGGAAACAGCAGTAGGCACAAGGGACAACCAGCCTTTTCTGTGCTTCAGTCTGGGCTCTTTGGAGGAAAACAGGGCTTGAGAGGAAGTGCGTGCGTGTGCGCACACACACGTGTGCACACACACACAAGCACAAATACATATAAATGTGTGTGTCAAAGAAACACGTGGAAAGCATTAAGTGTAAGGTAAAATCAGATGGTTTTAACAAGCAAACATGAAATTATTAGGAAATAATAGTGTCAAATATTTGCTGTAAATTCAGATAAAAACATCTTTCAATCTTTCATATTCTGAGAGTTAGGAGACTGCGTTAGGACTGGCTTCTCAGAAGGACAATTTCACAACACATGTCATGAGGCTGAAATACAGATCTGTTGATCCACAGATTCCAACTTCAAGAAGCTGTCCATGCTAAGGGTGTAAAGAAACTGGGCTGCGGAGAGGCTGTTCTGGAGTTATGTAAGGAAACAGGAGACAATCTACCAAAGAGGAAATGCCATTTGACACTGTAGCAGTCATGGCAGACACCATCCAGCCACAGAATAGTGCTCATGAGGATGGAGTGATGTTCTTGGAACAGGACAGAAACTACATTAAAGTGGAAATGGTGCAATACAATAGGCACATGCGTGCAGGTTCACAAAACCTCGCGGGTGTTTGGAGAGATCCTTCTCTTCCCTCTCTGATGGAACCTGACCAGAAACCTGTGTTACCTGAGATGTGAGATCATACCTGTGGAGGAGGGCACCTCCCAGGTGGAGTTTCCTCCCCTGGTCAATTTGAGTGTTAGCTGCAGATGCAGAAGTGCACCGCACCCTCTCTGGGTCTCCTCCTTGTGAGCTGAGGGCAGTCAGCCAGCTTCTCTGACTCTGTCCCACGGGAAATGCCCTTTCGGCTGGGAAATGATGCTGTCTTTCCTCTTGCTAACATTTTTAAGTTCTCTGAGTCTGTTGGATATCCAATTTATGATGCAAAGGAGAAGAGGCAAGGAATTAGATATTCTCTGTTCAAAGCATGAATACAACTGACTAGATACGAGTGTGTGCAAAGCAGAGGGCAGAACTTGAGAATATTGTATTCTGAAGTTTAATATTTCAGATTTGTGTGTGTGTGTGTGTGTGTGTGTGTGTGTGTGTGTGTGCATTTGGGTGCTGGTACATGCACATGCGTGTTTGGAGGCTATACGCCGATCTCCCAATCTCTATGTTCTTCCTGAGTAATGCAACCTTGTCTTTTGAGGCAGGGTGTCTCACTGGTCTGGTGCTTGCTGGAGCTGGATAGGCATGGCTGCCTGTGTGGTGAGCAGGGATCCTGCCTTGTCTGTTTCCCCAGTTTGGGGATTTCAAGTGCATGTCACTAGGCCTAGCCTTTTCATGGGTTCTGGGGATCAAATTCAGGTCCTCATGATTGTGCAACTGAGCCATTTCCCCAGCTCTAACACTTCGTATCTTAACTGCCTTCAAATAAAAACAAATAAGTTGATGTATGGCAGAAAAATCTTATTTCCCTTTCTTTAGTTACTGATGGAGAGATTTTAATCCATAGGGTCAGCCCACTTACAAAAGCTATGATGGTAAACAGAAATTTCAGTGACCCCTGAGTAACGGGAGCAGCGGTTATTTTCTTTCCTGGCATGTGTTGGAAGTCCCTGCACTCTTTGTGGTGAATTGACTCTGTGCAGATGGGGCCGTCTGTGTGAGTGGCATCAGAAGTTTGGGTTCTAATTGGATCCAGCTGCCACAGGAGCTGCATCTTTATCTGCAGGACTTAAAACTGGCAAGAGCAAATTTCACATTTTAAAACTCAGTTTGAACCTGTCAACATGTAACTCAGAAATAACAAATTTTGAAATGTAGACTGTGTCTGTCTTACTACAACAGAGCCCCATGTTTTTTTGCTGTTGCAGAGGAAAGGTCAAACGTGTTCTAACTGCTGCTTGCTTTTGAGTGTTTCTTTTCTTTCCTTTTGGCCTTTGAATATTTCAAAAAACAAACTTTGTACAACAAAGCTTCATTTTTTAAAGGTTTGTTTTTCCCAATTTTCATATTAAGTAAACACTGTTATCGCTGTGTGTTCTAAAACAAAATCATATTTAGTGTAAGATGAAAAACCAATTTAAAGAGTGGATATCAATGAGCAGGGGCATTGAGCTCTCATGATGGTTCTTAATGATTTGAGACATCCTCTGCTTAATATCTTTATTTAGGGATGTGGAGTGATAATTAGGTAACAAATGACTTTGTGTGTTCCTCAGAGGGAAATATTAACATTGTTTAGGTAATGCATTCCTAACTCAAACTTAAAGTCACTTTCCAAAACAGAAAATGCAAACAGAAACCTGTAAGTATGCAGGAACATCTCATCTGCTTTCTTTATTGATGTCTGCCAGGCTCCAGAGAGTGCCTGACTCACAGTAGATGGTAAAACCTATTTTTGAGATGACAAAGAAAATGGAATTCAAGGATTTTTATTGAGGAATGAAATATAAGATATAAATATTTGCAATCTCAGAGAGTAGCAATTGACCTCCGTTCGGGAGAAGAGCATCCTCAGGCTCCATGCTCTCCAGGAGAGTCCGCAGCCCGGGGAGAGTAGCTGGTGTCAGGGAGCCTGAGGTCAAGTCTGTGGTCAGCCCTCCATGAGGTTGTTTTAGGGCCTGGATAAGAAATGTGTGAGTTCTACAGATCAGAGCACAGCAGCACCCTGCTCTCTGCACATGCTTATCAGTCCCCGTTTCTCTGCCCTGCTATCCTTCCTTTGGTCACCTCCCAGGTATCTGAGCTGGGGCTGTCCTTTCCCAACGTGTCACATGTGTTTTCCAGTCACAGCATTGGTCAGGTTCCTGTGCCGGTATTTTGAGTCCCTGACAGACGCCTCAATCCTGTGCATTTCTATTTTTAATAACAACAGCAACAGTAAGATAGCAGTGGGTAGTATTAACTCAACACTCATCAGGGCCAAGCACTATACTAGGTGTCATCTATGGATTATCTTATTTAATATTTAGGATTGTATAAGGAGGTTACCATTACTTTTGTTTCACCTTTCTATGTTGGAATTTAAGCCAACAAGTGTATGATTCCCTGTAAGTTCTTGGAGTATACCGACTACATTCCTGAAATTCTACTGAACTTCATATAAGCTCTTTCATTGGTTTCAATAACTTTAATGAGGTTGGGTATTTACAAGTAGGGAGATTAAGTCTTACAAAAAGACAGTAGACTTTTAGATTTATCATTGAACATAAGAAGGAAAGCGAGGCCTTACCAAACACAGGCCCGAATCCTGCATTCCTTCACTGTACAGAAAACAGTGGAATCTTATTTCAAGAAATAATTCCTTATAGAGCTGAATGCACTACGAGGCATGGTGGCGTACACTTGTAATCCCAGAACTCAGAGGTGCAAGCACAGGACCCGGAGGCGGTCAAGATGATTTCTGAGGTCACGATAAACCTAGGTGACATGAGATTCTACAACAACAGACCTGCCTTCTCCTCACACACATAACTCGCCATGCTTCACACAAGCAATCTGCCCATCCTTGGTGAAAAGCAGTAAGATCTATTATTTTATTTATAATCAAATAAGATGTTTTCTGGTTCATTTCACTCTTTTTAAATTTCTAGATAAAAACATCAGATTGTGGTCAAATCTAGTTACCTGTTTGTCAATAAAGCTTTATGGGCATACAGCCCCTTCCTTTGTTCACATGTTGTTTGCTGATGCTTTGCTAAGCACGTGTGCCATTCCAAACAAGGCAAGCACAGCCTAAAAGTATCGGCCATTTGATCCTTTGAGATCTTTACCAACCTTTGTTCCAAATCATCTTGGATTCTATCCTATGATCCTATGGGAAAGGGTCTTTCTTCTACAACTCAACACAAGAAATCATCTTGCCCAAAGATGGACTCACTGACCTTCCTCCTAACCTCTCCCTAAGTAGAGACACTGGTTCCCGGTCTGGGAATATAAGACTTTGTCTACATTACTTCAAGTATTAGACTGCTGCAAAAGTAAGTTTGGCTTTTGCAATGTGGAAATTTGTCACTTGATATTGGAATATGTTATTAAAATTTTTATTGACTCTTTTATTATTTTTTTATATGTGTCATGGTCAGATGTATGTCAGTGTACCAGATGAGTGTAATATTCAAGTAGGTCAGAAAAAGGTGTAGGATCCCCTGGAACTGGATCACACTTTGTTGTCTTGTATGACATGAATAGGCTGAAAGAATTCATGTCCACAAAACCAGACCTTCAGAGAATACTTAAAGCAATACAGATAACTGAAGAAAGGAACAATTATACCCAAGAAGCAACAAGAGTAACTAAATGAAATATAACTGTGGAAATACAAAACTAGGTCAAGAATGCAAACAGAAATTAAAATACTACAACCAACATACATCTTTCAATAATATCTCTAAATATCAAAGTCCTCAGCTCCCCAAAGAACACACACTAGTATAAGAAACAAAATTCATCTTTTTGCTATCTGCAAGAAACTCATCTCACCTTCAAGGACAGGAACCACCCACCTTATGATGAAAGGATGGGAAAAAATATTCCAAGCAAATGGCACTAAGAATCAAGCAGAGGTTGCAATTCTTTTATCAGGAAAATAGACTTCAAACTAAAACTAATCAGAAGAGATAAAGAGGGTCACTTCATTCTGATCAAAGAAACAATTTGATCAAGAAGATATTACAATCATGAACATCTATGCAGCAAATCTGGTACACCCAGCTTCATAAAATCAGTGTACAGGACTTTAAGACATAGATTAATCTTAGAGTAGAGGACATTAGGACTCCATTTTTCTCTAACAGAGAGGTTGATGGGACAAAGGACATGTGTCTAGACATCTGAATTAAATGATAGTATACATCAAATGAACCTAACAGACATTAGCCGAACAGTCCACCCAAACAACAAAGAATACAATTTCTATTCAATACCCCATGGAACTTTCTCCAAAATCAACCACATACTGGGGCACAAAACAAACCTCAACAACAACAACAACAACAAACTTGAAATAATTCTATATATTCTATCAGACCACAATGCAGTAAAGCTTAAAATCAACACTGGAAGATTTTCAAGTAAATACACAAACTCATAGATATTAAACAACACAGTCCTGAATAATGAATGGGTCAAAGGTCAAGAAAGAAATAAAAGTCTTCCTGGAATTAAATGAAAAGTTCAATGCAACACAATAAAACCTCAGGGATACTTTAAAAGCCAACCTAAGAGGGAAGTTTATAGCTCTAAGTGCCTATATTAAAAAATCAGAAAGAGCACAAATCAATGATTTAAAATTGCAGGACAAGAATTTTGAAAGCCAACAACAAATGAAACCCAGATCCAGCAGACAAGAAGAAATAACAAAAATCAGAGCAGAAATTAATGAAATAGAAACAAATAAAACAATACAAAGAATGTATATATCTAAGGGCTGGTTCTTTGAAAAGATAAACAAGATAGACAGACCCTTAGCTCTGTCAACCAAAAGAAAGAGCAACTACAAATCAACAGAATTAGTGAGGAAAAGAATATCACAACAGACAACAAAAAGATCCAGAACATTATAACAGAATATTTTTAAAAACATATACTCTTGTTAAATTTGAAAATAAAGAAGAAATGGATGAGTATCTAAAATCATAGGAACCACCAAAACTAAACCAAGAAAAGATCAACATCTTAAAAGACCAATAACATATAAGGCAATTGGAACTAAAATACAAAAACCCTTGATTAGAAATGGCCCAGGCCAAGAGAGATTCACAGCAGAATTCTACCAAACATTTAAAGAAAATCTACAACCAGTACTGCTTAAATTACTCAGAAGATGGAAACAGAGGGATAATCCCCATATTCCTTCTATGAAGCCAGCACCACTCTAATGCCCAAATCAGGAAAAGATACAAGAAAATAGAAAACTAGAGACACTCATCCTTAATGAGCATAGATGCAAAAATTCTCAACAAAACACTTGAAGACCACACACAGACACATAACAAAAATATCATCCACCATGATCAAGTTGGCTTTATTCCAGAGATGCAGGGTTGGGTCAACATATGTAAGACAATAAATGTCATAAATTGTATAAATGAACTTAAAGACAAAAATGACATGGTCATCTCAATAGATAACAGAAACAGCTTTTGTCAAAATTCAACATACATTTATGTTAAAAGCCCTAGAGGGAATTGGGTGGGAGGGAACATATCTCAACATAATTAAAGATATATACAACTAACCTACAGCCAAAATCATTCTAAATGGAGAAAAACTGGAAGCTTTCCCATTAAAATCAGGAACCAAACAAAGCTGTCCACTATCTCTGCTCACTTTTAATCTAGTACTTGAAACTCTTGCAAGAGCAATAAGACAAGAGAAAGAAGTTAAAGAATTATTCATTGGAAAAGAAGCAGTCAAATTATCCCTTTTTGAATATGATATGATAGCATACCTAACATGCCAAAAATTCTACCAGAAAACTCCTAGAAATGATTAACACTTTCAGCAATGTGGCAAGTTACAAAATTAATCTACAAATATTGGTAGTCTTTCTACACACCAGGAATAAATGATTGGAGGAAGAGTACAGGGAAACCCTCCTATTCACAGTAGCCCAAAATCCTCAGAATAAACCTGACCAAAAACATTACAAATCTCTTTAATGAAAATTTTAGATTTTTGAATGAACAGATTGATGAGCACACCCGATGGGAGAACCTCCCATGCTCATGAATTGGAAGAATTAATACTCTGAAAATGACCATCCTACCAAAAGCAATATATAGATTCAATGCAATTCCAATCAAAATCACCATGACACTCTTCACAGAATTAGGGAAAACATCCTAAAATTCCTATGGAATCACAAAATACCTCAGAGAGCCAAAGCAACCCTGAGCACAAAGAGCATTGCAGGAGGCGGGGGAAATTACCATACCAGATCTCAAACTATATTACAGAGCTATAGTCATAAAACAGCATGTACTGACACAAAACAGACACATATATCAATGGAACAGAACAGAAGACTCAAGCATAACAACATGTAATTTCAGTCACTTGACATTTGACAAAGGTGTGAAGAATACACACTGGAAGAAAGATAGCATCTTCACCAAATGGTGCCGGCAAAACTGGATCTCTACCTGAAGAAGAATGAAACTAGAGCCTAATCTCTCACCTTGCATGAAAGTCAGCTCCAAATGGATCAAAGACCTCAGTGTGAAACCTGATAAACTGAAAATGTTAGAAGAAAACATTGGCAGTAACCTACAAGATATTGGTATAGGAAAGGACTTTCTAAATCAGACATCATTACTCAGTAATTAAGGTCAACAGTCAACAAATGGAATTTCAGTAAACTAAAAATGATTCTTTACAGTGAAAGAAACAACAAAGGAAATAAAGGGAAATCCCACTGGGTGGGTGAAAATCTTCAGGAGCAACACATCTCACAGAGGTCTAACATCCAAAATATATAAAGAGCTGAAAATACAAAGAATCAAAAATACCAATGACACAATTAAAAGATGGGCTATGGATCTGAGCAGAAAATTCTGAAAAGAAGAAAGAACAATGGCTAAGCAATGTCTTAAAAATGCTCAATATTTAGTAATTAGGGAAATGAACATTTAAACCACTTTAAGATTTCATCTTTCCTCAGTCTGACTGGCTAGAACAAGAAAACAAATGATACCAAATTCTGGAGAGGATGTGGGGAAAGAGGAACCCTCATTCACTGCTGATGTGAATGCAAACTCACGCAGCCCTAGGGAAAGCAGTGTGGAGATCTCCTAAGAAGGAACCTACCATATGACCAAGCTATGCTACTCCATGACATAAACCCAAAGGACTCATAATATGGCAGAGATGTACACATACACACACTCACACACACACACACACAAACATATATATATATATATATATATGGAATGGATGGAACTAAAAACTGTTGTAGTAATCAAGTAACACAGACCCAGAAAAACAAATGACGTATGCTCTCCTCTCCCTCATTTGTGGATCCTAGCACCAAATCCTTATATGTGAGTATGTAGCCTGATGAAACTCTGGGAGACAGTAAATGGAAAGCAGTCAGGGAGGTAAAGGGAAAGGAGGGGCCTGAGAGAGAACAGTAGGAGACAGGTGCTACTAAGGGGTAAACAGATCAAATCGCAGTATTTAAATGAGTGGGGAGAGAGGGTTATACAAGGAAGTATGGGAGTCAAGAGGAAGAAGTTCAAGAGGGGTGGGACCGTAGGAGACTCATATTATCAATGGAGGAATGGGGACATGGGGACACTCTAACTGGTGAGGGAGGACGGAGGGCTAGATAGAGAGGAGAAGACATAGATAATGTCTGGCTGCTGTAAGAAACCATAGGGAAAACCTACTGAAAATTACACATACAATATCTCTACATGTGTATAGTTGAAGGCTACATAACAAGAATTTGTGCCAGACAGCAGAAAGCTCCTTTTGAATTGTAGGCTAGGGTAGTACAAAATTACACCCCAAATTATACGGGCTATTTTCACAGCCATTGATTACCTCCCAGAACTTGAAGGCAAGACCTAATCCTGAAGACAGGACATAATTTGAATACATGTCTTAGAGGAACAGGGCTGGAACTGCTCTGGCAGCCACTTCCATGAAATTCACTCTCCCAGTTTTGGAGAAAACTATGCAATCTGCTAAGAGAGAACATCAGTTGGTGCAGCCCCAATTTTGAGGTCTAACAACCACAACAATGACCAGCACAGCAAACTATATTGGTACAGTAGTGGCACTTTCATCTTGGGGAAGTCAACAGTTAGCTAATTGAACTTAAAGCCCACTCAATGGAAAGAAACTCATGTGTGCTACTGTAAACATATCCAAATGCACACGGCTGGAGAGGTTATAGATCTTAGAAAAACGTCAAGGCTGTCACATCCCTAGAAATGTAATTTCTTATTGTGGGCTAAATATGGATTGTTATTATTACAGACAAGTATCCTAGTCACCACTCATCAAAGAAGCTTCTTTTGCAACAGAGAGAATGTATTGCAGAATTCCACGACTAGTCACACATAGAGTTTAACCCTTCAACCCTCCAACTCTAAGTGACCCAACTACAGCGGAACCTCTAACCTAAGAGTCTTGGAACATGGTGGAAGAAGAGGTAGAGAGAACACTGACACATCTCTCATCTCTCATCAGTGAAGCTCTCCTGTGCAACAGAGGGCCATGGACCCAGGACCCAGGGATCGTTGGACAAGTGTGGGAGTGTATGAGGCAGGGAAGGAGGTGCATGATCATATGGAAATAGAATCTTAGAGGCCCCTGCTCATATTAATCTACAACCATTGTGACAGCATACACAAAATCCATGCATACTCTAGCAGACAAAATCTCAGCATAGGACTGTGGAAATGGCATCAGGCCCCAATCTTAGCTGAAGCACTATTGGGCAGCTGATTACTGATGGGTGAGGAAGAGCTGATCTTCTTTAAGGGAGTGACTCTAGATATGCTGACTAGACCCCAGTGGATGAACCTGCACTGAGTGATGTCAGGGACACTAACTTGACATAAATGTCAGACTGCACGTATTCTGTGTGGGAAGGGCGCTATGGGGGGGTGGCGTAAGGTGGTGAAGGTATTGTGTATGAAATACATAAAAATTCAGTAAAAGTATGTTTAAAGAACTGAAATAAAATAATAAAGCTTGGTAAGCGGGAGCCTCATGAGGACCCAAAATAAACCATCATTATTTTAAACTGTTTTCCTCTCCTACTCTGTGAACAACAATGAGCAAATTCTCCATTCCTGCTTGTGACAGGAAGTAAAACATATGCTATAGGACCGCTGGCAACAGCAGCCCTGTGGCCTGACCAAGCAGGAGCTCCAAGGCACTTCCCAAACCAAGTCTCACCCCCAAAAGGCCATGTCTGTGTTTGGTGGTCTGTGCCAGTCTGACCACTGCAGCCTTCTGAATCTTTGCAAAACTATTTAATCTTAGAAGTGTGCTCAGCAAACTTATGAAATAATGTAAAGGGCAGTGCCCACAGGAGGGTTAACAGAAAGGACCCGTTCTCCACAGCAACACCTGACCACACATGAGACCACCACCTGACCACACATCAGGCCACTGCCTGAGCACACATCACACTCCATGTTTATAGGGAAGACACTTCCACAACCAGCAGGGTGAAGAGATGCTTTCCCTGGGTGCTGAATTTTGAAGCAGGGATTTTATGCCACAGGAACTGATTGTAATGGTCCCTCTTTATATTGAAAAAAATCTGTTTGAATCTTGTTATACTGGTTTAAAATGGTCAGGCTGAAGTTGTAGTTCTTTACATATAAAGTTAAGATAAAGTGGAATAAAGCTCAGGGCAGGTAAGCTCAGGGGCTGAGTGCTTGCCTGGCAAATGCAAAGGCTCTGGGTTTGATCCCCTGCACCAGAGGAAAACAATAGCAGCATCAACAGGAGCACTTAAAAGCCTCTCCTCTCTCAGCGTTTGCATGTTTAGGCTTCTTACTCGTCATAACCTTAATGAAATTCTGAAGGAAGGGGAAGATAATGCAATTAGCTGTAAATGCAGCCTATGGAGCGGACCCCGGTCTCCTGGTAACATACATTCTTTGACTGAGCAACTACTTTGGAGTGCATGAAGACATGTGTATATACTGGGAAAGGATGAAGCAATGAAGATCATTTCCTTCCTGACACTGACACAAGCATTTAAATTGATCAGCTCAATACTTTCATCGTCAGCAATTCCTATCCAAGCAGCTGTATGAATAGGAACTCCTCTCCCATCTCGTCAGTCCTGACATCTGCTTGCCTACTTTGTGCCAGCTTGTCTTTAACTTCCCATTCATTGTGGTTGTGTCAGTTAGTGCCACAGCTCTGTCTGATTGCTGGCCTTGCTGACCTCCTCTATTGACCTGGATGACGTTTGACGCTACTTACAGGGGACACTTACCGCTCAGGAGGCGATGTCCCTGCGCGCCTGCCTCACAGCGTCACTGCCCCAGGTACACATGGCAGCCCCAGCCTCCACGGCTGCGGGAGTTCCAGGTGGCTGCCCTGCTGAGGCTCCGTGGATTGATTGATTATCATGAACTCTACAGTTAGATGTGCGTACTTTCCACTTGAGAGATGGCACATGTATGGATGTGAGATCTTTGGTGAACAGTCTAAACTCTCAGAGCCCAGATATGACCAGTCACTCTTAAATCTCTGCCCATTATGCTGCAGAGTCCTATTCTCTCTAGCACTGGAAACTCGAGCCCATGCCTGTTTTACTGAGAACAATCCTGGACACAGTGTAGACCCTTAAGAAGGGAAGAGTTATGGATCATGAAAAGGCAGAGCAAACTTAAATGCCTGCTGATGACTGAAAGAAGCTGGTTTGAAAAGACTCTGTGTGGTTTGGGTTTAACCAGAGTTATGTTCTGTAACATGCAAAATGACAGCAACTGTAAAACGAGCCATAACTGCCTTGGCAGTGGAGACAAGACTGAATGACCACGTGGTCCTGGAGGTGGCGATGCTGTCCTCTGTGTCTGATATTACGCCTTCATCAAAACCATAACACATACAGCAGTGATCGTGACCCTGATGTAAATCATGGAATTAGTTAATATGAATGTGTGAATGTCAGTTTATCAGTTACAACAATATACCACACCAATGCAAGAGTTAACAATAGTGCCAACCAGGAAGGGGTGGCGGGCCAGCCAGGCCTGTAGAAACTCCATACTTTGGGCATTAATTTCCTCTAACCTTAAATCTGCTCAAGATAAAGCACATTCAAACTGAAACAGACAAACTATAGACAGACTGTATTCACTCTGTTGACGCCATCCCTTTGCCTATCCTGAAATTTTCCGATCTTGTATTTTCCTTGTGTTCAGCGGCGCATGCCGAGGATGTGTCAGCCAGGAGCCAGGACTCAGGATTTATGGTAGGTTAAGATCAATAGGTCAAATGATAGATAATTCCTAAACTGGTTCTGATGGAAATGACAAGTGTTTCTCTTAATGAAAGTGTGTCTATTTTAAGTATAAATGAAGTTCTGACATGATGTGGTACAGATTTTCAATGAAAACCAATTCCAGAGAGAACTGTATAACATGTGAATTCAGTCATGGAATACCAAGTATTTTCCCACTGATAAAATGTTCCCTTGATAGGTAACTGAGAAATACAGCTCATCCTACAGTGTGAAGTTCCACGTTGGAGACGCAGTGAACCCTGCTTCACATTCGTCTGTGTGCGTTTGACTTGGGGTGTCAGTTGATTTTTCAGATCTGTTTTTGGCTACATTCAACCCTTCTCACAGAATCAGAACTAGAGCTCAGTTCCATTCAGAGAAATGTTTGTTAAGTATGTTCATTTACTAAAGGCATAGTAAGTATCTTCATTTTGGCAGAATCCAGAACCAACTGCTGAAGTGGGAGGTATGAAAGATATCATACTGGTGTTCTGAACTATGGAGGAGCTGATGAAGGTGATGAAGAGCTATCACAGGCAAAGGGGAATGTTAGATATCCAAGAAGGTGCATACTCAGGCAGAGGACCAGGTCCAAGGTGCTGAACACTTTGAAAATCATGTTATCCCCAAGTTTATTAGATGGTTTTTAAAACAAGAGTCAAAACTCTAGATGGTAGAATGAAGGACCCTGAAACCCCACTTCTTTCTGAGGGGCTATTGGAGTCGGCTGACTGCTATGAGAAGGAGAGTTAGTTTTCCTCAGGCACGAGGCCAGAAGGTCAACCATGCCGCAGCAGATGGCCCGATAACTTTGTACATATGGGCAGACTGAAGGTGAAAGAGAGACCTGGTTGGGGTGGAGTCTGGGAGGATCTGGCCTTGGGAGGGTGGATATAATCAAAATAAATTGTATATGTGTATGAAATTCTCAAATAAAAAATATTTTTAAAAGAATAGATGGGGCTGGAGAGACAGCTCAGTAGTTAAGAGCACTGGCTGTTCTTACAGAGGACCTGGGTGTGGCTCCCAGCACCCACGTGGTGGCTGACAATCATTCATCATTCTAGTTCTAGGGCACCTGACACCTTCTTCTGCATCAGTGGTTATTGCACTCATGTAGTGCACATGGATTAGTGAAGGCAAAATACTCATACATGTAAAACACAAACAAATAAGTACATGAAAAAATAGAGTTTCTAAATGAAGCATTCCTGGGAACATCTTCACTCACTTTAGGAAATGGGTTTTCCATTTTTCCCTATGGGGCACTCTACTGTCATACTAGAGAGCCCCCCACCCCAACTTTAATGTATACAGTGTAGAATTCAAACCCTTTAGAGGAAAGTAGAATTCCCATATCTCACAACAGTCTTACATTCCTAAGTAGAGGCACAACAGGTGAGCCCTGGTCCCTGCCTTCTCACTGGAAGGTTCTGTTTTAGGTGGAATCAGGTTCCTGCTGGCTTTGGGGTTAGACCTGGTTTGCACTATGAGTCCAAGGGCAGACTTCTGAAGATTCATTTCCCTGCATTCTCATCCCTTTGCCCCAGTCTTTGCCATTCCACGGCTGGGAAGGAAGGATAGCCTTGTTTAAACAGAAGCAGCATTTTCTGGGCACAAGGCCAGTTCCTTGGGAAGGACCCAACAGGGATTAAACACGCTCTTGTTCCTGTGGAGTTTACAGCCTCAGTGCAGGAGGCACTGGAAGACCATTACCCTAATGATGGCAGCAGTGAATGACATCGGGGAGAGAAATAAAGAAAAATGTGCCATAGCGGTTTATGACACGCATGGCGATTTAATCGTATGCCAGGATTGTTGCATGGAATACTGGAAAAGAAGTATTGAGAAGGCATCCTGCGGAGCACTGTAGTCTCATAAAGGAGATCTCAACAGCAGTCCACAAAGAGTGTCTTGAAATAGCTTCTCACCCAGACAGTGAGTCACAATGGTAGGCTGAAGCAGTGAATTCTTTAAAAGGCAAACAACCTGATGTTTCTTCATAGGAACCATCTCAGGGAACGCGCTCCAACAATGGTTCAAAGGGATTCTATCTCGACCTTTATAAAAACTATAATAAGTGTTGGAAAAAGTCTAAAGATCAAGAATAAAAGGACATTCTCTGCCAAACATCTGTTCTCTAGGGAATTAAATGCTCAGTTTTATCTTTAAACATCACACTAATAAATCATATGAACACACACTTTTTTATTGCTTTTTGCCACTGGAAAAGCAAATTGCAAGCTGTGAAGATGGTCCTATGTTCTACCTCCATATTTAGTAAGAAACACTCTGTTTTGTTCCCCTTAGAAATGTTCAATGTGGAAAGACTAATTTAGAAACAAGAAAAGATCATTCAGAAAAGCAGATTTTAATAATGTCAAAGATAGAAAAGCAAGTTAACGGGAGAAAGAACATGCATCAACCAGTAGGAATACAAGTCTACGAAGGCGTCTGGGATGCTGGCCATGAACTTTACATATGCTAGTGCTGAGGGTTTGATCCACCCGGGGACTAAATGAGAGAATATTTCCTATAAACTATTTGTAATGCTTGCAGTGCTCTCACAGTAGAGAAAAGAAATGTCATCTGCATACCCCACAATGCTCTGAAAGCTGCCTTTGCCTTCCTAGTCAGCAACCATGAAACAACACTTTTCACACTGCAGAGAGTTCTGGAAGTTCAGGAGATTGTTGACTTACTGAGAAAAAATGGGTGTGTGTTTACTGCTTAACAACATAAATCTTTTATGACTTATTCAATAATTTGGAAGTAATTATTTATGTACAGGTACAAACAATATTTCTTTTTATTTGTATACCAAATAATTTAGAAACCTGCATTTACAAGACTGCCAGAAACTCTTCAGTGTGTCATATTTTCCAGTCACTTAACATGCACCATGAGATAAAGGAGGCTGAATTATTGATAAGGACCAAGAGGGGAGATTGCACCTCTATCTGTCTCAAACTCAGTTACTTTTAGTCTAGAAAGAACGTTTTAATCCTGCTTATCTCCACATGGCTGTACTCAGTAATGTACAAATGATAATAATCAACAAGAGTACAAAATTAAGAGTGTAAAATAGACTACTGTTCAAAAATGAATACCTCTTATTTTTATATATGTTCTAAAAAATAAATCTGGAAAACTCTGGGAACTTCTGGGCATATTCACTTTCCCTGATAAGCCTTATACTTGAAATTGACGTGAAAATATATAATTGCAGCTGCAAAATTATTACTGAAACTCATTGTTGGATAGAATGCAAATGTGAAGACGTCTCAAGAGGAATACTCAGAGTCTGTGCTATTGCTTTTCCACTCTAAGTAAGCAGTCTTCTGCATCCTGGATTTTCTGTAACCAGCCAGTTCAGGGGACCCAGCATGGGGCAGCAGGGATAGTTAAGACACTGGTCCTGCAGATGTCAGAGCATTCCTGAAGATCACATTTAACTCTGGCTATTTGACTCTTGCTAAGAATCTTACTTCTTTGCATGAAGTTATGAACTACCAGTTATGTGTAAGTTGGGGTTATTTGAACAAAACAGTCACAAGGAGCTTAGCATTGCACATCTTTTACAAAGAAAACATACAGGACAAATGGGGTGAGAGTCAGGCTTTCCCTCCAGGAGGAGAACGCCTCTTTCACTCCCGCTTCTTTTCACTGACTGAGGTCTACACTCGGGTTTGTGTCTTTCCAAATGTAATCAGTCACTACAGAGGCTAGCTGATGCTACCGATTATGGAAAAGAAGACAAAGAATGAAAATTTTCCCTGGTGACAGCTGAGAGATTCCTCCCTTTATAAGTGTAGAGGCTGCATGGAAGATGTGTCACTTAAGGCCAAACAGCTTACAGACATGTGTTCTCTGCCTTTGACCAGTTGTGGAACTCTGTAATATCTGTGACAAAAGGAAGATTCTTTGATGAGTGGTGAGAGGGATACTTGTCATTAAATATGAGGATGCATATTAAGAATATAGTAAGAAATTACATTGTTCTGGGGATGTGGGAAAGCAGGTTTTTCTCTAGGAGCTATGACCTCTCCTGGCATGTGTATCTGGCTATGTTTACAGCACCACACAGGAAAATGGGGAAATGCAAATGTGAATTCATTTAGCGAGCCTTAATTCCAATTAGACAGGTGCTGAATTTGCCCAGGATAAAAGCAGCCTCACTGCACCAACAGAGATAGTTTGCCAGGCCTGTCGCTGGTGTTTACTAGGCTGTGCAGCTGGGTGGGACCATTGATTGGTAGTTGCGTAGTGTACACCGATACCACGAGAACTAGACTTCAGGGAGGAGGTTTCCAGGTCAGTTCCAGCTCTCTTGCTCCAAGTCCTGCCTTCAAAGCATGTCCTGTCTCCAGCAACACGGCCTTACCTTCAAATTCTGGGAGGCAATCAAGGACTGTGGTAATTTAGGGAGTCTCTTGGACTACCCTAGACAACAACTTAAAGAAGTTTTCTCCGGTCTGGTACTGTGCTTGTCGTTACAATGCCTTCAGATACATCTATATCTGTATCTTTATCTATCTCTAATCTATCTATAGATACATGCACTGGTATATATATTGTATGTGTACTTTTCAATAGGACTTTCATAGTTTCCCTCTGATTTTTCATTCCGTTCCAGCTCTGCGCTCTCCTCACTTTTCCTGAATCACTCTCTGTACTCTTGCCCAGTAAATTATTTCCATTTTCCCCATTTCCCCAGTAACACCCATCTCCTGCCACCCCTCTCTCTCCTGAGTTCCTTCTTCCCCTTCCCTCCACACCCATCTCCTGCCACCCCTCTCTCTCCTGAGTTCCTTCTTCCCCTTCCCTCCATGGTTTATTTCCACTTCCCTGACTTCTCCAGTTACATCAGGATACATATTCGCATCTAAGAACCTGGGGCTAGGATCCACCAATGAGAGAAAACCGACTTTGCTTGTTTAGATGAGTCTGTGTTACTTCACTTAGCATAACAGTTTCTAATTCCATTCCATTCGCTTGCAAATTTCATCTTTCTTTACCACTGAGTAGAACTGTGGTGTGTAAATGTACCACATTTTCATTATCCACTTATCAGTTGAGGGACATTTAGGTTGTTTTCGTTTCTTGGCTATTGGGAAAAGAGCAGCAACAAACATGGATGTACAAGTGTCTCGTTAGTAGGATGAGTCCTTTGGGTACATGCCAAAGAGTGGTGTAACTGGATCACAGAAACCCACAACTGGCCAATGCACCAAGGAAAAGAGGCTGCAGAGTGCTTACCTCTGAGTTGGGCACCTGTTTCAAACTTCTGCTTCCAAAGGCTTAGGGATCATTGTGAAATGGGAGTGGAAAGACTGTAAGAGCCAGAGGTGGTAGATGACCACAAGGAAACAGTCTTCCAGACTGGTCAGCTACTTCTTGAACTCGCAACAATGGTGACAGCATGCACAAGCACCATGTAAACTCAACCCCCAAAGCGTCCCAGGCTAGACATGGGAAAGTGAGTAAGAAATCTTAACCTTCCAAAGACCTTTGACAACTGATGGCTGCTGGGAGGGGGCGAGGCAGTGTCATACAGGGAAGCACATTTGGGGAAACAGATCAGCATCTGCAGGCCGTATATATATATATAATGGAGTACTTTAAGCTGGGTGTGCGGAACTGTAACGGAAGGTGTGGTAGGGCAAGAATCCCAATATCATCAATCCACCAAATTGCATTGTATGAAAATCCCAAAAATTCAACGAAAAATTTTGAAAGGAAATGAAAGATTGAGAAAAATACCCGACGCACCAGCCCTCTGCCCACACAGCGGATCCCATGGAGTTCTAACACCCTCAAATCTTTTGGGGTTGTTGCTACTTTGCCTATCTAAGAAGAAAATGGACATTTTGGACACTAAGCAAGTGTGCAGGGCCATACTAGTATCTGTGACAATGAGGATACCATGAAGGAATTATGCTAAATCGTAGCATGAGAATGTATAATGGCCCTGATGAAAAGCCCACTAAGCAACCGTGTGGTGCAAGGGAACGTGGTTTCTCTCTGTGGAGATCAAGGATAATTTGACCACTTACTTCTTATGTTTGTTGTAAGGAATTAATGAAATAATAGATGTGTAGTCCGGCATATAATATGTAGTCAGCGTGACTATGAAAGAAAGCATGGGCTGGTGTGTTACTGAAGTCTTAGGAATCCCAAGGAATCTGTGCATTAAAACTACATGCAGCCACTAATCGGGTGTGAAGCTCAAAGCCTTCCACACGCTCAAAGATTCTCTTCTCCTCCATCAGCAGATAGAGATGACTTCGCTGACTGGGAAATGATCAAACTACCCAGCGTGTCTAATGAGCTGCCAGCCCCGTTCTGAGCCCCTCACAACCCTTGCCATTGGCAGTTCATTCTCAAATTCAATGTCATCAAGTGGAATTTGGCCACACTGTGTGCTGAGTACAGGACTGAAGAATTCTGTCTAGAATTCCTTCTGGTATTCTCTGCAAAGTCACAGATATTGTGAGCCCTTCAGGAATAATGCGCCCCAAATTTACAAACTGAATCTTACTTCCATCACTTACAGATAACACATTTACTAATAAGATTTTATTCTTTAATTAGACCAGAGTATTAATAATGGATGTACCATGTAGTAATCAGTCAATCACAAATGCTTTTTAGAGCTTTGTACATTTACAATATGAATGTGATTATGTTCATAATGTCTGAAACTATACATTAATATTATATGTTATACTGCAAAAGAGAATGACTCAGGAACATTTATGTAAAATAATCTTCATCTGAAATCTTCAATAGCTCAGATTATTTTAAAACTATAAATAATACCACTTCAGTACCATTATAATAATATATGAACCTGACAAAACTTTTATCTACACAGAAACACCTCACAAGTATGATAATAAGGCCATCTCCTCACCATCTGGAATAAATTATTTATAGAACTTCATCTTTTTCATTTTAGTGATGATTATATAAACTAATTGGTCTACTGCTTTATCTGGTCATAGTTGATGCATGCATAGCATTTCTGGATATGAAAGGTGAAATTAATCACTCCTCTTCCTGTTTTCCTCTATGTTCCCATGCTTGTGTGTGTGTGTGTGTGTGTGCGTGTGTGCATGCATGTGCAAGCATGTTTAAGTGTAACAGCTTGTGCCCATGCACACAAGTGTGAGGCCACAGCTTGGAACCTGATGTCTTCCTCTATTCCTCTCTATTATTTATTTTTGTGGTGTATGTGTGTGTGTTGTATGTACTTGTTAGTGCAGGTGTGTGCAGGTGTGTGTGTGTGTGTGTAGCTCAGATGTTGAGTGTCCTTCCTCAGTCATGCTCCATCATTAATGTTTTGACATGGTTTCTCACGGAACCCGGACCTCATCTGTTTCTCTCTCACAGAACCAGGACCTCATCTGTTTCTCCCTCATGGAACCCGGACCTCATCTGTTTCTCTCTCATGGAACCCGGACCTCATTATGTTTCTCTCTCATGGAACCCGGACCTCATCTGTTTCTCTCACGGAACCGGACCTCATCTGTTTCTCTCACTGAACCTGGACCACATCTGTTTCTCTCAGGTGCCCAGCCAATTAGCTTCAATGATCCACTCACCCCGCCCCAGTATCCAGTGCTGGGGCCACAAGTGCTCACAATTGCTATGTTGGGATATTCGTGTGCATCCTGGGGATCTGGACTCAGGCCTTAATGTATGGGGATCAGATACTCAGCTGACTGAGCGGTCACCCTCTACCCCTTGTCCATAGTTTTGGAGACAGGGTCTCTTCACCGAATGTGGAGCTCACTGATCATCGAGACTAGCTGGTCAGTGAGACCCAGGCACCCTTCTGTCTTTATTCTGCCAAGTGCTGGGATTCTGGGTGTATGCAGCAGTACCTGCTGCTTTGTGGGTGTGTTCTAGGGATCCAAAATAAGTCCTCACATTTTTAGGCAGACTTTATCCCTGAACAACACTCCTGACCCCTTCCTCACACTCCAGCCCCTTTTTTTTCTCACCTCTACATTCTAATTCTGGTGTTATTTTATATTGTCAATATTTAGTCAACCTGTCCATTTTGTATTTAGCTGCCTTCTTTGCCTATATGCTACACTCAATAGTCTGAATTCAACAAAACATTTTGCAATGTCATGCAAACGATGTTTTTCTACGCCATTAGCTCTGGCTCTTGCCTAAAGGCCTTCCAAATGTCAACCCCTGGAATTCCATTTGGTTATTTCTTTCCTGTTCAGTGCCTCAGTTGTTTTTCTCCCTGGGCAACTTGTACAGCACCTTCCAATGCTATGAGAGCTGGTCTTCAGGGGGGTGGCTTGCTGGTCAGTCCCAGCTCAATTGCTCCAAGTGCTATGTCTAAAGGATGTGATGTTTTAGCGATAAGGTCTTACTTTCAAATTCTAGGGAGAGAACAATGAATGTGGAAAAAGCCTAAATTATTTTTGGAGTCTTTGAAATCACTCTGATCAACAAATTTGAGTAAGGTTTCCCTTGCCGGGCACTGAGGGTTTTATTATGTAGCTATACATATGCATTCATGTATACATTGTATGTCTTTTTCAGAGGGATTATGAAATAATGTTTCCCTCTTATTGTTAGCACCACTTAGTATTATTCATCTCTCTTTCCTCTCTTTCCCCTGGATCGCCTTCCCTCCTCCCTCTTCAACCAACCCAGCCCGCGTTCATCCCCACTTTCCCTTTGATCACACCTGTCTCTGCCCCCTCATTTCTTTCTTTTCCCCTCCCACTTGGTTTCTTTCTGTTTTCCTGCTCCTATGGATATATATGCACAAATCCAAGGATTTGGAGCTAGGCTCCACAAACGAGAGAAAACATGCATCACTTGTATTTCTGAGTGTGGGTTGCCTCAGTGTGTCTGTTTCTCATTCCATCCATTTACCTGCAAATTTCATGATTTTGTTTTTAGTTACAGTTGGATCAAACTCCATTGTGTAAATGTACCACATTTTCACTAACTGATCATCAGTTGAGAGAAAATTAGGCTATTTCCATTTCATGGTTATTCTGAAAGAGTAGCAATTAAACATGGCTGTGCAAGTATCTCTGTAATAAGAAATCAAGACCTTCGGGTATGTGCAAAGGAATGGTATAGCTTGATCATGTGGTAGGTCTAATTTTAGTTTATTTTAGAAAGTTCCTATTCTTGGGAGGCACATAGTAATGGAAGATGGGCTACCATGAAAGCAAATTAGTCTCAAATGATCTCAGCAGTCCAGGGGAAAATTAGAAACAGACACTCACATACAAAGTTACATAAACAGAGAGAGAAAGAGAGATACAAAAAGACAGAATCCCAACAATGGTGACCCTAAAAGATAGGTGGGGAGACTAACTGCTATTACTAAAACGTTTCCAGACTTTAAAATCAAAATTCCCTTAGACTACCACTTGGTTTTCATCTACTCACTGAGTGGGGACAAGTAAGAGCTTTGCTGCCATCAGGACGGTTCTAGACCTAGCTATTGTGTCCCCTCAGAAGGTCTGGAGAGGACTTGAGGACCTGTGTGAAAAGCTTCTGGACACGGAAGTGGTCGTTCCTTCCTTATGTTTATGACTTCATTAGTTTCCACTTCAACTAACGATTTTTATTCCATGTAGGATTTGCTCACGGAGTCTAGCTGGCTGCTTTTCTCAGCAGAATCCTTACTGTTGCTGTAATTGTCACCGTTATGGATCATTTTATTTGTGGTAATTGGAAATTGAAGAGAGAATGGAGGTATGCCTATGTTGGATAAGCTATCTTATAATAAACGAAAAGGTCAGTGGGCTGGACACTAATTCTGCAGAAACTAGAAATGTGTAGATTTCTGTATATATGATTAAATCATATAGATTAATGTTATCCTTAGTAGAGGAAAATCAAAATGCATTTTTTTTCATAAGGAGATTAGTGTTTCAACTGGAAGCTCACACGACTCGATGTTGCTTTTTGAAGTCTTTGTTATTCTATGAAAATAAACACATAGCATACCTTGATGGTGGAAAAATAATAAATTGATTAAATTTCCTTTTGATTACAGTTTGTGATGAAATCTCACGAGATTTTGCTGACTGCCTTTTTTTGCTATCAAAACCTTCCTGTGATATTGTATTGTCCGAAGTGTCTTTGTGCTTCTGACATTCTCTTCCCTTGATCTCTCGAAGTTGATGGTAGTATAGCTATCTGGACTTACTTTTTCTAGAAAAATGCAAGTTTATAGGATAGGTAACCTTTAATAAGAAGGTATAAACATACGTTTTCTATGCAACCTTTCTTTGGCATAACTACCCCAACATGGTAGAAATGACTTAAATCCAACAATATTAGGCTAAAGTGAAAAACTGTCAAAAGGTGAGGTCAGCAAAAGAAAATTTAATAACACCATATCAAATATTTATCCAAGCTATTTTCAAGGTTAAATCATTCATGAAAGTACATCAAACACTTTAAGACAGGCTTTCACGTGACAGATGAACAGCACTTAAAACAGCATTCTGTAATAATGAAACTATATTTGCAGACCTATGCTTTCCTTCAAATGGAACTTTTATTTATCTTGACTCTGCAGATACAAAAGAACACATCAGTTCAGCAGTGTTCTTAGGTCAGTGTACTTGCTAGTGACCAAAAATTTTTGTGTGTGAGCTTTATGTAAACAAGATAGATTCATATGTTAAACAGGGAACAATTAACAGGCTATAAAAGCCGAGAGGCTTCCTTATGGCCTGAGCCAGACTCATACCACAAAACTGATTGAATCTTAGGGAGTTGGCAGGCATGGTGAAAGAAGGATATTTAATATGGCTCCTGTGCTAGGAAGTGACCTGAACTCACCTTACATACTGGCAGACAAGTGTTTTCTAGTCCCCATGCACAGCTTGTTTCCTTACTCTAATACCGAACAACTCTAATTCAAAAAGATTTCCCCGTACATTGAACTCCTTTGCTCTCCCAGAAACTCATACCCATTGGCTCTGACATGTCTCTGGAGCTACATATTTAATCTTTGTCTCACATGATGCATCCTTAGTTATTTGGAGACTGATCATGGCTTTCAATGTCTTTGTTTTTATGACAAAATAGTCTGAGTTGATTGAATTGTAGCCCACAGAATACATGTCCAGTCCTCTGAACTTAGTACTCAATCTTGTCTGAAGGTGTTTTCTTCTGAATATCTATGAATTAGTTTTTTGGTTTCTTCAAGAGTTCAAATTCTTACACAAGACTGTCAATTTTGCAGCTATTGGATATGCCTGCTTAGTTGACACTCTGTTCTGGGTATTTGAAATAAATAAACCAGGAGGAACTTTTGTCCTCAAATAGCTAACATTGGAATAGCTCTCTTTAATGTGGTTCTGCAACTCCAGGGAGCAGTAACACGGCCCCTCCAAGGAGATGTGCCACGTCTGCCAGAGGCCCTGGTTCCCTAAACTCCTCTCCACTCAGGAACATTGCACAGCTTGCTTCCAAGCAGCTGCACTGTCTTCTACCATCTTCCTACTCTGAACATAGTGAAAACACTTCTCTCCCGCCAATGCTCAGTTGCATTCAAGCTATCATACTTAGACCAAAAAAATCCTTCCTGGAGCCACATGCTAAGAAACCCCCTAGGGAGATCCATTTGTCTAACTCTGATCCTACAGTGTAGAAAACAGACCTGCCACGGGACTAGAACAGTCAGTCCTTTTAGAAGCCAAGGCACAGGCACTCATTCAGCATTAAAAATGAAGTGTACCAACTCCCATCCTGGAATAGTGATGGAGGACCTCTCACTTCCATCCGGGGACTATTCATATTTGGAGAGACTCTCATGGCTTTCACAGGATTAAGCACCACAATCCATGCTGAACTGTCTGAAGCCCAAACTACAATTACTTTGAAATTTACTACAAATAGACCTAGAAATGGACCCACTCCAAAGTAAAAGCTAAGTAGTCATCTGTTCTGCAAATTTATACAAAACGGTAGTTTTTGTTTAACTGCAAATGTTCAACACACCGGAGAGTTCTGCAGACAGAGGTGGGATGCTTCTGCACTTCATCTATCTTTATAGTGTAACTTGGAATAACTTTTTAACATTATACTGTAAACCACATGCCACTCTAAGATTTATTTTTGCTACTGAAGCCATTCTATTATTTTCCAGCTACAGGAGCCTATAAAAAATGTCTCATGACCTCATATTTAACAAACCAATTTGCAGTATTCTGCAGGCATCTGTCTGTAGGCATTAACAAATATTTTGTCCACTATTTAACATTTGTAATATCAGTATACTACACCTTTCTACAAGAAACCATTAATTTTCATGTCTAGCCATAAATGAGGTCCACGAGGCAAAGAAAATGAGAGCGGGTCTGTGCAGAAAGCACACCAGCTTCTACTAACAGGACAGACAGAGCTGCATCCTAAGTAAACATAATCCTAAGCAACTCCAAAATTGCAGAAAATTTATCCATGATAGGCTTATTGCTAGAAGCAGACGGGTTTAGTCAGATGCACCTTTTCTAAGTTGGCTGCACATTGTGACTGGAGCACGAGTCACTGCCACCTGTTCTGGTGCAGCTGAAGCAGGTCTCTAAAGCACTGTACTAAATCAAGCTCTTCCCTGTAACTATGCTATAATACTGAGGTCTGTGGAACACAGGGGAGAATGTGAACAGTAACTTCAGAAATATTACACCAGATTGGAAAATTAGTATTCTACTTAGAGGCTGGATGAACAGATGTGGGGGGTGGGGGTCAGGAGGGTGGAGATCAAGCTAAAGTTGATCTCTCCATGGTTGGTGTGGAGAGCTGTCTAAATGGCAGGTGAAGCTCCAGAAATACCAACTACCAACTGCTACTTTCTGAAAGAAAGCATTTTACTTTAAACTTTAGCTTGGACTAGTGTGTCTCAAAAGTGCATGATTTGATGAAAATTTTACAAAAGCTTTTCCTTTGCTTTAGAATGCAGTGTATCACAATAATGCAGGGTTTCATATTCCATACCGGACTGCCCAGGGCAAATCTTCCTCACACTCTCTAGCTTGACAAGGTGTTAAAATTCCCCCAGGCCTTTTCTGAAGTAGGGTCACAGTAGATGACCTACGAAGGTAGGGTCACTGTAGGAAATAAACAGTACTTAGACAAGTACTTGGCATCACTCAGATACTACATAGCATTAGTGATTATCATTAACGATCATTATGGGGGTCAAAAGCAGCAGAACAGCACTGGAGTGTAAATAAGCCATCGCTTTACTTTGAATTTGTTCTTCTGGTGAGTTTTTAAAACTGTTGTTCATATTTATTTATTCATTTTATTTATTATTTACTGCATTGTAGTTACTAACAGCTCAATGCATTATTTCATCTGTGTTTAGTCAATTATATCTTCCTGGTTCTAAGAACTTTTTATGTGTCAGCTGGACATTTGAACAATCAGAATATCGCAGAAGTTCATACTGGTGGTTCATTTTGTTCTTTTTTCTTATGGGAGGGAATTGTATCCTTATTTGATTGGGAAAAAATGGAAACTCCTTTACTTTCTTTCTTAGAAGAAGATAGGCTAAGTTAGGCCCTTGGAATTCCTAGAGTGATAGTGGAAACAGCCCTAAGGGTAGAATATGAGTTTGCCTTGAGTTATAAGATGCTAGCTGGCTTCCAAGATGCTGGTTGGCCCTGAGTTGTAGGAAGCTAGCTGGCCCAAAGAGTAGAATTCTGGTTGCTTTCATGCTGATTAGGAAGACCAAACCCAGTATCTTTATGCACAGTTGTCTTCATCTTCTGGCTGCTTTTTACGCCATAGAACTCTTTGTCTTCTTAGTTGGCTAAACGTCGGTTCTTGAGGGTACCCAGTCAAGAATACTTCAGAGTCCATTCATCAACTATGATCACTGAAGTTGTTAGCAGATCTTATTTTAGAGGTAAAGTTTCTTTTTGTTTCAGACTTTACCACTTCTGTGTTGAAAGTTAGAGAGTTGATGGGGACTGTGCTAAATATTTGTAATCATAGTTAAAGGCATCCCAAGAAAGCTCACTAGTTCAAGTGGGTTCTAACCACTGAGACATCATGAGTTGAAAGAACACAACTGTAATATTATTTTCTATAGTAAGAATGTTTTGGGAGAAGACAATATAAAATTGGGTAAAATCACTAAACTCATAAAAAAGTTAGGGCATGTAACACCTTTGAAACTTTTATTGATAAAAGATCTAAAATATGCCCCAGAGGATCCCTGGAGATACCATTGGATCACATCAAAATGTGCCTGAGGGAGGTCAGTCCTGGGCTGAATTATAAGTCCTGTTAGGGCAGAGGTCAGGCCTTGTCTCAGTAAATGTTTGTTGAATCAGTCAATAAACAAAAAGGAATCGTTGATATCCCCTGAGTAAATCACAGTTGTGTCCTTCCAGTCTCTTGGAACCTTTGACATGGGGGAAGTGTTCTGAGTGCCCAGCAGAAGGACAGTGCCCAGACTTTCCAAATAGCACACCGTGGTAGGTACCCTGTCCGAGGGCCTTTATAAGCCTTTAAAACAAAATAGAAGTTGACCATACTCATACAGGCGAAAATAGATCAATATCAGAAATATGTAGTCAATATCAATGAATTATAAATTCATGAGACTAAGAGATCATGAGGGGTCTAAATGAGGGAAGGTTACAGTGGAAATGCTGAGAGCCCATCACCCCACAGGGAGTTCTTCGCTTGGCCCAGTGTTTATGACAGTTGTGGGGTTGAACCTAACAAGCTCCTTGGCAAGTCTGTCCACCTATCATCCCGGAACCACTGAACCGTCATCCCAGAAATATAAATAGTGGATTATCTGTGTAGGGCAGCTGACAGGTGAGACGGAGAGCTCATGGATTCTCTGTGTTCATGTTTATCAGCTGGACTTCTGAGGAAGAAGGCTCTGTCCCTTCCTTAAGCTGGATACTAACTGAAGAGACCAGTGCAGCTTGATTCCACCTCTGCAGAATCCTGGAAGTCGTGGTATGAACCTGCCACTCAAGTGCAGCGTTATCTATCAGCTCTGACTGGTTTATTTAATCTCTATCAATCCCTCCAAATTAGAATCAAAACGTCCCTTAACAGGGAGCACTACTTCCTAAAAACTGAAAACAGAGTACACACAAATACGGAGATCCTCCACCCACTTCAAGCCCAGTCTCTTTATGTCCCGATTAGACAAGTTTTCAGCTGGCTTTTGACAGTGTGTAGAGCAGTCACATCAGGGGAGACAGGCATTACACAGAGCTGAGGACCAGTCTTATTTCTTCCATTCACTGAGTCTTTGACAAGCTCTTACCATGTCCTAGGAAGAGTTTACTGGAGGTTGGCGGTATCCACAGAGAGCACAGAGTTGGGGATGTGTAAAGGAACTCTAGGGTGACCTACATGGCCACAGGTCAAGTTTTGAATTTGTAACTAAAATAGCAATATTATTATAAGATGAACCCAATATGCTGTTGTGTATGTTTAATCTGAAAAACAACTAGTGTCTTTTATTGATACTAAAAACCAAATAAATACTGAAAAATGTAAAGTGTATTTCCCCAAAACAAATGCTTGGTAAGGAACGAAGAGAGTCATTTGTTTCTTTCATTTGTGGATAAATAAACAATCTAAACACAGCTTCTCCCTGCTCCTGATTAAATAGCTCTCACACTAAACAAACAAACAAACTTATAACTTCATTTTCCTAATTGCTTGCCATCACACAAAATTAAAACTTATCTCTGTTTTATTTTATTTCCTTTTTTGTAGTTTTGAGATGGGGTCTCCCTGTAGGCCTTGAATTCATGGAACTCACTATTTAGACCAGGCTGGCCTTGATCTCAGAGATCCACCTGCCTCTGCTTCCTGAGTGCTGGGATTAAAGGCATGCACCACCATGCCCAGCTCTTACCTTTATTTTACATAGGCCAAGATAACACATTATGTAACTTCTCAACAGTGGAGAACACACAGGAAGTCAATGTCCAGATGTTTTCTCCACATCTGTTATTCCCTCTTCCTGATGCCATCTCTGTACTGAACCCCCACTGACTCAGAATATGATATATTTGGCTTAGGTTTTTTGATCATTGACACTTCTTTGTGGTAAGTGTCTGATAGTTTTCTTGGAGTAGTTGATGCACAGATCCCATAGGCTTTTATAGGGAGGTCTTCCACACTCACACACATGTGCACACAGTTGTACCACCTCACAAAATCACATACTCTCTTCTAGGAACTGTCCTCAAGTTTGTGATGTCTGCACTGGGTGTACCTACCTCTGTTAGTACCCGTCACACAATAACAAAAGGAAACAACGGTGTAGATAACACTGCTTTGAAGGGACCAGCACAAGCCTGGCTCTTCCTTGTGTACATGTGCCTGTGTTTGCCTGCATGCATGTGTGCCTGCCTGCACGTGTGCATGTGCTGGTAAGACTTCAGAAGCCAAAGTTAAAGGAGTTGTTATCTTGCACAGTTAGCAAGTTGGAAAACTGAGCTCAGCATACCTTCGGCATAGAGTTAGATGCCTTTGAACTCAGTTCTTTGATGGCACCAGACCCACTATCCACCTTGCATATGAGTTTCTGTATTTCCCAAATGTCCTCAAAAGGAAACACTAATCCTGCCTTGAATCTTGCCATGGGAGCAGTTAAGATAGTTTTGATTTCAATACCAGGTCAGCAAGAAGAGAGAAGGTCTCTCTATGAGGAAAACTCCACTTGATACCCAAGACTCTAAGCTAGAACTTGGATTACAGTAAAAGACATTTCTGAAAATACTAGTGTTGGCCACTAGGAACACAGTTCAGCTGCCATAAATTCCATTCTGCAGTTCAGTGGGAACCAAATCCGGACATACTGTGCAGAACAAGAAACGTGGGATCTCATTCTCAGGAACATATTTTAGACAGCTGCTTCGCTTTCAGAATGACACTGAATGTTTATAGAATTTAGTTCTTTCATTTGTAAAATAGGAAAAGATTGCTCATAACAGGAGGAGGTTTTGTGAGAACTGAAACAGGTTAGTGGACGTGAAGATGCTTTGTAAGGTCTAATTTTAAGGACTCTTGTTTGGCAAAAGTGTCCCAATCCATGAAGGATGGTCCCCATGTGCATCATGTAGCATTAAAAATGGGACAGTTAGAATTCTGGAAGATCCACTCCATAGACTTCAAAGGTTTTGTGGTTTAATTATGGAAATTTGGGTGATAAAAGTCTTACATGTTTTATCTCCAGAACAAATGCTACTGGAGCCTGAGAAGAAAAGTGACCTTGGAACTTGGTATTCTATTTCTCTAAGCCTGAGCTCCAGTACGCAGGATCCTGAGAAAGCAGTGTCCGTCTTGCAGTGCAGTCAGGCTGCAAGACACATCTCGCTAAGGTGAGCTCTCCTGCAAGCAGCACGCCCTCCTCCTCCTCCTCCTTTGGTCACTGCCAGGTTCCCAGTGGCGAAGCTTTCTCAGTCATCTCCCTGTCCAGAGAGATGTCTAGTAACACAGATGGAAATGAAAAATGTTCAACCTTCACAGCCCACCTTGGTCATAATGAGGGAAAAGGAGACGAACAACTTCCTGGGAAAGGGAGAAGATGGTCAAGACTGAGGAGCATAGACAGAGTGCGACCTGCTCTGGAGATTTTCACCTGAAGAAGATGTAAAAGCTTTGCCCCTCCCCGTATGTGGGGTACAAACTCATGTGGCTTGAACTCTCAGAACCTCGTTTCCTTCACCCGTAAAAAGTAAATAATGGTGGCTATACCAGAGTTTACTGAGAATGTTAAGTGAGATAATGTGTTTAGTGGTGGGTGGACTTGCTGCGCTGGACAGAGCTATTGTTCCCACAGCGTAGTCCCTGGGAAGGAGAGAATCATCGCCCACCCTGGCAGCAGTAACTGTCCTGCACATTTCTCAACAATTAACAATCAATTTCAATATTATCCTTTAAATCCAGTCCATTGCACTGTCAAATGATTGTGCACTGTAATTAATTAATGATATTGAATTAATTTTCACTGCATGTCTGGTTCTATTTGGTGTGTGCTCTACTCTCATTGAGTGAACTCTGGGATTTGGTGTGAGGTTATCATTATTTACTTTATGGCCACAAAAGAACCAGTCTTTAATATAATTTAAAAAATAACTACAAATAGAAATATTTCCACAAAACCCCCTTTGGAAGTTCACATTTGCTATTCATTATTTAAGATCTGAGGACTCTGCGTTAATTAAAATAAAAGCCTATTTCACAGATAGTGTGTCTCGTTTCACCCGCCTCAGCACGGCCATGCCAACTCTGGTGTTGAGTGATGCTTTGAGGCATCATTTACAAATGCGAAACTGAGGAAGCCGGAGAGACGCATGTATGGTTTGCAATCCAGCTTCCTATGACGTTAACATCTTGTTAATCTGAGACCTGGGATGTGAAGAAAAAAACCAATATTATCAAGTACAAATCAACATTGGCCTCATCAAATGCAATCGAAAATGCTAATGTGATGCACTGGTAACAGGAAATTGGATTATAACTTATCTGTGTAAGGCAACTTGAAAATTGCTCATTTAGTAAGTACACCGTGTATCTTAATTACACTCCCACACCTCCTGTGCCCTCCTCAGACCTTCCTCTTCCCTGTAGCTATCTTGCGTCTGTTTTCATCACACACACGCGCACATGCACGCACACACACACGTGCCATGGTAGGAATGTAAATTAGCTCTGCCACTATGGAAATCATCAATGTCTTATTTACTCTTCTTCAGAGTCACAGAAATTCTTCAGCCTGAGAACCGGAATTTTTCAATAATCCTGATAAGTTCTAACCCTCGACTTCCTTGAATGTTGCCTGCTGTCCCATGCCTCGTCCTTATGGGTGATATTTTGATATCACATAGTCACATTCTGTTCCTAAAACCTCTCCACCCCTTCTCTGTACAGGCCTGGTGACTGAACCTAGAGCCCCAACCACATTAGATACACTCCCTAGAACTGTCTACTTCTGCTTCTAAAATTTATCTTTTTTTCCCCTCTTGTTAGAACTTTACACGTTTTTTTCTACCTGTACCTTCCAATTTCTTTACCTACATCAGCTCATTTTGTTTGTTATGGGCCTTTAAACTTTTAATCACTCTAATGTTCATACTTTGGATGCCTACGAGGTTTTAATCATTAAAATTGTGTCTTTCTTGTCCTTCATTCTGTTCCCTTGAATTGACTTCTGCCACTTTCAGTGTACAAAGATGCCTCAAACACTCAAAGGTGTTTCTTGTCTGTTTTTACTTATTCTAATTTAGTTGTGATTATTTCATATAAGATTCAAGATTTTTTGACACAGGCTGATTTGCCTCTCACTCTGCATTACTGTGCAGCCCTGGAAGCACGGTGCTCCACAGCCAAGGTCTCCAGAGTAAGATACTATTTGCATGGGGTCTGTAGAGTGAGAGGCTTTGGGGAAAAGTGTCTTCAGAGTTTTCTTTGCTCTTTGTACTGTCATCAACTGCATGCTTGGGTCTCAAGATTTCACCAGGCAAGTTAAGGAGAGAAAGACCAGCTTCTACAGGTTTCCACTTGAGTTAACAGTAGAGCTCAGTGTGGATTGTGTTTGAACTCCTCAGCAGTGATGCATTTGAGATCACACTTGGTAACTGCATCTAGTACTCTGGCGGTTTCTGTCCAGTTTCTCTTGGGGACCCAAGTTCATTAAAAGAACATCTCCCCCAGGGTTTTATTTGATTTTTCACAATGAACACAGAGTTATTTTCTAGAATGCTTTGTACTTTTCTTTGATGAAAAGCTAATAAATTTATATTTTGTCCTGTGCACACTCTGGAATGTACAGTACTTTGTGAGTACTGAATTTGCTCCTGATGTTCATCGCCCTACACCATTTTCTACTAGGAATATTTGTGTTCTGTATCCCAGAGTTAGTAGGTGTGCTTGCTTTGTGGCTGTCGGTTTGTTTTCTCTTTTGTATAATGAATTTTATTTGAAAGCTCATTCTTCTTGAATTCTGTCAACACAAAGTGTTTGATGCCTGTGTTTAAAGTATGCTGTGTAAAATGTACTGCTTTTCTGGAAAGCCAACTATTCTGGAAATTCTTTAACCATAACTTTCTACTTGGTATTTCTTCTACTTGATGGTATTGTGAATTCAGCTCCAACTCTACACCAAGCTTCATGGCTGGGAAACCAGAGGGGTTTTCACTCATACAACCTCACCCTTCCCTCATCAGTCTGTTCAAGGGTGAGATGGGTGAAGTGGAGTGACGTTTTGGTTTGTGCCCTAAGAGTATCACGCATTGATAGCGTGTTTCCATAAAAGGGGCCAAGGCTTTGTCTCCAGTCCCTTAAGACTAGCAGCCTGCCACCAGGACCCACACCTCCACAAGGCAGCGGGCTTGGGCTCCTTGCACACAGAAAAGCAACTGTCATACTTTCTGCTTCCAATTTGTGTGTCTCGTTGCCAACAGCTTAGCTGTGCTATGAAAGACGTATTTCTTGCTCTCTCTGGCTCCTAGCATTTTTATGTGTTTAATACTGTGAGAGAGTCTTCAAAGTATCAAGTGTGGCTGGTGGTAGGAAAAGACAGGCCACCTTTTCTGTCCCCGCAGCTTGTCATCTTTACAATGCACCTGTTCTTGCTTCCTGTGCCCCTTTCATGTCATCTCCTCTTCTTTATGGTTTTACACATTTGTGGAAGAAACATCTCCTAGCTTGGCTCTGGGCTGGGTGGGCCCATGCATTCCCACATGGATCTAGTTCTGCTGGATGCTCGGTGTACAGGACTGCAGTTTGTAGACACAGGACATCACACAGTCTTTCTTCTAGTTGATTGCATACATTTCCCAGGTCAAAGTACATAGCAAGTCTATGGCACAAAACTATTTCTTTCCTGTATTTAGCAAGATTAATGAAGTAGAATTCACAGGACTGAGCTGAGTTCCTTGTTTAACTCTAGCCTCAACCATGGAACCGAAAGGAAGCCTCAGTGCGCAGCGTACTCTGCTCCGGCCTCCACGGTTTTCTCACCATGCATATACTTTTAGGCTGTGAAGACAGCCCAAGAAACACAAAGATGCTGTTGATACAGGAGGGGAGGTAGAAGTTAGGAAGAAACGCTTGGGTGACCCCAAGCGCTGCAGTCCTGCTGGGAAGACTGTCCAATTACCTCTTTGATGCATTCTGGATGTTTCTTGGCCCAAAGAAAAGAAGCCATGGAGGCAGGGCTGTGTCTTGTGTGTGGCTAATCAGGATAGGTGTCTTCAGTGTCTAAGTTCCTTCCACACCCTGGCCTTGTATCACTTTCAGTTTACAAACACGGGCCTTTTCTCTGGGTTTTCACTGGTACATTGTTGGAAGGGTTCACCTCAGGGGCTGAAGGCCAGATGGCATTCGGAATCCAGTTGTGTGTTGAACAAAACTTAGTGTCAAAGGCTGCCACGACTCACAAAATTTGCAAACAGAAATTTGGTGGGTTCTGCTTCACACCAGAAGAAAGAAGATCTGTGACAGCTACACTCTGCGCAGCAGAGCTTTTCATGATTTCTTGTAGGCTGAATGTCTGAACTAGGGCAAAACGCAAAAAATAATATTTTTCCTAGGGTATTTATGCCTGTATTTTTGATTGAATTTCCCACAGGAATCTGAATTCTGGGAACAATGAGATCAAGCACACAGTGACTTAGTAAACAGCTTAGTCCTTCCTCATGCACCTGAAAGTCAAGGATACTTCAGGTCAGGGAAGGGTGAGGAGAGAGATGGCGTGGGGGAGTCCAGGAGTGACGGCCCTGGCCATTCAGTGGTTCAAGCTCAGAGTGTCCTTGTCACCTTCATCACTTAGCATTCACGGTCATGGTTTTGAGGCCACTATGCCCCAGAGTGAGAAGGAAAGAGGAGGCAGAGGTGTAGGACAGAGCTAAAACAAGACCTTGTGAAGAGCACTGTGAAATTTTAACAATGCATCATAAAGAAAATTCTGTCACAATACTTAGAGTTACACAGCTTAACTGTGAATGTGTCTACTATCTGACTGGGCAGAACCTGCATGCAAAGACTGCATAAGCAGGTGACTGTGCAGCACTCCAAAGGCCTCTCAACATCTGCACAAAAAAACAGAAGGTTTTGTTAAAGCAGTATGTGCCTGGAGATGAAACCACATTAGTGAATGTGGCACTGGTGAACTTCCGATAATTATCAGACACCTCCCGCATCCTGTCAGGAAGGTATGCTGTACCAGGTGCGCTGGATGCAGAATACTGTCTCAGCATCTGCTCTAGGGCACAAAATACCAATTTGTTTAGATTAAGTTGAAGCATGATTATTGCAGAAAAATATGCATTAAGCTATTACATCTCAATGAAGCTTAATAACTTAGAGATTTTATCCAAATTACTGAGCCTAACTTTGAAACAATTGGGGGGAGAGCATAGTATATCTTTTCTTTACAATTGCCAGCGAACTGCCTTTAAGTTTGCGAGAAATCAAGCAGACTTTGCCTTAAGGTAGTCAGAGCAGAACAGAGATTCTAAAGAGCAGATGGAGAGTGTGCCAGAGTTTTCATCCTTCCACATGTGAGGTCCCCACTTGTGGTACGCCCGGCCCCGCACACACTTGCATGCTTCTTCTTCCTTGTTTGTGTGCTGCATGGCTCTCAACCTGCCTGGTTTAGCAGAATTGGGCAGGCCTCACAGTCCTGGGATATCATTAAGGCCACCAAGAAACAAAGGCTCTCATTTCTGAAGATATGTGCGTAGAATGATTCTGAGTGATTTCTAAGGATAATTTGTTGTGACTGTTTTTGTTTTTTTCTTCTCTACTCCATCCTCCACTGACTACTATGGTCACACCTGTGCTGTCTTGGTGAGTCCAGTCCTTCCTCGTTCTAGTGATCCTGCCATCTCTTTCTCCAGACTCTACCTTCCTAAAAGTCCCTAACACTGGCCATTTAGAAGACCTAATTAGGTTCTTTTTCAATATACTTGGAGGTTGGAAAGCATAACGAAAGTCGCGGCACCCCAAGCCAGGATTTTAAGGCTTTCTTCCAAATCTGTCTGTGAAATCTGTGATCTGACTTCAAAAACCATCAGAAATCACTTGTATCTACCCATTAGATGGAAGAATTCAGCTGATTTGCAGCAATGTACAATTTTAAAAACACATTTATTTTTTCAGCTGGTGTTGGTCACCAGGCAATGTACAAGGAACTGGTATTAACGAAAGCACATACTAAGCCGTTTTTTGTCTGAAGTCAGTTAATCTTCAAAGTTCCACTTTTCTAGTTGAAGAAATTGTCACCCAGAAAGATTAAAAACTTAAATTAGTTCTCATAATAATCAATGAAGGTCTTGGATTGAAAGCTTGGGTGACCTGCTCAGAGTAGAGCACAAGCTGCCTCAGAGTCCAAGGGAACCGAGGGACTCTGACTCAGGGAGCTCACAGACTGAGGAAGAAGGAAGAAGGAAGGAGGAGAGAGAAAGGGAGGGAGGAGGAAGAGACGAAGGAGACCTTCGAGTAGCGCCACCTTCAGGCTGCCTACCATTCATTTTGATGTAGAAACTTGCTGGTTTTGAACTAGTGACTCTACTGTTTTACTTAAATTTTTCTACTTAATCTTCCAAGAAATCTTCAAGATTGATGTAACTATCTTCAGTATTTTATGAATGGAAATTAAAACCATTAAGAGACTCACTAGTTTCTCAGCACTTCCTGCTGGAAATTAAATCCACACTTGTGGGAAAGCTTCACTGCATCACAGGAAAAGATCTCAGAATCTCCCATGACACCAGACTGGTTTCATTATCTTTGTAATGAATGAAGGTCTGAAGTTTCATAATTAGTTAAGAAAGCAAGATAAAAATATAATTAAATGTTTCATGTTCCTGTCTTACTCTCTTTATTCTGCAATCTCTAAACTTAAAATTATTTATCACCTTGTCAAATTTCAAAAATCAATTATTTTGTTTTTTGCCTATTTTATTTTGCCTATTTGTTACTAGTAAATATATTATAGATAAATATATAAATATATATTATATTAATATAAAACATATAGTAAATATATTCTAGAGTAAATATATTATAGAGCAGTAAATATATTATATTCAGTATAAGTTAGTGATTATTAAAAATCTGTTTAATTGGGGCTGGAGAGATGGTTCAGCAGTGAAGAGCACTGGCTGTTTTTGCAGAGAACCCTGAGTTCTATTCCCTCTCTCACATGGCTGCTAGCAACCATCTGATGCCCTATTCTGACCTCTGCGGGTACTTTATCACAAGGGTGCACTTACATTCATGTAGACAATACACTCATACACGTAAAATATAAATGATAAAATACTTAAAAAAATCTGTTTAATTAATTTGTTATTTCTCATTGTACAACATCCTCCCGAAGGTAGTTTTGCATTTCTGTACATGGGGGTGGACATGAGAACATTGCAAGAAGAAGTTCAGAAAGGGAGTGATCAGAAGAGAGTGGTCCCGCTTGTGAGGCGGAGAGGTAGAGACAGAGGTGTCCTCTTCCGTGTGACCCTTCTGTGGGGAGCTTTACCCCACATCTCTATAGATACTGATTATTGATGATGCCCCCATCGTACACTTCTCCTGGACATTCCATTCCATTCCTTCACACAGAGAACACAGACGAGTGTTCACTATCAGACACAGGAACAGCGACAGTTTCTACAAGGTTTAACAGATTGAAATGGTGAAGAGCCAAGATTAATTCAGAGCTGCTTGTCTACAAATGCTGTCAAGTGTTGAGTTAAAATTTCAGTTTCCCTAGTTAGGTGGCAGGATGTGTATGCTTCCCCAGGACTTGCGACAAAGCTGGGTTTGAGTAAGCGCAGCTTGTAGACCGTGTGTCTGTGTTGGCTGGTAGAGAGCGGCAAGCTCTGAGGCCAGATGAAGGACATGATGGAAGTTTTCTGGGGATTCTGGCAGTTCCCCAGAGTGCAGGAACAGGAGGCTGGATGACCCAGGACACAGCACTATCACTGTTGCTAATTACTAACTTTAATACTTCAGCTAAGCATGGAGTAATTTTCAACCCAGAGCATTTCCGTCCTGTGTGAAATTGTCTTCTTACTGCTGGTATATGGTTCTGACTCTATATACCTATTTGTTTATATATTCTTTTACTGAAATGGAAATTTTCAACCTGGAACAATGACAAATAAAACTAACTGAATAAACATAAATCTTTACCAAGAAAAAAAAAATCTGTTCTTGTATTGAAGCAACGGCTCCATCTTTCACTTTTAGAAAAAGGAAAGTAAAGAAAGGATGCGTTTCCCCTTCCCAAGGAGGCTTTCTGACTTTTCCTGAGCAGAAGGGGATGATTATTCACAGACCAGTAACACTAAAACTTCTTTAAAATTCTCCTGAGAATATGGGAGAATAGTTTAGGTTCAACTGGGTCACAGACTCTTAAGTCAAAAAAAAAAAAAAAAAAAAAAGAAAAAGTCTCAGCACACTAGTTGTTAATTGAACTGTATGTTTATCACGTGAAACAAAGGACCAATTTTGTCCTCCTCAACAGGAGAAACTGTGTCCTTTAATTGCATGTTTAACACACAGTTTGCAACTGAAGGATTATATGTGCTACAACACTGAAGCTGAGCTTTTCATATCATGAAATTCCCAAGGAGAAAAAGGCAAAGTTCAGTTCTACGTTCTTTTAAATATTTTTCTCTTTGGAGAATTGCTTTGTTTAAAAACATGCTTTGGGGGTGATTAGCCATATGCTACTAATATTCGCTGCTCAAACCTTCTGGGATTTACTCCAGATTTCTGAGAGGCTCACATATTTTAGCCCCCCTGTCCCCCCTGTGCCCCGTATTACCATTTCACTCCAATGCCTAAACCTTGCAAGACAAACCAGAAATCTCCCAAGCATTCTCCACAGATGTAGGAAATTAAAATATGTAAATGCACTTATTTAATATGCAGATGTTTCTCTGAATAGTTTATCACCTCTAAGTTATTCTTCCTTTGATCACTAAGCACTGGGTGTGCATCCCCATGTGGATTCAGCCGTCCCAGCTGCTCTCAGATTCCGCTTGGAATCTGCCTCTTCACATACTTGTCTTCCTCGTGGGTAACCACTGTTTTCTGTAGGACACATCCTGCTCTAAGAGACTCTTCCTGTGGGATACATACTCTTCTCAAAGTAATAATCCTCCTCCTAGCACCCACCCTTCCTTGAAGTGCCCATTCTGTTTTGAGCACACATCCTCCTCTAAGTACAAATTCTCCTGTCCTGAGCTACCCATCCTCCTCTAAGTACCGTCCTCCACGGAGGGACCCACCCTCTTCCCATTTTCTTCCCTCTTTGGCAGAGTCAGTTTCCTGCAAGCTGACTGAACACGCAATTCTTGTTCCTTGTGTCCAGAGAGACTCAGCAGGGCCCCTGCTGCTTCTGTTTAGTAGACCCTTATTTTCATTTTCAAGAATAATATTTTTTAAAGCATCTGGATCAATTTTTCCCTACAAATTCCTTCAGAGTCAAGGCCTCATAGACACTTTCACTAACGTTCCAAAGCCTCTTGGTGTGTTTCGAACAGCCATGCGCACAGCCTGAGGGTCGGTGAACAGCCATGCATACAGCCTGAGGCTTGGTGTACCAAAACACTTGCTGCAGAGTTGTAACTTTTTATGTTTTCTCCTTCTTCCTGTGTAGTGAAGTTTTTGAGCAGAAGGTTGGTACTTCCGCTGGAGCTCTGAGTCTAACAGACAGTGGTAAGTCAGTAACTAAGTAAATGTGTATAGATGCAGAGTGCTCAGAGGTGAGTATACCACAGTCCCTCAGAAAGTCATCTATGGACATACAATTTCTTTAGGAGATGGCTACTTTATCATTATTAATTGTTATCATTAAAAATGGGGCAAATTAAAGGAAAGTGCGGAATCGTATGGAAGAAACACTGAGGTGCTGCCTGGTTCAGACGGTGCTCAGTGTCCATCTGTGCTACACTGGAATCCCAGCTACTCCTGCCCTGCTCACGCTTGGAATGTCAAGATCTTCTCTGTGCTAAGCTGATGGCTCCTTGACATCTGAAATTTCTTCTACTTATTTTTTGTGTTTGTAAATTTTTATTCAATGTTTGTGTATTCCATGTACATCTTCATCATTTTTATACCCTTTCCCATCGACACTCTTCCATAGCCCCTATTGCAATTCATACATCCTGTCATTTGTCATTTAAGGCCCACTGAGTCAAGTTAGTGTCCCCAGACATCTGTCAATGCAAGTTCATCTGCTGGTGTCTAGTCAGCCTACCGAGAGTCCCTCCCTTTAAGAAGATTGGTTCTTCCTCACATATCAGTGATTCTTTGCCAATAGTTCTTCAGCTAAGATTGGGGCCTGCTGCCCATTTCCACAGTTATATGCTGGGTTTTGTGTGCTTGAGTTTTTATGGGACTTGTGCATGCTACACCATTGCTGTAGGTTCCCAGGAGCCCGTAAGGCTCTATTTCTATGTGGTCATGACCTCCTCCCTCAAAGGAATCAGGAGGTAAAGGAAATAAGGAACCTAAAGGAGAAAAGTGGGAGACAGGAGTTACTAAGGGAGAATGGCCAACATGGGGTATCTAGATGGGAGGGGGTTCTACAGGGACTATGGGTAAGGGGAGGAGGAGGTCCAGACACAGTGGACCACATGAAATGGCGTTACCAGGGGAGAACAGGAACAGATAATGGGATACTTTAACTGGGGGGAGGGCTAGACAGGGAGAGAAGAGGGATAAATAATGCCTAGCTAGTGTAAAAAAACAGAGGGAATCCTATTAGTCCAAAAACCTATTGAAAATTAACACATACAATATCTACGTGGGTCTGTGTATAGCTGAAGGTTACATAACAAGAAACAGTGCCAGATAGGAGAAACCTCCCCTCAAGTTCTTGGCCAAGGTGATCCAAGACACTTCCAAAATTACACAGGCTATTGCCACAGCCCGTGATTGCTTCCCTGAACATGAAGGCAAGTCCCTGTTGCCGAAGACAGGACATACTTCCAACATAGGATTTGGAGCAATGGAGCTGGAACTGATCTGAAAGCCACCTCCCTGAAGGCTAGCTCTCATAGTTTTGGAGAGCACTACAAACACTTCTAATGGAGAACATCAATCAATGGTCCAACCCCAACTTTCTGGCCTAATAATCACAGTGACTGGCACAGTAAACTACACTGGGGCAGCAGTGACACTTTTATCTTGGGGTAATCAACAGTTACCTAATGGACTTAAAGCCCACATGATGGGAGGACTCTCATGTTTGGTGCTGCTAACATTGCCAAATACACATGGCTAGAGAGGTCATCGAGCTTAGAGAAAGCCTCAAGGCTGTAACATCCCTAGACAAATGTAATTTCTTGCTACGTGCAAAATATGGGTCCTTATATTCACAGACAAGGAAGCAAGTCACCATTCATTAAGCAAGCTTCTTTTGGCACAACAGATGGAAATTATTTCAGAGTTCCACAACTGGTCACACAGACATTGTCTGTTAATTGCCCAAGCCTAAGTGACAGACTTACACTGCAATCTCTACACCTCAGGCTCAGGGACATAGAACAAGGGGTAAAGAAGACATTAATGCATCTCGGAATTCTCATCAATGAAGTTGCCTCATGTAACAGAGGGCTGTGAACACAAAAGGTCACAAATGGCCAAAGTGTAGAGTGTGGGCCCTGGACACTACCTCTCTATTAAAATCCACCCACCCTGGGCTCAGGAACAATGCAGAAGAGGGGGCAGAATGATTCTCTATGTTTTTTTCAAACTTTTTTTCTTATTTTTCTCTTTTCTTTTTGAGTCTCCTTATAGGCCCAGCTGGCCTGGCACTTGCTATGTAGACCAGGTTGGTCTCAGTCTCACAAAGATCTGCCTGCTTCTTCCTCCAAATTGCTGGGAATAAATATATGTGCCACCATGTCCGGCTAATTTCTTCTACTTGTAAGTTTGACATCTCTGCCTAAATTGCCTAAATTATCCAAGCTTTGGGAGACAGCTTTATGAGCAGCCTCCTAGGAACCCTGGTTTTCCCAGTAGCCTGCTCCTCCTGCCTGTCCCCTGGAGTTTCTTGCTCCTGGCTTTAGTACAACTGTACTAAGTTATCCTCATTGGAACATTCTATTCCACATGTTTGGAGCTAGTTATATTGGAAGACAAAGTGCACATTTGCATAAATGAATATGTAGCAGATGCAAAATTATGCACAAATATGTGACTTTGATATATTGGCTAAAAATTTGGTACCCAGCACACCCCCAAAAATGTCTTTAGTGTTTATTTGTCTATGCGAAGAAGATTCACTGAATTCCATTTTACTGAAAACTGTGCTACTAAATCACATCTAATTTCAAGTGAAATGGTCAATGTAAGAATCTATTATGAGTCAAAATTGAAGTAATATCCAGATATCTTTCACCTTCATTTGGTTGAGTTCTATATTTTTACAGTTAATTAGTATCTTCTTTATTCATGTGTGCTTCTCTCTTGGAAATCAATAAAGGTGTGAGATGTTTCATTCACTCTGTGCTTCAACCGTTCTGTCTCCAGATAGATGGAATTAGTGCTCCTTCTCTCTGAATAAAAGCACTTTATAAATATTGGTTTATTTTTATTTCTACCTGAATTTTTTGGTAGAAAAAATGATATCAGAAGCAAATTTGTCAATACCATGTATTCATTTTCTTGGATGTAAAAAAGTTAAGAAAACCTGATACTCTTTTCTCTTTTGTATAGAATGCTTTGCCAAAGAGAATCTGGCCAAATGACTCAGTGATTTAGCAAACTCCTTTTTGGGTGTCTTTCTGTGGCCTAGATAGTGTGCCTATGTTTTCAAAGAACGGGAAGACCATTTCTTCAGGGAGTTTACATTTTAGAGTCCATTGAACTTGTGCTATAATATATAATTTATAATTCTATATGTATAAATGCATTTTGTAATTTATGCACTTATAAAATGTGTAATATTTTTTATATATAAATGTATGTTTCTTTGAATTTGCAGAAAGGGAATTTGAAACTCTGAGAGGGGAACAAGTCTTCCCTGAGGAGTCAGAGGCCAGGCAATCATGTGAAGTGGGTTATCGGCTAGTATTTACTCTCCGTACAATTCCATGATTGTATCTGACCATAAGCAACACATCTCTGAGACAGACTCTCCACTAGGCGAGTCCGTGGGGCAGGACAACAGTAGGTCCCGTTGTTGCCAGCCTGATGCTCACCCTTGGGACACCTGTTCCCATGCTCTGAGATTTGGGTTGTGCTGTACTTCAGATTCTATGCTCAGTCTCCAGTTTGCTCTAAATCGTCTAGATTCTGGATTTGATGTTCTGTTCTGTGGGTGGACTCCACCCGACTGACTCCACCCGACTTTCCCGGCAGAGATTCTGTCCCTACTTTCCCTCCATCAAACTCACACACTTTCTGAAACTTACTCAACTATCCATCTTCCATCTCATCATTAGCGATATATTATGGTCCTGGTAGCTCCTAAGCTGCCACTGAGGATGAAACATGAATACTAACAAGAAAACAAATCTGTTCAAATGCAAATCCGCTAGATCCATCTGGTTTAAAACTAGATCCAATCTCCCTTCATCCTTGAACTGTGTGTGTGTGTGTGTGTGTGTGTGTGTGTGTATATGTGTGTGTCTGTGTATTTGTAGGTGTGTCTTTTAATCTTAGATGGTCTGCTTAAAACAGTCTATGTGTTTTTTTTCATTTTAGTTTTTATACAATTTAACAAGAAATATGTACACACAAAAATTGAGTAAATGTCAGTAAACACAGAGTATTTATCTAACTAACCCTGACCAGAAATAATCTAATAATCTGCATTAATCTTTAGTAGCCCACAACACAATCTTCTTCTTCACACAGTAGTGCATTCTATAAATAATTAATGAACTGATTTATTCAATCAACAAATGAGACAAACTGATTTAAATCAATTATATCAATCACCTTAACATACTGCTTAGTTAAGATATATAAAATTCCATATTAAAGCGGCCTGAGAACAAACTTTGTGACAAATGTGATGCTGTTATTATATATATTTGTTTTCTACATATAGGAGATAGGGCAGAAATATTAGACAGCTGTAAAACATTAAACAAAGAAGACTGTAGAGATCCTATGGCGGAATCTATCAGAAAATAGATTGATTTTGAATAACTTATGAAAATGAAAATTTATTACATTTCATCTTAATCCACTTGTAGGGTAAATTTACATGGAGTTTCCCTCTGGCTCCATGGACATACCCATGGAGGTCGCGTGCATATGCTGCATCCAAATGCAGCTGTGAGTGACAGCAGCGGCAAGACACCCTCTAAGAATTTGATTGATGGAAATGAAGCCAACCAACCAGTGACTTAGGGTAGAGGGCCTGGGGAAGCAGTGAGCGCTGGTTGGGAGTCCATGTTCAGGTAGCTGGTCACTATTTTGACAGAGGGCTCTGTAAATCCGTGAGCCGGTCCTGATCAAAATGTAGACCTCAACTTAAGATTGCTGTCCCTCTTCCTCATGAAAAATCTTTCATAAGTAACCTGGACTAACTTCTAGACTCTAACTGGAGAACATACTTCATTGGCCGGAATGGGTCCGGACCTAGAGGGACAGGGCTGAATGCTTCACCTCATTGCAGGAAAAATTCTTGAGACAACATTTGGGGAAAAAAAGGAAGTGTTTCATTTCACATTATAGCTTACATGGCTACTGGGATTCGACGGGCACAGTCAACGTCAGTGAATAACCACCCCACACTGTCACCTAGGAACCTGGATTTTTCTAGGGATGTGCAGTCTGTGTGTCCACGCTAACTACACAGAGCTAGTTCTTAGCTTTGGTGAGCTGTTCTGCATGGGAGGCTTTGGATCGTTTCCATTGAAAGACTAGCTACGTGAAAATCCACAGGGAGTTTTCAGTCTTTGGCCTTTAGCCTTAAAGATATCATTTCACAAAATTAATACTGTGAAAACTTACTTATAACCAAAAACCACAAACACAGTACTGTCCTTCACACAGGTACACATTTTGCAGCCAATGGGGATTTGCACAACATTGGAATAATTGAACACAGTTCTTCACAATCATTTCATAACACACTTGTCCATGGGACATTTGTAAACACGTGAGCTGTCCTGAGTGTGACTGGGGACAGCTGAAAGACAAAACTGACTGTGGGTCGTCAAATGCTGCAGGATGTGAGGAAAGAAAGCCCCTATTCATTGTTGGAGGGAGTACAAATTGGTGTATAGATTTGTGGGTGTTGGTGTATAGATTCCTCAAATGCTAAAAGAGGAACTGCCACACCACCCAGCTCTCTGTGCGCACACGCCCATGGCGCTCTGTCGTTTACTACTCCAGTGCCGCTCAGGTGACAGTAGAAAGGAAAAGGAAAACAGAAAATAGCCACGGGGGAGGTGTCCTCGGCGCCTGGCAGCATAGCACAGGTAAGTGAACCCAGAGAATGGGGGCAGGGTGGGAAGTCTGAGCAAGGACAGGTGTTTGTGTATGGGGGGCACTAAGCAAAACTAAGGGTTACAACAAAGTCCTAAGAAGATGATTTGCTTGCTGAGAGTCAGCAAAACCGTCAACCACGTTTTTAATGGGAACGAGATAAGTGTTAGATCCGTACTGACGTTTACTTATAAGTTACTTTATCTACATTAAATGACCTGTTTAAAAGGCATCCTCTTCGTAACTGAAAGTGTTCCCTGCCTGCTTCCTACTCCCCATCTCCTTCCCGACTGGCCACATAACGGAATTAACCATCCTCTTGTCCTGACTGCTCTAAGGTCTCTAGTGCCCTAAGAAGGCTCCTGTCCACCTTCTGTAGCTCATGGAACCTTCTACAATCTTTTCTACTTCCGTCTTGCCTGTGGGAAGGGGCCCTTCATTGCCTCCATCACCTCTGTCCATCTTGAGACAGAAGCAGTTACGCTTGCTCCTAAGTAGCTTTCTACAATCTCTCTATAGAGGTATGGGGCAGATTTGTTTGTGGTCTGGTTTAATCTAGATAATTTTCTTTTCTGCACCAAGCCACAAGTTTTATAGGTTCCACTGTAAAGCAGACAAGCACCCTAAATTCAGGGATCCTCACTACCGCACAAGGCATGAGAATACCCAGTCCTGTTACCTATAACTATCAGAACTCGAGGAAACTCGAGAAGTCTCTGGCTTCTGTTGTCACAAAGGGTTTTGTCACTGTCTCCCTCCAGCAAGCATAAAACTGACAGACCCTCTCAGTTCCTGACATCCTCCCCATCTCTGACCTTTAAACTGTGGATCTTTCTCCACAAAGGCCTTTGAGCAGCTGAATTAACTGGGTTTATATGTTTCCTTCTATTTAGTGTATCTTGGAGTTTCTGTTTCCTTATCTTGATCTTCCCAAAGTTTCTATTTCTTTAGGAAAACTGAGAATTTAGGTATCTTCTTTCCCAACCACGGAACAAAAAATTCAATTAAACAGATACTCAAATAATTATAATATGAGACTAATGATCTGGAGTTTTTCTTGTTGCTACTTTTCATTTCTGAGTTTCGGGGGACAAACAGCATCCTTCTGCAGCAAGAGCCTTGAGAATTAGTGGGAACTTCTCAAAATGCCAAACTCTAAGCAGAAAATCAAGGCATCTGATTCCCTGGGCTGACTGCCAGTTTGTCATGGGCGTCTTGGGTGAGCCTGCTGTTTCTCTGTAGAGCTCTCAGAGAATCCTGCTTCAGAAGTGGCTTCCTGATGGGGGACCCTCATATTTTCTATGTCTAATTGAGGTAGCTCAACACCTACTGTGTAAATTAGTCACTGACAAACGCTGGTTGTCAACAGTGAGCTCTTCTGGCCGACAGTTCCACTGCCAGGAGTTTAGGGAGTTAACTTGGGGTTTGTGACACTGAAAGGTACATGTGCACATGAGATAACTTCTCATTAGTTTGGGGGCTCATGTGTATATTTAGAGCCATTCCTTCTGATCAGTGGCACCTAAGCTATGTCAAGGTCATATGCGGAAAGGTGTGTGGTCAAGAAGAGCAGAAGATGTAGCTTGTGTGCCCTTTGGGTTACACACTGTTACCCCAAAGACATTTGTTTATAGAAGTTAAATAACTGCAGGTAATTTTGAAAGAAAGAAGAAGGGGGAGACCTGAACAGTAAAGACGGCCGGGGCTTAGTCGGCAGCCAGTGCAATGGGCTCTCACCGTGCCATCCCCCCATTCCTGTTTGGGGTCACTGATACAAGAAATGATGTCATAGCATTGGTGCTCTGGGGTACTGAGCTTCTGCTTCACTTCATAATAATACTGTTTGTGGGAAAATGAACTCTTCATTTTCGCCATATTTCCAAGCTAAGTAGAACTGAATCACCCCATCGAGCAAAGCAACTGAGTACCCCCCTCAACTGAGTACCCCCCTCAACTGAGTATCCCCCTCCTTTGGGCAGACGATAGCGCCCTTCACCCCCATCAGCTCTGGGCATGTGTTTCAGTATCGCATGCTCGGAGTCAGTGCTCCTGTCCACTAGCAACAGCAGAATGAAGCAGTATGTGTGGACAGCCTCTGGCAACAGGGTGGGACCACTGAGAGCAAGGGCCATGAAGAGCTCCAGGGAGCATTTCCACCTGTCTAATTCAACTGCTGGGTGAGGCTGAGGCCATGGCTGATAGATTTCTACCATCATGTGACGTCACTACCATCATCACGTGACATCACCATCACGCACCGCGCGACATCACTGTCACTGACGTCACCAGGAAACCACGCTGAAGTTGAACAGCCCCAGTCTCTGACAATCCTCTTTCTGAAGTTACTGGGCTACCCCCCCTCCAGGAGACTTACAGTTCACGACCACTTTTACTTTCTTCACATCTGGGAAGGACACGTCATTTTCCGCACTGCATTCGTATTCCCCGGCTTGGTCCCTTGTAATTCCATAAATGTCCAAATATTGTCCATTTTCAAAGGGTTTTGCTACAACAAAAAATAGACTGTGTTTAATTATAGCTTCCGGAGGCTTCATTCAAGTAAAACAACAACCACAGTACTTCTGTTAGGTCTCGCTGACACAACATTTCCAAATGAAGCCGGGGAATGATTAAAGTCTCTGTTCTATGATGTTCAGAGGAAACTCAGAGAAAAGAAACAGACGTAGAACAAGTGTGCTATAACCAGTGTTTCCCCAGAACAGGATATACATGTGTTCTTTTTAATTGATTGCAGTCTCGTAACCTCCTCACACATCATACAGCTCTACACATTTCTGTAATTGAGTTCAGCAACCTTCTGGCAGTGTGGATGGAATTCACCAAGATGACTTGGTGCATATTGACTTTTATACGGTGTGAGATTGCAGCTTGACACTTAACCTAACTAAATGTTACTTTTCTTTGGGGGAAATCTCCTCCTGTTCGAGGTTTCAAGCCAGATGGCTAGATGAGAATACACAAATCTATAAAACCACCGACACACTTCCCCTTCCGCAGTCCTTAATGCTGCCAAGAAAGCCCCACTGTAAATCTATGCAAATCGCCCAGTAAATCTCAGAAGAAAATCATCATGACCTTCAACTAAGAATTAAGTGGTTATATAAACTAATCCATTTTTTTTATTATTCACGGGAAAACATTCTATTCAAATAAGAATAGTATTAACAATATGAAGTAATAACCACAGACAGAAGACGGTCTCCAACTAAATGAGAACTGAAATCAAGATGGCTTTCTTTAGTAATAGGATCTGTGTTCAAATCAAAGCTGAGAGTCTTTGGGCAGTTGAGGTAGTGACAAAGGATTGTCCAACCACATGGATTTTAGGAACAGAGATCCCACCCTCTTCTTGAATAGGCTTTGGAGCATCATTTCAATGCATACAAAAGTGGGATGGAAGACACGGTCCATCAAACCATGATTCTCAGGGGACTGGAGAGATGTCAGCGGTTGGGAGCACTGGCTGCTCTTGCAGAGAACCCAGGTTCCATGGCAGCTAACAACCATCTGTAACTCCAGGTTCCGGGGATCCGATATCCTCTTCTGACCTCTGTGGGCGCTGCATGACATGGTTGTACCCACATACATGAAAGCAATACACTCATACATACAAAATAAAAAATAAAATAAAATATTATAAATGACCCACGATTCCCTGAGTCAGTGCTGTTGTCCTGCTGGAAAAGTTGCAAGGTGGGGAGTCAGCAAGCTTGTTGGCTCTGCTTTCAGTGTCTCTAAAGAGAACTCGGCTATGGCCTTCTAAATCTAAAATGCATGTCAGTTAATTTCTCTATGCAGGTTCATTGTCTAGGCCAACATTATCTATGGCAGTCTGCCCTCCAAGGGACTGTGACTTTGCTAATTAAAGACCGGAGTTTAGAACACATACGACTGTCTTTCTATTTACCTGGCATCCCTAAGTTGTATTGGGAGGGAGTAAACTTCTGAGATGATAGTTGGTTGATAAACTACTTTGGGATGTAAGCTTACAAATATAATCATCACCTTCAGCATCCAAATTGTTAAATGTTGTCACTGCACACTTCATCCTGACTGCCGTGGTGCGGCTGCCTTCTTTGCTCACTGATAGGCTATGACTTTTCCTCTTATTCCCACAACTCAAGTGAGGCTGCTGCTGACTCAAACTGGGGGGTAAAAACTACTGAATTATGGAAGACCAACACCTTAGTCACATTGGTGTTCAAATATGAAATTGAATTATAAAGCAAGAACAGTACCAGCTACTACACAATAAATGGGTGACCCTTTGGGCAGCACAGAGGAAAGCAATCACAAGTGAGAATTTATACTACTGTGAAACTCCACAACTAATTGAATAGGGTCTAAGTAATTTTGATATTAAAATATTTCTTGAATATTCCCATTTTGTATACTAACAGAAATTTTAGAATTCTGATCACACAAAGGGCTTACCTTAGATAACAGGCATACAGTTTAACCCATCTGAATAACTGATGTAAGAGTAATTGTAATTGTAGCCACTAAATTAATAATTGACTAGAGTGGCTATGCTTATATGTTTTTATAATTTTCACTTTTAAACCACGGCTGAGGTATTAACATGAACTTTTAAAGTATTCATTAAGGATAAACATGACAAATTTTTATTTTAATGGTCTTATTAGCATACATTAATTATAATAATAATGAGGTTCATTATGACAATGTCATACATGTACTTAAATATTTTGATCATTTTCATCCCATTACCTCTTCTCCCACTCCTGGTAACCTGCCTCTCACCAACCTGCCACTCTCTCCCTGCAGGTACTTTTCCTGTGACCTAGTGATGTCATCAGTGGTTTACAGCTGTGTGGGGGACATTTGTTGACAGGAACCTGGGCCCCTTGTCCTTGGTTGTGTCACTTAACAAAATGCCCCTGACTCTCCCAGCAACGCTTATCTGTGCATTAGCCTCTGGGAGCAGTGGACCCCTGAGCCTCTCTCCCTCCCAGGAAAGGGTCACATTTAGATTTTATATTTGTCCCGGGGATCAGTAAGTGTAAAGAGCTGCAAGGAGCAGTTGGTTCAGAATATAGTGAATTGGGTGTTACAGACTCAGAAAAACTAAAAGAAAATGCAAGAAGCCGTGTGCAATGTCAGCCATGCTGGGCACCCCCACAGAGTGCCCTGTGCGTCTCCTGAGCATGTGTCTCTGGAGTGCATGTCTCCATCTCCATAACCACACTGAGGATCCTTCTGCACTGTGTGATGAGGTCTGTGTTTACGACTGCAAGTGCTGATGGCAGACAGTCATTCCTGCCTTAACTGTTGGCATCCAGCCAGTGCATGGCTGCTCTTGCCACACTATCATGATGACCTCCATATAAAGACGCCTGGGGGAGGGAAACACCCTGCTGTCAGCTCGCTGCTGCCCACCCTGACTCTAGGAACGTCAAGCCCTATGTGGCTTCTGCAACACCTGCTGTCCCAAAAGGCAGGCCCTGAGCACCCTGCCTCACACAGATGATTGCTCCACTGCAAGCTCACCTCTGCTCTGTCTTAGGTCTGATCTTAGAAGAAGTGAATTCCAGATTGGAAACTTAAGAGATGTTTTTGTCCTCAAGATAAAAACATTCAATAGAAAATTTCAGTCCAGTGATGCAATTCAACTCAACATCCCCAGTGTGAAAGGGAAGGCCCAGCCTCAGTAGATACAGAGAACAAAAGATTCAAAGACCATCACCTGGGCTGGAGAGGTGGCTTGATGGTTAAGAGCACTGGCTGCTCTTGCAGAGAACCTGGGTTCAGTTCCCAGCACCCACATGGTGGCTCACAACCATCTGTAACTCTAGTTCCACAGGATCCAACACCTTTTTCTGAATTCTGCTAGCACTGCATGACACAGGTACACTTACATACATGTAGGCAATACACTGATAGATGTAAAAAGTATTAAAACAAAACAAAAAACACAGACTATCACCCAAAGCAAGTTGGGAATGATCTCAGGCCTGGAGCATCAATGAGGGTCTCCGAGCCTCAATGTGGTTTATCCCCCACTCTGCCTATTTAAGGACAGGTGAGAAGTGGGTACATTGCCCTGTGGTGTCTCTGGACCATGACACTTCCCTCCCCACCAGCGAAGCTCTTTCTATCCTGCTGTCCATGTGCTTGGATATGGCATCCAAATTTACAGAGGATACGCTTAATAAATATTTATTGCATAAGTAATTATACCAGCGAGTGAGCGTAAAATCCCAGGCACTTAATGCCTGCATTTGAAGACATTGCCATTTCTCTTTCACAGTCTTGAAGAAAGAAAAGAATCTTGAAAAGAGTTGTCATGTTGATTGACATCTTGACAAGCCAGAATGACTGAGTGAGAACAAAGCCTGTACCATACATCCTTAACAAGATCATAAGACTAACAGAAACATTAAATTCTGTGCTGCCGGCTAAAGATAATTGTCTACACCATAAGGACGGCCTCTTCCAAGCAGAGATGGACCTTGCTCAAAGAATGGAGAATTGAAGGAAAGTCTGTAAGGTTTCGCTGATTCTGCAGGATCAGCATCTGTGAAGGAAACTGAAAAGTGGTGTGTGCTCAGTCTCCTTCTCACACTGACTTCTGACACAAACCTCATCAGAAAGGTTTACACAGTTGTCACACTGCAACTTCCAGATTTGGCCTCGTGGCCTGACTGCATGGGGGAACTATTTGCAAGTGCATAAATATTTTTCTAGAGTATTTTCGCATTTTTGAAGAAAAATGAAATAAACTTTTCAATTTCCACTAGCTGTGGTCCTATGTGGCAGCTAACTCCATGTCTCACACCGTTTAAGCTGTGCTTCTGTCTCTCATGCCTCCCTTCGGTGACTTCCTGGGACTTTGCTAATTTATTCACATAACATTTGTATCTATATCATAAGTCTCTGACTCATTTAGCTTATACCTGTGTCTAAAACTTGTTTGTGTTGCACTTCATTATTTGTGTATGTGTGTGTTTGCACATCCTATGCTATGCTTTGTGGAGGGAGGGAGAGAGAGAGGGAGGGAGAGAAAAAGAGAGGGGAGAAGGAGGAAGGGAGAGAGGGACAGAAAGAGGAAGAGAGAGAAAGAGAAGGGGAGGGAGCGGGAGTGCAAAGGAGAGAGAAAGAGAGAGAAGTAGAACTTGTGGGAGTCCATTCCCTTCCTTCTACCGTGTGGACCTCTGAGATGGAACTCAGGTCACCCTGCTGGACAGCAAATGCCTTAACCCACTGAGCTACCTCACCAGCTCCACACCTGCATTTTGAAAATTGTGCACGTGTTCTCACCTTGATTCCCCACTTGGATGCCTCTCTGTCCTCTCAAATACTCCCTACACCAGCGTCTGAGCCACCTTTCTTGTGACTCCTCTTGTTAGGCTCAGTAGGCACTTGATTATCGCACTGTTGTTTAAGCCAGAAACCTCAGCATTCCTAGACACAGACCCTTCCTCCCATCATCCGTCAGAACCTCATTCTCTTAGCTTTCCCTCCTAAGGAATTCTCAGAGCTATTCTAGGAACCCCTTACTCCATTACAGCTCCACAAATGTATTTAATCTTGGGGATAACAATGGTTAAAGTCTACTTTGTGAGGTCACGTCCATCATTTTCCAAAATCTGTGCTCAGAAAGAGTTATGAGGTTTCTCAAGGCTGCCCTGCAGGAAGATGCATCATTAGGGTCTTGTGGCCATAAAACCAAATAGCAGTCTGCCACAGAATTCATAAAATATACCTGAATTTTTTGTGTGCAAATAATCGGTTCCCATCTGCTCGACCCACACGTGTTTGGGATGTTGAGAGTGTCTGTTACAGGCATTGCTTTAACCATGTGTTCAGGGTAACTTCGATAACCTAGGCTGAAATTCCAGCTGCTCTCTTCTAGCTGTGGAGATTTCCAGAGTTCTTTATCTGTTCTCATAGGTAAGAGTTGGGATAACAAAAAACTACTTCATTGGGTTTCTGTGACTTAATGCAAATAAAGTGGTCAGACCACTGCCTGACACATAGTGAGTGTACAGTATATAGGTGCTACTATTCAACGCACAGGCTCAGGCATGAAGGACAGGTTAGTTTGATATTGTTCCCACACCAACAGTTACTGTGCTAAAGAATTCCTGCTTCTGCCTTAGGATGATATTAACTAGAAGTGAGAATTAGGGAGTTGCTCAAGAGGCGTTAATAGCAATGACCAGCTTCACCCTTTACCACCCTGGGGGCATCGTAAACATGTATGTCAGACATAGCCTCTAACCAGGAACCTTCAGTCCTGCCTTTTGTTGAGTAGAAATCCTTGGTAAAGTTCTCAAGGACAATTTAACTTTCCTCATTTCTTGTATGTGTGTTTATGTGTCTACATATGTATATATTTCTGTACATAATTATGCATGAAGAGTTGACGGTATAGAAAACAGTACTCAGAGAGAAAGACTTGGCTTTCTGTTTCTTACTTGAAGAGTAGGCTAAGGGGACATACTTGTGGTCAGTACTTTTGCAGTCTTTCATCATTGCTACCCAGAACACTTCCTGTTCAGGTCAACCAGCTGACAGCTCAGACTCCAGGCACTTAGCCCCCCACCCACCCGGCATTATCTCCCTCAGAGGAGTTTTTCCCTGATTTCTTACTGACCTGTCTAGTAGTTCCACATCTTTACAAAGCTGAACACAGTGTGCGTTGACTGGTGGCTACATGTGCGGACCACCATTTACTTAATTCTTAACAACTCTGCGCAGATTCATGATCCTATTAGGAAATTTGTTTGTGGGATAACAGACTGCCTCTTATTTCATGTCTAATATTAAATCTATAGTTGTTGGCTATATAAGAATAAAACTAATGTAAGGTCTCACAACCAAAATCACATTTAGATGCCGGAGACCCAGGGGGTTTATTTACAAATTTGGGGAACTTTAAGTTCTGTTTTGTGGTCTTTACTCCGACAGCTTGAGCTGAGGGCCTTGCTGGTTTCAGAGGCTGCTCCAGCTGCAGGCGCATGTTTCTCCTTCTGCATCTTCCAGTCAGGCAAAGGCAGAGTCAAGCCCCGACCCCGAACATCTTCCACCTCTAAGCTGGTCTCTCCGCTGCAGTCTTCCCTTTCTTTTTCAAGGGTGCAGGGGAGGAATGGAGCCCGTTTTCCTAACCTAACTCACCCCTTACCTCAGCCACACCTGCAGTCTCTTTTGTGGCATGTAAGGGGACACGGTCCCAGCATCTGGGATGGAGGTGCTGGCGTCCTTGGTGGCCTCTATTCCTGCTAGCACAATTTCCAGAACACTTTGTAGCTCTACTCGCACATTCAAATTGTACTTTCTACATAATTTTCAAAGACAGTAGGAGATAAAAAGTTCTTGAGGTGTAATTTATAAAGTTGCTGAGGTCATTAATCCTTCTGAATAATACAACTGTGTTTCAGAAAAATGAATTCAATGAAGACATTCTTGTCGAAGCAAAAAATCTTTATGAGGACATACTAAAAATATATCAGGTAATGCAATTCTGAGAAGTGTTGCTACAGCATGGAAATAATGGGATTTGAAGGAGCAATAAGAAAAGGATTATTAGGGAAGATGAAGAAGATGAAATTACAGGAGATTTCTCCTGAGATGATTATAACAGGTTTCAGGAGCAAATAAAAACAGCCAGTAAATAAAAAGCTTGAAGTTTTGATTTTTCTTTAACATTTTTCACAGTCTACCAGATGAGAGTGAAGGAAAACCCTCAGGTCACTGTCACATCCTTTTCTCCTGCTGTTTATCTTTCCTTCCATGCATTCATGGATAATAATTTCATCATAGTATCTGACCAGTGAACAGGATTACTTCCATTCCAAAGACATTACAACTTGTCTGGAAAACAAAACAGGCAGATCGTTTTAATGAGGTCTAATAAGTGCTGCCTTTGAGGTGATAATAGGGTGGTGTTTGTCATGATTGTCTTTTCTGAAAGTTGGACTGACCCCGTGCACTAACATGGTGTGAGAAGGCAGAAGCGAGTCTGGACCGAGAAGGAGGAGTCATCGGCCAGAGGGAGAGAAGCAGGAACCGTCGGCCGGAGGGACTTCTGCTGGACTAGCCTGATGTGCACTGCGGTCGGAAGAGTCACGAGGATGCTTCAAGTATAAAATGTTGGAATACTTAAAATATTCTAACTTAAAAATCCCTCTCTTGAATTCCACGCCCTATTGTATTTAGGGAAAATGGCCAGGTGTTTTTCTTGATATTTATATCTCCAAAAATGATCAGAACCTCTAAAACAGCCCTTTTCAAACATATACACTGTACAGCAGAAACTACAACCCTTGAAGCCCCCGCCAGGTCTCCACAGCCTTCCATCTGGAGGCGATTTCCAGACCTCCAGCTCTAGGGAGTGGAGATGCACGCACAGGGCTCTTGCTGACAAAGGAGTGAAAATTGAGATCAGGAAAGACAAGGGAGGTGAGAAAGTCCGGTTTGTTGTAGACACACACAGTGCTTTGAGCATTGTACCGCAATCTTCAGGTCACACGAGATCACCATGATGGGGCCTTCCCTCATAGAAGGAGGGCTGAGGAGGATCATGGACCATCATCTGAGATTTTCTTCCTTCTGCTCATTCATGTCCATGTCTTCTCTAACTGCACTCCATTCCTGGGGGTTCTAGAGCCCCAGGCCAGGGAAGCTTTACTGAGGGGTCTCCATGTGCGTGGGAAGCCATTGTCCATGCTGGTGCTGGTGAACTTCACCAAAATAGTATTTTGGATTGATATTGGTTGTTTAGGAGGGAACGATATTGTTCCCATCTCCCGAAGAAGGAATTCCCTCAAGTTCTAAAGAGAATGAATTGACTCAGACAAAAGCCACCCAAATTAGCAAGAACTTCATGCCTTTTATGAAGTACAAAGCTATATATGTCTTCACTGGGAAGACTTGCTCAAAGCAGGGAAAAGAGAAAGTGATGATATTAGAAACTGAACATTTCCTAGCCCCAAGACAGAATGAAGAAATGGTCTGATCTCTGGTCACTAGGAATGGGCCCATTAGAGTGTTAAGTGGCTTCTCCAGGGCCATTAGAGCTTTAAGTGTGCTCTCCAGAGGCTTCAAGCTTTGCTATAGGGGATGGATTAAGGCGAGGTAAAGACTATCCTTTAAGCCTGAATCAGGGCTAAGGAGAATAAAATAATGATGTAATGATGAAGCCGCCTGTATGAAATGTGTCCGACACTCTTTAAAGGCACAAGCTAAGTCTAGACAAGCAACAATATAATGACATGATGTCTTATAACCAATAAAATAATCAAATATTCTAAAAAATAGTTTTGCAATAATTAGCAGAAAAATCAATCAGCCAAGAGAAATAGAAGTATAAAGATGCAGAAATGGAGCTGTTGATGACAGGTTTAAAACACCCGCTGTTATAATGATGTTTGGAGATTTGAAAAAAGAATATTATAAGGAAAGGAATACAAAATAGGAAAACCTGACAGAAGAATATAAAATACACAAAATGAAATATTAACTAGAAGAGTAGTGTATTACATGGGCAATTGCAATATTAAATTATAAATTTATATATATATATATATAAATATATATAATTAGAAACTTTCAGGTACAGCAAGTGTATGCAGCATCTCCAATCTGCAGCAGAGGGAAAGGAGGCACCAACGGCTAGCCCAGCACTCAGACACAGAAGAAGTGAACCTGCCTCATGATGGAAAGGAAGGAGAAAAGCATATTTGAATACAAAAAGGATGAATGGTTTCTGAATCTGATGCTCACAATACAATGACAGCTCTAAGAGTTTAAAAACTGAAAAATAGATTAAACACAGAAATATAAAGAAATCACATCATCATCAAAACATGAGAACCCAAGGGAAGGAGAAAATCTAAATACACACAGGAAGAAACTGCAGCTTTTAATTAGGAAGAGAAATAAGAAGGACTACATTGTGAGATCCTGCAAGCCAAAGCAATGGAGCCATATCCATCACAGGATAAGATCCACCAGCAAAGTCAGCAACAACTTAAAACAAAGAGAAAGTGAGGCACAAATTCAAACAAAAGTAGCTTCAGTTATGGAAATGGTAAAGAGTGGAGTTCAGTACGATCTACAGTGGGCAATCCATGGGTCAAATGAATGAAACCACAACTGATCCGTGATCTTTGTGGGCATTGCACAACACGGGTTCACTTACAGACATGCTAGCAATACACTCATATACATGAAATAAAAGTAATCAATAAAATATTTTTGGAAGATTGCTGAAATGAGCAAATATTAGCTACAGTGATGGAGAATGAAAAGAAAGATGAGGTCCCTGCACGGCACTACTGGAACAGCAGTAAGGATCCAGCCCCAGCCAGCACACGCCAATTAACTGGATAATTCAGATAAAATGAAAACATTCTTGAATGATACAAATTTCTAAGGTGACAAAATAGAAAACCCAAATATTTGATGTATTTAAATGGTTAAACTTACACAAAAACTTAGGTGTACAGCCTTATTCAGTTTCTCAAAAAGAGATAATTCCATGCAAATACAAATTCTTCCTGACAGTAAGACAGCTGCCTAATTCATTATATACAAGTACTGTTACCCCAACACCAGGACTAATGACAGACAAATGCCAACCGTGAAGAGAGACCTAAGGATCTTTTAAACAAATCTTGGTAACACTCACTACTGAGCTCTATGCAAACCTTAATTCTATCAACGTCCTAGAAGGAAACAAAGAGGCTTCTCTGTGACCTTTGGTTGGGCAAGGGCATCTCAGATAAGAAACAAATTCATCATCCATGTACAGAGATGTTTATAACCTGCGTCTCATCACAGTCAAATACAACTTTTGCTTTGGAAAGGATGCTATTAATTAAAATCCACACCATATAAGGGGGAAAATAAATCTCAATATCAGACAAAGCACTTGTATTCAGAATAATTTTTAAAACAAGAAAAGCTTCGCACAGTAGAAAAGCAACTCAGTTTAGAAATGGGCAAATTGTCTGAACAGATATGTTATTAAGATGGCATTTGCATGGTAAATAGGCTTATCAACAGATGCAGAACAGATCATTCATCTGAAATCACAATTCCAAAGAGCAGGAAATTCTGCTGCAGGTGTTGTCAAAAAACTGAAATTCAAACAAGTAAATAACAAAGGCTAATTCTGCTAAATCATAGAAGAACAGGAATTCTTTCACATTGTTAGTGGAAGGAAATGGTGATGTTGTCTTGAAGACAGTCATTTACCAGGTCCTCCAGCACTGTCACTCCCAGGATGAGCTAAAATCGTACCAGTGAATCAAAAGTCTTTATGTAAGTATCTAATAATAGAGCAGTTGGTAATTGGTAAAGCAGAAAACCGCCAACGTATATTTCAAGCAGCCAGTGTTAAACGAATTGTCTTGTATCCTTTGTGCACCTCACACATGCTACCTGGAAATAAAATTATCCCCATGTAAGCTACGAATGGGCCACAAATAGCTTCCACTAAACAAGAAAAACTAGACTCAAAGGCCTACATGTGTTATCATTTCATTTACAAGACATTTGGGAAGTACAAAAGCATCCGGTTGGGTACAAAACAGATTAGTCTTTCTGCTAGGTGTCCAGGTGGAGAGGATCATGGACAAGAGGACAAGCGAAGGACAAGGGCAGAGGCAGCAAGGGGCGATTTCCTAGAACAGTCACACCGGAGTGTCTCGGCTTGGGCGGTGCATGTGCTTACGTTTGCCAGGGCCACGTGGCTAACAGCCCACAAAAGCAACTTTAAAGACAAAGGCTTACTGATAGAGCACTGCACATCCTCTAACAGCCCACATGGAAAGGACTTAAAGCATCAAATGCTCACAGCATGGATTTTCCAAATCACTCACATTAGGATCCCCCTGCCTCCGTCCTCTTAGTCTCACCGGTGATGAGGGAATTTTTGTGCTGCTCTAGCGGGTTCTGGATCACCCACGCTTTGGAAGTCTATAGAGGTGATGGGAATTGCATCTGGCTATCTGTTTCCTTAGGATTCTGTGGGTTTCACATGAGGTCATGTGTTGGCTCTGTGACTTGGGACATATGTGAAGGTTCTTTGCTCCCTGACAGAACCTAGCTGCTCTGTTTCCATTTGTGTCATAAGTTCGTGAAAACAAAGAATATTCAGAAAGGGTTCCATGTAGCAAACATTCATTTCTTTAGTTACTTTAGCTTTCTGTTCAGAATAGGCCAGTATATTAGATTCTGTACCTCTGAGTGCCTTATTTGACACATCTTAAAATTGTCCTTACTGGCTGGGTATGGTGTCACGCCTGTCTTCCCAACATCCAGGAGAAAGAGGCAGGGTGATGCAAGTTTCTGGTCAGATTCTATTATGCAGTAAATTGAAAACCATCCTGAGCTACAGAGCTGGACACTGTCTGAAAAACTAGGTCAGGAAATGAAGAGCTGGGCTGTGGCCTCACAGCAGGGTACTTCACGTAACACACGCAAGTCTCTGTGTTCTATTTCTAGCACTGAAACAGGTAAAGAAAAATACTATTGTGTATGATTGTTGTTGTCATTGTCAGTTTGAGATAGGGTCTCCCCAGGGGGCCCAGCTGGGCCTTGAACTGTATGTGGCTCCAGCTGGCATTAACTCATAATCCTCCTTTCTCAGCCTTCGTGGTGAGGGATTACAGGCATGCACCATCAGACATGACTAGGAAAATGCACCTTTAAAAATTTGTATGTGCACGTGTGTGTCTGTGTGTGCGTGTGCGCACATACTCCTGGGTGGTGGAGTGTGGGTGCCTTTGGAGGTGAGAAGAGTGCATAGCACCCCTGGCTCTGCAGTCACAGGAGGTTCTAATCTGCCCAAGGTGGGTGCTGGAAACTGAGTTCCAGTCCTCTGAAAGGACAGGAGTCTCTTAACCACGCAGTCTCTCTGCTGCATAGGAAAATTTGCTTTTGATGGATTATTGGTGTTTTGCTGGTTATGAAACAATGTGCACAAAGATCGGGACTTGAATAAGAGCACAAAGGCAAATGTCTTCACGAGAAGACAGACTCGGTGTCTCAGAAGAAAGCCATGCCAAAATAAGGAACATGACCTACGTCCTGTGGAATGCTACCCCGGCAGCTCAGGAAAAAATGCACAGGAAAGCAGAGGCTCAGATTCCAGTGTCCACAGGAAAGCCATACTTCTACATGGGAGTCTCCCAGTGGCTCCCAGGAACAAATCATGTAAAGCCTTCTAAAATCCACAACATATATTAAGGAAGAAGATATTAACAATACTTAGCTCAAAATGCATAAATGCCTATGAAGGAAGATTACCAGCAGCAATGCAAAAGGAAGCTGGCAGACTTCAGATCCCTGCACTGGGCTTCATTTGCTCTGTGGTAATACTTGTCTAAGTGTGCACATGTGTGTGTGGAGAGGACAGATGGTGACTGTGCACGTGCGTGTGTATACGTGTGTGCATGTGTGCATGTGAGTGCATGTGTGTGCCTTCCTCAATGACTCACCATTTTTTGAGACAGTTTCTGTCACTCAACCTGGCGCCAGCTGATTGCTCTTGTCTGGTTGACAAGCCCAGACCTCCTCCTGATTCCCTCCCCAGCACTGGGGTTACAAGTGTGCAGCTCTCCTCTGGATCTTTATGAGGATGCTGGGAACCAAACTCAGGTCCACAGGCTTGTGAGGCAAGTGCTTAGCACCTGAGCCCCCTCCCCAGTCCCCAGAGTACCATTAACTCGTGGTCTCTTTCCTCATACAAAGAAGGAGACGATCCTATTTTATAGGCTTATTATGAACAATAAATTTGAGAATATTATAAAGCCCTATGTGAAATATCAATCAAATTCAAATTCAAATGAAAAAAATTTTTTTTTGAGACAGGGTCTCTCTGTAGCTGCAGTTTGCCTGGAACTTGCTGTGTAGATGTGACAATGTTTGAGGGTTAGGAAGGCACTGGTCTTAATGCCGTAAACTTGCTACACAAGTAGTGACTTAGAAACTCTGAGAACTCAAGAGTGCTGGTGTGCTGACAGACCTCAGTGCCAGGACAGCCTGTAGGAGCTCTGGTGTGCTGACAGACCTCAGTGCCAGGGTGACCTGTTAGATCCATGAGTGGAAGAGGAGAGAGTGAGGAGGGGGAACAGGAGCAGGCCAGAGTGATGCACAGCTTCCCAACCTGTGTCTCCATCTTCCCTTCCTTCCTTCCTTCCTTCCTTCCTTCCTTCCTTCCTTCCTTCCTTCCTTCCTTCCTTCCTTCCTTCCTCCCTCCCTCCCTCCCTCCCTCCCTCCCTCTCTCCCTCCCTCCCTCCCTCTCTTCCTTCCTTCCTTCCCTCTTTCTGATTTGTTTTGTTTTTTGAGATAGGATTTCATTATAATCCAGGCTGGCCTGGAAGTCATTGCATAGCCCAGGCTACCCTCCACTGTAGATCTAGAAGTCCTCCTGGCTCAACCTTCTGAGGGCTGGGTAATGGGCACAGAACACTGTGCACAGGTCCTCTCTAGAATTTCATCAGAGCTTCTTACCTGTACGCATATTCACCATGTGTTTTTCTGTTCCTAAAATGTCTGCCACAACAGCAACATCAACCAAACTCCCCAATTGCTTGTAGCAAAGTCATTTTCTCCCAAAGAAACAGTGCTTCTCAAAATATAGGAGGCTAAGTCATCTGGCCAGATTGGATACAAGTGTCAATTTATTTTTGTGTGAGAGAAGTAAATCAGAGACGCAAATATTTTCAAGTTTACACACAAACACTGGTCCTCCTGGAAATTTTTGAAAGTTCTCTTAAAATTGTGAAAAGAATTTTAGTAACAAGATGAGTGCTTGTAGTCTTTCTCCCCTGTGAATCCCAGTATCCAAACAATTTTTCTTTTAAAAATATAAGAAAAACCCAGTGAGTCTCTTGTCCTTCACTCTCCAAATCATTCTTTGGGAAGCTAAGGCTTCCTCTCTTGATAGAGGCAAGAGGCAGAAACACTTGATAGCGTATGCATGACTCTTTTAAAGGGAACCACTGATGGCATTCAACAATCCAGTAAATACTTATTGATAAACCATACTGTGCCAATCACGACCAAAGAACCGAGGATAAAAAGCTGAACAAGACACTTTCGTGTGCAGATTCCACGGCATAAAACAAAATTTGGGAGAGAAAGCACAGAAGAGACAATTGGTTGCACAGTCTTGACAAGGAATCAAGACAGCAGATTTCTAAAATCTTACTGATATTAGGGCCATAAAGCTATCTATGTGTATGTGGATATATATATATATATATATGTGTTTATAGGTATATGTGCATATATATATGTGTGTATAGACATGTGTGTATGTGTCTGCATATGTATATTGGCAGATGTATACATGTGTGTATATATGTGTACATATAGGTTTGTGTGTGTATAGGCATATACGCATGCATGTGGCTATATTTGTTTGTGTGTGTATGGGGATATGTATGTGTTTAGCCAAATTTGAGTATATATGTGTATGAGTTCATGTGTATGCATGGGTCTTTGTGTGTCTATGTGAAAACGTGTGCATGCTTAGCTCTATGTGTGTATGTGTATATGGGTGTGCACATGTGTGTTGTTTATATGCATAGACATATGTGTATACTCACGTATGTCTGTACATGTGTGATTATGTGTGTACCTATATCTGTTGTCTTATGTATTCTGGAGTGTTTAATGCATTTTCTATTCCACACACCAAATACCAGTAACAGTTCTGCCATCCACAATTTCCCTCTTGGGCATTTCCAGTGTGCCTCGGGGTCTGTATTGCCTCTGTAAAGAACACTAGCGAGTTAAGGACAGACAGTGATTTCCTAGTCACCAAGGAGGAGATGGGGCCACAGCGGCCCTTAGGTGAAGGTCTCAGCGTTGCAGAGGAGGCAGCTTTTGGAGACAGCATGGAGAAGGGTCCACAGAATGGCAGCAAGGCTGAGGCTGCCCAGAGGAGAGGACAGGACAGAGAGAACACGTGAGCATGAGTAGGTGGCAGACCCCAGTTCTCGGACAGTTCTACCCCAGGTTAGAAGCTGGCATTCTATCCTAAGTGCATGGTCTGTTTTGGAAGGCTTGCACCCAGTAAACAGTGAGTTAGTCACCAGGAGTAAAAATGTGTCAACCAGGCCTGTATCATGAAGCCCAAAGTTATTTCCCCACACACAGGACTTGGGTGTGGCTGAGCTGGGGCTGGTGCTTGCTGGCTAGTAGGTGGAATGCTGTCTCTGCCTGGAGCTACAGTGCAGGGGCTGAGGCTGGAGCTTCTGCCTGTATTCTGTCTCCCACATTCTGGCTATGTCTTTATCTCCCTTGTAATTAGTCCAAGTGCCTTATAATAAGTTGCCTTTCTGAATTCCATGTGCCATTTAAACAAATTATAGCTTTTGTAGAAGGGTCTGTGCAAACTCCCTTTAATACACACACTCAGAGACTGGGTTGTCCTCATCTCACAGGGGGACATAGAGGGGGGCAGTCTTGGGGGACCGAGCCCTGCATTTCATTGACCTTGATTCTAATTCTTGGTAGAACTGGACGTACGTTCGTCGTTGGGCACAAAGGTCATGGTAGAGACTTGAAAACTGGTTTTAGGAAAAACACCAGGCACTTGGTATCAGGAAGAAGACAAAACCTTCTACCAGATATATCATTTCCATCACATTTGGAGGATTTTCATCTACCATTAACTTTCTTATATCCTTTAAACTCGCTGCTGTCTCCAGTGCGCCTTGCGGCCTGTACCGTAGAGAACACCCGGGAGTTAAGGACGGAGTTGGTCCTTTGAAAGGGGGTGATGGTTACATAAGGAACAAGTTGTTTGAAACTGTCTCATGACCAAGTTTGAACATTTTTCTCTCTTACATTGTGAATAGGTTCACGGCTATGTAGTCATGTTTATTCATATTTTAAGCATGCAAATTAATTGCATGCAACATAATTTTCATGTTTATAAGTTAGCTCGGAAGGCTAGTGATGAAGCCTGCCTTTAGTCTCAGCATTGGTAAAGCAGACCTCGGTTTTATTAAGGCCAGTATGGTCTACACAGTAAGTTCCAGGCAAGTCAGGGCTACATAGTGAGACCTTGTCTTGGAAACCTAAAAACTAACCAATCAACCAACCAACCAACCACCACCAACAACAAAACCACAAGAAGTTAGCTCGGAGACTAAAGAATAATCCACAGATAGGGGCTAGAGACAGCTGGATGGCCTAGAGCACTAAGAGCACCAGCTGCGTTGTGCAGAGGACCTGGGCTGGATTGTCAGCATTTACATCAGGCAGTTCACCATTCCCTGCAATAACTCCACTTCTGGGGATCCAATGACCTCTTCTGGCCTCTATAGGCACTGCATGTATGTGGTGCACATACAATCTGGCACATACACACATACACATATAATAGAAATAGATGGTTTTAAAAACCCACAGGTAGAACAATAGATGTCGAGATATAACCCACTTCTTCCCTTTGACAGTGATGCAGACATAGAATGCCTGTGATGGTGTCTCCTTATCAGTGCCGATCAGGGGTCGCTGTTGATGCATTGATTACATCAGTGGGGGCTGTGTTACACAGCTGTGCACACTCAGTAATTCTCACTGGGAAGCAAATGAAGTTAGTCTTATTGATGAGTTGATGAATATTTTGTATTCCTATAAATCTTCCTGACTGTTGCTCTGGACTGCATTTAACTTACTTGAAAACTTGGCTTTTTTGAAATTTATGTTTATAATTACAACTTTTGAGACTTTCGTCCATGACTACTGTATTTACATCATTTCCACTCCCCCCTCCCCTTCTCAATTTTGTGACCTCTTCTTGAATTAAGATTGTTAACAGATATGTGCACAAGCACACACACACACACACACACATATGCACAGCACTCTGAATCCTCACATGTACATGTGCTTTGGGCTGAGCACTTGGGATAACCCATCAGGGAGCTCCTCCCTCAGCAGCCACTGACTGCCTGCAACTCCTCATCTAGAGGCGGGGCCTTGTGAATATTCCCACATCCGTGTCAAAGTGTCCACTGCTGGTTTTGTTGCCCAGGTCTTGTTTAGCCCATACTGGTGAGATCTGGCTACCATGTCCCAGCTCTGTGGAGACACTACCTCACGGCGGGTGTCCTGGCCCCCTGGCTGTAATGGCTGTCAGTCTCTCTGCCTCCTTCCTCCTCCACAGTGTTCCCCAAGTCTTAGGTTTGTATGGAGACCTATTAGTTGGGGCTGGGCTCCCCCAAGTCCCTTATTCCCTTCATTTAAACCAGCTGCAGATCTCAGCAATCATCTCCGTCTGTTGCAAAAAGAAGCTCCTCTGATGAGGGCTACACTTATCTGTGAGTGTACAGATGAAAATTCAGAATACAGCTAAAATTACATCGGCCTAGGAAATCTATCGGGTTCTCCCCTGGTGTCTCTGACCTCTCCAGCCATGGCCAGTTGGCTAAGTTTGTAGTGCCAAGCACACATTCCTCCTCCACCATTGAGTTTGGAGTAACCAACAATAAAAACTTGGCTTTTAAGATATTTTTCCTGTGGGTCCAGCTCAGTCTCGACCTAGGTATTTCCATTGCACCAGGCGCTGTGACCTTTACTCCTTCTGTGAGTTTTCTTCCCCAGAGTTTGTAAGTGAAGGGTTGCACTGAAGAATCTTTCTGTCTCTGACCCCTGCATGTTGACTCAGCTCAGTGTCCTCTCTGCTACTATTGTATGGATTCTAACCACTCTGCTCCCCTGAACTCCTCCCAGAGAGCCCTGTGGGCCCAGCATGGGTTTCATCCTCCGGCCTCACAAAGCAGTAAGTTGGTGCTCGTGGATTTTCTTCTCCCCTAATTCTGTGGAATCACTGCCAAGTGTCCAGCTTCTTCCACAATTATTTTCTTGTACTTAGTCAATTTTGTGGTTATTTGATGGAAAAATTATATCTGGTTTCGATTACTTCTTGGCTGGGAACAGCTGTCAAGATGTTATCAAAAGATGTGGCCCAGGGAAGTTTCACACCCACCCAGCAATAACAGCTACAATTTAACGTGAGTCAGAGCTGCATACTTCCTCAAGGAATTCTAGGGCCAGTACTAGACTCTGTGTTCTCAGCATTTTCTCCCAATTCCTCTTCAAGAATTATTCGTTACTTCTGTTTCATTTTGGACAGGATTACAGTCCCGCACCGTGATTTATCTTTGCATTTAGCCCTAGAATGGTGGTGCATCTTCACTGAGGAGGATTCCGAAATGGTGGGCAGCCACTCCACTCACCAGTTATCTCTCTGGTTCAGTATCTCTGGTTAGGAACACATGATTGCATCGCAAACAAAGGGGGTCCAACGATTTTAAAATAAACAAATTTCTGTACTGACCAGTTGGTGTCTTCACACAAAGCAAAACAGACCATTTAAAGGACAATTTTAGTTTTCCTGTATCTCTCAAATTTTGTTTCTGAAGTCTCTTGTCTGGACGTCTCAGCAGGATTCTGTCATTACTGTTCTCTTTGAGAACACCCTCCTGATCAAAATTTGCCATCCTTCCTTTCTACCCTTTTCTTTCTGATATACTCCTTAATTAGTCTGGACCACAGCACAGTTTCAGTCATTATGTTGAGATTTCAGATAGGTAACAATTTTTTGCCTAAGGAGGCCAGAATTACTAAAGCACCATAACGATAGCACTGACTTTATCTGCCCAACACCCCACTTCTGGTAAGCAACACTTGTTCTTGAGTCTGTCACCATCCAGATGGAAAAATAAATAACAAAAATGCTATCATCAGCAAGTGGCCATGTGCTGAGGAACTTATCACCAATAGCATCTGAGCTCTGATGTGGAGAGGTGCTGCTGTGGGAGTTACTGTTGTGTTTAGTAAACAGCACCTACGATGGGCTCTTGATTGAACTACCGCTGCCAGTGATCGTTAGGGTTGGTGGGAATATGGTTTTCCTTTCCTCTGAAACCCAGACTCTGAGTGGTTCCGTATACGTTTTTGTCAGTGATCATACAGTATGGACTTTTCATCCCCACCCAGTTTTGAGAAGGAGAAAAATTCTCTGAGCTGCTCCTCACTGTTCATCCTGTAGACATCTTGGTGTCCACAGCACCATGCTACAGCAGGCTGAGTATCTGTGAGTGTGTGTGCATGTGTCTGACTGTGTGTTAAGTGTGTGGGCATAGGTGTGACTGTGCATGTATGCATGAGACTGTGTGAGCATTGAGTAATTCTGTGATTATGTGTAAGTGTGTGAATGTATGAAAATGTTGAGTGTATGTTCATGATTGTGTGACAGATTTGAGTGTCTCCATATAAGTGTTTGTGTGTGAATGTAATTGTTAGGGTACTATATATCTGTGGGTTTTGTGCATGTGTGTGATTGTGTGGATGTGTAGATGTATGTAATTGTGTAAGAGTATGTATATATGTTATCTTGTGTGCATATATGGTTGTGTGAGTGCTATGTGTGTATGTGTATGATTGAATGTTGAGCTTGCATGCTCCTGTCTGTATAATTTGGTTACATAAAAACCCCATCATTGAAAAGATTAAGATCAAGAGTAAATACGAAATTCTTTGCCATGATTAAACTTTTTACTTTTGTATTCCTAAGACACACAGGGACTCAGAACAGAAGAAACTCAGTAGAGTTTTGTTCTTAGGATTAGCGATTTCAGCACTTTAATGAAGGAAACATCAAGGTTGTATTCTTGTGAAGGAGCCCTAAATCGGAAGGCGATTTTCACAGGGGCCTTTCCGGTGGGCGTTCCTCTCCAGCCTCTCTTCTCCATCTTTGAAAAATGACACAGGGCATGTTTGGTAGAACACAGAGCTCAGATTTGAGCACAATGCATCCAGGAATGAACTCCACGGGGTTCCCCCGTGCCAACCCCACTGCTGATTGGTTGTGGTTCTAGAACTTGGCTCTGATTAGCACTCAGAGTGAGGAATATGTTTCCTGATGTCTGGAGTCACATGTCTCCCCATGTGGGATCTTTTCTAAGGAGAGGAGAAAACGCAGCAGATATACTTTTTATTTTTTAAATTTATACAACTATTGCTAATTAGAGATGATCCTGTTGGCTATACTGAGGGTGCACATGACAAAGGACAAACTGTCCATCCCATGGGGATAAGACCTCTCCTTGGATTATTACTTATTCTCCTTTTTATTTATTTTTCAGTTAGACACTTAATTTAAAAAGCACACTGTTCCTTTCTTGGTTCCCACCAGTGGAGCAGGCAAAACTGGACTTACTTAGAGAAACTGTCGTGGTCGTGCTCTGCGAAGGGGTCAGGCAACTCCGTGTCCTGTTTCTGCAGCTCCCATGCCCCAGCGTCTGCACAGCACAACCACAGAAGAGCAGGGCTTGACTTTGGGTGGCCTGAAGGTTACAGCCAGCACTTCTGTAAAGCTTGACACTTCACTACACACACATGTGAACGAAGGCCAGGAAAAGAAGGTGTCGCATAGCCACTGCCAGGCAGGGCTCTAAGCCTCACGCAATGATGCCAAAGCTGACACGGACGGGACTCCTGCCTCCACCTTGACTGTGAAGAGAGTAAGTGGAGTCTCCAGCTCTCATGAGTCATGGGTGTCTTATCAATAGTTATAAGTAATTTCATAATTCAGATGGAATGCTCAGCCCTAAATGGTGTATATATCCCATCTCAGCCCCAAGGCTCAAGACACATCAAGAAAGAGGGGGCAGACAGATTTTAAGAGCCAGATGTCAGTAAGACTCCAGTAAAACAGAGATTTCTGGACATGATAGGGCTGTTGAACTAGGAAGTCACAGCAGTTGATCTTCTTGATCAACTTGATCTACTTGATCTTCTGCAGGAGATTAGGCTGGTCAAGATTCCAGCGTGAGAGAGAGGAGCCCCCACCCTAACTGAAGACTGTGGACAGTTGATGGCTATGCGGGCGCAGGTTTTGTTTAGGAGCAGGGTCCCTGATTAGTCCACCATATGTGTGATGTCAGGGTACATGTATGTGGATGTTGCCCGTGCACACAGATGTGGAGGCCCGAGGAGGACTTGGGCATCTTCATCATTCCCTGTCTTGAGACATGGTCTCTCCCTGAACTAGAAGTTCACCATTTGGACTAGACTGGCTGGCTAGGGAACTGCTGGGATCTGCTTGTCTCTGCCAATACTGGCGTTGCAGGTGTCCATCGCCATGCCTAGATTTTATGAGGGTATTTTGGATTTGAATTCAGGTCCTCATGCTTGCAGACCAAGTGATGTGATCTGCTGTAATCTCCACAGCACTTAAAAAATGAAAGTGAACACAAATTCGACAGCAAGTGACTGTTGAATTGGATGACTGGATGTAAAGAACATGCCTTACAGAGAAGGAAAGTGCACAGATTTCATGACTCACACTAAAACACACTAGGGCTTCCTGTGATTGCACAAATTAGAGTTAAAACATAAACAAGATTTCAGTAAAAACTGCCAAGTGAATATTTTTATATAATGCATCTACATATAATCAAATACAAAGCAAGCAAATGTACCTAATTAAACATATACACACATAACTGGATATGTGTAATGCATAACGCATATTCCGGGGTAATTTCAGATGTGGCAACATCTGTGCTATTTCTGTGATGACGGGTGCCAGAGGGCAGTAACTGAAGATAACTCATTGTGGAATAATATTATGGGCTCAAGGGCATTTGAGAAAAATCATTTTAGAATTGTTCCCTATGAATCAAAGGGCTGGGAGAGAATGAGGAAGTCATCTCCTTTAAGCTGCAGGGTTTAAAATTCTTACATTCTATTCAAATGGCAAATTAATATTCCGAGAGGGGAGTATTCAGAAAATGCCGATGTACACTTAGAAATCCCGAATTGCTGTTGTGATAACTCCTCCCCTCTTAGGATGAAAAGCTCAGACGTACAGAGAACATTGACTAAAGCCAGTCTGACTCACTGGACAAAGCATATTATTTTTTTGTAAATAAAACACTACATCTAACTCTTAAACTTTTATTTAAACATTTCCTATAGCCCATTCCTGATTACTTCCCTTTTGTATTGGTTTTTCCTGCACTTTGATATCAGTTGCAAATATTTTGACCTAAAACAGCATATAGGTTTTGATATCAAAAGACATCATATATTTTCATGAAAGTCACTTTATCTCTTTATATTTTTATTCATCTAGAGGTTTAAAAATATGTAAGCCACAGTTTGTTTCTAGTCACGTAATGCCTTCAACTACCATTTACAATGTATCCACCTAACCTTGGGCCGTGACCCTGGGTGAGGTTGTACTGTCCTGAAGGGGTCAGTGAAGAGTGTAACTGTCACCATGTACAGTTTGTGGAAACCTTGTATTTTCTGTGTGACACCAGCTGCCACCTCACAGCTCAGGCTCACTTTCACAGCTTCTGCTGAGTGTCTCTGGGACAGAGTCTGAATACGGGGAGAGAGTTCTTCCTGGATGAGTTTTCCTAGGGCACCTTTAGATCAGGAGCCTGTCATCCATCCTTCAAGTGATGCCTTCCAGTGTCACTAAGAAAACTGAATAGTTGCTAAGGAATAGGTGACATTTTCAGATACACAGAGAGAGAAAATGCATGTAACTATCTGCCTCTTTCATAGTTAAGAAAAGCAGAATCCTGAAATTCTATTCCAACCAAATTACTAATGCCAACTGATTGTTAGCATGAGGAAGCACATTTCAGATGGGTTCTACAAGAGCAGTCAGGAAGGAAGAGTGGGAAGGGAACACCTTGGAGGTCCCAACGTTATCACTGAGCATGTGGATCAGAAGAGATCACAGACCACTAATATATGGGATAGTTTTCTAGTCATCAGGTTGGAGAGAAGGTTCAGAGATTAAGAGGATTAAGAGCTCCTGCTGTTCTTGCAGAGGACCTGGGTGGCTAACAACCATTTGTAACTCCAGTTCCAGGGGATCCAACCCCCTCTTCTGACCTCCTTGAGAACTACACAACACGGGTGCACTTACCCACATGCAGGTAATACACTCATACACATAAAATACAAATAACAAATAAAATCTTTAAAAGCCCTAGTCATTTGGCTGCAATGGATCTCAAGCAAATGTAGAGACATAACTTGAATTTTCAAAGCATTCCTTTCGCTTTTCAGCTTATTAGAAGAGAAATGAGATCGGCTCTACCACGTTGCACCCTCCGCTGTGCCCTTGTGCTCAGCCAGTCTTTTGGCAGTTCTAGAATTACAAATTCTGCTCTTGATTTCCCGCTGTATTTCATAGTCAAACCCTCAGGGATGGAGATGAAAAACAACTTTTCCTTCTTGGAGGGAAATGCTCGGGTGCTGAAGGACTTCCTTGTGTTTCCCTCACAATGAGCTGAAGACCTACTATGTTCTGTCCCAGCAACCTTATTTGAATGCAGTGCCACAGGCAGGAGCAGCCCCTTGAGCAAGCTGGGTTCTCGTTTACCTTGTGTTTAGTTGTTTTCTGTTTATTTTGTTTTTTAATTAGGAGTGTAAGCATGATGGACAGAAGTGGAAGCCAAACTTACTTTTGTACATTCAGTTTCTGCTCCAAGGGCAAAGAAAAGATAGGTAATTTTCTTTCAGAGCTGACTTCCTTGGAAGTGCTGTTGGATCTAACCACAATGACCCCTTCCGGCCCCACTTGGGCCCCTCCCCCCAACTTTGGGCTCTTGTTGTCTCATTTGCAAACCAGCAGGTGCCAGATTAGGGGTAGTTTAAACAACTGTATTGCTTCCGGAACCAAGCATGGAGCTCAGCAGAGGATGTTCCCACCTACCCCATAGCTCTGGAGGATGTGGTCCAGGAAGAGAAGTAATCAATAAAGTAATTTCCCTACCTGGGTTACTGTTTCCCTGTTAACTAACCTATGAAAAGAACTCTGAAAACGCACCTCTCTTCACCAAATCTCTTACATACTTTAGACTCTCTTTACTTAAAATGCATACAGTTGCATGATAGGAATTCATGGTTTTCCATATGCAAGACCAATGCTTCTAAAACTAAAGATTAAAACAGCGGCCTGTTAAAATCAACTGACCCTGTCCCATCACCCTCCTGGGGGCCTAGGTCCCTACCTGCTGTCTCTACTGGGAGAGCACAACTAGCCTGATAAATGGAGGGAACTAGAAGCTGTTATATTGTGTGAGGTAACCCAGATTCAGAAAAGCAAGTGACACAGGTTCTTTTTCATTTGTGGATCTTAGCTCCAAATCCTTACATGTGAGTACACATCCTCATGTAACCAGATGAGCCAGGAAAATGGACCGGAACCATGGGTGCAAAGGGGAAGAAGAAGTCAAGAGAGGACAATAGTCGGAGATGGGTGTTATCAAGTTGAAAACGGGGGAAATGGGGGGTATTCTAGCTGGGGAAAGGAGGGGCCTCTTCAGAGGGAGTGAGAGGAGAGGAGGGGCCTCTTCAGAGGGAGTGAGAGGAGAGGTAGATAATGCTTAGGTGGGGTGAAAAAACAGAGGGGAACGGATTAGTTCAAAAGCCTACTAAAAAATATACATGCAGTATATATTCATGAATGCATATGTCTAGCTCAAGGGTATGTAGCAAAAACCACAGTGCCAGGCAGGAGAAACCTCTCTTTGAGTTGTTGGTCAGGGTAGTCCAAGAAACTCCCCACATAACACAGGTTATATCTACCATTCTTGATTGGCCCCCAGAACTTGAAGGTAAGACCATATTTGTGAAGATCGATATACTTCACACACAGGACTTGGAAAAATTGAGTTGGAATGGATCTAGAAGCGGCCTCCCTAAGGATTAGCTCTCATAGTTTCAGAGAATATTGTGCAAACTGCCATGGGAGAAAAACAATCAATGATCCCCCTCCAGCTGTAAAGCCATTAATAAACAGCATGGCAGGCCCAGTAAACTCTTGCTACAGGTGTAGCAATGACACTTTATCTTGGGGTAATCAATAGCTGACTAGTCAGACTTCAAGTCTGCTCAGTGGGAGGGAACTCACATGTAGTACTGTAAACATTGTCAAACACACAAGACTGGAGAGGTCATAGCTCTGAGAGAAAACCTACCTTTGTAACATCTCTAGACCAATGGAATTTGTTACCATATTCTAAATACGGATCTTTATACAGACAAGTATAGCTCTCACTACTCATCAAGAAGCTTCTTTTTGCAATGATAGAGATGATTACAGAATTTCACAACATATCAAACACAGGGAATAAATGTCTGGGGGATGTCCAGGCCTAAGTGACACATCTTCAGTGGGACCTCTACACTTAAGGAATGTAAGGTCCAGAAGGAATATGAATGCATCTCTCAACTCTCATAGTGAAGCTTCTAGTGCAACAGATGGTGTTTAAGCCAGGGCCCTACCACTGCCCAAAGTGCAGAGAATAAGAAACTGCAGAGAGCTTGTCTCTGGATATATATCATCCAAGGTTCAGGACCCATTGCAGAAGGGGGAGGGGGGACTGTAAGGGCCAGGAGTGGAAAACACAAATGACAGTTTTCCAGACAAGCAATAACTTATTCATAAGAACTTATGGCAATGGTGACAGCATGTACAAGAACCATACAAACTCAAACCAGACAGAGACCCAGCACAGCAGTGGAGAGATGGGTGAGAAGCCCCAACCTTAGCCGAGGAACTATTGGCAGTCAAGACAACTGGGAGAGGGAGAGGTGATCTTTACGGGAGCCTGTGGACCAGGCTCCAGTGGATGGTCTTACAACGAGACACATTTGGGGAGTCAAACTTGGCTCCATAGACCTTAACACACATGACAGATTGCATGAAATCTGGTGGGGGGTGTGGAGGGGTGCAGATAGGAGAGGGGGTCTCAATATGATTAAGTTGTGTTAAATGTGAAACAAATCAATAAAAAATCCAGTAGCCTTCCATTTAACAGAACACACGTCTCCATAAATCATTCTTGACTTTGTCCACAAAACTGGCTATTTCCTGCAGATTCCACCTCTGCAAAAATGAGCATTTTCCTAGGGACTTCTACGTGGATTCAGAAGTTTACTTTCCTTCCGTGGCCCTCACAAGATCGGGAAATTGATTCATTCACTCAATAAGGATTTTATCGAGTGCCTATTAAGACAGAGGAGGCAGGAGAACAATACAAACAGAACGGATAGAAAGCACCTCTTTTATGAAGCTAATAGATTCCTGTCTTCCTGTTCTCCTGTCCCTACAGGTTTGCTCTTTATAAAGTGTGGTTCTGCTAATACTATTACAATGTTCAGGAACATTTCATGGCTTTCAATTTTCACTACATAAAAAAATAAAGTCTTAAGTCTCCACAGGGTCTAACACCCTCACACCACTTTCCACACCTGCCTTGTGTGGTTTCAGTCCACACCGGCCTGCTCCAGCTCCTCCTTCTGCTGGCATCCATGAGCCAGGGTCCTTACCAAGTTCACACTTCACCATGCCAGACTTACCTGTGCTCTGCCTGAGAAGGGTCCTCTGATCTGTGAACTCTCCATTTCTACCAGGTGCATATTATCTTCCTAATGTTGAAACAAGTACATATGTTTTGTTCTGTTTCACATTTTTTTCTAATGTGATATTTAGAATATTCTTCAGGTTTCTTTCTTATCTATGCCTTATGTGGTCATATGCTACTCAGATCAACATAGATTTAATTTCTAAAAGCTAAGTAATGGAAATAAATATCTGATTGAAAGCCATTGTGCCATTGCGTTTTGAAAGCACACAGCTAGTTTGACTTACAGGCTCAGTGCTGGAGACATTTTTCCTTAGGATAAACCGCACTTTAGGTCTTACTCATGTTTGACTAAAATGATACTTAGAGGGAATTTTGAACTTTAGACTTGAAATGATTCTGGAATAATTAAGACCTTGTAGTCTGCTGGGTTGGAGTGAATGTACTTTTCAAGTGAGAAGGGCCTGTCTGAGGCAGCAGGGACCAAAGTGTTAAAGTCTGACTAATTTTACACCCCAAGTTCACGGGCTGATGCTTCTAGAGCTGTGGCCGAGAGCAGTATCTAGTTCTGGTAGGTAATGGAGGGTGAGGAGAGACAATCCCTCGCTGCACACCTGGGGCACCCAGCCAGAATGCTCCACTGGCACACAAGGAACATTTCACCAGAAATCCAGTCAGCGTCACCCTGATTCCAGAACTTCAGGAGGTAAATGTTTGCTGCTGCATGGTCCAGCCTTTGGCTCATGTTACTGACAGTCAAGCAACGGGACAGGGACACACTGCTTCTTAACCCAGGAACTCACAATCTGAACCATGGACTTTAGACTTGCCATCCTCTGGGCGAGTAACCCAATACCCACATGAAAGCCAGTGCAGCCCCAATGAGTAGCCCTCCTGGTCTGTCACAGTTAGACTGTGATTCAAGTTGCTCTAGCCTTAAAAGGATTTAATTTTAACTAATGCTGAGTGTGCTGAATATGAAAATGTATGTCAGTATGTTGTTTTTCAAAATAGTTACTTGTATGCTGAAAACAGAATCTTATTTATAGAGTCTCTTCAAAGGGCGTTCTTGCACTTTTGGGCCATGTGATTGGGAGTTCATAACCTGTAACAGAGTCCTCTGTGGGTCAGCTCTCTCTCTGGGTCTCCATGGTGATATGACTGGAGACACTCTCCCAGGTCTCTGTGATGGTGTGACTCCAGATGTTCTGTCTCCAGGTCTCTGTGATGGTGTGTCTCCAGATGTTCTGTCCCTGGGTCTCTGTGATGGTGTGACTCCAGATGTTCTGTCTCCAGGTCTCTGTGATGGTGTAACTCCAGATGTTCTGTCTCCAGGTCTCTGTGATGGTGTGACTCCAGATGTTCTGTCCCCAAGTCTCTGTGATGGTGTGACTATAGATGCTCTGTTCCGAGGTCTCTGTGATGGTGTGAGTCTAGATGCTCTGTTCCAGGTCTCTTGATGGTGTGACTCCAGGAAATGGCTGAATACTAGTCAGAAGCTGTAGAGTTCTGCCGTCTTTCTGGATGCTCTGTCCTAACATGGGTCTCACGCTCAAGTTTGTCCTGTACCTAATCAATACTGAGATTTTATGATTTGAATTTCTCCTGTAGTCAGTAGCTGAATGCTCTACCTTCCCTCTTTCTGGCTCTCCATTCTAGCACACCTCCAAAGTAGACACTTCATCTAAAATAACTCTTTTCTCACAAAAGTTGAAAATATGATGCTTGGTGTTACTTTATTTTCTGCTGTGACTAATTCTACAGTCCTCCTCCTTTTCTGGTGCCTTATGTGGTTTGAAGAATGATTTTTAGAAAAGTGGTGATTGCATAGATCTATATCTTGAGAGTCAAAGCTATCAAAGTTGGGCGAGTGGCATTTGGGACTCACTCAGTACTCTGTTTTTCTATCCTTGAATACTAGCATGACACGTAAGAGCATGGCTTTGTACTGTCAAGTCTTAGTGGCCTATGCTAGCTGTGCTCCTTGGGTGCGATTTCCCCTCTTTAAAGGAAAGACATCTACTGTACATTCTGGGTGTTAAATGAGATGTCCACAAAAGATACAGAGTTCCTCCAAATGTGGCCAGCACATCATCTGAGCAGGATAACCAGTTACATAGGATTAAGGTGTGGAGATAAACACCTTGCCCCAAACTCAGATTGATTTTAGTCCCCATAGTCTCAGAGCTCACCCTCATCTTCAAAATCAAGAACTGAAAACACTGTCTATTGAGAGCCAGAAAGTGTGGGACACACGACATCTGCTGCACCTACTCAATTCCATAGCTCTGTTGTGAGAGGAGTTGCAGGTCCTGGAGGCCTGTCAGTGGAACTTGACTTATAAGGAACTGGTGAACCTGTGAGACATGGCTTGCTGACCCTGTTCTAAATCCCTGGAGAATCTTTGCCAAATCCTCTAATCCAGGCACTAGTCCCATGACCCATGCTGGTTCCTATCTCTTTAATTATAGAAAACAAAGAATGAGCGCTTTATATTTTTTTTTCAAAGCATAGAGATTAATTTTTACTGCTGAACTATTGGCTATTGACAGATTCTTAGAAAAAGGAGTCACTGCCTTTCATTTGCCTCCACTGTGCCCCCACCAGGCACTGACTTAGGCGCAGGCAAAGAGATAGGTCAGAATGCAAAGTGAATGTGAACAGGGTAAGACATTTGAAGGGGTGGGGAAGAGGGATGGGCTCGGCGCCTGGAGAGGGTGGTCAGTACGCATTACACGGCAGTGGAAACTCACACATGGAGGAACCATGGGCAAGGGGCATGTGGAGACCATGGAGACTCGGCAGGATTGATACCAGCTAAGAGAGAGGGTGGGGTGAGCGCAATCAGAGTACTACATACACGTGTGAGATTACCAAGGACAAATTTAACATGAAAGGATAAAGACCAATTTTACAAGATTTTCTTTTCGCTGACTTTGTCTTTTTGTTTCCCATTTATTTGGCTAATACCATTGGTTGAGGAATGGCTGAAGGTTATTTAGTTTTAAATTTTTTACTTGGTTCTTTCTATTTATCACCAGATTGGCCAAACAACAGAAATGCCTGGACCACAGAGATGATCATAACTAGCATTTTAATCTCTGAAGGAAAAATACTTCCTTACTAGATGGTAGAATCATCTTTCTTTCTTTTCCTTCTGTTTGGCATTTTAAAAAGCTTTTTTTAATTGAATCGATATAGACCGTCTTAATCAGTCTTAACCATCCTTACACCATCTTCCCACCGCCCTACCTCCACTGCCCCCGACTGGAATCCACACTCTCTTTCATCTGTGTTAAGGTCCATTATTCCTCCATTGACTCAGACCTTGGAGAATCGTTAATCTAATCCTAAACTGTCCTGACTGTGTGAACCACCACCATCAACCTCATGAGTCCCAGACAAGCTAGCTGCACGATGGATAAGTTGAGAAATTAGAGTCGAGTAGATCAAAGATCAGCAGGAACAGACAGTGGTGCTTCCAATGAAGGCTGTGAACTTGGATAAGCTACTTCAGAAACACCGAGATACTCTTTAATCTACTAATTTGCCAATAGAGGGAAAGATATGAAATGCTCCCAGATTCATATTCTTTCCAATAAAAGGAAGTGCTATCATCTTCAATTACATATTATCTAATGTGAGACTCCTTTTTAAAATTTTTTTATTATCTCTCCTTGGCAGTTAACTTTCAGCGTCGCAGAGGAATCGATCTCCCTCAATGGGCTTCCTAGTTCTGCACTGTGGTCATGGAACCCAAGCCCACCGCTTCCCTGACACAAACACACACTGCACAAGTTTTCTCTGAATTTTCTCGACTGCATTTCTGGTCATTTTCTGCAGCTCTATTTACCCTCTAATTATAAATTCCCTCTCACATGCCTTTCAGGCAGCCTGATGATTAGCCTCCAGAAGTGGATCAGTGTTGCCTCAATTACAGAAAGAGCTTATCTGATTGTAAGGGTCACTGTAGTTTTCAACCCTCTTCTGAAAAATAAAGAATATGGCTAGTGTAACATATTCAGTTGCATTACCGGCTCTCAAAAGACTATTAAAGGAGTTGTGGGGAGGATTCTTCCTCAAGACAATTTCTTCCAGTGGGAGTGAGAGACATCGGCTTTTTATCTTATGAAGGGGCTATTGACTCAATGACAAACTGGCTTGAAGAGAGCTATTCTGAAGCCAGGCATGTAAATCGCATGATGGAAGGGGTGGAGTATTTCCTTGGTGGGCAGGTATTTACTGGATGGAATCAGGTGTCATAGAAATGCAGATCTATCAATCTTCCCATATTAACCGCATCTCGGTACACAGCTTAGAGTCAATAGTAAAGCAAAAATAAAAGTAGAAATCCTTTAGTATTTCTATGAATTCAAATAATTTTTAGAGACATTTCTTAATTATCTTTATAAAATCATCGAAACAACACACCAGGAAGTGATGGCTGGTTTCTCATGTTTACAAATAATCTGGAATTTTCCAGACCCACACCCCACCCTTTATTTTTATGTTTGATAAGGAAAAAAGATTTCAAAATCCTTTTTAAGATTTATTTTATTTTCACTCATGTATGTGTCTGTGTCTGTGCTGAGTGCATACCACACATGTACAGGTGTCAGCAAAGGTCGGAAGAGGGAGATGGATCCCTGCAACTACAGCTGCAAGTGACTGGGAGCCACCTAACGTGAGCGCTGGGAACTGCAGAAAAGTTGTGGCATCTTAATCATGGGCCATTTTCCAGCCCCAGGTTATAAAGTTTAACAGGGGAAAATGGAGACTCAAGAAAATTAAAGTTATATCCTAGTGTCTACTGGTGCCTTTCTGAAACTAGAGCTGGGTGTGGTACATAACTGTGAGCCAGGCACTGGAAAGAGACACAGTTTAGGTTGTCTTGGTCTACACAGTAAATTTAGGGCCAGGGTGGGCTGGGTGAGTTCTGTCTCAATTTCAAAACAGAATAGTTCCTGATTCTGTAAATGTGAAAATGCTGCTTGTGCCCATTTGTAGTTAAAATAATCCAGTCAAGTAAGTGTAACTTTTCATCCTCAGATAAAAGAAGGAAAATCCCTAGGGGGATGGTGGCCCACACCTTTAATCCCTAATTGGAGAGGCAGGTACTGGGCAGAGGCAGGCAGATCTGGATCTCTGTGAGATGGAGGCCAGTCTGCCCGATCTGTGAGTTCCAGGCTGGTTGTGGCTACAGGGAGTCTATCTCAAAAAGACCAAAAATAAAAAGTACAAAAAAACAAAAAGAAGGAGGAAGAGGATGAGGAAGAAGAGGAGGAAGAGGAGGAGGAATTGGAAGGGGAGGAAGAAGAAGAGGAGGAAAAAGAAGAGGAGGAGGAGGAGCAGGAAAAGGAGGAAGAGGAGGAGGAGAAGGAAGAATCCCTGAAGAGATGAGCATGCTCAACATCACAGAGGCCATCTGTGGAAACTCGAGCAAGGCAAGTTCTCTGGCTCCTGTCAGTGCCTCAACCCTAGACTCCCATCAAGTGATTTGTTTTCTTAGTCTCCAACATGAGGGACAAAATTACATTGATTCACAGTATAGCTTCTTACAGGGATGAGATTCATTCTTCATTGAAGATTCACGAGAGTCAGGATCGGTCACTAGGATGTGTGTATGTATGTGTTTCTATGTATGTGACTATATGTGTGTGTGCATGTGTTTCTGGGCATGTGTATACACGTGTGCATGTGTGTGACTGTGTGAGTGTAAGAGATAAGTCTAAATTTGCCCTTGTTCTTTTAATTTAAAAGGTACATTGCTATCTTCTGGTGTGCTTTAAACAAGCGTGCACTGCAATTACAGAAAACATGAGAGATGTTAAAATATATTCAGACCTTATCAATGGCTTAGCACATCTGTATTATGGAAGAAATATGAATGTAAAGTTTGGAGGCAACTGGAGCTTGGTTTGGTATCTTTATTTTTTAAGTGGGTTTTTACCAATGAAATATTAATATTTTATTGTCATTTCCAGATAGAAAAATATGCATGGGCTATTTTATGCTCACAGAGTGATATAATTTAAAACAAATGAAATAAAATTAAGTTTCACTTGGCATGAAAAACGGACAGTTGTGAGCACTAATACACAAAGGGACTGGGTTCTAGAAGGCTGTGATGTGCTTCCTAGGACTCACACCCGAGGAGCAAACAGCCATTTACAGGCTGATCAAAGAAAATTATCTAAAGAAACTAGACTAGAAACTTTGTACAAGAACAGAGGCAGAGGATAAGAGCTCTTTGTAAATGTAAGTAGATCATAGCGCGCTTGCTCCTCTGGAAACCAAGGAGGGCTTGTTCATTTAAAATGAGAAAGATTCTTTCATTAAACCCCTTCAAAATCATACAAGACCAAAAACTAACAACAAAGCCACATTTACGAGCCAGCCTTGAGCACAGAGCAGTCAGAGGCACTGTTTGGCAGATTCAGCAAACGGCTCCCCTTGCCTCCTCCCAGTTTCTGGAGCGTCACAAGCATTCACAGCAGTCTTGTCTAATTCACTTAATCTCTAGTAACACACTGATGCAATAAGCTCCACTGTAAAGGGGTTCTGAATCTAGTATTTTTATTTATTGCTTATAAATCCAGTTTCTGTGTAACATATTCCAGATGGTAACAGCCTAAGTTGGTGTCCCCAGCCTGGGGCAGAGCACCCCCAAGTTCCCGTGTGCTCCCTGCACATCTCCAGGGCCCTTGCTAAGCGGTGCAGAGTCCTGCCTCCACCAGTCTGCTTCCTGCTTCTCTCCGCTCGGCTTTGCCAGTCTGGTCTCCTGAAATGCTCCTTTTCGCCCTGGGTGAGGATTCCAGCTCTTGCTTTGTTCCATCGCCCGTGATGATGTTTCTGTAAACCCCCTTCTGAAGCTGCTTAGGAGTTTCTGTTCTGTGTTCAGCACAGACCACCAGTTGTGCTAGCTCCTTTCCTGAGACCACGTCCTCTCAGTGGGCTTCTCTGGCAGATCACTAGAGAGTGATCACAGGGAACGTACTCGTCTCCATTTGCCGCCCAACTGCTGGCTCTTAGATCCACCAATGAGAACCATCCCCACTTTGCTGACTGTTGAGAGTCCGTTTTCCAGGTACGTGTAAAATGCCTCTCAAACATGAAACAGTTCATCTCCCCATGACATAGAGCGTGTGCCATTGTGTTGTATTCTGTGCCCCAGGGACCAGCAAGATAAATTTATTTTAAACAGCATTTAATGATTGTCCCAGGAAATAAAGTATTACTTAATTTTGTATTTTAAAACAAATTTTTGTTGATTCTACCTCTGTTTTCTGTAAATGTTTAAGACTCTGTGTAAATCAGTATGCAAATATAAATTCATGTTTCTGTAATTTAAGACGATGTAATGAGATGATGTTATATCCTTCATCTGACTAAAATCACCGAATTAAAGGACATGCTACCTTAAGAATGATTTTATTCCTTTGTTTAAGGTGTGAGAATATTCCAAAGCACTTAGTGTAACTTGTCACTCTTGCTTGGGCTGACCTGAGCTAGCTCTTCTGTTTGGCTTGCACCCTTGGACAGATAGCAGCACCCACTTGACTACAGAATTCAGCTTCAGTCTTCTATCCTTTTCAGTCCCAGGCAAACTGAGCTGAGGTCAGTAATGAGCAGCTCGAGATTGGCCATGAGAATCCAGTTTCAAATCTATTCATACAATATTAGCTATTTTACCTCCAAAATGGGGACAATACTTCTTATGGTTTACACTTCAGTGCAACTTGAATGCATCATGAAGGGATGCATCGGACTTGTGGGGCTTTGCGTGCTGAACATTTAACAGGATGAGTTCCTGCGAAGAGTGCCCACAGCTCAGCTGCGGACACGGCAGAGGATCAAGGCTATTAAATCAGACATTTTCCCATTGTTGACTTCCAAATCCAAGCAGAGACCTTCTTGATTTTATCTGACAAGTTCTCTCCATTGTTTGTTTCCTGTGCTGTCTCCAGCCAATGGATGCTGAGCAAACAGGAACTATATCTTACTTTGCTCAGCCAGAGCTTCTTCGGGGCTGTCACTCGATGGAAGCAGCAGGCCTCCTGAGCAGATGTGCCAGGTTCCAGATTCTTTTCCAAGAAAAAAAAACCCTTTTTCACTCGCATGTGCTTACATAAATTGGCTCAGAGAAGTTCCCAGAAGGCCAGAGACACGTTATTTTATCTATAGAAAAATACAGTCAAGCATGTAACCTTTCAGAACATACAATCGAAATTTATTATTAATATAGACCCAGGGAAAACCATATGAAAGAAATATTCACACTATTAGGAAAATATGGAGCTGGGCTTTGTTCTATTACTCAGGGGGCAGAGGCAGGTAGATCTCTGTGAGAGGGAGGCCAGCCTGGTCTACATCATGAGACCCTGTCTCAAGAACAAATAAGGGAGAATAAGAAAATTTAGTTTCAGAGAATTCAAAAGAAATGTATGGATTACTTGATTTTCTGGTAAAGTAAAATAATACTGATTTATTTAATAGATTCTTATAGAATACTCACAGAAACAGTTATTCATGGGGACTTTAAAATACAATGGAAATGCTAGTCATGAAGTAAAATATTAGCCTTCCAAGATGCAGCAAGTATCCACATGTTGTGTAGAAGTTAGAAGAAACTCTCCTGAAAACAGGGCTGGGATCTTTTTGTTATGGGCACAAAGATCGCACACTTTCTGCAGATAGAAAGACATTAAATACATTCATATGTATAGGCTGTACGTCCCCTGCTCTACACACAACCCTGCTGCTGCAGCCTGAAGAGGTCATGGACGGCACAAAACCCCCAGCTGTGGCCTCACCCAGAAAACTGTGTTTATAAATCAGTCAGGAAAAGGGATTCATGGTCTTTTGACTTCCATGTACAGGAAATACACAGTTCTAGTTTTGCTGGCTAGAACAAGATGAAGATGAACCCCATAGAGCAAGGTGAGGATAAAATCCCCATCGTCCACTGCCAGCTGGCCTCTGGGGGGAGAGCTATCATAGTCTAAATGCACATTCTGTCTTCCTTTGCCTCAAGCCATTCTTTGCTTTTTAAATAACAGCCAGAGCAAATGGCAAAATTTCATTTAATGAATTTCTTTACCTGGTAGTTTGAAGGTATTGTCCAACACTAACACCTTTCGAGAGCTATAAATTAAGACCACTGAACCCATCATTAGTGTACCTTTTTGGTGTCTTAAGTTCCAGGACTCACCAAAGCGGCACTTCTGAGCAGGTGCCCCCTGCTCGGTACTCACAGTATGGCCATAGCTGCATCGCAAACCTCATCTGCAACGGCACTTTTGGTTGGCGAGTCCCCTAGAAACCCTGTCTATTCTGACAAGAGCACCTACCTGTAAATCAGTGTAGGAGACACCGCTTCTGCCTGTCTGCCCTTGGTGTAGTCATGGACTCCCATTCCACATGTTCCTTTGAGTCGAGGCTAGTAGCTACCTCTCCCTTTGGATCCACCAGAACTGCGTTTGAATTCTGACTTAGAAAGACAGCTCTAGTCCTTGGGAAAATTACCAAACACTAGAAGGTGTCTGATTCTTGAACTAAAAAATGAGCAATGTCATGCCTAATACAGGCATATTTGGAGTTTGAAAAAATGAGTATAAATTGCCTTGGGGATCGGAAGAACTGAAAGCTGTTTACACACCTTCTCTGGTGGGGGGGCAGGGAGGGAAGGGGGATCCAGAGATGAAATCAAAGCTGTTTTTAGGCGAGGTCACGCACCTGGCCTGCTTTGTGAAGGAAGCACAACGAAGACCAGGAGCCCCAAACCCCACAAGGGCAGGCACACAGGAATCCTCAGAGTGGGAGTGCTAGGTGGTTTGGTGAGGCATTTACTGACGTCTGAATGCCTGGTCTGGAATGGCAACGGTGCCTTCACCACCAATCACAGCTACACCCTCCTCCTCCACCCTCAGTTTCCACGCTCAGTTATAGGCTTCAGTGATTGCCTTGGCTTTTGGATTCTTGACAAAATTCAGTTCCTTCCCTCTTCGGAACCTTTCCTCCTTTGTGTGTGCGATTATATCTTTAGCATCACCTTTGCTGGGTATAGTTCAGGTTTGTGAGTATTTTTGAGATATAAATGAAAAGCTGGTGTCTACATAATGAATTTGAAAAGGAGTATATAAGAAAACTGAGGTTCAAAGACCATCGGAATTGCATCTCAGTCTAGGCATGCTCGATGTTTAGTCTAGACATCATGATTAAAGATGATTATGTCAGGGCCTTAACAAGCTCAACATGTGTCCTTCAATTTTGTGGGGTTTGTAGAAATCACACTCTATTCAACCCCTTCACATCTGATTATCTCCATCTGTGGGAAGGAATCCTGGGGAGCACAGACTTGCAGCCTGAAGCCCACAAAGGTTGAGATATTTCCCTCTAATATTTCTACATTGTTGCCTTAGCTGTGCCTGGATCCAATGTGGCCTCAAGAAGAGACCTTTGAAAGTTTCAATATGAACTCAAAGGTGCAGATAAGGCACCAAATATACTATGTAAAGATTTGCTTTTCTGGGGTAAAAGCAAAAGTGTGTTTGGATGAGTATTTTTCTTAGTCAAGGTGAGAAAAGAAGCTTGTTACCATCAAGATCTGAGTCCACAGGTACAGATGAAAGCCTTTCCCAGCTATCTAAATGCTCCCACCTCCTTCCTTCCGTCCTCTCGATTAACTGCATGAATATGAAGTAAGCAGCATTTCAGAGTGTCAAGGGGAATAGCTGGCCAGGGGTGAGCGTAGCAGAGAAAGACTGCCTGCTCAGAAATCTGAATCTCCCCTTCCACAGGGTGAGGAGAGCACAGAGTACAGACCCTTCTGAGCATCGTCCTCTGAGCATCATTATCCTGGCAGTGAAATTCCCTGTGAGCAGCGGGCAAGACACCAGGGACAGGAACTGACCATAAGCTTCGGGTTATTAAGAAGAGTGGAACAGAACCAAGAGGAGAGGCTATTTCCAGCAAGACCACAAGCCTTCCTGGGCAGAGCTCAGATTTCTGAATTTTTTGGAGCTATAAAAGGGTAATGTTTAAACTGTGAATCTAAATGCAGTAACAGAGGAGCTGGATTTGTGGGACAATCCGAAGTGCTTCTCAGTCTGGGCAAGCTGAAGTTCCTTTCCTCGGAGAGCTGCCTCGGCGATGTCCGGCCCCTCGGAAGTGGCAGGACCGCAGCTCTCTTCTGACTCCTCTGCCCCTGGGTACAGACCTGCAGCTGAGATTCCCAGACTCTTTTCTCAGCCTGGCTTTCTCTTCAGACCAGGTGTCTAGTGTAAGACGACTGGGAGACATTTCCACCCACATGGCTAATCTGCCTTAGTAATAGCTTACAACCATTCCCAATCAGAATTTCTTAATTTCCTTTGAAATGAATTTCTGGCACTTGATCTTTTCTCCGTTAAGGACAGGTCCATCCCATAAGTGGACAAACTGTTCGATGTTCCCGCTGCCAAGGCAGCACCTTTGGATTCCTGTCCAGCACCACAGGCTAGCTTCGACTTCTTCATGTCCATGCTAGTCATGGACACTGTACCTTCCTAGATCATGTCACATGACTCCTGTGGGAAGATCTTTCTAGAGCTGCCTTCTGCAATGATGGAAACAAGATGCAAAGTCGTCACCACCACCTGCCGTTACCAGGTGATCCTCCCAAGTTATGTCTTCAGCGCTGTGGAGAATACTTGACAGGACCAAAGTAAGGCAGGAAGCATCCATCTTGACGCCTGGACTAAGGTAGCCCATCGTGGTGTTGGGGAAGCAAGGGATGGGACTGTGCAGTGGCTCTTTACACGCACCTGCAGGCAGGACCGGGAGCGGGGAATGCTGGCATCAGCTGACTCCACCCATCTACAGGGGAGGCCTCTTCAGAAAAGCCCTGGCAGACTCTGCAGAGCTATGTCTCCGAGGCACTTTGAGATCCAGCCATGATGTCAAGTGTGATGACCGCACCAGCATTCTCTCCTGTCTCCAGGAGTCATTCTTTATCTCCAAGTGTTCTAGGCCTAATCTACAGCACAACACCAATCTGTGTCCAGATTTCCTCGGTTTTGTAACATTCCCACCTGGCGGGAGACTCTTAAGACTCACGAGGCCCCTTCAGAAGTTTATGTGAGCATCAGCAGTTTCTGGGAAAGGAGTCTCGCCAGCTGACCGCAGTGTCTACAATTCCCTAAGCAGCTCGGGAAGGCAGCTTCCTTGAGTCATTGCCCACTCTTGGGTGAGCTTCTGCATGCTGAATTTAAGGCACTCATACTCTTGTAGATAACTCCAACATCTCCCTGGTTCACTAAGTTCAATCTGGGTGGAACTTTCTGCCGTTGGTATCGTCTAGGGTAAGTCGACATTTGTTCTCATCTCCCCAGAGATAAGCAAGCAGCAGTAGGCATAGATCTTCTCATCGACGTTTTCCTTGCCTTCAAATACCCTCAAATGCCTTTTCCTCTATTAGAATACATAGCACGCCCCACACAGCAGCACCCTGATCTGAGCCTTGAGGCTCAGTTAGCAACTAGCTCCTCAAAGATGCCTAATTAGAGCCTGTAGCTTACATGTAGCTGTTTCTTTCTTTGCTTTTACATATTAAACCCTAAACTCTGGAAGTAGAAGCCATTTTTCCCCCTTAACACCATTTACTGTGTTTCTCAGGCTGTAGGATCTGTGGTTCATTAGATGATTTTTGAAGAAAATAGATGTTAGAGAAATATTTATGATGTAATCACTATATGATGATTTGAGTTCTTTTTACTTAAGCAATCTAGTTTTACATAACTTGCAAACTATATTGAAAGCTTTGTATTGTTATGAAATTAAGCCTTTCTGCTTTTTAATTCACAAAAGATATCTAAAAACAATTTACACGAGCAACAGGAATTATTGATCACTCCAACAGCTCAGACTGGAATCAACACAATGGTCAAGAAGTTTCTACAAAGAGTTGACCCCTTTGTTGTTGATCAATCATATTTTAGTCATCTATTGCCTCTTGTTAGGTATTAATATTTAAAATGGCACCTGAGACCTTGCTTTATATTTTTCTTTCCTCTCAGCCTATCACATTTTAATAAATTAATCTGTTGGGCAATTTATAAGATAGTATTGTACATTAAATATGTAACAATGCTCCTATATCCTTTCTCTAAATCAACCAAATGCCTTAAATATATGCCAGGTCTGTGCCGAATTAAAGTTAAAAAGCCATTTTATCTTTCAGATGTGTGTTTAAAATCCACAATTATTCCTTATCAGGTCACAGAAGGAAAAATGGAGAGGACTCCACGAGATTCCCAGTCACAGTCAGCCTCACAGAGTGTTTCTGAGAGAGTTCTTCCCTTCACTTGGGTGGGATCTTTTGTCCTGTAATTGAATTGAGTCTGCTCCTCATTCCTTTCCTCCCAGACAGCCTCTCACTGGAGAGCCCTGAAGATGTATTACACTAATAGATCATCAAAATGACAGTGCTGTAGTGATACATGAGAGAGATCCATCTTCAGAGCTCTGGTCCTGGCCAGAAACAATATGCCTAGTACTGGACTGCACTCAAAGCTACCAAAGGGACATTAACAAATGGCTTTGGAAGAAAGGGAAAAAGAACTCTAACAATGACCACTGTTTTCATGGATTCTATGATCCTCTGTACTTGTAAGACAAATTTCCAAGACCATAATATGGTTTGTTACTGACTTACAGATATTACAAAATAGTATTCTCTATACACTTCTTAGGCTGTCAATGAAATACATCTGTAGTTTTTCTCTCTTCCTCTCTGTCTGTCTCTCTCTCTCACACACATATACATATACAAAAAATATAGTAAGTCTAGATTGCTAAGTCACAGTCTCACAGACAACTTCTACATACAAATTTCATGGGCAATACCTATTGCATTTTGTCCCTTTTGGACAGTCTGGCTAAATTAGTCTCTCTCCATTTCATGAACATTTGATTACAGGAGGAGATGCTTCAAGAATGCTCATCTTTTTGACAAGATTCCCTTTTAACAACTGTAGAGAGAGGGTAAAAGTGCTGTTATGGCAGAAGACAGACACCATGAGTTTAATAGGCTGAAATTCTGTTGCACAATAAAATGAGATAAGGTAACTTATAGATGCTGCTGATAGTGATAATGGTGGTGATGGTGATTGTGATGATGATGGTGATGGTGAAGATGATGATGATAGTGATGTTGACAGTGATGGTGATGATGATAATAGTGATGGTGATGATGTTAATGGGTGATAGTGGTGGTGATGGTGATGATAGTCATGGTGATGTTTAGGTGCTGGTAATGATTGTGAGCGTGATGGTGATGATTGTGGTGGTGATGGTGATGGTGGTGATGATGGTGATGATGGCGGTAGTGATAGGTGATGGTGATAGTAAAGGTGATTGTGCTGGTGATGGTGACTGTGCTGGTGATATGATGGTGCGGATGGTGATGGTGATGGCAATGGTGATAGTGATGGTCAGGATAATGATGATGGTAATAGAGATGATGATAGTGATGTTGACAGTGATGGTGATGATGGCGATGGGTGATAGTGATGGTGACGATGGTTATGGTGATGGTGATGGTGATGGTGATGATAGTGATGGTGATGTTGATGGTGATGGTAATTATTGTAAAGGTGATTGTGTTGATGATGTTGATGGTGGTGATGGTGATGATGATGATAGTGATGATGATGTTAATGGCTGATAGTGGTGGTGATGGTGATGATAGTCATGGTGATGATTATGGTGCTGGTAATGATTGTGAGGGTGATGGTGATGATTATGGTGGTGATGGTGATGGTGGTGATGATGGTGATGATGGCGGTAGTGATAGGTGATGGTGATAGGTGATGGTGACGGTGATAGTGAAGGTGATTATGCTGGTGATGGTGACTGTGCTGGTGATATGATGGTGATGATGGTGATGATGATGGCAATGGTGATAGTGATGGTCAGGATGATGATGATGGTAATAGAGATGATGATGGTGATGTTGACAGTGATGGTGATGATAGTGATGGGTGATGGTGATGGTGATGATAGTGATGGTGATGTTGATGGTGATGGTAATGATTGTAAAGGTGATTGTGTTGATGATGTTGATGGTGGTGATGATGGTGATGATGGTGATGGTGATAGTGATGGTGAGGGTGATGATAGTGATGGTGATGGTGATAGTGACAATGATGGTGATGGTGATGTTGGCAGTGATGGTAATGATTGTGAGGGTGATGGTGATGATAGTTCAGGTGATGGTGATGGTGATGGTGACAGTGAGATATCAGAATCAGAGCACCATTAGGCATAGTTGCCTCACAGTGTCCTTAGCATGCTTTCCCCTTTGCTTTGTCTAGGTTGGTAAGAACACAGAAGTCTCAGAGAGTTCTGGTTTCTTTATTCTGATATAAGTCCCTCAGGAATCTGCCAGATTCTTTTCTTTTGTTCTTTATTTTTTATAGTTTAATATTCCTTTGTATGACACAGAATGAAAGTATAGAAAATATTAGCCATATAAATAAAACCAAAAACCAACCAAACAAAACCCTGTTCCCTTCCTCCAACTCATTGATTCTGTTTCTTTTTTCTCTTTACCACAGGACGTTGGAAACTGAATGAATACTTTAAACTTTCATTTCTGGAAGTCTTTCTGGCCTTCCTCATTAAACATTTTCTCCTCCGCTTCTATGTAAAAAGGACAGAAATTCTAGGTGTCAGCTTGGCAGTTCACACATGAAGCTCCACACTGACCTGCTTTATCAGATGAGTGTATAGTGATCCTCGTCTCCCCTTGCTTCTCCAGCAACTTCTAGGGAGACATGTTGATAATGATGGCTGATATTTGGGCTTTATTTCTGGTGATAAAATGCTCTGACTAAAAGGAACTCACAAGATGAGAACGTCAAGCAACTGGCTGCATTGCACCCACAGCCAAGAACAGAGAGAAACAAATACATGTAAGTTCACTGGCTTTCTCAGGAGTCATCTATTTCTTGATTTCACTACTTACATGGTTCAGTGCCCCCTGCTTAGACAGAGGTACCATCACAGAGGGTTAATTCCTCACACGCCAATTAACATGATTAAGACAACCCCCGCCCCCACCAGGCCCACAGGCCAACCTGATGAGAAGAATCCCAACTTCAGACTCCCCTCCCAGATGGTTCTGAGTTGTGTTCAGTTGACAAAATTCCTGTTTCCCATCACAGTGTTTTGTATGGGAATCCTTCAAAATTATTTTGTCTGTGATATTGCTGATAAAATGACCGAATGGTCTTCATGTTATCATAATCTGCATTTTGTAGAAGAACCAAAGGCTATGAGAACTGCAAGAATTGGCCAAGTTAGCACCTGTGGAGCAGCACAGGCAAGACTGAATGCAGGAGATTCAGTACTAGCCACATAGTCTTAACAATTAAGTAAGGTATGTTGCTTCTTTGAACATGGTATCATAATTATAAAAATGCAGTTGGTTCTTTCTATAATCTTTGGGGGGAACAGTTTAGTCATGTGTATGATAAATGAAAATGTAATTCTCTGTCATATCAACTTGTAAATTATTAATCCGTAAATAGGTTTATAAATCACGGCAAGATTGTATTTCCCTGAAACAGTATATCACTAAATTAACTCAATCATCAAGAATTTATTGAATTAGTATTGTGTAGCTTCAGTTTCCTGAATTATGAAAAAAATAGCTCACAAACCTGTTTATCAGAGTGTTAATGTTGCATGAACATTAGACTCATTCAGTAGTGATAACAATTCCTAGGTTTGTTCAAAGAAATTAATGCGATTTAAAATATGTCAGAGTACAATTACAATTCAATAGCTGTGTGCGACACTCATTTTGAGTGAAAAAATGGACGTATCTTTCTTTCACAATAAAGGTGCAAATTCCTTATTTTATTCCAAACTAATCCTGTGATTTTTGCCTCTAACTGTCATGGACATCTTCAGGCTTAGGGTCTTAAAAACCCTTATTTAAGTATTCCATTTCTTGCTCATACAAATTTCTTATTGCCCTAGCTCTTTCAGAAAATCAAGTTCTATAAAAAAGAAAAATATCTTTTGTAAAATGCTTGATGTGCTTCTGTTTTCTTGTTTTATATGGATAAGCACTTTTCTCTGTGAATGGAGAATTATTTTTTGTATCAATTCATTATATCATCAGGCCAATTGTTTGGTCTTATATGTGTGTTAAAATACTAAAATTTTCTTGCTTTCTATATTCAAATAGTAGGCATTAACAGTTTTGAATCCAAACAATTTAACACAGCCCACCAGTACAGGAATAGACAGAGAGGGGACTTCGGAAACAGACGAATGAAGTGAAAATGGTAAAGAAAGTCTCAGAACAAAGAGACAATTTTAACTGCATCTATAAATTATTGGTGTGCAATCTTATGGTAAAAGTTTGACTTGCCATAATTATGAAGATTCGTTCTTTATATAATTATCCATTATGTAATGCCATTATGGAAATTCACAAAAGCTCACATCCAGGACTGCTCCACAATGAAGCTGGAGCCACGCTTGCAATCTGAAGATCTCACATTGTTGAAATGTCGTCAGCATAAATTGCTGGTTATACTCTGTTTTTTTTTTTTTTTTTCTTCTTTCTTTCTAACATCAAAGAGCAAATGCAGTGTCAGGATTGCAAACCTGAAACAAGATTCTTAAAGAATTGCAGTGTCTGGGTTCAGGCCACAGCTGGTAAGGAGTGCAGAGGCCTCTAGACTGCAGTGTGCAAGGTGTGGGTCCAGCACCCAGACCGTGTGAGTAGACTCCCATTTCCAAAGCACATGGGACCTCTAGCGTGGACTAACACTGTCTAGTTTTTGCCTGTGTTGACTGAGCTAATTTTAAAATTATTTTAAGCAATAGATTTCCCACTGTGTATGGTATTTATAAGGAAATAATTTTCATTTTTTAACAGTCTTCCATTTTCTGATAAGTAGTAATTAACATTTTCTGTCTGAAGGTTGTACTTACTACAACTGTAGAAGCAAAACCCACATTTCTGTCAGGTGGGAAATCATAACATGAACTGCAGAGCTCCAATGCAGAAGTCAATAACCCTTTTCTCCTTTTAGGATAGTTTATGTATTGTATTATGTGTTGTAATGTATGGCCTGTGTGCATATAAGTGCATCCATGTTGTCATCTGTGCAATGCCTGTGGAAGTCAGAAGAGGGCATCACAGTCCCCTGAACCTGGAGTTAGCAGCCATGTAGGTGCTGGGAACTGAATCTGGGTCCTCTGCAAGAATAGCTAGTGCTCTTAACCACTGAGCTATCTCTCCAACATCTCTTTTCTTCCTTAAAAAAAAAAGATTTTATTTTTAGCTGTGTGTGTATGTGTGTGTCTTCATGTGTGTGTGCGCACATACATGCACACAAAAGCATGCATATGGGCATGTGAGCTTAGGTGCCTATGAGTGCAGAGGCTTCAGGTTTTGTGAAACTGGAGTTTAGGTGGCTGTGAACCACCTAACGTTGACTCTGGGAGCAGAAGTTGGGTCCTCTGCAGGAGAAATGCACAGTACCATCATTACTGAACCACCTCTCCAGCCCCAACAAGTCTTTTCTTTATGAGTCAGGCCATAGAGAGCTTAGGCTATACAAGTGTTCTAGTCCTCCAAAGTACAGAAAAAGGACCCAGAGTGACACACTAGGGATGAGCATCTCGACATCCTAACAGTGGTATTCATAAAATGGATGGCAAGGTAGATGGGTTCTAGACAGCTGACCCATAGCCTCACCCACACTGAATGTTACCACTGTTTATTGTGAAATGCTCTCAAAGTCCTTCATGCTCCCACTTTAGAAAACACGCAGTTTCCACTGACAGTTTACATTATTTAATTTATAGTAGGCATAAGACATGAACTGCAGAACAAACAGGAGAAATCAAGATGGAGCTGACTTCAAATCCTCATCCCTACGTCTAAGGCTCATAGTGCTGGGAGGTTCTGTGCACCATGCAAGCACCTGAAGAAAAACTTAGCACGAACCCTAGCCAACTGTGAATTCCGTGAGCTCCTCCAGCAACTGGCCTGGAAGACGTGTCCACGTGGACAACAGTGGCATGGATACTGTAGGAGCAACCAACCACTTTCTAATTGGAATAAGGTCAGCTATGTAGGATGAAGTCCGTACCTGACACTCATATCAGGCCTAGGAGCTATTCTGCTAAATACATGTAGCATTTAACTGAAATGCCATGACTTATTGTTATACTCATGGATCAGTGTTTCTCTTGACTCTCAGCAGAGAAGCTTCCTTATGCAGAAGACGTTGTTTAACACTGCAAATGCCAGCATGCAGAGAATAGAGGCCGAGGGGTACTTATGTCTGAATAGGACACCTCTATCAAAACATTTCCTCCCAAGTCTCAGGGATCAGTGAGGGAAAGGGAGAGGAAAGACTGTAAGAGTGGGGATGGCAGGTGACCACAAGGAAAGAGTGTTCCAGACGGCTGGTCAGTCACTCATATGAAGTCACAGATATGCTGATAACCTGGACAAGTCCCAGGTAAGCTCAAGTCAGACAAATCCCAACCTAGACTTAAGTGGGCTAGAAACCCCCATCGTCTGAGGAACCACTAGCCCAATGGCTGGTGGAAGGGAGAGAGTCTGTGTCATCTAAGGGAGAGACTCAGCAGGCTGACTGGGCTGCAGCAAGTAAACCCACACTGAAGGCCATTTGGAGACACAAACTTGACTCTAGGCACACAGAAGATTGGTGATGAGGTTGGAAAGGAGGTACAGCTATGGCAGGGAATCTAAATAGGATCAAAATATATTGTATGAAATTTACAAAAATAAAATAAAAAAGAAGTAATAAATGAAAAAAAAAAACAAACAAAAACAATGCATCAGAACCAAACCACAATAAACCACAAATTAAGTGTAAGTGATGTAGACACCAGTTACAGTAACTGCTACAGTAGATGAGAAATGTAGTCTGTACATGGTTTCAACTATATGCTGTCTGCAAAAGATTTGCTCAGGATGCAGCACCACAGAGTTTCAGGAGTAAAGTGAGGGTGAGCCCCACAGTTTTTCATAGGAAATTAATTTTTCATCAACAAGAAATGATCTTGGTTTTTGAGCCAGGATCTGGCACTGGCCTGGAGCTCAGTACTTCAGATAGGCTGGCCGGCCCCCAGAATTCACCTCCATGGCACTAAGATTACAAGGGACTGCCACCACATCTGGCTTTTTACATGGGTTCTTGGGATCTGAACCTGGGACCTCATGATGTACAGTAAACACTGGGTTTACGGAGCTGTATCCCCAGCCCACTGAAAGAGTTTTGACTTATGGTTCCCTCATTTGAGTGCAGAGTAAACTCAAGAGTCACCAGTTGATTCCTCACTTCCAGGGACTGACTGGGATTTTGTATGTGAAGGAAATGTCTTTTCAAAAGGACAGTGCTGATTGGTGAGCAGTCCGGAGCATGGATTCTCCAGAGAGAGGTCTGAGTGTAGTACCAACCCTACTGAAGCTTAAAACCGCGTCATTATTTCTTTTCAGACAGGTGCTTGCTATGCCTGGGCTGGCTCGAAGCTTTACATAGCCCAGGTTGGCTTTTCTCTCGTGACCACACTTGTTTTTCAATCTCCTAATGCTGGAATTGCAGATTAGGAGCACCAAGCAAGGCTTGACATTGAAAACCTGTGAGGCTTTGTCATTTCTTCCTACACACACAGTGAAATACCCAGATATGGAGAAAGTTGCATACCTTGAAGGAATACTCTCCTGTCATCTTATGAAAAAATATTTAGTTACCAACTTCACACAGGCTCGGTTTGGTAGTTTGCAGTCTTACCATGCTGCAGAAATGATGCCTATTCCAGGGAACCACACTTGAATACTGATCTCTCCCTGAGCCTGCAAAGGGGATGCTGGGGTACTGTCACAAGGCTGTGCCCTGGCTGTTCCCAGCCGTGTGGCTGAGCTGTGAGGTCGGGGTCCTAAACACATCTGGACTTCCAATGTGTGCCATCTCTGATGGGTTGATAAGGGTGGGCTGGGCCTCTGTGTGGACGGGTGCTGCACAGATTCACTGCACAGAACAAACGATGAGTAGGTAAATTACCGTGAGTGAGTGAAACCAAACTCAGGACAGGGAGTGTATCCTTTCTACAACAACTTCCAATGTAAGCTCAAATAGAAAAGCCACAGTGAACCACAGTTTACTGGGGAAGTGACCTCTAAAGAAGCTCATTCGCCAGAAATCTTAGGGAGGCACAACGAGGACAGAAGTAACCAGAATTCGCACGGATTCCAGTGCTCTGTGATATGGTTACACCAGGGCCTCCTATCTGTCTGTAAATGAGGATCTCTGCCAAGCTATTAGCCTCTGAACTGCTAGCAGTTATTGAACTGATGATGAATGAATCACTAAGAATTATTAAAGAAAGCACAATCACATCACACATGTAAAAAAACCGACTGCCGCTTCCTGTATTGAGATGGAGCATTCCTATGCTGGATTCTACCACTAAACCATGTTCACTTCTTGACCACTGTTTTGAGACCTCCCTTCTTTCACGTCACAGTAAACGAAAGTAGCAGCTAATCCAGAACATTGATGCTTCTTAGGTAAAAGGATAACTGCAATTCATAGTTTTTCTTTCAAATATAAATCTGCAGGTTAAAACAAGGCTAATAGAATTATCAGGCATGTGACATTAGCATAAATTCTATACTGTATTTACTTGGATATAGATCATTAACAAATTATAATTTGGAATTATTACAAGCATTTATGGAAATATTCTCGTAGTTGAGCTATTCTTAGGATAATCGTTAATGTTTATGCTAATTTTATTTGCCTTGGTGTGGTGGGATCAAAAATAAGAATCTGTGCAGTTTAATTTATGAAACAGATGTGTCTTCTTTCAGTTTATGATGTTATCTGTAATCATTATTCCAGTAACTTCAGTAACGAGCATTCCTGCTATTTAATTAAACTCCAGTATATCCAAGCATATATAACAGAAGCATTTGCCAATTGGTAAGTGCAGTGAAGCAGCGTACCTCTGCATAAAATGTGAATCTAAAATCCTAGGAAGATAGGACTGGTGGGCTTCAGTCTTACAAAAACCATGCTGGAATATCAGATTTAAGTCCCGGGAGAGATGAGGAAGAGTCAGCCATACATTTGCATATCGCCTTATAATTCTTTAAAAGGTATCCACACTCGTTACCTCATTTGAGCTCTATCATAGCCAGGATTCGTGGTTGGTCAAAGGGTGCATTTATAGTGAGATATGGGAATACATTCAGGAGACCTATCATCCACTATGGACTATGTCTAATGCTTTTACAGCTCACTCTGGGAATGTTAAAAGTCCTCCAAGGAAAATTTGTTAATAAGCTCTAGATTTTAAACTTCATATTTTTTATGTGTATGAGTGCTCTGCCTGCATGTATGTAAGTGCACCCACGTCATACAATGAATAAAGGTCAGAAAAGGGCACTGAATCCCCTGGAACTGGCATTATGGACAGCTGTTAGCCATCATGCAGGTGCTGGGATTCAAACCTAGGTCTCTTGTAAGAGAGGCTGGTGCTCTTAACCACTGAGCCATCTGTCCAGGGCCAAAGATTTCAATATACTAAAGTATATATATGCTTCAAACTATTACATACTTGATAAATACATATAATATTTTCTGTGAATTTAGAAATTAGCTAGAGATTATTGTTTCACAATTTTTGGAAATCTGGAAACTAGCTAAGAACCACAGAGGACCGATGAATCAAGGAATAAGAAAATTAACCCTGTAGCTGATCCTGAACCTGAGCTATGTCACTCCTTTCTAGGAGAGAGCCTGGCAGCAACTGATGCCCACATTCATGTTATGATTGTCAGGCTCTAGAGAGAGAAGTGTTGGCAGTCAAGAACACACTGGAACTTTAGAACTGTTACTTGGGCATAAAGCATGCCGTGTAATGTGTGTGACTGGCATATGGCTCTTCTCTCCCATTAGCAGCAATCCTTAGCACTTGGTAAGGGTGAGTCTCATTAGCCTGCCATAGAAAGAGGAGCTGAGAGACACTTAAACAGAAGCCGTATTAAGGCGGCATTAGCAGACAGAGTGGATGCGCTGGTGTGCTCTCCACGCCTCTGTACAAGGTTCCTTTCCGATTTCATTCGCAGCAGCTTCAGTGCTACCTCCAGCTTTGTTGACGTTATTTCCACCAAAAAAATAACCTAAACTAAAATGTATGTATCTGAAAAATGGCGGTGTCCTAGCTAATGAAAAAATCACTTTGACTTTCAGGAAGTGCTCAACGCCAGAGCGCAAATTTTACCCTATTCCTAAATTTGTCTACTTGTATGTGTGTGCGATGTATATGCACATGTGTTGACTAGTGTGTATGATGCATGACTAGTGTGCATGATGCATGACTAGTGTGTATGATGCATGATATAGGCACGTTTGTGACTCATGTGATATATGTACACGTGTGTGATGTGTGGTATATGCATCTATGTGTGTATGATCTGTGGTGTCTGCACACATTTGTGTGTATGTGTAGCATATGCACATGTGTGTCTGTGTGTGATGTGTAGTATATCCAGATGTATGTGATGTGTGGTATATACACAGGTATATGACTGATATGTGGTGCATGCACTTGTGTGTGTTTGTGATATGTGGTATATGCACATCTGTCTGTAATATATGCTATATGTACACATGCATTTGTGATGTGTGGTATATGTTCACACATGCATGTGTGTGATGTGTGTCTGTTTGTGTGTGAAGTGTGTCATATGCACACATGACCGTAAGTGTATAGTGATATTTGGTGTGCACACATGTGTGATATGTGGTATATTCACACATGTGTGTGTGCAATGTGCAGCATACAACGTGTGTGCAGGTGCATGCACTCATGTGGGTGCCCAGGGCAGAGAAGGACTTGGGCTCCTGTTTTGTCACTCTATCTCATTCTTGCAACAAAGTCTCACTGAAGAAGACCAGGGCCAGAGGTTCCAGCTGTCTTCCTGTCGCTGCAAACCTTGGAAGTAAAGTCAAGCTTAAGCAATGTGCTGAGCAAGCAGGCCTGTTCAGGTGAAGATGGCCCCAGCTTGCTAAAGCTGACCTCAAGTCTTCTGGAAGAGCTGCATATGTCATGCGCATGCCACAGCCTCCCGTCACCAGGTATGCGACTTAAACACTGGTGCTTTGGGGTCCCTCATCAGTTAAAATTTAATTCTAACTCTCGTGTCCTTGATTCTGAAAAGCAGCTTGAAATTAGGCATAGCCACCTCACAATTTGTATAATTCCATTCTCCCTGATTACCTTAGCCTTCATGCTGGCCCATTAACATGTGAATGCTGACTGAATAAGCCCCTCACATTTCTTTTAAATCTCATTTAAATGAAGAATTCTCTTGTGATATTTCCATTTGAACCTTTTGTCTATTGATTTATGATTACCAAGAATATTAAAGTGAAAATAACATTGCCTAGGAAGCCAGAGAACTTAACCAAAGGTGTGGATGGTGTATTCAGCTTTCTTGAGCCAGGCTGTCCATAGGCAAAGAATAACCCACAAGATGGCAAACCTGCCCACCTTATGAAGAAAAAACAAAGAAGAAAGGGCGTTCACTCACACTCTGCTGCTGCGGGAGAAGCGTGCTTCGTACGAACACTTACCTGATGGGGAGATATGCCGCCAGGAGATGGAAGGCTCGGGCTTCCCGGTAGCCAAACAAGTGAGAGTGACGTTGGTTCCTTCGTTGATGGTCATGTCATTTGAAATGTCATATATTTTCGGAGGAACTGAAAAGCAGAACAGGCGGTGGTGAGAAGCGACTCTCTGCTTCTTTGGAACGCACTGCTGACTCCAGTGTTCTAACACGCAGGCTCACTGACTGAGACATCACAGGGCCCTCTGGTCTCGGTAGAGAGGTGAACTCTGTGAACCACACAGCTCTGACACGCTTTTGGCCCGTTACTTTGATCCATTTTTAAATGTTTATTTTATGTATTTGAGTACCTGCTTTTTGTATATGCATCATAAGTATGCAATGGAGGCATCAGATCCTCCAGAACTGGGGTTGTTATCCATCGTGGGGGTGAACTTAGGTCCTCTGAAAAAGCTGTCGGTGTTCTCCATTGAGCCATTTTCCAAGCCCTAATAGATAAGATTTATTGTTCTGTAATTATTAGATATTAAATATTGAACTATGAATACAATGTTCTATAATAAAGGTTTTCTTTTAATTTTATGTACATGAGTGTTAGTTCACCTGTGTTGTGCAGTGCCTGCGGAGGCGATAACAGGGTGTCAGACAATGGGACCTGTCTGTCTACTGCTCCCTTCACAGTCAGGGCTTAAGCACCTATTTTGTACACTGTGGACTCACTAAGGAGACTGGGAAAATACACTGTGTTTTCTGATGTGTCGGACCAGGTAAACTTTCATCCCTAACTTTAATCATGGAGTAAATTTTGGGAAACGATGGTTAGGAAAGAATTCTTTAACTAAAAATACTAACTTAAAAAATAAAACATAATCTTTAATTTTCAGGATTCAATGTCCATGTTCTCTAGGAAACCGAGTGGTTTTAATTGAATCTTCAGACAGCATGCATATGAGTGTGTGGTCTGTGTGAGCAAGCTGTGATGTCTGAAACAAGTTTCTTGAACTGCTTCAGCCCCAGCGACTTCTCACGCCATCTGGACACAGTGATTGGACAAACATTAGATGGCCACAGTGAGGAATAAACAAGCCAGTCCATGTTCCGAGCTTAGACAGGTTTCTGACATAGTGCCTGGTATTCTAAGCACAAGTGTGGTGCACAGGCTTAGCTTCCGCCTGGCACTTTTCTCCGGCTTTGGAAGTATTTGCACACAGCGTCACGTTGGTACCAATGTCATCAATCAGATACCACATATGGCTTCCATTGCCAGGGGAGCTTAGTCTTGACTAATAAAAGCTAGCATGCTTTTGACCCAGGCAAAAATCTAAGTAAATGGAAATTAAGGACGTGATCGTTACCAGAAAGATTTTTTTCCTAAAACCATTTTAATTGTTTCATTCTGTATTTTCATTCAGTAATGATTTTTAAATATAGTAAATGAGAGTGGTAACTTTACAATAAATTAACCATGCTTTAGATAGTATATTTGAATATTTTTATGGAACCCAAACTCTTACACAAGCAAATCAAGCCTGGTATGATTAAAAATATAAATCTTTCAGTGATATGCAACAGGGCTGTGGAAGAGGCAGATTTGTAAGTTATGTGTTTCTAAATTACACAATTTATTGTTTTGGAAATACATCATCAAACAGCTCTTCTGAGGCAAATTAATAATAATCATAACAATGATAAACATTCTATACTTTTTGGCATCAAGTGAAATGGACAGAAAGGAGGAGATAAAACCACTCTAGAGAAAACTCTTCATGACTTGCTGGAGAGTCACTACAACACTGAACAGAATACCATCCGAAGGGCTCGGGGCCCTGTCAGGAAAGGGCCATCAAGACCTGGGTTTAGATCCCCAGAAGCCATGGGAAAACCCAGCCCTGGTAGTGCCTGTCTCTAGTTCCAGTGCTCAGGAAGCATAGACAAGTTAAGCCCCTGGAGCTCACTGGCCAGCCGGAGTAGCTTTATCAGCTACTCAGGTTCCGCAGGAGACCCCTGCCTCACACGACAGTGTGGGCTGTGGAGGAGGAAGACACTCTAGCCTCCACACACATGTGCACAAGAATCCACAAGATATACATGGATACCCAGGAATGTACTTGTACACACACACACACACATATAATGGAATGCAGGCATACATTTACTGAACTTTAAAATACATGTTCAAACGTGCACATATACACGATCACATCCCGACATAAAATGCCACAGTGCACTCTTGAACACGGCAGATAGCATTTCCTCCTTTACAGAGCAGTTAGCACCCTGATTCCTTGTTCACCTCTGGCTAACTTATTTACATAAGCAAACATTAACCGATTCAAGTTTGGACCCAGGTATGTGTGTTTACTACAGATGCGGTCATCCATAAAGTCATGTACTCTGTCCCCTCCTGGGACCCATTTTGCTAATTCCACCTGCTCTCACATCCACCTACCTGCTAGTGTCCACCCTCAGAGCGAGCCCGTATTGGCAGTAATATTTGACAGAGGGGAAACAGCTAAGTCCTCTAGCGACACATTTTGACTTGACATTTTCCTGTAGGAAGTTATGTGAGAAAGAGCAGAGAACTCCAGGGATAGCCTGCTACCTCAGCAATGGAGATCGCCTCCCAGTAGCCCATGCTATTGGAAAGAGACTGCTGGAGTGAGGACACTGACAGCAGAACATCCACTGGCTAAGCTCTTCTCCCAGAATGCATCACCTGCCCATAGCAGGTGTTGTACAGATGGACCAATGCAATCCTTCCTGGGCACTGTGGCTTGTGGAGGCCAAAGTCTACATGCTTTGCTGAATACTGAAAATCATTACACATTTGTTTGCCAATACTTCCGAGTTTTGCCAAGTACAATGGAGAGAATCAAGCTAGACTACAGAAATAAAAGGTGATTCTTGTCCTTAAGAAATTTCAAGGGGAGAAGCTGACAGATAGTAAACCAAGGGAAATATTTCTCACGTTGCCTTCCCCATTTACATGAGCAATCTGCCTCCAACACTCATCTCTGCCTTGTCTTGGTAGAGACTTGTCTGAAGTTGGTTCTATGCAGTGCTGTGTGCACCAGAGAAAAACACAGTCTCCCTGCCAGGCAGCTAATAAGAGAGCGGAGAAGCTGGTACATGGAAGCTGCTCTGCCAGGAGAATAGAGGGTGTGAGCGGGGTCGGGGCCTGTCGGGGCCTCCCAGGAGTACTAGGCTGCGAGGACAGCAGGTTTCCCCCTGAGGCTGAGTCAGGGAAGGACATACAGCACCAGGGCCCTGGTCTGTGACTGTTAGTCGGGGAGCTGAGCCTGGGCTGGCTGGGCTCACTGTGATGAAGGCTACAGCTGGGAAGATACATAGATGATACACAGAAAATAGACAGTTAGAAGACAGATGATAGAAGATAGAAGATAGACAGAAGGTAGATAGATGATAGACAGAAGATAGATAGATGATAGATAGAGGATAGATGAAAGAAGATTGATAGAGGAAAGACAGAAGATAGATGATAGATAGAAGATAGATAGATGATAGAAGATAGATGATGGACAGAAGATAGAAGAGGGACAGAAGATAGATAATAGACAGAAGATTGATCGATACATGATAGAAGATAGATGATAGAAGATAGAAGATAAGTAGATGATAAATAGACAGATGATAGATGATGGATAGACAATAGATATATAAATGATAGATTATGGATAGATGATAAATAGATGATAGATAGATGATAGCTAGCTAGCTAGATGATAGATAGATGATAGATGATACACAGATGACAGATAGCTGATAGGTAGATAGAAGTAGATATATGATTGATAAGTAGGTGATAGGTGATAGATGGATAGACGATAGATAGTAGGTAGATGACAGATGACGATGGAGAAAGGACAAGGAAAAATTCTTGAAGTCATTCAGCATTCCTGTGCTTCCCTTGCTATCTGATCTCAAGCTCCTTCAGTCGCCTCCCTCAAGATGCGTCGATGAATTTGTGATTTTAACCCCTTGGCAGTAGGTGTAGATTTTGCAAAGTATCTTGGATTCTATGCACATTGTTTTGTTTTTATGACCCTGGGCACAATCACTCTAACGAGGCTTTAATTGGGGCTGTGATGATAATTAATTTCTGCATATTACCATTCAGATCAAAGAACAGAAACTCTCTAAACAGTAAGGGTCGAATGTGGACTTAGTGCATGCTTTGGGAAGTGATTTCCTACCTTTTAGGTTTTAAAATTTACTTATTAACACATTAATTATGTGTGTGCATGTGAACATACGTGTGTCACTGAACTTATGCGGAGGTCAGAAGACAGCTTGTGGAGAAGTTGGTTCTCTTCTTCCTCCATGGGGGTCCTGAGGATCACATCTACATCATAAGCTTGCAGGCAAGGTTCTGTACTCACTAAGCCATATCACTAGCCCAAAGTAAACTGATTTTAAACTCACATCCATTTAAATGAATCATTCCTAGTGTGTCTTTAGTTGTTTACTGTCCTCAAATACTAAGGTTTATGGCATCTGTCTGCACCCTTTATTTGGTCCTCAGGTAGGAAATGAGTCAGTTTAGATAGGTCTGTAGGTTTACATTCTCTAAAGGTAATTTACAGCTTTTGTTGGTCTTCACCAAAAAAATCACACACTGACTGCTGCCTTTGGAGCCATCTGTTCATGTCCTCAGCAGGGTATTTGGCAGAACAGAAACCCCCAGCATGCATATCCAAACCAGGAAGTCACACTCTCCACACAAACAACCTTCTGGGCTTTGTCTTACTGCTTGCACTGAATTTGTGAATACACGGTTGTTTATTTAACATGCACATATTTCCCCCTTTTTTTTGTGGCACATTTCATGCTGTGCAGTGTATCTGTGTTCACCCTTGTCACCATCCTCCCCCCCCCGCCCCCCGTTACCCCTTTCTGCTCCTCAGCCTCCATCCCCTCCCCTCTACCCCCTTCCTGATCCTCGGCCTTTCTCCCAGCTTATCCCCTATACTTTCTTGGTTTTTGTTTTTAATTTGTGTGTGTGTGTGTGTGTGTGTGTATGTGTGTGTGTGTGTGTGTGTGTGTGTGTGTTTCACTGAGTTTAATTAGGGTGTTTGTGGAAGCAATAGGGCTTCTTCCTGGGACCCAGGGTCTTACATACATGTTAAGCATGTGCCCCACCTCTGAGCTACACTAACCACTGAGCTCACATTTTCTAATTTATGAATAAACTTTTGTTTGTTATTTTAATAATGACTCTTCATAAACTTAATGTTAATCTCTCTCTTGAATTCATCATGTGTGTGGAACAGGATTACCTAAAATCTGAGCAGGCCACAGGTGGTGACTCATCTGTGTATAACAAGAATCACATTAGTAAAGAGTGTTCAATGAGCATATTAAAAGCCTTTGGAGACTATTTTTTAAAGGAAAAAGTTAAACAGTTTGTACCAACACCAACTTGTATGATGGGTCAAGTCACAGTTGGTTTTGGGAATGCACTGGAAGCTGATTTTAAGGTAATGGATGATGTAGACCTCTGAGTCTGAACTGTAAAGTTGGATCACCAGGATCATATCAATGCACATCCAGCTCCCATGCTGTGAGAGGCCCTAGAGGCCACAGCTCTGCCCAGAACTGTGCTTGGAGGCATTCCTTCGGGTGCCAGGATGAAGGGTGGATGGAAAACTGTTTTAATCAGCCTATGGACACAGATCATTGAAAAGCACCAGTCTTTATTAATGGTAGCCTCTCTATCGTGGGTATCACGACTGACTACTTCCACAGACAGATCATAACATCAGAGCAGCTTAATGAGCAAAAGCGCTCGATCTACCAGTTCTCTGAGGTTCGTTGTCCAAACCCTCAGTCCAGGTCTCAGCCAACCTGTCCGGGCTGCATGCAAACACTACCTGTCCCCACTGAACACTTCTACCAGGTTGAATAAGAGACCGTGCACATGATTCCTTCTCTGTGTGCTGTACCTGCCTCTGCTCTCTGTAGTTAACCTGAGCCCAGTGAACACGAATCCTAGTGGATTCTGAGTGACTGGTGCCTCTCTAGACATGATAGATTGTGAAGTACATGCTCCTGTATGAATGTTCCCACCGTTCCAAGTTCATACATAGAAGTCCTAACTCCAGAGCTGATGGCATTAGAGGTGGGACTGCAGGAAGCAATGAGGTCTTGAGTGTGACTAGACCATTACGACAGAGGCTTCTGTTAGCCTGTAGACCTTGTGCAAAGACTCTGAGAAGGTGTCATCTCTGGGGACCTGGGCCTACTCCAGCACCTGCCAAGCCTCCGAATAGTGAGAACATTGAACATTGCTGCTGACAAGGGACTGTTTATGCCCTCTGCTCTTACTGATAACCATTCTCTTGCCTCTGTTTATTTTCTCTGTAGAGCAGAAGAAGCAGCTAAAGGAGACACTCTTGATTCACCAAGACCTAGAAAAGTTCTAGTACCTATGAGGTGAGGATTTATATATTGTTTGCTTATGTGCTAAACTGATGTTTCTTCAGCTTTCTGGTAACTATGTCCATTAAAACTTCATGCCACTCTGAGAATGATAGAAATTCTGAGAATACAGGGAAGCTGAATGCTTTGGTCACTGTCCTGTGGGATGGTCTGGGCCTAGGGATACCCCCAATCTTATTTTCTCTGAAAGAATTCTCCCACTTGAAGCCCTGTTAGAGTTCTGCCTTGCAAACCCACAGATACAAATGAACAAGAATCATACAAATTTATTTTTAGCTGAATGGGCTGTCTTATTTTAGATCTTATGTGTGTTAGCTAAAATTGTTTTTTTGAATTTCGGAATCTATGCAAATTAGACTTGCAAAGCTTTGACTCTGGGCTGGGGTGATGGCTCTGTGGGTAAATGTTCCCGGGCAAGCATGAGGACCTGAGTTCAGATCTCTAGAACCCACTGAAAAAGCTGATGTGGCTGCGTGGACCTGCAGTTTCAGTGCTAGGAAAGGATGCCTGTGGGCCAGCCAGCCTAGCTGAATGAGTGAGATTCCAGCTTCAAGTGAGAGATAGCAGAGGACCCCAGCATTGACCTGTGACCTCCAGCACACACACGTGTACAGAAGGGAATAGCAACCCCTCCCCCAAAATATTGGCTCTAACAGAACATACCCATTATTTATAATGCTTTTCCCTCCACAAGCTTGGAGTCTGAGTTAGTTCAGGTAAACTGTATTTCTGAAGCTTTTGCAAACTGCTTGAGTCAACAAGCTAGGCAGGACTGTAAATCTTGGGAGAACTGGCTATTATTTCGTTCCCATTGCTGGCAGAGGCTGACAGAGCTAAAGAACCTTGTTCCTTCCTCAGGCTGGCACCTCCCTTTTCATCTTGGCTGGCTCCCAGCAGGAACCAGCCCATCTCTGTTTCACAGAGAATCTTCTCGAAAAGGCGCTGTTCTCAGACGGAGAGAAGAAATTACTTGGTGATTTTTCTTCTAAATTGTGCTTGTGGGTGCTGGATAGTTTCATGGCCCTCATCAACCAATAGCATGGCTTTCTCCAGCTGACAGACTATAACTGACTTTTTATAGTTTATGACATTTCAGAGATGTCTATGGCACCTCCCCTCATCCCATCACTCAGAGATAGTGCAAAGGAGATAAAAGTACACAAGCATGAGTTATAAATGCAAGCTTGCCAGATTCATAAGCTCCTGCTGCCGGAAGAACTTGGGGGGTAAAGAGCATGTGTGAGGAAACGGCATCTTCCCTCTCTCAGTCCCAGCTACGAATCATGTTGGAGACCACAGTATTCTCCTCATTGAAACACCACAGGCCAATCTTTCCTCATCTAATCCTCCTCATGGTCTGTATGAGCAGAGGAATGGCAGTGACCTAGTTTCACATCCAGCAGCCTTCAGTCTACAGATTCAATGGATGTTTCCTGAAGAGAACCTAGTTCATCAGAAAGATGATCTCAGAAAGTCCATCTCTGTTTACTTAGAAGCACATGGCCCTAGTACTTAAAATACAGCCATAACATCTTACAGACATCTCTGCAAGATGTTTGGGGGCCATAAAGTTGTAACAATGTGACCTTGAGTTCAGAATAGAAAGGATATTGATATTAGATGACTTTCTTCTCTAAGCAGATAGAATTTGAGTACATTGTGACAATTAAAACAGTAACTTCTCAGAGCCAGGAATGAACAGGAAAAATCCCGGGATCTTCTCACAGTCCTGGGTGGTAGGGACTAAGCAGGAAGATCTAGTTAAAATAATGGGTATTTTTAAATAATTGGGTGACTCCTCCTTCAAATCTGTTCTCCAATTAAAGAATTATTTTCTTTCCTATCCTTAGAGCTGCTCTTTTTTTCCCGCAGTCTAGATGAGATGATGTCTTAACAGCTTGCATTTATTCATAAATATCAAGAGCAGCATGATGGGTAAACACAAGCCTAGCTGGAGGCCACGGGGCAACTTTTATTATTGTGTAACTTTGCCTTGATAATTCCCAGAACTGGTTCTACATAGCACCGAGACCATCAGCAGTTAGGAAAGTGAGCATGGGCGGATAAACTATTACCGGCGGGTAATGAGTGGACGCACCTATTGCAGAATCACTTCCTTAGCCCTTTCCTTCTCCACTCTGTCCTATGACAATTGAACCCAGACACTGTGAATTGTGGGGATAAGAAACCAAAAATTTTAAGACAGATTTCCTCATTGAAAAAGAGTTTCTCAGTGAAAAATGTCAGGAAACATGCATATGAAGAAGGATTGACAGACATGAAAATTAAAAGTAATCAGAGAATACAAAGAGGCCGCTGGCTTCAGAAATGATAGTTACTGGTAGCAGTTATGCAATGATTTTTAACTTTTTAGTTGAAGGCAAATTTCTTACTTGTAAAACATTGCAGAAATAAAACGTGATATTCTTACATAAGCCTTTCAATGTTTTGGATGGTAAGGAGTTGTTATTTTGTTTCATTTGGACTTAGGATCAATAGTTGCTAGTCTACAGATGGGAATGTTTACTCATCACAGCTCAAATCCTTACCCCGCTCCTACTGCTTAACTCAGGGCCATGATAGCAGTCACCCCTCAGGCTGCAGTAACAGGAGGGTTAGGCACTCTGAGCAGATCTGTGTCACACAGACACTTCAGGGCCTGCCACAAACTACACAGGAACAAGGACTGAAATATCTAAGGAAACCCACCCTGTGGGCTGGGGTCCTGCGAGGCTGACTACTTCATGTCTCCCACCTGCTCTGAGGCCCTTTCCTTAAACACTGATATGACCTTTTTCCTGGAAGCCACTTGGCTGTGTAGTTTAGGAACTTTAGAAAAGCTGACCCCTTAGCTCTCACATTTCCCTTTCCAGGAATTTCTTTTAAGGGACGTAGGTGCCTGCTTTCCCAGTAGTCACTGTTCCCAGAGTTTGGAAAGGAGCCAGCCAGCATGTTCTAGGATGGCCAGTCTAACTTCCCACCCTTTCCTTGGTAGTGAATCATTTTCCACATAAAGCAGAGAAAACAGCACAGCTGTGTCCAACTTGAACCCAGCTGCCATCTCTGCAAACATTCCCACAGCAGCAAGCTTGCTTGAGGCTTTTTGAAAACACCAGGGCCTGTCATCTACCCTTGGAGCTGTAGAAATGTACAATAACACTTGCCTGGGTTTCATGAGGAAAGCCTGTTTTGGTTCAGTGTGAGGGCTCCTTCTTGGGCTCTGGGCTCCGTGGATGTGTTTTAGCAGATTTTATGTCTGAAAGCTATTGTGGTGTTTGTGCTCACAGAATGAATGTACCATTTTAGCAGCATTAGAAAAATAAGGTCTTCTTTGAAGTATGCCAGTTCCTTTGTTCTTTGTAAATAATCTTTATTATCCTAATTATGAAGATGATATGCATTTACTGATAAGACTGTGGAAAACATGTAAGAATAAAAGGGGGAAACAAAGGTTTTTATATCTAAAATGTCCTTTAGATTAAAAACGAGGGATTGCTACATTATCCAGTGACTGAATTTAATATTATCCCGCCATTAGTGAGAATCGTTATTACTAGCTTAATTCAGTATTTTTAGGCATGTACTCTTGCATAGATCCTAGAGATTTCCTTTGGGATCAAAAAGCTCAGGAGAGATGAAGTCTGGGTAGAAATTAACAATGTGTTCTCACACCGAGTACTCAAGGAAATGAGACAGCAATGAGTGGGGCAGGAGTTTAAAATAGCCATCTTTGCTTTCTACCTTTCTTGATGGAAAAGTGTCTGCTGGATGACATCTACAGCAGGTTAATGGCTGGTGGAGGAAGTGTTGTGTGTATCATGGAGCAGAGTTTTGACACAGCCAGGCCCTTGCCCCTACCCATCCAGGGACCATGGATTCTTAATCCTCTTTGCTAAGAACAGGCTTCCTTTTTTCCAGATGTTGCTTGCATTGAGTTTGAGTTCTTCCTGGAAGATTCCAACAGATGGAAGTTATGTGGCTTCCGAACTGAATCATAAAGTAATGGACTTTGTGTCCTGCCCTACTCTCTGAGTAAAGCCCTTCTGGAGGCTTGGTCTGCTGTGGAATTAGTGACCACTCTGGAGCCAACCGGCTGGAGAAAGCACAGGGAGATGCCACATGCACATGGTGAGATTCTGAGACATTAGCAACATAGCCTTTGAAGCTCTGCAGCTTAGCTGGGCCTTAATTGCTCAAGTTATTCCAGCAAGCCTGCAGATACCCCAGTACTGCTGAGAAAACAAATAACACAGCTGTCTACAGTCACTGGTTCGGTGTGAAGGGCAACAAGAGAAGTCGGAGGACTTATACTGGATTTCACAGTTTACAAGGAGGCAGTGCTCTGTTGGCCTGAAGACAAGCAACAGGAAAACAGGCTCCAGACACAGCTGGTCAAAGCTGCCCCTTTTATAACCCCGATCATCTGTGTTACACATGGAACGTTTAGTTATAGTCAAGGAGACACACAGCTGAAGTGGGTCAAGCTGCAGTCTTCACGGCACACTGAGTGGTAGGGGCTAGGGACAGAGCGGCTGCTGGCCGTTTCCATCTAAGTTACCCGATTGTCCTTGGTAGTTTTTATTGTCAACTTGACACAACAGCGTCACCTATGAAGAAGGAACCTTAATTAAGAATTTCCTGGATCATACCAGCCTGTGGCATGTGTGTGTGATGTGGGAGGGTCAGCCCACTGTGAGCTTACGGGCGCTAAGCAGATGGTCTTGAGCTATACACGGAAGCTAGCTAAGCAGGATCCTACAAAGGTGACAGAGAGCTGGCCAGGAGGCAGCATTCCTCCATGGGTTCTGTTTGGGCTCCCCCAGTTCTTGCCCTGACCTCCCTCAGTGATGGACTGTGGCTTGAAAGTATAAATGCTCTCCTCCACAGAGCTGCTTCTGGTCAGACCGTTTTACCACACAGCAAACTCAAGCTAGAACACTAGGCTTCAGACCTCAGGTTAAACTTCAATCCCTACAGCCTTATCATATTTGTAGGCTTAGCATGGCATCGACTCAAAGGTCACATAATAAGAACTAGAAAAATCAGGCTCTTAGATAAGACCCTCAGTCTTCACATGCTGGGAGAGTTCCCCACTGCTGAATCTTTCTGGTGTCTGTAGATTTACGGGTGTGGAAAGACTTCACCATATTCCACTCTGCATGCCCCGTGGGTCTAGGTTCACTGTGGAGTCAGAGTCTGGCCATCGCTGCCTTAAATCCTGGAAAATCTTCATGTGTTTTTACCCTGGAAGACCCAAGGATCCATTTTCCACACTGCAGGGCTTGGCTTTTTATGGGAGCGATAAATTATCACAGTAACGTAAGCAGTACGCCTGTCATGCTGAGTACTGCGATGGGGCCTCGGTAGTGACTGGAGTGTTGCCTGAGGAAATATTCTGAGCATGGTTTTATTTAGAAACCCGAATGATAAAACCAGGATTCAGGTTAATACTCTGCTTCCAAAAGTAATTAGCCTCTACATTTTTTAAATGATGTTTTTAATCTGCCTTTCACAAAGGTGGTGATTTATGTTTTTTCTTAATGTTACGACCAAAGGTTATCAAGCATCTGTACGCCAGGAGATGGCAGAAACTGGTTACATGCATAGATTCTTATTAGATTGGGTTAAAAGGTGATTTTCTATGCGGCTGGCCCCTAGGTCATTAGTTACAGCACCCTAAGTACATTCCCCTATAATTCAATATCAAAGAAATTGCTTTTATGGTATTAACTATATTATATTCAAAATTATATAAATTATTGAAATACTATGCCTCTGCCAAGATATAAGACAGTTCACATGAAAAAAAAGTTGAGTTTTAAATTATTCATTAGGAAAAAAATGCATTCTCCTGACAGAAACAGTTTCATACTAGGCCTAGCTTCCGGAAGTCACATTTAGAGATGAATCATAAAACTCTGGAAACTTCTGACAATAATAATTTCCTTAGCCTTGCATGTGTCTCCTTAGCTCTTTGATTTCTTTCTGTGGAACAATATGATGTATTGTCTTGCATCTAGGAAATACTCTAACAAATATTTTTATTGGTTGTAAAAATGCTCTTAGGTAAACATTGTAAGTCTTGATGCAATGCTATCAAGGATCTGTACAGAAATATTGAAACTGGGTGACTCAAATTTCATATTTTGACTGAAATATAATAGAGTTGTATGTGTCTACTATATAATCAGTGAAACATATATATGCACATAAAACATGCTTAAATTATATATAAATGTTCCTATGGACACACACATGTATATTAGTGATATCTTTAGAAACATGTTATATTAGAAATGATCTTTGTACAATTGCTGCATGACCAAAATATGGTAAAGAATATAGTTTAATCATAGGAATGACGACCTCACAAGGTCTCTCTCTCAGCACACTTATATCAAATTCATTTGGTTTGAGGAATTTCATTTATCCTTTGGTATACACTGGGGGCTGTGGAACGTGTTAGTGATTTTGAATTTAATAAACCTGAGTTGCTTTTCCCTGGTAGGTTTTCTGGGAGGAAACAAACAGTAAAATAGATTAAAAATACACTTATACCAAGTTATATGAGAGCTATACATGTGAGATAACCTGTCTGAAGGAATATTCTACCATTCCATGTACAGATGGGAGTGTGGAGATGGGGATGCATGGGCATTTTTCTGAATCATGCAAATCAGTAAGTATGAGGCAGGTGGAGCATCCAGGGAGCGTTGGTAAGTCAGATCGATGAGTGACTCTCAGGCATCAAGTGGCTGTAGTTCCTTAGATTACTTGACAGGTCACACCCCAAAATATTACTTTTCATAGTAATTCATTATAAAATTATGGCCCTTTCTATCTTCGACTGTACTTATTCTTTTCTTATCTCTCCACAGAGAACAGATTCAGGCAGGAACTGCTTTGTACTGGTCCCTAAGTACTTCCCAGTGTCACACTGGCTAACTAAGGGCTCAGAGTGCAGGTGCAGAATGTTGCATCAGCTCGAAACTGTTCACCTTTGAGGATTTGGTCTTCAACATATCCATTAAAATGTAATTCTCCCGCATGCTGTTTACTATATTCTGAAGAGCAGAAAATACTGACAACTTTTCCATTTTGAATTAGAGTCCCTGGCTAGTGAAGGGCTTTTCCGGGCACCCAGGGCTCTGCCTTAGTCCTTCCACGTGCTGCGCGAGGAGCCTCTTTTCATATCCCAGTTGAACAGCACTGTGTTTTTCCAGCTGTCTGTGTGGTTTCCTATGTTATTTGTAAGAACTTAGAGTGCAGTTAAAGTACAAAGCTGTACTTCCTGGGCCCATGTGTTCCACAACAGCATCTCTGACCTGCTGGGTTGTAGTTCTGTGTACTGCAATCTCTTGATAAATTCTCCCCAAACAAGCTAAATCCTTCTATCTTTCTGGATGTGTGAAAACTCAAATGAGCTACAGAGTTGCCATCTTTAGTTCCATCTGCACCGCATTTTCAGAATCTTGCTGCACCTTCGTCTGTGCTGCTGCTACGAAGTCACGAAGGCAGGAGGGAACTCAATACCAATTCAGAGCTGAGGCTGACACAGAAGAACCCAGCTATCTTCTTCAGGTTACCTAGCTTAGCAGTGGAGTGGGATTCTGGGGATGTACTGAGTGCATGTGATATTAGGAGCTTTGGAAGTTGCTTATAATCACCTTAAAAAGAACTGTGGACCACACGACCAACAGAGTGGTTTCTAACTTGTTAAAGCACTACCAACAGCATTCACTGGTGGGTGTGTTGAGTGCAAAGGAAGTCATCAGAGTTGACTGATGTGGTCTAGACTTGGCCAGTTCCTCTGCTCAGTTTTAACCAGTTTGGCCTGAACTCATGTCTCAGCCATTAGAGACACAACAGACAGGATTCTACCTGAAATCCCACGTGTTCACCACATGAGTGACATGCTGCTGCAGTATACGGTTAGAGGCCATCTTCAGTGGGGGGGGGGGGGGGGGAGAGACCAGGAGACAGGGAGAGAAACAAGAAGACAGAGAGACAGACAAGCCCTGGAAGGAAGAAATGAACCATGGCCTTGTAGCTCGCATAGGAAGGTGAGGAGTGGGACACCCCCATATAGCACCCCAAGAACACACTGATAGAAGTCATCCTTCCTTCTTCACAGGACACACCGGATCTGGTCAGTACCTGTGTCTGAAGGCCAGTGCTCAGACTCTCAGGAACTTAGTGACTCTCATTTTAAGCGCACCATCCCTGCACTTAAATCATAGTGCATTAAAGTAAAATGAATTCTATTAAAGACAAAAGATGTACAAAGCCAGCTAGTGTCACTTCCTGGATGGTTTGCTAGGTTTCTGTTCTGGTATCCTTGCTTGTCTCCTTGTGAAGATCAGATGGAAACTAGTCTGTCCTCAGCTTTGTGTTTCATGATGTCATGGGGACCACACAAAACTGGAAACTGATGGGGAAAATGGCACAGGTTGCAGAACGTGGCTTTTTGTGGAAAGTTGCTTCTTAAATATTTATCAACAACCTATTGATGTTACCTGTTCATATGCAAAGATGCACTTAAACCATTCTGTAGCAACTATGCAAATGTTTTTTAACAGTGGAATATTCTCTAGTGTCTGGTGTAGAGGGAATCAAAGTCCAACACTGCCCTCCAAATTATGGGTCCACTTGAGAGAGATGGGAATATCCATAACCACAAAGTGAAGCCTACAGCGCTTAGGAAGGAGTCAGAGTCATAGAAGAAGCCGTCTCAGGCCAGAGTAGGAAGAGCAAAGCCCGAGAGTGGATGGTTAGAAGAGGCTTGGTGCAAGACATGAAATCTGTGCCACGAGATCATTTCCCAGAATTCAGCACCTGCACAGACACAGAAGTTGCATTTGTACACGAGGCAGCAGGTTTGTAAAGAAGACAATGTTACAGTGTAGATAAATGACCCAGGCCTTTGAGTGAGCACTGATAGAAACAGACAAAGGCAAAGGCTAACATTGCCAGTGGCTCTTCACCGTGCTCTGTAAAAGCGTGACCGGTACACATAGGTTCACATCTGAGTCTTGGAATGGAAGTAGCATTTAAAAGGTGTACTTTTATTTATGTATTGTGTATGTGTCTCTGTGTGTGCAGGTGAAAATATGCCATGGTACACGTGTGGAGGTCAGAGGACCAGCTGTCTATCATGTTGGCTTTGGGACTTGAACTTGGGTCTGCAGACTTGACAGCAAATGCCTCTCCTCACTGAGCTATCTTGCAGGTCCCAGAGATAACATTCAATTAACGTCCTTATGAAGGCAAGAGATTACCTTCTGCCTTTTAAATGCTCCACTGGCCACCGTTGAATTTGCTGTTCCTCTGCTATCCCGTGTTTATACCTAACAGATTGGGGGTGCACTGTGGCACCACAGCCCTGCGATCAGATTGACATGTTAGTGGAAACAGATGGGAATGTGTCCCTCAGCGGTGAGCACCACTCCAGGCCTTCGCATCCTGTTTTACCAGACACCAAGCCCACACATTTTCTGCCCTGGGTTCCGCCTTTCTCAACAGTGATCTGGGAACTGTGTTGATTCTCCAGGGACGGCTGGCCATCTGCCTTTCAAGCACACGGCAAAAGCAGCCATGACTGCAGTTCCTTTTTGCCAGTTATCGATGAAAACACACACCCGAGATGGCAAGACCCTGGCTGATGAGGTGTGGGACAGAGCCTATGGGTAGGGAGGCCACAGAGTCCAGCCACGGTGGTTCTGTGGGACTGTGTCTGTCAGGCTGGGGCTCTGACACTTCAAGAGGAGCTCCAGAAACTGAGCTATTTGCTTGCATACCGACTGGTATTTTCTTTTAAAATAATGACTAACCAAGTTATAGAGCTAAATGGAAACCTGTGTAGAAGAGAAATAAAATCTGTTCCTCTCTGGCGTAAAAAGGCTGCCAACTGATCACCACACTCATTCCCTGTTCTTGGGGCACAACTAGATTGTTTCCCAGAATCCCTTGCAGTTTCCTCATGACCCAGTTTTCATCAAGGCATTATGAACAGAAGTGACATGTGGTGTTCCCAGGCTCAGGCCAGGAAGTCCCAGATGGATGAGTCCCTCATGCTGACTCCTAACTCCTGATGCTCCTGAGCTTGGAAAGTAGATTTAAAACCACATACTAAAGAGGGAGGAAGGGCTGTGCAGCAGAGCGCTGTCGGTTAGACCGCAGGTTAGACCGCAGGCTGCACCGCCTAGAAAGTTCTGTTGGCGAGAGCCACGGAATCTGGAAGGTCTAAAGATCTGACTTCCATGTTGTATAATCCACTTGAAAAGGAGTCAAAATCCAAATTTTAAGGCAGCAATTGAACACTTACTAACACTTTCCCCCAAATAGGAGGAAAACATTACCTATTCATCTTTTGTAAAGAACAAAGACTGTATAAGAAAAGTTAATTTCTAAGAGTGCAAAAATTTTTTTAAATACATTGAAGCCATTGGGGGAATCCTGAAATGCATTTAAAAACCATACTAAATACTTCTCCTGATCTCAGGTGTGACAAGAGTCCTTAAATTTATTAGTTCAGTACTTCACAAACACTGGTTGCAGGAGAAATGTGAATCTATGATCTTGCCCGTTCATGTAGAGGAAGCTTTGTTAAGAAAGAGTATTTCCATATAGACAGAAGGTGACGGTTGGGATATAGAAAGCTATCCTGTGATAACGGGATATGAAAAATCACAAATCTCACTACCTGTAATTCTGATGTGTTGGTCAGATTTATCAAAAGTGAAACAGACTAAGAAAGCCTACTGTCACTGCTTCCATTTTAAGTTTTAAGTGAAGTTTCTGGCCATTTTCTTAAGGCTGGAAAATATGGCAGAATTCTAAGTATTGGAAGCAGAAGAGCATACTAGCTACTCATGATAATCAATACAATTAATTTCATAGTTTCTTTATAAAATACTACATAGAAGTTTCAAACCATCAGAGTTAAGAGGGTTCATTTAGATTAAAGATGTTAATTCTTCCTACAGTAAATCTATATAATCTAGGTAATTAGGCTAAAAATTGAAGTTTATTCACAAAATTAAACAAAGTTAATTAATTAATTTTGAAGAAAAAGTATACAGAGTTGTGTAGACTGGTCTCTGTGAAGGAGAAGAATAAAGAGAAAAATTTATTCTGTGATATTCTCAAAACTAATATTAAAGTCCTTCATCAAGCACTCAGACTGAAAGAAATGAATTCACACAAAACCACTCCTCCTGGAACTCACACTTTCCTGAGTTTGGAATGTGAGAGTGGAATATTACACATTAGGGAAGAAGGATTCGATCAATGTAGCTAGACAATGAGTTCATCTTACAGAAAATTCTAAAAGTGAATTCTAACCTCACACTCATGTAAAACAAAGCTGAGCATAAAAGGAAGCCAAAATATCAAAAACATACTTAAGAATAGTTAAGTATGATTGCTTTATGCTATTGATGTTAGAAAATATCAGGGCTCAAAGCACAGCTGTAAGCAGTGTGATGGTTGTATCTGCATTAAATGGAAGCATGGAGTGCTTATGCATGTGTGACATCAGAAAAACATGTTAGTAAAGGCAAAGTTTTTTAGACAGTTCAAAGTTAATGTAGACAAATAAAATCTTTAAAGTCCTAAGTATATGCAGAATTTCAACAAGCCAATCACAGAAAATAAGAATTAGTCACTAGAAAGACAGATCGATGACACGGAGGAAGATTTAATGCAGAAGAACCTTTATGGCCTGTCACTAAAAGTAGTTCCTACAAGGAGGATCATCATTACCAGACATTTTTTAATTATAAAAGAACCTTGAAATCTAAATATTGGTAAAACTGAAGACATTAATATGAAGTTAGTGAAGACCTCAGAAAACTAAAACTCACTGCTAAAGGCAGTACAGATCTCTAAGTAACCAAGTAATGCGGCTGAAGAGTCAAACACATCATTTCAATCTTGTTTCTCAGTATTTGCCATCCCTAAAGCCTAGTCACTCTAACATGCAGCCTGCATCTCCTGACCTCTTCCTCGGAACAGAGACTCACAGGCCCACTGAGATCAGCAACTTCTGCTGATGCTCCCCAAGTGGTCATGCGTGGTGGTGGGCCTAGCCTGGATGTCACGTCGAGGTCTTCTGGGTGCTTTGAAAATGTTCTAGTGCATGTGCCCTGCTGCAGACAACAGAAGCGTGTCCACATTCCACAGAACACTGAAAATCTTCCAGATGATTCTACTGTGTGTTTACACAGAAAGATCCATGGAACCATGGACTGCTTGATAATGGGAACATGTTCTGAAGGACAGGAGATGCCGTCACTGTGTGAGCCTCTGAGGGCCTCCTCACACAGACCTAGACTGTGTTTAGTCCAACCATCAACTCTCCGTGTCAACAAGAGGGGTGACAACAGGCCTTGAGTGAGGCTGTGCTGGCCCAACAGCATCTGCACTCTAGTCAATGTGGCTCTAAGTACACCAACTACACAAAAGAGTGGACAAGCTTCTTGATGAGTATACAGCAACCGTGTCATCATCGAATGTCCAGCCCTGGGCACAGAGCATAGCCTGCTCTCTGACTACTATCCAGCTGGTAGCACTGGAGGTCAGGGCCTCTGGCATCACTGTGGGCAGGTGACAAGTGAGACCAAGTTGCACAGTGCCACTGATGAAACATGAACTGGGCAACTCTGCTGTACGTGTTCTCTGTCCTTGTGACAGATGGCTGTATGCCAGAGATCGCAGAGTTTGCAAAGACAGAGCTCTGCACAAATTCTGTGTCCACGAGTTGCAGAGTATTAGGTTACACAACTGAATCACCAGATGCAGGTGAAGGCTGTAACAGGGTTTCTGTGTATAAATGTTGAGTGTTCCAAAAAAAATAAATTATCAATGGCAAAAACCATTAGGGTTCTTGAGTATGATGCATGACACCATTTGAGAAAATACACAAAACTGTTCTGTCAGTCATTAAGTGCAAGTGAAATGAAAATGTAAAAACCTTCACCACACAGGCAGCTACAACTAGGGGCTTAGAGGAGAGTGGGAACTGTGCATGTTTAGTCTTATTACTCTATGCTTCTAAGACTTCACGTGCGGGCCTGCTTGTGTTTATCTGTACCATGTGTGCGCAGTGCCCTCAGAGGCCAGAAGAGGGTGTTGGATGTCTTGAAACGGGAGTCACAAGCAGTTGTGACCTATGTTGTCATGTGGGTGCTGGGAACTGATCCCAGGTTCTCTGCCAGAGCAAGAAAGGAGCCTGGTGCCCTTTTCTGGCCTCCATGGGCCTTCATGCAGGCAGCACACTTAAATACACATGGACATAACTTAAAATAAAGATAAATACTTTTAAAGTTTAAATTTTGATAAAATTTAGATGCAATCACCCACATCCATGTGCTTATGAAGGAGTCAGTTTTATATTCAGATATATGAATCTGTTAGCAAAATCATTGCTAAATAGATATGAACTCTGATTATCAATAACTCACCACAGGTATCAGCTACTGTACCTAAGAGAAATCAAACCCATTTGAAGGGGACCAAAACCACTTGTTTCCCAACTGAGGAAGACGCCTCTCCCTGGAGGTTCTTTGTCTAAACTTTCTCTCCATTTCCACTTGTTCTTTCTCCTCTTCTCTTCTGGGAAGTGGGGACAGCAACGTCCTGGTGACAGGACGGCTCTCACCAGGGTGCTTCGCTGTTCTAAGTTCTCTGAGGTCCAGACAAGGTTATTTTTCAAACAGAGTCTCTAAGACAGATTTTGCCTAGTTCAAATATCAGAAAATGAGGAAAGGCACACTGGGATACATCATAATTTCGTGGCTAAACTGCTTGATGCATTCATTCATCCATTCATTCATTCATTCATTGGACAAGGTCTCCTGTAGTCCCAGGAACTTACTCTGTAGCCCAGGTTGGCCTCAGTTTCACAGAGACCTGCTTGTCTCTGCCTCCTGATTGCTGAGATTAAAGGTGTGGGCTACCATACCTGGCATGCCTTCTCTTTCTCAGAACATGGTGTCCCTAAAGTTTATAGGCAGAGACTTTTTCCAAAATGAATTTAAGGATGAAAAGTCTTGGGGCTGGAAAGCTGACTTAGTAGCTAAGAACACTGGCTGCTCTTGCAGAGGATCCAGGTTCAATTCCCAGGACCCACATGGTGGCTAACAACCATCCATAATTCCAGTTCCAGGGGATCTGAAGCCCACTTCTGACCTCTGTGGGCATTGTATGACACAGGTAAATTTACATACATGTGGGTAATAAACTCATACACATGAAATAAAAATAATAAAATATTTCTTTAAAAAGATTGAAAGGCCTTGTGATAGTTTTGGCTATCAGACAGTTAGTAAATATCTATTTTGGACAGGGTGGCATGGTGTTTGAACAAGGAAGATGCCACAGGGAGTTGGGTATATGTTGGGTACTGTCTTCGGGTATCACAGCCTCTTAGGGAGTTAGGGACAGTCCATGTGAAAATAGAAATCAGAAGGAACTCATGAAATTCCTCAACACCTAAAAAGGTAGTGAAAACTCAGGTCTGGAGGGTACAGGGTGGCGCTTTTGCCTACTGTGTTGGAGAAGAGTTTCAGCCTTAGGTTCTGGGGTAGGGTCTGGTGACTTTCATTAGGGACATGAAGGGGGAACTGGGCCTTTCACTGTTACAATAGGCGCTTATACAACTGAAGATCATAGAGTGTTTGTCAAATGGAAAGAGAAAGGGTTTGTGCTGTCAAAGAAGAAATGGCTTCAGTCAAGCCCATGCTGCTTTCGGAAAGGCAGGCGGGAATACAGATGAAGGAAATTATTTCTTAAATACTCCATAGTCAAGCCCAGCGCTAGTTAGCACATATCCACTCTCTCATTTGGGAAAGAGACTCAGGACCTCAGGGTCATGCCTGAAGGAGGAATTACTGAGTTCATTCTGAGACAGAAACAATCTGAGGTTGAGAATCCTCTACAGCAATACTAGGTTGCAGCCCAAGATGGCATCTTGCTTGTCTGTGATCTGGGGACATGACTCATGCTCAAAAGGAACCTGGCCTCCTTTCGTGGTAATGAAGATTCCCATGAACACATCCTATGTGTACTTCAAGGATTTCTTTCCTTGAAACTTTATTACACAGTATTTGCCTGATATTGAACAAATGACTTATATTTTATGATTCTTGATTTCTTTTCATAAAACCTGGATAATTACAGAATATTCCATAATATTCTCGTGAAAATATGCAGAACTTGTGTACAGAAATAGAGCATTGCTTGACATGAATTACAGGCTTGATAGATGGTACCTGTGTGGGACCAGAATTTAAGTATTCTTGTATTAGAGAGCCTCAGTCTTCTTTTCTGATTATTTTTAGAAAACTTTAGAATGGTTCTGAATAATGTATACATTTCTCTTAATTTATTCATTTGTCTTTATTTCTATCTAAATTACACTCCCAGGCAGATGCCACCCCTAATTTCTACAGCAAACTTAATTGTTCACATTCTGTCTGTTCCAATCATTTTTATTGAATATTAAAATCAAATTATAAACAGGACTTCCTTTGCTTAACTCAAACCACTCTGTGACTTGGTTGCACAAATTGCTCAGCACAAAGTCTCTTTCTTTTGCATTAAATATGATTCATTTTCAGAAGATAAAAAACTGTGAGTCCTGAACACTCCAGGTAACAGAAGATGTCAAAGGTCACAAGAGATAATCAATGCCCCCTGGAGTCGCTTTTCATACAGACAAACAGCACAGCTGGGCAGGAGAAGGGCCAGAGGGAAGCCTGCCCAAGAGTGAGAGCTCCGGTGAGATTTCTAAGACTGCCAGGGTTGCCAGCAGAGGCCTGGGGGAGGGAGAGGCGCTGGGGACACGTGACTGTTGAGTTCTCAGCAGCCACAGGGACTGAGTCTTACCCCCCAAAGCTCAGAAACACAGAGGAAGATGGGGCAGAGAGAATGCAAGGGGTAGAAATTAGGGGTGGCATCTGCCTGGGAGTGTAATGAGACACCTGGACCAATCAGTCCAAGAGACGTCGAGACCATACTGTCAGATATCTAAGCTTCTGCTGGTGATATCTGTTTCTGCAGACGCCCATGACCATTTGACTGATTCCTAGTCCAGGTAGCCTAGCTGAGCTATAAATCAACAGGCAAGCAGATGTCCTGACCCTTGCCTGGGATCTCCGCTCTGTAAGCTGTGATGATGAGGAGAACTCAGGAGGAATTTTCCTAAGATAACATGGTCCGTCATGAAGATAAACCCAGGGTCCAGCTGCCTGCTGCAAAGCAATGGTGTCAACATGCCTATTTCATGCTGGTCAGTGCTCCTGCTCCAGAAACTCTTGAAGCTGAGTTGCTGGTCTGGGACCTCATGCCTGTGCAAGGATAAATGATCTTTCTAACCCTCTCCTGGGTAAATGCGTGATCTCTTCACAGTTTGAAGAATTTGAGAGTAAGGGAACTATTATCTTGAACTGATCTACATTCCTGATAATTGAGAGAAGGTCTTACATATTTAGGCCTCAAAACTCCTTGGGGCTCCTTGCCCCGTTCCCAGTTACTCCAAGTTCACCACACACACAGGTGTGCTCTGCTTTCTCTTAGAATTACCACGTTCCTTGGGTGCTCACCCATCGCACCCTTCTACCTTGTAATTCTCCTGCTAACAGAGACGACCATCCCCATCCCCTATTCAGCCTTGTCACTCTGTCTGCGCGCTGAGCCCATTCCCTTTAGCCCCTCAGAGCCTCCGTTCTTGTCCTTGCATGGTCTACCTCAGTCTTCATCTACAGATCATTCATTTAACACATGTGTGTTCTACAGTCTTATAAATAACATCCATAAACCAAAGAAAACAAACAAAACCTCCATTGCCTCTCTTCTCCCTTCTCCCTTTCCTTGCTCCCTCCCTCCCTTCCTTTCTCTCCATCCCTCCTTCACTCCCCCACTCTCTCTCTCCCTCTCTTCTCTCTCACCTTCTCTCTCCCATCCCTCCCTCCCTCCTCTCCTAGGACTCCACAGAGACGTATTTTACCATTGAGTTTGCATTTCCTCTAATGTGTTGGCGATTGTTGAACAGGGAATCACCTTGTTCTGGAAATGCGTGCCACCTTGCTTGGGCACAGCATACAGTTGAGGTTTCTGCTCTCACTGTGCTCTCCTTCCCGCCAGCTCTGGTTTCTCTCTCTCACTTGTCCCCTGATAGAAGAGTGTATTTAAGAATGGATTCTTGAATGTTCATTTCAGTCTACATCTGAACATGATAACACGTTCTTTTAAATCCTGCACCAACACCAGACAATTCTCTCTAAATTGTAGGTGAAGATTTCAAATCACCTTCCTGAGTATTTAATATGTAAGTCGCCCTCCACGTGCCTGTGAGAACACCTGTTGTCCCCACTCAGGCTCTGTGCACTATCACTCATCCTTGCGTAGGTTTATGGTAACTGATGCTTCCAATATTCTTAAACCAAAGACTTTGAAAGTATGTTCGAGAACAAACAGCAAGTGTGATGTCAGACAACCAATAATGCCGTGACCAAAGGACTCAGTCAGCAGCTACAGCAGGCCAGCACAGGGATTAGGTTTGTTAGAACATGTGGTTAGGCCTTGTGTCACAAGGATGGGACACGTGACCTCACAGGTGAGTCAGGGTGCATCAGGGCACCCATCTAACCAGACTTGATATTATCTATCATTCCAGACTGCAAGGGTGCTTTATCCTCAGTACAGAGGGTGACAGGAGCCATGGTGCTGTTCCACGGGGATTGGAGGCAGAGGCAGGAACATCCAGTGGTGGAACTTTCTAGAGCCTTTAAGATGTACTAGAATCATCTTGCTAGGTGGCTTAGACTCAGCACCACTTCTTTCTGCTTTTTTTTAAGAAAATGGCTGTTCTATTCCTGATCAACCATGGAGACACTTTAATGTTTTCTTTTAGTTAAGGAATAACATTTTCATGTTGTATCGGTAGCACCTCTGTGGTAAACATAAACCATGTTATATTTTATTGATTCCTTTACAAAATGTGAACAGAATCAAGTGAAATAACAACCACCACTTGAGTGAAAAAGTCCAGCTTCCGGCACCAGGGAGCGGGGCGTTAGGAGTCAGAACTCGGCTACTGTTTTTACCACTTTTTCCTATTTATGTGAACAAGTGTTCTCCAAAGTGTTTAGAAATGGTTATTAGGAATATGGCAGGTATCCTGGGCCATGTTTGCTTATTCATGTGTTATAAATCTGGTAATAAACAGCAACCACAAGTCCTGTTGCCAATATCCTCAACCACTGGGGATGGTGCAAGGTAAATTAATTAGCAAGAACAGATGCCAGACATGCGATGCAGGCCTAAGAGATGTGCTGGCCAGGGTCCAGTGTCTGGCCCCGCCTGGTGGACGTGCATGTGGAGATGCCACCCAGTTTAGGTTCAGAGGCAGGATCATAGAGATGGCTTGCCCTCTTTTAGGCACACCAGTTTCCAGGATAATAGCACACAAGAAGGTCTCAGAGATACTAGAAATAGACAGCTGGAGATTACACTGAATCCCATCAAGTTTGCAAACACGACATTGAGCTTCTCATATTTCTCTTGTAAAATGCTTCACCATGTGCTTACTGCAACATACGAAAAGCACAGAAGTGAAAGGCGTGCTCCCCTGGTTTATTTAAATGGCAAGTTTTATGTGTGTTCTAAGTAGGAGGCATGGGAAAAGCAGAAATGAAGTGGTTGATAAAAGAAGAATGGCAGAGTAATTGCCTTTGCTAAACTCTCATGCTCCAGATAAAATGATTGGAAATAATCTCAGCATTATATACATGTTTCAGTTTATGGCCAGTTTCACAGAAACTTGTATATAAGGCATCTGTCTCAGATTACTAAGATGCTCCCACAACTATTTTTTAAATAAAGCAATATGAAACTCAAAGAATCTGGACAGTGCAACAGATAATGATTAATTGTGCATTTATAAAATATTTTGTTGCAATAAACAAAGTTTTTGTATCTTAGAGCCACAGTGAGTTCTCTGCTTGTTCTGCTAATAGGTTGTTTATTTAATCTGGCCATGTTGATACCGAAGTTCTTAAGCAGCATATTAATGAATATATTAAAATCTAAATCCTAAATTTTGGTAGCATATGAATTATGTTTTATTCTGACGTTCTCTCTTCCATGCTGGAATTGGAATCTCTACAAGTTGGAGCTTAAAAATCCAGGGGTTAGAGCTCTGTGTGGGTAAAGCTCTTTCATGCTATAATGTAAAGTATTTCCTTTGAGTGTGTAGGTCTATGCAGCCTGAGAAATTGCATTGACTTGAAATCATTTCGGAGATACTGTCAACTCATACTTGAAAAGAAAAACACTCCACAACCAGTTTTCATCTGCAGTTTCTTTAAGTCAGAGCCATAAGCTAGTTTATGAAATTATTGTAACACAAAGCGCAGTTCATCTTTATGGGCCACTTATTACTTTCCTAAAAGTTCAATAGGGAATCTATATATCATCTCATTTGATGCTCACACTGACTCTGGAAAGTGACCTACTTACTATCCCTGTTTAAGAGGTATTTGAAAAACAAGTGGGTAAATAATTTGCTCAAGTTTTCACACCAGTACCTGTCAGGTGCGGGCTTGGATTTAATGTTTGATGTGCCTGATAACTGTTACTCTTAGTCAGATGCCTGTACTGCAAACACATCGCAGATGCTTACGTCTTCACTTCTTTTCTATTTTTGAAATAAACACTCTATGGAGCATTTTGAAGAGTTACTATACACATACTTCATCGAATTTTGTACAGTTAGGCACCAAAATATGACTTTAAATGACTTTTAACTTATAATACAAACTTTAAACATTTATGAAAAAAAAATGAACATTTTCTATGATCAGTAAGAGACTACTTCAGTCAAACAACAGGAACAGTAAAACATCCTGAAACCAACCGACACAAGTAAAAGTTACCATGGACATACAAAGAGATGGAAGATAGCAGCAGTACATTCAGAATCTAACAGCTCACGTCTTTTATGCAAAGAAACTGGAGTAAAGAGGTTCATACTCTCAAGTTCTTGTTCGGGCTCTCAAGCTGGGTAGACAGGCCTCTGTTTATGTTTTCTCTTACATTCATTGCTGAAATCTAAGGTAATAAACCATTTCAAAGCACTTTAAATCAACACTTCAACCCAGGAGACCACCCCAAGGATTGGAAATGCTGCTCTGAAATTAAGGGTAAGCAGATCTGGGGCAGTGCTTCTTACCAAGGCTCATCTCTACTCCCCCAGCCCCAGTAACTTTCATGCTGCAGAAATTCACTTGCAGCAGAGAGGGAATGAGGCAGACCATCGAAGAAGCCAGAGCTCTCCACCAAGATTCCTTCTAATTTTGTAAATAAGAAGCAGGTCCCCAGTCTTCCTTTACAATGTGTTCACTATCTGAAACCCTCTCCTACACATTTCCTGCAACCATGCAGGCTCGACACTCTTTGAAATATTTTAGGAATGCCATTTACTTATTCCAAACAGATCCAAGCTGGAATAAGACTACTGTTAGTGAAGTTCCTGGTCCCTAAGACATAAAAGCACAAAGGGCATAATGATATAAAATATACAACCTCCCCTATACACACCATCAGCAAACACTGAAAAGTAAAAATCTTTAAAGGAAAATACATCTGAGGTCATCTGAAAATGACAGGAGTCTATTACGAAGACAAGAGAGATGTGTATCATGATTTTCAGACTTTAGGCGACATAATGACTTTTAATCTCCAATTGGATTTTCAGATTCGGGTTGAAGGATAGGCAGGTTCCAGTCCACCTGTCTTCCCTGGATAAAGTGTAGAAGAAGAGAAATATCCTTCTATCAATTGTGTGATATAAAATTATTATTTACCTCCCACAATCATTGTGTCAATTAACAGTTTTATATGTTTCTTATGGAAGAATCTCGCCTTAAGGAAAGGGGTAGGAGCCTGTCATGCACAGCAGGCTCAGTCCTGCAGACATATTCAGCAAAGAGTGAGCAAGAGCCTTTATTTATTATTATTATTATATTATTTTATGAATATGAGTGTATTGCCTGCATGTATGTAAATGCACTGGTATCATGCAATGCCTGAGAAGGTCAGAAGAGGGTGTCAGATGTGCTGGGAACTAGATTTAGGACAGTTGTTAGCCACCATGTGGGTATTGGGAAACACACCTGGGTCCTTTGCAAGAGCAATCATTGCCCTTAACTGCTGAATCATCTGTCCAGTCCCTAACGGTCTTTATAATACCATCTACGTGGTCACATGATCACTGCAAGAACAAGAATATACTTCCTCAGTCCTGTACTCCTAGCTAATATTGATCCTGACTGTCGGACGCATTAAAACGAAACACTGAGGGTCTTTCGCACAGTGACTCCCCCCCTTAACACATACTGTCATTTCAAAAGAAGAGTGGAGCCGTGCTGGAAATGGGAGGTTTTTCAGTGGGAGCCACCATTAAGAATTTGTGACTTTCCCTCTTAGAACAAGCTGGTCTAAAGCTTTTAAATCCATGCCCAGAAAATTAGCTCAAAGCAATAAAAATAAAATGACAAATAAAAATGACAATAACAGTGCCTATCTAGCTGTCGCTTGCTTCTTGAGTCTGCCAATTTGTCACTGGCTTGCAAAGCTTAATAAGAGTGTGTCTGGCTTTCTCCATCTCCATGATGAAATCTTTAACAGTGCTGTGATTGAAGAGCGTGCCTTTAAAGATCTGCGCCTATTGCTTATTAAACACACGTCTCCACGTGAGCGCTGACAAGTGAAGTGACAGCTCACAGGGAAGAAAAACGGTGAGGCCTCCCCTCTCTAGCCTGTTTCCAATTTGCCAGTGTTGGGAAGCCCATGGGCCCTGGTGGAAAGTTGTGCTTCTAGGAGGTTTTGATTAACCTGCATCATCACAGGGCTCCCATTGTCATTACACAAGGCAGTTAAGTAAACAGATATAACAGGCCTTGGTCTCATCTCTAGGAATTTACTACCATGGAAATCCATCCAGCTCTCCCATTTATCTCACTTTCCAAAGAGTGATTTAAGGGCCACCCACCTGTGAAAACAACATAAGCTAAATTGCTATCATCATTTTTTCATTCATAAAATAGTTCCTGCACATCATCTGTTTACCAGGCTTTGTGTGAGGTACCAAGGATACACAACTCACTAAAATGTGCCCTTTGATCCTTTGCAATGCAATAAATCTAGATGATCAAAAAGCAGGAATTAAGAATCCAAAACATTCACTGTGTTTATTGAAGATTTTGTAGCAAAAATAAGCAACAGTTAATCAATAAAAAAAGTCTCTGTTAAACTCTGAGTTCATACTGACACCATTATTGTATTTGAATGTAACTTTCTGCTAACACAAAGCTGATGTATAATTTGGTAGACAGAGGGGTGTGTGTGTGGTCAACAGTGTAGACTGCATTCACATAAACAATGTGACATGCAATTTGTTAAAATATTTTGCCTTGCTGTGATTCTGAAGAGCTGATTTCTGAGCAAGTTAAGACAAGTCTGAAAGTGTTGTGTAAAGATACAAACCTTCCGAGACACGATTATCTTTTGAAAGGTTATGAGGAGTTTTATTGTCAGTGAATGGTGGTGGCTGACCACGGAGTGGTTCATCCAAACAGGATGATTGTGAGTCAGGAGCTGCTTCATGCGACAGCATCTTTGTTTATCCAATCTCAAAACTGCTCCTTAGTAGTTATAAACCTCAACTGAACCATCAATAGCAAAGAAAGTGGCTGCTTCAGTGGCAAGGATGGAAGCCCATGGTTGGGCTCAGGTGTCCTAGGCCTCCTAGGATCTATCAATTGCCCTCTGATTCATTTTAAAAACTAAAAATATAATATCCAAGTCCATTGAAATCACATTTAAAAACCCAGTTCTCTTTCTACCTAGATGATGCAACTGGCAGAACCATGTGAGTCCCCTTCCAAACCTCTAGCTAGCCCCTAGACCATTCACCTAAGAGTGATTTTGGGTAGGTAGGGCTGAAGCGTTATTGACTCAGTACTGTGTCAACATATAGTGCAGAAGCACATTGTAATCACTCTACTATGGGAATTGCAATACTGGCTAGGACGGGTTGAATTTGAACCCGCCTACCTACTGATGCAGGCATTTCTCAACATACCTGCTCATGAAAACGGTCCTCCCAACTGCAGCGAGCATCAACAACTTTCATTGACACTCTCTCATTCTCTCCCCCACCCCCTATCAATTAATACAGTGGGCAGAGATTCAACTCCTGGCTCTGAGCCTGTCCATCCCGGTGAACTCAGGGGTGTCTGGAGGTGCAGCTATGCAGGCAGCTCAGATCTGCCTTACATCTCCCCAGGACCGACCCAGGAGAAGCACCTCAGGCAACTCCTAGCTCTGTGGTGACTTCCTGTCTCCTAGGAACTGGGCCACCTGTCTTGTACTTTTCAAAGCAATGTATGGGGGCACACTACCTCTGTTTATAAATGAAAGTGTTAAGGCACGAGAAACTTACAGTCTTCTTTATTTTATTAAATCCTCGATGTTGGGATTTCCGTATCTCTCTGGGTGCTGTATTTTTATGTACCTTTTGTTGAATTTTTATGCATTTCATTTAATAGATCTTAATCAAATTTAGACTCCCATCCCCTATAAGCACCCACCATAGTCCCCCAATATCCCCTGCCCTGGATTTCATGCATTCTGTCAATGTGTGGCATGGACTATCCACTCAAGAGTTTGCACCCAGATGTCCCTTGGTGCAAGTTCATTCACTGGAGTCTAGTCAGCCTGGCTAGGGTCACTCCCTAAGGAAGATCTGTTATCCCTGACTCAGCAGGAATCTGTTGGAATAGTTCTTCAGCTAATGGGACCTGCAGCCTATTTCCCAGTTCTATGCTGGGTTTTTGTCTGATTGAGTCAGCATGGGTCTCTTACATGCTGTCACCATTGTTACAAGTTCATATGAGCAACTTCCCAGATGCCTGAATGACTATTTCAAGATGTTCATGTATGACAACTCTTAAGGTCTCCCTGTCCCCTCTTCCACAATGGTCCCTGAGTTGTGGGTAGGTGAGGTTTAATTTAGGAATCCTGTTCAGGGACAAACACTCTGCTGTCTCTCATTCTCTAAAATTTGGCCTGTTGTGGCCTTCTGTGTGGCCACATCTTCTCAACCAGCTCTGAGCACCAGTTTCATCTCCTCAGCTGACTTCTCAAACACCTACTGGTCACTCCTCAGCCAGGCTGACAACTCGCTCACTACTGCGTTTATGTTTTCTTTAGTGCTTATAATTTCCGTTACGTCATCTATCTACTTATACAGGCACTGCGTGTTCTTCCTTCACTAAACGTGGAGTGCAACTAAATGTCAGCTGTGGTAGAACTTACAGGTTGGCTTTGTTTTTTCTCAGCCTTTTGAAAGTGTCTGCCATTAAGTGATTTCTAGATTGATGTTTGCTGAAGACAGAGTAAAAGGATGAATGAATGAGTGAAGGAAAGCACCCCAGAGAGACAGAATTCAAACCCAGGGTCTTACCACCCACCACCCTTCTTACTTGACCACATTGCCTTTGGATAATCAGAATCCAAGGGTTGCTGTCAGTAGGGTCTCTGCTCCCTGTGTACCCTGGGAACAGTTCACTAGCCCTGTGAGCTACCAGTAAAGTCTGCAGGCTTCCTCGGCTCTCTCGGACCCTCAGTTTCCTATCTACAGAAGTTGACTAGTGACCACTGATAAATGAAGTGATATTCGCAGTGGTGAAAGACTGAATATATTGCTCTTTCTTCAAATGTGCTGCATTCCCACCAGCAGTCAGCAGCCCCGCCCATGCCATTAATTGCCGTTTGCCGCTCAAACTGAATTTTTAAATTCATCAATCAAATTGTTGTTATTCAAACATTTTAACTACTTCTGGCCTGCTACCCTTTGACCTCTCCACCCAGTAAAATCAGAAAGCCCATGAAGGCTGAGATGGACTTTGCATCTTTGCTCTTTGGGAACTAGAATCCATGACTGAAACATTCAAGTGGGAGCTCAGTATGTGTGTCCATCTGTGTTTCCTCATAAGAACTTTCTTCTTCTCATTTAAACTTAGTATTTGTTTATTTATTATTGTACGTATGCTTGTCCAAGGTTTTAGAGAAAACCTTTCAGGAATCTGCTTCTCTTTCTACCATGTGGGTCTTGAGGATTGAACTTAAGTCTTCAGACTTTGCCAAGTCCTTTTATGTGCCAAGCCATCTCCTTGAGCCTATAGCTGGATTTCTATGCCTCAGCTTCTTAAAGTGACACCCTTTGGGACTTGGTCATAAAACACCTGGCAACAGTGAAAGATTTTCAAACATGTAATAGCCAAAAATGAATACAAAGTCAATGCATGGTAATCCCAGGTGTTTCTGGCAGTGCTCAGCTGTGTCACGCCTCCTGACTTCATTGCAGTCTTGTCCTGAAAGCATAATATGCACTTTGTGAGCTCATCACTACAGGTGACTCCCATGAATGACCCTTGGTCAGAGTCAGGACTGCAGTAAGTTATGAACTGTGGTTTTTACAGTGTATACAGAATTTTCTGTTCTTATGGAAAGATATGGTCTAATTATGTAAAATATAACTTCAGGTACATATCAAATCAGCATTTGTTTCATATAGTATTTGAATTTGGGCCTGGGAGATTTTAAGGAATTTCCAACCACTTATGAAATGGCTTTAGAGACTCGAGGTCTTTGTACATGTTTAGGGAAAGCACCATCATTCTCAATAGTAACAATCACATCACTAAATGATGAACCAACCCTGAGAAACACCGAGGGAGCTCTGTGTCAGTCAGTATTAACTATTCAGCCAAGCTTTAAGTCCTATGAAAACACAGAAGTACTTCTACCTCAAGAGTACGCAAAGGTGAAACCATTCCTCTTCTACTGGGGAATCGGGGTGTTCTGCACTTGTACGCATGTTCTCTGTTTCCCTGACCGGCACCACAGACACAATAATCTCGGCTCTGTCCAACCCTGCTATTCAAGCTGAGCTTGCATTACAGTCCTGTGACTTCCCGACTCCTCTGGAAATCACCTATTACTTTCATCAACTGTGCTATTTCTTAATATTGTTTCTTTTTTTAAAATGGCAAAAATTTGACTTGAATTTAGCCTCTTTCTATCCACCTCTCTCTGTTCACTTGTCAGACTTCTCTGTAGCTATTTTCTCCACAGTCCACTCCCTCATGGTGGGCTTCTTCTCCAGTGGATGCTACGTCTGAAGGCCACGGTGGCCTTGGAGTCAACAGGGGGCTGTGCGGCCACTGCTTCTTTGGAGGAAAGACCACTGCTGCAGCCGGTGAGGGTACCTGACAGCTGCCATCAGCTGCCGACCTCAAGTAGCCCGTGTTTAACCATGGACATGGTTTGTGGTCATTTCCATCATGAACACTGCTTACAGTGAAAAACAAAAGAAGGACAAAAATGAGATTGACTGCTGACAGGTAGCTGACTGCTGACAGGTAGCTGACTGCTGACAGGTAGCTGACTGCTGACAGGTAGCTGACTGCTGACAGGTAGCTGACTGCTGACAGGTAGCTGACTGGTAACAGGTAGCTGACTGCTGACAGGTAGCTGACTGCTGACAGGTAGCTGACTGCTGACAGGTAGCTGACTGCTGACAGGTAGCTGACTGGTAAGAGGTAGTTGAAAGCTAGGTGTAAATCCAGTGAGTTTCACAGATTTTACATAACACACTTAACATTCACTCTGTTGAGATGTTGAAAATACTTGAGGACTTAGCTCTGCAATGAATTTCCAAATGTGAAACAGACTTAAATACAAAAAACATGGTAAGGATGGAGACTCCAGAGGACATGTGCCTGGAAAGTCCGAGTCCGTGGATCCAGATGTTTCTGAGCCTGCAGTAAGGTATACCCTCCTGCCATACTGAACCTGGTCCCCCTGAAAGTCACGGGGAGTTGTCTGTCTTCTTGGGTAGCAGATGTCACTCACTTACTTTGTCTTCCTAAGTCACAGTCATAGGTGTCCACCTCACAGCTTGCCTTCCCTTCCGTTGGCACTGGTTCAGTCCTGGTACAACTCTGGAAGATGTGGAGGTCTGCACCCCAAAGGGTCTCCGGACATGGATGGGTGCAGTAACTGTGGCTGGATAAGTGGACATGGAACTGGATTCCCCAAAATGCTTATTCAAATGGGGTTGAACAAAAAGTTGAATAAGAAAAGATCAATTGATCTGGCTACATCTTCTCAAAGTAGAAGAGTTAACCCTGCGCGATCTACCCCCGGGGTGCTGTGAAGTCCCTCTTAGCAGGACTACTAGGGCTGCTGAGAGGTGTGGGCTCAGGGGACAATCCTGGTACCAGTGTTCTCCAGTGGTTCTGTAAACCAGGGATGGAAGAAGAAGCTGTTCCAGACCCTGACCCATGCAGATGGCTGGGGGTGGTCAGTGCAAAGTGCAACGTGATGATTTCTTTTGTAATTAAAGCTGTATCTGAGTGAAAGCCAAGGAAATCTGACCCACACAAATGCATGAAGACCTTGGTAGAGTACGATAGCCACAGGGGAAATCACCAGGCCTACAACAGAGTACCACTTGGCTCTGCCTGCAAAAATGTCAAATTTGGATGACTAGAGGGATGAGGATCACGTCTATAAGACTCACAATCCCTTGCCAAGCAGCCAAACTGGAGTCAACTTTCAGTCAAGATGTGTTAAATTCTGCACAAGGAAGAATGTCATAGTTACAGTGAGCCAAGGTTGATTCCTCTAGACTTCCCTAATGGACCACACCTATTTGATTAGAAAAGTGAATTAGCTAGGTGTTTCAAGGGGTGTAGAGCATAGGACTGAAGCTGACATTAATATTCCAAAGCAAATCATCATGGTCTCCCTCTTAGATGAGGATGTAAAGGAGCAGAGGCTGAGAAAATACATGGGCTATGGTTGCTATCCACCTTACAGGTCAACTCGAGTGGCCATCCCTGTCTCCCTGCAGAACCAGGAATACTACTCTGAAGTCCGCAGAGTACTTCTACCAGCTCCTCAGGCACTTGGGTCAGAGTTATGAGTCAGGAATAGTCAATTGAAAGCTCCTGAACCTGTTTCCTCATTCTTGAGTAAAGACAGAAAATATAATTCAGTATTTCATCCTGTGAGTGGGAGGTGGGTTTAGAACCTGGTGTTACCTTATGAATCTAAATAATTTTGTTCTAAATCTAAAAAACTTTGTTCTTCTCCTATCAGTGTTTAATCCACCAGACTGAACTCTAGGGAAACAAGCTGGGTCCGGAAAGATAACTAACTGCAAGCCTGCCCCAGTAAGAGTCCCACTGCAGCTGTTGTGCCAGATGTAGTATGTTTGCTAGAGCAGATTAATATAGCCTCAGGAACTTGGTATGAAGCCATGGTTCTGGAAAATCTGTTCTTTTCTATCTCAATCAGGAAAGACAATCAGAAACTGTTCACATTTACATGGATTCAACGATATTAATTTACAGTTTTGCCCCAGGGCTATGCTAGCTCTTTTGCCCTCTGTCAGCACGCAGTCTGGAGATCTGTAGCATCTGCACAGCCCATGGAACTCCACGCCAGTCCATTGCATTGTGGGAGGTATAACGAGCAAGCCAGAGGAACAAGGAGTACCTAGTTTCTGGAAGCCTTGGTGGAACATACACATCCTGGGAGAAAGAGACAGAAACTTGAAGAGGGCCTCCATCCTATCCAAAACAATTTGAAGAGTACTAAGGACGGGTAAAGGCTCCTCATGCCTACTTGCACAACCGTGGAAGCAGTGACCTGGTGGGTATTTTTCAGGTCTAAAAGGACCCTGTTCATTCTACACCTAGAAATGTACTGCTTAGCTTGAAAGTTAGACTCTGACGTGAGAGAAGCACAAGGCAGGAGATGTTTGGGCCACTGTACTCCACCACTGGGTCAGACCATGATAGTTCTTGTAGGGCTCGAGCTCCCAGGGGCACAGAAGGATGCACAGCATGGACATGATAATCACAGTGCTGATGAGCTGCGTTCCTGCTGTGTTGTTGTGTCCTGACAGACAACACAGACAGAGCACCTGACCATGACATACTACATGATGATGACCAGAAATCATGTGATTATAAGCTTGGTGCATTCAGACCTATCCATCCTCAGGGTGCTGTTTGACTCTTCCCCAAACCCTCCTGAAGAGTGGTTCATTATAGATGGAGGAGGAGCAGGAAGACTGTCAAGAGCTCCGTTGCTTATGAGAAACAAGTGACGAACCCTGGATCTCACCTCTTGCTTGAGGATGCTGAGCACTTAAATGAAAGGCATTCTGGGAAATCAGTGGTTTGTTCTCATAGGAACAGATGTATATCCCTGTCTCCTTTGATATGTCTTGGCCAGCTTGGTTATTCAAAATATGTTTGGATCACACTGTGGAGCTCTGCTGATCAGGAACCCCCTTTAACAGAATGAGGCATGACTGAATCCATGACCAAGACTTAGTAGTTCAGTCACATCCTTCATGCAGAACTTCTGATGTGTTAGGACAGGCTGCCAGAGGCAGAGCTCAGGGGACAGGTTACAGCAGATATTTTGGGAAGAGGAGCGCTATTTTCCAGGACCCAGAATATAGATTGTGTTAAAGAAAGGCATGTGACTCTGACTCCCAGATAGGAAGGGTACACAGTCTAGGAGTTGAGAGGTAAAATGCATGATTAAGTTGCACAGAGATATGGCAGCAACATCTAACAATTAATCTGCACACCTTGGAGTGTGGTCACACATTCCAGTCCAACGAGTAGCAGAGAGTGCTGGAGAAAAGGCTCAGCAGTTAAGAGGACTGGCTGTTCCTTCCCTGGAACAAAGTTCCATTCCCAGCACCTACATGGCAACTAACCATCCATACTCCCGTTTCAGGGGAACTGGATGCCCTCTTCTGACCTCCGAAGGCACTGCATGACATGGTGCATTTACATACATGCAGGCAATGCACGGGTACACATAAGAATAATAAATAAAATTATTTCAAAAGAGTATCACAGAGCTAAGGCTGATGCCTCGTGACACAGTGCTTACTTAGTAGCATGCTCAAGGCTGTAAGTTCAATCCCAGGTACCACAAACATTAATTAATTAGCATTAGTGCATTACTTAAAGAGTAATGCTCCTTTAGAGTTCAGATTTCCATAGAATTTCTAGCCCAAGAACTAAGTATCTCACCATAGGATAATGGTCAGTATACACATTCCTTTCTAGAAACAACAACATTCCCGCTCAATAGAATCTTGCATATAAATCAAACGATCCTACTGCCCTGTGTGCAGAAGCAGTGGTGACAGATGACAGACACTGGGATTCAAATAAACTTTAGATATTTGGGGACCATTTGCTTTACTGTGAAAGAAGAAACCAATCCAGACACTGTATTTCAAGGGAAGGTTTTGCTGTGAAGTAGGCAGGACATCCACTTGCAGATTTTATATATTTTCCTCTACCTCAACATTATTTTTTCTCTATTTTCCAGCATCTTAGACCGGAGCCTACGCTATAAGGGTGGGCTGAAATTTCTGAAAACTTAGAGCTTCACACTGGAGTTTCCAGGCTGTGTTTTGTTTCTTTCTCCATATTTCCACTATTTTTATTTCCTTACAAAAAGGCTGAATAGATAAAATGTTGAGGCAGCAGCAGATTTACCACCTGCCCGCTCACTTTCTACAGATTTACGGCCAGCACCGCCTAGTTTGCCATCTGGGTCAAAGTCATATTTTCACTGGAAATATTTTGTTAAGTGATTGCTTCGTCTTTTACACCGCAGGTGTGCCCACAGGCTTCACGGCACTCCCACGGCGGCGTGTCTGGGCGAAGCATTCGGAAACCGATCTTTTGTGATTGCCCACAGAAGTGCTTTGATTAAATGAAATGTCCTCTATTCACCTGGCTAACCAGTGGGAAGGGTTCCCTACATATAAAGCACAATCCTGAGACAGGGGCCACGTGGTTCTCCTCAGTTGTTTGTACAACATAGAACTGGGTACTCTGGGGAAAAGATGGACATTACTCTTGGACATTGAAGGTAGTGTCACCTAAAGACAGAATAACTTAGAGAGGCTCATGGGTATCTGTCTGTACAGGAAAATAAGAAAAAAGTGGTTAAATTTGGAGATTTGACCTTTGAAATTTCTAAATTGTACAATTTTTATTTTTTTAACAATTTGAAATTTATGTGTGAGTGCAGGTCTCTCTGAGATCGCAGACCCTGGATCCCTGTAGGTGGTATGACCATGGGCTATGAGCTACCCAACGGAGTGGCTGGGAATTGAACCTGGGTCCTCAGGAAGAGCAGTATATGACCTTGACCACCAAGCTCTCCTGCTAGCCCTCCACTACAGTATCTTCATCATTGAAAACTGCTCCAGGTATGTTTGTTTTGTTAACTGTGGGAATGCATTGAGGAGGAGAGACTTATGATTTCAGAAATCGAAAAGAGGCTGGAAAAAAACAGTAGGAACCCATCAAGCAACGGGGGATCCTGAGGTGAACTCTGCTACCCACGCTCCACCTCGCCTCGGCTGCCCTCCTCATTGGTGCTGATGATCCCTTCAGAAATGGGCAAGGGGCCAGGCTGTGGTCCGCACAACCTGCAGGATGCGTTGTTAGACACTGGGCTTTGACAGCGCCCCCACCCCCCACAAGGCCTGGCGCATTCAGCTGCAGCTTTAAAGTTGCTCTTTCCAGGCTGTGCTTGCCCTGGTTCGCCCAGCAGTGACTATCTGACAACTGCTATCTCAGGCTCTCTTATATTTCATATCACTGGAATCACCTGCTTGGTTATCGCATCTTTTGAGATCCCCATCCCCGCCTTCATTGTTACTCCAGTTTTTGAAAACTAGCACCATCAATGAATATCCAACCATCTAGTCTCCTACGATGGGGATTTACATTTTCCCTCTTTGGTCTGATTTTTAGGTTGCTAGGGATATTCGTCTACAAATTTTTGTGGATACACAATTTCATTTCTCTTTGGTAAAAGTTTAGGTATAGAATTTCTAGGTCATGAGGTAGATGTCTGTTGACTTTATAAGAAACTGGATCTCCAGATGGCCGGTGCCTTATCCCAGTCCTGCTCCACTCTGCATGTGTCAGGATTTGAGTCTCCACAGGTCTGAGGCATGCTGAGTCCCGCCTTTCACAAGAATTTCCCATGACTAAGGAGACAGAGGAGTTTCTCCTCAAAGGACAGACAGAGGTCAAGTCTTTAGGAAACCGTTTAGACTCTCCTCTGTTTTCCCTTTGCAGTTTGTAAGCAGCCACTGTAGTTTTGAAGCCCACACATGTTTTAGTTCCACTTACATGTTGTCACTATATAGTATCTACTATAAACACTCCTTGAAATATGGCTCTGATTTGCTAATGGCTCATGGGTATCTGGTATCTGGCAGGATTTAATACTATGTTCATGGTTTCATGAAGCCCACAAAATTTAAAGAAGGCTGAATGAGAGAGAGCCCTCACTTCTCCCTGTCTCTGAGATTTGGGGGTGAACCTCTACAAACCTCAGCACTGACATTTATATCAAAGCATCTGCAAGTGGCTTGGGCATGGCGTTGGTTTACAACGGCTGCCGTCATGTCTAGATCTCAAAAAGATTTATGTACATTAGAGGAAAAGAAATAAAATGAAAGAGCTAAAAGCCCAAAGTGCCTAATTTCATTATCTTGATATAATTTCTACTTTCAGCACTGCTTGGCTAACAGCGCCAGTAGACGAGGCATAGGCGAACTTTTCTCACGAGGCTCCATCTTATTTCTTTACCAGTAGGGACCCATAGCCCCAGCTCTAGGCAGTCAAAAGTTTCGTCAGCCACATGGGGGTGAGTGGGAGGAACCAACTTGCCAGCTGTGCACAATGGGAGGTCTGATGCACCTTTCCCATGATGTTTGTTCTCTCTCTCTCTCTCTCTCTCCTCTCTCTCTTCTGAAGCGGCTCTCTCATGAGGATTTTTTTTTTGTTTGAAATCGCAAAGAAAAATTGCATTACAAAAAAGGGGGTGCTCCCACTTTCATTAATACAATTTATTTTTGATTGTGAGAATGAAGTTTTCTTTTCCTGCCTCAAACATCATCATTCTGCTGCTATGGTTCTTTCTAGGAAAGCCTTTCTTAACTTTTACCTGAAAACAAGTCGTCAGTGCTTTAGTCCTGCGTTTAGTATTGTGACTGGGGTCCTTTTGGCTTTGTTGTATGTTAGCTTTACGTTCTTGCTTAACTGGGCCTTTCTTTCTTTTTCTGAACACCTAAGCGACACCAGGGTGCAGACTCTCTACAAAGGGATACAAATTTATCTCCCTGTTCTCTGGAAGTCTAGAGAAGGCAGGAAACAGTCCTCCATTTTCCTCTGAAAAGGAGAGTATCTGTGGCTGTGGCTGGAAGTCACATGACAAGTGTCAGCTCATTGTGCATATGAAAATACATAGCTGAACAAGAAAAACCAGTTTTGAGTTTTTAAAGATTGCTGCTCATTGACAAGAAAAGGGTTATTTAGCTTCCGTTGTACCTGCATCTCCCCAATGTCAAAATAAAATAACTCTTTTCATAAGATCCTCATTGACACATTAATAGCAGCAGGGACAGTGACAGAGGGAAAGAGAATAGCAATTAAGCTAATTGGACATTTGTCTACAAATAGCGTTTCATCACTGGTGACAGTCAACATCCCCTCAGTGAAGGTCGGTGACAATGACCAACTTCTGTTCTTGGGGTACTGTGAGCCATCCCTTTCAGGCTGGGCTTCTGCTTTGTGCTTGGAGCAGTCGCTGGTTCTGTCTTTTGTCTTTGGGCTGCGATTTCTCAAAACACATGGTAACTAACAGCCACTACTCATTAAAAACAGAAACAGGAAAACAAATAATCTCTTCTTTTGTGGCCCATAGAATTTGATTTTCTGGACAAATGGAGCAAGGAACTAAAGGAAAATCTTGAAAACACACAAAGCATTTGCTCTCTGAGAGACAGAAAGCATTCCAACTTTGCAGGGAAGGGTAGGGGCTGCCAGGCCATGGGAATCCTCAGCGGAAGGCCAGAGTTCCATTTTCTAAGTGAACCAAAAGGTCCACATCACCAGCCAATAGCTATTTTGTCACGCTCAATCAGGGAAGGAACTGAGACACTGTGGATAATCGGTGCTCACTTTCTGATTTCCATGTTTTCTGTACTGCTTTGACTGACTGTTGTCATGGTACCCAGAGGTATCAGCATAGATACTTACCAGATCTATCTATGTACCAGTGTCTCACATGTTTTTATTTCAGGTCTTTGTGTATGTACATATATGTTGTCGGAGAGGGTGTGCGTGTGTGTATGTGTGCACGTGCATGCAGGCAAGCTGGGGATCATCCTCCAATTTTCCTGTTCAGATATGCTCCACCTTATTTTTTGAGAAAGAAAGAATCTGCACCTAGGACTGGCTAGATAAGTCATGGAGAGCCTCCTGTCACAGCTTGCAGGTACTGGGCTTCCAGCCTCACCACAACACCCAGGTTCTCACACCTGCTTGGCAAGGACTTTACCTAGTAAGCTATTTCTCCAGGACAAGTTCTTAATTATAACTCAGAAAATAAAGAAATGGACAAACCCCCAAAATTATTCTTCCTAAAACATCTGTTTGCAAAAGTGAATATCTGAAGATGGAATAAGCAAAGTTCTTCCTTTCTTTTCCTGTTCATCAGGGATTTTCTCTAACTCAATTGAAAGATAGAACAGATAGTTAAAAGATTTCCACTGTATTCCAAATAACACAGAAGTGCAAAGTCTTTTTCAACTACAAAGTTTCAAAAAGAAAAGTTGCAGTCTAGGGAGACAACTTTAAGCTTATTTAGGTGAACGAGTTAACAAATGACTATTTCACTCGGACAGCCACAGCAGGAATTCAATAATTCCTTTGTAACACACCTGTAATCTCAGAATCCGGCAAAGGGCAGACAAGATTTCTAAAAGCAAAGTCTATTGAATTATGGGCCATGAAGGACTCTGTCATAACAGGTGGCTAGGATGTGAAATGAACATTCTGGAGGAACAGGGATTAAATAAGACTTCCCGTACTTGGCCCGTGGACCTGGCCCTGTTCACTCTGCTGGGAGCTGTCAAGCTCAGGGCACACATGGCTGCTTTTCTTTATGTCCCAAGTGTTTAGTTCTGTCCTCTGCTCATTGTTGGTTTGCAGCACTTTAAACTTCTGTGCGGTCTTGCATTAGTTCTGTTTCTCACTGTTTCCCTTGGGACTTAAAAGGCGGAAACAGAAAGGGAAAGAAATGATGTAAGAAAGACAAATTAGCACCTGCATTTTGGTTCCCCAAGGGAGCACCTCAGAGCCTCCTGTGCTGACGCAGCTGCACACTGTCAAGCACAAAGCTAGTTCCCTGGCCTTCCCATCCCCCTCCTCCGCATTTATCCCTCCTCTCTCCTCCCTCTCCTCTCTCTTTGGTTCTCTCTTTGGTTTCAACCTACCTATGGTTCTCATGCTCTGCCTTTCTGTCTCTGTCTCTCCATCTGTTTCTCTCTCTCTCTCCTTTACTGTGCTGCCCACACATCCCCCCACACCCTCTCCTGTCTTTTCACTCTCCTATGCATGTTCGTTACATCTGGCTGACATGGATGCCCCTTCCTTTGTCTTTCTGCACTGACCCTGGCTCACTGCCACATGACACCAAGTGTGCCAGCTTTTCGCTTTCTAGACTGTTCCCTGCCCACCACAGGAGCTGTGGTTGGTTGCAATCCTGTGCTGTTACTTATTGCCTGCACCATGAACTGTGCAAGGAAAAAAGGATTTAGTGTATGTTTTCCTCCAAATCAGTGTACACTGAATACTTCCGTCCACCCATTAGGGCAGAGAGTTGCCAGTCATGTGTCAACCTGGGCTCTTCTCACAGGGAAAGAAGTAAGCTCAGCTCTACTTGAAATTGTGTAACGTAAGTGTGGTTCTCGGTCCTTCCCCATCTCATAATCACTTGCTGATGTCTGAAGTCAGAACACTAAGCTGAAAACAAGCCTTCCTGTACTTTGCACCCGTCTGCCCTCCCTCCCTTTCTCTTTTAGATAAAGAGCTATCCAGTTATTTAGGCACAGGAATTCTTTCTTGATTTGGCTATTCAGTGAAATCAAAATGAAATCAATTAGTATTAAATCCCCAAAGATATTTTTTGTCATATCATGAATCCCTCCTGGTTTTTCATAAAAAATTAAACTGGAATCTTCATTTCTTTTGAGGTTTAACAGATATTGGATCCAGCAAATCTCTGGCATCACCAACCAGTAAGTAAAACTCTGCTACATTTCCAGCAATACTCTAAATCTCAGTGCAATAAGCTCCTATCAACTTGATGAGGCAGACAGCCAGTCTTTTTCAGAGATATCACACTCCAATTATTTCAGGCAGGGGTTCAGATGTGTAATCAGAGCTGCTGTGTGAGACAGCACCATCCCTCGGCTTTGTGTTTTAGGGTCCTGAAGACCCTCTTGGTCTCTCGACCTCTCCATTCCAGCCAGAAATTTTATGATTTCTATCAAACTCAGATGCAATGAAAGATTTCTCTCCCTGTCTGACTGTGGAAAATGCACCCTGCTGCCAGAGTGCTCTAAGAGGAGCATTCTCAAAGCCTTGCTAAGGGTCTGCTGTGAAAGGCTCCTGAAGGAGGAAAGTCAGAAGTATAAGGCCAGCCTTTTGTTACCCGAAGTATTAACCGTCGGTTCCTCTGTAGTCTAATATCACCAGACATCTTTACTCAAGGGCATTTTCTTTCCGGACAGTCACTAATCATTTCCTCTAGGCTAATTTCAAAGGACACAGGCCAATCTGAAAGGTTTATACAGGTCAATCCAGAGTACAAAGTACATTCTCTACATTCTCTCCTTATGTATCCAGAAACAACTGTGTGCCTCTGGACCTCCTAGCATTTCTAGACATATCAAAGACCTTTGGGATGGGGTGGGTCAGTATATTCTGTGCTTTCTCTCTGACTCATTCATTATTCGGCTCACTACTTACTGAATCTAATGGTGTGAAACATCACTTGATCAAGAGTTGAAAGGCATTTTCAGTAAGGAACTAATAATAAACATTTTCAGCTCTGTGGGGCATAAAATCTTTGTTACAAGTTATGCAGTCAGGCTATGGCTACACTAAACAGCCACAGATATGTGTGGAACAGGAATACTGACTGTGTTCAATAAAACTAATAATAGCAGACGGAGCAAGCTACGCCAGAGTCGTTCTACAAATGACACCACATTAGCCTCATTCTCTTTACTCAAGATAAACAACAGCATGGAGGAGTAAAATTGCAACCAGGTAAGTGTTAAGAGAAAATTAAGCTCAGAGAGGTATATGCACTGTGTGTCCAACAGTGTCTGAAAGGGTTTGCACTGGGGTATTTGTGGGCTTTGTTCTGTGCTGAAGTTACCTTGTCTTGGGCATCACAAAGCCCAACTCTTAGCTGTTAGGATCCTGTCTGCCTTTCACTCAGTAAACACTGACTTTGTATTTATTATGTGTGAGATAGCTCGTATTATGAGAAAACATAGTTATATGAGCCAAATTCCTAGCCTTTAAAAGATCACACCATAGATGAAGGAAAACATTTTCCAGTGCAATCTACACGTGAGAGATCCCAAGATTCCTTACGCTGTAGGAACTCGGAGCATTTCTGAACACTGTATTCCTCAATATAACTTTAACCCTAGTTCCATGATGTAGACTAAGGAAGAGAAAAACACTACGGTTTCATTTGACTCAATGAGCTCATATATAAAAATGAGATATCCAGCCTGGCACTCCCAAGATCTTGCCATCAGCTAGGCCCCTCTCCTTCCTCCTTCCAAGGATGCGCAAAACCTGCCTGCCTTCACCTGGACACCTTGCCAAATCTGCTGCAGGCTCTCCAACCCATGCCCAAGTCACACGGCTTGTCCTGGGTAGGGACTCTTCCCAGGGTCCACTTAGTTCCCTGTCCCCAGAGGTCATCTCCAGACACCTGTCCCAGGCAGCTGCTTCCGGCTAGAGACTTGCTCCCCTCGGGAGAGTGCTGCCCCAAGCACTCCTGATATGCGGGAAAGCTTGTCAGGAAAACACAGCCCAGAAAGCCAAGAGTGCTCTAGATTCTGCCTGCTCAGGAGTGCATGGGCAAACGGTGAACTCTTACAAAAAGAAGCCCCCTCAGGCACTGGCTGATATGACCTCCAGGATCAAAGCAAATTAAAAACTCACAGAGTGAGGGTCAGCTCTGATGTGCACAGTTTAGAACTGCCAGTGGACATCGCATTCCCCTGAAGTTTCATCCCAGTCACCTGTAAACTGCCATCAAACATCTAATAACAGCACCTTATTGGCCCTCAATAAAGATCTGTTGAACTGGTCTGAGGATAAGGGCTAGCAATAAACCAGTGGCCAGTCTGCTCTCCCCTGGCTCACTGCGGGAAGAGTGGACAGGAGCTGTAATAACTCATGGATCCAAGGCCTGAGCACACAAACCGCATTACTGCTTCTGAAACTCCTGTGCAAGGGTTCTGTGGATGGAGCCCACGGCAGAGGCTACTCTTGGTCGGTGGAATTTGGTAAGTAGTGTGAGGAACTATCTATCTACTAGATCAGTATGGACCAAATTTTTAGCACTTGAAGAATTATGACAGCACTAGACCCAAGGATGTGAGTTGACTACCATTTCAAAACAAGCATTGCAGCAGAAAGTTGGCCTTGTTTCCTTCCTTACGTCAATGGAAGGCTTCTTGGCTGTGAATGACAGGTGAAGAACACAACATATTTGTGATCAGGGCAGAAAAGAAACAGTTCTTCCTGGGGCCCTGAAGTTGCAGAGATACTTGGACATAAACACTTTACGAACTGCAGATGAGGAGTCACTCAGGAGGGAACATTCCTCGCTTCAACTAACAAGGAGGGGTTGCCAGATCTCCTCATAACAGGTGACTGATGAGATCAGCAGAGAATACGACTGCCAATGACTGCCACCTATCTACTCCCAGTAATATAAACAGACGTCAGATGTCTTACAAATTTCACTTTTGAGAAAAGTCCTTCTGTATTTGTCAATGATGAGGTGCTGGGAGTTTTAACAGGAAAATAAAATAAGTCTTATAAAACTCTGAGCCAAACAGTATTGTTTTCTGAAGGCAAATATCCACCAATCTTCTCAACAATGACTTCTCCAGTGTTAGGAATTGAAAATTACATACCAGGAGAGGAGAAATATTTCTCCATGGTTGGTCAACCCTAGAATTCTCGAAAGAGAGGTTCTTTCTAGAAGCAATCCATCCTTTTTATGAGATGGAGGGTGAGGGGAGGCAGGGTTAGCTGCATGAATCTCATGTCCAAGCTGCTCTGAGATGGGGGCATTCCAGTACTTACTGAGTCTTTCTTCTGTGTCTAGCAGTGCGTAAAGCTGGGTCGATCTTTGAGTCCTTGACTCTGGTTTACAACAGAACTAGACTCGGGCTTATCAACAAGCTTTGCCAATTATTTTCATGATCCTGTATGGTGGGCTGAGGAAATGCGGATTCCCACTTTATCTTCCCATGGTGAATTGCTCTGGCATTTTTGAAACTTTGGGTTCACTTCCCTCTCGATCTGCTTCTTGCACTGCCCTAAATTCACAGCACCTGAGCCACGTTTCCAGTTAGCCCATCTCATTATAAAGAACTTGTCTTATGGTGTGTAAATGGCTCAGACTAGAGTTATCCATGAAATTGTGGATTATGTATAAATTAAGAGCATAACGGGGCTAAGCACAGGGCGCAAAGAACTGCAGATGCTGTACATGTTGACTGAATGAGTGTCTTTCACTTCTGCGTTTGACTTGGGCTTCCCCTTTCAGTGAAACTAGTCAACTGTGTTGCATTGGATGTAAAATCACCTTCATTGATGTCAGCACTGATTTCATAAAACTTGTTTTGATTTAGAGTTTGAAGCTATCGATCAGCATAAACGCGCATGTCTGAGTCTTCCTTTACTGATGCCATGTTTAATGCTTTCTGTCAAAGCGGCAGGGCCAAAAGATAGCCAGATTAAACATTACTTCTGGGTGAGTCTGCTAATGTCTTTGGGGATAAGATTTTCATTGTAATATGTGGATTCTGTACATGGTTCCAGTTCTTCCCAAAAAAACATGAAGATGGTTCAACACATCCAAGACAAGAAAGGAACCCAAGGCAGCGGAAGGAGGACTTCACCTCTTTCTCTTTTCTTCCTCTCTGTCTGAGCTCAGATATCCCATCTAATTCTCGGCCCTCAGGCTGGGGTTCGCAGCCTCAGTTCCCCAGGCTCCCAGACCTTCAAGTTCAAGTGGAATTATGGCCCAGTTTTGCTGGGTTTCCAAGTTTCCCCTTGGACACCCAAGGGTCTAACAGACCCAGGAACTTCTCAGCATCCATAACTGTGAGAGCCAATTCCATGCTTATTTCTGGGGCTCTCTGGAGAATCTGGACCATGGAATGACAACTGCTTAACAGTTCCCTTAGATCAGAACAAGACATGAGCTTAAAAGTCAGATCACATGGGATGAACAGAGACATCTAGCATCGCTCTGCTGCGCTAACTGAATTTTCTTGGACTATTTCTGAACAATGCTTATCAGCAGTACCACTGTGACTTCCTGAGGTAACATGATGTCAGTTGTATGTCACCACAGGAAGAACTCCAGAATCTAGCAAGTTAGTTTTGTTTCCTCACAAGCTTTTAGTCAGTGGTGAACTTTGCATCCCTGGACAGGGTTGGCTGACCCCAGCCAGGCTTTTTCAGGGTCTCTGCCTGTTAGCCACCCCACTAACATTCCAGGTTTTTGGCTGCCTTCCAGCTCTAGTCCCAGGGAGAAGTGGACCATGTACTTATTTTTTTTCATGATATAGAAGAGATCAAGACAGAGAACAAGTAAATACCTTTAACCTTCCTACAACAATGCTGAGGGCTGGTATAAAGCTGATATCTTGTGTGGGTCAAAGTCACTCACAAGGGTAATCAGAACTCAGGTCTTATGGTTTTTGAATGTTTTGATTCATAGTACAGCCACGGACAACACAACAGCATAAAGATGAAAAGGAGTCAATTTAGACGACTTTGCTTCGAACACAGCATTGCCCAGTTGTAACAACACGTCTTGTGCGGGTTGACTTGTCTCTTGGTCCCCTTGGTTTCATCTTCTATCAAATGGAACTGCTGAACCACTACAGTCCTAACATTTATGTCTGGCACACAGTGAACATTTTTATGTGTTGTGGGTTTCAGGTCTAACCAACTTCTAATGTCTCCCTGGGCACTGCATGCTGAGTTTTGGTTTTTGTATGTGTTTGTGTGTACCCATGTTAGAATGTGTGCATGTGTGAAGGTACCTGCAGAGGCAGGAAGAGGGTATCAGATTCCCTAGAGACGGAGTTACATGAGGTGTGAGTCGCCCACTGTGAGCTCTGAGAACCTAGCCAGGGCCTGTGCAAGAACAGCAATAGCACTTAATCACTGAGCCATTTCTGGTCCCCATTGAGTTGCTTGTAAGTGGATAAAAACCCCATGAATTCTATCCCTATGCATACTTTTTGAAGGACATTCTAGACTCATGATAAGCTTACATGTTTGCATCTTGTATAAATTATTTTGGCATATGCAATTGTTTACAGATTCTTTCTTGTTTTTCTTCATTCATTTTCCAGTTAAATTATATGGTAAAGCCATGGAAAAGGATGAACTGTATATAATTATAAGTAGCAGATAAGTATATTTGCATTGATAAGCAACTCTGAGCAATTAATCAGCTACGAGATGAAGGAAGCAGTTACCAGCATTACTGGAAGCAAACACCCTACGACAAGACATGCAGGGTTTCAGAAGGCAGAGCATGCTGGGAAACACTGTTTCCTCTGGTATCTACCAGCATCAGCTGTGGATGGAAGGGTGGCAGTGTGCTCCTAGGAACCCAACTTGTGGGAAGGGGAAGCAAGAGGATCAGGAGTTCAAGGTTAACCCCAGCTACACAGTGGCTAGAAGCCAATCCTACAGACACAATACGAGATGCTGTGTGAAAACAAAACAACAACAAAAAGCGGATGGGAGAAACTGGAATAAAGGGAAATGTGGGATGACAGAGATTCCAACTTGGGAAACAAAAATTTGGAAATCCTTTTTATAGATGCTCACTGTAGTCTAGAAAATATTGCACACATATTTGTTCCAAAATCAAAATGTGTGCTGAACCCCTTGCTATCAGTAACAAAGAGCCATAAACAAGACTTAGCTGCGTGGAGTTCCTGGCTCAACACCTTCCAAAGGCAGATGGGAAAGTTAGGACTGGTAACTGGATGCCCTAGGAGATCACACAACTCCACATATACCAATATTTCTAAGGAAGAAGAGCAGAGGGGAGGGAAAGGGACATCCAGAGACGATGGAGGCAAGAGGGCGGGAAGAAGACGAAACCAGGAAGCTGCTTAAAAATATTGTATTTGTTATTCTTACTTTATGTGTGTGAGTATATTTCCTGCATGTATGTAGGTGCACCATGTTCTGCAGTGCCCACAGAGGTCAGAAGAGGGCACAAGATTCCACTGAACTGGAGTTACACACAGTTGTCAGCCACCATGTGGGTGCTGGGAATTGAACTCAGGTCCTCTGCAAGAGCAGCTAGTGCTCTTAACCACTGAGCATCTCTCCAGCCCCAAAGAAGCCATGTTTGACAAGAGTCTGCATCTCTGAACTTGTCTTTGTGCCAACTTTTGTCCCATTCTTCCTGCTTTCTGTCCTCTACTGCACTAACCTATGGTGGCAATCCCACATTTAACTACCCCAAGAAGGCCCTGGGAGTTGATGTAGGAGTCCCTTAAGAACCTGATAAAACCCAGAGAAGAGCAACTATGTTTTACAAGAGGACTCTGGCAGTCTGAGACCAAGCCAGGGATGTTTCTATGTCATTCTCGTTCCAAGCCATCACCTGGCAAATTAGTTTATTCCTGCTTTGTATACAGGATCCTCCACAGTAGATCTGACACAGAACAGGGTCTCTCATTTCCAGAACTTATATTCTCAATATTTGACTAAGGATGCTATAATTCTCTTTACCATTTATTCCTCATCTTACCTGGAGAATCTTGTCACATTTATTGCCACCTGCCAGCACTCTCTGTATGTCCTGTATCTCTACTGCAAGAATATGCCATTGGTTGACCCCAGAACTCTGCATACCTATCTATATAAATGAATTGAAAGCCTTAGGTTTCCTATCTTTTAATATCATTGCATGTACAACTGCACCCCTTGTCCAGTATAGCCTTAATTAGCATTTGTGAAAGACTGAGGCAATGTCCACAGGAAAAATCCTGAATTGTAAACTACTCACAGTTAAGCCTCCATCCACTTAGAACAGATTCTAAAGCATGTAATCTAGTTCCCCCATTTCTTTGCTGATCAATGAGAAGGCTGGTGCTCATTGCTTTGGAGAGCACTATGCAAGCTGCTAAGAGAGAACATCAATAGATGGTCCAACACCAGCTTTAAAGTCTAATAACCACAATAATAACCAGCACAGCAAACTATATTGGGTACTTTTATCTTTGGGATAATCAACAGCTATGTAATTGAACTTAAAGCCCATTCAATGAGAGGAAACTCATGTGTGGTACTGTAATCATAGACAAAAACACATGGCTGGAGAGGCCATAGATCTTAGAGAAATCCTTAAGGCTGTCATATCCCTAGACTAATGTAACTTCTTACTAAGGGCAAAATATGAATCCTTATATTTATAGTCAAGTATCCCAGTCACACTCATCAAAGAAGTTTCTTTTGTAACAGATGGAGATTATTACAGAGTTATACAATGGGTCCCAAACAGAGATTGTCTATGAATTGCCCAAGTCTAAGTGTCACATCTATGATGCAGCATCTACACTTAAGGCTCATGGAACATCAAACATGGGGTAAAGAGAACACTAATGCATTCCCCAATTCTCATCAATGAATGAACCTCTCTCATGCAACAGAGGGCCAGGAACACAAAAGGTCACAAATGGCCTAAGTGTAGAAAATAAGAGTCTGCAGCGTGTGGGTCTTTGGACGGGACTCCTATATTAAACTCCACCAACTCCAGGCTCAGGGACCGTTGCAGAAGAGTGGGTGGCAAAATTGTTTGAGGCAGGGAGGAGTGCGTGACCATATGGAAATAGAGTCATGCAGGCTCCTGGGACCCTGTTCATATGAACCTACACAATGGTGTCAGTATGCACAAGACCCAGACAAACCCAAGCAGACAAAACCCAGCACAGAACTGTGGAAATGGGCAGCAGACCCCAATCTTAGTCTAAGAATTATTCGCAGCCGATTACTGCTGGGGGAGGAAGAGCTGACCTTAAAGGGAGGGACTTTGGGTAGGCTGACTAGACCCAGTGAATGAACTTGTACTGAGGGATGTCTGGGGATACTAGCTTGAAAGAATGGACCTTGGCGCAAATGACAGAGTGTATAGATTCCGAGGGGAGGGGACTATGAGAGTGTGCTAGTGGGAGAGGGGTGTAAAGATGGTCAAGACGCTCTGTGTAAAATACACAAAGATTCAATAAAAATTTACCAAGAAAACCCCTAGGATGACTTCAGATTCTCTCTAATTTCCTTAAAAAGATTGTCAGCAAATTTACTCATTTTTGTAGAATGATTTTGGAACCTGCCACTTTGCTCAAAGTGTTTATCATTTCTAGAAGTTTTCTAGTGGAATTTTGGGAATCTATTATGTATAATATCATGTCATCTGCAAATAGGAATAATTTGAGTTTTTCATTTCTAATTAGTACTTCTTTGATTTACTTCTCTTGTCTTGTTGCTCTAGTGAGATTTTCGAGCACTCTATTGATGAGGAGTGGGGACAGCGGTCAGCCTTGTCGGTCTCCAGACTTTAATGGGAATGATCCAAGCTTTTCTTTTTCCATTTAGACTGATGTCTGTGGTGGCCTAATAATGGTGGGGTGTGTCCCCTCCAGTCAAATTCCTTCTAGGACTTTTATCACGAATGCATGTTGACTCATGTAAGATGATCATGTTATTTTTGTCTTTAAGTTCATTTATGAGATTTATTGCATTTATTGAATCAGAGAAAGAGTTTAGGGAAATCTTTCTTTTAACAATAGCCTCAGAAAACAAAATATCTAGGGATAAATCTAATCAAGGACAATACAGGCCTATTTAAAGAAAACTTTAAATCTTTGAAGAGAGAAATTGAGGAGGATACAAGGAGATGGAAAGACCTCCTGTGCTCATGGATTGGTAAGATCAATACAGTGAAAATGATGATCCTATAAAAGGCAATTTACAGAATCAACACAATCCCAGTCAAACCCCCCATGATATTCTTCATAGAAATGGAAAAACCCATCTTAAAATTCATAGGGAAATGCAAAAGACCTCAGCTACCCCTAACAATCCTGAGCACAAAGAGCAATAGCAGGGGCATTGCCTCACCACACCTCGATCCGCATTACAGAGCTATAATCATAACAACAGCACTGACACAAAACAGACTTCTAGATCAATGGAACAAAGCTGAAGATCCAGACATGAGTGCACACAATTACAGTCAGCTGATATTTGACAAAGGGACCAAGAACACAGACTGGAGGCAAGAGAGAATCTTCAACAATCTATGCTGGCAAAACTGGATCTCCACCTGTAGAAGAATTAAACTAGATCCTTATCTATAACTTTGCACCAAAGTCAACTCCAAATGGATCAAAGAGCCCAATGTTGAAACTGATAGAATACACAGCCAATATCCTTCAAGATATAGACACAGAAAGAACTTTCTAAATCAGACATCAGATGCTCAGAAATTAAGGCAAACAATGCACAAATGGGGCCTTATTCAGATAAGTAGCTTCTGTACGGCAGTGGACACAAGCAGCTGAGTGGAGAAGAAGCCTAGAGTGGGAGAAAATCTTCACCTTCATCTTGCAGAGGACTAATATTTACAATATATAAAAACCTCAAAAAATAAGGAAAACAAATACCCAATTAGAAAATGGGCTCTGAATCTGAATAGAGAGATAAAAAGAATAAATAACAATGGAGAATAAACCCCTTGAAAAGTGCTCAACATCCTTAGTAAATAGGGAAATGCAAATCAAAACCACTTTAGGATTTCATCTTACCCCAGTGAGACTAGTTAAGATCAAAAAACAAATGACACCAAATCCCGGTGCAGAGACAGACAAAGGGGAACCCCACCTCCTGTTGCTGGGATTGCAAAATGGAGCAACCGCTCATTATGGAGAACTCTTTAAAAATAAAAATACACCTGTCATGTAATCCAGTCACAGACTTCCTTGGCATATACCCAAAGGACTCATCCTATTGCAGAACACCTGCACATCCATGTTTGTTGCTGCTCTTTTCACAATAGCTAAGAAATGGAAACAACCTAAGTGTCCCTCAGCTGATGAGTAGATAAGGAAAATGTGGTCCATTTGCACTATGGAGTTCTACTCAGCAGTAAAGAAAGATGAAAGCATGACATTTTCAGGAACTAGAAACTGTTCTGCTAAGTGACCATAACACAGACTCAGAAAACCCACAAATGTATTTTCTCTCTCATTCGTGGATCTTAGGTCCCAGTCCTTGAATGTGTGTGTATATCCTGATGTAACATCCTGAGCCAGGGGAACGGAAAGGAATCATGGAGATAAAGGAGGAAAAGGCGCTCAGGGAGGGAGATGGTCAGAGAGAGGTGTTACTAAGGGAGAAACGGGGAAAGGGGGAGGACACTAACTGTAGAGAGAAGAGGAAGGGTTATACAGGGGAGGGAGAGGAGAGACAGATAATATTTAGATATTATAAACCAGAGGGAAATGTACCAGTTCAAAATCCTACTGAAAATACACACACCATAATAGACAAGTGCATGTGAAAGGCTAAAAAGTCTATAAAACAAAAAACCGTGCCAGGGAAGAGAAGCCTTCCTTCAAATTATTGGTCAGGGTGCTCCAAGAGACCTCCAAAATGATGAAGGCTATTGCCACAGCCTTTGAAGTCTCCCAGAACTTGAAGGGAAGAACCTGTTGTTGAAGTTTGGTGAAAAGAAATGAGACTTGACATGACAAGATTTTACAAATTTTTCAGAGGGACCAAATATATCTAAGGAATAGTAAATATTAGCATTATGATGAACAGAATGAAGACAGTAAAACTCTGTGACTTGACAGAAGGGTTTGGAGCTCACTGGAGATCAAACTTTTAGTGACTGAAAATAATTCAGAGGATTTTATTTTAATCAGGGTATTAAACTCTTCTCATAATGGAACCTCCATCTTTATTTCTGCAAATCTTAAGTATATTCTCAAAGAAAATATATTCATGGAGATGCTGCAGAGTGCTCCTTTGTACTATTCCTAGAGTTTTTGCATTGTTACTCTTTGAAGGAGACCTGAAACTCCAGTTACATAAATACAGCTTTGCAAAATGAGGCCTCTATTCCGAGATTTTTAGTGACAACTTCTTCTTACTAGTATTAGAATAACAGCAGCAGAACATAGCTGCAGGTGACGATTTAAAAGGATCCCAAACACAAACGCAAGGAGGCTTTTCCTTTTTTAGCAAATGTGATTATGTGTATTATCTCTAGAGCAGATTTCTCTTTTTCTGTAAATATAATTCCTGGAAGTGCTGGCTTTATGAGCAACTACAGAAGGGACTCAGTTGGAGCTTCAGCATCACACCTGATTTAAGAGAATCAGGAAACTTTGTACATCAACAACATCTGCAGCATTCTGCAAAGTAGGCAAGACACAGTTCAACTGCTATGAACATTTAGGGATTTGCTCCTATAACTATTCTACAATGTTCAACATCACTGCCTCATCATGAAATGTCCAAAATCAATACTTTTCTATATTTCAAAGTGATTTTACTTAATCTGAAGAATTATAAAAAGTAATGAAAAGATTTCTAGGAAATAGATTTCCTCTGGTTTTAAAGTTCAGGGAAGGGATACTGTTCCTTTTGGGTACTATTCACATGCATCTTTTCATTTCAGATATGAAGACGAATTCTTTGATCTCTCTCCATTGCTATTTTGAAAAACAAATGACTTTGGTATTCCTAGCCTATTTTAGCTGAAGTAGAATCACTGTCATACATAGAAATCACGTGTGCTCTAAATAGTATTAATATATACATTCTAGTGACTGGGTGAACATGGAATCACAGTGGGAAACTGGGAATGCCATATGCAGGCTGGATCTATGCCAAGGCCTGCAGCAGTTAATTTGGCAGTTAACCTGTCTGGGCTCTGGTGCCTGGATAGTTCCTGGAAGAGTTCAGATGTCATATGTGGGGGTTTTGGATGAAAGCAACACTGTATTGGTGGATTTGAACAGAGCAGATTGCTCTTCATGCTGTGGACAGACCTTTTGTGATCACTTTGAAAGCCAGCACAGAACAAAAGATTGACCTTCATGCACTGGAGGGAATTCAGTGACCAAGGGACTGCTAACAGCATGAACTCTTTCCTGTGTCTTCAGCTAGCAAACTAGCCAGTGTCCATAAGTTTACTGTAAATCTCCCTGAATATATACAGGTTTGATTGGTTCTGATGGAAGAATCCTGACAGAGTCATTTAAAGAACAAAGGTTTAACCAGGATCACCTGGTTTAGGACTTTTTCTAGTCCATTAGTCAAAAACGATTGACAGTACCTCTGAATCACTTAGTTCTTATGACGTGACTGCGGTGGAGAGGAGACCGATGTCTCATCTTGGACATTCTGTATGAGGCAGCTGAGGGTAAGTCCTGGAGCCCCACACTTCACACCACAGCAGAGACCTCATTTGACTCAGATCTTACTCAGTTGAAGTGTCACATGAGGAATCCTTAGCAAATCATGTAAAATACGGATCTCTTCCATTCTTCCATTTCTGCAGACTGGTGGGAATTTCGAATATAAATGTAAATTTAACCCTTTTTCATTTACAGAGGACAGGAGCATAGAAGGACTCTTACAATTTCAGCATCAGCCTTACAATCAAAACCTGGACTGGTTTCATGAAGTTACTGTTTGGAATTGTATCAAGTCCTGTGTGGACAAATAAATATTCCCTGCCGTACTGTTCTTCCCAATAACTTGTGTTTGCGGTTTGCCTCTGGGGATGAAACATTCACATCAGCGCAGACGGTGGCTGCAGCAACTCCTCTGGAGTCTTTAGAAGGGTTGTGTAACCACTCCGTCCCCTGGGCTCCTCAACCACAGAATATAAATAAATGAACTCATTCAACAGAGATAACACGACAATAACTCACACAGAACTCTTAGCACAACACACTGCAGGACTACACACCTTACTGTCAGCCCACAGATCACCTGGTTTAGGGATAGTTTCTGGTCCATTACTCAATTACTGTTGGCAATAGCTCTGATAGGTGGGTTGTTTTTTTTCTTTGATACATGGAATTTTAAGACTCAGAAAATTGTTTCAAAATGTTTACTAGTACTCACATGGAGATCATGAGAGGCAGTAAAGACAAAATTTAATTCAGATCTAATCAAAATAACTTGAATTTCACTTTGCAGCTCGTTGCCAGTTTCTATTCTGTGGTTTGTTATTTGCTACTTGGAAAATTATGAGAGAAAACTATGAGAGAAATTGTACTTTTCTCTGGTTAACCTTCCTCCTCAACTTGACAGGATTTAAAGTCACCTGGGCCAGGCACAGTGGTGCAGGCCTTCAGTCCCAGAATTCAGGAGGCAGAGATAGGCAGATCTTTATGAGACTGAGACTAGCTTGTTCTACATAGTGAGATCCAGGCCAGTTGTGGCTATTGAGACTCTGTCTCAAAAAGAAAAAGAAAACAAAAAAAGAAAAAGGAATGAATTATGATATTCTCTTATAAAAACATTATTATCACCAAAAATCTGGGGGTAGAGAGATGGCTCAGTGATTAAGAGCACTGGCTGCTCTTGCAGAGGACCTGGGTTCAGTTCCCTTCATACATATGGCAGCTAACAACTCTCCCAACTCCAGTTCCAGGGGATCTGACACAGTCTTCTGACCTCTGTAAGTACTGCATGGCACAGGTGTACTTACACACAGGCAAACCACTTATACACATAAAATAAGAATAATAAAACATTTTAAAATCATTTGGGAGAAACACCTCTGGGTATGTCTAGGAAAAATTTCTAGGGACATTTAACTGACAAGGAAAGATCTGCTCTGACTGTGACCTCTACCACCCCATGGGTTATGATCCCAGATTAAATAAAATGACAGAGGGAGTTAAGCATCTCTCTCTGCTTCCTGGGTGCAGACGTAACAAGCTCAGATGCCTGACAGCACTGTGACCATGTCTTCCCCGCCACTTGACAGACTGTATTCTCACATCAGTAACTAAAGGAAACCCTTCCTTCCCAAAGTTTCATTTGTTGGGCATTTTGGTTCACCACGGAGCACACTGCTCTGCCTTTATTTCCTCTGCATGATACTTGAAACCCTGGTGCTGTCACAGTCTGGAAGTGAGAAGGGTCCTCTGGTTGTTAGACCATGGGGCAGAGTGAAATGGATGCTTAGGGAATCTTGGTCCCTGCTGATCCCTTTGAAGAGAACTACAATCCCCACCTGTTAAGCTTAGCTTTGAGATGCGTGTCCACTCCCCCTGGACAGCATTTGTCCCTTGATGCCATCACCAGGAAGCTTTGACTTACTGCTTGTTCTTCTCTTCCTGTCTCTCAGATTTGAGAACTCAATCAACTCAGGAACCATTGAGGAGAGTTGTTTAAAATTCTACACACATGGTATTGTAAGTAATGAATCCTATCCTAACATATACTGGACAGGTGTTGGGTAAACAGTGTCAAATGTGTCTCAACTTGTCTGCATTTTAGTTATAACATTAATAGAAATTTCATGTAGAACAAAAATCTTGAAAGTATTAGTCTATCTCTATTTCTCATAAGTGTGGAGTGATTTTGCATGTAATCACATACCTCTCAAAGTCAGGAGAGTATACTGTTGGTCCTCTTGGATGTGTCTAGCCATGCTGTCACTCTGTGACTGCCACCATCCTGTGTTAATCCAGGAACCATTGAGTAGTATTTACAGACTGATTCTTTGTGACACACAAATCTGTTATTCTCAAATACAGAATTTTGCTGCCAAGATAAATAAGAAATGTCCCTATTATCAGCAGTGAGATGGAAGATTCTTGCACTTTCCAAACTCTAGCACAGTACTGCTGTTTTTTAAAGGCCTTGTCTTACGTCAGTAATTCTGTCTTATTTTGTTAAATTAGCCTACATTTTTGATGTATTAATTTTGATTTTATGCATATGAGTGTTTTGCACGTATAGACATAAGTGTGCCCATTCAAGCAATGGCAGCAGAGTTCAGGAGAGGGCACTGAATCCTCTGCAACTGATGTTAGGGACTGAGGACTTTTATTAGCCACGTGAGTGCTGGGAATTGAACCCAGCGCCTCTGCAGGAGCTCTCTGTGCTCTTAACCACTGAGCCATCTCTCTAGCCACTATTCTATATTTTTTAAGGAAAAGTAGGCCTGTATTGCCTGGAGAGTCAGACCAGGTTCACATACATGGCAAGAGGATGTCCTTACTGCTCATTAGAGAATAAGCATTGTGTAGAAAACACATGCCTGCTCCAGGAAGCTGCTGGCATGACTCTAGGCTGAGACAGAGTCCTGCTGTGGACAATGGGCATGGAAAGACTTTCCTAGAACAGAAACACAGGCACCCTCATCTTTAGAAGGAAACAAACTCAGATATGGAAGTAGAATACCAAACGCAAAAACAAACAACTCAGGGTGGGAAAAAAAAATCAACAAAACAAAGAAACCCTTTTGGTTTGCTTGGGAGAATTTCAAATAAATGTTTTTTCCATGAGACAGTAAAATAAGAAGCAATGTGACTCCTGGGCCCTGAAATGATGCCTACAAGGTGATTGCAGTACTTTCATACTGAATGACCTACAAGGCAAGAGGCAGCCCAAAGCCAGCTGCAGAACGTATGTCTGTTCTGAGTGTTACAAAGGCTTCATCTCAGAATAAGGTAAATTCTGAAACTGAACCTACATTCTGTTATCGAAGAGAGTCTATAACCATCCAGGATAGAAAACACTTTCATCAGTTTAAATCCCAAAGAAGAGAGAGGAGTGTCAGAGGAACAGAAGGGAGTCCTCCTGGTCAGGCCCAAGTCAAGCTGAAAAAATGAGGAGCCTTCTGAATATAACTTAGTTTGACACTTAACAATTTTTGGATTGGGCTCTTTTCACAACTCGGTGATTGTGTAACTGGAAAGACAAAGGTGCTTCCTGAGTTATCCGTCAGAACAACCGCTCCTTTAATGCAGTGCTCTGCCAAACCTTGTCTAACTAGCAGGAGATGCAAAGTTTTAAACCGATGACCTGAGAGGGAGCAAACAGATGGGAAGAATCAGGGGCTGGAGAGGACCAGAGGGAAACGTGTCTTCTGAAACTGACAGCACCACGGCCCTCTGGAACTCAGCAGCTGTGGAGGCCTACTGAGCAAGATCAAGTCGCATAGAGTGGGAAGGGGTTACGACCCTTAACTGAGGACCCGTGGACAGTTGTGGCTTCTTGGGAGGGAGTCAGTCACATTAAAGGTGAGGCTCCCGATAGGGCGATGGTATTCCAGGAGACTGTGCCTACCCATATGCCCAAGAGTGGGGGCCAAAATGGAGTCCACAGATTATTAAATCTACAAGAAAGAAGACACAGGTTGGACAGGCAGGTAGAGGGTGGGTCTGTGAGGGTTAGATGTGGGATTGGATATAGTCAAGATACACTTATGAAATTCTCAGATAATTAATAAAGGTAATTTTAAAAACTCTAGTGACTGCTGTGCCGTACAGGGGATGTTAAGCACCTCCCTCCCCTCCCCCCCCCACCTTGCCTCAGTCTCTCCTGAAAGTCAAGTTATCCTTTTGAGTCAGGGAGGGAGTTAAAAAGTTGTCAGGTCATTCTTACTGATAAATGTTTTGTCCAATTGCATCTCTTTCCATAAATATTGGAACTGGGTTAAGGGGACAGATTCTGTATTTTTAAAAATTACCTGCCATGTATTTTTCCCCAAATACAGGTGGCAGCCTCTGTTAAAAGTACACAATCCATCAAACTAATGAGTGCCGGGGATGGGACCAGCTCTTAACAAAGACACATGCCTCAGCGGGAAAGGCGCAGAGTAGAGGAACTTTAGGAAGTGGCCTTCTCTGTGGCCACGTGGGTTTGGCTCTCACCACAGCGTACACACTGGGCCCACTGACCTCATGACAGTTTAATGCTCTCTAAGGGGAAGGATCATATTACTGGATCAAAATCAATTTTATTTATTATGGTTAAAAGAAAAAAATATATTTGCTTTGCCACAAATAGGAGTTTGATAGCCCATCTCAACCCAACCCAATCATCTAAACCTCTGGTCTTGCTGAAGCTTGGAGAGAGGGGGTCTCTAGGAAACCAAGGGAGACTCCTTCAGCTTTTGAACATGGTCAACCACTGTGAATTCTGCATTAATATGAAAATATTTCCTGAACGGGAAGAAGCTCCTTGGCAGCCTTTTCTAACACCTCACGAGGAGCATAGGAGGTTTTAGAAATGCCTATTACAGTTCTCTTGAGCAGGGCGCGGTAATGCATGCCTGTCATCCCAACACTTTGGAGGCTGAGACAAGAAGACCATCATGAGTTCAAGGTTAGAGTGGGCAGTGTAGCAAACCCTAGCCAAGACTTGGCTGTAGAGGGAGAATGTCTCATCACATACACACATGAACAGACATACAGGGGTGTGCACACACACATATACATACACACGCACACACATACATATACACACACCTATACACATGAACACAGAGGCACATGTGCACACACAAACACACATATACACATACATACACACAGCTATTTCACAGGACTCCTTATTCAAACAAATAGAAGTTTAATATTAAGACAGACATAGAATTGGTGCCCCCAACTGTCTAATTAGTGCACCTCTCAACTCCCACCAGAGAAGCTTCTTGTAGTAGATGGTAATTAACACAGAGACCCGTAACTGGTCAACCTGCAGAAAACAAGGGACTGCGGAGTTCTCAGCTCTAAATGGGGTACCTGTATTGCACCCTCTCCTCCCAAGGCTCAGGGATCGTTGTGGAAGAGCAGGCAGAGAGAGTGTAAGAGCCAGAAATGGTGGATGAATTCAAGGAGACTATGTTATCCAGACACAACAGGGTAATTATACATATTAACTCAAGCACTGTGACAGCATGCATAGGACTTATGGGAACCGAAGTCAGATCAAACCTAAGCATGGATGGGGTGCCCAAGCTCAGGAACTATTGGTAATTTATAGCTCTAGGGAGAAAGTCAGTTTTCTTAAAAGCGTGATTCTGGGTAGGTTGGCCAACCTCCAGGCATGGACCTATACCCCAGAGCATTTGGAAAATACAAATTAGACTTGATACGTCTTTAAAAATAATGGGTGACATGGAGCCATTATGGAGGCAGTGAAGGGGACGAGGAAATGGAGCAGGGTCAGACACGGATAAAAATACCTCGTAGGAAGTTCTCAAAGGATCAGACTTATTTTTAAAAAGAATAATAGAATGGTTCTTTACTGGAATCAATCTGGAAAACAGTAAATTTTAATGGAAATTGTTCTTACTAAATAATCACAGCATTGTAATCGCAGAGCATTCATCCATGGAGGGACACGTGCTGGGCTAATTTCCAAATAAGTATCAAGGAAGGTGGGTCATTTTCTATCCCATGTTTTAATAATTAATGACATCAGTTCATATATTTTCACCAAATACATTTCATCATTTTCAAAGTCATATTGTACATAAAAAGATATAAGTAGTAATCGGCTTGGTAAATAACTGAAGTTAAAATTACTGTTATTATATTTAGAAAGCCAGAGCAAAAGCCAGAAAAAGCATGAGATGATGCCTAATGGGGCTCGTGACTCAGGGCTAAACAGTATCCTTGACTTCTTCACCAACATGTCAACAGAGTCAAGGACGGATGATCATGTGTTCTGTGTGTTCACAACATGCCATACTTTATCCGAAGTGTTTATCATTGAACGATGTTCACCACACTCCTGGAAACAGGCATTCCTATCCCACTGGTGAGCAGGTGAGGGACCCACGGTGCACAAAGTGAGGACACTGAGCGATCCACACGGTGAAAAGGGAGGGGAGCAGGTTAGGATCAGACCGGCCCAGCACGGGATGCAGGCTCCTTCTCTGCTGCGGAGCTGGGAGCCAGGGGTGCATCTTCTCCAGGGCTTTCTTCGAAAGCTGGGCTGAGAGGAGGGAGTGTGCCCCCTAGCTCCCTGATTCTTCTCAATCAAGATTGCTTTTCTAATCCTCAGTTCCATGGACTTCACATCGTAACGTCCATCTAAGATGACAACTATCTCTTTTGTGCCTTAGACCTAGGAGTGCAAACACACGCATGGACTCAACCCACACCATAGGCCATGGAAAAGATCACTGATGCACACAGAGACATCTTTTCCAAGGGGAATGGACTGAGGCAAGGAGGGGAGCTGGTCAATTTCCACCTCTTTTTCTTTAAGACATTTATATTTGCAATTTTTAAATATTTATTTTATGTGTGTGAGTGTATTACCTGCACGTAAGTTTACTGGGGACATGCAATGCCCACAGAGATCAGAAGAGGACATCAGATCCCCTGGAACTGGAGCTATGGGTGGTTGTTAGTAGCCATGTGGATGATGGGATTTGAATCCAGGTCCTCTGCAAGAATAGCCAGTGCTTTTAACCACTGAGCTATCTCTCCAGCCCCTACATTTGCAATTTAAAAATTATATCTGTTTGTGTGTGTGTGTGTGTGTGTGTGTGTGTGTGTGTGTGTGTGTGTTTTCTAATGTCCTTGAGCTGGAGTTACAAGAGGTTGTGATCTACCTGATGTGGTTGAAACTCTGGTCCTCTGGAAAATTATTCCCAGTGTCCTTAACCTTCAAGCCAACACTCCAGCTTGCTCCCTCCCTCCCTCCCTGCCTCCCCTCTCTCCCTCCCCTACTTCCTTCCTTCCTTCTCTCTTTCTTTTCTTCTCTCTTGTTTTGAGTAAGGGCTCATTATGGTGTCCTGGATGGCATGGAGACCAGGGTGACCTCAGACTTACAGAGATCCACCCGCCTCTCCCTCCTGAGCGTAAAGATTCTTCTGGTACCAATGTATCAAACACCCCTGGAGAACCCAGGGTCAAACAGAACTTCTGTCCACTCTTCATCACCACACATATTATCTAGGTCATTTCATCCTGTTATAATGAAATACTTTGAGTGATTTATGAGCAACATACATTTCTCACAGTTCTGGAACCTGAAAAGCTCAAGATCTAGGTAAGGACAGCTTCTCTGTCTGGACAGGGCCTGTTTCTGCCACAGGGTTGCCTTTGGATGCACCCTCAAAGTATAGAGGGACCACAGAAGCAGTACTGTTTAGATCATGACTGAGAACTTTTTTGTTAACTTATCAGTGCCAAAATTTTCTCCCCGAAGAGATATAAACAACATCTACACCCTTTACATAAGGTTCCAGGGGCAATCCAAAGTAAGATTCCACCAAAGTTCACCCTGGGAAAACATTGAGTTGATTAGTTCCAGAGCAGCAGGGTGAGTGGCAGCAAAGCAGGCTTGGAAGGTCTGTGTGGACCACGATGACGGCATGCTTCCCCGTGGTCAGAGAGATGGAATCTTCTTCCACCTTTTCGCCATCACATGTCCTGAGCCCCAGAAGCTACATGCAGTTAGGGCGGATGCGTACAAACGACTGGGGGGACGCCCAGGCAAGGCTCCATTGACCCGTCCTCCTTAGAGGAGTGTCCACAGTCCACAGCCCATGTGGTGGAGTCTCACAGCTAGGAAGGCTGATCTCCTGAATACGGAGGTTGTTTGGCTCTGAGGACTGTGCCTCAGGACCCATGTTTCAGGTGACTGCATTTTATATTTACTGATGCAACAGAACAAGACATTCTGTCATGTGCACAAGCAGAAAAAGGGATGATTAAGCTACCTAACACCAGTTATTGCACACATGGGTCATTTACTTGGTGTGTCGTATGAGAACACTGGCAGTGGACTGTCTTCTCAGAGCCTCTCTTCATTGTTCAAATGAATCACACTTCCCACTGGAGCACCCTGGGTCACACCTTCAGCGTTTGCCTTGTTCCGACTCATGAGCCTACATGCTATTTGTCTACCTCATTTATGTTGGTGTGGAGCTATGAGCACTTATTTCTAAATGTTCAAGCTTTTGCTTGGCTAATGATTTCTGCCTTTAATAGAAATAGGGTTTTTGGAAAGACCTGCAGATTTGCATCATGCCTTTCAGGCAGATGGTCTGGGATTCCAGCTACAGGCATCTACAGAATACATGCACGTTATTATCTTAGCCCCCACAGCTATCTCTAGGACCACTTCCTGTGTAAAGCACACTTTAGAATGATCCCAACGAGCCCAGTACGGAGCCTCAGCCTGAAGCCTCAAGAGTATGGAGTTGAATTTAGTCAGTGTAAGTCAAGGCTTGGGAAGGTGTTCCTGGTCTGTGGGACATGCTGTGCCTGGTGTGGGACATCCTGTGTCTGATGTGGGACATGCTGTGCCTGGTGTGGGACATCCTATGTCTGGTGTGTGACATCCTGTGTCTGGCATGGGACATCCTGTGTCTGGTGTGGGACATCCTGTGTCTGGTGTGTGGGGCATCCTGTGCCTGGTGTGGGACATTCTGTGTCTGGTGTGTGGGACATCCTGTGCCTGGTGTGGGACATCCTGTGTTGGATGTGGGACATCCTGTGTCTGGGATGTGGGACGCCCACTGCCTCTGTTCATCCTCACTGCCCATCCCTGAAGAGCTGAGCAGAGTAGCCGCTGGAGGTCTTGAATGTGCTCTGGAGAAGAAAGTGCTAACAGATAGCCTTGGCTACTCACATGACAGTAAAGGAAGGTTTGGCAGGAAATTACAGAGCACAGCAGGGTGCCCTGGTTAGAACAAAATGTTTTTATGCAAATTGTTGCCATGGGGATGGGTTGCATGCTGACACCCCACCCACACTCATCATGCAGGTTTATTTCCTGACCAGATGAGGTAGGTTTTTTTCTCTTTCCTAATATTTTAGAAATAGAACATGAGATTATTTTCTAAACAATTCCATGAACCGTGTTAATGGATATACTAAATCATGACTTTGCCTTTGCCAGCAAAAGGTGGGCTGATAATGAAAAACTTTCCTTAAAAATTCTTTTATTTTGAATTAATATTTTACTATATTTAGCCCAGCCCATGGTTTGTATCAGAAAGCAAAACATTTTTATATGCATTATGATAATCTCACTCAATATAATCTACCAAGCTCTGATCTTGCACCAATATGTGTTTGGGGACTGAATTCCTTGCTTCGTTTAGGAAGAGGTTAGATCGGCCTTATGTTTAAACAAACACAGACTGAGATTTCCCAGCAAAGCAAGAGGAAGTTCACAGGAGAAGTGAGAAGTGACTTCCCACGGCACAGACTCCCCACTGCTCGGCACGGGCACTGACTTTGAATCCGTCCATTTGTTTGCACATTATCTGAATAATGTAATATTAATGAAACGGCAGGCTCTAGATTGAAATGCCATGGATTCAGACTCCAGGTCAGCTCATCAAGAGTACTGTGATTTTAGATCAGCCCCTTGATTCTCTTTGTAAATGAGGCTGCAAACAGGTACCTTACCCTGAGCTCTCATTCTCCATATACCCAAAGAGAGCCCTGGATGTGCCCAGAGTGGACTTGGAATCCCACCATGTTGGATTTCAGTAATAAAGCTACGTTCTGTCCCCCATGATTCTGTCTGCTTTTCATCTCTGGTCTAATAACTCCTTCCTGGTCGAAGGGTTGCAGGGAATGAATGATATCCAGATTCCCCATAAATACCCGGTGAAAAGTCAGTTAGATAATGTAACAGTACAGAGTGACCAGGAGAAGCCACTGAGGCTTAAAATCCCAGCAACAACCAATGGTCAACGTCGGAGAACCCAGCCTCCTGGCTGGCAGGTTGTCTTCCAATTCAGCTACCTACAAACCACAGGTACAGATGGATTTGCCTGGTCCACGTGACACTTGAAAAATAAGGAAATTAAAAACTATTCTTAAAAAATTTCAAAAACCATCCTTATAACTCAACACAAGGACTTGAACTAATGCCCTGCAAACTCGGTGGCGATCGCGCAGGCCCCGGCTCTCCCTGCCTGTCTTCACTTTGCCCAGTTCACCCAGTTATCCAGTGGTCCATTTAGGTTCCTAAATTTCCTACTTTAGTGAGCGATTCTTCTTGCCTAGCTCTTCACTCTGTGTGTTTTTCAGGAGTATTACACCTCTGCAATTGGTCTCCTTCATTAGAGAACCTTAGGAGGTGGGAAACAGATTTTCAGGTGAAGTTGATGCAGATATGGCCAAAGAGTTGATGTGTAAAGTTATTCCAAAGAAAGAACTGAGAGGATTCTGTGGACTGACTGGAAGGGAGGAAGGGGAGGAAGAGAAAAAATATAAAAACAAAACAAGACAAAATCTGCAGTTATTCGTCTCACTGGAAGACAGGTGCTGGTAAAAGCAATCACATAGACTCAAGTATAGAGGTTTCCAGCTTCCTTTTCAAAATTAACTGTGTTCTTTGAAAGTTTCATGCATGTATATAATGCATGATGAATACTATCACCCCTCTGTGTCTCCACTGATGCCCAGCCCTGGGAACACCCACCCCCATCCTCCTACAAATCCCTGTCTCAAGTTCATGTCATTTTGTTTTGTTTTGTGACCCATGGAGATTAACTAGGATCTATGTCACACTCATGTGGACCTCTGTTTCATCTTTTACATGGTATAATGACTTGTCCTTCATTAAATTGTTATAGAAAACAGATGAGACGGGGGTCTCCTTTGAGGAGTGTAGTGAACATGCATGTTTCAACTTAAGGAAATTTTCAATAATCATGAAAGCTTGACAAAATCTATGCAAGAACTAATCGACAGTGATAACATATGAGTCTTCAAGTGAAAGATACATTTAGTCCCAGCTTTGCAAAGAGGCTGCTTTAGTCCATGCACATCGAATTAAAGGAGCATGGATTAGTTTTTAGTCTCCACGTGGCTGCCAGCTTTGCACAGATCCTATCATGATTTTGCTCCCACTAACACATAAAGATTTACAATTTTCAAAACTACAGCTCAATAAACTGTTTTCCTGTCAACTTTTCCATGGGAAGTGATTGCACCTGGAACTTTAATGTACTGAATGATATCTATGAGAATCCCAAGCCATGTGTAGAAGCCCTTGGAGTGACACATCAATTGAAATTTCATGTGCACTGTAATGGAGTGGAATTGCTCCCGATTCTGTTTTTGGAATCCTAGAAGCCATGGAGTACACTGGGAATTTAATTCATTTAGACCAGCTCTAGTGAGGGAAAGGTTAGGAGCTCTCCTTAGAGAACACAGACAGCTAAGTGTACATCTGTCTTGATTCTCCTCAGCTCATTCTTTGTGGATGTGAATTTATAGGGGGGTGTGTGTGTGTGTGTGTGTGTGTGTATGTGTGTGTGTGTGTGTGTGTGTGTGTACGCAGAACAGCCAGACCCAGTAAGGGCTTAAGACACAGTGGAAGAAGGCAGCCGAAGAAGGTTCGTTACAGCCAAATGAAATGTGTTGACCAAAAGAACCACAGGCACACGTGATGTCTGGAGGTGGCTGCACTGCTCAGGAGAGTCAAGAGCCACTGGTCCTGTGAGACATCTTTCCTAACAGGAGTGGACCGGCAGTTACCGGAGCAAGGGAAATGACTGACTGTGCGAATGAAGCTCGTGCACACCGTGCTGGGAGATACTGTCTGAGCTCTGGCCTGTGGCGGTTGCTTTCTTGGAAAGCTAACCTACTGCTACAGTCTGTCTTTCCACGTTTCGTCCACTCTGCTTGGTCGCTTTTTTGTCAACTTGGCAGACCCCTTCTCACCTACTCAAATGGGTCTCAGGCCCTATGTCTTTTATGAAACTTTCCTCATCCCCCCACCAGAATGTATGGGTAGCTTCCCCTGACCCTCGTTTTTACATGTAGCGTGCAGACTTCCTGGCTATAAATCATTTCCCTTGTGAGCTCTGGAATTACTTCTAACTTTAAGCTTTTATAGTTCAGCCCAAGATTATATTGATCTTTATATCTGCCAAATCTATTACAGTGTCTAGAATAAGTCTATTTTGAGTAAGTTAGTAAATAAAATAAAATAAATTTTGTTGGGAGCTAGAGAGATGGTTTAGTGGTTAAGAGCACTGAATGTTCTTCCAGAGGACCGGCGTTTGATCTCCAGCACCCACATGGCAGCTAATAATCGTCCTTGCCTCTAGTTCCAGTGGATCTACCTCCCTCTTCTGACCTCTGTGGGCACTGCATGACATGATGCATTTACATACATGCAGGCAAAACACTCATGCACATAAAAGTAAATAAAAATTCTTTAAAATATTTAGCTATATACTTATATGTATATGGAACAGGATTTCTATATTTCTGTATATTAAGAAGAGATTATATACATATATATGTGAATATATATATATATATATATATATATATATATAAACAGTCATAACATAAATCATTTGATCAGTCAGGAGACTATAGAACTACAGTTCTCACTTTATAGCCCAGGTTGACCCATAGCCAAGATAGCCTCTAACTTGTGATAATCCTCCTGCTCCAACCTTCTGAGTGTTTGGATTTACAGACTTCAGCCACAAGGCCCTGGTGAGAACTGTAATCTTATGCATCCAACCAGGAATTTGGATAGTTGGGATCTCCTGTTTACTGTAACTAAGACCCTCAAGAGTATTAAACATTGGTGACAGGCTTAGGTCCCCTTTATAAGTTTTGGAGTTTGTAGTGCTTGGGTTTCAGGTCTTCACACCTATCCTTCAACTCTTCCGATGGAATACAAGCTTTAGGCACACAGAAGTTCTAGAATTTCTGTCCTTTCAGTAATTCCCTAACTATACCCCCATGACTTGGTCTCGGTTGCACATTTCTCCCTGTGCTGTACAGTCTGTCAGATCAGATGGCAATCCAATTCATTTTCTCTCAATAAACTCAAATTCCTGACTCGCCAAGTTCCTCCTAGGGAGATCTGGCCATGAGAGAGCAGAACAATTTTTATTCAATCAATAAGCAATTGCCAACAGATGTTTGTATAATCTCTGGTTTCCCTGGCAGACCTTGAAGAAACTTCATTTTTCTTTCTCTAGTGAAGCTCTTTGGAAGACCCTCAATAATATTTTGGGTTTGTTCTATTAAAATGAAATAAATGAATCTAGGGCCTCCTTTGGTCCTAGGAGAAAAGCTGTTGATTTATGACGTGGAAACGGCCAACTAAACTCTGGAGGAAGCCGACACAGTCATTTAACCTCTAAAGGAAAGTAAGAAACCCTTCATAACATATGTGCATTGGCATTTGGAAAGTGTTGAAAAATTAATTGGAAAGGATGTTTACTACTAAGACCCAAAAGAGTTAAGAAAAATAAGGTTACAGTTTTGATTATGACTAATAATTTTTATGGTACAGTATCCACAGCTCTGAATTATGCCTTCTTAACAGAGTCTTAAAATTAATAATGTCTTCTTAAATTTGCATTACACTTTTCAATTAAGTTACTCTTAGCATTTTAGAAGACACCAGTAACATTTGTGTCACCATAAAAGAACGATTGTTCTAATGGATGATTGGGGTGTTGATGAGGCGAAATTAATTCCATCAGGAAATGTCTGAAGTGATACAATCACATTCCGAGTGGCTCCTGTTGGAATGTGTCCCAATTCTATACTTTACTGTGTCATAAGGAGCCACGTGCAGTAAGCAAGTCTAAGGGCTTTCTGGTATCCAGCCACACCACAGAGCCTCTGTATCTGCCCTCAGAGATGCCCTTGGCAATCCTGTGTCTGGCCTCCTGCATCTAATACACAGGGCTCAGTTCTTACTTTCAACCCTACAATCCTTTCTGGTTGAGACTAAAGTAGATCAGATAAAAGGCAGGAATTAATAAAGAGCCTATATTCAAAATCCACGAGAAACAATATCTCTATTTAAGGAGCACTTGATGTATTTAATGGTCTGTCTACTCAAGTAATCACTCTAACAGGTAAGATACACAGAAAATCCCATAAGCAAAAACACAACAAAACAATGACAAAATCCCACCCACCCACAGATAACTAGAAAGGGAATGGACATGGGAAACCTTCATGAAAGTTTGTGCTTCATGGGTGAGCACACAATTGTGGATGAATGTGTTGTGTGAAATTGTCATATAATAACTAAAAATTACTCTATTGTTTTTAAGAAGAGATAGAATCCCTTCCACTTCTGACACGGTACTACAGCCACAGTTTCCAAAGCTGTAAAAAGGATAGAGCCAGTGGGATGTCCCAGGGTGACTTGTAAATCAGGAGGGTGTATAGCCTCCAAAGCTATACAGACTTTATGACAGGAAAGAGAATATGGATGCTAAATATTGTCTGAAGATAAATTCTCAAGAATTGGGTCATAAGATCCCAAACTGTAGGTCATTTAATTTTCCTGATCCATAGATGTCTTGCATAAAAATATTCTGATCTACACAATGCTTTGGTTTCATTGGATCATTTATACAAAGAGCTTTATAAATTATAGACACATACAGGAGTGCACAGGGCAGCTGCTTCTCTCTTGATAATGACATATTCATTCCATCCAGTTTAGTTTCTTCATAGCTTACATTCTTGCTCTCAAATATTTATCAATTCTGTGGTATCCTATAATTTTCAGAGGAAATAATGGGTGGGTTTGTAGAGGCTTTCTCTGGAAATTTCTTCCTCTTTCTTGTGTGGCTGGAGAATTTTGCTTGATTCCCCTCAGGACGGTGTCTAGGACACTGGCTCAAAGCTTCATTTTCTTTTTGCTCTCTAATACCGAGTGTGGTGCTTGGCTTCTGGTTTCTTCTAGCCTAATTTCCATTTTTTCCAAATATTTTCCCCAGTGCAAGATTGAAGTGGCTGTCATAATAGCCACTGCAGTGGTAAAAACATGCTGTTTTCTGGTTGGTCCTTCATGGTGCAGCCTGGAGAGCTATGGCCCAGGTTCTCTCTTCAGTCGCCACAATGGAAGACGGTATTCTTCATTTGGTCTTTTTTTTTAAAAGTGTTCCTTTCTAAAACTAAAGACCCTGTTGCTCAGACTGAACTTTCCAACTATTCTTACAGGTAAACTTGAAAAGCCACGGTATCCTTTATACAAGATGAAACCACCCACCTGCAGAGCCAGGCCTCTGTGCAGCAGCCTCTGAAGCCATCACATGAAACCTGAACCTCAGGGGTTCTAATGGGGAATTATTACATTGGAACCTTGCTAATTTATGTGAATGATAGGCAACCCTGTTAAACTGCTGAATTTCTCAGTGATAATTGAAAGAAGAGAAAGATTCTAAAAAGACTCAGCTGACACTGCCTCCTTCACAGGCTGTCTGCAAGCCCACAGGGGGGTGTCCCTACCCCATGGTCCTTAGGGAAAACAAATGAACCAATAAAAGCATTTTAAAACCATGATTAGAAATACCTGATGCCTATCCCAGACGTGTGCATATCTATACTCCCATATACTATATGGAAGAAAAAACATATACTAGATATATTATATATTCACAAAATATTTTATCATATTTCAGAATTGCATCTTTTAGTTACCTTGGTGGAACAGAAGTGACATTTGGTTCTTTCTCCCATAGTGCTTTGTTTATGCCCAAAATATGCCTTCTTCTCTACTTCAGCACCTGTGTTCCAAGCCACCCGTCCCCAGAGCCTGATTCCTCGTGGCGTTTACCACCAGGTCCCTGATCCCTGATAATGGACTTTTTCAGAATACCCTGCTAAGATATAAGCTACATATCTGCTGGCTACAACCCTCCAGTGGCCTCACAGATCACTGCAGCACAAGTCCAAGAAAGTACGATGGCCCATAGGCATCTGCAGTGAAGACCTCACTCCTTGGAGCTCCTTTACTGGACCCTCCAGGAACATTGCCTTTTCTGCTGGGTCCAGAGCACTGAGCACTCTCTTGTGTCAGAACTGTGAATTTGCTCTTGCAGTGAATGTGCTCTCCTTACAAAGCTGTGAGCCTGGCTATCTTGCCTCTGCTGTGCTAGGTCCTATCTCAGACACTACCCAGAGCTCTTCCTCTGGCTTTTATTTTGTCTTTTTGAAACAGGGTCTCCTTGTAGTCCCTGCTGACCTGGCCCTCACCATGTAGACCGGGCTGGGCTGGATCTCACAGAGATCTAGGACTAAAGGTGTGTGCCAACACACCAGGCTCTGAGTGTATTTTTAAAAATTATTTATTTTATGTGTATGGCTGTTTTACCTGCGTGTGTGCAAGTGTTCCACAGGCATGCAAAGCCTATAGAGGCCAGAAGGCAGCTCTGGAACCTTGAGAATTGAGTTAGAGATGTTAGCTGCCATGTGTGTGCTGAAACCAAACCACATTCACTGTGCTCTTGATTGCTGAACCGCCTCTCAAGCACCATGTGCTCTTTCTTAAGCAGTGAGCTGCCGCCCTGGCCCCCTGCGTGATTTTTATGGAGACTGCTCTCCGGCACCTCACTCAGGAGCCAGCAGGCTGAACAGACGCAGACACTTGTGTTCTGTTGTAAATACTTCAAATGGACACAAAAGCTCCAAAGATGTCATAGGCAACAGGCAAACGAACGTCATAGGCTTGCTCTAGTAAAACTTAATTTACAAGAGCATGTGATCAGATTTACTGATCCTAAGGTAACATATAAAGCAACTTCTTCATTGATCATGTTTCTGGTCAACCTTTTATAAAGCTTCTACAACAGTAGCGTTTGGTTCCCTGCAACAGTATGCAAAGCAGAGATGCCATTCAACACACTGCTCAGACACACAGGACAACACAGCATGTTTTGTCTGTGTGCCTGCACATGAAGGCAGCAGTTCCACTGTTCGGTGGGAAGAAGGGGTGCCTATCCGCACAGCCTGCCCCAGCTCCGCTTGGAAAATAGCTGAGGGTCATTGGCTACACTCACAACAATAATGAAGGAAGACCAGGTTCTGGCAGTCTGGTTCTAGAACCTTCCTTCTCCGCCTTCATGGATAAGTGTTCTTTTCCAAGTCCATCAGTCCCTCCAAGGCATCTGTGGTCTTCTTATCCTTATGTGTAAACCAAGAAATTTCTAGGTCTGTGAAAGATATGTTCCTCTGTGTCTGATGAAGGTGGGTGAAGTTCTAGAGAAGAACTGAAATGACAGGTTTGAAAGAGCCAGGGGTGTTAGCTTTCTGTCAGGCCTTTCTGTTGAGAGCATGATTCACGCAAGGAAGGGTTACTGCACAATAAAGCCACACACTTTCTCTGTATTACAAGTTGGTAATTTACAAGCGTAGGTTTGTGGGGTTCACATGATTTACTAATACAGAGTGAAGTAGCTGAGTGGAGCTCTGGTTACTGTTTCTCTCTACAGTGAGTTCATTTCATTTTATTTTGTGTCCGTATGTGTGTTTCTATGTTGATGGTATAACAGTGTGTGTGGAGGTGTGTGGAGGAGTGTTTGGAAGTGTGGTTGGTGGTCTGTGTGGAGGTGTATGTGTTGGTGTGTGGTGGTGTGTGTGGAGGTATGTGTGGAGGTGTGTGGAGGTGTGTGTGGAGGTGTGTGTATGGTGGTGTGTGTGGAGGTGTGTGGTGGTGTGTGTGGAGGTATGTGTGTGGAGGTATGTGGAGGTGTGTGGAGGTGTATATGTTGGTATGTATGTTGGTATGTATGTTGGTGTGTGGTGGTGTGTGTGTTGGTGTGTGGAAGTGTGTGGAGGTGTGTGTGTTGGTGTGTGTGGAGGTGTGTGGTAGTGTGGAGGTGTGTGTGTTGGTGTGTGTAGAGGTGTGTGGTGGTGTGGATGTGTGTGTGGTGGTGTGTGGAGGAGTGTGTGGGTGTGTGTGGAGGTGTGTGTGGTGGTGTGTGTGGAGACAGAGGTTGATGCCTTCTGTCTTCTGAGTTGTCCCCACTGTAGACATCCAGGCAGGGTCCTCACTTGAACTCAGAGGTCATAGATTGGTCGTTCTACTACTGTGCTGAGGGATACATTTCTGCCTCCTGAGGGCTGGGGATTCAGGCAGACGGCCACTCGCACACAGCATTTCTGTGTTTGCCAGGATCTGAACTGAGGTCCTCATATTTGCATAGCAAGCTACTGAGCATGCCATCTTCAGCTGGCATATTTTAAAGGAATCTGCTGACATTCTTTGTCCTGGTGATCCTGTTACCCATCCAATGTTTCTAAACACAGTGCTATGCTATTTTAGATTACTTTATAGTTCAAGAAATTATGATTCAAGTTTAGCATGTGCATATCATAATGACTTTTTAATCTAGGTGTGCAATAAAAGCAGTTTTTAAAAATAAATATACTAGAATTCATATTTTTTCAGAAAGTGCAACCATAAGACTTAACATATGCTATTTGTAAAACTATGAACTTGGGTTTTCAGAACCCAGGAGTCTTAGGGGCAGAACAGTGTGATTCCTCTGTCCCACCCTGCAGAATTGTAGGAAGATAGTATTTTAGACTTGAAGACTCTTTAGTGATTTTAATTCTGTCTTGTTTTGTGCAGATGAGAAATACAGGTCCTCCCTAGGAAGGATAAATGATATCCCAGGTGATGATGCAGTTTGAACAGTGAGCACAAGGCAGGCAAAGACACTGGGGCTTACTTTACAGAACAGCATGTGTGTGTGGAGTTCCCAGAAAAACTGAATTTGAAATGGAGCCCTCTGAAAAAGCTGATCAGATGTTCAGAGCTTCGGTGATTTTGGAGTTTGGAATGTTGCACAACTAAAGCCTAATCACCACTTATCAGGGACCATCTTTAGCCCCTTAAATAGCCTTACTCACCTTTGTTTCTGACATAAACGGAAACCTTTGGGATGTATTAACAAAGCCCTAGCTCCATCAACCGAAAGGCTGAGTGCCGTCAGACAGCAGCCCAGGCCCACAACTGGGATTTCTATTTTGATATAATCACTTAATATTTCCACCAGTGTTTGAAAACTGTCTTGATTTATGACATTTCTTTGTTCTGTTACTACAAAAACTTCGTGAAAATCCTTCCACATTGGAACATGGAACTTGGGGTAACCTGAGTCTGGTTCCCAGGCCCTGGTGGCTCAGATCTGGCTCGAGACTAAGCTGTCTCTTACCTCCTTTGAGATTAGAATTGTGCTTTTCCCTGGGCATGTGCATACTTCAGTTTACAGAGCAGAGCTGAGCAGGTGAAAGGGGCCCATGGAGAGAGCAGTGCTAGTCTGTAATAATGAAAACAAAGGAGGCATTCCTGGGCTGTGGAATGCTGCGGGCATCTCTGCATTTAGAACCAACGGAGCGGCTTGTTTCAGACTTCACCGGGACCTTTCAGTCTCAGGGTTAACATGTAGCTACAGAATGTGGGCAAGTTCCTTAATTTTTCTGTAACTCAGAGTCTCCCCTTATAAAATGAGGACAGCAATAGCCACTCACTTCTGGACTGACTGGCATATCATAAGCACCTTACACACAGATGAGAGCCCAAGGCAGATAGAAAGCAGCATTGTGGCAAGGTTAAGAATGGTTAAGTGTTAAGACTGCCCCTCAGGTAGTCTTGGTCCCTTTCCTGAGAGACAGTAAGGATCTGTCAGTGCTTATGTGCCTTGTGAATAGCTAACCTTCAGACAGCGTCTCAGGTCCCAGTGCAGTGTCTGCAGACCACCTCCCTCTCTGCTTTCCCTCCAACACCAAGGAGAGAGAGCAGGTGAAATCAACCTTACACATCTCCAGCTTGGGCTTCATCAGCACAATCCAGCAAACAATGAGGAAGGAAAGACATGCTGAGGAAGACTGCTCATCTTCTTAAATAATCCTCATTTCTAAGCATAAAATAAACTTAATTTTGGCTTATGACAGGGAAATGAGTAGTAAGGCGAAGTCACGAGGCATAACGTACTCACATTAGCTCAAGTTACTGTGTCATCATCACCCTTCTATTTCTGTGCTTGACCATCCAAGAGGTCTGACAGCACAGACTCGGACCCACAAGAGATTGCAGTCTGAACTTAGATGAGACGCTTTGCCTGGTGTTATTCATGAAAGTTTACTTTGTTTTCTGGGGCATTATGTCAGCTTTACAGACACAGCTGTCGAAAACTGAAGAAACAGCTCAGTGATTTAAGACAATGGGCAGAACATATTCTAATATGTTCTATATTAGAATAAGTTCTAACAAATGTTAGAGAAATTTATTTCTTACATTTTATATGCATTTTGTGTCTAATCTATATGTAACCCATAATATTGTCTCATTTTTCTATAAATAACAATTATCTTTTCTGAATCCTTATTGCAGGTGAGTCCTCTGGTCAGTTAAATATACACATACCCTGACTTTAGTCTTCGTGACATAATTTTAGTAGGAGAAAATCTGAACCCCAAAGGAAGGAGAGAAGTGGGGAGCGAAGCTGCGCCCACAGCATCGCTCGCCCTGATGCTCACCTCTTCCCTCATCTCTTCCCCCAGGCACCCCTCACAAAGCTGCTCTGTGCTAAGTTTACAGAGCAGATCCAACCTACCCAACAGGGCACCCTGATCTGCCTTTCTATCCCGGTGTCTGTGGCTCTCCTCTGTATTCTGCCATTTCAAATTTTATTTATATATTTGTTTTTATTTGATGTATATGGGTGGATCGCCTGGATGTAAGTAATGCACCTGTGTTATGCATTGCCTCCAGAAGCCAAGAGAGGACACTGAGCCACCTGGAATCAGAGTTATGGACAGCTGAAAGCTGCCATGTGGGTGCTGGGCATTGAACCTGGGTCCTCTGCAAAAGCAGCCAGTGCTCTTCACCACTGAGCCATCTCTCCAGCCTCTGTTCTGTTCACTGTCGATTACACTTCACTAAAGTTAATCTGTGGGTGTCTCCGCATGTGTTTCTATGTGGAAACCCATCAACTGCCCACATGCGTGCACGTGGACAGATAATGGTTGAAAGAGCTTATTTCTTTGTCTCTCTTTTCAGCTAGATTTCCACACGTGATTATCAGCTTTTCAAAGCAGATGCGATCCTTCTCAATCAGGAAATGAAAATATCAGTCTTTCAGAGCACCCTCAGGGAATATAACTTTGAATAGTCTGGCACCCATCCAAAGTGATGTGTATACATAATGAACAGGAAGACTGCCTATTAGCAGGACATTAAAACATCATTTCTTAACACTGATATACTAATCATTTTACATGTATGATCTTCTGTAATCTGCTTAGTGTGTGTGTGTGTGTGTGTGTGTGTGTGTGTGCTTTTTGATAGACTAGAATATTGAAACTTAGAAATGGAAGTAACTTGCTCAAAGACATGTAGCAGAACTCAAAACTGCACTGCATATTTTTGGCAAGAAAGTGTGGCCGTGTCACTGATCCAAACCTCCTATGGGCAGAGAGTGTCCCTGTGTTCTGTACTGTATCCATGGTCATTAGAGGGCTGTAACAGAGAGGCTGCCTGGGCACACAACGTTTCATGGCATGTTTCCTTGGTCTAACTTATGGTAACACTTGCAGTCAGGGAACTGAAGGTTACCCTTCTGGGGATGTGGCCATGTGGTTCCTGTCTCTGACTACCATGGTAGGCAGCTTGTCCCTGCTTCAGCTGAAAATGGTTCCCACTACAGGGGATGACCTGCCAATTTTATTGTGTCCACGTCCTAAGGATTTGTGTATAATTCACTGTCTTTCTCTATGATCTGGAAACACCTAGAAATTAGAAGGTCATCTGAGCACAACAAGAAAATAAATTTTTCTGTTAGGGAGTTGTTACTAAACTAAATTTTTTCCTGATACATTGATGCATGCTGCATTGTAGGTGAAAAAGTGGCAGGTGGAAATTTTTGCACCTCTAATTTATTGACCTAATGCCCTCGATCCTCTGTAACACCTTCATTTGGCAGAAATTAAACAAAATTTCAAAGAAAAGGACAACACAAGATGGGAGCTATTTCCAGGTTGAAACAGAAACAAAAGTATTATAAAGAAAGAAATCCTTCCAAGGAAGCACTCCATAAATAAAACATCAAACACCCAGGTAGAAGAACTCAATTAAAAGAGAAAGCACGTCAGTCTTCCCATGGAGGATGTGTGAATCATTGTTTGTTATTTGTACCTTGTTCTAGGTGCAGATATTTTCCTGTCCCAGGATGAATCCCATCTAAGAGGCAAATGCCATGTCCTGAAGGGCTTCAAATTAGGGGCACCACGAGAATGAAAGTGTTTGGATCGCTTCATACAAAGAAAGAGAAACGCTTACAGTACTTCTAAAAAACAATATCTATTTTACTGTTAGTTATGCATGTGTGTGTGTGTGTGTGTGTGTGTGTGTGTGTATGTGCGCATGTGTGGGTACAGGTATTCACAGAGGCCAGAAGAGGACATTGGATTCCCTGGAGCAGGAGATACAGGTGGTTGTGACCTGCCTAGCCTAGGTGCTGGGCACTAAATTGAGGTCTTGTGTAAGAGCCATATGCACTCCTAACCACTGAGCCATGTCTCCAACCCTGCTGACAACACTTCTATCAAGCACTTTTAAGAAGGACCCTCTGGTCAAGAGTTTCAGTGAAGGTCAAGGTCCAATCAGAGGTGGTGGTTTGCACTGGAGAGCAAACTGCTTACTGCATATTGGAAATCTGCAGATGGTTACAGTGTTCGGACTTCTACTGTGGCCTCCTAACCGCCCATATTACTCATTCTCAGCTGGTAGGTTAGGCCTGAAGCTTCTCCTGCCATGCCTGGAGGCAGAGGGCAGAATGCATCCAACAGCTGTTGGCGTTCTAAGATCCCACAGCAAAGCCTCTCAGTGGTCGAGGGTACGAGGCCCTGGGATCCACCTCTAAGAACCTGCTCCCTAGCAAGAAGAGTGTCTCTGATTCTAAAATATCTTGAATGGTTTCTGTTAGCTCCCTCAAAAGGAGACATATATGCAATTATATGTGTATGCATCTTAGACGTGCAGTGTGGATAGCCCCACTTTATTCCATTCTACCTCCTACCTTCTACGCATATGTGTATGTGCGTGATGTGTATGTGCTCGGTGTGTGTGTGCTCGGTGTGTGTATGTGTGCTCAGTATGTGTATGTACTCGGTGTGTATGTGCTCGGTGTGTGTGTGCTCGGTGTGTGTGTGCTCGGTGTGTGTATGTACTCGGTGTGTGTGTGTGTGTGCTCGGTGTGTGTATGTGCTCGGTGTGTATGTGCTCGGTGTGTGTGTGTGTGTGCTCGGTGTGTGTATGTGCTCGGTGTGTATGTGCTCGGTGTGTGTGTGCTCGGTGTGTGTGTGCTCGGTGTGTGTGTATGTGCTCAGTATGTGTATGTACTCGGTGTGTGTATGTGCTCGGTGTGTGTGTATGTGCTCGGTGTGTATGTGCTCGGTGTGTGTGTGCTCAGTGTGTATGTGCTCTGTGTGTGTGTATGTGCTCGGTGTGTATGTGCTCGGTGTATATGTGCTCGGTGTGTGTGTATGTGCTGGGTGTGTATGTGCTCGGTGTGTGTATGTGCTCGGTGTGTGTGTATGTGCTCGGTGTGTGTGTATGTGCTCGGTGTGTGTGCTCAGTGTGTGTGTATGTGCTCGGTGTGTGTATGCTCAGTGTGTGTATGTGCTCAGTGTGTGTATGTGCTCGGTGTGTATGTGCTCGGTGTGTATGTGCTCGGTGTGTATGTGCTCGGTGTGTGTGTGTGCTCGGTGTGTGTGTGCTCGGTGTGTGTGTGTGCACAGTGTGTATGTGTGTGTTTGTGTGTCTTTGTATGTGTGTGTGCTCGGTGTGTGTGTGTGCTCGGTGTGTGTGTATGTGCTCGGTGTGTGTGTATGTGCTCGGTGTGTGTGTGTACGGTGTGTATGTGTGTGTCTTTGTGTGTGTCTTTGTATGTGTGTGTGTGTGTGCACAGTGTGTATGTGCTTGGTGTGTGTGCACGGTGTATGTGTGTATCTGTGTGTGTGCATGCTTAGGCCTGAGGACAAACTCAGTTGTCATTCATCCATTGCAGTTCTCATTGTTCTTTTTAAAGTTGTTTTCATTTACGTGTCTGAGTGCACTGCCTGCATGTGTGTAAGTGTACCTGTGTGGTGAAATGCTTGCAGAGGTTAGAAGAGGGCATCGAATCCCCTGGAACTGGAGTTATGGACAGTTGTTAGCCACCATGTGGGTGCTGGGAATTGAACCTGGGTCCTCTGTAAGAGCAGCTAGTGCTCTTAACTGCTGAGCCCACTCCCCAGTCCCTCAACACTGTTTTGTGATAAGGGTCTCTTACTGGCTTGAAGATCACTAAGTGGACTGAGATGACCAGCCAGTGAAGCCCAGGAATCTACCCAGTACTGGAATAAGGGTGACCACCACACTGACTTCCTACATGGTTCTGAGAATCGAGTTTCGGTCTTCGTACTTGCAAGACAAGCACTTTACTGTCTGAGCCAGCTCTCCAACCATGATTCTTTTCTTATTTTTAGAGTGACAATACTTAACAAATACCAGGATTTTCCTAACTGTTACCATTTGACTCCAAAGTCTCAAGTACTAGAATCAGCACTGGGGCTCGGTGTGAGACTTCAACAGTTTATTCCCAGTCATAAGCAGTTAAGATTTTGAGAGTGACCCCTGAAGAGGATTAAGTTGGTTTTCAAACACAGAAATTACAAAGCTAGCCCAAGTGGGTAAGCCTTCTGCACATGGGTTTACTTTATTCCCCACGGAATCTTGTACTTTGAGAAGCCAGAATTCTGACTTTGGATTTTCAGCTTCCCAAATTGTGAAGTACATAAACTTCTTTCTTTTGTAACATGCCAGGCTTAGGTATTGTGTAACTGCAACAGAAAATGATCTAATTTGCTAACTCTGGCTTGAAGTATCCTAATTTCCGGCCATTTGACCACACAAAAAATGGCTGTAACAGAGGCCAGTGCATCTAGTTGGGGAAAGGAAGCCGAGAAGGAGAGAACGATGATGTGGCGGGGAGCTCCATTGGTAACATACTTGCTGCTCAAGTTGGGATGACCTGAGTTAGGATCCCAACACCTGTTCAAGAGCCCATAAAATCCAGGAGCAGGATATTTGTGTCTGTGAACGCAATCCTGGGGAGGCAGAGGCACAGGGACCCAGTGCTTGAAGGCTGGCTGAGCCTCCCTACCTGATCAGTGCCCTCCAGATTCAGGGAGTGAATCTGCCTCAAAAAGATGGAGAGTGACTGAGGGAGATGCTTGACATGGACCGCTGATCTCCACACGTATGCACACCAGGGTGCATGCCCCCTCACATTCATAATGCATGCAATCACATGAGCAGGTACACACACTCACATACACACACAATACTCAAAAGCACACATGCACACTAACACAAACTGAAACATATACATATATATATATATCATATAAACAGAAGAAAATATGAGTAATATTCCTAAGACACTCTATCATTGGATAAATAAATTTGATTCGACTGATTTAGAATTCTGTTACTGAAGAATACGAAGGGAAGGTGATGCATGATCTTCTCAGTCTACCTTAGCCATTTCAGGGAATCTGGGCTTTGGTCATAGCAGCACTGGAATAGACTGTGACATTTTGCTACAGAACACATCATGGTCATCCATCCATCCAAGCCAGTTATAGCAGGGTAATCAAATAACAGCGAAAAGCAGACACTTTCTTCACTCTTTATGTCCTGTTTGAACATGAGACCCAAGCTACTGTGATTGGTAGACAGTGATAGATTATTTCATCACCATTTTCTCCACCGTTTTCTTTTTTGAGACAGGGTCTTATACATCTCAGCCTTGTCTAGAACTCACTTCATAGAAGGCTGTCTTGAACATCTACTCCTCCCACCTCCACCTCCTGAGTGATGTGATCACAGGCATGTGACACCACACTCAGTTTTATGCTGTGCTGGGGATCAAACACAGTGCTCCCACGCTAAGCACTGCCAGCTGAGCAATGTCCCCAGCCCTCCCTCCACATCCTGATCTTTAACATACCCCATAATGGGTGGTAACTTTCTGATGGTACGTAATCTTGTTGATTCCATCTCAGAGGAAGGATGTATATCCCTGTCTAGCTCAAAGATGATTTTATCTTCAGCACACAATAGTCATGGGAAAAGTGTATTTCAGCAGCTACTATATGTTTTATAAATAGATGTAGCAAGGAGTTGGTAGGATCCTGGGATCCTGTGTGTAAGTTCGGGAAGTCAAGTCCTTATCATGAATAAAGAACCAGAGAGACAAGCAGTATAACATTTCAGAATTTCAGGTTCTGTCTCTGAAAGTTACGAGGACACCTACTTCCTCCCTGTGGTTAAAAGGGACTGATGTGAGCTATTGTGAGGCATCAGAGTCGTAAATATGCTGCATCTGATTTCTATGCCTTAGAAAGCGGAAGAGCTGTGAAGTCAGATGTATTCTTTTCTGACGGGGGCTTAGATCTGTGTAAAATGGACCTAATTTATTCATATTCACTGGAAGAATGGTGAAGGAATTGAGGTGTTTTTCATCAGAAAAACAGATAAGGAGGTACCTAAGAACTATCTTACAGTGATTGAGACTTGATCTAACTGAATAAAGACCTCATTCCTAGAAGTCTATGTGACATAAGACCTGACATGTTACCTGGACCTTCCATAGCCCCATAGGCCACTGTTCCTGGGAGGGGTCCAGCTGTGATGGAGACCACTGAGCAGGTGGCCAGTACAGAAAGTTCCATGTGGATATTCAAGCTCCTGCCCCACTTAACTGTGTGTGGTCTTCCCATAGTGGCTCAGCAAGACATCATTTTTTTTAAATTTTATACGCTTCCGCATTTCAGTGCTAATAGTATTAAATATAAGCAAAGAACAGAGAGCATCACTGAAGAAATATTACTTTTCAGAATATATTACTTTAAAAATTAAAAATAAAACAAGTCTATCACATTCAGAAGACATGGTTCAATCACTCTTGATTGGATATGAGGCCTTCTCCACAGGAGGGAATTCATATCTGCTAATGTTAAGATAGCCAAAACTCATGATTGAAAAAGTTGTAAACCTTAGAGGAGAATCTTTTATTGTTTTGCTAAATTATCATGTTGGGAAACTATCTTCTAAATATTTATGCTTATATTCATAGATTGGTGCTGCTCTCAGCCTTGGTCAGAGAAGGTTCTTATTGCAGATGATACTGGATAGTGTGGGGACTCCTAAGTGTTGGACGTGTTGAGAGTGACTGCAAGGGCTCAGCTTAGAGGCAACACCTGTATGACCCTCTGCGCTTCCCATGCTTAGGGACTCTCGCAGGGGAGGAAGCAGATGGACTCCAGGAAAGGCTGCTCTGGAAGTGGCATGGCTGTTGCATACAGGAACTCACACCAGCAGTAGGTACCTGCATAGCCAGTCAAAACTTCCAAAGTAAAGCTGGGCGGGGGGGGCTTTCCAAGCTGGGGTTAATGTCTGTTGAGGGCAGGAGAGTTGGTTTTCTTTGGGAATGTGGCCACTGGGAGGCTGCCCATGGCCCAGTGGATGACCTGATACCAATATACATGTGGACAGCACTAACAGGACTCAGTGACTTATAAAAGCATCACGAACTTTGAAACACTGAAATCTCTAACCAGGTACTGGAGGGATAGGGGAGGGAGGGAAAGAGTAGACGGTGGATTTGAAAAGAGATACAGAAGATCCATGCATGACAGTCCCCCAAAGTAAAATATAAATGATATCATTCTAAGAGTTCACACGAATGTCAGTCAACCTTACGTAAGAAGATTCTAGATCAATTAGAGTTAGTCAAGAAGATTAGGATAAGAAATAATGAATTTGCTCACAAATGAAAGACTTTCTTAATAAGATATCATCATAGATGAAAATTGAAATAGGCAAATTAGCAAATTAGTAGACAATTAGCACAATTGGATGGAACATTGGATCCAGAATAAAGTCACACAGGTGTCACAGAAGTGCTCCAAACACAATGGAGAAAAAGAGAGTCTCTTCAACAAGCATTGCTGAAAAACTGGATATCCTCATGTGGAAGAATGGAAGTATGTCCTTATATCTCAGAAAAAGCAATTCAAAGTCAGTTATAACCTTAGTGTGAGACCCAATGCTTTGAAACTATTACAGGAAAACATGGGAAAAGCATTTCAAGACATCGGTATTGGAAGGACTTTCTGAATGGGACTCAAGTCACAGGAAATAATTTCAATAGAAGAAATTGGATTGAAAAGTTACTGTGTACCTAAGGAAAGAAGAGGGTGAAAAAGACAGCCTGTGGAGGAAGAGACAGTTCACGGAGGGGAGACAGCCCATGGAGGGGAGACAGCCCACGGAGGGGGGACAGCCCGTGGAGGGGGACGACCAGGAGCACAGAGTGAGGTTAACATGGGAAATGTAGATGTCTGGGCACCTCATAATAGAGCCATTATCTTCTGTGCTCAAATACTAATGAAAGGAAAACAGATTTTGTCCTAATTTTGAGCATGTAGGAAAAATATTAATCTCTTTATTATGACTTTTCAGACTATTATTTTAGTAAACTTTTAGTTTTCTTATATGCAGTGCTGTGGACTTTCTGCATATCCGTTCATGATCTCTATAAATAAAGAATTCTTGCCTGAAAATACTCACAAATAAACTGCACAATTCAGTCTTTAGATATTTGTTCCTATATCTATCGGAAATTTAAATGATAGTTAATGTGATGAGCACTCAGGAGAGAGAAGCAAGGGGTTTACTGCAAATTTAAGAGTTGCCTGGTTTACATATCAAATCTCAGTTTCTAGGTGAGGCTGGGCTGCATGGTGAGGCCCATCTCAAACGAAAACCAAGAGAACAAGTCCTAGAAATGCTAGATCCCCTTGACTACAACTTGTAGTTTAGTCAAGCGGAAACAGGATTCCAATCAAGCAGCCGATGAGAAGGGCACTGCTGACTTACAGATCTGTTGATCAATCACCTATCATCACTGATCTATAAACCATTATCTGCTTATCTACATATTTGTCATCTGTAAGTCTACTTATCGATCTATCAAATCATCGGTCCTCCATCTCTATATTACCATTCTATTACATACGTGTCTGACTATCATCTCTCTCTACATAGTTTCATTTTATCATTTATCACTCCTCTATCACAATCTATCCAGCTATCAATAATCTTTCTATTTACTAATCATCCATCATTTCTCATCTATCTTCTGTCTATATATCATCTATCTTCTATCATCGATCAAGCTATCTATTCATCTATATATCAATATAGTTGTCAATCATATCTGTCTCTATCATCTATCATCTATCTATCTCACAATTCATCTATCTATCCACTGGCTAATGTCAATCTCTCTGTCCATATGGCTACAGTTAGCTCCAGAGCATGATGAAATTCCTCAGGAGACAGCATGCCTTGAAACTGAATTCTCAGCAGTATCTAGATACTTTCCATAAGGACCTTCGTCCCAGCAGGTGGTTCCAGTCCACTGACTGCTGAACTTATTTCTGCTGTGCACTGACCATGCTTCTTCCCATTCACATGTACTTTGGATTCCTCCTTTCTCTGCTCCCAAACCTAAAATACGTGTTCCTACACACAGAAGCATGTGCACACACATGCACGGACACACACGAGAATGCATGTGCACACACACACACACACACACACACACACACACACTTCTTTCCGGCTCTCCTCCTGACTCTCACATTAGTGTGTACACACTTTAAGACAAGCCATTTGATTCAGTCTACCTTCTCCTGCATATTTTAAAATAAATGTATAATTCTCCTTTGAATAAATCTCCAATTCTAAACCCACATTAGGAAGAACTGCTGAGTGTTGTCACCACATTTTTTCTGTTACATCCCAAACTCTTATTTGCTACCTGTCTCGTCCGTTGGTCTACATTCTGGGAGGCCTGATCCTCCGAAGTCTTGTGTATAGATAATAGTAGCAAATAAAGCTCTGGGATTCAAGTAGTTGCTCAGGTAAATATTTACCAAATGAATGATTAGCCTAAAGGAAGTTCTTGTCAGTACGAAATAACCTAGTATTAGATCAAGTAATGCAAGACCTCAAAACCGCTATTCTGCAGAGAGTTAGAACATTAAAAGTAGAGTAAACCACTCAGGGCTCAGGGACCATTGCAGAAGAGGAGGCAGAAAGACCGTTAGAGTCAGGGTTGGCATGTGATCATAAGGGAGTGCAGCCTTCCAGGCTTCTGGGAACTTGCTCAGAGGCTCTTACAGCAATGGTATCAGCATGCAAAAGACTCACACACACTCAAGCAGACAAAAGCCCAACAAAAGGAAGGGAAATGGGCAGCAGATCCCAATCTTAGTGGAAGAATGACTGGCAGCTGATCACTGCTGGGCGAGGGAGAATTGATCTTCCTGGAGAGTCTAGATAGCTGACCAGGCTCCAGTGGATGAACTTATACTGAGGGACATCTGGGGACACAGCCTTGACTAGATAGGCCTTAACATATGTATGACAGAGTGCATGAAATCCAGTGGGAGGGACAAGAGAGGGTGCACATGGGGGAGTGGGCATAAAGATGAGTAAGATGTCTTGTATGAAATGCACAAAAATCCAATAAAATACACAAAATAGAGCAAACCTATGAATTAATGTATATATAAAGATATAAATGAATGACCGTAAAATATAAGAATTCTAGAATAACCCTACTAGTGACCTAAAGAGTCTTCATGGAAAATGTAGACGGAGTGGTTGCCTGACAGAAATTCCGAGGATGGACAGATGGGCCGCACCGGGTCCCCGTCTGCTCAGTGTTGGACACTGATTGCTGGAGGTACTTACAGTGCTGCACAAGGCACCTGTTTTCCGGCAATGATGTGATATGCAAGACAGCTGAATGCAGCAAAGGCTGAGAGCTCCCTGGTAATGCGTGTATAGATGCGATCAGAACACGATAAAAGCACATGGAGTTAATATTCAAGCCATAATTCTGTAATAAGTCATTACTTTCAGCTTATTTTTCTATTCTTTCACTTGAGGATATAGAAAATATTAGCATTTACAATACTCTGAGATATTTTGCAGTGGTCTTACTATTAGTGGATTGCTCAAATTTATTTTGATAGTTTTGTGACTGGTTATAAACAGAAGTTTAAATATATTAACACTCAAATTCCATCAGTTGATTTTTAGAGATAGAAATAACATTGACAACTGCCTGAAAAGCTACAGTTTTATAAAGATGAATTTTAATGCCAGGGACTAAAATAGTTAAAGCATAATTACATTGGGACTTATAATTAATAAAGCTATGACTGACAAATTATTCCCTGGATATTGGTGGAAAAGTCAATATTAGTTTGAAATAGTCACCACTGATCTCAGAAAAGCTTCTTAAAATTTAGAAACCTTTGATGACGCTGAAGCCCTGGACTATCTTAAATTCCTACTTGATTTGTTCCACAATTAAACCTAAGGTGGTGGCAGGTATGGGCCTCTGATTCTCACTCCTAATTCTAGGATTCAGTATTGTAATGTCTTAAAGATGTCCTGGTAATTTTATTATTCATCCTGTTACACTGTGTGAAGTTATGTTGGCCTAGAGCTAGAATGGCGAATCACAGGCCTATGAATGGGACTGTTATCTGGCTCTGTGAGTGCCTTTTTATTCATTCTAATCTGTGAGCTCAGATGAGAGTTCCTACCTTACTCCCGAGCTGCTTTGTAATGAACACGCTAACCTGGAGGGGTGAACGCTAACTGCAGAGCAACACGCACCCACAATGCAACAGGCCAAACCACTTTTTGTCTTGCCAAAGTAGAATTTTGAAAATTTACCCTGAAGCCTCCACTATTTTGTTTCTAAGAATTTCAGATTTGCAATACATACTTGGGGATTAGAGAGCTGTGAAAGGCAAGCCGAGGTTAGAGTCTATTCCATGATCACATCACAGAGTCTGGCTGCCCCTGTTTCTCAGTCCTGTGTTACAAACATCAAATACTTTATTACTGTCAATGTTTCAGTGACCTGAGAGTTTAAAGAATATCTTACAAAAGCCCCTTTTCTAGGTTTAGAAATATAGGTGATGCATTACTCTGAGAAATGAGAACAGCACCAGGAGCCACTCAGACCTGAGTGACAAGTCATCTTGAAGACCTTATCTATGCAACGATCTCTGAAATTTCAATAGTTTTATAGACAGAACAGTTGCATTGACAGAACAGTATTTCCGGTACCTTCTATGGTTGAGACCTTCTATGGAAGGTTTGTGGATAATACCACCTTGTTGAGAAACTATGACATGATTATGGGTATCATAAAAAAGTCAAAGTCAGTATGACTTAAACCAAACACTTTCTCACATGGCTACTCTTAATATTCATCCCAGGCTCAGAAAATGTGTCAAATAGCCGCATTTCCACACACAGTCTCACAGCAGTGATTTGCTGTCAAAGTAAACAGGTCAGGTGGGAGGCGTCAATGCAGGACCAGTTAAACCCATGTGTGCTACGTAGACGACACCTAACAGACTTTGAAACAGGCAAGGAGACAGATAATTCACATTGTTTTGTTCATTTTTATGGACTGCAAAAGTTTGAGACACATATGTATTTTGCTTTTATAAGACATTTATTTTTCTGTCATTGATTCTAGGGTAGACTTTATTTCTGTTATGTGCTTTCATTCTACTTACTTGAGCTCACATGGTTTATTTCTATTTGGAAATAGCTAGAACACTAAACTTGTCCTTTTGGAGAAGAATCATGACAATTATTAACCCACCTACTTTAATTTTGCTTAATTATGTGGTGTGGACCTTGCATTTTCAGACTGTGAATTCAGTAAAGTTCACTGGCCAATTAACAGAGCAGAAATACATCCAAATGATGGCAGGCATGAGGCATGAACAGCTTTTAAAACACATCTAAATAATGTTAGGTAACAACATATTTGCATATTGTCTAAAATTTACAGTAGAAGGAAGATGAGGATGCTATCTTGAAGGTCCACAGGTGGGGACTGCTTTTAATACATTCACCTGATGTGCACTGTCCTACCTTCTCCACTGGAGGCGCAACACGACCGCCAGCTTGACACCTTCAGGAGTCCCCGACCCTGTCACACAGCACTTTTCACATCTCTACCAGGATATTTAGCACATATCACAACTGTAACTTTCACTTCTTGGATTTATTTATTTTTATTTTCTTGGATTGATGTATTTTTATTTTATGACTATAAGTGTATTGTTTGCATATATGCAAATACACCTGTGCTGTGCACACCTGACCTGTGTGTGTTCCTGGGAGGACAGAAGAGGGTGTTGATTCCCTGGAACTGGAATGATAGATGTTTGTGGGCTGCCATGTGGTGCTATGATTCCAACCCACCCTGGTCCTCTGCAGGAACAGCCAGGGCTCTTAACTACTGAGCCATCTCTCCAGCCCCCGGGTTTTGCCTTTTGCAATAGGACAACAAAACACGAGTTAGGTTTTGTTCTTCACTATTTCATAAAGGCTTATCACTACTGAAGACACCAAAAAAAATCTCAGAATATGTTCTTTTTTTCCTTCATTAAGTAAATAACTTTTCTCTTTTCCCTTAAATGAAGCTCTCTCGAGCCCTTTGTTCCTAAACAGCAGGCTCACTGGTGTTTTAGGTGGGGGTCATTGAGCAAAAGCAGGTAAAGTAACAGACTCTGCCAGGTGACTCAAAGTCAGTTAACTGAGAGTGAGTAGCGTGTGATGATCACCTGTACTGTTCCAAGAACGGATTGCCACTGCACAGGGAGTGAGCCAGACGGTCTCACAAGGGAATGAGACCAAGCGAAGACCTGAAGCACGGATTCTAAATTCTTCACTTGGTATTTTCAGAATGTACCTGAAACCACAGAAAACACAACTGAATGTTACTCCATGTTTTCAAAGCTCTTTGGGTTTCCAATAGGTGGCTGTGCAAACCATTCTGAGAACTACAGAGGTTTCACTGGGATGTAGTAATTAACTCTGTTCACACATTCTGTGACGAGCCAGGTATTGGGTCCTGCAGAGAGGATGACACTAGGAAAGGAGATGTCCCTCCTTCACTTGGTTGGAGGATTCTAAGTATTTCTTTGCTCTGTGATACCAGTAGGCTCAGCTGGCTGCTGCTTTGCCTTGAAGCTCCCGCTGCCTCCCTGGACATTCTGTGCTCATGAAGGTAACACAGCTCAGCCCGGCTCACGAGCCTGCAGAGAGGAAGGCCCTGGTGGCGAGGAGCACCCCAATACCACTGAGACAGCATAGGAGACAGCATAGGAGACAGCTCGCTGTAGATTGCAGGGAACACGGCCTTCATCAGACCGGGAAGAGCAGCCTGTGGAACAGCCTGCACCGAGCGCTCTGATGGTACCACACACCTCTCCTTTGTCTCTCTGTCCTGTCCGTACCTCATTTTATCTTTAGTTTTCTACCATGGAGGGTTAGTGGAAACTGTGAACATCTGCTTCATTGGTGCTTCAGATTCAAAGCCCAAATGGCCCTACCCTTAGGCCAGATGTAATCTTTCTTGCTGTTTCTCAGTTCCTAAACTGTATAGCTTAAGGACGGAGGTATATCAAACTGCCAGATATACAAAGGATACAGGACAAAAGAGGTGTTAAAGTTCTGATTTTCTGAGGCAAGTGTTGTCTATTCCACACAACATTTGAGCCTATAAAGTGATTTGACTTTAAGTTTGAAAAATACTTAAATATATAATAGATATATGCATCATATTCAGTCAGTGGCTGGACGTCAGCCTGATGGTCTGCATTCCACTATCAGGGTCTCAAGTATCTACAGATAAGGAAACAGCTCAAAATTTTAAAAAAAGATTTGTTATTTTAATTTTATATGTATGTATATATTGCCTGCCTGTTTGTAGTACATCTGTGTTCCTGCAGAGGTCAGAAGGTGTTGGATATTCTGGAAAAGGAGTTATTGGCAGTTGTTAGTTGCTGTATGAGTGCTGGGAATTGAACCTCGGTCTTCTGCAAGAATAGCCAGTGCTCTTAACTGATGAACCATCTCTTCAGCCCAAGCCCCCCAATTTTTAAACAGAGAAATCAAACTGCACCATGTATTACTGAACTGTTTGGAAATGCAAATATCAAGTTAAATTTTGATCTATATTAATAACTGCATCACTACAGGGCCCTGCAGTTAACTGATGTGTTGAGACTGGTTTCCTCCTTTGTCAGTATAAGGAAATGACACCTACCTATTAATTAGAGTGGTTAAATGAGTTAAGAGAATGCATGGAAAGCTCTGTGCATGTTCTAAACAACACAGACATTTCTGCAAGCATTTCCATGTTATTCTACTCTTCCCATCACCCTCGCACACCTGTCTCCCCGCACACGGACAGAAATGCCTCAGTAGAATAGGATGGGTAATGGCTCTGTGAGTCAGGCTCTGGTGGGTGTTGCTCTAAAAGTCACATTCATCATCACTATGGTTGAAAATGTGCATTTAGCAGTGCCTGAATCGCTCACATCAAAACAAAATCTCATCTGTATTACAGAAACGCTGTTGTGTTGAGCTTTGAACATAATCCAAGACACTCAAGACAGCAGCGGAATTAGGCATTTGGAAAAATCAGGGTAAGAAAGGCGTTTTTCATGCGTATTTGCTTCAAAGGATGCTCTGATTTTGCTAATTGCCTCAAAGAGTGCTTCGATTTGCTCTTTTCTGCAAACAGTATTCTAATCTAGTTTATCCTCTGAGTTGCAGCTGTGTTCAAGTATCCTAATAGGTTTGGTGCACGCCGAACGATGTTGCAATTAATTCGCTTGGTTCTTCATGGAAATTATTTACACCTATTCACACTAAATTGGAAGCCATTCCACCATTGCTTCTGAAGTCATTAAGACAGCGTTTAAATGACGTTAATTTGCACTTGGTCCTTTCCAGCTCGGGATCCCAAAGCACTCTAAGTGTATCATCATTAATGGAAGGAAGGGAACTGGTCTCTGTACTCAGCAGCGATTTGAGATGTGGGAATCAATACAAATTCATTGTTTTTAAGTATGGCGTAGCTACGGTGCTTATTGACTTTATTTTGCACAAGCCTACTTCTTGGTCTTTTCTTTAGCCATGTTGGCTGGTGGGTCTTCTTTCATAACTACCAACCCATAATGCTCTTAGAAATCAAAATGTTCTGGTTTGAGTCTTATAATGTATTGGCCTCATTGTCAACTCTTGTCTAAGCCTAACATGGTAATTAGCCTTACTGAACAGAAACAGGGTTTTGTGGAGATGGACTGAAGTTGACAGGCCTGCTTCATATGTGTGCTACTGTGATAGTAATACTGAAATCTAGAATCATCCAGTGGACAAGGCTTTATACATGTCTATGAGGAGTGACTACATTGGGTTAATTGTGGTTGAAGAGCTATTGAAGGAGGTAACTTTGCTTAAGGACTCCAGTGATGTCTGCCTTTTGGCATGTAGGCTAGTTGAGATGCCACTGAGAAAAAGATTATCCTGCAAGAGGGTTCTTACAGACGCCCATATAAATGTGAATTAGAGTAGTTACAGAAAGATGATGAATCAGGCCAAAGGGAAGAGTGTGAAGGAGGTATCGGTTTCCGAGATTCAAAGAGCATTCAGTTGATGACAGGACGGACTTCAGAAATGACCCACCAGGGTTGGAGAGATAGCTCAGCAGTTAGGAGCACTGGCTACTCTTGCAGAGGACCTGGGTTCAGTTCCCAGCACCCACAAGGATGTTAACAACCATCTGTAACTTCAGTCCAGGGGACCCTCTTCTGGACTCTGAAGGCATTGCATGACACAGGTTCACTTACATACATGCAAGCATAACACTCATACACATAAAATAAAATTTAAAACTTTGAAAAGACAAATGACCGGCCTCAGAGTAAGCCAGCCTGGTTTCCTGGAGAATAGCCCAGCAGGAAACAACTGTGCCTGGTCTTGGAACAGGAAATGACTGTGATGGTGATGATCTCTGGGACAGACTCCCAGCGCCATCAGACCAGGCAGCACCACGTAGCTCAGTACATTCTCTTTCTATAGTTCTAGAAGTTTAGATATTAGCAGGACTGGTTTTTGGTCTCTCTCTCTCTCTCTCTCTCTCTCTCTCTCTCTCTCTCTCTCTCTCTCGTGTGTGTGTCTTCAGATACTGTCTTCTCCCTCTGCAGTCACATGGTCAGCCCTCACTGTTGAGAAGGTTCCACTCATGACTGCCTTTAATTTTACACCTCTTTACAGACCCTAGCTCCAGGCTATGGAGCACTGAGTAGGAACCAGCAAGGATTGATGAGGAGGAGGGGGCTGTAATCCCTCAAGTACTCTGCACACCGGGTCAGGAGGTCTCCAAAAAGGAAACAGGAAACAGCAGAGCTGCCCTGACAACTCCTGGGATATGAAAATTGATGCGCCTTGTGGTGTGACTAACACCAAGTATTTTATCTAAATGAGTTGGCCCCTTAGCAGGAAGATACCGAGGAATGAACCCCTGGGAGGAAGGAGACCCAGGAAAGCCTGTCAGATCAGACCCATAGTTTTAGATTGGGTGTGGTGGTTCATGCGCATGATTGCAGCACTCCAAGGAAGGAGGACCATGAGGTCCATCGAGGCTTAAGGTCCACCAAGGCCTGAACTACTAAGCAATCCCCTGTATATCTAAAGCAAGGAAAGAAGGGAGGGAGGAGTGGAGGACAAGAAATGGCTCCTTGCAAACAGAATTAAAACTAAAAATACCTTATTTCTTAAACAACCACATTGGGACACACAGTGGGTTGGCTCTGCTTATGAATTTGGGGGAGATGCAGTTTACTGTGACCAAGAAGAGCAACTGGGCAAATGCAGGAGACTGCCTTCTTAGTTTTTTCGACTTAGAATAAATTACAAATTAATCTTGAATGAAAAGAACAACAAAATCATATTTGGGGTTCTTGGCCACTGAAGCTGATCCCTATCTCAAGATGTGTGGTCCTGTCTAGTTTGCAGATGAGACTGACTCCTTAGCCTGACAGACATGTTCTTGTAAACTTTTGAGACCTGTAGCAGAACCTGCCATGGGTGCCACGGCCCAAGCTTCATGCAGAGACAGAGTGAGGGAGTGCTGACTCTGGTCTTCCTGACTCAACTAGAAATGACTTTAAAATCTCCCTCCCCTTGTTGTGGAAATATTCCAAAACAAAACAAACAAACAAACAAACAAACCAACAAACGGAAGAAAGAGTCCTCTTAACATTCATGTTTGTTCTGGGGATGAGCAGGAAGAAGTCGCTAGGAACTTTTAAGACAATAATCCAGGTGAAGTGACCAGTCAGTGCCTTCCTTAACCTTCCGTTCATAGGATTTAGGAGAGCGTGGAAGCATAAAATCTTCTTGTCTGAGGTTCTACTTCATCGAAGTTTATTCACTTCAGAATAAAGAGCTTCCACTATCTTTTCATCAGCGATCCTTACACTTTGACACTAATTAGAATCATATGAAGGGCTTGTTTAAACCCATTTCTGGTCCTCACCCCCCACGTTTCTGATTCCTAATCTGGGGCGAGCCGCTAGGTGCTGAATTGCGCTGTCCTCGGTAATGTTACCCTGATGCTTGGGCCACTGTGGAAAGTGCTCTCCAGGGACGCCTGTGCCTGTGGAACCGAGTTTTGGCAGTTATCCAAATTAGACTTTGGTATTTTCTAGTTTGAAAATGTGCAGTTTTGATAAAATAAAGTCACTTCATATTGATGAGCTGTTGCTAGAAATAATCCTGAAATGTGTGGCATCTCAAAAGACATGCACTGCAAGTGCTGTCACCAGGGACCAGTTCAAAGCTTTAATCATTCCCATTAATTACACTAAGCCAATATTTAAAATAACTGCCACATTCCTGAATGCCAGGTGGTCTTAGCACCTTTAGCGTGAAGACTATGAAACAGGTAAGAGATAACACTTAACAATACTGTGACTATTGGTGGATTCCTTTAATGAGAGACATTTGGAAGAAATGACATGCAAAACATAAAGAGAAAGCAGAACGGACCACATCTTACTTGCTGTTGGGTTGTATTGGATAAATTTTAAAGGGTACAGAGTTAATAAGATGTTTACTGTCTCTTGCAGATCTCTAGTCGAGGCCAAGGATTAGGTAGGGACATAGGATGTTCCTCCTTGTCCTACTCTGACAGAAAGGGAGGGCTGGGTTCATCTTGTCAGGTGGCAGGAGAACAAATGGAATTTCTAGAAGCAGAGCTGTCTTTAGGCCAAGAAGTTCAAGAAAGTCTCCACATACGTGTGGAGCTGAGGACTTGCTTGACTCCAAGTACGGACAATATTTGGTAAATGTTTATTAATTATATGATGACAATTGCCCAACAAACTCTCTGACTTGAGAGTCTACATTCCCAAAATATTAAAAAACTTCCAGTGTCCACACAAGCTATGAAGAATCTCTTTTCTTTTTTTAGGAAAAAAAAAATCTTAACTTTCTCTTTACTGAAGTATTTCACAAAATAATCTTAGAAATGTCAGTCTTTTAACAAGATATTCACACGTCCCTTCTGATTCGATGACTGTTTTCCTCCCCCATTCTGATGGATTATGGAATAAAACTTGAAGTTAAATATCAATTTATAGGTAATAAAGAGAGTTAAAACTCTCCTATCTGATGGCCCATTCTAGAAATATTAAACTGATGAACAAACTCCAGGGAGGAATTATGTCCAACACTAGCTTCCAAATGGAAACTTTCATGGAGATCTACAGAAAATCTCGCCTTTTGAAGCATCAGGTATATGAACCTTAGTATTCCTCCTTTTAAAATTATGAAGATGACTAATGTAAAATCTACTTTCTCTCCAATATTTTCAGAAATATGTTCCTTTAACTATAGTTTGACTTCAACATGGAAATATGTTTGGGGAATTATGCTTAGAAATGTTCTATACACAAATGAGGAGACCCTGAGAGTATGCTTCAAACTGAAACCTTAGTTCTACGATCAAAGTTTGTAAAAAATTTTAACATTTTTTTGGAATATTTCCTACCTAACAGACCATATTCCAAAGCATTATACCTATATGTCAAAGTACCATTGATATCTTTTTTCATAAGGCTGATGGAATTCTCATTTTGGTTCATTTAAAGATGCTTAGTGCATTACAGGCATATCTTTAGCAGACCAGTGGTACCAGGAGCAAAGAGTCTTGTCATTGCTCACTTTTCAAATATAAGAAATCCCTTAGTTTCTTCATTTTTTTGCCAATACATTTTAACTACTTTGAAATGAGCCCTGAGTGCTTTGATATATAGAGAGGCCAAAGTGCTTCCAATGGAGCTTTTCAAACTATTCTTTTCCCCTTTGGTAAAATATTATTTTGCTGATTCTTATGAAGGTAACTTTCTGCCTATATGCATAAATATTTTTCTTCCTGTGCCTAAATACAACATCTCAAAAGAAGTTAAGAACTGGGGACACAAGCTGTCTGCTCACAGCTGCTAGAATTCAATTTAAGACTCCACATCATGCCACAACAAGGGTTAGACAGGTGGAGGGGGATCTTATTTATTTAATTATTAATATTAACTAGTATTTATATTCAGTTTATGGGTGGAATTCTGTAAGATGGATAGGCAATGGAGTGAGTGAATGCTCTACCAATGCCAAACATGTAGCCACAGAAGATGAGTGGCTCCTGGGCTCTGTGCATGGAAACTCACTTCACAGGCTCCCATCCTACTCCGGTCTCACCCACAGCAGGGTTCTCTTCAGTCAGAACCCTTCCTATGGGAGGTCACACTTCAAGCTTCAAGGAGATTCCTTCTCTAGGAAATATAGAGGTAATAGGATCTCAAATGTGCAGATGTTTTGTGAGAAGCTTCTATGAGGTCCAACAAGGGCCCCATTCAGAAAGTAGTCTTGAAAAGGGTGAAAAGAAAAGAGAGAACAGCAACTGAAAGAGGAAAGGATCTGCTTCCAGGAAATCCTGCTGCTTCTGGGAAATCCTGCTTCTAGTAGAGTACTGTCTGTAATTTCCTTTGCCTTTGCTGGTGACACCAGTGAGTCTTTTGACAATTGCATGCAGATGTCTTAGATTCTTAAATGTCTAAAATAAATTTTTTTGAGGCAGGGTCTTCCTATGTACCCCTAGCAGGCCTGGAACCTGCTATGTAGACCAGCCTGGCCTCAATTTCACAGTGACCTGCCTGCCTCTGCTTTCAGAGAGCAGGGATCAAAGTCATGCATCAACATGCCCAGCCTTCCAAAATAAATGTCCACTGCAAATTACCAAGCGGTTAGCCCTTCTACAGATTCCAGCTCTATATTTTCCTAATTCTTTACTGTGCACATCTATTTTTAAACTTATAGGATCTTTAGGGATGATGTCCAAACAGACCACTTTAAACAAAGATTGTGCAGGATGCCTTCGTTCCAGTTGTTCCCTAGGATTAGCAACTACTGATTTTGAAAGGGAAAGTGCTCCCTCTTGCAAGGCATGTGTAAGAGGAGACTACAGTCCGAGCCTGCAGAAACGGTGGTTGGGTGACTTTCTATTTTTGACACGATGTGTCAGACCACAAGCAAGTCTAATCCAGATTAATGTGTTCTCTTCTGCATGCAACTCTCCTTCTCCCAAATGCTTTTTGTGGTTTTAAGGGCATGCACTTAGTCTTGTTATTTCAGATATGTCTGTGCAGTTTAGAAAGTTGCCAGGTCTTAGCAGGGCTGATAAACTGGCTGACTGCTGTAATCTACATTTTAGAGAAACACATTTCAGCTGCAGATGCTTCCAAAGGTAGAAGATCTATGGAGAAACTTAATCTGTAACCAACAGATGCTTTTACATGAACATATTTGGGAATATTCCCTCATAAATGTGTCACCTTCCTGTGGAATTCAAGAGCATGGCCATCTGTCTGTATTAGACTCTTGGATCCTATCGAGCCGTGTGGATGTAAAGATGGTCTGTCACTAGCAAAGACACACATACCTGGCTTTGCACTCGGAGAGATATGGGGTTCAATTTAAAGCTGTTGACTTTCATATCCTTTCTATTTAATTCAGCAAGTTGTGTAACTGCTCAGAAGAGTAAGATGATCTTATCACACTCAGAGTAGGGACAAACTGCAGCCAGACTCCATCCTGTCTGGGCCTTTCATAGCATCTTAGGAAATGCTTTCTTCTCTCAGGAGCCATAGTATTAATGGGAACAGCCCACGTGTTTTGAGGGAAGAATGGACTTCCTCAATTAGAAGACCTTTAAGAGACTTAATAGAGAAATTATTTTTTCATTTAGGGAAGAGAATGCTTCCCATGAGAATTTTGAATCTTTCATGGCTGACATTCTTGCAAATACAATGTGTAAAACTTTGACTTCCTAGAAAATTAAATAGATGCTATGAAATTTAATATGGTTTAAAAAGGACCTATTCTTAGTCACCCTGTTCTCTCACCACCCAGTTCTTGTGATATCAGGTTATTGGATTCACAGACTAAAAAAGACTTCATCCTCAAGGGGACAAACTGTATTGAGTCCTAAAGAGTTTGGTAGCTTGTGCATACTAACATTGGAATTTTTGTTAATAGAACAAGAGGAATCATTTTGAGCTTAACTGAAAGTTGTAGTACGGAGAGATGACTTAACACTGAAATCCGACCATTTCATTTAACTAATTCCCCAAGGAAGGATATTGTCTGTCCCTCAGAGTAATAATGACACGCTATTACATAGAAATGTACTTTCCCATCCTGCAACTTGGGGGAAAGATTTCCTGAAGATTTTATTGACTCACCTTGCTAAGGCCAAATCACAGGAAAAAGCTGAAACTGCTACTTGAAGCAGAGGTTTCAACAAGATCAAGTCTCCAAGCAGACTTGGCAGAAGGTGAACCATGACAAAACGGAAGTGCCATCTCTCCTCTCAGACCTGAAGCTGTTTTGTGCCCTCAGCCTCGCCTCCATCTTTATGCTGCTTCTTGCAGATCAATGAAATCAAATTGCTCACTTCTCTGGGGGGCCCTAAAGTTCTCGGAAAGTAACTTAGTTCATATTCTTCTTGCCTCCTGTCTTTTGTAGCACTGGTTTTAATTGACTTGTTTCTTCTGGCCTAGGCAGTCTGCAGTTTAGATCTTACTTTTTGTGTTTGTTCTTTTCTTTGTTTTAAAATTGATATTTCCTAAGAGCAAGTGGTATGAAAATTGTTCGTGGAATTTCTATCATTCCTAACACTACATATTAAGCCCTGTGAGTACAGCACACCTCACACTCCATGTAGACTCTCTCATGGTCTGAACCCAGTGGAACTCAGGATGCAGTCATTCAAATGCTAGTTCATTTGACCAATATGCTTATAAGTTACTTACTTTTAAATTGATAATTTGATTATTGGTATATAAAACTAAATCAATGTAACAAATGATTAAACATACAGAATTGGATACCTGCTGGTGTCAAGTTAATCTTAACAAGACCCAAACATCACATGTTTCTTTTCCCCCAACAAAAGGCTTTGAAGTCTTACTTAACATGTATGGTACCTGGAATATTGACATATGAACCTATAGAGTTAATATACTCACTAGTATCACGAAGGAGAAATTACATTAAAAAGGACATTTAGCGAGTATCCAAGAGGAAACATGAAAATCTGTAAACAGGCTAAGGCACCCAGTGTTTCAAAGTAGTTTCTGGTGAATATTTCAAATTGACATGGACAGGGGCTGGACTCATCCATCATTTCTTCCCACGAATAGCTCAGCTCTCTCTTCATATTTAAAACAGAAGAGTGAAACACTTTGAAGCAAGTGAGACACTTCTGAGGGCCCCCTTGTTACCAAACCATAAGCCTTGCCAAGCCTTATCTTAGTCTTTTCATATGGCTCAGAATGGTGTTGAGTCTTGCCTTGGCCCACATGGACTTACAGTGGAACAGGGTGAGTCTGTCTTAGCACAGACACTGGCAACTTTAGTCCAACCTCTCCCCACCTGGGTGACTTGAAAGATGTCACAGATAATGAACACAGTAAACAATTATCCTCTGAGAAACAGCCTTCAGATAGTCAGTGGCATCTGTTTGTTCCCCACTCCACAGCTAATCAGAGCCAAGGCTCTCTAAGGTAGCTTCCTTTTCTGCTTCAAGTCTAATTACACTCCTGCATTTCAAACCTGTGAGGTGCTTATGGTTGGGGAGAAAACTCGCATTATTTCATAGAACAAATGAAGACTCTCTGCTTAAGTGGGAAGAAGGCCAAGACGCTTTTTCCCCAAAGACCCAGCACACCGGAGCTGTGTTTGTTGTGGGGTCCCTGTTTGTTCTGATGGAGATTTTCTAATTTTATTTATCATAATTAAAACATGCACATTAGCTAGTTTTTAATTTTCCATGGTAAAACATAGAATTAGCAATTCAGCTGTAAGAGAATTTCAGTTAACTAAAAACACAATTTATACATGAAAACTGAAATACACAATAAAATTATAAACTTCCTAGGGGATGATTTGTAAGCCATTAATCTCATGAACAGAATGTTTTGCAGGCACAGAAACACTGGAGAATGGAGTGTTTCTATATTAAGGAATTGTTTTTGCTAATATGTACTAGTATTATCATAATTTAGCTAGATATCTGGTGAAATATTACATCTTTTTTTTAACATGTGTCGCTTTTAGGTTTATGTGACTATTGATCATAACAAATAGTGTCTTTATATTTATTAAGAAAAAACACATTTTAATAAAAATGTCTTCATAAGATAAAGCAAATGATGTAGAGAAATGCTTCTACTAAGCCAAAATATAGATAGAAGGTTTATACTTAAATGCTAAATAATCTTGCAATGAGTTTCTGTGTCAAGAGATGGCAGCTTCTTCACTCCTGTGCTTCTGGGAAATGCCTGCCGACCATTAGTAGACCCTGTGACAGGCCTGAACCCTAATGTTTGCAAGCTTTCAAGGAAGTTGATAATTGCACACAGAGGGATAGAAGGTGCTGAGAATGGGAATGAACGGGCTCAGAGTGGTCTAGGAACTTTTCCTAGCTTCAAGGCCTGCTAAACACCCTCTCCCTAGAGAATCACTGTTAGGATGTAGCAGAGAATCACTGTTAGGATGTAGGCTCCAATATGAATAGTCTATGAGCCTGTGTTTGCTTCTGTGGCACTGACCTAAGAACAATAACACATATTGATTCTATTCTTTTGTTTCTGCACAGTACTAACCTGGATTTTACACGAGAATAGTTATCATACATCATTGTCCATGGATGCCACAAATTGTGCATGAAAATTGAGGCCACAGAGTTCATGCTGAATAATGAAGGAGGCGGGGACAGAGCTGGGCATAGACACACTAGACGAGTGTCATTTCCTCATCTCCAAAGCAGTGGCGATATTATCTTAATTAATTTTTTTTTTTTTGAGACACGGCCTTACTAAATCATTCTGACTGGCCTGGAACTATATGAAGTCCAGGTTGGCCTGGAACTCACAGAGCTCAATCTGCCTCTGCCTCCCAGGTGCTGGGATTAAAGGTGTGCATTTAAAGGTCTTTGATATACTTATTTTTATTTTATGTGTATGAGTGCTATGCCTGTATGTATGCAAGTGCACTCATGTTGTGCAGTGCCCATGGAGGGCAGAAGAGGGCCTTGGATCCCCTGGAACTGGAGTTACAGGCAGGTATTGGCTGACATGTGGGTGCTGGGATTCAAATCTGGGTCTTCTGCAAGTGCAGCCAGTGCTCTGAACAGCTGAGCCATCTCTCCAGCCCATGTTTTGGTTTTTATGTTACTTTATTTTGCTTGCCGCATGTAACACAACTCACTCAAGCTCATCATGTGGCTAAGGATGACTGTGAACTCCAAGGTTGGAGCGTCACTCTGAATGGGGAAAGCATCATCCCATTGGCTGTACAGCCACAGCCCATGCTCCTGTCCCCACTCTGGCTCCTGGGCCTCATCACTCTGATAGACAGCACTGCGGAGCCAGGACAGGCCCCTCCTTTCTGTCGCTTCTTCCTTGTGTTGGTTGCAGCAAGAATGATAAGAATCACAATGAGTGCATATTCTGTGAATAAACTATTGGTATCATTCAGAGTGTGACTGTCCTGATATTCCATTTAAAATACAAGTCTGAATTTAAACATAAAATTCTTCCTGATCCCCAACATGAACAGTTTGTAAGGACCAAGCTCAGTCAAACACAAGTATCAGACAAGCCCTTACTGACTGCAGTGTTCTTTGATGGCTTCAGAATTTTGAGGAGAGCTCTCTGATCACAGCTCTGTGGCCAGTTACAAGCTCCTGGATAGATCCCTCAAGTGCTCGCTAGTGTTTTGTTTAAAGGGGAATTCTGGGTGTTTGTGGAGAGAACGACTTCAATAAAGTGACTGACTTGAAAGCTTCAGACTTGGAACTCCAGGGATGGGGAGGCTGTTAGAGGAAGAGTCCTCCAGTTTGTGGTCTAGCCAGTCTACTGTCATTGGGAGCCCCAAGCTCAGAGAGACCCTGTCGCAAACAGTAAGATGGACAGCACCTGCAGAAGACATTTGATGTTGACCTCTGCCCTCCACACACATATTCCACACAGAGCCACATGCAATCAACACACACACTAAAAATAAGTCTGAAATAATGTCTGTTCCATATTTTTAACACATCTGAGAGGTATTTATCTAGGTAGGTTTGTAAATTTATATTTGAAATTGATCAGAAATGGAAAAGCAGATTAGCCCTACAAGTTTAAAGGAATTGGCTCAGGCTTTAAAATGCCGAGTAGCTTTACTGCCCCGTGCAAACCATGTTCATTGCATGAAACCCAAGGCAGTTCCACAAGTAAAGCCACTAAGAACAAGGAAAATGTGAAGGTTTTTTCTATTCTTCCACTCTGAATTTGATCCAACTTTTGCACTAAGTCGCTATAAAATTTTGAGGAGTGTTTATGTGCATATCGAATGCAATAAATTTGGGACCATCTGACATTTCAAACACTTTGATCAATATCAATCTCTAAAATATTAGATACAAATCAATCATGAATCCAGTTGGAAACTTCTTCCAATGAAAACATTTTAGTCTAATAGCTTTAGTCCTGTGGAAGATAAATGAATGGTTTTGGATGAGAAGTAGATTTTCTCAATGAACTGATTTCTAAGTCCTTAAATATCACTGTGTCACTGATCTTATCCTTTGAAGGTTAAGGATCATCATGTAGGTATCTCTGAGCCCATGTGAGCATGGAAGATAGTGTGCCATTTTGAATTCAGCTTGGTTGCTGTTGACAGTGGCCATCGTCAAGGAATCTAAGAAGCACTTAGTGAGTGGTATGACCGTGTCTTTTATTTTTCTCTCCTTCATGGATTTTTATTCACTCTATATAAAATGTGATTATTTCACAATATGTATATATACAGCAAGATCAGCAGGCTTTCTTCAAAAAACACTGATAGGCAGGGATTTTAAGCCTTTATGTACTAATAAACTTCTGGAACTTGTAAACATTTCTTGAAATAATTGAGACCCAAGTGTTGACTTGGATGGAAAAAAAATCAAACTTTACTCTATGTGCCCAGGATTCCACTGAAAAGATGCCTGCTGGTCCGAAGTCCTTGGAGAGGAAGTCTACTTCTGCAACAATCAGAAAACTTTGAAATCAAACCTTGGTCTCCTGTACTGATGCTGACATTGCCAAGGTGTTTCTGCTGGTTTGTGAATGACATACATAGATTTTATACATGTGATGGTGGATAATCAATAGATATATATGTTACATAGGCAGTGATAGCTAAATGGTAGTTAATGCTAGAAGTTTAGATAAATGATGATAGATGATAGAATCGTGACCAATGAAGGAGAAATAGATGATTGATGGAGTGGTAGAGAAATAGAAGACTGATTGATAACTGATCTATTAGTTGAGATTAATAGATGATAAAGATAGACCAATAGACAGATAATAGATCGATCAATAGATAGATGACTGATGAATTTATCATGCAGGTCTCAGACTGAGGCTCTAGGGTGGTAAATTAAAGGACTGGGTGACTTGATGCATCATAAGACATGGAGAGTCAGCCAAAGAGTTTAAATGGGCAGCTGGCAAAATCAAGGTATTCCATCTGGAGAAATTCTTGTATACTGGACCAGATCAGGAAGACTGGGGAAAGGAGGCCAGTGGCTCAGCCATAGAGACTCCTTGATCTGGGATACTGTCTCAATAAAAAGGAAGGCATTCCGAGGTCCGGGAACCCACAGAACTCATGCTGATGGGCTCCAGCTCCACGAAGGTTTGGGGGTTTGTTGTTGCTGTTGCTCTGTTGTTTGCGACAGGGTCTCCCCATAGCCCTGACCGTTCTAGAACTCCCTTTTTAGACTACAGTGGCCTGGATCTCATAGACATCATCCTTCAAGTGCTGGAATTAAAAATGTGTCCAACAAAGCCTGGCCTCACTGAAGTGTCTTACAAGTTACATAAAAACAATCAGCAAAGAGCCTCATTTACCCAAATTCAAGGCATTTTAAAATTACTATTACTAATTCTTTATCTAATTAAATATGAAAGAATTTAATTTCCAAAAGTGTGTTTGATTAGTCTGGGAATGTCTTTATTTAAGAGTCATATTATTTACAGTTAGAAAGGATTCACTCCCACTTAATCAAAAAACACTCCTTCTCATGGAAGATTGATTCAAAATCTTCCATTAGTTCTCGTTCCATCTCACCCCAAGCTCATCAAAGATGAACCACTTTGAATGGTCAAGGGTCATGGCTAGGGAGTCTCTGGTAGCTACTAAATACCTTCTGGTGTGCAGTTCTTTGTAAGACCCTCATGTAAACTAGCACTGGAGTATTTCACTGCAAATGTTACCAGAGCAGGGAGGCAGGAGACTTAACAAAACTGCTTAACTCGCCCTTTCTGTTCCCAGTGCAGCCCTGGCTCATGGTCCCAAGAAACATCGGATGGGTGCAGCAGCTCCAAAAGACTGGATTATGGGTAAACTGAGGCATGTTTGCCCCTTGCCAACCCATTGGTCCTTACAAGCCAAGAGAATGTCTGCCTTTCATCATTGTCCCCAGGAACACATTTAAGCATACTCTGACCCTGACTGGAGATGAAATAAGAGATTTGCATGCTGTGTCTCATTAAGATTGGTGCCAAAGTCAGAGCAGATATAACTGACCCTACTGGGTTTATGGATGTCATCCATATTGACCAGGCTGGAGAGAACTTCCCTGTGCTCTACACCACCAAGAGTGGCTTTCCCGTTCATTGTGTTACCCTTGAAGAGGCCACCTACAAGTTGTGCAAAGTCGGAAAGATCTTTGTGGGCCTCACCTGGTGACCCATGATGCTGGAACTAGTCCCTACCCTGATCTCCTCAGTAAAGTGAATGACAGGTTCAGAGTGATTTGGAGACTGGAAAGATAACTGATGCCATGGATTCTGACTCAGGTGACCTGGGTATGGTGGCTGGAGGTACTAACTTGAGAAGATTGGTGTGATCACCAACACAGAGAGACATCCAGGCTCTTTTGATGTGTTTCACGTGAAAGATACTCATGGAAATAGCTTTGCCACTGGCTTCCACTGCCTTTGTTATTGGCAAGGGCAACAAACCATGGATTTCTCCTCCCGGAGGTAAAGGAATCCACCATGCCATGGCTGAAGAGAGAGACAAGGCTAGCTGCAAAACAGAGCAGAGGGTGAAAGGGTCTCCAGGAGACATGTTGAGATGTGGTTAGATAACAGGATGCTGCTGGCAGTGAGATTAAACAGGAGGACAAAGTGAAAACAAGTTCTAAACTCAGTCTCGGCACTACTCAGAGCTCAGTTTTCTTCATATCCTTGTACTGTGGCAACTAAGTCTGAAACCCTGCTTCAGGAAGGTGGGCTGGGAGTTTGGTCAGATGTATGTGAATCTCCTTACATGACAAAAGGGGAGATTAAAACTCTTAAAAGGTAGCCACATTGGAGCTGAGCCAACTCAGCTACAGTAAAATGCTATAACTCATGACTAGAAGTTTAAAAGTCTAATAACCTACATTTTCCCCATTAGTCTGTTTAGTATTTGCACGATCTATTCTTTATTACAGCCATGCAAAAAAGCCCATTACTTATTGTTATTATGAATTAAAATTATTTATTGCACTCATTTCATTATATTGAATTGCCCAATTATTTGTTGAAGCAATTTAACAATGTAAAAATCCCAAAGCATATTTATTTTGTTTTTTGAAACAGAAATAGTTCATTTTCATTTAATAATATTCAAATCATCTTAATTGCCTTCACTGATACATGTAATGTTTTGAATCTTAATAATTAGTTATTTAACTTGCAGGGTAGCCAACGATGTGCTGGAAAATGAGGGCAGGCCTCCAATTAATGGAGGAAAGATTATTTGCGTGTTCTAATAACTTTTAAGAGGAAACATAAGATTTAGGCTGTCCCCTCAATTATTGATGCTAAGGACGGAAGGCAGATTTGTTTGCTTTACTCATCTTTAAATATGCACAGAATGATTTCACATAAATGAAATTTTATTTAATTAACATTAATTAAATATTACACCAGGAAAGATACATTGCAAATAACACTCTCTAAAACAAGAAAGATCTATAGTTCTACAGTAGGCTGTAGGTGTCCTTAGATATACAATTAAAAAGTGAAAATTAGATAATCATCATCACACTCATTGTCTGGATTGCTGATTTGAGTTTCAGTGATCCAAAGTACTGCCTGTTCAGTCTCCAAGAAATGCGTAATTAAATCAGTTGATTGCAGATCCCTCTGACTTCAAAGCTCATTTTCTTTCTGTATAATACAGTCAATGGTGATGCTAACATTAGTTTTAGTTCTTTGATGACTTGTTTGGCGATCACTAAAGAGTCATGTGGGATCCCCAACCACTTTTTAAATTGATGTTGAAAGTTTGAAGATGACTCCTGAGTTTGAAGACACATAGGTGGAATACAATGATTTGAAAATAAGGATCGAGCTGTGTTTTCTCCCTGGACGTCAGTTCTTTCCCAATACTCACTGCACAGGTAGTAATAAATGGATCCATCACCTGTTGCAGTCCCTCCAATGTCCTGACACTACAGTTTTCTGCTGATTTCTCCTTCACTCTGTAGTTCCGGTCACTAGAACTTCCAAGCTGAATCACGGGCATTCCTGTAGACTGTGGGATTCACAACACTCGCATAGGATACAAGGGAAGTGCTAAAAGTGTGATCACTGAACACGCAATTTCATGACCTATGGTGCAGGTGACTAGATTACTGGAGGTCTAAGGATCATTGTGAGGCTCACCAAAACCATAGCTCCCCCTTTAATACTGGGGCTCTGAAGAGTGAGCTCCTTACACAGGTGCCTAGAAAAGATCTCTCAAGTGTGACTTTTACCCATAACACACAAAAATGGGTAATGAAATTCAATAAGAAGAATGCTTGTTTTCCTCTAACAGACATTACTACTTCTGTGGCAGTATTATGCCTAGGGAAACCAAGAAACACCTTGGTCTATTTCACAAAGTTGGAAATGCAAGAGGCCAGTACAGGCTTGCCAATGTCCTGAACCCCGGTGTGGGTAAGACCTCACCTCACACTGCCACCACAGGCTGAGTGACGCAGACACACAAGGACGGTGCACACGGCCCTGTGCTGGCACATTTGACTGGAATCCAGGCAGACCTGCACGGAAGCTCATTTCTTTATAAGGATCCTGTAGGTTATAGATTTTATTATCCAAAAAATGCTGGGAATTACAAAATTTGAAGCATTTTCCTGTAAGTCACTTCTTACATCTTACATTTTAATTCATGGTAGTTTAGAATATTATGACTCATCCATTATGACAAGAATATTTCTTTCCACCGACATGTGTGTAAAAATATTGCAAATACTGGTCAAATGTCAAGACTTCTGCTCAGACATTCAGGGCTATTTAACAACCACATGCTTTTTAATTCACATTTGAAAGAAACATTGTAATTGTTTATTTTACTTTAAAAATAGGTCGTCAGTGGGTGTCAGAGAATCTTCATTGTTTCCCCTTAAACACTCTAATTCAAGCTTCAAAGCAATAATGCACAAATGTGATATTTCAATTCTTTATTGCTAATTGATCCAGACATATAACTTAAAACTATTTTAACAAATCAATGTGTAAATACGTATAATATAGCCATATGACATCATCAATCATTTAAAATCTATTTTCAAACATAAAATATCAAAATCTGCTATTTTCCTGGGTTAACCGCATTCCTAAATGCAGTATTGTTACTGGGCTGACTCATTAGCTATGTGATCAGAATGAGGAAAAGCAAGATAGTGAATTACTGGAATGTTACGACTACTCTATTTTCTTCTTTCCCCACTTTTAAGTTATCAGTTAAATGAGGGAAGGTTTAGATTAAGTGAAAATGAAGAAACTTGTTCTAACACACACACAAGACCCCATCTGAAAAATCAAACAACCAAACTGACTTCCTAGGACTGTGACTCAAGCCCACTCGATGTGCATATCAGAGCAGGCATGGCTGACTTTGATACAACTGCAGTAGATTCCAACCACCTTCTAATGTCTACTTTTGTGATTAGAATCTTTAATAAATAAGAAATGTTACATATTCTTCTGCTTTGCAACATTATAACAAGAACTTTAGTTCCACACTTAACACTATGAAATAGGATAGTAACCAAACTTGGTAAAACAGTGTTATATGATAATAGCAATTCACCTTCATATTGCATACGTCAGATATTGGTAGTTTTAAACCAAAAGAGTACCAGTGTGGCCTCCATCTTTCATCTAGAAACATCCTAGAAGCCCCGTGACTAAGGAGAAAATTTAATCATGTGGTAACTGTCATCAGTTTTGGATTTTTGGTATACCCAAATACATGCACACTATATGCTTTTTACTTCTAATATAAATTGCATGCCAGTAATGTATGTGTCTACATTCCCTAAGTATGCATGCATATCTGAACCCCTATTTTAGAATCCTCCCTGCACCTGTACAGGTGTGACTACTCCCATGTACAATATCCTCTCATTCTCTGTCTCTGTATGCATGTATACATAGAGCACACATTCATCAGGGATAAGTGTGATGTGTGTGCTATTGTTTATTGATCTTAATGTTAGTCCACAAAACAGATTTCTGGACTCCTGTTCATTCATCTAATAAGAGTTGAGTTATTACTTTGCTGTTCCTATCTACACAGTATGACAGCTCAGACTGATTACTCCATGTCATCATTCTGTTGTATATTATATTAAAATCCTTTAGTATATCTTTTATCTAGCCCAAATGAAATCCATTCTGAAGCTGTGCCTCAGGGAACAGGAGCAACTGTGGCATTTCTGAGGAGTGCTATTGTGTCCATCAGCATATGCAAAAGTGGGGAGATGGAACTTGGGCATTTTTATTAATAACTGGGTCTCAAGTAGATGCTGCTTAATAAAATTAATTTATATTGTTAATCAAAGTATGCATTCTAATCCTGCAGGATATCGTTGTCAATAGCTATGACATGCTACTTCAGCACAGTGGACAGCATGCTTTGATATTGTAGTCTTATTTCCAAACTAGAACCCCTTATGTCGGGACCTAGGCATTGCTCTGACATAAATGAAAGGTGACGCAGTTGCCCCAGCAGAGATATGGAATCTGGTGACGTGGCCAAGCTGGGCGTGGCAGCAGCTTTCCTCAGAGTTCCGAACTCTGTCACCCCTAGGTCGGACTCCCGAACACCATCACCCCTGGGTCGGCACCCTTGGTTTTCCAGTATGGATCTGCCAGGAAGGAGTCCTCTCCAGAAGGGAAGGGAGGATTTGTCCCCATGAAGTGGGCTGGGAGAAACCCTAAAGCAGAGCTGGACAGGCTGATGGCTTCCCCCATTGTCTGGTCTGGCAAGTAATTCCCTAATGGAGTGTCACGTGTTTTGGAAGCTCTATGCATGTAGCATCCACCCTATTCTACTTATATCTAGAAAGAAGCCGAGGGTTTCACAGTCTCACTGCCAATGACCACTTTTCACGGAAGAACAAGGCTGTGGGGTCTGGGAGTTGGTCACAGTCATTCCAGTGTACTTCATTCACACCTAAGCAACCATTGGGGCTACAAAATTTTTATATAGTAAGTTCCTCAGTGCATCCCGACTTCAGCCACGGAAAGTACTGTGCAGCAGCCTCCTTAATTCTCCTTATAGTAAACATTCTCCAAAGATTGTCTGAGGGTTTTCTTATCATTCAGGGCATTTCTGTATAATCTAATGATTGTTTTTATTTATTTATGTTTCAAAAACAAAGATACTGCATTCAATAGATTGGCTGAGATGTTTGTAAGAGAGCACTCAGAATGACCAAGTTTCTTAATTTGAGTTTTAAGCAAACTTGGAACATGCCTCAACTCTTCTTTCTTCATAAGTAGGTACAGAAAGTTTCCCATTTATTTTAAAATATAACTTAAATTTTTTAAATTTATTTTTATTTTATATGTGTAATTAGCCTGCCTGCATGTAAGTGGACCACATGAGGCCAGAAAAGGGCAGTGGATTCCCTGGAAGTGGAGTAGCCATCATGTGGGTCCTAGGACCCACACTAGTGTCCTCTACCAGAGCAGCCAGTGCTCTTAACTGCTGAGTCAACTTTCTGGTCCCAAAATGTAGCGTTTTCAATGATACATTTTACATGAATCAAAATGTAAAATTTCCATGATACATTATTTTAAGTAAAGTCTTTGTGCTCAGGTTTATATATTATTTAAACTAAGGAAATTACTCATAGAAGTGGAATTCTCTTCCTCAGACAGATTACTGTACATTTAATCAATAGAAATGAGAAACATGCCAATTATGAGGGCTGTTACACGGTAAGCATGCTTTCACACCCAGTGAGGGGAGCTTGTGGTTCCAGCCACCCATGCGAGGCTCTGAAACCGTGGGTTATAAAATGCTGCTGGATTCACAAATCCTTCTTTGTTCAAATAAACACTATCCAATTTAATTTGCCTAAGGTTTTTCTTTTAACCATTTCCCCTGGGAGTCTCTGTCTTATTAACTCTTTCAACCCAGCAAGAGGAACTCACACCCCAGAACACGAGATAAGGGGAGTGAGTCCTTTACATCCTAATGCTTAGAGGCTTAGTGGTCAGGGGATTTGCACATGAGTATCCAGACGCTCCTAGCTGTCTACATCTCCCCTCACCTGAGGGGCAGAGGGAGAGGTAACCCTGAGATCTGGCGGGCTTTGGGAAGACTCTCCTCTCCTGCCACCAGCATGTGGCTGCGCCCTGTGTCATCCACGCTGTTCCTATCTTGCTACAGAGGGCACTTCCCTTCTGATAAATCTGTAGCTTCACTCAAAACAGAGAAATGGAATGCAGCAATCAACATCAACACTCAAGAAAAGATCATTTCTACACCAAGTCAGATCAAGCACATCCCCAAAGGCAGCCCTTCCACAAAGATTTCAACACACAGCCAAAGTCTGTCTTGTTTCCCTCACTGCTTTCCATAGAGACTGCCTAGAAATTGCATGGAATTTACCGACTCCCACTTAATAGGGTGGGATATTGGTCCAAACATTGAATTTAATCATTATCAGAGACACCAAATGATTTTTTAGAACAAATGTAAAATTATGACATAGAAAGAATTGAAAGATCTATGAGTTAGGTCTGTGTGGCATTTCCTGGGTGTGCTCCGCGTAGGACGCCCTTGGCTCTTTTCCAGCACTGCTTCCATCCCAACAAAACCCAGACCCTCCCAAAAGCCTGACCACAGTTACAGCTCTGGACTATGACAATGCTTAAATCTCAAACACTGAACCAAGTTTAGAATATGTGTTTCAACTGAAAGATACAATTCCAGACCAAGGAAGGACAGGGAAGAGAAGAGACTTCCAGGAGCTTAATCTAGGAACTCAGGCAGAGCCTCAAAGGATTCAGTGCCCACACGTCACCTCAGAAAGCACAAGAGGGCCTCGGACTAGGAGAGAACCACAACTTTAAGCCTTTCTATTGATAACTCTGTCACTCACTAAAGCTTGTCCACTTCAGTGGGACCTATTTTGATCAGAGCTGAAGGGGTTGATCTGCAGAGCCCCCTCTATGTTTGATTGTTTATTTCAAAAGTGCACCTGGGCAATAGCTGACTGCAGTCACCAATCACCAAGGGAATCATATGAAGCATTAGGACTCTTTTCTAAACTAACTCATGCGGTGGTACTTTTGTTGTTTGGCCGAAAGAAACACTAAAATTTCATAAACTCTGTCTCATTTTCTCACAAATAGGAAATGAGCAAACTTGCTCTTCTGTTATTATCTGTGTGTGCTATGATGTGGGTTTGTGTCTGCAGGTGAATGTGGAAGTCAAGGGACAATCTCGTGTGTGTCTTACCTTATTTGATACAGGTTCTCTTGCTGGCTGTGTACCCCAGGCTGACTGTGCACCCCAGGATTACAGACACATATTACCATACCCAGCTTTTCACATGGATTCTGGAGATTCAAACTTGGGGCTTCAGACTTGCACAGAAGGCCCTGTGTGCACTGAATCATTTCCCCAGCCCCTATGTGTTTAGGGTATGCGTCTTTTGAACGAGTGCCGAGGTTGAAATCGTTGACAAAAGGTAACTCATTTGAAATCCCTCAGGTGTTTAAACACATAACTCCCAAAGTATTCATAAGTCCAGGGCTCTAATGGCAAAGACAAGGGATCTCCGCTGGACGGCTTATGGGAATTTAAAAACAATTAAATCTTTGCTACAAGGCTCCGAGGCCCAGTCCTAAAGAGGAAGGTGTCTGTTGTGCAGACTGCTTTGCAAAGGACCCTCTGCACGGTGGTTGGCAGTGACATGTCAGTGGGATCCTGTCTGAAATGGCTCAGTTTTATTCTTGGAAAGAATATTCCACAAGTTAGGAAACACTGCATGGTACTAGAAAAGGAAAGGTGCAGAGAACCTGGCCAGGATCCTGGAAGCCAGGTTTTGTATTTCTTTACGGATATACCCAGAATTAAAACATAGCACTTAATGGTTTTTGGGTACCATTGTGATGGAACATCAACAACACCACTTCTAAATTCAAGGGAAATTTCTGTTTTTCTTTTCTGTGAGTGAGGACCACATCATGGCAGTACTCAGACTGTTGGGTAATTTTATAACCCAAACTGACATCCTATCAAGGGCTTGCAATTTAAAAGAGCAATGGACTGTCAGTTTTGACTGGAAATAGTGGAGATTTAAAAGTCCCTTGAATATTTATTTTGTTCCCCTTACACAAATCTCAATGATTTATCTTGTGAGATATAAAAGGAAATGCCTCCTGGTCTGATTTGGAAAACAAATTAGAGTTCACAAACATTAAGAAGACTGTATCAATGTATTCATACTGAGGAGGTGTTAAAAGATTTATTAAGTTAAAAATAATAGTATATCAGAAACATTAAACATATTTAAGTGAGGTGATTTGTTGTGGTTTTGAGTCTATAAATAGCAGAGACGCTTACTCAGATTTGTTACTGAGTCAGCCTAGTATCAGCGGTGACGGCTGAGTGAAATCACAGGGGATTAAGAATGACGTCAGCACAAGAAGGGAGCAGAATCTCCTCTTTGGAAGTTCTTCCTTCCCCTCTAGTGCACCATCACCCACCACCGACTGCGCAAAGTCAGTCACGTAAGAGCAATAGCAAATTTTGTTGAAATATCTTATTTATTACTTTTACTTTTATGTGCATGAATGGGTTGCTTGCATGTGTGTAGGTGCACTTGTTTTATGCCTTCTGCCCACGTAGGTCAGAAGAGGGTGTTGCATCCCCTAGAATTGGAGCTATGGAGGTTGTTAGCTGTCATGTGGGTGCTGGGAAGTCAACCTGGGTCTTCTGCTGGGTGCCCTTAACCACTGAGCAATCTTTCAAGCTGCAACTCTGCCAATCTTGAATGTGCATGGACAGCGAGACTCCGCAGATGCCGGAGGAGTACTTTGAGTACAATCTCAGTATCGTTGTTTTACAGACATAGACTCCAGAACAGGCACATAGTACCTGTAACAGCGGGGGGACATTCAAGAACTGGAAGACTCCAGAAAGGCTTTGGGTGGCGACCAGGTTTGTAACCCTGGGTCAACAAAACGCTTAGAGACAGAGACATGCCAGCACACCCTAAGGGTCTGCAGTGTCCGTGTCCACAGATGGGCAGACTGAACTGGATGGCCTGTGTTACTTGTAGCTGCTTGCTGAAGTTGACTGTTGTTCATGGTAAAATGCAACGGGTTCAGGTATTTTGACTTGGAAATCAATTCCATTCCTGTTTTACAACACTTTCTACCATTCCATTAATTTCAATTTTCTTTCAAAGTTACATTTGACTTACCTGGCAAAATCTTCAGCATCTAGAGAAGGTTGCTGATCTTGTCTGAGAAATCTTCAGAGCTTTGGATTATAGTTCACAATAATTCAGATCTTGGGAACAGACACAGAGGTGCTAGCACCCCCTGCTAGACAAGTGCTGATCTGCCTGTGCTATTTAGAGAAAAGGAAGAAATGTCGGCTTGGGCAGTAACCGTCTTCCATGTATTTGATTGAAGTGTATGTTTCCTGGTGGAATTCTGTCATTCTTAGACTGATAGAAGATAAAGCGTTTAGTAACATTGTGTATGGAGATGATTGCTAAAGTATGATTGAGGGGAGTAGAGTACAGAACCCACACAGAAGGGGAGGAAACCACGCTGACTGCTCTCCATGTGCTACGTCCTTGGTGGAGCAACAGCTTTAACTCGACTTCTCCCATGTTCTGATCTGGAAACGTCATTGGTTCTCATGGAGTTGGTCTTAACAATGAAAAGTATCTTTCACTGAGGACACGGATGAAGTTGAGGGATGGATTTTAAGCTCCAAGAGAATAGGATTGTTTGGGAGCTAACAGCACTAGAAGGAATTGAGGTCAGTAGTGTGCAGAGCTTCTCCAAGTCGTGGATATTCATTAACAAGGTTGGTTATTCTAAGCTAAAAATTCCTTAGAGAACCCTGTGTACACTTTCTATATGTGCCTCTTAGAGGGTATATAGTGAATAGGGAGAAAATTTATGAAACAGCGGGGAGTACCTTTACTATTCTGCAGTTTTGCAGTTATTGTTCCCAGAAATATACTTAAAATATATTTATTAATGAGGATAGATGGACAGATGCTAGCTAGAAAGGTAAATGGATAGAAGATAGTTGATAGATGATAGGTAGATAATAGGTAGTAGATACACAGAGATAGATATAGATGTATACAGATAGGAGGAGAGATAGAGGATAGATAGATATGAGATATTAGATAGAGAGATTAGAAAGCTAGGGCAGACACAGGTAGGTATCAATAGATATAGATATAGACAGATATCGATAGATGATAGATAGATAGAAAGTTAGATAGACAGAGATGGATGGATGGAAATCAGGAGATAGATTGGTAGTTAGGTAAATGATAGATATAAAAACAATAGGTGATAGACAGAAGACAGGTGACCCGTGGAAAACCATGCTATGTTTACAACTCTTCTGTATGCACACGTGTATACAGATATTGATATACTATTAGATGGAATATCTTTCTAGATTTTATGCTAATTCTCCAGTTTTCTCTTTAAAACCTTATTCTCTAACCCTTTATTCACACGGATTTTAATTGCTTGATATCTGTGATTCATCACTGCTCTCTAGGAATGCCTTGTCAATTCAAACACATTAAAATCTAAATTCATACATTTTTAGCTCATAAATTCAGTAAAAAGAGAATCCTTTCCTATGTTCTCTACTGTTTACCGTACGGAACAGAAGAAAGGCAGTCACAGTGACATCCTCTGAACGCCCATTCCCACGCTGTCTTTCACTGTGAAGGATCAGGAAATACATTCATAGAAATAAGAGTCAAAGATCTACGATATGCTATTAGGATGACATGCCTTCCTTATTGGTTATAGCTTTCCATTATTTCTCCTGACTCTATGTTCAAGTTCCTCTTTCTAATTGTTCAGCACTTTCCAGGGAACAAATGGCTGACAGACACACAGTAGAACAGAGCTATCACTCCAAAGTTCCATTACTCTGAGTCATTACCACATGACTGCAAAGTCTGGCAACACAAACTGTTTCCTTTGAAGAAAAGGAAATAAAGAGGAACAGGGAGACCCGAGTATACCCCTTGGTGTGCAAGGTAAACAATATTTTCCCAGCATGTGTACTAAAAGCTTCTTTGTGAACAGCTGATGACAATCCCATCTTCTCCCATTAACATAAGAACCGCTGAATTTGAAACAAAGACATTCTAATTTGAACAATGTAAGGAGATTGTGAGATATTTCTGGCCCTTGAGATTCAGCTTATGGTCTACCTAGAATATGAATCTGAGCGCCAAGCATGAGCAGAAGTTAACCCTTTCTGAGCCAATTTCTAGGTCCTGTAAAGAGACAGAGGCAGAGCATTCATAGCGTTAGGAATGCACTGTGTATCATTCCTCAGATCCATGCTGGGCCCTGTCTCATCAAGGAAGTATTTCATCCAAACTTTAAGTCAACCATTAAAGCTGAGCTGATCTGTCACTAATATTCTGAATCAAATTGATGCTTTTTATTGATTTATATCTAAGCAAATAAATTAACTGGGAATACCGCTTGCTCCAGGATGTCAGGCCCTGCCAGCTAAGTCATGTCATGTCTGTGGAAGGTCTTTCAAAGCCAGGAGAACTGACAAATACTGCCCACAAGGACTCCTGAAAACCCTCGCAAACGCAAAAGATATATACCCCCATGATCAGAGTTTCTGGAAATTCATAAAGTTGAGTCTACTGCACACATCTTATAGGAACTAGACGCATGAATAGCTCTCCTCCATGACATTCTTTGAAGCTGGGTGCCTACTGTGGACATCATTTGGGTCCTGTCCATGAAAGAAGCCCTAAACTACCAGCATTCCAGTGATCTTGGCCTTTCACAGACTCCACACAGACACCTCCTTTGTCATTCAGAGCTTATATCACCATCTTCCTCATGGAAGTACTTCCGAGGGTTCAGACCCAGGTGGTTCAACATCACTGCCCTTCTGTTCTGTCATAAGAAGAAACTGCCACTTGCCTCTCTCTCCTTCCCCTTCTCTCCCTCCCTCTCTCTCCCTCTCTCTCTTTCTCTCTCTCTCTCTCTCTTTCTCTCTCTCTCTCTCGTCTGTCTGGAAAATGCTGTTTCCCTTTTGAATAGTTCCAAAGATCTCACAATTTTCTAAATGCTGTTTGGTGGACTTACTGACTTTTGTGTTCTTGTTTTGATTATTGACCCAGCCAAGCATTTCACATATGAAAGGACCTTAGCCTGCTCACCGTGTCAGCTACAGAACTTCCAACAGAGCTGTCTTTAAATCTCAACCATTTAGCAGAAGGTCTATTTTGTGTAATTTGATGACTCAACAAGTCATTATTAACATTGCAATTATAAAAATCACTTAAGAAATAGAATCCTCTTACAAAGTGTCTTATGCTCTGTCTTACTAACCACCTAATTGGTAAGAAATAAACCGTGTGGTGCCATGTTCTAGGTGATCTGGAAATCCTAAAAGCCCCACTGACCACTGTGAAACAAGAAAATCTAGAAATACTATCTCTAAATACAGGCCTGCGGTCCCTGGATTCCAAATGCAACATTTTCTGACTTTTCGCTACACAGGCTGCTTGCGGGTGGTCTGATTTCTATTCTGACAAGTGTAACACTTTCAATCTGGGGTCCCTAGTGCTAGAGGTGGAAAGTGATTTCCGATCATTTGACCCATGACAAGGGTCTGGTGGAGGTTTCATGCGTAGGCTCTCTCCTCCTCCCTCGTCTCACCCTCTCTGTTCACGTTAACGTTGGTACCAGGCCCCATGTAGAATCTGCCATTTGGCGCTCGGTCCCTGAGGTGCCCCATGCGTGTCAGCTGATGGTGATGACACAGATGGCTCGAGCAGCCTCAGTGGGGTGAGGGGACATTGGAGTGACCAGCCCTGCTTCAGTCACTGGCACTTTTGGTACCGCTGAGTAATAACGCACTTAGTACTAGGTGTGACAGCCCTTCCATGGAAGGGGATAAACCAGAAACCTGGTCCCTTCGCTTGTCTCAAACAATGAGCAGAGAAGACGATTTTGCTCCTGAACTCTGTGCTTAAGTCCTGAAGAACATTCAAAGGGTGTTCACATTGAGTTTTTTTATTTTTATTTTTTTTTCAGGAAGACTTCACCACTTTGTCCTATGAAATTAAAAGAGGAACTTATCATACAGTCAAAGCTGAGGAGGCTCTGTAAGCTGAGATCACAAGGCCTTGCAGCCATCTTCACATGTTGAATCATAGAAAGTAGGACAGTATCTCCTTTAGATTTAGGATTAAACACTTCCAGGTATGCAGGGCTGACCACTTCCTGAGAGACAGGTGAGCCCAGGGCCTCTACCTTCATGTACATGCCCCAGTGCAGCTCAAGGCCTCTCCATTATTTCAATAGATACCTTCGAGGAATTTTCCCTTTGTTCATACTAGGACATTGAGGTGGGCTAGCCACAGAAATCTTTAGTAGGTCAAAAGCTTCAAGGGTAAATTGATGCTACTTTGAAAAATGCAGCTCTTCCATTGGAACTCCCTCTAGGAGTGCTGTGTCTTCAGAAAGTCAACTGTTCCGAACTTTAAAAACATAGTTTTCACTTTGTGTTTTCTCCTGACATTTGGGTCTTGGTCATTCAAACCCCAATTCACTACTTGAAGCTCGGCTCACTTCATTCCACTGTTTGCTCAAAATAGACGGTGTAACAGGTGAAGTGTAAAGGTCAAGTTTATCGATTAGAACCCACAGCAATGGAGTATCTATTAAGCCAGGGCCATGACTCCAATGCAGCATAATCCAGATGAATCTTCCCAGGTACAGCAACTCACCCAATCAGAAGCGTTACGTGATTTCCAACAACAATTAGCAGATGCATCTAAAAAATAAGTGTGTACTTTCTTTTACAATGTTTTCGTATTTTTTCTTTGTGTGCATCTGTGCTTGCGCATGCAGATGTGTGTGTGCCACACCACATGTAAAAGTCAGAGCAGAATCTATGGGTGTCAGTCCTCTTCTTCCAGGTGTGTCCTGCGATGGAATTTGGGTCACCAGGGTGGATGGCAGGGGCCTCCTCCACCTGCCCCCTGGGCCATCCTGCCGGCCCTGTCCTCACTCTCTTGAGTTAAACGTCTCTATCCCACATCTACCCTTCCGTCTCTCTAGTACGTAGCCCAATGTTTACTGAAACATGCACTACGAAGACACAGCACAGTGCTTTCACAACTGTTTTCTCTTCCTCAGGACTTTTCGCCCTAATTTTATTTTACTCAAATTAAAACATTATTGCCATATTGTTTCTGTTTCAGGCTGTCTTGAAAAGCAGAAGATGGAATCACTGTTTTCCTGTTCAAGAATGGGAAAAGTGTACCACCTTCTAGCAACACTGTCTATTTAGCACACTGGCTTTGCAGATGCACCTAGCACCATGCCTCACAGGGAAGTTGTTGCCTGAGGATACCGGATTCTCATCTGGTTAGCTTCTTTTCTGCCTTTACATGTTAAAATATTTCAATTATTGCTACAATCTTTGAGAACAAAATAGTAAAAATTGTCATTATAACTACATTACATATACTTCTTGGTTAAAACCTCTCAATTTAAATAAATTTCCTTAATAGGACCAATATAGTGCCTTTTCTTAAGGTACAGCTCTTCTTCCCTGATAAGAAGTGATTCCACATAAACTGACAAAGTTCTGTTAGAGTTTCAGAATTTATTCAGAATCTCAGCTCTGTTGTCAACATTTCACTTCCCCTCACTCGCATCTCGATGTCTCAGGAGCTGGACTCAGAGTCCCTCTCACTCCACCTCCGGAGTGAGATGTCCCTGATCCTGCCTTCCTATCTGGGCATCCTTTGGCTGCACTCTTGTAGGAGGTGTCCTACAACGCTCCCTCTCCTGCCTGAAGCCCCTGCCCTGCCCCGCCCCACCAGTCCTCCAGTGCCCGCGGCATCACACTTCCAACTGGCTCCTAACACCTGTCGATCCTGAAGCCTCTGCCCATCCTGCTCCGTGTTTTCCATTGCATGAACCTAGTACTGGCCTGTGCCACTAACCGACACTTTCTGCTTTGTAACTCAGCTTGTCACGGCCCTCTCCTTTCCAGCTGTTTCACCCAAACACTGACTATGATGACTGTTTTACCCACGTTGCTGTGGTAAAATACTCTCGAAAAATCAACTTAAGAGAGAAAGGCTTTCTTCAGCTCACAATTCCAGGCTGCCACCACTGAGGTGGGGAAGTCACAGTGCCTGAGCACTGTCACACGCCACCCACAGTCACCAGCAAAGAGAAACGCAGCGTGTGCGTTTTGTGCTCACCAGCTTTCTCTGCTTTCAAACAAAGAAACCTTGTCTCCACTCTAGGGAATGGTGTGGCCTGCTTGCAAGCCAGATCCTCCACGTCAGCCAAGGCCGTCACTGCAACCCCTCACAGCCGTGTGTAGATGTGCCAGCCTGATCTAGACAGCCTTTCACTGGGGTCTCTTCCCAGGTGATTCCAGGTGGTGTAAAGATGACAGCTACCGCATCACAGTGACCGTCCAGGTAAAAGAGGCTGTTCCTCGTCTGAGCCTTGCAGGGGCAATGCCCGGCCCTCCTCATTACCTCCCTCCGGTCCCTCCATCTCCAGGAGTCTCTCTGATTGTGTTTCTTGAAACAAAGATGAATTTCTACTTTCTGATCTCTGTGCTTCAGTACCTGTAGATCGCAATGATGGCCAGCAAGTGATGTGCTTACACAAGAACTGCTGTTGCATCTCAGCTAAAGTCCTACACTGATTTCACTATTTTACCCACAAGGCATAGCTGTAGCGGGTCGGCTCGCAGCTCCAGGTAAACTCTGGATTGCTTGGCATAGCCTTCCCGCCGGCTGCGGTCTGTGGGAATAATGAAAGGTTGCTCCTTCATTCATTCTACCGTATTTTTGCAGCTCTGATACTCATTAAAGATTCAGCTGAAATGTTAATGATAATTATACCCAAAAAGCTAATAAAGAGAAACCCAAGGCTCACATAAATGCCAACATTTAATAATTATGCATACTTTTTATCTTTCCTCCCACATTTATCTCAATTTCCCATAATTAGTTTAGTAAATCTAAGATCCCAACATATGTGTACTTAATTTAAGATTTGTTTTAAACTTTGCTTGTTAGACTCAGGAACAGGATATACTTCTCAAGAATATAAAGTGGCAGTTATCTTCCATTAAAATGCTTACCTATGTGGAGGGTAGATCTTAGTACCCACCTGTTGAGAAGATTTACAGGCAGGATACACTGTCAACCAGAATGCATTCAGCCAAGTAAGAACCAATCTGGGTATTTCAAATAGAAATGAATTGTTTCTTAGCTAAGGGAAACTATGAAGACAAGTGTTGGAGGCAGTCAGCAGAGCTCAGCAGTTAGTCTGCCTACAGTCCTGCATGCGGCATCCTGGCCAGCGCCCAGAGTTCAGACCTGTTCGTTTCCCCATCCTCAGCTCCTGAGTCAACCATGCCCCAGGCTAGAACAGTCCAGCTGGAGGCCAGACCCGGCACACCATTCCCCAAGCTTAAAACAGTCTCTCAGCTCCCCATCTCATCTCTAGTCTCTGGTGAGCATCTCCCCTGCTGAGAGAGGGCTGTGGGAAACTGGGCTAGAAAACAGACCTGGCTAGGCTCTCAGAGACGCAGAGTGGGAGCGGAGAGTACACAGAAGCAAGTGAAGGTCGGTGCACACTGCGCTTTTTCCTTTTAGAACCACAATTAGCCTTCAAAATACGGAATTATTTCCAATTAGCTCAAAACATTGACATCAGTATAAATTTGTCACTTTTTCACAGAGACTTTCCTCAAAAGAGACAGTAATTAATTTTACTAATATTTTACAGTTTAACTTTATTGCCTATAGTCATAAATGGAATTCCCTGGAAACCAATGAGATCAATATCAATTACACCCTAATTCACGGAGAAAGACTAAAGAACTTGTCTACACATGACTAGTTTTTGAAAAAAGCAAGAAATCACATCATTGAATATGTTCTGTAAATCAGCCACCACAAGACGCGTTTTTTATCTAATTCTTCTTAAAGTTTCACAGCAAAATCGGAGCTTTGCCACCGTGACTTCCTCCTCAGAAGATGAAAACAAGTCTGACAGAGATCCTGGCTTACTGCAGCGTCTGTTATGGCATTCTTCGGGTATGGAAAGAAAGAAGGCCGCATGGCCCTTCTGTGAACCTAAAGGCATTTGCCCTGAAGCCTTTGTTCAAGCGCATGACTTGGAACTTTCTCACTGTTGTGATACAATGCCTTGTGCCTTGGTGGAGAAAGGGTTTGTTTTAGCACAGTTCAGGAGGGATGCATCATCACATGGTGAAGGCAGGCAGCAAGCAGGGAACGCTTGGCAGCAGAAGCTAGAAGCAGGCTCATCACATTACAATTACACTTGGAAGCAGAGAGTGAACAGGAAGTGGGACCTGACTACAAAGCTTGAAGGCCCGCCCCCACTTCCTCCAGTGAGTTCTCAGCGGCACCACCCGGGCTGGTGTGTTCAAACACGGGCGGGCGTGTGGGGGACATTTTGCACTTGGATTATAAAAGTGGGACCCTAAGTGACGGGAACACACGTAGCACTGTGCATGCCTTTCCTGATGTGCGGTTACAAACAGCTCCGAGTTCTGCACCTCGTCCTCAGCATCCCTCCACACACGTCCTTAAATCAAAACCTGGAAGAATCAGTGAAATGCCTGACAGAAATGTTAGCTGTCAGTCCTAGGTCTCTTTTAAATGTTAACCTCTTCTTGTGCCTGGTTCTGGGACCCATGGTTGTGGGTTTATAACTGTCCCGTGTAGGGTGGGTATGTTTTCCCCTCCTTCAAAATAGCATTGCTAGCACAAATGCTTAAAATGCTGGCCTCTGGTTTATTATTTCTTAACTACAACATGCAATCACCAGTCTGCATTTGCAAATACATGGGGATTAGTGGAGGATCAGGATGGCAGGACCCAGGAGGAAAATAAGCAGACCAAGTTGCAAATTCCTGGCTAATCCTTAGAATTTAAATGTTTTCTTGTTATGTCAGCATTCCTGGTACTAATGCCTTAAAGATAGTATCAGTACATTAAGGCATGGCTTAAGCAAAAGACTGGCATAAAGTCAGGGAGGAAAATAAAAGTGCCTCATGTACCCAACCAATCAGCCGGCCAACCACTGCTGAATCCTGCACTTGTTGGGCTTGGAATCCTGGGAGTCAAAGGTTTAGAACTCAGTTTCCTTCCTCAAATTCTGTCCAAGGATTGAGTGTGGTGTTCAGAAGCTGTGTACAGATGGGTCTGGGAATGTCAAGGAATGAGGTTTTCACTAGAGACAGAACTCACTCGTGTGTCTCTTTGGTGCTGTCAAATGGATTCAGGAACACAAATCACCTGAGAACCCCCAGGTGAGGCGCCAGCCTGGGAAATATTCAGTTATGGGGTGTGTGATCAGAAGCAGACGTGCCGCTTTACTGGGTCTCCAAGTGAATAAGCTCCTGTCCATCTTCTGTCCTACATACCATCTTCTGTCCTACACTGCACTCCTGCCTTCTTACTACATCCTTCTTATGAGACTGAGGGCAGAAGGAAGTAGACTTTCAGAACTTCTTATCCACACAAATCACAAACTACACAACCAATGACTTCTGCTCAGTCCCTTCCTCAGTCACCTGACTCCCAGGGGAATCATGGCCTTGTCACAATGCAAAGGTATTCTTTTAAATCTCTGTATTTTCCCTCTGCTTTTACCACAAAATCTGGGACTGATTCTCTTCTGCATGACAAAGCATGACTCACATAAAAGAGAGCACTGTGCATCATGTATGACAGAGCATGACTTAGAGGGAAAGCAGGGCTCTCAGTATACATGACACAGCATGACTCAGATGAAGGTAGGGCTGTGCGATATCTATCCTATAATTTCGGTTGCTGTTCTAATTTTTCACATTTGCAAACGAGAAAAAAATAATGTTTATAGTTGCCTCTCACACTCTTGCACTTGAGACACATTTTACCCAAGGAAGTTTATTCTCCCTGGAACAACAGATAAATGAAATAGGTGTACAAATCTAACAGCGACTACTAATAAATTATGAAGAAACTTAATTTCAAACAATTCTTTGCTAAGCATGGGCTTTTTATTTCAGGGTTATAATAAGCTTGTGTTCTAATGAGATGAAGGATGAAATCTTGATGGACTCATAACTTCAGGAGGCTGTGCATCTTCAAATTTTTTCAGAGTTGTTTTATATCTTGACCATACTTATAGTCCTGAGAATATGTCATCACATAAATATTAAAAACTGCTTCTGGGCATTTAAGTAATTGTTGGATATTCTTTCCTAGTTGCAAGATAAAATGTATTTTTTCAGTGCTTATTTATGAACCTCAAGTAAAGCAAAGCAAACAGCAACACTGTAAAGTGAATGGTCTAACTCAGGGCAGCCTGGGAAGAAGCAATGAGATGGTGACTTTCTGAAGTATTGTGGTGGAAATCATAATGTACTGCAGTCTGCAATCTGAGCAGAGGCTTTCCAGGCTGCACTCCTTGGCTTTGCATGGTGTGATGCATGCACATCGCAAAGTGCATGTGGTGTGTTGAGACCCAAGGCTGCAGCAAAGCTGCCTGTTGCAACACAGGCGAGCCCTGCCAGAAGCACCTGGGTTCATGATATATTTGGATATTGATTATTTTTTGGCCGCTGCACATTCAGAAACCCTTTCAGTTGGCTAAAGTTTTGGCCTCATATGTTGTTCTGTGACCACCTGCCTCCACCCACATGGGGCTATGTTGTGCTCAGTTCAAGAAACCATGGCTTATGAGAAAATAGAAAATCCTTTTAGAAGAAAAATATCATTCATTGATATCTATCTTTTCCTTCTATTTCCTTCTTTTTCTTTACGACAGAATTGCTAGGAATCCTGCTTTAAAGAGCATTAAAGATCAGGCTGAAGAGATGGCTCCACATTGACAGCATGCATCTTAACTCCTGCAGAGGACCCAACCTCAGTCCCCAGCACCCATATCCAGTGACTGACAACTACAAATAACTCCAATTCCAGGGTATCCAATGCTTCTGGACTCTGGGGGCAGCCCCCACCACAAGCACAGATACACACCCATATTAAAAATAAAACAATCTTTTTCAAAAAGGAACATAAAAGAGAATATTTAGAAGAAAAGAAAAATGAATATTGAGGTTAAGGGTCAATGTTTGAATGAGAATTTCACATACACAAAACAGTTCCATTAATTTTTCTTCTTGGAAAAGAATAGCCCAAACCTTGTTCATATGTTTAAACAGACTTCTGAGAGGCTGACCCCATGTGTCCTGTCTGACAATCATAACTATTCTAGTCAGAAAGGTTGTAAGAAAGGAAAACAGAAAATGTAGACCTAAGAATGCTTTAATTTTTAACAGTTCTACAATATGCCATTACCTAAAAATGTGTGCCTTCCGTAACCACAGATGAGGGACCTACGCTTATCTGTGTGATTAAGTTAATATGCTTGCTGACATAGAATCAACAACTGTCCTTGAAAGACCTATTTCCTCAAATTTCATGTTAGGCATAATTATTCCGAACAGTGTAGGTAATAAACCTGACCTCAATAATGCCACTCATGCATTTTAACATTCTAAATATTTCCCATAAAGTACCTGGGAAGTATGATGGTGGTTTTTATACTTATCTCAATTATTTTTATCATTTTTAACCAAATTAAAAAGGTCTGATAGTAAGCATCTTTGGATAGACAGAGGGCAGGCATGCCGGCCCACAAGGCACTTCAAGAAATCCGTCTCTTCGGCTTACATACACCTATAAAGGAAATTTATAAGCACAAGCTCCAAGGTCACCTGGCAGATGTATCCTACTTTACTGGTAGCTAACCCATCCTACAGTCACCCTTTTCATCTGTCTAAGATTATATTTTGTAACTATTTTATCTTTCAGGTACATCATGAAATTACATTGCTGAATGCCAAATTTTAGCTGGTTGACTGCTTGTATTCTAAGAATACAGAGGTCCTGTGCTAGGAATCTCTTTCCATTTTGTCGTGTTTTTCTTTGTGTCCAAAGCTGGGTTCCTGTGTTTGACTGTTGACTTTTCCCATGCATATAAGTTCATCGTGGATGACAGAGCAGGGCTGGTAGCAGCGTCCTGTGCAGGACCTTCCTTAGTCTGGGCTCTGTCACCCCGACCCTGGTGACAGCAAGTATGCTCTGGTTTTACCATCACTTGCTGCTCAGTCTGAGCTCCTGGCTGCTTCTCAGTTATGGACGGAGTTTCCCGGTGTGCACAGTATTTCACCACCTCCTTGAGTACTAGGGCTCCACTCTGGGGCTTTTGGGAAAGGCAGGGTCTGTTTTAGGCTGTGTTCGTGTCTATTAAATCAGCTGGTAACTTCATGTGAGTCCCTCAGTTCTGATGTGCATTGTGTCAAATTTCAATATTCATAAATATGTTGGCATTAAATAAAGGAGTTCTGGTCTTTGAAGCGTATGGAATATCTGTATCTAAAACAATAATTACCTGTCAAATATTCAACTGGGAGTATAATTTTAAAGAAAATGATACATCAAGCACTCACAAAAGAAAGAGGTTTGTGGAACATGACCTTGGAAAGTTCAAGTGCAAAGATTTATTTTTCTATTAAGGGAATATCTAAAAGATCTCTACATAATATTAAAGTGATATCTGATTGAATGTATTAATTAAAATCCTTTCCTACACATTACTTTATATTGGAAGGTATTATAAGGAACAGCCAAGGAACTGAGTACTGTATATCCTGCAAATCACTGTTGGGAGCTTGGTATCCAGTGACTCTGTGATGCCTCACAGAGATGTCTCCTAAGAAACAGGGTCAGTGCACTGAGTGTTCAACCGTGAACCATGAAATGAGTGGCCGATTCAGCTTTCCTCTCTGCACAGCTGCTAGAACCCCAAGGCTAAGTGCTCTACGAAGCTCAAAAGTAAAGGAAAACCATCCCAGGTACCTCATGACCACAGAGTGCACCTCAACCTCATTTACCTTGTCTTTGAATTCTTCTACTTGTCTGGGAAGACTGACAATGTCTTTATAAGCCATTGAACTTCCTTCCATCATAAAACAGAATGCCACAAAGGCTTTCTCAAAATAATGGCTAAGTCAAACAAGGACTTCCCTGAGTAGAAAGCTCTGAAAGAAGATTTTAATATATAAATATGATATTTGATATGCAAAGTCAGTGCGACTGAAATGTGTGGCAAAGGGAAGAACGAGATTAAGACATGGAGCTGTGTACTGCACCGCAGTCAGCTGGCTCTGCAGAGCTCTGAGCTAGCAGGGCCTTGAGAGCTACCTCCGGTGTGCTGTGAGGAAAGCTATGACTCCCACTGCCTTAAACCAGGCACTGACTACTGGCCTTCTCGGCAAGGTTTTACACCAGGCAAGATGTTACTCTGAACCTGAAGCTATTCCCAAAAGACTTACTGCTGAGGGTGGTCAGCTGACTTCATTCCAAGCAGCTAGAGAATCCCTTCACACATACTCTAGGAGGTCAGACAACTTGGGAGGAATATTCTAGGGAGTCAAGCACATGTAAGAACACCGGACCACAGAGCTGTGGGCTGCTCAGAGGACATCTAGATACAAGCTCCTAAAGGGCAGATTAGTCTAATAATGGTTGATTTGATGCATCAGCAAACACCTAGGAGGTTCGTGAGCACATTTCTGGCTGTGTTTTTGAGGATGTTTTCAGAGGTTATCAGATCTGATAGATGGTTTAACGCACTGATGATTCATAACATTAATGCTTTATTGGGACGTGATGGTGGCCATGTCACGGGAATGTGTCCTGGTGAGATATCTATTGTGTCCTGGCAACTTTCTGAATCCCTTTCTGATTCTTGAATTCCATTATGAGAACTGGTTTGATCCACCACAACTCCACACTATGATAGATCGTCACCTTTAAAACTGAAAAGCAACATTCCTCCCTGTGGTTGTCTCAGAGCAATGAGGCTGCTACTGGAGGATCTGGCTCTGGGAACTGGGTCATAGCTGAAGCCACCTCATGGTGTGCTTCAGGTCAGGGTCTGTGGGCAGGAGGCAGTGGGAAGGGTTTGGAGAAACGGGTCAGCGGGGAAAGGGTCATTGTGGAGGGGCTTGGGTTTCTAGAATGTGGACAGTACCTCACACGGTAGAGTTGTCCTGATGAGGTGTGAGAGAGGACTCTAACCTCTTTGGGGACTTGGATAAAAGTCATTCACATTACAATGCAGGGCAAAAAATGGACTTTTTTCATGTCCCAAGGTTTTGAATGAGGTTAACTTTAAAAAGAAAGTCAAGGCAAATCAATCATAAAGGCATCAGGCTGTGGCCTGGACAGGCCTGGCTGCTTTTAGCCAGGTTTACAGTGAGCACTGGGCACAAAGGTAGAGCACAAACAGGCCAAAGTCATTCAGTCCAGTCACAAATGCATTTGGAATCTGGGAGTACAGAGGCTACGGTCAGTGTGGAGCTCAGCACCGCTAAGCAGGCTCTATGCTGGAAGTGAGGCTGCGGGAAAGGCAAGTTCAGGTCTCCTGCACTGGCCAGACCCCATCTATAGCAGGTTTCAGAGGATAAAATTGTCAACTTAGCTGACTTTCCCTTGACAATAAAGAGAGTTTGGGGGTCGTTCTGATGGACGGCTTCCTAGACACAAGTGTTACTGTTTCCAGAGCTTGGGAATGGGGAAGTTGAGGAAGCTGGCGTTGTTAGTGGGGGTGGGTACTGCTCCAATGAACACCAGATCTCGGCATATCTTTGTGAAGTCGGCTTTCCAAGTATGGCATATGAAGAACTGTAAGGTCGCAGAAGCTGCCACTCAGATTTCAGAGCAAGGTTGGGAAGACAGAGCTATGTGGGACAGGGTTGTGTCCACGCAGGTGACCTCTGAGAGGGCACACAGGCAGCTGTGATGGTGAATCCTAAGTGGCAATGGAGATTTCAGGAAGTTAGAGATGCCAGCATCTGGAAACGCTTTCTTTATCAGTTACTTTTTTTGCTATTATTCTGAAACACCAGAACCAACACAATTTATAGAATGAAGTTTCTTTGGGTTTACAGTTCCAGAGAGATAAGTGTCCAGCGTGGTGGAGAGCCACGGCAGAAAGCTGTAGGAATCAGTGATGGAGCAGGGAACCGAGAGCCCACATCTCCCAGTGCACACATGAGCAAAGAGGGAGAAACTGAAAGTGGGAGCAGGCTCTGACTCCCAAAGCAGCCCCTAGAGACATACTTTCTCCAGCAAGACCACACTTCTTAAAGACTCCACAACCTTTACAAACAACTAGAAACAAGTGTCCAAATACTTGAGCCTGTGGGGAACATTTCTCAAGGAAACCACCACATCTTCCAAAGATAACCACAGGAAAGGAATGCAATGCCCAACAGAGAAGTCACATTGCCTGAAATCAAGGACCCCAGGCGGGAGCTGCTTGTACCCAGGGAGGCGGGACGCAGAGCTAGAAGAACACTTGTCCTCTGGGTGCGAGTGTGGCTTTATTAACCCTTTCCTCATCCTTCTGCTCATTTCTTTTGGAATGTTTACTCTAATAAATATCCTGTTGCTTTGTGGTTTCAACAGGGGCTCAGAACTAATAGCTATCATAGGTGTCAGAGAAGACTTCAGACTTTTGAACAATTAAAACAGTGTTCAAACTGTTAAGACTTTGAGACTCTTGAAGTTGGACTGAGTGCTTTTTTCATTATAATATACATGTGCTTTTGGGGCTGAAGGATAGAATGTTTTACTTTAAAAGAGATGTACTTGGGTCTCGAGTTGACAGAGTGGACTTAGAATATAGTCTCTATTGTCTACCTAATTAGTCTGAAGAAGCACGTTTGGGGGCGTTGGGTGTATCTGTGAGGGTGTTTCCAGAGACGATTAGCTGAGGATGGCTAATGTATTAATCCCTTGATAATTATGACTGCATTATTGGGAGACTGTGAACACAGGGTGGGTCATTTGGATGTAGTAGGTCCATATAGTATGTCCTTAGGGAGTGAATCTTCTATCTCCCTATCTCCCAGTAATCTGCTTACTGGCCCCATGTTGTGAACAGCCATGATCCACCAAACACTTCCCACTATGATGGATGCCTCTGAGACTTCAGACAATGGACATACCATGTCCAAGGCTGTCAGATATGTGATCACAGTGAGGAAAGTCATTAGGTACAAGGTACATGTTAAGGCAAGGCAGGAACTTAAAGCATCACATCCACAGTTAGAGTAGAGAGAGAACTAACCCAGAAGCCCTGGCTGCTAGCTTCCAGAGGGCTTTCTCCTGTTACTGTTCAGGACCCTGTGGAGGGAATGGAGCCATCCTCAGGGGCTGGGTCTTCCTACAGTAAGCAAAATTTAAGATAATCACCCACAGGAATACCCACAGGCTAACCCTAGTAGACAGCTCCTTATGAAGAGTCTCCTCCTAGGTGATTTTAGGCTATGTCACATTGACAGACAAAACCACTGTCACAGTAGAAGAGCTTCATAAGCGACTCTTGTTCAGGGAGGGAGCTCAATGTCCACATTGCACTGTGTGCAGTCTCAACTTCAGACATTGTGGAATTCTGAAAGTAGGAACTGTGCCAGTCACATATTCCAAAGAGCATCATTTATAGTTCTTACTTTCTACTGTCTGAGCCTTAGCACTGGAGGGATCTGATTCTAACTGCCAGACCTCAGTCTTAAAAGTTTTCACACTTATGCAAAAGAAGAGTTGTTCTAGTCAATCTTTCTCTGCATGCCTGAACCTCTGCATGGTTGGGGACTTTGATTTATCAGTGCCACATTACATGTAAACAATGAAATGAAAATAATTTTCTGAATATAGTAGCCAATGTCTTCCACCTTAACACCAAACTCCTATTACAGCCTTTGAATTCTATAAGTGCTGAATTGTTTAACTCAAGAAAGAAAAAATCCAAAGTGAAGTAAAATTTACTGTGTAATAAAAAGGCTAGGTATAAAAAGGCATTTGCATGGTATTGATTATCAGCTATAGAATAATTTTCATTTATAACTTAAATGACTTTCACCCTTTTACACGGGAAGGAACAATCCCAGCAAGGCAGTGTTCTGACTGGTTCTTGCTTTCATTGTTTAGCTTTCATTTTTTACTGAACAATCTCCAGGCTTGAATCATACTCCAAGAGAGAAAGGACAAGCATTTACTCAGAGAGAGCAGACAAGCATTTACTCTACGGGGCGAATTCGGGAGCAGAATGCAGGTCCAAGCGCTTCTCCAGCACTCCTTGCTGCCCCGTTTTCCTATGTAAATAATCTCAAGGGTGCAGTAGCACCAGCAAGTCCCCATGCACAGCTCCTGTGCTCACAGGCGCTTCCTTGCTACACTCTTCTGAAATATTTTTTTAATCTACATCCTCTGAGTACATGGTTCTGCCGGGTGAAGCTGAACTTCGTCGGGGGCTGTTTGACAGAGATGATAGCTGTATCTAGCCTGGATTCCTAGATTCCTTCATCAAGGTGGGTAGAGGGTTGGCAAATTGTGAGGCAAATAGCATGTACTTCACCATTTCCAGGTAAATCTTACACCTGTGCACACCCACTTACTTTTCTCATTGAGAGGCAATGTTGCTCAAGTAGGATTGCCTTTCTATGACATTTATTTAGTTCTTGAATTGACTGACAAGCCTATTAATGTGTTCCCTGAACTTTATTAATGCAATTGGAAAATGGCCCACATGCCAATCAATTTAGAATAATTATGTTCATAAATACTGTAAAATTATTAGCCTTTAATTTGATTCAACCACATAGCTTTAAAAGAGTATCATGCATTTCCACTTTTTAAAGGAATAAAAAATACTACACAGACAGAAATATTCTGAAAACATATACTTGACTTCACAGAAGATCATGATCATCAAATAATCTTCAAAGACTAGAATTGCCCTAGAAGGTATGCACAAGTATAAATTGTTTAACTGTACAAAGCAGACTATGAAATAAAGACTTGGGAAGAAACTGCAAGGGAATTGAGCTGGTTCTTGGATGGTGCACATATGCCACTTTCAGGTTCAAACTTAAAGGTGTGACATGGGAAAGAGACCAGGTGTAACAGGGGATATATTTAGTATTGAGAAATGCAGCCTGGGAACCCAAAGTTTGCAATATAGAAGCAAGTATCTACATCTTATCCGTATCATACTATATTGTCCAAACACCCTTTCTCTCAGACAATAAATCCCTTTGTAGTCTTTGTCCTGGGAATTCAGGTCAAGAGGCAGAGAGGGGACAGGAGGGCAGATCAGGCAGGGAGAAGAGAAGAAACGGATCTATATTTAGCAATTTCATGCCCAAGTGTGAAGCCCGAGACGCGGTCCTCGGGGACCCCTGATGCTTTCTGTAGGAAATGAACATAGCTGTAGAGATGTGGGGCGCTCACCTGGAATGCACGTGTGCTCAGCATCCGCACCTTAACAGATTGGCGGACTCCTGTGAAAACCTTCATCTATTTGCAAGTGACACTTTGAAGAAGAAACTTCACCACAGTCACCATCTGCTAATTGTTGATTTGTTTCTCATTTTATACTTTCTTCTAAAAGCTAATTGTTTAACCTTATCACAATGGAAACACTACTAATAATTGAATCTATGTTTAATTTTTATTTCCTATAAGGGAATGAAGGTTAGTTAGGAAAGTTAAAGATCAGTGCTCTGTAATTAATCCATTTATCTAAATTAAAATTTCACCCTGAATTGTTGAAGGAGAAACTCAAAGATAGCAAAACTGAGGGTCACCCAAGTTCCCCATTAAGTAATAAATGTCTGTGATTGGATACACATTGTTGTCTAACTTGTTACCGATTTTACTTGGGATTGTTGAAAAGTCATTTTGAGAATCAGAGAACACAACACATGATAAATCTATAGAACAAGTAAATTATTTAAAGGCACAAAACACACATTTCCTGTTCTCACATTAGAGTTGATGGGAAGGTGTTTTGGTTGGGTGTATGTGGGCTCTTATGCTGAAGTCTGTAAGAGGAACATGCAGGTACTTGGAGATTATTAGTTGGCTAACATCATTTATTATATACTGAAGTTAAATCGGGCCTAATAGGCAGTGTAAAAATCTTTCCAACAACTCTATTTAAATAAGTCTCTCTAGAAAGCTGCACTTTCACTGTGACTCAAATCCAAGTGGTCTCAGGGTAATTAGAGGCTAATTCCCAGAGGGAAATGACATCCTCCTTCAATAGTGGTGGTGGCTTTGGAGTCACCTTGATATCAGAGTTGAATATTTCACATGCAGCCTTCTACAAGATGACCCTTTAGGGATGTGTGTTTATAGCTTGATATCAGACATTTCAACTGCAACCTTCCCAATGCAGCATATTTGAATTAGAAACAATACCTTGCACTGTGAGGTGGACCTGCATCGTTCTTGGTGTGTGCTGGGTCTGCACTGAACATGTGTATGGGCCATCATCCGTCACGTCCACGTTCTGTATCTGGAGGCTGTAATCTCTTTTATTCAATGTGGAAATTGAAACTCGAGGATCTACTGACCACTTGTCCCCGCCGGCAAAAATGATACTTGACCGGTTCAGCCAGGCTCCCTTGGAGGCTCCGTCTTCCAAGTAACACCTAAACAGTGAGAGAGAGAGAGAGAGAGAGAAAGGAAGAGAGAGAGAGAGAGAGAGAGAGGGAGAGAGAGAGAGAGAGGAGAAAGAGAGGGAGAAATAGAGAGAGGGAGAAATAGAGAGAGGGAGAGAGAAATAGAGAGAGAAAGGGAAAATGGAGAGAGGGAATGAGAGAAATAGAGAGAGGGAGGAGAGAGAGAGTAGGAACATCATTTCTGTTTTTCATGTTTTATCATACTGATATCAGCAGCACATTGAATACAAACATCAGATTCACACTCAGGAAGCTACTGGAGATCCCCCGTCCCCCATGCAAATGTACATAAACACCATGTGTGGTTCTTTCTGTTATTGAAACTTCTGTGTTAGTGTGTGCGTTAGTGTTGTGTGCGTGCGTGAGCACACATGTGCCTGTGTGTCAATTTAGAGCCAAACTCCTTTCCCATTCTGTTTGGTTGATTCCTAAATGAGATGTAATTCAAACAATAATTTCCTACATGAAATCCTATTCCAGTGTTTGATGCCATAGGAACTAGGGGAGTTCCAGGTCACACTGCTTACCCCAGTCCAGTTCTGAGTGACCAGCACCAGATGAAGAAAGCACAGAGTAACCTCTCTGACTGATGATTCGAGAACACCTGCAGAGTAGCAGGCTTGTGCAAAGAAACTATAAACTGGGCTGATGAGATTCTCAGCTGCTTTGACCACCAGCAGAGCTGAAGTAACTCAGCACTTTAGTAGGAAAAATTTGATCCCTTTTCAACAGCATCCAGTAGTGTTGACTTGGAGGCTTTTATTTATCAACAAACAGCTATAGGACACCTGTTTACAGATTGAAAAACATGCATTACCCTTGCACTGTAGAAGTTTTAGCACAGTCTCAAAGACAGCGAAGCAACCTATTATGACTGTAGAAGTGAAGGAGGGTATCTGGCCCAGAGAAGGTGTCAGCGTTGTATAGAAAGGCATTCTCTAAAAGGAAACCTCCCCGGCATAAAGGTGGGTTTTAGAGGAAACAGCACTGCAGTCAAAGGTGCTCTTTGTGGAGCATGCTGAGGTAAGAGAGGTAGCCTTTCCAGAAGCACAAACAAGCAAGATGTGGGGAGAGAGGAGAAAGAAAGAGGAGAAAATCCTGATGGAGCCGATGATAGCAGGTGCGATGACAGTTAGTATGTCCTAAGGCCAAATCTGAAGCCCCTTATTCAAAACCACCCACAAATACAGCTATGTCTAACAGAAGGCAGACCCTGTGAGACTCAGAACAGAAGGCTCCGGTCACATGGGTCACATGCCAGTGATTCTGCTGAGGCCTGAAATTTGATGTTTCATCTTGAAAACGTTTTGTTACAAATTAAAGACTGGTTTTCTTAAATGACTACAAAGCAAAGCCACAGAAGAAAAACATACATACATCGGAGTAGTCTGACAGCTTTTGCACAGCACACCTCGGGGGACTGAGCCGAGTGTCAGATTGCAACAAAACTGCATGCTGAAGGCACGGCAGGCCGCTGCTGGATTATGAATCCAGTGGGGGAAGCGTACAGGAAGGAGAAAGGTGCCGAGAAGAATCTCATTGGTAACCAGCTTCCCCATCCAGAGCCCAAAGCAGTAGTTGTAAAGGTCATCATTAACTGAAAAGCTTTCCATGTTTAATGATATAATTAAACAACTGTGGTATGTCACAGTTCTTATTAATACACAGAAAGAAGAAAGAGGGGACAGTTCTCATGTCCAAAGACCTGGTCTGTGCTGGTGTGGGGCAGAACTCTGAAATACCACCTTGCGGGCTGGGCTAATCTTACTGTACTATTATCTGAAACCTCAAGTGTTCATTGTGCGACCCCTGTGTTCCCAGGGTGTCCACAGAATCCTACAGTGTGTTCCTCAGGGCACAGTCCTCTGGAGACTGGCTGGCTACACCCTTCATTCCTAGGAAATAAATGCGGATATGGAGGTTAAAGGACTTCTCCAAGACACTGCTGTGGGGCTGCAGGGTTGAATTTGTAATTGAGTCTCCTTTATCTACAGAACCAATGTCCTTTCCACAGTAATACAGATCAAAGACTTAAAAATGGGTTTCAGAAATAGGAAGATGATTAGAATGTTGCAGATATTACTGCAAGTAATTTCTTATTTACTGAATGTGACCGACTGCTTAACCCATCCTATTCTAAAGGAAGCAGAAAATTAATTAGGAATGGGTGTTTTGCCATGGAAGTCTGATTTAGAACTCTGTAGGGCCATTTCCCTTTCTCTGGCAAAGCTTCACCTGTCCCTGGAATCAATAGAAACCCAGAGATTAATCAGAGAGTCTCAGTAATAAGCATCCCCTGTCCTGTGCATCGGGATATCTCAGAACAATGGGGCTGAGCTTCACCAAGGAGGGGAAAGGATCCTGCATGTAACCTTGACTAGGGCAGGACTCTGGCCGTTAGTGGTCCAACTCAAGGCTTTTCAAGAAGCACATTTAGAAGATTCTTTGGGAATCAGACAAAAACTTCTTTTCTTTAGTCCTGTACATCTTCACACTCACACTTAACAGAATCTGACCAGCTCAAATTGCTGTGTGGGAAGTGTTACGAATTAATGATAATCGGGCTGAGGTATGGCTTTCTATTTCCTAAAACCACAGGATAAGGTAAGGGGGCATGTAGCTTCCAGGTAAACTAGGGAAGACGACATGCCAAGTACATACATTTGTGCATTATTTCTGTTTCTGTTACCATTGCAAGGATTCTCTGAGGAGGAGGAGAGCATTTCCTGTTCCCCCTCCTTTTGTGCCCTCCTGAACCACATTCTCCTGGACACCAGCAGCTGCTCCCCACATTTCCCATACAGGAAAGCAGACACGGCTCAGTGGGAGAGGGTGTGAGACAGACAAGCCACTCTGATAACCACTTACTTTTTGATCTTTGGATACCAAAATCTTTTTATTGTGGTTACTCTTTTGTTTTACTTTATGAATTTTGGAATCCACAAATAAAAATCTGCCTAAAACCCGATCCCTACAGGATTTGTCAGGTATCAAGGATGGCATGACCCATTCATCAGTCCCATTTGTGAAGAACCAGAAAAGGGAAGTGTGCTCAGCTGTCATTCTGACTGTATGATCCTGGTGTCTCTGAGACACTGCTCCTTTAACCCCACAACTGTAGCCAGCTTCCTTCTCCCAGCAAAACATGGGCTGCTCTTTTGGCGCTTAAATCACATTAAGTCTCAGCTCTCCTGTTTTTCTCCAAAGAAAAATATGATTCCCAATGGAATCCAAAACACAGTATAGTGTTTTTCTGAGCTTGTCCACTGCCATGACCCACCTGGCATCAGGAAGTTGGTGGTGATCATTTGGTCTCTCTTCCCTGATGAGTCTCTGTAACTAGTTCTCTATCTAGCTCTCACCATCACTAAGTCACCTAATATTCTGTGTTGAAAACCTATCTCCAGGGTTCCCTGTTTGGACATACTGTTTACTTGATTATTTCTGTCCCTCTTCCTCAGAGTAGACTCCAGGGGTATTTTCTATCTGGTGTTCCTGGTAGTCCCAGGGCCTGAACATAATGTCCTGTGAAAGTGTACGTGCACAGACTGGATGGATGAAGCAGAGTAGAGTTACATGTGCGGGAGGCTGGAGAGATGGTTCATTGTGAAGACTGCTTTACACTCTTACAGAAGACCAGAGTTCGTTTTCCATCTCTAACTACCCGAAACTCCAGATCCAGGGTCTCTGATGCCCTCTTCTAGGCTCTTTAGGCACCTGTACAGATGTATGCGCACATGGACACAGAGGCACACATAAATAAACTAATGAAAATAAAAATATTTTATTTTTTAAATGTTGGGTTATGTTAAAAATGATACCCATGGAAATAGCAATAATAAAGTTCATCAACTGCTCAGTGTGGAGAGAGTCAAGTCATAACCCAACCTACGATATAAAGTTGAATGCCTGTAGGTGGACATAAACCACAACTGTTCTGTTCTGTAAATGTGCAAAGCCACCTAGCAGGTCTCGAACAGAGGCAAGTTTCAAGTGACGGGCAGAGGCGGGCAGACCCTGGGTAAAGGTCCAAGCATGTCCTGTACACAGCCATCTAACGTAGGTCACAGCTATTCCTTTTGGCTTCAGGAAACTTTCTAAGCTGAGAGATGCTGTGCTGAAATACTAGACACTTTCTCGGTTACTTTATGTACTGAGACATGTTAATTAGATGTTACTAAACCTTTGCTTTGCAGATGAGGAGACCGAAGTCCTGGCACCTTTGTACCTGAACATACCCAGCTGCCTGACGCTCAGCCACAGCCACAGACACCGCAGTAGGCGAATTGTGAGCTGCTGCTTTGGAGTGCAGGGACTTGGGTGCAAAGGACAGGACAGGGCTGGTCAGGTGAGGCTGGTCAAACTGTTCATGGGACATGATGAAGACAAAACCCCATCTTCTTTGCTTCTCTGGATTGTAATCTGAGGCTCTCTTTGAAGCATAAACAATTTAAATAATCTGAAATAAATGCTCCATAAGGAATATATCTTTACTTGACTGTGGCCTGGTTTTTCTAGAAAGGTTTTTTTTCCACTTGAAAGAAAACCTGCTAGACTACCTACTTCATGGAGATGAATAAAGAACTTCCAAAAATATACTTGTTTGCACAAACGTGCTCGCTCCACACCAAACATCAAGATAAGGACATCTATACATTCTGTACACAGTGTGCCAAATATCTGGCTATTGGAAAATGGACAAAATCCAGCTTGGGTATTTCCCTCTGTTTCACAGTTGTGAAGACAAATCCAGACCCTGAAAGAGAATGAATTTCTCCTAAGGATGGCCTTTCTGCCTCTGAACCCTTCAGGAGATCGTTCTATTGGATGTCAGGAGAAGAGGCCCCCAGATGCTCGGGTGTGAAGTCCAGTTCGATGAGTCGTGGGTTCGTCAAATGATGTTGTTCCCACAGATGGCCAGAGACCCTGTCGCTGTGCTAGCTGCTAGGTCTTAAAGGTGGACATGGGAAGTTCACTGGGAATCAGTCGGTGACGGAGGAGCCTATGGCTGCTGAGGGCGCTCTGCCTTTCCTGTCTTTAACTCCCCATAACATGTAAACCCCATGGAACCTGCAGCCCATGAAGAAAGCTTACCGGCTCTGTGGAGATAAAGAAGCTCTCCTTGAGGTGTGCTGATTAGTGAAAACATCTACGACAGACACAAGTAAAGGAAGAAAAGGCGTGGTTTTCTTGGGATTCGATGCTAAGCCATGTGAATATGATATGCCAGTGAGAAGCTAGACACTTAGCTACACAGAGATCCTTCATTATATCACGAAGTCCCAAAGAGGATGGAGAATTTTCAAAGGCCCACTAAAACTTTCAGAACCTGGTATAATCTTCATGCTAACTTAAGAATGTCTCTTGAAGGCAGATCTATAGTTAAGAGCACTGGGTGCTCTTGCAGAGGACTCAGGTTTCGTTCCTGGCACCTACATCGCATGACACTGGTACACAGATGTATGCAGGAAAAACATCCAAACACATAAAACATATAAAATAAATAAGTAAATAAATAAGAATGTCTCTTGAGCTGGGTACCATGTCACACGCCTTTAATCCCAGCACTCGGGAGGTAAAGACAGGCCAAAATTTCTGATAGTTCAAGACTAGCCTGGTCTACATTGTGAGTTCTAGGTCTTCTGGGGTTACCAGGGAACCCTGTCTCAAAAACAACAACAACAACAACAACAAAAAAACCAAAAGACAAACAAAGAAACCAAAAATGATGTTTGTTGATATTTTGGTGACGAGGTCAAATTGAAGTAATGGAAATTGAATAGAACTCAAATAGAAGAGATTATTCCCTCTTTCTGAACATGCTCTTTTATAAATGTCTTTCAAAATCATTTTATAATATATATATATATATATAGACATGTATATACAGATACAAGGTATATACATGTGTATATGTAACTATACAAATTTTGTTTCTAAATTGACATGTAATTCCTAGAAAATAAAAACCGTTATATAATATTAAGACTGACTGAATGTTTTCAGTTTAGCCTTACATCTACCTAGCATTATCCTGACATCAGCACATTACACCTCTAGCCTAGTGCTTAGAAATATTGATGGAACCTGAACATTTATTGTTTACTGGAATTATACTACATTTTCCATACATTTGCTTCTTATACAACATCAGCACAGAAAAAATAGTAAGAATAACTTTGGATTCTTGGTCTATCACAGAAGTTAACTTATCCTCTGTATATTTTGTTCAAGTTCTTGTTGGAGATCATCTTTCAAAATATAAATTGGGCAAGTGACTGAAAGCTTTCATCTAACAGAAAGAGCAAATTCTCAGAATTCTTAAGTATTTTCAACATTGCAAATTATAAAACAACATGAAAAAATAAAGCCTTCAGAGGTTTTTGTAATTTTGTTTCATGCAAAACTCTGTATCTCAGTATTTTCTAAAAGCTGGTAACTTTAATATAATGAGATAAAAGAAATATGTATACTTCTGTCTCACTGAACAGTTTAAATCTATTTGTATATACATGTGCTCCTTGTATTTCAATATTTCAATAATTTTTAGGCTTAGGAAGTCATTGGAATTTTGTCACGGACTCAAAGCATCCATCCTTACATAGAGTTAAGCCATGCTCTTCTGCAATACCATAGACGAATTCAACTTTTCTTATTTGCCATATCTCACAAAGGCAATGCTAAATTTGTAGGCATCATCATGCAGTTTTTGTAAAGAATTCCCTATATAATTGGCATCTCTTAAGTAAAATAACCAGGAACATGTGAAAGATACTTTATATACTGTGACTAAAGAGACAGGAAAGTTCTGAATGGCCAGTTTGGCTACTTTGAGTTAGACCACCCCATACTGTCCCTGACGGGGGAGCTCCGGAGAGGGGGATTGCAAAACAAGCGTTGTCAAGGGGTAAATGGGAAAATGGGCTAATCTGACAGGGGGTGGGTAATATTGCTTAGATGCTGGAAAAAAAACAGAAGGAAATAAAGCCTACTGAAAAATACACATACAATATCTGTACATGAGTGCATGTGTAGAGCTGAAGGCTATATAACAAGAACTAGTGCCAGACAGGAGAAACCTACTGAGATGTTAGGCAGGGTGGTCCAAGAGACTCCAAAAATGACACAGGCTATTGCCACGGCCCTTGATTATTTCCCCAAACTTGAAGGTAAGACTCTATTGCTGAAGACAGGACACAGGACTTGGAGCCATGGATCTGGAACTGACCTGAAAGCCTCCTCCCTGATGACTAGCTCTCATAGTTTTATAAGATACTAAGGGAAAAAAATTCACCAGTTTCAAAGCCTAAAAAACGCAACACAGTGGGCACAACGAGCTATCTGTGTGGGCGCAGCAGGAACACTTTTATCTTAGGGGCGATCAACAGCTCTCTAATTAGAGTCAAAATCACTTAATGGAGGGAACTCATATGTGACATGGAAAATACGGCCAAATACACATGGATCCTAGAGAAATACTATGTCTGGCATATCTCTACACAAACGTAATTTCTTACTATTTGTTAACTAAGTACCCTTATATTTACAGATATTTACCACTATTAAAGAACCTTCTTTTTGCAACAGGGGGAGGCTATTACAGAGTTCCCTAACTGATCAAACCCAGAGAATAAGTGTCTGTGAGATGCCCAGCCCCAAGTAACACACCTACAATGCAATCTTCTACAGCTGACTCAGAGAACATATCAGAACCAGGGGTAGAGAGAATACTAATGCATCCATCACTCAAGTCTCAGTTCCCTCCAGTGAAGCTTCCTCATGCAACAGATGGTAATTAACACAGGAAGTCACAACTGAACAAAATGTGGAGAATAACAGAATACATAGTGTGTCCCTGGAAAGGAAGACCATCTTTAAACCTCTGTTTAAAGGGATATGGAGGGGGAAGGAGGATTTTAAGCACCAGGGATAGTGGATAACCACAAGAAGCAGCTTTCTGGGCAGCTAGGAAGTAACCCATTTGAACCCACGGCACTGGGGACAGTACAAGACCCACGCAAACTCCACTCAGACATAAAGCCCGCATAGAACTGGGGAGATGGGTAAGAAGCCAAAGACTAGCTGACCTCTGATCTCTGCTGGGTGGCAGAGCCTCCAGAGGATGGACTCTCACTGAAGCACAGCTGGGGACACAAACTTGAATCAACAGGCCTTAGCATGTAGGACAGAATGCATGGGATACAGCGGAAGGAGGGAGGGGGAAGCACGGAGGGGAGGGGGGGAGAAAGGGGAGGGAGGGGAGGGAGGGGAGGGGAGCGCAGGGAGGGTGCAGACAGGGAGGTCTAAATACGCCAAGATGTGTTATATGAAGTGCTCAAAAATCCAGTAAAAATTTAAAAGGCTACTTCATCTTCAAACTGATACTAAAGTCTGCTCTCACTTGATGCTGAAACAGTTACAAATCGGTTAGCTGAATTGGTACAACGGACCAAGAAGCATGATAACACCTTTGCGTATTATCGCACTCAGGATTTACAAAGCATTCTGGAATGAAGGTCCCACTGGCACAGCTTGAAGGTCGGCACATACACAGGTATAGGTGCAGGTGGATGTGTATGGGCCCTGTAGGTGTGCAGGTGGGGTGTGTACCGGCCCTGTATGTGTACATGCGGGATGTTACCGTCTCTCTACCTGTACAGGTGGGTGTGTAGAGTCCCTCTATGTGTACAGGTGGGTGTGTGCAGTCCCTGTATGTGACAATCTCTGTACGGGTGCAGGTGGGTGTGTACACTGTACGGGTACAGTCCCTGTACGTGTAAAGGTCGGGTGTGTGCAGTCTCTGTATGGGTACAGGTGGGTGTGTAGAGTCTCTGTATGGGTGCAGGTGGGTGTGTACAGTCTCTGTACATGTGCAGGTGGGTGTGTGCAGTCTCTGTATGTGACAGTTTTGGATTTTTGGACAGTTTTGGACAGTTAAATTTTGGATTAAATCAAAGCGGCTTGCATGATCTTCCACATAGGCTCAAGTATGATATATTCAAATTTGGAAGAGCATCAGGCGTGTTGCTGATTGGCAGGTGCTCTGAACCTCTGTGGGGATCTCTGCTGCAGGGTCTGCTTGCCAGCTGTTTCCTGAAGAGGCTGGCCTTTTACCTCAGGAGCTATAATGCGGAGGGAACAATTCATTCAAAATGCCTGCAGGAGGGTTTAAGCTAGCAGTAGCTGAGAGAAGAGATGGAGGAAATCACAGAGATGGGCTGATATAAAGCTCCAGGCCCCAGGGAAGCCCAGCTAGCCCTCAGTCCGGCACCTCACCCCCTGAGGATTCTAGGAAACACAGCAACAGCAACTGCTCTGCTGTCCATCAGCTGCCTCTGTAGTCGATGTCTCGTAATTACATGTGAACAGAGATGAGAAGAAACACGCAGTGGGTGCAGAGAGGACAGAGTAAGAAACACGCAGTAGGTGCACAGGCAAGCCAATTAAGAATATAGATATTTAAATAACAAAATAAATTCTTCTTTTCCCTTTCTGTTTTCTAGTAAAAAGTATTCTGAGCACAGATTTTGTTTTATAAATAAAGATTGGCTTGACAGCACAAGTAATTAAAGCCAGCTTTGCAATTTCTAACTAAAGTAGCCATTAATCCATATTTATCTGTCCTCTCCAGAAAATTAAATATAGCATCGCTCAATATGAGCCGTGTCCTAAAATATAAATTGGGGAATGCACCCCAGAGGAAAACAGCCAAGGCCTGTTATTTCGATTAACTTTCTAGAAACAATTATGACTGAAGATATTCCTCTCAAAACACATTCAAAGTTGAAAAGTCTTGAATTAAAATTTTGCTATATGTTTCTTTAATGTTTTCTTGGACAAAAAGCATAATATAGTTAACACTGAAGTCAAACGTCTTGTCTGTATATCAGCAGTGAACCACCGCAAAGCTAATTTTCCTCAGTTTCCTCACCTGTAACATAGAGCTATTGGAAGTATTTCTCTGAGTAATATTACGGACTTACTTCATCCCTTGACATGCTATGGATGGACCAGGTGAGTGGTGAGCGCACAGTCATGGTCAACTATTGCTAACTGCAAACTTCAAAACTGAACAAAACCCCCCACAATCTTTAAGCGATATTGCAAATGTGATCAGTACCGAGTGGTTTTCACACAGATGGCTTGACACCACAATCTGTATTTGTTTTCATGGACAGAACACAGATCTGATTTACATGTGAATATCATCCTAAGGCTTTTGAAGAGGTGTGTAGTACTTTTTGTCTTATCAGCTGACCATGTAGCTGATTACTCAGTTGTGGTACTGAGTAATAAATGAATGTGAATTCAAAACTTACATCAAAAACAAACTTCATGTTTTTGTAGCAACTGTTTGGGGCAAGTAATTCAGTTTCTATAAAACAAAGTAGAGGAAACAAACCCAACACTAAATACAACTAATTTGGAATGAAGATCAAAGAATCTGTGCAAAGAAAATCTGTTTCCAAAGCCACGAAGCTTTAAAACACATCAGAACTATGTATATTTCATGACCACGGTTTATGGCTCTCCGTTCTTAAACATCACAGTGTGATTTTGAATCTCCATCTAGAGCTGGGTTGCATGTACTGAGGTGAGCTGGGGATTAACAGTTTTGTCTTTTGCATTTGTCTTCCACAACATTATTTTGCAAACTGTATTCAACCTTGAACTTCCATTAAAAATGTTTATTACATATAAACAATCTTTTCAAACCTGTAATTTATCATTATATATATATATATCCATTTTAAAATAAAATTGTTTTTCTCACTTCTGTGTCCAAAGAAATCTTGACTAGCATAGGATTTGATGTTTACTTACGAGCCAAAAAAAGAAAAAAAAACAAGTCTTACTTCCAACAGTAATGCCACATGGCTTCTCTTTCTCCTCAAATGCAAGTGATTTTTAATCACATAATTTTTCATCTTAATTGAAAGATTTTGGTCCTTATCAACTTTTATTAATATCTTATCTTTTCTGCCTAAAATTAAATATATAAACCAGCATGAAAATGAGTCTGTGACCATAAAAATCTAAGACAATATTGCAAATAAAAATGTTATGATTATTAATAGTATATAATTGTTTAAAGCATATATTGTCATAAATATTTAGTAAATAAATTTTTACTTTATGTAGTTCATAATTATGTATTAATGAGGCCATTCATCTCAATACATGAAAAATTTTATGTAAATTCTACTTATGCAAAACAGGGCTCAGAATCCAATTCTTAGACTCTGTTTTTTTGTATTGCAAAGTAGGAGAAAAAATGCATTTTAATAAATAAGTCTATCACCATGGAAAAACATTTTCAGTAACACTATCACTTCTTCAACCTCCCAAGAGTGATGAAGAAAAACTGCCAATACTCCATCAGCAGCATCACTGGTACCCATCAGCATCACTGGTACTCATCAGCATCACTGGAACCCCTCATCAATATCACTGGTACTCATCAGCATCACTGGAACCCCTCATCAATATCACTGGTGCCCCTCATCAGCATCACTGGTGCCCATCAGCATCACTGGAACCCCTCATCAATATCACTGGTACTCATCAGCATCACTGGAACCCCTCATCAGCATCACTGGTACTCATCAGCATCACTGGAACCCCTCGTCAATATCACTGGTACTCATCAGCATCACTGGAACCCCTCATCAATATCACTGGTGCCCCTCATCAGCATCACTGGTGCCCATCAGCATCACTGGAACCCCTCATCAATATCACTGGTACTCATCAGCATCACTGGAACCCCTCATCAGCATCACTGGTACTCATCAGCATCACTGGAACCCCTCATCAATATCACTGGTACTCATCAGCATCACTGGAACCCCTCATCAATATCACTGGTACTCATCAGCATCACTGGAACCCCTCATCAATATCACTGGTGCCCCTCATCAGCATCCCTGGTACCCATCAGCATCATTGATACCCCTCATCAGCATCACTGGTGCCCATCAGCATCACTGGTGCCCATCAGCATCACTGGTACCCATCAGCATCATTGATAACGCTTTTCCATGTGGTCTCCATCAAATCCCACAGGTCAATGCTGACGATTCCCTGTAGTATAATCTGACTTTTTACCTCTAGATACTCAACGTCTTAACAGCAATATCTTAAATTGTCCCTGTGTTGCATTTCAAACCTGGAGGGCTAGCCTTTAACCCAGCACCTATGATTGTCTTCTTTGTGTTCCAGAGGCTTTGTGAAAAATGACTGTGAAGGTAGGAAGTGAAGCGTGGAGCCAGAGCACTCACAGATGTATCCCTAGGCAGGTGTGAAGTTTAGGGTCAAAACCTGCTACTGCTCCCTTTGAACAGCAGAAGCCCATCCCCCACCGCCTTGTATTCATGCTCAGCCTGCAGCTGGAATCGTCTTCTACTTCTAGGCTCTTGGTACATTAGCTGCTATTTTCCACCTTTTAGACTTTCACTGGTCTCTGCTGAGGCCTGGGTCCACACAGCCAAGCGTGAATGTGAAGGACGGCGATATTAGTTCAAATGAAGGTGGTGCCTAGAGATGCTTTATATGGAATGCAGACTGCAAACTGCTCAAGAATTCTCTGCACATCGTTCTGCATTGTTTGTGTTTAAAGTGGCATTTCTTAAAAACAAGGAAGAAGAGGGTATAGCCGTCTACAGTGTGACTGTGCATTGGCCGTGAGTGACTAGTTATCTGTCCTCTTGAAATTATTAATGGTATACTGTTTTAATGTAAAATGGACTTATTTAGTTATCCTTTGTGTTTATTCAACACTGAAATATACTTGAAAATTTCATATATACATCTTACTTTTAAATGCATGAATTTTTTTTGTATTTACATTTGAGAATTGAAAAACTACTTATTTTCTGTATAATCAATTCTTTAATTACTGTTAAAACTTTTCAGCTTAAAAAAATGGTGTGTATGCTTCCAGAGCTGTGAGTGTGTATGTACATAAATGGTGTGTATGTACATAAAAGGGAGATTTAAAGGTGGCAGAGGACACAATTTCCAAAAGTGAGTATTTACAATTCAGCGAAGGATAGCAAATTTTGAATACATAAATTACAGACTGTGTAAGTGGTTTAAACTGAGATTTCCCACTTTCCTAAAGTAGCAGCAATCCCTCAGCCCCCCAGATATCATGGCTTCCCTTGCTGGAGGCTCTGTGGAGCAGCAGAGAGTCCTGGGCAGCTGGGCCTGGCACACCTCAGTGGCTCGGAAAGCAGCGCCTCCAAGGAGTGCAAAATTTCACTGCGCTTTAGGGAGATGAGAGAGGCACGGATTCCTGGAGAAGCTTCATGAGCTTCCTGCTGTGCAACTGTCCCCAAAGCTAATCTTCTCTCAAGGTCAGAATTCTGTGGGATTCCTTGTTCCTTCTTTGAGTCATCCCACAGGGACAGTACGAACGGAACCACCACAGACTCCTCCCCAGACAGGGGGCTGGGAGCACCCTGATAGCCTCCTCCAAAGCAGCTGCAGCTAGAACTGAGAAAGCCCTGTGCTCCTCCCTGTGCGCACCCCTCCCTCCCGTGCTCCTCTTCGTGCTCCTCCCCGTGCTCCTCCCCTTACTCCCTCCCGTGCTCCTCTCGTGCTCCTCCCCTTACTCCCTCCCGTGCTCCTCCCGTGCTCCTCCCCGTGCTCCTCCCCTTACTCCCTCCCGTGCTCCTCTCTTGCTCCTCCCGTGCTCCTCCCTGTGCTCCTCCCGTGCTCCTCCCTCCCCTCCTGCCACTAGCTCACTTGGGGTAGGTTCTTCTCTGTCCACCCCGCTTTTCTAAAATGGAGGCGGTTCTACGCACCTGAGGCCGCACTGTGAGGACTGGCTGGACTGGCTCATGGGACACTGGTGTCGGAGGCTGTTTGCATTGTGATTATTTATTGGAAGCGATCCCTAACATTTCCTTTCCCTGTCTCCACACTGGTTTCAGGGCCATAGGACTTTTTAACTACTTTGCTCTGTGAGGCTGTTAACAGCTCATTTGATTGGTCATCACCTCTGCTAAGCCATCATGAGCAGTTTTATTAATTCATAATGGTACGCAGGTGTATATTGTATAAGTAGATGTATTTGCAGTTTAATTCAATATATAGCATTATCTAGACCATGAGAACTGGAAGGAATACTGAGTGAGTGATATGGGAAAGCCACGGTGCATTCTGTCAGAGACAAGCACGGATGGGAGCAGCAGTCGGGACCTGGTTAATGGAGAGCAGCATCCATCCCCTCATTTGTCCTTTGGTCTCTTTGGCTCCTGGTTATTCTAAATCCAAGCCCACACAGGGATCTCCGATGTGCTGCCTGGCTTGAACACAGAGCTCAACTCCTGGAGCAAAATCTACAGAGTTCAATTTTACCTGCTTATTCATTAACTGAAAACTGCTTATCAGGGCTGAGCTCTAGCCATGTCAGAAGAAAAGCACACATGGTAGTCCTCCTGGAAAGACAGGTGGAAGCCAGTCTCATGTGGTGCTTTATTCTGAAATTTCTAACACATGAGAGAACACAGAGATCAGGGTGAACGCAGAGGTCTAAGTGTGGAGTAGGGGGATACTGCCTGGGTAACAGACAGTTTAACTTAGTGAAACCATCCCATTTGGTTCTGATTTCATTAAAACAGTGCATTATTTTATTGCCAACCCTGTGGCTTCCAGAAATAAGTTTATTTTTAAGGATCTACAAACTTCATCTTGGTGGAACATTCTTAATGTTTCTTCCCTTCAGGTCCTTTTCATGGAGGCCACTCACGTAGGAGAGAAAGGGAAGTGTGGTCATTCACTGTCTGAGAAAGTTACTTTTAGTATAACTGGTACTTAACACATATTTAAGGGATGCAATTAAATGCGAAATGACTTTTTGTGTTTTTGTGAGGCAGAGTCTCTGCAGCTCCAGCTATCCTGGGACTTTCTATGTAGACAAAGCTGGCCACCATCTCACAGATATCTGCCTGCCTCTGCCCCTAGACTGCTAGGATTAAGTATTCCAAGAGACTATCAGAATAACACAGGCTATTGTCACAGCCCTTGATCACCTCCTAGAACTTGAAGGTAAAACCCTATTGCTGAAGACAGGACATATGGGCACAGGACTTGGAACAAAGGAGCAGGAACTGGAAGTCTTCTACCTGGAGACTAACTCTCACAGTTCTAGAGGATGCTATGCAAGCTGCTATGGGAGAAAATCCATTAATGTTCCAATCCCAGCATTAAAGTCTAATAACCACAACAGTGACCAGCACAGCAGACTCTATCAGTGCTGTAGTGGCACTATTATCATCTTGGGGTAATCAGGAGCTATCTAGTCAGACTTAAGACCCACTCAACGGTAGGGAACTCATGTATGGTATTGCAAAAATAACCAAATACACATGGCTGGAGAGGTAAGAGATTCTAGAGAAATACTTACATCTGTCCTATCCACAGACAAATATAATGTCTTACTTTATGCTAAATATAGATTGCTTATATTTACTGACAAGTCACTGCTCATCAAAGAAGCTTCTTTCTCAACAGAAATAAACTATTACAGAGTTCTACAACTGGTCACATGCAGAGAATGTGTCTGAGAAATCCTAAGTGACACATCTATAGCTGAACCTCAGCCTCTAAGGCTCCAGGAACATAGCAGAACATGGAATAGAGAACGTATTAATGCATCTTTCAAGTCTCTCCAGTGAAGCTTCCTTATGACAGAGATGGTGACTGACACAGAAGGCCACAGTGGCCAAGGTGTAGAGAATAAGAGACTGCAGAGTGTGTGTCCTGGTCAGGACTCCTATATCAATGCTCTGCCACCCAGGCTTCAGGGAACATTCCTAAAGAGGAAGCAGAAAGACTGAATGAGCCAGGGTTGGCAGATGACCAGAAAGAAACAGTTTTTCAGGCTTCTGGGAACTTTTTCATATGAACTTACTAATGCTGACAGCATGAATGAGACTCAAGCAGACTCAGTCAGACCAAAGGCAACACAGAGGCAGGAATAGGCAGGAAGCCCCAACCTTAGCTGAGGGACTATTGGCAACTGATCTCTGCCGAGAGAGAGAGAGTTGGTAGTCTTTTAAGGGAGTGATGTTAGATAGGTTGACCAGGTCCAGTGAATGAACTCACATAGAGACACATTTGGGGACACACAGTGCACTTGGTAGGCCTTAATGTGTATGGCAAGAATGTATGAAATCTCGAAGGAGGGTATTGTCGATGGTGCAAATAAAGGAGGACATCTAAATATGATCAAGTATTGTATGAAATGGACACAAATTCCATTACAAATAGATAAAATGTAGTAAATGGCTTGGTGATGATAGACTGGGAGGAAGAGGGAACAAGCGCACAAGAATTTCTCAGTGGGCCCATGGGACCCACTCCTCAAGAACTGAAATTCTTTCTCACTTGGAAGTTCTTAAATCTTCAAATGCTCTGCTTCATTGTTGAACTGGTTTACTATCTAAGAAGCCCCATTCTGTATTTCCAACAATTCTCCTCCTCAGCCATTAATCTTTCATGCAAAGCTGTCAAAATCTTTTATGAAAATTGAAATCTACTATATCCACTCCTCTAATCTTTCATAGAGCATTATTTTTTAGCATCCTGGCCAGTTAAGTACAAACTGCCATGTAAAAAACACTGTTAGGAATACAGCCACACTCTTCCCCCTCCACAGTGATCTCCGAGATCAATACCAAACACATCTATGGTTTCCAGCTTCCTTGCATCCTGGGTTACTTAATGCACCATTCTCTTCTAACTCAAAGGACTCCCTGGACGTTATGACATTTACACACATTCATCTTTTGCTGAGTCTCTAACTGGCCTCTCTAATTATGAGCTCTTGGAAGAAACAATTGTGTTTTTCTTTTTTGTTTCCTCTAAATCATTAGTTTATCATCTGTATGTGTTGAGGACTTAAAATCAACCCCGTTCAGTTCTTTCAAACCTACCTTCTTTCTTGTGAATTAAGTAAAATTAAAAACAAAAAGATGAGTTATAAAATAAATATGACTTTATGAACATCTAATAGATTTTATAGTGGCATTTTATCGAGTTATAAGTAAGTGGATGGATTAAATGTCCTTTAAATATGCACTGGCCCAATAATTAAAGGAAACCATTTTTGGCAAAGTATATTTCTGAATTTGCCAAATGCCAAATTGTCTTACACATAATGGGAAACATTTGCCTGTCATCTTCAGCAGTGGCTGAAAGTCATCATTACCCACCAGATGCTGTGTGACCCTAGCTAAGCAAGCTGGGCATCTGAACGAGTAAGTGGGCAGAAAGAACAGTAGGCAGAATGCCCCTACCACACTCATCAACCTCCGCTTTTATATCTCAACAGAGAAAAGAGGCTGAAAAAGAAGAACCTGTGTAATCCCCCTGAGAAGCAAACATATCCAAATGAAAGAAATAGTTTGACTCAATTTCCACTTTCATTCAGATTTTCTTTTTGAAGTCTGACTGTGTAAACACACTAGAAATAAAAGGTATGACCACAGTGCTGTTACTATTATTCCATTCTAAAAAATAATATTTACCCCATGACCACCATGGTACACAGGACCATCCTAAGAGATGCCGTGGCTGAGGGACAGCAAGCAGGCAAAGCTCATATCTCACTGCAGTAGAATTAGGAAAACTGACTAGAGAAAGAAACGTGAGATGGTGTACCAGGGGTGGGATCCTGGGTAGCACTATAAATAGACGTGAGAAAGAGCTGCTCAGAGGGGAGTTCTCAGCAGGAGAGACCAGCAGAAGTCCAGAGCCAAGGGTAGAAAACACACCTGTGTGCCGACACCTGCTCTGACAGAGCAGAGCCTGAGGAATGAAGTGTGAGGCTCTGCAATCCCTCCAGAAGTGAAGGCAGATTCTCTCACCTGTCACAGGCTTTCTGGACGTACTGGACAGTGAAGGAGTTTTTCATAAATAAGAGTTCATCGTGAAAATATTTGTGTGGGGTCTTCAAAAATGTACCATAAGAATGCTAGAGTAAATGAAAGGATGACTTGTTCGGTGGAATTTAAATTTTTATAGCATCCTTCTGACATGTATATTACCATCCCTTTTTTATGCTTGAAAGAGAAAGCTCCAGAGAGGAGAGGGAATATTGAAAACGTCAGTGTTCTAGATGTTCTATTCATCCGTCCACCCACCTATTGATCTATCCATCTACCCATCAACCTGTCTATCCATCCACTGACCCATCTACCCCTCCATCTATCCATCCATCCACCAGTTCATCTATCTATCCATCCATCCACTGTTCCATCCATCAACTCACCTAGCCATCTATCCACCCATCCATCCATCCACCATCAACCCATTCATCCATCTATCTATCCATTCATCTTCTACCTATCCATCATCAACTTACCTACCTACCCATCCATCCATCCATCCATCCATCCATCCATTTTTCCCCCTTCATCTGTTGGCCACCTGCTAGGAGGAATAGAGGAATGGCTCCCGTGGGTGTGGTGTTCTGCTCTGGCTAGTCATGAAACTAGCTTCTGCCTAGCACCTGGAAAGAACCTGCCTACCTGGGGACAAACTTACTATTGGCTGTATTTGAGACCCCACCCCATAAGATCATTGGCTCTCCAGACCTATAAGAGCTTGTGCACCTGTTCAATAAACGAGTTTGCAGGGCCACATGCTTGGCCTGCTTCCTGTTCAGCTCCCAGAATTTGTGTCTTAACTCTGAGTCTACTCGCCCGCTCCCCATACGGCAGAGTTCCCTTTGGTCCCCTTGGGCTGGCCCTGAGTGCTGAGACCTCCAATATCCATCCTTCCATCCATCCGTCCATCTTCCTGGCACCCATCCATCCAATCATCCAATTATTATTTTTGCCAAGGACTTATTGAATTGCCTATATGTTGTCAGCACCGACTTTTCCACCAGATGTGCTGAAGTAGAAACGGCCCCAGAAGTAGATGCTTCTGCTGTTGCTCTCAGAACTCTCAGTGGACTGGTGATGGGGGACTTTCAGGAATTTTTTAGAGAGAAGGTGGAGCAACAGGAAGATCTGTTTTCATCCTGGATCAATCTTAGTCTTTTTCGAAGAGGTAGATTCACATGCAACTGAAGCTGTTAAGTTTCCCAACTTGTGGTACCTCTGCCTTTCAGTGCCTCAGTCTGCTTTCAGGCACTCTATAAGATAAATCCGACCAATGAGAAGATCTGTTTGGTTTGTAGTGTTTGAAACTACACATCTCAAGTGCCTGTTTGATTGTTACTGAACTGACATGTACTGTTTGTTGGCAATTTTATACCAAAATGTTTATTTACAGTGTGTCTCAGCTTTCTATTTTTTGGACTAAATTCTCTTTAGATTCTAATCACTATTTCACCCTCAAATAGTATAATTAGTGGATATTTTAAATTTATTTCCTTTAGCATAAATGTATAGAAGCACAAAACTATCCGATACCATGTGCTAATCAGGGAAGGAAAAATCCCATTTACACTTTTTCACTGCATTTTTAATTAGTGTATATGAAGAACTGGGTTCAATCCTAAACATATATAAATATTGGCTATTTTATTGTTTCATGTTGGACTGAAAAATAGATACTTAATAAATGGTTATTCTGGGTATATTTAGAAAACAAAACAATCAAACGAGATATTTTCTTTAAGTTTAAAGAATTTGACATAAGTTGACTTAGTCTATACTATCAATATTGCTATATTGTTGTTAGATGAAACATTACATTTCATAAATTCAGGCTTTGAATATCAAATGGCAATGCATCAATGCTGACTGGATAGAAGGCTCAAAGGTGACTGTGTGTATGTGGTAAGCTCACCATTCCCACTAGTCTAGCTGGTCAGAGAGCTTTGGGGACATGCCAGAATCTGCTTCCCAGTGCTGGGGTTAATAGCAGGTGCAGCCATATCTGGCTGCCTCCTGAATGCTGGGGTTTGGAATTCAAGTCTTCATGCATACAGACCAAGCGCTCTTACATACTGAGCCATTTCCCAGCCCAACACAACGACTCAATAAGTCTTTCCAACATCAATCAAATAAAATGGAAGGTCAGTAAAATATGGGAATAATTATTACCACAATTTTCTGATTCTCCAAAGGGGAACAGGAAGAATCATAATATTAAAAACAAAATCCATAGCAGCACACTCTAGCAAGTACATAGTGCAATCACATAATCAATTACAATAAAAGTTCATCGGCATTGTAACTGTCAACCACACTTCACTATGAGCAAATGGCAATTACCATCAATTTTGCCATCGTTTATTTTATGAAAATGTACTTAGTGATGTTCTAGACACTATTCAAACACACAAAAGTAATTCATGAAGTCCACGCTGCTTCTTTCTTTTACAAAGGAACAAGGTGCATATCAAGGGACTCAATAGCTCAGAGGAACAAACTGAAGACAGCCGGGGCAGGGATGCCCAGAGGAGTCCAGCTCCTGGCCTTTTTCTACCACACCCACCAGACGACTCCAAACCACAGTCTGTAAGGGCTTTTCCAGCTACCTCTGTGCCCCTAAGAAATGCTGTCTGTCCTCCAGCAAACTCTCAGTGAGTTCAGGAAAGTAATCCTATTCTTGGGTAAACCAGAGTCAGTGTATCAAAGGAACAGGAACATAAAACAATACAATACAGAAGGAAATTCTGTCTTGCATGGAAATGGCAAATGTGTGAATTTTAATCTCCCTTTCTGAGCCTGTTGGTCACACATGGCTGTGACCTGGGGCCCTGGGCTTTACTTCGGTGACAGACCTGAAACTCTCTGGAGCCTAGGCAGAGATACAGCAGAGTAGGTATACTGAGGGTGTCTGCAAGGATTCCTTCACACTCATCTGGCATAAAGCCTACAAAATTCTTGCTTGTTCATCTCCTGGAGCTAAAGCGACCATGGAATCCATGTCTGCATCCTCCCTGGTGAACTGCTGTTTGTGATGGGACAAAGGTCTCTGTCAGCCTTAGTTAGCACTGAAAGGATGAACTTCAGTCACTCTGGAATTGTGCTTGTGAACTCACTTTGCTCAGAGGAGTTCGTCACTGGAACCCGTCCTAGTCCTGTCATCCTGGTTTCAGATTGTCAGTGACATTGAACATCGTGCGCCGTGTGGTGGGTCAGCACTTCTCAGTCATGTCTCCCAGTAAATAGGATAGGTCTCAGGAACATAAATATAAATTTCAGTTAATCATTTCTTTGCACTTTTTTGTGTGTATGTGTGCACGCGCTGCAGCATCCATACGGACATCCGAGGAATGCTTATGAGTCAGTTTTCTCCTTCCACCTTTACGTGGTCCCAGAGACTGAACTCAGGGCATCAGAATTAAAGGCAAGAGCTTTACCAGCCGACCCCTCAACCTGCAAGTCCATACATATTTTAAAGGGACAAAGCTAACATTGAAGAGGTCGGCCAACTAGATGATATTCCAACAAATTAAATTTTCTGATTTTCATAGAACTCACACTTTTTAGAGGATTTATTTGAATCAAATTAATTACATGTATGTGTGTGTATGTGTGTGGGTAGAGGCATGTGTGGAGGTTGCCACAGAGGGCAGATGCATTGGGAACCAGAAGAGCTGGAGGGACAGGTGTCTGTGGGTCCTCTGCAAGAATGGTATATGCTCTTACCTGCCCAGGCAACTCTCCAGTCCGTAATTATACCTACGTCAACTTGTCTAACAATTCTTAGAGTAAAATGTTATTTGTAAATTCAGTATAACCTCAGAACCAACACCTTGTCTAACATCTACCATATGCTCAGCCATTTCTAGATGATTATACTACAAAAGTAGGAAATCATTTGTCAGCGGGGCATGGAGGACCTGACTTTAATTCCAGCAACAGGGAGGCAGAGGTGGGAGGGTCTCTGTGAAACTGCAGCCGGCTGGTCTACACTGAGTTCCATGCTGGCAGGGCTGTAGAGAGACCTACTCCCCACAAAACAACAAAACTGTCACCATGGTTGACATTGACAGTTAAAAACATGTCCAAGTAAAGGGAATTGAAGACCTACATAAGCATAAATATCACTCCCTTTGGAAACTAAATGTGTGTGTGCATGTGTGTGTTTGAGTATGTGATGTGTGTGTGCATGTTGTATGTGCATGAGTGTGTATGTGTGTGTTGCTGGGGAAGTAACCTGGGGCATCCCACACATGAAACAAGCTCTCTTTTTTTTCCTTTGGTCTTTTCTTGAGACAGGTTCTCCCTGAACCCCCAGCTGGCCAGGAACTTTCTGCGAGGAGCCTGTTGGCCTTGTTCTCAGAAAGGTCCATCTCTCTGCCTCTCAAGTGCTGGGATTAAAGGAGTGCCCCTCCGAGCCCACCACGCCCACCACAAGCTTTCCTAACTGAATTTTATTCCCAGCTTTTACTGCTAACATTTATGTGTTCAATTATAATAAATGTGTTGCCAAAGCTGCAAGTTGTCTAGAGGGGAGAGAATGCTTTCAAAATAAAATAAAAAAAGAAATGAGAACTAAAGTAAATGAGATTTGTAATAAAAATTTATCATTAAAGTTAAGTTTAGAAATGAAAACCGATGTTTTTAAGATTCTGACAATTGCACCATTTTGCAGTCATATTGGCAGAAAATATTCCTATTTTTCCTTTGGTAAGTTTTCTTTTTTTTTACATATTTTATTATTTTTATTTTGAGTGTGCTGCATGCATGTAAGTGTACCTATGTCCTGCAATGCCTGCAGAGATTGGAATAAAGTGTTGAATTCCCCTGAACTGGAGTTACAGACAATTATTAGCAGTCATGTGGGTGCCTGGAATTGAACCCAAATCCTCTGGAAGAGCAGCCAGTGCTCTTAACCAAGGAGCCATCTCTCCAGCCTCCCTTTGATGGATTTTAAGGGCGATGTCAGAAGAGACAGTCTAAAGCAGAGCTTGGAGAAGGTGTGCTCTTGTTACCACAGCGGGTTACGGAGCGGCTCACAGCGGAACTGAAGACAGGGTTTCCGACCCTCAGTGCACACCATGCCGCTGTGGTCAGGGACTTCCTGTTTGCAGACGGTCCTGGCTAAAAAGGATCAAATCCCCACCGCGTTTTCCCAGAACTCGCAGGAGCCCCAAGTGTCTCTTTTCTTTGTACTTGCCGGCAGGAGAGCTAACTGAAGCAGGCCTGTTTCCTCACAGGAGTCTCACCACTTGATAGAGCATTCAGGAAGTCTCCTCAGGAGACCCAACACATGGGCATTCCCTAACTTCCTGATTTCAAGCACAGCACCCCAGGTTAATCTAGAGTTACAGTTAGCCAGATGGAAAAAGATGGGGCCCTGGGTGTGTCCCATAGCACAGGACTGCAGTTGTGTGATCTCCTCAACTGTTTGCCACACAAAGGTAACTCGAGACTCCAAGATCCAGTTCCAAAGCACTGACATACCAAGCACCACCTTTAGGCAAACAGTTAGGTCACAAGATACAAAAAGAACTGAACCAATTTTAAATCACTCGTTGTTTTATGAATACATGCAAATGGGTTAGTGAATCAGGATCAGAGAGAATAACAGGAATTGGAGTACAGCTCAGAGGTGACTCACCAGCAGGGATGGGCTCAACTCTCAATATGAGAAAGTTAAATGGAAGGAAGGGAGGGAGAGAAGGAGGGAGGGAGAGTGGGAAACGAATTAATGGATTCTATAGTCTTCTATAAATCTTTAAAATTACACTTTTATTTGTTTTGTCTGTGTTTGTGTCTGTGTGTTCGTGTCTGTGTATCAGTGTGGGTATATCTATGTGTCTGTGTGTATCAGTGTGTTTGTGTGTATCTGTGTGCATCTGTGTGTTTGTTTCAGTGTTTGTCTGCCTGGGTCTGGGTTTGGGTCCTCACTTGTCAAGCCTGGTGGCAGGCACCATATCCCCTGAGCCTTGCCAGCCTTGCCAGCCTACCTCTGGTGGCCTTGCATAGCAGCTAGACAAAAGAAAGACAGGTATGAAATAGTGACTGATGAACAGCACGAGAGAGTTCATGTTGCCACATAAGTTGAGCGTAGAACAGAGTATATGTTTCCAAAGAATTTAGGGTTAGACTCAGATTTAATGAGATTAAGATACTCAGTACATGTACACATATTAAAAATTTAACTGAGTTTGAAACCAGCTGAACATATCTGCCCACCTCCCTGTTATCAGGGAACTATTTAACAGAGATCAAGTATCCACATGAAGAAGAACACTACTGAAAATCAGTGAATGTGGGCGCAGCATAGTGGCTGTTGTCCCGAGTTCAAGGTGAGGACCAAGAGAAAAAGAGATGGTTCCCAGGCAGCTGAGCGGCTTTATAGCCAGAGCATTATCTTGTTTGCTAACCACTATTCTGAAATTCCACTTCTCTCTATCCACCAAATAGCTCTCCATGGCCAGGAAGCACTGTCCTGGAAATGACAGTATTTGACATCTTGACTTCTGTTTACTTTCTAGCCATTTCGCTGGAGAACCTCTCAAAATGACCGTTCCATAACAGGCAACTTGGTGCTGAGTAATTACCGCACCAAGCCTTTAATGATAGATTTTCCTAAATGTTCTCATTATACAAACCGCACTGTGGAGTTTCATTTATGGTATAATTTCTATTTTAAATCCCCTCTTTGAAGCTCTCCTTTCTTATCTTGCCACATGAACGGAGTTTCTGATAAAGTGTATGAAATTAAGGCCACTCATGAAAACCATGTAAAAAGATATCCACCACCCCTGTCCGTGAAGGACTAGGACATTTCCAGGATGAAGCTGTGACTGGACTTGATGCCTGGAGCCTCCTACCTATGGCATTTGCTCAATGGGTGGTCTCATAGGTTAGCACCCAAGTGTGTTTTGAAGGTGAAATGCCTTCAACAAGCTCATGTTTTGAAGCCTGGTCCCCCAGTGGAGGCGTTGCTTTGGATGGCTCTGGAACGTTCTCAGAGGAGGACCCTGGGGAGAGACCGGAGATCTTAACCCAATGTCACTTCCCCGTCATACTCTGCTTCAGGGCAGAGGGTGCCAGGAGACCAGTCACCCTCCTCTCCTGCCACCACGATTCCCACACTGTGCTGGACTGTGACCTCTGCAGGTGAACCAAGCCGAGCCCTTGTGGGGTCGCTTACCACAGCAAGAGACAGGTCACTAGCACCCGCTTTCCAGTCCCTCTGTTTCCTCGATAGCACTGAAGTGATTTAGCAAATTTATGAATCCATATCAGTACTAACCAGACATTTGAAATATATGCCGATTTATCCTGAAAAAATGAAATTTCTGTCTTTGCCTGAAAGATTCCAGACCAAAATGGTTTTGATTTGTATTCCAGGGAGCTGTGACATGCACGACAGTTACAGGAAGTAAACCAGAGCCTTCCTCTGTAGGATCTGTATACGCAGAGACTTGCATGACTCAGTAGGTTCAGAGACGTGAGCTCATTTGGTTTGGTCTTCCTACTGTACAGCTGCTAACAGCTCACCTGTCCTTTAGAATCGTTCTCCTGGACACAACGCTGTTATGTGTGAGATCCTCCCACTCTTCAGTACCTCTTGACATTAACTCATCATTGATACTGTCAAACTACTGTTAATTTTATAAATATAATTAAAATGTAACTCATTATTTCAATGCAAATCACAAAAGGCAGACAGTTTCTCCTCTGGTGACATATCTCACTCTTGTGCAGGTAACCACATAGAAAAGGACGTTCTCCAATCTGTACATGTGCTATGACCTTTCCACGAGTCCCAGACCTGTAGAAAGGATCACTCATATTGCAAACAGAATTTAATGATCACATCCATATCTCTTCCTACCTTCAAGTTTTGCCAACTATTATAAATGTCCACCTTGTTAAAGGGCACTTCCTTTTCTCCTGGTTAATTATCAATAAATTACAAACTTCAATGAATCTAAGCTTTGTGAATATCCCTCTTTCCAGAACCTTTTCTTTTTCAGATGATGTCACTTACTGGATTTTGAGCAGATTTTTATTTAAAAAAAATACTTGATGAAACTATTTTACATACAACCCTTAGGTATGAACAGACTATATACAGTTTCTACATCTCTGGAGTCAGGTCTATGTTGGGCCTAAATAGAGTTAAGTGAACATTTCACTTTGCAACCTACATCTTAACATGCTGTTTCCTCTAAGCTCGTGTCCAATAATTTATTTTTGAGGGTGCTACCATGTTTGTAAATCTCATAACAGCCTCACCACATTCAATTCTTGCTGTAAATATTTTCGCAAGTGTTGATCAGGGACTCGCATAGTTATGTAGTTTTTTCCCTCCCATTGACAAGAAAGATTAGCCCACCCAGCATGCTCCATGGATGATTTTGATAAATAATAGTGAATGAGGAGAATCCAGAGGCAGCAGCATACAGAGATGAATGACTGGTTTAGATTGCATTCATGTTTGTGTTCCTAGACCAGATGTGCCCCAAACTGTGAATCACAGGAAGGAGGATGTCAGTCCTCAGTCAATGCTGGACTCAGGAAATCCTAAGACTTTCACAGCAAAGAGTGAAGTTAAACAGCGCCACTGAGAGACCTGTGGAGATGGAGCGCAGTGCAGTCACAGAGCTCCATTCATTTTTACATAAATAACAAAGAGTTCTCATGTGCCTATCAGATTAGCTAGATGAATTCTGCCAACCATCTGACTCCCTTTCGAAAGTATACTTCTCATAGAAATCTTCCTTTAAACTTGGCCCTTGAATCAAGGTTTTTCTTACTATTTTCTTAGTGTAATATCACTAGTATTTAAGATTTTAGTACGTTATTTTATATTCTTCTAAAATTGTACATAGGTTTAGCTAATAGATTCTTTAAAAGACATTTTATAGGCACACAAATTCAATGCCAATTAAAGCAGGCACGTATGATTATATGAGGTGTTCATGGTATCAAGAAAACCACCATAACATACCATGAGCTCAGGCTTCCTTACTGACACCTGGCGCTGAGTGTTGAATGCTTGGTGGCCTGAAAACCCCTTGAGCTGAGCAGGTGCTGACTGTTCTAGGCTGTCATCCCTTCTGTCCTCATAAAGTGTCCAGTGCTCACACCACAGGGTTCGCAAGAACACTGAAAGTTAATCCACGGGACAAAGCACTTGCTTCCTCATAAAGCTGCCTTGCTAGGATTTCGAAATTACCAGCATCTAATTTTGATGAATTTCATTGCCTAGATCATAGTGCTAAATTCAACCCGGTCAGCTCATAAAATTATCTGTGATTACAGTGAACAGGTTTTATAAACATGAAAAAAATGTCTCCACTGAAAACCTTCCTCAACTGTGAGAACTAAACATGCAGTTAGGCTCATTTCCCTCCCCGACCATTTAGTCACCATCTGCCCCGTCATGCTTAACTCTTCCATACATAAATTATAGGCCACAGATCAAGCATATGCCTAGAAGGATTCTAGCACATACTTAGATTGCTTGAATAACCCCCAGGTCATACTTTAGAGCAGTAAGGACAGTCATTCACCCATGTAGAGACCTCTCCCTGCAGGTGTTGGTCCCGGGTCTTTTTACAAATCATTTATTTTTATAATTGTGTGTGTGTGTATGGGTGTATGTACCTGATTGCATGTGCCCATTAGGGCATCAGATGCCCCAGAGTTAGAGTTAGAGGTAGTTTTTGAGCAAGTGTGGCTGCTGAGGATCAAACCTAGGTCCTCTAGAAGAACAGCAAGTCCCCTTGCTTGCTGAGCCATCTCTCCAGCCCTCCAGTCCTCTACTCCTCTTAAGTGGGTGTCTACTATATGGACTCCCAAAGCTGGGGTTTCTTCCCAGTCAAGGGATCCATCCCACTTTCTCTCTAGGTAGGTACTGGGGCACACAGATGCATATTCTGTTTGGTCTTATTTGTCACCAGCCTGAAATCAGGGTTTCAAAGTAAATTCTACTTTGGTACATGACACTACTATTGTTTGCTAAGCAAAACAGCGAAGGGATGAAGCTTGGATAGCTGGACACCCATCTGGTAGGAAGTGGGTCTGGAGGCAGTGCATACCAACTCCAGTGATCTATCCCGGTTTCCTTCTCTCCCTGGTCATCAAGTTATGCAGTCATGAAGTCAAGACTCAGAGTGTTTCCTGCCACAGGCAGTGGTGCCAATGGAGTCAGAGCCTTCAAGAGAGGTGGAGAACTATACTGACGGGAAGGGTTGGAAACAGCAGACAGGAGCTCAGCCTGATCTCTGCGTCTTGTAGACTGCGCCACCCACAAAGCTCACGGTACCCTCTACCCTTTACTGATTACTTCATTTATTCCTTACTAGTGTTTGCATACATTCATACCACTGATTGCACATGCGATCACAGGACAACGTGTAAGAGTCCGTTCTCGCCTTCTGCTAGGTGGATTCCAGGGACTGAACTAGGTCCTCCGGTTTTCTGAGGCACTAAATCCCCGATCAGCAAACGGGTAGAGAGAATACAGAAGACGGCATTCGTCTTCTCACTGGCCCGAGACACAGGCCTGGGGCTTCAGTTCCAGTCACTGGATTCTCTTTCCCAATAACTAATCCAAACCAGTTCAGATAAGACTAAGGCCAGATCTGGACATCTGAATTCATGAACCTATCAGCCTCCTCATTTTTGTTTAAACTGACCAATCCAAAATGAGAAGAGAGGACCTACTAGGATCCCTAAAACCCAGGCTCTCCCCAGGGTGGAGACTTTGCATTTTGGTTTCCAAATCCCTGCTCTGCTTGTGGCAAACTTTCTCTGTAGGAGTGTTTGTACGAATGTGTGTTTCTTGCTCTCTGCTGGTCTGAGATTGATTTTTCCTACATTTAAATCCTTTAATTGGGTGAGAGAACAAGACTAACCTCTAGACAGTGGCCATTTAAGACCCCTAGACTGATAACTTGCCACAACAAGGCAGTGGGTGACTTTACCCACTGAGCATCTCACTGGAATCATTTCTCAGTCTTTTAATTTTATCTGTCTGTAAACTGTTAACAAGTAGCTTGAACAGTTTTTCAAGATGGAATAAAATGATAGTCCCCAAAACACTTGATCAACCGAAATCACTGTCACAAATAAAATGTGGTGAGAGCAGAAGTTTGGCTGGCGAGGGGTCCAGCTTCGAATCTTATTTTGCAGATTGGTCATTATAGGAATTGGAAAAATCCATATAACTTTGGTGAGCTTCAATTTCTTGCTGCCATTCACTTGCTCTGATATGAGAATTCTGATTTAATAATCTTAGATTTTGGAATGTTCCAATACAGTAGTTTTATTCTTACTCATTCCTGTGAGTATAGAAAGTGAAGTTGACTGTTGACAAGTCAGAGTAATGATTCCATAAGATACAGGGCAACATGGTCTTAAAAAGTGACAAATCTGAGAATGTCAGGACAGAGCCAGGGAAGCATCTGTCATTCCCACCTGTTTCCGAAACCCAGTCCAGTGCAGACTTGTCAACGCAAAAGGTCAGAACAACTGTAGGCCTCATTTAAAAGGTTATTGGAAACAAATCAGAAAACAAGATTCTCTTCCATTCCACACAGATATGTCAGGGGGTTGGAGAAGGAAGTATATAATCACTTTGACATACCCCTAGAATATGTTTTTACATATTCTCCCTTTAAAGGTGATTTCTCCTTTTATTTAACTACCATTTTACTTGCTCTCAAGTAAAATGAGCAGGAATGAACATTTACAAAGGAAATTAAACCCTCTTGATCTAGCCTGGTCAGTGGTCAGATTGAATAAGTGGGGAATTAGCCTGTAATCACTGATATAATAATATCACATTATAATGAAAATCTGCCCTAGTTGGCTCCATTCAATACACTTAAAAATCCTTTAGAAATTAAGTTACACCTATCTCTCAGATAATGATATGTTAAAGCAGATCTGATTACTGCATTTATGGATGCAAATTCAGAAGGATGAAAAGAGCTCCCACTGATGCTTCTCAATAGATACACTGGGAAAAAGCAGAGGTTTCTACTCTACTTTCTCCAAATCTTCCGGGTAATTTTTGTAAGCATATCTTTTGCCTCTTGCTATCTTAAGTTGCAAAATGAGTCACAGGTATCATCCCAGCCCCGAAGGGGTTCCAGAATCACTTGTGCAGTTTAAAAAGCAGTGGCCACAAAAGCCTAGGTATGGGGTTTAACCTGTTAATACTCATGATAACGAGGAATTATACAGACACATCACCATTTTACACCATCAGTATCACTTCGTCAGTGAGTTGTTTACTGGTTCTTGCATATCTCCCTAGAAATTACATGAGCAGTAATATTCCTGTGTGCCGACACTTATTTTAAAATGTAACACAGATAAGAGCTTTTCATGAGTGATTGACTATCGATGCTTGCTTGCATCATATGACACCTAGGGTGTCATTCTAAGGTTCCTGTGTGTGGCTGTACCCCCTTTCCTTTTCAGTGCCTGAGGGTTCATCCACAAACTAAATACAGGATACCTAGATGATTCCTTCATTGAGAGAGGGTGTGCTAAGGAGGATGCCTGCCTCAGAGGCCACCCATGGTCAGTATGTTTCATACAGAGAATACAGAGCACTGAGAATCTTCATGTCTGTTAGACTGAGGCTGATTAACATTTTACCAGCAGATACTTTGTTATTACGAAGATGCAAAGAATCACAACAACGTTGGCAAAGCCAACGAGGGTGAGCTTTCTGTCTCAAAACCTACCTGAGACTTTAATTTGTCAAACTCATTTCTCAAATGTTGTATTAGAGGTCTCACCATTTCTGTGCTTCTGGGAACATTTTGTATATTTTATTCAGAGAGAGAGATAGAGACAGAAAGAGAAAAAGAAAGAGTTGGCATACTGAATGAACCATTAGAACTTCTTATCTAGATTTGGAGATACAGCTATAGATACACACATGCACGTAGGTTACATTTCTAATGGATGGCTCACTGGTTAACAGTGTTAGGAAGCTCACTACTCAGCAGCACCATGTCTTACACTGTCACTAGCTGCAGAAATGGTCCTGGTGCTCATAATGCAGTGAAGAGAGCCATGATCCACCTGGCAGGTGATCTTTGTGACTGAACTCAGAAATCTACATTGTGTCGCACCGAAACCCACTCCAACCAGAGTCACAGAGCTCTGGAAATTCCGTTTCAGCCTACACATGGAGCTGAACGCTTCACGACGACATCAGCCGTAGCACTGTCCCCGTGTTTTCAGGTCCCCTTCCTCCATCTTTAACACTTGCGGCAGATACTGCCTAAGGACAGCGACAGTCCTTAACCTGTGTCTTCTGCATCATGATTTCAACTTTGTCCATCAGCGTGGAGAGTGCAAAGTCCTTCCTTAAATCCCTTAGTGACTAGCTGGTCACCAGCAGGACACAGTTTCAGTAGCGAAGATGTGAATTCTGAATCCACTGAACACTGGAGATGGATGCTGCTCACTGCACTTCATCCTAACCCTCTTGGCATTTATTTTCCTTTTTCTTAGAATCTAGTTGCTAGAACAATTTCAAATACGACAATGTGATCTGTTCTACCAGTTATCTTGTGCCTCTGATTCATGTCATGCATGGAAGTGAAGAGGTCTCTATAATTTCAAACCCTGTCCTTCAGGTTACTGACAAATCCACCCTTCCCAGCTTAGGCCCAGATAATCTGGAGCAGACATGATTCCAACTCACTGTGCCCGGTATGATCTACAGTCCACAGAGTCTGTGGGCAGTATACAATGCTTGCTCTTTGAGGACCCTGCATTGGTCATGGTTTATTGGGTAACACATAGCTGCTTCATAGGTCTTTATCTTTGGTTGCTTCCCAGAACTTAAACATTAAGATCCTATTGCTGACTAAAACACACCTTGCACACAGGATTTGAAGGATCAAGTTGGTGCTGATCTAGAGACCTCCTCCCGCAGGACCAGCTCTCCTGGTATCAGAAGTTGCTATGCAAACTGCCAAGGGAGGCGTCATTAGTGGTCCTACCCAGCTGTAAAATCTATAAACACAGTAGTAAGTGGCCCAGAAAGATATCTCTAATGATGTCATATTGGCACCTTTATCTCTGGGGTAGCCAATAGCTATTTAATTTTATTTAACTCCATCAGTAATGGGGGATCTCACACCTGTTACTGTAAAACTAGGCCGTGGCTGGAGAAGTCATCAACCCTAGAGGAGAACCTCCTACTCGTTTCCTAAGTCAACATGGCTTCTATGTATATTCTAAGTACTTATCCTTATACTGAGAGGTAAGTGTAGCTCTCTCCCCTCATCTGCAGCTAACAGAGACTACTACAAAAACCACAACGGGTCAAAAGGCAGAGACTGGGTGATGGTGACCACCTGAGCATGTGCTGTGCCCAGCCAAGACCTCACTAAGGTCGGGGAGCATGAAGAGGAAGAGCAAAGCGCATCAGAGTCTAGCACCCTGACTCCTGCGGCAGAGCATCCTCCTGATGCGGCGGGAAACTGCAGCCATGAAGGCTCAGCAATCTGGAGTCCCAAGCAGGACCTGCACAAAGCGGCCAACATGCCAGCTTAGATGCAGGATTGCACAGCCCTCACCCCAGAGGAAGACCTCCCGGAAACCAATGGCGCTGTGGGAGGGAGTCAGCCTTCTCCATGGATGAGCTCACTCACTGGCTATCCAATCCCAAGTGGTCATCTCTAAACATGTGTAGACATAAGTAACTCTAAATGGACTCAGTAGGTTTTACACACACACACACACACACACATGCACACGCACATACACACACACACACACAAGCACACACACATTTAAAGACCAGGTCCTGAACTGGTGGAGTATGAGATTAGAGCTGATTTAGTAGAAGAGAGTGTGGAAATGCTGTGAATAAAATGTATTCATATATGAGATTCTCAAGACTATATCTATATTTAAAAACTGGAAGAAGAGGTATTTCTTTAGTGTCATATATATATATATATATATATATATATATATATATATATAATGGTAGGAATCAGAATGTCTCCATGGCGCACTGAAGGTCTTGGCATTTGTGAAAGGTGACATCATGTTCAACCTGAGGAATCACTGGGTACAGTAGGCCCTAGGATGCCGCCATGTCATTGCAGATGGTGACATCTCACCCTGACAGTTTGTTCTGCTGCAGAGAAGTAGAAATTAGCACAGTCAAAAGCAGCACCTTTTTTTTTTTTTAATTTGAGAGCACATAAATGTTGTTGGGTATGCCTATAGGATACAAAAACAAGAAGCCCTTAAAAAATCCTTCACAACGGGCCAGCAAGATGCCTAGAGGGTTAAGGATACCTGTCCCTATGTCTGAGGACCTGGGAGCCACAGGATGGAAGGAGAAAGCTGCCTCCTGCAAGGAATCCTCTCATCTCCACTCTCCACATGTGCACTGTGGTGCGCACGCACACACACACACACACACACACACACACTAAAATCCTTCATAATATTTAATGAGATCATTCTTGGAAGGAGTATGCATTAAATTTTAATATAACTTTATATTCTGTAGGCTAAATCTGGGCTCAACCAGCTGGATTGTTAATACAGGTCAAGAAATAATTAGCATCATTTGTTTCTGGTGTAGAAACCCTTAGTGAGGCTCTGAATATGTTCAGGGCTGAGAAAGAAACAAAGATTTCTCCACTGATGTAATAGGTTCTGACAAAAACATGGGAACAGGGCACAGGATTATTACACTAAGATGCACTCATGAAAAAGTAATGGAGAACAGATATTACACTTGCAAAATTCCAATAAATGCCTCAACTGTCAGAAATGGATTGTGGTGGTGGGGAGAGGCCCTGCTGGGCGTTTCTTCTCAAAGCACATAGTCAGGAGAGGACAGCTCAGTTCAGAGGTGTTCAGGCCCCAACAATTCCTCTTTTATGGAACTCTAAGAAAATATTCTCATCCAAATTTATATCACTTTTATAGGAAGGAAAACATTTCAGTTTGAATTTTAAAGAATGTTCTCATATCATTATTTTTGTTTTATGTGTGTGAGTGCATTGCCTGCATGTGTGTAAGTGCAGGTGTGTGCAGTGTTCACAGAGTTCAGAAGAGGGAGCTCAATCCCCCTGGAACTGGATGACTGTTAGTCTCCGTGTGGGTCCTTGGAACTGAACCCAGGTCCTCTGCAAGAGCTGCCAGGGCTTTTAACTGCTGCACGTCTCTCCAGCCCTTTACCTTGAATCTGTTTAAAACACAGGTAAGGTGAGGAATTGGCAGACATGGATGACAATGGATCTTCTAGATGATTACTAAATGAACACTTTTTTTTTTTTTTGTAACTGGCAACTCTGTCTTGATAAAGTCTCAACAAGACAAACATGTATAAGGAATCTGTCCAGAGAACATGCTTACTTGCTTGCTAACACCATCCTTTGTGTACCTGTTTTAGTTCAGTTAACTAGTTCATAAGCACATGTTTCGATCATATTTAGAGCAGAAACATTCAGTGGGAACCTATGCAATTATCTTAAGTTCACATGTCACACAAGAACCCTGGACAGTCAGCTAGTGGGCAAATGAGTCACAGTCTACACTCAATGCTGAAAATTCTCAATACTATACAATAGTTGACGATTACGCCTAGATTCACATGCTGAGATAGAACCTATTCATAGTAAGAAAGGATTTGTTACCTAACAGACTTCAAAAAATAGCCAGTCCTGTAACTATGGGGAACAACTCCAAACAGGCAAAGCATATCTGTCTCATTGTCTCTCCAGTATGCCACATCCACCTCAGCGCAAGAACCTTCACTTGAGTGATCTGCCATCTCTAGCGACTCTGGAATTTCCGTTCTCTTCAGAAATCAAAATTTTACAATCACAGTGCAATGGATGAGTGGCACTGGGAGGCGGGGGCAGACATGTCCCTGACACTTTACACCATTTGTCTGCTGAAACAGAGACCTGTGGAAGGGCCCACCATTCTTCAGCAGACACGATAAAGCAAACAGAGGACGGTTCAAACAATGTATACTATGTCCCCAAATTAATAAGAAGAATAAAGTATTAAGATGACCTTGGGATATCAAAATTGTTGGATCACTGGATGAGTTAAAAATCACAGCACATTTCTTCCCATTATTTACTGAAAATATTTATGGGGACTTACTAAGGTTTTAATGCAGACACTGAGGATGGAACCAAGGTAAGACACATAAAAAGTGTTCTGAAACAGATGTTTCACTCACAGATTCCTAATTCATATTGCAAGGGACACATTTGACTGTGTTCAACAGTGCTACTAGGAGAACGACCTACTCTATAGAAATAGTTTTGAGAAAAATCATAGAAAAAGCTTTAGTCTTGTGTAGAGAAAGTTTTCTTTTCTTGCATATTTTAGTGCCAACTCAAGACAAAATTTACTTTGGTAATTTCAGGAATATAGGCTGCTGCTATACAGTCTTCCCAGCTGTGCTCTTATTGAAAACAGTTCTATTCCACTATGTGTAGAATTGTACATTAGTTCTGTGGTTACTCTGCAGATGGTAAATCATGTGTTTTGGTGAGTGACAGATGGGTGATAGGCCATGCCTTCTCTCAGCTGGCTGAACTGAAGCTCCATGTGAAGTTTGTAAATGTCACTCTCTGGGAAGGTGATCATGTGGCTTCCTGACTGGTGTTTTGAGTGAATTCTCACTGAGCTCCCACTCTGAGGCTCACCCCTGCGTCTCCTGCTGTAGGGAGTTAGCATCCTCATGTTCTCAGAACTGAGAGGTCATGTGAACTAACCTACAGACTATGAGGGCCTTCACTAGACCTTGGGGAGCATCGTGGGATCCTGGGTGCCCGGGTTCTGCCTCGTGACGGGGAGGGCAGGCCTTGTCCAGCGGCCCAGTTAGTCATATTTGCCGTCACCACCGCTCTATCATGAAGATCCATTCCTTGCCTCTACGCTTTCCAATGTGTTTGAAACCTCACAACTGGGGAGGAGACACTTGGGATGAGAAAAGATAAGCATTGTATCATAACTTCTGCAGCCTGATTAGGGAGCTCCGATGCTACAAAGCAGGAGCAACAGTGACTGGCACTATACAGATCCTGATTTTCAGGCACTCACTGGAACATTCCCAGAACAAGACCCTCTGGAACAAGATGAAGACCTGAGAGGAGCTGGCAACTCAGATTCTTTATCACATGAACAGAGACATTCTGGCTCCAATTTGTCTGTCATTATGATAAATCTTTTCCCAATACATAGGTTAGTGTCCGAGGCCAATCTGGCATAGAGCGTAGATCAGATTGCACAGCTATTTTCAGAATATAACTGAGAACTAATGGTATAGGAGTTTGATCTCATTGCCCTGAAGATCATGGCACACAGCCCCATAGAGGCTCTCCGTGACAGTCAAAATTGGTACAGAACAAAGCCCACTCATCAAAACTATTCAGACACCAGGAGGGCCGGTCCAGCAGACCTGGCATCGTGAAGAGATGGTGGAAATGGAGTGGTGCAAGGCAGAGAGCACCTCGGGGGCAGGCCTGGAGGTCGGGGTTGAGACAGCAAGGTCTCTATCTGGGTGGAGGCAGAATCTTAGACATGGGGGCCAGTAGCAGCAGATCTAGTGGTCCCTAATGATTGTCCAGTTCCAAGGAGACTTTTAATGAAGCAAACATCTTCAGGCAGGTGAATGCATAGTCTATGGTTCAAAAAAATCACTCTGAATTTAATGACACTGTCCAGCATGTCACATGACCATGGGCATTCTTACATATAAAGAAAGCACCCTCATCCAGCCAGCTTGAATTAATAAATATGTGTTGAGCATGTCCGCTGGAGCATCCGTGCATGGGCAAGAGAGTTGGAGGCTTATGGGTGTTTAAACTGAATTCTAGTGAGGAAAGAGCGCTACCCACCCTGAGACTGAGTTCCACTTAGACCACTGGATGCGATAATATTTAGAAACAGGCCCTCTGAAGATGTAACTGGTTTTTATGTTGCTGTTGTTATGCTCTGTGACAGGGTTTCCCTAGGCCCCGCCCACCTGAAAGTCATTATGTAGATCAGGCTGGCCTGGATCTCAGAGATCCTCCTGCCTCTGCCTCCCCAGGGGTGGGATTAAAGTCTCAGACTCTGACTACCTCACCCAGAAAGTCCTTTTTTGTTTTTCTATGAAGTGATTCTTGCTTCCCAAAGGTGAGTCACTAAGATGGATATGTCGAGGTGGAGGTGGAGTTTGGAGTTATGCCACAGGCCCTGGGTGCCTGAAGAACTCAGGGAAAGCACAGTCCTGGAGCCTTCAGCCAGTGTGCCTTCCAGCATGTTGATTTCAGTATGATAGCCTCTAAAACCACAGAGTTTAGTGTACCTTGGCTGGCCAAGGCTTCCTGGCATATCCTGCTTTGTTTCCAGGGCCATGGTATCAGGCCATTGATATCGTCAAGAACTTTTAATGTGGTCTTAAGTAATTTAAATTTAAATTTTTGTGCCTGGTTTCCTTCTTTATAAAACTGGAAAGTCACGTATAATTACACGAGATTACACGTGAAATAGGGCAGGAATGTTTGACTTAATGGAAGTAATATTCCTTCTTATAATGACACTGACAATTCCAGGCAGATAGTTGAACAGAAATGTGCCGTGAGCCCCCAGGTTTAGGGTTATGAATTCATCCCTCTCCTTCAATACTTTACTCTTCTTTGGCTTGTTTGTGGCACAGCTCATGTTACTGAAAGTTGAACTACGTGGTTTTATTGGCAATTTAATAGAAAAAGGATTGCCACTCTTCAATTAAAGCGTGACCATGCATTTTAAAGAAGATGCCTTGGGCCCTTAAAGCTCTGTAACCCAGGCTTCCAGGATGATTGCTAATGTGCTTGCAGAAGAAAAGCCAGGAAAATCCTTCCTTTACTCCTCCTCTTGTAAGAACAGCTTTGACCTGGTGCTCATGCCTCCCAAAGATACTCACACTTCCATGTAACTCTCTTGAGACTGTTTTTAGGAAAATAATAGCATAGATGACAAGAATGAACTATCCACTGAGAGCCGTTCACCACAGAGTGCTGCCTATCATTAACTTAGAAGCACGCAGTGTAGCAATCACTGGGAGTCGTGATAACTCGTAATTGTATGCTAGTCATAAATTATAGGTGAATGGCAGCTTGAGATAATGAGTGCCAAACAACAGCGAAGGCATTGAGTGATTAGAAATGTGGTTGTGAACGCATTAATTGCTGGTGTATTACAAAGCGTTTCAAATTAAAAATGGCAGGTATATAAATAGATCCCATGCCAGGACACCTAGTACTATGGAGTACCACACCCTGCCTCTCACAGGATGTAACACAAGGGGAGGGCAAAGTGTGGGAAACTGGGAACTGAGACCAGAACAATCCACTGCATAAACACATTCTCTTCCAAACTTCTTCTGTCATATTTAATTTAGTTTATATCACTTTAGAAGAACTTGGGTTGATTTAATCTCAGTCCTGTTTTTCCTTCTTTTACATCTTAAATTGTTTCCACCATTCTCTTTTGTGCTGAAAAGTTCAACTCTCCACTGACTGATAGTATTTGTTTCTCTAAAGGCAATTCCAAAATTAAAAATTTTTTTTTTTAATTGCTACAACTTCATCCCCTGTTCTGTGCAGACTACATGTTCCAATGTTTTTGCTCAGGACACTGTGGAATTTCTCTTTATTCTAATACAGCTGAATTCTAAATAATTTATGACATTGAATGAAGTAGATGATCACAGTAATATTCAATCTCCCCAGCTGAGTCTCCATTTCTAGACATATCACATATTTTAGCTTATTGCTGCCTCTGGATGGACATTGGGAACACATTCATTGAGACAGAGGCAGGCAGATCTCTGTGAGATGAAGGCCATTGGGATCTACTAAGAGAGTTTCAAGTCAGCTGGGGCTAGAGGGAGTCAATATCTTAGAAAGCCAAGATACAAAATTAAATAAGAGTTATCACTTGTCAAGGCAAGCATATGAATACAAATGAAAAGGTAGGAATGCAGAAATGTTGGAAATATGGAACCTAATTGTCTCACATAGTGATAAAATGCTAAAATGAACAGATAAAATTTAATTATTCAGATTTACCTGTCATTGCATGACAGTTCCCACTCTGATAATCATTAACTGTCTTTCTGAAATGTATCTGAGTCTGCCTGGTAATCATTTGAACAAAACATATAGGTATGTCACAGTAATAATGTTTCTCCGGGAAGGTAAGACTTTATATTTCACAAATCAGCTTTAAGTCTTTGAAAGTTGTCACCCCTTTAGATTTTGCTGAAAGTGCTTCTTTCAAAACAAAATTTTGAAAATTTGATTACTCAAAAAAAGTTATCATACATTAATTGACATTCTAATAAATCATGATCTGTTTAGAACTCATGTGTATAGTCCTTCGCGGCAGATGTATTCCGGGGCTGCTCTAATGTCGGTCTCTTGCCAGCAGCGCCTTGAGGACAGAGACTCATTTACCTGAGATTCTGTGTCTTTCACAGTTGGACACAGCATCTTCAGCAGAAAATGACTTTCACTGATTTATAGAACAAAACATTGTAAACATATTCAAAATGCACCAGGGCTTTCCTCAGGCAGACCTCTCCAGGGGTAGAAAGCAGCTCTCCAGCTCACCTCCAACCAAACAGAGCCAGACTCTTAGATTGTTTTATATCTAACCAATACAGACTGAGAGCCTTTCCTTTAATGAGGTGAAACACAATAAAAATATTTATGCTACCTTAGTAAAATGGACTAGAGATCACATGCTGAGATATTTTGAATGTTTTAAACATATTTTGTTACATTTTACATGTACGAGTGTATTGCTTGTATGTGTGTATATGCAATACCCTTGGAGGACAGAAGAAGGTGTTGGATCCCCTGAAACTGGAGTTATGGGCAGATGTCAGCTACCACATGTGTGCTGGAAATTGTACCCAGGTCCTCTGTAAGAGTAGTCTATGCTCTTAACCACCGAGCCATCTATTCAGCTCCTTGAATGGTTTAATAGAACTTTAAATATTCATGTTGATAACAAGCACTATAATAACCATCTATATTTTACTGACTAGCTTTTGTGTATTGTTACTGTATCAAGATCTTTATATCATCTCATTTAATTTTCACCATCTCATGATACAGGTGTTAGAACCTGCCCAGTGACAGGCCTTGTCTCAGACACAATCTCTTTAGGGAAGAATACACAGAAATGTAAGATCAAGATCTTACTGGAAGCTGCAGTCGTGTCACCTTGGAAAGCCACTCCAGACAGCGAGGAGATTAGGAACAGAGTTTCAAGGCTTCACTGGCATTGGGTCCTTGGAATGGTAAACTTTCTCTCATGCTTTTGCAGCTGCCTGGAGCTGCATGGGCCGTAAGTGATGGATATTGTCATTCAGAGGCACCTCTGAGTCTGCAATTCATGTTTTCAGCATTTTCCCCTGCTGCCTGCTACGCTTTATTGATTATATCTCATTTTCCTGAATGAAAAGGGAGAGATTTTAAATAACAAATCCAAACTCTGGTCCTTAAAAAGTTAGTTCCTGGAATATAGAAATATTATCTTCTTTGGAAAAAATTACTGCAGATATAATAAAGACATGGAGACAAGAGAAGTCACCCTGTGCTGCCTATCTGGACCCCAAATTCATTCTTGGCATTTTGTGGCAACCATTTTCTCCTTTTGTCTTGTGGGTTCAGGGGAACCCAGCCATGTGTTTGGTGGTAAGATGTCTCTTTGCCATCGTCTCACTGGTCCCAGGTGAGAGCATCTTCGTAAGAAAACCAGAGACAGAGCCCCTGAGAAAAAGAAACAAAACAGACGGAAGCAGGAGGTTGACAGGCAGAGACCAGAGTGGGGCGGCCCCAGGCAGGACTCAGCGTTCGGCAGCAGGTCCTGGACACAAGGGCCAGGACAGGCCCGGGGCAGGGCTCTCCCCACACCTCGATTTCCTAGAAAGTACTTCGTTTGCTTTAGACACATCACATAGAACTCACTTGAAATCTCCAGGGCACCAGCCCAGGCTCTCCTTTGCTGGCTCACCTGGTGTTCTATCTTTCCCCTGCAGACAGGCACACCTCTGCCTGATCAGAGCCCCTGGGGGACGCGGCTCCTCACCGTGCCCCCTTTCTCTGGGTATTCACAACCACTGATGCAACAGTCTTCCCGTCACACTACACTTCCAGTGTAGACTGTGCTAGACTCAAAGTGAGGTCTGATGGTCCTCTGCAGAAGCTCCTGAGCCGGTATGATGAAGCCTGTTCATGCAACAATAGCAGAACATTTCTTTATCCGCAACCTAGGCCATTTCCAGAAAAGTTTAGTCTCCTTTCTGTAAAACAGAAGCTTCAGGTGGAATAATCTCTCAGATCTCTTGCTGCTCAAACCTTTGGAAACTGTGTGTGGCTATTGGTGGCTGATTTTTGTTTTACCACTAAGCCAAAGTCACTTACTTTGGGGTAAAGAATACCAGTGAATTTATTCTTTTTTTTTTTTTTTAAAGGAGAAACCTCTAACTTCTGAGGTCAGAGTCTTTGGTTTTGTTCTTAAAGAAAGTTCAAGCATGGCACTGTCTTTCCCCAGATCCCAGGAAACAGGCCTTCGGTCTACTGCATTCCTTTCACTACCCCAGCAAGTCCTTGAGCATGAGAGCTGAGCAGTGGACATAGAATACTCTTGTACGACCTGAAACTGAAAAAATGAACCCAAAGCTGCCTAGAGGGAAGTTAATATTCTCTCTTTCTTCCACTTCATGTGCTCTCAGGACACAGCATGTCCTTAGCACACCCAGAGAGGCGGGTCAGAGACACTGGGACAGCAGCCACCATGGAGCGCACAGGTTGCGATTTAAGACACAACGTATTGGAAGTTTTCCTGTGGTTATGCAAAGTTTAAAAGTAGGATTTCCTTCCTGTTTTTTAACATCTGTAAGTGAATTAGATTTAAGGAGGTTGACTTGTGGCTGTGAGAGTGGGCAGACTAGAGTGTCTGTGTATGTGTGCATCCGGGTAAGGGTGTATATATGTGTATGTATGCCTGTGTATGTATGTTTATCTGTGTGCGTGTTTATGTGTGTCGGTAAGTATAAGTTTGTGTGTATTTGAGTATATGTGAATGAATGTGTATGTTTATCTCTATGTGTGTATGTTTACCTATGTGTGTCTAAGTATCTATGTAAGTATGCATGAACATATGTATGTGCATGTGTATAAATATATGAATGTGTGTGACTGTGTATGTGGTATGTGTCTTTTTATGAATGTGTCCCCATGTGCATGTGGATATCTGTGTATCTGTATCTATATGTGTGTATGTATATGTGTTTGTCTCTTTATGAACTAGCACGTATATTTTTGTGTATGCATGTCTTTATTTGAGTGACTGCATGTGTGTCGGTGTGTATGTGCATGTGCTTGTGCAGTTGTGCAATATTGCCTCAACTTTAGACAATTGTTGCCTTTCTGGGTTTGGGACAGTGTTAAAGCTCCCTTTTAGACAACAATGCACTGTGACTTGGCAAGTAACATAAAAGTGTCGTGCTCATTCCGCTCACAAACTGCTGTGTGTCTGCACTCTGATCTCAAGGAGACACTTTTCCATTCAAACACTTTAATTGCATCATCTATGAAAGCACTAGGTAGATTTGGTAGATTTGGGTGGTAGGTTATACAGGAGAAGAGGATATTTTCAACAGATGTGATTGAAGAGTTCACACAAATTCTTTTAAATTGTGAACTCAAGTTTATCTCAGTTTTGTGTTTGATAATTTATTTCTTTAATTAGTTTAGAGATTTTTTAAAGCCAATTAACTACAGAAAATGCATACGATGATCCTAAATGACAGATTCATGAGTTATAAAGGCTAAAATTAGAAAGTTCCAGCTTTCCCTGGATTTCAAAAACTGTGGCATACTGCAGACAGGATCTGCCATCACTCCGATAAGCCTCTCTGCCTGAGGGGAATCTGGGCCCCTTCAAAATGGTTCTAGCCAATGTCACAGGAACTTTCTATTTTACCTCTTTAAAGACTCTGTGAGAAGTTAACCTAAGTGACCTTCATATTTCAGTTATTTTTTCCTATGAAACAGAAAGAGATAGAAATTGTTCTCTTCCAATACAGACATACTTATGTGCACACGCACACACACATCCATGCACGTGCATACACATTACATCCAAACATGCATAGGTGCACACATATATATACACACTCAAATATGTGCACACTGCACACACATTCCTATAAACAGACTCTGCCCCCACACACTCACAGCCATTTATACACACATATGCAGACACAGAAACACATTCTAAATGAAATAACTACTGAACATACATTTATATCTTGCATACTCACACATATAGCATGCTCACACACTGCAGCACATGCTTACACATACACACTGTGCATATGCACATACACACATTTGCACACACATAAACACACACACTGTGTACATACATATGCAATACATATAGACCTACATTTGCACACACATTGTGTATATACATATGCAGTACATATAAACACTGCTCAGACACACACATGCACATACCCACACAGATGCACACACGCATTGTATACATACTCAATACATATAAACATTACACACACATACATAAGCACACATACACATATATGCAGGCACACAAAACCCACACACACTGCTTATGGAAATAATCAATACACATAAACACTCCAGCCATGCACATACGCCTGCACAATTCATACACTCACATACATACGTACACACATGTGCAAGCATACACTTCATGACACATACATAGTATATTTAAACAATGCACGCACATAGACCCTGCAAATACACACATACAAATGCTGCATACACATACGTAAGCACACACAATGCACTCTAGCCATACATACATATGCACATACACATAAACTCATACACAGAATGGCACATGCAATATATATAAGCACCACACACAAGTAGCACACCCCATGCATATTCACACATACTTCACATGCTCACACATACACACACTGCACATGTACAACAGAAGGTATTAGGCTGCATTTTTCTAACTTCTTATCATTGAAGAATTTTAAGTGTTTTCTTTATAAAAATTGTAATAAAAATACTACAGAAAATAATGCCACGGTAAAAGAAATGTACAGCGAATTCTGAGAAGCAGAACGAAAACCAAAGAAGAGGGCAGTCAAGGAAGGACTTGGTGAGTTGTGTCTGATGTCTAATTTCACTTGAATAAAGATCCTATCTGCAGCTTCTGCTGCTGCTGTCTGGAGCGAGACGGGGCAACTCTGAGCAGCGGGTTCCCACTAGGGTGTCCTGGAGTGGAGGCTGCCGAGCTCATGGGCAGCGAGCCCCGTCACCTTGCCAGTGTAGACCATAAGGGAGCACGAGGTTGGTGGAGGGTCTCCTCAGTGAGCACCTAGTGGCAATGTTGTGTCGGTGACCAGGGCTTCTTGTCATGGTGAGGGGATTTCGGTCACACTGAGCTTGGCATCTGAGGGAAGAATATGCAGGAATGCAGCCCATGTTGTGAGTACGTGCTCTGTCCTTTAAGCAAGTGTGCACTCAATGAGACATTTAAACAAAATTAAATGGAACATTTGGCTTTCACGAAACCTTTTCTTTTTGCCACCATGTTAAATTATTACCACCCCATTTGTAGAACTTTCATTCAGAGTTCTCAGTAATACATTCAGTTTTTTACCTGGACTATTAGACAGAAGTGACAATAAAATCAAGTAGTTTGGAAATTGTGTCTGATGTCAGCAAGCGCACCTTGAGCTGTCTCTACAACTCAGCATAGAGATGAGGCCCCTGCGTGCATGAAGCAGTTCAGCCATAGAGGGAATCAAGTCAGATGACACGTAAAATGTGTTCTTGAACTGTTCAATGTGGGGTTACAACATGTATGTATGAGACTGTATGTACTCACAGTTTCCATTAATCACAAGGTTGTATGGAAATGTTAATAAAACAAAGAGAAAGAATAACTTACAAGGCAACTAGAATAAAAATGAACAGAATGGACAGGTCTGCAGGTGTGGTTGTACAAGCCTGCCATTTAAAACAGAAGAGAGAAGGAAGGAAGGAAGGAAGGAAGGGAGGGAGGGAGGGAGGGAGAGAAAGAAAGAAAGAAGCTAGCTCTGAGTGACTGCAAAGGTAAGAAGCATCTCACATCCACACATCAAGAAGGACAACAGGGGTGTCGATATTCAGGTTTTCATAACTGCGGCTTGCAAGAAATGCCAGAATCTGAACAATCCCCAATAACACTCTGTGTGAGCTGTTAAAAAATGCTTCTATACAGAAGGAAAAATGCGGCCATGCTATATATGACACTGCCTCTGAAAAGTCCAAACAGAATACGGAAAGCTTCCACGAATCTCTGAATTTAATCTCTTCATCTGTAGTACTTGGATAGGAATGAAAATTCTATTTAAAACAAAACAAAATTCAAATATAAACCATTACTGTTGGCAGCATCCTGGAAGCTATGTTCCTCTACAGAGGACTGGATTATAGAACACAGATCTCTCTTCTGGGTGTTAAGGTTTGCTCAAAGTAATAGGAGGAAAGGTGCTCTCTCTTACCAAGCAAAGCAAGTCGTCACTGTCACCTCATTCACTTCTTCTAACAGTGAGCTACATATGATGCTGTGATTGATGGACGAGGTGCAACCTCATGTCCAAGGACAGAGCATGTGGCCTACATCTGGACATAGCACATACCTGCCCTATGAACTGTTACCTTATGATCACGAAATCATATCCTTCTGTGGGTCTTTTTATCTGTAGAGTAAGGACCAAAGTATTTTGCCACACAGCAAAGTATGATAAGACTCAATTCCCACATTCCAAATACGCAACTCCAGGTTCAAACTCTTTTGTGCCGTGCGATCCACTTCCCCAGCCATACACTTAATGGCATTCATGCCAACCCACCTGTCCTGAGCCCCGTGCCTCATACTCCCATCTTCCTCTTTCGTCCCTCTGCTTGAAACACTCCCTGACCTTTACCTGATTCCTCTTCTTTCTTCTTTGTCACTTGAATGTCCTTCCCAAGAAGCTCCTCCTGATTCTGAAACTGGATACCATGCCCTGCTTCTCCAGACTGTAGACCAGTGTACCCATCTACCTTTGCCCTCTAAATGCCTAATATTTCAGTGTTTGGTAATGATGAATTAAACACTGCATGAAAGCACTTTTTTGTAAAATGTATCTCAACATTCTGTACAACAAAGAACTCAAAATCTCATAGAATGAGCGACATAAAATTCACAGGGAAAGCTATCGAGCTAGACAGGTTTAGGAAGTACCATGAGAAAATGGTGCTTCTTGTTCTTTGAGAATCTGTAGAAAGACGACATTGCACAAGGTGCACTTCCTGAGAAGAGCCTGGCAAGGCTCCTTATGGAATCAAGGCAGAGGATAAAGAGCCCTCGGGATGCAGAGAGACCTTAAGGACTTCTGAAAGCAGAACTCTCCTGAGGAGGAAGAATTAGATTTGGGTCTTGGAGGAGTTTGAAAATCATGAACAGAGCTGGATACTGAAGACATATCTAGAAGGTACAGCTGGGTGAGTGGTGAAAATGAGACTTGAAAAGCTCATTGAAGAACAATTCCTGGACTTGCCGCATCAGAAGCAGTGGAGGGCGAAAGATAGGGCTCGTGGAATACTCGCCGGGCGAGAAGCTCTCCATTCTCCGGGAGACAGAGATGACAGCATGAGTCCAGTGTCTGATGCTCACAGAACATCCTTAAGAACACGGCTGATGTCAGGCTGCCCCAGTCTCACTAACGGGTGGAAAATGAGTTCATAATGGAGACTTTGTGGAGCGCAGCGAGGGACAGGAGACGATCAGCTGCTCCAGGACAACTCGGTTCTCACCTGGATTAGTAAGTTAAGTGTGCTAGCCTTGTCTAGATGGGCTTAGCAATACTATTTAATGTCTTTTTTCATGAGAAAAGTCCCATATGATCATGATTTTTGATATAATTGCCCTTGGATTTTTTTTCAATTATAAAGATAATTCTGACACCATATAACATGCACCTCTATAAATTTTTTTAAAAGCCTAAAAAAGTTTAAAGGATTTTCATGGAGATAAGTTAAAAATAGATACTGAGTAAAAGCTTAAATTTCAAAAATGAAACCTCTGTTTCTTCAGGATTTATAAATCCTAGCTGCCATCCAATTTACACAGGGCTATACCAGGAACCTCTGAACTGTTACCTTATGATCATATATTTAACAGAAAATTATCAACTATTGGCCAGGTCATTGTGACTGAAAGCATTAATGAAACTGTCCTGTGAGTCACTGAATCTATGCTCACAAGGTGTCAACACCACCACAATCCCACCTGAATAAACATATCTGTTTATTTTGTGTGTGCCCAGGGAATATACACACTCAACACTGTGTACATACACGCTCTGGGACTTTTTTCTTGGCACCTTTCAATGCACTGGGTGGTTTTCTTCTCCATGCTCCTAGGGCAGAAACCAAGACATTCCCCCCGAGTGAGTCTTGAAGGCACAGAGTGACCAGCTGAGAAGGCTGACTTTAACCTTCTTCATTTCAATTGAGCACACTTCCCAGAAGAAATGCCATAGCTACCAGGTCTAGCTGTCTGACATTTCTTCCATCATCACAGTATCTGCATTTCTTCTTTCAGTGCTCTGTGTCAGAGTTCCATCAATGCTGGCGGACTAACTTGGATCTTGCTTCATGGTGTTTGGGTTCCTTTAAATGCCCGAGTGGATTCAGATGCTCAAATAGCGGAACAACAACATATGACTTAGCTGAACTTAGTTCACTTAGAAAGGGCCTGCCACCAAGAATGATTTAGGAAGAAATCAAAGAGTATAAAAGAAGTGTAATTCATTCCTAACAGTGCATTTTGAGGGGAGAAACTCTGGAGGGGGATTAGCATCCTGCACAAGGAAGCCATGATCTTTCCTCTGTTGGCACAGGCCTAGAGATGAATGTGTCTACCTTACCAACACGGAAATCACTGGGTATACTGCCTTCCTGAGCATCTCTTTTCTGTTCCTGGAGACTCATATGAAGTTTTCATGAAACTTGAACATAAACCAAAGTAGCACATATGCCACATGCCTTTGATGAATTTTAAACAGTAACTGTTCTTTTTGAAGTGTTAAACTTTTAAAAGTTCAGTCATACAGGAAACCTGAGTCATGGTTTTTGCTGATCATTAAGAACACTTTGCAGTAAAAGTAATGTTGCCTATTTATCTTAGGCAACAGCTGTAAAATTCAAGCAAAAGAAAATGGATTCAAAATTAAAACTGTTCAAAATAATATAAAGTCAAAACGTGATTTCATTAGCAGACATCAAAGACAATACAAAGAATTTCACACAATGGAATCTGAAAGACAAAATCACTAAAAGCTCCTGTTTCCTGTCATCAGCAATCTATCAAATCAGATAGTTTTATAATCTCTCAAAGAACACAGAACTGTTTACTCCTTTGGACTGAGAGTGAAGAGGACTCGCCCGCTTCTGTAGTGTACCAGAAGAATCTCTGTGCCTTGAAGCTCAGTCAGTTTTGCACCTAGCAAATATAGCACCAAGCCAAGCCTATTCCAGCCAACTCCAGCCACTCCGCCTGAACTTCAGAAGCCTAGTCTGCATTGTGGACAGAGGTTCTTAAAGATAGACTCTTCATGAAGATTCTTAGAGGAAATGAACACAAAGAAACATGGGCATTGCAGGGATGGAGACGACTCAGCAACACGGGGGTCAGCCCCAGAGAGGAGCAGCACACAGCATGTGGACACACGCACCCCGAACTGGGTGCTGCTCACAAACAGGAGCCCAGTGGACTCGTTAGCACATGTATTCCTCCCTGTAAATAACTTCTGCATGCATAATTTTCTCCTATCTGTTGGCATATATTTAACAGAAAATTATCAACTATTGGCCAGGTCATTGTGACTGAAAGCATTAATGAAACTGTCCTGTGAGTCACTGAATCTATGCTCACAAGGTGTCAACACCACCACAATCCCACCTGAATAAACATATCATTTGAGGGGAGCTCGGGACTCCACTTGAACTACAGAAGTAAAATCTTGTGTCAAGATCAAGATTTGTATCACAAGTCAAAGTCTAACCCTAAGGCCAGGTCAGTATCAATTCTCACACCTTCCATGAGGTACTGTAGGTCTACCAAAATGTTCACCAAACTTACAGGTTTCCTTTGAAATTTCTACATTTGCTGTTCTTTTTATGTCTTGAAAGAAAAATTTCCAAGCCACTGTGGTCCTCATTTCACATGAAATAGCCCATTTCATCTTCATAACGTTTTTAACATGAGAAAACTGGGGTGTACAGAAATTAAGTAACTTGCACAAGGTCATCCAAACAGATAAATTCCCTAACTGGGATTTAAATGTAGGCAGCCTAACATACCTGTTATATTTCATGGTTTTAAAGGGATAAGAACGAATGTGTTCACATGTTAGCTTCTTACTGTGGTGGCTTGGAAAATACAGGAGGGATATGGCAGGCCACACATACGCACAGTTTCATGGTGCCCAGAAATATGGTCACGGTGTAATACCCAGGGAAGATAGGTGGATTTTCTCCCTTTGAATCTCTTAAGAATTCCATTTATTTCACACCAATGGTCCCTCGGATTCTCTGGGAGCAGTGGTATTTATAGACCTGTTGACTTGCTCTCTAATCAGAAGACAACTTCACTGCTTTAACCCCTTGCTGTACACTAGAAATAAATTTCTTCAACCACTGTGGCTTCTTGTCTGTAAACAGGGGTAACTGTCCTCATGGGAAAGAAATTGGAAGAGAAAATAGTTGAAATACATTAGCGAAAAATGACTGAAGGAGAAGGCGAGAAACATGTTAGGACACAGAAAACTCAAAGAACTCACAGACATTTATATTTGTTCGCTCCAGTCTTATCTGGAAAGATACAGCTAATTAAATTTGGTTTCAGTGTGTGAAAGTTCTGTATGTGGAAAGGCAATTGTTTTTTATCATTTCATAAAATATAGCTCAGCTACAAAAACATTTAATCCTCTAAATCCAGCATATTTATCACTAGCTTAAAGTTAGGCTGTAGACCTTCACCACAGCTGGCCATTAATCTCCCTGATAGGCTCCACACAATGGTGCATTAGGCGACTTTAAAAGAAGCATTTGTCTTGCCTGAGTCAATGCTTAAGGTTTGTTTTCTCCTTCTTTGGATGCTGCACCTCAGTATCAGGAAGATGTCCTTTATCAGGTCTTGTACAGCCGTGCAGACTGGTCTTCACACTAAGGTTCTTACTAGTCCCCTCTGTGCCTGTCCAGCTTCTCCCTCTGCCAAGCTGTCCTGCTTCTCATTCTCTACTCTGATGCTCCCTTCCAACAACGGGCCCATGAAAGGTCTCCAAGTTCCAGATACGTGCAGAGGCTTCATGGTCTTGATCCTCTGGGAAAAACAAAGCTTAAAAAGTGTCTCACTTTCCTGAGCTATCTATAATCAGGGAGGGACCATCCCCTGACTCTTGCCATGCTGTAGATGTTCCCTGGACTGCCAGATTGGCAGATTTTAAAAGTTCACTCCTAACACTGTCTTTGAAGTGTTGTTTTATAGTATCATAATTATCATACCACAGGTAACTTGGAGTCCTTTAGTTCTCTTCCATGGAGCAATTGTCTCAGGGCAGAGAGGAACAGAGCCTGGGGGCCAACATCAGGATATAATCACAAGTCAAATATGCAGTCTGTCTTAATATTGATAAGGTAAACAAAGGTTTAATGTTCTAAAAGCAGAAGTTTGAGTGTTTGGGGGCACAAGATATCTCCAGGCAGAGTTGTTTTCTCACTGTCCCAGAATCAAGCTGGTTTGAAGCAGTTGTTCTACCTTTTCAGCAGGATCATCTCAGTCACACTAGAATCCCTAAAGAGGTAAGATCCAGCTCTGTCGAAAACCCGCTTAATCCAGTATATCCTTTGGCCCTCACTTACTGAATCTAGATAAAAGAAACAACATGTAGGAATAGCATGTTGTAAAAGAGCTGCCAGAGAGTTTCAATCAAGGCCTGCAGCCACATCACATCAGGCACACACTAAGGAGTTTAAAGAGACAGGCAGGCAGGAGAGGGAAGCAGAGGTTTCTGGGGAGAAATGCAAGCCACTCACATGGCGCTGATCAGAAAAGGCGAGGCAGGGGAGAGAAACATGACTTAAGAGCTCACTGCTGAGCAGAGGCAGAGATGACGGAAGGACCTGGGAGAGTGCGAACCTGTCATTTGATGCTTCAGGGGCAGATGTGAATGTGGTGCTAGTCCAGGGTCCTGCTTTCCTAGGGATGGAGCACATTGAAGACCTCAGCAGAAACAGGTTCCCACAGAATTTCAACTTCTGAGGATTAGGAAAGTAAACACCCCATTTGTGCCACAAATGAAAAGTATGTTCATGGCTGACCCAACATTTCAGGAGTATTATGATGAACTGGTAAAATCAGGGATTTCTATAAAATCTGCTTTATCCAGGACATTTATTCACTGAGCCAGGTAGCTCCTTTTCTGCATAGTTAACTCCTTGAAAGTATGTTTATAAAATAATCAGCTTTGCCAGAAGGCACTTGAAAGAGCAGTGCTTCCTTCCCAAGGGGCCTGGATACATTTACAAATCCCTCAGAGACTCTTCTGCAGCCTTAAGCTGCTAAGGAGAAGAGACTGTTTCTTGTCCCTGAGACGACTCCCAAGCTACAGATGAGCATGGATGAAAAAGGAGTCTGATCTTGCCGACAGTGCCTAGACAAAGCGGGTCCACCCAACCAGCCCAGTCAGCCAGGCGTCCACTGGTCACTAAACTACTGGGTGGAGCCTGGATCATCCACACTGCAGAAACACACAGAGGTCGGAGACCACAGAGATCAATGAAAAAGCAAAAATTAAAGAAAGTTTACAAAATGAAGAGTTAGGAAAACTCTGAAAAAATGAAAGAGAGGAAAACCAGAAACAGACATTTTCAGTAAGGAAAATAAAGCCTGGAAGGTCATGGAGCTTTAGAGTCTACACTGACAGGACTGGCAGAGGCTGCTCCGCATGCACGTGAGGTTTTACACGGCTGTGCACACAAATGTGTGCAATGCATCACTGAAGGTCCAGAGAGAATGGAGAAAGAACCTTCTACTGGAATGCATAACTCAAAATAAATGGTTGTAACTGTACAGCTGAACATAAATCGTTTAGAATGTAAAGAAGGGCTATATACATGTCCAACTATTCAACTGTCCCTGACTTGAACTCACATCAGCCTTTCCTGTTAAGTATTTCTGTCTTTGTAGATGTTTACTTTTTCAATGATTTGTAAAATACATGACAGAACTGTGGATCTGGTGTGAATTTATTTGGAAGACAGAATTAGATTATTGGAATTTGGAAAAAGAAACCAGATAAAATTTGCTGGCATAGCAGAAAAAAATGCCATCCAAGAGAGTTTAAGTCCCTGTTAAACAACAGCTGTCCTTCAGTGACACACAACCGTGGTCCTCCATCCCGGAGGCCTTGACTAGGCAGGATGCAGATCATTGGTCTAAGGTGTGCACTCTCTCCCGCTAAATGGACACGTGTTCCCTTTCACTCTGGAGGATTTGGGGAGACTGAACCTCAAAGAGGGGTACTGCAGTTTTCTTCTCATTTCAAGTGTCCAAACTGGTTTCCTCTCTGATACACCCAAGTGACAGAAAGGAAGAGAAAAATCCAGACTTCTTGGGGGCATCTCTGCAAGAAGAAGGAGTGGAGGGAGAGAGGTGAGAGGCTGAAGCCCCGTTTTGGCACCAAGGCATGTTTCCCTAAACTGATCCCAGAGGAGTGCTCGCAGAGGGGTTGTGAGTCCCCAAGTGCATGTAAGCCCGAACGCTTGTTTACCGGCTTCCCATTCGCAGATGTTCAATGAGAACAACGTAAATTAGATCTGCGTTTTTAAAATGCATCGAGTAGCTATTTGTGCAAGGAGAGCAGACAAGTGGCTATTTCAAAAGCCGATGTACCAGGTCAGAATGCTCAACATATGATAAAAATTAATGAGGCGCTAAGTGATCCAGCTGCAGGTTCGATCAATCTGGCAGCAGCGTTTGTGTTTCCTGAGCAGAACAAATGAGTCATGCCATTCTGCAGCTGAAGCTACCCCGACTGCAAATGTTATTAATGATTTTTATACAACTTTTTAAATGACCTGAGCCTATTAAAATCCTAGCAGTACACTCGTTTTATAAACTTCTGAAAAATAAAGTTTATAGCAAACCATAAATTGCACCAGTAAATATATGACTAAGAATACTTAATCATATGTAGTCATTGGTCAGTATATTTCCAACAAATTTAACAAGTGCCCTCCACTTTCCTTTGTAATACATGAAAGCAAAGAAAGAAGCCAGGGGAAGAATTTCCTGACAGTTTCCAAGGTAAGCACCGTCTCACACCAAATCTTCTTGTCTTGACTTTCTCAGACCACTGGAGGTGATTTTTCCAGTCATCCACCATTAAAAAAAAAGTCCTAATGTCCTTCTAACAATCCTGGATATTTATCTGAACCATTCTGATCTCTGATACACATCTTAAAGTCAGTTAATGTTACTTGGACCATGTGCAAGACACACCATTTGATGTGTGCTTGTTAATTTACTCAAAGTTTCCCATCCTTCTGTGTGGAACACATGTCATCAACTGTTAAAGTGCTGTCAACATTTTCATCATTCGATCTGCTATATGACTGCTCTTAAGGAATCCACATCCCTGTCATGCAATGGTTGCAATAACTTTGTTGATAAACAGTACATTGGCTCTACAGAAGCAGTTGGCCTCTGATCATAAAGCCAGATCACATCTGCACAGCCACCAGAATTCCTGAAAACACATTATTTAACTTTGCAAAACAAATTGGTGCTATTATCATGTGTGTGGTGTCTAATAGTTTTATTCAAAGACTTTTGGAAGAAATGGTTACGATTGACATATATGTGAGGTTACTGATGTTCACCAAAAGATTTAGCTCCCTTTGGGATGTGATTCAGCGAGATCAGATTTTGAAGGACAGCCTCAGCTCCACAACAAGTTCTGATCTTCATGAGACCCTGTCCAAATAAGGCAAGAAAATCGATGTAGTTTGAAGCTCTCTGTTACTCTGCATTTTCTCTGAGAGCTCCCATCAAACGCCTTTACTAAGTATTTCTTAAATACGATTGTGACTCTCGCTATCTGTGTGCCCAGGTCATCTGCATAAGTACAGAGCAGATGCTGTTCAACAATGCTCAAAGCTCAATGTATCCCACTGAGCAAACGTGCCCTGAATCAATATGGCTGGTTTCCTTGTCCTGCCTGCCTCCAGAACTGCGTTCATGGGGCCCATGGCGGAGAACAGGGATCTCTCCACCAGCGGTAATCCTGATTCATCCTTGTCCTCCTCCTCACAGAACACACATTCCATAAACACTTGCCTCAGCGTCTCTGATGACCTCTTGCTGAATTACGTGCCCCGTCCCCCCGGTGTCTCTGGTTGGCTTTCTGTTGCAGTTAACCTTCAGTCTTAAGAGTCCCGGTGGCACTCCTCAGTGCTCAGGGCCTCACAAGTGGGCATGCGGAACCTCACCTCAGCTCTCCTCTGTACATCCTCCTTTCCGACTCCCCTCTCAGGACTCACCAGCACATACTTTGACTTTGTTCATGACATAAACAACACACTCAGTTCACAAACAGCGTGTGTTCTGTCCCTCCCACACTTGGAGTGTCCACCTGCACCTGCTCATGAGGTGGGCCTCAACTCTGCACTCGCAGGACAACACTGTCACCAGGAGGCACTTATTTCATTTGTATTTCCTTATCTGCTTAATCTTCTGGACTGAAAATTATTTTTAAAAATACAGAGCCAAATATTAAATTTGAAATTCCATAGGTACCTATTAAAGGTCTTTATGGGATACAAGTAAATTAACAAGTCAGAGTACCATCAGATTCATAACATTATTCTCTACCCACTACCAACACAGATGACAAATATTTCATTTTGAGAGGACATGAACATTGTTGGTTCTATTATCTGAAAATGATGGTGGACACAGCCTAACTTCACTGCAGGAATTGATTTGCTGGGGACATCTCACAAGTACGTAAACACGAACAACACAAATTCTGCAAGAGTCCAAATATTTTCACCACTGAAACCTTCTTAAATATGTGAAGGATTCAATAATGCGTGGTATTTTTTAAAGTGCTCACAATTGCAGATCTAAATAGCACTTCCTTGTATAAATAAGAGTACCATATATAATTTAAAACTTTCTGGTAGCTTCACTTAAACTACAAACAGCTCAAAGTAGTAGGTGACATAAATTTTGATACTAAATTTCTTTAGTTGAATATACCAGATCATTTTTAACATGTCATGATATAAAATTATCAATGACACATATCACAGCTCCTTTTTCTTAAGTCTTTAAAATCTGGTGTGAATTCTACAGGTAATTATTCAGTTCAGAATAACCATCTTTACAACAGATAGACACAAGTGGTCAGTGGTGTTTCAGGACAAGGGCAAGGAAATACTGTTGACTGTACTCCAGGAGAAGTCCCGTGTCACGTGAGAACTTCCCGGGAAGAAACGAATCTGAAGGCGTCTAAGACATTAACGACTAGACACAAGTACTCAGATGTACAAATATTTCATCCACCTAAAATCTTTCTAACTGTTCAGAGGCAAGAAGCGCACAGGAAAGCTGACTATTATCAGAGGTGATGGAGCATAATTATTACTTCCTGCCTTATAGCTCCAGGAGGACAGAAGAGCAGTGATGACCTCACAGAATATCGGACAAGTGCTTGTCACAGGCCCTGGGGCCCAGAACATCGGATTCTGCTGTGGATTTCCTCCTGAAGTGTCAATGTCCCACCAGAGGGAGGCCTCATGAGTCACACCCTCCACCTTTGCACTGAATTGTGTAAAGCCTCGGGAGCTTGCACTCTGGTAGCTGGGACTGTTGTAAGGCCTCAGGCTGGGCATCAGATGTCTAATGGGATGGTGGCGCAGCGCCTGCAGTCCGAGCCACAGAATCCAGGGTACAGGAAGCCCCTTGTTCTCAGCATTGGACAATGGTCTGCAGAGTGCTTGTTCCTGATTAGTACACCTAATTCAGAAACTGCCTCCCAGGGCTCAGGGATCATGGAGGGAGAGAAGGCAGAAAGACCACAGGCACAGGGAGCAGAGACCACAAGGGAGGAGTCTTCCAGACGGCTGGTCAGTCACTCCTGCGAACTGAGCAGTGGTGACAGCATGCATAAGTCCTGTGCAAGTGCAAACCAGACAGATCCCAGCACAGACGTGGGGAGTGGGCCAGAAGTCCCAACACGCCAAGGAACTGTAGGCAGCTGATGGCTGCTGGGAGGGGAAACGGTGTTACAGGGTGGACTCTTGGTGGGCCCAGTGGACAGACCCACACGGAAGGGCACTCGAGGACACAAACCAGACTCTACAGATCCTGTGTGTGTATGCGTGTGTATGCATGTGTGTACGTGTATGTGTATGTGTATATGCATGTATGCATGTCTATGTGTATGTATGTCTGTATGTCTGTATATATGTGTGTATATATGTGTATGTGTGTATGCATGTGTGTGTGTATGCATGTATACATGTATGTATGTCTGTATGTCTGAATGTGTGTATGTGTATGTGTGTGCATGTGCATATATCTGTGTCTGTATGTGAGTGTGTATATGTATGTGCATGCATGTATATGTGTGTATGTATGTGTGTGTCTGTGTGTATGTGTATGTATGTATATCTGTGTATGTGTGTATTTCTGTGTATTTGTATGTATGTGTATGTGTGTGTATGTCTGTGTGTCTGTATGTGCATGAGTGTTTGTGTACATATGTGCATGTGTGTGCATGTATGTATGTGTATGCATATGCATGTGCGTGCATGTGTGTATGTCTGTGCATGTGTATGTGTGTATGCGTGTGTATGTGCATGTATGTATATGTGTGTATGTATGTGTGTGTCTGTATGTGTGTATGTGTATGTGTGCTCAGGTATGTATGTGCATGTATGTCTGTGTATGTGTATGTGTGTATGCACGTGTATGTGTGTGCATGTCTATGTTTATATGTATGCGTGTGTATGTATGTGTGTAGGTATATGTGTGTCTACATACGTGTGTGTATGTGTGTATATGTGTATGTGTGTGTATCTGTATCTGTGTGTATGTATTGTGTAAGTGTGTGTATGTGTGTGTATAAGTGGTTTGGTGCAGTGAGGGAGGTGCAGATAGGAAGGGATCTAAAGGCCACCAAACTATATTATATGAAAATCTCAATATTCAATAAAAAATTAAAGAGTAGTATCAGTAATGGGGCACCCAACAGCGATGATTTTCTAGAAGAATACTGTCAACTCTATCTGCATTCATAAACTCGAGGGAAAAGCAACAAACCCTAGAAAACTTTCACTGGTCACAGCTGAGTCACACCAAAACAGTCTTCAGAGAGAGTGAGGACATTTCATAGAAAATTAACAGAAAGTTATGGAGTGGGGTCCCCACTTCACGGGCTACGGACTAAGATACAACAACAAAACAGGAGAAAGGACACAGTGAAAACAATGTACCAAAGAATTCAAGTCGAAGAGACACAGGACTGTGGGGTTGCGCAGGACCATGGCCCTCCACTAACAAGCCCTGGAGGCATGAATGGATGCTGTCCCACAGAGAAGGGTGGGAAGGTGACTGTTAGACCCGGTCCAGAATGCCTCCTTCCAGCTGTGTAGTGCAGTTCTCAGGGCCCCAGAGACTCAAATGCCTTGACACCTAAGAACAGCGCAGAGACCAGGTATATGTTCGCCACTCTGGTTTGATTCACAGCACAGCTGACTGGAACGGTCTACACATCCAGCTACCAAACTTAAGAAAAGGTTCTTGTAAAAAAATCAATTACGATATAGGAAAATATATCAGAAAAACAGTAAAAGGCCAGCTAGTTCTATGAGTGCAAACCGGACATTCTTAAGGTTGTGAGCCTTGGTCATCGTCATCATCACCACACTGAAGAAAACACTGGAATTAGCCGACATGGAGTGTAGTATGACAAACTTCATGGAAGGCATAGCTTTGCCCATGTGCCATCCCAGAACCTGGGAGACATTCAAAGTCCTCCTCAGCTACAACGGACTAGAGGCCAGAATGGACTGTATCTGATCCTCCCCCAAACCTAAAACCAAGCAAACAAAAGAATGGCGTTTACACTAATTTGCTTTCTGTGCTCTGCTCAAATGTTCAGACCTGCGAAAGTGTTGAGAACATGCAGCCTGTGCTCTTCACGAATGTCTCATGCCAAGGAGGCTGACCTCCTCTTTTAACACCATTAGCAATCAACATTTTCATTCTCTGATCACTTCATTAGTTACCAATTATAACTTAAAGGTAATATTCTAGAACAATTTTCTAAGTGAAATTGCTTTGTTTTAATGACTTTTATGAAATTCTTAAAAAACAAATTCCTTTGCTCTACCTAGTAGTTAGGTTTGTTAAAATGGTTTTAATGATTGAAAAAGTGAATTTTCTTCAAAATTAGGGAAATCTATGTATGTACATCTCCTAACTTTGCAGTCATAATGACAGGGAGGGAACAAACATTAATTTGATGAAAAATTACAGTAGTACCCACTGTGGAAATTGTACATAGAGATTCCAGTATGGTCTGAGAACATATTTCTGGAGGTTTGGTATATAGTTAAAGGTGCTGCAATATTAACAGCCTAATGTAGGTATGCCTCATTCTCCAAATTGTTCACATAAAACATATGTTGCACTCACTTAGGTCACAATCACGAGTTTATACTTTCAGCCAATTATACCTGCAAAAAGTCACAAATTGTTTTTACTCAGATGCAGGACTGTGCTAACCTGCAACGATGGGGCCCCTCCATTCCTTTCACTGGAGGGCTTCCTCACAGTAATGAGTTCAGGCTCTGTGAACACCCTTGAGGACCGGATCAGTTCCACCATCTTGCAGGACTTTCGTGAAGCAAACTGAAGTCACGATGTGGGACACTCTCCCTGACTTCTGCATCAGAAATAGTCTTGCATTTTTCCGTTTCCCTCGACAAACCACCCTCTCTTCCAAGGCTAATGTCCTGTCCTCTCCTCCTCTTCTCCTCACCAATCTTTACCTGGGGGAATCTTTAATCTTTTATTCCTCCAAAGTTCTCAGCCGTATGAAAGGACTGAGGGAGATAACAATAAATAAGATCTTTGCTTTCAAAGGTAGGCCTGCTTTGCTGCAGAAATCGTGCTTGTGAGCTTTGACCTTGCATTCCGGGTAAAGTGCTTTCTAGAGCTGAGGGTGGCCTCTCAGCTGACCTTCCCCGGGCTTTGGTTCCTTGATCCCTTCTGAAAGTGTCCTGTCCTTTTATTTATGTAATCGCGCATTTTCTGACTCTCCCCTGCTCGCTTCCACCACAATGGCTGCCTGCTATTCCTCTTAGTTGAATTATCCAAACATAATAACTGTGTAGTCTTAATGTCACCTTTAATCTCTCAGAACTGAATAGCCAGCTTCCTGTTCTCAGCTTCAGTTTATATTCAACTCTCCTTGTGGACATCTTTTCAGTATCAGTCAATATGTATAAAATTGAATTCCTGTTATTCCTAAAATTTTGTTCCTCTGAGTTCTGTGAATATGATCACCCTCCCAGTCCACTGACCCGAAACATGATGGTGTTTCTTTAGTTCTGTTCCATAACCTGGTGGTTCCACGGCACACGGGACAACACACTGGATTTCCGTTCCCCATTCAGCTCAACAAGGACACAACACAATTGTTGTTTTCTTTGTCTTTTAAACCTCAGGATCTCATGAGCTCAAATTTCTCTAAAATTCTCCCAACTGATCTTTTTACTATCTTGGCTTTAATCTCCTCCCTAATATCATGAGATTCTGCACCTAATGGCAGAAGAGCCTTCCCGAACATCCTGATAGGCCACTTGGAGTTCAAATACCACCCTGCTACCGAACTCTGAAACAAAATACAAGCTGGTCATTCTGCTGCCCTAGGCTCTCTGCCATCTGGCTTCAGTGCACCTTTGATTTTCAAGTTCGTGTCTATCTACCCCTCATAATATGCATAATAGATCACTTCCTGTATTCCGAGTTCTAGTGCCCCTTTCACCTGGGGGAGAGCACTGCCCTCCCATGGCATGTCCCCCCACGGTGTGTCCTCCCACGGCATGTCCCCCCGCCCCCCGTGTGTCCTCCCACAGTGTGCAAATACAAATCTTAGCTACCATCGAATGCAGATGTTCTTTGCTGTGGAGGGATTTCTAATATATCTGATGACCCTGGATTTATTCTTTCTAAAAGTATTTCATTTAAAAATTTTATGTATATGAGTGTATTTCCGTACATATAAACGTCCCGACATATAAATGTCATGCAATGCACAGGGAGCTCAGAAGAGGGCATCAGATTCCCTTGGAACTAGAGTTACAGATGGTTGCTACCTACTATTTGGACGCTGGACGCTGAACCTGGGTCTTCTGCAAGAGCTGACAGTGCCCTTAACCACTGAATCACCTCTCCTCCTGGCTTTATTCTTCAAACAGCACTTACAGTTTACATATCCCACAGTCTAACTCTGGAATACCTAGAATGTTCTATTCTCCTATGAACTTCCTGAACCTCCTGAAAACAGAGAACACCTTTTTATTTCTTCCTAATAAGCTGTTACAATGCCTTTCTGAACTAGATTACAGTACATTTTATTGAATGTATTTTCCTAAAATTAGAATACCTGAATCCATGTATTAATAAACTTTGTCTGTGTTATATTTTCTTCCGTTGTGTAAATTGCCTGTTTAATTGGACTATCCAATGAGTTAGGTTGGGTTTGCAGCTATCTCTATCATTTATAGCAGGGATACAGTTCAAAATCTAACCACTATCTGTCCAGAGGTATACAAAGTACAATGGACACATTACTCTTTTCATTATACTTTCTTAGCATTGAAAGATTGACCTTTTGTCTATAAAAACTAACAATTTTGAAATAAGTATTCCCTGAATTAAGAAAACAAACTCCAATTTTCTGGGTTCCTGGAGAGATGGCTCCATGGTCAAGAGCACTAGCTACTCTTGCAGTAGACCTAGATATAGACCCCAGCACTCACATGGCAGCCACAACCACTTATAACTTCAATTTCAGAGAATTTGATACCTTCTTCTGGTCTACACTGGCTCCTGCAGTCACCTCGAACACATACATTCATGCAGATTCATAGAAATATCCATAAATTTAAAAATAGATTTTTAAAAAAGGAAAAGAAATTTCAAGAGTTGAACGAGACACCTATAAGTGTCTACAACATTAGGGCTAAAAGCTAGGACTCTTTGTCAATGCTGGAGTTGAGCCCAGAAAAAGGCTCTGCCTAGGTACTGTACACTCAACTAACATTACACTCTTAAATTCACAAGCTGAGTTTGATATGTATATAATTTCAGTAAAAGTTTGTGATTCCATCCTTAAATGTTAAGTGAAACTAGTAATTACTTACTACAAAGGTTTTGTGAAGATTTAATAAAATAACATATACGATATATACACACACACACACACACACACACATTCTTGGCCTACAGTTCAGTAAGTGGTACACATTTTTCTTTACTTTGTTACTGCTCATTTCTGGGTTGGAGGCTATTTCAAAGAAACAGTGGTACTGTTACTACTATAATACAGTGATTCGGATTGAAATTATGCTTTGCAATTTTCTTTGGATTTACCATTTAGGTGAAACTCCATCTTTGCAGGGTGTGGCTATGTACAAAAGGAATTAAGCAAACCAATGCCTCAGAGCAATCCTGCAGTCCTTGTGACTGCAGCTTTATGACTAGCAAGTGGTGAAGATGAAAGAGATCTCTGTAGATACCCACCTGGCTTTCATTGCTTGAGCTCTAACTCTTCTACCTCAAGGCCACAGACCTAGCATGAGGCACAGCCTGCTGTAGCTAGCTGAGTGAACACATTCCAAACAAGGCAGTCCCCCTCTTCTATTAACACAGCTATCTTCTGAGCACAACCAGGGCAGGACTTCCTCCCGCTTAGGAACATCCCTTGGCACCCGCTGCCTATGAAATTAATTCCTAAATTCCTGGCTCCGATTCAATAATTTCTGAACTACAGGTCCAATTTGGTATTCCAGTCCTACAATGCTTTTATCTCACACAAATAAGGCCAAATAAAAGGAATTTCATGCATTTTAAGCTTTTTGCTGTTTTGTGTGTTTTTTTTCGGGGGGCGGTGTCTTCTCTTTTGCATGGAGCACAGAACCCGCACGCAGAGCCTGAAGAGAACAGCAGATTTCCCCAGAACAGGAGTTTCAGGCTACTGTGAGCCACCTCCAAAGTTTTGAGGACAAGGTCAGATCCTACGGAAGAGCAGGAAGTCTTTGCCTTCTCTCCTGGCCCTCTAACTGGATTCTGTCTCATACCTAAAAACTTTGTCTGAAGAAAGGTCACATAACCCTCACAGTAGTGAGGTACTGTACCCATTACAAAATTTTTTCCCAGCATGTATTTATATTTCTATATAATCTCTTTATATGTGTTTGAATTTTATAATATGTTATAATCCAAAGTCTATATACATAATTTTTAAAATATGTGACTACCTGTATATAACAAATATATATATGTGTATATATATATATATATATACCATGACTATTATTTATGAAGCTATATATGCATTCTCAGTATTATACATACATACACACACATATACAAAGAGGAAGAAATATACTACATAAAAGAAACACATACACTTGGAATTATAAAATTCAGTAGATAACTTTTTCTAGTTTCACATGCTCTGTGAGAGCATGCTAACACATATCACATGATTTGTATCATTTTCCTAAATGCTAAACTTATGATTCACTGGACTGGTTTCCACCTTCCCATCTATGAAACACAAGGATGGCAGAATTTCCCCTCATTTTTGGTTTTGTCTCTGACAGATATCAATTTCTAAAATACATTTTCTGAGTCCCAATTATTTTGACATCACAAAATTATAGGACTGGAAAGGAAAGTCAGAGTGGCCACTATGGCTTCAATGACACATCATTACTTGGGAAAATATCTTCTATGTTAAAGGAGTTGAACTTTGAAAAGGGTTTCATAACCCGCCCTGTTCGCTCAACCCTTTCAAGTTTAATAATGTCCGTTATTAGTTCCTGAGGACAGTTTTGAGATGATTTTTCCTGGTAATTGAACCATTACCTCCTGTTCAACCATCATCAGCTTTCCTTCTTTTCTGGTAAGGGAACATAACACCGTCAGTTTCAGGAACATTGAATATGTCAGTATAAGCTGGGGCTGTTGCAGGTGCTTCTGGGTTCTAGAATCAAAGCTGTGTCTGAATTTTCAGTCTCTGTTTTCAATGGGGTTGCTGATTCTGCCTACTGAAAATGTCTGTGGTTCACTTTCTTCAGTAGCACGAGTCTGATGATGTGCATCTTGAGCCCTGGGTTTGCCCTCAGTCCAGGCTGTGACTTCATGTGCAGCTATGTTAGTCAATGAAATGGAGCGACTTCTTTCGTTCATCCTTCAGCTCCTTGCTCTTCCTGCGGCAGGTCTCCACCTCACTGTGGCTGGCCCTCACGCTCTACGGCTCACAGCTGGCCAGTATGCTCTCCTTCTCCTTTGTCTGACTCTCCTGCACAGGCTTGTGATGCAGAGTCGCTGCCATAACCGAGTGCCCCTTCCCTGTGGGTCCTTGTGCTGTGAGCTGGGCATGCACAGCTGCCCTCAGATCTAATAACTAATTGATATGAAATCAATACTGACTGAAAGCAGAGCACAGGTAGACTAAGCCACACACCCAAGGTCATAAATGGCCTTCAATCCAACTACGAGCCTATGCTTTTGAGCTTCCAGCTTCTTATGAAAACTTGAATCTGATGCTGTCTACTGATTCTAGAACAGTCACTGTATGTGGTTATTTTCTTCACATATTGCCTTTAAATTCTATGTAAGTTTGAATTTTGGATAAAGGTCATGATTGGGAATATAATTTAAATGAATATTACTTATTTAGTCCTTACTAGATATTGCATACTAATCAGATCTGCTACTCCATAATACTTCTTTTATAGACGAAGTAGGTTTGGAGAAAAATATTTGAAAGTTCATAGACATTTAGGCTTTATTAACTTGAAAAATATTAATCTTTCACCCTCCCATTAATAACATAATTTGATTTCACTTTCTTCTAAATATATTGTTCATAAATTCAAAAGCACCTTTTGTTAAAATTATTGTTTATCATATTTAAGAGGAAAATTATATTAAATTGTATCACATTTCATGTTTGAGAAATTACCTTGTTAATTGTTTCTCTATACTCTATGCTAAAAACTCCTCTTTCTACCTAAAGAGCAATTTACCAAACCACCTAACGATGAGCGTGTGAAGCAACCCTGCGCACTTTACGGGTCCACTTTGCTGTTCATTTTATTCTTAGAGTCTGGGAAATTCAGCATATTCAGCCCCTGAGACCTTGTCTGACAGGCAGAATCTGAGGTTTTACTCTTGATGTCGTGGAGCAGAGTCTGCTTTGGACTGAGATCCTGAAAATCTGTATGCATGGAGAAACACTTTCAGTGTTATACTTATCTCATAAATACAAGATCATAGCACAACACTGTATAAACAAAATTCAGAAAAAAAATGCTGGATACCTACAGGTAAGGTTAATATCATGATCTATATGAAAGAGGCACATGGAAATGAAAATGAAAAGGCGCTAAATAGGTAACTGAGCACCCATCAAGTCACTGGGAATTAGGACAGGAATTACAGATACTGCTTGCAATCCTACAGGCAGCAGCAGCCGCAGGGTGGCTCCGGCTAGCCAAGCCTTCTGAGATTTGAACAGAGTAGCGATAGCACTGCAGGGCTCCGCGAAAGCACCTCCCCGGCCGCAGAGAGAGCAGGCTCTGGAGTCCTTGAGAGTCTCATCTTCAGGAAATTACATCCTACAGCTCCTCAAAATGCAGACTTTCGTTTGTGCGTGAATGCCCTCGACTAGAAATATTCCTCATAATCCAGACTTTCCCACACTGCTTAGAATACACATTTTATAAAATTAAAACAAAATTTTGTTTTTGAAATTTGGGATATCAATAAAAATTCTATTCCTTTTTTTCTCTTCAAAGATTAACATAGGTGTTTTTTTAACTCTGTTAAAAGATTCCTAAGCTTCTTTGGGTGATTAAATCAATTCTGGACTTATCCTAGGCTTGAACCTCTTTCCTGACTCCTCATTGTTGTATGTGGAGAGAAGGTAGGTAAAGTATTTTTATCAATTTCTAGTATTATTTTATTGAGTTTTACATAAAGATGACACCAGAGTGGAAAAGAAAGCATACAGCTGTTAAGCGCTGTGTGTATGTGTGTGTGCGCCTGTGTGTATGTACATGTGTGTATGTGTGTGTACATGTGTGCATGTGTGTGCATGTGTGCGTGCATGTGAGTATGTACATGGATGTGTAATAGCGCCCCATGGAAGTTTAATGACTGCACTGGCACATGCTGGAGTCACAGAACTATACAGGACAAGGAAATGATACAAAAATTTAATAGTTTTATTACTAATCAATAGTACCATATTGATTGTCTACTCTTAAATGTAAATCAATATGAACTTTCAAAAATGCAATTCAGCAATTCATTAATTATTCTTTACAAATTGCAACAGAGAGTTTCCCACAGATCTCTTGTGGTTCCTAGAATCAATGCAAAGGACACATCAGATGTCCAGTGCTGCCGATTTCCGAGCTTGCCGAACGTAATGGCTGCTAATGGGTTTCAATTTGAAAAGTACATGAAGAAAACCATGGAGGAGGTCACACCTGTTATCAACCTGTGAAGTGGCTTAAAAGTAGCACTTAAAACTAGGCAGCACTAGGACGGTGACTTTCAAGGTCCACTAATCACACACACGCACACACACACACGCACACACACACACACACACACACACACACACACCCCTCACATACCCCAGTGATTTAGGAAAAGACAGAAACCCAGTTCTATATCAGACATTCACTTCCTTAGAAACTTCTTTGATTCTGTTAATGACCTAAATGGCATATCCAAAAGGAGTGGATGCTCTCTACCCTTGATGTCTTTAAGATTTATGGGAGTGTCGGGCTGGCAGGTCAGGCTTGACAGCCCAGCAGCTGTTCTGCTTGGCTTGATACAGTATTGACTTCACTGCACTGCTGTGAACATTTGTGTACCTGAACTCAAGCTGAAGCTGCGCAGTTCGGTGTGGCGCTGTGCGGCCCTGTGCAGCCAGCCAGACATCAGAGTCCCTCGCACAGGACTAGGGCAGCATTTAATTAGAAAGCTAAAGAATCAAGGAGAGACCACTAGGCAAAGAACCTGCTGAAAAGGAAACAGGACCATGCAACAATCTCATGAATAACATAAACCTTGAAAAGCTAAAATCTGCTTAGAGAAGGAAAGGTCCTCCTGGAGGTAGCTGTGAAGGAATCGGAATAGAAGACTGCATCTTGACCTTAGAGCAGACGGGGTTAAATCCAAGGATCTCCCCTCTTGTCAGAATGAAGTAAATACCGGGCACAAAAAAACAGTTCAACGTGATGTAGACTGCAGGCCTTTCCAGACTCAGTTAATACAGAGAAAATGTGAATTGTTCAAATGCCAGAGCCAAGAAGCTTCATCCTATTTCAGAATCATCAGAACCACAGAATCTACTTATTTGGGGCACAGTTTATTATCACCATCTTGGAGCATGAACCCTTTCATGGAGTAACAGGTTAGGGAGAGAATCACAGGTAAATATAGAATACTAATACCAACTTCCCTCCCATTTACTGACTGCCTGTGACCAAGCATGGGTCGGACTTTGAGGGTGAAGAATGCTGGGAAAATGGTGATCAAGATTCCCATGGACAAAAACTGCTTCTCACAGCAATTTATTCTTCATTTTTCCATTTCTTTCTTTTTTTTTTCCAGGTATATATTATAAATTTTGCCCAGTTTATATATTTCTACATATATATATTTGTGATTATGTCTGTTATGATTTATTACTATAACTGTGTGAGTGATAGACAAAAATAGACAGAGAGATAACTGAATCCTTGATACCCATAAAAAGAAAATATTTGACAATGACAGAAAACATCTAAATTGGTATAGTAGCAATTGCCTATTTCACTTTGTGTACATAGTTATGATAAACACTTGTACCATAACCTCTTTGATATGGTTAAAATTTAAAAATAAAATAATTGTGCTATTAATATCTAGAAGAGTCACCGACAATGCTTAGAATTTGATACTTCAAAAAATAATTGGATAATTATCTCAGTGTTCCCAGGATTCAGGTCTATTTAGTCTAAGGAGCCTCAGTGTTTGAAAAGTAAGAACCAAGGGACCACAAACATTAGGATGCAATCTGTCGTCTATTTAACAGCTAGAAATGGACTTTACCGGGGCAACGGAAGGAGCCCCTTCTTCCTGTATCTGACCGTGTGCCGCTGAGGTGACTGCCTGTTGTCTTTCCAGTTTGTACTTCTTAGGGCCCCGTCTTCAAGGTAGAGCACAAAGACCAGTGACCGTGCCTGGACAGGGACTAACCTGCCCTGAGGCCTCCTCACTTTGGAGGCCTCTATTATAGTTTGAGAACTAAGGAGTCAGAGCAGGGGAAGAAAACCCAGGCAGAGGGAATGCAGGCAACCCACCCCATATCAGGACAGAAAAGAAACCATGCTAATCTTAAACTTCACAGAAGCCCAGTGAGGAAGTCAGCGCCAGCATTATATAAAACCCAAGCCACAGCCACACAGCCAACTAAAGAGATTCTCAGTGCACTGCAATGACTTTGGGCTGCCTTTGCCCTAGAAATTACAATTATCAAAGAATACAGTAGAGTATCAACAGTATCAATGAATTTTAAATTCACAACTAACTTCTAAAAATTAGACATATCTAGATCATAATTGTTCATTATATAAATCAAGCTTCCATATTTCCATCATTTAAAAAAGGAAACTTAGTAACCTGGAAGCCACTTATCATTTCAGTGCTCTGAAGTCTTTATCCGGGGGCAGTCCTGCAGAATAACTCAAGACAGAAAGCTTAGAAGGAGGACAGTCACAGGAAAACCAACCATGTAACAAAACACCTGTGTCACCACTGCTCACTCTGAATTCTCCTGGGGTCGGGGTGGTATTCAGGACTTATCAATATCTCTTCCCACTGCCCAACCATTTCCAATGTGACATGACGTCACTTATCTTAGAGGACAGGGGTTTTTGTCACCCCGCTTAGCAAAGGTTTAAATTCCTTTGGAAAGGAAATTGCTTGAGGGACTGCTAGTTTGTCTTTACTCTGTTTGCTATTAAATCATGGCACTGATTTAATTTCAGGCCTCTTTCAGGGATGCTCACATATATTGAAATAAAATATACAAATATGTTCCATCTCTCTGAAGGATAAATTCACCCCTGAAGCACAATTGCTTTCCACTCTCCTAATTCACACCGGCACTTCCGGGCGTCCAGGTACGTTAGCCTGCGGAAGTGCCTCATGCTGTCAGCCCTCGCGAATGTGGCGGAATGACGCCATGGCGAGTTTAAAGTTCTGGGAGTAAATAAAGGTTTTGTAGAAAAGGCCTTCTGAGCCACCCAAGCCGAGTGAAAACATCCCATGTGTTTTAAGTCCTAGAATCAGAGTTATCCGCCACAAAATGTAATACATATTCTTTCAAAATAATTACTTTCCTTTCTGCCTGTCGGTGCCACCAAACCAAATGGCCTGTTCTCATTCTCTTCTGGGCAGAACCTGGCTCCAGGGGGTCACTTCACAGCTGGAGAGGGAGCGAGGTACCAGAGCACAAGGCCATACACACCAGGTATATTGTGCAGTTTGACATTAAACTCACAATAATCAGCCAAACATCTACCTGCATAACTTGAGGAGGAAGAGAGATTAAGACACTTATATCCTAGAAAAGCCCTTCATGGAAGTTCCACTGAAAATGGTAACATTAGCAACGCAAATACTGGACAGGTGAATTCTGTTTCCATTTCCTTGACTTACTGCAAAAAAATTTAGGAGAAAAGATAATGAGGCATATTGCCACAATGGGGTTGACAGCCTTCATCAGGTTCCCCAACCCTGGCTTGAGTAATCTCTGAAGCATCTTTGCCTCTTACAGAGGGTTGAGCCTGAGAACAGGGATAACTGCTTCTTGCTGAGGGCGAATGGTTACAATGAAATTCTGGTTTGGTTGTGGGAGTTTTAATGTGCCTGTGTTCTCCCACATATCTCTTCTCCATCTGTGAGAGCCACCCCTATTCCCTTCAAACCCTTTCTCTAAACAAATAATCACTTCCTTTCACAAATTTCGCATAAATTAACACAGGAACATGTTTTTAAAACATGCCATTTTAATGCCTGTATTTACCCTAGACGGAGTCCCCAGAAGACCTCAGTCACACTTCTCGGTGTCCATGCTGTGTTTATAAGTGCCACCATTTCCTTCCTCACTTTTTATTGTGCCTCTTGAAAGTGGAGTTCCTTTTCCAAGTGAGTATCTCAGAGTAAAGCCAGGCCTTGAATCCTTTTAAAACATATCCTCACTCCTTCTAAGTCTAAAGGGTAAAATAATAAGCATAACAGTTGGGGGGATTTTATCTTTTCTATCTAACCTAACTCTGCTTTCCATGGAGGCAGCCACACAAGTCCCTGATTGTGCTAGCTAGAGAATGCAGGACTTGCAGTCAGTGGGGAAGGAGGACAGAGGCAGAGACAGACAGGTCCCTATAATGTCCTTCCAAAATCACCTTTGCTTTCTTTCCCTGAAATCATATGTTGGAAACAAAGTAATTCTGACTGATTTGTCCAAAACGGATTCTGAAGATGTGGGGCATTTTCTATTGACTGTGAATAGTGTTTAGCTTATTTCAACATAGCAAATTAACATAATACTTTGCACCTCCTCTTCTGTTTTCTGAAGTGAACAAGTCCAGTGGAGCATTTGACTGCTGAGTCATATCTGGGGTAGAGGTCTATCACCGGACCATGAGGTGCAGTCATGATTATGGACGCCCACCTGTCTTGGTATATTTTTATTCTGTAAGTACTTGCTTAGGGATTTTTTTCACTACAATTTTATCTAAGAAACACAAATGTCATCATTGTGTAGATGAAGAAATAATGCTATGAACTTCCTAGTTCACTGGTGAATTGATGGATGTCAATGGTTTTGAACCACCTTTTATCAAAGACAGTAAACTGAATCTAGCAGTCTGTGTTCATGTCTCCTTTAAAAGCAGATTAACCAAAGTTAGAGATGTCTTTCTAGCCACCTTGACTCAAATATGGAACTCTCAGTATCTATTTCTTTCCATGGCTGTCAACATGCTTTCATTCTAATTCTAATATATCATAACTTTCTATATTTGTGGTCTCTCCATGTATTAGTAGCATGTATTGGTAAACTTTTTCCTGCTCTATAATGTGTGTTGTGCTCATGTCAAGGACATGGGGCAAGCTGCTTAGTGATAGCAGATTCTAACTCCCTATTTACAAATGTGGATGAAATGGTATCTACAACATTATGTTGTTTTAAAAGTGAGATGATAGCCTATTTGAAATCTTTCTATAGGACCTAAGAATTGATAACAGCTCACACATTTTAAACATTATTATTTTGCATTTCTGCAAGATCTGTTGCAGTGAAATCTCTGAAAGTCGAGCTTTGGTCTGTATATTTTGTATAATACTTTATGTAGTTCCCTGATTAATGAGTGCTTAACATAACATCTGGAATAATAGGTGATTTGCCTAAGACAACACAAAGAATAATTTAAAATGGAAGTCCATTATTTTACATATAGAGTTATTTTCATGGGAATCACCTCTGGCATCCACTAAGGCCATCATACTACTGGGTTACTGGAAAGAGAACTGGCAAGCTTTCTTGGGAATTACTTGAGTTGAACGGCAGATGTCAAGAAACCTGCATTCAAACCTGTCCCTAGTATATACCAGTGCTAAGAATTGCTAACCTAACCTGAACTACTCTTCCTGAAGACATCTGTGACATTTTGCAGACCTTCTTCCATGACCCTTTAATGCTGCTGCCGTAAGAGAAATAATCAAAACTCAATATGAGGGTTCTTTGTTTCTATTTTTAATTTCTTTGTTATTTTCAACTCTCAGCAGGAAGACACAGGAAGCCACCCCATGTCCTTGACATGTCAGGTAGCATTCCTCATGTAAGCAAGCTATGTCTCTGTGAACATTCACATATGGATTCTTACATAAGATTCTAATTTTGATTTCATTTGAATCCAAAATAAGCATAGTTTTTCCCAATTGGTGTTTTTCTTCATTCTTTTTAAAATCCTTCTACTTTTAAATGCAGTTTCATGGTGTTTATAAAAAGCACAATCTTTAGATAAAAATAGGCTTTTGATAAAGTAGTCTTCAAGTTCCCTACCAGCTATCATCTGGAAATGGACACACACATGCTAACGCCCAGAGGAACTAAAAGCCTCCCATGGTGCCTTCCATCAGAGGATGCCAGGGTCCTTCTCTGGCATCTCATCCCAATAATCTGTTCTGAATCTAGGCAGTCATTACGTGCTGGGAGAGTGAATGACAGCAATCATGTGTTCCTCCTAACAGACTCGAACATCTGACAATATGTACCCATCAAAGATGTTTGCATTCTTAGAGAGTGAGTGAAATAGGAGCATGTATTGTAACTTTATGGTCAGAGCTAATTGTAGAGTCTGGCAAAGCTAATCTACTGTTAGTTAAATCTGCTAAGTGTAAAAGTTTCTACCTCTTAAAAGCAGAGACTGGAATGTTCAATAAAAATGATCTCAGCTGTCAAAAGCACAGAAGGAGGAATGGCAGGAAAGGAAGCCACTGGCTAAAGAGAGTTTTAAAAAATAATGTAAGTGAAAATTCAATCTCCTAGGTCACTGTCCAGCCAGGCTGCTGTCCAACCAGGCCGCTGTCCAACCAGGCTGTCTGTGGAATTTGCCATAGGAGGAAAGGAAGAGACAAAGTCCAAAACAGGTGCTTGTTGTGTTTGTCTAGGGGGATCCAGTAGAAGCCAGACTCATCAGCTATGCAGATGGGCAGACTCCGGCAGCCCCACACGTCACACCTGGAAGAGGAGTCCCACGCAGCTAGAGACAGGGCAGAGGAAGAGGCCACGTGGAATAGTGGAATAGAACAGCAGTGAATGACGGAGCGGTGCCTGAAAAGGTCCAACTCCAAATGCCTATTTTTGTCTTTATTTTTCTAATTAGTACAAAGTCATACTCTTTTTTCCCTCCTTCTGTTCACTAAAGGAAATGTGATGGAAGTGGATAAAAATGAAATCTGCCTTATATGCAGTACACAACTCCAGTACCTGCCAGGCTCAACTAACGCATCAAAATGTTCTCTCTTGGCTATTTATATTCTCGTTCTCAAAGGATGGTGATGGTGGGAGAAAGACGTATTCTCTCAGTCAGGACTGTGGAACCCAAGAAGTTAGATGAGGGTTCCAGGCCTAAGGGAAGAACTCAGGCAGGCATAGGAGATCCTGAGGGCTTGATCAGGCCAGTCTCTGTAGCGTGGCCCTGACTTCATCCCCGGGCCTTGGAGTCACCGGAAGAAGGTGCTACATGAAATATGAAGGTAGGCTGAAGACTTAAGTCCCTGGAGAAAGTGAAGAACACAGCTTTTAAATGTTTTGAATCATTTATTTTCATTTTATGTGTATGAGTGTTATGCCTGCATGGGTTGTAAGTGCATATGCGTCCTGCAGTGCTCTTGGAGGACAGAGGAGGGTGTTGGATCCCCTGTAACTGGAGTGCTTGCCCTCAAATATCTGGCATTTCTAGGAAAGGAAAGGACTCTAGCAGATGATAATACAACATCTCACTACAGTGACGGAAACCACAGTGTGAGACGGGGCGGGGCGACACATAAGAGCAACACTGAGGGGCAATTCTTGTACAAGAAGAAGAACACAAAGAAAGAAAGAGAGTATTTTCAAGCTTGCAGGGACCTGAGAAAGTCAGAGTATCTGAAGAAAGTGAATGGGATCTGGGGAAGACTGTGGCATGTGGAGACTTGGAGACAGGTTGGAGCATGGGACATGCCCAAGGCCTTGCTGCGATCACAAGTTTGGGGAAAGGGGAAGAAGCTAGTTGTATAATCTCTTACAGCGAGGAGGGTGTGTTTTCCAAAACTGTAGACAAACCAATCTGTTAGAATAAAGACAGCACGGATGCAGGCAGCATTTGTGACTGTGTGGCTAAAACTCAAGTTCCTAGATAGTACAAAGGGTTTTTTGGTGTATTGAATAAGAATAATCTTGCTGTTTATGATTTATTCTCTATAAAATGTAAACTCTAGAAATTTGAACAGAATTGTGACACAAAATAAACCAAAGGGTGTCAGGGACTGTCACCCCAAATTTGGTACCTGGGGTTTTAGAGAGTGGCAGATGTTAGAAGGGCTGTGCTTTGGTATCTCCTGTCCCCTTAAAGTATGGGCCCCAGGGAAGAAAGCAATTACTTCTGGCTCATTGCTTGAATTTCTATTAAGTAAGCTCTGATCACAGGAAGAGAGACTGGGGTCTTCAACACATGTGGAAGGACTTTGGCCATGCTGTGGTGGCCTTTATTTAGGTTACAGAGAATCACTCAGGGATCCTAGTGTGCTCTTCTGGCCTCACAGGCTTGGTCCTTCCCCACTGTAAAGCCAATTGGTTCTGCAAAAAGTCACTTCCATCTTCCCAGCCCTGCCTGGTCTCCCTCATCCACAGAAGGTGCTGAGGAGTTCCTCAGTAAATTTAAGCAATGTGAAATCAGTCTTCTAATTACATGCTAATAATCCCTAAACCCTTTCTCAGGTCCTTGTTCAGGATGGAAGGGAATCTTCCTTTACTTCTACAAACCCAAGTGCTGACACATATGGAATATGCTAATGTGAAGTATTTGTAACTGTACTAGTCACTGCTCTGTTGCTGTGATAGAAACACTGACCAAGGGAACTTATAAAAAGAAGAGTTTATTTAGTTTAAGGTGCCAAAGGGACAAGAGTCCATCATGGCGGGGAGACGTGGTGGCAGATGTGTCTGGAATAGACAGAGAAAGCTAAGCACTCACATCTTCAAGCAGACACAGGAAGCAGAGAGTGACTGTAGCTCTAGCAAGGCTTAAGAACTTTCTAAATCTGCCCCCAGTGACGTGCTTCCTCCAACGTGGCCACACCTTCTAAGACCTCCCCAAACACTGCCACCAACTGTGGACAAAATGTCCAAATACTTAGAACCTATGGGGGACATTCTCATTCAAACCAGCACTAAATAGGTTTCCCCAAATGGACAAATGACAATTGCTTATATGAGAAGTAATTAACGGAAGATTATACTCTGTTTTCTTGTGACTTCCAGAATGCCCTGGAATGGAAAGATTAATTTTGATGCAGTCAAGTTTTTTTTTCCTTAAAATAATCTGCTTAGCTGATTGACATCTTCACGAAGAAGTACTTTTGTACATTCACCACCCTGACATTTGACAATTGGCACAATCTTTAAAAATAAAAACGAAGCAGTTGAAAACTAAGCAAGATGAGTTCTGCATGCATTGTGATTAGTAGGAATGTGCTAACTAAGAAATCATTTAAGACAATGTGTGAGAGGAAGAGCAGACCCAAGAGACACTCCTGGAAAAAAAACTGAGGTGGGCATGCTTCTGAGTTAATTAATTCTGGAAACTGTTCAGACTCACAAGGCATGTTAGCATTTTTAAAGCTCTGGGGAGGACTGAAGGAATGAAAAGGTTGTTCATCCATTCTGTATGCATTCTGAAGCTTCACCTGCACGGCCCTGCCTTTGAAAGTGGTACTTCTTAACTCTGTCATCTGAAAGCCGATTTGTTGAGTGTTTATTCTCTGTGCTGCTGCTTGCAATATAAGCATTACAGTGATGAATGCTTCAGTTATTGGCTGGTTGCTGTATCTCTTCTCATCTGAGGGAGCCCTGGCTAAACAGGAAACCAGCACAACCCATTAATGTGGAAAGTGGAGAAGTCTGAGTCCCTTAGAAGCTTTGAATTCAACATCTATGTCCTCAGCCAATAAAAACCATTTGACTCATCAAGAATTTGCTTTTCTTTCTTAATTCACTTGAAAAGTCTTTCTGAGATACTGGTGTAACTGGTGTAACTGTCCTCAACTGTCATTGTATATAATACTCTTACTTTGAGTTCCTGTTCTTGAATTACTTTATTATGTTAGCACACATTCCTGTACATGCTTATTAAAAAGGTACTTAAATAGGTATGCAACATCAATTTCTTAAAGCATACTACAAATACTACACATATACAGTAACAAAATTTAAATATCAAATATCATGCCTACCTAATATTTCTAGTCTCTAAAAGGGACATGAAAATGTTTTATCCTCCTCAAATATCGACTTTATAAGAGCAGGTCTTGTCCAGGTGTTCTGGTCACTTCATAACCGGAACACTCAGGAGGCATAGGCAGGAAAAACACAACTAGTCCAAGGTCAGCCTGGTCTGCATACTAAAGACTATCTGGCTATGAATCCTAGATCAATAAACCCATAGATAGTTCTTAGTTTAATTACAATCAGTATGGCAGAAAATATTTACTGCTTAACCTATAGGTAACAATTATTCCTAAATCTTCTTTTATTTATTTATTTATTTGTTTGTTTGTTTGTTTAATTTTTGGTCCTTTAGAGACAGTGTCTCCCTGAAGTTCCAGCTGACTTGGAACTCACAACGCAAACTAGCCTGGTCTCATGGAGACCCACCTGCTTCTGCCTCCTAAGTGACCAGTGCTTTGATTAAAGAGGTATGCCACCGAGCCTGGCTATTCCTAACTCTTTACCTGAGCTCAGAAGAGACACTGAGATATTTGAAGCCCAGGCTAAGGTTAGACTCTTTTACAAAGAACAGCTGCAAACTGTGAGCATTTAGTTTCCATTTAAATTTTATTAAAATGCCACTTTATAAGAATATTTTAAGAAGTGGAGGTAAGTCAGCAGAATTCCATGTAGCCCCATTACTGTCCTCCTGTATACCCCATTCATTGTTGACCTCCACAAAGTATTCCACAGACACACATACTGGTATGTATTATCAAGAAAATATAATTTAAGTGCATACATAGATATATATGTGACTGTATCAAATACATGCATTGTATTACTTTGATGGTTAAACACACTCAAGGCAAGACTGCATGAAAAGCTGCATTACCAGCGTGATGCTTTGGGCCATAACTGAAACTTTTGCCTTAAGAATGTTTGCAGGAGACTGGCTAGATGGACAGGAGGAAGAACACCGACTGCTCTTCTAGAGCCCAGGTTCCTTTCCCAGCACTCACATGGGAACTAACAACCATCCTTCACTTCAGCTCTAGGGGATCTGTGCCTTCTTCAGGCCTCCACAGTCACTGCATGTCATAGGTGCACTTCACATATGTGCAGGCAAAACATTCATACACAGAGATCAAAGAGAACACCCAGGGATGTCACATCTCTAGACAAATGCAATTTATTACTGTTTGCTCCATATGCATTCCTATATTTATAGTACAGAAAAGTGGCCCATTGCCATTCCTCCAGCTTCTTTTACAACAAATGGAGAGTGTTACAGAGTTCCACAACTGGTCACACGCAGAGAATAAATGACACATCTACAGTGGAACCTCTGCACCTAAGACTCATAGAACATAGTGGTACAAGGGGCTGAGAGAATACTGACACATCTCTCAACTCTCATCACTGAAGCTCTCCCGTGACACAGAGGGCAAAAAGCACAAAGGTTCACAAATGGCCAAAACACAGAGAATAAGAGAATGCAGAGTGTAAGTCCTTGGGCAGGACTCCTGATTTAAACTTCACCCATCCAGGACTCTGGGATCATTGTAGGAAAGGGGACAAAGAGTGACTGTATGTGTCATGGAGGAAGAGGGTGACAATATGGAAACTGAATCTTATAGGCTCCCAGGCCCTTGCTCGCATGACCCTGCAGCAAGGGGGTCAGCATGTACAAGTCCCGTGTAACTCTAGCAGAAAAAACCCAGCTCTGAAAACTGGGCAGCGGGCCCCTGTCTTAGCTGAAGAACTATTGGCAGCCGATCACTGCTGGATGAGGAAGTGCTGATCTTCCTCACGGGAGTGACTCTAGATAGACTGACTATAACCCAGCAGATGAACCTGTACCAAGGGACACGGGTACACTAACTTGACTCCATAGGCCTTAGTATAAATGACAGAATACATGAAATCCAGGGGACGACGCACAGGGAGGACATGGATGTGGAGGGAACATAAAGATGATGAAGATGTTTTGTATGAAATACATAAAAATTCAGTAAAATATCTGAAAAGTTTTAAAATAATTTATTATTCTTATTGCTATTTTGTGTTTATGAATGAATTGCCTGCTTGTAGGTAGGTGCACCTGTGTCACGTAAAGCCTGAGGAGGTCAGAAGAGGGCATCAGATCCCTGGAACTGGGGTAACGGGTGGTTGGTTGTGAGCATGTGAGTGCTGGGAACCAAACCCAGGTACTCTGCAAGAGCAGTCAGTTCTCATAACCACTGAGCCCTCCCTCCATCCCCTACACAATTCTTTTTCAGTCTATAGTATTTAGTATGGTATTTAATCTATCTTCTTCTAAAATCAACATGTAGATATGTTAAATTGTAATCATGAAAATACATATTTTATTGTCCTTACGGTAGCGGAAAGCAGAAGGTTGAGTCACCTCGCCCTGAAGAGTTCACTGTGAGCAAGTTGACCAAGAGTGCCCTTCAAGGAGCTCTGTGCTCATAATGCCAACCAAAGTCTCCTGCTGTAATGCAAGGCTATGCAGAGACCTCTATTTTAAGCTAATTTTCTAAATTTAGGTAATTGTCCTTCATTCTGAGCTGATTTCATCTTACATATTTTTGCATTTAACGTTCATTTAAATTAAGCAAGTTTCTTGGTGTTTTCAGAGTTGATTCAAATCTGGACTTAAAGAAATAATCACCCAGGCTGACCCAATGAAAAGAACTTAAACTAAAAGTGCAAGAATGATGCCTGCAAGAAAAATTCACACCCACTGAGAATCTGCCACCCCTTGCTGTTGTCACTAAATAGCTCCCAAAGGCACACTTGATATACAACATCTCATCACTCTCTAGCAAGCATCTCTCTCAGGCAGAGAATCTGACTTAGAGAAAACACTGTCCGAGTGGTCCAGTTCAGTAACAGATGAACCATGCTGCAGACCTAGATTTAGGTGCCTCTGGAATCCATACCTCTTGACACCTACAGGCCAGACGAAGCACTAAGGGCTTGGTATATATGCAGAAGATGAAGTTCAGCAGGTTGCTTAGCATGGTCAAAGCTCCTGGAACCTTCCGAAGCTTGTCCATGATGAAGGTAGAGTGACCAGGAAAAGAGAACAATGTTTTAATGCCTAAGTGCTCTGTATGTGGGGACAATAACTTGAGAGCTTCAAAAAAGCTGAGAGGTGTTCCTAAGCATCCACATGCCTACACCTGAGCCATTTGGGCTCACCCAGAAGATCACTGCTGTCACCAGCTCAGAGAAAAGGGACTGGTGCTACCCCATGCTATAAGTACTCTGGTCTTTCTGGAGATTCTGGTTTTGTGTCCAGCTAACTATAACATACATGTTTCACATTCTACTTAAATTATAACCACAATTTATTCATATGATTTAATTAATTTCTTTTAGCAGCTTTCAGTGTGAGGGAATGAATGATTGATTGAATTAAGTTTTATATGTTTACACATGAATGGCTAAATTAGTCACTAAAGTGTCTATACAATTTGATTACACACACATATAGATAGATGGAGAGGGAGAGAGAGAATGAATGAATGAATGATAGGCAATGAACTGTATACATATAACTTTAAGTTTAATATGTGCACGTGATGTATGCATGCATAAGGCACTGGGCTTCTCAAGGCCTGGGTAACATGGGTATATGCAGAATAAAAGCAGCCCATGCCCCATGGTAGAAAACAGTTTGAACACTACAGAACCTGAACTAGGCAGGTTCAGCCGGCTGCTGGGTAGAGCTAGCATTCCCTGTAAGACCTCTGCTTTGTACTGTGCAGGCTTTATATGACCTCTGGCATATCTGTTCATCTTTATCAACCCATGGTCTCTACTGAAGGATGCTCTAAGGACAATGAACATGTTCCAGAATTAGATCTTGGCAGAACCCCTGGCATCCAAGAATGTTTCTTGGGATGGCAAATCAGTTTTTGCAAAATTCAAATGAACTTTTGAATGATGCAAGGTTTTTACCATTTAGACGTTCCAGAGCTATTGACTCAGCTGGATTTGTTCTGCAGACACAAGCTGAAATGTTCATGGTAGACAAACGTAGTAAGCCTTTCTTGCAAATCTATTACAATCCAATTATTTTCTTTTGCAGATAATTGGTTTTCTTTTAATTAGTCATAGTTTTAAGAATAAAGATTCTTCTGAAATTACTTTGGAATGTTGTTTTAAACATCAACACAAAAACAACAGTTTCAATTACTTTGAATTAAAGAAGAAGGATACTTTTAAGTAATTTCCTGCTATTCTCAGAGAGACTGAGATATTCTTATTTACAAAATTACTGTAATGAATAAATTGACATCCAGGGTGAGAATGTAAATTCTATATAAAGACAACATATTTTATTGAGCCCACTGACTTCTGAAAGCTTCGAAGAGCATGCAGCTCACTGAAAGTGTCGCGCTCCGTATTTCTAGAGGGAGGGAGCAACTGTGTGCATGGTGGTGCAGCATTTATACAACTGTCCACAGCCAACTCCAGTGATGTATACTCAGGTGCGCATTCTATTTGGAGAGGACTAATTAGGGCAGTGCAAAAGGGTGAGCAAGTGTTTGAGGAAAGTCTCCTATGATATAGACACTGCTCAAAACTCTAGAAGACCAACACACAAGGCCCTGATTCTGAATGTCTATGTGTTCCTGGACAAAGGAAAGAAAAGCAAATAGATGGTGCTTTGGACTTTGGCTCAGGCCTTTAAAAAAACTACAAAAGACTGAGGTGTTTCTCTTCCAATTCTACCAAAAGATTGCTGCTGGATTTACCAGGGAACAGACTGGTGAAATTATACACATACACACACACTTAGATCTATAAACTCTCAAGTTTTCAGGCCATTAACATACAGCAAGGTTATGCAAAATCTAAAATTAGAAGTTGAAAAAGATGGAGCCTAAAGCCTAGTGGAGACAACTGTCATGAAGAAACTAAGCAAGACTGCAGGGGACCTACTCTGGGACATCTGGAGAGCGGGGGAGGCGCAGGCATGCGCTTGCACAGCTGCAACAGAGCCCAAAGGGACACGGTAGGGGTGTTCATGCCTTTGCTCTGCATGAATCTTAGTGTGAAGAGACAGGAGCTAGGAAAGCTTATCAACTCAGTGCTCAGATGCCAAGAGCTCAGACTAGGCCTGAAATCAAGACAGGAGGCAGCTGTGCAGGCCGCAATACTGCAGATCAGATCTAGGCCTCTGCAAGCAGTCTGATGATGCAGAGAGGACACGTGTCATTGTGGGCTATATGTGATATGAGAGAAATGGAGGTGCTAACAGGATTCCAGGGTGGTGGAGTCACGTTCACACATCTTGGTACTACAAAGATTTCCATCTAAATGAAGGGACAGGCGATGGTCTTTGGGGCTGCAAGCACTATGCTGCAGTTATCTGTGCAGATTCTCCTCCTCTTTCCCTGTATACATGGTGTTCCTCAAGCAGACCCAGCAGGCAGGCACATTCCCATAGTCACATGTAGAGACACAGGCACTCCCACACCTAAACTGTACCACACTGAAAACAGTGACAGAGAAAAGAGAAGCAAGTGCTGTATTTGAACGCATCTGATCACATGCTGGAAACAAAAATAGGAACCTGAAATCCATTGGGATTAATAAAACCAGGTAGCTGTAAACACTAAAACCACCACAGAAAACCGAGGCTAGACTTGGTCAGCTAAATGAACACATTTCCACCACAGGAAGCTTTGATACAGAAGCAATTTTAAGCTGCCTTTTTCTTAATTCTGAGGTCATAACTTCTCTCAGGGAGATGCTGATGACAGTGGCTCTTCTCCCTCTGACCAACAGGCCAGAAAAATCATCATCCTTTCCTCCACATCTCACTCTCAGCTTGAAGCCATGCATGTCATTCAAAAATCATTTACGGTTAGTTTTATCATATATGCTTGCTTTGAATCATCATTCTTTTCTTAAATATTTTATATAAATAAGACCTTGGGTGTCTGGGGTTCTGCATAGTGCATCTATATCTCAGAATTCATGCTACGGAGGAAACAATAGGGCCCTGTTTTTAGGAGGAGACTGGGAAAAAAAATAAATGGGCGTTTGAATTAGCAGGAAGAAAAATGTGATATAAATATATCACAACCTTAAAACAAATAAGAATGAGGAGATCATTGATTGATTGACCCCTTAGGGTGCAGCCCACAGATATTTTGGTCTGACTGTGCTAAATCTCTCAGTGGATTTTATACCAACCACATTCTGGCTACAATAGATTTCAAATAAAAAGAGTTACATTTTTAAAACCCCCATTTGCTTGGAGATGATTAACAGAGCCCTCTACACTATGGGAGTGAAGAGGAATCACAGCTGGTATTTTAAAAAATAACCAATGTTTGCCATTAAACAGACATGCTACCTCATTGTAATGAAAAGGTATATTCATAAACACAGCACTAAGAAAAAACAATTATCTGATAATTATAGCTGAAGTCTGAAAACTGATACAGTAATATGTAAATCCAAAGTTAATAAAAGTATAATGTAATAGATTCAAGGAAAGTAGAAAAGTAATTTTAATAAGAGAAGATACCAATATATTAGGAAATCAGAAGTGGCAGGATTACATATCTCAAAGCTCAAGAAACTTAATATTAGCATATAGCATATATCTAGCAAATCTAATAAGACAGAAGTTATCAAAACCACATTGTAAATGAAAAATGAATACAGAAATGTTATATAAATTAAAAATAAAATAAAATACCTCAAAAACTTCAGACACATATACTTAGGTGTCTACATAAAATGTTGAGTATAATAAAAAAATTTTACTTAAAAAAGTCACCTTAAAATATAGATTCAAAGAACTGACTCCGTTTACCAGACTCTTGAAGAAATAACGTAATTAGTAACAGGTCACGCTCTGAGAGCAGCAGACCGTGAGCTGCAGCCCATGTCAAGGTAATTCAGTCTTATATGTGAAAAGATTCTGGACTTCTGTTTTGAGACCCAAATCAGACACAGAAATGAAAACAGAAAATTATACGTCGCTTTAAAAAAAACTAAACTCAAAATTTCTAATGCTAATGAAACAAAGGACGGTTGCTAAATGAACAATTTCGATAGGCTGTAATTGTTTCAGAATTAGTTCTCATTTAGTGATCTATTAAAGAAGGAAACATGTTGCTAAATGCATCCAACCAATTCATACTTAAAAGATACTGAGGGGGGCTGTGTGACAGCATGCTTAACTTGTGAAGACATGGGTTACAGTGGGCAGACTCAGTGCTGGCAAATGCGTTTATTTGACAGCAGGACTCCCTAACTGCTGTCCCTTCACTTGTTCATTCATTTGCTTATTTGTTTATTTTTGAGACAGGGTCTCCTATAGCCCCAGTTGGCTTGGAACTTGCTACGTAGACCAGGCTGACCTCCATCTCCAAGACCTGCCTCCAGAATGCTTCTCATTAAAGGTGTGTGCCACCATGTCTGGCAAATCTTATATGACTTAGAAATGTTACATCCCTAATAATATGACAAAATAATAATTATAAACTTGTTCATCATTCGTTTTGCAATTGTCACCATCACCCAGGCTGAGGTACCAAATGAATCTAAATTTTAATTAATAAAGGGATGACTATTCATAAGACTGCTGTGCATTCTGTCCATGCAACAGCAACAGCTAGTTTTTATACAGTGGCACAGCCATATGGAAGAGTAGTTTAAAATGTTAGTTAGATAGTACCTTAGGTACAAGGCTTCTCAGAATAATTCAAGAAGATGTATAAGAAAAGATGATTTTACATGGTTAACTAAACAACATATATCCAATGAATTTGAAAAGCTTATAAGGAGTACCAACTCCTAGGTTTTTAAAGTTTTAGCAAAGTGTTTGAAAGATAGCAAAGACTCATAATATAAAATATCAGACATATATAAAGAACTTAAATTTAAATACCATGCCTTTCTACTACATATTATTTTGCTTCCAAAAAGCATTTGACCTGATTTATAGTATACCAAGATAATATAAACAACTAGAGATGCTGGAGCTGCACAGGGGGGCGAATGGACCCCAGTCATACCTCTGATTTTTTACCTGAGCTTCTGCTAGTGGGTGTCTGAAATCTGTGTTGGCAGAAGCCGACTTTGCACCCCTCACCCCACAGAGGTCACTGGGGTTCACTGCCCTCCTGGCTGCATATTGGAGCCTTGGCAGAGCCTTGACACTGTCTGATTCAAATTAAACCCAATCCCTTTACACAAATAAAATCACCTCATTTTAATTGCTTGTGCATCTGTAACCTCTTAGCTAAGTGTTTATGGTTTCCACACCTATGTTCGGGATGCATCCTGAAGGCTGATTTATCAGGGGAGTATTAGAGAGGCTTAATGTTTTAAATTGCAGGTGCACATTCTTCTTCACAGATAGGCCAAGAGGCCCATTTTTGTGTAAATGAGAGTCATACCACTAAATCCCCCATAATGAGATTAGAGAATATCTGGTAAATTAAAGCAAGATATTTTTAAAGTTAATATAATGCCTCCATCCTAGATCACACCACATGTTCAAAACATTTTGATGAAAAAGTCTTAATAAATAACAAAGAACAGTAGTTACCCAAATAAGAAATTAAAGAGTTTATCCATGTAAAAGCTTTCATACAGAAGACCAGGGAACTTTAAAGTGAAAGAAACAAAACAAAACATTCATGAGTTAACAATAGCATCAAGAGTGAGAGCCCCAGACACTGGCAAAGGCTGCTGTCAAAGTACTCAGTGCTACCCTGCCTCAGTTCACAGTCTAAGACTGGCCGAGTCGCATGAATGGAGGGTCAAGAACACCATGTGCTTCTCACCCATCACCTGCAGCATAACCCTTAGGGGCCTGCTACATGGCTCAGCGGCAAGGGGGGCTTGGGACAAACCTCACAACCAGGCTTCGATCTCCAAAAGCCACACGATGAAAGGAGAGAACTGACTCTGAAAGCTGTCCTTTTACCTCCACACGCACACTGTGGTATATGCACACTCCCACAGGCATATGCACATCAAATAAACAGACAAATAAATATTTTTTAAAAATCCTTGAAAGCACTGAATAAACTACCATGTATCCTAGGACATCTAATATGAGATATTTCACTGTCTTTTAGAAATTGCCCATTATAACTATAGTTTAAAATATTTTATTTGCGCATGTGATTTCCCAAACAAGCTATCTGGATACATGAGCTATCTGTGAATATCATACTTACAGATATTTTAGGAAAATATCTCAGCATTAAAGGTTTTTATCCATCTATTTTTTACTACCAAATCATACATTTTTCTCTCTATTACAAATAAGACTTTGAACTCTGTGACTGCCTTGCATATTTAGGGTCATGGCTTTCTTAACTGAAACAAATGCTGCTCATAGCATCCAAAAGTTGACAAATGTTACACCTGCGATCTGACTATTGCCAGCAGTGATTTGTGATTGCTGAAAGTTAAAGGAAATAGTTTCACTTAATATCAACGGGCAAAGTAAAAATAAAACTCTCAACAATCTGTGCCCCCTGCTGAAAACCCAGTATTATAGTCCATCACCACTGCCTCCTTGGTCCATTTCATTAGGTGACACAAGCAAAAATAATTCTCTAGTAAGTTTTTAATGAGAAAATTTCCAAAGAATTTTCCTCAGGTTGTTATGAATGTGACATAAAAATGCAAAATAACTCCAACTGAATGTTCAGCAGACATGCACTCGATGGAGGATGTCCAAGGCTATCCCTACACCCTGCTTTACATTTACAGTCAAAGAAAAGATTCTGCCATTATGAGTTGTTAAGAATGTTTCAAGCTCCCTAAACCTGACAATTACAAATCTTTGAACTTCTCTTTATGAAAACTTGACAGCTATAAACTTACCTCATAAAAAGACAATGTGCATTAATGTGCTAGGATGGTAAATTCAGATTTCTGAACATAATACCCATATTAGCATAATATAATTGGTTCTGCCTTTAGGGTAACCAATCAGATTGTGTGGATGTCCTGTTCATAGAACTCCTGAAATCATTTTCTACTTGGAAGGTGCAGTGAAACGATTCAATTTCACTTTCCTACAAATGAATTATGGTTTGAGACTCCAAAAATATTGATTAAACTTTTAAGGGATCTGTTTCAGTTTAGAAATCAAATGCCACTGATTATCCATACTGTAAAGTTTTATATCTCCTGTAGCTTAACCTTAATGTTGACCCCATCAAAACAGCTGGAAGCTTTCCATGTTCTAAGCATTTTCAAAATTTAAAAATCTGACTCCAAGGAGGAGTTTTATACTGAACTAAAATAATTATGAAGTAATATAATACTTCATTTGTTTATTGAATAAATATCTAGGGAACATATTTCTTGTTTCCAGGCTCTATGCTAATCCATGAGAATCAAAAGTCAGCCTAGAGTTATCCAAACTGAATTCCCAGGTAATCCCAGACAGTCAGGGCATCTACAAAATACAATTCTGAAGAAGAAGAATGAAAACCCAGGGTTGAAATAGCGAGAACAAATCATGGCCCGATTTCCATGTCTACAAAAATTCACCATCTTCTGGTTTTCACTGAGTACCGAGGGGTGGTGCTGGTGCAGAGTATGTGGGTGACTCCTTACAGGAGTTATTAACCTCAGAACTGGAGCCAGAACCCTTGTCTCTAATTATATCTTATTCCTTCCTGTGGTTCGGGGGCTCCCACACCAAAGAAAGTAAAAAATATCTGCGTGCAGTCAACTGTTAAAGTCAAAATAACTTGGAAAAAAATAACCCTCAACTGTTCTCTTTGTACCATTCACAGTCAAACTGTCTTTTCAAAAAGCATCTGTCCTCCTCTCTGGGTAATCCTCCCCGATCAGTGAGTGCTCCAGTCTCCAGCCCTCAGAGTGGTGGCCTGTCCTGACCTCTCTGCACCTGCTTCCCACGGCAGACATCTAAAGTGAAACAGCTATGGACCCCATTTCATCTTTATCGATTTCATTCTGGTCCTGTTTACACAACCTTCTGGAAGCTCTCTGCTTTGGGATAACTGGGTGGATTCCTGACTCTTCTTGACAGTGTTGTATCTGCTTCTTTGGCACCCAATTCACAGGTATTCTCAGGATGCGGATATCATCCTTGGCTGTTAAGCTTCATCTCCCTCCACATAGTATTCCTGGGTTTAAACAGGGCTGTCTGCACAGTCAAGTGACCCCATCTGACCACTTTCTTTGTGGGATTCTGAGAAGATTTCAGACGACTGCCCTGAAGATGGGCCTTTCTCCTTAAAAGTGAGTGCACCTTGACTGCTTACCTGCGATGCATTTGGCTCTCCAGATGCCATGTAAAACATATATTTCTTCCCAAATAAGCTACAAATAAGAGCCTTTTGACTAGTTAGGGTAAGAGAGTAAAAGGTAGATATGTTATAAATACATGTAATCTTATGATTAAAAATATGCAATTATATGAAATCTTAATGTTATCCACAAAGTATAATTTGAAGTCTTTATTATCAATCTTTAAAATTTTTGTTTTACACAAAAGTTCTCTTTTAGGGTTAAATTATAAACAATCATCTGTTAAATACCATAATCAAAACATCCAGATCATATTTGTTTGCTGATGAGCATCTCAGCACGTCCAAGTTTTTTACTACCTCATCGTGGCTGCTCATAGTTACGTGGTCCTCACCAATGGTGCTTGATGTAACTGCAGACCGTCATCTCAAATTAGTGGAGGCTTTCTGCTTGGGGAGCTCCCCCATATGACCCCAGTGCACATTGAGCAAGGGCAATATTGTGCTACACTTTTTATCTGTATTTTCCATTAATACCTCACTCTACTTACAATAGATTCGCTCTACTGACTTCTTCACCCACATTCTTATTCCAATTCTTGGTTCCCTAAATCCAACCAACCAAATCCTGTGGGCCCTTCCTTCCACCGCATTCCATACAGTCACCGAATCCCGCTGTATGGGCCTTTCAGCCTTCACCACCCTCCTCCTGCCTCAGTGTGGCAATCACCTAAGACTTCACCCACTACCACCTGGGCCAGCGCAAGGGCACGGAATTCACTCTAAGTCTTGCTTATTTCCTACAGTGTCTTGATAAAAGACGTTTGCATGAATAATCTATTTTTACATAGGCTCAGATGGACTCCATGTGAGAGCGTATGTATTAGATGTACTGAGACGTCAGGTACTGAATGTGACTACATGAGTGGAGTTGATATTTGTCCTCATCTATATGATAAAGGTGAAATTACCATCCATCTCCTCACCCCTGTCTACCTCTCTGACCACTTCACCCTCAAATTATAGTTTCCTGAGCACATCATACTGAGTTCACATCACTAAGTGATTTGGGGTCACTGTCCTTGTCTAAAGGAATACCTTTACCTAGAGTGACTGTGGCCCTCTTACATCTGTGGTGTCAATGTGACCTTCAAGATCCTGCTCAAAGAGCTCTGCCTTCACCAACTTTACAGCTTTCTGCTTTAGAAGATCATGATTTCTTGTACACACTTTTGTTATAACAGCTTGAAAATCTCAAGAGTTTCAATGCGTGCTCCCTCCATTGAGCAGTAGTGTGGGTTAGAACTGTCTTATGTCTCCAAATCTTTACTAAATGCAGAAGAACGGAAGCAGGGAGTGAACACAAACACAGGAAGATCGACACCTCTGAGACACTGAAGAAGAGACAAAAATGGGTCCAGTGACCAACAAAAGACCCATCAGTTCATCCCGGCCAAAAACCGACAAGCAGAGACCCATTCTTATCCTTCACAAACATAGCTTAAAGATACAGAAAAAAAGTGACATGTGACAAAAGATGGAGGAGCTGAAAGTGGAGAGACTCATTTGTAGATACAAAGACAAGGGACAGGAGGAAAGCACAGAGAGCCTGCAGTGTTACCCCGATGTAAGAGAAAGCTCAGAAGTGTGGAGAGATGGCACCCAGGGCCACCCGGAGCCACAGCATGGTCATCAAGCATGGCGCTCACTGTAAGGACATCAGTACTCCCCCAAACATGCTGTGACTGTCACAGAGCTGACCTGACTTCCGTATTTAAAACTAAGGCTGTTTCCTATAGAATATAAGTACACTTCTTTGGAGAATGTGGCTATTTAAATAGAAAAAAAAAAGGTGTGTCAAATTGAAAAATTATTCAGACTTTTATTCTGTTCACAGTGGTTGTATATAAAAAAAATGAGAGAGAAAGCAGTATTTGGAAAGTGCCGAAAGCATCTAAGGATGTATTCACTACAGAGAGCTCCTCAGTAACATGTGGACAGCAATGTTCATAAACCATGTCATTAAGGAACTGAAAATACCTATAAGAGAAATATGTCAGAAGGTGACCATATCAGATACTTCCTAATATCTAGTCCCTGTCTAGGTTGGTAAATAAAGGTTACCAATATGTGAACTGCCTTTACTAACTGGTATTGACTTCTTTCTTCCCCTCAAGAAGCTTATGATAATAAGTGCTTTTGAAAAAGATGAGCTGTAGAAGATGCACTAAAGCAGAGTAGAAAAATCACCAAACATGAAAACAAATACAAAGTTAATCTTCATGGACCTATAATACATCTGCTCAGCACTGGCTAGTATCTGCTCAGCCAAAACGAAGATGTGAAATTTACCTTCCTTGCTTAGAAGGGTGCAACAGGGGAGGTGCTGGGCATTCCCATCGGCTCAAGTTAAGACATGAATAGACTAGTCTGCAGATATGCGTGCTTACGACAGAATCCAGTAGTCTGCAGATATGCATGTTTATGACAGAATGCTTGTGGTCTGCAGCTAAGCTAGAATGACACGCATGCTATACCATAGTGCCTAACAGTGTTTTCAAAGAAGCAAGTTTTTATCAGTTAAAACTATAGCAGTACAGGAGTGACCTCACTATTCACTGAGCAGTAAACAGTCTCATTCACATACAAGGAGGGTGAAGCACCTGGAAATCTGTGAGTTTCATCAGCACAGTGCCTGGGAAAGATTTCCAGTCAGAAATACTGGGGAATTATAAGTACTGTTTGACTATGTTATTTTGTTTTGTTTTGGTTTGGTTTTTTGAGACAGGGTTGTCCTGGAACTAAATTTATGGACCAGGCTGGCCTTGACCTCACAGAGATCTGCCTGTCTCTACCTCCTGAGTGCTGGGATCGAAGGAGTGCATCACCGTGCATCATTATACGATTTGTAATTAAACTGACCAGTGGAAGTGCATTTGTGTCTTTGATATGCCCAAGCCATTGGGATCAGTATTCAGATTCCCTGAGAAAGATGGTAGACATTACAGGAATCATGGAAGTTCCTGGCTGAAAATCACACACACCAGGACTACTGAGAGAGAGGCAGGAAAGGGTAGGACGCTGTCAGGAGACAGGAGAACCAGAGAGACAACCAGGTTCTGAGAGCACTGGCTACTCTTCCAGAGGACCCAGATTTGGTTCCAATCACCCACATAGTGGCTAACAAGTGTCCAGGGAATCTGACGCCCTTCTGGCCTCCTCAGACATTACAAGCACACAGTGCACACATTACATGCAGAAAAAACACTCATTTACAGGAAATAAAAAGTTTTACAAGACAATCTTAAAGCAATCCAGCATTGCAAGTTCTTTCTTCCAATTGAGTCTTTACATTTTTATGATGCTGTATTTTCATTATGGAAATGAGTCCTTTTGAGTTAGAGTGTTCTAGAATAACTTCCTAAATTACCAGAATAACTAGCTCTTTAAGTAGTAGAGAACAAGAAACCTCAGCACCTGGCCTTGTTTGAACATGGACTTTCCTGGGACTTACAGACTGGCAACTTGTACCAGCTTGCTGGAGAGCTTGCAAGATAGTCCTGGAGATGTAACGCTTGGCTTCCCACACTGCTTCTAAAATTATATCCATGAAATTCAGGAGCTACCTGAAGAGCCATTGGCAACAGGAAGTGGTGAAGAGAGGGTGGATCTGATGTCAAGACAAAGCAATGAGTATGCGGACAAAACTCCTTGGACCATCTCTGTTCATGCAAGGGCTATTCCACGTGATTGCACATGAAAATTCTGCTTGAAATTTTGTTTGAAACTGAATGCGAAGTCTACCTTAAACATGATTTTCAGAATTGTCTTGTCTGAAGAACTCCCTCTCCAAATGGCAAAGTCCGGGAAGGGAGAATGCATAATTACATGAACACTTTTCGTTGCTTCACAGTAGAGTGTTAAACCTGGAAGGATTCCAAACACAGAGTACCACAAAAGCTCCCCAAATTTGTAGATGAAAAGAAGCAGAAAAAATATCTCCTGTGAAATGTATTTATTTATTTTCGGGTGAAAACACTGGGGTTCAAAGTAATTCTGGTTCTTGCAAATGGCTACATGAGTGTGCCAGGTGCAGGCAAAAATGCCGAGACAGTCAGGACAGGCTGCGGGAGTGGCAGATCCGCCATGAATGGGTTGTTTTCGAGGGAATGAACTCACTGTGACACAGTCCCCACCATAGCGGCTGCTCAAGAGGATGTTGGGGAATTCATCTATGCAGCATCCTTGGAGGAAGTGCTTCCTTTTCTCTCTTTCCTTGAACTGACTGGAACATTTTGGGGTAGCTCTTAAACCCTAATATCAACATTCTGGGATAAAAGTCTCTGTAGTGAAATAACCTTTTCTGATGAGTACCCATTCTTAAGATATAGTAAGAAATTACATGTATCTAGAGGTGGAAGGGAAAGAGGGATTTCTCAAAGACCTAGACCTCTCCAGCCATGTGTATTTGGCTAGGTTTGCAGTACCAAACATGAGTTCCCTCCCACAGAGCAGTTTTAAAGTCCAATTTAGTATCTGTTGATTATTCCCAGGATAGCACAGATGTAGATTGCTGTACCCGTCATTGTGATGGTTATTAGACTTTAAAGCTGGGAATGGACCATCAATTGATGTTCTTCATTAGTAGCTGCATATTGTCCTCCAAAATTATGAGAGCCAGCCTTCAGGGAGGAGGCTTCCAAGTCAGTTCCAGCTCCAGTGCCACAAGCTCTGTGTCTGAAATCTGCCTTGTCTTCAGCAACAGGTTTAACCTGCAGACAGAGACTATTACAGAGTTCCGTAACTTGTCATATGGAGAATAAGTGTCTGTGAGATGCCAAGTCCTACGTGGCACATCTGTGGCACCTAAGGCTCATGAAACAGTAGAACAAGGTATAAAGAGAATGCTAATGCAGCTTTCAACTCTCATCAGCAAAGTTTCCTCATGCAACAGAAGGCAGTGAACATGAAGGCCAAAGTATAGAGAATAAGAATCTGCAGAGTGTGGTTCCTGGACAGAACTGCTATACTAAACCTCACCTAGCCAGAGCTCAGGAACCATTACAGGCAGGGGAAGAAAGATTGTAAGAGTCAGGGGAGGAGTTTTATGATCATAAGGAACCAGTCTTACAGGTTACTGGGACCTTGCTTATATGAGCTTACAGCAATGGTATCATTATGCACAAGACCCATGCAAAGTCGATCAGAATAAAACCCGCATAGAACTGGGGAAATGGGCAGGAGGCCACAACTTTAGTGAGGAACTATTGGTGATCACTGCTGGGCACGGGAGAGTTCACTGTCTCTAAAGGAGTGATGCTAGGCATGTTGAACCGGCTCCTGTGGGTGAGCAATGCCTAGGCATGTTGAACGGGCTCCAGCAGGTGGGCTGGAGAGACATCTGGGTACATGAGCTTGACTTGACTGGATAGGCCTTAACATATATGACAGAATGCACGGAGTTCTGTGCACAGGAGCTGGAGGTGCGGAGAGAGGAGTGGGTCTAAGTATGATTAAGATACATTGTATGAAATCCACAAGCATTCAAGAAAAATATATTTGGAAGAAAGATTCTGGGGTAGGAGCTAACCAGGGTGAGCCACACTGGGTCTCCTCAATAGCTAAAATTCAGACACTAAAGCCTGGGAGGAGGAAGGTTCACAGGGACCACAGGCACTGTGGTGTTCAGTACAGGAAGAGCGGGACATGAAGACACCCAGCAGTCATCGCCGACCAGCCAGCCTCACATCCCACTTGAGCGTCTGTCTCCGCTCCCTCAATCAAAGAGGCACTTTAGCTAAATACTTCTGAACTCCACATATCATTAAGAGTCTTTTCTAGGCTACTAAAACAGGAGATCAGGACTTGGGTTCTTGGTTGGCCTTGGTGGGTGCCCTTCAGTTTCACATTCTGAAGGTTTGCACGACGCAACCCTTGATAGTATGCAGTAACAGTGATGTCTCGCATCTGCACATCTTCCTTAACCAATATCCATCTCCATCCAATAAACTAGATCTAAAATGAGCACAGACTATATCAACCAGAACCTCCATTCAGTTATTGCATGGTGATGTGGCCTTATACTCACTTTCCTTGCTCACAGAGTCGAAACAATGAAAGATTTCAACTTAAGACTTGTTGCAAAGCATTTAGAACAGAGCCTGCTGTAGGACAATTGTTATGTTAGCTACTGCCATTTCAGAATGTATTCTTCTGTGTGTTTCCTTAGGACTGCCCCAGTCCCAGCCTGCCTGGAGGTCATTATGTAGATCAAGCTGGCTTGAATCTCAGGGAGATCCACCAGCCTCTTCCTGCTGAAGGCTGGGATTAGGATTAAAGCTGTGGATCACCATGCCAGGCTAAGAAGTTCTTAAAATTTTATCAGCATAGAGATAAAAAGGAGATTGGGTAAAGTTTCAGAGCTCAATTCTTATTCACAGAATCAAGGTTTCCTTACTGCCTATGAGACAAGGCTAAACACAATACCAAGAAGAGCAAATTCCACTTCAATCTTTGTCACTATCATAAATTAATATATTTACTTAACTTCAGCAACTCTGAAATCTTTAATATTGTGTGTGGGACATGCCTGGCATAGTAAAAGTATTGCCTCATTTCAATAATCACATGTTTTATTGAAGTGCCTTTGAGCTATTTTAATATTCAAATCTGCTGAATATTTAGCAGTCATAATGGAAGATTAATATTTGTGCAGGCACTTGCTCCGTTAACAGCACACATTACAGGCAAGCTATTACCTGCAGTAATGGATATTTTTTTGAAAGCACCATCAAAAGGGAGACTCTGCAGGTTAGACTTCTATTCTGTTGAGATGTGTCCCCATTAATGAAGCTGTGTCTTCAGGTAAGAAACATTAATCACCGTGTTTTCAGCACTTCACATTCATGTAGGTTCGTATGTGTAAGATTTCAACCACATGAGCATGGATAGTCATCTCATAATCGATTGCTAAGTTTTATCATTTAATTGATTGCAAGGAATACGCCACACTTTTGAGAAATCAACAGTATGCAACACTTAATCGGGTTTCAGAGCAAAATTGCTTTTAAGAACTGAGATTTGAAGACTCTATTATGTTCTTCTTTATACATTGCCTAGTAAAAGCCAAGGTCAACACAATTTTCTCTGTGTATATGAATTCTGTTTCAAACTATTAATGCGACACTCCAGGCGGCTCATTCTCAGGGATCCTTACATGTCTCTGAAGTGGGTGAAGCCGCCTGGACTCACCTTAAGAACCCTGTTAGATTTGCCATAATTACCCAGAAACATTTGCCTGCCTGAATTACTGGTTAATTTTCATATTTTAAAATATATTTTATTTATGACTTTAATTTTTTATGGTCTGAGTGTATTGCCTGAATGTATATAAGTGTACCCATGTTGTGCAGTGCCCACGGAGGTCAGAAGAGGGTGTCAGAGCCCCCTGGAACTGGAGTTTCAGATGGTTCTTGGCTGCCATGTTGGTGCTGGGAACTGAACCTCGTTCCTCTCCAGTGCTCTAACCCACTGAGTCATCTCTTCAGCCCAGTTTTCATATTTTTAAACACAAAACCCAACAAAACGCCGTCCTTTCATTAGGGTGTAAATCTAAGTGACTGGGCATGTTTCAGGAAGCTGGGACAAAGCTGAATTAGATACTAGATTCTTGCAACTTTTAACCACAGAGTTGAGGCCCTCTGAGTCACATGTGTGGAATGGATAGTCTGCTTTGGGTTTCTACACAAAGGCAGCTTCGGAGGACTCCTGTTTGAAAAAACCTGGCCAGTCAGAGCACTCTGTAGCCACAGCCAAAAGCACACAGGTATGCTGCTTCCTTCTCATATTGTTTCATTTCCTTAGCCCTCAAGAAACACCTGAAGGGGTTCTATTGTGTGTGCAGGTGTGAGCACCCACTGCAGTGAAATAAACTATCTCTCCTTTTAGATGAGCAAAAGAAAGGGAACAAGGTTTTGGGATACTTACTGCTTGGCTGGCCTGTAATTAACTCAGAGGTCCACTCTGGGGAATCACAAGTGTTAAGTGTCCGCCTCTTTCATCTGTAAATGTCCTGTCCTTTCAAGTTATTCACCAAAGCTTGTGTTATGACAATGCTAGACAGAATGTCAAATAGATGGCACAGGCAAGAGTCTCAGTTGTTGATAGGGAACTGGAATAGTTGAGGCATCTGCTGTTTTCTGCCTGGCTAGAAAGGCCTTGAATAAAAAGGATAGTCTTTGATTCTCAACTTACAGTTTTCACAAAATGTCCAGAGTGGAGAGCTGCACACACTCATTGTCTCCCTGGACTGCACATCCTTCACGCATTTCAGGAGTGAATGTCAATATTAGAAGGCCCGAGGAATCTGTTGAAACCCAACAACCAGTAGACACAGAGTTCAGACCCAAAGACCTATTAGACTCTGAATAGAAGGTTTTCTACCATACAAGATGGATGGATGTGGCAAAGAAGGGGAGAGAAGGATCCCCACTGACAAAGATGGGGTGAAGGAATCTTTCTCAGTTACTTTCTATTGCTGTGATAAGGTCACTGACCAAACCCAACTTGGGGAGGAAATGGTTTATTCGGTTAGAACTCCCAGTCGGGGTTCCTCACTGAGGGAGGCCAAGGTAGGAACTCAGGGTGGGAACCTGGAGGCTGAAGCACAGGCCATGGAGGACCACTGATTACTACTGGCTTGCTTCCCTGGCCCAGGCTCAGCCTGCTTTCTTATATAGCACAGAACAACTTGTTCAGGGTCGGCACTGCCTACAGTGGGCTGGACCCTCCCCATCACTCCATAGTCAAGAAAACGCCCCACAGACATGGCCACAGAACAGTCCGATGAGAAAATTCCCCAACTGGGGTTCCCTTCACCCAGGGAGGCAAGTTGACAACTCAGGTGATCCAGCACAATTGATCCCTCATCAACCACACACACACACAGACACACACACACAAACACAAACACACACACACACACACATATATAAACAAACACACACTGCTAATTAAATCACAATCTTTTCATTTTTTCACCCTCAAGATCTCACATTAAATATTACAACATAAAATAGTACAACTTTAAAAGTTCCACAGTTCTTTAAAAAAAAATCAAAGACTTCACAAACTCGATATCTCTTTAAAGTAACCCAAAGTCTCTCAATTGTGGGCTCCTATTAAATCCAAAATCAGTTACATACTGTCTTGTTTCAAAAGCGAAGGACTGGGCACACTTAAATGAAACCAAACGTTCCAGCAAAGTAGCTCACTATTGTACATCTGGGATTCACCATGACTTCTGGGCTCCCAAGGACTCAGGAAGTTTCATTTCTCTGTCTCTGCCATCCACAGGATACAACGCTTCTACTGTAAGTTCAGGTTAGCTCCACTCCACACCTGCAGCTGCAACCTGTGGTCCCAGCATCTCCACCAGGCTGGGATCTCCACTGCAACTAAGGCTGCACCTGCACTAGTGGCCTTTCCTGGCCTTCCAGGGTGAAAGCCTTAGATTCCCTCCATGACCCCTTCACAACTTCAACACCAGGACCACCAGGTAGATTCTTACACATGGCCAAGTTCTGCCAGCAGCCTTGGTCCCCTCTGGACCACAGCTTCTGTGTGCTGAACCCAAGGAAATGCCTTCCAGAAGATTACACCCCAGCGATGCTGGTCTCTTATTACAGCTTGTTTCCAGCCCCAGCTGGCCAGCATTTGTTAGCACAGTTAAACACAAATGGCTTCACTTCCAAAAATTCCAAAATCAAACTCTATCACATAAGCAACTCTGAGTCTTTGCTTCCCTTCAAAGCTTCGCTAGCCAGGCCTCCACTGCCTACACTTCTGTCAGCATTATCTTCCAAGCTCATACACAGCATCTTACTGAGCTCCCAGCACTTTTCCATTCCAAAGCTCCAGAAACTTCCACAGTCCCCCAGACATGTATGGTTCGGTCTCTCACAGCCATGCCCACTCTTGGTACCAATTTCTATTCTAGTTACTTCCTACTGCTGTGATAAAATCAGTGACAACCCCTACTTGGGGAAGGAAGAGTATATTTTACCTGACATCTCCCAGGTCACAGGTCATCACTGAGACACCGGATAAGTAAAGTAAGAGTCACTAAAACAAATCACAATGAATATGTCTGAGTTTGGAACTGGATCTATTTACAGGGGAAATTCTAAACCAGGTTGCTTCACAAAGTGAGGTTCAAGGTCAAAAGGACTACCTCCTGAGTCAGCATACAGCAGAATTACGGAGTTTAGATGAGGTACAGAAGCGCAGGAACCTGGAGGCAGGAGCTGATCGAACTTGTGCTATGAAGAGGTTTTTGAGTCTTAGAGATTTAACAGATGTTGGGGTAGACTGAACAGAACCAAACTGAAAATACATTTAAGACTATGTCTAAGAAGCTAACCGCTGTGTTTTCTTTGGTGTTTATTATGTTCCTAGCCCTGCTGGCTTACCTAATGTCCACAATCCCATCTGGACACCAATCACATTCGTAGTCTCCAGTCACAAATGAGGATCTGTGCGTAAAGTCGATGACCTAATAATAGATTCAGCACCCAGACACACTCACCCCAGAGCCGCAGCCCTGCAGCCCTGACCTCCATCACGTTCTGGCACTCTGGAGGCCGCGTCCTGCTTCTTGATTTTATGTTATCTTTCTGTTTCTCACTAAAATCTCAAGACAAAAAGAATAAAAGTGAAATAATGTATTTCAAACAAGTAACACATTTTTTCCATGATTTATCTGCGTGAGAGATTAGCTCATGTGAATTATGGTCCACATTCAGACTATGTGTGGTAAAGGTAGTCTCTCTTTTATCATATATGATGCAACAGGTAATGACCTCATTGGTAACTTTACTTCCAGGATGCAAAATTAATCAGGGCCTTGGTTCTCATTCACTCCTTGAACTACTCATAATTAACACAGCACCAACCTTTCTGTTTTGTTGACCCCACAAAGTGGTCGCCACCTGCTGGTGAAGACAAAGAGCTAAGATCTGTTTCCTAACATCAACCAATAGTAATCATTTTCTAAATATTATGGCTCAACACAGATAGTGTTAGGGTGGGTATCAAATAATTGGCAAATACCAAAATGTAAAAGGATTAGAATCCAAATGTAACCAAAAATGCAACCCAGTAGAATTCCGGTCTTCCTTCTGGGAAATCATCACTGTGCTGTGGCTTCACTCTATGACCTGATGGAGTCTGCACTTGGGCCCGATGAGCATCAGTAGTGAATCACTCCTAACAAAGCGGGTGACAGACACCAGATAAGTAGAGTCACTAAGACAAATCGCAGATGAATATGTCTGAGTTTGGAACTGGATCTATTTCAGGGGAAATTCTAAACCAGGTCGCTTCACAAAGTGAGGTTCAAGGTCAAAAGGACTACCTCCTGTGTCAGCACACAGCTGAAATATGGAGTTTAGATGAGGTACAGAAGCTCAGGAACTTTGCTATTAAATGTCATCTACATAAAACCACTATTTGAAAATTAGTTTTGCTCCAAAAAAAATTTGCACAAAGATGAAAGATGTCTTTAAAGAACTCAAAATCTATTCAAGTAACCACTTCCTTCATGAGCCTCAGTGCTGGCAAAGTAAGAACATAAAATCTTCAGTGTCATGACAGGGCGTTAGGATGGGGTTCTGTAAGTCCACCTGTGTTAATGACTCACGGGATCCCACTACGTTCCTACATGTACCATGAAGAATATAAACGTCTTTCCTTTACTTTCTTCACCGCAGTGAGGGAGACGTAACTGAGCATCACATGAGCGAGCCAAGCTCTTTAACCTCCATCGGCAGCCCCTGGAAGGCTTCTTGAGAAATGGGTCCTTTCGAGGCTGAGGGGTCACTGGCTAACAGAGCACTGCCATGTCTAACTAGATTCATATGAGTCAGACTGTGCGACTTCTATGATAAGAACATATACAAGGAAGCTGGGATTAAATGAAAGAGAAAGTTTATCCTAAAAGGGAAAGGTGGGCAGGCGGGTAAAACTGAGCTGGAGGCCGTTACCAGAAGTCACAGAGGAAGACGTCCTCAGCAGACAGGAGAGTGTCCAGAGAGGGGGAAGACAGAAAGTTGCAAAGTTCAGGAAACCCTTTGGTGTGATTTTGGTGCAGAGCAGAGAAAGGGGCTGGTAAGCAACAAAACAATGACTGCGTCCTGTGAAGGAGAGTGAGCCAGCCCGAGGCTGAGAGCTTGTCCCGCAAGCAGGGAGCATCCACTGGGGTTTCTGTTTTAAACACTGGCCTGGATGTTTCCATGATACAACCATGAAGAACACAAGGGACAAGATGTGCTTCTAGGTGCAAGGCAGAGGCGCCAGGGCAGGAGCCCAGACAAGCATCCTTAACAGAAATGGGAGAGGAAACAGGACACACACTTCAGAAGGAGCCAGCCATAAAATGTAATGAAACAAGAATCACATTTCTTCAGGCTGCAATATCCCAACATTAATCTACTTTGCATTTACAGTAGAATGCCTGAATATTGAAGAGAAGGAAAAAAAAACAAAATAATAATGTTCTTTGTGCTCTTGGATGGAAGCTCAGTATTGTGATCAAGACATCAAAGACGATTTGGAATTGTAACGCTGCAGAAAGCCCAAAGGATGTGAAGGGTAATAGAGAAACACTGAGCAACTTAGGAGGAGAAATGTATGTGCTATCAAAGGATAGTCACGCAGGGAAAACTCCCTGGTGTTGAGATACCAACAGCATGCTGGGAATACAGAGATCTGCAGAGTCACAAAAATCGTGGGTTCTCTGATGTGCAGAGGAAGGCAGGTTTCCTTCTGCTTTTACTGTCCTTAGTAGATCTGAAAATATATTCACAAAGTGCTCCTGATGAAACACAAACCCATTACTAAAAAGAGTATTTCTCATATAATCAGAAATGGAGTGAATGGGAAGGAACCAATGCATATAACTGTACAAAACAGTAGCATAGGCCTCCTGTGCAGCCCAGAAGAGCTGTGGGACTAAGAGACATTCAAAGCCTTCAGTAATTTCATTAACAAATTAAAACAAAAAACTGAACACTTATGCCACATATTATTTGAAACCATTTATTATGTACATGAGTCAGTTGTATACACATAATTTCAAGCCCCAACTGCCTTCAGAGCACCCTGATAGCAAAGCCTGTCACAGCCATCCCCTAAGTCCCACATCACGGCTTACAAAGTGCTCTGAGAAGGCCATCCAGATAAACACTTGTCACATTTGAGGAAGGAAAATCTCTGATGAATCTGCAAAAAGAAACAGACAAGAGCCTAGAATCACAGGGAGAGGACTCCTGCGTTCGCGGAGTGCAGAAGCCAGCACTCAAGCCCCACTTGAATAAAAATACCTTCTTGAATGAATTGGCAACAATAGATCCTAAGTATGAAGTGGAAGTGGATGGAGGCTGATTATGATGAACTTGTCAGCCTGCTCACCTTTGGAAGCTGAACTGGAGACTGCCATAAGAGCTCTAACAGTGCCGGAGCACAGGAGTGCTAGCCGGGAACTTTCCGAAAAGAGGGAGATGGGGATTCATGTGTGCGTGTGTGTCTGTGCGTGTGCCTGTGTGTGTCTGTGTGTGTGCTTGTGTGTGTGTGCATGTATGTCTCTGTGTGTGCGTGTGTATGTGTGTGCATGTGTGTCCGTGTGTGTCTGTGTCTGTGTGTGTGCTTGTGTGTGTGCATGTATGTCTGTGTGTGTGTCTGTGTGTGTGTGCGTGTCTGTGCGTGTGCCTGTGTGTGTCTGTGCGTGTGTGTGTCTGTGTGTGCGTGTGTGTCTGTGTGTGCATGTATGTCTGTGTGTGTCTGTGTGCATGTGTGTCAGTGTGTGTCTGTGTGTGTGCCTGTGTGTGCCTGTGTGTGTGTCTGTGTGTGTGTACTTGTGTGTGTGCATGTATGTCTCTGTGTGTGCGTGTGTATGTGTGTGCATGTATGTGCGTGTGTGTCTGTGAATGTGCCTGTGTGCATGTGTGTGCATGTGTGCATGTGTGTGCGTGTGTGTCTGTGCGTGCATGCGTGTCTGTGTTCGTGTGTGTCTGTGTGTGCATGTGTGTGCGTGTGTCTGTGTCTGTGTGTGCGTGTGTCTGTGTGTGCGTGTGCGTGCGTGTGTCTGTGTGTGCGTGTGTGTCTGTGTGTGCATGTGTGTCCGTGTGTGTCTGTGTCTATGTGTGTCTGTGTCTATGTGTGTGTGTGTCTGTGTGTGCATGTGTGTGTGTGTCTGTGTGTGTGTGTGTCTGTGTGTGCGTGTGCATGTGTGTGTGTGTCTGTGTGTGTGTGCGTGTGTGTGTGCATGTGTGTGCACGTGCACCTGCCCATGGGTGTGTGCGGGCCTGGATCTGTGCATGTGCAGATGTGAGACATAAGAGCACAGGATGGCCAATGGGCATCACAGAGTTTTTAATAAGACATGGAGACAGTGTGTGTCCACTTGAAGTTGTGAAAAAATAGTGACTTTGATTTCATTAAGAACTAAATCCAGCAAAAATTATGGCTTGTAACCATCTCTGGGATTTTAATTTCAAAAATCTCTAACATTTTTCTCTCCACTAAAGACTACAAGTAACATGCAGACACAGACAGAAGGTTACTCTTCATCTGTGGATGTTACAGGAATGAACTGGTTTCTGTCTAAGCTTGCCCAAATGCAAGTATGTAAGCACTCATGCTCAGGCAACTGAATCCAATGATTCTTACCTGGGATTTGTTACAGAGCAAAAACAATTGCTCAGAGGTCCCATTTCCCTATAGATAAGGTATTACTAATTTAGTCTAAATTTGAATTACACAGAAGACAGGTTACATGCAGTGCCTCTATGTCATCTTCTTTTGACCCCCAGGTCTTTGGGATGCTTTGTCATAGACTAAGTCCTGGGATCCAGACTGTCTAAGTTTTCTCTTGCTTTCTTCTTTCCTCCCTTCAAGTCCTGAAACAAAATGCTTTACAATGGTTTACAAGTTCTCTTTTGGCTGTGCTCACTACAGCTAATAATATATATCGGCAGTAGTCTCTTGATTAAAAAATACTCAAGATGTTAGCATGTTTTGAAATTTCTGGCCCATCACTTCTCTTGCCTTATGTAACATTTTTGTCCCCCAAAGTTTCATATTCAATTAAGGCTTTCTGTCTTGGATTGCTTTTGTCAAAGAGTAATGTGAGTATCAAGGGCTGTCTTGACTTCAAGGTGAGATGTGGACCCTTACACCTGTGTGGTAGTGCTACACAGGGAACAGCCAAAAGATGTCTGTGTAAAACTAACACATCTCTGAGTTACAAAATGATTGGTAAGCATAAGATGTTTGTGCATCGGGGTAGGGGATAATCTCTACTTCAGGTGGGGAAATAGAACCTCATCTCTCACAGCAGTGAGGTTAAGTCTTTGAGCCTCAAAAAGAAAGCTATGAAGTGATGTCACTCAAGGGGCAGGGTGGATGACAACCTTACAACCACATGCACTTCTGAAGGTTGTGCATGCTTCTCAGGGTCCACTTACAGGTAGGATGCAAAGACAGCCTGAAGAGCCAAGGCTATTCTGCTCCAGAAAGCTACCTACTGAGTGCAGAAATCCTCCCCAACTTCAGTGTATAGGGATGCCAGAGGAATCCGGCCAAGCATGCCTGCCCTGCATGAGAGAAAGGCAGCGGGCACTCCAGCACAGACATGTCCAAGAAAACAGAAAGTGTTTGAACATGCGCCAAAAGCACACAGATGTCCCCGCACAAAGGCACAGATTCAGAATATGGTTTCTGCTGCTTTTCTCTTCTCAATTTAGCATCTCTCTCAGTAACTCTGGAAAGCTCAGAAACTAGAAAAGTGCTACTCAAGAAGAGAGGACGCAAAGCTGCCACCCATCACACATTCTTAGGCAGACTGTGGATTTGAGAGAGGCCACGGCTGGGACTGAAAAGTGGAAATCCAGCCCCTGCCACGGCCTCACAGGATCATTAGTTGTGGACACATGGATTTAGGGTGAACAGGGCTCCTCTTATTACTGTATGCTGTCTAGAATTTCAAAAGACCCCTCTCCATGAGAAAACGGGGTTAGGGTTAACACTTCTGCTGCAACTTCACAATTCTTCTTTCCATGTCACACCTGCCAGGATGACTCAACACTCTGACACTTTGCTGTGCTGTGTTGGGCTGTTCTTCCACTGTGCTCAGGAGAAGGTCATCTCAGAAAGAAAGGACTGCTAACTTAACAATTCAAAAGCACACAATTATTAAAAAATAACATTGCAATGCTAAAAAAATAGGAAAAAACTCACAAAATTAAGAGTTTGTCCTTGTGTGCTATGAAGCCCTTCACACTGATCTACGGGTTAGCAAAGCCTTCGCCACTGAAGCCTTGAAAACAGTTCATCTCTTTAGCCAATGTTCAGAAATTATTGAGCACAGTCCTTGATCAGTCTCAGCTACTGAAGATTCACAGGTGACATGATTAAGATTTGACTACTGCATATGAATTGTGAAAAGAGATGAGAAGAAAATGACATCTTTAGACGACAGACTGTGACATTTTCTGCCATATTGACAATTCTTCAGTTCCATCTACTAGGATTTCAATAAACATAAAAAGTTAGACTATGTTCATCAACACCTGGATGCAGAGCTCTGAATGCATCCAGTTTTCATTTACAAAGCACACAGTATGGGCACAGCTAAGTGGTGTCCGTGACCAGTGAAATTATTGCATAACAGCAAATCACAAAGTCATGATCTTAATGGAGATGCAGAAACCCTGACATGAGGAACTGACTCCTGGGAAAATTCATAACATCCCTGGGAAGTGTTTTCCTTGCGGGGACTTGGAGTGACCACAGTACAGCCCTATAGAGAGAAATTACAAGATATATTGGTTCTTTTGCTCTTTGGATAAATGGCCTATAAATCATTACCTGCTTCAGGATTTCCCACCAGAAAAAGAGCAGAACGTGAAGCACTGCACCAGCTCTTCATGTCTGGGAGGTACTTCCGTGGTGCTCAAAGGCAGAGCAGAGACACATACCTTGTCATATCACATCCTCTGACGGGAACTGGCAATGCTTCTGTCTCCACAATCCCTCCTGTTCGTCAGGACTCCAGTCCCTCAGCAGTAACCCAACACGACCTTACCCAACAAACACAACTACACTAGGCTTCTGTAAATTTTACATCTAGCCCTTTCACAGGTGGAACAAGAAAGGTCATTAAAATCTCTTCTGTGGTTTGTAGTGAAGTGGCAGGATGTCTGCTCGGTGAGGAAGGGAGAAAAAGGGTCCTGAGGCTCGGCACACAGTCCTCAGACCAGGTTCAGTCAGCCCGGGTTTCTGGGCTTGTGATGAGCAACGACTTTGTGGCAGTGCGAGTGTCAGGCAGAGGACGTTCACATCGTGATGAGCAGACAGAGTGATGGAAGGAGACCTTCCATCAGCCCCGTGACCTTCCCCACGTCCTATATCCCGACTCTTCCGCATCCGCAGCGGGGACCACACTTTCAATACATGAGGCTTTTGGGGAGATACCATATCCAAGACATGACACAAAGTCAACATTTAAGAAAGTGTACAGATTTATGGTTTAAAAATATTATTTCTCCTACGATTAAAATGCACAAGCAATAAATTGATCCAGCACAGATATGGTTTTAATTCAGTCCAATGACATTGAGTTTAGATCACTATGACTCTTTAACAAAACAAATAAATTATATGTTCAAAATTATTGTAAGAAACATGACCTGAAGCAAGAGTCATCTATTTTAGATTAAAGCATAGAGATGATTCAATGTATTTATCAGAAAATGAAATCATCTTTTTTGCTTAATAGTTTTGACCACTAAACAAAATAAGTCAAAGGAGGACGGGAAACAAATATTTCTTTCATGGAAAAAATGATTTTTTAGAACTTTTACAGAGCTCTATATGTAATGTGATGTTTTATCACGTTGAAATAATTCACATATACAAGGCATAAAAGGAAGGAAATATTAATACAAAGTAAATAAATGTGCAGTAGAACTGTTCCATGTTCATGAATACTAACCTGCATTCAGAAGTCTTGCAACATGAGACAAAGAAAAAATTGGCAGGCTAAATATTGAAATGCTATATCACAGGCTAGGTTGAATGTGGTCCCCATGACACAAACACCCATCATCTAATATCTGTAATTTTAAGCTAGGCAGGACAGTACACAGATTAAAAACAGAGACTGACCCCTTTCCCACACTTTCCACTGAAAAACCTAGAGCCTTGCAGACTTCTGCCCTCGTTCATTACACAGGCTAATTTTTGTTACGCATGTTCTTTATTTGCATCTAAGCAATCTGTTCTTGACCTTTCACATAAATATCTACTCATTCATTTCAGCAAGTGTAAAGAGAAAGGATGATATATAATATTGAAAAGAGAGTCAAAGCTGATGCCACAGAAAACCATTTCAACATATATTCTGAGTTCCTTATCATGTAGGGTGTCGGGAAATGAGAATTCAGATCTAACACAGAGTTGAAGCCTAAAGAGACTCTCGATCCCAGAATATTTTGTAGATGAACTATTGCCTAAATTTGTAGGAATGATTTTTAAAAAGCACATATTGGAGGACCGCAGAGGTGGCTCAGCAGTTAGAGCATTGGCTGCTGTTCTTCCAGAGGACTGGGGTTCAGTTCAGAGCAGCTAACCACTGTCTGTAATGCCAGGTCCAGGGTATTTACTGCCCTCTTCTGGTGTCTGTGGGCACTGCATGATGCTGGTGCACTTACATGCATGCACAAAATAAATAGATTTTTTCGAAACAGCACAAATTGGTTAATGGTTAAATATGTACATTTTAATGTAAAATTTAACTCTTACTTGATACTGCCACTGATATATTAGCAGGAATTTTTTTCAGTTACAAACAATCCGTTAAACTGTTCAAAAGCTGTGGAATCTTTTCTAATAGTAAATCATTCTGGGATGGGTGAGGTGGCTCCACAGGTCCCAGTTCCTGTCACCAAGTTTGATGACCTGAATTCGATCCCTGGAATTTAAGTGGTAGAAGGGGTGAACTGACTCCTGTAAGCTGTTCTTTGAACCCCACATTTTAATAATAAAAATATTTTAATTTTTCTGGTTGTAATGATGCAAGGCAGAGTACTTCCCAGGTTATGAAAGCTTTGGCACTGAGCTCATAAATAATAACTAATCTCATTTAAATTTAACTTTAGGCCATGGACTGAAAATAGCAAGGTCTGACAACTATGACAGCACATCCAGCTTCACATTAAAGGATGGGTAATCTTTTTTTATCTAATTGCAAATTTTTTCTAGATATGCTGTCTGATTTACTCAGACCTTAAAGAACTAGATTATTCTCTAAATATACCTTTCTCTGTCCATTTCAATTCCAGCTACCCTGGGAAAGCAACATTTTCTACCTTCTAGGGCTTTCTCTAGATAGTCCATCATGTGATGACAGCGCTTGTATATTTGTGGATATGGCTGCCAGCCTCCAAAATAATTTTCAGTAACACTTCGCTCCTGGATACATGCCTCTCAATATTACCTGTCTTACTGAGTGGAGCTGACTATGTCACAGCAGCATATTAGGAAAATGGCCAGGTGTAACTTCTGACGTTGATCATAAGAGAGGCTGAGGGTTCTGCATTGCTATATTGAGTCGCTGACTGGGGTACACCGGGGCCATCGAGACATGCAAGTATCAGTGTAGAGGTCTACAGGGAACAGAACAGAATGGCTGCCTTCAAGAAGACATCACCCATGTGCCTGCCACCCGAGTGCACTGCCCTGGAGCCTTGTCATGCCCTCAATCCAGTGAGACCTTCAGTTCGGAGACTAAACATGTAACAGCCTTTGATGTTCTAAAATATTACAAAGTGAAATAGCATCAAGGTCTCATTTAATATAAAACTCTTTTTTCCTTCTGGAGAGATGGCTCAGAGGTTAAGAGCACTAACACTGGTTCAAATCCCACCACCCACGTGGCGACTAACACTTGTCCTTAACTCCAGTTCTAGGGGGTCCAACACTCTCTTCTTCCTTTGAGGCCACTGCATGACAACGGTACACTTATACACATGCAGGCATAAGATTCATACACATAAAATTAAAAATTAAGAAAAAACCATTTTTCCTAGCTAAGGAAAATAAAGAGCTATACTCTAAGATGAGCTTTTTAGAATGTGGGTCCTGGGTTTCAGAAACTGAAGTGACCCTTGGGTCTTATAGTCTCCATTTTTTTCTGTCTCCTGAGCAATGCAGCCTTCCATTCCACTTGCCTTCCTTGCATCTTTAAATTCCTATATGTAATTTCCATGTCTGGGCTTTGTACATGCTGTTACCTAAGCGTGTTCAACCTGGGTCTTCTATCAACTTGTGTGCAGCAAACATTAGAAGAAATATTGGTATCAGTGTGTCAAGATCTTGCTGGAAGAGCAGCAGGTTTCAGAGTACATAGCTGACCACCAGGGCAAGAACAGAATCTCAGCGGCAACTAGAAGGCTGCCCTTTGAGAAGGATGTGCTTTTGCATGAATTTACTCCTGTTTGTGACATCTCAAACATCTTTGTTCTCAGCATCACACTAATAATTAAAAGAAGACATGATCCCTTTGGGGTGACCACAGTGACATCATGATGCTTAGAAAGGCTCCACCTCCTTTGTGGTTTGGAATAAGGTAGGGTCAACGATTCTGTCTAAAAACTGTCAACACTACCTATGGCTTTGCTTCACTGTACTGAGGAAGATTTCATGTTTCTAAGATCCCTTTGAGAACTATCAGGCTATTGACAACCCTGAAAACTTAAAAAGCTTCTTAGAAAATGAAGACAGACTGGAATCCACGGTATGGTAAGTCAATACATACTGCACCTGGGAGGCCATTAACCATGGTTGCCCAGCTTTGGAGAAGAAAAAAACTCCACACAAGCTCAGAAAGTACTGCCAGTGATTCCAGCGAACGTCTATCTTCTGCCCTCAAGGCTGCTGCTCAAAGAAGCCAAGTTCTTAAATCACTGACATCTTAGGAGACATGTCAAGTCATACAGACAGCACCTGTCCTGTGTTTAAGTGTGTCAGCCTCGCAGAACTCTCCCACTAAGCGCCTTGTCTTCACCTTCAGTAAGATACCCTGTTTCCTATTGTTTTTAGAATTGGTCCATTGACTTTTGCATAAAAGTAGTAAGACAGTTTATGAATCTGACTAAAACTTGGTATGACTAAAAGTGTGTGCTGGGGCTGGAGCCATGCTCTGTGATAAAGAGCACTGACTGCTCTTGCAGAGGACCCGGTTCCGATTTGCAGCACCCACACAGGGACTAACAACCATCTGTGGATCTAGTTCCAAGGGATCCTATGCCCTCTTCTGACAGGACTGCACGACACAGTACACTTACATACGTGCATGTAATAGACACATAAAATATAATAATAAAGTATTTTAAGGTGAATGTTTTGCAAAGATACAACCTAGATCTGCTTTTCTGCTTCGACTTGCCTGTTCTCTGGTGTGGGTTTCCACAATGGCCCTGCTACAGTCTCCAAGAACTTGCATGTTCTCTGATGTGGGTTCTCCACAGTGGCCTGTCACAGTGTCCATGGGCTTGATGACTGTTTAAGAGTGCACATCCCACTTTTGCGGAGCTTCCTTGCCAGGCTAAGCTCACATGGCCTGTCTTTTCACTTCTTTAATTTTCTGCTTCTGTTCTAGGACATTGATTTTCTGATTTTATTTTACTGTTCATTTCTATGTCACTTTATTTTGGTATTCCTGAGGACTAAGAGTGTACATTTGTATTTTTATTCAGTACCCATTTTAAGGAGACGGTCTTGCAGAGATCATGCAGGCACACACATATTCTAAAGGTGACTAGACACAAGTCAACACCCCTTTCCAATGCTTTGATATTTGTTTATAAGTCAAACGATTTTATACAGGAAGTAATTCCCATCTTCTTCATTGTTTACTAAGAATGTTTCACTGGTGACCACGCCAGCCGAGTCGCTCTGAGCAAAGCATTGGCTCCAGTTTATGTTCTGAGTTCCTAACGTTGAAGAAATCATCACTTTTAAGTACCAGAAATATTCTTTATATATTTAATTTAGATTTGAAGGTCTACATAGGTGAAAACAGTGATTTTACTCCTGCAAACTAGGAGTCTGTATAGCATAGAGGTATTTTTTAATCATCTTTTTAATTTTTAACATCACATAAATCATGCTTGGCCCTACACACAGTACACTCTGTCTATTCTTTAAAATTAATTGCTAAGAAACACCAGCAAAGTAATTAACATTAAACTGAAAGGCCGTGTATCCTCAGCCAAATTCTATGTGTAATTAGCTAAGAGAAAATTAAAGAAAAATTAGAAATGTTGAATTATTTAGAAGCTGTTCTTCCTCTCCCTCCTCTTTGCCATTTACCCAGTTATTTAAAACACACTAGCTTTGTCCTTTGTGTTTATACAAGAACACCAGTGTCAGAAGATGCCAAGCATTGCTAAGATTAACATGAACATTTCTTCCTGGTTGATTTGATTAAAGAATTTTTACACCTGAAGCATATTAGAACCTCAACTAAATGTTTGCTGAAGTTGATATAATAGTCCAAATATTCAGAATGAAGCCATCTCTTTTGACAGAAGGCATTGTTCATGCAATTAGAAGAATATAAAGCCATAAGGTGACACGATAAGATCTAAAACTTGATGATGTTAATTAGCTCTGGGGAATCATTGTAAAATAATAGGTGCATTAGAAGGGAAAATCACAGTGAAAGATCTCCCATATAAAAATATAAAGCATGTGGCAAAAATCAAACTAAAAGCAACTGTCTTTCTACATTACTGTAAGCCACTGAGTTTGCTCAGACTGGCTCTCAGCCCTGCAGCTTAGAGGCTCATAGGAGGTTCCCAGGCTGAGCCAGTGACTGAGCGTGGGCTGTGCCTATCCTCAGCTCTCCCCCAGCCCTGCACACATGTGCACGTGCACACACACACACATACACACACACACACACACACTCACTTCTGTCTTCATCTTCTCTAACATTCACTTTTCCGTGGTTTCTCGAACTGCGATTTGCTGAACCCTAAGATTCAGACCTCAGAGTCTGGAAGAGATGATTGTTTTGCTTCTCTGGCACAATGATATAAGCTATAGATCAGAATTTCAAACAACTTGTTTGCCTGATTGTTTTGTAGACTGGGTCTCCTGTAGCCCTGGCAGACCTCAAATTCTCCATGTAACTGAGTTCAGCTCCAAACTGTGGATCCTCCCAAATGCTGGGATTACAAGTGTACAGCAGTATCCCTGGACAGACAACATCTTTTTTGAAAGTTAATTTTATTTGAAACATGTTTCATTTATCCATAAGCTATCTAATATTCTATTTATCAATAAGCATCTATTGTATTGAAGACACATTCTGCTAACTAAGGTTCATACACACAACCACATGGGGATTTATCAGCATTTCACTACTGGACACCACCTAAATTTGACTTCCCTTCAGTGGTGTACACTTAAACACTGCTGTTAAAGACCTGGCCTTTTCCTTCTCTGTAATAAAATAAAAATGGCCCCAGTATATACACAGATGAATATACACAGATACTCTCTCTCAATCTATACTAGGACAACTGGCTTCTGTCATCAGCCAGAGAAGTTATGGTTTACAATTTGAGGAGATGGTGGGTGACTACTAATTATTCTTAGAAATGAGAAGGAAGGCTTTTCTTTTGCAGATTCATTCTATTTCAGGTGGCCATGAGCACAGTGATGCTAACTCATACAGAACCATCATTCTGCAAAGGCTTTTCCAAATTCTAGATAACTAGCAAGATTCAGTTAGTGAAAAGAAATGATTTGGCAGTGGTAATGTGTGTATGGAAATTTCATGGCCAAGCATTTTCTATACATTTTACCTACATTATGGTTTGTGAATGTTTGTTCAAGGTTCACTAAGGTATAAGAAAACTGAAATGTTAGATTTACAATGAAGAAAATGGTCTACATCCTCTTATCCTTGGTGTATGGACAGGTCCTATTGAAGGAGACATTTTCATTTTGTTTCAATTGATTAATAGGTAATACTGTATCTCGCAGTAAACACATGGCCATCACCTTTTCTGTATCTGTCTCTTCCCTCCTGATTTGAATTGCTCCTTAACGTGCTCTAGAATTCCTTATTAAAAAATGTGTTTAATAGATTTCTATGCCTCAATATTTGGAGATCAGTGTAATATTTTTGTAAGGACATGAAAATAATGAAAAATGCCAGTAGATGCAACCTGAATGAGGACATAGATCATGCCCTGTTTCCACCATTTAGGAACACTATTTAACTGGCAAATATTTGATTAAATAGGTGCCATATTATCTCTAAATACATTAAACGCCGATGTAAAAAATACAGAAAACTGGAAAACAAATACCAGTTTGGACGTACTGGGGTTAAAATGCAGTTTGGTCTGTTCCAAACAATGTTCATAGACCACACATGACCTTTATGCTTGTTAAGCCCTTCCCAAGTATGTCACAAGTAAGCAGACAAAGCATCCAGGCACAAGCTTTCTGGGTTCCAGCTTTTAATAGCTTTACTACCTGTAGCAAGCTCCTTTCTCTCTGTCTGCCTCTTAAATCATTCATAAATTTTGCAGCTAATTCCATTATTTTCTTTTTTTATATATGCAGTTTGTTCCCAGTTGGGTTCATCTGTATTATTCATGGAAACTTTGTACATCAGAAAGTCCTTTGATGGTTCTGGATATGGACTATGGGCTCTAAATCCCCATGTTCGCTTATAACGCACACCTGCCCTTTAAGACAGTGGTTACTCTTAAGAGGCCAGGTCCCACAGTCTATAAATATAGGCCAGACCCCTTGAAGCTCTCTGTGACAAGTTAGGCTATCTGTGTGTGGTCAAACAGGAAGTGAGGTCCTAACCAGTCCCCGCCTTCCCATGATCTGTCACAAACACTGTTGAATTCAATCACATGATATAAACATACCACCACCCCCTGAATACTTCAGGCATCCAGTATTTCCTTGTTCTTTGGATGGCTCTGGGGCATCTCAGAAGTGTCCTGAGGCAGGTCTCTGGAGAGGCTCTTCCTGCCTCCTCAACCACCACTCTAACCATCCTCACCATGAGTTGTCTTTCTCTCCTGTCTCTCTGATTCACACTGTTAATGAAGGTTCTCCCCAGTTTAAAGGGAAACCATCCCTTCCTTTTAGGCCTCCATTGTGTTACACATGCACACTTAACCATTTTCTTTCAAATGATCCCTTGCCCGGCTCAAGGCCTGATTGGGGTCTGGAAGCTCTTTCTCCTAATAAACTACATTTTCTTTCTTAAAAAATACTTTATTTTTTATTTTATGTGTATGAGGGTATTGCCTGCGTGCAGGTAGGTGCACTCCCATCCTGCAGTTCCCACAGAGCTCAGAAGAGGGCACTGATTTCCCCCGGAACTGGAGATATGGAGAGTCATTACTTGCCACACATGTGCTGGGAATCCAACCCAGCCCTGCTGCATGCTGACCTCACCAGTGGAGAGCAGCAGCAGCTTTTCACTGCATGGCCGTTTTAAGAACCAGACTTCTCCTTCTACTCATCAATGACACTATTCTCACAAACTTATGTGCGTGGATGATGCCTAAAGTGTAGCACAGTATGCACGTAACTAATCTTTATTAAATCAGCTCCTTTTCATTACACATAACAGTGTTTTATATACGAACTAATAGAATGTGAAGTTAACTTCTGTTTTGAAGTCTATGTATACTCTGTCTCTCCATTTGGCATTACTGTGTCCAGTCAGTCAAGTGTTTCTCCTGACTGTCTCTGGACTGATTCTCTGATTCAACACAAACAGATCGCACAGAGGCCTTTCCAGTCCACTAGCCACACAGGCGCGTCCTGACCAAATTCCCTCCTCCCAGACAGACTAGACTTTTCTTCCTGGCTTCTTATAGAACTTCAGCTGGAATGTTCCACCTCAGCATTTTTTATTCTAATTTCAAATCCTCTGTGGGTAACTTACCAGGCTTGGCTTGCACACCATCTTCTGAACTCAAGCTAGGCTTGGGAGCTTGAGAGGCGTCAGGGGTAGAGATGGGCAAGGGTAGGTTCCTGGGAGCTTGGGGAAGCTGTGTGTATGAAATCTCAACTATCTGGCTAGATAAACAAGACCTTTATAATGACAACACCAGCCAATTTGGATGGGGGACATCTCACAAGGTCTATATCTAAATGAAGAGTAAAGACAATCAATAGAGCTGAGGTAAGGAGAATTGGTCTTCTCAAGAGATGAGGTCCCTGATGGGCTATCCAATCAAAAGCCCCAAACACATGTACATACAAGTAGCACTAAGTGAACTCAGCTATCTATCTATCTATCTATCTATCTATCTATCTATCTATCTAATCAATCATCTATACACATAGGTATACATATTACCATAATAATTAAAGAATAGGTCACAGAATTGAGAGGAAATCAAGGACGTGGGAAGAGTCAGAGGGGTAAGAGAGAGAACTGGAAAGCATGTGAATGCAGTACTTCTATATGGAATTCTCAGAAACTAAGAATACTTTGAAATAACTAAATGCCCCTTTGCTTCCCCCTCAGCTCCTAATATGCCTGCATAGCAGTGACTTCCCTGAGTGCTGTGCTGAGTACTCCTATCATGTGTCCTGCCAGGGTGTCCTGACTGGAAGGTGAGTAAAATAATGAGCTACCGTCCAAAGTAAGGAGGAAATTCCTCATTAAGTCTCCTGTCCGTGATCTCTGGCTGTGCACTAGTGAGTGTGGTTAAGGCAACTGTTCTGCATGGGTCCATCTAGTTCTCACATTGGTGACTGGTGTGAGGAAGAGTGCTCCACTCCATCAGGGGCCAGGATTATCCTCAAATGCCCAAGTCTTACAACAACCATAGTTTTACTATTTTCTTAGGTTCTGGTTCAGAGTAAGGAAGAGATTTGCAATTCACTTAGTTTAGCTTTTGGAAGAAGACAACCCTCCAACAGGCTGACTGTGTGAGGCCCTGAGGAACAGGAGGCTTCCCAGGGAGCTCTACACAGCTCTAAAGCAGGTCTTCCAAGCAAGACACACAGGGCCAATAATTCCTTGACCAGGTGCTCAGTACCCTGGGCACTTAAACAGGATGAATTTATTTTCTCTCTGGGAACTGGAAGTCCAAGGACAAGGGGCCAGTCTTGTCAGTGTCCGGTTTCTTGGACAAACCAGGGCTTCTCTGCAGGTGGATGACCATTGCCTTGCTTGACTCTCACAGCAAACAGAGGGCTCTGTTCTCTCTTCTTCTTCCTGTAAAGTCACCAATCCTGTGGGTTAGGACTCCTCCCTGAAGCTTTATTGTGAAGAGCTCCAAAACTTCCCATCTTTCAGGGAGAGCAAGGTCTCTTTGGGAGCAAGGGTTAGAAGGGGAGGGTGTCTGTGAAGACCCCACACACAGCATGCTCTGTGCCCTTTCCAGGAAATTAAAAAACACAGCAAAAACCTCCAGACTTCACGAGACAGATGCGAACACTACCAGGCAGAAGGACACACATTCACCACCATTTTCCCGGATGCACTCCCCTTTGATGTTCAGGGTTTCTTTGCAGGCCCTGCACACAGATCTCCTCTATGGTCACTGGCACAGGAGTTCTGTTTTGCACTATGACTAAGTCTACAGTTGAGTGATTCCTAAAGCAATGAAAGAAACACAAGTAGAGTGAGCTTCTATTTTGCATTGGCCTGGTTTGGTTTTGCATTTGAAAGTTCTGAAAGGCAGGCTTAACCAAACTTGGGAGCCCAAAGCTCCTGTCCCAGGGACTTCTGGTCTTAAAGTCTGCCATATTCTGTCAGCAGCAAGTTGAAGAATTCAAAGCTGTTGATTTCCTTCAAGTCTTTCTGAAATACTTGTAGTCAGTTTTTAAATAAACACACTAATACAATTTCAAACACAGCGAGGTGGGTTGGAACACTCTTTGGCCGGTTTGGCTCTGTCTAGCATGGTTCAAGTGCTCTTGGCATGGCACTGATGCCCTGCGGACAGGAGGCATCTGCCCTAGGCAGTGTCCCTTGGGGTTTGTTAGGTCTGCAGCACTTTACAGCATCATCTATTTCTTGTACTGAAAGAAAATCAGGATGGATTTCAAATTACACATGTAATTGTTTTGTGTTTTGGTGCCACATTCTTCTCCTTGAAACACATGAAAAGAATTAAAGTGTTGAAATTGTTTTCTTTAATTCCTTCAGTGTACTTTGGTGGGTGGAATTAACCTCGGCACTCTTAAAGGACTGTGTGTGTGATATTAAAAATGGAACATCTCATTTCCTTTTTATTTCTGGTATGGGGATTGGAACACCGGAGGTGTCTAATGGAGACTTTGCTTTCACAGGAGCACCAGGCTTGTTAGAAATAGAACTGGAAACTTTTCTCACAGATCAGTCCCAAGATCAAGGCAGCCTTTTCTTCCTGCGTTCACTTTCCTCCTGGCCTTGCATCTAGCTCTGAGGCCTTGGTGCATCAAATATGAGAGACCTTGAGGACCCACCTAGAGACAAGCATCTGCCTCCAGCCTGGGCTGTCCCCACTGCATCGTCCTCTGGTCAGAAGATGTGGGAACAGGGTCATGTGCAGCGAAAGTCAGAGCTCTGTATTGCAACTTGAGGCCCTCAGTGGTTCCCACGCCCACTCTGCAGATTGACTGATGGAGGTTACCTGCGGGAGCAGGACTGAAGGATGGAGAGTTACAACTCACAGAGGATATGTTGGATCGGATTAAACACAGGTCTGCGTAGTGAACAGAGGCTAGAGCACAGAGGACAGTGTTTGAGGGCGTCGTTATTTATCTGATCCTCTTTCAAGTGCAGTCCTCTTTGCTGAGCCTCTGTTTCCTTTCTAAGAACTCTCACCTTTGAACAGGTTCTCGGCTCACCAGTCTACACACAAGCTGTTCAGTCAGCATTTTTAAAGAGTACGTGGTTTTTATAGATTAAACGACAATATACAGTGACCGAGTAAAAGAACAATGGTCTCTGAGTTGGTTTTGCTCACTTACTTGCATAATTTTCAGCTTTAGTCTACAGCAAATTGGAAACTAACATGAATATTCACTCAACAAACATGCCTTGATCATTGTGAAATCAAGGGCTAATGCATTTATACAGGATGCACATTGAATTCTAAATCACACTTCTATACCTTCAACAAGGTACAGAAAGCACATTTGGAAACAGGGAGAACCCTGCTGGGCCCCCCATTTCTGTTCCTGAGAGCTCTGGTCCCCTTCCACAGCACCTAAAGTGTTTCAGATTTCATCATGACTTAGTCAGAAGGACTGGTTTCAAGGAATCTATCTTGCAGTCCTCTGACAAAGTAATTGGCTGAAAAAATTATAATAAAACTTTCATAAAGTTCATATTCATGAAGTGGCAAAAATTGCTTTTAGGAAATTACAGTATTAATAATTTACACTTTCGTCAACAGGACTTCCTGGGTAACCCCAGCTCTCTGCCTCCAAGATTAGGACCCCACATCCACTCCCACACCCGCTATGCACACAGTTAAATATGCTGAGGCACAGAAACCTGGCTCCAGACTGTTCATTTAAGAAAACAGCTTCTTGTTTAATTAGAGATTTATCATCTTAAATAGCTGTACCCCTGCTCTGAATTGGTTTTACAGGGTTTGCTGAATTAAAGATGGTAAAAATTGATGAACCCTGGCTTCATCCCCCAAAGGGCACAAACTTTTATTACATTTTAGATGCAAAGCACAATTAGCCTGTAACCTAACCCTGTTAATCTCCCAAGTTAGGCTTGTGTGTTTCTGCTTGTCTCAGAACTTTTAATGAAAGATCTGTGTCGTTTACATCCGATTTTAATAACCTCTTTATTTGCATCTCTGCCCTTGTTTAGAGGAGGAGTTAATATGATAAGCTCCTGGATTATGGAAAACTCTTTTAAAATTGGGGAAAGTCAAACACTGTGACATTCAATTGGGAATGATTCTCAGCAGGAGACGGACATCAACAATAAGCATCCCCTCACTTCTAGAAGCTTCTATGTAATTAACCAAGAAAGACACCTGAGTGTCATCTATGTTCCATTCTGCAGACTGAAGGCATCTGTTCATTAAGCTGGACTCCTGTGAGAAAATTAGACTTAGAAAAAAAACAACTGACTTTCTTCCTGGATTAGTAGATCTTCACAGGGTCGTGATCCATTTTTCTTCCAGTCACAGAAACACAGCTTTGACCTAAAAGCTTTTAGATCATATTTTAAAATGCCCAACCTGCTGCAAATCTGTATTACTTGATGTGTGTGTGTGTGTGTGTGTGTGTGTGTGTGTGTGTGTATGCGTGTGTTCAGGTGCCAGCCAACCATTGTTATTATTTTGAGACAAGTTCTCTTTTACCCAGAATTATTCAAGTAAGCCAGGCTGGTTGGTCAGCAAGCCCCAGGGATCCTCCTGCCTAAGCCTCCAGAGAGCTGGGATGACAAGCTCAACCATGATGCCTGACTATTCACAGGGGATTCTGGGATGGAATGCAGGACCTGGTGCCTTGCAAGCACTCTACCCACTAAGACATTCCCCAGTCTCCTAACTATTTTCTGTAGATGAACCAAGTAGAATCTATCTGAAGAAGGGACAACAGTTGCCTGTGTGAGTGTGTGCCCATGGCAGGGTGACTTCCTCAGCCTCATCCCCAGGGTGGAATCTAGGGCAGGGTGACTTCCCTGCACCTAATGAATGTTTTATCTCCTACTGCTAACATTGTTTTTATCCTTTAGCAAGGATTTAAATTGACAGAAAGGAAAACAAAGGAGGAAAACTACATTCTTTTCGCACACTGAGCCAGAGATCTTAAAGTCTGACCTGTTCAGTGGCGTGGGTGACCTAACTGTAATCACGGGCTGGCAACAAAGCAGGTCTCATTAGAAGCACAGTAAAAATATTTCTTGAAATGAAACAAAGGAAATTCTGTTTTTCTTTTTCTTTTTCAATTTCTAATCCTGAAATTGCATTTAAACTGATTACTTCTAAACATTTATTGGAAATTTTTTCCAGAAATGCAATTTTTTTTTGGTCTTTTAAGACAAGGTCTCCCTGGCCTCAAGCTTGCTATGTAGATCAGGCTGGCCACAGTCTCAGAAAACCACTTGCCTCTGCCTCCTGGGTGCCGAGTTAAAGATGTGAGCCACCACAAACTCATAAACATAAACCAATAAAGTTTATTTTCATGCATAGCAGCTCTCTTTCCAGGGACCTGCGGTGAGATGACTGCTTCTAGTGTGGCATGCAGATCTTTATGACGCAACACAAACAGCATCCATGAGGATTTAGTGGACAAAGCAGACAGGGCACTGAGTGAGCAGGCTTTTATGCACTCACATATACCTGGCTGGAGTGACTTGGTAAGGATAACTATTGAAAGCAAAGCTCCAGAAAGTAGTTACGAAGTGTGCCGTGCTCAGCCCTAAAGGGACACTTTATCACCCTCGACGGCCCAGGGAACGTGGAGGAGGCAGAAGGAATGTACCCGTGCTGGGAGGCCAGACGAGTGGCCGGGAGACGCTGTCCCCTGCAGCACTGTGTCAGTGCAGTCTGGAGCCCACTGCTGCGGCTGTCTACAAAGGACCAGCACAAGCCTGGCTGGCCAGCACTAGGCACGGATGGGGAGGGGCTGACAGGCTCCCCCTGCTCCCCGCTGTACTGTTGGCCTCTGGATTCTGGAGCAGAGGCAATCTTTGTCCTTAATAGTGGACCCCTGAGGAGCCCACAAGGCTCCAGAGGACTGTTCCAAAGCCATGGTCACACAGGTGACCCTGGTGAAACTCAGTGGGTCTCAAAAACAATCAAAGAGTGTGTGCCTTAAATGCCAACTAGCACTCAGGAGGCAGAGACAAGTGCATCTTTGTGAGACTGAGGCCAGCCTGGCCTACATTGTGAATTCCAGGATAGCTGGGGCTACAAGGAGACACTGTCTTGAAAACAAGCATCAGATTAATAAACAGTCACAAATTCTTGAGTGTGGGGAGGCCTGCAGGGAGGACAGGACAGAGTACGGGAGATTAGGATCTTGGAATGCATGTTAAACATGTGTGGAGATGTCAAAGAACAAACCCAATAAAAGATAAAAAAATAGTCTCACAGAAAGTTTAGGTTCATCCAATTATCTTCATAAAAATTAGTTTTAGCACTGTTGCTAATGTTCTTGACTGGTAATGCCCTACGTTCGGTAATGTTCCGTCGTGCTGCATGATTTTGCCAGCTGATGAGCGGATCTCATGCGCCCTTTCTTAGACTGTTGATGATTTTCGTCAGGGCCCCTTGTCCTCAGCCTCTCTGCAGCCCAGTCCCAAGCAAACTATTGTCTATGTTGTTTCCAGTGATAATTTTCTGCTGTATGAATTTGTCTTTGTCTCTTACTGAAGACAGTGGCCAAATACCATGCGCATTCTGTTTCTGAACTAGAGTCCAAATTACTCAGTATGTGATTCAAGATTCTTTTCAAATTAGTCTCAACATTTTCTTGTGATATTGCCCCTTGAAGAAGACACATTCTGTGCTTACATGATTACTGTCCCAAACTACCGCATTTGCCTTCCCTCTACTTTACTTACTCTGGGAAACATTTTTTCACTATCTTCCATTTTTCAAGCTTTCTAGAACATTCCAATCGGAATAAATCATGCCACGTTAGGTGATGCTGTAATATTGACTAGGTATTTTTTATGAGAACAGCTACTGCATCCAGGACTTACAGAAAGTACTGGATTTTGTGTTTTGTACAACTTGCTTTTGTGCCTCTCCCTCTTGTGAACAGCAAGTATGAATTCCTATTTGATTTAACCTGCCCAGCTGCAGAGTGGAAGGAGAAGGCAGGGTCCAATAAATGCCAAGACAGTGAGATAAAGAAATCCATGGAAGCTTTGGGGTGTCCAGTGACTCAAGAGATGAGATCCCAAAGAACATTCTTTTTATTTTATTATTTTTATTGTACATGGACATTGTATTGCCTGCATGCATATATGGGCACCCGGCTGCTCTTGCAGAGGACTTGGGTTTGGATCCCAGCACCTACATGGAGACTCACAAAAATCCTAAACTCCAGTTCCAGGGTATCCAACACTGTCTTCTGACCTTGGAGAGCATTGCATGACACATTGCATGTGCATTTACACACATGCAGTTCTACACTCACACAAACAAAATAAACATAAAGAAAAATTTAAAATGTAAAGTGAGCTCAGATGATGTGTCCCCACCATCCAGGGGGGAGCCCACTTCCCATTCCTACCTGAAATTACCACAGTGGTTTGGGCCTGCCTGATTTGATGCGGTATTACATTGATGTAGAAAACTGATGTTCCATGTGAACAGATATCCAATGCTGTTGAACATTCTCCAGTTGATTCACAATTCTTTCAGGGATCTTTTAGTTTTTGAGAAGCTCCAGCTAGCCAGAACATGCTATATAAACCAGACTGGCCTCAATCTGACAGAAATCTGCCTGCTCTGCCTCTCAAGTGCTAGGACTAAAGATGTACACCACCACACCATGCTCTCTTTCAGGTTTTTAGTCTAATCAAGACCCAAAGAAAGTCCATACAGTACAATTGATATATCATTTTTGCTTTCTCTCTCTTTATCTCTCTCTCTTTATCTCTTTTGTGCATTTCATATGCTGTATTTTTAAGGTAGTATTGACTGCATGAATCATTTATAGATAAAAATATATTATTTTCTTTGAGATAAAGCTATTTACTCCAAGAGCATTTTTCATAATGTATCAGTAAATATCATTCTGTAGGATGAATTTATAAAATTCGAAGTTAGTCATTTTCCTTTGTTAATCCCTTATCCCCGTGACTGAACAGATACTGTTTTACACACACATATATCCCTCAATCCTCTAAAGTTCCTATAATGCACTTGGGGATTCTGGGGATTGGATGACTTACCAGACCTCCCTAAGTTACAGCTGGCTTACTCTCGGACCTACAACTTGGCCATGAATCTCACTCATTTTAAAATCACTTTTATTTCCAAAATATTTTGAAAGGCAGGGTATCTGTTAATCATTATTATAAACTGGCCCTATAGACTTCAGAATGTAGGTAAAAATTTCAGTAGCTTGGAAGAGTATCTCTCAGAGTTGGTGGGGGCGTGTCAACCAGCGAAGAGTCTGCTTTGGGAGTATGAGAACCTATGTTCAATGCCCAGAATCCATGAACAAAAGACCCAGGTGGTAGCATATACCTGTGAGGCAGACGCTGGGGAAGCAGGGGCAGGTGGCTCCTCGGGGCTTACTGCACTCGGCTGGCTAAGCCTACTCAGTGAGTTCCAGACCTGTGAGAAACTCTGTCCTAACAAAACCCAGTAGGAACCCCCCTGAGAATGACAGCAAGGTTTACCTGAGTATGCACACATGGTCATGGGCATTCATGACCACACACACATCCAAACACACAAGCATCTTAGATGCCATCTCAAAGAGCCACTCTGGGCATAACACCCGGCACTTCTGTCTGTACCTGAACCACACCCTTTGCTGTGAAGCGAAGCCTGCTTCCTCTCACTAATTATGTGTTTTCCATAGGACTGAATCCTCATTGTCTCCTCTAAGATGGAGTCTGCAGAGTGAGGGCTTTGCTGTGCTCTCTGACAGCTACCATACTGTGAAGCAATGCTGGGTGTGATATACATAGCTTATAGACTCAATTTCAGCTTGAAGAACAATTCAAGAGACACATTTTATAAATTTTCCTATATCAGAGCAAAAAGACACATCTGAAAGCTATGATGATAAAATATCCTTCTTCCTTGTATTTTGCTCTACTAAAAAATTGTGCTAGCAAGAACAGGCTTTGAGCTGGGTGCAGAGAATTATGGGTAATTAAGACTGCGGAAAGCAGCAGACTCCATCAGCACTGTCTTTCCAGTCCTCAGAAAGAACAGTTTCACATTTCCTCATTCTCCCCAGCTATTAAAAATAAACCAAATACAAAAATCAGAGAGTTACCTGGAGAAAAGCAGGTCTCTAATCCTCTCCACAGGCATGGAGAGGACCTGAGGATGCTTTACCTCCACAGCTTTGTTACTGCACCAGGAACTCTAGAGCAAGATAAACTCAGACTGAACCAGTAATATGTTGACAGTGTCTGAGCAAAAGCCCCCATGGTTCAGCCAGCTGGGATCAAACCCCAGCGCACTGGCCCTGAGCCCCAACTGTGTCCTTCACACTGGCCCCTCACTTTCATCCTTCAAGTACAAACATAGGCATTCTCCAATTTATGAAGGAAGTATTTAGTTTAAATTTCTTTCTGGAATGGACAATAGGATCCATACAATGGATAAAAACAAGATTTGGGTATGCCAAGATGACCAATGTTATTCTGGCAAATATGTGTGCATGGATATCTCTATCTATCTATCTGTCTGTCTGTCTATCTACTCACCTACCAAAGGATGCACTCTACCAAAAAGGCAAAGTCTGTAGACTGGATACCAACCCCTTGAATGAGAATCACAGTTATTATTATTTTATAATTTGAATCCAAATCTAATGCCTGATAAATTGCTTTTTAGAATTTGGAAAACATTTTGGTATTGTTTATACACACCTAACGCGACTGCCGCAGCACAGCTGACGCAGTGAGGGATAAACTCTTCTCTCGTTTCCAGGTGACACCGGATATGCACAGCCTGCCCTGGAACCATGGAACTCGGCAGCAAAGACTAAGCACCACTAATACCAAGCTGTGACTCTATTACTGGCATAATTACTGGCATGGTCTTATTCCACAGTAGATAAAATATCCAATAGTCTTGAAAACAAGATCTAGGTATCCCAAGATGTTCAATATTATTCTGGTAAATATGTGTGCATCAATATCTCTGTCTGTCTGTCTATCTATCCAGCCACCTGCTCCCTTGTCCACATGCCCTGTAAGTAATCAATCATAAGCATTCAAGGCTGTGAACTACCACTACTAGACCTCTTCTCTTCTGTATGTGTATTTTGAACACTTGTCCACTCACATTTAAAAATAAACTATGAGATGTCTGACTACTGGGACTGAGTGGACATGACGTAAATACTGTAGGACAGCCTGTCTGCCTGTCTTCGAACCTCCCTGTTCTTCCTGATAATGGTGTCATGAAGAGACATGAGATCATCCCTCTCCTGCACCATCATTTAGTCCATGTTCCTCTGGGGTGAATGGCTTCACTGAAGCACACACAGTTCTCTCACCTGGTTCTTTCCCAGGTCTAGACAGGATGCACCTGCACTGCTTAGTTTCTGCCCTAGTTTCAGACGAAGGCTGCCATGGACGCCCTTTCGTGGCAGGCCTACCCAAAGATGCACTGAAGGGAAGCCGGACCTTGAACACAGCACTGGGAAAAGTGGGGTTTGTGTGAAAGACTGGTTGAATTCAGACAGAACAGAGTCATAGAAAGCAGGGCGTACACCTTGAGGAGGAAGTTAAGGCACAGATGCTGGCTGCACATTAACATCTGCATAAATTAGACCAGGAAGAATTGTAATTCTTATTTTGCATCAAGTAATACTCCATTGGTATTTTGGTTTTGTTATTTTCAACTTTTATTTAAATTTTTATTATTTTATGTGTGTTTTGCATGCATGTATGTAAGTGCATCTGTGTCATGCTGTGACCACAGAGGCCAGAAGACAGCATCAGATCCCCTAGAACTAGAGTTACACACGGTTCTTAGTCACTGTCTGGGGGCCAGGAACCAAACCCTGACTCTGCATGAGCAGCCAGTGTTCTTAATCACTAGGCCATCTCTCAGGTCCCTAGAGTTTTGTTTTAATTGCAATATTTGATGATCACATCACTGGAATGGAATACTTCAAATTCTCATTTTGCCTGTCAGTAAACTTGAATTCAGAGACTATAAAGGGCTGGTCAAAGTCTTCAAAGCACAGCAGTGAGACCCGAGAAAGCCTATTCACACAGTTAACCAACTTGCAGCTAAAAAAAATAAATTTTCTTCTGTCACTTTAAAAAAATAACCCTATTATACCTTTAAAAGTGCAGAATAGGCAGAAAAAGATGATCAGTTACAAGAATAGTGAATATTTAAAAATAATTTAGTTTTTGCCAGGAGACTTCTAATTCATGGACAGCTTTCAAAGCTGTATTCCTATCAGTTTTACAGACAAGGAGACCAAGAATATGGGTTGGCCAGACAACTTTCCCAAGATCTGTCCGCCAGACCCAGTGGAGCGGGGACACAACTGGAGGCTCTGCTGCCTTCGCCCAAGTGTCATTCCATTCCCACTCGAGTGCACACTTCCTACAAGCATTCACATCAATTGTCCCATTTTCCTTACACAAAGGGCATTTAAAGTACTGCTACCATATACATAGCGAATCTACCACACGGAGAGCTGTGGATATATTTTATCTTTGTGAGTACCAACAGAAGCCGGAAATGGTAATGGACCGTTTGGAGTGAATTCTGTCCTTCCAAAATCCATGTCGGAACACTAATGCCCACGTGACTACAATGCAGATCAGTCTTCAAGGAGGCAAATAAGGTTAAAGGAGAGCAGGGATTGAGGGCTGCGGTCCAACGCTGGCATTATTACAGGAAGAGAGGCAGACACGGGGACCCAGGGCGTAGAGAGAAAGGCTCCCTGTGGGCCCCGGAGGGAGCCAGCCAGTCTCTGCCAAGCAGAGAGACAGTGGGAAACCAGTTCTTCTACTGCTCTATCTTAAGCTACAACTCTCCAAAACATGGTTCAGAGATGTCACAAGACTGGCCAGAACCTGCCAAGCACAGAAAGGAGACTGGAGGACACATACCAAGAAGCTACTAAGAACTAGAACTTCTGTTGCTTAAACCACCAGGTCTGTGACATTTGCTACTGCCAGACCCCTCCTCCCCCAACCCCAGTCACTAAGGCATTGAGCAATGAGATATATAATTGTATTTAAAACCAGGTAAGGGGCTCGGGCGATAGCTCAGTTGGTAAACATGTTTCCTGCCCAAGATGAAGAATTTATGAATCAATTTGACCCCAGGAACCTACATGGCGGGAGGAGAAAATTGACTCCCCAAGTTGTCCTTTGACCTCGGCACATGAGTACTCACAGACATGCACACATAACCTATAGATAACTAACTAAATAAATAGCTGTATAAAAAAAGAGTTCAGTCTGGAGGCTGGTTTCTGGAAGGATTATTTTCCCAGCCCCAGGGAAGAATTATTTAATCCCAATAGAATGCTACAAAAAATACTTCCAGAACAGGTGAATAAACTTTTGGCCATCCCAGTGCCCACTGAAATTCTTGCAGTAATTTCTGACAGGATCACGCCTTCACATATATTCATAATATTTCTTAAATATTAGGGCTGCTGCACTTGGCTAGAACACTTGGTGGCAAAACACTGAGGCGTACGGCCATGCAAGACACTGGTTTGCTTCCTAAGCCCTACTTTGTGCCTTTTAAGTTTTAAGACGCTGACCTAATTCCTGAGTCTTTCCTCTTGGTAGCTGAAGCTGACTGTTCATCAGAGATTTGAATCTGGTGGTGGGGCAGTGCTGTCTGTTCACTCAATTCCCATTACCCTTGATGTTGTTCGTAAAGTTCACAGGATGAACTACAGTTTGAGTTATCTCACCAAACCTTCCGGATCAAAGGAGATAAAATGCACATTTTAACACCAGGCCCACTTGTTCCCACAAAGGGAAAAACCTGGCTCGATGTGGACTCCATTTTTTAGGAAGTACAACTTACTTAATTTATAAAACTTTGAAGAATAGGTGCCATGATTTACGGACAATTTACTTGCTGGAGATTTGCTTGAACTATGATTTTACACTGAGTGATTTTCCTAATCTGTGCTCTAGCCTGTCAATTTTGTTGTCCATTCTAACAAGAAGCATACTCACTGATGCATAATAATACCAGGTTGGAGGATATGAATAGACTTCACATCCTTGGGGAAAAACTGTTCTTCAAATGCATCATTTCCATAGAAGTGTTAACTTATTTCCCCCCAGACCTGGGATAAACAGCTGATAGTTATTTTAAAGTTTGCTTGAGAACCATATAATTCTATCTTTCTGAAGACTGTATTCATTACCAGTTGTTTGGTGCACACCTTTTCATACTAATAAACCCATGTGTGACTCCTTTGTACCTTAGGTGGAGCTTTGGCATTTGGCTGTAAAAATGGATTTTGACACATTTTTAACAGGTGTATAATTCAAAGGAAATTGAGCTTTTACAGAGAGTTCCTCCCTTTGAGATGCATAATTGCAGGATTGCTGACCACTGTTAGATGCACTGTGACATGGGGATGGATGGGTAGGCTATGACAGAACCACGGCTTTGAAAATTCATGAGCTGTAGAATTCATACATCTGCACTGAAGTCTCAACAAGGTTGCACAAGACAATGCAACTTCCTGAAAGAAGGAGAACTTTAAGAGCTCAGAAGCTCCTTCAAGAAGATGTGGTCCAGTGTGCTCCATGGAAATTGCTCGTCCGAATTGAGGACTATCAACAGGTGCTATCATCTTCAAGAAGATATGGACCAGTGTGCTCCATGGAAATAGTTCGCTCGAATTGAGGACTATCAGTAGGTGCCATCAATTAGTCCTTAGTTTTCTTAAATGACTTACCTACAAATACCAGCTTGGAATAACAGTTTTTAAATTTTATTATGTTTCCTTATGTAATTTGGGGCGGGGGTGTTTTCTGCCACAGGACTCTTGTGGAGGTCAGGTGACAACATGTGGGAGTTGGCTCTCTCTGTCCACCACGTAGGTCTCTAAGCTGATCATCAACTACCTTTACTCACTGAGCCAAATTGTCAGCCTTATTTGCAATGCTTCTGTAGGATTCGCTGGATGTCAGTATCTATGGATATCTAAGTATTACCTGACATGTACGACACGTGTGTTGTCATATCATGTTAGTGTATAATTAAAAGCTTAAAGAGGGAGTAAACCAATAAATGGTTGGTTTTAACATTTTGAAATAATTAGTTTGCTGGAAAAATTACATTTTCTAATAGAGAATCCTTCATATTATAACTGGCAATTAAATAACTAGTCCAAGTCAATTCATTGATACCATGTTTCACTGAAGTCAGGTTAGTGTGAAAACTGTTTGTCATAAGAAGAAATCCCCATTAAGCCTTTTCATGCAGTATTACATAGACATCGTAAGCCCGAGTTCCCATTTGTGTCCATTTCTCATGCACACACAAACCTACACCTGCCTGCCTTTCTTCTGTAGCTTCTTCTCTCTATGTCCAGTACATCCCTAAGTCCTCATAGAAGCAATGCCTAGAGGCAAGAGAAACAGAGTCCAGCTGCCATGAACTGACTTGTGTCTGCCATGGAGGGCTGTTGCAGTAACACTGACGTTGCTTCCGTTACGGCTTTCCCCTGTTCACACAGGTGAGGATTCCTATGCCCAACAGTGACCTGATCATCTTAGAATTCTATCTCTGCATTTCCATGTGCAGCTCAACAATTTTGACAAAATAGTTCCCTTCTACATAGGTATTCAAGTCCTTGAAGTTATATAAGCTCAAATACATTTATCTCTATTGTTCAGGCAGGAAACCTAGCTTTTTATTAATGTTTCATGACTTATATGTGATTCTTGTTAGCAATGTAAGATTTATTTTTTTTCATCATCTATAGCCTAGAATAATTAATAGTGAATCTCATGTTGAATCTGTCATTTTAATATTTTTTAATTTCATGGAAAATGAAAATTTACTGAGATTTATAATATATATTGCAAAATTCCATAAACTTTGAAAGCTGATTCTCAAATTACTCTTTTGTCTATAATATATATAGGAAATTAGATTACATTAATTAAATTGGCTTCAAGATTTCTGGAGGTCTCCAGTAACTTTTGTAATTATAGCTTAATGTTTTTTTCTTACAAAATTGAAATTTCTTTCCTAATGGCTGTTTCTTGCACTTGCTCTCTGTTCTCCCCAAAGAGCAACAGGACTCTCCTTCCAAGTCCTGTCAACATCAACTATCAGGCCTGACTTGGCCAAAATGGTTTTTGGTTTAACACTTCAATTTCCTGTGCTTTGATTTCATTGTTTTTACAGTGGAAGTCTGGAAGGCAATAAAGAAAGAAAAAGCTTTATTTATGAAGTAGTAGAAAATGCGTTCTCTAAAATCAACACCTAAGTATGCAGTTTGGAACACTAACATATGAGGTATGCTTCATTATGTTCCATGCCACCGTGAAGTTAAAACCCAAACTATGTCTGGAGATTTGATCTCCACTGTCCATATTCCTGATCCCACAGGACCAAAGAGTGACACATAGCACGTCACACAGACACAAGTGTCAATATGTTTGCTTCACCATTTATGATCTTCAGAGGTTATTAAATAAACAAACCAAACCTGACAAAAACAAGTTATGTGACAGCACAGTATAAATTAACATGTCTTGGAGTTGAGAAGATGGTTTAGTAGTTAGGAGCACAGCTCCTGCAGTGGACCCTAGTTCAGTTCCCAGCACCACATCGTGGCTCAAAACCCTGTAACCCCTGTTCCAGGGCATCCATTGCCCACTTCTGGCCTTGGTGGGTATCACACACGTGTTGTGTATATACAGATACACAGATAAAACACTCATACATATGAAATGAAAGTAAACGAATTAAAAATTAGCTCACCTCAAAGAATGCCATTTACTTATAATTAAATATATGATGTATTTACACATAAAATGTCTGTTTTCATATTATATAGATTATTCCTCCCTGTGATTTCTGGGACCCATAATTGTCAATAAAGAATCACTCTTGTAAATTTCACATATATAACCTCAGATTAAGTGAAACATTCCTGTTAACTAGTTGGGAGAAGAAAACTTGATTTAAAAAGACCCTGTTCTTAGGTCCACATTCTCCCGGTGACATGAGAAATGGTTGGAGATGATAAAGCTACAGTAAGCTTGACTTTGTTTTCAGAGGTGTAAAATCTAGGATTATACTTACAGAAGAAATAAAAATGTATATTTCATATATGCTGAATGCCACATTAAATTGAATCGAAGAAACAACCTTTATATTGAAAATCTCATTCTAAAAATTTAACCAGTTATCAACAAGAATGAATGGTTAGAAAATACTAGAGACAAGTTTGAAGAAATGGTGGGAATTGTTGCAAGATCCAGGGGAAGGATGCAAGGCTGTAGAAGGTGGAGAAGAGGTAACATATGAAGAGGCTGTAGATGGTTTCCACAGTTGTTAGCAAATCATTAACTCATATGTTCAAGAGGCACATACAGACATACAATGCACACTAAGTTCCAGCCTTGTAGAACTACTAGTGTTTTAATAAACATAGGATTTTAGAACCACCAAAAGAAAACAGCACCTGCAATAAGGACAAGAGAGCATCATGCTCACTACAAGGCTCAGAGGCACCAATATTTACTAAATACGCCAAAAAAGCCTGACCCAGTGAACAAAGTCCACAGTCCAGAGTGTGAGCTTAGAACGTCTGCCAAGCAAAGCTGACATAAAGATTCAAATTGAAAGAATTCAACATAAAATGTTTTCAGTTAAAAAACTACAGAAGGATGATCTTCACCGAAAAAGGAAACAATTCCAAAATGCGATTGGTCTTTCCATGTGCAGTGTGAATAAAGGACTCCTGCAGAGTCGGCACATCACATCATGTTCCCTGTGTACTTTTTACCACATCAGAGCCATGGAACAGGTCTAGAAATCCATCACTAGATAAATGGATCAGGAAGTGCTGCTCACATAAACAGTGGGGTTATTCAGCTCTAAATAAATGACTGATGGCATCTGCTGGGAAAGGGGGGGCAGCGGTTTCTCCATGGAAGATGAACTGTTCGGAGCTTGAGTATCTCCTAAAGGCTTATAAACTGAGGGCTTGGTGCTCATGTGCAGTCGCACATGCTGCTCCTTCAGTAGGAGGGTAGGGGCATGCTCTCAACGGGAACACAGGCTCGTCCCTTTCTCTTCCTACCATGTTTCTTGGGCCCGGAGGGAACTGGGGCTTACTGGTCTGGAAGAATCTCTAAGGCCAGTACCCAGAGTCTCCTCATCTTGGTAAATTTCAAAACTGTGAGCTAACGAAATCTTTCTTCTTACAAGTTAATTGTTTCTAGTATTTGGTTATAATAATGTAAAGCTGATGACTACAGGGGGAAGTTGTGATTTTCACAGCCATTCTTTCCAAATGATGTGGTACCCTATGTTACCCACTAGAAGTGAATAAGCACCATATTATTAGTTATTACATAATTATGGGTTCTCCCAAGGTAAGTTTTATTTTCACTTAATTTTTTACTTTCAAATTAGCTTCTGATATAGGATGCAACTTACTACAGACAGATTAGCATTCCCACATTGCAAAGTTCTACAGAATAGATTTCTCCATTTGAGGCTTCTTATATTTTATACTAAATTTATGATTTTCTTGAAAGTGTTTCTTATTCTCATATCTTCATTTATTTTCCTGTCCTTGAGACAAAGTAATCTGACAAAAGCACTTCAAGGAAGAACAGACTTCTTTTGGCTCACAGTTCTGGAATGATCCATCACTGCAGGGAAGTCAATGCTTGACGTACCCGGCCACATCACATTCACACTCAGGAAGGGAAAACCCATTAGTGCTGAAGCCGCTCTCTCTTCCCCCAATTTCTATATTCAAAAGCTTGGCCCATGGAATGCTCCACCCTACATCAGTTAACCCAATGGAGATAATGCCAGTGACAGAAGAGCACGGCACAATGGCCCCAGGACCAAGAAACATCTACTTCTGGACTGACATCTGTGGCTAACTGTGAAATCATCCCTCACATGTGCCAGAACACTTGTCTCCTAGGTGATTCTGGATTCCATCAAGTTGACAATTAACATTATCTATCACTCTTCTTGATGATTTCAATTTAGGTAAGAGGTATCTATAATGTATGTTTTGTTGTGGGGTGTTTCATCAGAGCAGACCACTCAGACAGGAGACATTGCCAAAAGAAAGTCTTTAATAGTTAGCTGACGACTACACTGGGTATATTTGTTCCAAGTGTAGCACAGGTCTTTCTCAAAGTCAGTCTTATATACAGGAGGAAAAGAAAAACTAAAACATATCTAGGGGTAGCGAGACAGCCAGAGAGAACAGAAACCATAAATCCTGCATTAGCCACGATAACTAGGTGCGTGTTGTCCTGCTCTCAAAACCATTGACCAAACTTTTTCACTTCCACACTTTGAGTTGACTGCTTCCCCTTTAACTACTTAACTACTGGGTTTAGCTAGGACATGCCCTAGCTGTGATTGGACTTGAGGTGCCGCACCACAACCTTGCCTGAAACTGCAGCTTTAATTTCATCTCCATAGGACTCACATGTACTTCACCACTGAATGTGCTGATATCTTTCTCTTTGTTAAAATGTTAGATAGTCTTGGAAATATTACCATAGCTTAGGCTATCAAACACAGAGAGAGGCAGAGTCAATATTTATTTTTAAAAACTAGAGGCCCCTGTGATCACAAACGAAGCCGAGGAATTGTCTAGGGGGACAATGCGTTTTGAGGATTTAGAAACCCTTGAAGGAAGGTTGCGCCCCGGCTCTGTTTAAAAGCCTGCTTTTCTACTTCAGGACTGAGGTGTTGAAACAGAAATGGGGACCACATCTGGCCTGGCAGAAATGAGGGGCCCTAAAGTGACACTGGTGTCTCTCAGTCTGTTTAGCAGGCCAAACAATGGGTGCCAGGGAGGTGGAACCTTCCCCAGGAATCCCCCAGTGGCAGAAGGCAAAGGCTCCAGCCTGAGGGACACCTGTCTCTCACACAGAGGCTTCACACAGTCTAACCGCTTCTCAGCCCATCCCAGCAGAGGAGACAGAAGCCGGAAGGAGGATGGTGGTGCTCAGGGCCACACTTTGACCAGGACTGCACGGACTGTCAACCCTGCCCTCTATTTGAACACCAGGCTCTCCTCAGGATCTTGAGATGGACTTGAGGGTTATCACTGGAGCTCCTTGCTCCATGTTCCAATGTGGCCATGTTGAATAAATTTCCTTTATTCAGCTTTTCACTTTAAAATGAACTCTTGCCATAGAACAAGTCGATCCAGTGAAGTAGACTATATTAACTTAAATTCTGTCATGCTAAAACAAAGCTTAATGCACACAAAGAGAACATTAAGACTGTACACTGGGACTTAAGCAGTTAATATATACACTGTGTCTTTTCTCTGTGTTTCAAAATAACAAGAATTTTGAGCTTTGAAGCATGATTTTTGAAATTACTCCAGTAATGTCAAGCTGTGAGTCTTGTATGCTCATCTGCATATCCTAATTTTCATCCAAATTTTTATGGTGCTGACCATCTGGATGGAAGAATGTCATTGCTGACCACCCCAGGTCCTTTGTATAGAAGCTAATGTTATGTCAGGCACTGAAAAATATGTATTTCTGTTGAGCCTTAGTAAGAGCCCTTCGCTGAGAACAAGAGTAGAAATGCTTAGGCAATTTAGGGTAAAAAGACCCCAAAAAAAGGGACCAGTTTCTCTCCTGGTTAAGAGCTAGACGTTTCCTTGCACCAACCAAAATAACTTGTCCCTACCTGAAGCCAGAGAGGCCAGAAGTGCCTAAGCCCAAGATATCCTTCCTTCTACCATAGCTAGAGGCTGGGGGTCAGTATGAGGGTCTGTTTTTTTTTTTTTTTTTTTCATCCTTACCTCTTTTCCCTAAAGGAGTAGTCTGTTCTTAGGGGTCATACTATGGACGTGACCAGGACCTCCAGGTACCTGGACACTTGGAATGAGAACTGGACTGACCAGCTCATCTCTTCTCCCCTCCACCCTCCACTAAAGCTTTATTAACTCTGGAGCAGTGAAACATAATGGAATCCCATTCCCCACTCTCGAGGACTCCTTCTGCTGCAAATGAGCTCTGCCTTCTTTCTTTCTCCGAAGCTCTCTATAAGAAAGTATTCCTTTTCAAAGCTCACCCTTTGTGGTCTGTGAATCTCATTCTTCAAATTCTTGAGAAAAAAACCTAAAAGCCTCTGTCTTGGGGAGGCTCTGGTGGGTGTTGAGTTTCCAGGACTGTAGCATCTCAAGCTAAACAGAGCAGACCAGAGAAAGGCCCCAACTCTCCCAAAGACACCCCAGCATGGCTGTATCAGTTTCTCACTCTGCAGGAAGCAGGGGTATGCCTGGGTCTGCTCTATAAGGAATTAAGTCTTTCTATATTTAATTACATCAACTGATTGAACGTGAGCAATAGTTCTTGGCGACGAAGAAAATTAGAGAGATTGGAGTCAGAGTGCTTGCATTTGGTTTGGGATATGTCATTTTTCCTTATCGATTTTGATTTTGTAAACATCTAATTTCCTGAATTCCTGGTCTTCCACTTCTAAGTGGGGAAATAAATAGTTACAGTGACTGTTTTACAGAGCACAAGCAGAGAACGTTGTACACAAAGAAATTATTCCAAAGTGGGTATGGATGATATCTCAACTTTGACAAGCGCACACGTTGACTTAATCTTGGGTCTGACATACATGCCCTTATTTAAGTGGTCACATAATTTAAGCAAGAGTAATGTACAAACAAGAATAGCTATACAACTTAGGAGTGGCACAAGAATAATTCATTTACAATTACTTAAAGATGAAATATATAGTTAATTAAGGGTGAAATATATCATAACCTACTAGTTGATTCAAGCCAATACCCATTTACAGTCTTTATTTTAAATTCCTGGTCAAGCACATTGGGTCTCTTGGGACATTCACTTGTTACAAGGTCTGAATCAAAAAATACAGAGAAAAATTTTCCCATCGCTCCCTGAGAGAGAAAGACTGCAGGTGCCTTCCAGAGACTGCAGACGTCACAAGGCAGACTGCACTCTTCCCCGTGAAAAACATCAGACGACACAGTGGGAGTCACTGGTGAGCATTGCCTGAGTGTGTATTCACCAAGGATCTTTGACTCTCTCTGTTGTCCATCCAGACCCCTAGTCACATTTCTAGGTGGACGGGACTAACAAAGCTTACACAGAGCATCTCCATAACCTGGATCTCTGTCTTCCAAGTCTTTGTTCTTTTGATGTTTTAGACAGACATATTGATTCATCTCCTGCATGCTGGATTGTTGTGACATAGTTAGGACAGAATATCAGCTACAAGAACAGCCACTCAGGGCGTTATTACAACTCACCTCACAAGCAGTATTGACAGAGCAGGACTGTCTCTCCAATGGGAGACGTAAGGACATAGTGGCCCAAGCTCGTGGAAATGCTATAACTATCACGTTTGGTGACACTAACACTTAAGAAATAGTCTATATTAAAAAGGCTTACTCTAGTCCTTAAAGAGAAAGACCTGGAGAAAACAGCTTGTACAAGATGATCCAGTATATAAATAAACCATGTCAAGCAAGCTGGACCAAACCTCTGTCAGCAGAGGAAACCCTAATCTGAATTGAAGATTAAATCTAGAAAAGTCTGCATGCTGATCAGCTGATTAGAACTTCAGTGATTGTGGAGAGTCTGAATATTGCAGGCCCAGAGCCTAATTACCATTCATCTTGGGCTATCTCTAGCCTAAATTGCCAAACTTTGCCCAAAGCTCTTTCTGACTTAACATCCTGTGACTAATAGATTAAAACTTTTTTGAAATAAATGAAATTAAAGCCCTGCCTATCACCAACCGAAAGGCCGAGTATCAGCAGACTGTCTGAGGCCTAGCTGAAATCTCTCTTTCTGCAACTGCCCCATGAAGCTTCTGCCAATGTACCTGAAAATTACCCTAATTCATGCTTCTCTTTGTTCTGCTGCTTTAAAAACTGTCCTGAGACTGCTTTCACATTGGAATGCTGAATTTAGGGCGGCCTAATCTGGGCCATGGTCACTCCTATCTGGCCTCATATCTGGCTTCGGCATAAACTTCCCTTCTTTGAGGTGACGGTTGTGCATTTATGGTGACAAGATGGAAAAAGGGGGAATGGATCTCCCTCCCAAACTGCAGGGTCGAGCCTCACGGACTAGACACCAGTCCACGAACCAGGAAATTCTGTGTCACGTGTGGCTCCTCATTCAGGCAACTCTCCAAACCAGTGCATCCCAAGAAGCACTCATTGCCCGCGGCCTTTCCAGGCGAGGTCTCTCACAAGTGACTGTGTTAACTTCCTATCCCTTACAAATGGTCTCCACCCATATTATCAGAGCTCAGTGCAAAGGCAGAGGACTTTGGCGAGTGCATCATGCCCAGTTCCACCATAAAAATAAGTTTAGTTTTCTGTCAACATTAGTTATCCATTTTCCACATGATCCAGGCCAATCTAACCTAGTGTTCTGAGAAATGACTCCAGTGACTGGTTTTACTCAAGCCGTGTTATCACAGTAGTCAGAGATGGTTATGAAATCATCTTGTTTATAGACTACTTTGTGCCCTGGGAAGGAATATCCATCCACATCCTCAGTGCCCCCAGCAAGAAGCAGAATGTCAGTACTAGAGCCAGGAAGAGTCCTCATGTTCCCATTTTACCTGATAATTGACAAGCTGAGTGGTTAGGTCAGGGCTCCTGAAGTTTGTGGTTCCTTAAATGGCACCAGAACACAGTGGTTTCCAAGTGCTTTCTCCAGGAAATGCTCAGCTCAGGGGGAAAGTCCCCACTCTGCTGCTCCATCTCACAACCCCCACTCTCCGCACGTCACAGGTCCCCGGACGTGTTGTCTCACCCCTATTAAAGACAGTCTTTTATCGACCTAGTCTGACACTTGAAGGTAAATGGCCTGTGAGTGTACCTGAAAAGCCCTTGGCCTCCAGGACAGAGCTCCCCAAGCTGAGTGTTAGGAGAATGTTGGTGTCACTACATGATCCGTGCCCTTGAAAGAGACCCCAGAAACTTAGTCCACCAAGGTGGACTCAGCAACCATGAACCAGAAATCAAGCTCTCACTAGAAACTCTGTTGCTACCTTAAGCTTGGACTTCTTGTTGTCAAAAACAGAAAAATGTTTATTTTTTTATAGCTGCATAGTTCATTATATTTTGGCCTAGAATCCCCATTAGACTAGAATAGACATCTGACCTCTCCGCTAATTTCCTATCTCAAGCTCTGGACTGAACGATACCATAGGTAACCGAGTTTTCCACATAATCACCTTACCATGCCAGACATGAGGATTTCATGAATTCTGTAGTTGTGAGTCAGAGATCTACCATAACAAAACAAAATCTCTTTATGAATACACACACATGTGTAAAGACAAGTGTCTAGGACACATGTAGACAGAGAGTAGAAGATACACAGATGATGTATAATAGATGAAAACATAGGTAGATGGATAGAAGATGGATAATTGGACAGAAGGATTGATGACTGATAGATAGTGAAAGATCATAGAGCGCAGACAGGTGATAAATAGGTAGATAGATGAAGTATAGATAGATGGGTGGTTATAGATGATTGAGAGATGAGAGGTATGCATTTATTGATGGTTAACACATAGATGATTAATTGACATATAGATGGTTGATGGGCAATGTCAGGTTTTTGATAGATAATATAAGACACACAGATAACAGATCCCCTGATTTCTAATTACTAGAAATCCTGGCTAACAGCACAACCTGGTTTGACAACAAAATCTAGGAGAACTGCTGTTTCAGGCCCAGACACTGTGAATCAAAGGCACCTCTCCCCCTCTCTCTGCACAGACCCCGAGCATGATAGATGTGTGCTATTGAAATGGCTACACACTGGTCACTGAGCTGTCTGCCGTGTGTTGAGGATGGGGCAGGATGGAGTGAAACCCTGGAGTCTTCCTTCCCTTGCAGCAGACCTCAGACTCACTGCATCACACCATCCCTGCACCGCAGGAAACTTCACCTGATTACTACGCCAGTGGGAGCAGAGAAGTAGCAATTAGGCCCTTGTCCCAGTGATCAAAAGCTCACATGAGTATGTTTGGCTGGCTGGTTTTTTTTAGGATACAGGCCAGCATAATATGTAAGGATAAATATTTCCTATTTAAAAACTAAGTTAAAAAGCAAAGGAAGAACTACCCACTGAGAAGTGCGAAATTCTTAATTTGGAAAACAAAATAATATCCATTTCCATGTATTTCATATTTGGTACTCAGTTGGCACAGATATATGCAAGATGGATCATTTGTGAGTTACTGCAGAAATGATCAAATGTATTCAAATCAATTTTCTTTTAAATTGAGAAGAATGAAGGAGAAATGACCAATCCCTCTCTCTATAACCTCCTGCTACATAAATGAAAATCCTAAATTCTGCTTCAAATAATAACTGATATTTGTATGTTTAACTATGCTTCTTGGTGGTCTTCAAATTAAAATACCTTAAAATCCCAAGATTTGACTTGTACCATAATGAATAAATATCTCACAATATCTACCGTAAGTCCTTTCACAGAAGAGAAAATATTCTTTTTTTTCCATTTCTATAAGGAGATGAGATCTGGACAGAACTGGTACATGAGATCCTACTGGCACACTGGCCAAGAGCATGCCCTGTGCACTCAGCCACAGGCAAATTCAATGGAGAAAGTACCTCAGCTGAGGTTCCCTCTACCCAGGCATGTCAAGTTGTCAATGGAAGCTGTCCAGCACAGCTCCTAACTCCTGATTCTTCAGATGATGATAAGGAATGACATTTAAAAAAGAAAGAATAGTGCAGTTAGTGTTATCTTCCATTACTGCAATAAGGACTTGGAGCAATCAACCTGTAAGCACAGGTCTGTTTGACCTCACAGTTTTGGAGTCTGTGGCCCATGGCAGGATGGGGCTGTCCTCTGGCCTACAGTCAGGTAGCACATCAAATTGCAGACATCTGGCAGAGTGATTGCAAACTCTTCATAAAGATGTAGTCATAGGTTACCACCACGGCCTCAAAGCACACCCCCCCACCCCATCTAAACCCCAAACATCTGCTTTCAGGCCCCAGTTCTCATAATTTGAAACACATGGAACTCTGGGAGTCACTCCCAGCCTAAATTACAGTCATGTTGCTGTGATTCAAATGTGATGAATATGTTCATTTCTGTGACATAGGTTGCTTATAATCTTCTGTGTCCCTGTAAAGACTTTGATGTCATCTTCAACCAGGATTCCATCTTGGCTAAGGGGTCATGGCTGGGGACACTAGTGTGCAGACGACGGGGGTTAGGATGCCCAGCACCCGTGCTCAAGCCAGGCAAAGTGTCTGTACCTCAGTGCTGGGGACTCAGACAGGAGGAACCCCGGGGCTCATCAGGAAGTATAGTAAATTGGTGATTTTCTGGTTCAGTGAGTCACCTTGTATCAAGATCAAAGATGGAGAGTGATGGAAGAAGACATGTGACATGGACCCCTGGCTTCTACATGAGCAGACGCCTGCACAAACACGTATGTATACCTGTCTGGCCTCTACCTAAGTACACACTTGCACAAACACACACATACTCACACCCTGTTGGTTACCTGAGGACACAGAGGAAGGAAACTGGAGCCGTGGCCGCTCGGTCTGTGCAGCAGCCTCATTTCCTCAGTGGCACTCCGCACTTTACTCTCTGACAAGAACGAACACTGACATTGCTTTCATGTTCAAAAAGGAATCAAATGGCTCAGACTGCAGGGGACTTGATTCTAATTTAGTGCCACGTTACACTGTCATATAACATATGGCCTCATTAAATGTGTTCTTAACCAATTTTTACTTTAATTTCAAGCCTATCTTCCCTCATGGACAAAATAAATGGCAACCAAAATCAAAGGATTTAAGTGTAAGCTTGAACACTGGGGTAACAAGCGGTAGAAGGCCTGTGTTTCCACAGGGACGTCTGAGCCTTTGCATCATTATAATAATCAGTTCCACAGAAACACAGAATATGCTATGGGTTTTAGTATTTGAAATGTGAACTAAAATTGATTAAAATATCAATAGTCCATTATTTACATTTCTGGGTCAATATTTCTGTATTGTAGAAACAACTTGACCATGTCACTTCTCCCGTGCTCTTCCTTACAACTAAAAGAGTTTGGATGCATTGGAAATCAAGAAACAAATCTTTCAAAATGGTGGACTATAAGTTTCCCTAAAAATATACTAATGATTAACTATATAATTAACTACTAGAATCATAAGGGATTAAGTTGACTTTGTCCAGTTTTATTTTCATAGTACTGAGTGCTTGGTAACTGGGCCACAGTCCTATATACCCCTTTCTCTCCACATGCACAAGGTCCCTGAGCCAGCTGTCAATCAAGAACTGGCCCAGCCCTCTCACGGGATGCACTCTTGGTATAGGGTGGGTTTCGCAAGTTGTATGATCCATAATCCCAGTATTCACATGTGGCCTAACCACAGAGGGGCTTTGCTCTCCTGGGCTCCCCTGTCTCTGCTCCTTCCTGGCTTACACTCACTGCAACTAACTGTGTAACAGCGTTGTCTTTTCTAGAATTATCACTGGATCCTGCAGTTGGTCTCTCAGCATTACTAGGCTTTCCATTTACCCATCTGGTGGGTTTTCAGCCATTAGATCTGAAAGGAGCTGCCTGGCCTCTACTGTTCCACAGAAAAGTTCTGACCCTTCAGCCCAGAGAGCTCATCGAGTGCTGGTGGACAAGTGATCGGGCGTGCCCCCAACCAGTCAGGACTCCGTAAATCTCACCTTTTATTCAGGCCTCTCTGGATTTCCCGTAAAAATATAAAATTCTTAACCTTATAATCCTCAAATCTTTTTCTCAATAATTTGAGTTCATGTGTTGCTAGGATTACAGAGTCATAAAGTCACACATTTGGGAAACCATTCTAGGAAAAGGCATTCTATTAGGAGAGAACAAGGCTAAATCAAGAACTTTCTAGATTGGCCTGAACATTGCCAGGCAAAATGACAGTGAGAGAATCTGGACTGACCAAACACTTGGAGATCAAGTTTTCACTGGCAGAGCCCACTAAAGACTAAAGATTTGGGCTGACTGCCTGCGCAAAGCGGTACACACAGAAACTGTCAGTAGACTATATCAGATTGTGTTGTTATCAGGGTGCTTTAACAAACACAACATATCCAACTATGTAATCCATGCATGATGTTTCATTATGGGTGTGTGCACGTAGTCACAGTTTTATAGGGGAATGGAAAGGCAGAGATTAGGCTTCCTTAGAAAGGTGTCAGGGGTTGTCTCTCAAGGAAAATGACACTCCCATAAAGTTTGAAGAAACTTTAGATCTTACTCCTGGATTAAGACTGCTGTTTGGGTTGGGGCTAGAATATGTTTTACTGTAGTCAATTACTGAAGGGCTGCATAGTTCATAGTGTTTGAAAATTAGGTTTTAAAACAATTTCCTCTTACTCATCTGAGTCTCAGGCTTTAGGAAATGTTTTTCACAATTTTTCAGCTCAACCCATTTTGTTTCTGAGCTATGTTACCTATGAGACTGTAATCTATCACCACCAAGGTCCATCCCTAAAATGCGAAGTTTCCCCCAAATCTGATTCCTGGAAGTAGGAGTTCAGTGGCCAAGGCCAGTGTTTGTGGGAGGACATCTGTAAGTCCACCCAATGATTTCTCACAAACCTCCTATGCAAAGAGGCATATACAAGCGACATTTACCATAATTCTGAGATTGAATTGAAAATACTTGATTTATAGTTAAAATATAACATCAAATTGTGACTAACCATCGCAACAGGATCTGTTAATGTGCCCATCTGTAGCAAGCACCGAAGTTAGACAAGTTGTCAGAGTAAATGACTTCATTACAGAATAGCCTTGGACGAGGAGGGGCATAGAACAGACATCATGTCCAGATAACGATATTTAGAACAAGAAGTTATTAAACACCACAAAGTGTTTTAGATGTTTTCAGCATGATTTTAACTAGTTTAACTAGTTAATGAAAAATAAGATATTTGAGAAAAGAAATCTTACAGAAAAAAAAAATGACCTGTTTGAAATTCATAGGGTAAAGTTAATCCTTTAGGACGTTTGTTTGATTCCTAACTTAAATCTCTTATTCCTGGCTCTTTGTGTCCATTGACAAAAAAATTGCAACTTTTACTCATGCCTCTTATCTATTCAATCACTCCTGCTCTTTCTTAAAATTCCTTCTGTTTAATTATTACCTGTGTCCACTTGGATTGCTTTAAATATTTTCCCAGCCTGAAGACACATGATTAAATTATAGACTATTAAATATTTGTAACTAATTATCCAAGTGATTACTTTTAAATTTGGTTGAGATAGGAAACACTGAATTATATCTAACCTTGGGGACTTGTGCTGTGAAGGTTCTCCTAATTTCTTAAATAGAAAAATGATTACTATTACATTTTGTGGCCATTTTAATCACATAATTGGTCAAATTGGAAGTTAATGCTGGGTTGACTATAAAACCAACAGCCTGCTGTTAGATTTTTAACTTCTATCAAAAACTAGATAGAGCGGTAAAACAATGAGTTCAAAGCCAGTCTGAGCTACAGAGTGAGTTCCAGACATGTCTGGGCTACACAGAAAGATCTTGACTCAAAAATACTCAAAGAAGAAGGAACAGAAAGAGAAGGAGAAAGAGGAAGAGGAAGAGGAAGAGGAAGAGGAGGAGGAGAAAGAGGAAGAAGAGGAAGAGCTGGAAGAGGAGGAGGAGGAGTAAGTGGAAAAGGAGGAGGACTTATTTAAACATGCCTAAGAACAATGTCCTTGGAAATTCCAACCCTCACCCAGGATGTTGGCACACAGTTTTTCAGCCACACAGTGACCATTGTGTTAATAGAATACTCAAAGCTGATGCTCAAAGAGCTATTTTGTCTCTGAGGCCAGAAAGGATCTAAAGCAAGAGGCATGTATATATTCCAATTTTAGTTTGTTGAAGTTTCTGAACCTAAAAAGAACTTCCATTATGGAAACTGTGGATAATGTGGTGAGGGCTTATTATGTAATTAATATTCAGGGGACTCTACAAGTTAATTTAGATCTGAATTTACAAGATTTACCTCTAACCCACATATTGACAGAAGAGGCTCTTTAATTTTATGAGTCCAAGAAACCCATCTAAGTGTCTAATTCTTTTCTTCATTGCCTTTAATTAAAATAACTCCAGGATCATGCACTTGATAATTTGGATGATTTTTTAACAGGAAGCAAGTCTGCTCACTGAACACATTGGCTTAACTTGCTTGATGACAAACCTCTATTCATGAGAATTAAAATGAGCAAGTTCTCAGCAGGCCGTGGGCCCAATCCAGAGTCGTGGCATGTAGCTCCATTGCTTCTGAGGTAGAAAAGAGAGATGCAGGCCTCTGGACAAGCCTCTGATATGCTAACCTATCCTTAAATACTGGGTAATCCTTCTCAGGACCTACAAATAATGGTTTCAGTCAGGCTGTGGTATCTCTCTAGAAATGAAGACATGTGCCATGACTCAAGACACCAGGCCATACTTACATATTTAGAATAATTTGTTTCCATCTTCACCCACATTTGTCTCTGATGAAGGTGATGATGGTGATCATCATGACTCACAGACCTACGCATCAGATTGGGCCTCTTCCATATTCCTTTCTACTCTTCCTTCTCAGAAGTTGCACCTTCTCTATCTCTCCTTCCTCTCCTCATTGTCCCAGACTGTCATCCTGACTCTGAGCCTGAGGAACTCAGGGTATCCCAGCAGGGATGACTATGTAACCAGAGCAATAAACATGAATTCTCACTCCAGAGTTTTACTCAGAGTCACGGGAGCAGAGAGCACCCAGGAGCTGGCTCTGCTTTGTTGGAAGGTGACAAACACTGCACAGACTTCATAGAGGAAATTTAACTCTGTTCCTCCCAGAGATTGGGGGATGGTGTTGGTCTGGATGGACAGCTGGCAAAGTACAACAGATTGAGTAACTGAGACTTTTAAATGCATTTCCTCAAAGTTCAGGAGGCTGAGAAATATAAGTTTTCAGCAAAGTACCTCCTACCTCTTGCTGATGGCTGTTATCTTCCTATCCTCACATGACTTCTGTATGTGTATGAGTGTGTGTGTGTGTGTGTGTGTGTGTGAAAGAGAGACAGAGAGAGAGAGAGAAAGAGAGAGAACGTAAAGAGTGTGTTTAGGAGCACACTACTTCTATCAGGGTCGCACCACAGTGCCTTTTAACATTATTTCTTTATGAGCCCACATTCCAAACATGATCCCATTAAGAGCTAAAGCTTCAGCAGAAGAATTTGCAAAGATACTTTCAATATTTAATTTCACTGATGTAGAGTGTTGATCAGGGTGAGCAAATGAAGATCATTTAGAGAATGGACTCTGCAACACAAATTCATTGTCTCTAAGTAAGAGACACGAGAGTGTCCAGAGATGTCAGGGAACAAGAGCCAGGAAAGGAAGGAACCACATGGAGTGTGACTTCCAGCTGGGTGGCGAGCACCCCACAGCATGGTCCGATCACGCAGCACACCCAGCATGTCCAGCCAAGGTTCTTTCTCTCACAACCACCAAGTCTTTGGCTTGATGATCTTCAGTTCCTAACAACACCCCGAGAGGTGAGAAGGACACGTTTCCAGCTGTCCCTGAAATTGATCTAATTACTGATATTCCCCTCCTGAAATCAAAACAAAACAGGTCAAACAACTAAACAAAATAACACCACAAAGGGGTTGCTGTATAATCCTCATTCATCTAAGAATGCTGTACTCAATACAAGGGGCAAAATTCACGAGTGAAAAGCATCAGTTAAATTCCCCACTTTCAGTCCACAACAATCACATCAAGGACAGCTTTTCTCCACTTCTGAATGCGATGTGCAGTTTCCTCCGATCCCCTTTATTCCCACTCAGTCTTTAGTTTGCACTGTTTAAACGTCCTATGACACCACGTTTGTTCTTTAAAACAAATGACTCGAAGGTTGAAACGAAAAGCAAATTCTTAGAGTTATGAGTCCAACAATTTTATACCACATATTGTCTCAAAAATCCTTACCTAACTGGCTTTTGCTCCTCCCAGAGTTGGGTAAGAGCTTATTTCAAGTCCTATTACTATTCACTGTTTACAAGTGTGGAAAGCCAAGATTATTTTGTGGCCATTATGTTTTGTAATGTCAGGCATTTATTATTCTGAAAGCAAACTATATTTACATATGAAGACCTAATGAGATATGAGCACATCCTACACGGAGTTCTACTGGTAATGTGTTTTCCACCTAGAAAGATGTTTGGAAATGGAAATCTCATTAAGGACATTACTTATAAATCAGTATTTTACCAAGACCACAGCTTGGTTAGATCACATTTATAAATCTTGTCAGTAAATATTCTCAACCTAATGTTCAGATTTCTTAATGAGCTTGCAGAAGAAAGGCTTAGATAATTAGCATGCTGTTCAACCAGCACGCATTCCAGAATTTCCAGGATGGTAGACTTCTAGATTCAACCTAGAAAGGGAAGCAGAGGGTGGCTAATTCATTAATGAAAAAGAACTGGGCAATATAACAGACCGTGTAGAAGTCTGCTAGAAGTCGATAATCTAAGAAGTCAAATTGTCATGGATTTTGAATAATTTCATACATTTTCTTGGTATTTCATAATCAGTGGTTATTTCTCACTAAGTAACGAATCAGATCAGATATAGCAGCTTAAAATAGTCTTCCCTAGATCTTTCAAAACTCTCCTCATTCTCATAGCATGGAAAACTGATTTTAAAAACAAGTCTACAATGAATTTGTGATTGCAAACTATGGTAAAAGCTAAAAGGACAGTATCAGAACATTGTAAAACAGGGGCTGATTTGTGTATGAAGAAAAAAGAAGGTCAAGGATGTGAAGGAGTAATAGGCTGCTGGGGAGAGAGGAGGGGTCTTGTGCAACAGCCTTCAGTGGAGGCAAAGATGGGTGCTGCCATTTCTTTCTAAAGAACCTTTGCTGGGTGCAGAGGCTCTGCATATACTGTGCGTTTTCACAATGGAAGTTGGCGGAGACTGCGCTGATTAATTACAGTGCTTGCTTTCATGATGAGAGTGTAACCCTCATCTAGACTAACAAATGAGAGCCTCAGACAAAAGTTATTAGGCTGGCATCTCAATTGCATTGTCTGGGAAGCTGTTTGTTTACTGGTGGAATGAATTTAAGGAACAGAGGGACTGGCAGGGGCTGCGGCCCAGGTGAGAAGGGAGAAGACTGCCATGGAGAGAAGCAGACTCCAGGCCTCTCCAGAGCTTCTTACTCCAGCTGCTGTTTATAGACTTGGGCTATCCTCATTTCTGAGACTCCTTCAGAGATGATCTGTGGCAACAGTTTCTGTCAGCATTTCCCTCATGAAGACAATCGTGTCTGAGTTAATTTTATTAACCCAGATTCTTAGAAACACAAACGTATTTATTTGTACTAGCAATAAGTTTCAAAAATGTTCTCTCATGATATATTTTTTTATTTTTTATGTTCTGTGGATGAATGTTCGGACAGTCTGTGTGCATGTGCAACACATGCCTGCAATGTCCATGAAGGTTGGAAGAGGGCCCGGAACCCTGGAACTGGAGTTACAGAAGATTCTGAGGTCATGTGCCTGCAGAGAACCAAGCCTATGTCCTCCATAAGGATCGCCCAGCGCTCTTCCGGCCCAGCTGTCTCCAGCTTCAGGGATGTTCTCTCTTAACTCATGACCGACTCCTCCCGAGGGGAACCCTGCTTCCACTGGGCTGGATCTCACCTGCTCTCCAGGCAAGTAACTTGAGTCTTTCATCATCGAGCGCTGATTCTCATCCATACGCTTAGCCATCTGCTCATCAGAGAGCATGCTCCTTTGATGTCTCCTGAACTCAGTTCTCTTCCTGGCCCAGAAATTTCCGCTCCTTCTCCCTCTGCCCCTTTTCCTAGACCCTTGTGGGGTCTGAAGTTTCTACTGGAGAGATGATCTCCGGGAACTCGTCTGAGTCTGACGGGATCCTCTGCCTCTTCCTGAGGGTGCCCTGCCGATGCCACTTCAACGTGTTGACAGGAATGGTCAATAACCATTCAGTTTTCTTTGTTCAAGTTTATGTTCTCACTAGTTTCACATTTTTAAAACTAAAATGGGCTTCTGGCCTGACTGGTGTTTATTGTCATCTTGGCACAACCAAGAGTCACCTGGACAGAGGATACTTGTGGAGGGATTTCAGGCATTAGACTGGCCTGTGGCCATGTCTGTGGAGAACTGTCTTCAGTACTGATTGATGCAGGAGGGCCCAGGCCACTGTAGTCAGTGTATTCCTGCAGCAGATGGTCCTGTTTAGATAATGTTGCTAGGCGAGGCCTTGGGAGCAAGCAGTGCTCCTCCGAGGTCTCTGCTTCAGTTGCCCCCTTGGCCTTCCCTTGATGAAGGGCTGTAACTGGGAGTCAAATAAACCCTTTTCTCCTATAAGCTCATTTTGGTCAAGGTGTTTATCACAGCAACAGGGAACAAACAAGGACACTTTCTGAAGGGATATAGAACTTTCCTTTATCTTAGTGAGCTAAACTATAAAATCATCCAAACCAGTCAAACCAACAGCAACTGTTAGAGGTTCCGTGTTACACAGAGATAAAACAAGTGAAAATCAATGTTAGCCAGAATGCAGATGTGTCTAATCACAAAGCAGTAACGATGAATGGATCACATAAACCAGATGTTATACCTGTGCGCCCGAGTAAGGACTTCTCACAGTACAGACAGCAAAGCTCTGAGAGTTTTTGTAGGGTTTACATGAATATCAGTCAGTGTCACAAAGCAACTTGTGGTGAAGTAGCCTCCTCCTTCGCCCTCTGCCCCTTCTCTCTCTGACATGGTCACACTATGCTATCCCAGACAGCACCACAGTGTACAGAACCCAGGCTGGCTTCCATCTTGACATCCTCTTGCCCTGGCTTCCAGAGCACTGGAATGACTGGTGTGTTCCAAAATGTCTAACTCGAATTTTTCTTTCAAGATATTAAATTCTAGATTCTTCTAATTGACAAAATATGAAAAAGAACTTATTCTATAATTGTAGATGCCACAAAAACTAAAACCACCAAATGCAAAAACAATGAATTTACTTAAACATGGTCAGCAGGCATGACAGGAAGTGACATTTCAGGCTTGGCATTTTGTGTTATCTGAATATATTCATTCACACTGAAGTTTCCATTTTGGGACTCACACTTAGATTAGTGCTGATTTTGGTTCAAAATCTACTTCAAATAGTTCAGCAAATAGTTGCACAATAACGCACGTTTACTTTTACTCTGGAACATAAACACCACTCTGGAAATCTATTTGATGCTGTCTTATATCATTAGACAGTAACCTGCCTTGTATCATTAGACAACTTTCATATGCAACTTTCCAGAGGGCAATTACTGTGAGAATCAAACTGAAGATTTAAGAACACTTCTAACTCATTGAGTAGCATGGTATATTTCCTTTGAATACTTGTATTAATTAACAATCTCTTGCTCAGTACTTCCTATTTAAGATCAAGTTCTGGCTTTTCATGAATGCTAACTTCAGCCTGGAGCTCACTTTCTCAAAGTCAGGGCTTTATTGGTGATTTTTTATCTAGTATTTATGCTAATATTTTACAATTAGAATTTTAAAAGAAAACATTTTAGGTCAATTATTGTGTATTTCCTTGATCCAACTCTAAAATTATATTTACTTTTTTTTTCTTTTTGAGATTTTTATGTTGGCAGTGTCCCTGAGCCTTTTATGGTTGTACTGTCTCTTTACACCTAAAGATGTTCTTAAAATTGTGTGCGTGTGTGTGTGTGTGTGTGTGTGACTGCAATGCCTGCAGAAACCAGAAGAGGGAGACAGATCCCCTGGAACTGGCATCAGAGATGGCTGTTAGTGACCCTATGGGTCCTGGAAACCAAACCTGGGTTCTCTGCTGGAACAGCCAGTGTTCTTAACTGCTGAGCCACCTCTCCAATGCTTCACATTTCCTTTTAACAAGACCAACGGATTAAAAATGCTTGTTTCTTTAATCTTTGATCCAAAGGTTATGGATTTCAAAGTATGACGAGGCATCTTATTAAGAGGTGTGCCAACTGCCTTCCTCAAACCTAGCTCATAGGAACTTTCTTCTCCCTGCTGTCCTCTTTACCCTTCAAATACCACTCTTCAGTGACCAGTTTTCCCATAAGACTGATGCTAGTCCAAATCACTAAAAATGCTGTTTGATGTTCCAAGGTGAGTCTGAACTTAATTTTAAAGGTTCTTAAGCAGGAAAATGCCTCATTCATTTCATTAAGACTTCATATTGTATTTTCATGGTTTGTACAGAAACAAAGTTTGGGCAAACAAAACTTTAAGCGTGATGATTTCAGACTGTTTCACTAGAGAGTTATAAATACCTACCAAGTATAACTGGTTAAATGAAAAGCATCATTCAGGAAAAATGGGTGTGAATTTTCAAAAGCCATCAGGTTTTGTCTAACTTTATTTCCACATTAAATAGAGTCAAACCAAGAAGAACGTGATGTAAAAAGTCTGTTAAAATATGATTTTGTCTGTAGACTCGGGAATACAATCAGGAGCTTATTAATATTTTCGTGTTTATATAGTTTAATACAAGAAAATATATTCTTCCAGAAAGAGATGCCATCTTTTAGCTTAGGTACATTTTAAACCGAGACAGCTAGGGGAAGGCGACATGGCTCATGGAGTGAAGTGAATTCTTTTGCATAGTTCCAGCACCTACATAAAATCTGGGCATGGCAGCTAACGCCGACATTCCAAGATCTGGGGAGGCCAAGACAGAAGAATCCCTGGAGCTTGGTGGCCAGTGAGTGCAGCCAGATCTGTGAGCTCAGGTTCACTGAGTCTCCAAATGTAACCATATGCGGGACGTACAGGCATGCAATGACCTCAGTCTTCCATCCTTCTCTTAGTGTCTGGCTGTGCTGTAGGGTCAAATGTGACCTCCACAAGTGTAGATACAGTTATGTAGCCACTGTTCTAGAAGTGGTGGGATTGTTGATATTTAACAAGAGAAGGAACAAAACTAGGATTCAAGCACCTTCAGGAAACCCATCTGTGAACCTGACAGGAAACAGCTGGCTGAACAGGGTGTGCCTGCCTGAGACCAGAATGGTTCAACTGGTGCCTAGCCAGAGGGAAGGCAGAGAACTGAACCCACCATTCCTCTTGCCCAGCAGAAATGGCACAGGGCACATTGACACAATGCTCAGGGAGCCCGCTCCTGGAGAGACTTTTCTGTGGTGGTGATAAAGAGGATCTGTTGCAGCTCATGTTACAGGTCATTCTTTTGTGATCACTAATCCAAAATTTCACATCAGAAGCCCACCATTTGAGGATGGTTTTCAAGTTACCCAAGCCAGATTCCTTTTCAAAGAATTTACTGTTTGGAATGTCTCCTGTCCAGAATGGAACCAAGTCTAAACTGCAGTTTTACTTCATTTGTAAGTTTTGTTAGTGGTCTGGGAAGTCCATAGTAAGACTGATTGACAACAGGAAGTGTGAACATCAAGGGAGTTACGTCAGAAGTTTGAACGTGAGGATGGCTCATCATAGTAAGAAATATGTTTAAATCACAAAAGCAATTCTGCTTTTAGTTTGTGTGTGTGTGCATGTTTGTGAAAGTGTGTATATATGTGTGTCTGTGCGTAAGTGTGCATGTGTGTCTGAGTATGCATATGTATATATGTGTATATATGTATATGTGTGTTCATGTATGTACATGTGCACGCATGTTTGTGAGTGTGTAGGAGTTTGATGTTTATGTGTGTGTACTTGCTTGTGGCATTTATTTATTTTGGCACACATGTGGATGTCTTTTACAGGAATGTGGCTTCCGCCATCCGGAGACAAGGCCTCTGGCTTTGTGACCAAGTCCACTGAGCAAGCTGGCCCAGGAGATCCCTGGGTCCCTTCCACCTCCAGTCCCCTTCTCCCTGTAGAAGCATGGGTATCTCAGACAGGCACTGTGAGGCCCCGCATTATAAGGATTCAAGGCCTGAACTCAGATACAAAGCCTGCACAGCAGCAAACAGGTCACCATGGACCAGTCTCCTCTCTAGCCCTCTGCTTTGCTTTTTAACCAACCTAAGAATGAGATTGTCCCAATGAGTATGAATTCAACCCCTAAATACATAAATAGGACAAAACTCTTCTCTGTAGAAGACGTAGTAGCATTCTTTTTCAAAAACATGCAACTAAAAGTTTAAAAAATCTAATCAGGAAAGCATTTCATTAAGTTTATTGAATGCATTTCATTTTAAAATTGTCATAGATGTAGAAACTGAAATTTCAGATCTGATAATTCCTTTCAACTCTTTCACATTCTTATAATATATTCACTATGGCATTTTTAATTACATAATATATCTTTGTTATTCTCATTTATTCTGAAATAGAAAATTCAAAATTATTGAGTGATGTCTTTAATTTTATTGTAGGTTTTAAGTATTAAAGTTTTATAGGGTAATTCCAGGAACTTAGGGATATTTGAATAATGAGCTCTTCAGAATTTCTTCTCTTCCTTTTTATCTCTCACTTGGCAGATTTCAGAATTCTCCTTTCTGCTTAAGAAGGACTGCTTCCAGTGTAACTGGTTTTCTAACCCGGAAACATTCACTCTCCACTTAACTGTTCTTATGTCTTAGTAACTTCAAATATCAGTCCACATGCCCTGGCCATCATGTTTAAAGTTTTCAGGTTATGCCTTTCTTTTCACATTGAAAAATCAGATGTTAACCTAGACGTTGACGCTGATTCCCTAACTGGTGGTGTACAAGAACTACAGAAAGAATATAGCTCTTTTACACTCATGAATTTTCCTCTTTATTGGAATAGAATATATTCCTCACCATGGATGCTGGTTTTTATTAGTAGATTGACATATTTTTCTTCACTGATATAAAGTATACTATTTCATAGGCTTAAAACTAAATTTTCTCAACAATTTAATTTTTGCTGTAGTTTGATGCATAAAAATTAAGATGTTATTTTAGAATAAGATTTTATGTAATATTGTGTCTCTGGAAATACAATATTGTATTATAGCTTATGTAATATATATTATAATATGTTACATATTATGTAACATATAATATTATAATATATTATGTAATATTGTATTTCTGAAAACAGAAAAGAATCTCTTTTGGTTGATGTTAAACTAAATAAAAAGATTAAAATATCTTTATGTAGCTCAAACACTCTAGAATTGGATTTGAACTGGTGAATTTGTGGAATAACTGAAACATAAATAAAATAGAAACAGTGATCTTTGATCAGCCCACGTAGAATATTGAAATTTAAATAGTACAATGCCCAAGTAACATAGTTTGATTTTCTTCTAAAGACTGAAATTACTTAAAAATACACTTGTAATTTCTATCTCACATTGATCCTCTATTTTGGAGGAATAAGAGAGAGGCTTGGGACTGTAGAAATGACCAAGAAGACAGAGGTATAACTAAACACTGAATCAATACTTAATTTTCAAACATCCACGAGGGAATTTTAGAAATGCAGCTCCAACTTTCTGTAGTGCCACAGCACACACACTGGCGACCCTGTTCAACTTAAAATCGATTTTATCCGACTTCACCACTTCCTCTTTGTTGGTTCCTACAATTACAGTACACCATCAACTCACTATGCCGAAACTCATACAAAGCACTTCTCTGGAACGCTAGCTCCGTGTACACTGTGTTCGGGCCCCAGTGTAGAATCTAGTCACTTCAGCGCAGTGGACCCCTGTAGTGGACCCCATTAATTTGAATTGCAGGTTATAAATGGCTCCAGCTGTGGACATAGTCCGCATGGCCGCCATCACACAGACAGAGCAATTCTAAGTTATTTGGACGATTTTCCGTGACTTTGTCAGTATTTCGTACTGCATGAACTTCCTCTACTGAGGGCCAGGCCGGCTCATGATGACAGAGGAGCATCACTGTTGATTTCAAACTGCAGGCTTTCACCAGCCTGCGTGGTTCTCGTAAGAAACCAGCAGAGACTGAGCACTTTAATAATAAAAGTTACCTTCTCACAGTTGGAGCTGTACGCACCCACAAGTCTCAAGCATGGCTCACGGGGGGCCACTTCTCTCTGACCTTGCGTGGCCTCATCTGTGTTCACATACAGCAACAGACAGGGGCCTAAGGCTCCCCACCAACCCCACTGCAATTATGTACTATAAAGTTGGTTACCTCTCAAAACAAGGCTTGGAACTGCAGCATGTGGGTTTTTAAGTATATAATTCAGCCCACAGTGGTGCGTAAGCACAGTTTGTGAGGATCTTGGTTGCTGCTTGGTTTTGTTTTTTATGTTTTCTACAGTGATGGAACTTAGAGGCTAGCCTGTGGCACATATTGAGACCCTGCCTCAAGGAAAGGAGGGGGGGAAGAGGGAGGGAGAAGAGAGAGGGGAAGAGAGAGGGGGAACAGGGAGGGGGAAGAGGAGGAGGAAGAGGAGGAAGAACAGGAAGGAAAATGGGAGGAAGAGGAAGGTCTGTCAAGCTTGCCCTATGAAGATTGCTACAGCTACCAGGGGAAGAAGTCCACATGTAAATGTTTTATTTTATGGCATGATGGAAAAATTAGTGAAAGAAACTGGATGAATTCAATGATATTGGTCATATTCAAACCTCTTCTCAACTCAGTTATGTACTTAAATGTGTAGAAGCCCAACAGTCACAAAGTTGCCTGATCTTCATGACTACGACATTCAAAATTAACATGACAGTTTTAAAATACTGTCAGTTTGCATAAGCCTTACTAATTTGTAATAAACTTTACAGAGGCTGTGCTTGCTGATAGCCCAGACCTTGAACCTATAGTGTGAAAAAGTACCAAGTAAGTGCAAGGAGGTCCGTGAAATCGGCACAGCTCTGTAAGTGTGCTCATGGTGTGACTTCCGGTTACTGAGGGCAAGCATCACAGGAACCACTAAGGGAATCTTTTCTGTAAAAGGCTTTTAGTTGTGACACTTATTCCTTTTATTTATTTGAAATAATATTATTTCTTTACAGTTGCACTTCTGTAAGTATAGAATATGATATGTGACCTTTGTGACATGGTCATTCCAGGGGAAGCTGCTCACTTCTACTGATGATGTCCCTTCCACTGATGATGCTACTTAATCAAAAACAGTAAATAAAAGACATTTTTAAGTCTAATGTGCAGCATCGCTTTGTCCCTGGCCCCAGCCCCACTTTCCAAATATAGCATACCAACTTGCATAATTAATGATAAATAAAATAGTGCAGGGACCAGCAAGGTGATGCCCAATCCACCGCCTGAATGTCGGCTCTATGACCCACATGTTGGGAGGAGAGCATCAACTCCTGCAAGTTCTGCACTGATTTTCACTTCTGTACATTGCCATTTCCGTGTGTGTACGCACAACATGAGGCTTAAAATACGTAATTAAATTGTTTAAAAATAATTCAGGATGTAATGAAAACAGAGCTTGAAGTGTTGTGTCCCACAAATTCCCTAAGGTTGGTTTGGTGCGGAACATCCCAGGATGTCCGTTCACAGATGAGTCATGGTACAGTGTCTGAATGGTCAGGGAAAGGAATCAATGGTGATTGTATGTGGATGATTGTATGCTGGCTTAGTGTGGCCCATGACCGTGGGTGGGTTCAGAGTAGCTTCAGGCAGGACTATCTACGGAGGAGATGAGGGTTTTTTTTTTTTTTTTGGTTCTCGGGTGCATTTTTCTCCTATTGTGATCCTCTTGTAAGCCCTTAGGAGCCCTTGGTGGCCCTGCCCTTCTGGAGTGGTGGGGTTTTTAAAGGTAACATAACAAGGATTCTCCCCTCACTTCAGCCTCTGGGAATCCAAAACACAATCCTAAAGCTTCCAGGAGCCACAGAGGAGACACTGAATAAGATTTTAAAAGATCAGGAATTTTAGAACGGAATGTGATGTATTTAATTTTAAATCCAAGAATTCTCGTGCTTTGGAAAGGACTAATGGTGACCGTGAACACGGTATTTGTTCCCAGACCGAGGTTTTGTTCCCAGTGCCTCCTTCCCTCTCCTCGAGTCCTGCCTCGCCCTTCCTTTCGCCTGTTTCCGCCCTCCTTTCTGCCCCCCCCCGTAATAGACCGCCCTCTGCTCCCCACAGCCACGGACATGCTAACGAGTTCTCCTAATAAATTTAGTATATCCCAGAGAAAACAAGCTATTTTCGATGGAAACTCCTCAAAACTTGTTTTTCACTCCCATGGAGGGTGAAATAATGTGAATTCAAAGATGTTCATGCTTAAATTCTCAGACCCAAACCTGGCCTCGCACAGCTGATGGGACTGCAGTAAGGGGCTGGAGACTGGGAGGAGACTGATCCTAGGTTGTGTGTTTGAACCCAGCGTAATCACAAAAGTGCTTAAATGAAAGAGGCCAGAGGTGAGATTTGGAGAAGCAGATGGACCACTGATGCAGGGGTCCACTAGCCTGTGGCTTTGGAGATGACAAGAGGCCACAAGGTAAACAGGGCCAGTTCTCACAAGTCAGAGTGAAGGGAAAGGCTTTCCAGAGCTTCTTAGAGGAAGGTTGACAGCTGTTCCTAGACTCTGAGCCTGACATGGCTTCTGGGATGCAAATGAGATAATGATGTTTGTTCTGAAGCCTGTGCATGTGTAGTTGTATAAGGAATCAACAGCAGGGAGCCCCTCCCCCACAGTCCATACAGCAGGGAGCCCCCTCCTCTGCAGTCTTTCTTCAGTTATTACATCTGCAGCAGACTTGATAGATTCCTGTTGGAGCCATGGAATCCTATTTCCCAAATGTCCCATTCAGTTTATAAAACAACACTTTATCTGTTTTGTCTTTATATCTTGTCACTGAAGAAAATTTTAAATTAAGTTTCCCAATTACAAAAAGAATTAAATTGTCGTTTATAAATGAATATAACTACTTTTCATAAACGCAACTCAACAAAGAGAAGGAAATATGTTTGAGCATACCAGGGTGAAGCTCTTCAAAACTGTATCACAGCTTTGCCCAAAGTGTGTCTCTGAGTGGGGTCACCTCCCATTCCACAGCACTGGGTTGAAGCAAGTTTATCACAACACATTCTGCTGTGGAAAAGAATAAGTGATCCAAAGCTCTATTTTCTATAAACCAATCTAAGCTACCTATGTTCCATCTACCTGCCTGCCTGCCATCTTTCTATCATCTGCCCATCCATCCTCTATCCATTCATCATCTGCCCATCCACCCACTATTCTATTTACCTCCTCACCATAGGGGCTACAGATAGTCAATTCAGTCTTTCCAGACTTCAAACTATTTTATACACAGTCTCCAGAGCATTCTTCGAAATTCATCTCTGATCTTTTTCATTATGATGTGCAAGTCCTTCATTCTGTTCACTTTGATAGAGGCTATTACTGGGTTGTATGATCTTACATACATGCACTTAAATATTTATGATATTTATTTTATCTGTATGAATATAATGACTACATGTATGTAAGTGCACCTATGTCATTCAGTGCCCATGAGGGCCAGAAGAAGGTGTCAGATCCCCTGAAACTGGAGTTACAGATGGTTGTGAGCCACCATGTGGGTACCCTCTGCAAGAACAGCCAGTGTTCATAACCTCTGGGCCAGCTCTCCTGCCCACACATACATTTTAAAGTGTGGCCTCCATGTACAGCACACCTTACTCCTACATTACCTACTCAGTGTGCCCCCCACACACCCCAATTTTCTGTTCCTCTTAGAGGAAGCCTTACCTTGCAGGATCCTTTAATCCTACATGTTTTTATAGCTATTGTCTTGCATTGAACATAACAAATTCGTGATGTTCCTAGAACTGTTAGGCAGCCTGGCCCAGGCTCATCCCTATAATCTGCGGTTAACTTGTAAACTAAGTCTCTGTATTGAGGGACACAGTCAAGGCCTCCAGGTTGGAGATTTCAGTGTTCAGGATTTTACCCAGAACCTATATGTGCCAATCAATCACCATTTTATGGAGATTCTAAATTAATGTATTTATATGAATATGGATTATTTTTTGGATTTAACATAAATATTTAGAATATTTCATTCAGAGATACTATTCTAAGAAGTAGTTCATATTATACAGATTTCTTGATGGCAATCAACATTATAATGCTGAATTCTTTCAAAGTCACACAGTTTTCTATAGAAGTACATTCTCATTATGCAAGATTTTGCTTTGAAACCGGACAAATGTTATTTTTAAACTCATAATTTCTCTATGAATGATTATTTAAATCTTATCAATTCTAAGTCACCACGAAACATGCACTTGTCCCATTCTAGGAGGACCCAGGAATTGGGGTCTAGAGACCTTAGACTTGGATGCAGCTGTTTCTTTGTCCAGGTTGTAATTTTCCATCATATTTAAGCATTCTTGGGAGACGGAAACCCACCGTAACCCCTCAGCAGTGATGGGAGCTGTGGTTTCTGTCTGAATCTCCCTCTTTTCCTATCTAACTAACCAGGCTAAAGCACTTACCAAGACACAGAGCTGGAGAGGCCACGTAGGGTGCTATTTGGTAGCTTTTTTTCACACAGTCCCTGATCCTGAGATAAATATATTCATCTTTTGACTAGAAAATAGAATTTCATAATGAAAATTCAGTATTTGAGCCAAAAAAAAAAAAAAACAGTCTTGTCAATATGAAAAACCACTCTGGGTCTATAAGTTAGGATTATTAAAACTTTCTGAGCTATTAAAATGATTACTTTGATTTCCCTTTGATTTTCTTTTGATTTATGGCAGTACTGGAAATGGGCTTTCAAGGGTTTGAACACTGACACAAAGGAGAGGCTGCCTTCTTCACATTCTGCCCCACAGGAAACTTAGAGACACCTTCCTTGGGTACAGAAGGAAGAGGGGGAGCCCATGTCATTTTATGGCATGGTGACTCTAAGTTTTCCCTGCAACCTTATTACAAACAGTTCAAATATTAGACTTTTCTTTTAAACCAGGTGTCTGGAGATTCTAGATTTTGGCTGGGATGGGTGAAGTGTATTGTTCAATAGGGGAAATCAGGAGATGTTTTATGAAATGAGAGAAGGTCTGGATTTGTTAAAGATACATTAGAGAGAAGATCTTGACTTAGGTTGGGGACTCCAGAAATGTCAATGGGAATAATTTGGACATCTCTTGAAGACAGTACGTAAAAACCAAGGCAAGAGAAGAAATCAATGAATTCTATTTAAGAAGTGGTGTCTAAGATGAGCTGCCAGTGGGTGAAGGCGCTGTCACCAAGCCTGATGGCTTAGGGTCAAGCACTGGGACCCTTCTTCAAAGGGCTGGTTTTCAGATTAGAAAAATTCCCTTATTCTGAAGTCTATGAGCAGAAGGGTGGAGAATAAACACCCTCTTCGTGACAATGTACTCGGTGGTCCACTGTTTGCACAACTCCTGTGTGATAACATACAAAATGAACTTATACTGAGAACATCATATATTTTTATGTGAGCATACCACAGCCAAGCTAAACTAAACCATACTTAAAATAGCCTGATTTATTCCAGGAAATTCACAGTCAGTCCTTCTGTAGTGCAGACCATCTGACTACCAGAGTACCAGGCTTTGCTTTGGGAAGAACTGTCTTCTGTCTTCGGCAATATGAAAAGTTAGACCAGATAGTATGATGGATGTAGATGTTTTTCGGATACTTTCTACATTAAAATTTAAAACGTACTAACAACATTTTTACCTATTTAAACCTAAGTTTGATATGTTTCATTTGGCTGGGTTTCTAATCTTATTTGAGAGTTAATTTTATCATTTTTAGGCATGGTGCATTGGACTAAAAGTGTGTTCTTATCCATATACTTTCTGAAACAGGACACTCTTCTCTGAAGCTATTTTACCTAAAACAATAAACAATCAGAATCCTGCAACAGAGATGCACGCTTCCCATCTTCCAGCTGCATGGGCTCTTCTGGACTGTCATCAGGTTAGCAGAACTGCATGTCTGCTCACTTTTAAATATAGAAGGGCAGCTACAAAATGTAATGCAGTCTGCGGTAAACATGACGTCTGCATGAAGCTGTAGAACTTCTGGGATGTCTTAATGAGTAAATATCATAATCAAGTTGGTAACTGCAAATATTTCCAATGTCACATGGACTGCTGCCTCGTGTTCCTGTAAACCCAAGATCAGATGCATTTTCACGAAAGTATTCAGAAGTGTTTTCTGATGGCTCCAACGGTCACTGTGTTTAGGACTTTTATCATGTTTCAGGATCCTTTAAACACCTCCAGAGAAAATTATGATATGGATGTAATGTGATTAACCCTGGGTAACTGGGGGAATGTCATATCACTTGCAGTTTAAGATGTAAGACTAGAACTTGAGAACATATCAAGAACACATGATCTACTTCTATGTATATCAATTTGAGATAATGACATTTCCTGTCATTGCAGCAAGGTAAGGCTTGTTTAAAAAACCTAGGAAGGGCATGGTGGCACACGCCTTTAATCCTAGCACTCCAGAGGCAAGTGGATCTCTGAGTCCAAGGCCAGCCTGGTCTACACACTAAATAGAGGCCAAACAGGGATACTGTGGGTGGGTCTCCATCTCCAGCACGGCTGTTGTGCTCCAGCCATGCCAGAGAATGGAGGACAATGGAACGGGACCTCAGGTGGCTCAGAGTGTGGCAGGAGGAGTTCCCTCCTGGGAGACTACGTCGGTGGGTAGTTAGGTTATCAGAGCAGGGGCTTATATAGGGAGGCCTCCTGACTGTTACAGAAGGCGGGAAAGTTAAAGTGGGGTTTGGGGGTAAAGGATGGGAAGGCTGTGGAAGTTCAGGAATGAGGAAACGAAACCCAAAAAGCTGGTTCTGGTCTAGGGTGGGGGAAAGGAAGATTCATATCTACAGTAGCTTCCTGGGGCAAGGTTATCACACCAGCAGAGCAGGTCAGACTCCTGCCATCCCTTTAGGGTATCTGGAGTTGCTTGCCTTGCTCAATACCCAGATCCCCACAGGATACAATGAGATTGGGTCTCAAAATAAAAATAATAAATGGTAGAAAAATAGATGGCTGAGTATCAACCTTAGTGTAACTTTTAAAATAGTCCACCAACCATTTTCTTCTTTTATTTTCTATCCTGAAATTAGCCCAGGGTCTTATGTGTTCTAAGCAGGTATTTCACCAGTGATCTAAACCCTCAGTCCCAATTTCTATCTTTTTCATTTTATAATTGTCCCTCTTACTTAAAATATAAGTATACTTAACTTAAATATCATAATCTTCCTTACGAGTCAGTAACTTCTTTGGTCAGAAAGTGGCATTATCAGACAGGTCTGCTCAGTCCAGAAAACAGATGGTTTTGTTGCACTTTAACCTCTTCTACAGAGGAGGCCATTGTCAACTAAAGAAAGTCTGAGCTGAAATGTACCAACCTGGTCATCTGGGTGGACTCCTTGGTACGCCAGCACATCGGCCTAGCTGACAGGGAAGTAATGGTGGGAGAGATTTAAAACTTGTGTGAAATACTGAACCACATCCCTGTGAGGGGATGAAAGCAGTCCTGACGCAGGCTGGTGTTCCTTCATTCTGCTTTACCCGCATCACTCTTTCAGGGAAATATGGGTTAATGATTCAAGAAGGCAAAAGGAAGATCTAAAAGAGCTTAGCTCAGGTCTCCACAGCAAGTCACGCCCTCGCTTCCGCTTCTGGTACTGCAGGCACCGGCACTCTTCATGGATGGGCTCTTCTCAAGTGACGAACGTACTTGGTGAAACTCAAGTTGTGCTATGGAGTCCCTGTGAGCCAATATTAGAATCACTGGTGCTATTGTAGATCTGTATTCCTAACTGAGAGAGATGTTTTGATTTCTCACTGTTGGTTTAGAACTTTCATTTCCCATTAGATAAAGGGAACAATTTGAAAATTATCTTTAATTCCTTCCTAGGAATGAAATTACAAAGGAGAAAACTCAAACTCACAGACTAGAGTGATCAGCTTGGAACTGGCTGTACGCATCAAATCCAACCTTTACAGTGACAGAGAAGAACACATTTATCCCTTTTTTGTACTTTAATTTTGGAGACTTTTGTTGAACATTTTGCAATTTTCATGCAGTATAATTTGATGGGTCTTTGATCACTCCGGTCTCATCCCCTCCCCTGAGTGCCCCTGCCAATTTAATGAATTTTCATATATGTGAAAGCAACAGCAGTAGCTTGCTGGTCCAGTTCTTTACTAGGCTTCACAACTGGGTAGGACCATTGATTGGTTTTCTCCCTTGCAGCTTGCATAGTGTCCTCAGAAACCATGAGAGCCAGTCTCCAGAGAGGAGACCAGTCAGTTCCAGATTGATTGCTCCAAGTCTGTGTCCAAAGTATGGCCTTTCTTCAGCAACAGGGTCTTTCCTTCTAGTGCTAGGAGGCAGCCAAGGGCTGTGGCAATAGCCTGTGTTATTTGGGGAATCTCTTGAACTGCTCTGACCTGGCACCATGTTTTAGGTATAGGGCCTTTAGCTGTACTTTTAATTTGTAAAAGTTTGTTCTTATTATCAGTTGTTCATACATGTACGCAGTGAACTATGATCACTTTACCCCTCTTAATCTCCCTCATGTCCTCCCATGCGCGCCCACCTCGTGTCTTCTGTTTTTTGAATAACTCTCTAATCCAGCTGTTGCTGCCGCGCCCCCATATGCATGGGTGTGTGCGGGGCCATCCATCGAGCCTGTATTCCTACCAGGGCTATAGCTTCAAAATGGAGTCGCCCCAGCAGGAAGCCACTGCCGGTCCATCCCCAGGAAGGACTTGAAGATCATCTACAACATCTGTTCTGGGTTTGGGGCTGGCTTGGTCTTGTGCTGGTAAACACCGTTCCTGTGAATTCACAAGGACGACATCTGCCATGCCCTGCAGACGGCCTTTCCCAGACCTCCTCCCCACCCTCAGCTCTTGAATTCTTTCAGCCTCTCCTTCCATGGTTTGTCCTGAATCTTTACACTGTTTGCTTTTTAAAGACTGGCCTCGAACTCCGGATCCTCCTCCCCCACCTTCACATGTGCCAAGGTTACGGCAATGCACCACCAGACGGGGCCTGTTACTACATTTTTAAAACAAGAAAATGGGGGATTAAATCCATCCGAAATTTAAAAAATGAGTTTGCAGCTTATATATTCATATAAAACCAGCTTCCTGTGTCCATCAATAAATTTCTTAAAGTAGGAAACCTTTTCTCCTCCTCTCAATTTCTGTCTTCCCCTTTCAGGAATATACCAGAAGGATACATATTTACCCTGATAGGAAAGCAAAAGTTCAACAATAGCTTCTAGAAATTGCCTGTTACTCGCTTCCAGAATCACATAAGATAACACAACTCTATGACATCAGGAAATTAATTTTCATGCCAATGTGGAGATAAAAGTGGGGAAGTCCTGTCAGCGACTTACAGATCTACGTGCAGAAATCAAGAGCACCGCTTCCGAAGTGGGGAGAATGGGCCTCACACCTGCGAGGCTTGGGAACACTCTAATTACAGATGAGGGGACGCTAGGTGGAAATGCCCACCGAATGGAGGCAGATAGAGGGAAGATGCACACTGAAGGGCAGACACAGGAAGGAGAGGTAATCTGTCCCCGCGATCGGGCTTGCTGCTCTCTATGGGAGAGAGCGATTTTACGTTAGACACTTTGATAGGAGTGGGACTGTTTATTTGTTTAAAATTCAGTTTATATTCATTTAAAAACTCTCATAAATCAGGATCAGCTTTCTCCTTCAAATGAGGTATAGACTTAATTCCTAATTCCTTTAAAGAATTTTACTGAGAAACAGGTATATGGTTCAACCAAAAATAAACACAGAGATAATACACCACAAGTTGCAAAGAGCATTTCACCCGATTTCACTTTATGTTCAATTTTCTGTTGACCTTTTCATACAGCTGCTAGAATAATTCATTACTTGTGAATACAATCTATGCTCCTCCCGAAGGAAAAGATGCACGTGTCATCTTAGGAGTACACAGACACCAGGCCAATCTCATATCAGTGAGCTATTCTAGCCTGCTGTCTGTTACTTGGCTTTTTGGTCTTTATTTGATTTAAGGAGTAGAAGCCAGAGACTGGTACACAAACTAGAAATTTACACATGTCAATAGGTAGGTTGTGAAAATGAGATAAGGATTTGGGACTGGTGTTTGGTCTTTTGAAGCTTGTTTAGGGTTTTCTACAGCATAGGCAACAACCCTGTTGTTTGTTTAATGAAGGTGAAGTCTGCTAATCGCGAGGAGAGGAGAGTTCAGTAGACTAAGAGTTATGAAATACCACATATGTGTTTTCACATATTCTGATATATATATGAATATTCTAAGTGTATATATTAAGAAAATTTGCTATTAGTTTTATTTTAATTAGTTCTATTATACTATCTCATTCCAAGTTTTAATGAAATTAACAATATAATCTGCCTTCATTTCTTTTCTCTATTCTCAGAGCAGAACAGGAATTAATATCAAGGGAAAATTGATTCATTACCGTAACTATGCCAGCATACAAGTATAAAGTCCGCTTATTAAATCAATTTATTTTGAACTGTAGTTAGTATTAGACTGTTTCCTATAGTGTGATCTGTAAGGATGCATAAAAAAACGTGGGTACACAGAGACCTTCAACGTTAAATGGAGACTCCCAGGGAAGACATTCATAGTCATGAGCAATGACACACACAAAACCCACTTTCTCTTTTAATCCATATTCCACGAGTTCTCATGGGCTGCTCCCCCAGGGAACTTTCTGTTCTCTCCCTAAAAGGCCATTATTGACAGAAAGAGAACAGTGATTGGCTCAGGAAGGGAGCCCTGCAGAGCCCTGAAGAGCTGCCAGCTCCTGCTTCACTTCCGGCGCATACTCATTAAAACCTGGGCATAACCACGATGGATGAGGAGCAAGAGGCCCTGGGATTTTCCCCAGCAGATCCCTGGGCCAGGCTCCTTCTACTTGTGAGATTCTCTGTCACCCACCCCGCAGGGCCTCACAGAAGCACTGGTCCCCAGACAGGTGTCTGAGTGAATCCGCCACCTCACGTCTGTTCTGTACACATCCAGGATAACTCACAGAACCGGGAAGCTTGGGTCCTTTCTTCATTTAGTCTCCTACCTGTCAGAAGAGACAGACCTAATTCTCCAAATGCTTAAATATTTAAAGTTCCAAAAGCCCTGACTCTAACGTCTTCTGCCTTTCTGTTTCTGTTTGTCCTGTTTTTCATTATATTTTTTAAGTTCCTGAAAATTCAAAGTGCTAAAGTCTTTCTTCATTGTATTTTATCCTAATTTATCTCTTCATAATCTTTAGAGTAATTCATAACTATTTTTCATAATGTACTCTTTTTCATGTTTTATTTTGGAAAATCCTATTTTTCTCTTCTGAAGTCCTCTCCTGCTTTCTCATAGTTAGTAGATTCAGAACTGATGGGTTATTCACATGGCTTGATATTATGACAATAAATGTTAGGGTTCTTCCTCTCTGTTTAGAGGAAGTTAGTGACTTAAAGAAAGAGACTTGGTCCACAACATTAAGGGAGATTTTTTTTTGAAGACTATGAAGTTTTGTTCCAAGGTTTTAGGGAGCAAAGAAAAGAATGTATTGTGAGGGACCTGTGGGTTACTGAGAACAAGTCCTCTCTGGTTTCCTGAGATCATCAAGTAGCAAGGCCCTGTCTCCCAAGTGTGCGGAAAACCTTGTCTTATTTAATTCAACATGTCCTGAGACCTCTGCTCCTGCCTGGACTCTCTCATCCCTTCACTTGGAAATGCTGAGAAGGAAAGGGTTTATTTTATTGCAGTTCATAGCCAAGGTGGAAATCCAAGGCAGCAGCTTGCAGGAGGCTATGGAGGAAGGCTGTTTACTGTCTTGCATTCTCTTTATTTGTCCAGTTAGCTTTTTCTACAGCTGAGACCCACCTACCTAAGACCTAGGACCTGCACCACCCACAGTGACCTGTACCCCCTTATATGAAGTACCCCACAAACATGCCCAGAGGCCAATCTGATGAAGGAAACTTCTTGATTGAGGTTCTATCTTCCCATGTGTCTATGCTTTGTGTTAAGTTGACAAAAAAAAAATAATAATAACCAGTACAGTTCTGTAGACCTAGAGTGGCATCATATTGGATATTTAGGACTTAATATGCCCAGAAAACTGTGTCTCAGTGGCCTAGTTTAGGTGCCCTGTGGCCAACTGAATCTGTGAATGAACTCAGGAGTTCAGGAAATCTGACGGGGAAGGAGGAAACTAGGTTTATTGATAATTCAGTTGAATGCAAACTCAAAACCTGAAAGTAAAATTAAGGGTAGAAAGGAAAGCGTATGTATTTATAGCTCAACTGAAGTGCTGTAGAAGCTGCTCTTCTGGGCAGCAGGGCTTGGAAAATGGAAGTGAACTTCTATGGGGAAAATGTGCATTTAGAAATTTGGATGTAGGACCATGGAGATATCAAAAATATGAAGAAGTATCTAGTTAGAAGTGTGTGTATATCAAGGGCAGTATCAGAAGCAATGCCAGGAGAGGGGGAGAGAGTGGACAAGGAGAGGCAGTGAGGGGAACTGTGGAGAAGATGGTTAAAGCTGAGGACGGGGCCTGTTTCAGTGTTGTTTGCCCTCTCCCCAAGCAGGCTCAGACTGTGATCTTTCTTTCTTTAAACTGGACATTCTGTGGCATTTGTCCTCTCACAGTGAGGTGGCTTTCATCTCCTCAGATAGCACCAGACTGCCAGCATCTTAGTCCCTGTACAGGGTTCCTGAGATGGCACAGAATACAAGTATGTGAAACTCCACACAGGGTTCTGTGAGCCAGGCCTGTTGCTCCCCACTGAGCCCTGTGCCCTTCTGTGCACTAACACCTTGTTATGTTGTGGTATTACATGTTAATCATAAACATGCTACAACCTGCATTTTATAACATTCCAAGGTTTTCCTATGGGACTTGAACCAGATATGCACATAACCATGTCCACAAACATATACACCATGACTCCTGTTTCTCTGCAGGGTGCACTGGCCCCCCCATGCGGCCCTCCTCCCTGGTGACCAGTTCTTTGTAGGTTACCCCAATAAACCTCGATTTGTCTAATCGGAGAGTACACTCTGTTTCACTCAGCTGAACTGGAACTAGAGGGGTGGGTCTGAACACCACATCCTACTGTGGGAGGAAAATTCTTAAGACAGAATTAGCGTAGCCAGGCACGATTTGGTTGACAAAAATGGAGAATGCTTCTGGGGAAAGGACTTATGTGACTGCTAACGTGGGGACCCATGAAGGGAATGTGAACAGAGGAGGTTCTGTCATGGCTTGCTCAGTGGATCTTCAGGTGGCTACCTAAGATGACGTCACCAAGGCAGACAATGTCTGTGGGAGAAATCCCAGGATGGGAATCCACTTTGTAGCTCACATGGAGTGGCACACTTGCTGAACTGCTGGGCACCACTGTGGAATTATGGTGTTGCTCTGAAAATAGCGGAGAACATGGAGTGGACTTTAAGGACTGTCCTAAGGCATCAAGGGCTGAAGTTCCAGCGGGCTGCTCCAGAAGTGGCTTGGCTCGTGCTATGTATGCTAAAAACTTATCCTAAACAGAAACTATAGGCCAGAGAGAGACTGAAGAATTGAGATTAGAACTAGAAAGAGAAATAGAACTCTCCTCTACAACATTTACCTCTGACCTTACTGATAAGTTAAAGGAACAAAGAAATAGAAGTTTTAACCTGCTGCCTTTTCTAAGAGAGCAAAAGGGAAAGAAGGCCCAGAGATGTATGATACAAGGTCCGCCCCGGGACTCCTCACCTGGAAACCCACGAGAGAAGCTGAATAGCGGTGAGGAGAGGAGCTACCCAGAAGAAGCGAAGAGCGCCCCTCGGGTTCAAACTGTAGCACAAAGAAAGGAGAAATCAAGATGTCCACATGCTGATGGAGGCCTTAATGAGCATGAGAATTTGGCAATTAGAAGATACAGAGCACTGGAGCTGCTGGAACCAGGGAGGACATTCAAACAAGCCACAAAGAGCCTGCCATCACCTGGCTCCTGAGAATATAGGACACAGGAGCAGATGATATTAGCTTAAATGCTGAAGAGGCAGAAGAGGTTTTGACAGATTTAAGCAACCTAGACCAGCATGTAAACTATGTCTGCAGAAGAATAGAACAACCTAAAACATGTATATAAAAAGAGATAAAACAGAGAAGGAGGTCTGCTTGGATTAAACAAAGACAAGACTTGCCTCTAGCCCAAGTTCCTAAAGATTAATAAAAGGCCAAATTCTGTGCTAAAGTGCCTCTGGGTGGCTTTAAAACCTGAGGAACAGTTCACAAAAGGTATGAAAGGATAAAAGCTATCCAAGGGATGAATAATAACCCCCCAGAGTAATCAGGGTACACTTCTTCCCTATGAATGGCTATTCAAGGAGTGGAGACAGTTTGCCTGGCCAGGGCCTCTCCCATCAGACAGGTGTGGTCAATGGAGAGACAACAGGTGTGGGTAGAGCCAGGAGTCAGACCCAGAGTCTACCTGGCCCTGGGAAACAACAGTCGCCTTATTCTTCCCTGGTCCTGTGTAGGGCCAAGCAGTTTGGGCCAACCTCAATGAGTTTATCAAGGATAAACAGATGCATGGAAGCTCCATGTGAAAACTCCAGGACACTAAATGGATTCCAGACCATAACTAAGATAGTAAAGGACTGTTACATGCCATTGTACCCAACATAGATCTAGTGAAAAAGCAGCTGATACAAATAGAAAGGAATTTCCCATGTTATGTTAGACCTTGTGTATGTGTACATAATGTTAACTTCTGAGTGTTTCAGAGATGTGAATCCCAGTTGAGAGACATCAAGTACCCCTGAAGAAACAAGGACGGAATGTAACTCATACGGGGAACAAGGGTGAGGAATAGCTGTGAAATTCTGGGGATCTCTATGGACCTGGGCCTATGGATGCCAAAGAGTAAAAGGATTCTTTATATAACTGTTAACTAGCAATTCCAGTACAAGGCATAAGTTGCTACCCCGTGAACTGTTGGCCAAGGGAGCCTTAGAAGCCCCCTCTAACACAAAAAAGCAATTGACACTAACACTGGCTGTACATTGGATCTAAGGCCCCGTTACTGAAGATGTGGCATGATGTGAACACAGAAAGGAGAGATCCAGCTAGGACAAGCTGAAAACACCCTGCAAATGGATGGCGGGCCTTCACAGTGCTAACGGGTAGTATGCAGACTGCTGTGAGAGAACGGTCCTGAAAAGCTCTGCTTAAGACAGATCTTGCATGCTCGACTGTCAGATGCCAAGCAAGATGTTCCTGCTGGTGTAATAGGCGCTCATTTAGTATGTGCACCACCAGCAGATTTCTAATTGGATTTAAGACCCACTCCTTGGGGAGGGAACACACATCTGATATTAGGAGAAACTAGTATCACTCAATGGTGATGTGGGGAGTTATAGGTCGCCATAAAGAACGACTGTAATTGTTTGTAAGATGAATGCGATGTGCCTACTTATGTACTGTCCAAGCATTTGTGTTTCCGTGCATAGGTTAGGTTATTATAACAATCAGTATTGTGTGGTTTATGTGGATGTTGCTTTTGTTATTATTGCTGTTGTCTTTTTATGGTAAAAGGAATATCACTGAAGCCAGGTGATAATCCATGCCACAGTGGAAAGAACATTGTCCTACACCTGTTATTCTCCCCTCCGCCCCCTTGCTCCTGAGGCTCGGGGACTATTGCAGAACAGAATGTTGGAAAGTTATGTACAAACCAGAGAGAAAAGGGGTGGGGTATACAGTAAATTTACATGGAATTTCCCTCTGGCTGGCTGGATGGGCACGCCCACGGAGGCGTGAGCTGGGTCCAGAGAAGCTCAGGCTCCCTCTGCAGCATGACAGGCCTCTAAGAATTTTACTGAAGGAAATGGAGCCAGTAGATTCTACTACATTCCAACCATCCAGTGACTTGAAGGGAAGGGCGGAGGGGGGGTGGGAGGGGAAGCAGTGACTGCTGGGAGGAGAGGCGCAGAGCGTGGCACGGAGTGGCCGTGGCAGTGGGTCTCCATCTTCGCAGGGCGTGCCTGAGGTCCACAGCACTTCTAAAAACAAACGCTGCCCCTGACGTGAGATTACGGTCCCCCTCCCCAGTGACCAATCCTTTGTAAGTAACCCCAGTAAACCCTGATTTGTCCAATCTGAGAGTATACTCTGTTTCAGCTGATTCAGAACTAGGGGGTGGGACCAAATTCTGTGACCCACTGAGTGAGGAAAGTTCTTAAGACATGCTATAACCTACATTTTATAACACTTGAAGGTTTTCCTAATTGAGCATTTGAATCAGGTATGCATGTAACTGTGTCCACAAACACATAGGCCATGGCTCCTGTTTCTCTGAGCTACTGTAAGGTGCTAAGCATTTTACCTAGGACTTGAAATTATTACATAAAAATTAAATTCTTTTGGTAGACACTTTGGAAGACCCATATGTTGGATTTTCTCTTCTTTGTACATAGGAAGGCACAAAGTCCACATCTTGAAGCAAACCGTTCACATAGCCAAGCTTTGAGTTCATTGAACCTGCAGTTTATCAAGTTGAAAAGATGCCAATGGATTCATAAAGACTTATATGCTTTTGAACAAAGTCTAACCTTTTGAAAGGAGGAAGTGTATACTTCCCTGCCCCAGTGAGATCTACACACTTATAGCTGGTTTTCCAAACCCAGAAGCTGCTTCACTGCATTGACTGACTCGGAGCTCTGCCACATCCTGAGGAGGCCTTGGTTCTCTCAGTGCTTGGTGAAGGCCTTGCTGAATAGAAGTGCCTCAGAATTTCCGAACAATCCCCAATTTGACCTTTTGTACCATGGTGCTTCATCTGTGCATTTAGTGTATAAAATAAGACATATCTCTCTGGGTTGAGATGAGGAACCCACCACTGCTATGCAAAAGTCCACTGGAAGTCAGAACATCAAAAGTTAGGTATGATCCTATCCTGAAGGATCTAAAATCCTAGCCTCAACATTGTGGATCTATGTTTGTGTTAAGACTTGGTAACCCTGGCGTGTGGTTCAAAGGCTCTGATTTCTACTAGAGAATCTGGTATTAGTCTAGCTTTTAGACACAGCCCACATGAACATGCTGAACCTTGATAGAGGCTGACCACAGAGGGCTCCAATTGGAACTGTACCTGTGAGGTGTGCATGTAGAGAGTGGGGATGTGGGAGTTTGTTTCTCTGGCTAGAAAGCTCCACTATCCAGCATCCATATCAAGAACACTGATATTTTACACGTACATGAATTCGCTCAGGATATATGCAGTTAACTTATGGGCAAACACCAGACAGGGCAGCCATCAAGCAGAATCAAGTTTCAACCTAGAGTAAGCATCTGGAGGTTATAGGTCTTACTACAATTACTTCCAGGTACCATTCAGATGGATAGCCTAGGGACAGAGGGTTCTGTAAGGTTCATGTAAGCTCATGTTTGGGGAAAGCAGAGTCCAGTAGAACTGCACAGCATTTCCGGATTCCCGGGCAGCATGGAATCACTAGACCTGTCTTCAGGAGCATCTCAGCTTTGAACTCACATGATAGTTGCTCAGCTTCCTTAAGAAAACAGGACCCGAGTTCACTATATAAGTGAAGAGGCCTCTCTGGAGACTGGCTGCCACACGCCCCATAGATGTGCAGGGTCAGGAAAGGCTGGGTGGAGCAGCATTCCCCTTCTGTCGTGCGAGGTCAAGGAACCGGTAACAGGTTTCCACTTTTTATGTGATAACACACTATGCGTTTCTGTTGTCTTAACTGTGTGGACTAAAAGAGAGAGGAAGCAAAGCCACAAGTGTACATTGCAGTGTCTATCCATCAAATCTCTGCCAAGTACCTGCGATCTACTAAGCTGAATATGCTTTGGAGACAGCATTTGGGAAGACTTGCTCTGCAATGCTAAGATCCCTCTCAGTTGTGAACCATAACACCCAGTCTACAACACAAGATTCAGCAATCTGGGTTTCCTCAAAGCGGTATGCAGCCTTAATGATTTAACACTACACTCATTAGTAGAACTGTTGTAGATATACAAAATAATCAATAAATATTTGTTGACTCTAAATGGGTAGCAGTGGTTCTAAGCTAATTACAGTTCATTTAATCCCTACTTAATGAAAATAAAGAATTTAAACAAGATTTCCATGGTTTACCCCTTACAAAATTGTTTTAATTAGTTTGCTTTCTGTAGAATATTTATGCTGACTTTCAGATAATAGTTTAATTAAAAACACATTTAAATTACATAAATAAAGATTAACACAAATCTTCAAATGAAATAGACTTGAAAAGTGGTTTATATATTTTCAGCTGTTTGTTTTGGTACAAATTTACTGACACTGTGCCCCAATATTTACATTTGAAGTTATTTTTGCTGATTTTGATAAGAATATTAATGGAAATACTTTAAGTGACATTAAAATAGTTCATTAAAAGCTTAGCTCTGAGAAAGCATTTTATCTGAACTGGTTATTCCTGGGCTGAAAGCTCAATGGAAAGTGGAAGTCGCTGTCCATGGACTTTGGCTCAGAAGAGGAGGTCCATCCCTGTATCTTTCGTTTAATTTTCCTTCCCTTGACCTTTTTGGTTTTATTTCAGTTGATGAGTTTGGTTAAAGCATATTAAATACAGGAGAATAGTGAAGGCCCATCATCTCCTCACAGGAAACTCAGGCTCTTGGAGCATCATGTGTCTTTATTAGAAGTGCCTAGTTAAATCATCTCATTACATTTGTGGGTGGCCTCTTTCATGCACAGCCATCCAGCCCCAAACTCAGGGCTTCGTGGAGGAATTGCTCCTGTCAGTCACATAGGCGACTTCAGAACACATTAGTAAAATACCTCTTTGGAAATAAAGACTGAATCAAAACCAGAATTTAGCAAGACTGGTGCTAAGTTCTGTTCTGAAATTTGTCAGCTTTCAGCGCTCAAAGGAAGCCTGAGGTTTCCTCCTCATTCTGTGTGGGGAGGACAGAGAGCAAAATAGGGCCCCCAGCGATTTCTCCAGGAAAGCGGAGCTGGGAATAGCCTGTGTACTTCCCCAGGGTGACCCCAACCTGGTGATCACTAGGAAACCTCTCCCTGCCCCGTGGGGACACTTTAAACACACTCCCCAAGAGAAGGAACAGTTGGGGGGGGGGGCAGGTGTAGACAGAATGGACTGGGTGTGGACAACTGTTAGATTCTTTCTTTATATAAGCCAGACTGCAAGCAGTGCCTCACTTGTTTCAAGGTATTTTTGATTTTCAAATGCCACCTGCTTTGGAAACTACAGCCAAATGTTATTTCAGAGAAGTGGCAGAAAATGTGGGAAAGAGCCTGGGTACTGCACAGTCCTGTCTAAACATGGCAGCCACTCACTCAGAAGGACACCTGCTAGCTTTTCTGGAATGGGAGCTGTGGCCGGCACAGAGAGGTGCGAAAATTCTCTTTGGGCAAGACTGGAGCTCGCACGCAAGCTCTCCCGCCTTCTGAGGAAAATGAGCATGCACCCTCCGCTGTGCGAGGCAAGTGCTCTGCATAGCATCTTGGGATCGATACTTCGGTATTTTCCTAGTACACACTAAACCCATGGAATAATGTCATTCTTTCCATGAAATCTCATACTCTGAACGACAGCAGACAAACAATTTTTAGAGCAGGCAGCTGATAATGTTATTAGATGACTTGAAAAAGTCTAGTACATTAATTGCATCCACTACTCAATGCCTCCTGTTATTAGTTGCAATTCACATCCAAGACCAAGTTCACATTCTGAAAATGAGATAATGGATTCAGATTTGCCTCATTGTAGAGTATGATCCATAGCAGTTTCCTAATAGTGGGAAATATTAAGATTGCATGGGCTCAATACTAGCAGCAATGTTAGGAACGAAAAAAATAGAAAGGAGGGTGGGAAGGTGGGAGGGAGGGAGGGAGAGAGGAAGGGAGGGCTTAGGACAAGGGAAGAAGAGGGGAAGGAGGGAGGGGGACGGAGGGAGACAGGGAGAGAAACACACCCCGGGGAGTGTGGAGGGAGAGGATGTCAGGGTGGATTCAGTCAGGGCAGGGCCTAGGTTTGGACGGCGGGGGGCGGGGGCAGGAATGTGAGACTCAAGAGGCCATATGAAGAAACACAGGTTTCAACAGGGAGAGTGTGGCTATGCAGTGCAGGTTAGTGCCCTGAATCCACAGCAAATAGCAAATCAATATTCGGCAGAGTTGACACTTGACACTCTTCGGAAAGTGACTAAGTAATTTGAAGTAAAAATAATATGCAATTTTCATTTTTGTTTTAAGAGGAAAGAGAGACATCTCTCAGAATGTGGTCTTCCTGATCACAGGAAGGGTTAGGGCACTAGCTCAGTGGTTAAGAACACATACTGCTCTTGCAGAGGACTAGAGTCCAGTTCCCAGAACTCAGATCTGACAGCTCACAGCTGTCTGTAACTCCAGTTCCAGGGGATCTGATGCTTCTGGTTTTCATGGCACCGAACACAGTTGCACACACATATTTAAAAAATAATAAAAATAAATCTTAAAAAAAAAGAGAAATGGCGCAGAGTTGAAGGAAGTCTTTGCTGTCTGTGTAATCATCCTGGAAAAAGTAGACACAAGACACTGTTTACAGTGCTGTGTGAGGCAATTTCAGTGGTTCTCTTCTGGTTATGGCCTGACTCTATCCCACAGGGGACAGCTGGCATCGTATGAAGAGGTTTTGGCTATCACAGGTGGCAGAGTCTTGCTTTTGGCCTGTAAGGTGCAGAAGGCCTGGATTCCACTAACAATGCTACAACATGCAGGACGTCTGCCAAACAAAAATCTCTCCAGTCTCAAATGTCAACAGGTGTTCCTGATATAAGACACAAAGCCATAGTAATGTCCTGATCTGTGGCCTTCGAGAAGAGACCTGGTTTGGGAGAGCTTTGGCAATGCTTAATCAGGAATCAGAGATCTGTGGCACAGTCCCTGATACCTCCCTCTGGTTTCTAGTCTCTGCATTTTAACTTTGGTTAGAGCAGCTTGCTTTAGACACCATACAAAGCTTGGGTGCCGCACAAGCTGGCTGAGGGGGATGGAATCTCCAGGGCTCTCTGAGCTGCAGATTCGAGTGAGCTAGCTTAGGGGATCCAGTGCCCTCTTCTGGCCTCCAAGGGCACTGCATCTTTGTGCACATACACACAGGCACTCTTGCACATAATTAAAAATAAAATCTTTTAAAAGGTGACACAAATGGATATAAAGCCAACAGCCACAGTCTGAGAGGAACTTCTGAATTTTCTAATTTTAATTGCATGTGCCTTTAAGTTTGTCTCAAAGTTCACTCACTAACAGAGGAGTAGTGACAACAAAGTCTGAGTGGGAACACTTGGGAGATGGTCTGAAAACAGAAATCATAAATGCAGGACAGGAGAAGCACATGGAGAAAGAGGGTGCCACGTGCTCTTTATACACAGATGCATTTTACTACATTTCAGGAAGGGCAGGTCAAAGTGACAGAATATATTTTATGTTGAGAACAGTGTGCTAATGAGAGAACATCTTTTAGGAAATGCTTTATTTAAGGGTATAACTGGAAAGATAGAAAACATATATCCTGTAAATATACTCAGCAATTACAGATGAAATTCACCATCCGTAACAACTGCCATATTAATGTTTCATCCATCTCTGTGATTTAACAATTCATAAGATACCCATTTAGCAAAATCTATATTTAAAAGATGAGATTAAAGTCTATTATAAATTCATTCCATCTCCCCTCACACTGAGTAACTTTCAGCAAATACTGCATCATTTGGAAGCCATATGACTTAAAGTAGCCTATAGTTCATTGTAATATGTGATGTTAGCAAGACAATTTTGCTTTTCTTTTAAATAATGGGTCATGCAAGTACCAACTCTAGTGGAAGAGAGGGCAGCCTGGAAAATTTTAATATGTACTTGTACACATGTGTACACACCAAAACTGCACCCAGGCTCAAACTGGAGATAATAGTATCATTTTTCTTTCACAGTAAATCAATTTTCTCACATGTTGGTTGCACTCTTTTTATATAAACTACCCAGGATTTGGTTCCTGTGTTATAGTTCTATTTTGATATTTATAAACAAACCCTAATTCCAACCCATAGACCCCCAAAACACAGGTCAAAATTTGGGGGCTATATAACATATCTCAGCCTTCTTTGATATATATTTTTTTATTCCTAGAAATTTAAAAACTTACATGGGATTCTTAGTGGACATTTAAAAATACTACAAACAGATCTGGAGAGATGGCTCAGCTGTACAGTACCCTAGGAAATAGAAAAACCAGAGTTCTGATCACCAGAAACTCGCATAGATGTCAGGTAGGCATGGTGACCTGCCTGTTTCTCCAGTCTGGGATGGAAGAGAGGAGATGCCCAGAACAAGCTAGATAGTGACATGAGCCCATCTGTGAGCTCTGGATGTGATTGAGAGACAATGCCTCAATGAGTAAGGTAGAAGAGAGAAACTGAGGCAGATTTCTGACTTCAACCTCAGACCTCAGTATGTGCATGCATCTGTACCTACAGTCATGCAAAAAGAAAACCACACACACAGAGAGAAAAGGGAAAATGTCACAAGCACATTAATTATGCTATAGCATCCTCAAGATTCTCCTTTAATATTTTAAATAATTATGTGTATGAGTGTTTTGCCTACATGTATGTATGTACACATGTGTGTATGTATACTACATGTATGTATGTATACTACATGTATGTATATACACCAATGTGTGTAGTGCCCAGAGAGACAAGAAGAGGGCCTAGGATGCCCTGGAACTGGAGTTACAGAGGTTGTGAATCACAATGTGGGTTCCAGGTCCTCTAAAGAGCAGCCAGTGCTCATACTGCTGAGCCGTATCTCTAGCCACTCATTTCTACTTTAAATATATACTAAACTATAACAGTACATCCTACTGAAACATAGATACTCTTTAGAAATTTATAAGAAGATCAAAAATGAATCTGGAACTTTTTTTCTCTAAAGCTATTAGGAAACATCTCTTAAAAAGGAACTACCCTGGATTGTATCACAGGTAGAGTTCAAAGGTTGGAGAGCTTGTGTCTGGAGAGTTTATGTTGACGGGAATGTCAGGTGATTTTATTTTCTTATCTTTCTTCAGAAAGAAAATATTTTCTAGATTTTTTTAATAAAATCATCCTGATAGATGGACAGGGAACAGAGAAATTAAAAATTTGATTCATGGTAATCACACTGCACTATTTTGGCTTCCTCCTAAGGAATAATGCAACCCAGAATTTTGAGTAAATGCCGTTCACTTTGGTAGCAAAGGAAATACCAAATGCTTCCCCAAAGGTAGGCTTGAACATGCACAACTCTTTACAAAAAATTCGTAGTTATCTGGGGTTGACTCAAGAACATCTTCCCTAGGAGTGTTCAATAGACAGACACCAAACCTCCCAGCTTCAACCACTCTTGGTTTTGATACAGATCTATCAGAATATGTTGTCTCCATCTATTTCCAGAAAATACCACAGCTAGCAACGAGCTGTTGCTGTTGATAAATCACAGGACTGGTGCTCTTGGCAAATGGGACTCAGCACATGTGAATAAACAAGAGACTTTGTCTAGTGCTGCCTGCCCTGGGGGACCTGGGTGTGAACGGCCTTTGTGCAAACATGCGCTAGTGTGCACTTCATACTTGGCAAAGAAAAGAAAGAAAATAAACTTGTGAATTTTCCCCACAATGTGTTCATTAACTTACTGTATTTTTATAAACACAAGTATATTCAGCCTGTGACCTTATGCTTTTGTGAAGACCATGTGTGTGTGTGTATGTGTGTAAATATAGAATGTTTAATTCTGTTCAATTCTATGTGACATGAAGTAAAAATATGGATTGTAGAGTGGTCCAGTGCTATGGCAACAATTTTGAGAAGGCAACACCTTTTTAAAGATGGTTTTAATATCATGCTGGGGAGATAGCCAACTACTCACATGCTTCAACCAGATACACACCACAATAAAAATTTTGTAAAAATATGGAACACTTCAATTTTTTCTTTCCAGTTTACCTTATTAAAGAATACATCATGTTGTTGATGCCTGATTGCCTTTACTAACGAAACATACATTTCCACTGAGCTCTGATGACAGCCTCATACATTCTTTCCCTGAAGGCTGTGACTAGTATTGGGACTGAAAGGAGGCTCTCTAGAAATGACATTTTATCATGACAGGAGCCTGTTCCAGAATTCAACCGCTATGTTCCCAGTCACAGAAGTCTGGTATAGTTGGGGACAGTCTTCCTCTACCCCCAAGCTGAGTACCTGGTTAAAGTGGAGGCGATGTCAAGAATGAAGGGTGAGAAACTGTACCCTGTTTGAGAGCTATCATTTTAACCTGTCACACTTTCTAACACCAGGCTGTAAACACTCTCCAGTAAGTGATAAAGAATTTTATTATCATTTAATTATTCATGTTTCACCACTGAGCATATATCTGGGTGACACTAAAAGATCCTGGACAGATCATGGTCAATAATAGGCTGGTGTCATAGCTGAGGACACTAAACTCAGAAAACCTTCAGTCTCATAATAGGGCTTTCAGAAACATTACCAGTGCTCACCCCAGGGGAGACCTCATCTTCCTTTCACTGGGCCACTGCAAATCTGCCTTTTATCCTGGAAATCTCATCCAAATCTGTTTGTTCTGAGATCCTTGAAGAGAGAGTTGTTTCATAAAAGCTGTCACAGGCTGAGTAGCCATGTGCTGGGGACTGGTGTGCACTGGTCAACAACACTACCCCCTCCTGTGACTGCTGGGAGTCTATGGTGCATGTGCTAACAGTTCTTAAAAATGAAATTGCATTTAATGTGATAAGTTCACTATAAAATTATCATTCCCCCAAAAGGTAATTGTTGTATAATGAAGTACTGAGGAAACAAGGCTCCTAAAGGTAAACGAAGCCTGAAACCCTTAGCATAGGGCATTTGAGAATAAACAGGTCAATAAAGAGTGGGGACCTGTCTTCCTCCTTCTGATGGTTTGACAACACAGGCCCCAGAGGACTCACTGTTTCACAAGCAGGGAGCAACTGACTCACCCCTTTCCTAAGTCTAAAAAAGAAAAATGTGTATATATATATATATAAAACTCTTCATTTACATTCTTATGTCATCTTCTCTAAAACCCACGAGAGGAAGAAATAAACATTTTCAAAGGGTTACAGGATGAAGATCAAGCAGAACAAAGTTAATAAACATTCATGTGTTACAAGGACATTAGAGGAAAAGAAAGGCTACATAGAGATTCTTAGCAAAGTAATTACTATTAATTTCCTTAAAAGAATAGTGATATTACATATTCCTGACTGAAACTTAAACTATACAAATTGATCTACAAATCATCTTACCTTCCTCTGATGTTTATACCCAGTAAAGGCTGAAAAAGTTTTCATTTGCCACATGACACTGTTGTCAAAAGCTCATACTAGAAAAATTATAAGAAGCTAACATTATATTATACAGTATAATCACACTGGAACATGGTAATGTATTACTTTGCAGTTTTCTGATGTTAAGTGTCTCAAAAAATAATATATATTCATGAAGAACAGGTTGGAACATTGGGGCAGGCATGAAAGAAAATACTAAAGTTGCAATAAATCACAAAACCTGCAAAACTAAAAGAAATGAACTTTTAGTCCCAGAGCGTGAGGTATTATAAACACAATTGCCATAAAGTACACGTATGTGGCAGCCACAGCCTGAAACTAAATGCCAAAATGGATAATGCTTGCTGGAAACAGGACCAATCACAGCTGGGTACGCCCCATGCAGGTTACATACAACAGATCATTTCCTGGTACCTAGGAAGTGGGGCTGGAGGCCAGTCCATGCTCCATCAAGCTCATTCTTCCAAGTGCCACGAGCTCTCTGCAATCTGTGAGTTCACTATCATGATGGTTAACTTTGTGTGTCACATGAACAGGACCACAGTCTATACATTAATCCCAGGTATGCCTGTGAGAGGGTTGATTACATGATACTAGTTCTAAAATGACACAGTCAGTTAAGGAGATTTCTCCCCTTCAAGGGGGTGACCATCCTGCTGTCTGAGGAGGACACAGATTGAGCACATGTTTAGAAGGAAAATTCACTTGCCTTTCTGACTGCCTGAGCCAAGATGCTTGTTTCATTTCGTGTCCACCTCAGTGTTCGTGGTACCTTGTCCTTCGAGTTGAGCTAGGAAACATCTCAGACCCCTGGTCCAGAGAGGAGCTTAGCAGCGGTAAAGATCAAAAGTGTTTTGTGCAAACAAGTGTACACCCTGTGACCCTAAAGTACAGAGGACTTCCTAGGAGAACAGAACGATGCAATGTTGTAGGCAGGTGAGTGAATAGGTCCAGCTCCTGTGAATTCTCGCACTGATTTGTGAAGACCACGAGAATGGATGGAGAGGGCGTGGGAAGGCCAGTACATGTTTCTCCATTCATCCGAATTCAATTCCACTTGAAACTTCTCCGGAGAAGCAGCTTACAGGAAACCGTGAAAGGAGTTCTCTTCTGCTTTCATACTTTGTATGAAATTTATTTAAACTATATTGAATTTATTCTAAAATGCTCATTATTGAGAATTCCATACAATCATACACTGTGTTTGACGCATCTATCTCGTGTCCCCACCCCTCCAGTTCCTCTCCTTTCCTTCCCCATCACTTTTCCCTCCAGATTGCATGTGTTCTTTTTAACAAACCCACTGCCTCCATGCATGGGTGCCTGTAGGAACATGGGTGCTCCCTCTACTGGAGGTGTACCCGTATGTCCCATATCCGTGAAGAAACTGACTCTCCTCAGCGAGAGCTGGGACTTTCTGAGCACCCAGCCCTGCCTCCATGCTGAGCTTCTGGCTGCCTTGATCTTGTACATACAATCAGAGCTACTGTGAGTTCCTATATGTAACAAATTGTCCTGCAAATGTCCACCGCTGGCCCTTAAAATCCACCCCCCTTGTTGATTCCCAAGCCTTTGGGGGGGAGGGTGAGACCCCTACAGATGCTCCATGTGGAGGTGAGCCCATTCTCTCTCTGCATGTTGATTACTTTGAGGTCTCTGTGTTAATCACCATCTATAGCAAAAACAAGTTTCTCTGATGAGAGTTGAGACATCAGTTCATGAATATATTTTAATAGCTTTCAAAATTTTATTTATTCAGAATAAAAAATCTTTTTACCATTACAGCAAGAGCCAGTGTTGACTTGGACCAAGATATTAATAATGCAGGGAGTATGATGGGCTCCATTCGAAACCAGGGCACTGAATGCTGACTGCCGTCACAGCCCTGCAGCCCCTGCTTCCTTGGTCTCTTGCACAGACAGTGCCCTCGGCTGAGCTCACAGGTAACCAGTGACTCAGGCGCTCTCTTCTCTGCTCAGATGTTCACTGTGTCCCAGTTCACTCAGAGACCATCCCACTCTCCTACACAGTGGGCGGGCAGGCAGCCAGCATCCTATCCCCAGCCCAGCCTTCCCTCCTTTGTGCTAAAAGGGAAAGCTAGGAGGCCCTGCCCTCTCTGTGACCCACATAGCCACACTTCCCCACCCCCAAGGTTTGAACCCACGCCCGAACCTTGAACATTCACTTGGCATTGAAGAATCTGTTTAAGTTGTTGCTAAAACATTGAACCATCAAACTGTGAAACACAGAAACCAGCTTCTGCCCAAAGCCAACTCTGAACCTCCACATGAGCTGCAAGCTGCACAACTCAAGCAGGCCTTAGGGACATGTGGGGTCCGTTTCTGTTATGGCTGTTGGGAGCATGCTGGAGTCTTCTGTGCGTAAGAGTTCATCTCCTGAAGCATTGGAGCCGTGCCTAGTGAACACACACTGGGTGGCTTGGGAAGCCTCGTCTATGAATTCCTGAGCTCTTCATCAGCTGAGGACAGCAGCTTAACACTAGGGCAGAATTTATTACTTCTGAGACTTTACCTCTTATTAACTTTTGCTCATTCTAACTATTCTGACCTCTCCAATGGTCACCAAATTCCTGAAAGGCCAATCTTATTCCCCAACTGGATGGAAGTTACATGAGAGCAGAATCATGAGCCCTCAGAATACTTTCTAGAAAAGCTGGATGCAGTGGTAGATGTTTGTAATCCAAGAGCCTGGAAAGCCAAAAAAGGCGAATCATGCGATCTAAGAGTCTGAGGCCTGCTTACAGCACATAATGAGTCCCTGGCCTGCCTGGGCTACAACTTGAATCTTAACCACAAGATAATGAACAAAATAACAAGAAAAAAAGTATAAACCCCACTTGCTTTGACAAAGTCAGATACAAGATGGACAAAAGGATGGATGGATGCTTGTCAGGAGGAAGGAACAGGAAGGCCAAAGGCTAAGGACATGATCTGGAGGAATAGTTGCCATGCTCCATCTGTTCACTCCTACCCGCGTCCACCTTACGATAGACTCTACCACTCTAAGTCCTGCCTCCTCAGTGCGATGACTGACTAAACCTCTAGACGCTTTCTGTCTGACTTTGCCTACGGTTACCTCTAGAAACATCTCCACGCTTCTTCTTTCAGTATGTTGGATTATACACATAGAATAAATATCCACAATTTATTTATTATATTTTGTTAGGGACTCTGTTTTAGAAGGAAACTTAAAAGAAAAATCTTCCCTTCAGTTTCTTATATTGTAAAGGAGAGTGGGGACACAGGTTGCACATACGCAGGTGTGGAAAGGAGTGTGAGAGTCAAGTCAGAGAAGATAAATTCCACACTAAGTAGTGCAAGATGTACTATAGCTCTGGGCATTTTAGTCACAAATGAAATATTTCTGAATCTGGGGGAAAGGAGACCCAGGCGACGGTGGAACGAGCCCATTCCACTTCCACACTACACGGAAGAGAGAGAGAGTCTCACAAAAGACTACCTCAATCAGGAATGCAAGACACTGCAATAATATATGTATTTTTCAATACAATTCTATAACTTTTAATGAGAAGTGATGCACCTAGGAACACTGCACACACGCCTCCTCGTTACTGTGCGGGCCGGAGGCTACTCCTGTTATCAGTGACTGCCCTTCAGACTTTTGACCTAGTGCTCATGAATATTAATACCACCCCCTTGGAACTGTGAACTGGTGGGTTCTTGCACAATCCCTTGACAAGGTTATTAAGAAGTTAAAATTCATACTTACTTTTCCAGGCATTATTGGCTGAACAGGAAAGGGCCCAGCTGCCAAGCCTGAGAGCAGCTTGAGTTTGATTCTTAGGCCCCACAATGTAAAAGGAGAGAGAGCTCCAGAAAGAAGTCCTATGACCACCACGCCCGCACAGTGGATGCTGTGCCCCATGCCACAGAAAACAAATCCATAGCTGCAGAAAAAATTCTCTTAACCTCATACTGATTGGGGCTCTTCATAGAGTCTTCAATTTGATCTCACAGATGACTCTGTTTAGAGCCTCACAACGCAGCGCACAGAAGTGTGGAAATCTGAGGAGAGGAGCAGAGGGCTGGCTGTCCTCTAAGAAGTCCGGGAGCCTGTGCCCAGGGTCCTATGAGGTGATGAGAAGAATGCACTAGAGACCTCACAGCCCAGCCTGCAGCCCTGTGAGCATAGCAGTGTGCTCAGAATTCAGCTGGAAGTGTGGAGCTAAGGTGTTTGGAGTACCACTTAATTATTCCTAGAGACCCACACATTCCTCTTTAGAATAGGACACATTGTAACTCCAGTGAGTGAAGAGAAGAATCACAGGATGGAGATGGTTCAGCAGTTTCAAGGAGAGCACTGGCTGCTCTTGCTGAGGAGCAGGTGCAGGATTCCCAGTTCCCACATGGTGGCTAATAACCGTATTTAGCTCCAGTCCCAGAGGACCCAGTGCCCTCATCAGACCTCCGTGGGTGTTACAGGATACTGGTGCACTTGCATATATGCAGGTGATATGCTTATACACAGAAAATACAAATGATAAAATGTAAAAAAGAATCACCATGTTTTCTCATTTTAATGATAAACAGAAATAAAAATTCGATGAAATATTAAAAATAAGATACCTTCTCACTTAGGTATGAATAACAAACACACATAAATTTCTGATGTGACTATTTCAATCAGAAAGGAAACGGTGTAGGTGGTAAAATGACACGAGTCACTGTTGGAAGGAGAGGGGAGGTGAGTGGCAGAAACTGCTGGAAATTCTCTGCTTTAAACAGTTGTGACTTTGTCTTCAAGTCTGTTTCAAAAATATATGGATGCCATTTGCCATGACAATGACCATTTAAATGGAAAGATTTATAACTGGAGAAATAAATCAATATATGCCTGTAGACTATGGGATCGATCACATTTATAGAAATATAGAGGAAAATTATAACACATTTGTTTAACTTTCAATATGGTGTCCCCACAAGTCTAAACTTATGTATGGCAACAAAAATTTTTGGTAGTCAATGGAAAAAAAGACACTATTTCTTTCAGTGGAAGTATATTTTCTTACATATTATAAATACTTGTAAATAAAATAAATTTAAAATTAAATTTCAGGTGACTGTAAGAGTAATTGTAGTTTTCCTAAAGACTATTCAGGAATGTTTATGTACTTCTCCATTCTGCAGAAAAACTGTTTTAATTTTTAATTTAACAAATGCATATATTTCATAAACCAGGAAATTCCTTTTAAGATATTCATTCAAATTCCATCTTGTAAAAGCAAAAGGGTGTTATATAGCATATGTGTGCTCAATAATTAGCACCATCAAAATTTATGAGTTGCCTTGAAATAGATGTAAATTTGTCAACTATTTATCTTCACTGAATACACCCTTAGAATTTACTACTGTGGAGTGTGACTTCCACATCAGGTTCATGGTGAAGATCATTTCAGTGTAGATGCACTTTGAAGACCCAGGCAGAAGGCCTGTCGACGTTGGCATTCTATCTGTGAGATACTTCTATGGGAAAGATGGCGACTACTCCCATCCTTACTACGTTTAATGAATGTGCACACGTGACTGAAAGCAACACTAAAGACTTCTATCTCAGGAAAGATGGAAGGAGAGGCCTAGCCATCAGAACAAGCAACACTGTATATTGGAGATTCTCATTGAAGAAAGGCCATCCTTGGGAGCTAGGAAACCTGTCTGAGCATGTCTACATTAGCTGATGTCACTGAGCGCATCCAGGAGGTGTCAGGGCAACAGTGAACACAGGTGGAGCTCAGAGAAGAGCTCACACAGCAGAGGGACAGACGGTCACAGGACAAATGGGCTGAATCTGTACATACTACATACTCTCAAAAGTCACAAGGTTTTGGGCATAGTTCCCCTGATCTTCTTCGGTGGTTGAAAACAATATATCTATTACTTCACATCACCCTAACATACCCGGCGGATTTACAGAATTTGAAACGTCAGCCAAGGAGCAACATGAAATCCACGTGCCTTGGCACCCTGTGAAGCACTACCTCTCCTACAGAAAGCCAGGGAAATGCCCACAACAAACACAAAGACTGATCAATTAAAATGGAGAATTTAGCACACAAGTGTGCTGAAAGTTATTCCAATCATATTACATATTTCTGGCAAACTAAACAGAGCTCTGGAAGAAATACAGCACCCTAAGTGGAGTCCCAGGTGGAGCCCCCAGCAGAGTCCCAGGTGGAGTCCCAGGTGGAGTCCCCAGACAGCATTAACGTGGTGTTGGAAACCACAGAAGAAAAATTCAGTTTCTAGAAGACAGCAATGGAACCTTTCAAATGAAGAAAATGAGAAAACCTATCTTTAAAATATGGAAAGGGTGTTAGTGAACATGGTGTAAATCCATGTTCTATAGTATAACCAGTGGGATTCTGGGACACACAAGACTTGGGGAGGGAAGGGGGGAGGGAGGGGAGGGGGAAAGGCGGAGGGAGGGGAGAAAGAGGAGACGGGGGAGAGAGGGGGAGGAGGGAGGAGAGGGAGGGGGGAGGGAGGGGGTCTTTACTGCTTGAGATTGACTGAAATCATGGAATAAGAATACTCTCAGACCCAAAGTCTAGAAAATAAACAAGAAGAAATTGCATCATAATCAAATTGCTCAAAGCTGGTGGCTATGAAATCTGCTTTAAAGGGCCAGAGGGAGGCAGACTGTGTCAGAGAGGAGCAGGGACTCCCACCTACCCAGGATTCCTGGTCAGCACAATGGAAAGCTGAAGACAATATCTAAACTTACACTATGAACAGAGACATGTCTAATTGCATAACTATGGGAAAACTGTGAAAAGGAAATACTGGAACTCAGCCAGGAGACACATCTCTGAATGTGTCTCACTGTGAAGGTATCCCTCAGAGGTTTAGTTGGGGAACCTGTCCTGCGCGTGGGTGGGGCCCCCGCTTATCATGGGCTGGAATCTCAGACTGCTTAAAGAACAGAATGTGAACTGACCACCAGTATTCCCAGGTCGCAGCTACCTGATATGGATTCAGTGTGACTAGCTGTCTCCTGCAGCCATGCGTTCCCCGCCATGACGCACCAAACCCTGAAACCCTCAGTGGAGAGAAACTCTTCTCTGTGTTGTTTTCATCTGGTGTTTTGTCGTAGCGATGAGAAACGTAGCTAATACATTCTAGTCGTGCCATTATATAAATTATTATAAGGCAATTAAAATAACAGATATCAAAACCATCCATTCAGCAGAGAGGTTCCTCCATGAACTTTATGTTATGTAGCACTGTGATGTATATTTGGAAAGGGTTATTAAAATTTGAGTACATTGTTCAATAATGTTAAAACACTGCAATCAAAGAGAAGTGCCCTTCAATTTATTGGTACATTTTATTAAACTTTATTTTACTAAGTCATTAACAAGAATATTGGTTAGAGAATGAGAGCTTAATTCAAGCTACATATTTCCCTAAGACCTGATTTGTGGAACTCTCTAAATGATGGTAAGCATTGCAACAAGCTTACAAGCCTCATAAACTATTTCTTTATAAACCTGGAGACACACACTTCCCAGTAGGCCAAGGCCACAGAGGCAGAGGGCTTTTCTCTAATGGCCTGTGTTTTGTGGTTTATGACCACCTACTGTGCAAGGGTTAGCAGCAGTAAATCCCTGTTAACTGCTAGTCAAACAATGACAGTTAATAGAAACTTTACCCAGTGCATCCAGGTTATAATTAACAATTTACAGCCAAAAGGAAAAAGTGCCCTAATAAAACAGCCAGCAGCTAATAAAGAGAAAGAAGTCAGTGTATGCTCAGTGACTCAGGGAGTCCTTACAAAGAAGCTGGTGGAGAGACGGACTCCTCTCAGGAAACATGTCTGAGTGTGGAGACATGGTGCAGCACTTAGGAGCCATCCCTGCTCTGGCAGAACCTCAGTTCAGTTCTCAGCACCCATGTCAGGTGGTGCACAACTGCCTGTAACTCCAGCTCCAGGGTATCTGATGCCTCTGCAAGCACTGCACTCATATACATGCACACATGCATATATGCTCACCCATGCACATTGAACACACAGGTGTACATACACAGTGTACCCACACATACACACACATGCACATACACACAATTTAAAGCAATAAAAATAAACTTAAAGAGCACATTCATGTGCAAAAAGACAGACACAGAGGCCAGAACCTGACTCCTCTCCCTGCTGTCTGCACTCCAGCTCTGGGCCCCGCTGCCCAAGAAAGTAATTGACATGTAGATTTTGTAATTTAACGCTTCCTTAGGAAGCTTCTAATCTGTCAGAATATGATATTCTTCTTCGTTTCTTTCTCAGCAAAAAACAAGTCAAGAATGATCATAAGAGACACTTAGAAATGGAGACATATGACCTTGAGCATCTGAGAAGGAGCTCATCCTCAGCGACTGTAACTGAGAGTCATCCCAGACAGCCGCTGACAGGCCTGCATTCTCAAACGTGTGGCCTGTATTTCAGATTTCAGAGACTTTCCCAGGATTACTGCTTTTTTTTAGACAATAAGCCAAGCCATGGAGACATGGCAATTGGCAGTGGCCTTGCTGCTAGAAGAAGCTGCACTTTGTCAGGTGCTCTCCAAAGCCCTTCCTATAAACCAAATGATCTCTACAATACTTCTAGGAACCAGTATATAAAATGCATAAAAAATTACTATATTGCATTATTTAGAACACAATGAAAAGAAAAAATAGCTTGTCAGTACTCAGTGTCAACGAAATTCAAAACACAGACCTAGCATCCTTCTCCATCAGCCCAGTTCACAGCATACATTCTAGCGCATGGACTCAGTGAGGAAGTGAGATCACAAAGAACAGAGAAGAAATGCCATCTGGCTAAAATCATGCTGGGAAGTCTACATATCTCCTTATTTGGAAATAAATACAAGAAGGTCTGGTGGAATACAAGCCGTTTTAAGTGAAAAAACAGTCCGCAGTCCATCCATAGTCTTGACTTGGTACATACAAAGGCTTTTCAGGCCTGTGTCCTCCAGTTACAATTCCTGATTCCAGGCCACACTGGGTACACTCTGTTACCTTTGGTGTTCTATGACAAGAGTCTTCTTGTTAACCTGGATGTGCCTCTGCCTCTCTTGTGGGGATTAAGACAGTGCCTATTTTACCGAAGGGATTATGGTAATGTCTAGATCATAAGATTTGTGTGAGGATTAGATTAATATTATGCAGGATTTATGTTTAGCCAAATAAATACTTAGTCACAATACACAGAAGATAAAATAGCATCTTTGCAAAGGTACTTGTAAAGTGATTAATATTCAGTGGGCAAGTAATAAGCTTATGCTTGAAGTGAGTCACCTATGGGCCAACACTGCTGAAATTTTTCCATATTTTTATACTTTTTAGGGACATAGTGCACTTAGTATGGCACACTTGTGGCCAGATATAAACTCAGCAATGGGCAAACACTCAGAAGATTATATCCAAGCTGACAGCTTGAGAACAGGAGTAAAAGTTAAGAAACAGCAATGATGCCACCTTGCTCCTGAAGAAATGACCACAGCATCCCCAAACTGAGGCTTGGTCAGGCTCTTAATAAGTCTCGTTTCCCATCACCTCTGCACCCATACACATTCCATGGTTTATGGTGTTTCCAGCTGACTTACCATACCTAAATACACACCTTTTGAAGTTTATCAGTGGTCTGGCACAGAGAAATTATTCTATCAACATTTTTATAAAAGCTTTGTAAGACTTTTTTCAGATCTTCAAGAAATCATAACATGAAAAAATATCTGTGGATTTTGCTCTTTTCAGTAAAAGAATTTGGATTTGTGAGAAGCGAATCAGGGAGTCACAGAAAGGGAATGTTTTCCCCCCTTCACTGACCAACGTAAACACTCTCACAAGAGGAGAACAGAACACAACACGCACACTGCCCAAACTCATGTATGTGTGGTTGACTTTGACTCTAAGGAATGACTTTCATTAACAGTCGATAACAATCTCCAGAAATTGAGTTGAAGCAAATTTGTTAAACTTTGCAAACAAATTACTGTTCTGATTTAAAAAAAAAAAAAAATGAGTGAAGTAGTCCTCTTTAAACATTATTTAAGTTTGGGTACTTTGTGTTGGTTGATAAGAGGTTCAATATACACCATTTCCTCCTTCCTGTTTCAGTTCTACACCACTTGAATGGTAAGCAACAGAGGCATGCCTCTGGACCAGACATGTATGTGCTTACATATCCCGGCAGTTAAGTCCACTAAGTATGAGAAGGATGTGGCATCTTTGTGCCACCTTCCTTCCTCTGCAGAGCTCAAGTTGATCTCTCACAGACAGCCATACTGCTCTGAAGAGGGAGAAAGGGTGAGGGCAGAGCAGGCTCAATGTCCCTCGTGATGGAGGGATCTGCCAGTCAGAAACAAGGAGTTGTGTGAACAAACCTTGTAGAGCAGAGAATGGGCAAGGACTTCTAAAACAATCATTTTGGATTTTAAAATTTGTGTAATTCATTAGGATTATATTAACTATATCATTTGTATGATTAACTATTTTCAGATCTTTAAAAATATTATGATTAAATATTCACTTTTCAACCATAAGAGAATATTCTTGGAAGAAGTTTTTATCAGAGGTAAATATATGTTCAATCATATGGAGAGCAATAGAAGAAATAGTTTAGGTCTCCGTGCACACAGAAAAGACTTTAGTTTCTATTTCTCAACTGTAAATTGAGGGTTGCTAACTCTTTAGTTAAAAAAGATAAGCTGACACGTGTTCTTGCCACAGCCCTTGATTACCTCACAGAACTTGAAGGTAAGACCCCATTACCGAAGACAGGACATACTTCAGACACAGAATTTGGAACAAAGGAGTTGAAAGTGACCTGGAAGCCTCCTCCCTAGAGACTGGCTCTCATAGTTCTAGAGGACACTATGCAACCTGCCAAGGGAGAAAACCAATGCTCTTACAACCCTGCTGTAAATTCTGTGACTGCAATGTTGACAGCAATCTCTTGGTGCAGTAGTGACATTCTTACATTTAGGGCAATCAACAGCTGTCTAATTGGACTCAATGTCCAAACAGTGGGAGAAAGCTAATGCGTGCTACTGTCAACATAGCTATCTGCACATGGGTGGAGAGGTTGCAGATCTCACAGGAGAACCGATCTGTCACAAACCTAGACCCTAGAATGACAAAATGTCTTACCATGTTCTAAATACAATATGCATCCTTATAGGTACAGACAAGTGCACCTCTCATCACTAATTGAAGATGCTTATTTTTGCAAGACATGGAGACTACTCCACAGTCCAAAACTGGTCAAACACAGAGAAAAATGTCTGTGAGGTGCCCAGCCCTACAATGCAGCCTCTGCACTTAAGGCTCCGGGAGTGTAACAGAAGAGCGGTGAAAAGACTTAAGAGTCAGAGGGACAAGATCCCTGCTGCTCGTTACTGCAGTCTAGACGTGCTGGGGAAGCTGCTCCAGTGCCATCTCCACAGTATGATCGCTAATGAGACCTTCATGATGACAAAACCAGTGACATGCCAAGGTGAATGAGGAATGTCATGGGGTCTGAGCTCAAGATGAAGAGCTGCAGGCCGTCGGTCGATGCTGAGGATGAGACGAGTAATTTTCTTGAGGGATGAGCTCTCTGAGGGGCTATTTAATCTAAGTGCACAGTCCTAAAGACAGGTATCCATGGGTACCACTAAATGGACTCAGTGCATTATATATACACACACACAGGTATTCACACATATACATACACACATATACATACACACACAAACATTTTAATACACACATATACATACACATATACACATATACACACATATACACATACACACAAATATACATACACACATATACATATACACATTATACATACACATACACACAAACATTTTAATACACACATATACATACACATACATATAAACAAACATACACACAAATATACATACATATTCTACATACACATATACACACATGCACACATACACGCATATATACAAACATTTTAATACACACATACATGCATGTATATACACACACATATATATACTCATACTCATACATATATACATACATACATACATATACACATACACACACATATATATAAAATCCAAGAAACAATTCTGAGGGAGAGGGGAGACATGGGGGAGTTGGTTTTCATGCTGTCGGGTTTCTGTGGTTTGTGTTTTTATTTTTTTTATGTGTATGAGTGTTATGCTTGCATATATATAAGTGCAGCTGTGTTGTGCGGTGCCCACAGAGGACAGAGGGCGTCAGATACCCTGGAACTGGAGTTACAGATGGTCATTAGCCACTATGTAGTGCTGGGATTCAAACCTGAGTCCTCCAAGAAGGCCAGTGCTTTTAACCGCCAAACCATCTCTCCAGCCCCCTGGTTTGTGTTTTTGTTGCCTGTGGCTGTGGAGGCGAAACAAGTTTCTTTACAAAGGTGAATGTCAACTCCTGGCAGAAGGAGTTTCACTCCTGGTCAACAGCAGTGCCATGGACATGAGCTGCTTTAGTTCTGTGTTTCAACAGCAGATGGGTGGAAGTGATGCACACAGCAATTCACACACACACGCAATCACACAATCTGCAGGTGACAGCTACAGCTAGCGTCTATGGAGGAATTTCGGAGAAAGTCGAATTTCTTACCCTGTCCTGAGGGACAGAAACCTCTCATGTTCTCTTCAACGAATGCATTTTGATTGGAGCAGTGTTTTAGGCAACCTATTCCTATAAGAAACAGCATGATACCAGGGTGTGTGCGTGTGCATAAGTTGTGTGTAGCATTGTGTGCATGAGGCATAAGTGGGCAATAGAATATCTTAAAAGTTCACATTTAAATGTATATGAGTTCAGTATATGAAAAAGTCAATTGAGAGATTTTATCTAAAGGATTTCACACTAAATTTAAAATATGACATTAAAACTTATTCTATTTGACCATATGAAATTCTGAAGAAAACGTGAAACATACATCAGGATAAAGAGTTGATCTTTATAATCCTTGAGATAACTAGGAGACCTGTTAACAGCTTGTATACCAGTATTTCACTCAGAAGTCCAGACTGGACATGCCTGGCCTGTGCTGTCTCTTCCCGTGGCCATCTCTGAATCCACTCCTAACATACCCCACAGCGACTCATTTTTATGGGCATTAAAGTTTCAGAACCAGAGTCTTGGACAGACACAGTCTGCAGACTTCATCTGTCACCCACTTACTCTTCTTTAATATTCATCCGAATCACCAGCAGCCCTGACAGCTGTCAGGAGACAGTCTTCAAGCTACAAGGGTGCTGTGAATTTGTACCTGACACACACTGACTGGAAAGAAGAGCCATTAATCACGTCTTTAAAAAGGACATATAATAAGCGACCAAACTTGGTGAGGTTTTCTATTAGGTGTGTGGAGCTTAGGAGCTATCAGAGGATATTTTTTCACCCACAGTGAGTAAATATAAGCATCGTGACAATGCAACAAAATAAATTAGATATTTGAAAATATCATTTAAGGATGGGTAAGTGAATATATCTGTGAACCTCATGGAAAGCCAAAGATGTCAAAACAGAGGCACTGACGTTTGGAATAGTGACATCTGGGTATATTTAGCTACTGGAAAAGAGGTAGCTGCAGTTTAAACAAATATATTACAAAAGAGGAAGGGCAGGGTGCACATACGAGCCATTCCCAACTCAAGGAGGTCAGTGTCTCACAAAAACTGAAAAGGAAGAAGGTCTACAAAAGGTATGTTCTTCTGACCTCCGTGGGCACCGCCCAACGTTGATGCACTTACACACATGCAGACACATGCACCGATGCACATAAAATAAATAGATAAAGAAAATGAATGCCGTCTTGTAAAACCTAGATGGCTGAGAGGCGTCGAATGCACAGTGAGAGCAAACAGTGACCTTCTGCCGCACAGGAGCTGGCGTAGGACTGGTCTGTGAGAAGACTGGCGAGGGAAAATTCAGCCATTCGTAATTTTGACCAGTGGTGGCATGTGGAGAGGCAGGCGGCTCTCAACAGTGAGGAGGAAGACTAAGGCATAGGAGTGACCATATTTGGAGTAAGAACTTTCAAAGTGACATACAACTTTGCCAGAGCAGCCAGACTCACATCTGAGGAGCACACACACCTGTAGATTCGGGATTTCCACAGGGCAGTTCTGAGTCCTGCTGCTTTAGCAGTTGCCTGGTCTCTATGGTCACTGGGTACGTTAAAACATCAATAAATTAACCTTCAGGATGAAAGTCAACAGACCATGTTCCAACAGGAAAGATTACAATGCGATTGCCATTGTAATATTGTTGAATGGCAATAAATTCAAAATATATTATATATAACTATAAATATCATAGAAAAGTTCTACAAGTCCCTGTGCCCCAGGAAGGGAGTAACTACGGGAATAAAACAGCAATATTAAAGCCAGCTTTGTGCTGTGCCCATCTTTTCTTTTCATGCAATGTTAGTGTGGATGGGGGATGGGCTCACATTCATAGGTGCGCATGCATGTAGAGACGCACGTGAAGACAGACATCATAACCACATATGTATTCTTTGAGATAGGGTCTCTCGCTAAGCCTGGAGCTCCCTGGCTGGGCTATACTGGCTGGCTGATGAGCCCAGGATCACTCTGTCTCCACCCCAGCACTGAAGTTACAGAGGAGCAATGTCTACAGTCCCTGCCTCTAGTGCGGGTGCTTGGCAGGGCCAGTCCTGCTCCGACTGAGCATGTCACCAGCCATATCTTTTCTAACTTTTATTCCACGGTCACTGCCACCGTTTAAAGCTTCCAGGTGCAAGAAAATCACACCTCTCAGTTACGCACGAGAACTTTTTAATTGTTCTAGCCTTTCAATCATTGCTAGAGCCACTGAGAATCCTCACAGTGGTGGCTGCAAGAGTTCCTCTTTAATTATTAAAAAGCAAATGTGTGGAGCTAAAGGACAGTGAAGCCATCACCTTCCGTGGAAGATGTCTGACTTCGTGACATATCCCAGTCACCATTTAAGGAAAGAAATGTCACGAGCACCCAAATCACATCACCCAGTGGCTCAGTCAATTTTCCTAAAAATAATCATATTTCCATTCTGAAATAATTAACATTTTGGCAAGGGTGGTGTCTCTTCATAACTAGTCATTTTTTGTGACTCAAGTTCTTAGAAAAATGAAATGTTAATGACATTGTAGTTCATGAGGCACATTTTCACTAATTCAGAGTATTAATCCAAAATAAAATATTTATGTTCATTGTCCTATTATACTAAAGGTTTTTAATATATTTGCTAGGCTAGATATAGTGATTCCAAATCCATAGACCTAGCTTAGGCTTCCAGACTCTGTATAAGCAGAATAGTATATATACGCATGTCTGAGAGAGAACATATGCCTTACGACACTCTCATACCTAACCTGAGCTTTGGGGTCTTTAGTCACGGAGTTCGGATGATCACAAGCATCTCACATCCTCTAAATGTGACAAAAACAATGATGGAACATTGGTGTCTAACATAGAACATGTCAAAACTAGGCACCTCATACACTAACTTGACAGGAAGGGTGGACGTCCTGTGAAGAAGCAGGTCTACCTGAACTCCCACTATTGAATTAAGGAATTATGGGAGCCCACTTCAGCCCTGGAAAGGAGTGGACCTTTGTTTCCGGTACCTCTCTATGTCACACCTCAGGACTTTGGATCACCCCTAGGTATTTGGAGATCCGGTGAAGGTCTTCTTTTTCCCCTCGAGCGCTACATGGTGAGGCAGATGTCCCATTGATAATTATTCATTTACAAAAGCATTTCAACTGCACTCTCAACACCCTTGTTCTGAAAATCTTAAATCCAAAATCTTCAGGTTTTAAAGTTTGGACCATATAGATGTTAATGTTCTGATGAGGCATGTAAACTTGAAAATTCTCTGTAATTCTTCCAATGTGATGGGGACAAAAATCTTCAGACCATTCGGGTTAGGAATATTCAAGTATTCCTGCCTCGCTGAAGCCTAGAATGCAAGGTGAAGTGGACCCGTTTGTACTCCGTGTACAGCTCTCATGAGTCTCTGTGACATGTAGGTTTTTGGGGTTCTCTCCTTTCCACATCCTCCCCAAACCAAGTTGAGATAATTTCATGAGGGCAAATACAATTTAGTGAAAATAACAACACTGGAAGCCTGGGAAAGGCTTACTGGGTTTAAGCATGAGAAAAGTTCCATCTATGACATTCACATGGAGGAAAAGTATCTGCAGTCTCTTTCGGAATCACCAGGCGTGTTCCTCGAGGACGCACAGCTTTAAAGGTGCTACCACAGAGGGAGTAAACGTTTTAGAGGTCTTCACAGACGACCTAGTCTGTCTCTCCTTGTTGAGATAATCCCTTTTATACTTTATACATTATGTTTTGAGCAATCTTCCAGATTCCTATTGTAAATTTCCAGTGAACATAAAAATCACTCTTCAGCCCTTGGCAGGAATTCGGGCTTTTTCAGCCAACGAAGCCACACAGCTCATTTCACAAGCTTCCCAAGGAACTGCTCAGCATATGTCTTGAGTGGAACAAAGACCATGTTTTATTCTTTTCAGGAAGAAGAATCTTCACCACAGCTCTACTGAATAAAACTTGTGTTTCAAATGAACTTCGCTATCAGTAAAATGACATTTCTACCAAGGGTGTGATTGGCTTTTTTGATTAACCTTCCCTGTTGGTGATGACATGAGCCGTGTAGACCATCCCTCCAGTAAACAGGAGACCACATGTGTACTTCTACAGGCCTCGTGTACTAAATGATTTTGTGATAATCCTACCTTCACTTTATAACTGATACCTAATTTAAACTGGTATGAACTGTTTAGCATCATCAGCAGAAAAAACACTTTTACACAAGTAAACATCAAGGAAAATACTGTCATTTCATTCTGAACATTTTGTATTTTGTTTTACTGCGTGCTTTAAAAATATTCACAACAAATAGCATTTAAACTTCAAAGTAATATAAATTCCTTCCTTTTAAATTACTTGTTATCTCTGTATTTAAAAGTTTATATGTTTTAATATTGTGTTGGTGATTAACACTGAAAAGCAAACTGGTAAGATATTTCCAGTGCTACATCAATGGTAAAAGCTGTGCATGCATGTGTGTGTGCATGCATGGCGTGTACGTGTGAATGTGTGTTTATGTGAGCTGTAATTCGCATGTGGAGGTCAGAGGATAGCTTTCAGGGTGGTTCTCTCTTCCACCACCCTGTTATGTCGGGCCTCTCTTGCTGTCTGACCTGCTGTATATTCTGGGTTGGTGGCCTGTGACCGGGGACTTACAGTCTTCACCTCCTGTCTCCAGAGGACTTCTGGGAGTACTCCCACTGCATCTGGCTTTTTAAGTAGGTTTTAGGGATTGGAATTCAGGCTTCTCGGTTTGTACAGCAAACTCCTTATCCCATGATCAGCTGCTGCCTTGACAATAAACATTTCATGATGATGTTCCGTGTCACGCTCATCCAATCTCATTTTTCTCTTGTGGTTTCTAACCGTGTGATTGTGAGACCCAGCTTCAGAACATAGGACTCTCTGACTTCTGGAAGGATCTGCATGTTGGACTAGAAAGCCAACCCTGCAGCCTAAGGCGGCTTTCACCTGCACAAAAGGCCTGTCTTTGTATGCAGAGATTGCTCTTTGGATTTGAGATAATTTATGATGGAAACATGTCAGTTGGGTTCTCAAAATGAAGACACTGACAGGTTGCCTGTGTGCCCGGACCCTAGTGACTGCTTTCCCTCATCTTGTGAGGACTGTCACTCATTAAACCTGACATATGGCCTACACAATTCTGTTTGAAGAGGGAATCTCTGGCACACACTCAAGAAGAATCCACACACAAGAGATTTTGAGCATGGAGGGGGTCGTTCTTTAGGGGCAATGTCAAGGGCGATTTGCTTGAGCAGATCTCTTTATTTCCACTATCTGATCATGGTTAGAATTGGGAAAATAGCCAATGGCTCCCCAAAGCACATATAGGTCGATACAGGGAAGGCATGCTGGGATTACACAATAGAAGAGATTTTAGTAATTTTGGGATATTCTTCCAGGAGCGTGATTGAGAAACTGATCCTGTTCAGGGATTCTTCAACACCTGAGATGAAGATGCTGTCTGCTGTGGACACAGGAGACTTCAACAGTACTGATGAAATAGCTAAACACAAGCCCAGGACAGATGTAGTAAAGAGAATAGTTCATAATACTTCCAGAGCATGAAACCCCTTCAATGATGGGGTTTTCCACAGGGGAGGGGACACCTTCCAGGTAGTTCTTCAGCCAAGTGGGGCTTCTACCAAGATCTCCCAAGGGCAAAGCCAGACAGCAGACCCCTGTTGTCCTGGACTGAGGTGCTGGTGCTGGGAGGATGCTGGGGCTGGGAGCGGTCTTGTGCTTTGCCCATGATGCAGTGGCCCAGCCACACTGACATTTACATCTGACCTACTCTGTGCCCCCTGTGGTCTTGTTCCTGCTGCTCTTCCTCTGGCAATGCATTTGCTTCTAAAGTTTTGGGACACAATTTCAAATATGTCAGACAGATCTGTAATAGAGCAATGACTACAGAAATAAAAAAGAAGCCTGTTTTCCCTACAGGTTACCATATTTCAGATGGAAAACCATTTGTGTAGTATGTGAGCTATCACTGGAAAATAAGTAATAAAATGCTTGATCTAGAATATATGAGGGTCAATGCTCATGTGTCTCACAGATGATGCTTGGGCTATTACTTATAAAAATGTATTCACAATCACTGAAATGAAGATGTTACTAATTTGTTACTGGCCTTATGTGTCTAAGATTTCATCTGATTAAGACGAGCCCTTAGTGGAATCCAATTTACCACGATAATCCTGAAATAAGATAAAATTTAGGTATAAGGTGCTCAGAAAGCTGCCGCATACTTCAGAGGCTGCAGGTGATGGGCTGACCTGTGTGATGCGGTTAGCCTAATAGATCCCAATTGCCTACTGGAGGTTAGACAAAATCCTCCCCTTGCACACGTGTTGGTTTCTACCCTGACAGTTTCAATGCCTGGGTTTAAGAATATGCAGAGTTTGCAGTTCAGTTGCTGTGTGTGGCGTTTCTGTCAGAGAATCAGTCTCTAAGAGCAGGAAGATCATATAAGTCTGCTACCTTTATGAAATCTCCATCGTTCATAAGAGAAAAATTCTCCTAAGATAGCGACAGCCATACTGCCAGGTAGAGCTGGTGCGGCTGAACATGGGGGCAATACTGGCTTGGATTTGTGCGTACATGGATACCCAGGTCAGTACAACTTCAGTGAGGAGGACGACTGCTGGGGAGCACTCAGCACCGCTGTGGACCACACCTGTTCCCTGCACAAGTTTAAACGACAGGCAGCACTGTGGGCCTAGCTAAGGACTATGCTGCAGTTTTCTCTGTTTCTGATTCTTTGATGTTCATTTGAATATAATTTATTTCATGCTATGGTTAATTTAAGGGTTATTAATTATTTTCCAAAGTCAAATGGACATAGAAAAAGCAGATAGGAACAAATAACATTATCAGCGAACAGTACTGGTATTATGACAATTGTGGGTGTGAATTAATTTAGCTTTTGAAGCCTGGAGAGACGGCTCAGCAGTTAAGAACACTAACTGCTCTTGCAGAGGATCTGAGTTTGGCTCCCAGCACCCACATAGCAGCTCAAAATCACCTGCAACTTAATTCTAAGGGGTCCGACACCCTCTAGTGTCCTCCATGGGCACTGCACATACACTGTATACACACATACATACATGCATGTAAGCAAACATTCATGCACACAAAATAAAAATAACTAAATCTTTTAAAAAGTTAGCTTTTGAATTAAAGTACAGATGTGTTTTAGGTATTATAGACTAATCTAAAACCGAGGGTATTATGCTTGCATAAAACATTTCTTGACTCTGACATTAACATGACTCTGAGTTTTTAATCATTTTTAAATTAAATTGAGTTTATATAGTTTACTCATAATTTTTATTCTTACAACTTATCTTCATATTTGTGAAGACTTGTTAAACAAGTGGCCAAAGTTCCTGCGAGCAGTGATTTGCTTCCTGGGCAGGGGAAGAGGAGCTTTGGGATGGGGCAGCGCTTGGAGTGACCCTATCAAGCTCTCATTCCTCTTTTCAGCTCATGCAGCTGCGTCCATCTCAGGAGAAGCAGGTGTGGATGTGTGACCAATATAAGCATTAAGAGATCAGGCTATTTGGTGATGACTTTTCTCAGTGGACTATTACACCAAAATACTTTAAATCCCCTAAAGTGATGGGGGTTGAGGAGGACGCCGAGCATTAAAAATTGTAAAACATCTCTGTACTTTCACTTGCTCTCATCCACAATATAAATCCAGGATGCACTTACGGGACTTTTAAACTGAGGGTTTTGACTTGTATATGACCCTATAGGAAATGTTTTGAAACAATGTCCACTTCCAGAGCACACAGTTCTCAAAGGTAGCAGACATGGGCCAGATAATCTAAGCAATACAATATAAATTGAAACTTTGAAGTAACCCAATTTCCAGTTGTGCCCAAATTATATCATGGCAGAATCACTGAAAATCATAATAACAAATTTTGTTTTTTTGTTTTTTTGTTTTTTCCTGAAAGCTGATTTAAAATCCACTTTGGAACAGAGGAAATGGCTCAGGGGTAAAGTCGCTTCCTGCCAAGCTTGATGACCTGAGTTCAATCTCTGGGATCCATATGGTAAAATGAGAGAACTGACTCCTGCAAGTTGTCCTCTGACCTCCACACTCATGTCCCCTTGATGAATAAATGTAATAGAAGAAATGTTTAATTTAACAGCAAAAGCTCTTATGTAAACGGAGATTTCTCAGCATGTTAAAACTGCCCACATGACAACATACTACCATCCCGCCCAGGACTGAAGGTCACAGCAATGTGAAAAACAAGTATAAACATTGGAACTGACTCTGATTTCTGGGCCTAAGAATCATATTTAGTTTTATTGCAATCCTTCGGTTGGTTCTGAGGCAAGTACAAAGCAATGAAGCCATCGTGCTCTAACTAAACCTGAGCTATTCCTGGAAGACTCCTTGCCCCACGGTCTCTGCAGATCTGGGCAGGGCAGATCAGATGTGTTGAGTAAGGCCAGTGTAGTGGGTACCTCTGATGCAAGTTCAGAGCTGTGTTTTAGTTTTAATTTTACCGGAGCAGTGCTTCAGGAACTCCAGAGCCTGGGTAGAGCAAATTTTGCCTGAGAAGCCTGTAGCCCTAGAAGATGCTTCATCACACTTCAGAAGGGGAAGTATAGCCTGGGGTCTTCCTAACTACCCAGAGAAAGGCCATCCCTGGGCAGTGGAGAAGCCCAACACTGCTCCTCAGACTGGCGCACAGAGGAAACTCCTGATGCAATTCATGGAAGCGTGACTCGAGATGCCCAGGCCTGTGTGAGGTAGTCAGGGTTGGAAGGAACCACGCCCATGCTGACTAGCCAACTGAGCCTCAGATGACCTGGCCTTGTCCCTAGCAAGCATTTGCAAAGGTCTTCAGACAGCTTTGAGGGGCATGCCATAGAGGCTACTACAGCATCAGCAGGCATACAGCAGGCACAGCTCAGCATTCTCCAGCATAGAGGGTGCTCACTTATTCAAAGATGGCGCAGTGCAAATGTCAGTTCAGATGCAGCAGCTGTGTCTGTCTGTGTTTTCCTTATACTGTCCCTGAGTTTCCATGTGATTATTGTTGCAAATTACAGATTTTCCCCAATCATGCTATAGAAATTATAGAAAAGCTAGCTACCACAGTCAGATTCAGGTGATTTCATGTGGTTCAACTAACCTGCATGTGGGGTGCATAAGGAAAAGTCAGACTAGAAAGTTAATCCCCAGTGTTCCCAGTCAGGTACAGCCATTAATGAAAAGATTGTGCTCAGCAAACAAATGACGTCCCTTGTGATGCAGGCTGCACACGGCTCTACAGCCATGAATACTGGAACAGAGAGCATTAGAAAATTTCTCATGGTATTCCAGAAACTATGAGGTGAAACGTTGAGCTATTAGATCAATGTTATCTCCATCAATAAGGGCTGAAAACCTATCATCACCACAATGTCCTGTGTGGGCTGCGGAGACCGACAGCCTTTAGTAACACTTCATTCCATAACTAATATTTACATACACCCAACTACAGTATAATAAGTCCTGCTCTGCGCCCAAGAACAGAGCAGTTAAAAATTGCTAAGTTTCTGCTCTCTTGAAGATAACATTAAAAAGCAATCTCAATAATGAACACCTAAGTATTTTAACAGCTTGTCATATTTAGTGAGGATATTATTAGCGAAAATTATTACTGCTTGAGAGAGGCATATTTCCCTGATAAGATGGAGAGCCTGTCTCCGGCTATTTCCCAGGAAGGTTACAAGGAAAAGGTGTTTAGGAATCACAAATTTATATTACCTTTCATTTTGGTATTCATGAAATAAAACCAAATTATAATGTTTAATAAAACATAGCTTTTCCTGGGCAAAGGCTTATAAAAGCAGCGTGGGATTCCCCAAAGAGGCTACATTTAGCTTGCGATCGATATCTGGCAGTGGTGGGGACCTGACTCTGACCATGCTGCTAAGCTTTTGGACTGTATTTCCTTTGCCATAAGCACATGAGGAAATGTGCTCGTCTTGAGCATGCAAGAAGCTATCATTGATTATAGTACCAGATAACTATCCCTGTTCCGGCTTCACAAACACAGGGACTCTGTATGTATCTTCTCAGTAAGGTCAATACTGAGACTTACCTCCAAACCTTCAAGTTCAGATCCAGGGCAAACAATGAGCTCAATGGTAGAACTTTTTGATTAGTGAATGGTTTACATCACCCCAGGCTATTTGTGTTCAAATTTCTTTGGTTTCTTTTCCAATATGCCCTGTTTCATAAAGACCTGAACATACTTGAGAATAATTAGCTTATAAAATCATTAAGCTAGAAGCAGGCAGAAAAATGTAGCTAAATGGAGATAGGCAGTGTAGTTTCGGAAAGACTAAATTATTAAAGGGAGTTCGCTACAGAGTTAGGGAACTTTTTCTGATACAAATAAAGTATCTCAGGGTTAATACACAAAATCTGAGCCAACATTACCCAAAATGAAAAAGTCATATGGAAAAGTATTAATGTATAACCACGTTAAGTTGCATAATTTTTATTAAAATGAGTTTTAAGGGAGATGTGCTGCATGGCTGGACAAAGTTTTTCCTAGAAACTGTGATTTATTATACAAAAACCAGAGTCAGGGGTTAGATACTTCCTTATGAGTTAATGGTTATGAAGGCCTGAGAGGCCTTCCCAAATAACCCATGTCTTTCATCTTGGTTGCCCACAATGAACCAACTATAAGACCCCATCACTGAAGAAACACATTCCATAGCATGGTGGAGAGAAATCAAGCTGGACTGGTGGGGATCGCTCTCTGCTGGCTGGCTTTTAGAGTGCTTGGAGGTGCTGTGCGGGCTGCCATGAAAGAAAAGGCATCACTGCTCTTCTAACTCTAACATCATCCTGCCTAGCAGGATCCGTCCACCTGCACAATGGTGGTCCTACGGTTATGCAGGTCACCAGCCATTATTGATGGCATCTGAGGTCCACTCCACAGGAGGGAATTTCATACTTGGTACTACAATCTCAAAGTCCATGCTTGGGAGGATATCGGGCCTTGGGGGTGAAGGATACATAATTCTGTTGTTTAGAAAACTGACACAGCCATCTAATAGACATTAATATTTGTGGAACATGTCTACTCTAGGCTTAGATAGGTGATGCCCCTCCTTCCAGTGATCTGCAGCACATGCAAAGCTCCTCGGCTGCACAGGTTGTTGAGAGTTGAGGGTAAGTGACAGTTAAGGGCTCAATTCTAAACAAGACATTTAAAACAACCCTGCAGAGGCTCACTACAGAAGAGGGATTTGAAGGAATGTAAGACCTAGGAGAGAGAAAGAAGACTGTAGGGCAGCACCGTCTATGTAGCACCAAACCATTGCAGTCAGGAGCTCTAACAGCTGGATGCCCCGTTGGGATCTGCACAAGAATGAGTTTATTAGTAGCCCTGGGAGGAGAGGCTCAGGGGCCCCAATCCTCACTGCTGAGCTACATCCCCTGATAGATTCAGGGACAGCAGGAATTTCCAGGCTGCAGTGGAGGAGAGTCCCAATTCAAGCAGATAGGCCTGGTTAAACAGAAGGAGTCATGAAGGGAAACCAAAAATCATGAATGTGGGAAAGGGACTGCTAGGAGGACAGAGGGCCGACCAGAGAGGAGAGCCACAAGTAGAGCAATCAGCCTGCATTATAAACATGCATCAGACTGTCAAAGAGCCGACTTACAGAAGTATTTTCCAAAATGGAACTCTGTCCTTCCGTGGAGTGTCAGAACAGAAGATGGGCTTGTGTTTCTTACTGAGGATGATAGAGAAATGATAGATGACAAATGGATGATCAACAGAAGACAGATGAGAAATTATAGGTTATAGAAAGATATGAGGATCCATAGAGTTGATAAATGATGAATAGATTATAGGAAGAAATATAGACAGATGATAGATAACATGATAGATAGGTGACAGATGATAGATTATACATATATATATATATATAGATTAGAATATGATAGATTACAGATAGATGATAAGTGACAGATGATAGATCACACACACACATACACACAAACACACACACACATATATATTATATGAAGGATAATTGATAGATAAATGATGGATAGATTAGACAGATGATAGATAGGTGACAGACGATAGACTATAGATATATACATAGTTGGTAGAGAATTAAGAATTATAAAATAAGAGTTCTTATGGAAATGTCAATTTTTCTTTTAAGTTAAAGATATCTTTGACAATTATACCAAGGAAGTACACACTCCAAGGACAAAAGCAGCCCAGTAACTCAGGCTAACACAAACCTTTTGACACTCTTTTAAAACTAAGAATAAAATCAACTGGGAAGCCATGTTGGGAGGGTAAGCGCCTGTCTGTAAATGTACAGTACAAGGAAACATGCATCCCCGAAGGCTGGTGATCAGCCCTGCATTCTTTATGCTGACACTCACCTGGTAGTGAACCACTGCACTGAGAGCCTCAACAGCCACTCAAAAACGAACACAACTCTGAAAGAAAATAGCTTACATTTGGAACATAGCCTATTGGAATCATTTTTCTTTATTATTGCTTCTTTGTGACAGAAAAAGTCTATCCTTGACTAGCTTACAGCTGGGGATCACTGGCTCTCTCCATCATCCCACTGACTCCACCTCCTGCGGATCATTAGCTGTCCATCATCCTAGTGACTCCACCTCCTGCTCTGACCTCAAGATCCACTGGTCTGCAGCACAGTCTCACACACGTTACTAACCTGATCTGATACTTATCCAGAGGTCACTTTTCTTGTTTGGGTTGACTTGAGACGACAGCCATGTTTGACTATAGCCTTCAAATGTAAGCCCGCCTTTCTGCTGACATGGGGATTCTAAAGTCAAGGGGAACGTTTCTGGAAATTTAAGTTATTCAAATATTTTCCCTGGGGATGGAGAGATGGCTCAGAGGCAAGAACACTGGTTGTTCCTGCATAAGACCTGGGCTCAATTCCTATCACCCACATGGTAGACAATAACCATCTGTAACTCCAGTTCTAGGGGAACAAATGACCTCTTCTAGCTTCCACAGGCACTACAAGATATAGATGCACTTACACACAGGCAGGTTAAACACTCCCATACATAACATGAAAAAATTAGCAAATAAAGAATTCAAATAACAAGGTAGAAGGAGAGATCCAACCCTCAAAAGTTGTCTTCTGACCCCCAAACACACAACAATAAGTAATAAAATCAATTTCATGTATGCATTAAGTATCACCAGGAAACACTTCCCAATCAAATGCAAACTGATCTTTCATCTCATTTCTTCTATTGGTTCTGCCTACTTTATGTCTTTCCCATAATTCATCATTTTTGACTTAGTATCATGCTGGTATTAAACATTTACACTATCTCTCTGGAAAAAATTTATCATTAAGAAAACAAAACACTAATAAAAGGATATAAGAAAGCACTAACTGTTGTCTCCAACTGTTGTGTTAGAATTCAGCAGCATAAGTTTTAATTAGAAAGGTCAGATCTGTTTCTCTGTAAATATGTTTTGACACACAGAAGGCGCACTCTTTACATGCTGCTCATAACAATGTACTAAAGACATATTTTAGCATTAATTGAAAACAGAAGACTAAGTCAGAAAACTGTTAAGCAGGGCTGGCTGTCAGCTGGTCCAGCCTGGTCTCTGCCTCAGTGTGTTGCCTAGTTTACAAGCCCATTTGTCCAGCAGCACTTGGAAAGTTCAGAGTGTGAAATGGCACAAAGGGAGCTCATATGATACCATGTGCACCTGCTGGGTGCCATCTTTCTGTACCCAGAACATTGCCATTTCTCCTCCCATGATCTTGGTCAGTTACTTCTCCTTCCAGTTTATTCTCCATCAGATACATTTCAATTCTTGTTTCTTGAAAGCTTGAATAGGACATCATATCCTGACATGATGACCACGCTATTCAGGAAACTAGCCCTGGTCTTGTGGCCTGCTGTGTACGCATCTTCCACACTAAATGAGCTCCTGATGCAAATTTTAGGTTGAATGTGACATGGCCTCACTTGCAAGAATGACTGCTGCTGAAGATGCACGATCAGTGTACGTGAGAGACATAAATTACTACAAGCACTGGGGAGAATTAGAAGGAATTCCCCCTCACACGTAACTAGAGCTACCAGTCCAGTAATCCCATGTCTACTGTAGAGGTATGCACACACAGGTATAATGTATACACACATATATAAAAACAAACACATATGTGCATGCATGTCGACATATACATATATACACATATGCATATACGCACACATGCACATATGTACACATACACATATGCACACATAAAATATACACACATATATAAATGCATTCACATACATTCAGACACATACACACATATATCTAAGATGTCATCAAAGAACACATATTATGCATACATAATAGAAGAGATAGCACTCAATCCTAAAAAGAGAGGGAACTTCAGTTATTTACAAGGAGATGAAGGCAGTGGGTGCTGATGACAGGTCCTAAATGATCTCAATTCTAGGTAGACTATGAGGACACTGAACTCACAGATGTAAGGAGAGAAGAAACGGTACTTAGCCAAGGCTGAGAGTTAGAGTGGTGGGAAAGATCTGGCCGGAGAACATGAAGCTCCAGTAGACAGTTAGATTGGGGAATGCATTTCTGAGACTGGAATATTGTAACTATAGTCAGGGACGTATTGTATATTTCAAAATATCTAAGAGAGACAAGTTCGTATGTTCTTGCCACTAAAATTGTTAGCTGTGAGTTAATGAATGCTAACCAGCTTGATTTAATAATTTCCATTTCTGTATGTACATATAATTATATAAACACATTGTTTCCTACATAACTAAAATTTGTCAATTAATAATGAAAACAAACCAAGAATAAGGTCCCAGAGAAGATTTATAAGGCTGGTTTAAGGGAACGACTCCTGGAGTCGTCTTTAAAGCCATGACGGTAAGAGCTACAACCACTGTATGCTCAGAAAACAACTAAAGCCTTGGGTAGCACCCAGGGCACAACAGAGCGATCATGACCATTACCGATCTGTAAACATTCTTAGGCTAGGACTCCCCTTCAAGAAGATGCTACTGCAAGGATCAGAAATGGAGGAGGATTTTTGGTGGCGGCGGCAGTGGTGGTCAAACAATATCCCACTGTACTTTCTGCCCGATTAATGTCCCTTCTCGGCATGATCTCCTAATATTAACTCCTGTGCAGAGAGAAGGAGGAGGAACTCATGGAAGGAAGAGGAAATGTAAAAGTTATTCTTTGCTATTTACAAGATAAAGAAAAATCGCTCTGGAAACTTTCTTAAATTATGAAATGGTGAGAATTGAACAATTTCATGAACTATCTCTGTATTTTTAAGTTCACAAGTGTTTTTCACCTTAACAAAACAGCTCTGGTTTTGCGTAATGTTGATGGCACAGACTGACTGGACCCCGGCATTTTCATCTCACTGGCATCTTCCAGGCAGCATGTCCACGTTTCTTACATCCCGACCACCTGTCTTCCTCAGCTCCCTTCCCAGGCCCTGCAACCTCCTTTTGTTTCTTTCTATTCCCTGAGGATTATCTGTCTCTAGTGGCCATTAAAACAGGTAACTTTAACTAGCCCATGCACTGTGATGTTACATATGAGAAATTCCCCAAATAAGTACTTGCAAATCTCCAAAGCAAATGACAAATTAAATATTTTCTGACTGGTTCTTATTGTCACTGTAAACTTCCCTCAAATTCGAAATCTTTGCATCTTTTAATTAAAAATGTTTGCTTCTCAAAGCCGTCTTTGATTTTAATGTAGGATTCCATACCAGGTGAAATTTAAACAAACATTGATATAAACTCATTTACCACCCTTTTATGGAAGGTTGAGGGTTCCATGCAGCTCTTTGGCTGAGATGAAAAGCTTTCCTCAAAAATCTGTTACTGTGCACTACATCTGTGAATTCATCTCTATGATATTTTTTAGATCACCTTAAGAAATTTATTTTCCTATAAATCATCAAGGTATATATTTCATCAAGATATTTCATATGATAAATATGACCAAACTGGACATAAAATATGGTTTAAAATGTACTTAACAATTTATTATAATTTATATGATATATTAATTTTCTCAGAGACCCATTATTTTAAGCAATTTTCATTCTGATTTTAATTAATCTCATTTATTCCTAAATATTTTGCCTGAGGCCTGAACTTACTGTATAATCTTATAATTTAGGAATTAAGTATATTATCTCTACTGAATTCTTCTTTATGGCTTTTAATATCATTTCTGCCTCTGACCTTTGGTAAATTCAACAGGTTAATGAAGTATAAATTCTCTAATGATTACTCTTATGCAAATAGTGCTCTCCTTCCTGCAAGGGTTTTCATGTGCTCTAAAGGCCTGCCAAGCTCTCCACTGCTTGCTTTACTCTGATGATCTTCCCTCCTTCCCCACTGTTTTTAACATAAAATTATGCTTGACACTTCTTAATCCTGGAGAATCACTTCCAAATTTAGTGAACTTTAGCAAATGTCAGCTAAAGGTTCGCTGACAAATTAGAGGTGGGTGGAAAGACAAATGAAAGACTTAACCCACAAATGTTCAGGAGAAGAGGGAGAAAGCCAGCTTAGGGACCAGCCCCAGAAGATAAAAACACGGGGTCACTTAGAACAGTTTTCATAGATTGAAGCTAACCACAGACTCCAGGTCTACATTTATTTATGCCTAGAAACGATTTCACTCAGGCCTTTAGACACAGGAACGGGGCACATATTTAGAGCCTTTTCAACTTTACCTAGTCCATAGTCTATGTCTTCATAAGCTACAAGCCCTGAGAGGTTCAGAAGTCCCAAGTCCTGATGCTGCATTTTCATAACACTCAGGACTTACATTCCTTGGAACTGGGGTATTATTTGGAATGGAATGAACATTCTGTGTCTTCGTTGTAGTTTTAAATGACAGGAATTCGCATTTTACATATAAATATAGTTTTAATGAAAATTTTCCTAATGGGCTTCCTTGAAATTGCAACCCCACTCTGATTTCTACAGATTCTTTTTGTAACCCTTGTTATACTCTGAGATAGTATATTAAGTTTCATGAATTTATGCCTCTGCTTTCTGGTCCCTCTGTCTAGAAGTTTAGCTCCACAGTGGGGTTGGGATGGGGAGAAGAATGCCCTGTCTTCAGCACCGAAGATGTTCACAATGAAATGTCGGTCAGCAGATGCAGATGCGCACTCTCCAGTTCTTGGAGTTAAGAAGTGTTTAAGTCAGGCCTATCTAGTCTTCCCAGTCTGAATCCTAGCAAATCCATTGTTTACTTTAGCAAGCAAATGGAAACGTATATCTGTTTATAATCTACACATGAAACAGCTAAGTTGGTAGTTCACTCTGCAATCACCACCATTATCGGGCGAGCATTCTCCCTGGGGCCCTCCTGTGCCCACTGCCTGCTGTCTGTGGTGTTTCAGGGATGCTCAGATAGTCCGGGACTGGCTGCCCTTCAGATTTTTTTTCCCCTGTTGGTATATGGAAGTCATTCTTCATGAGAAGAGGACCTTTTGGTGAGGCTGGCCCTGGGTCCTGAGCTTCTAAAATCTCCTTAGCCATTACATAAGACAGTGGTAGGCACTAGGCTCTGGACCACAGTCTGGTTTTTGTTTTTAAGCAGACTTTTTTAACCTTAAATGCTGTGCAGCTAAGTAACAGTAAACTGTCCACTCTGTTGATTGGTTGAACTTTCAGAGTCGAAAAGAATTAGAAAACTTGTCCGTATTCCACTCTGTCATCAATGGAGACAGAGAATGGAGAATATTTTAATAGCTTCACATTAAGTTAATCAATGACTCCAGATCAATACTTCTGTTTATCCAACTTATCATGCTGTTCCATCTGTGTTTTAAAACCTGAACAGGTTTCTCATGTGGCTGGAGAAGGTGTGAACCTGCAGCTGAGACATGCAGCCTCTCTTAGCTTGAAAGTCCTCTATCATTATCAACTCAGTTGGTAAAATGCTGTAGGAACTTTATTTTTCTGACTGTGGTTTCCCCCACAGCAAACAACCTACTCAAATGGCACAGTATGTTAAAACAGAAATATGTTCCAACCAAATTGTTCATGTGGTTGTACCTGAGAAATGTTTTTTTTGAGGCTATTAGCTTAACTTTTTTATTGTTGCTGTTTTGAAATGGATTCTCACCTAGGAAAATAGTTGCACAGAGGGTCAGCCTTGTCAAGAGGAACAGAATCCTCGGGCTGTATCTCTCCATCAGGCTGGTTCTCCCTGCAGTAATTTGAGGCAGAAGGATTAATGACTGTCATAGAAGAAGCAAGGTCCAGCTCTTGGGATGAACATTACAATCTCTACACAACCTCATGTGAAAGGAACCACTGCACGGTGTCTCTCTAGACCTGAAGGGGTGTGCTGGACATTCATGCTCCACACAGCCTCCCAGTTTAGACACATGACAGCACTTGGCATGTTTCCATGACTTCGGGACATGCTGAGGAATATTTGTTCAGACACTGTGGACAGGTAGAAATATCACTGCTGAGTGTTTGAGATTTTGGCATTTGAGACACAATCTCACTCTGTGGGCCATACTGGTGTCAGACTTGTAGCAATCCCCCAGCCTCAGCTCAGGATGATGGAGATAGAGACATGAGCCACACCCCATTAACCACACCCAACCACCTTTAACATGTGTCTTGCCTTAGATATGTTAATATTTTAATCTTCCCTTCAGAAACAGTAGCAGTATTTTTCCTAGATAAAAGATAAGTCTAGATTATTATTTTTAGAACTCCAACACTTGAGTGTTACCAAACCTTATTCACAATTACCTTCTGTAACACCACTACCAAAAAAAAGTGTATTTCTAAGAACTGGTTTTGGGCAATTTTGTGAGATTTTAGGAGAAGGCAAGAAAAATATTCAGAAATAAGCATAAAAATATTAAACTTTTGGCAATTAAGCATCTTTGCCAAGTTATTAAAAACATGATCTACTTGTGAATATGGTATTTCTTACAAATTAAATGTTTGTGATGGCAATTTCAGAACTAATTTGTCAGGGTATCAATTTTAAAGTAAAACTGTTCCAATGAGAAACTGAAGAATAAACAGTAATGGAGTGCAGAAAAACACCGAGATCACAAAATGGCAGTGTGTGGAAATAAGAGGTTACAGGATCTAAATTACAGATTCACACTGCCCTTGTCCTGGCTTCACTGACCCAATAAGGGTGCTTTAAAAAAACCACCCCACCTGTGCCTCCACATTGAATGCAAGGTGAGTAGGGGTCTTCAGACATCCATGATGCTGTGTCTAAAGTGGTGTGTGTCTTCAGCAACAGGGTCTTACCTTCAGTTCCAGGGAGGCAATCAAGTGCTGTGGGGACAGCTGGCATTATTTTGATTGTCTCTTGGACTACCCTGACCAACAACAAAGAGTACGGTTTTCCTTGTCCAGCACTGTGCTGTTTTGATACATACCCCGTAGCTGTACACACGCCATCTCATACATGTGTATTCACATACCCCGTAGCTGTACGCAGTTACTCACATATATGTGTATTTTCAGTAGGCTTATTAAGTAAGACATTTCCATTTTTTAGGCAACTTTAGTCTCATCTCTGTCTCCTCACTCTCTCTGTACAGTCATTCCTTCCTCTCTCGCTCACAGTTAAAGTGTTTCTATTGTTCCTATTTCACCTTTGGTAGCACCTATGTCTACAGTCCCCCTCCCTTGAGCTGTTTCCTGCCTTCTGAAAGTGACCTGGAAGCCTTGTCCCTGAGGGCCAGCTCTCATAGTGTCTGCTGCGCAAGCTGCCCAGAGAAACTAAGGAATCGGCTGTCCTACTCAGCTCCAAGTTTTATGAAAATATCTCTATTGGGGCGATGGTGGTACTTTCATCTTTTGGAAATTACCAGTTCTCTGTTTGGAGTTAAGGCTCAAAAGGAGGGCATCCATGCAGGGAACTGTAAGCATAGCCAAGTACATGGTCCATGCAGGGTACTGTATGCATAGCCAAGTACATGGTCCTGAAGAGGCCATGGACCCTAGAAAAGAACCTACTACTGCCACTTTCCCAAAGCAATATGATTTATTACTGTATTATAAAAGTGTGACCTTATGTTCACAGACAAGTGTAGCTGTCACCACTCATCAAAGCAGCTGCTTTTTGCCACAGAGACTATTAGAGAGCTCCACAACTGGTCAAAACGCAGTGAACAAATGATGGTGGGCACTGAGTCCTGACTGAGTCCTGATTAATTCATCGACAATACAACCTCAACATCTAAGGCTCTGGGAACGCTGCAGAAGAGGAAGATGGAAAGACTGCATGAGCTACAGGAACAGAAATCCTGCTGTTAATTATTCTAGACATGACAGGGAAGCCACACCTGCCTGAAACGCAACAGTGTGGTAGCCTTAGAAGATTCGCACGATGGCGACAGCAGACACATGCCACTCTGGGTGGGAACCGACACAGAGCCCCAGCCAGCGACAAATGCTGATGGACAGAGAATTCGTTTTCTCCAGTAATCGGCTCTCAGATAGGTTATCTAATATCAAGCGGTCAGCCCTAAAGTACGTCCACGTAAGTGTACTTGGCGCACTATCTAGGTCTATTTAGACATGTACATATGTAACAATAATAATCAAATTAGAGAAAAAGAAACTGAGAGGGAAGGCAGGTCATGGGAGGACTGGAAATGGTATAAATATAGCACTTGTGTATGAAATTCTCAAAAGGTTCTGAAAAAGAAAATTAAATGTAAAATAAACAAAGATGTCTATGCTGGTTCTCCCCAGAAATTTCTCTACCAGAAATTCCAGCTGTTTCATTATGATCAAACACCACAGTTGCCTGGAATTTCAGCTGGGATAATGCACTATTTCTCAGTATTCATGAAAACATGACCCACATGAGCACACTGACATGAAACTTCAAAGGGTGCTTCATAAGCCTCCCCCTGCAGTGCAAGTACACGCCCACCACAGGTAACCTGGGAGGCCCCTGACTTCTCCGAAGACCATCTTCCACAACTTCCCAAAGGTGCTTTTGCTCTCCATTCAGGGGTTGAAAATCCCTTTCTAACTCTTCAGGATTAAAGCAATTGGAGACCTCTCAAGTCTCTCACCAGGCCCGAACCCTTAAAGGTGCCTCATATTCCTGACCTGCTAAGCTGTCTGATTCTGTTTCCTGATGCTGGTGAACAGCCTTTAGTGGACTGGCTTCAAGACATTCCGACTGACCACAGAAGTCAGAAAGGCCCCTTGCGCAGCTAACAGCAAGAAAAAGAGAGAGACTCTTCTGGAGAGTCTCAGGTGAGATCTGTTTCCCCAGCGTCTTGGGATTCTCCACACTTCCTACTCTCCATCTTCAAAACCAGACCGTCTGGACAGAACCTATCACGCCAGCTCTCAGACTTTCTGTCTTCCACTTGTAGGAAACCTCCTGACTGACTGGGGTCTCCTAGATAATCTAATCAGACTGTTTGGAAGATGCGCACCACCTAGCATTCCTTTTGTTCAGTACTCTAATAGAGGCATGGAGTCGAGGATTAATTTCGTTTTAATAAAATGCTGTTTCTTATAGCTTTCCAAGGTTTATGGAGTGCTTGAAATCTGTTCCTTAAGCCATGACTTTTAAACGTTAATCATTAAGAAGGGAAAGTGACTCTTACCCTTTTTTTTTTAGGTCACTTAATATCTAGTAAGTTCACCTACAGTTCAAATATTGATTGCATTTCTTATTTTTGGACTGTTATACTCATTCAACTTAATAATAAACCATAGCTTTGAATATTTAGAGTTAATTCCAACAAAGACATCTATATCAAGTCCTTGTGGCCTTCATTGTTTCAAAATGATCTTCTGACTTGGGGATCTTGAACAATTTTCTTTGGAAATAAAAATCTTAGCATTAAGTTTTATTCCTACAACTTTTTATCCTATTTACTTTTTCATGTTGGTTTTATTTTTAGTGAAGTTTTGATTTTTGTTTCTTTGGTCTTTTTGAGAGAGGGTCTCCCTATAGCCCCAGGTGGCCCGGAAAGCTAAGTAGACCAGGCTGACCTTGAACTCACAGAGATCCACCTGCCTCTGCCTTTAGCGTGCTGGGATTAAAGGTGCGTACAACCACACCCACCTTATTTTCAGTGAAGTTTTAACTTAACAGAAAAATTCTGGGATAGTGGTTTCCTGATCCCTCCACCAGCCTCAGCTTCCTCCTCTGCCACCCCCCCCCACCCCTCTTCACCATGCTCACCGCCCCCTCAGCTGCCTTCACTCTCAACAGTCACCACCTGAGGGAACTCACGCTGTAACCAGCCATAACTGGCAAGCCTGCAAGTCATTATCACTCAGCTTCCAATGCCTTCCTTTCTGTATTGAGTTCTTACTAGGACACAGGGTCACCACCAGGTTTTCACCATCACAGTACCACAAACATGCTCCAGAGGCTGCAGCTCCTGAGCCCCAGGATGATCCCCACCCTAGACTCTCAGCAACACACTTGTCTCAGGATTTTGTCAGTTGGGTATTTTAGCCCTCTGACAGGAGAGTTCAAAGGCATTCCCTAGCCCTCTGGTCAGTCAATGCTATGGATCTAAGTTTAAACAAAGATCTTTTGATGCCACAAACACTTTTTAAATTATTTCACTCTTTTCAGTTGATAAACTTATATCCAAAATCTGACCGTCTAAAAGTAGGAGACTCGGCTGGAGAGATCGCTCAGGGGTTAAGAACACAGGCTGCTCTTGCAGAGGACCTGAGTTCGATTCCCAGAATTTACATGACAGCTAACAACCATCTGTAACTCTAGTTCCAGGGGCTCCAATGCCCTCTTCTGACCTCCGCTGGTTTTTCAAGACACAGGATGCACTTATGTACATGCAGGCAAAGTACTCATACACGTAAAATCAAAATAATAAATATAATTTTGAAAAACACAAGAGACTTACGTATGTAATTTTAAAACAGAAGAATTTTTCAGTGTTTTAAATCTATTGGGTTGCTTTCTCATGATCTCAGAGGTGTGAGAAGGGCATAGGAAAAGAAAACGGGAAAGCGCAGAATTCAAAGGTGAGCAGTCACTCAGTGTTAAGAGCAACAACAAGCACTTACAGCTGAAACCTCACCCTTCTAGGCTATGTCCATTATCACTTACCTAGGCTGTGCAGGCTGGTGCCCATGTGAGACACTGGACTCGATTCCAGATCATAAGCTTCTTTCTGCGGTAGACCATCTGAATGCCGTCCACTCTGCATTCGGTACTTTCTTGTGTTGTGACCAAACAGCTAGCAGACAGTCACTTACAGGAACGGGATGTGACCTTTTGTTTGACAAGGCAGAGCGCACAGAGGCTGGGTCCCTGGGAGCTGATCACACTGTGACCACATTCAGGAATAAGAAAGTAGGCAGAAAGTGGGGAGGGCTGAAAACTTTCAAGGCCCTAACTCCATGGCTCACTTCCTCCGAGAGAGCCCACCTCCTACAAGTGTAACAACAGGAACCACCTACCCAAGTATTTCCGGTAAAGCCTTGACAGGTGTGCCAGCTTCTCTGACACCCACATTAGATGAAAGTGGTCAGCTGTCAATCATTATCTGAAGCCAAATCTCACGGAGAGCTCTCTGGCTCTAGACTCCAGATAATACCCTGATTTTCCTCTGCTTTTGATAAGGATAAATTTGATGATTTAATTGGACTTTGCTGTTTTCAAAAGTTACTTAAATGCAAAAATGTCTACATTTCCCCTTTCTAAATCTCTAAGTTGGATAGCAAGTGAAAACTGGATTGAGTTGTGTGGTAAATAAGTTGCTTCATCCAGACATATGAGTTATAACACAGGAAAATATGGTAGGTCAAGAAATAAATTATTTTAATATCTGAAAATTAGTAATAATCTTAATACATACAAAAATGTAAATACTAATATTCCCCATGTGGAAGAGAGTTAAATATTATCTTTTGTTTTTTTGAGACAAGATCTACATTTAGCTTCAGCACACCACGTAGACGAGGCTCACCTTGATCTCACAGAAATCCACCTGCCGCTGCCTCTAAAATGCTGGGATTAAAGATATTCACAATCACATCCAGCTGAAAGTTAGTTATTGACTGTAACATTTAGAAGTATTTTAAGCCCAAGCACTGGAATTTGGAATAACACTTGGTCATTACAAATGACTTTTGTGCGCTGATACTTGAAATATCACATGGAAGCATAAGAACTTCATCATTATTTTGAAAATATAATCTAAAAACATGAAGGCAATGATGGTTCTTGAATGCCGTGGGGAACCTTGTGAGCCTTTGAACATGGTTAAACATCAGCCATGACTAATCCTTTTTTCAGATTACCTGGGAAAATCACATACATTGAACCACTACTGAATTTCATGTTAAATAACTTTTATTATAAATTAATTTGAAATCAATAAATTACTCATAAACCAATTGACCCCCCCATGGCCTATGTTTTACCAATTCTGTGCAGAATTTTCAGGAAAATGTGTGTCCTTTTTGCTTTCTCTCTTAGGATATCACACATGTGATTACCTTGCTTTTCATAACCAACTTTATAATTTTCCAGTGTTTCATCCAGCCACCTTTATTTTTCCTCAAGGCATTTGTTGGACAGGTGTGCTCTGAGCTCTAGGTCAAGCATTAGAATTCAGTCCTAAGAATTACCACCTGGGCATCAAAGAGCAGTGAGAGGGAGGGTTCCCAAACACAGGAGAGAGCGTAGCGCCAAGCACATCCAGGGAGCTAGACTTGCTGGAGGGGAGGCAGCAGCAACCAGGTGAAAGTGCCAGCGAGCATTCCTCCTCAAGTAAAAGTCCGGGTGCTGGTTTAGACCCTGGGGGACCTGTCGTTTTATAAAGGAAAGTATTCTGGGATTGGTGGAATATGATGGCGGGGGCTTGGGATGGCAAGCAGAAAGGGAACCAGGCAGAGGCACCCTCAGGGCGGCCACTGACAGGTCACAGGAGGGTGTGAATGCTCAGGTTTCAAGGAGAAATAGAATCACATTCAGGGAAGTGAGGTGCATTTTCTTTCTTTTCTTTAAGGTATTTATTTACGTGTTTTATTTTATTTATATTCTACGTGTAGGAGTGTCTCACCGGCATGTGCGCAGTGCACTGCTGTGATGTAGGGCCGTCCGCAGCCAGAAGGGTATGTCAGTCAGATTCCCCAGAACTGGAGTTCTAGAAGACTGTCAGTCACGCTGTGGGTGCTGGGATTGAACCTGGGTTCTCTGCAAGAGCAACCAGTGCTCTTAACCGCCTAGCCGAGCTGTCTCTCCAGATCCCAGGCAGCCATTTTCAAGACTGATCAATGAACGCTGTAAAATGCTGAACAGCAGCTAATATTCACGAGGATCTGTTGGGCACATCTATCTGTGCTCTCCCCAGCATCTTGGCGAACCTAATGAGATAAAATCCCCTTGGCTACTTCCAAAACTCAAAAGCCAAGGTAAGAAAAAGGCGAGAAACTTTACTCCTGGCCACACTTAGCCTTAGACAAGTCAGGATGCACACTCAGCCATGAAGTCAGAAGCAGGACTAAGAGTGCAGGGTGCCCAGGCCTCGGGACTCTGTTAGGACCCTCGTTTCATCTCCCAGTCTTTAATTATTCACATACTGCACTGACCAGCACCATGTAGTATTAGCATGAATGATCTCCTTATTATCAAAATTAATACATGCAATGTTAGTGTTTACGTGGATAGTACGCCTCACTAATAATTCTTCAAAATCCTTTTGGGGTATCCACTGTATCTTCCTTCCTAAAGCGTCGATATTCTGACCTTCCAGGAAAAGAATAACTAGTGGAATGTAACTGTAAGGCACATTTTGACTAAGGTTTCTAACAATCGCATGCACAGGTTATTTTTGCAGTTTCCAGGGAACACGTTTGTCAAGGAACAGAACCAGGACTCCTGAGCCTGTGGAGCAGTCACAGATAGGCAGCGAGCTGTTCTCTAGCTCTGGGCTTTGAGTAGGCCACTTACTAGTCTCAGCATCTTAAAAATCGGTGATAATAGAAGCCAGTATTTCAGAAATCCAAAGAGTTTAGTTTAAAGCACGAATATGAAATTTTATAACAAAGCTAGTAGAGGAAGATATCAAGTTGCACATTTTTTTTTATAATTTTTTGTTCATTTATTTAGAGTGAGGGGTTCATGCTCAAGGAAATGATGTATCTCTGCAGTCGAAATAAAGGTCATTGTTTCTTGTTTCATTTTAGCCTTATTTAATTTTATTCTCAATATTAATTTTATTGGAAAATCAGGGAGGTTGAAGTGGTGACATACGCAGTCATATTTGGGGACTCGCACAAGGCACATCTGATGCCATCTACTTTGCCAACCTGTCCCTGTCTCCTATGAGCCGCACACACCCACCGCGTGGCAGAACCCCAATTAGCTGTGTCTCAGGCATGTGTCAGGCTCTTCCCTTGTCTTCTACTGATTCTGCCTGACAGTTCCCATGAACAAGTGGCTAAATCAGGATACCAGTGCCTCTCCGGGGGCGAGGTCTCTTACAGCTCAGATCTCGTCTGGGAAGACTGCAGCACCTCTTTTCCCCCTTGGCGAGATGAATCCTAAGCTCTAACAATTGCCTGCTTATGGGGTTGGTTGGCTATGTCTCTTGCTCTCCTGCCATATGTGCTTCCTGCTTAGATCCTTCAGTGTATGAAATAACATGGTGGAAAGGTGTCAGATGCATAATCTGAGGTTTCAGGCACTGAATGTTACTATCTCATTATCTAACTCTTCCGTATGCTGCAATAAACACTGGTTGAAAACGCCTTTCTTCTAGCCCATGTGTGATTTGAAGATCTGTCTTTACAAGATTTTCAGTTAGGTGTGAAAAGCTTTTAGGGGCTATGGAAGGTCTCAAACCCATTTATGCCTCAGTTTCCTCACTCATACTAAAAGAATGAGGAAATCCCTTGCCTCCGTGGTATGTTCCTGATCTGGTAGCTTGGTGATCTCAATGAATCATACTTCCTTCCAGAACACAATTTTCCAAGTTACTGGCACAACCTCCCATAGTGGATTTGGCATCCAGAACAGGGAACTGACAACTTGGCCTTTCTTTGACCCATCCATGATGTTGACAGTGTGACACTTCAAAGCCTAATATTGAAAAGGGCTCTGTTATTTTTATTAGACCACTAGCAATTTTGAGATAACTAAAAGAATCCCATGCTAGTTTGCTGCTCTATGTGGGAGGCAGGAACCTTAATCAGCACCATCCCTCTGAGCAATGAGTCTGCCAAACTGAAACCACAGGCCCCATTCGCCGCAGACAGTGACTTCTCCACCATGCGCTTAAAACATGTCTTAGGATCCGCAGCTGCATCCATAGCAATTTGAATGCCTCGGATTCTGTTTGCTTCTCGGCTTCTTTCTGAAATAATGGCTGTGTACAGAGCATTTAGGAGGCAGCCACTGGTTCATGGGAGATGCTCTAGGCTGTGCTGGGTGTACCGTGGTCCCCGTGCTCACTCAGCATGTCTCAAGGAGTAGTAAGAGACAGAGGAGATGACTGTTCATACAATTGCTTCCCATGCAAGCATGGAAACCTGAGTTCCAGAGCCCACATAAAATACTGGGCACTGTGACATGTGCTCTTAATCCCAGAGCCGGGAGATAAGAGACTGGCAGATTCCTGATGGTCTGGGACAGTTAATCCAGACTACTTGATGTGCTCCAGACTAGTTAGAGACCCTGTCTTGGTGTGCTCCAGACTAGTTAGAGACCCTGTCTCAAACAGATCACAGAATAAAAAAGAAACACAAACACAAAAAAACATAAACAGACAGAACAGAAAGTTCATGATGAATACCACTTGATGTCCTTTGGAAGGCCTGCACATGTATGTGCACACATCTGCATACCTGCTCACTTGTGCATGAAAACCACTCCCCCTAGCATGAGGTGCTATGTGGGGATCATCCCAGACTGAGAATCATGTTTATTTAGGACCTGTAATAAGCACTTCACACTCTTCAGTTGTTTGGCCACACAGGGGCCTGTTTGGGTGGTTCTGGAAACTTTAACCTGGGACCTCACTAGAGGACCTGGGTCACTAGCGGAGTGTTGCTAGGGGCTGTTTTCTCCCAGTGCCCCCCAAATCTCTTCTCAGCCTTTATGACTGTCTTCCTCACCACACGTGGTTCCAAGTTCTATGGTACAAACTTCTGAACCCAAAGTCAAGGTGAATAATGCCTCCTTGTAAGATTTTGACTACAGCTACAGAGGGCTAACTCACTGAATGAGGTCTGTCTAAGTCAACTCTGCTCCAGCTCCTTAATCTGTCTCTACTGTTTCCCATCACAGACTTATGATTGCTTCCTGTAAAATCTAAGTAAACAAGCTATAAATACATGATTCTAAAATCTGTTGATCAAAGGTGTCTGGCTAATCCTAGACTTTAAGAATATGACAGTAAAAAGAACTCAAAAGTCAACACTATTTCTAGTTATTTGAATCATCCTCAGGGCAGGTTTCTAGGTCCTGTAATCCAGGGATCTACTAAACACAGAAGACCATGAAGCCTGAGAAGACTCTGTGATTGTTTTCACAAACAAGCTTGTGTTTGAGATTAGAGGTCATATTGGATCAACATTCTCTTACATAAAAAGAATGATGGCAACGGAGGTTGGAAGAAGACATTCCTAGAGAAATATCAGAGGGATGTAGACAAACCTCTGTGACCATAGACATCACTCATGGTAAAAGGAGTTCCCACCACACTGGCCTTCTGTCCAGCTCTGACAGCTGTCCTGCAGAGGACATGTAGGTCTAACGTCTGCCTCTGCACTTCCCTTCTGTATCTCTTCCATTGTCTTGACACACACATACCTCCCTTCAATTGAGCTTTCTCATAGTCTGCAATATGAAAGACACCCAGACTTTGTGGGAGAGGGTTTCATGGCTGATAGAAACGGCTATAACAAACATTAGATCTCCATATACCATGGTCACAAGGGTAGACACGAGAACAGTTTCTTATCGAATTTTTATGTATTTCCTATAGAACATCTCAATCAATCTTAATCATATTCATACCCCTTCCCACCAGCACCCTCCGCCATCTCCCACCTGGAATCCATACATGCCGTCATCCCTGCCAAGGCCTATTGTGTCAAGTTACTGTCCCCAGATGTTGCCCAGCACAAGTTCTTCCATTGAGGTCTAGTCAGTTTATCTCTTGCCCCAGGAAGATCAACTCTACCTTATCTAGCTGTAATCAGTTGACAATATCTTTTCATCTGAGATTAGGGTTTGCCGTCCATTTCCCCAGCTCCATGATGGGTTTTGTCTGCTTCAGTTTGCATGGGTCTTGTGCATGTTGTCACCATTGCTGTAGGTTCATATGAGCAGTACCCCAGGAACCTATAGGACTCTATTTCCATATGGTCATGCACCTCCTCATTGGTTCTTACAGTCTTTCCACCCCTCTTTTACAATGGTTGGTGAAGTTTAATATAGGAATCCTGTCCAAGGACCCACACTGTACAGATTCTTATTCTCTACACTTTGGCCATTTTGACCTTTTGTGTTCCCTCTGGTGCATGAGGGAACTTCATTAATGAGAACTGAGAGGTTCATTAGTGTCCTCTTTGCCTCTTGTTCTATGTTCTATGAGTCTTGAGTGAAGAGGCTGCACTGTAGATGTGCTGATTAGGCTTGGGCAACTCATAGACCATATCTGTGTGTGACCAGCTGTGGTACTCTGTATTAGTCTCTGTCTGGTGCAAAAGAAGCTTCTCTGATGAGTGTTGGCTAGGATACTTGACTGTAAATATAAAGATACATATTTTGAACATAGTAAGAAGCTACATTAGTCTAGGCATGTGAGAGTCTTGAGGACTTTTCTAAGATCTATGACCTCTCCAGCCATGTGTATTTGGCTAAGTTTATAGTACCACACATGAGTTTCCTCCCACTGAATGGGCTTTTAGTCCAATTAGGTAGCTGTTGATTGTCCCCAAGATGAAAGTGACAGCAGGGCACCAATGCCGTGTGCTGTGCAGGTCACTGATGTGGGTATTTGGCCCTGAGGCTGGTGTTCACCATCGCTTGATATTTTCCCTTAGCAGTTTGCATAGTACTCTCCAAAGCTACAAGAGCTGGCCTTCAGGGTATCTGGCTTCCAGGTCAGTTCCAGCTCCTTTGTTTCAAGTCCTGTGTCCAAAGCATGCTGTTTCTTCAGCAATAGGCCCTTACCTTCAAGTTCTGGGAAGCAATCAAGGGCTGTGGCAGTAGGGTGTGTAATTTGGGGAGTCTCTTGGACCACCCGGTCAACAACTCAAGGGAAGGTTTCTCCTGTGTGGCACTATTTCTTTTTATGTAGCCTTCAGCTATGCACATGGACCACTGTGTGTGTGGAATTTGTCATTAGGTGGTTGGACTACTATAATTCCTTCTGGTGCTTACCCCTAGCTAGGCATTATTCATCTCTCCTCTCTCTCCCTGTCTAACCCTCCCTCCATGCCTCATCTATTTGAAGTGTCCCCATTTCTCCTTTGACAATACCAGTCTCCTATGTAGCCACATCTCTTAAGCTCCTTCTTTCCCTTTATCCCATAGTTCCTTGTAAAACTCTCTCTCCCCTCCCATTTAAATACCCCCTTTTAAATCAATTTCTCCCTTAGAAAACCTGCCTCCTACTGTTCTTCTCTAAGAGTTTGGAGCTAGAATCCACTATGAGGGAGACCGGACGTAGTCTGCTCTGTGTCTGAGTCCGTGTTACTTCACATGATGGAATCCACTATGACAGAGACCGTATGTAGTCTGCTCTGTGTCTGAGTCCGTGTTACTTCACATAATGGAATCCACTATGACGGAGACTGTATGTAGTTTGCTCTGTGTCTGAGTCCGTGTTACTTCACATAATGTAACAGTTTCTAGTTCCATCCATTTCTCTCCAAATGTCATGATTTCATCTTTCTTTACTGTTGAGTAGAGCTCCATTGTGTAAATGTTCCATATTTTCATTATTTACTTGTTAGTTGAGGGACACTTAGGTTGCTTCCATCTCTTAGCTATTATGAAAAGAGGAGCAACAAACATGGATGTACAAGTATCTCTGCAATACAATGAATGAGTCTTTTGTATATATGCCAAGGAGTGGTATGACCAGGTCAAATGGTAGATTCATATTTAGTTGTTTAATCGTTCTCCTCACCAATTTCCATGGGGGTTGCATGAGTTTGCAGTTCCACCTGCAGTGAAAGAGGGTCCCCCTTTCCCCACATCCTCTCCAGCATTTGGTATTTTTTAAGGAGACACAACCAGCCCTGGAAAACTACTCAAAACAAACTTGGCTGGATTCTGAGTAGCTGAATGTCAAGTTAATTGGCCTCACAGAGCACAGTGAGAATGTTACAGGATGAGGTCTCAGTGCAAGTCTGTAGCTTTGGCTTTCTTGGCTAAGAATTATGCATTCTTTGCTATGTTTTCGGCACAGCTAAAACCACACATTAGTAGTAAAAATGTAGTTCTTTTATCTTTATCAGTCTTACCAAGGACACTGAAGCAAACATCTTGAAATGAGTGGCTGTTCTGGGCACCCACCTTACCCTAATACAAATTAATGATTTCAGGTCCCACATCTGAATTCCAATTGATTGCTGATCAATTTGTCAAAGTTCACAGTTCTTTAAATCCTTTAAGTGGTTGTTTCTTTACTGCAGGTAGATGAAACAATGACTGCCTTGCAGGTTTGAGTATTAAATAACAGTGAACTATTTATCTTAGTAATAGCATGGAGCATATCCGCACCAAATGTTTTTATTCTGTTTAATTATCACTAGTGAGATACTTAACCTTGCTGAACTTACTATTGAAGGAAGGGTGTCAAACATGACTTTCTGTGTTGTAAAGACAGAGGTCACTGAGCTCACAGAGGTTGGCATGTTGCCTGGCATGAGGCAAGCTATCAGAATATAATGCTTTCCTCTCCTCTGAGTTCTTTCTCCATCAAAACTTCATTCATAGCATAATTCCCTTACTAAGTAGATAAATCTTTATGTGATTATTAAAGGATAAGATCACAATCTGTTTATCGTTTAAAACAGAGCAATTACAATATGCAGTCTCTCAGTACATTCTCTTTTCTTCTAAAGAACAACAAAGGGATGCTCACAAATTAATTCCACAAAATGCATACCCATCTGAGAGCTGTACTTTGGTAACCAGATGTGAACACACCTCATGCAACTGACATCATAAACTCAGCAATTATCCCTGCAGGCCTGAAAATTAAGAAATGATAGGCTGCTTTCCCCAGAGAGTGATGGAGTGGCCGAACGATTGTCAGGAAAAAAAACTGCACAATCAGTCATGGAATTTACTGAAATGTCTCCATGCATTAAACAGGATTTTCTTCCATTAAAATTATATTTACTACTTTAGGTCAACAACATGTGGAAGAGACTAAATGAAAAGCCTATAAATATCTCTAAGATTTCATTAAGTCAGAACCTGAAAGGAAAGGCAGAAACTGCCAAGAGTTGTTCAGAAAGGTCTCGGTGTAGTCATCCTAAGAGACCGCTCAGCCTCTCTGATTGTGGGGACCCAAGACCAAAATGTATGCTGTATTCCAGGACACAGTGCAGCAGGGTGGTAAATACAGTGCAATGTGTCCAGTCTTGTATCGACGGACACATAAATGCTGTACGTATATTCATCCACCCTGAGAAAGCCTGACTTTGTACTTGGTTATGTTCTAATTCCTTTGATCTTATTTAAGGTGAACTTCAAAAAAATTCACAATGACATTCTTTAAAACTGTTTACTGAATATTAATTGTAACCTTTAAGATCATCAGTAGCTAGATATGAGTCTCTGTAACATACCAACCCTGACATTTATCTCAGGAAAGAAGACAATAGATATATCTTCACCCAATGAACAGAGGTCTCTGAAGTCCTCGCGGTTTGTCCACAGAGCAGACAGAGAACATCTTCTAACAAGATGGAATCATTTTGAAACCCACTGATTCCTCCCACACCAGTTGATTTCAGCATTTTGCTATTTTGACAACATTTTTGCATGATTTTTATAGCATTAACTATAATAATTTCATTCATTTTCTCCGCTGATGAAGAGTTTTTTTCTGAAGATGACACATTCTTTCTGTGTGTCCATAGTCTGTTTCCCAAATCTTTGGTTCTTTTCCCTGTTCCATATGAGAGACTCTTCCTAAAGTGTTCAATACCGTCAACAACAGGGAGTCAAAAGGTCAGGGTGGGACCATTTGGTAGTAGTGTGAAAGTCACAGCTTGGATACCAGACAGAAAGAAGACACTTTGGAGTAGTTTAAACAAGAGGTATCTTAATACAGTATCTGGATTAGTCCACATCATTTTATATAAGCTTGCTTAATTAATACAATGATCAGTGTTAATCTTAAATCCTAATCTAAGGTTTCTTAATGCTGAGAGCATTACTCTTGGAATTGAACTGCATTCGGTCTTAAGAATCTGACACTTAACTTCAGCACAGACATGATAGGTGCTCAGATCATCCTTGAGAATGAAGTGAAATAAGCATTTAGAACTATTGCAGTTATGAAGTACACCATGAAGACTTCCATCAGCCTCTTACAGCACCTGCCTCTGTCCATCTGAGGAACCTTCACTGTCTGTTAGAAAGAATTGAGTCTTGCAGCCTTCTTCTGTTCTACACAAGTGCTTGCCTAGTTTTCCCAACAGAAGGAGAAAAAATAATTGGTCTATTTCCTCTTCTCTCCTTACTTAAAGCTAATGCCAGTCTGGTCTTAGGAAGCCCTCACTTGATGTGACCAGTCCCCATGGTGCAAACACACTCTACTTCATTTGAAAGGCTCATATCACTGATAGAAGCTCAACTTGCACATATGGTTTATTCTTAACTAGCACAATACTTGTCCTGAGACTTTCAGGGAATGCAGTGGCAAGGGAGAAATGGAAGACCCAGAACAATCTGGTATGAGAGACACCTAAGGCTCTCAGTACTTTGAGCAGAGCTTCTGGGGCCTTCCAACTGTCTTCATCCTTACAAGTTACAGTCAGATCTCTCCCCTCTGAGGAGCTTAGCTGTTAAGAACATTTCTCAACCTTCAACAGCTCACCTGCAATGTATACACTTCTTCCAGACAAAAGGATACTTCCTGCCTTCCTGTTTGTATGACAGGTTTACCTTGATCCGACTTAGGGAAATAATGGAAGAGATCTAGCACAGTTCTTGAAACATGTTCAGTATTTTGTGTTCATTTCTTGAATATTAATTCTAAACTTCTGGATTTGATCAGTCAAACTCAGGGTTTAGCCTCAGGATTTCTATAAATGCTATGTAAAACATCTCATCAATAGCCTAGGGATGTAACAATCTTGGGGATTTCTCTAAGATCAACAACCTCTTCAGTCATGTGTATTTGGCTATGATTACAGTACTACACATGAGTTTCCTCCCATTGAGTAGACTCTAAGACCAAGTAAAAAGCCATTGATTTGATAGGCCCCAAGATAAATGTGTCACTACTGCATCAGTGTCGAATGCCGTAGCAGTCATCAGTGTGGTTATTTGGTCATGAAGCTACATGCATAGTGCTGTCCAGAGCCAGGAGAGCTAGCCTTCAGGGGAAGATGCTTCCAGTTCAAACTCCATTGCCCCAAATGTGATCTCCAAAGAGTGGCCTGTAACTTCTTACTAAATGCAAAATATGTATCCTTATATTTGTAGTCTAGTATCCCAGTCACCACTCATCAAAGAAGCTTCTTTGCACCAGACAGAGACTACCACAGAGCACCACAGCTGGTCACACACAGACATTGTCTATGAGTTGCCCATGCCTAAGCAGCACATCTGGAATGCAGCTTCAACAGCCCAGGCTAACACAATATAGAAAGAGGGGCAAAAAAGTCACTAATGAATCTCTCAACTAGTTAATGCGTACATGTCTGGTTGCTACACATAAGATGCTGCAGTGTGTGTCTTTATGTGTGCTCTTTGTATAGTATCACATTGGACTGCCCCATCCTGGCTAGTTTAATAAATGCATGAGGGAGTGTTTACTATGATGACACATATTTGAATTGCTCAACTGCTCTAAGCATTAGGTGTGTTTTGGTCTGTGAAGGCCCTGGCATATTAGATCATGTGGAATGCTAATCTCTGGATGGTCAGAGCACCTCTAGCTCCATCGGTTTCTATCTGGGCTTCAGTACAGTCAAACTCAGTTCCACAGACAGACCGTCTATAAGAGATGAAAGCTTGCAGCCCTGGGCAGGCTGGGCTCTCTCCAGCACACGTGGGTCGAATCCTCCCTTTCATGAATGTGCCCAGCATGACCCTTCTCAGTCTTTGTGCAGTCACTTCACCCTCCTAAGATGAGTCTTCTGTTTTGTTAAGAGTTCATCAACTAGAGTTAACTCTATCATATTCTTGCTTTTAGTGCCTCTAGTTTTAAAACTGAGTTTTCTTTCATATATTTTGAATCAATAGAATTGGTTTCTGCCGAATATCTAAAATAACATTTGTAGCCTTCAACAAGTATCCTTAACAATCAGTATAACCCTTCTTAGGAGATGTTTGTAAACTTTGTTATTTGTACAGGATAAACACATATTCTCAAGAAACACTTGGTGGTTAGCACATTAAACTGAGATTTTGTACTTCTGCCTCTTGATCATACATATTAATTTGCAGTCACAGGAAATTTAGTGTGTCTTACAAACCTATTCTTTTAAACAGAATTTTAAAATTATTTCAATTTTATTTAAACAATGACCAACTGTGAAATCACATTAAGTACTTCAGTTTTGAATGGTTTAAAGGGAGAAGGTATAAACAAAGCAAGAAATAAATTCATCAGCATGTGCTTTTGTAATAATACATGCTCTCACACACATACATATGTATTCATTAGGCTTCAAGTCTTTGCTCAGACATGAAATGTGTTCAAGATTCAACGTTCATTTAATGAATTTATTTGATTTGACGACATGAAGGATTTGGCCTTAGGACCTTTCTGAGTGCTACTTAAAGTATTTCTTTACTTACAGTTTAAGCTAGTTTTATCTTTGCTGGGTTTTCCTGGGTTCTTGATCTGGAATTCATGCTTTGAATGTTTTCTGTGGAAGCATTACCTTATGTGTAGTCATTCTTATCTATCTCAGAAGTAATTTCTTATGAAATAATATTCATTTACTCAGGATTTCATGTTAATTGCCTACTACCTCCCCAAACCTAACAACTCAAATTATCTTTGAAAGTTAAGTAAAGGAGTGAAGTGTTTTTATCTCTCTCTTTGTTTATGAGACAGGGTCTCCTTGTAACCTCATCTACCCTAGAACTCACTTTATAGACCAGGCTGGCCTTGATCTCCAGATACCCACCTGCATCTGCCTCCTCAGTGCCGGGGTTAAAGGGTTTTGCCCTGAGCCCCCAGGCCACCAGCTGGTGTTGTCCTGCTGTGGACCACTGTGCCTCTGTCTTCACTCGTGATGATTCAAAAATGCAGGCAGCACTGAATTCAGCTATATAGAGACGACTCAATAGCCCCAAGTGACTGTACAGTGATTTCCAAAGTAGGCAGGCAACAGACGCTATTCAATGCACGCGCAGGGGCTGGACACACGGAAGAAGTTGGAGTTTTCATTGAGTAAGTGGTACTCTCACAATTGAAGCATTTTCTTACCACACAGTAAATAAATGTAACGAGGAGGCCATATTCAAATTGTGTGACTTACCAGAGAAGACTTTTCCTTGGCCTGCTTCCTGAGCTGTGCACATCGAGCGTAGGCGCAGAGAAGGCCACAGGTGCCGTCAGGCGCAGCACTTCCCTGTTTCTGCAGGGCCCTCCTTCAGAGATGTGTCTTCTTTTCTTCTCTCCTTTTAAACTCCTAGTCATCACATATTTATTTCACTGATTAGTAGCACCAAGAAGTCGTTGCCTTAGAAGCTCTCAGTTTAGTAAGCATGTATAATAGTGTATTAATAAAGAAAATGGTCGGCATACTAACCAAAACAACATGGGAGAGTTGGTTCCGTTTCATAGATGTACATAAAGAATAGCTTATTGAGGATGATTCGTGACTTCATGTTGTAACTTTACCAAATGTCATGTGTATTTTCTCAGTTTATTAATTTAACTCCTCAGATTCTCAGCAATGTCTGTGTTTAAATATATGATTGTGTTTAAAATTCAAAAGAAAATAATGTGATAACGTATAGTTATTTTTTAATTAGAAGAGAGCAGAAAAACAGACCTCCACTCCCACAAACTACACAGTCCAGTCTCCCACATATGGGGAAATCCTGGGGGTCAGCATATCAGAACACAATGTGTGAGCCCTGCCCTTGGAAAGTCATCTTCCTGAGCCTGCTGTCTTCCTGCCAGGTAAGTATTACTGTATAGTTTCTCTTGAAAGCCTACGTGATAAACCTTAAAAATATGGAAACTGTCAGCTGATAAATACTGATGAATTTCCTGTAACTGTGCTACTTAAACAGAATTTGGTTTCGGAATCTATACATGAGGAGGATATTAGATTCTGTGGTTTGTTGATGTTTGAATGTAAAGGTCTTCATGGAGTCCTGTGTTTGAATGTAAAGGACTTCATGGAGTCCTGTGTTTGAGCAGTTGGTTCACAGCTGGTGGTGCTGTTCCAGAAGATTGTGGAGGGAGAAGGGCTCTAAGGCAGGCCTTAGGATGCTCAGTTCTATTCCCTTCCTTCTTTCTGCTTCCTGACCACAAAGGCAATGTGACAGTTCACCGCAAGCTCCCACTGCAGTGTCTGCCCCACATGGATGGACTGTGTGTGCATCCTCAAACTCTGAACCCAATAGTCCTTCCTTCTCTTAGTTGTTTTTGTCAGATTTTTGGCCCCAGAAACAAAGAAAATAATATGTAATTCTGTTAAAATTAAAAGGCTGTGTGGTTAATGAGAGCATACATGATTAATTCCACATTTTTTCTTCTTATCAAGAGAGAGGGAGGGATCATATTCTCAAACATCCATTTCAGTTTAATTTGGTTTTATATTCCATTATTATAACAAAACATACTGCTGCGTGTATGAAGGTAAATTTTCTTGAACTTTCTATAGAGAAGAGACATTCCTTCTGCTCATGTATTTGCTGATTAGCCACATACTTGGGAAGTCTTGATGTCACTATTGGCTCTTTTGAAATAAATTAGCTGCAATTCCTCCTAAGGACTAAAACTCTGATAACTTTTGGATAATTACATGGTGAATAATTTAAATAGTGTCATAAAACTACATAACACGTAAGTTTATTGAAAGATATTAACACATTACATAATCGTGTTTATTTATTATATTAATTCTGGTACTTGATTTTATGTTTCCATGTGTAAAATTGATCAATTAATTTTATAACTTTTTGACATTATAAAAATGGTTTATAGAATAAAACTTTGACTTGAAGACTCAGAAACTGTAACTAGTTCTGCCTGGAGAATATTTGCTGTGAGTCCTTTGGATTGTCAGCACATCACCGTGGTCCTCCACTTCTGACTGTCTATCAACATTCTTACAACTGGAGACCTCCCATCTTTGCAGCTAATGTAGAGTTCTTTGGTAATGGGCCTGATATACCGTAGTCTAGGCATGATACTCTGTCAACCTCTTTTCAATCTTTGGAGATCACCATTCCTATAATTAGCTTAGAATAGTTAGTAAATGTGTATGTAAACTATTAGAATGTGGATTCATTCTCCTTAAACTTTCAAGTTAATACTTTTTCAGTTTTTAAAAATATTTATTTTATTACATTCTATTTGTTGATTTATTTACTGTATGTGGAAGTCAGAAGATGACTTTCAAGAATTGGTTCTTTCCTTATACCCTATGGTTCCTGCAGATGAAATCCAGGTCATGGGGCTTGACGGCAAGTGCCTCTATCAGCCCTGGCTTCATCTTACTCATGATTGTTTTGTGGCCAAAAGTTCCATTAATAGGTCTTAAGATGAAATTCTATCATTATGTGACATCATGTGATGGATTAGGTTGTTGAGGCCAGAAGTTGAGAGAGAGAGAGAGAGAAAGAGAGAGAGAGAGAGAGAGAGAGAGAGAGAGAGAGAGAAGAAAAAGAAAGTAAAGGAAGCTGTAGTCTCAGATGATTACTCAGCTGACTTCTCTTAACCATCACATGGGGTGTAAACTGCTTCCTTGAACTGTCCTACAGCAGTCCTTGCAGTATGAGGATCTGGAGGCAGTACACACGCACTGCAAGAAGCAATCTAAAGGGGATTGCTTCCCCCATTCCAGAGTCATCTTTTCGACTGATTATATTTTGGCTCATGCCAGAGTTGTCATTTTGTGAAGTATTTTCTTTCAACCTGCTCATCCAAGGCCGCCTCTACGCTCTAAGGAGGTGAATGTCCCAATCAGAGCATCACCAGACAACTGACACTTCCTTCCCATCTGCCTCCTGGGTATCTCACACTGCCTTGGCCAAGGGAGCCAGGCAGGAGCCAGGCTCCATCTAGCCCTTGAAGTAATCGGCTCTGGCTGGGCTTCTTCCTTTGTCACAATCCACATTCAGGAAACCCTGTCTATCTAGTCCCACAGTATCTCGGGAAATCCCCACTGAAGTTCTCTCTATGTCTTACTCAGTACAGATATGGTTTTGTGTCACTTGAAATTATACAGTTTTTTTGTTTTATTTTAAGAAGATGCATTTATAAAATAGTTTTGGAACATTACATATATTTTATTTAAATGGGTCCCTCGAGAATGTTGGTTTAAATTCAACCAAATGCTTGGTATATTCATGAAGCCATGTGAAGACTATATTTTATAAAAATGCTGGGTCCTGAGCAGTGAAATTTAATCTGGAGGGCATTTGTCCTTGGTCACGTGCGACAAGATGTATTAGCCCAGAATGGTTGCCACAGCAGCACTTGAGTTTCTTTAATTTTCTAAACCAAGATTGTAAAAAGAATCAGTGGTATTGAGTCCCACTGGCTGTGGCCAAGGCGCTGCTCAGAGATAAAGAGCAATTTATCTTCTGCTGTGAAAGAGAGCAGTTTTGGCAGATAGTAAAATACATCATAGTATAATGTACTTACGGAAGAGCATTGCAAAATATGGATTTCTTTTCCTCTTAAAATTTTAAGAGAACTGATTCAGTATACTTCCCATATAAAAGGTAATGATAGTGCTAATTGCAAATTACAAATTTTAAAAATGTAAATTACAGTCTAGGAGGGCATAAGCATATGTCTTAGGGAGGCTCTTTCTCAGCAGTGATTCAGTGAGAAGAATAATATTTCACTTTGGAAACTAAAATACTAATTAAGTATTACCACTGTTAAACAGTATTGCCAACAAGAACATGGCATTTCCTCTGGGTTATTTTCTTGAGTTATATGGTTTACCACATCCAGAGTTTTATAAATGCCTGGGCACTCTACCCTTGGTTCATAGAACGGTTTACTTACAGTCAGACGTCCTGCCTAGGAAGAACGGATTTGTTGATGGCCTGATTCTGATTGTGTCTTTTCTGCTTATTTTTCCTACACAACACATAAGCCAGAAAGACATGAATAAGGTTCCAAGTAATAACTAACACTTCTTTCAAGTTAGAACTGTCACCTGTGGGCTACAGCTTTAGAATTTCAGGAATAAAGGAAGATGTGTCCCAGGGCACGGAGTGGGAAGGACAGACAGCATTGAGACAGGAAGTGGGCCCTTACCCATTCTTAGGCTTCTATGGAGTGAGCCAGCCCCTCGGCAGGAATTCAGGGAAGTAATTCTGATTTTGCAGATGAATGAATGTATGGTTTCCTGTCATCAGTCACTGAGGAAACACTGATACTGCCTGCTTTACCACTGCAGGTCAGATTTTTCTTTCCCTTGTTTGTGATTATTTCATATGGAATAGTCAAAAAGCTCCAGTGCACAGAAGATCTAACATTAAAGACAAGCAAAGCTTCCTAGCAAATCAGGCAACTCACTTAAAATGTCCCTTTGGTACCAATATCTTTGTGATTTGAAATGGAAATATAGGATAGATTTTAGTCTGTGCCCTACGAAGCTGACTGCAAGGAAGGTAATTGTGAACTCAGAGTGAGGCCAATGCCATCGTTCCCATAATTCCATAGCACTGGTATTAACTGACACAGCAACTTTGATTAAGAGTCCTTAAAAGGTAAAATGTCTGAGACGGGTGTCCTGTTCGGGAATTAGCACTCTTCACTCTCTTGTCTACATGTAGGATAACTGGGGGTTTCTGTGTTAATAGCTCTCCTGCATAAAGAAATATCTCTGGTGAGAATTAAGAGATTCCTTCACGCCAATATTTGAAGCCTCTTCCTCCCAAGGCTGGCTCAGGGATCAACAGGGAAGAGGAGGCACAGAGACTGTAAGAGTCAGAGGAGGTGGAGCACAAGGAAACAGAGTCTTCCAGAAGCTGCTCACTGACTGCTATGAACCCACAGCAAAGGTGACAGTGTGCACAAGTCCTGTGCAGGCTCAAGCCAGACCAATCCCAGCACAGTCATTGGGAAGTGGGCAAGAAATCCCAACACAACCCAAGGAACTTTTAACAACTGATGACTTCTGAGACGGGAGACACAGTGACATACAGGGACTCTCTGTGAGCGCAGCAGATGGACCCACACTGAAGGACGTCCGGGGCACAAATCAGACTCTACAGACTGTATTATATTTATGATACTGCATTAATTGAGTGGGGGTAGTGGGGGGAGGAAGGCATAGAAACGCCACCAAAATGCAACATCTGAAAGTTCAAATTCAATAAAAGATTTAAAGCAAATAAAAATGCATTTCAAAGACAGAAATGTTATTTGATTATCTTGATAGCATGACATCAGTGATATAATTTTGTATCATATACACTTTTTCTCGGATCACAATCCAAGACTGTAATTGGATTCCAAATGAGGGACATACATCTGTGTCCTTTTTCAGAAGTTGGATTTACACACAGGCACAACATGGGCCCGGTAAGATCAATGTTCCATTGTGTTTGTCTTTGACCTCTGTCTGCCAGGTGTAGCCTGCACCATCATGGCACAGGCTCAAGGGCAGCACCAGAGCTCAGCAGCTGGTGTTCTCTGTCTCCCACGGTGTTGACACAGTGGTCTGTTCAAGGAGGAGCATTATGAGGTGTAATCTAGCAACCACCACTGAAGTGCTTTACAGATGCCAGCCCATTTCACAGCAGGGTAAAGAGTCCCTGATTTGGTGGTGTGTATCTAACCTTCATTCAATCATTTCTAATTTTACCACTTGAAAATCAACCTAACTGTTCCTATCTTGCAGCACACAAATCAGATAAATTATTATTTCTATGTAGGCCTCAGTACACCTAAATTGACGGTAAACATATATTTTAGTATGATGCATAGAATTAATTAGTTTTAGTCAAAATTATTCTAGGTTATAAAAATCCAGCTTTCCCCAATTATTATATATATATAATATATACATATATTATATAAATATTTAGTTAAAAGCACAACAAGGTGCACATGAAGCCAAGATGTAACTCAGGGAAATAAATTTTTTTAGAGTAGTGTAGGCCTTTATTTAGGGCTAACCCTGCATGGGGGCTGTGTGAGAATCAGGGTCCCCCTTTCTGCTTACGAGCTGGGGTAGTGTAGGGCAGAGAGGGAGGGTATGCTCACGTTTCCTTGGCCCACAGTTGGCCATTGCTAGGAGGAAACAGTGAGGAGACAAAGAATGTAGGTGACTGGCAAGCATCCCTTCCTCCTGGGGGGGCATTATCTGGGGTCCAGGGCAGACAGGACTATGAACACACTACTTTACTTACAGAAACCAAATTGTCATAGTTATCTTCACAGTTCAACCAAAATGGAGTAAGTTTCCAGGACGGCTCTGCCCCAGCTGACATTCTGAACTTTTGTTTTGATTAGGTGAAGAGGGGCCTGCAGTTTTTATCCTCATAACTTTGTGCTGAAGAATGTCCTTCTCATCAGGAGGTCTTGGAGCAGTCTCTGTATCAGAAATTTTGGAGGCGTATACTAGGAAGGGATCCTTCCTCAATGGCCTCCAAGCCTGCTAATATCTACCTAGCTACCTAGCCTTCTCCCCTCAAGAACCGAGATCTTAAAATCATGGGGACAGATGTTTAGTCAGTCTGGCTGCCTCAGGCTGACCTTGAGGGCATAGAAGGGTTGAGGGTCCCCACACTTGCCAGCTTTCAGTCACTGAAGTGTGATCAAGGAGAACTATGTAGCAGAAGTTAAGACCGTGTCAGAAAAGTCTGAGTATGGATTAACTATAGACAAGAATGCACGACATTAGACAGCATTTGGGAACAAAAGATCAAGAAATAAATAGCATTGCTCCTAAGACTGTACAGATTTAATACTTCTTTACTATGAGGATGCAGAGATCAAAGGTATTCACCAATGGTGATGTTTGGACGGGTCATAGTCTGATTTGTAGACCTTGTAAAGCAAGGACATATGAAGAATTATTAGGAATACACAAAGGGCAGTATCTTTAATTTCATTACAGCTGGGGTGACTGACTAGGCCACCTAGCCTATCAGTAGCCCATGCAGAGGCTTGTAAAATTTGACCAATTTTTTATTTGTTTTATATTATTACTATTAGCTAACTTTGGTTATACTTTCTGCTGGGTGTTTCAGACCATACACGTGGCCAAATTTAATTACTTTGTGTTTAATATCAAGGAGAGTTGAAGGTCTAGTCGTCAGGCCAGGGATGAGCTCTGTCTTTCTGTTCTTTCTTTTTCATTTTCTTCCATCTTTTGAGAATGTGTGAGGGCCTTGCTTGGCCATGGCTTCCCTTGGAAGAATTGGGAACATTTCCCTCTGTACTGACTCTCCTCTTTCATGTACACTGGTTAGTCTATTTAGTAGGGTTTCCGTGGCCTCTCTGAACAAGAAGACAGGTGACCCTGAGGAGCTGTAGGGCATTTTGAGAGATGTCCCATACTCCTCTGGGACCTAACTGACTTTGGAGGGCAAGGATCAAAATGTTGCCCAATTTAGGCTCTGTGATCATATTGGTTTAGGCTTCTAAGTATGGTAATTGAACACCCAGAAGATTGGTATTGCTTAAAAATTTAGCTGTTTAATAACACCCAAAGCTTGGCAGAGACAGATTTTAAATAAATCTGACTTAAAACTCAAGTATTTGATTAGAATAGAAACAATAAACAAGGCTGAAAGTTCAGGACTAAGTTTATTTTAGATGCTAGGAATAGCAGAGCCTAGTGGATTGTATCCAGATGAGGGTAACTGTGCCTGGAGGAGAAGTTGTACTGAAGAGAGGAACATCATGTCCTGAGAGATAGTCTACTGTTCTAAGCACTAAGGATGTTCTTAGACCACTTACAAAAGAGTTTTACAGGCATGAAAAACTACTGCTTACACTTTTCTGCAAAGGCCAACAAGGTGCAGTGGGAGAAGCAGACTGTACTTTCTCACCAGCACTTTATTAGTCTGCACCATGATACCCAAATCTAATGTCCACTGTATTAGAAGTAAAGTTCATGGAATATAGACAATATCCAGGAGGAGTGATGTCTTGCATTGACACTATCATTGCACCTTAAATGTGGCCTGAAGCTACATGGCCTCACACACTCCATCTCCAAAGCCAAGTCAGAGCTGCCTTTTCTCTTGTTATGCTGTGGTAATTTAAGTTGGAGGGACTCTGACAGCAGTTATGGGAGAAACAACCCATATTTTAAATATCAGCGCTCAGTGAATTGGTTCTGTCTTGGCCTCTCAGGTTCACCCACTCCTTTCCTTATAATCCTTCAGGTAATTTATTTGGGTGTTTGAAGGAACATGCCATAGCCTGTCATAAAATGTCTCATAACATGGAAACCTCACTTTGGGCAGAAGTGAATTCTACCACAGAAAATTCTCAATACTGCCATAATTTCCTCTTTGTTTAAGATTTTAACCTTAATTTTCTCTTACGTATGCTAAAATACTGGGTAAAATGTCCTTGTTTCAGAGAATGCTGAAGAAAGACCATTTCATCCTTAGGAGAGCTCAGTGTGTGAGAGGAAAAGATATGCATGCAGTATCATGGGAAAATGTCTGGCAAACTGACATAAAAACATCATCCCACCAGAAGTTATTTTCATTATTGCAGGTGAAATGAAAAATTATGAATCATTTCTCATGACCCTGTGTGCCACATAAAAATGGCAACCTTACATGTAATTTGGAATAACTAATTAACAAACGTAACTGGGATCAAATTTCTATGTCAGTAGATATTATCCATCCTTACTAGTTCTCATAGTTTCAGAAGACACTATGCAATCTGCTGAGAGAGAAAATCAATCAGTGTTCCAATTCCAGCTGAAAAGCCTAATGGCCAGGACTGTATTTGTGCAATCCTGGCACTTTTCTCTAGGGAGTAACACAGCGATCTAATTGGATTTAAAGTCTGCTCAGTGGGAGGGAACTCATGTGTGGTACTGTAAAGGTAGCCAAATACACATGGTTGGAAAGGTCATAGACCACAGAAAAAACCTTATCTCTGCCCATGTCTCTAGGCAAATGAAGTTTCTTACTGTATGCTAAATATTGATCCTTATATTTACAGAGAAGTACATTATACAACATACACACTCATTAAGAAAGATTCTTTTTGCAACAGATGCAGACTATTACAGAGTTCCACAACTGGACACGCACAGAGAATAAGTGTCTGTGATATACCCAGCCCTACATGACACATCTACAAGACAGCCTCCACACATAAGCCTCATGAAACGGCAGGATGGGGGTTAGAGAAAATACTAATGCATCTCTCCACTCTCACCACAACAGAGTGTGATTGTCAAAGAAAGCCACAACTTCCCAAAATGTAGAGAGTAAGAGACTGCAGGGTGCATGTCCCTGGACAGGACTCCTATATTAAACCTCACCCATCAGGGCTCAGGGGCCACTGCAGAAGAAGGGATGGAAGGATTGTAGGAGCCAGGGGAAGAGGTGCATGACCACAAGGAAACAGTGTCCTCTGAGCTCCTGGATCTTGTTCGTGTGAACTTACAGCAATGGTGACAACATACACAAGACCCATGCAAACCTAATTAAACAAAAGCCCAGCACAGACCCGAGGAAATGAGCAGGAGGTCCCAGCATTTGCTGAAGAACTATTGGCGGCTGATGGCAGGTATGTGAGGGGGAACCGGTCCTCTCTAAGGGAGAGACTCTAGGAAGCCCCACCTGTCTCCCACGCCCAGATTGGAAATGTGGGAGGGGTGATGGAAGATTCTTAGAAATGGAAATTCAGAAACTAATTTTCCACAAAATGATTGTCTTATTCTATGCATAAAACTCGTTTAAATGCATCTTATCTAAACACTTGTCTTTCATTGAAATGTGTGGAGATGAAGAAAGCTTGGCCATGGAAGTGGAGTTTGCTGGCCTCGCTGGGACTCTGGCATGAACTTAACAAATTTTCATAAGGTGAAGTCTCTGAAAAATGGCCAAATGTCTAAACTATAAACTATTCAAAACTAATGTACACAGTGAAAATTAGTGACTGATGAATGAAGTATTTGATTGTATAATGCACTTCTTTAATGGACTCACAAAGGCCAACTGGGTCTCAGTAAAGATCTGCTGATTTACTAATCTCCATGTAATGAGAAAAAACTTAATTTTTTTTCTTCGCCATTATTTTGTTTTCCTTCCATTGCACACAAGTTCCAAAAAAAAAAAAAAAATGAAAACTGAGTTTAAGGAAAAAAGACTCACTACAGAGTAAAGTCACAAGCCAGTAACTGCTAACCTGCCCAGCCCTTCAGCCACTTGTCCAGATGTCAGCCAAACCTTCCTGGTCTGTTAAAACCCCAGGAAAGCTGAGTTTAAACTGGGAAATCTGCTGCTGGCTCACATCTTCCCCAGCTCCGTGGATCGCAAGGCAATCTGTTTCCATGAAGCCACACTAATTACCAGCTGACTTCTTTCCAGTATTGTTACGGCATGGGTTACACGGGTAACAAAAAGCAGTATGAAAATAATCAGAGCGGTGCTAATGAGCTAGAATTCATACACACAAGTAGACATTTATTCTCATTTCTACTTCAAAGCAATTATGCAGAACAATCCAGAACCTATGTTCAATTTTCCAATGAGAATAAATGTTATGTAATTAAAGATGTTAACAGGTGACAGTCTACATTCTGATTCGTGAGCAACAGGAAAATGGTTTCTAGTTCCCCTGTACAACTTGTCACAGAAAACTAAGTCAGGCTGTTAGACCTGAAAAAGCATACAATGCTGAAAATTGAGATGTTGTATCCTCGTAAAATAAAGAATAAAACAATAATCAAGTATCACAATAGTGTTGATGACAGTCAAAGGTACATACCTAGAGGGTGGAAAACCGTGCTGTGTTAAAAATGGGGGATTTGCAAAATTATTTCAAAATTCAAAACAAATGTTTCAGAAACAGATTTAAGTAAAACTATTTTATTAGAAAACATCCATGTGGTTCATATCCCTAACGTTGATGATTTTGTATCTGGCTCAGCTCACAGTGGTAAGGAGGCTTCCTGAATGTTCCATGATGTCTCTCTTCTTCCCCAACCCATGCTGTAGAACTCCATCTCTTCACTCTTCAACCACTGCTGACTTGGGACTTCAGAAGTGTGGAAAATGCATTAGGCTGACACAGGAGGCAGAAGATACAGAGCTGACATCTACCTGCTCCACACAGAGCGCCTGTGTAGATCTGGCCAAACCCAGACCAAAGCAGCAAGTTAATGGAGCTATTTTCCAAGGGGTCTGGAATTAGACCTTCTTGTTGATCTTCCAAGATCTTTTTCGGTTAACATTCACAACGCCCTGGGTCCTTTGAGTACCTGAAGCACCACAATATGGAGTGATAGGAAACTGGTGATTTTTGTTAATTAAAAACTACTTCCATCCATTTATTTGATTGCTTTTCATAACAATACAGATCCTGTCTTCTTCAATACTTGCTACAGGGAAAATCTGATACAAGTTTCTGGGGATTCAGATACAAAGGAGATATTGCTACTATTGGGGGAAAGGTTTGGTGGACACTAAGATATATAACTAACTCTAACATAATGTGATATGGTAAATGCTATACTAGATGTGTAATTAAATCCGATGTGAGCCCAGATGGGATGATTAATTCTGTGGAAAGGAAGGTCAGGCAATTTCGTGTGTGTGCATGGAGAAAGCTATTTTTAAAAACATCAAATACACATTATTAACAGATGATTATATCTGAGTCTTGGCACAAATGCACTTCTGAAAACGTGGCATTCTACAAGAAGAAAATACAAGTGAACTCAACATTTATGCAAATGTCTTAACCAACAGTTGATCCAAATATCCAAGAAACCTAAGTGTCCTGATGCTTGTAGCTCCTCCAAGGTTGCAACTGCACACGGCCAAGCGGCAAGGTGCTGCTGAAGATAACTGCTCCTTCTGTGACCTGCTATGTTCCACATTGGCAGTCTACATTTTTAAAGTCCCGCTTTCACGTATGTATGTGTGGTGCTGAGGATCAAACCCAGGGCCTCAAGCCTCCACCACTGGGCTCCACACTGGCCTCACATTCTTACCTTTGTTCTCATTCAGTGGATGTGTCTTCCAGGGCACTAACCTTGACATTTCATTATTCTCTATCCCATATTTGGTCCCCACCTTATTTTTGGATAGGGTCTCCCTAAGTAGCCTGGGTGGGTCTAGATCGGTAGCTTGTCCTGCCTGAGCCCCCTGAGTGCTGGGTTACAGCTGCATGCTACCATGCCTGGATTGAATTGTTGCTTTTGTTGTTAATACAATCATTAAATCATGAAGTGGGGTTGGTCACTCTCCATTGTAGGACCTCAATTTTTCTTTTTATACATGGAGACTGTATTAGTCAGGGTTCTCCTGTGGAACAGAATTAATGGAATTAACTTTAGGTATTGGGAAGTGAAAGCACATGTACAGTAAGAGCTGGGTGCCAGGATTAGAGGGGCTGAGAGGACTCCGACTATGCCACATGCATGCCGGAGGGACTGGGAACTTTCAGTGTGATTCAGCCTGAACCAAGTGCGCAAGATTCAGGGTAGTCAAAAACATGGCAACATCGAGGCCAGATTCACAGGATGTTAGTGGGAATAAATAAGAAGTTACAAATCAAGGGTGTTTGCATAGTTCAACTGAAGTTAGGAGCTTTAATACAGAAGTAAAATGCTTCCTTTTCTATTCCATGAAGTAACAAGGACATTCAGAATTAGTTCTTTGAAGGTTTGGTAGAATTCTGCACTGAGTCCATCTGGCCCTGGCTCTTTTTAGTCTGGAGGTTTTAAATTAGATATATATGTTTCAAACTGAAAATCCAGAGAGGTCAGGAAACAAATGAATGACCAAATTGGGGGTGGTTACTTTATGGGAGAGGAGAGAGAATACAGAGGAGGAAGAGGGACTAATGCAGTCAGAAGGGTTGAAGGGCTGTGGACTAGGAGCAGGGAGGAGCAGGGAGCATGGGGAGGAATTACTAACACTAGCATGAGCTGCACAGCTAACAAGGTGACATGGGGCTGACTTCAAAGCCTCATCTCTACTGGCTCACTTTCATAGAGCGCAGTTCAATAAGAGGCATGGCTATTATGGGAGTAACTGATCACTTCTAATTGGATGCAGGTCCACTTCATGAAACAAATCCAACCTGACATGGATGTCAGGCCTAGGATTCTGTGGCTACACAGGACACAGGGCACAGGACACAGGGGAGAGTCTAGTGTTGTTATATAAAAACCGATGTAAACAGACTCCTAATGACATTGATATACCCATAGATTAATGTAACATTTAGCTTCAGCAGAGAAGATTCCTAATGTAGCAGATGGTGATTAACACAGGAACCCACAACTGGCCAGTGTGCAGAGAACAAGAGGCCGCAGAGTACTCATCCCTGAATAGGACACCTGTGTCAACCTTCCGCCTCCAAAGGTTCAGGAATCATTGAGGAAGAGGCACAAGAGGACTGTAAGAACCAGAGGTGGGTGATGACCTCAGGGAAACAGAATTTCCTGACAGCTGGAGTTACTCATGTGAACTCACAGCAGTGATGACAGCATGCACAAGTCAAACCAGACAGAGTCCCAGCACAGACATGTGGAGGTGTGTAAGAAACCCCAACCCCTCCTGAGGGACGATTGGCCTCTGATGGCTGTGGAAGGGGAGAATCAGTCCCTTTCAAGCATGTGGGTCTTCTTAGGTTAGTTAGGCTCCAGCTGATGGAACCACACAGAAGGACATTTGGGTCACAAATTTGATTCTATAGACATACAGGCACTAACACTCACACGTGTGCACACACACACACATTGTATAACACATTAAGAACTATATATATATATATATACATATATATATATATATATGAAATAGAACATATGAAATTGGGTGGGAATTGACAAGGGAATACAGATGGGAAGGGATCTAAATACAATTAAAATGTTACATGAAATTTGCAAAAATTCATTAGAAAGAAAAAGTAGAAAATGCCCATTAAATTTAGAATGAATTGTACTTTGTTGATGTTCATTTTTAGAAAGGTTATATGGTAAAGTAAAAGATTAAGATACAAAATATCTTAATCAGTGTAACAATATATAGTAATTTAAACCATTTTCAAAATATAATGAACACACAAATGAATTATTTTTATATTAACTCTGTTATAAAGCCAAAAATCCAAAGACTATGCTTCTGTCTCTTGTAAATGACTCCAACTGCAAAGTCTATATTAGAAAAACACTAAATCTTATTCTGGTATCAGCATGTTTGAATGCATACTGTTTCAATGTGAATGTATTTATTTCCTTCTATCAGGTTTTGAAGAATGTCATTAATTTTAATATAAATTACTAAAAATACTTTTATTCATTCATTTTGTGTTTAATACAGAACATCTCAATAAATCTTAATCACTTTTATATCTCTTTTCCCACCAACACCTCCCATTGTCTCCCAACTGGAATCCATACATTCTTTCATCTGTGTTGGGGTCTATTGTATCTTAATTCATCGTTAAACAGTGAATATTTTTATATAGAAAGCATGAGCTTTTCATGACTGATATCAAAAGATAAATTAGTTGTTAGTTAACTGTGGAAGCTTTACACAAACGTTCTGCCCAGACAGCAATGCAGACCCCACGCGGGGTGCAGTGCTCAGGCTTAGTCATTGGTCAGTGCTCCTGGGCTAGAAAGTGAAATCATAGTAACACCTAGGAGAAAATGACTTGTGACTAAACACGTTATCATGAGTTGGTCATTTCCTTTTAAGATGAAAAGATTCTCATTCGATGGAATTACGAACTCGTCCCCCCAAGGTTATATTCTAAGACACAGATTTGCTAACCATCAATAGAGAAGTGAATTTTAAAGTGGCTAATCTTGCTGTAGCTGGAGAAAAGTATAAAGATAAAAATGTCGGGACACCTATGTTTAACAGAGGTGAAGAACGGTGAACACCAGAATGAACACCAAGATCTTTTGGAAAACTTGTGCTAAGATTTGTGTTAAATGTCTGAATATGTGCATGAAGTCTATTTTATAATATATTGGCATGGGATTATTTATTGTTTTATTTATATGTAAGTGGTTAATATATTTAAATATCTCTATTTTGATCTCTAGTAAGTACTGATACCAATAATCAATATAAACAGAATAGCTTTCCCTTTAAAAAGCTTTTTGAATGTGAAGACATTTGAACAATAATCCATGGGAATAAAGACCCTGGGGGAGATTATTTCTGTGCTGCTCGCTCTAGTACTGACAGGCTAGGCTTGAAAATGCCTCATAAAAATACTTCCCAACTTCTCACCTCCTCCTCAGGAAGGTGGTTAAGTGACTGATCTGCACAGAGAAGTGAATAGGCCTGAGAGACTTGACAATTCCTTTTTCCATCATCCATGCTGTTACCGGCTATAAAAACAGGATTAGCCCATGACATGTTTATGCCTAGGAGGCACCATTCCTGACACAGGGGTTCTGATGCCTGCCACTTCAAGTAAGGATTTTGAGAAGAGACTTCCATTGTTTTGATCTATCAAGCTTCATGATTTAGCTATACTAAAATAATCAGGGTTAGAATTCCACAGAGAAAATGAGATTAATAATTTATAATGGAATGTCCTCTGGACTACTTGTCATTGAAAATCATAACCATTCAATTTGATGCTTTTTTTCAAATAATCCTGCAAATCCCAAATTTTCTCTTTATTGCATTATACTTTGAACTAACATTTTCTCAGTCTTTCAATGTCCAGGGTGGCAGATGGCACATTGGGTAGGTGCTATCCTGAAATGGACAGGCAGGACCAAATGAGTACATTGGCTGGCGTTCATCTCAGGAAGCCAAGTTTGGTGGTGAGCAGCTGGGCGTGAAGGGTACCCAAACTCTAACAACAGCCAAGCCGAGACTATTTCTAAAGATACAAACGTTCAGACTCCAAGGGCGCTTGGACTTCGGTCTGCTGCTTATATTCACGCTTAATTGTTGTCTACATTCAGAAAATTTCATTGTCCGCAGATTTTTCTAGCTCAGTATGGGAAAAATTCATCAAGGAATTGAAGACTGTGGCAGCTTTTCTTGTATGGAAGAATATAGGGGATATCCAGTACTAATTCTAAAATTTCTCTAATTACACAGTATGATGAACAACTTGCCATGCTCTACATAAAAATAAAGGTGAAGCTGAAGTTGAAGCTATGACCACTGAATGGGAGAGAACACACACCACTGTCATTAGTAGTATAAGGAAAGCTGGGCGTGGAGTTTCATGCCTTTAACCCCAGCACTCAGAGCAGAGGCAGGGAGATCTCTGTGAGTCTGAGGCCAGCCTGCCTACATAGTGAGTTCTAGGTCAGGCAGGGTTACAGGTGGAATGAGGAGAGCCAGGGTGGATGGAATTATCAGAAGGTGGTTCTGGTGGGGTCAGGAACACCACATCTTTCTGATCTCCAATCTAGGACATGTACATTTCTAAAGCTACTGATGGCAGCCACTATTCATATCATTTATGATGGTATGTGGGAGCTGAAGGCACGGTCTGCAGACTGTGGAAGCTTGTCTAACCACAGTGTTTGTGAGGTTATAGATAGTTCATCCTGTTGATATTTATGAGACGTTTACAGAACTGCCTTTGTCTTTCCATATGCTTGGAGGATGTATTTTGTTGTCTTTTCTTCCAGACACATTATTCATAGACTTGGCATGGTGATAAATTAGACACTTTAAAAGATCTTCAATAACATTTTCATATTAGGTGTTGTGAAAATATTTATGGTTGCAATTCACAGAAGACATACTTCTGTTTGAAAGCACATCTCCAAGGAGCACAGAACTTGAAACTAGTTCTCTGTCAAAAAGATTGGACTATAAGAGAGAACATTATTGAGGAATGGGAAGACTGAGAACAAAATAGTTTAAACACCAATAAATACGGTCGGTCAATCCAGACATTTGAAAAAATTCCCCAATAATGATATATCCCCCTCAACTAAGAAACAAGCCCTCCTCTGTAAAGCCTGAGGTGGCACTAATCCCTAATGCCCATAAATGCAGGGAAGGTTCAGTTCATACAGTTGTGGTAAAGGAGTACCAGCAACAGAAAACAACAAATAGCAAAACTGTAACACTGTACTTCACATTGCTGGAAACTTAGAAATTCGTTTACTTCCGAAATTTACCACTTAGTATTATATATTGCAGCTAATACAGGAGCAACTGAAAATGTCCCAGTGAAATGGTGGATAAAGGACTCCTGAAATTTCTCTAGTGAAAACTAAATTGTTTTATTTCAATTCAGATAATGAATAACTTAAAATAATTATTTTCCAAATAGAACTTCTGAACAAAGTAACTTAGAAAGCTGTCTTACTACCAAAATCTGCCCAAAAATATTTCTTATAATATGCAAATTTCTATTTTTACACTAACACAGTATATTATTTTATAATTTCTGAAAATTTATGCAACTCTGACTTTTCAGTATACCAAAAAGTCTAAGATGTGGTAAAAGTAAGTTCTGTGAGTTTTTTGTAGACGTTAAATAAAATATATCCCATGTAAAGTTACTTAGAAGAGAACTTAACACACAGTGAACATTTGAAAAATTTAAATATGCATATTAACCTAATACATATGCAACATGAAGTGATTGACATGTAAGGTAAATAAATATTGGATACGCTTCCCTTTGTTCAAGTTCTTCTCATTTTAATATATTTAAATGTCTTAACATACTTACTTGCATACTTAGTATTTATACACTATTTTGTTAAAACAGTTTCACTAAATATTTTTACGAATAATGCATATTTGTCCTGCTTGATATATATATTCTCATAATAGTATGTCCTTGTGTAAATCAATAATACCTTTTCTTTTAAAGTCTCTACAGTCTTACTCCCTGAGGGGTTACCCAGCCCCTAATGCTCAGGCCTCAACACCTGTACATTAAGTATCAGTAAATGGATTCAATATGTCTTACAGACAGACAGACAGACACACACACACACACACACCCCACAAGAATACTTATAGAAGAAGAGATCACAAATTTGAGAGGGTGTGGACAATGGAGGGGGAAGGGGGATGAAGTTATGTTGATACAGTACTTACACATGAAAAACTCAAAAATGTTAATAAAAAAAGAACTAAAAATATAACTAAACTTAGAATTAACTGACCACTCTACCAAGTTTTTAAATATTTATTTATCATTCTTATTTTCTGTATAAATGTGTATTGCCTGCCATGTAGGTAGGTCACCCATGCTGTGCAATGCCCACGGAGGTCTGAAGAGGGCACCAGATCCCCTGGAACTGGAGTTACCAGTTCCATGAGGATGCTGGAACTTGAACTCAGGTCCTCTGTAAGAGCAGTCAGTGGTCTTAATTGCTGAGCCATTTCTCTGGCCCCTCTATCAAATTTTAAAAAGTAGGTCTTTTTTCTTTTTGGTGAGAACCACAAAAATATCCCACAGGATATAAAGGCAAAAACATTAAAGTAAGATTTGCTGATGAATGAATGAATCTTAGTAGGGATCAGACAGTTCCTTGTTGGTCCTTTCCTTCCAGGTCTCTTATGTGAAAAGTGTGTGAACAGTTTACATAGATAGAACACACTCAGAGAGCCACAAAGGATGGCCTACCAGTATCTGAAAAACACCAATGTACCAATGAAACAATGGGAGAAAATTATGAATACAAATAGAGAGTGCATATGAATTAACTCAACTTGTAGTCCAATGTCCACTGACTGACACTAGATATAATCTACAAAAATCTAACATTCCCGTAACAGTATTAAGACTTTTGGAATATGAAGACCATTAAACAGCAAATGAACAATGACAAAGGTGTGGATACCTGCTACTGTTATAAATAATGTTATTCATAAGAGTTGAAGTAAGTTTCTCTAAAAAGTGAAAGATGACCACCCAAAATAAAGATTACTTTTAATTTTTGTATCATTTTCTTATGAAATATCATATTATTTGTATATTTTGATGAATAAAAAATTTTCCATGTAAAAGTTCTGCAAAGAACAAATATAACCCATTTCTTCCCTAGAGTTAGCATAAAAGTTGGAATCTGAAATCAGAGTTTCAGGAGGGCTGGTTCTTTCTTGAGGCTCTCAAAAAACAACGGTTTCTGCCTTTTCTGTTCCTGCTGTTTGGCGCTCCTTGGTTGGCAGCAGTCTCATTCCCAGCTCTGCGTCTGTCAGGACAGTTTCCTTTTTCATGCCCTGGACACCCCCAAGTCAATGTCTATGTGGCTGTGCAGGCATTCTCCTCAGTTCTGCTATATACTCTAATCCATTTCAACCTTATCACATCTTGACTGATACAACAAACCCAGTATCCACATTATCCTGTGCTCAATGCTGTCAATGTAATGAGACTTTTCAGAATGCAGCACTCAGTGCAGCAAAATCACCGGTTATAATTAGCCAAACCCTTCATAATAGTTATTTAACTTTAATTCAAATTAAAAGATACTTTATAGCGCTTTTCAGGAAACAGGGACAATAGTCACAGAATGTGCAGTTTTGAAGGAAACAGTCCACAGTGTTTCCACTCTCCTTTCGTAGAATTTTAATGCTACTAAATGTGAAAAAAAAATTCTAAAGTATGTTTTGTGGGCTGGAGAGACGCTCAGCAGTTAAGAGGGTAGCTGCTCTTGCAGAGGACCCAGGTTCCATTCCCAGCACCCGCATGGTGGCTAACAGTTGGCTGTAACTCCAGTTCCAGGAGATCCAACCCCTCCTGGCCTCGGCAGGCATTGCACAGTATGGGTGCACTTACATACAGGCAGGTATCATGACATGCACATTAGATAAAAGTAAATAAATCAAAAACTTAAAAAAATACGTATTGATAAATGGTTCACTGTCATCCAGAATTTGGAGGGCCTTAACCTTGTAAAATACAAAAACAAACCATAAAGTCCTATTAAATGTTCTTCAAACTAAATTCTCCATTTACACCTGATCCACTTCCCATTATGTTTATAAACATCTAGTTTTCTGAGGTGTCACTGGTGAATCTGACATCTCACCTAGAGAAAGGGCCTAACCAAGCCCCAATAACTCTGGAGTTATCTGGTTTAGACTTAACCCTATGGATTTTGCTTTCAAACGTGCCTCCTAGATTCCATTTAGAACTAGGAAGAACTCTTCCAAGACCAGTGATTCAAGCCCCGCCTGCCTCCAGCTCCCTAGCTCTGGAGCCCTACTCAACAAAACAACTACAGGCAGAAATTGCTCCCTATCCCATGCAGGGTCCTTACTTACCCAGTCGTGGGACCAGTCCACACATCTTCCCGGTGGAAGATACATCCTTCACCCAACCCTACACATCTGGAAAGTTATCGCAATGATTCCCAGAAACATACCCACTGATCTTAAGAAATTGCTTGTCTCAGATTTCCAGAAGGGCTCGCTGGTGATGCTCTCCCCTCAAGGAAACCAGTTTTAGAATACCACAGTAAACCCTCCCTCATCTAATGCTGAGGCACAACTGCACACAAGGGTTATGACCAGGCAGGGGACATGACCAAAGAAACAGATGGAGCAGCAGATGAGGTCAAGAAATGGATATGGGGCCTCCCTGACAAAGAATTCAAAATTAATGACTTTGTGAGGTTCGAACTTTTTAAAGTAGGGTCTCCATCCCCACATCATACATCATTCTGGGCCTTTTATTTGCAGGTGGGCATGATATTTGTCCAGTAAAGTATAACAAAATAAACCTACAGGGATTTGAAGCCCAGTACCAGTGAATAGGTCATGTCAACTTCCCATTTTCCTTCGCCTAACAGTTCCATGCCCTAAGATGCCCAAACGGAAAAGGCACATGTACTAAATCCACAACCAGTCCTGCCTGACACAGACCTCTGAGCCACTTCAGCACGGGTGTTAGAGGTGTGAAGAAGTTTCCAGGTTACTCTCAGAAGTGCCTCCAGCAGCAGCGGGATTCCTCTGCCCATCTGTCCTATCTAACTCAGTAGCTCCTGCATGTTCCTCTTGAGCATTTAAAATATAGTTGTTGTGACAGAGAACGCATTTATTAATTGTTCCAATTCTGCTTCCCTGTCATTTGAGTCAATCTCTGTCAACTCCCAGAGGCGGTAAAGAAACTGTCCCGCTTTTCCTCATTGAAATCCATCACCGCGAGATTTCATAGAACTTCCTGTTACTTCACAAAGTTTGAAGTAATTTTTTATTCAGCAATAGATGAATGCAATAAAATTCCAGCTTCTTCAAATACACAAAATGAGCTAAGATATGCTTTGCACAAAATTGGGTATAATTAATAGCAAACTACAATACAAGAGAACATTTTTCTAAAATCCTATCAGAAATGGATTATTCTGACAACAAATTATTAAACTTAATAACTTAAAGCACCATGACAAGGACAGTTCCTTTCAACATGACTTGCTCCTAAAGATTTTACAGAATTGGTCTTCAGAGTGACTAATGTTGTACGTCAAAAGGAGGTTCTGCCTGCTTTATAATACTGCTATGGGTTAAAGATGAAAATTTAAAACATCATTACTTACTTAGAATTATAACACCATATTCCAAGTGATATCTATTTGATAAACACTGGCAAAGCATAGCATTACAGTGATTCCTTATACTCAAAATTCCTTCCTCTTCCCATCTTAAAAAAGTGTGACTAGTTTACCAATTAAACTTTCAGCATGGGTTATTAATGTTTTTGCCAATTTTGAAGCATCCACTATATAAATTAAAGGTATCAGAGAATAAATTGACAGCAGGACCAGCATCTAGACAGAATTGTTAGGGCATAGAGTCCCCACGGAGACTCTCAGTGCCACTGAGACACCAATTTGCAGCACTACACTTTCTGACTGATTATTACTGATGCTGCCCCTATGGCTGATTGGCAGTTTCTCGGTGAGGTATACCTTCGTTACAAATTCATTACTCTGAGGATTGACAAGATCACAGTTGCATGACAATTGCTTTAATTAAAAACATTTTTGATGAAGATCATAAAACTATTATAAGCTTAAGTATACCAAAACGACTACAGAATTTTCTGTCCCAGGAGAAGTCAAGCTTTTATTGAAGTATGACATCATAGTTCTGAATAAGAGATTCTTCTCTGATAACATTTCCCTTGAGGCCTAAGTCAGTAGAAATGACCCTGTGGGAAAACTGATTAGGGAGGCTGTCAAGTTCTTTTTTTTTCTCTAACATATGGCCATGTTATTTGAGATATACAAAGAAGAGTTAGAAAATGAAAAATGTTATTTCTGTGATGACTCGACTTGGAAAGATGTCTACACGGGGTGACGGAATCAAGTACTTCAGATCACCTTCCTCTTACATGCCATATTCAAGCAAGCTCATGACCTCTCTGTGAGGGGGATCTATTATTATTCATTATCATTAGTTACATATTGAATATCTAGGAGAATATTCAACCCAATATAATTAACTCAAATATTAACCAAGGCTAAATAGCTTGTGTGTTGTAAAGTCTAGAATGATAGAACTTTAAAAACTTTAACTGAGTTCATTCTACTAAATGTAGAACACTACCCATTATGAAAGAGAGAGAGAGAGAGAGAGAGAGAGAGAGAGACAGAGACAGAGACAGAGACAGAGACAGGTACACAGGAAAAAACACAGACAAAGAGAGCAAGCAAGCCAGCAACAGAAATTCAGGGGCATATTCAATCTAAATTTCAAAGTTGTGATCTGGTCTAGAGAGTTTTGTTTCTAAGCCTGTGACAGAACACACAAATTTAGTTTTAATTATCACATAAAGATCTGTATATTTACTCTAATTTTAAATTAAACTGAAATTATGATTTCTGTCCTAGGCTATAAAGACAGCAGGAAATTATGTCATGAAGCTGGGAGGGACATGTTGGGAAATGGGGCAGTTAGGAGGGAGGACATGCAGGAAATTCCCCAAAAGAAAGAAAAACTAAACTATGCCTGCACATTTTGTTTGTACTTCTATAGTCTTGAGAAAGGGGGGAGAAACAATGACATCGAGGGAAAGCCTGACCCACAGACCTGTAAGAGATATGCATTGAAAAATAAATGTATCCTCAGGGCTGGAGAGATGGCTCAGCGGTTAAGGGCACTGGCTGCTCTTCTGGAGGACCTGGGTTCAGTTCCTGGCACCCACACGGCAGCTAACAACCATCTGTAACTACAGTTCCAGGGGATCCAATGCCTTTCTTCTGACCACTTTAGACATTGCAAGACACAGCTGCACTTACACAAATGCAGGAAATACAGTCATACACATATTAAATAATGTATTTTTTAAAAAACAAATGCTTAATTCATTTAAACCCACATTGATATTAGACAGTGTCCTCAGGTAAGAATCTCTAGCATATAGTCCAAAAACTCATCATTTATAATTTATTCACTATTTGCTAACATGGTTAGAACACAAATTATTCTAAGTATCTTTACTAAGAATACAATCTTGCAGCTGGAGAGAGAGCTCAGCAGTTAAGAGCACTGGCTGCTCTTGCACAGGACCTGGGTTCGATTCCCAGCACACACATGACTACTAACAACCATTTGTAACTCTAATTCCAGGGGATCTGATGCCCTCTTCTGACCTCCAAGAGACACTGCACGATATACACATAAAATAAAATATTTTTAAAAATATCATCGATTGAAAGACTTTAAAAATTCTCTTACTAGTTTCCACATACCACATATATTTCACAATATCTTGTGACAGGGCTTACAGATCAGTGAACCAGGATTCAAAATTCTCTTATTAACAGTCCCTCCTTAGAAGGTGAGCAGTGAGAGAGCTGGGTTCAAATGCAGGTAACTCATCCACTTAACCACAGACTATTCTTTACATGACATCATCACTCTTTCTTCAGAGTTGGTGTAAATTTGGTCAGGTCTGCAACTTACAGAAGTTGACTCATGGTCATCACATCTGAACAAAGAAAACTGTGATCCTATTTAAACATACGCTTTGTACAAGTAGTACTTCTTTCTGTAATCTTTCTAGGTTTCATAATTCTTAAATATAACCAATACACTTCTCAGAGCACAAGCTGCTGAAAAGATTCCAAACTACTCAGGCAGCTGCCGGGGCAACAAACGCTGGCTCGGCTCCTCTCAGTCCCCGTGTCCTCTGGACGCTCATTTAACTGCTCTGTGCCTCAATTCCCTCTCCCTTGCAGCCAGAATCATAGCAGCAACCCAACAATAATTCTGCTGTAAGTGACAGTTCTGTGGGAATTGCTGGACTGAGCTTTGTGCCCTCTTATGATAGGTGGTGTCGCTTTGCTCTCCAGGCAGCTGAGGGGCTGCACAGAACCGGCCTAGAGACCAGCCTCCATCCTTTTTTGATTTCCTGGTACCTGTCTGAAGAGACACATTGGCTTTTCTTACACTTCTATGCAGGTTAACACCCATGACCAACCTTGGAATCAGGCCAGAAACATACCTCTGGCCTTCTTGTTCTCCAGCCTCCAGAAGGTAGACTGGGACTTTGAATCAATCTCTCACAATAAATCTCACAAAACCATGATGTGAATACATGAGATGGCCTAGAACTGTATAAAGTATCAGAAGAAATTCAAGGCAGAGCCACAGAGCCCTAAGACTAAATGACCAGACACATGATTCAACTCTGAGTCTTTAACTGATATGCTTGATTGACAAGCACACAATCATACATCCACACACTTATGGACATGTATAAAATGAAATGTAATTACAGACCATATTTTAAGTGTCAGTAGCAAATTATCAGATACTTTTAAGCAGTAAGAATTATAAGATACATTTCAAATTTGGTCTAAATAAGTAGTGCTGATTTCCACAGAGATAATAGTGATTAAGAGCTATGATATACATTTCTGTTCAGCACTAGGTCTTACTCTGTAGTTGAGGTCTGCCCAGAAATCTCTGTGTAATCAAAGTTGGCCTCCATCTCCTTTTAAAAATATTTTATTTATTATTTTTATTTTATGTGCATCAATATTTTACCAGCATGTATGTAAGTGCACCTATGTCCTATGAAACCCACAGAGGCCAGAAGAGGGTGCTGGATCCCCTGAAATGAGTTACTGATGGTTGTTAGCTGCTATGCTGCTGCTGAGATCTGAACTGGGTTGCTCTGTAAGAGCTCTTAATCACTGAGCCATATCTCCAGCTCCTTCAGCCTAAGAGTGTTGAAATTATAGTTATAAACCACCACTTAAAACTAAGAAGTTTATATTTTTATTACATAAACAATGTTTATGATTGACAAAAGCATAAAGCCATCTGGAAAATTTACCAGTTTTTAAGTCACTGAGTATTGTGTTTATGGAAGTCAATTTATATTTTATTCATTAAAATTATTGTATAAAGAGAACTAATAACCAAAGTTTCTAATTAATTTTTCTAGTGTCCAGTAAAATTTAACTTGGTTGAGGGAGTCAGATTCATCCTCTCATTTCAAAGATGTTTTCCTAAATAAGAAAAATCTGTTCCAACAAGTGATGAAAATTATGCTTCTAAATTCCATATTCTTCTGGGACCCTCTGCTGTTATCAGAGAGCAGACTCTGTACAATGGATGGGGTACTGTGTAATTTCTCCAGTCAGTCCCTTTAAGACGTTAGTGAAATGAACAATGAATCACATGATCTTTGCACGGTTACTCAGTACATTGTAACATATCATACAGATAATCACTGGTTCAGTGGGAGTCCACTGATTGCAGAGGATTTAACTGTTTGAGCGTCCACACTGGTAGGCTCCTCTGCAGTCTTCACTGCTGGAAATAGGATGAGAATTCCTTCCAATCTGATTCTAGCAAAGGAAGCGGTTGAAAGTTCATACTGCAAGTTAGTCTTCTTAAGAATGTGGTTATGTCTATCAAAAGCTTTCTTTGGGTAACATGCTAATTGCTTGCCAAGAATTATTGTACTAATACCTCAGTTTGAAATGTGATCCCAAACATTGGTGTGAATGGCAGCCATCAAGTTACTTCTACAACCTTATTCCTAGAAATGGATTTTCTGATGGAAAGCAAACTTGGACACATTTCAAGTGCATTTCATACGTCATCAAATATGTAAATTATGATGTTCTTCAATACAAAAGTAAATCTCCACTTCTGCCTAATGCATTTAAATGAAGCACTAATGACCTCTGGCTAGCATCTCCCCTCAGGTTTCTTTATAAAACATTATTCGTAGTCATCATTTTTCTCCTCTTCATCTCTCTGAGGTTCAACTCCATTTTTGAATTTGTCCTTCCCATCTAATATAAATCAGATGGGTCTGATTTCTCACTTGATCTGAATATTAATCTTATCATATCAAAATTTCTGTCCAATATGACCAATTTCTGTCTGTCCAAAACTTAATAAGCACACCTGTTGAACCATTGCAAATTATAAGGTTAGTGAAATCTTATATGCTGTCACTTAGCGTAGTCTATAAGGTCAACATTGGCTTGTTCACTATTACCATCATGGATTTAGTCTCATGTTTACTTTCCCGACCATCCTCAGTACAGCTGAACGGTCTCTCTGCCATCCACTGCAGCCATGGAAGAAGCCCCAGGCCCCAAAGGCATTCAGCAAATCCACCTGGGTCAGGATCACACAGTATGGTCATGTGCAATGAATGTGTAGAAGTTGTGCGGTAGAGAACCAACTCTCAGGAGATGATGATCAGAAGGGGACTGATTCCTCGGATTTCTGCCCATTTCATATCAGTTCTTTTATACGGAGCCTGGTCAGTCACACAGCTTCTCCTCACATCACTGACTTCTGATCCTTCTGTCCTGTCCTTCAGACAAATGTTTCCCATTCTTTTCCTACCATCCCAAAAGCGGCCTTTCCCATGAGTCACCTTGATGAAGCGCAGGTTTACGTCAAAATTCCTTCTCCAAACTCCAAGCATTGCGATCAGGCTCAAGTTCATGAGCTAACCAGGCATCTATCCTCTCACATTTAAAAACGATGGCTGTGATGCCCATGATACCTCAGGCTTTTCTAAAGAGCTACTGCGATGTCAGACTGCAGGCATTCCACCAAAACAAGTGTTCAGTGAACGACCAATGCTACTGGTTATTGATCACATATGCTTTTTTTTTTCTGTCTTGATAGACTTTTTATAGTCTTTCTTCCCAAATGACTTTTAGTCTAGCTCAGAATATACACTTTATAAATTGCTGCTAATCAGTGCTTCTGTGCGAAAGACAGGGGCTCTGTTATGTTTTATAACAAGATCTTTGGATGTCAAAGATAGTCAGTCATCTATTTCCATTTCTGGCAGAATAGAAGTAAATAGGGGAGAACAGAATTCTGTCTTGTTTCCACTATACGTTTGGGGAGGTTCTCAGACGCCTCGCGGATGCCATCTCAGTCATGCAGATACACAGTTAAAAGTATGAGCAAAGTCTGACGACACGGCGGCCGGATCCTTGGCTTTCTGTTTCTTAGGCAATTGTTATGCATCCCATAACAATCCACATATTTGCTCATTTTAAGCCTTTTGGGTAAGTAGGCTTTGATTCTTTAGAGAGAAGTGAGGCAGGAAATCCTTTCAGGTTGATTCTGACCTGGGCCGCCATGTCCATAACTGTTATAGACAGGGACTGTCTGACAATATGTGCTCTAAGAGATGTGCAATGATACTGTGTCCTCGATTGCAATAGGAATCAGCTCCAGGTGTATTATGGGGCCCCATATTTCATTCTTACTAAGTGCTTTTCTAGTTGGAAGGACAACTAAAACACCCTGCACAGTGTAGGCCACGCAGCAGGAAAACACGAGGAACGCAGACACCAAAAACCTCAGGGCTTCACAAAGCCTTACAGCCGCAAGCACCCTGCTGCTGCCAGGGCTATTTTCAGATTATCATAAAACTAACTGTTTTCATGGCTCCAGGGAAAGCACTCCGGGGATACAACTCCTGGACAGGCAGGAAGAGACAGGAACTAGAGGGGTGCACAGCAAACCAACCATCCAGGTGGTAACTGCTTTCACCTCTCTGTCCACAGAGGAAAAAATCCTGTTGTTCACAGTCAATAAATTTTAGCCAGCCTTTTTAAAGTTAATAATATACAGAAGAATGTTGGTACAACCAAGTACAGAAAAATAGAGTTTAAAAATCTCCAAAGAGTTGGAAACCTACTGAGGAAACACCACACAGGGAAATACAGACAGATACGCACCAAAGCATGTTCTCTGTTAAGAAAATGTTGAAAATCTAAGATGGCATGCGAAGAGAGTGCCTGCTTTCCACTGCGGCTAGTCCACCTGAGGAACTCTTTTATGGGTGTGAGTGTTTTGCCTGTATGTATGCATGTGCACTATGGACATGCAATGCCCTCTGAGGGCACTAGATCCCATTGACCTTGAGCAGAGAGAGCTGTTAGCTACCATCTACGTGCAGGGGGCTGATCACAGGTCTTCTGCAAGAGCAGCAGATGCTCTTAGCCACTGAATCAGTTCTCTAGGCCTCACAGGACAACCTGGTAAAGGATGCCATGTTTCCTCCTGACCTGGAAGATCATGCCAGTCACAAAGCACATGGAATGAGGAGGACAAAACCTCACTGCAGATGGAGGGCTGTGTAGAAACAGAGAGCACCAGATTGGATTAGATGTCCACAACATGTGCTTTGGCTGGAACAGTGAAGAGCCTGTGCAGGCTGAAAGGAAGATTAACCCAAAGAAGCTGTTCAAACAGAGGAGATCAAGGTCTTACACAAAAACCCTAAGGAAATCAGTAACTTGTCAGGCAATAGGAATTTATTAATATTTTATAAATGGAAAAAGAAGAGTAAAAAGTTTGCAATTTAGAAGTTTCTGGGAGACAGAACCGGTATAAATGTGAGGGCGCAAAATGCAGTCATGTCTCTGAAAGCATTGCGCTCAACGGTGGAATATGCTCTATGTTCAGTGAGAAGGGGCAAAACCTGGGCACGGCCCCCAGGCAAGAAGCTGGGCATGGAAAAGAGCAAAGAGACCAAGTCACAAGGAGAGTGCTGGAGAGTGGTTAAAGTGCATTTTCAGTCCAGAAATCTATTATCCATAGTAAAAAGCCATTGATTCCATGTAAGAATAGCATAATTAAAATTACATGCTGAGACACGCAGTTAAGAGATGGGAGAATGGCTGGAAAATGATTGCAGGTGGCATTTATTTTAATAGGCATGAGAATTTAAGATAATGTAAGCACAAAATCCCAAACAAGACCCATTTGTGAAAGCCCATCATCTGAAGTGGAGATTCAAAAGCCAGTCACAAAAGCTTGGGACTAAAGACGCCCCGGTGTGCTTTGGAGTGCCCTGTGCCTCACTGGGCGGAACAGCCACGGTGAGTGGAACAGCCACGGTGGGCGGAACAGCCATGGTTGATGTCCCTTCAAGCATAAAGGGGCTGTGGACATTGTGATTTTCATGTCTCTGTTATAATTATGGCCTATGGACTATTTCTCTCTGCAAAGACAGAAGCTGTAAAAGTGGACTGAGGAAAGCAGGAGCATTGATGAATTTATCTCTGTGTTCTCACTCCACAGAGATATAAAAGATTGAGGAGGGCCTCCCTTAGTAGCCTGGGCTTCTGTGACGACATAACATTCTTTTGCAATATTTCAGAGCACACTTTTAAATATATAAAATAATCCTGAGAGATTTCTGCTATGGAGAAAGAGATGTTAAAATTCAAGGGACACTGCACTAGGATTCTAAAGTGGGGCTAAAATATTTATTACAATTTCATTCTCTGTGTGCTCAGAATAGTCAGAAAATACTCTCTGTACATGGGATTTTACCCAGAAAAACACATTCTTGACTTTAATTATGAAGTGAAAGAATGCAGATTACACATTTTCTCATTTAGTGTTTCAACTTTCTGAAAACTCAACATTTTCATAAGTCATGCGAGTTCAATCGTGAATGCTTGCTGATAATGTGTTTGTTAATGGTTTATTCTATACTGGGAAAGAAATAATGTTGGAATTTGAAATACCTATGTTGACTCAAAGAAAGCCCAAGTATGTTTAAAGACAGTATACACTGGTTTTTCCCAAGATTTATCTGTGAAATTCAAGGTCGTTTTCAGGATTATCAACGCTATTAAACAAATTTGGCTTTATCATTTGCCCTGGAATTCTTGCTTTCTCTGAAGAATATCATATTCTACATTTGAAGACTTGTTTGTGGATGAACAGGCACTGGGCCAGGGGTAGGGGGCGGTTTAAGCCAAAGTCAGTTGTCCTAGATACGCGGGTCTGGGGCCCCAGGGCGGATGTCAGCCAATTTCTCACTGTCCCTTTACTCTGGTCGAATGGAAAGCGACCCCTGGTATTATAAGGACCTCAGCGGCCTGTGCATGCCCTGCGCCTCGACATTCAGAATCAGTGTTTGCATTAAGCCTTCGGAGCTACAGCTGTGCGGATGCTGCCTCGGCGGGCGAGTCCAGACCCAGAAGACACGTGGGCTGACAGACACACTGTGGAGCCCTCGCCCTTGCCCTAGCCACTCAGGCCCCGGTGGCAATGGAGTTCTTCTCTTCCATTAGACCCTTCTGGAACCTTCTGAGCACGTTCGGGTCGACACAGCCCTGTTCACATGGCGTGGCTGACAGTCCCCCTCCTGGGGCCTGGGAAAAGTCGCCTCGCGTTCAGGGGTGACCAGCCTCACCCAGGACGCATGCGGTGGGCTGCACTTGCTGCTCGCCGCATACCCTGCTGTGAAGGCCCCTCACCGCCAGTCCTCAACCTGGACCTCAGGTGACCTGGCACGGGCTTTCCCACCTCTCCCTGACCACCCAGGCATGGTGCATTTACTGAGGAAATCTTCCAGGCAGAGGCATCGAGGGGGCGGCAAGGCCCCTCTTTCCCCTCCCTCTACCCAGCACAGCCTCCTGGACACCGCAACGTTGGCCTCCGAAGTCGAGGAGAACTACAAATTCTGGATGTCTGGATGGAACTCAGGCTTGCCAGAGATCCGGTCATTGAGGGCGAAGTGCGGGGCTCTCTTCGCCATGCTCCCAGGAAGGCCCTAACCTTCTACCTGGCATTAGTCGGGGAAACACTTGCTTCTCCCTGCTGATGGATCAGACCCGCTGTCCAAGCACAGCGAAGGCTCTCTGAGGACCCCAGGCTTCAGAGCCGCGATTAATTCACCCGGAGTGAGTGGATCAGCGGAAGCCTCGGGACAGACAGGTTGAGTCAGGGACGCGCAGCCCTCCCCAGGGAGTCGCCTACACCCTGCCTGCTCTCGGACCCAAGCAGGAGGGTGTGCGACAGAGACCCCGAGCGCTACAGCCGCTTCTCCTGTCATCTGGCAATGTCTGGTTTTCAGTCCCCACAGCCTCAGAGTGCCAGGATTTTCATGATCTTCCTTGGGCAATCCCTGCAAACCCTTCTGATCATGACAGAGTCCAACCTGGCATCTGCCTTGCATACATTTATCTTTTGAGAGATGACTCATCTAAGAATAATTACCTGATTTCCCAACTAAGTAAGGAAGAAAATAAGAAATACAATGATGTCAGTGTCCATCCACCACTGTTCTGTGCAAAAACGGTAGCTTCATCATGGGTGTGTTATATTCCAAAACTTTTTGTCCATCCCCACAGTCAAAAATGCTTTCCTGACATCCATAAAATTCAAATGAGTGAAGGCATTCCTGCATTAGGGAAAGTAGGACGGAGTCTTCAACAACCAATTATCGATTTCAATTCAGTTGGAATCCTTTCCTACAATCCTTCCACGAGTTAACTGTTAGGCTGAGTCTGCTCATATTTTTGTCTAGTTGTTTTGTTTTGACCTATAAAAATGAACTAAACTATGTTTTAAACTTGTAACCCAATATCAATTCACTAATTTCTTTATAGGCTTCTCAATTGAGCTCCTAAGGAATTAGGTATTTTTTGCATACTTAACTAGTATTATAAAACTACAAAGAGAACACAGCTTGAAGTGACATTTTGCCATTTTTATTTGATGAAATTTCCTCAAACAGAATGATAAAAATATTAAGGGAGGAAACATGAATAGTGGACATAATTTACCTAAAATGTTCTGTGATGTGTCCTTAGTTTTATGTTAAAAAACACCGCAGAATAATTAAAATTTCCTTTTGTCCTCCACAAAACTTAAATGGGAGAAGTTCACTCCTTACCTCTACCTCTCCACTGTGTGAAGAATTCAGTATAAATTGCACCGTGACAAGGTCACAAAATCATTTATATTTTAGTATGAGAAATATTTTTTAAACATATCTTTAAATTTGTAAATTTGGTCAGTACTTGTTATAATACTGAAAAACTCATCAAGAATGTAACTCTAAGCCTAGCATGATGGCACATGTTTTTAATCCCAGCCCTCAGGAGGCAGAGTCAGGTGGATCTCTGTGAGATTAAGCTCAGCTTGGTCTACACAGTGAGTTCCAGGCCACCCAAGGCTACATGAAAAACCCATTTCTCACACACACACACACACACACACACACACACACACACACTCACACAATGTAACAAGAAATCCCCCTGTCTGGGTGGGTGGAGAGATGCTCAGTGCTTAAGAGCACCTGCTGGTCTTGCAGAGGACCTGGGCTTAGTTCCCAGCACCCACATAGTGGCCAACAACTGTCCATAATTCCAGTTCCATATGACCCAATGCTCTTTCCTAAAAAATTAGTCTCTTTACTTATAAAGGGACCAGTCCATAGGTAACAATATAGGCTTCATGAGATCTTAGAAGGGACTTTCCTTTCACTCTGAGTAGATGAGACCCTGGAACTATCCAGTGCTGTGAATTGAGCAGGAACTCTGCAAAGGTATAGGCTTCCTGAATGTGTTGAGAAAGATTCCAAAACTGTGCCTTTGTTAGATGTTTGTAGGCAACATCCGCATGATTGTTGATGTGAGACAATATCACATGTTTGAACTGTTTTAGGTCCCCAAAGTTAACATCTCACTAAGTATTCAAACAAGAAAACACTGCCATCATAAAGCCTGGCAGAGGGCAGTGAAGACATCCATCCTCTAACAGGAAGTCAGGTTTCAGAGAACTGTGAAATAAGCCAGGAGTCTATGAGATAAATGTATCAACTGAAATGATTACGTGAGCTGTGAAGAGATACTAACGTGTCCCACAGTCAGGAACACGCCGATCCGGTCTTTCCACCTTCTTAAGAGTCCTTTGACAGTGAAAAAGCTTCAGGCGAGAATTCGGCTCAAACCCAGTGCACCACAGTGTTGCTCTATTTCCAGCTGACCCCAGAGTGAGCACCATCCCTGGGAGGGCAGGGTGACAGGTGTGCACAGGAGAGCACAGAGCGGAGCTACACTTCCGCTCCCCGTGCCCTGCACAGGTGTCCTGGCCTCATTCTGTGTGTCTTTCTATCTCGGTGGGCATTTTAATAGTGTCTGTTGAGAGACGCACTGTGGGGATTTTTCAAGGCACGCCCCTGGAAAGCACCTAGAAGAGTGCTTGGTATTACTCGGAGTTCCAATCCAATGATGATGAAATGGCTTTGTGCGCCGCCTGTTGTGGTTCCAGGATGGCTGAGTTCCACATGGGATAGGTGAAGAACAGTGTGTCCTATGCACTGTCACTACAGAGGTGATGTCGGAATGATTGTGAGCCTGTGGTGCCCCTATGACACAGGCTCCTCTTTATTCTACATATGCCAATCAGAGATCGATAAGGTGAATTATGAATTAAATAGCACTTCTCTTGAATGACTCATCTATAAAACATAAAATTCCACAACATTCTTTCTGCAATCCTGATCTGTTGTGGCAATATCAAATATAATATGTTCATTTTCAGTCCCGTGGAGCAAATACCCTAGTGTATATATATAATTAACATAGTATATCTCCTTTTTCTCAGACTCCAGTGATAGCTCTTGACTGATTTCAGATGGAAAGGACAGGAGAGTTTTTATCGTTTGTAACTAATCATTCCTAAAAGTCTTTCTTGTCCATTAACTTATGACCTAATCATGATACTATGCAAATACATCCATGTTAATAATAATCATGATGCTTGTCAAGTATACATGTGCCTGACACTGTCAACATGTGAAGAGTATTCTTGAATCCCCAGTACGAGAAACTGTATATGATGCTTTCCTAATTTCATTGGTCTGGTCAGTGAGCACAGAAGGGTTAATCGTGCGATCCAAAGCTGTTCAGCTAATGAGAAAGCCCTGAAGCCAGACTTTCTTTCCACCGGGTGCTACACAGAGCAGGGAAGTTGGCAGGAAAGCCCTTGGAGTCACATGTAAATATTTCTACACTACACTGCTATTAAATTAGCTGGGTATAGTATTATATTCTATAAATGAAATTACAGTTTTAATATAAAGAGAAGTTTGCTTCCTATTAATATATTTGAAAGGCATCTGGTAATATGATTATTAAAAGCAATGTTAAGAGGGGTGCAGGTCTGTGTTTATAATCCAGCACCAGGAAAGCCAGAGAAGGTGGGCTTGCAGTGTGGTTAAGTCCAGCCTCAACTACATATCTGTTCTAGGGTAGCCTGGACTACAGAGTAAGACCCTGTGATGAAAAAAAAAAACCTAAGTATTCCACTCATATGAATCGTTTCTTTAAAAAGAATATAATCAGCTCTAAATTAAAAATAAAATGAAATATTATTCATGTCTTTAATTTTGTAAATATTTGAGGACATGCACCCCATATTTCTGGTTCTGATGTAATAGTTAGCAATTAAGGTTTATAAATCAGGGTAATGAATAATTATGTGTATATCAAAAATGTGCACATCTCTTCTTGAAATCACTGTCTTTTAAATACTAAACTGCATGGTCTATTTTACCTTCTTTGAAGATAACTTTCTTAAATAAAATGATGAATAAATTTCTATTTCTTCTTCTTTAAAAGAGAATCAAGGATATTATCTATCTCATAGATTATTTTAACATTTAAAGAGAAAATAATCTCTAAGAATAGTTAATATGAAGTTATTAGTCACTGGCCTTAAAGCAAGTTTATCACAGTCAAATTCTAGTATTTTATCCAAGAAGTAAGGATAATGTAGATATTTCCTAAATGAATAAATCCTACCCTTCAAATAAAGTTTTAAAAATAAATCTGCAAATTCACTCCAATCCCCAGCTTAGAAATGAAGTGTGTGATATAAGTTTATTGGATTATATCTAATTATTAAGTCGTTTATTGTATGCACTGGGAATCTCAAGTACATTATTTACAACATTAGTTTGACATCAAATCAAATTGTTTCAAAAACAGGTATATTAATTTTTCTATGCCATGCAGAGTTTATATAAATAACAATGTGCTATTGGAATATATTTGAACAAGGTTTTAAATTTCAATTTGAATTGAAAATCAAATTCTCTTTGTTTTAGGTTAATAGGTGATTTATAGAGAAAGCCAGATTTATCCTTTCAGATTTATCTAAGAATAGCCTTTTAATCAGATTTTCTAGTACCCCAAATTTAGTCCTTGATCCAAGTTAATTCCACGTCATTGTTTATTGTATTCATTTTAACCTGTGTATTTTTATTTTGACATCACTATGTAGTAGAGGACTCCTTTCCACTTACATGTGATTTCATTTTTCTTCTGAATGTGGTTTTGGAAGCTTCCAGAGATTACTGTATTAATGTGGCTACAGATGCTTTAACTTTGGCCAACAACTGTATTTGTTCACTTAGGAACTTTCTGTCTCAGAACGCTCTCCAAATCCAGCTGTAACCCGACCACTTTTCCCTTCCAACCTCACATCCTTCCCCTCACCCACTCCCTGCTTTTTCTGAGACAGGGTTTCCCAGTGGCCCTATCTGGTCTGCAACTTACTGTGAAGACTAGGCTGGTCTTGATGTCACAGAGATTTGTCTGCCTGCCTCTACCTCCTGAGTGCTAGGACTGAAGGTGGACAGTCACCCTCACCCTGATTGCTTTGCTTTTATACACACTGAATCCACGTTTACTGAGTGTATATGTACAGGTGTGGGGCCATCTACTGGACCATGGGGTGTGCCTCCAGGCCTCATTCCTGAAGAAGACTGGCTTGTATTTTCCCAGCAGCCATTAATTATCAACAGATGCTCAGCTAGGGGTGTCAATTCATGACCACTTCCCTCATGAATGCTGGACTTTTCTGACTTGCTTCGTGAGCATCCTAACCTCTGTGAGTTCATAGGTCCAACTGCCTGGCTATGTCTGGAAAACAGTGTTTCACTGTATTCATCTACCACCTCTGGCTCTGTTCTCTTTTCTGAGATGATCCCTGAGCCTTGGGAGGGGACAGTGTGAGGCAGATGTCCCATTCAGGGAATGTGCACCCCACAATCTCTTATTCTCAGTATGTTGACAAGTTAAAGATCTCTATGCTAGCTGCCATGTACTGCAAAAGAGAAGCTTCTCTGATGGGGGTTGAGAGAGCCACAGTCGGTAGGTATACCAGTCAGGCTGTCAAAGCGGTTTAGTACTATGTCCATTTAGAAGAATAACGCTAGTGAGATTTCCCCTGGAGCCTAGAACCTGCACAGCCACGGTTCTGGACACTGTTAATGGTGCCCCACTTGTGCAGCTGCCTCAGTTCTTAGAACATTCATCCACTGATGCGCCAGTGGGCACGCTCCGCAAGCCAGGTATGGCTCCCAGGATTCATAGTCGGGCAAGGCTGACGATTAGCATGAACCCATGTGCCAGCATTAGGAGAGTTAGCCAGTAGAGATGAACCTTCCAGGCCAACACTAGCTGAATTTCTCCATGTTTTACGACTCAATGTATGGTATCTTCAGCAATAGGGTCTTGCCATCAAGTTCTGAGGGCAGCGCGATCAATGGCAGTAGCCTGTAGTATATGGTTGCATATGAGATCCTCCTGATCAAGAACTCTTGGTACTGGGAATTTTATCTGAATGTCTACATGTCTGTAGTGACTGTTTGTCCATCACTTTGATAAAATATCAATCCAGGGACAACTTACAGAAGGAAGTGTTTATTGGGTTTATGGATCCAGAGGGATAAGAGCCCCTCATGGCAGGGGTCGGGGAGGCATGGCGGGAGGCAGCCTGAGCAGAAAGCTGAAAGCTCCCATCTTTAAATATGCACAGAAAGCAGGGACAGAAACCAAAAAGCCGGACAAGGCTGTAAACTCTCAAACCGAAGCCAGAGATGTGCTGAGTGGCTCCACTTCCTAAAGTTTTCTTGACCTTCCCAAAGAGCACACCAACTGACCATGTGTTCAAAGACTTAGCGCCCACAGGGAACACTTATTCAAGCCATCACAGGGTCCCTGTGATGCGGCAACTCCACAGTATGCATTTTAGGAAGCTTCCCTAGTTAGGTTTCACATGGCTTTTTCAAAGGCCTTCAGTGTTTGATATCCCCTAACCCTCACTCTATCCTGTCTGCATTCTCTCCCCTCCCTTGACAGCCTCCTTTAATGGTTTCCTGTCTTCTACAGGTACTCTAATTTAAACACAGACATCACACATACACACACACACACACACACACACACACACACCTATGTAAGGATTTAAAACTACCATCCTCATATAAGAAAGTCAGGCAGAAATCTTTCCAAGTCCCTTTCACCTAACTCAGAATGATTATTCCGAGCTCCATGCATAGACCTGAACACTTCATGATTCCATTTTTCTTGACAGCTGGATAATATTACTATGTGTGTGTGTGTGTGTGTGCGCGCGCACCATGATTCCATTTTCTACTCCTCAGCTGATGGGTCCCAGGTCGTTTCCATGTCCTGGCTACTGTGAATACAACAGCAGGAGACGAGAACTCCACAGAGCAGGTTCATGATGGCTACAGGAGTGACGTGCACAAAGTGAAGAGCTTACTATTTACCTCTCTAATGGTAGTATTACTTAAGTTTTTGAAAATATTCTTCCCCCTTTTGAATATGAGTTTGTTACACAAAGCTGTTTCACAATTTTCTTGTATAAAGTGTTTCGCTCCCTCCCATAAAACCAAGCCGACTTGATCTTTCCGTATGTATTTACAGTGATCTACAGGAATAATCCTACATCGGCCCTTTGTGCCTTATTTTTTTTCATGTACCAATTGTAAAAAATACGCTTCACTATATAACCTTGGTGCTTGAATCAATTCTTACTCCACAATGAAACCCAAGCTGTTTCCACTTGAGCCTTGCACATGAGCCTTAGCCATCCCTATGACATCCTTGTCTGCTGTCCAGGCTCCACCCAGCCCTGACATGCCTCTGACACAGTGTCCTTCACCAATCAGATGGATGCTTTCATTCCTTCCATGCCCGGCTTCCACATCGTGGATGTGTCCACTGGAAGAACAATGTTTTTTATAGTGTCCTATCCACTCTGTGTTTTCTCCTCTAGGAAGCTTCATTAACTGTTTTTCATTAAAAAAAAAAAAAAAACAGTCTCCATTTCTTGTCTGGCTCATTATACTGGAATAAAGTTCCAAATGACGTACAGTTTCTTTTTAATGATTAACATCATGCATTTTATATTATGTATTTTGTAACTCAAGCAGCAAGCATATCCTAGAGCACAAGATCATTAACTGTGTGTGGAGACAAAAGAGATTAAAAGACCTTTAGTCCTTTCAATACCCACGGCCACTTTCCCTCAATACTTAACACTGTGTTAACATAATTCTCCCATCTAAAAACTCAATAGTAATACAGGAAATGAGACTTATTTTAAATATGTATTCTATATTTATATTGGCAATACATATTAAAGTAATTAAGACTACAGACAGTTTGATAAATTCATTAGCTAACACTGAATAAATGACTTTGAGATTCATGATGAGGGGGGCTGAAGAGATGGCTCAGCTGTTAAGAACACTTGCAGTTATTCAAGGGGACCCAAATTCAAGCACTCACATGACAGTTAACAACTGTCCATCTCTCCAGTTCCACGGAATCTGAGGTCCTCTCTGACCTCCACAGGCACTGTATGATATGAGTGAACTTAAATACATGCAGGCAATATACTCATACACATAAAATAAAAATAACAAATAAGATATATTTTTAAAAGATTGTTTTAGTCTGGGTTCATATGTCCTCTACCCTCAGGAATCTTGAAAGCACTGTAGCATAGTAGAAATTACGTACATTCGCTGGAGCACAGATGTAACTAGTGGTGAATGCTTTTACTGCTGGGCATTGTGCTAAGTATTAAGCTGAACTAATTCATCTATTTATCCTGGCATGAAATGAGAACATGGTATTTTCTCTACCACTTCTACAAATAAATAAAATCAAGATACGACATTAGAAAGACAGACAGTAAAACACGCTCAAAATCACACAACAGCTTCAAGGAGAGAAGTCCTGCTCCTGGGGCCTTTATCCACACCCTCCTTGAATCAAGGGAGAGAAAGGGGGCTTAGAAATCACAAGACCCTCAGGGAGTAACTGGTGAACTTGCACACCAAACTTTACTCTTCATCCTTTGGATTCAACAGTTTAATAGGTGGCTCATCCAGATCCAGATCCACCGATGATCACACAGTGCACCAACAATCACGCAGCGCATCCTTGATAATGCATAGTAAAGTCTCTTAATCTACAGAAACTGCTTCCTTTCACACCTAAAATTTTTAAGTGGCTCAGTTACAAATGAACTGATGATTTTCCTGTGGAATTTCCAAGTATATTTTGGATTAATACATAATTTTGTTTTTCTAATGAGTCTTAATTGACAATAAATGAAACAGATGGTAGATAGATGATAGGTGATAGACTGATGGAGAGATAGGTGATAGATAGGTAGATAAATGATAGAGTAGATGACAGACAGATGATAGATAGATGAAAGATGACAGACAGATTGATGGAGAGATAGATGATAGATAGATGATAGGTAGACGGATGATAGATAGGTGATAGGTGATTGATAGATTGATTAAGAGATAGATGATAGAGATAGATAGATTGATAGATAGATAGATAGATAGATAGATAGATAGATAGATAGGATACATGATACGTAGATTGTAGACTAGATGAATGGATAGGCTCACACACACACAGATAAGATAGATGAGAAATGAGATGGACAGATTAATTAGTTACTTGGCAGAGTATTATCAGGATGCTCAGTTGAGCTGATTAACATAACATACACTGTAAAGAGACTACTCAGTCCTCCCTCAGCAATTTCAAGATCATGATCCTTTGTTGCATTAACTATAACAGCATATCAATATACCTGAGAGCAGATCTCTCGAACTGTTTCTGTATCATTGCTGTTCTGTTACAAGTTCCCTTCTGTCATCTCGACTTCCTGTAAATTTGTAAATAACCACAGGGGTTTGAACAGATTAACAATTGGTAATTTTGGCAATATTACCTAAATAATTGAGACTAAATACCTCTTGTTCTATCATACAAGGAAATGTGTGGCATTGTATTGATCGATTCTTCATGTGGCCGATGCGGTCAACAGATTTTCGAATCTAATAGCTTACTGTTCTGACAGTGCTCAATGCAGTGACAGAATCTTCTCAAGCCATTTACAGATGTCTTGATATGATGATCTGGATTTCTTTCAGCAATTTCAGCTGGAAAATCTGCATGTGCTTATGGCCCAGGAGGCTGTCAAATGCAGATAATCATGGAAGTTGATCCAAGGACATTTATTATAATATTTTATTTATATTGTATATATAAAAATGATACAGTGTAGATTCCTAGGAGTTCTGGTTAAAAGGATCCTGGGTTAGAGCAGTGAGATCTCGAACACTGGAGAAGATGCCAAGAAGGCTGGTAGTTGGAATGAGGGAACAGAACAGAGAAGACAAGACTGACAGGCTGGTGCAGGGGCAGGGGTGTGACAAAACTGGCCTTGCTAGTCCACACCAGCTGAGGGAGTAACCCCCGAGGAGCACCAGGACCAGACTCTACTCTTTCCCTAGTAAACTTCTAAATGTTCTGGGGGCTTCCAGCTCCATCCGTAGTCCTGTATCTAATATGATAGACTGAACTGAGCAGAGAGCAACTTCTCAGAGCCTCAAAGACTCCGCCTGTTCCAGGAAAGAAGCCACCACAGAAGACTCCTGGGGTGGAGAGAGTGATGGAGACTTGTCAGTCCTGATAGCAGAGGTGTTCCTTCAGGCTGCTGCTCAGATGGTCCTCACCTCCGGGGCGGGGGATGACACGATTCTGCTGTTCTCCACCTCCTGGTGGAGGAGGGACATGTTTCTGCCTACTTGTTTCCAATTCTTACTTGCTGTACTTGTATGAATTCCTTAGGACCAGAGTCTGCTCCTGGCTGATGTTGAGGGACCACTGGAAGAGGCACGGTGATGTCAGGACTGCCTTTGAGTTTAAAAAGGAATCATGAAACATATATTTGTGCTTACTTTTAGTTCATAAAACAAGTCTTCCATTGACAGCCTTTACAAAATATCAGTAAAACCATACTCAGAGTAAAGCTTGTAAATTCCATTTATGTTGGCTTGAGCATCTTTACAAAACTTCGTATGATTTGGCTAAGGACATGAATTAAGCAGTAAATACTCAATCTCCATCTTCCTAGCCTGAGACTTCTGTATGTTAGCTGTATGACGTTTGTTTGTTGAGTGATCCCAAGGACAAGCAAAGCAGTTAATGAAGGCATGCATTCTAATGTAAGAAGACTATCTTGTTTGTTCTTAAGTTGACACCATCGTATTGTGTAAGGACTTGCACATTGGTGACCTCTATTCCAGTTTACAAGTACTGTCATAACGTTGTACTATCTTTGTAGGTAAAGCATGAGAAATGTATCTTTTCAGGGCTCAGAAGGCCGAAATTCCTCTGAGCTGATTATCAGTCTCTGTTCCAGCCTCTCCTTCTTTGGGAATCAATGTTTTCACCTAACTCCACCCCATCTTCCTTTTGCATAGTACCTGTGTCTACATTTCATCTTCTTACTGCATCACCTACAAGAATAGGCTCTGTGTGACTTCACTCTGCAAAAGCCCCATGTCCATCAGAAGGGTTATGACATACTTTACCATATGCATTTCTCATGGGGCCACAAATGAAGATAAGCTATGAGGCTGTTCAAAATGATTTCTGGAAACACACAGCCTGACACCCTGCCTTTTAACAGGAGACTGTAATCACCTTGAGATTGCCCTAAGCCCTTAGCAGACTGAACAGATTTTATCATTGTGGCAGTGGGAAAGGCTGCCTTTTCCATCCAAAATAATTTGAGTCTTTCCTGAATCTTCTGTTATTCGTAAGGAAATCAGTAACAAAAGAAGTAACTCCCCTGCTGAAAGTACTGTTTCCATAAAGATTACCACCCCTAAAGGTGTAGGAAGAATACATGACACATCCTGTCTATGCTGTGGGAAGTTCTTCAGGACTGACTCCTCATGAAGATTTTAAAACTTCACATTCAACATAGTCCATTGCTACAGTCTGAAAGTTCACGTATCTCCACATTCACATTTTGAAGTCCAGTCACTTAGCAACGAGTGCCCAGTGAGAGGTCATGTGTTCGGGGACAGATATGTTCCCTCCCCATCATCGTGGGAGACACAGCTTCAGTCCATCTGAGAACCCAAACCCAAAATGCCGTAACTGAACCCCTGGCACCTGGACCTTGGACTTCCTCTTCTTCATGACAGTGAGAAGTGATTTTCTGTTTATTTATCAACTACCCAATTTACACATTTTTAAAAGTAGCCCGTTTTCATTGTGGCCTGCACAGTTTCCTTAGGATTGGATTTGCAGTTGTTAATGGGTAAATAAAAACATAACACATTTTCCACACTAATTTTCTGGTAGCTGATTAGCTGAATTAAGTGAAAGTGTGGGGACTACAGAGAAAATACAGAGCCAAGATCTCAACCAAAGCAGTTTATGTGCTGCCAGGTGGAATGTAAGAAAGATAAAAACCATGGAGTGTCAAGGACTGGACTCCGTGGCCAAGATTATAGGGTGATATAAGATTTCCAAGCAAGGTGGATGTGAGCATAAACTATCAAATGAAGCTCAACACTGACAGTGAAGTTTAAGTGGGTTGCTTAAATAAGTTGAGCAAAGGAAGAAAGAAGAAATGTCCTTCCAGTCAAAGGATCAAAGTAAAAGGAGGCACCCCACTGCCTGGGGTGGGGTTGCGGAATCCAGCTAATGGAGCTCAAAACAAGCTGACCTTGCACTTGGTTCTTCTGATAACACAAATGCATCGTCAGTGTGGGATTTCTACAGTGATGGTGGTGACACCCCAAACCTGGCTTTGATGGTGACAGTGAATTGTGTCATTTGGACTAACCTGTGCCACCTGGACTTCTAGTGAGGCGGCAGGCTGGTGCTAAGCAAAGGTGTTTCTTAGACACGATCACTTCTTAATTATTAGTATCAGCCAAGCAGATGACCTGCACAGTATGGACCGACCTCCTTGGCTCCTTCCAGTCAATGGAAGACTCTGAAGGGCGCAGTGCGGGTTCCTAAAGAAGGATTCTTCTCAGCGCAGAGGTAGGGTGACCGCCTTTTCTGTGGCCTGCTGTCTGGAACACACAGTGTCCTGCTGGCTGCCCCACAGGCACGTGATTTGCGCCTGCACTGGGTTCCACCTATTGATCCAGCTTTACTGAAGAACTCTGATTGAAGTACTGCCTTTACATGAATAGTAAATCACTTTTTTTGTGAGACAGTAAAAGCACTGTTAAGCCTCCCTAGTACATGCATACAGTGAAGTTCAGGTAAGATAACTAGAGACAACAAAATACCTTTTTCCTTTACATCATAAATAATCAACCTAATAGGAATTTGTAATGGTCAGCCAAGGTGGCCCTTTTGCCTTAAGACCAGCATGCTCAGAACAAGGTAACTCTCAGAATCCCAGAGCACAGTCGAACACAAAGGTCTTAATTATGAACATGAGGCCTTAACCACTGAAATTCCTTACTTTTGCCATTGGGAGGGGGGCTTAATAAGGGTTGCATGTGCTCTTTGACGTAATTAAATAAAACCGCTGTCACTGAAACACAGTCAAAGTAGTACGGAGACCAAGACTGCGCCTCTCTGTGCCAGCAGCTGTCTGTAGCAGTCTGCTATCAATGCAGCGGGCGCAGCTACCCCTGACCGGGAAATAGCCACCTCCCCGATATGGAGATACTATTATTTCCCAAGATGATCTGCTCCGTGTACCACTACCCAGCAGGCTATCCATAACTCTCCAGATAAATGGAAGGGAGTGAAAGATTTATGAACTCTTGAATTCTTTCATTGTAGGGAACCGGGCTGAATTCACTGGAGGATCTCTTATGCCTAAGTGAAGATCCTCTGGCAAAACAGAAAATGTATGTGGAGGGCAAAAGAACATTAAAATCAACCCCTATTTACTAGAAAATCTCCTGTGAATGGCTTTGAAAAAATGCAGCCTAAGAGCACATTACACCTGTGAGGTCATACTCTATCTTAAAGTGGGCTTTGTCTATAACTGATCACTGTGCATTTTCTATACAAAATTAAGTCTATTTTTAAGCAATGCCTCATTTCAGACAAACTACGCTTTATGTGTTACAAACATACTTCACCAACGAATCAAATTTACCATGGATATTTGGTTAACTTAAACACAGATGATCACAAAATACACAATAAAATATATATTCAAAAGAACAGAAAGTAAAACCAAGGTTTACATTACCGCATTTGAGTTCATTATGATTTTATAGTGAAATAAATGTGTTTCTTATGCTCTTTATACATGCTGATTTTTCCTTTGTTCAAAATGATAACATCCAACCAGGTAGCAAAAAGATAGACATTTATTTAGAAGATCTTCATTAATTCATTTCTATTATGTGAGTATCATGGGACCTGCCTACAAATACTTAATTATATAAGCATAAAAGGGTTCTTTCTTTAGAAGATTCATAACCATTTGAATCATTGTATATCAGCAATTTCTGAATTTTTACATAAAAGCCACCCTGGCAAAGTGAAGTTTCCTAAGTTTACGAGAAATAGTTACATAGCTAATGGGCAATAAACCGGGTTGCCTACCTAAGAGCTAGATATATTTTCAGATTGGCTTTGTTCTTGTTATGATTTAAGGAACTTTTTACCTCCAGCATTGGCAAGCATAGGTACTGGGGATTTTCTCTTTAGGTGGGTGCACTGGCTTTGGTGAACATGAACATGTAGAAAGTGTGGAGTTTGTTAAATTCATGTAAATGATAATTAGCTTCAGAATTTGTACTATTACAGTAGTGTTCTTGGGTAAAGTCCTAGGCGACGGCATCAATGGCCTCATGCACCCCCTCTCCACACTGCCAACAGAGAAGCTGTCAGAGCTCCATTTTTATTCTTCCTCTATTGAGGAATTGAGAAGTTCATGTTAAGATGCTTTGGGGACTTTCTAGGAAATATTTCCATCTCATTAGGCGAGATGCCCAGAAATTGCAGCATGAATGTCAGACAATGAATTGGAGATCAAATCACAAAATCAGAATATTTTCACGGAGTAGCAATGAGCCTGAAGAGGGGTCTAAAATAATAAGTCAGCACTCATCTTTACTTCAATATATTAATCTTTCTGCCATGTCTTGGGTCATAGCCAAGGTCAGATCTTTTCCATTTGTCTCTGGGATAAGAGGATGTGAAGAAAGAGGGAGGAAAATACATAGACATGGACTTCTGTCAAGACACTCCTGGGCCCGGGGCTAAAGGTGAAAATGAAAGACTGCCAGGACAAGCTCAGTTAGTCCAGACAAACACAGCACAGGGAACAGCAAGCCAAGTCCACATCCTTATTTGAGTTCAGACCACAGCAATGCTGAGCCCATGATTTTAAAATATTAATTTCAGCAAACCAGCACTGTCTCTGGCATGTACACTTAGAAGAAAAATTTTATTCTGAAGCTGAGAGTCAAAATTAATTCAACAAGAAAATTTTGAAAGATAAATGTTTTTAAAATATCCCATTCCCTTCTAGATGAGAAATCGGATTGGTGTATTGGTTTTTAATGGTTTTCTAAGGGTGAAGTTCCCCATGACAGCCCTGGCTCACATTCTCTAAGATGTCCTAGACTGACATTCTTGCCACCCCAAATCAGTTCTATACACAAGCCAAGTCTTATCCTCGATCTTACACATTTCTGTATTTCTCTATCATTAACTAGACTGAATGATATATAATGTCTTTCAAATCTATTTGATATGTAGTAAAATGTTAGCTCTTTCCTGGGGCATGTTGATTGTGACTACATCCATACATCTTCTGGTGACCAAAGCTTTTTAACTTTTCCACAGTACCTAGAAGAAATATATGATTCAAGAGACAATCAGGGAAACTTGCAGACTAGATGGAATGAGTGAAGAGGGATGTGCTTCCTTCAATTCATGAGGTTGAAATCCGGAAAGCATTTGTTCAGACATGATACCTCTTTCTGCATATCTGAGAAAGCATCTTTTTCACAAATGAAATATTGACAAATACCATAAAAATTTTAAGAGAAAACAGCTCCTTTCTTCATTAATAAATTAACTTTTCACATTATGAACTTCCCTTCAAACCCCTCATCTCTCCACATTTGATTCAGAGACTGATGAAATCAATTCTGTAGTAGACAGAATTCATATACATTCGTGTACATTTTCATTAGTTTTGGGTTTTGTGAGATGTTTGCTTCCATTATCCATTCTGACATTTCTGTAGTCCTCAGAAAACCCTGTCAAAGCGATCACAATTAGTTTGCTGGAATTGGTATTACTGCAATATGGAAAACAAGCTTAACAAGCACTCCTATAGCACAGGTCAGCTAAACCCTCCCTCAGGTTCTGATCCAGCTTGCAAGCATTTTGGTGGAAGCTTCATTCATTGTGAAGTAGTACATTTCACTAACAAGGAGTATATTAATAAAGAGCATAGCCAGTAACTGAGACCAAATGCAGGAATACCTATTACTTTTTTTCTAACAACTTGAAAGAATACTTGGCATTGCTGACAGACACTAACTTGCTAGTCAGCAATGAGTTTGTAATGGATGGTTTCAATGTCAACTTCCTACAATTTAGAGCCACCTTAGAAAGGAGCCTTACCAGAGGACTTAGAGTCTGTGTGAAGACCCACAGATGGATGGCACCTTCCAAAGGCATCCCGGTTGAAAAGGGCATGGATCTCTCCTTGATTGTTATAATGTCCATCTTGCTGCTGAATGAATGACCCTGTTACCTCTACTGAAGATTCCTTGGCTGACATCAGCTTTTCCAGGCCTCCATCTTTGATGAAGGACCATGGCTGTCCAGGAACCCTCCAGGTTAGTGACATGTACCCACCAGATGCCAGATTTTCAGCTTCTCAGCTGTTGTTACTGTTTCAATGGTAAGCTGATTTAATAAATTACATATATGTTTTCTCTTCCATATATTTCTTTCTGAGTTTACCCTCAAACTTCTGATTCTCAGATGCTCTCTTTGAAGACTCCTGAATTCAATTTTATGGAGGTAAAAGAATCCATATACATTTGTGTACATTTTCATATATTTTTGATTTGTTAAATATTTCCCCTATTATTCACACTATTTTTTTCCATGCCTGTAGATCTCAGATAACTCTCCAGTATTCAAATATATCAACACTACATAATGCTCATTATAGTTAGTATTATATAAATATATATTCAATATCTATTCATTAAACATTCAATACATATTGATATGATATACATATTAATTCTATTTGTCCCTATTCTTCTAATGAACTCTGACTAATATGATACTTAAAAGAAAAATAAATAAATAAGGGTCCAGGTATGGTGGTGCATGCCTTTAATCCCTCAGGAGGCAGAGGCAGGTATCTTGCTGTGGGATCAAGCTTAGCTTAGGAGTGTCAAGATAGTGAGTTCCAGGACTGCTGGGGCTACATAATGATACTTTGTCTCAAAAAGTAACAACAAATAAAAACAAATACGCTCCAAAACCCCAAAACCCCAGATATTCGGAAAACAAGGAAATAACAGAATGTCTTCACTTGCAGTTCATATTAACACCCTGAAATGAGAGAAGTGGTGTCACTCTGGCTAAGTAGAGACAGCTGAAAAATACACTTTTCAACCAGGAGTGTTGTGGGGTGCAGAGATGGTCTTTGTCTTTGGTTCCATCCAAATCGTAGATTTGATTTGATATTGGCAGGTCCAGTGTGTGTGAAGGATTCTTGGGAACTGAGTTCTCTTCTCCATCATTAGGTGAAACAACTACGGGGAGCAGACAGCCTGTGTGGCGATTCAGAATTGTTTATTTGGTGCTGGAGAGATGAGCCAGAGGTAAGGAGGGGACCCAGTTCAGCACCCGGTACTCACAGTGTGTGGTTCTCAATCTCTTGTTAACTCCAGTTCCAGAGGACCTGACACTCTCTTTGATCTATGGAACATCTGCACACATATACACACAGACACACACACACTTACACACTCACACAGACACACACACACACACATGCACACACGAACAAGCACTCACACAGGGTGAACATACCCACAGACAGATGCATACACAAAATAAATAAAACTACATCTTTAAATAAAAAGTTTTGCTTATTAATATGCCTAAGATCACATATCAGAAGTGTAACTTAAGTTCAAAATTTTATAGCTTCCAAGGAAACACAGCCAATACCCAGGATCTCTTCTCTAAAGCAACAGCTTAAAATTATCTTGAAAAACATTCTAGAAATCTGCACGTAGCTGTTCAAATAGCATTTTGGTAATAACCAGGATGGTATAGAACAGAGGTAAGTTGTGTGACTCACTAACAAGGACACGGGCTGGGCTCCCATCCCCAGGAGTCCTGTGCTCTACAGAACAGTGTGCAGCCCGGTTTTCCAATGCCTTTACTGTGACCACAGTGCTCGGCTTGGTGGCTCGCCATCTAGGTTAAAACTAAACATGCATTGCACATCCTGAATAGATTTTCACATTTTTGACTGAAGTTGTTCAGCAGATGAAAATTAGTATCTGCTAAGAGCCTTCAGACTAACATGCTATCATCAAGAAATGTCACCAAAGTGTTGACACAATGTCTGTCCAGCTGGAGACCTGAACATGTCTAGTTTCACTGCCATTTACTGTGAACGGCCTTCACTCGGCTGCCCAGATCCTTCTCCAATCCGCCCTCAACAGAACAGTATGAGAGCATGCTTCTGGTTTTTCTAGTTTATCTCTCTTAAGCTGATGGTGAGGGAGAGAATACACATTTGGAATTTAAATGGAATTGTGAATTCTAATAACTCTAACCATGCAACATTACTTTATACATATCAAACACAATTTGTTCCCTAATTTCCTTTACAGTTCACAGAGGAGAGGAACAGTAATGGGTTGTAATTTATGTAAAAATGAGAATATATATTCTGTGTAAACACAAAATTCTAGTGTTCTTTATTGTTATGTTTCAAATTTCTTTGCTTGATTAAAACATTACAGTTTAAAAATAAGCTGGGAATTAAATGATGAAATGTAATATAAATATGAAATTAATGTAAGGGTGGTTAGCAGAACAGTGTGTGTAGTAATTCAATCACTGATTCAAAATCAAATGAGATCTGTGGTTTAACCACTTCATAAGTATTTTCTTTGACCATACAGTTATGAATGGCACTAAGTAGTAATTCTTAAAAGACTGTGTGGGTATTCAAGGACAGATCATATATGTATAAATTGGTTTCACTGGTCCTGACAAATAGAATGTATTTAAGAGACAAATTACCAACACAATTGCTGTTAAAATGATGTGTGTGTGTGTGTGTGTGTGTGTGTGTGTGTGACTCAGGACTGATAACATGAATGCTTCTGTCTTTCCTTCCTCTGGATATCTGAGGGCAAACAAGTTACCATCCTTTTGATACACAGCAGAACTTATTCCCTTCAAGCATAAATCAGAATGAATCGAGGTGACTCCATGGTCATGCCTGCTGGTTGATGTTACATCGTTAAAGTTATTGGAATTCACAACTCTAGTTAAATTCCAGATGTGTATGCTCTACCTCATCATCAATTTAAAGGGATAAGGTATAAAAACAAAAAGCACATTGTCACTCTCATTGTCGAGAGTGAGATAGAGAATCTGGGCAGCTGGGGCAAGTACAACCCATCTCCTTCCAGGGACCTGGAGGGTTACACTTCTGCTTTATATCCTGATCTCTCTATAGATACATGAAATTTATTATCTATAACCCAAGGTTGCGCCAGGTATTTAGCTTTGTTTTCCTTCTAACCAAGCAACGATAAGATATCTCAGATTCACAAAGATCGAAAGTCCAAATGTTACATATGCAAATATACTTCCAATGATAAATTGTTGACATTATTTCCCTATGAAAAGCAATCATTTTGATTCTGTTCCATGTCAGAAATAAAGAATTCTTAAAAAATTGTTTATATGGAGCTGGAGAGATATTTCAATGGTTGATAGCACCAGCTGGTCTTGATAGCATGGGTTCCATTCCCACCACCCACTGACAGCTAACAACCATCCATGACTCCTGTTCTAGAGGATGTGACGCCCTCTTCTGACTTCTGTGGGCACTGCACAACATGGTGCACTTATATGCATGCAGGCAGTACACTCATACACATAAAATAAAAGTAATAAGATATTTAACAATCTTTTATAATATTTATTTATCGTGTGTGTGTGTGTGTGTGTGTGTGTGTGTGTGTGTAGTGTAGACATGCTTGTGGAGGTCAGAGTACAGCTTGCAGGAGTCATTTCTCTCCTTCCCCCTGATATTAAACTCAGATCCTCAGGTTTGGCGGCAAGCACTGGATGGTTACCTCCCCAGCTTGAAGTAGCTTGAGTGAAGGATAGAAATGGGACACAGACACATATCCCCCAGGAAACAGTCTTTTTCGAATTTCCATTCATCTGGGCTGCTGAGTCCTATGCTCTAGGATGTAGTTCTGTTCTCAGTGGAACTCATCCTTCTAGGAGAGTCACTTGACAATAATTAGAGTCTGCTTGGTATTCGGTATTCAAGCATGTGGGTGCTTCTGAGATCATTTGAACATTGGCAAACTTTGTCAAAATGCAAGAAATTCCTCAAACAAAGGGCAACGAATAACACTAAAACTAAGAAAAATAGGAGCGAGCTTTCAGAGGCACAGAAAAGTCCTACTGTGTGCTTGAGCTTTTCCAATCGGCCCAGAATTTCATTAGGATCATCAGGTACAAGCTTGATTCCAAAGTGGTTTAAAGTCAAAGTTCAGCAAGGAGCAGGGAGGAGGAAGTGGGTGTGATCTGAGCAGCTTATGACACAAAGCTCTCCATAGCCTGGAAGCCTGACAAATATTACAGGACTGAAGTTCCTGTGAGACAAGCTCGTGCTGAATGGAAAGCCAAGGCATAGAACACAAATCTTTATTTGGGGAGCTTTATCTTAAAATTAAAGAAAATGTCCTAGAAAAGAATGTATGATTTTACATTTTACTAAAAATTTATTTTAAAGACATAACTAATAATAACTGACTATATTAAAACAACATTGTATATTTAAGGATGTGCTCATCTATCATACTTTAAGTTTCATAAAAACAGTAACATATAGAGAGCAGGTTATCATGCTGTTTCAAGTGACTGCCTGAATTTGATTATTTTATCATTTATTTTATAAGTCTCCCCACAAATTTCAGTTATCTGTTTTCATAATCAGGGGAAATAATAAATTCTAGAAGGGTTTAAAAAAGTTTATCTTAATCTAAAATGTGTATTTTCTGCTGATCTCTGAGGTTTGGTGTTTCCTCTTATACATATTTGTTTCTTAATTTTTCATCTGTATCTTGTGACCTGAACTAACAAGACTAAAGAAATGGCTCTATGAAGAGGCTCATTTGACCTATCCGGTCAAAGTCCAGCAGAGTAGCATATACTACTGTTTACCAAGAGTATACAGTTCTATCAGAAAATTACAAAAACCCATGGAATGTGATCCATTTAATTGAATTCAGTTCAGTTAATTTTAGTTCCGACAATATGTTGAGTACTGAAGATAAAAGAGCTATGTTGTTTTGTCCTAGAGAATGCCTGTTCATAAAGGGGTTTGAGTTAAGAAAACACTTAACAGGAATGGTCTTGTCTTCTCCCTGTATACACTGAAATATGTTCATCATTGCTCCTCAAAAGCCATTTTTCCTTGACAATCACAGTCAAATTATGATGTCTTGGGACAACTGAAGACATGTATATTTTAGATCACTAAGACATCCTCTTAATTATGTATAATTATGTAATTAATTATAATATTGTATTTTAGAACTGCATCTCACATGTTGATGTAACAGAGGACTTGTGTTCAGTCAGTTCCCAGGACCAACACGGCAGTTGACAATAGTCTATAACTCCATTTCTGGGAGCTCTGATGCCCTCCTCCATTATCCATGGGCACTGCACATATTTGGTGCACATGCATACAGGCAAAACACTCCTACACATCAAATTTTAAAAAACAATAAAGTAAAAACTGCTTATAGTAATCTGACTTCCCTAATCTATAATGAGAGAAAAATGCTACTTAACAATTACTGAATTATATTAGATGACAGTAAAATTAAGCCTTCCAAAGAAAGGGACTTTATGTCTCCTCACACACTACACATCTTAACTATTTCCTTGTTTTGTGCTTTTTGTTGAGACAGGGTCCCATGTGTCCCAGTTTAGCTTTGAACTTGTTAGTAGCTGATCTGAACTTCTGATCCTGTTCTTGCACCTCCCAAGTGCTAGTATTGCAACTGTGCATCACCACACCTGGTTTGTCTGCTTCTGGAGATCAAATCCAGGATTTTCTGCATGCTAACTAATCATCCAACCTACCGAGCTACATCTGAACCATTATAATATTCTTCTTAAGAGTAAATCTCATCTCCATGCTGTAGACCATCATCTTGGAGGGGAAGCAACATTATTCCTAAAGACTGCACATTTATGAGCACACTGAGCCAGAACCTTCCATTCTGAAAGGGGAAATAATTTGAAAATAGTCTAGAAAGAAAATATGACTGAAACATGTCTTGTATATTTCGAAAACTAAAGCCTAAGTAGAAGGTTAAATACAAAATTTTGGACCATGTCAAGGCAAATCTTCTTGAAGGACATAATTGTAAATGATAGGTTCATTTGTGTTACATTGTGAGATGCTGTTTAGAAGGATCAACAAAACATTATGAAGATGACATTCCAATATTCTGCTCAAGGAGGGTAAATGTACACCTACATGATAATATACATTCTAATATGTATCATGGTAATATATGCATTAACAAGAACATCAAAAGGAAACAGAAGTGTCCACAGTCTGAAGGTAAGCAGTAGACTGGAGAACAAGCCAGTCTTAGCACCAAAAGATCAGAACTGGGAAATTCTCAGTCCCTCACTACATACATACATCAGTTGTCATAGAAATTCCTTATGAACTCCAGAGCATATGATTATTACGGATTCTAGATGATGCGTTATAAAGAGTTCATTTTCCTTCACGTTTTAGAATTTTAAAATTACAGGAAAATGTTGAAATCTCTATGTAAATGTGCCTCTCAATCTTCAGAAGACCATTAAAGATAAAAACTCTAAGATACAAATCCAACATAAAATTCGTTAGTTAAAACTGTGTATTTAGGGGCTGGAGAGATGGCTTAGGAGCGCAGGCTGCTCTTGCAGTGGACACAGGTTATATTCCCAGCACCCACATGGCACCTAGCAGTCCTCCATAACTCCAGTTCCAGGGAATCAGACACCCTCTTCTGGCCTCCACAGACAACACAAGCACATGGGGCACTTACATCCATGTAGCCCACATTCGAACATATAAAAATAATTTCCAAATTTTAAAATGAACACTATGTATTTAATTAGCTGTATATTTAACATATATGTAAACATATGTATGAAATGAAATGTCATAAAATATAGAGAAGTCATGCAATTCAAATTTTTTATTCCTCAAGCTGAACACTTTCTCTCAACAAAACTTCACTGGCCACTAACCTGGGCGGGTATCACGTGGCATTGCATGGCACGAAGCTTGCTAGGTCTCTGTTGTGACTTAAGCACCCTGAAGGCAGAGTACTGAATACAATGCTATAAAATTACGCAGGGCTGGATCCACCCCGGCTTCAGGGGCAGGACGGCTCTTGGAAGAGCACCTTTGCTGTTAGGAGACAGTATGCAGCCTAGGGCAGCTTGAACCTCCTAATTCTCCTGCCTCAGCCTCTCAAGTGCTGTGTCTGCCCCACCTACCTAGCTATACACCCTCCTGCAGGATGAGGTGTCACTTGCCCTGGGCAGCTGCTCTCTTACTTCTCCTAGCAGCCTTGCACTGGTTCTTCTAATTTCCTCTCTTCATCCCTTCACTTGGTGGGGCATGAGCCCAAGACAAGCCTTTGTGCTTGCAGTTGTGATATTTTCCATTGGTCTCAAGGAACACAGCGTGCCCAAGGATATTAATTATATCAGTTATCAACTTTCCCCAAAGAACAGTAGGCATTTAGTCTTCACTATCCTTTGCAAACCTCAATTATAAAAGGTCACTTTAATTAATCTCCATGAATATGATATTTATTTAGGTGCAAACTCTTTGAAGATAATGATTTTCCAAAACTGTCCCAACATATACATTTAAAGGAATATTTGGTAAAATAGGTTGATTAAGTACATCATGTATCCAAATAGTGAATCATTGCAGTCCAACTTTAACCCTGCTATAGCACATGGCAGTGTTTCAGCAGTCCAGCAACACCGTCTCTTAATAAATAAGGTAGGTTTAATTCCCACACTATCTTGCTTATACGAAGACAACTCAAATTACCGTGAACAGGTTTCATCAATGTTCATTCTTCAAAGTCAATGAAGAACTGAAAGTTGTTCACAAACCAGAAGCTAGATTTTAATAATTCCCCAAAGGTGTTCTAGTTGTGTCCACATCTACTTAGGCATGGCAACTCCACTGTTTAACGCATTCTGCACATCACACCTTATCTTTGTGCAGTCACAAACTTTCTCATCCTATTAAACATTCCTGACTCTGCAAATCTTATTATTCCACTACCAGAAAACAAGAGGAAGGGGCTGTTCAAGAGCTGTTCACATGCACGATACATGCATCAATCGCAGTCAGAATATTTTGGGAGCGGGTAAAAATGGAGTGTAGAGCAAGGGCAGGTGAGCCTTCAGATATTTTCTCTTGTTTGTTGTTTCTTGTGTAGTTTTGTATTGATATTCTGTAGATGGACTGGAGTGGTGTAGACAGAAGACAATTTAAATGTCTACTGTTACCTAGGGATCCCTATCACCCTTCAATCACTTATCATCATACTAGCTATCATTTAATAATCTATCTACCTATCCTCTTCCTATAGATCCAAATCTCTATGTGTGCATATGCCACGGAAGTAGAAGAGGGTTACCGGAAAAAGTTGGGGTCTGAAGGATGGGAGGAGGAAGAGACAGAGAACAAAGGTGGCAAGATTAACCATGTTTTCACTTACACACAGAACCTCCACCTAATTATCTGTATACACAACTCACATATCTGTAAACATGTGTAAGGTTAAAACTGAAGGGAAACCAGACTCAGTGAAAAGCAAGATGAGCAAGGCAGCTAATCTCTGACATTCACGACAGCTACACATGGATAATCAAGAGAGGCTGTGAACATAGGAGACTGATTTACTCATCTGTCAACCTGCAGCTTTGACCCCTGTCCTCCTTTGCACTTAAAGCTGCTAGAGAGTTCAGGTATCACAAACGTTATGGCTTCTAAAAACAGAATTATGATTTCAAAAGCATGGATTAAACTTTTAGACATTCAAAGTCTATCCTCCATGTACTAACTGCTGCTTTCATGGCTTTATGTGCAGCCAGCTCTTAACGAGTGAAAGGCTTTATACTGAAGGCTGTTAATACACAGAAGCCAATATTGAAAAGTAATTAAATATTCTAAATGTTTTACTATCTCTACATATATATTAATCATTTGAGGTAAAATATATATGTAAACCAAACCGGTACTGTACTGTGTAAATAGATTGAGTATTCATTATTAGCATATTAATTTTATGATTTAATGAATTTCATTATGACATCACAATTCATGCAGTGAACATACTTGGTTCAATTTCTTTTAATTAACATGTTGTCTCCTATTCATATAAAATTGAGGAATTATTCTCAATAATAATCAGATTTAAATTGCAGTACTTATTTATTTTTTGGAAATTCTACTCTCCAACATAAAGAAAAAAAACATTAATAAATTATACCAAACTCAGTTTTCCTATAGTTTAGAAATACACTAATATAGGGTTTTATACCTTTGCTTGGCATAAAACTATGTTAATATAAGAAATGCACAACCGGCCGCCGCTCTTAGGGAAGACCAAGTTCAGTTCCCATCAGTCATACTTGGTGGTTCATGAGCCCCTGCCCTGCAGCTCCAGGGAATCTGGCATCCTCCTCTGGACTCTGCAAGCACCCACACTCATAGGCACAGGCCAACATCCAGACGCATGCAGCTTTACACCGAATTTAAAAATAATAAAATGAAATTCTAAAAAAGAAATGTATGGTTTATTATAAATCACTGCTCTGAACACACGTTAAGTTTCTACAGCTGATATTTCTTCATACATCCATTCCACACACACGTGTGAGGTACATTTTCCTCATCAATGAAGCATCTACATTGCTACCATAAATTTATATATGGTATGTATATATTTGGTTTCAGGGTTTCTTTGGGCTCCACTCACTCTAAAATCTTGGGCTTCCCTTCTTTTAATTATGCCTGAGCAATGATAGCTGTTTGCCAGCTTGACCATCAAGAAATTTGTTGGTACTAAATGAAGATCATTTAGAGTAGATAACAAATTGAATCTTTCATTGTGAAGACAGTTTTGTCATTCTTTAATTTTAATTAGTTTTGTGGTTATAAATGTGTGTTTCTACTTAATCTTCAAACACATCAAACTTCCTCTTTTGCATTTTCTCTAAAGGCGATGCTTGAACTGCAAAGGCCAGTTTTAATTGGAAAACTTAGAATTCATTTCCATTCTATAGCTTGTCACTATGTCACTGTACAATAACAAGCCAGAGGGTTAAGAGTGGCTTAAGCATTCAGGGAAAGGCAAAGCAAACAATCATTAAGCTGAATATTGAGTGTATCATAGAAAACAGTAAATACTGTAGCCCCCACTAACCAAAATTGTCTTTACCGTTAAAACCAAACCAGACACAAACTTTTGTATACCATACGTCACAGACACTCAGGGATTGTTGGACTCTGACTCAAGATGGGGCTGGTTCCACCAATGGGAACATAAAACCTTCAGCTCTGCATCTTGCAAACATGCAGAATTAGATCAAGCATTCATACCATTTTCCAGGTAAGTACGCAGCATCTTTTATTGTCCAATGACAATGTGCAGAGACAGTCCTGCCTGCGAATACTACCCTTGTAGCACGCCTCCTCTGGCCGTCCTACGGAGCCACAGGACGAACTGAGTCCTGGGTACTTGTTATTGGATCCAGGCACCTGAGCTGACTTTGCTTTAACCCCAGTCCTCCCTCTACCACTCCAATGTTGTCTCAGTGAGGCACGTCTCCCATTCTGAACAGCCTCACAGATGTCATGGCTCATCCTAGGATCCCTTCAATCCGTGGTATACTTCTTACTAACCTCATTCTCCTTCAGTTCCTTAGTAGGTCATGTGACCACTCAGCAACATCTCTCTCACTACAGGTAAGTGAATCAAATTACTGTCAGCCATTGAATATAAGTGTGTCATTCCATTCTGTGTGTGGCCTGCTTCAGACTCTAAAAGCCAGTGAGTTTATAGTGTTTCTATATGCAGATCTGGAGAACTTTAACTTGTTTATGAAAATCAACAATAACGACAGACAAGAGCATTTTTATCAATTAAAGTCCTGTGTGTGTGTGTATGTGTGTGTGTGTTGTCTGACTGTTGTATGGTTATAAAATATTGTTGTGGAGTTTTAAATAGGAAAAGACTGAACCACAAAAGTACATAACAAATGTCAATAAATTCAGATTGAGGGTTAGAAGAGAAACTGAGCAAAGCCCTCGGGCTGACAGAATTATAGCCATCACTAAGCACCAACTTTGGTCAGCATTTACATGCATTATCCCACAGCACCCACTTCACTTTAGGAGAGACAGAAGCTATTTGCTGAAGACCACACAGCTGGGGAGTAAAGACAGAGAATTCAATGTCTGGTCCTCCCTTTTCCAAACATCTCAAGGGATTATTGACTTCTATAAAACTGAACAGTCATAGTTCCACAAAAGCTTTGTACCTAAACTTATAAATAAAAATAACTATAGATTTTATTTCTTAATTATACTTATGATATAAGAAATTGATTAATGGAATCTGCCAGTCAAGCATCCTATTATTCAAAGATTTATATATAATGTCCCTTTGTAGACATCTATCCCATAAATGTATCCGCTGAGCACAGCCAAGAGCAAAATTATTTAAAGTACACATAAGCAAATCTATAAGGTGACAGTCATGTGCTTAAGTGAAATGTATTTCATAAGTGTGATTTGTGAAGCACACCCCACTTTATTCATAGGAAGGTATAGTCAGGATAATCCTTACACTACAGTGCTTTATTTAGTGACTAGTTACCTGAAAGGAGATGTATTTCCTTTTACTGTGGTTTTAAACAACACAGTTACTGGACTTAATTTTTTATTGAATCACCATGTCTTTCATACAGAACATCTCAATCAGTTCTAATCACCATGACAGCCCCTTCCTCACCAGCACCTCCCACACCCCTCAGCTGGAATCCACTCACTCCTTGATCTGTGTTAAGGTCTTTTCTTAATTTTATGTCATTACAAATGACCTCCAGATTTAATCAGTGTGAACGGAAGTCACTCAAAGCTCTGCGCCCTCCGTCTGCTTCCTGCCCCCTTCTCTGCTTCTAGTCTCTTCCCTTTACCGTCAGCATTCAGAGGAGTGATTTGCCAAATCTACGTTAAGCAGCAGGGCTATCAACTTTACTCAGTTGATCAATTATTCATTGCAGTAACTGCAAACAAGACTCTTCACAAGTCAAATATATTTAAATCTGTTCTCCTGCAAAAAAGATTTGTACATTCTGACCCTAAGACTAAGGAACACTGATCTCTGCAAATCTTTTTAAAAAATATTCCTGAACATCGCTGAGTTAGACATGCAGACATTGTCTTTCTATTGATCCTTTATGTTGACAAGAACATATATGATTTGCTTGTTTTAAGACAGCTTGCCTAAAATATACAAAATAAACTAAATAATAAACAAAATAACTAAAAATATACAAAAGGGAGGGATCACAGGAGCAAACATGTGAGCAACCATCACCCTGTTTTGGCATTGAAATTCAAGGCCACTTTCATTTCACCCATTATCCAAGTCCTCCTTTTTTTGCTCTGGTTACTTTGAAGTGAATCCAAGATATGATAGTATTTCACTAGAACTACCGGACTTTTGATTTCAGTCCTTGGAGTAGACATCACAATCCAAGAAGATGAAAACCAAAGGGATAGACTAACTGGAGAGAGAGGCTTACTTCTTTACACCATGTCAAAAACTGTGCCAAGAACAGAGAGAACTGGAAGGCGGAATATGCTCATGTACTAGGCTAAACTTCAACTAAAATACTTGGAAAAATAGGCTATTGAGGGATTCTAAATATCTCTTAAATAATTTTACTGTCTTTAAACTTAATTTAGCAGCATGAGAAGAAAAGTGTTTCTGAAGAGAGGAAGACCTTTCCAATGAATTCATAGTCAACCAGGACCTGTAAATACTTTATGGCAGTAGCTACAGTGAACGGTTAAAAAAAAACATCGAAATACAAAAACAAAAACCTTGCCCTTAGGACATCCTGTGCACTGGGTCTGTGTTCAATGTCTTGATAAGTTCCGCAAAGGACAATTTCGTTATAGACTGAATAAGGCCATCAGCATCTTCCTTAAATTCAGCAAATTAACTAATTTTTTGGAAAGTCCAATGTGTTGGCTTCTATTCAAAAGAGCAACTCCTAATGTGGACAACATCTCCAAATTCCTTCTCTCTTCTCTCCCCCTTTTTCAGAGAAAGTGATTAGAAGTTCCCAGTTCCCCCTGCCAGCTGGATGCCAAGGAACATCAAGGTCTTTTAGAATGTAAAACTTCATATGAATCAGAAATTCTGATGCTTACTGATTTTCCCTCAGTACTGTAAATCACAGTCTTGTGGCCTCACTCCGATTCCACCCTCTAGTATCACCACCTTACAGTTTATAAGGAACTGCTGGGCCTTCTCTAGAAAATGACTAGAATAACACAGTTCTGGTTTCATTTGTGGTGTGCAGTTACTTTCCACAATGGAGAGCTCTTCATCTACTGCAACAGCCAATCCACCTTGTTCAGCTATCTCTATTGATTTCATCTAATTTAGGAGAAAGGAAGAAGAGGTTCCATGAGTTGAGTTAAAATGAGATATAAACTACTGGAAGCCTTAACAGATGTTTCCCTATGTGGAAATGTTTTGCTGTCTGTTCATCATAGTCCCAAAGAGAGGGCCACCTCCATCATTCCAATCATAGATCTTCTTAAAAGTATAACTACATCTCAACATCTTCACAGTTAGACTGTTACCCTTGAAGCTATTTTTCCCTGCTCAAACACAAATTAAGAAACATCTCAAATGGAGACAGCATATGTACTTGTGCATGTACAAACACACAGACAAGTTTAATCAAATGGTATTTTTATTATGTAAAATGTCTTATATTTTGCACAGTCCTTTTTATCTTAAAATCACACTAAGTGACTCATATTTTCTTGAGGACCTTCAAATAGATTGTTTCTTGAAATTAATTATGTGAAGTCTTTCCACTGTTCGTGTTAAGCCACTGAGAGCACTTTCAGGTTAAGATAAGGAATGCTCAGTGCATATATCCAGTAAAGAAAAAGAAAGTCCTTTCTGTCAGCATGAAAATCCAACAGCAGATCGATACTCGTTACTAACACATGAAACAACACACTAACATACATATACTTGTTATTTCACTAAAACTTTCAATGACATGCTAATTCAAATTTTGGTGGTGCAGCTCTCATAAAAACCAGGTTCTATGGATAAGTAAATGACACACATCACACCCAGACATCAAAGTTTTCCAAACTAACTATAGAAGAATATAAAATACATTTTAACAAAATGTAAAAAAAAAAAATTGTTAACTTCATGAAAGTATCCTTTAACAATTACGGTTTGTTGTAATAGTATAAAAATCAAAATCCAATTTGATAATATTATTGACTAGGTATAAGTCTTTCTGAGAATTTTAGCTTCTTATTTGTTCTTTTATGTATATTTTATTGAGGTTTTGTGCACTTGATACAGTAGATCTTACTCAAATCTAGACCCCTCATTCCCTCCCCACTCACATACGCCCACAGTCGCCCCTACCAGATTTCAAGATTTCACTGACTCTGTCATACATGTTAAGGCCTACCTGATCAATCATTTGTACCTAGATGTCTCTCGTTGCAAGCTCATCCACTGGAAAATCTTATATTTTACCAGTATCCTCGGAAGTTCTTGAGTTTTGTTAGTTGGTTTGGTTTGGATTTTTGTCTTTTGAGGCAGGGTCTCCCTTCAGCCCCATCCAGCCTGGAACTCACAATGGAGACCAGGCTGGCCTCCATCCCAGAGAAATTTACCTGCCTCTTCCTCTGTGTCCTGGGATTATAGGCCTGGGTCATTCACACATGAGTCTGGCTCACCACATGAGTGGAAACACATGAAATATCTATAGAGTAGAGTGAGACACAGCAGTAAAGATCCTTAAGAAAAGATTAAAAATCCCATCCATATGAGGTTTGTATGACAAAGTTATGATTTATCATCCATGTATCACTTAAATAATCATACACATACACACACACACACACACACTGCTGAGCACCCCCATGAGTACAGAATTATTCTTTTTAAAAATTGTATTACTTTGATATTGTGTATATGAGTTTATTGCCTGCATATATGTAAGTGCACTCGTGTCAAGCAGTGCCACAGGAGGTCAGAAGAGGGCGTCCATGTAGGTGCTGGGACCCGAACAAGTTCTGGACAAGAGCAGGCAGTGCTCTCAACCACTGAGCCATTTCTCCAGCCCTGGAACTACTTATTTTTATTCAAATATAATTAACGTGACCATCATGCCAGGGCCAGGATGTAGCTCTGTGGCAGAACATTTGCCTAGCACACTGGAGGCCCTAGCTTCAATCCGCAGCAGTGTATTGTTATTATAAAACAAAAGACAGAGGGTTGGAGAGGTGGCCCAGAGGTTAAGAGCACTGGCTACTCTTCCTGGGTTCAGTTCTCAGTACCCACATGATGACTAACCACTGTTTTTAACTCCAGTTTCAGCATCAGATGCCTGCTTTTGACCTCTGCCAACACTGCACAAATGTGATGCACTTACAAGCAACCAAAGCATTCAGACACAGAAAATAAAAATAAACTTAAAAAAATGTTAAAGTGTGATATATATCACTTAGTAGAACTATGACTTTATTGTGAACCAGCTAGGGCCATGCCAGCCACACTTATTTCTCTGGTCATGTAAAAAAGGGATGGTTTAGTGTACAGAATTTATCATAAAGGGAAGAATAGAACTTCCAATATCCTAATCAGATCACTGAGCTAACAGAGTGTTTAGACAGGAAGCCACTGCTATTCCTGGTTGGAGAAATGTGTAGATATGGTCATGAGAAGGAAGCTGGTAAAACAAACAAAACAAAAAAACAAAACGAGATCCTGTTGGGCACTGCCCAGAACCAAGGGCAAGGAGAAGAGTAGATAAATACCTTGGAATATCACTTTGGCATGATCTGCCCAAACTACCTTCTACCAGCCGACAGTTGAAAGACTGGAAGACATATACTAAAGGGGCACCTCTCTGTCTCTGTCAACAATGAAGAATGACAGAAGAGAAAAGAAGCCTCCATCTGACTCACATAGTCCATGTGTGAGCTCTTTAATAAGTTATTCAAAACCAAGTATTCTTAGTTCTTATTTAGAATCATACATACAATATATATAACACTATAGCATAACATATTTAAAATAAGTTCATTAACAGGCTTATATGCAAAGAATTATTCAATCAAAGGAAATTTTCTATCATTCTTAAGTAATATGATTGGTCAAAAACAAATTTATCTGGAAAAATTTTACACACTATTGCACTGTAATTAAGTAATTAAGAAATTATTGCTGTTAATATTCCAAATGGTATATCTTAGAAACAGAGCAATTCTGAATACTACCACAGGTGAGCATGTTCCATTCCAGTCCACATGGCGGCCTGTTTTTGCAGCCTGACTCATTATGCAAATCTTCTACTCCTTTATTTATAAGAAGAAACCACTTCAGAGCTTTACAAATATTTGTTCAAGGACAATATCAAATAATTATCTAAGCTTTTCAATAATATTTTAATGTTATAAATTGCAATTCTTTATTCTGTTGAACAATTCATTGGGAGCACATGATGCTTCAGTGTGCAGAAGGAATTCAACAGATGAGACTTTCTAGTGGTATTCCCAAAGCACAATGTAATTGACTTTTATTTATTAGTAGTTTCACATCCTCATACATAAATCATTTATTAGAACCAACAGCATGCATTTCAAAACAATAATACTTAAGGTAGAAAGGAAAATGTGTTGGTTGAAAGGAATAAATACTCCAGGCATCCATTTATAAATCTTGTAAAAGTCTTGTGGTTTCCTTTGGAGCTTTCGCCTCTGGAAATGCATGCTGTAGTGCCTGTCCCCTTTACTGAAAAGCCATCCAGGGTATCACATAACTGACATTCAAATCCTGTCCATTAAAATGACACAGTTGTGTTCATTTGAGGCATCACAAGAGGCATCACATTTAAGAAAAACTTTCTCTTCCTTCCTCTGATTAAACTGATAAGATGTTTGAATTCATATTAGGAAATTGGATATAAATGTATCATATTCATATAGAATGGTAAAATGAGAAACAGATTGGAAAAATTAGTTGAAAATGAAATGTAGCCAGGTGTGGTGGCACACACCTTTAATCCCAGACTCAGGAGGCAGAGGCAGATGGACCTCTATGAGATGGAGGCCCACCTGGTCTACACAGCAAATCCCAGGACAGCTGGGGTACAAGGAGACCCTTTCTCCAAAACTTAAAGAAACAAACAAATGAAACGAGTTTAAAAGATGTTCATAGTGCTGTTACAGAGATTGTAAGATAGACAGGTGATAAGCAGATGATAGATGGATGATAGATAGATAGATAGATAGATAGATAGATAGATAGATACTATCTACCTGTTCACTCAGCCAATAAGACCGAAACAAAGGAGCAGACTGGCACTGCAGGTATCACAATCTACACTTAAGAAACAATTTGACTTGCATGTAAATTTGAACTGCTATGTAGGCTCAGTTCTTCGGCCTGGCAGTGCTGGCACCTACGATATGGGCACAGCTGGGCTTCCCGCCCTGTGCTCTGTCCGGTCACTTGACCACACAATCACTCAAACCTTCTGCATATTGTGAAATCCAGCTGAAGCCTAGGGGTGAGGATTACTCTACTGAATAGGCACATTACCAAATACTTCACCAAGAAGTTCCAAATAAGTCTACGTATTCTCTCAGAGATTCATTGCTGTGAAGCATTCTCTGCTCTTAAAAGGCAGAGTTCAGCTGCAATAATGGTCCATGATTAACTGGAATTCATTGTGTATCATCTGTGTAAGCTAAACAGTGAAAACTACCTTCACAATGACAGACAGTAACTGACAGCATGAAGTTCCTCTGTGTTACAGCTCCACTCAAGGGAAGCTTTGTAAGTTTGTTATTCTGTTCTTAAAAACGGACTGGCTGGCACTTAGAAGGATAAACCAGTTGACCTTCAACCTTCTCTTTCATTAACTTAACCACAAGCATCAGAGCACACTGACGGGCATGTTTGCACTCAGGGCCTTTATCACTTGACGGTGTTTGATAACTGTCACAGCACAGTCGCCTTTCTCTTAGATGCTTTGAGGAAGGTGCTGGAGTAAGGAGAGAATGGATTGTCATACAGCTCATTAGGCTTCTGTTAGGCATTAAATTCACATACTGTTTTAGGAATGGGGCCCAGGTGTAAAGTTTTGTTTTATAATGAATTACAGAATAGCATCAGATGTAATTTGAAGTGGGGGGGGTGGGACAAAGTGAATCTCTGTGACTTTACTTCAAATGAAAAACATGTCTGTGAGTTGGCCAGTCTACTAATCCTATGCCTGCCTCTGCCTGTCTCTATGAGCAAAGTCAAATATAGAGACGCCACAGAAGACCAATACTGCTTGCTATTTAACGTTTTAAGGAAGATGGAATTAAAATATAAGAATGATAAATTATCTTTAAAACCTGGGCAGCACAAAAGTTCAATAATGGAGGCATCCTATAGAATCATAAAATACATGCAAAGTAAGTAATGTACATAAATTTTGCTTCAAATGACATTTCTTATTAAAATGCTGTTATTGGTTATCAACACCACAGAAGAAAGAGACATTACATTATTTTAAAGAAGTTTTAAAAGTCGTTTTCTGAAATATGACAAAGCTTCCTGTAGATCATGTTACGGATTAGGAAGAAGGTCTGAAAACTGAAGAGGGACCACAGGGCATCAGCAGCCATTAGGACCTCCTCCGTTTGGCTGGGAGCACCTCACTGTCAGAGTGAAGGTCTCCTGTAAGCAGAACATGGCCCCATTATTTTCACTGACTGTACCATTCATCAGACTGCTCATTAGGAAGCGAAATGTCGAAACGTCTCATCAGAAAGTGAGTGATGGGTCAAACCCTCCTTGTTGAAAGTGGTTCTTCTTGACACATATTAGCCATCTGCTAATTCCAACATGCATGTGGCGGTTTCCAAGCTATGAGCTTGCAGTTTCTGAAGTCCATATGTTATTCCTAATGCTGCTGTTCAAACTTCTTTAGGAAACTAACACAGGGAGTAAAGGAAGGTAGACTCCTATCACAGCAGGAGCTCATCAGTACTGTCAACAACAACGCAACCTTATTCTACTGAGGCACAACAAAACCCAGTACTTCTCTGCACTCAGATTCATAACAAAGATACTGCATTATTAAAACATATCACTAACACGCATTAGAATTCACGTGTGAAATTGTTCTTAAGCATGTTTTAAAGGTGCAAGTCATATTCCAAGGCCACATCATCTCATTCGAAATGTGTGGCATTATTCGATCAGAAATACATCTCATTCTTCTTCACCTTAGACAGGCATGCACACTGCTTCCACGCCATCCCGACTTACATACAAAGTACCACCCAGTGTCGAAAAAGATCTTTCGGGAAGATTGGCGGTGTATGCCAGGTGGGGGTGCCAGTGTCAGCGGACTGATGAGCGAAGGAAGAGAGCAGGGCAGTGCGCCCTGTCTAGTTTCAAGCACTGCTGCCCATCAAGTTCTGTTTCAAGGGATAAAGGAAATATTTCCAGAGGCTCAATGTGCACTGTGGTGTGACTCATGGGCAAAACCAGGCTGGGATGTTCCTGAACGACAAACATATCTCTGTTCCAGCTTAGGCAAAGGGAAGAGATCAGACCAGAGCAGGAGGGCGGGAGGTGAGAGGTGCGCATGTGTGGGTCGGTGTGGAGTGTGTGCCTGTAACCACTAAGGGAGGGTCTGAATCTGAAGTGGTCCTCACAGTACGGAAGTGCCAGTGGGCAAGGATGGGAGAGCCTGTGAGGAAGTGTCCTCATAGAAACGAGATTTATGAGGGTCTGAAAATGGGACTGGAGCATGCATGTGGGTGTGACGGGAAAGTGCATGGGAGAAGAGAGTCCGCGAGGGAAGGCATTAAGGGTATGAGGAGGACAAGAAATTAGGGGAGAGGACGTGGAGAAAGGCCACTGAAGGAGTGGGTCAGAAAGCTCAGGGGTGGAGATAATAAGGGGAAAAGAACAGAATTCAGAATAGGGTGCAGGTAGGGGAGGAAAAAGAGCGAAAAGGGAGAACCGGGAAATGGAAAAGGAGAAAGGAAGGGGGAAGAGGAGAAAAGACTGGAAAGGAACATTTGAGTCCAAGTGTTCAAGTGACAGGGAAAATAAATGGAGCCTCGAGGCAGCGGGGGAAAGTCCTTAAGCGGGAGTAAAATGAAACAAGCTGGGTAACTTGCCCAGGAGCACCCCTGACAGCCCAGCAGAGACCGAATCCAGTTCCAAAGTGGCACCCGCCCCGCCTTCCGAGCCTGACAGCAGCCACCCTGGGCTCCCCAGAAAGTGCCTTTCCTCCCCAGCCCACGGAGCTCCGAGGAGCAGCAAGAAGGGTCCGAGCGCTGGGTCGCCCGAGGTGGGCTTTTCCTACCGTGAGCACCAGAAACATTCCCTCCCACTGAAGCAGGAGACACGCAGAGAAAGGGAGAGACAGACAGACAGACAGACAGGAAAGCCCGCGCGCAGCTCCCCACCTGAGCACCGCCGTATCGCCTTTCCTGACCAGCATGTTGTCCACGGAAGCCCAGGGGAAGTCCACGCTCTGTCCGGCCGGGAGGCAGGAGGGCAGCAGGCAGCACAGGCTCAGCAGCACCGCCGCCAGCCACTGGTTCGAGCAACAAGCGCCCTGCACCAGGAGCACCATGTCCATGCCGGCCGCGGCTCGCTCTCCGCTCTCCGGCAGCCTCGCGCGCTCCCCACCCTGCAGCTGGCGAGGCTGCCCGGGAACCAGGCGGCGCGCCGCGAGATCCCCCCTTCTCTCCCTCTTTCTCCGAGGGGGCGGGTGGGCTTCTTGTCTTTCTTTCTTCCCCCCTCCTAGTTGCGGGGTGTTGTTTCCCTCTTTCCGGGGCCTCGCCTCCTTCCTCCTCCGCCGCGCGCCCTCCCTCCCGCCCCTCCCGCCCCCTGGCACCGCGCTCCCCCTCCTCCCGGCGCTCCCGGCCGCGGCCGGAGTGTGGCTAATTCCCGGGCGGCTCGCGCGGCTTCTGGCTCGGAGGCGAGCGCGCGGCGAGTGCGGGAGGAGGCGGCCGAGCTGCGAGCGCAGCGGCAGAGGCGGCGCGGGGCGGCCGGCGGCCCCCGGGCTCGCGCGCGTTGCCAAGCGGCCGTTTCCCTAGCAACCCCGCCCGGGGATGGAGGACCGGGCAGGGCGGGGGGCCGGAGTCGAAGAGAGAGATGAAAAAGAGGGAGAAAGAAGGACGCGAACGCGAGGGGGATGCGCAGAGGTCCAGCCTGGTGCCAAGCGAGAGGGCGAGTGCACGGCTGGGCCCAAGCTGCCCGGCCCGGAGCTCCGGAGGGATGCGGGCTGGGACGAGTGTCCGGCTGGGGCCGAGACCCGGGCTGGCCTGCCCCGCGCTCAGCTCCCCAGGGCCCCCGACTTTAAAGCCCGCCGAGCTGGGGTCGGCGCCATCACGACACCATGACTGTGAGTTGGCTATTTTTGTTGTTGGCTTTTTAATTTATTTTTTAATCCTGCTTTGGGTGGTCGTGCTGTTAACAAGCCCCTCTCCGTTTTCTGGGTCGTTCCCCTCTTCCCGCAGGGGGTTGGCAGGGACGGTGGCGCGGCGCTGCCGCTTTGCAGGCACAGCCTGGGCTCCGGGGCCTGGCCGCGTAGTAACCTGCGCACCCGCTGCTCGGCCCGCGCGGGACTAGCAGGCGCCGGCCAGTCTCTGTGCGTCCGGGCACTAACTTGTGCGTGTGCGTGCGTGGGTGCGTGTAGTGTGCGCGGCCCGCGCGGTCCCCGTGGGGAGGGCGGGAGAGGGCGGGGGACGGGCGCGCGCGGGGCGGGGAGCGCGCGGCACGCAGGCGCGCTGGGAGGGACGGGGCGGGTGGCGCGGGACGCATAGTCGGGAAGCCGCTGCCAGTAGGATTTTTAATTGTGCGGAGCGCGGCCCCGTTATGTAAGAGGCCGTTTAACCCATCTGAGCCCACGGACCTGCAGATGGGGCCAAGAATTTCTCGGGTTTTAGGAGCCTTGGGTGGTATCTTTTCATATCGCCCGGCGGGGTGGGCTGGCGGGGGTTGAGTCGCAGCGTCCCGGTGCCTTGTTGCTGCAGCCCCTCGCTGCACGCTAGGGAAGGTCACGGGAACCCCATCCTTTTTTATTTTATTATTTTGTGCCTTCCCCTCTGGAACTCATGTTTCAGATTCAAGATCCTCTTCTGGGCGGTTTACAAAATGAACGAGAGAGTTTCTCTAGAGTGACCAGCAGTTGTGTTAGCCTTGTGGGCGAGGAGTTTGGGAGCAGAACAGGAAGCGAAGGGAGTAAGTCAGAAATAAACTTCCCTCCTAGCTCATCCTCTGCCTGGCCCTTGGCCCATAGCTGTGCTAAAAATGGATATTCAATCTCACCCGTCCTTCCTTAAAACGAGGTAAACGAAGCCTAAGAGTGCTCATTGGAGGTTTCTACCTGGTTAGCGGGGCCCAGTGGCCAAGAGCACAGCACTGAGGCCATAATCTCTGCAGGGGTCAGCATCCCGCTTCCTTTGCACCCCGGAGCTCCAGACAAGGCGGGCAGGGAGTCATTTTGGTTGGTGATAGTGGTACCCAGGTTTTTTTTTTTTTTAATCGCCATATCTAAGGATGGATGAGAAAAGGGGAGCCTTCCCATCTCCTGTGACCACCCAGACTGACTGATCCAGGAGCCTCTCAGCAGCATCACCTCCCCACTGAAGAATCTCTGCTAGGTGCAGCAATTAACAGAGAGGTTTGCAGCAGGGGCGCCTGATGTGATTAGAATTCGGGCTTCATTCTTGGAGCCGCTCAGGAATTGGGAGTGCGGTAGAATTCAGCCTCATTTCGAAACATCAATAAAATGTTAGTCATTTGCGGATGAATGAAAACATTTTCTTTACCGTCTGGTGTGCTAGGAAATAATTGTCAAATGACAGCCTCCCACTAATACTGATGCCAAACACCTAGATGACGCTCTCATTTTGTTGACTGCATTTCACATTCGCAGCGGGGCACCGTGGGTAAAGCTTAAAATAATCTAGGACAAATGAGGGATTAAAAGACTTGACTTTCGTCATATGTGACCAACTAACTTCATGCGGCATTATGTAGTACTTCGCTGTAGATGAACCCGAAGGCTCAGATTCTGGCATCCAGCCCCAGCCTGGCGAAATTGTATGCAGGGATGGGAGAGCCAGCGCCTTCTAGCACACACTGCTGAAATGCGTCCTTTCCTAAATGCTGCTTCCTAGAGACTGACATCTTCTACTGGGGTGCAGAGAAGGGAGGGAGGAGAGGATTCCAGGGCCAAGGATTGAGCTCTGAGGCAATTTTAGTATGTACAACAACCCTTCCGGCTTGTAAACCGAGACTGAACCACTTCTATTTAAGGGCAAAGAGTTTCTTTTTTCCTGTATCTGGTTTCTATCTCACTTCTAGTCACTAACCCCAGATCACTTAACTCTTGCAGAAGGGATCCAGAGGAAGTTCAGAGGAAACGTATATGACAGACACAAGGGGTTTGAGATTGTTTTGTGAGTCACTGTGAAGGGGAGGGCCATGCAGGCAGCCCCTCTCGCCCTGTGCTTTTCTGCTGAGCTCTGACTAAGAGGGAAATGATTTTAAAGTTTTTAATGCCATCCTCCCCTTGACCTTTCTGAGGTCGGGTATCTGAGAGTACTTTACAGGGTTTCTGATATTTACTTCTGAGATCCCAGGGTTGTTCCCAGCAAAGACATAAATCCTGGAAGGCTTGGCTTCTTTTGAGGAATCACTGGAGCAAAACCAAACAACAAAATGAAAAGAAACAAAAATCCTCCTGGCATGAAGAACAGAAAGAATCCAAAGCTGCTGAAGCCTTTTAGATGCGGGGAGCAAAGGGCTGAGTGCAGTCTTAGTCAGCACCTTAGAAACTGACATCCACTAAATTTCTTCCCTTACAACAATGTGTTTTATTACTTACTAAAACTCAAGTTATATTTGAGAAATCATAGTGACCAGTGTGCAGCTGGCCTCTGAACATGATAGTGGATAATTCTATCCTGCCTCCTGACGTAAAAACCCTGCCCCCTTTATGCCCTCTGACCCACATTTTTTTAAACACTCAAAGGTATTGGAAAGAGAATGTTATAAGACTTCTTTGATTCTGAGGCTGGAGAGCTGGCTCAGTGGTTAAAAGCACTAAATGCTCCTATACAGGGGTTTTATTCTCAGCACACACATGGTAGCTAACAACCTTACCATAACTCAAGTTCCCAAGGATATCTGACACCCTCTTCTGACCTCTGATATCACTGGACATACATGGAGGCGATTCATTTACACACATAATCTAAAAATAATAAAAGATATTTAAAAGACTTACTTGGTTCATAAGCCCCTTTAAATTCTGTGGTAGCGATGAGATTGTAATTAAGAAAATATCTAATAGAAATGCATAGTTTGGTTTGCTTAGGTTGACAGAGAGAGAAGCCAAGCTAACTTCATCTCTTATCTCATTCTCTTATCCCTGAAGAACTTTAGGCAGGACACAGACCCAGGATCTAATTGAAAGAACCAATGATAAGAATACCTTGCATTTCCCAACAAGCTGAGTTAGGGTACCTTCTGTCCAGGATACCTGATAGCTCTCTAAATTGGCGTATAACTGATTCTCCTTTTAATTATAGAGGCTTAAGTTTGAATCATCATGTTCACTGAAATGGTCTGTTGATGATGATGGCTTTCAAGGCATGGTAAGATATACAAAAAGCCAAAAAATTTGTTAGAGGTTCTCCAGCTAGACTCTTAGTTTGAGCCAAGCTTACTGTGAGGTTGCTTTGGCAAATGTTCAACACCATCCTGGCCTTACCATGTAAATGTTTGTGGCACCAGTAGATGGCAGCTTTGATAACAGGCTTTTCTCTGACATTCCTGAATGTGTTAAGGCTCAGGAGTGGACCCTTCAGTTACAGGTCACACCTAGAAACAGCCACACCATGTCCTCAAACAAATTGATGAAGGGGAGTTGTGATCAAAAGTGTAGTAACTTACTCCAGTTCTTCAAAGTCAAAAATATTTTCTCCTTAGGAATTCATTCTCTAAATTTTACTTCTGTGGGATTGAGGAACCCAGGTTAGCAAGGCTGCTTTTGAATGAGTTTTATAAGGCACCAGAGCAAAAGATCACCCAGGGTTTTGCATTTCCTGTGGGAAGCTACTCGAATAGCAAGAGTTAACAATGTCTTCTGTGTGACTGGAATTCAGGGTTTGACTGGAATTGGCAATTTTAACTTGAAACAGTTATAACTTCTAATGTAACTTTCATAAAACAGGCATGTAAAAAGACAGATTCTAGAAAGAGTAGATTTGGTCAGTTCACTTGGTGAGAAATTCTAGAACCTATTTGCTGTTAGAACTCCTGTTTTAAGTGAAAATACTCACATATAAAGAAACACTGGGTTTGAAGTGGACTAAGTTTCAAGAGCTGTGTCAGAATCTTTGTAGATTTTATAATACATGTCCATGTTCATTATTGTTATTTTTCCTAAAATACAACCCCCGTATATAGCTGTACTTTAAAAAGAGTACATAATTTCAAATTTCTCTTAACTAGAGTATTGAGTTTAATAGATGCTCACTTCTATCCAGATTAAAAGGAGAAAATCACCAGCAGCTAGATGTGGACCTTAATCACAGCTGCCTTTGAAAGACGCCGGAGTCAGAGAGCTGGGGAAGCCTTTGAGAGTTCTTTCTTGCTCTTCTAGAGAGACCTGAGTTCATTTCTAAACACCTACGTCAGGCTGCTCATAACAGTTTCTAACTCTAGCTCCAGGGTCTCTGTAGGCCCCTGAACATGCAACACACACACACACACACACACACACACACACACCAGAAATAAACCAATTTAAAGAAAGCCAGTGCAGTGATTCCAGGGTCACCACTTCTTTATTGTTTTTGCATCTCTACATTTTGCTCTCTGTATTAGCCTTCTACTGGTCATCATCCGTCACTTGTCATCTGTGTATAGCACCTATCTATAATCTATTTTCCTGTCTGTATTATTTCTCCCCGCTCTTCTGTGTATCTATGCATCTATTCTTCATCTATCCATCCATTGTCTTCCTGTCATCTCTCTATCACTATTGATAGACATATCTATGAAAAAATCTACCATCTACCTATCGATCTACCATCTAATTTATCTATCTATAGCATCTGTATCTCATCTATATATCTGTATACCACCTATCAATTTTCTTCTTGGTATCTATATATCTATTTTTCATCTATCTATCTATCTCTATCTATCTGTCTTCTACCTAACATATATCATCTACCTATCAGCTATCTCTCAACTATCTATCTCTCAGTTATCTGTAAACTATCATCTATCTGTCCTCTATCATTTGTGTATGTATCTATCATCTATATATCAAATATCATTTATTTTATCTATCATTTATTAACTATCATTTATCATCTATCAATCATCTATCAATTATCCATCTATCATCTATCTATTTGTCTGTCATCTATCTATAAACTTTCATCTATCATCTCTCAGTCTTCTGTCATCTATCTTTCTATCATCTATCCATCTATCTATCTAATATGACATCTCTTGGTGACCGTCATATGTCTGGACTGCTCTCTGCCATATCATAGATTTCTTTCATTGTTCTTTATCTGCAAACATTCAACAATTGGGTGATACAGTCATTCATTTATTCATTATATTGTTGCCAACAGTTATACTTATGTTGTCTGTTGTGCCGTAAACATCTTTAAACATGGCAAACAGTTCTGAAAACTTCTTTCAGTTTGCAACACACACACACACACACACACACACACACACACACACGTACACACACAGTCCCATAACTGCTTAACAATGGGTAGACATTCTGAGAAATACAGTTAGGTGATTTTATGTTGTATGAACATCATAGACTGTAATCACACAAACCTCTATGTTATAGCCTATTACACACATAACACATGGTTCAGCCTGCTGTTCAAAGCCAACAAGTCTGTACAATATGATATTGTGGGGCATGCAGTACGCAGTTGTGACACTGTGGTAAACATTTGGATATCCAGATAGAAAAGCTACAATGAGAACAAGAGAGTAAACGATAACAAATGTTACTCCTAGGAAGTTTACCAGATGGAGCTGAGGAGACAGCAGTGAGTTAGCAGTGGGTGATATGAAGCCCTGTGCACAGCACACTGAGGAGCTCCAGAACATGTGGAGAGGCCTTCTGTCTTCCATAATGTATGGTCACATTTGCATCACTGAGACCACAGGAGAGCTTACTTACATGAGGAAGACTGAAGGTTTATCTCAGCTCTCAGTTTCAGGGGGATAAGCACATCCCAGGAGAGGGTAATGGAGCAGAGAACACAGGACCCTGACACTCAGCTGGCTTTCCCCTTCCCTCTTCTTTGTCCAGCTCCCCAGCCCATGGGACTGTCCCTTCCACCTGCAGGATGGGTTATTCCCTCTCAGTTGATCCTGTTTGAAATGTGCTCCCTGACACATCCCACGACTTCTATGTGCCTTCATTGGTAATGAAGAATAAGCAAATATTAAATGTTGGACATGAGAACGATGTGAGTGGCATGACATCTTCCGGTGTAAAGTAACGTTTGAAGTACACACTGCACCAAACAGTGAGGCGTAGCAATAGAGATCCCACAGTGTGATAGACACAGTGCCCAGACATGTGTCTAAACAAATGTAGTCCACTAAGTTCCAACAGCAGCATTAACTGAAAGTTCAATGCATGATAGTGGGAAATTGAATTCCACAGGCAGTCGAATAAGGATGGGTCTTTACCATGTAGTGCACACAAAAATCTAATCAAAAAGATGAAATTTCTTAGCATAAGATTCAGATACATCAATCCCCAAGTAGAGAAGTCAGGTGGAAATATCCTCAATGCTGACCTTGACATGCATTGAGACACCACACCTAAACCTTGAGCACAGAAGCACACTCACTAGCAGCATTGCATCAGGCTAAAAATCCTTTGCAAAGAAAATTGTCAACAACATGAAAATGTAACCTACAGAATATGAACAGTATTTGCAGAAAGTGAGTATGACGATGGGTTCATATTCGCAATATATAAAGAGTTCTTTCAAGTCAGCAGCAGGAAAACAAATCACTCAATGAAAACTGGACATACAGATGAACAGACCAGAAAAACCACTAAAAGCACCTGAGGAAACTAAAATCCCTCAAGACAGCCAGTGACCACTCATGAAATCTGCTTCCTCCTGGTGATTTCACCCTTGCTTTCCTCTCTTCTGTCTCATAAGGTCGCATTCACCAAGTGCACTCACTGTCACTGCCGCATATAACACGAGAAGTCTGGGGCGGGGTGGGGAGCACACCAGTGAGCCATGCTATATCATGTGAGGATGCCAAAACCACTAATGTTCTTCCATTCTGCATTATGATCTGTTTTCCCATCAGAAAAACTCTGCATCACTGCGAATTACTATAACCATGTCTGCATCGGGTGCAAAGACCCACAAGTAAGTGAAGCAAAAGTAAAGTCTTAGTGATTGAGCCTCAGTTTGATATCTGTTCTTCAAGGATAAATCATGACCTCATGTAGACTGTCAGCTCTAGGACAGGAGAATCTGCTCACATGAGGACTCACCACAATGTGGTGAAGGTTCAAAGATGAATGTACTTTGGAGTCTGTTATGTGTCTGACAAGCAATAGACGGGAAAACGTGTAACCTCTGAGGCTCCTTCCAGAATATTCGACACACTCTGTATTTTAACTGTTGAATGTTTGGGTTTACTGCTACTGGTCCTGGGTCAGCACAGTGCTTGCCACCAGAGGAGGCTTATTCTTGCACATTCAGTAATTATCCATGACCTTTTAATTATTCCAGGTGTGATTGTTTAGACACAGGCAATTTTGACAGATGTCTCAGTTGTGTTATTAAAAAATATTTCAAACCCTATGTCTGAAGTATATTTTGATTTCAGCAACAGGCTCTTGCCTTTAAGTTTTCGGAGGAAATCAATGACTGTGACAAAAGCCTGTGTTATTATACAAACAGATACACATATACACACAAAAACAAATACATGCATGTATAATACACAGACACAAATGCATGTACACACACACTTCTATACACATTCAGACAGACAGACACACACATACACAGTATTTGCAATGCCTGATGTTCAGACACGGTTTAACATACATTTGGATTGTCCTCATTGAAATAGTTTCATATTATCAGCAAGCTTTCAACTTGCATTCTGTTTACATCGACCCCACAATTTCTACATATTAATGTTTCAGAACAGAAAAGATTATGCTTTATTTCTGCAATTACAACCTAGAAGCTACACTTCCGTGCCTGGTCAGTTTTAGTTGGATTTATGACGTACCATGTCTCTCTGATTACTTGTGTGTAATCTAACTCTCCATTACCTAGGGAGCAACTCCAGATGCTAGCAGGGACCCTAACATTATCAGAGTAATCAGGGCGGGCTATGTTCGACAACGGACCACCTTCTGTTCTGATTGACTTGTTTTTCTAATTGCTTTCTCTGTTTTGAATTATCATATAGAGACTTTCTTGACTTTCCAAAATGACTCCTGGACTTGGAAAATTCATGTACTATTTTTGGATGATATTTGTGTGTGTATATGTGTAGGTCATATGGTTTTGAAGACTGGAATTAAATTTTATTATGACTTATCTGATGAACATTTCAGTGTAGAGCAGAGGAAAACCATTGGGCAGTGAATCATTATTATTTATCATAATTCCTCACATGGTTTCTATTTATATTTATTATGTTTCTAACACACCAGTGAATTTATTTCAAACAGATTTATTATAGATTAGTAGCAATTTCTTGAAATTATCTTGTGAGCTGTACTAGCATTGTCACCGTCTATTTTTAGAAACACTTAAAAGGTATAAATTCAGGTGCCAGGTCAGGCAGGCTTAAGCCAAAACAGATTTGGAAAGTGTGAAAAACATGTAAAACCCATCATTTTTACTGAGAACAGATCCTGTGCCAGAATTTAAATTTATTTATTTATTTATTATTCACTTATGTTTTTGTGAGAAATCTCTTTGCATGTATGTAAGTGCACTCATTCCTGTGGCCATGCCCAGGAACTGAAGTGACAGATAGGTGTGAGCTGCAATGGGTTGGTGCTGGGGACTGAACCCAAACCAGCTACAAGAGCAGTAATTGGTCAGCTCTTAACCACTGAGCTATTCTCCAGTCTCTCTGAGTATCTTTTATTAATCCATTTAACACATCATTTTAAATGTGTGTGCATATGATAAGCATAACAAACAGCATGTATTTAACATGTTAATTAGAACTGTAATATAAAGTATATAAAGCAGTTTAATCAACGGGAATTCACTTGTTTCCATGTCATTTTATGTCCAGCCATTCCTTTCTTCTTGTTTAGACATAATAAGTTAAATGATCATCATTTGATATTTTAGTCACTAACAAACGTAAAGACTCAGAACACTGGATTACAAGAAGCTAATGTTGACATAGGGTCTCCTGTAGCCCAGGGTAACCGCCAACTGGCTATGCAGCAGAGGGTGACATTGAACTTGTGACTTCCTGTCTCACCTCAGGAGGAATGTCCTGTTTACGAGGATGCAACACCACACACGTTTAACCTGCTGCTGGGACTCAGACTCGCGTATCTACATACGCTGGGTATGTACTTGAGAACTGAGCCCTACCTCTAATCCCTGATTGGAAAATATTTTATTGAGAATCTAGTAAGTCCTAATATTTTTAAATCGCATTTTATTTTCTGTATGTGGGCGATGTGGGGTTGGAATGTACGAGTGGAGGTCAGAGGACGGCTTTTGGAAGTCGGTTTTGTCCTTCCACCCTGTAGGTCCCAGGGGTTGAACTAAGACTGTCAGGCACTTTTAGTCAATGAACAATTTCATGGGCCCATGTCCTTAGAGTTTTTTTCTTCTACTCCTTGGCAAAAAGGAATTTGAAGTTCAACTTTTAACTACTGGCCTCTAAAGATCCCTCGTGCCTGTGGACAAGCTAATATTGAAGAGTAATCTTTCCAATACACGAGAATTATTGTACCATATCAAATTGTTCCAAAGCCTCACCCTGTGTTGTCAAGAATGACCCCAAATCCTCCACACTTGGCAGACTTCAGGGCCTGGGTTCTCTCATCCATTTTAAGCCCTCAGCCATGGGCTGTATATTAATTTCTGGGGTTACTACAACAAAATACTTCACACCTGCTGTGGTAACAAAGAAAGGCATTTTGTAGTTTGGAGGCTGGCAGTTGAGCTGCTGCGCCCACCTGGGTTTGTCCCTCCTGTTCCTGCCCTCATGGATGGCGGTCAGCTATGCTCTCACCTGCTCCTCTGTGGCCTCTCTGTGCAGGAAGTCCATCAATCATAAGAAGACAGGCCATATTGGGTAAGGGTGCCTAATAATCCGTAGCTCGTCAGTGGCTCTAGCAGTCCAGGAATACAGTAACACTGTCGATGAGCTCTTTTCAGCATTTGGGGAGCACACACTTCTGTCTGCAATTTCTTTTTACCTTGAGATCTACATCATGCTTTCTGTTACTGAGTACAGCTCTCTTAGATGTAGTAGTGTACTCAGTGAAAGAATTAAAGAATGTGTAAATTTAATCAACATGTCTCATATACGTCTGATTCTAGAAACAGATAACTTTCTCCTCTCTCTTGTCTACTTGATATAACCTACAATTGCCTGAGAAGAAGGAAACATAATTGTCCCAATCAAACTGATTTGCAGATGTGCTTTTGTGGGGATTGTCTTACCTGTTGATTGGTCTGGGAGAGCCCAGGCCCCTGTGGAAGGCATGATCCTTAGGCATGATGCCCTGGGCTGTATATGAAAGCTGGCTGGGCTACCAGTGAATGAGTCAACAAGGCCCATTCCTCTATGGTTTCTGCCTCAGTTACTTCTTCACTTCTTGCCCTGCTTCCCTCAGCGGCGGGCTGTGACCTGGAATGTAAGCCAGCTAAACTCTTTCCTCCGCTAAGCTGCTTTTGCTTCCATCAGGTTACTCTAGCAACAGGCCAGACTCGAACTAGAGATGTATGTATGACTCCCACCCCGTAAATAAAGTGTAGAGTTGTTTTTCATTGTTAACTGTTCATCTCTGACTTTTCTGTCTTTAACCTGGTGTGTGCTCGTTGCCTGTGCAGGCAAGGAGGGGCCAGAATTGCACACCCCTGCCTGTGACCCAAGCCGACCTAGACTCTGTCACCATTCTTGTCACTGAAATATGGCAGTGATCGGGTGGGACACACAGATTGCTTTGTACTGTAGACCTATCCCTAGCTCTGCCTCAAGGAAGTCTGAGTCTTATCACAAAGAAGCACAAGCTTGAGTATGAAATGAGTGTTAGGAAGTAGCATGAATTAATGCAGGAGAAAAACATCTGGGAGATGTTATATAAGATTCTTTCTAAATGGTATTAAGTTGCTGTTGTGTGGTGTGTGTGCGTGTGTGTGTGTGTGAGAGAGAGAGAGAGACAGAGACAAAGACAGAGAGACAGAGACTGAGAGAGTACAAAGATCACTGTGGTATTTACAAATAGTTGGAGCCTCACTCTGAGCACAGGCAAATGCTAACCATCCTACAAAAGAAGGAACGATGCTGTGCGCCCCATTTGGGCATCACTGTTTTTCTCTTTAGTAGGGAAGAGGATGTGTTCATGTATGTTCTCATCTAAACCCCAGATCAACTTCTGCATTCTTTAAGCTGCCTACAAATGACATGTGGAACGAATTGCAATCCCCACATACACACATGTACAATCAAACCCCATCACAAAACTAAATGAAACTTTAGACATGCAGATCCCACTTCTTCAATAAAGCGAAATCAGTCATTTGTTTACTGGTGTGGCATAGGTGTACAGGAGTTTAAAGATGAAGGTTCTCTGATCAAGATTTCTAATAAGTTATGACTCAAGGCAGAGGGTCTTCAGTCATCTGATGGCTCACTTAGGTGAAGAGCTTTTCCCAGGACTTTCAGTCATGTTGCTGAGAAGTCAGCTTTGGCTCTTGGTAGGAGGACTCTGTTTCTTTTTCAGTATTCTGACTGTTGGGCCTTAACTGTATGTGTCTGTGGGTTTCTACTTACACATAATGCTTGCATTGCTTTCTAGCCTTTGTCTTGCTTCCCAGTCCTTCTTTCCCATCCTGCCAGCCTTTTTCCATTTCTTTAAAAGTCTACTTTTATACCCTCTCTGTTATTTCTCCACATAATTCTGCTTAGCATGAACACAATCATATATATCCATGTTACTGCAAATGTGATCTTTGCTTTTTTTTTACACTCCACCAATACTCCCTTGTTTCTGTGCATCCTCTTTTCTTTGTCCATTTAGTCTGTTAAAGGGCTTCTAGGCTGGTAATGCCCTAAGAATCATGGGTACATAAATGTCCTGGTTTATGGAGTGTGCTCCACACTGAGTGTCTCATGGTACCTGGATGGAATACTCCTCTTAGTAAACCAAAGGGACAGCTTCCCTTCCAAGTGAATTTGCATAAGGTCTGTCCCAGTGGCTTTTGGGTTCCATTGACTGCAGAAAATTTCCTGTCTTTTCTCTCTTAATCTCTGTATGACTTCATCTTTTCTGTTGAGATGAGTTTCTTGTAGGCAGCAAAATATTCGATCATTTAAAAAAAAATCAACCAAAGACTGTGTATTTTAAAAGGAGTAATAGGGCCTAGAGAGATGACTCAAAGGCTCAGAGCTCATACTGCACTTCCAGAAGACCCAAGATCAGTTCCCAGTACCCATGTTGGACAGCTCACAACCCGGTAAAACTCCAGGTCCTGGGGGACCCAATGCCTCTGGCTTCTGCGGGCGCCTGCACTCACATCCACACACACACATGTACACATGATTTTAAAATTAATAAAACTAAAGTCCAAAGAATGAAGGAATAAGGGGCCAGAGAGTTAACTGCATCTGTGGGCACTACCCATACCATGAAAGTGCCCACTCACAGAAACACAGACTCACAGACACAGATATGCACACACACGCACACACACACACACTACCCACCACATGAAAGTGCCCACTCACAGAAACACAGACTCATAGACACAAACACACACACACACACACACACACACACACACACACTCCCTTAAAGAGTAAAAATAAAGGGGGCCAGAGAGATGCCTTAAGAGTTATGAATATGCCCTGTTCTTCTAGAGAACCTAAGTCCAGTTCCCAGAACCTTTGTCAGGTGGTTCCTAATTCCTGTAACTCAGCAGGGTTTCCTCCTGTCCTCTGCAGAGACCTGCGCTCAAATGCTTCCATCTGTATACAGATACACAGTCATAAACATAATATATAATTAAAAATAAAAGAAAACCTAGCTGGGTGTGGTGGCACATGACATTAATCCCAGCACTCAAGAGGCCGAGGCAGGTGGATCCTTATGGGATCAGGGCTAGCCTGTTCTTCATAGTGTGTTCTAGGCCAGTTGGGGCTACAGGAAGACCCTCTCTCAAAAATCAATCAATAAATAAGATGAAATAATAAAGTATTTACAGGGATAACTAAGACAATTTCCATTCAGCATTACTGTCAAGAAGTCCTGAGGAGCACCTATCATTTACTATTCATTTACTGGCCCCTTCATCTCAGAGGACCAACAGTTGGCTGAATTAAATACATTTGATTCTTGCCGCATCTTCTTGGCGTGTGCACCCTTCTACACACGGAGTCGCCGTGCTCTCACAACTGTCCCTCTTGGTACGGAGATGTCTAAGACTTCTCTAAGTCTTTTTGTGATGCCAGCTTAGCAATCATGAATTCTTTTAATTGATGCATATCTTGAGAGATCTTTATCTGGTCTTTGATTCTGAAGGATAGCATGGCTAGACAGAGTAATCTGGCTTATCTGTTACTTTCTTACAAGGTTTATATAGATCATTCTGTGTCCACTGGCCTTTAGACTTTCTATGTAGAAACCTACTGTTCTGCTTTGTCTTTCGAAGTGACTCTTGATTCTCTCTTGAAGCTTTTATTTTTTCTGTTATTTTAATAATTTACTCTATTAAGAAGTGCAGATATCATTTTCTTGTCCTGTTTAGGTGTCTAAATTCTGCTTATCTGTGCAGCCTGAGAGCTGAAGCATTCACCACTCCCACCTGAGGTCTGCTGTCCTCTCCTGTGCCTGGGCTCCTTTGCCTCTGCTGATCTCTCTTTCATTGTCTTGTATATTCTGCTGAGATTTCTGATTTCTCTCTTGACCCTGCCTGATCTTGCCCATTTTATTTTGAGTTTGAGACAGCCGTAAAACCTGCTTCTAAGTCTTCTATTCCTCCCTTCTGTGTCTGTCCTTTTTCTGCCATTATCTGTTTTAAAGATCATCAGTACTCTCACTTATTATCATAAATAACTTTAAATTTTTTAACGTAATAGAAAATAATTGTTTTTAGTTTTTATACTTAACCTTACACTCTCCTCATGACTGAAATATATCTTAATATGCAGTCTGCCTTCACAACGTGGCATTTTCCGTTACCACATAGTGCTGTTTTGTGTGGATTCTGTACAGGTTAGATTGTTTTCAGCATTAGTGATAGGAACATTTGCAGTGATTAGGATTGGAATTACAAATAAAAGTACTATAAAATTCTTCTGCATGCTGTAAATAAAAAATTCTACTTATAATTAATGACAGAGCCAAATCCTAAAGTGGAAATGAGGGGTCAGAATGTATTTTCAGCGACTCATTTAATCCAAAGAGAGAGCACATAAAACAAATTTTAAAAATCTGATCAAAACATTGCTGAACTGACACAGGTGGAAACAGTATCTTTGAGTTAGCCAGAAGACAATAAACCAGACATTTAAATAATATTTAAAGGACACCAAAAATAGGTTTGCAAGGTGGCTTAGCAGATGAAACCACTTTCTGCCAAGCCCAAGGCACTGACTGCAGTCTCTAGCACCTACACAGTAAAAGAGAAACCTGTCTTCTGGAAGCTGTCCTCTGATGTCCAGAGGTTTGTGGTGGCACTTTGGACAGAGAGAGGGAGAGGGAAGGAGGGAGGGAGAGAGAGAAGGAGGGAGAGAAAAAAGAGAGAGAGCACTTTAAAAGTTTAAAGAAACAAGGAATTCTAGAGTTAGGTTTCTTTGGTTGACTGGCTATACTAATAATCAGGAAAATAAAAACTATATGAATAAACAAGGGAGCACCATTCATTTTCAATTCATATTATCAATCTAATTATACTTAGTACTAAATCAAAAATGCTTCTTTTTCTTCATTATATTGCACCAAATCTTAAGGCACGGGACACTGCCATTAAGAAAGAGGTCCACCTCAGTCTTTGGGATCGAGTGCAGCAAAATGAAGCCAATAAAACTCATGAAGAAACAGAAACCAATTACCAAAAAGCCCGAAAACTGAAAGCCTGGGGCATGAGAACAACTGTCTGACCTCATCCTGTCAGTCATCACTGAAATAAGTCACTGTCCCAGTACTGAACAGGTCAAATGTTTACTTAGAGTCTTACCACAAAGGTAAAAAAGGCATAGTGTAAAATGTAGAATCCATTCATGATTTTATAAAGGCTTATCAAGGTGCAAGAAGAATACTATTAATGCACTGTTAACTGTTATCAGTAGTATGTAGTAAACCTCCTTTAATCAAGGAGGGCTGCCAGCCCCAAAAATAAAGTTAAGAACATTGTGCTCTGTGATTTCTATGCAAGTATTATTTGGGCTCTGTCCATAAAAGTGAATCAAGAAAAATAGAAAATTAAAACTAGTTTAACTGAGTAGCACTACCATTTATTAATTTATACAATCTAAGATAATACAGCAAATTATAATGAATGTGAAGTATACCCACACGGTTGAAAAAGAAAAATATATTCACATTCAGGTAAACACTTGTATCTATTTACTTCCATTCTATTCTTACCAAGTAGAATGATAATTAAATTAGGCAAGGTTTACCATAATATGAAAATATGATACATTTATGAAAATTCTTTCAATTAATACATAACATTTTTAGGGAAACTGTATAATTTTTAATTAAAGAATTTCAGATAGCTGAGTAAGTTTAGAAGACTGACTCTTAAGGGCATATTTTCCAAAATATTTAGAGAGGTTTTAAACACAATTAACATTAGAACAAAACTTTGAGATGGAACTTTGCTTTTGAAGGACACACTCTCTGAAGCACTTTGTTGATGCTGATGGGGAGACAGAGCAGAACAAACATTCCAGAAAGCTATTAGGCATTTATGGACTCAGGATATTAAGATGTTCCAGCAGCCTGCAATTCTAGATAATTAAGGAAAGGACCTGGCAGCTCCTGAAGAGGAAGAGGGCTATGGTCCTGTGTGCTCTGAGTGTGTGTTCTTGACATGTAAACAGAGCCACGAGCTTCCTTCCAGGCAGGCCATCTCTATAGATATTTTTCCATAGAAAACACATGAGAGGCAGATATGTCATTGTTTCATCTCTAGCCCATCCAAATTACGTTCTTTATCATCAAAAACACCCGAATAATTACAGTGTCTTCTGAGCAGTGTTCAGCGCTTGCTTCCTACAGGAACACATGTCTATTCACTAAGCTCAGAGTCCCTTTCTTTCTTGCTGGAGCTCTTGGCAGGGGGAGCATCTGCCCTATTCTAGTGTGCCTGGCGGGAAAGGAGGCACTGGGAGCTGCAGACGTGCTAACTCTCTGGCTCTGCTGTGCTGTAATTAATAAGCTGTCCCTTGTCTCTGACGTACACATCTCCTTTCTTGGCAGTACTCACGTCAGTACTGGTTAGAAGAAACATGAAGTCTCATGACACTCACTTTGCACTGATTCTGGGGCCCTTATGCATGGAAAAGAGTCATGTGGTGTCTGAGTCAAGAGACCATGTATCTGAGAAAGGAATCAAGACTGTGATGGGTCTTGAGATTCTGGCCATATTCTTATTCCTCACTTGTGTGAGCTACTGTGTGAAATTTTCTTTAAATGGAATATATGTAAAAAAAAAAAAAAACATAAAGTGACTAGGGCTCAGTGGTTAGGAGCTGTAGCTACTCTTGTAGCGGACCCAGGTTCAGTTTCCAACTCCCACACATGGTGGCTAACAACCATCTGTAATTACAATTCCAGGGAATTTAATACCCTCTTCTGATCTCCTCAGGCACTGCATGAAATGGGCACACTTATATGTATGCAGGCAATACTCTCATACACACAAGAATCCAAGATAAATAAGAAAATCTTATCCAAACAGGTTTATGTGTTTTCTGTCAAAGAAAAATCACTGATGCTAATCCAGAGAGCTGTGTGGGAAACAGGGCGTTAGAGGCCTGTTCAGAGCACGTCCGCCGTGTGCGGTCCTGCTTCCCGCCATCTTTCCTTGCTGCCCTCGTGCTGTTTCGGTGGCACTTCTGCTGTCTTGAAAGTGTGCCTGCGTGTGCTGTGTGCAAACCTGTGTTGTGTAAGTTGCACAAAGTCTAAGGAGCAGTCGTGCTATTGGAAAAAATACACAAATCTGTGAAGACTTTAATGTTTGCTTGACATAGACCTAAGTAATATTGGGGTGGCCTTGTTTTTTAAATGATGAGGTTAAGATAACTCCTCTGTGTTTAAAATTCAAATCAAACAAAATTTTAAAAAATGGTATTATTCCAGGTACATATTATTTGCTGGCATTAAAATTATCTCAGTAAGCAGGTAGTTATTTGAAATCCAGGTTTTAATAACATCTCACAAACCTTGAACATGTGGAATTGTATTTGCTTAATTAAATGGCAGGACACAGTAATCCTGTGGTCAGTCTAGTAATCTGGCCAAATCATAGAAGACGGATTACAAGTGCCCATCACAACCATGAGGCACTGAAAAGGGAAGGACTCTGTGGCTTGAAGTTTAACCACTGTGCAGATGTTTTAGATCTCTTTGTAATTTAAATATCTCTCTGTTCACTGTGGTAGGAAATAGAACCTTGAACTATTGTCTCTGCTTTCCTTCTTGGAGTATTTAACATGCCTGAAGGTATATAGTTTTGAATAAAATTTCATGTGATTGGAGCAGGACAGATTTTACAGCAAGATCCAAAGTAATAGAGATGAAAGAGAGTTGAGGGAAAACCAGGAAGTGAGAAATAACATATTCCATATGATTGTGTATCACAGAGAGTTGAGAGACAGCCAAATAAGAGGGAGGCAGATAGATGAAGAAATACCTGGTAGAAGATAGAGATGTAGAGATGTATGACAGGTAGAGGTGATAGAAGAATGAGATGATAGACAGATGACAGATGATGATGATAGATAGATAGACAGATGATAGCTGATGAGTCTTGTCAATCAGACAGAAACCTATCATTGAGAAGGGAGGTGGGCAGCAGGCCCCAACCCTAGCCAAGGAACTATTAGCAAATGATTATTGTGGGTTGAGAAAGAGTAGATCTTCTTTAATGGAGTGACTCTAGATACTGTTGAGTAGGCTCCAGTGGATGAACTTGCCTCGTGGGACACCTAGATAGAAATGTTTGACCAGATAGGACTTAACATATGTGACAGAATATTCCAGATCTGGTGTGGGGGGGAGTACAGAGGCAGAGGATATTTTTCAATTTGACCAGAAAAAATACTGCTGAGAGTGGTTAAGGAAACCTGAATAAAGCAGACTAGTACATGGGCGGACATGGGGCAGGGTCTAAAAATATCCGGCATTCTTTTAAGGAAGGCAATTCTAAATGACCTTACTTTTAAAAGGAGTTTTAAAGTACACTCTTCTTCTAAATTAATAACACGGAAGAGTTTTTATTGGCTGCTCATTAGAGCCCAGGGCTAATGGGCTGTGAAGAATTTTTAATGTCAATCGAAAATATTAAAGCATGAAGAAAAGAAATAGTTGATGATTCTAGATAGATACTAGATGGATAATTCATGATGGTTAGATAGATGATAAATAGGTAGATGATGATAGATAGATTGATGATAGATGATAGATAAATGAATTGTAGTCTATATGTAACCCCAAAACCCTCTGCAATATAACTTGAATTTACCTGGATTCCCACAAATAAGTGAGATTACAGAGAAAATATCTGCATGGTTTGCAAAGAATATGGCAGTGATCATGCCATTAGGAGAGATTGAGTAAGGAGGCTTAGCTATAAGTAGAGTAGATCAAAAAGTTAGAGACTTGCCTGATCATTTCTTTGCAGTACCCACTAGGATGACATGAAATAGTCATTAATCAGCCCTGGTCATTCTTTGGAAGGCATGGGCTTGTTTTGCTTACTGTCTAATTAACCCTTAGCACAGATTTATTGTTATATTTCTAATACCTGGCTGACAAGAAACATTTAATACATATTTTTAAAACAAATATTTAGTATCACAAACTGTTAGTACTAAATAGTAAAATAAAAAATTAAACACTAGTTTACTTAGCAAGATCACCAAATGAAATCTAAGTTATGGTAGTACAATTTTAGATATGATGGATTACATTTGACATAAAGTATGGATATGTAAATTTCAATATTTCAAATACTTGTTGGTAGAATTCCCAACTTTTCTATTTCTTTCCTGGATTTCTATCAAGGACTGAAAGTGTTGAACACCATTATTTGCTGAGGTTGATAAGTTGATAAGTTGGTAAGTTGTTTATAATGTTAACTTTGGAGACAGAGAATGGGGCTGGAATTCTGATTCTGATTTTCCCATGGATGTTGGGGTTGTTGGAAGATAAGCTCCCTTAATCACCTAAGTCTCAACTTCACAGTATTAAAAGAAGGGTAGTCATCCTAACGCAGAGCATTGCTGTGAATATTAATTGTAATAAATCATGTAACATTCAGCTGAGTACTAGCTAGTGAGGGTCAGTGAGCAGTGCTACTGTTGTTATGGAGATAGTCTAGAGAGAGAAAACCTGAAAACTGACTCCAGAATGAAGAAACAGTTCTTTAATAGGAAGGACCAAACTGAAAGCCCTTGTTGAGCCATGGAACATTAGACAGAACACAGTACCATGTGGTGACTTCTGCACCCACTCCCTAGTCTTAATAACCCCACTGTGCATTAGTGCTCAACCCTAAATGAAGCACACAGGCCATGCAATGTCAACGTGAAAGAAAGAACTGACTAGCTCTATGCTGTATACTTTGCACCAGGAAAGGCACTGATCAGGCTTGTGTCCCTCCACCATACGCCAGGCAACATCCACATATGTGGCAGGCTCCACCTCCTTTAACTAGCACCATTGATGCGCTGTCCCTGATTTTAAAGAAGAGAATGTTACAAAGTGATCAATTACTTTTCCCGGTCCTGTAGGGAGCAGTGTAGCTTCTGGCCTGGACAGCCTGGACTATGCAGCTCCAAAGGGTGGTCTCTGCCTTTCCTGACATGCTGGAGCCTGGACACCCGGAATTCACTTATCTTTTATGAATTATGAAACATCTGTCTCCAGAATGAAAAAGCATGTGGAACTGATTGTTAGAAAACTGGAGCGAGAGAAAATTCAGACTGTGAAATTCAGTTCTGAGTGCTTGTGTTTTACCTCATCAATTCACCTGTTTTTAATACATGATGTCACAAGCATGCCTTTGTTCTAGTATTAAAGACATATTTCCTCCATAGGGAGCCAAAGATGGACTGTATTTTACAAGGATGAGGGTGCTACCTCGAAGTGGGCTGGCAGGAATGTGATGATTGCTCAGAGCAGGAGCAAAGGCTACCCAGGTTTTGGAAGTGGCTGATAGATTCAGAACAACAACCTCTCATATCAATGCTTTTAAAACAATGCATATTTTATGTCCCTTTGTGTATAACTGAAATGCCTGAGGCAGCGTACGTCCTGAAGAGTTTGTTAATTATATATTGGGGTATCACAGGATTCAGACATAGGAATGAATCCAGGCCTCAGCCACAGACTCAGATATGGAAAGCGGTTAGTAGGCACTCTCTGATTGTCTTCTGATATTGATTTTATGCAGTAATTTTCTCCTTTCCCTAGTGAGATGTGGTGGTTTGAAAAAGCGTAAATATGGAGGTTCCATTTTGGAGTAAATAAACCTTTCAAAGCCACTCACTCAGGATGCAAATACTAATTTCAGATTATGAGAGAAGGGGAACCAAATATTCGAGTTTAAATCAAGAATTCATTCAATTGTCACTGTGAGGCAAGAGTTCATTCTTCAGGCAGAGGGGTTTTCTCAGGAGAGGAGAGGCTTACCATAGGGAAGAAGCTGTCAAACATGTCTGCACAGGCCACATAATACTTTTTTATATGTAACACTCACTTTTTAAGCATAATAATTTCAGAGAATTTATTATTCAGTCATGAATTTAGGATGAAAATTATTAAGCCAGGTATGGTGATGCACACCTTTAACTCCAGCGCTCAGAGGGCAGAGGCAGGTGGATTTCTGTGAGATCAAGACCAGCCTGATCTACAGCTGGGGCTACAGGGAGACTCTGACTCAAAACAAACAAACAAAAAGCACTTCCATACATGCAGACAATACACTCATACACATAAGATAAAAATAGTAAATAAAATATTTTAAAATGAGGGTCAAGTCATTGATGTCTTTGGTTCTCAGGGCTTCATACGTTGACTTTCCTCTCTGACCCCTCTGATTTATCAGTTTACAGACAATATATCCTCTTCTGACTTTTAAACTCCTAGAAACATGGAGCCAATTTTATCACTATCCTCTCTTTTTCTGTTTATCTATCTGTGTATCCTTCTGTCTATCATCTATCCAACTACTGGCTATCTATCAATCCTCTATTATCAGTCTACCTAAGTATTTATCATTAATATATGCCTGTGAACCATCTGTCCTTCCATCTCTCAATAGTTCTGCAATATGTCTTTATCATTAATCTTTCTATCATCTCTATCTATCTGTCTATCTATCTATCATGTATCTGCCCTAGTCATCTATCAAGCAAACCTAAACTTTTCCATTTTGTTGTCCCTGTTTCTCTGGACAATTTCAGTGGCACTCTGGTATTGGGAGGAAATATACACATCCAAATTCTAAACTTTTTTGTCTTCAGAATTATGGCAGACTTGATACTCTGCAATCTTCTCTAGACACCAAATGACATGGAATTCAGTTCAATTAAAATTGACAACAGGAAGAACGACTAATAGCTATTCTCCACATACAAAATCAAATTCGGAGCATTAAAGTGCTAAATCCAGACATAGAGACAAAATGTGTAAGGAAACCAGAGGTGTGGAACTGCCATGCGTAGGGTTTGCACACACAGCATGACTTGTCACTCTAGCCTGCAGATCTAAGTTCAAGGCCCAAGACCTTCGGCTTCCTAATAGAAGGTGAGAAGAGACTCCTGTTCTCTGTCCTCTACACGTGCCCACATACATAAATGATAAAGGTATGAATACGTACAAATTTTAAAAGGACACTTGCCATCAGCATTCTGTGAGAGTAATGTGCGTGCAGAGTAGGCAGAGGGTGGCGCTAGGCAGGTAGAGGTCCAGAGCAGTGTGGACACAGGTCCTCCCATGGTGCTGGCAGACTGTGCAGTTAGTATAAGACACAGCACTGCAGTGAGGGTGGGGAGAGCTAGGTCCTGAGTAGGGCAGATCACTCCCAGGCTTTTGCAAGGCTTGACTACATTGGTGATTGTAAACAAGGTGTTGTGCCTACCCCGACTTCAGGGAGAGGCAGGTTGGTACCGATTATCCTCTTCTAGTTAACACCCCCCCGCCATCACCCTGTGGTTTCAGGGTGAAAACGCTGGGCTTGTGTCACCCTCTACTGCTGAAACTGTGGTAGAAAGAGCATGGATGAACGCAGAACAGAATGGACCTTCCAGGTTTAAATAGAAACCCTTAAAACTTCTGGGAAGTGAGACACAAGTCATATTATACAAAGTGGAATACCTAATGCACTGGTCCTCTGGAAGAGCAGCAAGTGTCTTTAACTGCCAACCTGTCTCTCTAGCCACTCAAACCTAGAGTTTAGAAGAAAATGCAATTCTCTTTAACAAAACAGAGGGATTATTCAATTATTTTCCAAAAAAACCCACCTTTTAAGATACAGGATATAGAAAATGAATGGGGGAAGATAAATAACTCTTAATTGGCATATAGAGATCGAATAATAGAACAAGCTTGTGTTCCACAGGCGTTCACGGGTCCTTGAAATTACTGACGTCTAGAAAGCCCATTCACAGAGAGAATCATGGAAAACTTCCCAATCTCCAGAGCAGAAATGTCCATGTACTGGAAGATCTGATATCACAGTTGAATAATTTATCACACTCAAGTCTACCGTAGGATATCTTCCAGTCAATCTCAGGAGTGAGTACAAAGAGAAATTCTCAACATATGAAGAAAGAAAGAAGTTCCCATAACAGAGTGCCCAGTAGACCCAGCGTCCGGCTTTTCAGACACATCCCAAGTATTCTGTCCAGGAACACATTCTTCTCAAATTCTCAGAGAGACAAAAGCTTAGAAGTAAAAGATATTAGGTCTCCAGCAGACCTGTTTTACAATCAGTGTTGAAAAGAGTTCTCCAAAAAAAGAAGTACAGAGACATTCATAAGAAGAAAAACTCATTAGGTGTGAGAGTTACTGGTGGAAATAACTGGACAGAACATCTCAGGATGCTCTTGTCCTGTGAACAGACATATTTTTGTTCTAAGACTATTAAACAAAACAACTAAAAATAATAATTCCAAAAGACAGTTACAATCCAATAAAAATCACTTGATTCTAATGACAAACTCAGAGAGACATTCCATGAATTCAAAGTCCATTCATAGAATAATTCTCTATAAACTCCAGATAGGCAAAAGTCCTCATGTTAAAATGCTCATTACAAAAATCCACCTTCCTTTTATAAGCCCTTCAGGAAGATGCCTTTGATCTATACATGCTTTGAAAATGCCCGAAATTTCGTGGCTCTGAAGCATGATTTCTAATGTTCTCATGTTTAAGACTGTGGATCCTTTTAAGATAGAGCCTAATAACAGATGACTGGGTTGTGGCTAACCTTGTGAAGGGAGGACTGCTGGTCGTACAGACTGCCTGAAATCTCAGATGTGGACTGAGTTCTGAAATAGCCAGCTGGCCCCTTTCTCCTTCACTGACTGTGTCATGTCCTTTTCCTGCCTTTTGGTATTGGATGCTGTGTCAGAAAGATACCTAAACGGAATCCCCCCAAAACAGACACATGAGATCCCACACAGGATCTTCTAAAGACAAGGCAAGTTCAAATGTTTTTATGAGTTACCAGCTTCAAATATTGAAATATTTGAAATAATGAAATCAAGACAGATGACTGAAACAAGTATGAATTGAAAACCTTTAACACCTGTACCATGTCTAATGATGGCAGGGCATAATGAAGTGGAGAAGACACCATGTCTGATGACAGTGTACCACAGTGAAGAGGAAAAGATGAAGTTATTTTTGTTGGATTATGGTGTGAAAGTCAACATGGAAAATCTGAAAAAAATACCAAAATACTTGTAGCTAATAAAATTATGGAAATGTGCAGGTTAGAAGGTTAAATGTTGGAGAGTCAGTTACTTCCCTGTTTCTGAGCAATGAAGAGATAACCATTTTATTGGCACTTTCCAAAATGAAATGCTTGTTTTGTCAGTCTAACAAAATATTTGCTACCTCTATGTGAGCAGACTAGGGGGCAATATTAAAGATATTTTAAAAAACGAATTGAAGAATGTTCATATTCATAATTGGAAAACTTTTCTGCTTTAACTGTCAGTTATTTCAAGTTTTACCAACCAATTATTTGCAGCCTCAATTCAAATCCCAGAAAGTTACTTTACTAATATGGAAAAGCTGATTTTATAGTTTACATGAAAAAACCAACAGGTCAGGAATAAAGAACACAATGTTAAAAGAGAAAAATAAATGTAGAAAGTCAATACTGTTTCAACATTAAGGAATATTGTGAACGGACATTTATCAAGACAAAGTATACTGGTAAAATCCTAAGACACAGATAGATCAATAGACAAACTAAAACCTAGAAGCTCAGAAACAGAGCTATACAGATAATCTCTATTGATCTGATTCGGGGGGCAAAGCGAACACAGCAGGTTAAAGACAGTATTATCTGTAACAGCTGTCAGATAACTGAACATTAATAGGCAGAAAGACCCCCAAATGGTAGCAAAGTCGAATTCACCATCTCTCTGATTGATGGTGGGTCACAAGGTCAGCAGACCATGCTGGAAGACAGTTTTCAGTGACCAAAACGTCCTGTTATCCAGAAACCCATCTCTTGAATTTACACAAAAGAATTCAAAGCACAGCCATATAAGCACCCATCAAGTTCATGGCAGCCTAGTTCAAGACTGGTCAAAGCTGAAGCAGGAAGCCCTTCAGTATGTGAACTGGTACCAGGACTGCTTATACATATTGTGATGGATCATTCAGTCCTAAATACAACTGAGCATTCAAGACAGAATCCGTAATTTAAGCTCTAATGTCTCCCAGTGTGTTTCTGGCTCAAGTGTGGGTCCCTGGATCTTGCAGTCTTAGGACACACAGGCATCTTCATGCAGTGGGGCACGGGGTAACACATTGCTCACAGAGGGCTAGGAATCCACCATTCCTACCCTTCTCCTAGGCCAGTGATAACTATTGATCATCCACCCTAATTTTCTTCCTGTTTTTGTGATAAAACATCACCTAAAATGAACTTAGGGTAGAAAGAGTTTATTTTATCATACAGACTGCAGACTGTGGTTGAGAGAATCCAAGATGGGAACTCAAGGCAGGAGCTGAAGCAGAGACCATGGAAGAATGCTGCTCACTGTCTTGCTTCCCCTGGCTTGCTCAGTCACCTTTATTATACAGTCCAGGCCTAGCCGCCCAGGAATGGTTCCTCCCACTGTGGGCTGGGTCCTCTGACATCAATTGGCACTAGAGAAAATGTCCCACAGATATCACCATGGGCCAGTCCAATGGAGGAAGCTCCTCAGCGGAGGTTCCCCTTCCCAGGTGTTTCTAGTTGGTGTCAAGTTGACAAAACTAACCAGTGTACCACCTTTCTCCATCCGCCACTCCAACCTGTTTTCCTAGGCATGTGACAACCACTCACCATCCCCTCCCCTCCATTCTCCAAAGCCTAGAGTAACCAAGCTTTCTGTACCAAATGTTATAGATCACTTTGTATAACTAACACCTGAGTAACATCAGTCTGTATTCTTCCCTATCTGAGAGCTTTATCTCACTTACTACCTTCTACTTCTATTCCTGCTGTGGTAATGATAGCTCTCATTATTTTTATGGCTAATTGATAACTTGTTATGTTGTTATAGTAATGGATCTGATATAACAAATCTTAAAGGCTTGTTACTAAGTGAAAGAAGTCATTCTGAAAGGTTATGTCCTATGTCACTTCAACTTGTGACATCCTTAAGAAGACAAATATATGAGCAGAGTTAAAACTCATGATTGTCAGCAGTGGGAGTGAAGAATAAATGAATGATAGAAGATTCTTAGGGTAGTGAAACACATGATATCATATCAGTTGGAATATGTACTTCATAATATATTTATACAGTTATGTTTTCAGATCCAAAATGCATACAATAACAATAGGATTAAAAGAGCTTCAATAATCTTAGACACACATTTTCTTATTGGTTTTTGCAGATAGGCATTGTTTACAGAGTTGACCCAACAAACTGGCCTTTGAAGTCTATCTTAAAGCTGTGACAATTGAATAAATACTGGCCAAACTATTCATGCAGATAAATATTAAGAGAGACCATGTCTTTCAACCAAAAATATTCTACTTACTGATAAAAACAATGGAAAAATCATTACTTGACAGTTTTATACTGTATATTTATGAGAAGGAAATTCTGTAACTTCTCCCTAATATGTGCTGAATACTGTGGCGACTGACTGCTTTAACTTACTTATGTGGTGCCTTTTTTCAATTAATAATTAATTGTGCTTTATTTTGCTAAAACTGTGCTATTATGAAACTCAGAGTTAGATTTTTCTGTTGTTTGTGCTTCCCGTACTGAGTTTTCTGATAACCACCAGTTAATTCTACAGTGCAAAGTCTTCCCACTCTACATTACTATTTTAAATGTTAGATCTTTTATTTTATGAAACCTTCCTTGGCTGCATTTGGTGCTCCACATCTGGAATCCTATTATTCAGGCAGCTGAGGCAGGAGGATCTCTTGCTAATAAATATACAAAATTAAAACCTAGGCTTTGGGGGACACTGAATATTTATTTGATCATACTTACAAACCACAGGAGGATGTTGTAGATATCATATCTCATAAATTATGGTGTCCTCAATCACCCGGGCTACACAAATATTTCTCAGCTCTATTTGGTGTTGTTGCTTGCACAGTTTCACCAGGAATGGGGCATGAACAGGAGATCCAGTGTCCTTCTGCATGTGGACAGTTTTCCATTCATTGAAAAGACCATTCCTTGCCTACAGACTTGTTGCAAATAAACTGAGCATAGACATATGTATTTGGGACTCTCAGTTTTTGAACATTGATCTAAATAACACTCCCAAGCCACTGATACATAATCTCAACTACTTTTGAGATCTGGTGAGAGATGCCTCAGGATGTTTTACTTTTTAAGTCTTCTTTTCCTAGTTTTGGCCTTTCACTTTTCCAAAGATATTGAGATTATAAACAATGAAAACCAGAAGAGCTTGAAGCAAAATATTTCAAGTGCTAAATGATCACAGATGCCAACCCAGAATATTTTGCTCAACAAACCTGTTTACCATATATTAAGAGGGAAGAAAAGTCTTGCATGAAACAAATAGACTCAAAGATTTCATGCCAACCAAATCACTCCTACAGACAATATACAAAACAATACAAAGTACGAGAGAAAGTGATATCCCAAGAGGCAAATGAAGGTACAATTGTGGAAACACAAAATAGGACCAAGAACAGAACACAAAAGGAGAATAAAATAACAGTAGCCAAAATACATCTTTCAATACTAGCTTTAAGTATCAATAGACTCAACTTCCAGTTGAAGGACATAGAATAGTTGAATGAATTTAGAAATAAAAATGGATCGTTTGGTTGTCTGAAGGAAACTCATCTAACCTTCAGCACTACATTATGGTGAAAAGATGGAAAATACTTCAAGTAAATAGAATTAAGAAATAAGATAGTGTCAAAAATAGACAAAAAATAGATAGTGAGAAAATAGACTTCAAATTACAACTAAGCAGATGAGATGAAAAGGATCATTTCATTCAGATCAAGGGAAAACTGGCCAAGGAGATATTATAATTATGATATATGCAACAAATTATATAAATACAGGACTACATGACATTAAAAAACAAATTAACATCAACTCAGTGATAGTTTGTAACTTCAATACTTCACAGTTTCAAATATTCAGGTCAAGTGGACAAAGACTAAACAGAGACATCTGAGCTAAATGATATCATAAATCAAACCTACCAGACATCTACCAATTAGCCACCCAAGCACCAAAGAAGAAACACTCTACTCAACAGCCCATGCAAGTTTCTCTAAAATTTACCATATATGAACTCAAAACAAATCTCAACAAATACAAAAAAATGAAATAAGTCCATGTATTCCTTCAGATTACAATACAACAAAGCTCAAAATCAACAGCAAAAGAAGCTCCAGCAACTCCACAGAAGTTCATGGAGATTAAACAACACACCTGTGAATGATGAATAGATCCAAAAGAAATCAAGAAAACACCAAAAGCATCCTGGAACTATAAAAAATAGCAATATAACAACAAATCCTCTGGAATATATTAAAGGCAGTCCTAAGATGGAAAGTTATAGCTCAAAATATCTAAATTTTAAAAAATCAGAAAATTACTTAATGGTACAACATTCTGAAATGATAAGAACAGACCAAATCAAAGATCAGCAGATGAGAAGAAATAACAAAAATCACAGCAGAAATCAATGAGATACAATAGAAAAGAATTAATGAAATCTAAGAGCTGGTTCTTTGAACAAATAAATAAGATAGACAGACTTTCATCTCAATGAACATGCAGAAAGAAGAGAGAAAGAAAGAAAGAAAGAAAGAAAAAAAAAAAAGAAAGAGTAAATCCAACTCAACAAACTCAAAGACAAGATGGGCAACATCACAACAGACACCAAAAAGATCCAGAATGTTGAAAAGGAGTACTCTAAAATCTCATACTCTGGGAAATTTATGTATTAAAAGAAATTAATGAATTTCTAAATTCGTGGATCCCACCAAAGTTAAACCAAGAAGAGAACACAACTTAAACAAACACATAGCAAATAAGGAAATTGAACCAGTAATAGAAAGCCTCCCAATTAAAATAAAGACCCAGGTGGGTTCACAGCAGAATTTTAGCAGATTTAAGAAGGTCTAGATTGATGCTACTCAAATTTTTCAAAAAGAAAGAAACAGACCTGAGATCTCCCAAAATCTTTGTATGAAGCCAGTATTACTCTAATACCAAATCAGCTAAAGAAACAGCAGAAAAGAAAGCTGTAATCCCATACCCGCACTGATCATAGATGGCCATACATGCAAAAAATCTCAATATAATACTTGCAAACTGTATACAAACACACATCAAAAAAATCATGCACCATGGTCAAGTCGACTATTCCAGAGATGCAGGCTTGATTCAGTATACATAAGTCAGTCAATATAATAAATCATATAAATGTACTTAAAGACAAAAATCACAATAACCATCTCAATAGACTTAGAAAAGGCCTCTGACAAAATTCAACACATACTCATAATAAAAGTCCTAGAGGAAACTGAATTAGAGGCAACATATTTCAAAATAATGAAGACTGTACAAACAATCCCACATCCAACAATATTTTAAATAGAAAAAATTCAACTGGAAGCATTCCCACTAAAATCAGGAACAAGACAAATTTGTTCTCTATCCCTACTCAATTTCAATATGGTGCTTGAAATTCTAGCTAGAGCAATAAGACAGGAGAAGGAAATTAGAGGGGTAATAATTGGAAAAGAAGAGGTTAAAACATCTTTGTATGTCTATTATTTCATATTATACCTAAGTCCAAAAATTCCACCTGAAAACTACTAGAAATGATCAATACTTTCAACAAAGTGCACGTTACAAAGTCAATCTACAAAAATCAGTCACCGTTGTATATATGAAAGACAAGGGAAAACATATTCACAATAGCCTCCAAAGATATCTATGGATGAGTCTGAGCAAAGGCTCTTCAATGAAAACTAAATCTCTGAAGATGCAGACCAAGGAGACAAAGGAGAGAAGGACTCCCGAACTCACAGATCGGTAGAATCAACATAGTGAAAATGTCCGTCCTACAAAAGTAATGTACAGAGTCAGTGACATCTCAGTACCCAATGATCCTCTTCACTGAAATAGAAAAATGTGACAACATCCCAGGCGGGACATGAGGAAGTGGGTGGAAAACCCAGACCTAAGCACAGGAACTTTTGGCCACTGATGGGAGCGGCAGAGGAAGGGTCTTACAGGATGGGGCTCTAGGTAATTTAACCAGGCTCCAGTAGATGGGTCCCCACTGAACATATTCAGGAATACAACTTAGACTTTATAGGCAATATTATCTGTATAACACAGTACATTAAATTGGATTGAGGCAAAAATGGGAGGTGCGGACAGGGGAGGGGATTTAAATATCATCAAATTAAATCAGAAAAATTCAATTAAAAATTAAAAGCTATTTTTATAAACCTGGAGTTCTCAGCGATGTGTTTACCCATAATCTAATATCTTTCTGAGAGGCTTCTTGCTAGAGTGCTGTCCTGAGTCCACACAGATTTAGTTGTGTGGAGACTCACTCTCTGGTAGTGAGTTCTACCCATTTGGCAAGTGTATCAGGGAGTCAATAGTTTCTCTTCCCATCTTGGTGCAGACTGATTTTGGCTTTTGTTACTTAAAATTAAGAATCTTACCTGGGATGTTTCCCAGGGATATTCTCCTGAGATTGGACTCAAAGATATGCGTGTTCCCGATAGCTCTCTTATCTTTTCTCTTTGGCTGGCTAGTCATGTTTCCCCGTGAGGATCTGCAGAGATAGTGCGGTGGTTATGAACTTGTGACTGCTCTTGAAGAACACTTGAATTCATTTCACAGCGCCTATGTACAGAGGTCTGCCACAGCCTGTAACTCTTGCTGCAGGCGGTCTGAATCCTCTAGCTCTACAGGCACCCTCACTCACATGCACATACAGTTTTAAAATGAAATAAAATCTAGACATCTACTTGATTTTTTTCTTCATTTTTTTTAATGTGGGTATAGTTTCTTTTAAAGAAACCACAGAGCCAGGAATTAGGAAAATAATCAAGAATCACATTAACTGTAGCAACAACCTGACTGGTGGAGAGTGTAAAGGTCATAAGCTTCTAGAAGACTTCCACTTGTCCTTATTTGATTTAACTGTCATAGTAAGTTCTGAAATCTTTGTATTAAAGAAACAATTAGGAACATTTTAATGAAGGAATTTGAATCCCATTGTGAAGATTTTTGGCAAGTTTTCCCAGTTCGTAAGAAGCACAGCGAAGATTCCAGCAAGCTTAGTCTGATTCCAAAGCCCACATTATCACCATGAGACTACTCCTGATGGGAAAGCATCATTTGGAAGTGGCAGCACTTTGTGAGGAACTTTTAAAAGTGGAGATCTTTAAAACACCGCATGTCTCCACAGACTATGTTGTGTAATTTGGCTGAGGTGGAAAACAGATATTTTCCCTCAGTTCTTAGCAGTGAGTATTAAATAGAGACCCATATATCAGAGGACTGCTCATGGGGACACTGCTTGTCATATTTATATCTGAACAGCAATATAGATGAAAAATGCACTATTTAAGGAACCAGCCAGCAATGCAGAAGAGGACATTTAATACTAAAGAGAATTTTGTCTGGCCTAGGAGATCTCCAGTGAGTCTCACCAAATCCTCCAAATTAAAGTACCTGCAACTTATATTTGTGCTATCTTGAGTATAGATAACGAGATGGGGGCGGGGGGGAGAATATATAAAGGTATTGTTTGGACTGGAGAGGTGGTTAACAGTACTGACTATTCTTGCAGAAGAGTGAGGTTTGAATCCCAGCACCCACATGGCACCTAGCAACTATCTGTAACTTCAGTTCCAGGGCCCTCTTCTGCCCTCTGCAGGCACTGCATGACATGGGTACACTTACACACATGCAAGCAAAACATTAGTACACATAAAATAGCAAAAAAGAATAAAGGTATTTAGAAATCCAGCACTGACTCCACAAAGGAGGCATATCACTCACTTATAATTAAACTGGCAGGAACTAGTGACCAATTCAACAGGAACTAGTCCACTCTGATCCAGCAAATGCAAATATCAAAATAAGCAAAATTTTGGAAAGCAAAACACAATGCAAATGCCCTCTATTTAGGTTGTCACTCTGAAATCTGGACTGCTGCTCTCTTAAGGTCTGGTTTCTTTTTGTTGCAAGCAGGTCTTTTATCAACTATAAAATCTAACATGTTTCACACAATCTCCTTGCATTGTCTGGCCTGCAACTTCATGACATCCTCCTCCTTGTGCAAACACAGAGTTGATCCTGGACAGAGAATTGGCAGTCTTAACTATGTCCTTGAGCTTCTCCCTCGAGTACACGGGACTGAACGACAAATCAAGCACACACACCCGTACACACCATTTGAAACACACATAGTTGGTTAAGAGTTCTGAGGCTGCATGTTCTCTCCATATGAAGTTGCTAATTGGCTTTTACAGCAGTGTTAAAACGACAACAGAAGGAAGCATTGGTAACCCCCAAAGCACCCGGTATGAAGTTTAAGAATGTTGGAATGTTCTTCTCTGTGAGTACATTTCGTTCATGTACTTGTGTGGGGAATTACTTACTGAGAACTGCAGGCAGGCATGGTGTGGGTTTATTTATCTACATGAAGCGAATGACAAGTATGCTTTAATCCACTATCTAGCACAGTTAGCACTGCACAGGTGATGTCTGAGTGGTGAGCACAGGAAAACCAGAATCACACCAACTAGTAGAAAACAACAGAGTGACCTGTCAGCACTGAAATTCAGTTTCAAATGAAGATCATTCACTTTCATAGAAGAAATTCTTCATATATTACATATGTTCATATGTGGGAGTGTGAATTTGCAGGTCTCTTTAAATGTACAATTCTCTCCTCAATTTCCTGATTGATGTTTATATTTTAATAGTAAAATATGACTGATTATTGAATATTGAATAAGTATTTATTTGTACCTACAGTGTAATCAGTTCTAAGCAAGATCCTAAACAAAAGAGTATCAAAACCCAATGTGGTCTCTGTAGGTATAAACTTGAGGTTGAACCATGACAGAAAGTACATAAGTAAGACAGCACATAATAACTAATTACAAATCGAAATCCATGCTATGGAGAGAATACAGATAAAGAGACCAGAGAACAAAATGTTCAATTATCAAGTTAAGAACTGTGATCAGGGAAGCTTCCTGCACTGAGAGGAAGCTGATGAGAGCGGAGATTAAACCCATGCAAACACGCCAGAAAATAAATAGCACAGATATGGGGAAGGTGTAAGAATCCTGAACCTTAGCTGAGGAACCATCGGTAGCTGATCATTGTCATCATTGATGGGTGAGAGGGGGCTGGTCTTCTTTAAGGAAATGATGCTAGATTGGTTGACTAGTCTGTAGTGGATGATGAAGTCATATTCTCACACCAAGTGACATCTGGGAACACAAATTTGACTCAATAGTTCTTAATATTCAAGACAGAATGCATTCAATCCAGTAGGAGGGCTTTAGGGGTACTGATGGGAGAAGGGTTCTAACTATGCTGTATTGTATACAATGTACAGAAACTCAGTAAAAATAGAAAGAGTTTTATTTGGATGGTTGAATTAAAGGTTTCCACCTGTGGAGCGGCTCAGCAGCTCGACTGGTGTTTGAGTGTCGACTTGTGGGTGGGCTGCAGGACCTAAGAGTCACCTCCAGCCAGCCGTCAGCCAGGAAAGAGAGTGAGCACACGGTGACATATTCTGCAACAATTACGTTAGCAATCCTGGCCTCCTGTGTCCTCTTTAAGCCTGCAGTTTTTAGAAGAATTGTAAGCACAGATTTGACAGGGTTAGTGGGTAATCCCCACTGGTGGATATGGATGACCCTCTCTAATTGGAGTTTATTAGACTGTACGTCTTTTTAATTGCTATGTGTTTTCTGGCTTTCTGGTCAACAAAGAGGCAATGAGCTAACACCCAAAGAACAGAATACATGTATATTTTCCAGAGCATTTAAATAATTTAGTCTATTCAGATACTTAATTTCCACACGATGATACGGAAACTGGAGGATTAAGCCGTTCTGTGTCAGATCACACAACCTGGTGAGCTAGCAGACTTCACCGTTTAGTTTGTGGGAATGAGAAGATGGTCTGCTCTGTTTGTTTTGGTCAACCTTGACTTCCATGACTTCCTCTTTGGAACTCATTGCTTTTGGCTGTCTAGGTACTAAGCTGAGGAGAGAGGAAGATAGGAACATCAGGAGAAAAGACGAAATGCTTCTAAATGAGCCAAGTTTAGATGCTTCCCAAATATCATGGGAAATAAGCCACCATTTTCTTGTCAAATAGTGGTATTTTAGCTTTCAGGATGAAATAGGCATTATGGCTTCTCCAGACACAAGCATCATTATTTTTGCTGTAGGATTAGGGTCATGTACTCCGGGGTCCACTTGCTATTTAATGGGTGACCCAGGAGTAACAGATGGGTTACTAACTGTGGCCAGTAGATGCCTGGGTTTCCAGCCCTGCTTTATACCTGCAAGAGCCAAGTACACACATCTTACCAGGATCCAGGCGACTTGAGTGCTCTCCAGAATTTGAGAAGCACTTGTGTAGGTGATATACTCTGGGTGCAAGGCTCAGAGGCATGGAAGGAATGAGGTAGAAGGTATCAGCACAGAATTAACAGTTTTTTCTGTTGAATGAATATCAGGAAGGAAGAAGTGGAAAGACATCGGTCATGATGGCTTAGGCTTCTTTTTACATAAGGGAGTGGCAGTTGTTTATGAGATTTCTAAAATGTTTGATAGGAAAAAAGAATATAGGTTCTTGTTTGGCAAGATCATCTAGCTTATGCAAAAGAAAATATCTTAATAGCTACAGGTTGGATTCATGCCAGGTTCCTATTGCTAATGGCCCTGTCCTCTTCCTTTCTAACCTCTTCTTTGAAGAAAAAAAAAGTGACTGGTTAAGTGAGCATACAATACCGATTCTATGGATTTATATTCTTTATTCTTTGAAAATTTCCTACATGTACACACTGTATCTTGATCATATCTACCCCCTCCCACCTCCCTAGGTCACTTTCCCTGACAACATCTGCTTCATTTTAATTATTTTTGCCTTATTGCCAACTTTATCCTAATAGTAAGAATTTACTTAATAGTAGCAACTTCATCCGTGGCTTTGCCATCTATAAAATAAACATACTTCCCAACCTAGAAGAGACTGTTTCAAAATCTCATTTTAATGAGTATAATTTTAATAGGAAAATAGCCAAGTTATTAGGAAAGAAAAGAGGCAGAGAAAGCGCATAGGAAATCCTGGCCTCCTGTGTCTCCTTTAAGCCTGCAGTTTTTAGAAGCACTTGTAACAGCACAGGAAGCCCTAGTTTTGACAGGGTTAGTGGGTAATTTGTGAATACCCACTGGTGGATGTGAACGACCCTCTCTAATTGGAATATATTAAACTGTACATCTTTTTAATTGCTATGTGTTTTCTGGCTTTCTGGTCAACAAAGAGGCCCCGAGCTAACACCCAAAGAATAGAGTCTATCTATCACCATTGCAGGGTGACATCATCCAGATGAAATCCTGAGGATGGGCATCCTAAAGATTTGTGATTTCCATGGTGGCTGAGCTGAAATTAAAAAGGGATTCGCTAAGGGAGGCTATAAGAATGCCACATAGTGTTATTCAACAACCTTTCTATATGCAGTGTTTTAAGAGTGCTTGTCTTTAATGACCGTCCCTCTGTGGGGTCTGCAGCCCTTGTTTCCAGCTGCATGAAAGGAAACAGACGGCAAAATTGGCTTCAATGAAATGGACATAGTCGGTCATGATGCGCTCTTTAAGTGATTGTGCAAATGAGTGTTTAGGCATCACACATAATGAGGCATCTGCTATTAGAAGAGCACTGTTCAGGTTCCAGTTCTCAAGCAGGAAAGCCACAATCTGAAGTGACTAAATCACTTGCTTGAGGTCATCCCTTAAGTAAGAAGCCAAGTTGGAGTGGAGCCTCAGACAGGTGGCTCTCTCAAGACTGTTCTTACCTCCATGCTGGTCAGACCTCAGCGAGATAATGCGAGAAGATCCCCTCCCTCTTGCTGCCCGCTTCCTTCCCTTTCCACATCTCCACATCCCTCTGTCCTCCCTGCCTCTCTCCCTCGTCTCCCCCCATGCTCCGTCTTTTCCTGTCCTCCCCTGCTCTCTCTGCTGTCTCTTCCTCCTCCCTCCACCCCTCCTGTCCTCTCTTCCTCTTCCTATTCTCCCTCCCTTCTTCCCCTTCTTCCTCCCTCTTTTTCTCTCTCTCTTCCCCTTACTCTTTCTCTCTTTTCTTGCTCTATCTTCACAAACGGCCATAAAATCATTTTACTGATGTCACAAGATTGTATTCCCATTGAAATAGCCAGCAATTTGCATGTCGTGTTATATAAATGTTTATGATTCTGTGCCTTCCTGTCAATATTTCTCTTTAGCAAGAACTTGCAAATGCATACAGTCTGCAATCTTTAAAGTAGCATATCCGAGTGCCTTGGTGTTTGGGCTCACAGTTAATGACTGTTAATAATACCTATAGCCATTTCTTTAGAGTAGTATCTTTTGATTAGATGCAATAAAATCTGTATAAATATTTTTGCTGAATAATTTATCCTCTAATAATTTAGTGAGGCTGTGGCAAAAAGGTTAAAAATACAGTGGCTTCCACTATTTTGCTACAATGTTCTAATTTGCTTCCTGTTTGCTAGAACTCCCAAAGGTACAAAGTATAGGCTGCTTGTTGGTATTAGGGAACTCTCCTGAGAATAAGTACTGAACTTGAGGAATGGTTTTCTTCTCAGACTGCTCAGTATTCAGTCCTTCTGCGGCCCAGTGTGGAAGAACTCTGTCTGTGCAGCTATCTCTCACACCACAGAGCAGAGAGCATATCTGAAAGTTTGGGTTCTTCAGAGGGGCAGAACAGAGAAACTGAGTACAGATATTAGAAGAGGGTTCACTGGATTCCCTTAGGATCTGGTCTGGGTAATTCCACAGTGACTGTCTTTACAAAGGAGATTCTGAGACCCAGTTGCTTCTCCTTTCAGGAGACTGAGGGCCTCAGCATCCCAACCTGGGCTGAAGACCCAGTGGATTCCTGGAGAACCACAGGTCATCAGGCCACGTTGTAAGCTCCATGAAGCTGGGCTCTAAGGTGGGTGGAGAATGGAGGCACAGCAGCAGCAGTAGCAGCAGCACCAGGATAGAACTTACCAAAGGGACAAAGGAAATGAGGTGAAAACCAGAGCTTCTCCTCCGATCTTTTATCTACCTGCCTCCTGAAGGTCTCACCCATGTTGATGGCGAATCTTTCCACTTCAGAAAGTATGACCAAGAAACACTCTTACAGATGATTACAATGTGCTGGGTGGCTTATGTCGTAGCTGAGTCCAGGTCCAGTCAGTAAGACCCTCAAGATGAGCTGCCACCCTTCCCTTGACTTCAGGCTACTGAAACTCAGTGGTAACTAGAACTATCCCTGTCTTTCCAGACGCACTGACAGAAAGCACAGGAGGGATCGGAGAGGGACCCGCAGGGCTTACCACTTAGCTTTCCTTCCTCACACTCACCAGGCTGATTCGGTCACTTCATGGAAAGTTCTTACAAAGGGAGACATTCTCACAAAGGCTTATTATGTATAATAGAAAAATGAAAGAAAGAGATGATTGTGTTTCAGAACATCTTTCCTCCTGATGGATTATAGCCAGAGGAGATGGTGTGATTGTTACCACCTGTGGACACACCATGGTGACAATGGAGTCTTTCTTTCCCATAGCGTACACTGTCAAATGACGGTCACTGAAGGGGCAGATTGTCTTAGAGCCTCCCACGATGCCCAGGGCTCACCTACTTCCTGCCAAGGCGGACCCTCAATCTCATCTCAGGCTGCTCCTTGGGCAATCACATTCCTTCTGGGATCCACAGCTCATCATCCGTCTCTGCAGAAGATGGAGAAACAGTTTTTATTACCCAATGCTTATCCTTAGAGCACAGCAGTACTTCGAGCTCTAAATATTTTCACTTGTATTCTGAGAAGTATAAACTCCAGTTAAAGCCAATTCATTAAAACAGTATCTGCCTCAACTTAATCTGAAATTTGCTGTGATTCTGTACGTACTCTCCTTTATTATGAAATCGTCATGTGTACAGCTCTTAATGCAGCACTCTACGGTTATATGCAGCACTCTACAGGTTATATTAATGGTGAGGCAATAATGTACTTTTTATCCTCTCAAAATGCTACTGAAACTACTTTGCCTACAGTGACTGTGTTTATTATTCATGGACTAAATTTAATCTTCCCTTGTGTTACAATGCTGCACAGAGCCAGAGAAACAGAGTGTTCAAAATACATTTACATGTGAAGTTTTTCTTTCCTTCAGCCTTCAGATGTGGTGTGCAGGCTCCGTCCTGAGAACTCCCATCCTCCCTCCTGCGTCTAACACCGGTTAAGATTTATTCTCTGCCAGTAAGATGCAAACTCCTTGCACTGGGACTTTCCTGACTCCTTCCCTGATTTTGGTACTGCCAGTGATTTGGGGGATAAAAAACTGCTAAAAGATAAAGTAATCTGAGTAAAAGCACCGGAAATCATATTGTGTACAAGTCTGCCTTCATCTTCCGTGACAGAGCACTCTGATAACACCAACTTGGGGAGGAAAGGGTTTACTTGACTGACATCTCCCAGGTCACAGTCCATCAGGAAGCCCAAGGTGGGAACTCAGGACAGGAACCTGGAGGCAGGAGCTGACACACAGGCCACAGAGGAATGCTGCTTACTGGCTGCTCCCCTGGCCCATGCTCAGCCTCTTTTGTTACATAATACAAAACAACCTGCCCAGGGATGGCACCACCCACAGTGGGCTGGGCCCTCCCACATCACTCATCCAGAAAATACCCCACAGACTTGGCCACAGGCCACTCCAATGGAGGCGATTCCCCACCTGAGGCTCCTTCAACCCAGGTGTGTCAAGTTGACATCAAAGCATCCAGTGCATATTGTCAACAGCAGCTGCTGTTATTGAGAGCATAAGAGAATTTATACAATCCCTAGAAGCGTTAATAATTAATATTCCTTCAAATTAGAGTCACCTTACAACTGAAACCACCTATTTAAAAAACAGTTTTCCATACATAGCCTCAATTTGAAGCTGTATGATGCCATTTACTCATGGGTTCTGTGACAATTCAGCTTCTAAAATGATTCCATTGTGATGTGTTGACATATGGTCACCATTCAGATACATTAATTCAGTTACGCTATAGGTAACAGAATGGTCAACAAAGGTTTTGTTTGCTTATTTCATGTATTACGCACTTTAGGAAATTCTTCCTTATAAGCCTGTGTCACTGCCAGGTGTGTTGGTGCGTGCCCGTAAATCAAGCTTTAAGGAGGCAGAAGCAGGAGCATATTTGTGAGTTCAAGGCCATCCTGGTCTATGTAGGGAATCCCAGGTCAGCTGGGGATATAGGGAGATCCTGCCTCAAAAACAAACAAGTAAAACAGAAAAATTTTGTGAGGAGATACATTTTTATGATCTTAATTATCTTTATTATCTTAATTTTTTAAAAATAATAGCTATGTCCGGGATACTGAATAAAAAAACTTGAACTTACACTATTTTCTCCTCATGTGCCTGTGAGCACCTGGACAATTCCAAAGGCCCGTGGCTATGAGGAAGAGCAGCTGTGTCACTGTGTCACTGATAAAGAATACAGCGTTATTTCTTATAGTTCAAGAAGCTGAGAAGTTTAAAGTCAAGGGGGCCAGTTGAGTGTGGGGCTTTTTGTTGCATAAACATATCACTAAAGAAAAACTCAGAGGGATCGCGCAGATGTCTGGCATGGCTCCTGCCTTCCCACACAGCCCAAATCCAGTCCTTACATTCCGCTCTCCTAACACTGCCTAATTGCAATCACCTCCCTAAGATCTGAACTCAAGACACCATCAGCATACACATTTGTGGGGACCTAAGTTTCCAACATATAAACTTTTGAGGGACCCATCTAAGCCATAGCAAGAGGGGCGAGTGACTTGGACTTTGGATTCCCGGAAGAGGAGTATGTTAGAGAAAGGGAACTCAAGATGCCTTGGCGCCTGGTGCCAGCCAGGTGTCCCAAACCCTGCTTCTGGAAGGGCTGTGGACAGATGAGACTTCCTGCTGAAGCACTTTTTCAGGTTCAAGCCTGTTCATGTAGCTTCATAATGTCTCCTTTCTATGAGGTGATTTTTTGAAATTCATCCTATCTTACTCTGAAATCAAAGCTCGGTTCACAAAGCACAAGGTCTTGGGGTATTATCCCCAAAAGTGCATATGATGTCACGCAGCCTTCAGGTGTCTGGGTGGCTGAATCTGGTTATCTTGAGTTTACTGTTTTGAAACATTTGTGCTTGGGGTTGAAGCCTATACTTCTTTGGTTTACCTAAATATTAACAACCCTAATGGGCAAATTTAGGAAAAAATATTTCCTGCAAACATTGTACTTACCTTTGTTCTTGTCCTTGAGTCTAGATTTATATGAATAATATTTGGTTAATTCACATATTCAAGGTGAAGTCACTTTCTCTGCAGTCAGATTCTGCTGGTACTTTACCTTGCTGTTCTGCTTTTGAACTTCTCAGACTGCAAGAATTTGTTAACTTCTTTCTACAGAAAACCTGGGATACACACCCAAGGGCATCACTCTGAAACAGGGAAAAAAATGACTGTTTCCTCACAGATGCAGGTACTCTTTCACCTAAGTAGATGGGTGGAGCTTGTAGCTGCACTTATAGAGAGAGGATACAGAACCTTCAGGATGCTTCTAACTGGGCAAAACAACAGTTGCTACAGATAATAACTGTGAGCACGTTCTGGTGGAACTGCTGTCCTTGTGTGAGCAGTCTGGTTCACCTCAGCTAGGCTGGGCTGGGGGTGACAGGTGATTGGGAGTCAGAGAGTGGCCGTTTCTAGGGCACAGATACAGAGTTTCAGTGGGCAGAGTGACCCTTGAAACTGACGACACAGGGCCTACAGGAGCAAAAGCTGTCACACTTTTGTTGGTAGGAGGAGGGTGGATGCTATGTTTAGCCATCTTCCTGCACTGAATTTAAAACATGTTAATGATATTTTTCATGGAGTATTGAATTTTTAGTTTTTCTATGTCATTTTAATTTTATGTCTTTTAATACCAATGTAATCTCACCTTCATAAAAGTTCATTGAAATTGTTTATTTTCCTGTTATTTTGGTAAATATTCATGTAGATTCAGTCTTGTGTCTTCCCAGTTGTTTCAGTAGAGTTCACTGGTGAACCTGTCTCAGTTGACAGTTTCATTTTTTTAATATTTTATTTCTTATTTTTATTTTATGTGTATGTATGAGCATATTGGCTGCATGCATATACACGCCCCTGTGTCATGCAATTCCTGTGGAGGTCAGAAGAGGGCACCCTATCCCCTGGAACTGGAGTTAAGATGGTTGTTAGCTGCCATGTGGGAGCTGGGAGTTCAAGACCATCCTGGTCTATGTAGCGAATCCTAGGTCAGCTGGGTATACAGAGAGATCCTGTCTCAAAAACAAACAAGCAAAATAGAAACCAGTGATATTAATTTTGTGAGGAGATACATTTTTATGGCATTGCTTTATTTTTTTAATTATTAAAAAATAAAAGCTATGTCCAGGATACTGAATTTAAAAACTTGAACCTACACTAATGTCTCCTCATGTGCCTGTGAGCACATGGACAATTCCAAGGGCCTGTGGCTGTGAGGAAGGGCAGCTATGTCACCAGCTTAAATGATCATATTTATCTAACTTTTCAAGTTAACGGTATCATGTTGCCCTAGCTTCACTGCTTTACTTTCACATCTATTGAATTTGTACTAATGTCTTCTTTTTCACGATCATTTTGGCTCAGAGTTTATTAATTTAATAGTCTCAAGGACAGAACTTAGAGTTTTCATTTATTTTCTATATTTATTTCAATTATTTTATGTCATTTATTTTATTTTTATTTTTGGTCTTCATGTTCTTTTAACTTTTTATTATGAGCCTTGAAGTCAGATCTCATACCTTTTAACAAATAAGGCCAACAAAGGGTCCATGATTTTCCTAACATTGCAAAACATGAAGTGAAAAATGCTTTCAAAACCAGTCTTATTTGGGAAAACAATATTGCTGTCACTGAGAATGCTGGCCAGAGGTGAGCATCAGATTCTACCACACATTTTCTAATCCAGCCCTTATGAGGGCCATCTAGTTATGCCCTTCTCCTCGGCAGCCTACTCACTGTCCTGGTACTTGTGCTTCCTGAGTGCTGGGTTGAAAACCGAGCTCCAGTCCTGGTCAAGCTCTCAGCTCTTCACCGCTCATTAGCTGAACCAGCTTGGTTAAGTTTTACTCTCAGCGCTCCCCTGGCCCAAGTGAAATTCAGTTATATATTGATATAAAAATTGCAAAGGCAATAGGAGGACATTTTTTTCCTCTGAGGAAATTCCAGGCAGTTTAATAATAAATTGGGAACAAGTAGCTTGTTGTTGACCTTCCTGCTCTGGTATTTTATGTGGAAGTCAGCAGGAATGAAGCAACCTTCTACCCAGAATCCTTACCTTACCTTCCAGTGTCTGAACTGTAAAGAAGAGTGGAATAAAAAGGAAAGGCCTTGAAGAAACTCTGACACTTTTTCCATTGGACATATTCTGTCATTAATTTCCCTGCTAGAGATTAGGAATATGTTGAAGAGCTCTTTCAAAGTACTGTTATTATATTTCATAGAGAAATATAAAATATTGTTTCTAATAATTAAACTTCTCAACCAATAGGATGGGCTGTCTGTGAGTCAATGAAAAATAAATTCTGTACAGAAATTTAAAGCAACTGTGGTATGTGCAATTCATTTATGCTAATAAAAGTACTGTGTTAGTCAGGCAGGGTGGAACACAACTGCAATCCCATCACGCCAGAGACTGAGGATGGAGGATCATGAGTCTGATGCCAATCTGAGATGGAGTTAGAATCTATCTTGAAAAACTCAGAACACAAAAGTTAAAAAAATTACATAACCAAACAATGAACAGACACAAAAAATTCAGGAGTTTTTGTTTTTTTTTTTTTGTCTTTGAAATCCATGGAAGCTTTTGACAGCCTTATCTTCTCATCCCAAGTTTATTATACTCAGGCCTATTTCTTAATTTACTTATAGAGATATCGATAATAGTAGTAATATTCAATTACTTATTTTAATCATCACTCCTTTAGCACAGAGCCTTTCTCAACCTAGGTTCTTACACAAATAATTAATGTAGAATATAAATATTACTATGTAGAATATGGAACATGCATTTATTCCCAGTCCTTGGGAGGCAGAGGCAGGCAAATCGCTGTGAGGTTGAGGAGAGTCTGATCTACATAGTGAGTTCCAGGCCTGCTGGGACTAACAGGGAGGCCCTGTCTCAAATATACATATATACATATATACGTATATATTAGCATGAGGGATTTTAAATAAATTCATGAATATATACTTTAACCAAAAAGTAATTAAAAATAATCATAAAAATAATGTATAAACGGGAAATAAATTGAGTTAGATAAAACGTGAAGTCCATTTTGTGCCAATGCCTAAAAATTTGTATTCTATGTCTGTGTTTATAATAGTCATCTACTGAAGATAATAAGAAAATACATATTGCAATCAAAATCAATTTAACTTTTTTTCTAAGTAACTTTTGCCATAATTTTTGCAGTTAGCACATATCGGTAATTTCAGGTGGGTTGTCATAGTAATAAGGAAACAGGAAAGTGTCAAATCAATCATGAAGGAACTCATTCACTTAAATTATCAACAGACTTTGGGTTTAGAATTAAACTTCTTCCAGTGAATGCTTAATGTGCCACAGCAAGGTGCTCAAGAACACAACAAGAATTAGTACTTAGACACGGGTTGTAGACAAGTTGAAAGGGCCTCTCTTGGAGTTGTATGTGACATCAAATGGCCCTGCTGGTGTGTTTTACATTGAATTACTACTTGCCTGGTGTTATTAAACAGTCAGGAAATGATTATCTACTGAGACCAGTGTGGTGCCCTTTGATACAATGGAGAAACCACAACATTGTAGTGATGTTGATCTGCTCCCGAGGGGACTGGAGATGTTTATACTTTACTATGTTATTAAGATTGTAGTCTTATAGTTGTGTACTTAGGGGGTGAGTTACATGGGCCTTTTGAAGGTTGGATTTTATGTGTTTAGATATTTCCCTTTTCTTTAATCTCAGAAGGAAGCAGAAAGATTGTTTGAAGGAAAGCAAATATTTAAAACACCAGTTACAATTCAACAGAGGCATGAGTGGGCAAGACACCAATATTTATAAGAAAAGGAGTTTTTATTAAATACTTCAGTGCAATATTCATAGGAAATTAAATGCTGCTTTTCAATCTGTCCTGTAAGACTCTCACAGGTCTGGAAAGAGCATGTCCAGGTAGTTGGACTGGAGGGCAGCTTCAGTATGCCTGGAAATACCCCGTCTGGACATTGTGTGCCTGGCTCTGCAGGACAGATTCCAGATGAGAGGCACTGTGGAGGCACAGGGCGGGGCGGGGAAACCCACAACCATCTCATCTTCCTTCTTCTGTCCCCATCCTTCCTCCTTACCCCAACAAGTTCCCATAAGTGTCTTTTGTTTTGTTCTATATTGACTTTGTCATCTGTCATCCACTGGGTTGGACCAAGCCTGTCCCAGTAGGCATGAGTGTGGAGCTAGCCCCTGGACCATGGGTGACTCCATTGAGAGCAATGACTTTCTCTCCTCAGCAGCTCTCCGATGCCCCCCAGCTTCCCTGGGTGAGGGAGGCCTCGTTACCCCTTCTCTAGTTATGAGTGATGTGGTGTGCTGTGACCGGTTGTGCTGATATCGTGTACAGACCTTGTGTTGGCAACCGCAGCTGCTGTGAGCTCATTAGTGCCATGGTCATGTTATGTCTAGAAGACTGCGTTCACAGCCCTCCTCCTCCTCCTCCTCCTCCTCCTCCTCCTCCTCCTCCTCCTCCTCCTCCTTCTTCTTCTTCTTCTTTCTCTCTCTCTCCACATTAAACAGAGGAAGCCTTCTGAGGAATACATGACTGCTGCTCTGGTCTAGGCAATGGGAAATTATGCTGTCTGCTCTCTGCCATTCTGGATGCTTTTCTAGTATCATTTGTGGATCTGATCTGGCTTGACCATGTGTATGAACTCTAATTTTGACATAAATCTATTCTCTGTGAAAAGATAAAGAATGAGTATTTTAGTCATATATATAAGATACAGAGAATACACCCTGACTTGCTCACAGGATTTTTATGCTTGGAGAGCTATGAACCAAAGACAAAATTGGTGGTGTTTGCTTTCAAAATGTGGTATTTCCTTGGTGGCAATTTGTTCCTATCTCTAAATGTTTTTATTTGCAATTATATGCTTCTATTGAATATGCATAATGACAAACAAATCACTATCAACTTTGTCAGAAGTGTGTGTGTGTATACATATATACAAAGCTATTATATATATATGTATATATATATACATATATATATATATATATATATATATATATAAAGCTATTTTCTATTCTAGGGATCACTGATGATATTACTGAAAAACAGAAAGGAAGACCTACCCATCAAAAGGGAGAGGATTTCACTTTATATGAAAAATGATTTAGCAAAGACAAGATCATGAAATGGTAAGTTATCAAATCTTCAAACAAACTTGTGATGGACAATGTGTTTCAACTGAATTACTGTTGACTTTAGAGACTAATCTCAGTGCCCAGAGTTGACAGTCTTAAGCCAGAAACCTGAAAACAGAGTTTAGTATTTGAATCATGAGCCACAGTACTGATGTGTGTTCACATAGTAATCGGTCTTCATTCACAAACACTGCAGTTTGGATTAACATTTATATGTAACCTGGGACCTAACCTGCTGTGTACAATGATGCCAAGAACAGGAGCAGTGAGCGTTAAAACCAACCCGCCAATTAATGTGCCGCAGCAGAGTTCCCTAGGAATTGTTTTAAATACATGCCAGTCAATTATTAGCAGACTCTAAAAAATTTCATACACTAAATCACTGTGAATGCCATTAATTTCAGTCAATATATACAAAGTCATAAGTCAATGTTTCAGATTTATATGGAAATTTGCACATTATCTTTAAAAACTGTCCTCTAATGTCTCAAATTTTAAATCTATAATTATTTACAGAAGGCGTTGGCCATCTCTGCTCTGTTAAGACCCTTGTAGACCCCCAGATCTGAAACTTTCCCAGACCTGTCTCCATAAGTCTCCCACCCCCACCTCCCTGTGCTGCAGTACCAACCACTTGCATGCTACTGGAACTTTTCCAGACCTGTTCTGCATTCTGACATGCTCCAGTTACTGGGGTCCTTGTGCCTCCAGACCTATGTAATCTCCAAGCCTGAGCAATCAGCCAGCCTCTCCACTTAGTAAAAAGTGGCCCAGCCTGCTACTCTAGAACTGTGATGAGGCAACCCTGAAGCTTCAACTCAAAATTTGCACCTATCCCTAGTATAACAGAAATCACTTCTTGTATCCCATTTGTTTATCAACATAAAGTGGTCCCCAACTGAACACCAAACTCTACTTGGCTGTGCCTCACCTGAGAATTTAAATGGGGAAACTGCAAAACAAGATTCAAGTAGCCACTTAACTGGTTTATGCCAAGAAACAGCAGCCCAATACAAGTTCAGTTGCCTAGGTGTCACCCAAAACATCTCAACAGCACAAATAACCAAGATAATTTGTCTGTGTAGAAATTAACCCCCATTGTAACATATCCTGAGAATAGAATAGAAAATTAGCAAACGTACAAGACACTGATTTCAAAATTGCAATCACAAATATGTTCAAGAACAAATGACGACCTTGAAGACAAAAATAACTGAATGAAAAAACTAAACAAGACAAACATAAAATTATAATTCAATAAAGAGTAAGAATCTCTCAAGTCATCAAAGAACACAGATTTCATGACAGTCTACAATGACCAACAAAGCTATCAGTAGTAACAGAAAAAGAAAGAAATGTTTTCTATGATAAAAACAGATTTTAAGAATTTGTGTTCACAAATCTAGCTCTAAAGAGAATACTCAACATAATACTTCAGTTTGAAGAGAAGATTAAACACTCTCAAGATGGCACAAAGAATGAATAATTTATCCCAGAAGCCTAAGGATACATCTCTACAACATCAAAATAACAGGAATAAATAAACTTTGGTCAATAATAACCCTCAGTATTGTTGGTCTCAACTCCCCAGTAAAAAGTCACAGAATAACTTATTGGATTAGAAAACAGGATCTGTAGAATTGCTGTCCTAGAGAAACACACCTCAAAAACAATGGCTGACACCATCTTAAAATGAAAGGATGGAAAAGCATATTCCAAGCAAATGAAACTAAGGAACAAGTGGCTATAGCTATTCTAACATCTGACAGAACAGACTTCAAATGGAAATAAGAAAGAAGAGGCAAGGATGGTCACCTTATACCCATGTTTTTTGAAAAGATTAATGTTGACAAATTTTAAGCCATATTAACCAAAAGAAAGATGGAGGGCCCTAATTAATAAACTCAAGGACAAAAGGGCAATGGTACGACAGACCCAGAGGAAATTCAGTAAACTATAAAGACGTGTTTTTAAAAATCTCTATTTTGGGGTCTGGAGAGATGGTTCAGTGATTAAGAGCATTGACTACTCTTACAGAGGACCCTGGTTTGATTCCCAGTACCCACATGGCACCTAAAAACTATCTGTAACCCAGCACCAGGGAATGTGATGCACTCTTCTGACTTCCATGGGCATTGCATAATACGGGTGAACTTACACACATGGAGGCAATACACTCATATACATAAAATAAAAATAATTAAAAAATTAAAAATCTATATTAAATTAGAAAATTTAAAGAAATGAATAAATTTTTAATATGTACAGTCTATCAAAGTTAAATCAAAATGATATAAATAATTTAAATAAACTCATAAAAAACAATGAAATAGAGGCCATAAGTAAGAAGCTTCTAACTAAAGAGAGCCCAGGACCAGATGGATTCAGCACAGAATTCCACCAAATTTTCAAAGTGGAACTAATACCAATACTTCTGAAATTATTCAGTAAAACAGAAAATTAAGGAATACTCCCAAATTTTGCAATTAAGCCAGTGTTACTCTGACACCAAAACCAGTTAAAAACCTCACAAAAAAAGAAACTATAGGACAATATTCTGATAAACATAAATGCAAAAATCCTAAAAAAAAAAACTCGAAACCAAATACAAGAGCAGATCAGAAAGTTAATCCACCATGATCAAGTTGGCTTTATCCCAGAGATACAGAGATGGTTCAACAAACATAAATCAATAAATGTAATCCACTTCATAAGAAGATTCAAGAACAGAACCATATGATCTTCTCATTAGATGTAGAAAAAGCCTTAGACAAAGTCGAACATCATTCATCATAAAAGCTATGGAGAATCTGGGGGTACGGGGTCATACCTCAGCATAATAAAGACACTATAAAACAAGCCAACTGCAACATCAAACGCAATGGGGAAAAATGGAAAGAATTCCAATTAAAATCATGAAGAAGACAAGATGTCCACATGCCCCATGGTACTTGAGTCTTAGCTAGGGCGATAAAGTGCATACGAACGGAAGAAGTCAAAGTAATATTACCTGAACAGGATAGTATTCTACACAGGAAAAAATCCAAAGGCTCCATCTGAAAATATTTAGGGCTGATAAATACATTCAGCAAAGCGCAGGATAGAAAATTAACACCCAAATCTGTAGTCTTCCTAAATACCAGCAACAACCAACCAAGAAAGAAATAAGACAAATTATTCCATTCACAATCACTTCAAAACCTATGTGATATACTGAAATAATTCTAATCAAAGAAATTAAGGATTTAAGAAAGTTTAAGGCACTGAAGAAAGAATTTAAAGAAGATTCCCCAAGATAAAAAGACTCTCTATGCTTATTAGGATTTATATTGTGAAAATGGTCCTCCTCCCAAAACCAATCTGCAAACTCACTGGAATACCCATCAAAATTCTAACACAATTCTTCACAGAAATTATCAAAATAATTTCAAATTTCATACAGAAATATAAAAAACTATAATCACCAAAACACCCCTTAGTAATAAAAAACTGTTGGAGACATTAACCTCCTCGATCACAAATTGTACTCGAGATTGGAATAAAAACAGATTCGTCAATCAGTGGACTAGAACGGAGGACTCAGACTTAAACCCATGCATGAAGTCACCTGCACTTCGAAAAGGGATCCAGAAACACACACTGGGGAAAAGAGCATGTCTAGCACTCGGTGATGGCTGGTGAGGACAAGGAAACGGATCCCTGTTTCTCATACAGAGCTCAACTCCAAATGGACCAAGGACACCAACGTAAAACCAAACACCCTGAATCGGATGGAGAAAGTGGGGAGTGCAATGGAGCTTATAGGCAAGAGAAAGGACTTTCTGAACGGCACAGGCACACTTCAATTAAAATTTAATAAGAATATTTACATAGGACAAAACAGCACATAAAATATTGGAATATAATGTACTTTGAAAAGTGCTCTTGATTTACCATTTTATAGTGACAGAAAAATTTTGCAAAAGTTTTGAGTAAATTTTACTTTTTATGTAAGTTCAAAAGTGTATTTTTATTATTGAGGGGGCTAGAGAGATGGGTCAGTAGTTAAGAGCACTGGCTGCTCTTGCAGAAGACCTGGGTTCAAATCCCAGCACTCACATGGCAACTAAGAACAGATCCATGGGAATCTGCCATCTTCTGACCTCTGTGGGCATTCATGACACCTGTGCACTACATACATGACAGCAATACACTCACACACATAAAAATAATACATAAAATATTAAAAATACTTTGCAAATAAATTCATGAAGCTATTCAGCAGATGGTAGATATGTGTAATGTCAATGTTTGAAGTTCAGTAACTTTGCTCTCAGGGAACATATAAATCTGGAAGATGTACACCAGCAAACCCAGCAACTGTGTCACAAGATGGATTGTTAACTACTGCAGACATCCATCGCAAACATGCTGTGAGTGACAAAAGCCTGAACACTGCTCCAAAAATAAACCTGGCAATAAGAAAATAATAAAATTTAGAATATTGAATATAATCTAGGCTTGGGCAAATTATGAGAGCTATAAAACAATCTCCCATAAAAATATTTCTCCAGAATAGCTTGAAATGCTTTGTTATGAATAACACTGAGGCAAAGATGATTAAAAAGAAAGTTGTGAATCCTAGCCATTGTTCTGACTTAAGAAGAGAGGCAGTCCCTCCTTATAGAATGACTTCAAATCAGTTTTCTTGCTCATAGCCTTCTAACTTTCATCTCCCTTGACTGTTTTTAAACAGTAAAAATTCCATAAATAGATTTTCTCCCCTCTCCCCTCCCCTCTTCTTTTTCCGATAGGCCTAGTTCTGTTCCTTGTCAGTTACCCCAGGTCCTCCCAGGATTCTTGAGTCCCCTGACCTAAGTCTCAGCTCCAACACATTTGGGCACAAATAGCTTTTTTCATTCTTCGAATTGTTATTTTATAAATGCATATGCACACAATTATTGAATTTATTGCTGTAATACTGAATTTATAATAACAAATTTCATAGTATTTTTCTATCCAGGCTTCTGTTAGAGGGCTGGGTGACAGATATTTTACTTTTTGTGTATTTTCAACACTCAGAACAAGGGGATGCATATTTTAAGTGTTCAATGCACTTAAATCAGAATCTAAATCATAGTCATAATTTCCTTTAAGATTTTTACTACATTTTTCCAATGTGGATATTCTGTTGTTACATTTAATAATAATAGGTCAAAATAGTTTAAAGTTAAGATTAATTGACAGATACGAAACATGTTAAGAATGAGACCATGCTACATCAGTGTTGTGAAAGTGAAATCTGTGTTCCCGACACAGACAGCAACTTCAAAAATACAGTTATAGTATTAGGGAGACACGGCGAGCCTATCTAGCTTTTCTGTCAGCCAAAGGCTCTGTAATACTGCTCAAAATTTCATAACAACCATAATGTATTTAAATATATTTTCTTAAAAGCAAAAAATGATTTAGAATATTGTTTAGTATCAGCCGCAGTATCCAAAAGTATGTCTATACAACAGTATGAAATTAAAAATCACTAAAACTTATCTCATAAAAATAAGGTGACAATTGAGGGGAAAAATCCGAGAAAGTTGAAGACGTGTGAATGTCCATGTGCATCCCCAGCTCTGCTTGGCAGCCAAGCTTGCTCCCAGGGCACCCTCTCAGGTATCTGACAAAATTCAACACACTGGTAACAAATGTTGACCTTCTCTTGGAAGTGTAACAAGCAGGCCTTGAGGGGAAGTTTCCGGGAAGGAAGATGTGGATGGCGGCCTGCCTTACAGTGATTCTAAATTTAAATCCAGCTCTTGGATTACATTCCCTAAACTCCAGTGATAAGCATATAACGATAAACGTTTGTGATTTGTTTGTTCATTGTTTAGAAATATATGATCTTTGAGTTCTGTTTGAAAGCTGAGTAGCTTTCAAAAAATTGGATCCTTAAGTCATTAAAATCCTAAACTGAATCAAGAAGGTACAAAACTGCTGAGATCTTTATCCAAATTCTTTCAGCTCTTCCCTTCTGTGCTTGGCTATTATTACATCATCGTACTTTAGATGGTGCACTCTGCCTGACTGACCGGTCATCAGACTGTCAGTCTGCTTTCGCAAGGCAGAGAATGTGGGTCAACACCACTCCCACTGTATGAGAGTTCCACCATTTCACTGTGTGATTGCGACTTCAGTCACACAACAAAAAGTTCAGTTATGAGAGATCAGTGTGTCCCCACAAGTGTCCTAGGCACAGCAGTGATTGGTCCAGACCATAAAGGATACTTTAAAATTCAGTTGTGTTTAGGACTAGTCAGTAATGGCTTATCTCTTTTATTACGCTTGAAAAAAAAAAACATACAAAACAGAACAAAACCATAATTACTGTGCTAAGATCTTCTGGTGTTTATTTCAGTGAATTTCTCTCTAAAACTGATCTTTGAATACCCAGTTTCTCTGGTGCTTCTCTATAGTTCATTGTAACCCCTATCCTCCATTTAAGAACTATTTTATGAATTATTATTATTGGATATGTATGAGTGTATTGCCTGCATATGTGTAAGTGTGCCTGCATCCTGAAGTGGCTGTGGAGGTTCAGGAGAGGCCATTGGAGTTCCTGGAACTGAAGTTACAAATGGTTGTTAGCCACCATGTGGGTGCTGCGAATAGAACCCAGACACTACTATTAACCACTGAGCCATCTCTCCAGTCCCACGTTTTAAAACTAGTATTTGATGAAGCATGTTTCTGAGTGGGGGCCAGGGACCAAGACTACCACAACCAGAACATTAGTTTTGACAACTGACACTGCTGTGAAGTTAGTGGATTCGTTAATTGATCCCCCCCCCCAGCATTGGTAAAATGGGATGATAGGAACTTTAGCTCTTCAGAGTAGAGTGATGGTGAATAGTATTTATGATAGATCTCTCAGAACAAATCCTGATAGAATGAAGATTTGTCTGCTATCACTGTTATGATTATTATTATTACTTGCTATCACTGTTATGATTATTATTATTACTACTGCTGTTCTTTGGCTAATATTTGGGAGTCTATGTTTTAATTATAGTTCTAGATTTCAGAGGTTTTACTCCAAAATGTACTTTCTTCTATAAATTTCTAATTAACTTATACTTTTATTTTCTACATTTGCTCCTAGATTTTATAAGACAATATCTTCCAGAAGGTGAATGATTCCCACCTCATTTAAATCTTTCATTTTCATTGTATTTGTTGTTGTCAAAACATGTAGCCTATCAACTACTATTTGAAACAAATTTGTTTATTTTATTGTGATCCATTAGATGCTATGGGATTCTTTAGTTATTTCATTAATGTAAAGAAATAGATCCAGGCAAGCATTTGACTTTGGAATATATTTAACCTTTTAAACTGTGACTGATATCTTCAAATCCACTATAACTATTTTTGTCAATGAGATTTGTAAAAGTTAAGAAACTGATGGTTTGAAATCCACTGACTACAATTGCTAGTCGACAAAAATCTCCCTTGAAAACTTGTTTCTTACCCTTTTTGCTGTCTGGCTCATTATCCAAACACATAGCCTCTTTCATTTTCCTAAAGATGTAAAAATTTGAACCATTATGCATTGTTTATTTATTCTTAAAGTCTTTCACAGATTCTACTGTGCTACAAATACTTCTATTTTTTGTTGTTTATGGTTGCTTGAAAATCTTTTGTTAGTCTCTTATTTCAAACCACTCATTGCTTTATTTTATTTTATTTTTTGTCAACAGCATATGTGTGCATTTTGCTTTCATCAATTCTAACAATTATCCGTCTCTAATCGGCAAATTCTGCCTCTTCACAGAGAGTGTAAAATGATGTAATTGTTTTTATTACTTGCATTTTGTTTTATGTTGTTTGTTTCATTTTGCCCTTGCTTTGTTCCTCTTAATTGTGCTCACTTTCGCACAGGCTTCGCCTTGCTAGTGAAGTCCTGTTCTGCTTTTCAATGTGATAACATTTGTCTCCTGATGCTCAACTCTCTTGATTTAATATATTTGTTCTTTTTAATAGTGATCCTAGACAATGGCACATCTCTGTCATAATCCCAAATATCGGTTTGGAAAGCGTTAACTTCATCATGTCTACCGTTGTCTCTTGCTCTGTTCTGGGCCCTGCTGTGTAGTGGAGCTCTTCGGCTCTTAGCTTGTTCACCGAGGAAAGGCCATGGGAGCCAGGGCAGCTCTTGTCAGAAGCTCTTCCAGAGCAGTTTCAGTGACTTTTCTCTTCCTGTTGATTTGAGCCTCTCTGCCATGTTCCCAGCAATCACTGTGACTAACAAGAGACACAATCTCAGTGATCGTGCTTTTGCTGTAACTATGCTCACGCTTTTTGTTCTGCAAGTGTGGGCTCACTGAGTCTTGAGAAGTTCTGAAAGATACCATTGTCTGAACATAAATATTGCGTGCACTCTTCCTGAGGAGACATGAGCAAACTTCTGCTGGCCCAGCTAGAGCTCCAACAGCAGGCCAAGGGGAAGTGTCCACCTAGTCTAACTTGGTAAAATATAAGGTGGCCGGACAGTGAGGTCACAAGTTAAGCCTCCAGAGATAGGGAGCCAAGTGAGAATCTACCAGTGGTGTGGAGTACCCAAGGCTTCACACATCATATAGGGACGTCATTATTCAAATACAGTTTAAAATAATAATTATGGGTTAAATTGAATATTCCCTTAATATTCTAGATTCTTATCCCAATTCTTCGAATTTAGTACCTACTTTTCTACTTATCATCACTATACTGACTTTTCCTACATTTATTTTCTAACAGTAGTCACTATCCGCTTTTTTAAAAACTTCCAAAATAAAATCTGAAAAATGATAATACATTTAATAACAACTATAATTTGCTTTTCTAAACATGGGGGCGAATGACTTAGCATTTTCTCGTATCTAAGTCATGCTGCATGTCTACATGTATGCTCTTAGATGATTTGTACTGTTTAACTAGGACCTCTGTCTTTTGAATATTTATAAAAGTTCTTATACTTGAAACTAATAACTGTAATGTAAATCTAAAATTATTTTTCATACTCTGTGATTCAGAACATTGTGAGAGAGGAAAGAATTGTCATTAGCTAATTGGAAAGAAGAGGGATGATGATTACTTTCAAGTAGATTAGACTGAAAGAGACATTTTAAAACCACAATACTGCATTTTTGTATATATTTTACTGAAAAAAATTGTTTTTTGATATCATACACATAAATAATGCGTTTTAATTGCTCTCACCCACATCCTCTCTTATGTCCCCCCACACCTTTCAACCCTCCTTTCTCCCTACCAGCCTCTTTCCCATAGTTAAAATTTTTAATTTGTTTAATTTGTTTGTTCACTTTAACCAGGGTCATCTGTGTGATCACAGGATTGGAGCTATGCCTCGGGGTCTCAGGCTGTCATCACTGGGTACACAACTAAAGGGAATTGTTCAAAAAATGGCATTTTAGGTGTCCATGTAGGTGTTTCCAGAGATACTTAATTGACGAGAGAAGATTCCCTGAATTCCAGAGTCGCATCCCATGGGATAGGACCCTGAACTAATTAAAAAGAGAAACAGGCATCACCTTGGATAGCTTCCTGGAGTGACTACAATCAGGGTGAGTTTCCCCCCAAATGGCTTCCAGACAGGGAGAGAAAATAAATTAATCATTTAATTTTGGGATTAGAACAATGGTGGGCTTGCCTTTCTTAGCTGCAGATATGCACTGCAGTGTTGAGGTAGGCCAAGAATTGAAGTCTTACATCTGAGTGGCATTCTTTTGTTAAGAACGAAATCATTAGTGTTTATATTTACTTAAACCTAATGTCTGGGAAGTATGATTCCTTGTACTCTTAAAAAAGTATACTAATCACTTTAATTATTTGCTTGTACTTTCCTTTTGGGTGTTTCATATTATACAGTTTGGCCCAAATAAACCAATTTAATTTTACTCATAACGTCAGTTGAGCATCTGTTCCTCACAGGGGTCACATGGGCTTGAGAGGAGGCCCTGGCTCCATAGGCCTTTTTTTTATGAGTTCGACCTGTGTGAAGATAAGTCAGAAGGTCTTACTAGAACATGGCTTCACTTGGAAGCATTCAAGAAAATGTTTTCCTGTGCTGGCCCTCTTCTTTGCAGACTAAACACTGGTTTGAGTCCTTCTAGTGGGGTCTCCATGACCTCCCTGAACAGGAGGACAGGTGATACATCACAGTTATAGGACATTTCGAGAGATGCCCCATATTCCCCTGGAACTTAGTTGACCTTGGAGGGCAAGAGACAAAAAAATTGTCCCTTTTTATTCCTCTGACCAGATTAGTAAAGGCCTTTAAATATGGTTGTTAAACACCCAAGAAGATTAGTTCCACCAATCTGGTAATTTTAATTACCATATGTTATGCAGCTAAAGCTTGGACAAAAGCCAAACATTTTTTAATAAGCCTTTCATTCCTTAAAGTATTTGACTGAACTCTTACTTTAGAAATTTTAAGACTATATATACATTATTTATCTAATGTTTTCTATATTATAACATAAAAACTCAGATTTTTAATGACTTGTATAGACTTTCTTATTTTTATTTTTTATTCTGGAAATATCTAGTTATTATGGTCCTATATATAAACCTTTCTTTATATATATTTTCACCATCTCATTTTCTTTTCTTAAGATCATGAGACATAATAACATTAAGAATATTCTCTTCCTGGGTGTACTAAGCAATATTTATTCCTTTTCTAAGGTTCTAGTATCAAACCAATGTTTGATCATATTAAAGTTCATCCTGGGGAATGAATGACTTTACTTATACAGATGGGTGAGGTATTACTAACAGGTATATAGGTGACCTGAGAGTAGATGCACTGTAAAGTCTTTACCTAGCATGGATGTTGACTTTTTTATAACCTTATGGGTCAAGACCTTTCTTTTATCCTTCCTCAAATTTCCTTTCCAAATGCTGGAGACCATTTGTGATTAGGGCAATATTGCATATAGCTGGCTGGGAAGAGTAGCCTGCTTCCTTTTTCTTCAGTGGAAGAATAAAATCGTTAACAAACCCAACTGTGATGAACTTCTATAAGTGGGAACAGCTGAAGTTATAAGGATGGCAGTCACTTGACTCAGAAGAGTCCTGTGCAGCATCATCTTAATAAAAGAACATAGAATGTAAATTATACACATAAGATAATGTACAGTGTACTTTATAAGTTCCTAGTAAAACCTTATAGAAAACATAAAACCTGTTAAAATCCTTTTTACTTTATCTATTTTAGAGAGTGGTCAACCAAGACCTTGCTTTAGGTCTTGAGGGAATGTAAACATTAGGTAGAAAGAAGCAACTGGTACATAGTAATGCATTATCAAATTGAAATTTAGAACCTGCAGCATAATCACTAACTGAGGAATTTTAGACAGAGGGTCCTGTCTATCTTTTCCAAGGATTGTGAATTATTCCCTTTACTATACTTTTGATTGGTTTCTGTTAGTGACCTTTTTCATTGTTGTGAAAAAATAGAGAATTTCATGGGTTACTTTTGTTACAGATATTTTATATAAGATGAACAATAATAACCTTTGTTGAAATTAGTTTATCCCTTAGTTATTCTCAATGGCAAAATGGAATTACTCAGATTGTTTTGTTATCCTTTTCTTCTTGTCACAGTGTCAGGGGGCCAGCCTGAAAGTGGACAAAATTCTTAAAGAACATCTTGAGATATCAGACTTGTGTCTGAAGTTGGAGGGCCAATCCCATCTCCAGAGTCAGCTTCTCAGTGAGCTCAAACAGCACATGATAATTTACCAATATCATTTACACCAAGAGACATTTGTTTCTCTTTAGGATTTAACTCAGCGGTTTACATTGCACAGGAGTGCTGTTTAGTTTAGTCACTACTAGTAGAAATGAAAACATCTGTCCTTCTTATAACTTGTATACATTTACCTAGGCAGGCAAGTCTTCTCATCTGCTGAGTACTTTACCTAGGACAGTGTTTGATTAATTAAAACAGAACATTTACTATTAAGAGATTACTTTACTTAATATTTTTGAATTTATGAAGCCATAGGTACTTAGTGAGCACTCAAGATCAAGCAGGACTAGGCTGACAGAAGTTTCTGCCTTTGCTATCTTCAGACCTCAGAGTCTCTCTGGCTGTACTTGATGTGACCGGAGGCTTGGAAACTTATACCCATAATTAATTAGCTTGCCTATTCATGTCGATGAGAACTTGAAAGATTTTAATAAGTATTCTTTAAATGTTTTAACACTATTTTTCAAAGTTATGACTTATTTGTATAAACTTTTTTCTTAACTAAACAGGAGGCAAGATTATTAGCTCACAGGGTAGTTTCTTTTAAAGAGGGCTTTCAGTCTGTCTGAATTAGAAAAAACATATTATAATTTACCATACTAAATACTCACAATAAAAAACAGTGATCCCTAAAAGAACCTGGAAAGAGTTGATATGAAACCATATAAAGATGGTAAAATCCAAACTAATTTCCTTTAAAAATGATAAAGATGTTATATAAGCAAATATTAGAATTTAAAATATTTCCCTGTAAAAACCAGTAAATGCATAAGACAATGTAAAAATAGTAATTTTAAAAACCAGTAAATACCATAACAAAAGTTAGATTTTTAAAATAATTTTCATTAGAAACAGATCAAAATTATATTAATATGCTGATATTATCTTCCTAATTTGACATAATAATGTATTAACCTTGTTACAAAGACCATGTGAGAATCTCTTGCTTTTCTATGATCCCATCTTGAATCAAGAAAGGAAAAACCAGCAAAAACATAAACTGCAAAAGGATTAGGACATATGATTAAATGTCTGTGGTCCAGGGAATTCCCAGATTATCATGATCTCCTAGAGTTCTGTAGAACCAGTAAATTCCTGAGTGTGGTCATTTTGAATTATGCTATTTGGTTGAATTAAGATGGTGGCAAGGTCAAGCAAGTCAACACCATTTTGAAAATTTTTGTCCAAGGGGCAGCCAAGTAATGTGACTGTTCTCATATTGATGAAATTACATGCATAAGATATTGAGACCAGACCACAAGGTTGCCTCTGTCCTAGTAATATCACCAGGCATGATGGTGAACAGCATGTGGTATGTAATAGAAACCCCTTTTTTATTTTTAAAAGGCAACCAGTTAAATGTTATATACAGCATGGTGTGTGACTCTCCTGTTTATGAAAACGTAAGATGCTTAGATCTAGTTAGAAAGGCAGCTGTCTTGGGACTAGGGTGACTGAGGTCCAAAGTTCAGGCCTCTAACTGTTCTTTTCCATACTTGTGTAGGGACCATGGTGGAGAAAAAGCCGAAGGAACGAAATGGCTTTTAACCCCCCTTTTTTTTCTTTACTCTTAGAGGCAAGGTACTTACAGTTTTAATGTGCTCTGAGGCATAACAAGCTAGATAATGGAGCTCACTCCCTCACTTGCCTAAGCAGCTTGGTGGAGCTGCATTGCCCATGATAGAAAAGGAAAAGAGGAGAGAAATGTGTAATACAGGAAGAACATTCCCGGGGCTGTGGAAAGTTCCCAGGGGATTCAGTCCAGTATACACACACAAGCCTCACCACAAGTTTAAGAGACCATGGACCACTCTAAGAGTTTTTAACTGGTCCTTGTGTTACTGGGCTTTCGATCAGAGAGAGTTAGATAGAAGGTAGTTGCTGACACTCAGTCATGCAGTCAGGGTCCAGTCAGAGGACATGCGGCCTTTGGCTAACACCAGGGAGTAGCCCTGGTCAGAAAGCTTCAGTTAACCCATGACATAACCGGTCCCTCAGGAGGGCTCAGACAGAAGGAAAAAGAAGGAAGTTAGAAAGAAAGGTTGCCAGTCCTCAGAGTGGGATGGCAGGGTAGAAGCCGATGTCCCTTGTGGGGCACTCACCTTCTCCAGTGCATCCTGGAGTGTCCCATGTTCAATCACTGTTGTTGGTCTCTATCCACCCATGTTGGGTTCCAGTTGTGGGTGGGTCTCCATCTCCAGCACAGCTGTTGTGCTCCAGCCATCCCAGAGAATGGAAGACAATTGAACAGGTCCTCAGGTGGCTCAGAGTGCAGTGGGAGAGATTCCCAGGAGACTGCATCAGTGAGCAGTTCAGTTATTGAAACCAAGGTAGGGGTTTCTATAGGGAAGCCTTTCTGGCTATTACAGAAGGTGGGAAAGTTAAAGGTGGGGTCTTTAGATAAAGGCTGAAATTAGGAACAAGGAAATGAAACATAAAAACCTGGTTCTGGTCTGGGGTGATCTTTTGGGGGGATGGAAGATGAAGCAACTGCTGAGGCCTGCAGTGGCTTCCTGGGACCTAGGTTATCGCATCAGGCAGAGCAGGCCAGACTCCCACAGTCCCTTCAGGGTATCCGGGGTTGCTTGGCTTGCTCAATACCTTTTGCAATAGACCCAGACCGCCCTACACACACAAACAGCAACAGAAACAAACAAACAAAAAATACAAAAAGAATGTAGATATGAGGAAGTTCCAACCCCATCAAAGGAAACCGTGGCAAGAGAAGGCAGCTGGGAGGGCAGAGACAGTCTCTTGCAAGGATGGGATGCTTGTTAGGTTAACCAGGCTGCAGTGGATGGACCTACACTGAAGGACACTGAGGACACAGATGAGACTCTATATATTAGGCTATATTAAACTGGGCAGGCTTCAATATGTGAAGGTGTGAATAAGGGAGAAGATTTAGATAGCATTTAATTGTGAAAAAGAAAAATTTATAAAAAATAAGAAATTCAATGCTAGTTGATATTGATATTCTACATTGTTTGATAACCTCTGACAGTTTAGCAATTTTTAATTATAGTTTGTTTTGTGCTATGGTTCTGTGTGCTTATTCAACTACTTAATAGTGTCCAATACATTCTCAACTTACATGTAGAGAAGAGCAGTAAAGTTTGAGAGATAATTCTTTCCTTTTAAAAATTATGCCCATTTTTATAATGTATCTCACTTGATGATTAGATTCTTTAAAAACTCTTATCAGAACTGATTCTGCTCTCTTCAATGCAGACAGATATGCATTTCTTCGTAGTTGCAGAACCTTGCAGATTTTCAGTGCGGCTGAAGAAAAGAAGCTCTACTCTTCTCCAAATGTAGGCAAAGCCTGCTTCCTCACATCACTGCAGTGTTCCCATGGCCACATTAATCACATTTTCCTCAAAGGACTTTTGGGACATCATTTGTGTCTCAATCTTGACAGTAAAAAGGGAATAATGAATGAAGTCAAAATAACAGATACAAATACTGCATGCAAATTAATAGACCTCCAAATCTACTAACCAAAAATAGGAGTACTGATTGTTAGGCAAACTGAACATTTCTGAACCAGATGCAATGCACAGAAAGAAACAGACTTTCAGACAACATATGAGACTTGAATGTGAGTTGCCACCCAAAGGACCAAACAAACATTTTTAGAGTATGATATACAATCAGGAAACCAACCAGCACAAATTTGTGTTTTCATATAGAGCAACAGTTTAAACCCTTTGCATTTATACATGGATATGGGAAAATATGAAGTCAAATGACAGTGAGTGCCAGCGACTGTCTATGAATAGACAGACCTGGAAGGGTTTTAAGGATCTAGTGTACTTTCCTTTTAATGAGAAACATCAATATGTTTGCATTTTCTCAACAATGCAATGCATTCAGTCATTTTGAACTCCAATCCTTATTTTATTTCTCTTCCTTCTGAGTGCTGGGACTAAAGGCATGTATCACCACACCTGAGTAGCAAAAGTTGTACGTTTGTATTTCCATTTCATTCTTAAGTGCATTCAGGCATTCTGTCCATCCCACCTGGAATTTGCCTGTCTTCCTGTCTTACTGTGTGAACATGTTGATTCACACAGCCCATCTTAGAATAGAAAGTCTTGCTCCTTTCTCCCCAGTCCCCACATCAGATGTCTACCATTCCTCACCCTGGAGTCCCTGGCTCACATCAAGGAGGAAAGTGTAGTTGTTTTATGATGTTGTAATAGATGACCACAAACTTAGTAGCAGAGGGAACATGCATTAATTCCTTCACACTTCCAGACTAAAGTCTCACCAGCCTGAAACCAAAGTGCAGCTGCATTCTCACTGGAGCCTGTAGGGGAGATGTGTTTATTAGCTGGTTACTGTGGCATCTGCTTCTAGAACATTTTAGCAATTGTGTCAGTTAGGCCTTTGCCTCTACTTCAGCCCGAAGCTCTCCTCCCTGCCTGCTCTGGGTCTCTTCAGGAAGGGTCTCTGTGACTGTCCTGCCATGTAAGATAACTTATTCAAGGGCTTCAGGGGTCAGGAAGTGGGCCTCTTTTGGAACAATTATTGCACCTAATAAACAGAGCTAGACATGCAGAAAAGGCATCTAATTAAAAGACTGTATCAACAGCTTACAGCTTCATGCACAGACGTATTTCTGCCCTTTGGAAAGGCTTAATAATGTGAATTTTGAAATGCTGCTCCTGCCTGGTTCAAAGTCTTCTGTATGTTTTTCAGGTTTTGGATTATTTTTGTTGTTTTCTCAACACATAACATTTGATTAGAATTAGAGGAAAGAGACATCAACTTTAATGAAAAATATAGAATAAAAATTACCTGGAAACACTTCGAAGATTAAGAATATTATATTTTACAGTGGAGGTCTTGGGAAACCTTGGATAAGAAACAGGGAAAATATTCAGCTTTCATATATTTTATTATAGTTTTTCCCTGAGGTGATAATGTCCCTTCTGTTTTGAAAGACATGTCTTTTATTGAATAGTGATATTTTTCCTCCTGCACTGAAAGCTTAGATATTTTGTGGAAGATACCACCATGCCCATCTTTTTAGCCAAGATTCTTGCAAAAGTTGATGGTACTGAACACAGTTTAATTTGCTGATTTCTCCATTCTTATACTAGAAAAAGGTAGGCCCTTATCAGTCTCTAAAGAGACTGAGTTTTACATTTCAATCTAATTCTGTCTTGTTCTGTCCATAGAGAGTTATGGTTTGGGATGACAGATATAAATTACTCTCTCTGGCAAGTACATACAATTGCTTACTTTACATTGTCCAGATACATGGTTTTTCTGCGTATCTCTGCATAAAAATGATAGCAGAGGTAAGCACATGGACACTTCTTTATGACAATTTCCAATAACATTCCTACTCAGTAAAAACTGAGTATCTCATGCCTCTGTGCAGTCCAGCTTCAAGGCAATTACATGGAATGCAGATTCTTAATTCTGTCTGTCCATAATTGTGGAAACTGGGAGAAATGGAAGTAAAAATGCTTCCACAAATTGAGTAAGTTTCTAGTAAATGAAGAATATTAATTTGCACCTACACCATCTGTTTTCAGGTCCAAACTAAGTTGGCCACACAAATTCCCCTTTATTAATGGCCACTCTTGGGGCATCACAGTAGCATACCACCATAGTCCCAAATCTCAAGATCTGCAGTAATCACTTTCCAAAATAGAAGCCATAAAATGCAGCTCATGGGGCCCCTGGGAGACAACACAACAGTTCAAAGCCTAGAGTCTTTGAGCCTTTGAGTCTTTGCCAAGGTAGCGATGATTCTAGTCTGCCTGGGGACTCAAAGCTAAGTGATCAGAGGTGAAGGAAAGCATTCCCTGCCGCTTCCTCCCGGAAAGAGCCCCATGCCAGGAGCGCTGGGGGACTCCTGGGCACACCTACAGTGTGCGATGGTTGTGCTGATATCGATTTCATACTTTTCCAAAACTCCAGTGTCATCTTACAAATTCCAGTTTATACGCCTTGACCTAAGGGGAAAAGGGGGCCAACGAGCTCCATCCTGCAGGTGTGGACACGTCACAATGCATCCTAAGAGAGCAGCCTTTGCCTCATCTTATCCTACATAAGAAATTAAGAATCAGCCATATTCTTTTATTTCTTTGTACTTGAAGTATATTGATTTCTCAATCTATAAATTCCTAGAGATGGGGTGATGAGGTGGCCCAGGTGCTTTCCACCAAGCCTAATGGCCTGAGTTGGGTTCCCAGGACCCACATCATAGGAAGTGAAAAACAACTCCATAGGCTTTCCTCTGACCTCCATGACCTCCACTCTTCTGCCTGTAGAATCAGTCAAACACACACACACATACACACACACACACACACATTCACACACACACACACACGCACACAAATAACGAAATAGACAGTTAAATGTAAAAATAATTCCAGGAGTCGGGAATTGATTCCAGCCCATCTAGCTCTCCACCATGGGTGGAATGGTACTGATAGGGAACTACACCTGGCTCACAGGGAAAGCACAGCTTCCTGACAGTTTGATTATGCACATTTCCTAATCACAGTCCAGCCTCAGTGAGTTGCACCTTCTCTGACAAGTTCAGTAGAATCCAGTTCAACCAGTGGTTATTGGTCATAAGGGAAGTTGAGCGTTGTCTGTGCAATCAAGACCTGGGTCATCGTTTTATGAGCTGGCCAGCATCTGCACAGTTACACAATTTTTTTTCTAGTAACAATGCAAAAACAACATAACCAAAAGAAAGCGAGAGAATCAGTATCTTAAGTGAGGTTACACAGGACCCGAACCTTATGGTCTCACACAGATCTTCTCCAGGCTCTTCAGCATTGTGCAAGGGCAGTGTCCTGTATGGCCAGGTTTGGGATCAGGTTAGGCTGACATTAGACAGTGTAGAGAAGAGACAAGTGAATGCTGGAACTGAAAAAACAGTGTGAGGAAGAACCATGGGCTTCCATGGCTGGATCGAGACACTTGTGACAAAAGAGAGGAAACAGTAGAGTGACCGGTGTGAGGAAGACGAGAGACCATAGCTGTGTGCACTGGATGTTTCAGCTGTCAGCTTGACGCGACACACCTGGGCGGACAGAGCCTCAGGTGAGGGATTTCCTCCACTGGACTGGCCAGTGGCCGTGTCTGAGAAGCATTTTCTTGATTTTTGAGTAGTGTGGGCACCCTGGGCAAGTAGTCCTGTATGGTATAAGGAACCCTGGGAGCAGGCCAGTTAGCAGCATTCCTCAGTGGTCTGTGCTCCACGCTCCTGCCCTGCCTTCCTGTCTTGGCTTCTCTTGATGATAGACTGTGCTGTGAGCCGGACAGACCTTTTCTTCCACAAGTTGGTTTTGTTCAGAATGTTTGCCACAGCAATACAAAATGCACTAATACACTGAGAACAGATTCCTAGGGCTACTGAGTGATGCAGACTGACAGCTCTGTTGGGGCTGCAGGTAATGAGCCTGGAGTCTCTTTTGGCAGAAGTGGGTTTCAGGCACTCCCCTGTACCTTACAGAGTACTAAAATTTAGACTGCAGTGAGAGAAAGTCACAAAATCACAGAAATCCTCCCATTTTACTTTCACATCAGAGGACCAGTTTCCACAATTCAGTGGTACATTTCAGTCCCAGATTCTGAACATGTTAAAGCTCCACCACGTGACTTGTATAGAGGAGGAAGTACCTCATGTTCAAGGTACATATGTCCAACAAATGAAATTTAAATCTACAATGACCATAACAAAGAGGAAAGTCACATTTTTGTTTTTTTGGCAAAACTAAGAAACAAGTTTCAGAATCATTGCCTGACCCGCTGTTTTCATATGCCCTAAGTGGCTCTAACTACACTTCATTGAAACAGGTCAGAATGGGAATATAAATGCTTCCGTTTTTAAAATTAGAATGATACGAATATCAGATCATGAGCACATGTGTTGCATGGATGTGCATTCCAACAAACTTGCTGACATTCTGCAAGGAGAGGAGCTGGGAGGGTCACCTATTCCTTCCAACCAACCAGGGGCCTGAGTTTTAGGTGGGGGAGGGACTAAGGGTGTGAGCAGAGGAAGCTGGGTGAGACTGTCCCCATCACTCTCTCAAGCAGTTGCCAGGAGATCACAGCGTCCCTGTGGAGATGTAGAATTCGATGTACAGCCTCATTAGGGAGCCCTTCCCCCATTCCTGTAAGTCAGCCCCTTGCCCATTGCTCTGTAAGCAAACCCAAATAAAGTGGTTTCCCAAACTGTAGTTTGATGAAGTTATACCTAGATGTGTTGTTAGGAACCTAGAGAGAAGGAGGGACTGGATGTGGCTCAAGCCTCCCAGAAAGAATCTGAGCAACATGCTGTCCTCTCTCTGGAAAGTAGGTAAGTAGGATGTAGACATGTACCTTAAAACCTGTCCGCTCACGTGCTGCACGCCTTCAGCCAGGTGAGGTGGGTCACCAAGCAGACACAAGGCTTCCCTAGGATCTTTCTCAAGTGTGATTAGCAGGGAGTGTTAAGTGAACCCAACTTTCTGTACAGCCCCCATTACCTCTGAAGGCTATTGTGGATGATGTAATGTAGTGAGCTTCTTTCAGGACCTCTGTTTCATCACAAAATCAAGTGAATTTTCCATGCAGTGGCTGGAGTATGGTGCACATTAGAAGTGATTAGCTGTATTCATGAATCTATAATGACACCTGCAAATGAAGAGGAACTCTATAGAAATAGGAAGCATTTCCAAAGCCATGAATATGCATGAGTGTGCGAAGCCAGAAATATCATAATAAAAATAGTTTGAAGTATTCAGGATACAGCAGAAACTGCTTTTATTTTCCAGATGTTGGAACATGGCCATTTTGACAAAAACAGATAGAAATCCCGAAGTTCAATATTTGGAAGTTACCATTCATTATGCTCATTTCAGAAAGTCTTGTATTATTTGTGTTGGAGAAACATAGCTGCCTTTCAGAGGGGTTGGGAGAGAAAGGAAGTATCAGTACCTGTTCAGCTTCCAGCCCTGAGATGGAGGGAAAAACAGAAAGGAGGAGGAAAGAGAGGAGGGAGGGGGAGGAAAAAGAAGGGAGGGAGAAAGAGGGGAAGGAGAAAGGAAAGAAGGGTGAAAGGAGAGAGAAGGCAGCGAGGGGGGAGGAAGCAAGGATGAAGATAGAACGGGTTATGTGTGGGCGACGTCTAGACATCACTCATAGTTCAAGCTTATTAATACTTTTGTACTTTAGGATGATGAAGGAAATATACCTACAAGCTGGTTTAAAATAATCAGTAAAATCTCCATTAGTCTCTCATCCTTAAAAACCATGAGCTGCAGATCTGTCTTCAGGGAAATCATCAATAGATAGAATGAGATATTTCATAGTGTCATTTCAACATTGAGACCAGAGTTAGACATAGGCAGGCAACCCCATGATTCACTCTGAGGACAGGCAGTGTGGACAGCTGAAGGCCAGCTGCACTTGTGCAGTTTCCACGCTCCATTCGTAAGATTGCCTCACACCTCCATTACTTCCTGAGTAACAGTGACCAAGAATTAGGGTGTGTAAAGAGGAGGCTATTCAGAAACAAGCAGGAACTTCGGTAAGAACACAGGGGCATCTGGTAGTTGATTTTCTTTTTGTTAATTGTATAGGTTTCTTCTCTCTAGGTTTAGGGCTCAAACGACCAGCATCTTTGTGTGTCATCCATCCATGTCCTGGATACATGTTAGTGCTTCACAACTCTGGGGCGGAACAGAAGCACTAGTGGTTGAGATGCAGCCAGCTTTCTGGGACATGGAATACGACAATAAATAGATGCCAGAGGGGAGGTCCTCGCTGGGTTTCATTAAAGTCTATACTTTGCTGGTTGGTCAAGGCTTCAGGTTCTCTCTTTTGAGTTTGTATTGGAGAACCAGATGCCTCTAGTCTGGCTATGCTAGAGTTCTATCAGAGGCAAGGTTATGTGAGATCAGATGCTCCCAGGTTCTCTCTTAAGATCTGGGTCCCTCTAGCCAGCAGACAGCACAGCTCAGGAAAATTGCTAGGAAGAGGCTGAATTCAGTCTTTCTTAGGCAGTCTGTAAAGGTCTGGGCCCCAGTGAAGAAGGCTGCTCACAGAAACCAAAGTAGGTTGGGGGATGGGACAGTCAAGGTAGATAGGTGGTCACAAGAATGAAAATGCAAGTTGGGGGAGGGGACAGACTGTGAAAGCTCTAACAAACTGGACTGAAACATTAAGCTGGTCTGAGTATATGGTTCAGGACACAGTGGGTGGGTCTGACCTAAGAGATTAGTCTGGTATCTGGGGTTCTTGGAGCAGGCCTAGGCTAGAAGACTGAGGCTAGAAGAGGAACAACTCTGTAATCTTTGTGCATCTGTATGGTTATGTCTTTCCTCAGTTCAGGGAAGTTACCTTCTAGAACCCTGTTGAAGGTCTGGTCAATGTCTTGGACCTGAGAGTCTTACCCTTCCTCTGTGACAATGATGTGTAAATTTGTCCTTGTCCCCGCCCCATACTTCCTCCATAGTCCATTGTTGGTCTTTACATTTTTTCAGAGGTTTTGCTTCAGTGCTCCAGTTCTTCAGCTTTTCTGTTCAGTGTTAATATTCTCTTTTCCATTCAATTTGTTCTTCTGGTTCTGCTTTTTCTTTACATTTCAAATTGATTTATTGAGTTTTTCATTTCAATGTTCATCTATAAGAATGCCCGATATTAATAATCCTACCATTTTAAACATTATTCAAATTGCAAATATTGTGAACTCTTCTATAATTCAAGGCAATTTTCTATTTTCTTTCCTTTTATTTTTTATAAAGAAAATTGTTCTATTTTATGCACTGTAGAAAGAAACGTGTCACAAATTTCCTGCTATTAGTGGCTTTCTAAAACCTTGGTGCAAGTCTCCATTGCTTCCTTATTCTTGAGGTCTGCGAACCTGAAATTCCAGCACCCAGCAGAGGCTGCTGCAAGGTTCTGCTGTCAGCTTGAGTAGTAGTCTGGGGCTCACCCAACACAAACATAGGTCTAGTGGCCCTCATTTTTCTTAGGTGGTGAAAGTGGAAAAACATTTCACTTGGCAGCTGGTTTCAAGTGGGGAACCCTATTAGCTGACTTTGCAGTTCCTTCTTTCTCTCCTTTGAAGTGAATCTGCATTTCTGCTGGAGCCTTTGGTGGGTGGTCTCTCACACTCAGGGATCTTCTCCTCTGTGACAGTCTCAAAATAAGAGTAATCCCCTCAACAACCTTGTTCTCTCTTCATCTCCTCTGCAACAGTGCAGTCACTCATGTTCCTGTTCTTGCCAAACTGTCAAACTTTACGCTTTTTTTCTCCACTTGCTATCTTCCTTGTGCTGTAGACCTGGAAAAGACCTGTGTGCAAAAGCAACCACACCACCTAAGTGCTCTTGTCTTGGATATTTCCTCCACCACATATTTTGCCTATTTTTGTTGAATTCAGCTTCACTCAGGTTCTCAGGTCCTGAGCAGAAGAGCCACCTCCTCTGAAGGCTAGCTCTCATAGCTCTGGAGAGCACTATGCAAGCAGTCAAGGCAGAACAATCTATGGCCCAATACCAGCTTCATGACCAACCACATCAGTGATTGGACAGCATGTGACACTGGTGCAGTAGTGGCACTTTTAGTTTGGGACCAATCAATGGCTACTAATTGGTCTTAGAGCCCACTCAATGGGAGGAAACTCATGTGGTACTGTAATCATAGCCAGATACACATGGCTGAAGAGGTCGTAGGTCTTAGAGAGATCCCAAGGTTGTCACATCTCTAGACTAATGTAACTTCTTACTAAGTGCAAAATATGTACCTATATTTACAGTCAAGCATCCCAGTTCACCACTCATCAAAGAAGCTTCTTTTGCACCAGATGGAGCCTAATACGGAGTACCACAGCTGGTCACACACAGAGCATCTAAATTGATAATGGTCATGTCATAGATCTACATTGATCATGAAGCACCTGGTTAGTAGGAGCATCCTGTCATCTAAACTACATTACAGTTCATTCTACTCATCTGGAATGTGTGTTTATTTTAAATGAGATATTTGTTCTAGACTGACCTTTGTTCTTACCATAGTTCATTCCCATGTGTAAATTTATGTGTAAAACTAAATAATCACATCATCCTTAAATCTTCTTCATAAGTATCACCCAAATCATGCCTTCCCATTTACAACTTTTAACATAATTTTTCCTCAGTCAATATTTTTGAGCATTTTCAGTGCACATTTAAATCTTTGAAAATAATCTGTATGTATCAGTTTAACATTCAACATTGTTAAGAAAGTAGTTTTACAACAAATATTTTAGGTCATAATTGTCAATAAAAAAAAAGATTTATCTAAGTTTGGAGAGTGAAACTACGGATTAGTTTGAGTGAGACAATTCTCTCCAACCTGAATCTGGGGACTTGACTTCGGTCCCATGTCCAATAACACTGTCTGGTTTCTGGAAACATCCGAATATATATATATATATATATATATATATAGATAGATAGATAGATAGATAGATAGATAGATAGATATAGATAGATATATAGATAGATAGATAGATATCTCTCTCTATATATATATATATTCACATATATTTTGATAAATAGGGAAATATAGAGAAATGTAATGTTTTTTTGCTGACTAAATTATGATTAGATTCAATAACCAATATATAAATAAACTGTGAAAATCTCTCATGTATAAATTTGATATTTTATACAACATGTTCCTAGGCAACATCTCATATTAGGAACATGTTATGTCACAAAATTTTCTAGTGTTATTTTTTCCTCTATTTGTTTTTTCTTTATTAAAACATTGTGTATTTCATAAAGAACATCTCAGTCAATCTAAATCATCTTCATAGCCGCATCCTCACTGGCGCCCTCTCACAGGCCCTCCCATGGAATTCATACATTTGTCATTTGTGCTTAGACCTATTGAGTCAGGTCAGTATCCCCAGATGTTCCTCAGTCCAAGTTCAGTCAGTCAACCAGTGTACTTCACTTTAAGATTAGCTCCTCCTCACCCAAAAGTAATCAGCTGCCAATATTTCTTCAGCAAAGGTTGGGGTCTGCTGCCCATCTCCCCAGTTCCATGCTGGGTTTTTGTCTGCCTGAGTTTACATGCATCTTGTGCATGCCAACACCATTGCTGTAGGTTCATATGAGCTTGTAGGATTCTATTTCCATGTGGTCATGCACCTCCTCACTGGATCTTACAATCGAATTTCTGACCCATCTGCTGCAATGGCCTTGGATTAGTGAAGCTGTATACATAAGTCCTGTCCAAGGATCCACACTCTACTGACTCCTAATTGTGATTCTTTGGTCATTCATGATGCTTTGTGTTACTGGCCCTCTGTTGCATGAAGGAGCTTCATTAATGAGAGTTGAGAGATTCATTAGTGTCCTCTTTACCACTTGATCCATGTTGCCTGAGGCTCAAGTGTAGAGGCTTCATTGTAGATGTGCTGCTTTGTAGACATGACAGGACTGGAGAGACAACTCAGCACTTGTGACTCTTGCAGAGGACTTGACTGTGGTGCTCAGTGTCTAAACTGGGCTTCTCACAGCTACCTGTAACTCCAGTTCCAGGGCATCCAGTGCCCTCTCTGGCCTTTATGGGAACTTTCATTCACTTGCAGAAACCCCATCTTCACGTAATTAAAAAAGTAAAAGAACTCTAAACAATCAAACAAACAAACAAATGAGACAGGTCCTCCTCTTAGAAGGAGGTGGAGCTGAAGGGCTGACATGAAGAGGGCGGGGTCCCTGTGAGTGAACTACACAGAAGTGAAAGAGCAAGATGCTCAATCTATTTGTGATGTGGGTGAAAGAAAATGGAAACACAATTGCCTAGGCAACTAATAGCCATTGGCTTGTTTTGATGTATGTTATGATTTTGGTGTTATCCACATATAAGAGAATACAAGAGTGGACGATGTTTGCTTTGTCACTGGCTGCCCACGGGTGAGTTCATCTCAATATTTCCAGCAAGCTCTGCCTATTCTAAAATCTGTAAAACACTGAGAGAAAACAAATTTAACAGAAAAGCTGAATTTTCAGTCATTTGTTCATGTCCTTAGGTGTTTATACTATGTTAAATTTTAAGATTAAATTTTTTATAATAAAATATTACCTATGAATTTAATGTCTAGAGCCTTGTCTCTTCAGAAGGGGAGCTGTACCCCTCTTCAAAGGATATGCGTTCTTTGTTTGATAGACACTTCACCTCCACACTGCTGAGTCAGAATCATCAACTCCTCTCGCAGCCATGGCGTTGCAAAGTATAAACAGCCTGTGTTCTGCTCTCTGTGAAAGAATTTCGCAGTCCTTTAATGAAAACATATGATTTATTCACTGTGCCCATCTGCCTACGAAATTTGAAATTTGGGGGACTGAAATTCCCAGATGGCTGATTTACTGCTCTGTGATATTCAAATCACAGTGTACCTTACACTGTAAAGTAGCATATAGATTCAAGCTCACGAAGGTTTTAGAGGCCGTAATAGGTGTTAATTTAAGAAGTAAGCATATTTTTAAGCATATTTTTTTCTGAGAGAATAATGTGTGGGAACTGAGACTGTACCCATGTTTCCAAATGTCTGACCTGCTATGCAGGATTGGAGCCGCACCACACAATTCTTTATCATCAAATATTTTCTCTGATCTTGGGGCAGACATCCTACAGCAACAACTTTTGAGTACATTCCAGCATTTTCCCTTGGGAAGAACCAAGGAACTTTGTTGCTATACATTTAATTTAAAGAAGAAGTAGATTTTGTTCCTCATCTGCAGTGATTTTTGAGCAATTTCATTGGCTCATGACACACTTAGTTTTTGTAACACTTGATTGAACAAATTCACTATGAAATTCCCTTTCAGTTTCTTCAGAGACTGATAATTCTGAATAACTGCCAAAAAATCTGTCATGTTTTAAAGTTCCATGGAAATGTCTTCTTTAAAATTTACCGTGATGTTGTTAGATATATGGACAGCAAAACAGGGGTAAAGAAAATTGTTTAAATATTTGTTAAATACAAAACTATATTTAAACACAGTGCTAATAAAATTACTCATACATTATTTTTAAGGGCTTTGATATCATTCAAAATTACTGGGAATTGACCGTAATGTGAGAAGCAACTTTTTTCATTGGAATTAATATTAAAATCCAAATACTAGTCCTAAAATTTGTTGTTTACTTATGTTACATTTAAGAAAGAGTGAAGACATAAAAATGTTTGAGTGAATAATATATCTCAATTTTTTGATAGCAAGTTGCTCAGTTGCTAAGAATACCATCAAAAAAGTACAGAAATGGGAAAGCAGATTTTCTTTGGGCATGCTAAGGACTGAAGTTGTGATCCCGGTGGAAGCATTTTGAAATGTTCAGTAAAGTCCCTAAACTTGATTCATTCTCTCTCTATCTATCTCTGTCTCTCTCTATCTCTCTCTCTATCTTTCTCTCTCAGAAAATAGAATCCTATAACAAATGAACCAATGTCAGAATCTCTAAATGTAAAACGATAGTTTTCTAAAGTTTAAAATCCTTCTGATGGTTTTTTTGAAAAGTTTTAGTGTCTTTTAGTGCCTGATCTTCTGAATGCCAGCCAGGTCGTAGGGTTAGGGTTTCTTAGAGTTTGGGGTTAGGGTTAGGCCAGGGCTGTGTCTATTACGGGTTAGAGTCAGTTGTAGACAGTCAGGCTTAGATGGTTAAGGTTAGAGGGTCAGGGTTAGGCTTAGGTTAGGGTTACGGTTGTGTCTGTTAAAGACTTTTAATCGATTAAAGCAGCTATTTTATTGCAATATTTAGTCAAACAATCTGGATTACGGTCCTCTAGAGGAACAGAACCCTTATAATGAATGTTATATGTGCACAGATGAATAAGTAAAAAAAAAAAAAATATATATATATATATATATATATATAGAGAGAGAGAGAGAGAGAGAGAGAGAGAGAGAGAGAGAGACTGTATTAATCAACTTACTACAGTATTCTGTAACCAGATGAATTTCACCTGAGGGACTGAGAACCCGGTGGCTGCTCAGTGCACCAAGCTCTCTGTCTCCCTAGTCCCACTCTGGCACCTAAAACGTGGAGGGTTTCTGATGAGCCCCTGAACCCTGGTCAAGGACAGACGCCTGGTAACCCTGGCTGAGGGTCAGCAAAGAATCCGTGGCAGAAGCAACAGGACAAATCTCACCCCATCTCACCCCATCTCACCCCATCACACCCGTCTCACCCCGTCTCACCCCGTCTCACCCCGTCTCACCCCATCTCACCCGTCTCACCCCATATCACCCCATCACACCCGTCTCACCCCATCACACCCGTCTCACCCCGTCTCACCCCATCACACCCGTCTCACCCCGTCTCACCCCGTCTCACCCCATCACACCCGTCTCACCCCGTCTCACCCCGTCTCACCCCGTCTCACCCCGTCTCACCCCCATTGCATCCTCATCGCACCCTGGTGGTCCACTCACCATGGTTACGTAATTTTGATTTGCTGTCTGTTGCTCGGTAAGGTACTCTTTGGAACCGCGCACCGAGGCGGATCCACTGCCCTTGGCATGTGCGGAGGAAGATCCGGGTGTGGACCGCTGGCCCCCCTAGGTAGGAGTGAATTCCTTGGGTCCTGCAGAAAGCACCAGGCAACACGTACAAATGGAAGAAAATTAGCCCAGCAAGCTATGCTGAAAGTACTCGCCGGGCAGCCAGACTGTGTGGTTCCACAGCAGCCCACTGTCTGTCTGTCTTTCTATCTATCATCTATCTATTGATCTATAAGTCATTTTCATTTCCTTTCTTGAAAAAGCAAATCCTGAGACTGGAAAATATCTCAGTGGTAAGGACACTGGCTGCTCTTGCAGAGAACCCATGCTCAATTACCAGCACCCACATGATAGCTAACAACTGTCCTTATCTCCTGTTCCAGGGGATCCAACATCCTCTTCTGACCACCGTGTGTACTGTACAACAGGAGTACACTTACATACATGCAGGAAATGCATACATAAATACAAAATGAAAAAAATAAACTATTTTAAAAAAGAAAACCTGATCTTGTGTCCATGTCAAAGCAGTATGCATTCACAGCAAGATATAAAATATATGCAATTTCCTTGCTGGATGTAAACATATGCCATGTGTTGTGTTTGAAAAATGACATTTCAAGATTGACCAAACCCAAAACTTTAGCCTTTGATCAGCCATTTCTTTAAAATTTAGCACATTCATTCTACCTCTGCTGCTGGGGTGGATTAAAATGTGTTGGCTGACATATATAATCTTCCTTTCAATTTGAATGCTTGCAACTTAAAGGGATAAAGACTGAGAATCAAATTAAAGCAGAATTACTGGTCCTATAAACTTTTCCTATTTTATGATTGTTTGATGTACTTTAGAATGAAGTCAATTCTGAGAGCTCTCCAGTGGTTCTAATGATAAAGACAGATACCTGAACCCAGCTCCACCTGGAAATGAATATTTTTGCAATGAAATAATCAGGCAACTGCATATTTTCTGTGTGCATACATTTCCATGGTTTTCACAAGTTATTTTAAGAATAGGCACTTAATGAAATTCTTGGCTCAGCTCACAATTTCTTTGACAGAGGAAAGCTGTTAGAGGGACATCAGCATAGCCATTATAAGACGATGCTCATGATTAATAAGTGTCTGAGCACTACCCAGTAACTCTTTACAGTGCTGATAGCAGGTGATTATATGCTGTCTATTGTAGTATGCTCCCTTGTAAATTAGATAAATGACTTCTATGAAGAAGTTATTTTTAGACTGGGTCTCCCTGTAGCTCCAGCTGGCCTGGAACCCCTATATAGGCAAGGCTGGCCCCGAGCTCAAAGAGATCTACCTGCCTCTGTCTTCTGTACGCTGGAATTAGAGCTGGACACCACCTACACAGCTACCTTATTCAGAATTTTAAAAGGCAAATAACATTGACTACTTTTATATACCTAGAGTCCAAACAAAGATTGTGGCTTATCAAATCAACAGGGAAAGTAATTTTTCAGAATGTTCCATTTCCAGATGGGTGTGTGATTTGGGTCTTTCTTTCATTAAGGCATCAGACTGACATTCTGCCAGGACAGACCTCTGTAACAAGCAGCCCATAGCCAAATCTCTGGATAGGTCCATAGGTCAGTCACAGGGCACGTGGCCTGTAAACTACCCTGTCTTCTTTCATTGTTCTGCCTGACCTTTAAGTTAGCATACAAAGTAAGTTTTTGTCATGGCATTTTCCAATGCACTCCGTGGTTTTGTCCCTTTTCCCCAGTCTGTGCTGGTCCCCCCATCCCAGTGTGACAGTCTCTGGCTGGCTCTCCCTCCCTCCCCCTCCCCCTTTCCGTTGCAGGTGTATGCTCTTACCCTCTCTGTTTCTCTCCATTGCCTACTTTCCTGTGGCTGTGGCAAACAACATCAGGAAGAAAGGGGTTATTTTTATCTCACAGTTCCAGTGAGAAAGACTCCATCATGGCAAGATAGGCATTACTCTGGGAAAAGAAGACAAAGAAATCACATTTCATGTGCATGCAGGATAGAGAGCAACAGGAAGTGGGGAAAGCCTCAAAGCCTCAGGGCCTGTCCAGAGTGATGTACATCCTCCAACAAGACTCTAATTCCCAAAGGTCTGATAATCTCTCCAAACAGCTCCGCCAACTGGGAATCAAGTGTTCAAATACAGGAGTCTATGGAGGCCATGTCACATTCAAATCCCACATCTTGTCTCCTCAATTAAGATCTCCTCTTTCCCTGGAATGGTCATCAGATTATGTATCCTGAAACAGGTACAGACACAAACGCACACACACATTTAACTGGGCATCTCCTATGAGAGAGAAGAGGACGTACTTGTCTTTTGGAATCTGGCTCAGTTAACTTCACGTAATGATCTTCAGAGCCATCAAATGTCATGATTTCCTTTTTCTTTTCAGGTAATTTCCACTGTGTATGTATCACATTTCCTTGGAAATCCATCCATGGATAGGCATCCAGACTGTTTCCATGTCCCATCGATGGTCAACAATATGTATGAGTAAGTCTCTCAAGAGCAGCACTGAGAGTTCTTTGCCTATATCCAGATGGGTGTAGTGGAACTGAGGTTATGTGGTAGTTTTGCTTTTAGTGTTTCCAGAAAGCTCTGCACTGGCTTCCAGAGTGGCTGCTGATGTTCAGGGTTCCACCAGCAGGGACAGCTCCTCCCTCCCACCCTCACTGCCATTTACTGCCCTTCTCTTTCCTTCATCTGTTAACTCTATTAATTCTCTGAGAGTTTCATACAAGGGATTTGAGCCTCTCTCCTCCCCGCCTCGCCCTACGTCCAGCCACACTTCACGCCCCCTCATCCCCATCAGGTACAACTTGTTGTGATTAAATCCTGCTGAGTGTGGGTCTTCATGTCCACTTCCCCATGACAGGATTTTCACTGCCTTGATCCTGAGCAGATCCCAGACAAGCTGTCGTGATTGCCGTGAGTCCATATGCACAACGGCCCTGCTACGCGGAAAGCATGGTTTCTTTGTATTCATCCACCACTTCCGGCTCTTGCACTCTTCCCACGCCCTCTTCCACTAAGATCCCTGAACTTGGGGGAAGGGACATGCTAGAGGTGTCCCATTTATGGCTAAGCACACCATTGCCTCTTTTTTTCTGCATGGTGATTAGCTGTAAGTCTTTGTGATAATTGCATTTTATTTCAAGAAGCTTCCCTGATGAGAGCTGAACACCAGGTCATTAGGTGTTATTTAAAATACTATGTCTATTCACTAGTGCATAGACAGGTAGCAGTAGAACAAGGGCAGCACGTTTGCGCCTTCTCGGCCCAGACAGCGGTGCCAGGTGCGGACTCCATCTGGTACAGCAGATATTCAATCAGACGGAGGTCAGGAACCCCAGAACATTTGTGTGCACCTGTGGGTTTGTCTTGCAGTTTCAATCATTTCTGTAGCTCACAGCGTCCGCAGCTGGGTAAGAATGAGGAGCACTTTTCTCCTCAGGTGGAGTGCACAACACCTCCCAGCACTGTGTAAGCTTAGCCAGTAGGGATGACTTCTCCATATCTTATGAATCAAATCTGCATTGTCTTTAGCAATGCGGACTTTTCATCAAGCTTAGAGTTTAGCCTAGAGCAATGGCAATAGCCCAGATTGTTGGGTTGGACTGGCCAATAATGTGAAGCAAGGTAGTAAGTCCTCTGGGACGTTTGTGTGCTAGGATAAGGTGTCTAGTGGCGGTGTGTCTCCACGTTATCAGGTAACTCCGTTTAACCTCATTTTATATGTGTTCATGTCTATACTTCAGAGAGCTTCCACAGTAGAAGGTCTCATATGACCTTGTAAAGTCCTCTGGCGTGACTTGCCCCTCCCTCGTCCCCTCTACACTACCCTCCCATTCCTCACACCTCATTCCCTCCTGTACCATTGGCAACTGCCCTCTTTAACATCCTATTCCACCTACTTTACCACTGCTTTCCCTGAGACCCTTACTAGATGCCTAACTGTATGGGTTTTCCGAGCTAACACACACATCTGAAGATTCAGAACTAGAATCTACATATGAGAGAAAGCAGGTGACGCTTGTTTTCCTGGGTCTGGCTTATTCCACTTTGAATGGTAGTTTCAAGTTCCATCCATTCACCTGAAAATTTCATGTTTTCATTGTTCTGAACAGCTAAATAATACTCCATTATTTAATCGTGTCCAATTTTTCTTACTAGTTCTTTAATTATGGACTTCTGAACAGTTTCCATTTATTTGCTATTGGGAATAGAGCATAGTGAACAGGGATTAGCACATACCTCTGTAGAAGGATACAGAGTCCTCTGGGAATGTGCCCACGTGCAGTACAGCTGGATCTTGTGGTGGAACCAGCTCAAGCTTTTTAATGAGTTTCCACAGAGTCTGCTGGTGGCTTCAGCAGTGTGCAGCCATCTCTCCAGGTCCTAGAGTTGAGCTGTCTGCGGGGTGAGAGACAGGTGTCCAGTGTCATTTCTCTTCATGCAGCTTTTCAGGTTGACTTGCTGTTTCTCCCTCAGTGGGCATTTCTGGCCTCAATGTCACAAGGCAGGTAGGTACAGGTGCGTGGACTTTTATCCTGTCCCTCAATGCCATCCTTCCACTGATGAGTTTGTCGTCTCCATGTCAGTTACACACTAGTTATTACTACACCCCTCCCTGGAGTGCAGTGTGAGATTGGGTGTGTGGATACTTCTGGCTGTCTTACGAAGATTATTTAGGCTCTCCTGAGTTTTTTGTGTTTCGGATTCCTGCATATAATCGCACTGGAACTTTGATGTGGTCTGCATTGTTTATTCCTTTTGCTAGGATGGCCATTTTCTCATCATCGACTCCACGGAGCCCTGTGCACGGGAGTTCTTTCCATCTTCTAGTATCTTCCTTAATTTCCTCATCTTAAAGTTTGTATTATAAAAGTCCTTCACCTCCTTAGCTAGGTGAATTTCAAGATTTTAATTTTAGACTTTCAGGCAAGAGGTTGTTTCCTTGATTTTATTAGTATATGATTGCCATTGTATATTTTAGGAAGACTACTGAATTTTGTCTGTTAATTTCATAGACTATAACTTTGCTGAATATGTTTATCAACTGCAGGAGTTTTCTGGGGGTCTTTAGGGTCTTTTCTGTAGGATCACACCATCTGGAATCACGGTACTTTGTCTTATTCTTTTCCTGCTTGTACCCCGCCTTTCTCCTTTGTTTTCTTGTTGAAAGTCTTTCAACAAGTGTTTCAAAGAGTGAGATGGATGTTCAAGGGTTTCTGTCTACTGGGAGGAGAACAGCAGTGCTGTCATCAAGTGGTGCTGGGAAACCAGATTCCACATGTAGAAGAATGCAGAGAGATCCTCATCTTCCCCAAATTCCAATTACAAATGGATGAGAGACCGAGGTAAAAACCTGAAACACTTCAAAACATAGTCATTGGCCAGAGCTTTCTCCAAAGGGCTCTAAAGTTCAGGAGATAACCACAAGAATTGAGAAATGAGATTGCCTGGGAGAAAACAGCTTCTGCACAGCAAAGAAAGCTGTTGGCAAGGTAAAGAAACAGCCTAGAAAATGGGAGAAAACTCTTTGCAACTATCCATGTGACGGTAAAGTCTGGAAGGTATAAATGCACAAATGTTAAACACTAAAAATCAAAATTTGGTTAATGAACTGAATAGGCATCTTCAAAAGAAGAAATACAAATTACCAACCAATATTTGTAAATAATGTTCAATATCTTAGCCATCAAGGAATTGCAAATTAAATACTGAATTTTTAAAGATGACAATGATTTTTCTTCTGCAATGATGTTTCCTGACTGTGCACTTACAGTGTAAACTGAAATGTCAAGTATTGTCATTTCCATATCAACATAATAGTAGAGATATTTTTCATCTGATTTGCGAGCCAAAAGTCTTGCACTCATCGATTTTTCTTCATAAAAAAAGAAAAGCAGGTGTGATTGGCATGAAAGAACTCAATCTGATGACACGTTATTGTATGTGTGAGTGTCTATGTCTATGCATACTCGTTTGGTAATGGAATCTCTGTCATAAAGAATACCAATGAGTATTAAATTGCTCTTTAATAAATCCTCTGTAGGAGGAACAAAACTCTCTGGAAGAGAACATAGATCCACAGACAATGTCATGCAAATATCTGTGACATGCATTAAAAAGAACTTAAAATATCAGTGTGTGAAGCTTCATATGCACTCAGTTGAGCCTCTCACCCACTGGACTGCCTTTCAGTGTTGGAAGACAGCTTTTAAAATAAATCATCTGCTGTTGGGAAGCCTGCCCTCCTGGGTGTAGGTGCAGCACTTGCGCACAGGCTGAACCTGTCCTAAGCCAGCTCACAAGCTCCACTGTCCCGTTTCCTGGGGTATGTATAGTGGTGATTTGCATATCTTACACCCTGAACATGGCTCCTACCCCAGGAAAACTGCCCAGTTCCAGCCTTCCCTCTGCTGTCAAACTAGTGTTCTCTTCCACAGACTATGTTGTTCTGTTTCTAAAGAATCCCTCCCATTTGCCTCTGGAATTCAGCTTCTACAAATAATCCCGACTTATAGTCAGTGCAACCCAACAAGCGCTAGCTCCTAAAAGCAGCAGTATTTCAACAAAGAGTTTTCTGAGAATTCGTTTGCGTAACCCCAGAAGCAAACCCAAGAGTAGGAATATTCACGTGCCGGGGAAGCATGAGCAGCCGTTCCTATGGGGCCGCGGGCGCATGGGGACGCTGGTCTGCCTGGCATGGTATTTCTACCTGTGAAGGAAGGGGTGTTTTTCTTCCCTTCATTTGTTACGAAAGTCACTAAACCTCGTGGTGTCTTTGAAATGAGTGAAGAAAAGGTAAAAGAAATCAGATGTGATGAGTCTCCCTGGGGTGAGGCCACATCCATGTCAATATGGCACAAGGATGTTGACTAATTTTAAACTTATTTTTCTCTTTAAGAGGTAATGTATTCAAACCTAAAGAGGAGGGATAACTCATGGGAGAGAGGTTAAATCCCACCAATATATAGAAACTATGAGGAGATTCTATTGTGTTTACAAACGAAAGAAGCAAATCCATCTACTGTTTAGTGTTGTTCTTGCCACATTGTGTGGAACCTAATTGCTGTACCTGCATGTAGGCAGTGCGCTTCTTTGCATGATTCTAATGAATAACGGTTAGATTACTGGACAGCGCCTATCAGTTTCCTGGTTTTAATTTCCTAACCCACTTTTCTGGTAGTATTACAGTTAGAATACATTGTCTAATTGGTCTTTATTACTTGGTCCACCTTCATCTTGTGCATACTTTAGGAGAGAGCACTTTAAATTTTGTGAACAGATGTTCAGTCGTGGGAGGTGAGCTCATCACCAGCTCCCCCCTTCCAGGTTTGGCAGTTGATGTGGGCTGTTCAACAACTTTAATGGCTGAGCCCGCTCTTTCTAATACAAACTTTGGTTCTGTCAGTCTTACCACCTTCATGGTTCATTAAGTACAGTTTAGACTTTACTACATCTAGTGAGCACTAGAAGACCCAGACTGCTAAAGGTGGGTCTTTGGTCTGTTTGAGGGTGATGGGGTTCTAAAAGGTCAGAATGGGAATCAATGTGCCAAATACATAAAAGAAGCATATGAGCTCTGAGGAGTGCATGGGCATTCAGTCATCTAGACAAATAGAAGCCAGCTGTAATTATCCCATAACGGAGAGCTTTTAAGAATCACAACTGCATTTTGCATAATCCATAAGTGGCAAAGCTTGTTTTGTGAAACTGACAAGGAAACATTCTGATTTGTGGTGATGGGAGGACAGTGAATGAGGGTGAACTACTAAGAAGTGGTTCCACATCTGGTGCATTCTGCATCAGAAATAGCAGACTCAGAGACCATTGAGCTTACAGTATTCTTACTCAAAGGGAAGGAAGACATGTATCTCTATTCAATTGATTTTATGCTTTGAAAAATGTGATGACTGATTTTTAAGGGATACACTTACCAAGTAGATTTTAATTTGAACGCATTTTCTCATTATCATAGAGTTCTTCTGAATAAAAAAAAATCATACTTTGTTTACAATATCACTGTGGGGATAAAAGCATTTCAACAGTCAATATAAGATCTGTTCATGCATTTGAAGTTTTAGGAAAACTTAGGACTATGGTTAAAAAATGCACTCTTGTGCTGGAAGATTATAAATATACCTAGAGATGGTCTGTGTTCCTTACTTTTCTCATTACTCAGATGAAAATCCAGACAGATGCAACTTCAAGAGAGGGTTTTCTCTGGCTTCTGGGATAAGCTCAGTCTAAAATGATGGTGCTTGGGCTGGAGAGACGGCTCAGCAATTAAGACCACTTGATGTTCCAGTGTATCTAGGTCCTCTTCTACCTTTAATGGTATATGTGACAGATATACTACACTCAGGCCCACATACATACACACAGAATAATGGCCAAAATGGCTCTGCTTCTGTATCTAAATTTGTACAAATTTCCCTCCCCCTCTCTCCTGTCCCTTCCCTCCTTCCCTCCCTCCTTTCCTTTCTTCCTTCTTCCCTTTCTCTCTCTCTCTCTCTCTCTCTCTCTGCTCTCTGTCTTCCTTTTTTTCTGTGGCAAAACACTGACTAAAACCTATTTGAGGAGGAACAGGTTCATTTGAGCATACATGCTGCGTCCATCATCAAGGGAAGTCAAGCAGGTCGTCCAGGCAAGGAGCTTGTAGAAAATCAGAGGAGCTGCTTACTGGTTTGCCCTGTGCTCCAGGTCAGCGACCTTTCTTTAGGCAACCTTATAGCCCAGTCCCACCTGCCTAGGCACGGCACTGGTTGCAGTGGATGGCTGCATCAATAAGCAATCAAGAAAATACCGCAGAGAAGACATTCCCACAGGCTAATCTGATGGAGGAATTCCTCAGTTGAGGTTCAGTGTTCCCAGACAACTCTGCTTTTTGTTAATTTGAGCAAAACTAACCAGCACATGTAACCTTAAAGCTCTTCTTTCTGTGAGTGTTTCCTGTAAGAATGTCAGTCATCTCACGGGGGTCTCACCCTAAATCCAGGATGAGCTGGTTTCCAACTCTTTAATATTTTACATGTGGAAAATCTCCATTTCAAAAGAACTTCACATCCTGGCTCCAGAAGGACACAGACTGTGGGGACAATGTTCATCTACACACAAGGTATTCCTGGGATCACATTATGTGTTAGACTGTTCATGTGTTTCATATTACATAAAAGCACTGAAACAAGTATCTAGTCTGACTTTACCAGATCAAAGCTTGTTTTAGCTGATTTCTTTATTTTTTCGATGGACATAGGAAAATTTATTCCAATACGAGAAAACTGAAGACTATCACTCACTGGGGCCAGCATGGATCAGGGTCAAGCCATATCAAGCCAAACATGATTTTATTTCTAATAATTTAATTTAATGTATTTGAATGTGCTGCCTATATGTATGTAGGTGCTCCTGGGTCCTGGAATGCCACCAAAGATCAAAAGAGGGGATCAGATTCCCATGCAACTGGAGTTACAGACAGATGTCTGCCACCATGCAGGTGCTGGGATTCTAACCAGGGTACTCTGAAAAAGCAGCCAGTGCTCTAAACTGCTGAGCCCTCTGCCCAGGCCCCACCCCCATGACTTCCTCATGGAGTAGTGAAGTAGGCTAAGATTTCACAGCTTAGTAGGACAGAGAAGAGAACTTTAGAGCAGAGACCTGCACTGTCATGCTTCACTGTGATGTGGTGCTGACCACCACTCCAGAGTAAGACAGGCTTGGAAGCCAGCTGGAGATTCTGCTGCAGAATTAAGAAGCTGTGCTATTAGTAACACTTCAGTGTCTCCTCAAGGCTTAGCTTCCTGTGTCCTGCACCTTCAGCAATTTTGTAAAAGTCATAAGGGGGCACTGTCCTCGTCAGGTCTTAGATGATACGTTTAATAGGTGGCCATTTTATTAGGTAATAAAATTAGAGTGTAATTTAGCTTCTCTGGATGAGGGACCTAGTGTCTTGCATTTGGGTTAAAAATAAATCTTTTACATAAACATACGTTATGGGAATATGGTTCGACAGCATTTTATAGTATGAAAAGAAACACGCACATGCACAATACACATAAGCACGCACACACATGCTTGCACACAAGCACACAAGCACCATGCACACACACTCACACCACACCAGCACACACTCACACACACATGCACACAAGCACGCAAAGTCACATGCACACACACTCACACACACGCACACACACTCTCACACATACATACACACTGTTACACGCACACACATGTGCACACACAAGCACAGCACACATACACACGCACAAACACACTTTCACAAGCACATGCACATAGACGCACACACAGAGTTTAGGAGCTCACCTTTCAGTAGGTGCCAACACTATGCTGCAATCCACAGTTTGGACTCACTGCTGTATTTGGAGTTGGACCTTTCTCCTAAGTTAGGGGTTTCAGGGAGGGAAATCTAATGAGCTTTGTATTCTCATAGGAAATTAATGTGACATTTATGACTGTCTTCTTCCACATTCCTAACAAAATCAATAAGGATAGAGGATTCAATTGGGTTATTTGTTGAAAAACATGTAAACAGTAACTGTGCCATTTTGAATTTATAGATTGTTATGATTATGCAGAGCACACAGTGAAGGTACACATAGAATAATCAATTACATTAATTGTAATGATTTCCTTTTAAGATTTGGAAAATGTGTTATTAGAAAGAGTAATGAAAAAGTAAATGTTCCTTTCTCTAGGCAAACAGACATCTGATATTTCTGACAGATATTTTGAGATTATACCCAAATCTTGGGTTCTTGTAGGTCAACAAATGAAACAAATCCTCCCTCCTGACTGGGTGTGGTGTCATAGGCCTTTAATCTTGGCACAAAGGTAGTATAGCAGGTGGCTTTCTGTGAGTTCAGGGCCAGCCTGGTCTAGATGGCAAATTCTAGACCAACCAGGGCTACATATTTATACCCAGTCCCCAAAAGACACAAACAAACAAGCAAACAAAAATCCCAAACAAAGACAAACAAAAGAACTATTACAGAAAGCAACACTTATCACCTAATGATCATTTAAAGTTTCAAATAGCTCCCTTGTTTAAAAAAAATCAAGATGTGTTTTCCATTCAGAATCTGCATGACCATCCCTTCTATGAAGCTAGTACTTCTCTAATACCAAAATCAAACACAGTAGAAGAAGGAAAAATAGGTCAATCTCTCTGGGGAATACACATGCAAAAATTCTCAACAAAATACAAACTGAATGCAATAACACATTAAAAGTATTATTCTCCATGATCAACTTGGCTTCATCCAAGGGATGCAGGGATGGCTCAACAAACAAAAACCAATAACTGTAAGGCACCCATAAACAGCCTGAGGGAAAGGAACTGCTCATCTCATTAAATGCAGGAAAGACCTCTGAAAATCCAACATCCATTCAAGATAAAAGTCATGGAGAACCTAGGCATACAGGGCACGTATTTCAACACAATAAAGGCAATTTAAAATCAGCCCTCAGAAACCATCATATTAAACAGAGACAGACTGAAAGCCTTCCAATTAAAGTCAGGAAGACAGGGGTGCCCCAGCTTCCCCTTTTCCTGTCCAACAGAGGACCACAAGTCTTAGCTCCAGTAATTAGAGAATCTGATCTGACAGGAAGAGATTAAAGTATCTTTATTTGTAAAATATGGTTCCATACACACAATATTCTAAAGACATCACTAGAAAACTCCTGGACCTGAGAATATTTCCAGTATTATAGCAGAATGTAAAATTAATACTCTAAAGCCTTGCTATACACCACAAACATACTTACTGGGGAAAAAACCATGTAAACAATCCCTTCACAATATCCTGAAAATCCATAAATATCCTGGTAAATCTCTAACGATGGAAGTGAAGGGCATATACAACGAGAACTTACACACTCATACTCTAAAGATATTGAAGGAAGAAATCATAGAGGACGAAAATGTGAAGACCTTCCTTGCTCAGGGATCAGTAGGATTAATATTGTGAAAAAGACCATTTTACCAGGAGTAGTCTACAAATTCAATGCAAAACCCATAAAATTCCAACACAATTATTCATAGAAATTGAACAATTTCAGATTTCATATGGAAATACAAAAAGCCCCATAGTTAAAATAAACCTGAACAATAAGAGAACTGATGGAGACATAACCATTACTGATCTCAAGTCACACTACAGAGCTACAGTAATATGACCAGTATGGTTCCGGCAAAGAGACAGAAATGCTGATCAGTGGAATAGAACTGAGGACACAGTTTTATAATTGTTATTCTTCTTCTACTTTTATGTGTACGAGTGTATTGCCTGCATGTATGTAAGTGTACCCATGTATGCAATGGCCATGGTGGTCAGAAGATGCTGTTGGATCCCCTGGAACTGGAGTTAGACTGCCTGTTAACCACCATGTGGGTTCTGTGAATCAAACCCAGGTGCTCTGCAAGGTCAGCCAGTGTGCTTACCCACTGAGCCATCTCTCCAGGCCCTGAGGATCCAGTTTTGAACCCACACCTTTACAACCACCTGATTTCTGACAAGCGTCACAAATGCACACAGGAGAAAACGCAGCATGTTCAGCAAATGGTGTTGATCAAAGTGGACAGTGTCTGTGTTGGTTTGAACCAGAATGTTTCCCACAGACTCCAAGTATTTAGACATTTTAACCCAGTTGGTGGCTCTGTTTTTTGAGGTCTTAGAAGGTGTGACCTTGATGGAAGAAGAAACAAGTCACAGGCATGGGCTTCGAGTCCTTAAGCCTTGCTGGATCTTCATTTTCTGCTTGTGTGCTGTGCCTACTTGAAGATGTAAGCCTCTGCTTTTGGTGATCTCTGCCATGCCCATGCCTCCACACCATGATAAACTCTAATTCCTCTGGGCTCATATGCTCAAATATACTGTTCTTGTATAAGTTCCTTTGGTCATGGTGTCCTGTCATGCTAACAGAATAGTGACATATACAATGACTTACAGAATAATGAAACTTGCTCCTGGTCGCCATGGACAAAACCCAACTCCAAATGGAAAAAACCTCAACGTAAGATCCAATACCCTGCATTAGACAGAGGAGAAAGCAGAGGAACACACTGGAACTTATAGGACAGGAAAGAACTTTCTGAACAGGACCCCTATATTGCAGTCATTATATTCAACAATTGACAAATGGGAATCCATGAAACGAAAAAGCTTCTGTACGTCAAAGGACACCATCTTTCAAGTAAAGAGGCAACCTACAGAATGGGAAAAAGTCTTTACCAGCTGTACCTCTGACAAAGGGTTAATATCTATAATGTACAAATAAATAAAATCTAAACATCCCCCCAAAAAGCAACTCAATTAAATGTGGGACAAGGAACTTACCAGGGAGTTCTACAACAATGAAACACAAATGGCTGAGAAATACTTTTAAACTATTAAGCATCATTACTTTATTTCTTACTGAATTTTTGTGTATTTCATAGAGAACATCTCAATCAGTCTTAATCATCTTTATACCCCCTTTCACACAGGCACCCTTCCACAGAACCCCTACTGGAACCCAGACATTCTGTCATCTGTGTTAAGGCATGTTGTGTTAAGTTAGTGTCTCCTGATGTTCTGCTGTGCAAGTTCTTCTACAGAGGTCAACGTCTTTAGCCATCAGAGAAACGTAAATTGCAACCACTTTTGGATTTCATCTTACCCATTCACAAAAACCAAACCATAACAAATGGGAGGCTTGGAGAAAGGGGAACTCTTATCCACTGCTGATGGGATTGCAAACTGATGGGGCCACTACAGAAATCAAAGGGGAGCTTCCTCAAAAAGCTCAAAATTGATCTACTACATGATCCAGGCACACCACCATTGGGCCCGAACCTAAAATACTATATTCAACCAGAGAAACACCTGCTCATCCGTGTTCATTTCTGCCCTGTAAGAAAAGACAGACATTGTAAATAACCAGATGTTCATCAGGTGATTAAAAGAAAATGAAGGCAGTACATATACACAGTGGACTGCTATTCACCTCTTAAATATACAGGATCATGAAATTCGAAGGTAAACGGATGGAACTGGAAACAATCCTCCTCAGTGAGGTAATCTAGTCTCAGAATGACAAATGTCATATGTCCTTCTCAAAGGAGGATGCTAGCATTAAAATCCTAGATGAGCAAGTTTCAGTTTAAAAATTCATAAAAGTCAGGAAACTAACAAACGGGCCCGGGGGTTTCCTTGGAAGAATGGTAGAACTCAGAGACATAAAGGGGAGAGAGAAATAGAGTGAGAGAATGGAGGAGGGACGGTCCTCACTAAAGGCCATCATGGAAAAGCCATAGGGACACGCACCACCATTGAAACTTCTGAACTTAGATCCATGTACATTATGAAAAGAGATTTAAAGGATTTATATTATAGGAAGGAACATACTCACTGCTAGACACTATAGTAAGAAAATAATACACCAGTGTCAGGAATAATACTATAACTATTAAAGGCCTCTCTCTTTTGAAGCTGTTGACCGGGAATCCCATAGACCCTCAAACACTACTGGCTATTGCCTCAGTTCTTGGTACCTACAAGAACTTCACAGTTAGACACCTTTATTGAAGACACCATATATATTATCTGTTGGACAAATGGGGAAATTAAGCTGGCACTGACTTCAACCCTCATCTCTGTTGGCTAGTTTCATAGTGCTGGCAGGTGCTACGTATTGTGTCAGAAGGAAAAGATAATAATCAACCTCCCACAGAGGTGAGTTCTGTGAACTAACTTAACAACTGGTCAGGCATCATATGCCCACCGGAGCAAGAGAGACTCAAATATGAAAGGAACCATCCATCACTGGAATAAAGACTCCCTTCATAGGATGAAACCCATGACTGACACTGAGATCAGACAGGAACCTGTGTCTAGTCAGGACAGTGCACAGGGAAGAGCCCAATGTCAGCTTTCTACTAAATAGTTATAGTATTACATTAACTCCTAGTAACTTATTGTTTCACCCACAGATTCATGTTTAACTTTCCCCAGAGAAGCTTCGTTATGCAGTATGTGGTGATTAACCCAGAAATCTGCAAGGGGCCCATGTGCAGACAACAAGAGACTGCGGAGTGCTTTTCCCTGAGTCGGACACCTGTATCAAATTGCTGCAGCTCAAGGCTGAGTGATCACTGATGGAGAAGAAATAGTTTATTAAGAGCCAGAGAAGATAGATGACCATGAGGAAACAGTTTTCCAGACAACTGTTGAGTTACTCAAATGAACTCACAGCCACATAAAATCCCAGCATAGACATGGGAAATGGGCAAGAACCCCCACACCACCTGAGGAGCCATGGGCAGTGGATGACTGCTGGTGGAGGGGCAGCGTCCTTCACGGGACTCTCAGTACGTGAACCAGGCCCAGTGGACGGACGCACACTGGCAGATATTTGGGGACACAAATTAGAATCTGTAGGCCTAATTTTATATATCGGAGTATATTCAATTTGGCAGGTGGCAGAAAGGGAGGAATGGATAGAGGCATCTAAATGTAATCAAATCATATTTTATGAAAATTGCAAAATTAAATTTAAAAAACGTGTGAAATATAAAATAAATAAATGTGTGATAGTCTTTTCATTTTCCTCAATCACAGCAATAATGAGAGGTTTTTCCAAGTCGGTAAATGTCACAGTGACAGAGCACTCAAGCGAAAAATTGTTTTTCTCATGAAGAGAAATTAGTAGGTTAGGACTCAAAGTTCTTACAGATTTGCTGTTACATCTGAACTTTTGCAGGTGAGGTCCGTATTTACGTCACACGGGTGTTACCAGAGACTCCACAAACGTTTGTCAAATGGAATGTAAAATAACCTCAGACAGGAGTGAAAACGGTGTCATCAGATGCTGAAAATGAATGATGGAAAAGAAAAAAGGGGCTAAAATATAAGAGTAAAAGGCCAGTGGCAGCAGGCCGGCCCCAAGAGGGCCAGACACAAACAGAGCAGCGTTTCCGTAGAGGCCTCCTTGGATAAGCATGCTGCTGCGAACACGTGAGGGAGGAAGGGGACTGAAAAGCACAGAGCAGCCTGAGGACGTGAGCAGACGCTTCTTTGGCAGAAGCCGGGAATGACTTCATGATCAATGACTGACCTCGCACAAATTTCATTTTCATTGACAGACAGATGGAGGGTAAATATATAATTTCAGGTGGTCCAAGTATTGTGATGAAAACAGAATGAGCCAGACAGACAAAACTGAGTGAAAAGAGGGAGAAATGGCTGTTAACCCAAGAAAGACCTGCAGGGGTGCTGTGAGCCTGGACAGGGTTAAGCGAGTGTAGGTAACAGAGCTCCTGGAAGCAGACAGCGGGCAGGTGGACTGTGCTGAGGAGGGCTTGAGGACAAGACAGAGCTGGAGGCACAGACAGTTCAAGGTCCGCAGAATGGCAAGAGATAGTTTCAGAGACATGGGTGATGGGGAATCAAGAAGGCAGAGTCCAGCGGAAACACGGGCACAGTAGGGTGTCTATTTCTACATGTGTTTGAGACTCCTCAAGATACTAGGTAAGACGTTGGAACATTGGGAAATAAAGCCCTGGGTATCCACAAAGGTCAGTGCTGGAGGTCAGGTCAGCACTCAGCATGTAGTAAGGGTAGAAGTCATGAGCTCAAGATCAACAGGGAAGAGGAACACCTGGCATACCGTGAAACCTAAATTCGGTCAAAGCACATCATGCTCCTCTAAGAGTAGGTGCAATTATCTGAAAATTAATTTTTTCTATGCTGGTTCATCAGAAGTTAAATTAATCAGAGTAGTTCCCATTGTATCTTTGTTATGACTTATTCTGATAAAGTACTGACTGAATCCATCACTGCAAGTGAAAATATTCACCAATTAAATCTAAGTAGAGAAAAGTAGCATGAAACCATCAAAGTCTCCAATACTTAGAAATGGAGATTTCATGGTTGAGGTGAACAGGACGGTGTCCTACTTTGGCTTCTATTGCTTTCTGAAACACTCACCAAAACCAACTCTGAGAGGAAAAGGTTTCCTTCGGTTTACAAATCCAAGGTCACAGTTTGTCACCAAGGGAACTCAGGCAGGAACCTGGAGAAAGGAGCTGAAGCACAGACCGCGGAGGAGCATGGTTTACTGATCTCTTCTAGCCTGTGCCTAGCCTGCTTTCTCATATAATCCAGGACCACCTGCCCAGGGGTGGCACCACCCACAGGGGCTGGGCCCTCCCACATCACTCATCAAGAAAATGCCCCACTGAGAGGCCACAGGCCAAGCTAACAGAACAAATTCCAGACTTCCTTCTTCCCAGATGTGTCAATTACACAAAGAAGTTTCACATCAGATGGTGAAAAATAGTGCATTCAGTTATGGGGATAAACCAGTATTTTACAAGACAAGTCTGGAAATATTTAGAAATAGATCACTAAATCTGTACAGTTTTCTGGAATTTTCAACGTGGTAAGAGAAAAATACCAGCTTCTGTGAGCACATATTTCAGCAAAGAATCACTAATCAGTGTGACAAATGGTTCAAAGGTTTGAAGGAAAGGGTCACAAATGTGCATAAAAAAAGAAAAATAACCCAATGAAAAGAAGTATAAAATACATGGTGATCCATGTAAATATCAAATTCAAATTTATTCTCTAGTCAGAAACTTGGGAAGAAAACCTTTTCAAGTTTATCTAAAATCAATCAGAGAGTTTTCCTGTAGGTAAATCTATCATTTACCTTTAAAAATTCAGATTCACTGCCCAGGGGAGTATCTGTCTATTCTCTCCCTTGTAAATGTGTGTTAGTAGTTAGCATACTAAGCACCAGTCCATGGGGCAGCCTCCTGCCTAGGCCTCGCAAGCTCCTCCTCCTGTGGCTCTGGTGAGAAGAGCTAGGAAGCAGCCCTTTACTGGTAAAGGAGGAACATTATATATTACAAACCTTTTAGGAAAGAAATCCATAGGAATTTCGTTATTATTCACTCTTAAAAGAGAGAGGACATGTTATATGTTAGATTAAATCCACTTAGGTAGGTCAGGAAAACATAAAACCAGGAAGACATTAAATATGCCAGTAAATTGATAAGAAGTGCTTATTTGAGCTAGTCTAACCTTATAAATTACTTCCTGAAAACTTCTTTGATAAAAGCTGCCTCTTAAAATTAAATTATGCCCAGTCAGAAGAAGCAAAGGGAGAACAGGATCATTTGTCACACGGACGGACGCTGAGTGCCTATGAGCAAACATGATGGTTTAAATTTTTATCCTAAAGAAAATAGTTAATGGAATGTCATAAGGTGATTTGAGGTACTCTCCTCTGTGAAACCCCGAGAGACATAAATATTTATGTGGGACTTTAAATTTTATGTCCTCAACTAACCCTAGCCTAGGGCCTATGTAGGATACAAATGTCTTCCATAAAATTCAGAGAGTATAATATGCATTCCTGGACTTGTGCAATGTATTTTTAAAAACTTTATTTTTTAGAGCATTTTAAGTTCATTTCCAAATGTCAAGAATTTTTAGGGAGCATATTTGCAATGGATAGACACATAATAATATGTAATCATAACTGGGCTATTTTTGTATTTGTGTGGGATACCGAGAATCATGTACATATACATATATATGTGTGTGTACACATTCACACACACACACACACACACATATATATATATATATATATATACACACACACACACACCCTACTCATAAGTTTTCAAAGTGAATGAACATACCTAGGAATCAGGTGTCTAAGGAAGGAATGAGGCCCTGTGATTTACACATATTCTTCACATGAGTCTGTGTCTGTATACATTTATTAAAACTTTATTTTATTTACTGGGTGAGGTGCTGTGAGTAACTGACTGTTGAGTACTCTAAATAGGTCATGTCTGTCACCCCTCACAGAACCACAAAGCACTGGGGAAGAAGGGCAAGTGGGAATCAGGATGGGGAGGTGTGCTGTGAATCTCTACCTTCTGGACACGGCACTGTCCGTGCCTTCACGAGCTGACAGCAGCTGCACGTCTCTGAATGAGAACTGCACAGCATCAGGCTTTTCAACATGAAGTCATGGATGGGAAGAGGCCTAGGAGGCCCAACCCTCTCTGAGAAGCTTTTGGCAATTCACGGTTGTTAGGCGAAGAGTAGCCATATTCCTCAGTATTGTAGCAACTGGTACGTTTCCATGTTCCAGGCAACCATCTATCATGCCCATAGAAGCCACTCTAAAGCACACACTGTGTAAAGCCTGGCATGAAAGTAGGTGGCATCTAGTGTGGGGTTGTTGGGAAACAGAAGAGGAATTGTATGGAGAATGGGAGAAGATATGGGATGAAATATGACCACAGTATAGCGTGTCTGAGAGAGACAGAGAGAGAGAGAGAGAGAGAGAGAGAGAGAGAGAGAGAAGAGGTAATGTGGTTGAGTATGATTACAGTACATTATATATTTGCATGTGTATCTGAGAAAGAAAAGATAGAGTAAGGGGGTTGAATATGGTCACAATATATCATACATGTATATGTGTGTAAAACTGTTAAAATGTAGACATGAAATAAGAACAGAAAAGGAAGTCAAGGTTGTGGGCTCACCATGGGCTAGTGCTTCTGTTGCATTGACCTGAAGGTCCGTACTTATGCTGTACCACGCTGTTTCGATGTGCAGTTGACTAACAACGATGAATATTATGGAAAAAGAGCCACTCGTGTACTAAGAACTCTTAACCAGGTGTGAGTTCCTAGTCAGTATCTTGACAATACTGAGAATGTGAGCCAGTGCTTCAAGGGAACAGGGATTGCCATTTTCACACCAGCTCCAAGCAATGCTACTGCGTAGGAAAGAGGGTGAGGGAGAATCTGTTTGCTTTTACAATATTTTCCAGAATCAAAAAATCACTAGGCCACTAAAATATGGCCTCCTTCCCCCCATGGCTTCAGTCCTATTTGTTGTTAAAAGCTGGAGGAACTCCACAGAGTACGGAGGTCAGAGCATTGAAAAGATTATTCAACCTCATCTATCTATTTTAAATTCAAATGGTATTTGTTGGTCTCTCCTAAAACATTCTCCATGTTTTAATGATTCCAGCCTCTCCAGTTACACTTCTTTACTTCTTTGAGTTCTCATTGCTTTGAAATTCTTTTCTCTCTGATCCCCTCACAGTAAATGTACATACTTAATTATACATAGAAATCCTGAGTACAGACTACCTAAATCCATTAACTGTGTCACACCACGTGGGGGACCATCACCTCTGCCATGCAGAGCCCTTCCAGTGCCACCTCTGGGTGTCAGGAGTCCTGTCCCCTCCCAATATGAGGCCTCTTCATCTCCTCTGCTTCCCATCACTCCTGCACTTGAACTGAGATTTCATCGCAGAAAGACGTTTTATTATCAAAGTACGACATCATTGGGGGTAAAGGCATCAAGCAACCTTCAAAATTTAAAAGTATTTAAAAGTAAATCTGTGTAAGCCAGATGAAATGTAATCACACCTCAACTGTTAGCTCTCTGGGGGGCTGGGGTAGGAGTACTGCCTTGAATTTGAGGTCAGACTGGACTCTATGTCTAGACTCAGAAAAGAAGGAGGGCAAGAGGGAAGAAGGGAGGGAGGGAGAGAGAAAAAAAATCTATTAAAAGAAGGACAGAAACAAAAATGTTTACATCAGACAATAATATGATATGATATAATGGAAAAATGTAAAGAACCAAATGAGATGACATCTAACCATCCAGTAGTTACATTCAATACAAGGGAACAAATTTCTGCAATTAAAGACAAAGTTTTATAAGTGTATTAGTTACTGTTCTGTTGCTATGATAAAACACCATGACCAAGGGAACTTATACAAAGCAGAGCTTGTTTGATTTTAGGATTCTAGGGGCAGTAGTCTTTCCTGGGATGGCCTTATGGCAGGAGGTGACAGCAAGAAACCAACAGAGCCTCATACCTTCCAGCAGGCACTGGAAGCAGAGAATGGCCCCAGATCCAGCATGACTTAGGAATTCTCTATGTCTGCCCCCCTGATGAGCTTCCTGCAGCTTGGCCCCACCTTCTGAGACTTCCCCAAACAGCACCATCATCTGGGTAAAAATATCAACATACATAGAGCCTTTGGGGGCCATTCTCATTCAAATGGTCACATTAAACTTAGATTTAAACACCCACAAGTACATATAGGAGATTAAAAGCAGTTACAACTAGAAGTTAGAGCACCCACAGCTAAAAGTTAAGGTTCAAGGAGTTTGACAACAAATCAATGGGACCTGGGCATAACATTGAACTAACAAATGCTTATCTCAGGACCTATAGGAAACAATGCATGAATCAACAGGTGAATTCTGATTTGTACATTTTATTCAGGGAAGTTACTTATAGATAGTCCTACATCCATGTACACACAGGCAAGTGGACTCCCCTTTAAAGAAGAGGAGTGGAGAAAGGAAGAGAGAGGGACAGGGGATGTAGGAAGCTTCAAGGGAAAAGTGGAGGGGCCGTAGGTGAGGAACTGAAAAGGGGAAAAGGATGGATTTGAACTAAATAAGCTAGAGGCATATATGAATTGCTCAGTTAAAATATACACATTGCTATTTTAATATTAAGTTCTAAATAACTCAGGATACAATGAAATGAGTATGACTGGAATTAGAACATATTGTATATATGAGTATGAAGATTTCTTGGATATGTTTCCAAGTATATTCAGAGAAATTTCACTCTTGAATCAATTTGTTACAACTTATAACCTCTAGAAATGTAATTATATAACAATAAGGTCATAAATAATAATAATAATGTTAATAACACAATCAAAATGGAAAGAGACAGAGCTAAGAGAGAAATTAATGAAATATAAAAGAAGAATTAAATTGTCTTGACAGCTAGAAGATAAATTAATTTGCATAAAAAATGGTTGAATCTGATAAGAACAACAAAAAAATAACAATAGATATTTGTCATTACAAATGTGAATTTGTAAAATAGTGAAAAAATCTATTTTCACAAAATAGACAAAGAAAAAATTATGTCTAACTTCATGCTACTAAGTTGGAAATTTCTATCCTGCTGAAAGGAATCTGCAGACGCAACTCATTCTCCATCGCAATGCAATGCCAGCACAATTCTTGACAAAAAAAAAAAAAAAAAAGAAAGAAAAAGAAAAAAAAAAAGCCTCAAATAGCCCAGGATGGCCAAAATAATTCAGAATAAAAGAAATGCTGGATATGTCCCCATCCCTGATTTCACATTATACACAGAGCTGCAGTAATAAATGCATCATGGTACTAGCATGCAAACAGACACACTGATCAATGGAGTAGAAGTGAGGACCCAGATTTAAATCCACGATTGTAATCAACTGATTTTTGACAAAGGGTCCAAAAAGCACACATTGGGCCCATAACAGCTTGTTCAACAAACGGTGCTGATCAAACTGGTTAGAAACACATAGAAGGATGAAACTCTACCCTCATCTCTCACTGTGCACAAACCTCAACTCCAAGTGGCTCAGGACCTCAACAGAAGACCTTGTTCTTCACTCTTATAGAAGAGCAATAGGCACATGAAGGGATTTTCTGAACAGCACAATTGCACAGGCATTAGGACCAACAACTGACAAATGAGACCTCAAAAACTCAAAAGCTTTTATATCAGAAAGGACACCATCTTCAGAAAGAAGAAGTTACTTGCAGAATGGGGAAAAATCACTAGCAGCTATACATCTGGCAGGGGGTTAATATCTAGAAAATCAAGGAGCTAAAACACTAAACATAAAAAAGAAATAAAAAAACTGAGACAAGAAATGGCCAGGCCCAGTGGCACACACCTTTAATACCATCACTCAGGAGTCAGAAGCAGGTGGATCTTTGGAAGACAGAGGCTAGCCTTGTCTATACAGGGAGTTCCAGGCCAGCTGGATACAGAGTCCCTGTCTCATAAACAAAAGCAACAAAATCAAATAAAAACAAAAAAAATTGTGCCAAGGAACTAACTTGAGAGTTTTCGAAGATGAAATGCTAATGGCTGAGCAAAACTTTGAAAATGTTCTGTGTCTTTTACATCAGGAAAATGAAAATTCATCTTATCACATTCATAGTGGCTAAGACCAAAAGATAAACAATGAAAATTGCAAGTGAGGATTTGAAGAACGGGCAAGTCTCGTTGTTCACTGCTGGTGGGAGTGAAAGCGTGTGCAGCCACTGTGGAAACCAGTGTGGAATGCCAAAAAGTTAAAAATAGATTCATGACAAGATCCAGCCACGCCACTCCCAACAGTACACTCAAGGACTCAGTACCCTCCTACAGAGACACCCCGGCATCCACGTCTACTGCTGCTCTGTTCACAATAGCCAAGAAATGGAAACAGCCTATTTGTTCATCAGCTGATGAGTGGACAGACACAGTAAATATTATTCAGCTGCTAAATTAAGAAATTCAAGGGAAAACTGATGAAACTGGAAATCATCATCTTATGTAAACTAGACCTTGTAAGAGAAATGTCACATGTTTTCTCTCATAAATCAATGCTAAAGTTAAATATGAAAGATTTCCAGCAGATTGGTGTGTTTCCATTGCAAAGTCCTTAGAGATCAGGAAACTCCTGGGTGGTCATGGAGGTTCCTGGGAGGCAAAATGCAATTCAGCCATTTAATAGAGATAGGAAGGGCTTCGTGGTGAGGGGATGGGAGGGTAGAAGGGGAAGACAGGAGGGACAAGTAATACTAAAGTCCCTTCAAAGAGCCTGATGGAAACCTACCGCAGACGCTTCTTTCAATAGATTCAGATAAACATCAGATTGTTTAGACACAGTTACTCTACAACGGCTTCCACGTCCCTAACAGACACCGGGCTAGGAAATGAAAGACCAGTGTCACGACTGCACTCTCTGTTTTGGAGTTGCTGACCAGAGAGACCCCACTGCACTTGGTTACCCAGCAGAACTTGATGTAAGACCCTACTGCTGAAGACACTGGATGTTTGAACAAATGGTCACAGAACAAATGAGAGACGAAGATGCTACTGATCTCAAAGTGGCATCTCTGCTGGAAACCTTTCATACTGCTAGAAGGTGCATGCCACTGGTAGAGAGGAGTAGACGTAGCCTCCCTCAGCAAGCCACACTTGCTCTGCCTTGGTGACATATGACACCGGTCCAACACTGGTACCAGTGGTTTGGGAGAAAGCAGCCATCTTTTAATTGGATTTAAGGCCACTTCACAATAGGCAGTCCATGCCTGACAGTATTATCAGGGTCAAGAACTTACTGTTACATAGGTCATATGGGATAACCTATATTATCCTCTGATAAATAGGTGTAATGTTAACTGGTTCATAATGACTTGTTATACCCATAGATTAGCACAGCTCTTAGCCCTCAGCAGAGGTTCTTCTTGTAGCAGATCATGATTAACACAGAGACAACCAGAACTTACCACAGTATAGAGAAGAGACTCCAGAGTGACCAGCCCTAAATGGAGCACCTGCACACCCGCCCTGTCTTCCCAAGTCTCAGAGATCATTGTGAAAAATGAGACAGAAAGATTGTAAGAGCCAGGGGGTGGTGGATGAATACAAAGAAACTGTGTTGTCTGTGTTGGAGACCAAGTGACCTCTGTCTTGCCCTTCTGCAAATGTAACATCCTGACACTTGTTGATATCAATTATGTTAACCAGTCTCTTAAGTGCCTCTTAGAGTTTCTTATTGTCTAGCAAACAAGTTCCCCCACCCGTAGCTGTCCTTGGCTACACATGCCCTTGGCTTCTGGGTCTTCCAATGATTTGTTTCCTAGCAACCCTAGTCCACCACGCCCTACCCAGCCCCTTGCAGATACAGTATATAGAGCTCTGTAAAGAATAAAGAATTGCCGATTTGATCAGGAGACTGTCTTGTCGGCCCTCCGTGTCCCTCTTGTCTCTTTCATCCCAGGTTTCTGAGGACTTGTGCTCTACTGAGGCCAGCTGGCCAGGGCATGTCTGGACATGGCATACGAACCCACAGCTCTTCCATGAGTATGCAACAATCTGTGCAAACCCAAGTAGACAGGGAAATGGCAGGGACTGGGGAGGGAGCACGAAGCCCGAGATGTAGCTGAGGACAATTGGTAGACGCTCAGGGAGCGAGAGTCATTTCTCCTTACTGGTGTGACATTTGGGAGTCTCACCAGAATCCAAGGGCACATGGGAAACACAGGACTGGATAGTGTTTTAAGCAAAAAAAGCCAGAGAATAGAATGTGTGAATCAGGGGAGGGGGGCTGAGGGGGCGCTAAGTATAATCAAATACATTACATGAAATTCTTGAATGGATAAAAACATTCTTGAAATAATTAAAAGTACCTGTACTCAAGCACAAAGAATTGGACAAGGAGGAGATGAGTAACTGAAGACACAGTTCAAAACATTTTGACTACAGTTCTAAACAAACGATGCTTAGTGTAGACATAGAGTGCTTTTCTTTTTGCCTAAAGTTATTCAAGTATGTTCTGCTCCCTGTAGCATGGAGCAAAGCAAAAGACTGCTGTAAGTCTAGGTACAGACAGAGAGTACTGCCATCACTCATGGGTAATGAGTGTGAGATCCCAGATGGACAAGTTCACATACACACTGCTGGAATTCATAAGACAGAAAATCCTGGAAACGAACAGGAAAAAGAATTTCTAGATACAAAGAGCAACACAAACCAATTCATAACGGGTATAAAATATAAAACCTAACAGCATCTATGCCACATGTCTTGAGAAAAACTACAAGGCACTCTAGTGCACATGGCGGCCAAATTCTTTGAACTTCCTGCTGCCCTTAACAGAAGCCAGATCCGAGAACAGCCCTCGGAGAACTTCCTGCATCGTCCTGTTCTTCATCTTGCTTCCTGGTCAGGGCCCTCTTCTCTTCCCTCCCACTACGCTGTTCAGATTACTCTCAAGTCACCCTGGAAGAGCCATCCTGTGCGCACCTCTCCAGGCAGTGTCCTCACCCTTCAGGTGACCCAGCTTCACTCCAGATTTTGCACACTACTTTTTCTGTACATTGTCTTTATTTTTGTGGCATAGATTCCCAAATCATGACATCAGATATTCACGGATATCTGGCTTGATGTGTGTCCCAGGGCTGTACTATCTCCATGCAAGGACACATCAGTGTTTCATCCTCTTTGCTCCTGTCTTAACATTTCCTGAAACCAACAAAGCGCCCAGGAATCACATGTGGATAAACAAATGCGACATCAAAGAATGCCTCACCCTGACAGCTTTGCAACTATCAATATCATAACAATTATGTGAAACCATTTGTACCATTTGACGTTGATATTGTTTGTGTCAGAGATGTGGGATTTGATAAGACCTGTGTCTTTTGGATAACACAGAGTTTGATTTCTGTGTCCTTTGGTAATATCACAAAATTTCACAGAGAAGTGACCTCTAAATCTACTACTAGTTCCAAAGATCTTTGTATACTTTAATGGTGAACTTTTTCAGAGCATTCCAAATTATCCTGCTCTGCTCCATGTACACAAGATTTCCCCTAGTCTATTTTCTAAAAGTGCAATGTTATATTTTTTTCTGAAAACACTGATTTGGCTATTTTTTCCCAGGATTACACTCTCCATACCGCTGAGTACAAACTATTGCTTTATTTCTTTAAAAAAATTCTTCTTAATTTATGGTGTGTGTGTGTGTGTGTGTGTGTGTGTCTGTGTGTGTGTGTCTGTGTGTGTGTGTGTGTGTGTGTGTGTGGTAATGTCTATATGCCACGGTGCACTGTGGGAGTCAGAGGACAACTTGTAACAGCTCTCTCCATCTACCATGTGGGTCCCAGAGATCAAACTCATGACCTCAGGCACAGGTACCCTTACTCGCTGTGCCATCTTGCTCATCCTTTATTAGCTTCATGGTTTGCTGTCCCACGGCTCACAGCTGTGCCTGGTCTGGTCCTTGCCCAGTTGCATCTTGACTCTTTGAAGCCCTGACTGAAGGAAGCTCCCACCAAACCAGCCCCTGCGAAGTTCTTAATATGGGGTGTTCTCAGTGCTCATGGTACTTACCAGATCTTAGCCTTACTGCTGGAAAATTATTCTTCTTTTACTTCTTAACTAAGGAAACCTAATTTACTTTACCTTATAGATATATTTTGCTTGAAACTGCCTCATCTGACTCCCTAACACCTGACACCACGACCCACCTTATATGTACCTACCCTTCCATAGCATTTTAGTTGTTTTCTATTTGTTCAGATCTACTACCACACTGGGAATTTGCTTTCATTGACGAGTTTAACTCAGTTTGCCTCATGTAATAGATAATGCATTTCTATGAGGAAGGAGCAAGAAATAAAGGAAAGGAAGAGGAGGATGTACGGAAGGAGGTAAGATAAAAGAAAAGGAACGCATCTCTTGATCCACTGGAGCACTAGTTGTGAAACTCCAAAGAGCCATGCAGAAAATGTCTTGGTTAAGCACAACAGTGCTCTCTGGATTATGCTGTGCAGCTGCTGCCCCATTAGCTGGGCAGGTGTCTTGTTCTAATAAAGCCTTTGCATCAAAATACCCAGCAGGGTGCACTTAGGTCAATGGCAATCATGCTGAAGCCAAGACACTGCTCGGATTATTTTAATTAAAGACATTAACAACTTTTGTCAACAAAGTGACAAAATATTATAGAAATTGTCCAAAGCCTCAGAAACAACAGTGATAAAGTCCAAGCCCCTTTCCCTAACACAAGAGAGCCGTAACACAGTGAAGCACTTCTTTGTTGTCCCTTGCTATGACGTAGAAAACTACAGTAAGGAAAGATTTGCTGAAGTTCATATGACGATGTTTACATGGAGTGCCTACTGACTGAAACTCAGTTCCTAACCACTGACATGAAAAGACCGTGTTGAGCTATGATTCCTTATTTTAGAAAAGTGTTGACGTGAAGTCGTTTTTATAACAACTAAAACATCGGTCTAACTCCTGCTCTTCTTTCTTTTGATTCTGTTACCAAATATCAGGCAAATCACCAACTCAATTGCCAGAAGCGAAAAGGTGATTAATAAGTGTTGCGTAACTTTTATAATTACCTAAAATAGACCATATTATCTGTCTTGAGACAATAAGCATGAAGAAAGAATAATTTACCAATATTACAAAAATATGTACAGAAATTTGTGACAACTGAATATAGAGCAAGGTTTCAAATAATTTAATCAGATTATATATGAGTAAAAAGAACATATAAGCAGACACTGAACAGTAACGCTGAAGGGTGTCAAAATACAATTTCTGCTAAATATCCCACTGAATAGCATCAAAGTCCCTTGGCTGCAATTCATAGGATGTTCCTTCATGTAGATGTGAAGAGCTACCTTGAATTTCCAAACTCAGCTTCCCTCTGGAGAGAACAAGCACTCCACGAGCTCCTCAGGGCTCTGCCTTAGTTCTTTTCTTGTCTCTGGGATAAAACCATTCTGACTAAGTGTGGCTGGGGAGGAAAGGTTCATTTTATCTTATCAGTGCCATCTTTGACAGAAGTCAGACAGGAATCAAGGCAGGAACCTGGAGGCATGCACGTGGAGAAATGTTGCTAACAGCTGGCTTCCCCGACTCACCCTCAGATGTCCTGCACAGCCCAGGCCCACCTTCCCACAGTTGGCTGGACCCTCCCACATGAATTGATACTCAAGACAATTTCCTGCAGACCTGGCCACAGGCCACTCTGGTCTGGAAAGTTCCTCAGCAGAGACTCCTGCTTCCCAGATGGCTCTTGGTAGTATCAGGTGAACAATAAAAACAGAGCAAAAGTCTAGAACTCCAAAACTGGAATTTAAAAAGTAAAAAGTATTGGATACGTGTCTGCTGTTTCGCTAAAGTTTGGACTTTTACAGAAAAGTTCCTGGAAATCTTTTCTTCTCGATAAAGGAATGCTGGTAATCTTCATATTCTGCTAATCCTGATCACTCTGTTCCAACCCTTGGTGCTGTTTGCTAGTTATGTAAAGAAACTTGAATTCTTCATATCCTGTCAGTTGGCTAATTGTCATCATGGTACCCTCATCACTGATAACAGGAGCCTACCACAAGAGTGATCATGCATCCTATGCTAAGTCTTCAGAGCAGACCTTTGTAAGCAGAACTGATTGCTGTACCAGTAAGCAAGTGAGATACAGACATGTAGTACCGCACTGAAGACTCATGGGGTGGTGGGGGCAGAGACGAAAGAGTCCAGCAACAGTGACAGAACTTCCACACAGACTCTACACATGTGCTCAGGAAGAAGCAAGGATAATGACAACTTCAGGAATGTTGATGAAGCACCGATGATATATGTTGATAGTTTTCACTGAACACATGTGATGAACATAAGCATACATATGGATTGCAGTTGTATAATATAGTAAAATATATGAATATTTACAAATGTGTGATCAATCCTTGCGCATATGAGTAGACTGTAGATTTTGACTAAACCTACATATTCCTGAGCCACTGATACCAATGCGAAATGTAAATTACTGCATGGGAACATGTGGGCAGTACTCCCATTTCCAGTAATTATGTGCTCTTATCTACTGGAGTGTTTTTTATTTAGCACAGCAAATTGTTTTGAATACTCAGGAGAGTTGGAAAATATAATGATGTTTTTATATGTTTAATCCATGCTAAGTGCTTTTTAAAATACTGAATATACGTGACCATTTTATTTTTTTATATTTTGTTATTTTAATTTTATATGTATGAGTATATTGCTGTATGCATGTAAGTGTACCCAAGTCATGCAATGGAGGTCAGAAGAGGTCATTGGATCTCCTGGATCTTGAGGTACAGTTGGTTGTTAGCTGCCATGTGGGTGCTGGGAATCAAATCTAGGTCCTCTGCAAGAGAAATCAGTGCTTCTAACCACCAAACCATCTCTCCAGCCTTGCTCTTTTATTTTTAATTCATGAAATTCTTTACTGTTCCTATTATATTGCTGAATAAAACAATCAACCTTCACTATGCAGAACTAGTATCATGCGCAGATTGGCTCCCATGGACACACCGGGCCCATACCTTCTGGATCTCAGGGGCTTGTTATCTCAGCCTTGTCTTTTCCTGGAGAATTCTTGTATCTACTCTTATAGCAGAGCAGACAAAACAGAACAGAATTCTGATCAAAACAATGGATCAAGTTTCTCTGGGCTGAAATGAATGTCGAACACAGGTGAGAACCTTGTCATCTAGCTATCAGAAGCAGCTGTAACTGAGACATGATGCTCTGCTTGGCAAAAAAAAAAAATACACAGTTTAAATATGTCTGGAAGAAACTATTAAAAGGTGAGTTATTCACTAAGAGAATATACTTTTCTATTGCTATTCCTCTTTTAACAAACTGTCATACTAAACTTACCCATTCTCCTAAACATGAAAGGAAGCCCTTCTGAGCAATTTCAAGCCTCTCCACAAATGAACAGACATAGCAATCTGTCATGAAATCTTTCCAATTTACAGTGCCCACATAACTTCACAATAATATATTTCTTTATTTAAAAGCTATTTTATTGCCTCTTTGCAATTTTCAGCATGCCTTTCTCTCCCTTTATAGACAGCAGAAATGTAAGTAGAGAGGTGTAAGCTCAGGCACTGAATGCAAGGCTCCAATTCTCAGGGCTCCTAACAAGCCGCGCCGATCACAGCGTTCTATGGGAAATGATGCTGTGCATATGTTTAAATAGTATTCACAATGGCAAAGTCTTTTCTATAGAAATGCTTTAAAATAGTGTGTCTAGCTGTTACAATTCTGATGCTTATTTTTTTAACAGACTTTAAAAAAATACCATATACTCTTTGTCCTTTTCCATTTTAGTTCCATCATGGTAAAAAATGAGCAAAACAGAAAATTCAGTATAATATTACCATGTGCATTAGGAGGAGGACACTGGTAGGAGCTGTGAACAGTTATGCTATCTGGCATTCCAGGAACTGATTAGATTACAGGTACAATAGCTGTTGAATTTTTCTAGGCCTGTGTTTAAAGGGACTCAGCACTCTCCTTTCAGAAAAGACTCCTCCACCAGTGGACAAGGCACTCTGCTTGCTACTAAGGCCCTGGCTAGAAGGAGTCTGAAGCAAGGTGCTCAAGGAAGCACTTGCATCACAGCTAACTACAGCTGTGTCTTTTGGCTACTGTGCAAACTGAGATAAGCCAATAACTTATCAGCTCACTGAGAGCACATTAGCATTCTGTTAAGATATTCAGGGCTGTGTTCTTCGGCAATGGAAGTGGCCTTTGGTTAATCATACTTCAGTGATTTAAGCACAATAATAATAATTCTTGTCTCACAAGATACTACACTAATGGTCATAAATTTATGGATTGTTTTCTATACAATCTATTAGTAAAAATAGAACTGGGTCCTGTTCACCATGGATGAGGGAAGGGCACGTGATGTCCAGACCCTGCTGGAGTGGCCACTGGCCATCGACTGTTGTTGGTGGAGGGGTGTCAGTTTCTTCAGTGGTGTAGCTGCGGAGAAGGAACGCTGATTCCCTCAGTTAGCTTCCTGAACCCATGCCCAGGAAGCAACTCTTAAAGTAAACTCTGAGTTACACGCAGAAAGCAGACCTTGTGAAGGAGGTTCTAGTGGGTGTGGTGGGGGATGAGAAAGGGGGACTGACATTTTGTAGCTTCATTTCTGTAGCTGTGATAAAATCCCACCATCACAGAGGGACATCTGGACAATAGTTTATGTAGGATATTGAATTGCTGTCGGGCAGCTTGGTTGCACCTCAGGACTGAGTTAAAGAGCTGCTAAGATTCAAAAAGCTTCTAGGAAGATGAAACAAAATCTTGTTTTCGAATAAACTTTAGGAAAATAATTCCAGAGTAAAAGGCTGCACAGTAATTTCAAAGGCAACTGGATCTGTGCTGTCCTCTTGTAACAGGAACAAAGAAGAGACAAGGAGCCATGAAGACAGTGCAGCTGGTGATGTCTCAGATCTGACAGCATCTCCTCTCCATCAGGGGCAGGGAATAGGTTTTGTCTCTGGCATCCAAATATTGGCTGAATTCTCCACTCTCTTTCTTAACTGCCATTCTGGTTGTGCCGCCTTTAGAAAGAGCAGCCATGCAAATGAACAGTGTATATCTCATACACTTCAAGACACCCCACCTTGAGATCCACGGGTTGCATCTGTGGCAGTAAATGTTTTAAGGAGCTGTCAAGTTTAATTGGGGAACTTGCATGGTTTGGGTAATGCCTATATCACACCACCAAGATTTCTCCCTTTTATCACTTTATGTTAACTCTGTTATTTAATATTGCCATCTGTGAATAAAGCCTACAGAATTAAGAAAACAGCTTCAGTAAATTAGAACACTAATGGATGCGTAATTTGAAGATTTTCTCTTTGTTTCTTGGATGATTGGTGCATTTGTCATCCATTTCCTGTGGCAAGCACCCTAGCTTGTCATCAGTATATCTGTAGAGCAGGATACCCTCTGCATACTGAGAACCTTAAATTCAATTTATAAAAAAATGGCAAAATCCAACACAAAAGCAGTAGTCACACAGTCCTTTTAGGAACAATAGAAAAGACATGCTTTGCAAGACATCAGAATTGCTTGCCTACCTAGGAAGGTCACATGATCTGAGGCTTACTGCTACGGCTATCCTTCTGTGACCCAAGTTTGATTTGGCTTCCTCTCACAGCCAGAACTCCCATGTTTTAACTGTGCCTTCCGTCTGGGTAGCAACTTAATGCCTCTTCCATGAAAAGCACCAAGGGCCTTTTAAAATGTCTTGGGTTGCTTCCTTTGGGTTCTCTCAATCATTGCCCCAAATTAATTTTCCTTCAAATAATTATCGAATTAATGAAAAGTATTTAACATTGCCAATGATAATTCCAATAGCTAACATTTTCTGAACTCTACATGCCCAGCTCCTGCACTAGGATTTACAATGAGTCATTTCCTGTTAGAATCATCCAAGTGGTAGAAGCCACTATTATCTAAAGTTGGCATGGCAAGGGCGGAAGCTTCCAGAACTTAACTAACTTATGCAGAGTCACAGAATTAATTATGTTGGTGCCTGCTTTGAAACCTGGAGTATTTGGCCTGGGAGCCCAAAAGACAGAGCTTGTTAAACAAGTGCTCAGGTGAATGACTACAGAGGAGAAGACAGAAGGAAGGGAAATGAACGCAAGATGGAGACACTGGGCGATCAAAGGAAGAGAGCGGTGACCGCTGCCCCGAGCAAGGGGTGACAGGGAGCGCACTTTCAGTGTGTATGTTTTATTATTGCTTTTCCAATAATTTAGACTAGTCCAGTGCCTAAAACGACACCTAGCAATAGAAAAATTACCTATTTCTCTAAGCAACATGGCAGGCGGACTAGAGGAAAACACTGGTCACCAGCTCATGCTGGATCACTGTGTGTATATGTGTAGTACTGAGCACTTTCTTTTTAAAAAATATTTTATTTATAATTTTTAAAAATGTTTTTGTGTATGAGTGTATTGTCTGCATGTGTGTTAAGTGCACCCATGTCATGCAATGTCCATGGAGGTCAAAAGAGGGCATTGAATCCCTCTGGGACCGGAGTTATGGACAGCTATTAGCCACCATGTAACTGCTGTGATCGAATCCTTGTCTTCTGCAAGAGCAGCCAGGAACATGTCTTCTTTGTCAGAATGGCCTGTTAGGAGTCAAGGTGCACAATTAAATGGCTAGCTGGACAGCAGGGCTCCAGATTCAGGTGAGGACCTCACCATTTCAAATCTGTGGCTCTTAGGAAATTAATATCTAGATGTCATGAGTACACTCTGAGTAAATATCAAAACCGTGGAATTAGGGGAATGACGGAGTGAGAGGTTGGAGGAGAGCATTTTTGTCATGAGTTGCCCCAGTAAATCTTCACATCTTGTAATTCTGTTTGACAAATGAGAAAAATGAAACTATACAAGCTATTGTATTTGTTATAACTTGCTTACCCACTAATTAGTAGAATGAGACATTGATCCTGGGCCAGCTTATTGTATACTAAAGTTCATACTAAGAAGCATATAAAACAGGTGCTAGATAAATTTCCTGGATGAGTTGTATGAATGCTTATTCTAGAAAAGCTCTGGAGAACTTGAATAGGTTGACTTGTATCTGAAGAGAGATTATCTTCTTAGATGCCTGACATCACTGAGCTCTGGAGCTGTGATGGGATGTTGGACTCACTCTGCTGACATCCTCCTATAGATCTCTGTCACTCCACGATAGCAAGTTTATGCTGAAATGAATATAACATTTTCCTCTGAATATGCAGATTCCCAAAGAGCCATTCTTAGTGCAACAAGGACACATTCATATATGAATATGAATCAAGCACCATTTGACATGAGACATAAAATCAGAGGAATATAAAAGCACAAGTCTTCAATGCAGAAATTTCACTAAAATCTCATCAGCAGCCACAGACATGTAATATTACTAGATGAACATGTCATTGCTGAAATAAATGATGCCTTATTTCTTAAGTGTCTATATGATATTTTCCTTAAGGTGATTAAGTACATAGACCTATTTAAGTTTGATGATATTTAAAAATCTAAAAAAAGTGAAGTGCATTTGACAAATACCATTGATCCTCATCTAAAGACAGCTTTATACTGGCTTGAAGTTGGAGGTAGCGGAGAATAGAATCATCCAGTGACTTGTGATAGTTTCTATGTTGCATCATCTTTAAACATATCATAGATAAAGAATCTGAAATTGGTCAAATAAGCAACTCTGTGAGTACATTTTTATCTCAAGCCTAGAAGACCTCTGAATTATATCATTACCCTGTTATATAAATGGGGAACTTGTACCTTATAGGTTCAATTACTTCATCCATCAAATAGAAAAACATTACTTTCCAAAGTAGACTGATGTAGAGCCAACTATCCATTATGGAATAGATTATTAAAAGTATTTACTATTTTCTCCCTGGAAAACTCTTTAATGCTCTGTGAGATGCAGACAGAGCACCAATCTCTTCTATCCCTGTACTCTGTATTTTGAGTGTTCATGAGCATTAGTGTAGCTTTGGACACAGTGGATAGTTGTAGATTTTAAGCTTTGATCAGAATCAGTAGCTGGCTGACTGAAAACATTTTCTGGCTTGCACACATCTTAAGAATTTCTTTCTGTGAGACCAAAGTGGCATCCAGCCCACCCTCTCTCTAGGTCCGAAAGAACAAAGTGAACGAAGTAAGATTTCACCAAATTACAGTTTTGGAAACCAGAGTTTATCTGGGCTTGCTCACAGAGCAATTAGCCAGGGGAGGGGGCACTCTACTGAAGCCAAGCAGCTACTTCTACATTTCTGTGGGGTCCCAGTCACCCAAGATGGTGAAGGGGAGCGTCCCCTTTTCAGCTTCCTCCACTCCCAGCTTAGTCTCCCCCACATAGAACTCAGGTCACTGATTGGTTGGGAGGGGTAGATGACTCTGACGGCTTCTTCCTTTGTCAGTCAGGCTTGTTTATGCTCTGGTTGAGTGTGTGTGGTCCATCTGCTAATCAGAGGAAAATATTCATACAACACTCCATCTCTTTTCCTCTGGCTCTTACACACTTTACGCCATTCTCTTCTGCAAGAGTCCATGAGCTGTGGAAGAGGGCTGACAGGTGTAAGACAGTGTTCTCTCCATTGCTGCATGGATTATCATTTGGTTTCAGTGATATTTCTTCTACTATAGAAACACAGCAACAATAACAAAGAGTAACATCCACACAAATACGGACTGCTATAATAACCTAACCTTTGGGCATAAACACAAATGCTTAGATGGTACCTAAGTAGGTGCATCACATTCATCTTACAAAACAATTACAGTGGCTTCTCCACTGGGGTCTATAATGCCCCCCACCCTATGGGTCGACCTTTCTCATAGTACCAGATGTGTGTTCCCCCCTGAGGAGCAGGCCTTAAAATCCAATTGGAACTTTGTTGGTTGTACATATACTAGTCGAGCCACTATTGCACCAGCAGGAACATCTTGCTTGGCATCTGAGAGTGGGGCATAGAGGATCCATCATTAAGCAGAACTTTTGGGGTCCATTCTCCCCTAGCAGTCTGCATGGTGCCCCCTAGCACTATGAAGCCAGCCACCATTTGCAGGGATTTTCCAGTTTGGTCCCAGCTGGATCTCTCCTTCCATGCTCACATCATGCCACATCGTCAGCAACAGGGCCTTACTGTCTGCTTCCACTGTGCACCCAACATTAGTGACAATGGCCTTTATTTGTGGAGAGAACCTCAAAGGCTTCCTTGTCCAACAGCTCACTGGGGGAAACCCATGCCTGGTACTGGAATTTTTGGTTAATAATTATCTTTTTACTCTTTGGCATCTATAGGCCCAAGTTGTTGTAGATGATTTTGACTATTATGGTCATTGTGTGGATATCACTTGTGTTTACCTGACCATACAGATCCCCCAAATTATATAACTATACCTGATTCTTGTACGCTGTGTGAGTTTGTATTCCATCCTTATCTCTTCAGGTGTACTTGATGTCTTACAAATGGGTGTCACATCTGTAAAACACTCAGAAGTTAACATTATATACTAAATCAAACGTGAATAATGTCTAACACCATATGGAACATTTATCAATTTCTATCAACTGTTTTCTCATCAGATCCATGTTGGCTACAATGGCATGTAAAAGAGGAATTAACTCAGTCAGTTCCTTACTGTCTTTAGTTATCTTATTGAACCCATTTTTACATGAAGCCTCTATGTATGTCTTTATCCTTGATAAACTCCTTGGGGCTGGCTCAAGCTGCCCGGCTTCACACAGGCCCCAGAAGGAGTAAGGCCCCTCTTGCCCTTGTTGCACCTGTTGCTTTCCAGCTCCAGGTAGACCATGGATCTGTCTCCTGGCTCTAGCTACACCTGTTCTCTCTCCATCGACCACACCTGGCTATTGGGAGAGGCCCTGGCTGGGAAAGCTATCCCCACCCCTTAAATAACTGTTCACAGGGGAGAAATGCACCCTGTTACTCGGGGGGGGGGCTATGATTCACCCCTGGAATGGAGTTTTATCTTTTTTATAGCTTTTGTGAACTGTTCCACGGGCTTTAAAATCTTCCAGGGGCTCTTTATCACAGATTTTGGCTTTTTGTCACTTTTTTTTAGAAATTGGGCTTGACACAAGTCTTGCACAGTTGCCTTCTAGTAACTGAAGCAGACCACTTTCTTTGTTTTGTTTCTTTTATACATCCTTTAGGTTGCTTTATTCTTCTACAGACATACTTTACATGCTAGTCTAAGTCATTTAAATGTGCCAAAGCATCTCCTGCCTAATAAAGATCTTGTCTCACTAGGAGACTTAGCACAGACACTAAACCTCCATACCAATTTCAAGGTCCTTGCTCAATCAAGTTCCTACTGTCTCTCTGTACCTTGCAGCCCAATGCTAAAACTGTGTCTAAGCCACGTTTCTTTCTTCAGTTTAGATGTAACTCTCATAGGCTGTTTTCCTCTCTAAGGCTCCATTACCCAGGAACTAGCAAGGTGCTGTGAGTTTAGAGCCTTTCAAAGTCTATAGTCCAGCTCAGAGAAAAGTCTGAGTCAACAAATCTGAATGGTATCAATACAAGGATATTTGACACAGGGACTCTTTGATTCTCCAGAGAGAGTATGACAAGAAATCACATAACAGCACCTAGAGCTGACACTTAGAAAAAATGCACCCATCTTTAGAAGGGAGGAGTGGAGAATGTGCAGCTTGTTTGTACACATTTCCAGTGTCAAAGTTCAGTTACTGAACACAGAATTAAGAATCACGTAGAGAAGGGGGTGATAGGCATGGGCGAGAGATAGGTGGGCTTGGAGGGAGAGTTATCAGAATGCATTATGTACATACATGAAATGTAAACTCGATAGGTATTCATTTATAACACCTGCAAAAATTAATGTGTCTTCTGGCACAACATATTGGTAAATATTCTAAGACAGTCTTAGAATTTAAGACTAGACACACGTTGTGGCTGTGCCTGCAGTCTCAGAACTCTGAGGCTGAGGATTGGAACGGGCTGAGGTCATCCTGGTCTACAATACATGTTCTAGGGCTGCAGAGGGAGAGAACATCCTTTTTAAAAGGGAGGATGGAAGTAGACAACAGAGGTCTGGTTGTGGACTCACATCTCTGCTTCTCATCCATCAGACAGGAAACTTTTCAAAGTGTCGCTGACCTCTGCACTCGAAATTATCAGCTCAGCTGTGCACCAAGGACTGTACCAAAACATGTCTTTATGTGTGTTATGGGCATTTTTACCATTCTCTTTTTCAAGTCTTCTTAGAAAGGCACAAAATGATGATAAGATGGCTTTGTTTTGATTTGGAGTGGAAACCTCTGTATTAAAGTCCATTTGCATAGACGCAGGAGTAAAATGAATTCCAAAGTTTCTGGTTGTCACTTCCCTGATGAATGCCATTCTCATAAAAGAGCCCAGAATGGTTGCTGTTGTTACGTCAGAAATGTGTGAAGATGGCAGTGTCCCCGTGAGAGACCTGGCATCAGTACAGGAAGGGACAGGTCCGTCTTCCCAGACCTGTCAGGAAACAAATCAGTGAACTGTTTGTCTCTAAGCACCAGGGCCTTAGTGTGTGCTCGAGATCCAGACCCCAAATCCACGTGCTTCTGACAGCACACACCCTGCCTGGCCCATCACTGCTGAGAAGAGGTGAAGCAATGCCGTTCATATCCCTGACACACATTGTGTGCTGCTCATCAACCACAATCCCTCCTCCTCTCCCCTAACCTTTCAAAGACAGTGAACATGGCTTGAAAGAAGATCCAACACAGAAATTACAGGATCTTTAACCTTTTTGTGATTTGTGACAGGTTTGGGACACATCTGGACTAATCCATCAGGGAGGGAAAATATCCTTGGAATTATAACATGACAGCAATCTTTGGAAGCTGACAGCCATGAATGTGTGCTCAGTCCCTTCCAGTGAGATCAACATGATCAGAAAAAGAAAGATGTTCAACCCAGAAAAGTGAATTTGCTTAATAAAACAGAGGAGTTTTGTGGGGCTGGAGAAATGGCTCAGCGGTTAGGAGCACCTGGGTTTGATTTCCTTAGCTGGGTAATTAAATAAGAATAATTATAATGAAACTAGAAAACAAATGTGTAAATCCAGCTCAGCAGTTTCTCAAAAATTAGAAAAATAATTAATTTCCCTCTTCTAGACACAATGCAAGCTAAAAATGTCTCAATGTACACTGGCGTATAACCCCATATTGAACTAATAAATCACAGCCTCCCACACAATGAAACACAATTTACCTACAGCCGCGGCCCTTCCAGATAATTAAGGAATCAGCTTAGATCCTTTGTCATCTTTCCTGTCCTGATCTGGAGTGCTTCTATGCCCGAGCAGTATAAACTTCCCACATCTAGGTTTATGGTAATAATTTAGTGTCCCTGTGAGTGGTGAATGGAGATCATCCCTGAGCCGCTTAGCAATGCTTGATCCAGTAAATGAGAAGAAACAATATTCTTATAACGATTCTCTACCAGCCTGTAACAACCCTCAGCCATGTTTCCTTCTTGAAGACGAGCTGCATCGACATCCTTATCATGGGCATCCCCTATGAGGGGAACTAATAGCAGTGTCTCGACTACTCCGACTACATGCTTGCATGATGCTTTATAATCTCTCACTTCACTCCTTGTTAGCATTTATTTAAATATAAGCATGGCCGCTCCCATGCTCCAGCACGTACACACAGATTCAGGGAAGAGATTGTTAATGAATATTTTAGACATGATGCTCTATCTCTCAGTTTCAAATGAAAGCTTTAGTTTGGTTCTGGCTTTCACTTGATATCAAACACTTGTAAACTATTATTTCAGCGAATGCTTTGATTTCTAAACTCACATTCAATTGATCAAAGCCTCTATTCCATTTTATTTACTCCTAATGTGACATGACTTTATAAAAATAATGTACTACTTTTGAAAAGTCAGAATGACTTATGAATTATTTTCTCTGAGTTGTGGAGTTCTATGAATTATATCTATTTTAAGCTAAAACCACTTAAATTTAGTTGCAATTCTATTGAGTCCTGGATGATTTTCATTGTAAATGTATCTTTGGAAAATGTTCATAAGACTTTTAGGGTCTCAGCATTGAAAAGGAGCAGCAGAAACAAGGGCACTGTTATGAGCATATTTCCAGGGGCAGAAGTGGAAGAAAGGTGCATTTTGATGTGCTTCCTAGTGTATACTGAGCAGTCTGCACGCACACACACACACACACACACACACACACACACACAAAGAGAGAGAGATAGGAAAGATAGAGAGAGAGAGAAATCAAGGTGTGCTGATATTCTTTGATTGGGTCACAGTGTTATCAAGTGTCACCGAGAGATGGAATGCAGATTATACAGTATCCCATGTGTAACTTCTATTTTTGCTTCAGCTTAAAGTAGAACCATTGTCACCGCATGTGCCACCTAACCTAGGGCTGGAACCAGCATAGTAAATCCCACATGGGCCTACACCCTTTCTCTTGGGTTCATATTTCTAAATCCAGTTTAGGATTTCGCACTGAGTTCTCAAAGATGTGCAGAAAGGGATAGGGCTTAGTTCATCCTAATTTCATCCTTATTTGCTACTAGACCTTTTGAGACAGCCAAAATCTATACAGTTCCTGAGACAAAACTGCAACTTTACCAAGGACCTATTAGAGAATATTCTTGTTCAGACCTCAGTCTTTCTCTGTGTAAGTTCTAAGTCTACCAACCCTTTTACAGCGTAGGCCAAGAAATATTTGTCAGTTACATAAAAATGTGAATGAGTGGGTGAAATATATGCCAACAAGAGTTACAGACCCTGGGGAGGGCAGTTAGCGCAGCTATTTCAGCTGCACTAATGATGAGGGTTGCCGGGCTCTTGGTACCACCTCCGTTTACGTGACATCACAGAGGAAGAAGGAAAGCCGGATCAGGGAGGGCTGAGCTCTAGTGGGTATGTTGGTAGAGGAGGATGTTGAGCAGTACCTCAAAAGCCTAGTCTGGCATGGAGGTGTAAGGATGGTGGTGAGATGGCTAATCGGGAGATATCTAGCATCTATCCTTTTCTATCTTAGACAGAATGGCTCCTTTTTGTGATTCAGCAGACGTGGAAAGTGGGGCTGTGGTCTCATTGAGTGCGTGTTCGTGCATACCAGGACTTTTAGCTCTTCCTTAGTCCTTCAAGATGACTTGTCGGTTTCTACTTGTCCTGTTGCTTTGGAAGTGGGTCTCTTCTCATTCCTTAAGGCTGGGAGAGTTCTGTGAGCAGATTTATTTTTGAATCTAAAAGTCTAGTTGAAGTTTCCATTTTCTGCCTAAGTTCTGTGGAATGTTTCCAGTGAGAGACTAGGCTCACGACTGTTGAACAAAATGGAGTGACGTAACAGTCTCCTTTATAAATCAAACCTTCACTTTTTTGTTTTGGACGGAAGGCATTGTGGAGGACAAGCACAGGTGAATGGCCATCCAAAGGAGGTAAGTGATTCATCACCGAGTTCTCTGGTGATCCAGTTTACTTTACTTGGCAATAGCTAAGATACGGTTTCTAAAATATTTTACTCCAACTTACAGGACCTTACACTTTCCATTTCAGTTAAGCTTATTTCATTGCTAGTTAAGTGCTTCTTACAGCCCTATTAACATTTTCCAAAGAAAACTTGTATCTCAAAGCTGCTCCTACAGATGCACCAATTGAGGGGACCCAGAATATTTACCCAACACAAACCTGAGTGCTTCAAGAAAACCTTTTTTTTTTTTTTCTTTTATAGCCAGAGATCTACCACAGACATTAGACTTTGAGGTCCAGGAAGTAGAAATATCTCATGAGCCACAGACTCTTCCATGTGTTTCCATCAGGAAGAAGAAATGAATGAACAGAAGAGCCATGGAGGGGGAACTGCCCCGTGGTCTGAAAGGTGGAAAACAAGATGTGAGTCGTGGGTGGATCAGCCCGGCTCTCACCTCTCAAGGGGACTCCTCCGGGGATGCATTCTGCCGTTCCAACACCATTTGAATCTTCCTTGAGTCATTTAAGGGACACAGATAATTGGATAGTCAGACTTTTATTCCTGAGTGAGTGTCCTCTAAATGAGCACTCCTGTTCTTATTTAACGTTTTCAAATGTATTCACTGTAAATTGAAATTGTCTTTCAGCAAAATGGAATTACCCAGCTTATTGAGACATATACTTGGATTGTCTGCACAGAATCCAAAGCGGTTCTACTGAACAAAAAGGCACAATTCAGAATCATTCTTAACGAGGTTTAGATCAGTAACATAAGGGACACTTAAATTAGACTGTCAATAATATTTTCTTAACTTGGAGGAGGCACTAGAATGGACCTACACTGTGTTTATTTCCTGTTGACATATTATTATAGACAATGAAGATTCCAGAAACTGTGGAAGCAAACAGATATCAGAAAAATGATAAAACCAAATTATGTTCAAAATAAAATGTTTAGGTATCATAAATATATAATAAATATAATATTTATTATATTTATAAAAATAAATATAAATATAATAAATATATAAATAAAGCTGCAGCTTTCCTGAATTTATCAGTCCTATTTTTAGTGGATTACTTGTGATTTTCTTTGTAAACTGCTGTCCATTCAGACACTGGCAATCTGTTCTCTTGTCCAGTCCAAGCGCCCTTACTTCTCCCTGTGACTCCTCTGGCTTTGACGCTCCCCACACCAGCACCCAAACAGTGCTGACGTCATACATTGTCTATCTATCTGCTCAGTTGTAGTTGAGGTGCATTTCTTTCTATCTATCTGATTAAGGCTTTGGAGAATTATTGGATGTTGAGGTTTGCCAAGTGTTGTTCTCTTCATCAATTGACATGATCATGCGGCTTTTATGCTTATTCTGTTAGTGTGGGGAATTGTGCTTAGCAATTGGCATCTGTGAACCAACCTTGCATTGCTATGATAAATACAACTTCACCATGTTAAATAATCTTTTGTAGGGTGATATTTGCTTTAATATACTAGTATTTTATCCTTTATCATGAAGACTATTGAAATATAGAGTGATTTCCTCCCTCCGTTCCTTCCTCCATCCCTCCCTCCCTTCCTTCCTTCTTTCCTTCCTTCCTTCTTTCCTTCCTTCCTTCTTTCCTTCCTTCTTTCTTTCCTTCCTTTCATTCTTTTTGTCATATTATCAGTTTTAAAAAATTGTAAAACTTCAAAGAAAAATTAATATACAAAAAGGAAAATATTGTAATATAATACTAAATAGCAAATAATCTGAAATGGGAAAACCACCCCAATTGTAATAGCTTCAGAATGACATGTTTTACATTTAATGTAACCAAAAGGATCACCATCCTTTTAGTAGTAATTATAACAATGAAAGAGTAAAATTTAAGTGTACATGCATGCATAAGGAAGAACAGATGACCAAGGGTGTCTTGCAGAATCAATACTGTTATAACCAACATGCTTCTCAGAATCCTCCAGATCTTCAGTTCAGTGCAGTTTCATCCAAACACCAATGCGTTTCTCACAGCACTGACAAATCAGTCATGAAAATCATGTAGAACCACGAAGTGTGCTATGTAAGCTGATGAGCAAAGCAGGTGGCCTTCAGCTCCTTGGTTTGGACATCCCTGTGAAGCACCAATGACAGCAGCAAGACACTGGCACTACCAACGTCAAAGAGGCCAACGGACATGTGTTTCAACAAAGATGCTAGAGCGCGCAGTGAGCAAAGGGCACTCTTTTCAACAAGGGATACATCAGCAGGCAATACAATGATGCTGGGTCTCAGACCAGTTATAGGACTCAAATCACAGTGTGTTATAAGCTTAAATGGAAGACCTGTGACTATGGGACTGCCCGGGAACAGAGGGGAAATATTGCATCAGAACAGGCAAAGCTTTGGGGGTGAGCCTCCAAATACACAGGAAACAGAAGCCACGTAGACAAAACGAGAAGTTTCCAGAGAATCAGGTAACAGAGTGAAGAGACATGTCAGAGTGGAAGAAAATACCTGCAGACAATGCCTCTTCCAAGGGACCGTTATCCACAAAGTATTAGAAATCAGAAATGTAGCCTCCCAGAGAGCCTAAGTCTTGAGGTGTATATAGCTCAACACAAGAGCTCCTGCCCAGCATCGTAAGTGCCTGTCTCAATTCACTGAATCAGGAAGAAGCGAGCAACAATTACATCAACCCAAAAGGGGACTGGTAAAGAAGGACAAGGTCCCAGGAGCCTGTGAGGCTCCGTTTCCTTGTGGTCCTCCGCTATCCTTGGCTCTTACAATCTTTCTGCCACCTCCTCAGCAATGGTCCATAAGCCCTGGGTAGGTGTGGTTTAAAAGTCTTATCCAGGGACATTCATTCTACAGTCTCTTATTCTCTACAGTTTGGCCAGTTGTGGCCATCTGTAGTCATTGCCCTCTGTTGCCTGAGAAAGCTTCACTAGTGAGAGGTGAGAGATGCATTAGTGTTATCTTGACCCCTTGTTCTAGTATGTTCCATGAGCCGAAGGTGTAGAGGTTCCATTGCAGATGTGTCACTTAGGGTTGGGTATCTGCAACAGTGACATCATGTGAAAGATCCATGCATTCACAATCAGACAAAAATAAGAATAGAACATAGAAAGCACAGGAGGCCTCAGCCATAACTGATGAATTATTGGCAGCTGATCACTGCTGGGTGCGGGAGGGTTGATCTTCTTTAAGGGAGTGATGCTAGACAGACAGAACAGGCTTCAGTGAATGTTCTCACACCTCACACTTAGGGACATTTGGGTACACAAATTGGCTCAATGGACCTTATCATATATGAATGACAGAATACATGAAATCCTTGGGTGGGCTGTGGGGTGGTAATGACAAAGGAGGGTGTGTAGATATGATTAAGATGCATCATATGACACCCACAAAGAGTCAATGGAGATATAAACTGAAAAGAAGAAGACATACCGGTATTCAAGAGCTATGTGGAAAATCAGTCAAAATCACTAAACAACAGAACCGGGAGAATCAAAATAACAGTGTGGAGCTGCCTCACCCGGGTGAGGGTAGTTACTGTTCAAAAACATCAGAAGGAAACACGTTCTGGTAGAGATGTGGAGAAGAGCTAGTCCTCACAAGCAGAGTAGAGGGGCCAGCTAGGATAATCAGGCCAATTAGCAAGCAAGTGCCTTAAAATTTTTAAATATAAATCCTACTCAGAGGTGTGTATCCTGAGGGAATTAAGTCAGAGGTTAAGTACACACTTGCCCCCTGCCGTGGGCCCCATCTCAGGGATTAGAAAGAACTGAAAGGTGTGAAACTTTGGATTGGCAGGTATTTCTGTAGTTAGAAACAGGATGATGTAATGTTCTTAATGACCCCAGAAGGGTGACTATAGATATTAACATATTCACATACCAATATTAACATATTCACATACCAAAAAGCTAAAAGTAATTGTCTTTTGTAATAGTCTATTCTTTGTGAATTTTGTATGTGTATACAATATTTTTTACAAAATTCATCCCACTTCCTCCCTCCCAAGTCTTGCCAGAATCACAAATCTGTCACAACCTCATGCACTTTCTCTTTTATTAAACCAGAGTCCACTTGCTGTTTCTGGTTTGTGTATATGACCAGCCATGGGAGCACAGGCAGAAGAAACTATCTCACAGATTTTTACCCCAAAGACATGATGAATTGTTGGGGTACTAAATAAATTTTAGTTTGCTTAAAATTGCACAATATATACATCCATAAAAATGTATCATCCTTCAATGGACAAATATTTTATGTCAGTTAAAATAAATTTGAAAACTATTTATTCCTAAAGCCCTTTCCTGCTTATTACGTTTCCGTTATTATGATGTATATGGGGAGGTAGTATTTACCATGATAGGAGCGTGAACCTCAGAGACCAACTTACTGGACTCTGTTCTCATCTTCCACCTTTCTGTGGTTTCGGTTATTGAACTCAGAATGCCAGGCTCGTTCTGTAAGCACCTTTTCCCACTGCATCATATCACCCATCCTAAAAATAATTTTAAATAAAATATGTTATAATAGGACTGATAAAAGCCTATATATAAGATTTAGTATAATCGGTTTCTTAATCAATGGCCTTGAATAAATGACAAAACATTCACAGGGTCACTGGGCTAGAAGTTCAGCTCTGTAGAAAAAAGTGACCCATGGCAATTTCTATCAAACACTACCAGCCAGACACTGTCAGTTGTACACAGCCAGCAGCACACTTCATTAATAAGTTTCATGAAGGCAGCATGCTCCTCCAGGGCAAAGGGAGCGGAGTGGTGTCTCAGCTCAGCATGTGTAGGAAGGTCTGCTTAGAGTTGAAGCCAGATACAGAATTGAGTTGGGAGGTTTCCTGAAACAAGGTGGAAACAGTAACTGAGTATCTTAAAAAGGTACACAGACATCACCCATAACGTCTTTCACCAGGTAGATGTAGAGTACAGATAGTGGGACATTAGTCACTGTTAAGTAGAAATGAGTGATTAAAGGAACATGGAGTCGCATAAAGAGGGCGGTAATTCACATTACAAGATGAAAGACTGTAGTCTGAAAGAGCAATAAGCTGATCAGTTCTAATGATAAGATATGCTCCAAAGGAAAAACCTCTGTAAACATTAAAACATATCTTCAGAATTCCAGGATCTGTGAGGAAAGATCGAGGGCAAATAGGTAGGGCACAGCAGACTTTGGTAGAGCGGATGTTCTTTACATGTGTCCACAGTGGCGAATAAATCCACTATGCTGCTTCTCAAGCCTGGAGGGTGCCAGGAGAATGGAATCCTACGGCTGACTATGGCCTTGGTGATTCCACGGAAACATCAGAAGTGGAGAAGCCCTGTGACGTGAGTGCTGGAGCCCTGGTGCAGGTACTGGAACAATGTGGTGTCACGCTGGATCTCTGCAGTGTGGATTCTGCATCCCGACCATGGGGAAAGCTACCGTATGTGGGAGGGGGTTAAGCGGCAAATGTGAGCCTTCTGCTTGGTCCTTCTCTGAACTTAGAAAACAAATATCTGGTTCTAACAATTAGAAGTTATGATTCATTTACATATATATTAAATAAAATATACAGATACATGTAAATATATAGATATTTGTAAATTTATGCACAGTATATGTACATGAATATATATATATATATATATATATATATACACACACATAGAGATAGAGAGAGAGAGAGTGAGAGAAAGAAAGAGAGGGGGACACAAATATGGGCCTCAGAAACATTAAGAGCAAATAAAAAATTTCCATGAATAAAAAGAGGCGTTCACCCACATTAGTGGATATAAAGAGAATTTTCAGTGCTGAGCTTAGGACGTGCCCTTGTCTGGAGGCAGTAGGCTTAGCCTGTGCCTGCTCCAGTTTTCCCACAGTGCAGATTTTCATAAGCGATTTAAAGATTTATATTATTTCTAATTGTATGTATGCCTGTATATCTGTGGGTAATGTGTGCAAATGAGTAAGGGCTCCACTGGAAGCCAGAGGCACCAGATGTCCTGTTCCACTGACACGGGTTCTGGGAACCAAACGTAGGTCATCTGGAAGAGCAGTACACACTTTGACCTGGAGGGCTATCTCTGAAGCTCCAAGCAACACAGTGTATTTTGAAAATCTCACAATGTAATGCCACCTTTTAAAATATGTTATGAAATTATATTAAATGTGAGAATATCTCTTCTCTCTTTTGACTTTCATTAGTATAAACCCTTAATTCAATGTCTCATCTAAAGTTAATACCAGTAATCTTATTAATTCACAATTTCTTAATTTATTTTTATGTGTCAAGTATTTGTGTAGCCTTAATATCACAGCAATTGAAACAAACGAGGCCCAGTGTCTCACATGCTATGACGAAGCAGAACTTTTACTGCCCTAGTGGAAAAGACAGAAATAATCAGTAAACAAAGATATTACGAACTTCTACAAAGGAAGTAATGAAGGCCCTTGTGACAGCGTCTGAGTGGGATGGAAGGAGTGGTGTGTCACTTAGAAAATCAGAGGTGTGGGAGCAGAGAAGGGGGCCAAACTTTTGAAGATGCCTTGGAACAGATGGTATAGCAAACAGAAGGAAGCAGTAAAGGCCAGAATGACTGGTGCAGAGTCAGATGGAAGAGTGTCCAGGGATGAGGGCAGCTGATGAGTAAGGCACAAGGGGCTTGTAAAACCAAGACACGGACTTTGAATTTTCTTGTCATGAGAGATTATGGCTGATCAGAGGAGTTTTAAGCAGGATATTGACATAATCTGATTCATGTTGTTTAATAGATGATTCTTCCTGCTACTGGTATGAAGCACAGGACAGGAGCAGCTGCAGACATCTCCAGGAGCTAGGACGGCAGCTGAGGGTGCTGACACCAGTCCTCTGGACAGCCTGACAGCAAGGTCTGAGAGCTGGTCTCAGGGCTTGCAGATGGATATGGCGGAATGTTGGATGATCAGTGTCTTAAACTAGATAAACTGAATGGAGAATGGAGAAACTTCAGAACTGGAAGAATTAGAAAGAGTCTGGGGTAGGGACTGATGGCAATTTGGAATTTATTTTCAAAAGTACTGTGTTTAAAATGCGTCTTCTATGTCCACAGGGCCAAGCCAATGGAAAGACAGGGTGAGCTGGTCACCGCCAGTGAGTGGACTGGAGTGAAAGCCTGAGGAGAGGCCTGAGGTAAGCAGTTAGAAGATGGAAAATTAATTACGGGGATTTCCAGAAATCTGTATTCCACAAGAGGTAAAAAATTCCAAAGTAGGATGGACACCAGGTCCTTCAGTTGGGGAGGAAGTAGTACACCGACCGGAATTCCTGAGTGCAAAACCAAGACAGCAGCCATGACTAAGGGTGTGCTCCCCAAGCTACCAGCTCACTGGTATTCTTCTGTTAGCTACTTCCCAGGGCTGTGCTGATAAATTAAAATTAGTTACCTGTGGGGCATGGTGACACCAATTTTTAATCCAAGCAGTGGCAGAGGCAAGCAGATCTCTGGTCTACATGGTGAATCCAGGCCAGCTCAAAACAACAACAACCACTAATTTCTTTGTGTATGCAAATGTACACATAACACACCAAACATTTACTTTTCTATTTAACGACATCATTGACTACTTTCTTCCTTCACAGAGTTTTAGTTAGAGTTTTACATTAAGTAATGAAGCTTAAACCTTAGGAAGAATGTTTAAACCCAGGCTAACCTCCATCTCCGTTGACATTCCCTCCAAGGTTCCCTGATGTGACAATGGCCAAGTCTCAAACAGTGCTTTCTTTATCTGTTTTTGTTTTTTATGAAATTTCTGTTTTTTTCATACAGTTTAGCTTCAGGGAATTTACATTCTTTCCCCATTCTGCCCAATTTAATGTACAAATGAGGATATATAAATATATAAATAGATACAGATATGTCCTACAGAGTCTGATAATGTCCCAAGACTCCTTCAGTGTGGATCCATCCACTAGGCTCAAAAGTCCCATCCCTATATGATACTGTCTCCCCGCTCAGTGCCTTCAGTTGCCAATGGTTCCTTAGGCTGGGTTGGGATTTCTCACCCAATTCCCCATGTCTTTGCTGGGACTTTGTTTTGACCATGAACAGGACTTGTGCTTGCTGTCAACATTCTGAGTTCATAAGAGTAACTGATGAACTGTCTGAAAGACTCTGCTTCCTCATTCTCATCCACCTCCTCTGGCTGTTAAAATCTTTCCACTTCCTCTTCCACAGTGATCCCTGAGGTTTGGGAGGCAAAGGCGGATACAGTTGTCCTATATTCGGGCATAAATACTCTGCAGCCTCTTGTTTTCGACACATTGATCAATCTTGGCATTATTGGCTACTTAGTGAGACTTTCTTTTTTAAAAACTCTTACTTAGGCTAGTTCTAATCTTGTTGAAATAGGACTTCCGAATATTCTCCTAGAAGTCAGAAAGAAATGGTTCTTGTGCATGACTACTGTTCAAAATTCACCTCTACATTTCTGTATCTAATACATCACCTACTCTTAGCCATTATGGTAAATGACTTTTGGTCATCCTACAATCTGTGAAAACTCTCAGTAAAATATGCCCACCAGAATAGACAGTGGGGACAAACAGGACTTCCCCATTGCAATCAGAAAAAAATATGCTGTTTTAGTAATGCTACTGGGCACATAATGAAGGTGAGGGCAATGATGATGCTGACAGAGTGGATGGCAATAATGTTGTAGAAATGATGTCAGTGATGGTGATGATGATTACAGTGATGACTGGTGATAGCAATGATGACTGTGGTCATGATAGTGATGACTGTGGTGGTGGCAATGATGTCTATGATGATGATGACAATGATGACTGTGGTGATGATGACAATGTTTACTGTGGTGGTGGCAATGCCAACTCTGGTCGTGACAATGATGATTGTGGTGATGATGGCAATGATGACTGTGATGGTGACAACAATGACTGTGGGGATGCTGATAATGACTGTTGTGACAGTCACGACTGTGGTGATGAGTATAACTGTGGTCATCGTGACAATCACCACTGTGGTGATGAAATTGACTGCTGTGATGATTACCATGATGACTGTAGTGATGACAATGATGAGTGGTGATCAGGACAAGCAACTACAACTGCTGCAGATGGAAAGCACAAATAGAAACAGAATGACAGAGTAGATGACAATAATATTTGTAGAAATGATGTCAATGATGGTGATGATGATTACAATGATGACTGGTGATAGGAATGCTGACTGTGGTCATGACAGTGACCACAACTTTACAGTTGAAATAAAACAGGAGAACACATTTACTAGTATTTTCGTAGATACCATATGCTTCTCTGATCTAAGGTAAAATATTATGGATGCATAAATGATATATTGAGTGTTTATACATAGCATTCTCAAGAGGACATGCTATCGTTCTGTCATTTAATTTTTGAAAATCAAAATTAGGTAGAATTATATTCTTTGGACATTTAAGGAAAATATCTTTGGATAAAATAATTCAATCTCTAATTAATTAGTAATTTATAATTTCCTAATGTGAAACTGTACTGGTTCATATGACATCCATTCAGGAGTATTTTCTCCATATGGGACTCTACCCTGAAACGCTGTCAGGTTGAGAACTCAGTGTGCTTAGGGAGATCTGTTAGGAATTTCATGCTGGTGGGAGGATTTTCTCAGTACTTGACAACAGTGACCCTAATCGTCCCATGTCCTCCTGTCTTGCACAGCCAGTGTACTGTCCAGGCACTGGGTTGTTATCTGTTGTCTCCCCTGATTTCTCCATCAGTCCAGGTCCCTGTGGTGCTACGTCTGAATGCACCCAACCTCTGAAGGCACTAGCAGAAAGCACTCAGGCTGCTGGTTTCTGCTTTGAATCCAAATAACCACTGTGACAGCGTCTACCACTCACGCCAAAACAGAGCCAGAACTTCGAAATCTAAGGAGCTTGTATGGAGAGCAGTGTGTCACTGTTAAATAAAGCTTATTTCCGTGATTCATATTTTTATTCCAAGTCTATATTATAAATAAGCTGAAAGATGCTTTTTCCTAACATAAAATGTTTCATGTCAAATCCTTCTAGCCCCATTTGGGAATGTCATTGTATAAAATAATAGCGAGCTTCCAAGCTAAGCATAATTATGTTACATTGCTCTTTTTCGGCAGGGCGCTATTTTTCCCTGTAAACGAGGTGCTTTAACACAAACCCATTTTCTCACTGTGAAGCAGGGCAGGATTTGAGACACACACCATCCAGGTGAGGCAAAGGACCACATTCCACTTCTAGATTAATGTGACGGACTGATTGGCCAATCAATTCATCAACCACTTACTTTTGTGATAATTTATGTAACAGACGGCAATTGGTAACGGAATTCCACAGGTTGTGGTTGAAGCTCTGATGAACACTACACATTTTATGTACATGGACTCAGTCTAAAATCATTCCTACTACTATTTGCTAGGAGCAGAATTTAGAGGAAATTTATTTCTCTGATTGCCATTTGTAGGGGAGCAAACTGTTCCAAGAAGGGCAAATAACTTGCCCAAATATGACCAACAGATTGATGGTGAGACTGGAACTAGCAACCTTGTCTCTTACCTACCTATTTCAGCACAGGCCACGATGAGACATGTGAAGCCTGAGATGCCCATTTTTGGAAGCAGAGTCATAGAAGACATTTTGTAAACTGCTATCACTGTAATGTTTAATTCATTTATCTAGGAACATCTAACATCCTTAGATGAAGGAACTATTTTAAATATGATTCCAAATGTGTAAATCTTTTTAAAGCTGAATTAATTAGGAAATTCATAGATTCTCTTATAGCAAGATTCTCTTATAGCAAGAGTAATCATGTTGTCTGATGCCTACTGACTTTTCAAGAGAAAGTGTGCAGAACACCAAGCATCCAAACTCACATCTCCTTAGCACTGAGTTAATGATGTCATGCTTGTTAAACATTGAGTAGCCGAGGAAGCACACGATTTCCTGAGTAACACACAACGGGAGGTGATACCATGGTACCAGAAAAGCTGTATTAAATCTGTATTTATTACTCTGAGGATTACAGGTTTAAGTTCTCTTCTGTGTCCCTCTACATTCTACCATTATGTCAATAAATCAATAAAGATAAGGACTGAAAAACTTCCCTCAAGGGTTAGGGTGGCAATGCTGTTGATGACTCACCTAGGGCTTCAAGAAGACATGAAAGAACTTAAAATTTGAATGAAATTAAAGGAATATGTTAATGAACTCTACACCAGTTTGAATTGCTCTCCAAGGCAGCCTGAATCTTTACTACTGACATGTTCTAGCATGGGTGTGGCTTGCTAGCTCACCAGACACTCAGGACCACTATACAATTCAAATTGCAGAAACTATGCCTAAAAACTGGACTGTGACCATGAAGATATCAAATAGGAACTCAGCAGAGTGTACACTGCGATTCAGTAGCAGGTCGTGTGTGCTGCCTCTCAAATTCATGATTACAAAAGAATAAGTTCTCAGGTATTACGTTTAATTAATTGATTTTTAATTTTTTTTGGTTTACATTAGTGCACAAGACTGATTTCTTAGGTACAATTAAACTTCACCAATATATTTGAGTCTTAGAAGAAAGGTGTCTTTGGGGTAGAATGGACTAGGCCCGAAACTCCATACTGCCTGAAGAAAAGGCATCATTGGGTTATAAGAAAACCAATCATTTTTAAGTCATTTTGATTTGTATCCTATATTTGACTTGACCTCTGTGTGACCTTGGACATGTTTCTTATTTTCTAAAACCTAGAAACATCTTGAAACATATTTTCTAAACATCTTGACACAGAGCTGACTATGTTGGCTATTGATTACTATGACTAGTGATATCATTCTTCATGGAAATTCTTCCCTATGTCTTTATATTTTATAAACATAAAATGCATTGTTTGTGCATAGGTGTGTATTATGTAAAGAGTAAAATTCATTGGGAAGTGGAACAGAAATCACTCTCTTTGCCATGAGGACTTGAAAGAACTAGACTTGTGGTCTCCGGGCAGTGGAAGGTGTCTCCTACACAGCAGAGAAAATAATTTTGACTTAGACATAAAGCCTTTTGGATAAACGAAGAGATTATTATCAGGATAAGGAATTACACAGTGATACAGTTCACTGTCACAGGAATATGCTGTTTTAACAACAAAACACATGGCAGCAGTTTCCATTTGATCAATAAGTATTTCAAAACTTACTCTGTCTCACAAATATTCTCTATGCTAATTATAATTTTTATATACAGAACTATGTTTGTGTATGAATTAATAGCATTAAAATGTATGTAGCAGACAGTATATAATAAATAAGGTCAAACAGAGGAATATTTTCACAAGCCAAAACTATAGTAAAATATTTCATTTGTAATCAATATTGTGAGTGTTTCGCACAGGGAAATCTGGTTGGGATATTATTGGTTCTCTTCTGAACAGGACAATTCAATTAACCCCAAATTTACATTTTCAAAGGGGAAATGTAACTAATCAGACTACTTATATTTATGCCCCTACTACAGGTCTGGTCTAACCTGTGACAATGCCTCTATCTAACCTTCCACTGCCCCATCCCCAAAGGAGGGTGAATTAGTACAATTTTCTTACATACAGTATACTGCATTCCAGTAGATGTGGCTCCGTTGAAATGCAAGACCCTTTGTAGATTTTCACTCTGGATAGGAATCTAATAAGACTTAGACTGCAAGTGCATAAATTTCCTTTTATAGGAGAGCCTGGAAGGTCTCCTGAGTCAGGGGGAGTCCCGAGTAAAACTGGGTTGTGTCTCACATAACAGTAACTGCTATAATTACCAAATACCAACAACAAAATGCTCAATGATTTTCTGCCTTAGACATTTCTTTTTATCCTTATTCATATTTTTTATAGACTTATCTCTATGTGTGTGTGGTTGCAGGAGGCAAAATCACCTAGAGCTGGAATTTCAGTTAGTTGTGAGCTGCTAGACTTGTGTGCCTGGAGCACAGCTCGGGTCCTCAAGAAACACAGCAAGGGCTCTTAACCTCTGAGCCATCTCTCCTGCCTCACACATTTATTTCTTGAAGATGTTAAATAGAAACACTATCTCCTGATTGGTGGTCAGTTACAAATGAAATCAGAGCTTTTCTTTCTATCAACCGACAATTTCTTGAGTCCACATCCTGTGAATCTAGCCTGCAGAGAGGAAGAATAGGAGAGACAGACTTTACAAATCACTTTGACCAATAAATGACACAAGACTCTACTAATCCAGCATTGAGAGCAAGCTATCGTGACTCCCATGGAGATTAGTAGGGCTGGGCAACGAAGCGGTGCAAGATTGACATTCTGGCTGGGGGTGTTCTCTATGAAGACGGTAAGTACCATTTAAAGACTGTCTTTCTGAAAAGCTGCTGGGCTGGTGTGCCTTGATTAGTCTTCAATGAAGAACAGGAGAGTGGACATTTCTGACGGCTCTGTGCAAAGTGTGTCTGTACAGGAGTGCTTAGGAGTACTGTTGCCAAAGGGGCACCGCAGAGGAGTCGCTCACGCAGGAAATGTTGAGCACAGCACAACCTGCTCAGCATCTAGGGCCATAATGGAGAATTTGAAGTCTAGCAAAGTTTGGTCTCTGCAGTCAGGCATTTCTGATGGTTCTGTGAGAGGAAGACAATTGTTTACTATTTTCTCTAAAGTGCCTTTCCCTTTGAATTTTGGTATTTCATGGATGCCCAGAATAAATGCTAATATTTACATTTTGCATTGTGAGGGAAATCCAAAGTACATTTTGATGAAGTTTTCTTGGGAAATTCTGAGCAAAATATTTGTTGTTTTATAAAATCACATCAAGTGCTGAACACAGATCATCACGTGTGGAGGAGAAGGTTGGAACAGCCAGAACTCTGACTCCCATGAAGACACTGTAGCAGGGACGAAAATGTGGAGACCACCAGGGCTCTAACTCCTGACTACCAGAAGTTCTGCTTGCAGTCCATTGTCCCATGGGCTACTGACCCTGGCTCCCCTTTCCTATAGTTTAGAGACCCCTGAGGTCTTAAAGATGTTAAATAGAAACCTTCAAGACCCCTGAGGTTATGGCCCTCAGTCACATAGACAGGAATTTAAACTCATAATGGCAGGAAAGTGCAGGCATGATCTGTGAACTCCCTGTAGATGCTCTGAGCATCTGCGACTTGAGGTTCAGGCTTTGGAGAACGTCTTGCATTGCCTGTACTAACAGGAATAACATGTTCTGACTCTCCACTCTGCTTCTGGAATGGGTCTCTGGTATGCTGATTTTCCATAACATTTTGGCTCCCTAATGGGGGAACCCTGCTGTGCAAGGGTCCTTTGAGCCCGTGCCAACTGTGAAACTCAGCTAATGCTGGGGAGAACCAGGGAGCTCTAGAAGACACTACCTGGCCAGTGTCTCAGGTCCAGGACTCTTCAGGGAGTGCCCCCTGCCATCAGACCTCACTCCATCCCATGGACCAGACAGGGTAGGGGACCAATTCACTTTTGACATCAATAAAGGGTAAGATGTCCCTGGTAACCGCATGGTAGACCAACCACACTGGTGGAAGGGGAGCTTAACTCTTGGGCAGTTTTCACATTTGCCTGTTAGAGCCTGACTGGGAGGGTCCCCTGTGAAGGTCATTACAGAAACCAGCACAAATGATATCGTTGAGATTATGACGTCTGATTGGACACTGCCCTGTGCTTCATCTAACTGTGGTGCTGACTCCTAGGGAACTAGTTCTCCTCTACAGAATCCAGTCTAGGTTTTGAATTTTTATTAACTTGTCTATTGCTAAGAGAAATCCACAACCTTACATAGGCAGTAGCCAAGCTGGAGAATTAATTCTGTCCTAAGCAGCGTCTGCCCAGCAGATCTTTGTCTTTGACTTGTGACATCAACACAAAGGAGGTTTACCATGTAAGAGTCCTCCACCAAGCTATAAACCTAGAGTGTTAAAAAATTACAGGACAGGATACTTAGGGTATTATGGTGCTGAGATGATGCAAGGAACCTCTGTAAATTAGAGTGGCTAACTTAAAAAAATATTTTGTGTGCATGAGTGTTTTACCTCCATGCACATAAGTGCACCAGATGTATGCAATGCCTGGAGGGCAATTCAATGCATTGGTGTGGGCCAGTAATTCACTCTCAGGACAAGATTCCCACTGGGACCCTCACTCAGAGAATGGTATGGACTTACAATCATAAATCAGCCCATATTCACTTTCCAATGGCCAGAAAGAACAGTGAACACCGACCCCAGTACACCAAGTGTTCAAGCCTCCCCTCCCCCCCCACTGTACTTGGAAAAGCCCTGGCAGATAATATGGCATGTTTCCCAAGTGTGGAGGTAGACACGACACCCTGACAATACATGGCAGTTTACTTCCTGGCAAGAATGGTCTCAAAAGACTGCAGAAAGGAAACAGATACCACTCCCCGATCTGCTCCAGGAGGCTGGATACAAAGTCTCCCTCAGAAAGGCCCCAAAATAATTTATATACTTGGAGTTCAAGGTCTCACAGGTACAGTGGGTCTTGGAACCTGAATGAAAAGGACATTTAGGCTCTCCTGGAGATGACAGATACTTGGAGACAGACACAAGAATTTCTAGAGTCAGTTGGATTTTGTTCCATCAGGAAAACTAATTTCTCATTGACAGTCAAACCCATCTATGAAGCCACGAAGGGGTCAGAAAGGGAACCATTTAAAGGCAACAGCTAGATGCCCCACTGACCTCAGGAAGACCTTGCTGGAACCACTGACCTTGAGACTCTCAGATGTGGACGTGACCCAGTAGTTCAATTTATTCGTCCCTGAGAGAAAATGAGTGGAACAGGGAGTTAATCCAGAATGCAGATCCCTGGCAATGACTTGTGGCCTTCTGTCTAAAGAAATGGATGTGGTGGGAGGGGAGGGGATAGCTCTGGGGCCACAGCTATCCTAGCTCAAGGGGCTGACAAACTGACTATTGGACAATCCCTAAGTCTCGAAATTCCATATGTAGTCACAGCCCTGATGGACTACTGGGGTCATCACTGGCTCACCCACCTACATATGAGCAGATGCTACCAGAATCTCCTACACAGAAGCTTGAGAGTACACCAGAAGACTGTCAAAACCCTAAATCCAGCCTTTTAGCCTGATGAACCAGGATGTCCAGACCATGATTGCATTGAAACCACGGATGAGATAAATTTGAGTTATCTAGAATTGATTATCAAATTTTACTGTTGCTAAACCAAACCCTTTATACTAATGTTGGTATCTTTTTATCTGATGGGAAACATTTGGCAGGAAACGTAGTGGTAACAAAGACAGATGTGATAGAGACAGAGGCCCTTCCATGATATGGTCATAGGACTGTTATTCCTATCAGGGCTCTGGAGTTCAGCAAGGGACAAAGGGTAAACAGATACACCGACTGGACGTATGCCTCTGCCATCTTCCCTGTGTATGGGGACCAGCTATCAGGAGAAGAGTGCTTCTTACTGTAGGAGGAAAACCAATAAAAATCAAACTGAAATCCCATGTCTCCTCAAAGCAGTTTGGGACCAGGATCTAGTCCCATCATCTACTGAGGACATCAAAAGTTAGAAGATGCCATTACCAAACGAAATTGATGTGTGGATGAAGTAGCAGGATGAGCCGCAGCAAGAAGGGGCTCTAAGCTTCTCCTGGCAAAATCTTGATGCTTCATCCTTGCCCATGCACTTAAACTACACAGGACAGCAGAAGATCTAGGTGAAGCCAGAGAAAGGAACCAAGTCTCCAATGATGGTGACTCCTTTTCAATGGACTCCCCTTTGTCCCAAACCACCTGGCCCATCCCATGGTTCATGAGGTCCCTCTATGGTAAAAAAAAAAAAAGAAAAAAAAACCAGCATTAGAGACCCTAACAAGCCCATGTGGCCATGTGGCCATGTGGTCATGTGGTCATGTGGCCATGTGGTCATGTGGTCATGTGGCCATGTGGTCATGTGGTCATGTGGCCGGTATCCATGTGCTTTCCTGGAACATGACCTAGAGATGACAAACGTGCTCATACAGGTCCAAATGAGCCTTCCTAGTCACCTGGGGTGCAAAGAACTGGACAGAAACCCATTTAGAGATTGAGTAATAGACTTTACTGAACTACTGTCTGGCAAATATATAAATACCTTCAGGTCATTATGCATTCCCTCCAGCTGGGTAGAGGTAGATCCCAGCAGGACTGAAAAGGCCAGAGAAGTAACAAAGATTTTGTTGACTGAAATCTTATGCAGGTATGGGATGCCCACATCAACTGGTACAGATAATGGACCTACCTTTGTGCCCAGAATTACATGAGGACCGGTGAATCTCTATAAACTAAATGTAACTTAGATATGGCTTGTTGGACCAGAGTTCAGGGACCATTGTCTGTCTGAACTAAATGAAATCCTGAGTAAACTTTGTCAGGAGACCAGACTACCTTGTACCTTGGTACTGTCCAGGGCTCTCTTACAGGTCACAACCTCACCATGAACAAGGGTCACCACGGTCTCACAGGAATCTGTTGTTCGGATCCACCTCCCCTCATAGAATAGTGGGTGATCAAGAGGGAAATGAGAAGCGAAGAGCTGAGTTCATCTGCCCGCCACTCCCGTTCACTGTCAGTGGGTGCTACAGAGACTTCCCTTGACCGTGAGTAACCCAGGACATCCCCACAAACTAGGAGACTTATACGGGTGAAGGACTGGCCTAAGATCCCTCAAACACTCACAGAAGGGGTCCTACTGGGTGCGTCTAACCATTCCCACAGTTCCAAATGTTGCAAGTACAGATGCCTGGATCCATCACTCCACAGTCAAGACTGCCTCCCCACTCAAACATTCAGGCAGGAGAATGACCTAAAGATCACCTTTCAAGCCCATCACACTGCTTTGATCACATTGGAACCTTACCAGTCTACATATGGTTGAATCTTAGGGATAAAACTATTGAAAAGTGGCACCAACTAAATGGCCTTCAGCACCTATGGACTCTAAAGCCCACCTCAGTCTTGGAGCATGCACTGGGTCACATGACCTGGGCCATCCATACACTGGGGTCATGAGTAATACAGTTCCTAATGTAGGAACCCTGTCTCCTTTCCCATATTGTATCACTAACAATTTGGGGTACTATATGGAAACCAAAAACAGTTTTGTGAAAGCATGTAACAATAGATTTAATATCCAACTTCTACAAGTTTCCTTTCCCCTGTAAGTCTTATTGCTTCTAAATTGTAAGAAAGCTCCATCTATTAAATTTGAATATTAAAGGTTTTATACAGGGCATTTAGTTCTAGACAGAAATAAGAATTTCACACCTCTTGTTTGGATGAGAAACATCCCCCACAGTGTCATGTGTCTGAACATTTGGACCTCAGCAGGTGGTGTGGTGTGAGCAGGTACAGCTTCTTCAGGAGATGGAGCCTAGCTGGAGGAAGTGCGTCATGCTGGGAGGGCTTTGAGAGGTGATGTAGCCTCACCCACTTCTAGGCTACTCTCTGCTTCCAGGAGTTGTAGCTGTTGCTGCGGTGCAACCCTCAGCAGACAGAAGGAATGCCAGTGTGGTTGTGCCTGAAGGAGCCGAGATCCTGATTCCTGTGCCCTCTCTTTTTCTCCTGGTTGCTCTGAGAGGAGTGCTTTCTTCTACTAAGTGATTGGGCCAAAAGTTATGCCTCTTCACAGGCCCGGAAGCACCATGGTGAAGCACCAAGGACGGAGCCTTCTGAAGCCACTGGTCATTATAAACCCTTCTGCTTTTTCAGAAGAGTTAGCTGGGTATTTTGACACCACAGTTGAAAGTGTCACAGGCAGGAGTGGAAGCTCCTTGTCTTTCACTGGCTGATGCACACCTTTCATTTTGTTCAGATCTTTTGATCTCTTCTTCTTTACCTTCCTTATTAACGGGATAGTCTGAACTTTTCTTTATCTTTCTTATTAACTGAAGATTTCAGTTGAGGCAGCACGGTAACTCTCTCCTCCTCTTCCATCTCCAGTCTCACATCCACAATCTCTGGGTTTCTCTGGGATTCCATTCATTTCCTTCTACAGCCATATTGTCCGGTTCTTGCCACTCCTGTTTAAGTATGGGGAGCAAAGCTGAGTGCCTTCACCTTACTGTGCAGACCCCTCTTGCCTTTTCTGTTCTACCCTCACCCTCCTGACTTTCAGCAGTTCTATCCATCACAGGCACTTCACGGGAGACTGGGTGTTTACTTCCTCCTAACTGACTCACTTGTTACCTTCCCCACGTGGCATGATCAATACTCTCTGTAAACAGAAACAATCACACGATCATCATAAGAACAAGTATCACTTGAAACTTATTAAAATTATTGTGAAATGGAATAGGAAGATTACTTTATTTGCTTATGTTGGTCCTCTTCCTTATATAAAGAGCTATTCCAAGGATCAAAGTCACAAGTGAAAAGCTTAAAATGGGTTTGTTAAAAACCTCTCTAATTTCATCCCGCTGTACCACATCACAACGAATGCATATGCCTTAAAATGATCAACATCTCAAGGATTCTATGTTAAATGGTTTGGGTGGGGTTTCTGTCATAAACTTTCTGCATCATCCTTCAAAAGTTACCATTTCATAATAAAATTACTGGCAGGTAATCATTCTCATCTGTTCCCCACAGAAAAGTGTCACCAAACTGACAGTCTACCAGCATCTAGGGGAAATGCCCTGGGGAATCCTTCGTAGCACAGGGTATACCTTTCCCCTCTGTTTGTTCTACTTAATTTACATCTCATTATTTCATATTACTCTTAGTGCCCAATAAACCTGGAGGCAGTGCTCATCGCTGCCATCCTGTTTAGGGAGTAACAGCAGGAAGATATGTAGACACTCTGCACACACGCACATTCACCAGATGGAGTCCACAGAAAGCGATCCCATGAAACACATGTTGGCTGCATTTCTCCTGTGACTCTCTGTAGTAACCAAAGACATCCTGGAACCTTTTCTCCAGCCTTTGTTCCCTACGTGATCATAGACGTACCATGGTCATTACTGCAAACTTATCACATTGCAGGAGTATGTTTGTTTTATCAGATCATGGGTAATCCTTTTCATGAGGCTAATATGTGCACACTTAAGACTTCCAATAACACATGTGTACTACATAGAATGCACAAAATATGAGCCCTATGCTGTGTATAAGTGAGTGATAGATTCTGTGTGTTTTCTTATGAGCCTCTGTTCTCAGTGTAATAGAAAGAAATGTGTTGGGAGGGAAGAGATTGTTCACAGGGATAGATGCTTGCCGCCAAGCCTGAAGACTTGAGTTCCATCCTTCCAATGTGGAAGGGGTGTATGGACCCCAACATATCCTCTGACCTCCACATGCATGCCACATCCCTAAATCACACACACATGGCCTCCACGTGCATGCCACACCCCAAATCACACACTCATGACTTCCACATGCATGCCACACCCCAAATCACACACATGACCTCCACATGCATACCACACCCACAAATCACACACACATGACCTCCACATGCATGCCACACCCCTAACACACACACACAAAATAGATAAATGTTAATGTAAAAAGAAAAACTAATGTGTCTTCACTAATTTTCTGCACCAAGCATTTCCTACTTCAATCCTCTCTCTGACTGATCAGAAAAATAAATAAACCAAAACAAAATAAACACCAACTTTTTATATCATTCAAAAGACTTGTGTGTTTTACCAAGAAATTCAAGTCCATAGGCCAAGAAAGAATAAAAAGTGGAAAATCATAGATAAATATTTGAAAGGAAGGATCTGCTCATGTTCATGACATTTTTAACAAATATATTTTTTCAGAATATGTAAAATGCAAAGTAGCAATTTCTTTCAACATTTTGTTTTAAACCAAATCCATTTTCAAAGAATCTGTCTGTTTATAAGTTAATACCTCTTTCCTCATAGACTAATGCTATTTGTGTAGCCCAAAGATGCTTTTGAGGAGTGCGGTGTGGTAATTGCTTTCTTCCGCCAGGGACTCCCATATGTTGAGGCTGTGGGAGTCACCCTGTGATTGGTCCACTCCAATGTGAACCCGCTCAGCAGGAAAACGAGTTCAGCTTGTTAATCATTTCAGAGTTTCTGTGTGATGCTGTCAATGAGGTCTTAAAGTTTGTCACCCCATGTCTCTCAGAGATACCTGGTCACCGTGAGGGCACTTTTAAGGGGTTTGATGAGCTGTAAGATAGGGCAACTCTCTGGTTTTTGTCTCTGTTTACCCAGGGAGGCAGGGCTCTCTGTCATGCCTGGGTCTGATTCTAGTTACTTCAGGACACTGTCAGCAGAGTGGGTCTCAAGGCTGCTCGAATTTCCATGGTGGACTGCAAAGGTCCAGAGGCACCAGAGAGGAGATTGTGTTTACATCCAAATGGCTTATTGCTTGTGCGCCAACTCTGATTGTCAATATATTAAGCTTGGGTGTTGATCAAAGCAATAAGACAATTTCTAGCATTTCTTTAAGTGACTTTGTTTGTATAATTATTAAATTAAGATTGTCACTGAATGTTTCTTCATCTGGAATAATCAGATCAAATTTAGAAGCGTGGAATTTTAAAATCAACTTCATTAAATTAAAGATTTTTCTTACATAGGATATAGTGAAACTAGATCGAATAATTTAAGTAAGTAAAGTAAGAATGCTTTCATAAAATGTTAAGCTACTGGATATTTTAAGAGCATTCGATTGAATTTTAAGGATATATTTAAAGAGTTCACATCTTCTCAAGTACCCACTATAACACAAACCAGTGGTTAATAAAGTATTCCTAATTTAAGGCTCTTCACACACACTTGACAGTACCACAAGAACTGTTCCAAGGAACACTTCTGTTTATAAGTAAATGCTAATTCTAAACGTTGGAAATGAAGATTCTTTACTTAAGTAGGCATGATGATGCAAATACTCTATGTATTTTGAATTACTAAGGAGACATTTTACCAATACTCAAAGAGCAATCTGACAACAAACCTCAAATAACTCAATAAAGGTTGAGTTTGCCTATGTCCATGTGTGCAGTGATATTTCTATAAACACCACAGAAGTTCATTTTCTCTACTTAAATGGATATTATGCTATTTCAATAAATAATGTATTGATCAAGAAAAGGAAACAGATTTCATTTTATAGACATTAAATCCTGGTAAACTTTAAATGCCTGTTTAATGGGAAACTACTTTAGATGAAAAGGATTGTGACGTGGATAGGATCCCTCTTCCATTATCACCCTGGGTAGGTAATGCTGTGAACTTCAAGGTCTTAGGAGTCTCATGAGATAAAACAAAGTTCTCTAAGAATGCAAGGGGAAAAGCAGCAACCCCGTCCCCCTGCAATCCAGCTCCTGGGACCTTTCAGAAGCAGCCAGTTCAAGATTATCAAGGGCTCATTTTAATCTTGATTTCAATTTCTCATCCCAGAAGCATTTTGTCACAGAGAACAAAAGCAGCAGATATCAGAGAGAGCCTGCTGTTTGAACCTGGTCTCTCTCTCTCTCTCTCTCTCTCTCTCTCTCTCTCTCTCTCTGTCCTTCCCCTCCCTCTTCCTCTCCCTCTCTCCTCTGTATTCATATTAAGAACAAATCTAAAAGACCTTGGAATTACTGTCAGCCTGTTCAATATTCCGCATTGCCAACATCATCTTGACCTGAGACTATGGAATCACAGATGCCCAGACGTGTAGGTCTCCAAGTTAAACGGACCCTGGAATCCCAGAATGCTGTTTGGAAGGTATACTACTATTAAGATGTGGACACTTACTAAAATGCGTGGGTGCTTCCGTGTGTGCGATTTTTCATTAAGGAGCATTTTTCTTGGTTTTGTTTCAGGTATTTGTACAGCATTCAGGGAAGGCCAGCATGATTGGCCGCTTTTGAGGGTGTCTGTGCTTAATGAAGCAGGGTCTCCAGCTCTGCCGAGGTTTCGTGGGACCCGTTCATTCTCCAGTTTGCTGTTTAAAGTTCAGAGTGTCTCTGGCCAGCCACATTTCGTCATTTGGAGTTCCTGTTCACATATTCTTGGGAAACCTCTGCTGACTCTTATTGAGGGAGACTTCAGCATAAACTACTTACTTTAAGATTTCTTGAAAGCCCAACCAATCTGCCTCCCAAAGGTCTGTGCCTGACCTGATTGCTCTGACTGCTTTCTGGTCCCATGGTCAGCCGAGCTCCACTGCTCCACACTCTGCATGAAACTCTATCACTTCTCCTTCCCCTTGAGCTTCTTCAGCAAGAAATTGCCTCATCTCCAACCTCTCCTTCAAGCCATCACTCAAGTCCTATTGCTCCAGGTTGACTTCCCGCCTATCTGTGTTCTCCCTCCACAATGCTACTTGGTGGCCTGTGATGAAACTCTAGGTTGATTTTTTTCTGTGTGCGTGTCTGTGTGTGTCCACGTATATCTTTGTGTGTGGTCATGTGTGTCCATGTGTGTGTCTCTGTGTCTGTGTGTCTCTCTGTGTATATCTATGTTGTGTGCCTTTGCATGTATTTGAGTTTGCATGTATCTGTGTATGTGTGCCTGTGATTGTACATGTGCATCTGTGTTTATGTGTGTCTGTGTCTCTTTGTTCATGAAACTATATGTCTATGTATATGTTTCTGTGTGTTTCTGTTCGTTTATCTATTTCTCTGTCCTTGTGTGCATGTGTGACATGTTTTCACTATTCTTAGCCTGGGTAGTCACCTTGCATTTTAGAACCCCTTATAAAGGCCATTGGTAAATGTTAGGCAGCCCTCTGACTGTGGAGAGCTAACCCATTGCTTTCTCTGCAAATATTTTATGGCCTAGTGTCTGTTCTCTCCTTCCTTTATTTGTATATTTTTATTGAATTTTGTGTTCTTCATACAAAACTCCTTAATCATCTTCATATCCCTCCATCCCATTCTCTCATATCCCCCACTGGATTTCATGCATTCTGTCATATAGGTTAAGGCCTATTGAGTCAAAATGGTCTTCCCAGACTTCTCCATTACAAGTTCATCCACTGGGTCAGCTTATCTAGGTCCCTCCTTAAAGAAGATCAGCTCTCTCTCATCCAGCAGTTGTCAGCTGCCAATAGTTCTTCAGCTATGACTGGGGTCTGCTGCCCATTTCTCCATTTCTATGACGGTTTGTTTTGTCTGCTTGAGTTTTCATGGGTTTTGTGCATACTACACCATTGCTGTAGGTTCATATGAGCAAGGTCACAGGGATCTATAGGACTCTGTTTCCATATGTCCTGTACTGTCTCCTCTGGCTCTTACAGTCTTTCCACCACTTCTTCCTCAATGGTCCCTGAGCCCTGGGTTCATTGTCCTCTGTTGTATGAGGGTGCTTCATTGATGAGTGTTGAGAAATTCATTAGTCCTTGTTCCAGTATGTTATGTGAGCCTTAGGAGTAAAGGCTCCATTATAGATGTGTCACTCAGTACTGGGCATTTCACAGACACTTATTCTCTGTGTGTGACCAGTTGTAGAACTTTGAAATAGTTTCTCTCTGTTTCAAAAGAAGATCTTTGAGGCATGGTGACTGAAATATTTGACTGTATTATAAATATAAGGATGCAAATTTAATATATAGTAATAAATGACATTTGTCTAGGAAAATGATAGCCTTGGCATTTCTCTAAGATCTATGACCTCTCCAGCCACATGTATTTGACTATGGTTACAGTACCATATGTGAGTTCCCACCCACTGAGTGGGCTTCAAATCTCATTAAGTAGCTCTTGATTACCCCAAGATGAATGTGCCAATATTGCCCAAATGTAGTTTGCTGTGATGGTCATTGGTGTGGTTATTAGGCCTTAAACCTGGGGTTGGACCATTGATTAATGTTCTCCCTTAGCATCTTACATATTGTTCTCTAAGTCTGTGAGAGCTAGCCTTCAGGGTGGAGGCTTCCAAGTCAGTTCCAGCTCCATTGCTCTGAGTCCTGTAACTGAAGTGTGTTTTGTCTTCAGCAATAGGGTCTTACCATCAAGTTCTGGGAGGCAATCAAGGGTTGTGGCAATTTTGGGAGTCTCTTGACTGCCCTGTTGAACAGGTCCAAGAGAGGTTTCTCCTGTCTGGCAGTTTCTTGTTATAAAGCCTTCAGCTATGCGCATGACTCAAGGAGAGATGCTGTGTGTGAGATTGTTCCTTTGGCTTTTGAACAGTACATTTCTCACTGCTTTTTCACGCGGCTGATCTCTGTGCACCTCTCCTTTCTCTCTCCCTGTCCAACCCTGGCCTCTGCCTCCCCAGGTAAGGTTCTCACACTTTTCCCATTTCTCCCTTGATAATGCCTGTCTCCTACCCCTGTTCCCCCATGTGAGCTCCTTCTTCCCCTTTAAACCACGGTTCCCTGTATAACCCTGCCTCCTGCTCCCAGTTAAACACTGTCATTTTACCATCTCCTCCTTGGTATTTTCCATTTTCCTGACAGTTTCACCTCCAGTTAGCATTTCCAGTGCATCTTTCTCTGTGCTTGTTTGTACTTCTGGAAACTTTCAGTGTTGTTTGTCTTCCAGAGCTCTTCTGTGTTTTAAATCAGAGGATGGAACCTATGTTCCCTGTGTCTGATGCTCTATAAAAGACACAGGAGCAGAGACAGCCCCCTGAATGCATATATACAACCATTTCCTCTAGGCCCCAGTGTGGTTTGGATACTGGCTGGTCCGTTTCTGTCTCTGGAATCTCCCTGGAACCAGTGAGTCTACTGTTCCTGTAGCTCAGGCTTTTATCCTTTTCCAACAAGTCTGCACTTCTTCCTTAAATGTTCACATTCTTTTCTCACCTTTCCAGAGATCGCCAAATACTCGAGTTTAACTAAACAGGCACAACCCTTAACAACACACAGACATGAACTGTGTTCTGCCATGAATGTTTCTCCAGCCACAGGCTTATCTTGCTTCCTCCTTTAAAGCCTGGGAACCATGATTGCCATATGGTGTCTCAATGCCCTTTGCCTTACACGCTGTTAAATCCATTCACTGTGGCTTCCACCTTCATTTCTCCATGAAATAATTCTACAGCTATCACCAATGAGGTCAGGTTGAAAAAAATTAGAGGGGATTTTAAAGCACTTGCTAACTGTTCACGTCTCAGGACTCAATATGCTGCCACCGGTTCCGGAACTCTTCCCTCCGGCTGCTCTCTCGGCCCGCATCCCTTCCACTTGCTTCTCCTTCTCTGTCTTCTTCGAAGAAATCTTGCTTAGACTGGAAATTGCAGAGCCACTTCATTCTCAACCCAAACGCGGGTCCTTTCTCACTTCACATGCTCTTCCATAGATATTTTCAACCACAGGCAGGACTCGGAAAAAAAAAAAAAAAAAAAAAAAAAAAACAGCAACAACAAAAAACAACCCATCCATTGCGTCCTCAAATTCCTCCAGAACTAGACTCTATTTTGAACCTTCTGTTTTCCACACGGGGACAAGATAGACGCTTTGAAGTCATGATGCTGTACCTGTTTTGAGGACCTCCCCAGTTCTCTTACATCTGCATACCTCTCTTCATCAATTCACCCCCACAGCCATCTCCTCACCCAGTACTTGGACTTAACTTCTCATCCAGATGATTCTCCCGGATAGTCCTGCGTGTTGACTCTGCTTATCTGCTCTATCTTAGGGGTTCTCCCTTTCACCGTTTAATGGGCTGAGTCCCAGTCATCATTCTAGCTAGCACATAATCTCTTGAAAATATTGTATTCAGACCTTTCTGCCTGGACTAAACCCTGGTACATGTATGGTTTACCTCTCCTTCTGACATGTCATTAGAGCTGATAATTCACATGTCATGGTGTGATTATCTGACTAATACCTTTTCCATTCTAACGTTTTTATAGAAAGTCATTTTCACGTTTTGGAAATAAACCTCCCATAGCTACTCCAGAACTTGGTACAACACAGTAGATCAGAAAGCTCCACAGCGCAAGGACAAACACTGAAATTTCCATGTGCAGGCTGTGTGCACCAGTAACCAAAGTGCCAGAGAGCGGTGATCTGTGTCAAGAACTGCAAGGCTCTGAAGGACTGGGTGAAGTAGACTAAATCTGCAAAGGAGCAGAACACATACACACGCAAGTCCATTTGCTCACAGCGACTTTTACCCTGTTTTTCTAACTTTGCACTAAGAGACATGCGGCGTGGTCCTCAGCCATCTCCTTCTTCACGAGAGACTCTGGTCAGGGCTGGCTATTCCTGCTTCCCTTCGAGGTGAAACGCCATATGTTGTTGCTCTTAGGCTGACCAGAATTAACTAATCTTTTGCATTTTACATTATATTAATCCCAGTACCTTTGCAATTGAGAAGCTCATCCTGTCAGACTTTGGGAGTATGGTTTTAATAAATATATTTTCTCACTCCCCACAAAGAACAATGGTGATAGATTCTCATGATCACTTTCCTCACCTTCCCAGCTAACCTCACAATTTCTTTGTAAGAGTGGCATAGAGGATTAATAAAAAAAAAAAAGTTTTTCAAAAGAGTGATTCATTGCAGCACATTTTAAAGCCATCATTAGTTTGTGACCCTTCATTAATAGAGGATATCTGAAAACTGCAACAATAACCACTAATCACTAATTAAAGTCACTGATGGGAGAAATTTGAAAGAAAAACTGTTTATTTTTGCTTTGGCAGAAAACTCAGATGTATGACAGAGGTCTGGTTAAGCTTCCAAATTTGCTGTAGTTCAGGATGACTAACACACAAATTGTGAAGTCTGTCTTAATTACTACTTTTGATTAAAACTTTAAAATACAACATTGCCTTTTTATTAAAGAAAATGAATGCCAATGCCCATTAATTAAAGGAAACACATTGTCGCAGGATGGGGTTACAGAAAACCCTTAAAAATGGTCACATTGGTTTTGAAATAAATATTTGAACACAAACATCAATGAAATTATATTAAGTAATTAAACATGAATCAGGAGCCTTATGTAATTTTAGTGAGAGTCTCTTGACTGGTCACCTTGCCCTTTGGACAGCTACCAAGGCTCCGCTTCTATGTTTCAGACCTGATTTTTCCCCTTTGCAGAAGCTCTTCTGTTCTCCCTAGAATCAGTACCAAATTTCTTGAATCACACGTTCTGGCTCTTCATGAATGAGAAAGACCCTTTCTGTGCACTCACCATCATACAAACATTCCCCCAACCCCACCGTCCTCTTCAGTCTGCTTTTCACACTTCCGCTTGCAGTGTACTGCAGGCTTCTTCTTTTCTTGACTTCATTCCTGCCTCTTTTTAAAAACACTTCCCAGACTGAACAGAATTATATTTGGTTCAATGTGGGCTTTAACTGGATGCTAACTTCTGACATGCCAGTTTCTTTAAGAACCCAAAGTAGCTGGCAATGGACTCTGTTCATGGACCGTAACTGTGACTGTCTGAGTATGGGTCCACCTCCAGGAAAAACTGTTATGCTTTGAAAAATAAATATTCCTTAATTACCTCCTGGTCCCTGTGATACCGGATTCTTGGATCACCTACCTACTGATAGTTTTAGGTGTTATTCAGAAAACTGTGCATACATTGTCCTATCTTGAAGGAGTTGAGTCACCACAGACAGCAATGAGAGATAGGAAACAGTTAGGGATGGTAATAACATGGAAATCTCCATCTTCAAAACTACTGAAAATGAAAGCGGAAGTCAGAAATCACAAAATAATCATACCATGACAAACTCAGTCATGCCCCTGTCCTCACAGGTCCATTGTCTGTGGTTTTAATTACCGTAGAGGATCACAGTCCAGATGTACTCAAAGGAAAATTCCAGATATAATAACTCCTAAGTTGAAACCATGTACCGCTCTGAGTATTTTGATGAACTCTTATGCAGCCCGGCTCCTCCCATGAGGAAGATGACCCATCTGTTTGCTTCCTGTATCTGCAACTCTGGCCTTGCCCTTCTTCAGGCATGGGGTTGATGACTGCATCATCACAAGGAAGCTAGAGGCAGGGCCTTGCTTGTGATGAAGTGACTTCACTTGCTTCAACATGTGATCATTGTACCCACCCTCAACATGTGATCATTGTACCCACCCTCAACATGTGATCATTGTACCCACCCTCAGCATGTGATCATTGTACCCACCCTCAACATGTGATCATTGTACCCACCCTCAACATGTGATCATTGTACCCACCCACCAAAATGAATATGAGTGTGAACAATGAGAGAAAGAGCAGGTGAGCAACAAAAAGGGGAGAAAGAGAGAGAGAGAGAGAGAGAGAGAGAGAGAGGAAGAGAGGACAGAGAGAAAAGGGAGAGAAAGAAATATCACTATACTTTATTATTACTAATATCACTGTACTATAATTGTTCTGTTATAATTAACATAACCTAATAATTTCTTACAATGCCTAGTTATAAATTAAACCATCCTAAGTGTGTAATTTTAGGGGGAGCATATAGAGGTCAGTACTATGGCTTTTTCTGTGGAGGGTTGTGGAAAACATGATCTGCGGAAAAGAGAGGCTGCTATTTTATATTTACTATAATGTATGTTTACGGGTGTGGAATTTGTATTTTCACTATATTTTATAACTCTAAGAAAATTTCACAGACCCAACCTGAATCTCTGACTCTCTCTTTCTTTATTCAATATCAATTTTGATGAGAACACAACATATAATTAGTGGCAAATTTGGTTTCAACGTTAAGGCATACTTAGTATATTCATGAGTCACTTAATGAGGGTCAGACAAGTTTGTTGTTAGTGAACATAAGAGTGCGCCTTGCACTGTCTTCAGCGGTCTAGCCTGCTGCACACACAGGCTGTACCAGGTAGCATGCCCATCATTGTGCACCTGGACATTTGAAATGTTCTTATGCGGCTTAGGACCATATTTCCTTGTCATGTGGCCTTTTAAAGATTAAGACAAAAACATTGGTCTGGTTTCTAACTTAAAACTTAAAGAATTTTAGAAGTCTAGAGGAAGTTTGTATTTGGAGGACACACAAAAATATGTATGCTGCCCAGGGTGATACCTGGTTGTGCAGGAAAGGAACATCTTAGTGCACACTGTCTTTCCATGTCAGTCTGCAGTAGATGTCTGACATTTCCCAGTGGTTTCAAGGACAATGTTTCACTCTGGAATGGCTGCCAGATGCTCTGTGGATGGAAGGGTTAGTCCTCAGCTAATATCTTCCTCCAATCAGGATATCCCAAGCTTGAGGTTTGATCTCAAGATAAGCAGGGCCCTACTCTCAGAAGGCATCTGTAGCAGTGTGCACAATGGAGCTGTCTGGGGGAAGTGGCAGTCCTGCTCACTGTAGACCTGATGTGGAAAGTTCAAATCCTGATTCAACATGATCAATTTCCTATCATTGACTAGAGGGGAAAACACATGATTCATTTCAGCCCAGAAGCATCCTCTAAAAGGCTGATGGTGTGATTACCAGGTTCCAGAGAGAAGACACATGCTAATGTGTTATTTTCTAATGCTGTGTCTGCTTCAGAATATAACTCTTATTATGTAACTTGACTTTGAAGCTCTGCCTTTAACTGGCTGAAATGGATGAACATACAGATGTTCAGATGAGTTTCTTGATATAATTCAATATATAGGTGCCCAGCACCTGCTTATGTTTTTAAAAATTATTTTAAAAGAAAGTTAGAAGGGAAAGTAAATATGCTATCATAAATCCCCCTGCTTTAGATGGCGTTTCAATGGAATATTTGCAGTTTTATTCTTTTGTGCATTTGGGGGTGACAATATTGCTGAAGACAATGTATTTCAAGCTCTTGCATTCACTCTATGGCTCTATGATCCTCATTGATTCCTCTGAACTCTTTGTGGCAAAGGACACATCATGACATACAGGCCAGGAGCTCCACAGATGGGCAGAAGGAACTCCTGATACTGTAGATATTTTTTAAACTGGTCATTCTTCCTAGGGCTGCTTGGCTTTGTGCTATCTCATGGAATAATGCAGAGAAAGGAACACCATGTCCGAAAAGGAATAGGTGGAGATTCCATGAGCATCAGTAACAGTAATGAATGCTGAAATCTCAGCTGAGCATTCTGATAAGAGCAACCTCCCTGTAGCAAAAGTTCAGGAAAATAATGAACAGCAAAGGGTAGTTGAAAGGTGACATCTTTGATCATCATGTCGAGAATCGCAGCAGGTGTGCAACTGAAAAATGGTATCAGTATTATGTCCAAAGAGAATCTGACTCTCAACTTGAAATTTGCTATGGCACTATAAGTTAACTCCCTCTTAAAGCTAACTTTCTGAGATTTTAAGCTATTAAAGTCATAATGCAAACTTTTAATTGTATTTCATGGCAACTGGAAATGATTAACAGGAATTTGAAAGCTAAGTGGAAAAAGAGTAGTTAATAATTTTGTTTTCTCAAAGAGAAAACAACATGCCATGCCATTTTTCTGTATGTGTGTGAAGTTAGTTGTCTCATGCAATCTCTTTCTAACTTGTATATTGATGCAGGTTGTTTAACTTTCCCAGAGCTCAGGGAGTCAGCTATGGTGCTCCAGGGCTCTATCTCTGTCCTCCAAGTACTGGGATGCCGGACATGTTTCAGCATCTGCTGGCATTTACCTGGTGCAGAGGATCTGGTCCCTGGTCCTCACTTTGCCTGTTGAACTGCCTCCCTAGCCCAGCAGCTGCTCGCTCTCGTGGCTTTTTCAACTCTTCTATTTCTCCTCTGACGCTGTTCAGAACTTCCCCCATCACATAATTCATCACCTTGCATTTTTCTTGTCTGTTAATTGCATGACTCAGATAATAGATTCCAAGAAGATGTTAACTACTACATTAGTGACGGTTTAGATAAATGTCTGCCTTAGGTATGAAGTTGCCCTGTGACTGGGGAGGTCTGTCATTGTTGGAGTGCTTATCTCTGTGTTTGTTACACAAAAACAGGAAAAAAATTAGACTTGATTTGTATATTATTTTCGAAACGGCACTCGTATATCAGAAAGTAAAATAAAATACTTGCAATTGCATTTCCTTTTAACAGTAATAATTACAATGTGTTCATTGAATAAGGGAAAACCAAGCATTATAGAGTGACCATTTAAGCACTCACTGGGTTCTTATGTATGTGCATTGTAGACATATGTTTAGGACATATTTATATATATCACAACTACAAACATATCTATTGTGCATATGTGCTAATGTGTACTTGCATATCAACTATAAGAAAATATACTATAACTGAACAACATTTTGTTTTATTCTAAAATGAACATAGAGTCTTTAAAGATATCTATTTAAGAAAAAATATTATCTGATTGAGTAAAAACAGCCCTTAAACTCATCTTTAGGATCATCAAAGGACATTAATTTTTGTTTTCTTTGGAATACTTTGTTGTGTGTATGTGTGCATATGTGTATGTGTGTGTGTGTATATATATGTAGGTAGACTGTGTGTATGTGTGTTTGTCTGTGTATGCATGCATATGTTTTTGGATTTGTCTGTACATGTGGGTATATTGTGTGTGCCTGTACATGTGTGTGCATATATATATATGTATATGTATTTGTTTGCATATGTGTGTTCATATTTATAGGTGTGCATGTGTATATATATGTTTATATCCCCTTACTAAAATTCAAGATCTTAATTATTAATTTTATGAATAACTATAATTCATAGTTATTAAAATAAGATAAAGCCAGGATTTTTGGTTCAAGCTTTTAATCCCAGCACTTGGGAGGCAGAGGAAGGCTGATCAAGAGATCAAGGCCAGCTTGATCTACATAGCAAGTTCTAGTCTAGCTGGGGATACAGAGAGACTCTGTCTCAAAAAAACCTCAAAATAAATGAATAAATAAATAAATGTGTGGTTCCAAGACCCTTGGTCAATCTCAGGTGTTGTTAAGCAGTTCACCGATTTAGAAAGCGGTTCTGCTCTTAGCTTTGCAATACAACTGTTCTTTGATTCCGGAGTTCTACTTTCTGTTTGTGTTTATTAGTCAAAACTCTGCAATCTAAGGACTATACTCTGCACACTTTAGTTGGAGGAACTAGGCAAGAAAGTACTTAACCAGGTCACCCTTACATCTGGGGCCTCTGCACTTTGCATGCTTCAAGCAGGAATCTGTAATTGACAGTTTTCCTACCTACAGTGCTTTTCAGTCAAGAGATTGTTCTCCAAAGACAGTCAGCTGAGTAAATGTCAGAGGCTCAAAAAGCGAATTATAGGGCAAACAGCGTTGATATTTCTATGAAATGGAAGAAAGGCATATTTATTTTTTAAAATATAGAGTTTTATTTAAAACAAGTGAAAACCTTCTCTTGTGACCTTTCCAAGATTCCAAACAGTGACGAATCCGGTCATTACAAATAACCTTTTCCAGAAAGAGTTTTGCCATCTGGGACACCCGTCTGGTAATGTATGGGAATTAATTTATTTTATACACTACAGCATTTGACATTAAATTTTTATATTTTATCCCAGATAATGCAGTGTTAAATAAACTTTGAGAAGGGAAACATAGAAGGAAACAAATATTAGTCCATTATTTTAAGGTAAATAAGTTATTTTCTTCAATGCAAAATGATGTATTTGTCTGAGATTTATGAGGAATATGTTCAGGAATACTCTTTGTTTATATTTTATTGTACCATCCAATGTCTAGACACTAAATGAGTTTACAAAGTAACAAATGGTTTGAAGTATGAGTTTGTTAATTAGGCTTTTGTTTGGACTCTAACACGCTTTTTCAACATATGAATAATATTGTGGTCTTCACGTTTTTCCCCAAGTTAATTTCATTAATTTTTAAATTTTGAGGAAATTTAAAGAGAAAATTACTACAATATGCATGCTTATATTATTCAGAAGTAAATAGCATAGGCAAATACTACTACAACCCTGAATGATAATACTAATATTGGTAATGTCAATAATAATCATAATCATAGACACTTTTGGTGTCTATGGAAAACTGGGCTGCATCTGGATCTGACACACAGCCCCAGTGTGTGTCTTCTCACTCTTAAACTGCTGAGCTATGCACAGCCAAGAAGTTGGGGGTCTGGGCCTTATGAAAGACTTCTGAAAAGCAGAGAGAAGATTACAGTTGTAAAGAACCATGGGTCTTCCAAATACCAAGGTTTCCTCACTGTAAAATCCCTCACTCTAAAATCCCTTACAGTTTGGGGCTGAAGAGATGGCTCAGTGGTCATGAGCACTGGCTGTTCTTGCAGAGGATGCAGTTCAATTTCCAGCACACACATGACAGCTAACAACCATCTGTGACTCCAGGTCCAGGGGATCCAATGTTGCCTTCTGACTTCCACAGGCATTGCATGACACAGGTGTATTGTACAGGCAGGCCATACACTCTTACATATCCAATAAAAAATAAAGTATTCAAAAAAAATCCCTTACAATTAGTCTTAGGTTTTTATCTAGTTTTGTTTTTATTTTTCAACCCCGTTGTTCTAGAAACAATGTCTGCCATCTTTGCTCTGATTTTCATACCAGATGGGCCAAGTTTCTAGCAGATTATCCACATGAGAGAAGAGCCTACTCTCCCAGTAAAACAGTATGTTATAAGGGGAAGGGTGTTGATGAGTTTCAATTATTTTTCAAGTATTTTGGCAAAGAGTGTGTCAGTATACACAGAGAAGTGGAAAACTCAAGATTTGGGACCCTATTCTACAATCCATGAGAACTAGCAAAAGTGCTTGGAAAGCTCTAAGATCTATTGGTTCTCTAGGCCTGTGCATTTGGCTGTGTTTACAGTACCGAACATGGGTTCACTCACATTGTGTGGGTTTAACTCCAATTAGGTAGCTGTTGATTACCCTCAAGATGAAAGTGCCCCAATGTAGTTTGATACATTGGTCATTGCTGTGGTTGTTTAGTTTTATTGATGGTGTTGGGTCATCAATTAATGTTCTGCCTTGGCAGTGTCCATAGTCTTCTAAACTATGATAGTTAGTCTTCCAGGAGGTGGCTTCAATGTCAGTTCAAGCTCCGTTGTTCTACGTTCTGTGTCAGTTCCAGCTCCGTTGTTCTATGTTCTGTTTCTGAAGTGCCATGCAAGGTGTCTTTTAGGAAGTAAATACCTCATATTACCTCTTTTCAGTTATCACTTTGCATTTCTCTTTCTTTTGGAAAATTATATTCCTTTCTCTTTGTTCTTAATTTCAATATGATATTTAATTTTCCTTTTTATTACATTTTAAATTCATTACTAATATGTTCTACCTCTCTGTGATTAGAATATTTTAAAGCTATCATTTTGATAAGGACTCTGGCCAACCTTTCTGCTTCTTAGTGACTTTGGGACACACAACTGACAGTGCAGAAAAGCATTCCATTGATTTTCCCCTTTAATTTACCAATTAAATTTTGATTAATATAACAATCTTTAAATTTAACTTATGGTAAACTTTGGGACTTATAATAATGAGAATAAGGGTGACTGAAAAGGAATCAGAAGAGCCCATGAGGTGTTGAGTAAATGGCCATTTCTTACTGAGAACCACAAAGATGTGTCTGTTATCTTCCAAACACAAGGGGGGAGTGTGACTACTTTGATTATGATTTACATGAGGAGGAAACTGCTTTAAGTCTCTTGTGACAGCAATACTGAGTCTTGTAGGGCATGCTCAATAACTGTATCAAAGAACCAGGGAGGGAACCCCAACTGGAAGCACCCTAAAAGTGCAGCTTGGCAGGGAAAGCTTTACTGCAGCCTGGTGTCCTTCCTTCTCAGCACAGACCTTGATAACTATATGATCACATGTTGCATTGGAGTTAAGATCTTAAGAACAATTAAGACAAACCTATGCATTTGGCTCAGCTGAATGAGGCACAGGCAGACAACATCACAAGGTTTATCAACAAGAGGTCTTTATAGAGCCATGGCTTCACTTGTTAGATCTGTGGCCCTATGGGTAGAATCTTATCGTGGCTTTGTTCATTAGGTAAGTGGTACTATGGATAGAGATCTCATCAGGGTCTACCCATTAGACATGTGGGCCTGTTAGAAAAGAGTTCACCACTATTCCCACCATTAGACACACGGTCTTGTGGGTAGAGACCTCACCGTGGTGCCACTAGTTAGTACCACCTGGTACCACAGGTAGAGGTCTCACCATGGTGCCACACATTACATATATATTCCAGTTGGTGGTGACCTCAAGTCTGTATTCTCTGCTCCTATAAATGATGAGCACATGAACAGAGATAGAAAAAATGAGATTATGATCAGTCCCACCCTGATAGGGGCTTTGTATAAATCACATTGTCGAGGTAAAGGATGTCAAGAAAGAGAAATATCTCCTACTGAAACTTCTGAGTGTCCAGGAGCAATGCAGCTCATGGTTCTGAAAGTCAGGAAATACACATGAAATGCCATGACATCAGTTTCCAAAATGCAAGTTTGTAAGTGATGTGACTGAACTTAGTGTGAAGACTTTATTTTAGAGCTCTCCAAGAAACAGCTGAGAGGGTTGATCACATATTGTCAAATGTTAACACAACACAGAATTTCACACAGCTTAAGACAGAACTGTGTTAGTTTGCTGATTGCTATTCCATTAGTTATTATTTAAATGTTTAATATGTATACATTTCCTTCAAGCAGCCTGAGGCTGATATAGAGACGATAGACATAAATTGACTAAATTAGAGGTCATTTCTTTGTTTTTCTATTTCTAAATCTCTGTTGGAAATTATTATAGTATTGACTTCCATATTGTAGACAATAACACATTTCAACCTAATAGATAAAATAGTTTTTTCACATAGGTAATAGAGGAGATGGACACAGGACTAAAACTTCCAATCAGATGTTTTAAGTGAATGCCTATTGTGCCTGGTAAGTTTCATGTACAATCAATAGCAAGTTTTATTTACTTTGATCGTCGGACATAAAAATACCAGTGACTATGTTATAGAAATCACTAAGAAAGTTAATTCTTTTTCTTGTTCCTAGTTACTTAAAATAATTGCAAAACCCTTCTGCTGATATTTACAAGAAGATCAACACAGATAAATGATTCCTTTGAGTAATGCTGCACTAAAAACATTATTGTCAGTCATTCTAGGATCTCCCAAATGTATTTTTAAATCTATATAGGCAGTCAAAAAAGTGAAGTAACAATATGCATATTTGAGAGGTCAGAGGAGAACTTTGAGTTGATTTGCTCCTTTTCTGAGTTCCAAGGATGGAAATCAGGTTGTTAGATTCACATGGAAACATTTTTATGTGCTGAGTCTCCTTAACAACCCGGAAGCTTTTTCTTTTAATCTTAAAACATACACTGTATATTAAAACAATTTGACTCAGTATAAAATTATTTTAAGAGAAAAAGGAGAAAGTACAAAGTTTCTTCAAAATAATTTTTTAAAAGAAGTGGAAATTTATAATAAAATATTTAGAGCAGAAAAGGCATCTGGAAACTCAGCAAGAATGTAATTCAATCCCCAGACACTGCTCAAGTATCCTCGGTAACTTTACCAACTGAAAACCAAATATTGGAATGTCAACAGCATAAAAACACAACTGAAGTCAGGTCCAACTCCTATAGGCTCCAGATTTGTAATCTGAGAATACTGTTACTGTCTCCAGCCAGGTGGATTCTTTGTCTTTGATGAAGCAGAAATCAGATACGGATCAGTTCTGAAGTAATAGAAGGATATAACTTTACAGGAGGCTGCAAAGGGATCCCTCCCAACAGTCTGACCACAGGCAGGAGATCTGGGGACAGGCGTCACTCATCAGCAGACCGGCAGGTAGGCTGAGAGGCTTCAGACCAGCCATACACATTATATTACATACACATTACATGAACAGGGCACAGAATGTGTCTGTACTGATGTCATCTCTTTCCTTGGGGTGCATATGTTATTATAACATGGAAATAAAAGTTATTTTCCTTGAAGAACTTTTTATATGTGCAGGTTCTAAATAAAGGGAAGCCAGAGCAGGCCCTTAGATATGAATACAGTGGGAGTTCATTTTCATGCCCCAGGATCCCTTTGTTTTTGTCATCTTGTGGCTTGTCTGTGAATAGGGGCCAATTGTGCCTTTCATGGTTCTGAGTTCCCAGCATCCAGGAGCCCTAGCTGTCCCTCCTGTAACACTACATGTGACAAAATACTTATTACTTGTTGAAATTTTCATCAGAAAATAAAATTTCCCAAGGCATATAAGAATAAAATTCCTTTAAAACATTGATTGACTTTTCACCTTCCCATGCAGGATCCCTGAATACACACACACACACACACACACACACACACACACACACTCACGGACACATGGACACGCACGCACACATACGACTGTGTATGTACACACTCTCGGAAATCAAAGTAGAGAATAATGGACCAGTTCTTCCACTGACGTTTTAGGAGTATCCTTAAATTCCCTACCAAGTTTCAGACATTTCAAAAATGAATCAGATCAGGAAAACACAATTGATCATGTATGTCAGACTCACATAAACCAGAGAGGGGGACAACAACTTTCAGGAACTTTGAATCCATGCACTGTTGAACTGCAGACTGCCTTGATGGCTTCAGATCGATCCTGTCTCAAATGTCTCCAAGCACAGACCAGCACTGCCACCCTCTATTTCTGAAGTAGGTGGAGAAGATCAGAGGACACAGGATTCTAATGCCTTCCTTTGATACATATTTTATTTTAAACTACTTCTCTCAAAAACTGCTTAAATTTTCTCATTATGAAACATTAAAGAAATACAGAAAGGGAAAAATGAGGAAGGAAAAGAGGCAGGAACGGAAGCACCAGCAGCCTGGTGGAACGGGCCACGGAAAGCAGCCCACCAGCAGCCTCGTGGAAGGGGCCATGGAAACCAGCATGGGCCTGCCTGGATGCGTGCATGGGTGCCTGCAAGGAGAGAAGTGCCTCAGGCCTCCAGCTGCTGGAGAGAGCATGTCACATGACCCCAGAGCATTCTGGGCCCAGCTAGTCAACAGAGGGGACCGTGACCTTCAGATTTTCTTTGCTGCCATGACATTTTCTAAAACCACTTAACGACAGAAAAGTGAGCAGGCCCTCTTCTAGGAATTGCTGGACTTCTCCTCCCTTAGCTCCTGAATATTCCTCCCTCCTCTGTCCGCCAGCGGCATCGCGTAGCCCTGATGTGACCCCTCTGAGCACCTTCCTCCACTCTGGTGTGTGTAGTCTCTGTATTAACAGCTCTCCTGGTCACTTTGTCTCCTCTTTGAATTCTTTTCTGCTGATGACAAAAATCAAGAAACACTAGATAAAATTCTCTGGATCTGGTATGTGTCTCCCTGCGGCCTTCCATCCGGTCCGAGTCAGAAGTAGTACCACCATGTGTCGTTCTTCCAATCAGGAAGCCAATTCACGAGAGTCAACGGAAATAGAGCAAGTACTGATAATCAGAAAGTTATTCATTCATTGAATAGAACATCTGAATAAAGAATCTTAACTCTTTGGAAGAACCATCCCATAACCTTGTGAAATATACATATAAGCACACATACATAATAGTGGACACACACAGGCACTTACACACATGTACACACATAAGCAAATATGCACACAAACATACATGCAAACATGCATACACACATCCACATCCACATCTACACATATATACACACACACATACAGATATGTGTACACATGCATGTATACACACATCCACACACTTACGTACATAAACTATACACACACATACGCACAAGTAGAATCCCAGTTACCTCTGTTGACTGACTATTCAGGAAAGAACAGTCACTCAAGGCCAGCTACTGGTCACTGAGGAAAGAGACAGGAATAAGATCCGACAACCCACAGAGCAGGCTGAGAACCGAAGCCCTGTCATGGCACCATTCTGGGGGTGTTTAGTAATCACAGCATAGGCTCATCTTCCTGTCTGGGGAAAGGAGGCATTGGAATATTGGTATAAAAAGAGGAAAGTTAGTGAAGGCGAAAAGAAACATAAAGCACACGATAAAATCCTGAGACTGCAGATGCCAGGCTGCATGGTTCATGCTAATTCTAGCAGAAGATTATACTTTTTCTTCCCGGACAGCTGGACAGGTGTTCCATAGCGCACGGTGATGGCTGACAAGTTGACAGAGGAACCAGGGTATGTAGCTGTAGGAACAACTGTCAATTCAATGAAGTAATTAAAGTTGGGTCAAAATTCCCACTGATTCTAAGCAGGTATTTTGAGAAACATCACACAGGGTCATGTTTCAAGTTGGGCAATATATTTCCTGATTTAAAATTATACCACTTAAGAAAGTTAGTATTGATTTTTTTTTCTTTTAAGAAGGAATTGTAATCCATATAGACAATTTAGTATAAATTTGCTTTTTAAAAATGCCAATGGCAAATAGGCAGTGACTTGTATTAGGGCAATTCAGACTCACTGACCAGAGATATGTTCCTGTTCATTACCATTGGAAAAATGTAGATCAACCCAGAAAAGTAACGGATAACAAAGACAAAGCGAAAGAGGTCCCCATCCAGAAGTGGAGTCACATCTGCCTTCCCTAGTGAATTACAAAGTGTGGATTTCTTGGATAGCTTTTTCACGCCAGGCCCTGGTTTCTGGATTAGAATACAAGTGTGACATCTTCAGCCTGTGGTCCTCTCAGCATGGCCCCTGATCTTCAGCTGAGTTCTTTTGCTGTCATGTGATGTCTGGACAGAGTAACATAAGGAAAAAACTATCTTAGTTCACAGAAGACTAGAGTTCATCATGTTGGAGGTGGTTTAGCAGCAGAGGAAAGAGTAGTAGAGGCAGCAAGCATTCATCCGCACAGGAGAGAGACAGAGACAGAGAGAGACAGAGACAGAGAGAGACACAGAGAGAGAAGCAAATAGGAGAGATTATCTCTCACAGCTTCCTCCTGAGACATACTTCTTCCACCTAGATGCTACCTTTTTGGGAAGGTTCCATGACCATCCCAAATAGCATCACTAACTGGGGACCAAGTAATCAAATTTATGAGCCAATGAGGGAGATTTCTCATTCAAACCACCTCTCATACAAAAAAAGTACTTGTCAGAAAAGCTTGCTGACTTGATAGTAGTTAGTAATGTCAGTTATTGGACCCATGCACTTTTGGTGAACAAGAAGTTATTAGGGTGGATGTATCAAGTAATATCTATTTAAAACTATTATGACTTGTATGTACATTAACATTTGAAAACCACTTCTCAAGCATTCATTACTTAATTAAAAAATTCTTCATAAAGCAAAGGAATTCAAGAGAGGTTGGCTAGACTTCAGTGGTTGAACATGCTTGCACTGAGGATTGTCTGGAGACACTAACTTGACACAATGGTCCTTAACACAAATGACAGAATGTACTACTTCCAGTGGGGGTTACTGGGAGGGTCCCAGAGGGGAAGGGAATATAAAGATGATTAAGATAGATTGAGATGTTATATATGAAATACACAAAAATTCTATAAAAATACTTAAAGAAAGGTTTTGCTACAGAATCTTCTGGGGAAACTCCTAACCTTGACAACCTTCTAGGGTTTATAGTGACTCTAACCATTGCAGTGAGCCAGGTCTGGGAAAACTGCTCACAGGTGTAATGGAATTCACATGCTATCACTCTGAGCTTTCCTGAATAGGAACCTCCAGCTTGATGCTCATGGCAATGGCTCCTGAAAAGCACACTTCACTGAGTAAACCCACAGTTCTTTGAAGGGTACACAGAATATGGACATGTTAGCACACGTTGTTTTCAAGTAGCACAGAAATAACACCCGCTTGTGATATACGACATATACATCAGATGCAACATTACTCTACTGGAAATGTGATTACTACAGGCATGCTCAATGTTGGGAGAAATATATCAATTAACTTAGATTTTTCTGAGTTCTTGAAGGGCAGTTTTGGAGGGATGGAGTAATTATTTGTAATTGTCATCAGAAATGGGTTAGAAAACTAGGGTTAGATTCCACAAGATTTTTAATGAACAATTTACTTGAAGTATAGAAGTGACTTGTCCATATTTAGAGAGTAGAAGTGTTAAGAGCTAATGAGCGTGTAAAATAGCCAGGGGAACGCATAGATAATTAGAAAAAGGTGTCCGGATGGCAAAGGCAAGGTGGAAATAAATAACCCTATCTGCGATCTGTCTCTTACTGGAGATGTACTGAGAGAGGCTGTGCTGCCGGAGGGCACGCTCACAGCTGGTTGTGCTAGGCAACCAGACCAGGGAGGTTTCAACTTTACTCCCAGTTTCTTCAAACACATCCATACAATCTGGCTCAAGTGAGTAGAGCAGATGATTTTAAGACAGCAAACTAATGATTACTTGTACTCCTTTAATAAGTGGTGACCCTGATGGAGATTATATATATATATATATATAAAATATATATAAACATATATATATATATATATGTTTAATTCTCATTCAAAATCACATAATTAAATGTGATCCCTGTCTTGATTTGGAATCTAAGTATATATTAATTTGATGTAAAATTTATGAATATTTATGCATAAGATACAGTTTTAAATATTTGTATTTGTGGCATGTATTAACTAACTTTCTCCTGTAAATTAATTCAATTATAAATTGATGGCATAGGCAGCTACAGAACTGCGTAAAGAGACTATTCTTCAGAATATATTTCTGTTACCTAGGATATAGTATTTTGCTAAATTTTGATTATTTAAAAATAATTTCACAATCTAGAGTTTAACTGAATGTGACAATGAGCTTAAAACTGTTGCTCATCAATGACTAGAGTGGCAACAGTCTTCATAAGGCCACATTTCTGTTTATTTAATGGAGTGAAACTGGGAGGTTCAGCTCTGTCACTTAAGTAAACCTGTAACATAAATATGAAACATTACAACTGCTACATTGTTGTCAACCATTACAAAGGAAATAGAAGTAATAGGCAGAGAGTTACATTGAGGTTATTGATACAATTACATGCGATGGATTAATAAAAGTAATGAAACAATCACTCTAGTCCTTCGGACAAGAACCTCACAACATTTTATGCAATATATATTTTAAATGTTCTAGCAAGTATCATATCACCTGAATATGCTAAGCTTGGTGTGGAGCTTCAGACCTGTAATCCTAGCACTTAGGAAGCTAAAACAGGATAATTGGGAATTTGGATCCATTCAGGTGTACTTGGAAAGTTTCTTGTAAGATGGGATTACTCACCCCCAAAAAATTGCAAAGGAAGAGAGAGAGGGAAGGAAGGAAGGAAGGAAAGAAGGAAGGAAGGAAGGAAGGAAGGAAGGAAGGAAGGAAGGAAGGAAGGAAGGGAGGGAGGGAGGGAGGGAGGGAGGAAGAGTAGGCTCGCTTGGTCTATTGGTAAAATAGTTGAAAAAGGGGTTAACTATAAAACCTCAAATTATGGAGAGAAGGAACCATAAATACAGGTTTAAGCACAGTTCTAAAATTACGGAAGATCTAGCTGGTATTATGAGAAAACTTAAATGTCATATTATTCAAGTTTGAGATTGCCATCACTTTAATAAAGTTGCTGTGCAGTGATGGGATTCATGAGGAAGATAAGCCAACGGAATTTAGCATGAAAGGTAAAAATAATGAAGAGATGTTACAGATATTTAGTCATAATGAATTCTTTCCACTCTTGTCACTCTGAGCGAGGATGTAGGGAGCCATCTTTCCATAAGCTTTTTTTTTTTGGAACAGGAAAAATATCGCATCAACTAATGAAGTTTCAAAGGAGGGAAATATTATAGGTCCCAGTTTGGAATTTCGAACAGTTATGCCTGTTGTATTGTGTTATTTATTACCTCTCAATCTATGTACTTAGTTGTGGGTCTGTGAGTACATGTGGCTGTAGATGCATATGTGCCATGACACGTGGTCAGAGGACAGCTGTCAGGAGTTGGTTTGTGTTCCTGCCTTCTGCCTTTGGAGGCAGTGTCTGTCTGTGCAGCATACTGAATATTAGCTGACTTAGGTGCGCTTGGTGATTCTTTCTCTATATGTCATCTCAATGTAGGGGTGCTGGTAGTGTATGTGCAGACCACACCCATTTCATAGAGGATCTCAGGATGTAGGTGAATGAATGGTTTATGTGGCAAGTATTTGACACTTTGAACCACCTCTCTGGCCTGGGTTACATAATTAGTTTGGTAACAGGCCTGTGTGGAGGTTGTGCAGATAAACTCCTGAGGGGGAGCAAGAAGGAAGGGAAGAGGGTCAGGTACCAATGCTTCCCCTGAGAGAACCACCCCTGACTGAGCTTCCTCCCCCAAGGCTACACATCTAAAAGTTTCATTGCCTACCAGCTACATGGCTGGAATCTAAGCCTTTAACACATGGGCCTTCCGATATTTGATATGAAAAACTGGAGCAGGTGAGAATCCACAGGTAACCCTTAATCTAGACAAATGCAGCCAAATTTCAAAGATTAAATAAATCCATCAGAATTTCTCAGGTTTTATAGTCCTCTGATATTGAAATGTGTCTTCTTGGAATTTGTAAAGGTTTGAGAGAAATGTCCTTTTGCTAAGTGGGGAGAACTTCTACGTCTTCACACTCTCTGTACTTCCAGCTCTGACTGAGTTATCCAGAGATGTTAGCTTCTTCTCTTTGAGTCTTCTCACTGAGTCTCAGCCTTTAAGTGTCTGAAACATACTTGAGCAGATGCAGTCAACCCTTGGGGAAGGGGAAGCACATCAGGTCGCTGGCCTGTGACAGAATTCTGTCTGACTTCATCCTGATCTCCAGGTTTCAGTTTTTCCCAAGCACTGAGTTCTTCTCCCTTGCAGGACCATGGCCACCCAGCTGTGATTCCTTCCCATGCTGGTGCCTCTGCGGTCCTCAGTAAGCACTTGTTCTTGCTTCTAACAGCAGCACCATCTTTCTTTTGTTCTTTGGGCATTCTTCTGCATCACCCATCTTTACCCTTTATAACCCTAACTGTGGGCCAAGACGTCCAGCAGTCAACAGAGAACCTTAGTGCAAGGTACTTCATTGACCAGAATCCTTTTGCTGAATAACCCTCAAGTCTCTAAAACAACTTCATCTATCTATCTATCTATCCATCATCTATCTATATATCTTATATCTATCCATCATCTAGCTATCATCTATCATCTATCTATGTATCATCTATCTATATATTATCTATCTATAATCTATCATAGGTATGTTAATCATGGAAATCTGAAGCATCTGATATTTTAATTAAGGAATATTAGTAATAAAGTTATCTAGCACATGGTTAATTTAGTAGCTAGACTAACTCAGAAACACAGAAATATATAGAACCTTATAATTTATATATTTTCAAATATTACACTTTAGATATACAGGCAAAGAAAAGGTAAGAAATACAAATAAGAAGTCTTAAAGAATGGATTTGACAGCAAATTTTTTAACTACCTTTAATGACCATCATCTTTAAACTTTGAATGCCAAACACGGTGTGACAGTGTCTTATTTAACCAAAACTACAATTATTTTATTTCTTCCAACACTTTGTGTTCTGTGCCCACTGCTTTAGTTACAGAATAAAGAGAGTGACAGACACCTATTTTGTATACATGGGTTTGCTGTACATGCTATACCATGTCTCAATACAACACCTGCACTGAGTTGAGGAGGTTTGTACCAACCCCCAGTGTGTGCCACATGTCTGATATGTAAACCTACAAACACCCTAAACACCTTTGGCCAATCTATTTTTCAGTGTGCAGTGCCTTCAGTATTTGAAATCTGTCTTGTAACCCAGCCAAACCTTATCAGCCCAAAGTACAAGAAACAAACAAGGCATAAATCTTCTCATCCTCAGACCTCAGGAAGTAAACACTTCTTAAATGGTAACACGGTGTTCTTAAAGCTGATGATGTATGTGGCTGGAATGATATAACTAGGTTGGGCATTAGAGCAACATCTGTGGAAGCGAAGTGAGACCATCAGTACCTGTCAGAAGCACCAGCGTGCCTCTCTCCAGCCAGGTGCAGCAATTAATAAGCACTCTGCAGAAGAGAGCTCACCTTCAGTGTCTGCCACAGGAAAAGGTAACATCAGAAAAGGCAGCCTGAAGAGTGGCGGGGCTGTGAAAAGTACCAGGGAAAAGAGTTCAGCCCAACTTACCTTGGAATCATGATTACAGATGGGGACACCAAACCTGGGAGCCAGTTAGCTGAGCCCTTAAATATATAAGAACTATCCTGAGACTTTAAGCAAGGAGAGAGTCACATGAGCAATGTCTACTGCTGGCCTTTGAGGGTAAGTGGGACTGACTGGCTAAGTACTTACTACCCTAGCACTGAGCTGAGGGGCTGGGCATGTGAGCGTCTTAGACATGGTGGGTCACAATATCTGGTGGCTGATCATTCTGGCCAGATTCTTTTTTTTGCCACAACTTTCATTTTTATAAAGAAGAGGACACTAACATAGTCAGTCTTACAGTATGTTGTGATTTTTAACTGAGTAGTTACATAGAATGTCTACTCCATAGTGTACAACCTACAGCAACCACTGAGAACAATTCCTTTATGATTACCAACCACATCAAGTAATTGACCATGAATGAATTAGTAGTTAATAGAATTTTTCTTTATATCAAGGCTCCAATTCACCTAATAAAATAGCATCTCAATCAGGACAGTATAACTTTGACGCCCACTAGAATCTTTAGGAGAAAGAGAAAGTGAATGCATTCATTTGCATTATAATCTTGTTAAAAATTATAATAAAAAGGAAAATTACATGGCATGTTTTGTTAATTTTCTGATTTGTGAATTGTGACTATTTAAATATAAAGTTAAATTTTTACTTAATACAGTTCGAGGTTTAGACACTGATTAGCAACCAAATGTTAATTAGCTATGTAAGAAGCAGTTACCTGAATTAGTACAATGTATTATAGATACTTGAATCTTTTGCTTTGGTAATATTTAATTTGGTTTTTAAAATAAACTTTTAATATATGTCACAATATTATAAATGTTATACTTACAGTTTGGTAACAGTTTTTGCAAATGACCTCCCAGTTTATCTAGTGTCCAGGTTATGCCATCTATAGGATGCATTCTCCAGAACGCCTCCTCAGGACACACCCTTGATTTATTGCCTCATCCTAGAGCTGGTCAATATTCCTGCTGCTCTCCCCTGATTAGTTCAAGTAGTTTTGATTGTTTCCCACTGCATCATATAGTCTGTGAGAGTCTGTGTTTGGGGAACTGTTTTTAGCTTAAGTCTATGAGACTGATTTGAATGTTGCCTAAAACAGAATTCTTTTTTGCTTCATTGCTGTATAGTAGCTCATTATAGGAGTGTGTGATGTGTTTATTCACAATTCTGCTATTGGGGAGGGAAGTGCTTCCAGTTACTGGATATGTGGAGTTCATGTAATGAACAGCCTTACATGTATCTGTCCTGTTCTTAGTGTCTCCTAGAAATGTGATGAGAACTTCAGTTCTTCGATCTTAAGCCATGCTGCATTTGGTTATAAAGGCACTGCCAGACTCTTAACCAGAAGGTCATCCTTTCTTACAGCCATTTGCAGTACCCAGGAGCTTGATTAAGCAGGCTTACTCTGGTGGTTGGGGGTCTGCTTATTATGAATGTGCATTTCCTGGTGATTCTGGCCATCACATCTCTCCTTGTGTCAAATGCTTACTCAAGCCTTTCACTCCTTCCTGCAGTTAGTATGGATTTTTGAGTCTTGATTTGGAGATACACACACTATCTCACACTTTTGAGGAGAACTCATTATTTGAATTTTTAAAAACTGTTTTAATAAATAGGTATTTTCCAATCATAAAACCCTGTAATCTCTCAATCTTTTCCTATTTGATAAACTGAATTTTAAAACCATTTAAAACCATTAAAACTGTGCCAATATAGAAGTGATATGGTCCTATCTGCAATGCCTGAAATATTTCTTCAACTTATTTCTTGAATCTTTCTCAAACTGATACTCCAGAACATTGTTTCTGGGACCACTTGAGGTTCGTTTTCTTTCATACAAATGTGACTTTAAACCACTTATTGAAGTCAAGTGACATTGAAAAGCAATGTTCCCACTACCTTTTTTAGATGATTCTATCATAAACCCTTTGGGAACTCTAACAATATGTGTATAACAGCATCTCCAAAATGTGTCATCCCATTTACTAAGATTATCAATTTAATACATTCTTCCTTTAATCTACTCTTTAATGTTAGCTTCTTTCAAGCTTGTCGAACAACTTCAAGACAAAGAAACTGTTCTATTTTAGATTTAATGCTTTGTGTCCTTCCAGTTCTTATGATTATTGATCACATACTTTTATAGCAACAGTCCAACAAACTTTTCTCCAACAAAGATATAGTTATATTTTCCAAATCAATATTTTCTTCTATATGCCCTTTGCAAAATATTGTAAATATCTCCTATTTTATTGTTTGTCGTTGCAGTTAAAGTTTATAGCATGGCATAAACAATAATATTTTCTTTTTATTTGATTCATTCATGTATACATTTACATATTAATTCCACAAACATATACAGAGTTGTACACACTCATTTAAACACAATGCACACACAGCACTGGGCTCTGCTTCAAGAGATTAAAACTACATTAGAGTTCAATACTGATTGATTTTCATACGTAATTCACGTATTGCCTTCTTGTCGGTTTCAAATGTGTGGAGACTGGCCTTATAGTTTCATGTAATTTTGAAACATAAGTAATGAACCATGATACATCAACTTGAAATCTTCAATGAAATTTTGAGGTTTTTTTTTTATAAAAAAAACAGAAGCAAACACAAACTCCCTTCTTATAAAAACCCCCAACCTTGGATACTTCTAAAAAGAACGCACATCTCTGTCTTCCTGTGTTCTGTGTCTGTTTGACTCCTGTGTTGTAGGACAGAATTATGCTCTGCTTTAAAATTCCAAAATTACTTACGAAGGAATTTTTAAGTATTGGAGAATCAATTCAGAATCAAGGAATATGAGATTACTTTTAATTGTGATGTTATTTTAACAGATAAAGTTTTAGTTTTTTGGCTGCAAATTTGCAATGCTGTCATTTATTGATACTGCTTTGTAAGCCCGATGGGTAGAGCTATTTAAAACATAAAAGCTTATGTGCAAAATAGCATACATAAAATAAAGGAGGTAAAATAAGATAGATAAATATTACAAGGCATGATAAAACAAAGATATTTATGTAGGCAACTCAGCTTAATTATAGCTTAGTCAATACTTTGCTTTAGCTTAACTAAGTAAAATAGCCTAAGGAAAATTCTGGATAAAATCATCCCCTGTCTGGTGTTTGATTAACATGCATTAATTGTATATATTAGTGGACTTCAGCACAATATCTCAGTGTGTGATTATTCCACACACTGAGGAGTCTTACCTTTTTGTCCTTCTTCTTTGTCCCTAGTCCGTCAGCAACATCTAGAAATCATTTGTTTGATTTAAGGTTGACTTTATTTTTAATTTCCACACAGAAGAAGAATCATTCAGGGCTTGGCTCTCTGTGTCTGGCTAAGCCCACTTAATGTAGTGCCCTCCAGTTCCACTTTGATGCAAATGGCAGGGTTTTGTTCATACATATGACTGAATATTAAATATGCCATTGTCAGGTGCCTGCATTGATCTCCCGTCTTAGCTTGCGTGAGGGCACCACATTAAATGTGGGAATGACATCATCTTTTGAGCATGCTGTCATACCTTCCTGTTGCTGTGACTATTTGCCTGATGAAAAACAGCTTAATATAGAGAACTTTTTTAAAATTCACACGTCATAATAACGTTGTCTGTGATGGAGGGAAGCAAGACTGGCAGTGGCATCTAGGTCCTCAGTGCCCACAAGGATCAGAAATGGGGATGCTCCTGTCTGGCAGAATACTTATTTTTTCTTTCTTTAAATTTTCAAGAATATTATTTGTTGTGAATGCTTTTTATTTGCATATGAATTCTATCCAGTTTTTCAGTCACATTCAGGTGTGCCTCTGCCCCTCACTTAAACCTCTCTAGAGACCCCTTTGTAGGCACACCAAAAGCTTTCACTCTGAGGTCCCTACTTCTGAAACGACTGGTTTCATATGACTTTGTGTAACTGAATATGAATGCTGAGAAAGTTTTCAACTGTAAAGAAGCGGACTCCATGTTCTTCTAGCTGACTTTTTCTTTTTCCCGTGTTTCTGCCCAACTAGCTACTCAGAAGGCAATTCTTTCTTGCTTCATAGGAAAAGAGTGCTTGACATTGACAGTAGATAGAACTGGTATAACAGGCAGGACCTGTTAAGTCATCATTGTGGCCATGGCTAAGGAATGCACACTCTTCTCGGAACATTGATACCCTAAGGAATATGCCGCGTATTAGTATTAGGCTTACCAAGGGTCAGTTCTCTTTTGTTTTGGCCTACCTACAGTTTTGTTAGTATTGAATTTTTAATGAAATGTATGCATATTTCACACATTGATATTTTATTCATTTTTGCTCTAAGCTGTCATTTTCTTTCTTCTGTTCTTTTCCTAGATGATAGGATATGCCCTGTTCCTGTGTATTTAAAGTGCTTTCATTTGGTGGCTTTTAAGAGAGTATCCATTATGTAGCCCAGCCTAGCCTCAAAATCACAGACCTCTCTCCTCAGCTTCACGTGTGTTGGGATGATAGGCATGGGTCACTATACCTGGCTAAACTCTCTTTTGTTTTGATTTCGATATGTGTTACTATAAAATTCTGTTTTCTGCTTTCTCTGTGTTTTATTATCTTGAAGAATTATTTATTTTGTTATTAATTTATTATCTTTTGACACTGACTTGCTATATTGCACAGACTGGCTTTGAACTCTGGGATTGAAAGACTCATACATCACTCTGCTGAGATGATGGCGGGTACTTCCTCATCTGGCTTGATTCAAGACATTTAAAAGACTCCATGGGGTTTATTCAATGTGTTATTCTTTTTGTTGATTAGCAGGTTGCCAAGGTTCCCTGAATTCAGAGTTCCATTTCTGGCATTTCTTTTGTTTTTAACATCTAACTTTATTGCCCCTTGGTCAGAGATGGTACATGACATGATTTTCGTTGTTTCAAATTTATTAAGACTTACTTTGTAGCCAAATACATGGCATATTCCTTAGGATATTGATGTTCGGAGAAGAGTGTACGTTCCATAGTCATGGCCACAGTGGTGACATAACAGGTCCTGCTTGTTACACCCATTCTTATGACTGTCGATGTCAACAGCTCTTTTTCTATGACACAAGAAATTGCTTTCAACACACAGCCAAATCACTACCCAATTGAAATGTGATTTAACTTATCAAATGCTGTCAGGAAGAACCGTGTCTGCGCGATTTCTATAGTATTTGCCTCCTAACACAGGAAAATATATTAACTTAAGAAAAATCTGACCCAAATCTGGAGTGATTTCAAGAAAAGCTGGATATTTAAAATGATGAGATAATAGTGGACAGAGAGGAGGAAGTGAACCTGTGGGACTCCCTGCACACAATCAAGTCTGGAGATTAATTTGTACTAATAGTGTGGGAATGGCTCAGCCCTTTAAATGACTAGGAATGTAAAATCATTCTGCGTCATCGGTGGTCTCCTATTGCAGACTCTGAAGCCCCGTCTTCATCCTTCACAAGCCAATTCACAGGGTCTGGGAAGAAGTTCTCTGATGTGTATCTTGCAGAGCTCACTACCCGGAGTTGTTCAAGGTCCTCCTGGTTATATAAAATGAAGTCATTCCTTTAAGCTCAGCCCTGGTTCTCACCACTCTACTAAAGGTATGCAACACTGTGGCTGACAGATTATTTTGTCACAGTGTTGCTGATTAACTTGTCAGAGGAAAGTAAGGCCAGTTCTAAGGTTCTCACATTAACTTTATTCTAGTTTTCTTTTACAGCAATTCTTCTCACTTTACTGAGGTTTGGTTTCTACTTCTAAATGACCACATGATTCCTTCCTCCTGCATCACTGATGGATCAATTTAGCTATTGATTAATCTGCTGCCTTGGGTGATTATGGTGTCTTATCGATCTATTGGAATAGAATTTCTCCGGGAAATTTTTTTAACAAATCATATTTTATAATTATTTAAATATAATGTTGCACAAAGTAGGCACAGCAGATTATTCTTGAGTTCCAATGTTTTAACTGCTACATTTTCAGAAATAAAAGCTATTGATTTTTTCGTATTATAATACATCCAAGACTGTTAATGCATCTTTATTAGATTAGCATCCTATTTCAGTACAACTCTCTTGTTCAGTCTTCATTCATCAACCTCAGTTTTGTGTCTGCTTATTCACTTAGAAATATGTAATAGATTTTCCCCTTGGATGAATCACTGCAGGCTAAAATTTCACTTGTGAATGCAACACACGCATTGAATAGTTAGTCTCAAGCCACAAGCTTCTGTTACATTCCTTTCCAACTGCTTCCTTAACACACCACTCCACGTAATAGTGGGTAAGGAGTGTCACATGTGCATATTTGAGTTCCATTCAGACACATAGATAACGAAGTTCTATCATTTGTGACAGCATTGATGTCAGTAAGTATCATTATGTCCTGTGATAGCTACATATGTACAGAAAGTTCCACAAGATCCCACTTGGATGACACAGTAGTTACATTTATGTTTCTCTGATAACTTATGGAAGGAAGCGTTCATTTGGGCTTACAGTTCCTGAAGAATCAGTGTCTGTCCTGGCAGGAGGCCTGGTGACCAGAGGTGACCAGAGCACAGAGCAGAGCACTCACAGATGAGGAGGTTAAACTGTTAATTTCATGAAATTTGAACTTAGAATGGTCCTTACTGGAAGCTGTAGATTAGAGTGTGAGGGGTGAAAAGGTTGATCGATGGGAGCTAAGTTACTGCCAGACAGCGACAGGAATCCTGTGAATATAGATGGCAGTAATAAACATTTCCAAAAGGTGGAAGAGAAGGCTTTGAAAATTCTTTCATAAAGAGAAGAAAAATACTTGAGAAAACACACGTTTAAGTCGATTTATGCATAGAACAAGGCACACAGGCACTAAGACATTGCTAACCTCATGGAAATTTTTATTAACTTTCTGGTGCCAATTTGAAAATATTTCACCAATCAGTGAACAAACCCAACAATTTATTTAGTCAAACTTGTGTCAGTTCAGATAGAGGACAATGCAGCTAGGTCCTTAGTTGAGGTGCCAGCAAGGCCAAATGCAATGAGTAACGAGGGTAGACTTCTGTCTGTTTTTGTCCAGGTGGTCTTCTTCTAGGGAAATCCATGCCGTTCTCAGAACACAGCTCATTGGATTCTTTTGACTGAATTTCCAATTATCTTAACACCTCACCTTAAACAAACAAAACATTGAATTCTTCTGCTTCAAATGTTTGGCTTTCTCTTAAGATGCCATGAAGAGAAAGCTCTGTGCTTCTAGGAGTACTTGCCTTTGTACTAAGCCCACTAAACCCGAGAAGTCACATGGAGATACTGCTCTAGCTTAGGACCCCTCATCTCTAAGAACATCTAACCTATTCATGGGGAGATCACAATAGGGCGAATACCACTGAGGTAGAATGCTGTCTCACATGCTCAGACACCTGCAGGACTCTGAGAATCTTTACTGTATCATTGTTTGCAGAAACAAAATCTCAGAAACTATATAGACCCTGATTCTCAGATAAAAGGAGTGCTGTCATACATTGCACAGTGAAATGTTATCGAGTGTTCAAAATCAGTGAAACAGAGCATCAACTAAAGCAGAGACTTGTAATTGTTTTGAGTTTTTTATATTTCATATAACAGTTCTCAATCAAATTTAGACCCCCAAAACAAGTTGAATTAGGTACAACTTAAATTTAAATTTAAAGTGAATCTAGCAGTTAAAAATAGGAAGAATTAAATAATTCTGTGAGAAGATGACCTGCCAGATGTTGGTGGATGCTCTGTTCTGTAAAAGTACTTGCTTACACATCAAAGAACATTACGTGGGAGGGAGCCAAATACCCTCGTGTGTGACACATAATGAGGCTGATTATGATCAATGCTTGTGAGACATTTTAGTAGCTTTTTGTGATTATAAATTTATATTTTACACGTGTTCGAATATTGAGAGGACATGAGGGAAATTACTAAGTGGGTGAGAAAGTCTAACACAGGCCATGCCCAGGAGCAGGGCCAGGAACAGCCTGTGCTCAGAGGGAGAACCTGGGCTGTGGAGTAATATGCTCAGTTCTCTAGAGTTAGGTGCAGCAAGACAAGACTTCTGTGTGGGAAGCTGTGAAGGTCTCATTACGGAGAACTTTTGGAGAAGAAACAAGGTCACCAGAAAGCAGAAGAGGACAGCTGCAGGGACAGGAGTCAGGTGTCGGGGTGGGAGATAGACTGGGTTGCTGCAGTGTATTTTAAAGGTGATCATGCTGAAAGCGCAGGCGAGAGGCAACATGGAAGCTGAGAAACTACATAAAGAGTGTGTCTTTCCTCCAGTTGAAGAGAGTCCTAAAAACAATTGTTTAAGGAAGAGGATGAAGTTCTTAAGGACTCTGAGGGCTGGACCTTGGGGCAGGGAAGCAGGGAGTGGAACTCATAAACATCAAGCAACTGCATCAGGGAGAGTGGCTCTGAAGCATCATGGAAATTCAAGGTGAGACTCAAGAACCTTATTGTTCTCCCTCCCCTGGCGGTGTACCAGTGCGAGTTTCAGGAGAGTGTCTCCTATGGAAAGACAGGAACGTGTGTGACTTGTCAGAATACATGCAGCATTTAAAAGCTGGGCTCCTGGATGGAAACAGGTGTATACTCAGCATAAACTTTATCTAAGCTGAGTCTTGGGAAATTTTAACCTCGATGAAAATCAAACAGAGGAATTATTTTGAGAACCAATCAAATAGTATCAATTATCAATGATACCATAGAAAACAGGGAACATGTCTGTGACCTTCAAGCCAATATGAGCCTGTGTATGTGCTAGGTGTCCAGCAAAAAATATTAAAAGTCCATGGATTGGAATGAATTCACAGGAACGCTGGGATCACAGATGTCCCAGGGTGACAGAGAAGGGAGGGAGAGGCATGAAGATGGCTTTCAGTTTCATCTTTAAAGTTTAATTTTAATACTAATCAGAAGTAGAAAAATTAATTGCATAGCAGGTAAAAGTTCAGACAAGGTGATAGTGTTTTGACAACAATGGGGAGGGGGCTCCGTAACTGAGGTCTCCTGCTTTTAAATCTGCCTTGTAAGTTGTCAGTTTGCTGTTTGCGTAATTTTGTAAGAAGGGTGGATGTGATGCTTTTCAGTCCTCACAGAGAGATGGTTGTTATTAGGGGAAAAGTATTTCATTCTGATAATTCAAGTGGCAATTAAGCAGGTGTGAACATACCAACAATTAAATTGGTGTATTTGGCTTTGTGTGTATGTGTGGGTTTATGTAAGTGTGCACATGTGCATGAGAATTTGGGGGAATGCACATGTTTGTATGCACCCCTGTGCATACAGATGTAAGCACCCCTGTGCATAGATGCAAGCACTCAGGTGTGTGTACACGTAACCTCTCATGGGCATACACTCGTGTGTGCAGCTGTAAGACTTGTATGGACTTGTGTAAGCACTTGTATCTGCCAGTGTAAATACTCCTGTGTGCAGGTGTAAGCACTTGTGTGCAGGTGTAAGGCTCCTGCATGTACAGATGGAATACTAATGTGTATACAGGTGTAAGCACTCATGGGTGTGTGCAAGTGTGAGCACTCATATATATGCAGATGTAAATGCTCATGTGTGTGTGGATGTTAGTCCTCATATATGTGTAGGTGTGAATGCTCATGTATGTGTGGGTGTAAGCACTCATATATGTGCAGATGTAAATGCTTATGTGTATGTGTGTGGGTGTAAACATCATGTCTGCGCTGACGTGACACTCATTGTGTGAAGATGTGATGTTCACGCGTACTCACTCAGGGGCAAGGGGGGGATTCGAGCATGCGTAGCACTGCCCTCTGCAGTTTTCTTCTGACTCTCCTGAGATGGGGATTACCGCTCCGTCTGGGGCTCTCAGTTTCCATCAGGGTGGTAGCCGGCGAGTCTCAGCAGCTGGCAGTCCCAGCGATCCATCTGCCTCTGCTGCCTGGGCTGCAGACAAGTTCACTGCATGCCTGGCTTTCTATGCGAAAGCTGGTCATCCTCCCTCGTGTGCACAGCTGACAACCAGCCCAGTGTGCTTGGCTAAGACAAGAGTGATTAGTCATCTCGATTTCTACATTCGTTTTCTGTCATAGATAAACATTAACCCTGTAAGTCACAACAGTGCTGGAACACTGGAAGTCTGAGGAATATGGTGTGAACTGAAGATAGGAGAGCCAAGTTATTAACTGATGCTTAAATTTCTCTGTCGATTTTGGGCTGTTGTTGTGGGGTGAGGATATAATTTGCAAGATCACAACTTCATTGTCACACATGATGTTTCCTCATCAACTCTCAGGTGCATGTCTATGGTTTAAAGTGGATTGCCAATTCTTAAACTATGACCTGCGAGTTGAAGAGGAGCCACAAGTGACTGGTCACTGTGAAGCTCCCGTGAAATTGGGTGACAGTATCTTCCCTCCCACTGCAGGAGGGACATGGAGACAGCCTCACTTGTGCTCACCTTCAGGGAGGTTTGATCTCTTCTCTGAAAACCTGGAAAACGAAATTGCAGTTTTTAATCCTTGCTACCTGGCTCTGCTTACTCAGAACTTAATCTTTCTTAAAACAAAAATGGGAACAACAACAACAGAAAAAAAAAAAAGAAATCAAATAGAATGAAATAATAACAACCAAAACACAGTGCTCTGTCTCTCTCAGGGTGATTGACGTGGAAATTCAGGAAATGGACACTTTATGTTTAGTCATTTAAGCATTAAACATAGGCTGGGCTTTATTTTGTCACAGTTTATTCCATTCAAGGCTGTTTGAATTGGCTACAGTAAGTGCTGAATGGCACTCGAGCATGTCTTCAATCAGGAATTAAGTCCTCCTGTACTGAGAGTTGGAACACTGCTATTTAAGAGACATGTTGTTGGGTCCTTGATCATCATTTTCTATCCAGAATGTCACATGGTTAAGGCAGGTGATTGAGGGTCTTCACAGTTTGTTCCTGAATCATTTTGTCGATGGCATAATTACCTTATTTAGAAGTACTTAATTATAAACCAAGAATAAAATAAACAGCTTTAAATCCTTCATTTTAGTCAAAATCATTGTCATAAACAGATTCAAACTAGCAAGTCAAGAAAGTTCTAGGCTCCAGTTGCATGAGGAGCTTGATAATAATTCTTCTTTTATGTGGTAGACCTGCTCAAAGGATGGTTCTGATTCTATGTCCCCCACTGTTTCTTGCCTACAGGATCACAAGCCTCTTACCCTCTCCAGTTCGTGCTTCTCCACCGAGCACTCTAGACTGGGTGACTGACAGTTTGTTCTCAGTGTTGTAGAGGATGAAAGACCCAGAATGGGGGAGCATGCAGACCCAGGTCTGCTTCTCAGGTGGCTGCCTTCTGACTATTCTCATGTGGATTCACATCTCTTCTTGCAGACTCCTAATCCCATAATGTCTTATCCAAACCTGTATACATCCAAGGACCTTCAGAATTGGAATCTGCCTCCTCAGCATCCAGGTCTCCACACTTGGGACCCCTCCTCAACTTCAGAGTTTGGGGTTCTAGCCTTGTTCCTCCTCTTCTTTGACCAGAGTGGCGATAACCCCCTTCCTATGGATGCTGCCTCCATCACCCCTTAGTATTAACATTTTAAAAATATTTTATGTGCTATTTGTATTTTTATGTGTATGAGTGTGATACCTGCCTGTAGGTTGATGCACCTGTGTCCTGCAATGCCTGCAGAGGTCAGAGGAGCATGTCTGATCCCCTGGAAGAAGTAAGGATAGTGGTTGGTCACCATGTGAGGACAGGAATTGAACTCCAGTCCTCTGCAAGAGCAGCCAGTGCTTTTAACCACCGAGCCCTCACCCCAGCCCCTTAGTCTTTCCTTTTGATATTTGTTAGTTGTTATTTTTATTGTCATAATAACGGGAGTAGCTTGAGTGTAGGAATCTGGGGCAGAGGTACAAACATTCAGTCCATAAGGAAATAACCTAGCAAAAGTGTGGCTAGTGCTTCTGTTTCCTAGCAAACTTTAAAGGATTTACTTCGAATTTTATTTACTCATAGAGGCTTCCATCTCTCTGAAGTTTGTTGTTGCTGATACTTAGGGGAGAGGAAAGCCCTTATCTCACCTTTCCTCGTACTGTGTCTTCCTTGTGTGCTGTAATGTCCTTTCACAGAGGAGGTTGCTATCATCCTGTAGCATGTATCAGCTCTTCTTCATATGGACACTACGCGCTTCTCACAAACACTGCATAAAGGGCTGTGGCAGAGCAGGGATCTTCTGTGCATATCCTTAACCACAGTTGGTAAAGGCTGGTGTTCTCCTGGACCGAGGGCGGGGTTAGCAGTGGAGCAGGAGGGAATATTATCAGGCTGTTGCTTCCGTGTGTCTCTGGTGGAAATGCAAGTCACACTAGTCTGCTCTGTGGAGACAGCCAGGACAAAGCAAAACATAGGAAAGTTTATGTGAATGCCAAGTAAAGGCCAGGGGGAGGCAGAGGGAATGCAAGCTTCTCTGCATCTGCTGCCAGAAGACATGAGCATGTGCTAACCTTACAGATATTATTACTGTAGAGCCCATGAGGAGAGAATCTACCTATTATTATTATTATTATTATTATGCTATTATTTTATTACTATTTTAATCAGTGCATGTTTTTGCTTAGGAAGATTATGTATCAAAATAACTCAAGTGACCTGGCTAAATCTTTTGACAAGGTAGAGACTTAAATGTGTTGGCAAAATGAATGGTAATGCAATTTTGAAATGAAAAAACTGCAGACATTGCTCCTCATTGGGTTAATGGATCAGGGAGTGGTCATTTGATAATGACTAAATTACTTCCCATTAGCAAATAAAATCAGTCCCTGAAAACAGTGGCCTTTGAAAAACTCCATCAAGCAAAAATATATCAAAATCGGTTTATCCTTTTTCCAAAAAGAAAAGGACTCCTTCACTGAGGAGTAGTACATTCGTGGCTGTGATAATCACAGAAAAATAACACAAACCAGGACACATCAATGGCAAGGAGCTCGACAGTCAAGAATTCAGCCAGAGGCAATTCTCACTATGCGACTTGTCAATTTTGTGGGGTGGAGAACATGAATTACTGCTCTCAAGACCTTTCATTTCTTTCAAAGCACTTATATTCTGCTTATAAAGCTACAAAGAGAAAGAATATCAATATAAACATCTGTGGGCCTCAATGTTGATGATATTATCTTCTTTAATTATTTCAATTCTGTCATGTTGAAAAGCCCCTCCACTTAGAACCTTTCACTGCTGGAACCAGGGTAAATCCTCCTGCAGTGAAGGAGAGTGAGGCCCTCACAAATCGCAAAGGGGACCTCTCTGCTTACAGTTTATTCTGTGACACTTTTTCTAGCACGGGAATTAATTGATGTTTGGTTTTAAAAACAAATCCAACATATAAAATATGGATGCTGATGGTTCTGTGTATTCTGCTACTATCTGAAAAGGTAAATGTCTAAGATAATGACTGTAGAGAATTAAAAAAGTTATAAATTTGAACACGCAATGAAAATAAGCAGTAAAAAGTGGTCTCCTCAAGATGTTGTTGCACTAGATGAGAAACGTCTGCCGACTTCAAACATGGAATTCCTGGTCAATGTACAGAGTTAGCAGTATGGACATGAGTGAGAAAAACTTCAAAAATAGTTAGAAATCTTGTTCTAAGTTAAGCTGAAAAAGGATAAGCCAGTGCTGCCTGCAAATTGTGTAAAACAATAGATGGTTTGCACAGTGCTCAGAAAGAGCCACAACATCCTCCTCAATACTAATGACATGAGGCAATGTGATGGAACATCGCCATTTAGAAAGGAAATCCCAGTTTCACTGTCTGCTCTGTTATCTTAGGTAAATTCAGTTGATTTTGTGAAGCTGTAGTTAATGCACCAGAACAGATAAAAGTGGTTTGTGCTTTAGAAATTGGAATACAGGAAAAAGGCCGACACTATTTATAATCACCTTCCAGATCCAGGACTTCCAGAAGGATTTCCAGAACATGGGAGGGGACTGTCACTGATATGGGAAGACAGACCCTGGACCACAGAACCAGCAAGAATATTCTTCTCTAGGCTATGGACCTGTTTTTCACAGGGAGCACAGGTGTTTTTAATGTATCATGATGTAGTGCCTACTGGTCAATTCTAATTTTGCTTTAAAGTATGCCTTTATAGAGTAATATACAGTCAATTAGATAACATCACCTAATAAACACACATTCTACATGCACTTCTTTCTAATTACCTTCACCTGACTGTGATTCAGATGAGTTCCTCATCTACTCTAATTATCTCTGTTTACATTGCTAAAATTTTGGAAAGGAACTCACTGCTTCTGGGTGAACTTGTCCTGTAAAATCCAGTTTGAGTTTAGGAGAAATCCATGCCACACTTCCTTTCTGAGAGAAGTTGTGATGGGACAAAGACTGGGGCTTGGAGGGCTGAGCCATGGAGGAGCTCATGTGCAGTACCTCTGCATCAGAAGGGTGATGGAGAGAGCAGTGTTGAGAGGCACTACCTAAGAGATTGCAGGGACAAAGGAAAAGGATGATTCCAGCCGCTTCTATGGCAGCCAGCTTTGCAGAGAGCCACGGTAAGAAAACAGCGGCACCATCATAAACATTAGGAAGATGCCTACAATTTGCACTGAGAAAAACCTCTTGCTGGAAAGATGTGGGCTGGAGGTCATAAAGAGTTTGGATTCAGACTTTGCAAGCTGACTATTTTTGAAGACTCAAAGAGTTCAAATTGGCTCTAATCTAACTCTAGGTATTTGACCATGAAATGCCCTTCACAGACTCCTGGTTTGAAAGCTTGTTTCTCAGCGGTTGGTGCGATTTGCGAAGGTTATGGAACCTTCAGGGGGAAGCCCTGCTGGGGAAGCACATCACTGGGGCGGGGCTTTCCAGGTTTCACAACTGGACTCCACTTGCTGTTCCTTCTCTCTGCTTCCTGTGTGGGGATGACATTTGATGGCTTTGCCTCCTGACCAGCTCACCACCCTCAAGGGCCTCCTTCATAGTTCCCCCTCACAGACTCCTCTGTCTAAAACTCTAAAGTACATCCTGCTCTGATCTAAGTTGCTCTCCCTCATGGTAATTTATAACAGCAATAGAAGTGTGACTAACACTTAATGCTCTCTACAGTCTAGATGATAGAAGTATCCATGTATTTCTGACCTATTTCATACATTTCTATTTTTTTAAAGTTCTATGTATATGAGTGATTTACCTGCTTGTACATATGTGTACTGTGTGCATGCAGTGCCTGTAGATGCCAGAAAACAGCATCAGATTCCCAGGAAATAGAGTTGAAGTTGACTGCGAGCTACCATGTGAATGCAGAGAACCAAACCCAGGCCCTCTGCAAGAAAATAAATTTCTCTTAAACAGTGAGCATCTCTCTGTCCTCAGTATCTATAAATTTCATTACGTGACTTCTGAATATTTTCTGTTGTCAACATTATTAGTAAAATTTTTATTAACAGTCTATACCCACTCTCCCAAGGCACTAAGTATTGAGATCTACATCTAAGTGAATATTTATATGTATAAATTTCACTTCCTTAGTTTTAATATCTCATTTCAAAGTCTGTTGAATTGAAAATATATTTTGTTGAAAGTCTTCCTAGACTTTAAACTTTGTCTAGCACTTAAAAATATATTTCACTCTCTCAATTCTGAACTTCATGTACTTGAGTTCATTTTTCTATAAAATTATGTTATTTAAAGTTAAATATTTTTCTGTGAAATATGTTGCATCATGATAAAACGTGTCAGCCCCTAAATACTAGTAATGTCAGACCATTCCCAACACATATCGTGATCAAATAAATATGGTTTAGAAAACCATAGCTTTTGATATATGATATAAAAATAAATTTCAACAAACTTGAAATAGCCAATGATAAGTTTTGACAAGGAAATTAAGGCGCAGTACTTTTTAAGATTCATTATTATTTTTATGAATATATGTGTGTCCATGTGGATTTTTCCCATGTGTGCAAGTCTCTGAGCAGACTAGAAGAGGATGTCCTATCCTCTGAGTTGGAGTTAGAAATGGTTGTAAGTCATTTGACATCAGGTCTGGGCAGTGTTCTGGAGTCAGGATGCACTCTCAGTTCCTGAGCCAACTCTCCAGCTCCAGAAACCAACCTTAAATTCTAAATTTAACAAAATATCTGTGAAGAAAATTTAATAAGAATTATAATTAAAAATAATTTCTATAAGAGAAATTTTGTGATTGCAGAAATGAATTTCATTCTCTTGTCATGGTAAAACCACATTGCAACCTAACACCAGAGACTCATGAACCTCACTTCTTAATCGGGGTAGCCATGAGAAAGGAGCGCTCTCTTCGACCCGACGACTCAAGTCCTTCACAAAACAACATTTTGGAAATGTACACTTATGGAAATTCAGTCACATAGAATATTTTTCTCATATTAAGTTTATGAGACCTAAGCAATACTTCAACTTAATCCTGCTGTGAATATTTTGAAACCTACATTAAGTTCTTATTGAACGTAAGCTACATCAGAGACCCCAGGACATCTCCTTCGGTTGAACTACCTTTACGGACACGTTTCCCCTTGAGCATTTTCTCCTCTGTCTCAGCCAGCTCCTCTGATGGGCTCTCTCCACCTCTCCTCACTGCCTGCCACCTCGTTCAGCCTCTCAACGTGTTTTCCGTAAAACCTCCCACATGAATTCCGTTTTGGTTTGAGCTGGCTGCTTGCTGTTCTCATTAGGACCTCTTCCGTTGTGTTCCGCAGTTGGAAAGATTCAGCAGTTTAAAAATATTCAAGTTCTGCCACTTGACTACTTGTTTGTATGTAGAGTTTTGTAAGTAAGAATCAACTATTATTGAAACATAAGCCATATAAAAAGCTAAAAATGGGATTTCTGCTAAATCCTCAGAATAAAAAGTGCTGATGATTCCCATGAGCTCTGGGTGAAATGTTAATTACGTGGCCATTGCCCCTTCCCGTGAGAGCACTAAATGTAAGAGTCACATGTTTAAAAGGCAGCGCATCCCCTCACATTTAAACCAGAAAAGGACTAACTTTATCACATTTTACATTTTTTTGCCCCACTCTAGGTCTCCCTTTGTCCTTATGTTTATAAATTCCAAAATTCATGAAAATTCTCTGTACACCACCTTAAACCTCTTTATATCAAAGAAAAACCTATGTGAAAATAATTGAATTTGTCCAGAAAATTAATTCCTAGCTCTTCAATACAGAAGAAAATAATTTAAGAGACATGAAAACATGTTTACAGTCTTTATTTATTAGTTTCAAAGCAAACAGATATATATTCCTAATAATATATGAATCGAATTGGTTCACACATGCTATTTAAAACTAGCGTGTTCAGGTGTGTGCTCACCCTGGGGCGCTGCGGGGCCTCTTCTGCCAGCTGCCGAGGGCTTTTCTTGGTGTTGCCCTTAATTGTCCTGCCCAAGTTCTGCTCTTTCTGCCTGGTAGGCTGCATCTAAGAGCCAGGTGATGGCCAGGACCTCTTGGCTTGCTACAGCTGGTCTGCTCCGGGGCAGCAGCACAGCCTCAGACCTCCCTGGGAGCTAGTCAGCATTTTTTTCTGACATATTTTTCCCATCTGTGGCTCAGATCCACACTGTTATTCTGCTAGAGTGATATATCCTAAAACTATTTGTAATACTTTCCCATCTGAACACATGCTTCTTTTTCTGGGTCTACATCTCGAGATCAACCTCTGCATAGGTCTGTGGGTAGGAAATGTGAATGCATACATTCCAAGTGCAGAGCTGACAAACTGGCCTTTTGTCTACAAAACAAATATTGAATACGGAGCAGGAAGCCTCGGTCTGCACTACCTAAGAGGCCTCGGCCTCCTCTCACACTAGATCCTTTCATGGTTTTCTGGGAGAATTCATCTTCACTTAATCCACAAAAGAATTAAATACTGACCGGATCCCACCACGGCAGGTTCCAAAGCCACAGCTTGGGTTGAGTGCTGTGGTTGCTCCTGTGTGGCTTAGGCATGCTTTCCTCTGGGATTCTCTCTCCCATCTGTAAGATGGGCAATGGGCTTCATGTGGGGTTTGCGGCCAGCAGAATGAGTGAAAACAGTGGAGAGACGTGTAGCCCCTGAGCCAGCCACAGTTACAATTTAGAAAGAGGCCTGGGGCAGAAAAGAGAGCTTGTGGCACAGCATTAGAACCTGAGGTCAAATCCCAGCATCTGTGTGTGTACACAGATGGACGTGGTGAATGCCTACAGCTCTGCCGGGAGAGCACAGACCATGGGATGGATGGGGCTTGTTGGCCACCAACCTTAAGGGACAAGATCCAGATTTAGTGAGAGACTCTGTGTCAAGGGAATGTGGCAGACAGAAGGACAGCAAAAACTCCCATCCTCTGGACTCCCAACATATGCATACCTGCATTCAACCAACACGCACATGTGTATTCCACATGCACACAAAGCACATGTAACCAAACTCATACACACATGGACACAGACACTGGAAACCTGAAACATCCAATTTTACATATGAGACACACAAAGATCCCATGTCTCTAATATTGATGACCTCTAGAGATAACACCTGAAAACGACAACAGTGAAATCCCAGCAAGCTCCGTTACTGGAATGGAATTAGGTTTAAATGACTTTATAAATTATGGAATGTGGGACTGTAATCTACTGTATTTTGCCTATCAGATTACAGTCTATCTTCTATCTATCTATCTATCTATCTATCTATCATCCATCTATCTATCTATCTATCATCTGTCTAACTATCTGTCTAGCTTATCTACCTATCTATCATCTATCTATCATCTGTCTCTATCTACCATCTAACTATCATCTATATATTTATTTATTCATCAAATCATTTTATTTAAAGTTGGAGTTTGAAATACTGCATTTTTTTGAGACAGTGACTCCCTTTAGCCCCAACCAGCTTGGAATTCACTATGTAGACAAGGCTAGCCATGATCTCATAGAGATCCACCTATCTCTGCTGCTTTCTGAACGCTGGGATTAAAGGCATGTGCCAGCAGGCACAACCTAAAAGTCTTTAAATTTTATCTTCATATCTCTTTAATAATTTGACTGCTATCCTTCTCAGCTGATTATATGTTTATTCCAGGCTGAATAAAAATAGCACAATACTAAATATATATATGTGTCTATTTAGTAGCAACTGAACATTATGTATTGGTACAGAAGCTTATTCAATAGTTTTTTAAGAATTTCAGATGAGTTTTTATTTAATAATCATTCATCCCCCCTTCCCTCCACAATGAACCCTGACTCCATCTCAATTTTGTGACCTCTTCTTTAATTATTTCTGATACATTATATATACACATGCATATATGTATATTTACATACACATATAATATAAACATACATGCATGCATATATACACATATATGTACATACATAACATACTGAGTCCATTTAGTGTTGCTCATGTGTAAATGTGTTTAGGCTTGATCACGTGGGAGTAGATAAGATATCAGAGAGCTTGTCCCAGGAACAACATGAATTCTTCCACAGGTGGACCTTGTGACATCCCCCATCACGCTGGATGGTGTTTTCAGGTGTGCAGGACTTGTTTAGAGCATCATTTGGGGAGATTTCACAGGTGAAGCTTCTCTGTCCCGTCTAGAAGACACTGTCTCCCATCAAGTGTCCAGAACCTCTGGCCTTTAAATCTCTGCACCTTTCCATGATGTGCTTTGTGACTTAGGTGTAGTGGCTGCATTTTAGAAGTGTCAGTCTGGGTGGACCATCCACATTCACGTAATCTCAGCATTTTGACCAATTGTGGACCTCTGTAACAGTCTCTCTCTGCTACAAAAAGTAGCTTCTTTGTTGAGGGCCAAGATCTTCCCTTATCTGTGGGAAGAAGGATGAGTATTTAGAATACAACTAGAAATTTTATTGGCTGGGGAAATGGCAGCAGTGGATCCAGACTCTTCGAGTCTATCCTGTGCAAAGAGTCTGTGGGAAGGATGAAGCCAGAGAGTCCCAGCTCTTCTGGAAATGTCCTGTTTGAAACTTAACTGACAGGTGCCAGACATTCAAGCAAAGGAGATTCAAAGTGACAGAATGAAAGAGTTTAAGCAGGACCAGTTGAGGCTCGGTTATAACTTTGGGGCAAAATGAAGACTCCTCAAGGGCTCTTGTAGAGGAGGCAGCAATGGAAGAGTTTCATTTCTTTCTAGAGCACAGATCAATGAATTAATTTTTATGTAAAGCATTGAGGACAAGAATCACAATGCAAAGTCTGGGATGTTCATACAATGTTTAATATTGTTTTTAACATGCGTTTCTATGGTAGAAAGCCTGCCTAGCCTGGCCTGCACGAGGCCCCATGCTCCATCCCAGGAGCACATAAACCTAGTCTAGAGGTACACACTTGTAATCACAGTGCTCAGGAGGAGGAGGCAGCTAGACTGGTGTTGAAGGTCAGCCTTGACTACATAGTGAGTTTGAGACTAATCTGTTCTTACCCTATTGGAACCTTGTCTTTAGACAAGAACAACAAAGCAAACAGCACGGACAATCAAAGAATCTGTGGTCACCGGCCCAGTCCTGCCAAAGACCAGCCCAGTCATCTTCCAGCACTGGCTGAGAAGGTGTTCATTACCCCTCACTTCTAAGTGAGGGCCCTCGGTTTGGGGGAAGGAAGAGTCAGTTTTCATTAAAGCAGTGGCCACTGATAGGTCTACATGAGAAAGCACCCACTGCCACCCCTTCCCATAAGCTTTCCACCTCGATCTAGCACTATCTTTTGTGGACAAACAGGACATATTTACTGTTACAAAGATCCTCCACATAGCCTGGTCAGTTCTTTGCAAGGATGCCATGTTCTGACCACCTCTGTTTAAAAATGAGACTGAAATGCCATGAAATCACGAGGAATCTTTACTTGCAAGTCTTGAGACATTTGCCTCCTTGTAGGGCACAATGCAGGATGGACTTTAGCCAGGTCACCTGCTGTGAGGATTAAGAGAGTGGTTCCTATGGGCGTGGTGCTCTGCTCCATCCAGGTGTGACACCAGCTTCCACCCTGTGTCTGGAAAGAACCTGCACCAATATGATCCATCCAGAGACAGAATACTATTGGCCACAGCTGGGAACCACCCCATAGGCAGTTGCCTAACCAAACTCATAAACCCCTGCACTTCCTTGAAACGAGTTTGCTGTGGCTCGCCCTCCGAATGCTTCCACCCAGCTCCTGGGGTCTGTGTGTTGATTCTGCACCTCTCAGCCCCTCATGGCAGAGACCCTGCATCCCATGCGGGTCGGTACCGAGCAACATCTGGCGCCCAATCAGGGACTCTGACACCTCTCCCCTGCATTGGTAAGACACCCTCTGGTAATCGGTGAGTAGGCTCCTCTGTGCTCTGTGTGCTGAGCGTCCTCGAGGGTGAGCAAGTGACCCCCTCCTTCTTTTCCCTGCCTGTGTTCGTCTCCCTACCACAAAGGAAGCACCCATCATCACATGGTGCCTGAGATCTGTAATGCCCTTCCCTTTTTGGTTCATTCTGGCAAAATTACATGAGGTCTTGACCCGCCTTGAACTGAGGCAATGTTATCAGCCAAGCCTTTCTGGAGATGCCGGGTGGGCAATAGGCCATGAGGAAGGATGATTTTTTTCCATCATTGATTTAAAAACCTCCTGCTGGCAAGCAGGTTCAGACGTTTTAAGTTTTAATTGCCCTGCCCTGTGTGGACACTGACCAATCAGTGAGCATTCTGACACCAAGCCAAGTTCCCTTGAAGCTGCGGGACTTTTAAAAGGTGGTGTGCACGTCCTTTACTGCTTCTTGGGTGCAACTGTGGAAGTTTTAGAAGCTGGTGTGTGCCTTCTGCAAGTACCACCCACAGGACTCCCACAGAGGCTCCACTAAGGAGTGGACAGTTGGGCCCCAGCATTCTGTCTGCATGTCTCAGTGGTCCCCAATGTTGGCCATTTTGGCTTGGGTATTGATTATGGCAGCTTTGAGTTTCCATTTCATTGGCCTTTACTTCCAGGGCACCTTAATCTAGCCTCCCTCGTCAAACACCAACATGCCATAATGGGCAATCTCCCCTCCCACTGGAAAGTGCCACAATTGCAGGCCCTTAAGGCTTATCTCCTGCAGCATGGCTTGAAAGTGAAACAAAAGGAACTTCACAGTTAGGAGGATGAAACCCTCATCCTACCCCATGGATTAGCCCCAAGAGTGTTTGGTATACCTCCACTTGGTCTCGCATTCTCTTTCTCACGTAGAAGCATGAGTTCATGAGGGACGCACACACCCTGCCCCATTCTTCCCAATCCCTGTCATCATAATCGCCAGCCTTAAAGGCTCCTCAGTTGAGGAAGTTATTAACACCCATAATGAAAGAGGAACCAGTATTGACCCTGCAGGCCTCGTCTTTGTCAGCCCCGTCTCCCAATAGCTCAGATGTGGAAGAAGAACTCCCAACTGCCAATGATAAACAACCCCCACCCACTGTACCCTTGGACTGAGCTTCAACCGCTCTGCCTACCGTGCCCTGGGTACGCCTTCCTAGTTCCTCTGGTTTCTTTCTGGGCTCATCTCTTTATATGCCCCTCACCTTTAAGCCCACTTTTCCTCACCAGTCTGTGTTAGCTCCTGTGACAATACCTGTTGTTTCCCTCTGAATAAGGATCCAGTAAGGTCTCTCTCCATCTCAGGTTGTGGCACCCTCTTCCTACAAATAGAACCCACCTATCTGTTAACATTTCTGTGCTCTCTGGTACTAAATTCACCGCTTTCCAATTACATCAGAGGCCCATGTTCACAGGTGTTTCTTAATTATTCCCATCCCTTAATTACCAGATTGAGTATATTAATTCCACCCGAGTCAACTCAATAACTTCTATGACCTCTGGGCAGCAGCTACTTAATAGGATCTCGGTCTTTTTCTCGGCCCTCAACCTGGTAATCCAGATACCTTTGCTGTGGCCTTTTTGATAGAGCTGCTGATCTCTAATTGCCCTTGGAAAGCACTGCAATAAAGCAGAGCTTCTCAGACTTCAACTCTAAATTCTCCAGGCCTCCATCCAGGCCTTAGACCTCCTCCCCAAATACCAAATATTCCCTTCCAACCTGGATATCAGCAATGCAGGACAATCTCATTTAACTGGCCACTTACTAACACCACCTTCTTCACAACAATCAACTATTCCCACTTCTTCCTGAGTCTTCTACAGGTCACAAAAGGATTCTTCGATAAAGGCCTTCACCGTGCCACAGGAGCCTTCCTGCAAAGCTCCCATGCCATCCTAATTACCCTCTTGAGTGGAAAGCATCACCCATTGCATTGTTTCACCAGAACAGCGGGGAGCCAATGACAAATAAGACCCCTATGACCAGGGCAACCTAAGACAGGTACCACCTGTGGAGGTGAACCCCTTAGGCTATTTCACCAGGATGATGGGTACTCAATGATGGGTAAGACCCTAGTGGCTGAGGGCAACCTAAAACAGGCACAGCTGATAAAGATGAACCCCTTAAGTTATTTCACCAGGATGGTGAGTAGTCAATGATGGGTAAGACCCTGGTGGCTGGGGCAACCTAAGACAGGCACTGTCAAATGAGGTGATCCCTAAGGGAGAATCATGCCTCCCAGGGTTGGTCAATTAATAAAAAAGAAGGAAGATATGTATGGTGTAATGCAGGATGGGTCTTAGCCAGGTCACCTGCCATGAGGATTAAGGGAGTGGCTCCTGTGAGTGTGGTGCTCTGCTCCAGCCAGGCGTGATACCAACTTCTGCCCTGCATCTGGAGAGAACCTGCACTGAGATGGTCTATCCAGAGACAGAATACTATTGGCTGCAGTTGGGAACCACCCCATAGGGGGTTGGCTAGCCAAACTCATAACATCCCCTGCACTTCCTTGAATCAGCAAGTTTGCTGCGGTTCGCCCTCTGCATGCTTCTTGTTCAGCTCCCAGAATCTGTGTGTTGACTCTTCGCCCTCTCACCCCCTCACAGCAGAGATCCTGCTTCCCACTCGGGCTGCACTGAGCACAGGGACCCCAACACCTCCTACTCTCTAATATTGTTAAAATAAATGAGAGAATGCATGTCTTAGAACAGATGGAAAAATGAAATTTTCCTCGTACACTGGGTGCTTTATTGTGGCCAAGGTCCGCATCCCCAGCATGGCAAGGGCACTCTGAGAGTTTACTGAGCTTGCTCTTTCTCTGGTGGAAGCAAGGCAGAACCACACAATTTGGGAGAGTATGGGTCTTCAAATTTAGAGTTTACACAGAGGCCCTTGGCTTAGTAAAAATCTCTGTTTTCAAATGAAAACATGAGTGCATTTTTGAATGCTAACATGAATGATGAAAATAATGCCTTGCATATTCATTTCCTAGACAAATAAGTTTGGAGGAAATTATTTCCTAAAGGACAGCATTCCATTTGTCCATGTTCATGAAAAATATCTCTTTACCTCCTTAAAAATCACTTTAAATAATAGAAGAATGGGGGATGTATAGATGTCTCAGCAGTTAAGAGCACTGGCTGGTCTTGCAAGGACCTGGGTTCAGTTCACAACACCCACATAGAGACTAACACCTGTCTGTAACTCCAGTTCCAGGGAATCTGATGCCCTCTTCTGACCTCTGCAGGCACTGCATGACACAGGCACATGTATACACATGCAGGTAATACACTCATAGGCATAGAATAAAAATAAAATGTTTAAAAATAAAATAAAATTTAAAGGAAGAGTTGATGTATTAAGAGAATGACATCATAATTTGTAGAACATGTGTGTGTGTGTGTGCACGTGTGTGTGTGTGTGCAATTTCTGGTGTAAAGAAGCCCATCTATATAGATGAATTCAAAAGCACAAATTGTAACACATTTGAAATGAACTAGCATCATGCTGAAGTCTCTCTGATTTTTGTTTTGTCAACTGTGGAAAAGAAACCTGGTTATGTATCCCTGAGATTAGCTGTTCTGGAATCTTCTGAGTCATAGATGTTCAAGCTTGACTAGATCCTACCCTATCCTTTGGCATTGGAGTGTTGCATATAACATCTTTGGCCTTGACTGTATTAACAATGGAATAAATATGCTCAGGTTGGAAACAGTAGCATTGGAAGTTGATGGGAGCAGCAATTAATAAGTCAGACCCACTGGAGGGATTCGGTAGTAAAGGAAGTATCCTGGGCACACACAGCCTGTGTTCCCTGGTCACAGAGAAAGTCTGCAAGGAGAGAATGATGTAAAGAGCTCCTTGCAGGGATGGTGGCACACACTTTTAATTCCAGCACTCAGGAAGCAGTGCCAGTCAGATCTCTGTGAGATGGAGGTCAACCTTGTTGACATAGTGTGTTCAAGGCCAGCTGAGGCTACAGGGAGACCTTGTCTCAAAAAGACCCCTGCAAGAATTGAACATACAGAGGAGAGACCAATCCATAGCTTGGGCTAAGTAAGGCCTTTTGGTTAACGTGCCCGTTTCCATTAGAGCTGATAGCTGTGCAAACATTTGTTTTCCAGAGAAAATGAAACGTCATTTATTTGTATCATGCATGCTTTGTAATTCTTGAGTACAAAACATATCTCTTTCTTCAAGAATGACCTGACTCCGGGATATACATATATATATATATATATATATATATATATATATATATCGACAGGAAATGGATGGATGCCTATTTAAAGCTTAGAAGGAATTGTGCCATGTAGCACTACTAAAAAGAAAGCAGCCATCAGTACTCACTAACAACAAAATATTACACAAAGAAAGAGATGGATCTGATGACATATATCATTTAAATACAAGGCTTGAACATTGGGCATGGGTCTTGGACTTTAAATTGTATTCCACTTTGCTTTTCTATAGCTGAGAAGGCAGACTGTCAGAGGAGTGAGACAGCCATTCATTCTACCCCAGCATGTGTATTCTCATTTATAGTCATTTTGATTGAACATGTCTTATATTTTCAAAAAAGTTTTCAGCTGCCCTAAAAGATTATTGATTGAATTATTATTGGGTCCTAGGTAAAACAGGAATGAAAGTTGTCATCAAAATACAGTTACACTCAAAAGATTTTGACTTTTCTGAATAAAGAAATATTACATAGTATGTGACATTGCACCTTATAATTTTACACTTGACTGATTTTAGTATAATAAATTATAGATATGTAATTTCAACTTTCATCCCCAGTACAAGATGGGCTGGCTTTGCCACTTTGAGTTTAGATGCCTGTCTGTTAGCTCATATAATGTACTTGCAATAGAGCAGTTTTGCCAGTCATCAAAACACTCAAATTTATGTGATTACTTTGTGATTTTTTCCATTGAGTGTGTTTATTTTCTTGGCTAATGTCAAGTTGTCATATAAATTTCCAGAGAGGTTCTTTGTCATGTTTGATCAAGACAATTTATTTCAATAGCCAATAGCTGCTTTTCTTTATTTTTAAAGTTTGTTCTCTCCCTCTTTTCACTGCCTGCCCTTCTGTAGTAGTTCTCAAAATGTGGTCTCTAAACTCAAAACGTTAGCCTTTTGGGGGGATTTCTGAGAAGTGTAATTTCCCACCTTTCAGAAACGGTGGAGGAGGGCTCCACAGACGGGCTTTTAACAGGATTTCCATATGAGCTTGGGAACCACTGGCTATACAGACACAGAAAGACAAAACTCATCTGAAGAAGTGCGCAGAGCAGTAGAGCAGCAGTTGCAGATGCGGGCAAAGACGCCCTCGTTGTAGATGCCACATAACTCTGTGAGAGTTCTTCACATGACATTACATGAATCTGAGCCACTGAGATTGTCATGCCATGGTCCCTCTGTGACTTTCCCATGAGTTACATGCCATAAGCAAAATGCCACTTTCACTCCAAGTTAGAACACTCAATACTTTTTTGGCACTCACTGGGAGATGGTACCTGGGCTTATCTTCTGGCTATGGGTTGTCTATAACCTTCATTGGCATTATTAAAACCCCTGTAAAAAAGTGATTAATGGTCTGCACGCAGTGAATATATCGAGAAAATTCGCCTATAACTTCTTTGCTGATTGTGTTGATGTATCAAAATGTGTAAAACTCATTGCTGAATATGTTTCCAGATAAGTTTATTTTTATCTTTATTCCATTTTCACACACAAATTCAAGTTAAGAAATTGTTATTTTAGTTACTCACGAGGCTTGTTTTGAGTGCCTACACTGAAATAGCTCAGGCTAGGCACTATAAAATAAATACCATAACTTTTTAAGTTGGAAAGTTTCTTATTTTCATTTTTAATTTCAATTTCTTAAACATTTATATTTAAAGATCCAGACTAAAAAGATAATCAAAGAATGAAAGAAATGCCCTGTAATTCGAAGTTTGGATTTCCCTGTAAATCTAGTCTTTTGTAGACTCACAGGTGGACACTACCCAGACAATAAAGACTCATTTTGCATTAAAATCATATTATTCTGCTGCAAACCCTCTTTGAGTGTATCATTACACTAATGAAGTAACAATTCTCAGCATTTCCCACACGTCAGAAGTTTCAACGTGATGTGATAGCTTGTTTCTCCTTCCGCTCTGCTCACCTTGTGAGGTATTCAGGTACTGCTTTAGTTCGCCTTCCCTGAGTGACAGCTCTGTAAAAGAACAACATGTTCACTCCCATAGGTGCCTTCAAAGCCGCTTACCTTACTAAATTATTTGTTCAAAGTACTGATCAATACATGAAATTATGTGACTTGGTGTACCTCAGCTTATGTGTCTTACTTCATCTGTCATGTTATTCTCATGTCTGCTATTATGTAATAACTTTGTGTTTTAGTTATGCCTGTTCTCCACTCTCTGGCAGTCCACGAGGTCACACATTCTTCCTATTTTATCTCTGTGGTTTTAGCATTTAGAAGTAATAGATAGGGATGCAAAAATTATATATCAAAATAATCCAGTTCTACAATGAGAGATACCACAGTGCTTAGAGCACAATTAAACCTTATACAACGTTATTGGAAAGTCTGTGCATGATGGATCAGTAGGCTTGAATGAGAAAGTCACCATACAAAGGCACATACTCAAGAAGAAGTTGCCTGCATCTGTAGCCTAGGATGCACATGTGCATTTAGTAAATAGTCAAAAAATTGCAGAGGTAAAAAGTAAGGAACAACTAAATCGCCAAGTAAATTGCATGAGAAGATAAACCCTCTCCATGTTCTCATGCACCTATGTTTACAGACTGACTACAGAGAAAGAAAAAGATCATAGATGTTCATAATGCTTTCACATCAGCAAGTAAATGGCAGGTTTGATTGATCTACATATAAAAGTGATGAGGAATCTCCTATTGTTTTCCCAAAATCTATTGTTGAAACTGTTTCTATTTGTGATTTGGTAAAATAATAGTAGGATCTGCATTTTATCCCCTAGGTTCCAGAGTTCTTCCTGTTTTCTATCATTATTTTTCTCTCCGAGCCATTTACCCTCTTCCTTAGTTCTAAGGCAGGTTGCTCTGTGAGATTTTCTTTGGTCAATCAATTTTATCTGTTCTAGTTACATAGTTCTGGTGAGTAGCCTGCAAGACTACACAGAAACCTCATTGTAAGTAAGGTATGAAGAGAGTGTTCTAGAATACTACTTTACTGAATTACTTTCCAAATAGTGGGTGATTAGAAAGTCTTTGTGACAGCTCACTATTGGTTTACAATATTCAATGTCCATGAATCAATGTGAAGTGATTGACCTGTTTTCCTAAGAAATACCACACCACTTTTAATGTTAATATAGAAGTAAATTTAACCATGGTTGCAGTGAGTGCTGGTAATCTGCATGGGGAACAGTGAGTACCAGATTCACTATAATTCATGATGGATAACACAAACATTGCTTTATATCAAGGTGTGACCCCTGGAAAGGGCAGGTTCCACACTCTAGAGTATTCGGCCACATGCATTGAACTAGATTGGTCGGAAAAAAAAAGAAAGAATAAAAAGTTTAGGAGGACAGGGAGTGGGGGTGAACCTGAGAGGAATTGGTCAGAGAATATGATCAAAATACATGGTATGAAATTTGAAAGTAAATAATAAAATATTTGTCAAAGTGAGGAATCCCATACATGTGAAAAGTAACAGAAAAATACATAATTTCTTGGTTTTCTTTTTCTTTCCTAAAGGCAGATACACTTTAAGAATTATTCTAAAAGATCATCATACAAGCTGGTAATATGAAATATGCATCCAGAATTCAAATAGTGACATAAAACAGACAGGATGTGTATGGAATGAAGCTCAGGAGACGCCATGATGGTTACTGTGGAACTGTTGTTTGTGAATGGATTTCAAAGTGTGTCTGCTCACATTCAGTTAGTATATGCTCCATGAAGGAGCTTTAATGGGATCTGATATTCCTTTGATTCCTTGTTTATACTGCTACAAATTTATATCCCTTCTCTGAACCCTGTGAAGTTAGCTCTTCACAAACCAAGGTGGAGCACAGGGGCAACGAGATTGGAGAAGTCATTTTTATTCATCTTGAGGAGCATTATACCAGTTCCATCATCTACACGATATAGAATCATCAATATCGTATACATGATATACAACTGTCAATTCTGCCTCGATTATCAGCGTTGTGGTATGTAAGCAAACTCACTTTCAAGTCATTGATAATAATAATGATAATGGCCTTAAGCATTTGCAGTTTCATTAGTCGATTTGTATTTGCTGTGCCTCTCATCCTCAGTGTCTTGTGATGAGAGGACTAACCCCACCACTACAGTAGCAATAAGAGTTTACTGGGGGTCAAAGTTCAACACACTCAAACAGAGATAGGTGAGTCCAGGACAAACACCTGGTATTTCCCATCCCTTCTGCTCTGCTCTCTTGTTCTCTGGATGAGCAGTGTTCTAAACACCAGCAGGTAGGCCAACGTTTTTCTCTTCTCCTTTCATTGAGTGATTAACCCTTCCTTCCTTCCCTGTGCTTGAAGGCAATAACCGAGGACAGGAAAACTGTCTTCCTGGAGCCTTCTTTCCAGGAGCTGACTAACAAGTCACTCCAGGAACCAAATTGCCTTAAGGCAGCTAAGGGGAGAATAAAGCTGAGTGTCCTGAAGTAAACTATAGCTGGTTTAGGACCGAGCCATAGCTGTCTGGGTGAAAAATAAGACCCCTGCTCCCCCTAGATACCACTGTATATCTACCTGAGCCGGAAAGGGCAACCACTGTACGTCTGAGAAATCTCCTTTAGTTGGGTGTAGGATCAAAGTGAACTATAAAAAAAGTCAATACATGTTTGATGACTACAGCTGTCAGAGAAAAGGCATGAAGCACTCAGTGTTGCCGGATGAAATATCTCAAGGCTGCCTTGAAGCAGGGGAAGCTGGCTTTACATTCTACCCCTTGCCCAGGTCAATTCCCCAAAGCTCTAAGACGCAGGTTCCCGGGTTCTGAAAAGTCTACATTTCAGATCCCTCCTGTCTTCTGTCGGAAGATATTATAAATGTTGCTTAGCCACAAGCCAGCTGCAACTTGAGAGGGGGGTGCCCGTACTCCCCAAGACCCCTGCCATCAGTGACGGTGTCATGGGTAAACGCTTGGCTTCCTGTCTGTCCCGCTGTCCTGCCTGGTGACTCTTGAAGGATCCGTGGGGTTTCTCTGAAGGTCCTCGGGCACAGACAGAGCAGCCATCGCCCCGGCAGGCTCCATCACTAATACTCACATCCTTGTCTGTTGGTCTGTCTCACTTCCTCCCGTTCACATGTGCCTTTGGCCATCAAGTCCCAAACAAAGTCCAAGCAGTGAAGTCCCTGGCCTGAGCCTGGTTGATAAACCAACGCTAATGCAGCTCCCGCGGAAGGTTTTAAGTGTAAAGAGCTCTCTAAGGGAAGCGCAGTCTGTACTGCTGTGCGGTGCTCTGTGGGCAGCAGGCACAGCTGAGCCCCTTTTCTTGAGTAGTCCAGTGTCTTCCCCTGCTGGAGCTAGCCTAGACTCGGGCACCAGCATCCGGAGCGTGTGGGGTCCTCCGCGGTGTTACCACCCATTTCTGGTTACGGGCCACAGTGAAGGTAGCTTGTGTTGTTTTAAAGGCTTCATGGACCCCCTGACCCACAATCATAGGAGGCAGCCTAGCCTTAGCTCCAGGGTTCTTTAATAACCTTTGGCTTCTGGGAACATCTTGATCCACAGGTAGGAAGTATTTCCATTCAAATTTATGTTTATGTTTTTAAGCTCTAGTTTGTAAGTGGCTTTTTAATCGCCCTCCCACCCCTCCCCCATCATCCTGCCGCTGTCACCATGGAGACGTTCCCACACTCAACCTTCCAATTTAGAGTATTTTATTTATTAATTTTATGTGTATGAGAGTATGTATTGCCTTCATGTATGTAAGTGCACCTGTGTGATTCAATGCCCGTGGAGGTCAGAAGAGCCGTCAGAACCCCTGGAAATGGACCTAGAGACAGAGACAGTTGGTAGCTGCCGTGTAGGTGCTGGGAACTGGGGTCCTCTGAAGGCGCAGCCATGCTCTTAACTGGGGATCCATCTCTCCAGCCCGCTCTTCCCACCTTTCCAGTTTATCTCACATGTATTATCTTGCCATTTTCAGCCTTGTAAAAAGGCCTCTTTTCTACTCCATGGGATCCCTGTTAGTTTCTTGAATTCTGTACACACACAGTCCCTCATAAATACACATAAGCCAAAGTTTGAATTGAGGATCAGATCTGAAAGGGATCATGTGAGGTTTGCCTTTCTCATTGTGTAAATGTTCTACATCTTCATACCCACTTATCCTTTGATAGGGGTCTGGCCATATTCCACTTTCTTCCTATTGTGAAAATAGAGTCAGTAAATACCCACGACAATACCCCTGTGGTTGGAGAGGTCTAGATGGATCCTATGGCCGTTGTAATTTTAGTTTGGTTAGAAACATTCACTCTGGTTCCACAGTGGCTGCGTCAGTTTTCACTCCCACTAACAGTGATGAAGCTCACCTCTGTCCCACATCCTCATCAGCTTTTACTGTTATTTCTTTCCTGTTTTAAATAATACTTTAATGATTCTTTGAAATTTCCATACAATGTGTTGTATCATATTCAGGTGCCTCCTCCAGCTTCTCTCAGATCAACCACCACTTCCCAACCCTCCCTCACTTCGTGTCCACTAACAGTTTTTTAAAGACAAATCTAGTCTAATTTGTGTTCCCCAAATGCTCTTTGATGTAAGTCCATCCCTTTGAGCCTGGTCGACCTAACTGGCCTCAGACCCTTAAGGAAACCTGACTCCCCTCTCCCAAACGCTATAAATTGCCAAGCATTCCTTAGCTACTTCTGGGGCTTCTTCTTTAATGTGCCACTCCAGGCTGGGTTTTTACATGGCTTGGGTCCACCCATGCCCTCTATCACTTTCATGACCTCTGTGGATTTTCCAATTGAAATATATGTAAAGATTCAAAGCTAGGATTCACATATGAAAGAGGGCATTTGATGCCTGTCTTTCTGGGTCTGGGTTACCCGACTCAGGACAATGGTTTCCAGTTCCATCATTTACTGAGAACTGAGTCATTTTGTTTTTCTAACCAGTTGAATGATGTTCCACTGGGTAAATGTAGCATATTTTCATTAACTATTCATCAGCTGATGGACTTCTAGTTTGTTTCCATTTCCTGGTTGCTGTGAATAGATCAGTAATCAACATGGGTGAGCAGGGATCTCTACGGTGGGATATGGAGCACTGTGAATATACTCGCCAAAGCAGATCATGTGCAAGATCTATTTTCAGCTTTTGGGGGCAGCTCCACAGTGATTTCCACAATGGCTACACCAGATCGCACTTCCACCAGAAAGGAAAGGATGCTCTCTCATCCCACATCCTCAGCAGGATGCTCTCTCATTCCACATCCTCAGCAGGATGCTCTCTCATCCCACATCCTCAGCAGGATGCTCTCTCATCCCACATCCTCAGCAGGATGCTCTCTCACCCCACATCCTCAGCAGGATGCTCTCTCACCCCACATCCTCAGCAGGATGCTCTCTCATCCCACATCCTCAGCAGGATGCTCTCTCATCCCACATCCTCAGCAGGATGCTCTCTCACCCCACATCCTCAGCAGGATGCTCTCTCATCCCACATCCTCAGCAGGATGCTCTCTCATCCCACATCCTCGGCAGGATGCTCTCTCATCCCACATCCTCGGCAGGATGCTCTCTCATCCCACATCCTCGGCAGGATGCTCTCTCATCCCACATCCTCGGCAGGATGCTCTCTCATCCCACATCCTCGGCAGGATGCTCTCTCATCCCACATCCTCGGCAGGATGCTCTCTCATCCCACATCCTCGGCAGGATGCTCTCTCATCCCACATCCTCGGCAGGATGCTCTCTCACCCCACATCCTCGGCAGGATGCTCTCTCATCCCACATCCTCAGCAGGATGCTCTCTCATCCCACATCCTCAGCAGGATGCTCTCTCATCCCACATCCTCAGCAGGATGCTCTCTCATCCCACATCCTCGGCAGGATGCTCTCTCATCCCACATCCTCGGCAGGATGCTCTCTCATCCCACATCCTCGGCAGGATGCTCTCTCACCCCACATCCTCAGCAGGATGCTCTCTCATCCCACATCCTCAGCAGGATGCTCTCTCATCCCACATCCTCAGCAGGATGCTCTCTCATCCCACATCCTCAGCAGGATGCTCTCTCATCCCACATCCTCAGCAGGATGCTCTCTCATCCCACATCCTCGGCAGGATGCTCTCTCATCCCACATCCTCGGCAGGATGCTCTCTCATCCCACATCCTCGGCAGGATGCTCTCTCATCCCACATCCTCGGCAGGATGCTCTCTCATCCCACATCCTCGGCAGGATGCTCTCTCATCCCACATCCTCGGCAGGATGCTCTCTCATCCCACATCCTCGGCAGGATGCTCTCTCATCCCACATCCTCAGCAGGATGCTCTCTCACCCCACATCCTCGGCAGGATGCTCTCTCATCCCACATCCTCAGCAGCATGTGCCACATTTATTTCTTCATCTTTGCTTTGTTTTTAAAAGTTTTTAAGACAGAGCCTCACTCCGTGACCAGCTGGCCTGGAACTCTCCGGGTAGACCATCCCAGACCTTGATCCCCCAGTGCTCATGGTGATCCCTCTGCCTCTGCCTCTGCCTCCGGAGTGCTGAGCTTAAAAGCAGGTGCCCTCTCACCTGGCACCATTGCTTTTTTGACCTTACTGGGGCAAGATGACATCTCAGCGTGGTTTTTACAATGCATTTCCAGAATGGCTAGGAATAGCGAACATGTTTTAATAACACCTTTCTGGTCATATGCATTCTAATCAGAGAATTCTCTGCCCAGTGCCTCAGCCCATTTATTAAACTGAGTTAGTTGTTTCTTTGTTGTTTATGTTTTCTTTTAGCTATTTGAATAGTCTGTGAGTTTTATTTTCTTTTTTGGTTTTTAAAGCAATCGAATGATAGTTCCAAGAAGAATAATGCTGTGAATTTCCCCATATTTATCTGCTGCACCATTTCTTGATAAAGAAAGACCAGTGAGAGGGAGCAATGCCACAGAATCCTTCCGGGTGGAGTTGCTATCAGCTGTGTTCCTTTCTTTGTGCTCACTCAGTAAAAAAATGACAAAGTATAGTCAAAGGTGTCTGAATGGAAATCATTTTCCTCCTTTCTATGAAATGTAAAAAAGTTGTTCATGAGTTCTATAAGGATCGCTGTGTATTATTGTGGGCACAAGGGAGGAAAACAGCTAAAGGGCAGAGGTCATAAATATTCATAAGGAGCGTTCACACCCAACCACCACTTCTCTATTACATAACCCACGTTTCTGAGTTTTACTTGCTACAGTGGGAGATATATTAAAATATTAATTTTCCGCTTTACTGGAATGATTTCAGAGTCAAGTGCCATTAAAATTCTGAATGTAAATATGAAAAAATAAGGATACGGCTCATACTAATGCTCATTATTTTTTAAGCTATTTACTTGGTTTTATTTATTTCTTCTGGAAGTCATTTCAAAATTTCTAAATATTTTGGGAGATATATGTTGAGGCCGGAGAATGTGTCACCATCCTGTGAAATGATGTGTCACTCAGAAAGTATCACCTGGCCTCCTCCAAATGGCTTGAAACTCCAAGGGCAGCTTCTTGGAATCAGGGTCTTTGTGGCTTCAGGTCCGTTCTGCAGCCACAGAGAACGTTTTTCACTACTCCCCACTCCCGAACATTCCTGCACCTTTCTGATAGAGATACTGCTGGAAACTGCCACATAGGGTGACTGTGTGTGAGCGAGGCCATTCCTTGTGGTTAGCAAGCTCAGCAAACCCTGAAAGCACTGGGCTAAACTTTCTGAGAGGATTTGACCAGTATTAGTAGAAGGACCATTATAAATTGTGGAGTATGAACTTTTTCAGTCTGAGAGAAATAGTTTACCACCCCTTAATTGTTTGTTACTGTTAAATTCAAATTAATGTCTTTAGAATACTATTCACAAGGGTCAGTTTAAACAACCACCAAACTGTAGACAACTGCATTTTATTGTTCTTGTTATTTTATTTTTAAGAAATATTTTATCTATTATTTTTATTTTGTGTGTATGAGTGTATTGCTTGCATGTGTGTAAGTGCACCTGTGTTATGTAATGCATAGGAGAAGTCAGAAAAAGGTATGATGAGAACTGAACCCAGATCCTCTGAAAGAGCAGCCAGTGCTCTTAACCACTAAGTCATCTTTCCAACCTTGTAATATTTCCTTAATACTGAAGCTTAGTGCTCTTCAAGTAGCTCTTCACATCTTCTGTTCAAAGTCAATACACATTAATAGTTACTAATAACATACATAAAGGCCAGTGACATGGCTCAGCTAGGAAAGGCACTTGCCACCAAGTCTGAGTTCGATTCCAAGAATCAACATGGATGAAAGAAAGAACAAACTTCTGTTAAGTTGTCCTCTGAGTTCCACAAGCAAGCCTGGGTGTGCACACACAGATGCACACTTGCACACACACACACCCTATAACAGATAAGTAACTGTGATAAAATACATGTTCTATGTGAAAGAGGAAGATGCAGAGGTTGCTATTCTGTTTCCTCCACAGTCTAATGACTTTAAAATGCAAACTACAACAAATCAATATCAAAAAAAATACCAACACAAGTAGAAAATGGGACACAGGAGCTGAACTCGGAGGCCTCTGAAGATGAAATGCAAATGGCCGAGAAATACTTAAAAAATGTTCAACTTCTTTAGTCATCAGGGAAATAAATGCAAATTAAAACCACCTTGACATTTCGTTTTACCCCTCGGAACAGCTAAGATCCGAAAATCAAACACTGACAAATGCTGGTGATGTCGGCAGGTGGGGATGCCCACTGGTGCTGCCACCAAGGAATCCTTGTGGGGGTTCCTCAAGAAGTTGGACTAGATCTATCATGTGATCCAGACATACAGCTCTTGGGCACAGACCCAGAAGACTCTCTCCTACTGTGGAAACACTGGTCATCCATGATCACTGCTGTCCTTTTCATAACGGCCAGCAATTGCAAACGACCTAGAAGCCATCAACCGCTGTAAACGTGGTGGGATATGCACAGTGGGATATGATTCAGCTCCGAGAAAATAGCAAATAATGAAGATCTGAGGTTAATGGGTTGAACTGGAAATCATCATCTTGAGCAAGGTAACCAAGACCCAGAAGTACCGCTGTTTCCTCTTCGCCTCATATCCAGATGCTAGTTTTTAATTTTTAGATATGCATTCTTCAATTTGAAAATTGGTAGAGGCCATCATGGGGAGAGGATTCATTGTAGGGGAGACAGAATGCAGAGATATAAAGGGGGAGGGGATGATAGTGCAGGAAGGGTTAAATGGGTGAAGGTTCATTGGGCGGGGCGGAAGGGGGCACAGGTGGGACAGAAGGCACTAAGGGCCTGTAGACGAAGCTTCCTAAAGTATATGCCTACCTCTATAAATAGAGATCAAGGGAACTTCCTTATAGTGGGGGCACGTTGACCCTACTAGACACCATAGGCTGCTCAGTCAAAACAATGCCAGGGATAATCTTTTTAAACAGCAGATGGTGATTAACACAGAGACCTATGGCAGGCCAGTGGGCAGAGACTAAGAGACTGAAGAGTGCTTTCCCTGAACAGGACCGCCCAAGGAAGCATTGTGGAAGCCATCTGTTTCCCAGACAGCTAGTCAGTTATTCATATGAACTCACTGCAATTTTGTCAGCATGCACAAGTTCCATGTAAGCTCAAGACAGACAAAATACCAGCACAGGTTTAGGGATATGGGCAAGAAGCCCTAATCCTACCCAAGGATGTATTGGCAACATCCTTGGAATGGAGGAAGAGAGTCAGTCTCATTTAAGGGTGAATCTCTTGAGACTCTTAGTAGGATGACCAAGCTCCAATGGATAATCTACACATGGCACTGGGGAAAGAAATTTAATTCTATAGACCTCAACACACACACACACACACACACACACACACACACACACAGAGTATTCCTATATGTAATATATGTAATAGAGTACCTATTGTAATAGATTACCATATGTAATCGTTGGGGGAGAGCGATAAGAAGGATGCAGATAAGGGAAGGGCTCTACATATGGTTGGAATATAGTGTAGGAATTCACACAAACTCAGTAATGATGCACATTGGAAATATAATAAATTATAAAATGTACAGAAGCTCGTTTATAACAGATTAGGTGATACTGTAGCAGATAAATAAGTTTTTTACATTTCTTTATGGATATTTAAAACTAAACAGAATTTTTTGTCTTTCTGGGGATTTTTAATGTGTAAAAATTTGAGTGAACAAAAGAAAGAAGGAATGACGTGAGGAAAAGTGAAAGAAAGGAAGAGAAAAGGGTGAAAAGTCAGTCAGCCTTTCCCGGGAAGCAGAGTTCACCTGAGTGTCTCGGTCCCTGGCTCGGGCAACTTTTTAGACTGGTTCAGTTGGAAGATGCCTTTAAGGACACTTGAGAACAGACCAGCAAACACGCGCATTCCCTGCAGAACAGAATCTGCGCATCAACCCGGGGTCCTCCCGGCCTACACTGCCCGTTTAATCATCCCAGTCGCCGCTCAGAGGTCGAAGCTTCCACGCTGACCCGCAGGACATTCCATCCCGTTTCCTGTAATCTGTCTTGAGACAGCGGTTATGTTCGCGTGCTATCTCTGGTGAGAACCAGCCAGTCAGGAAGCTTTGACTCCTTTCCCCGCATTTGCCCTGTGTGCACAATAAATTCCAGGCCCTAGGGACCTCCTAATGACAGAAGCCTGCTGCTGTGAGTGAATACTTCAGGAATGTGAGTCCTGCTGGCATCCAAAAGACCAAAACAGTACAGAGTCTGATCACCATAGCTGAATCCTGACTGCAGGAAATGACCTAAGTGAGCTGTGTCCACGCGTCCCACGCCTGGCTCTCTGCATTCCTTCTGCCAGCTCACCTGGTGCGTGGTGGAGGCCGGCTCCGCCTGTCCCATCATCTGGGTGCTAGGTGGAAGGCCGAGGCCCGCTCTGGTACTGGCTGATGCCTGATTCTCAAATTGTTTTGTTTTGATTTACTTTAGCTGTTTTGTGTTTAATTATTCAAACTCTCTTAAATTTACTTGTTCTGAGAAATTTTCCACTTAGCAATGTGTTATGGAATCAATACTCATTAAGTAAATAATAAATAGCTATTATTATAATAGAAATTCATAAACATATCTGGTAGTTGTTTTCCATTTATGATGCCTTTTGCTTGATGAGTGCTCTGGAGTGTTAGAGAAACACCCATCTGCCTTCCTCAACCTCAGCTGTATAAAAATTAACTGGTTTCCATGTATAACCCTGCAAATAGCTGGATAATTAATTAAACTTTGCATCAGATGATTAATATGCTGAGAACATGGCTCCTGTATTGTGAGACCAGTTATAGCTGTGGAAGATGCTTTCAAGGCAACTTTGCATACTGACTTTAAACAAGGTGTGCAGGAGTGGGAGATGGGGACAGTGTGGAACCTGCTATGTTAAATTCAGAGTGCTTTAGAAATTCTAACTTCACTTCAGCAAAATAAACTAAACCTCATGGCACACATTCTACTTCAGTTCGTAAGAAGAACTTGAAGAATCCAGGAAACCAGGCTCGGTCGCCAGTTTTCAGACAACACATGTCCAGTGATGTTTTTAGTTAAACTCAGGCTTTGAATACCTGGGCTCCATTTATCACTGTACACTTACTTTAGATTTTACAAGTCACTATTTATATAGTTATTTTTAAAGTAGATAATTTTTCCTGCTTCTCACCGATTCGCTCCTCTCCACAAACTTTCATGACTTCCTTTAGAAGACAATCTATGTTCAGTTGCACAGATTAGTTGTCATTTACAAAGCAGTGCAGGTGTTTCCTGCTGGTGCCGGCCAGCTGCAGGGTGTGTGGGCGAACTCTCATAATCCGGAATGGCCCTTAGACTTCTTTTCTTTTTACATTTTCTGTCATTTTCTTGGACGTACCATGCAGTTCCGTTCTTCCTTCCCAGGAATCTCATGATGCTGTGTCAAAACCACAAGATGCAAAGGCTTAGTTTGTCTTCCAATTTAATTTCCTACCTGAACACTGCAATCAGAAGGCACTGATTAAAGTTCATCAAAATTGTGATTCACAACTAAAAATTACGAACTTAATTTATTCATTTGCTTCTTACTGGTGATCCAAAATGGGCTGACAAGGTGGCTCAGGGGATAAAGAGGCTTGCCATTAAAGCAGATGGTCTGAGTTTGATTCCTGGGAGATATCTGTTAGGAAAAGAAAATCAATATTCAGTGGTCCCTCTCTGACTCCCAATCATGAACTCTTTTCTGCTCAAGAATACAAATAGCCACACACACATGCATGCACAGTTAGTTAATTAATTCATTAATAAAATAAAAATATTTTCAAAATAATTTAGGGAATTTGGGAGTGTTTGAATAGAATATAGTCTATTAATTATTTATATTCTTTCAGCATTTTAAGATTATATACCATTTTCAGGAATAACTTACCTTTAATTAATTCTGGTTGGTAGTCTAAAGCTTTGCTTTTGAAAAACTTTAAAAATTAGTAACAGACATTTTGTAAAAGCCAACATTTTTAACATATTCATGGTACAATTTATTATCTGGGCTTTAAAAAATCAAAGTCCATTAATAATCTCCTGAGATAACTGGATGGGGTATTGACCTTTAACAAATTCAGCTTAATCAGTATTAAAACATTTTGTAAAAATCTTGTTAAAATTAGAGCGGCTAGGAGGGACTTGATTATATCGAAGAAATAAAAACAAGGTTCGTTTATGTATACCATGGTGGCATAACTGAAGCTTTTTTGATCATAAAACGTTGAATGTCACCAAAGATCATATTTCCAATGCATAGGAGGGAGTCCTTTACTGAGATTTTTAAAATTCATTATGCTGAAAATCTTAATATCTTATGCGATAAGAGTGCAGTATGACTTTTATGGCTGATTAAAATGTATATATCTGTCTTACTTGATTGCATTAAAGCCTTTTTATGGAGTGATGACTTTAGTTCTTTTGAGGAGAAATTTCTGAATAATAATACTATCCAAAGGAGTGTGAGGCCATCTCTTTTACCTCCTCTGTGTTGGGTTCATATTTCATTGTGACGTTAAAAAGCTATTTTCTTCCTGTGATTCTGTGACTCCTATCAGGCAGATACTACAGTATTTGTGTATCTGGCAATATGTGCGATGATATGTGTGTATATTACTCTCCACAGTCATAACATAAGCCTGAAAAGAAACCCCAAAGCATAAACCTTGAGGGCAAAATGTTCTCTGAAACAGTTTCTGAAAGTTTTTGTTCACATTGGGTATTTATCCCCGGCAGTGATATTTCATAATATAATATCATATTTTATCCATTTATATGGAAGCTGGTTTTCTGAAAGGCATCTTACATATCTACTTGTGACAGGGAATGAAAATGTCAATGAAAGGAAATCCTACTATTTAAATGTAGGATTTTATTGAATTAAAGTCTATCTCTGTCTTGAAAATCTTCATGGGCAGATGGTGGTTAGATGAGTTAAAGGGAATTGAAATGAGTCAGTATGCCTGCATCCCTCAGAGCTTTCTCCTAGATTTCATGATGTGACTGTGGGTTCTTTGATTCCTAAGGCATGGAGAGAAAGACTTTCATGATTATGATTAAGGTTCTGATGAGAATGCACAGAGATTTACGTGGCTCTGTTTCCTGCTCCCAGGGATTAAAAGTGTACAGCACCACATGAGGCTCAGCTCTCTTTCTTTTTTATTAAATCAGCAAGGTTGATTCTTTCTGTACTTATATATTGCTTCATTGGTGAATGAACAGTCTTCAAACAAGAACAGAACATAAGCTTGTGATGGGAAAGTTCTGATTTTAGAAATTGAATTTCTTTGTACATTTTTCTATCATTATTTAAAATTTTTTTTTACTGGAAAAAAATACCAAAGCACATTGTAACCTAGACATTAATGTTACAACTTGGATAACTCATCTTAAATTGTATGACACTTTATTTGACTTAACAAGACAGTCCTTGATGATTGGAAAAAAAAATCCATGAAGTGTGGAGGTATTTCAGAAATTTGAACACACATGTGCATGTGTTGTACCCTTTATTCTGTGCTTATGTTCTTCTAAAAAGAGTTCTAAAAATATATATTCTAGGGTATAATGTTACCCTAGAAACTGATTGCCTCTTTTGTCCTTTAATCAGAGATTAGTTATCTCATATGAAAATCAAGTAGTTTCTCTCCCTTTCTCTACATATACATATACATGCATATTACATATTTATAAATCTGTATGTATAATAAAACTATATATATATAATCACATATATGTCTACATATTTGACTGAAAGAACTGAACTGATTTCATTCTTTACAGATAGAAAGTACCTTTACTAAGAAAGATATTTAAATGAAACACATAGGACTTATAAATATGTGAGTGATAATATTTTAAATATGTCATTATGCTGTTGTTAGATGAATCTATTGATAGTAAAGTGGGACTCAGCAGTTAAAACCACTTGCTGCTCCTCCACAGGACCTGAGTTTCATTCCCAGCACCCACATAATGATGCAAAATTGCCAGCAATTGGGGCTCCAGGGTATCAATATCTTCTTCAGACTGCGTGGGAACCAGCACCCTCATGGCATACATACACAAAGGCATACATATCGACTCATAAGCAATACATCTTCAAAGAATTAAACATGGAATCATTTGTAAAAGGAGAGTCAAACTCCAAAACTAGTCCTCTAAATGACAGCCTTGGAAACCAGAGGCAGGCTTTGCCGCTGTGTATAAAATAGTGAATGTTTGGGAATTTCATTCCTTTCACAAACTGCTCTTCATGCTTTTAAAAACTGGAATTTTCTAATCAGAGTGAGTGGCGTGCTGTGGGTGTAGATAATAGTTTTGGATGAAGGTTTTTAATGAAGACACAATTCATTAAAGGAGGACTTGCATGGTTGTCTCACATTATTTCGTTGGTTTTTATTTCATGCACGAATCAAGGTGAGAATTATTGCTTACAAGAAATCCTCTCATTTCTAATCTTTACTTTGATAACGTACACTTTGTGTGTGGTTTGTGATAATTTCTGTACGTAAGTTTTGCATGGCCTTGAGTATATATTAAAATTTTGAAATGGGGTATCGATATTTGCACAATGGTACTTACTAAGGCTTTCAAGATGAAGACATTTTTATTTTTATGATATCTTATTGTTTGTTCAAAATTTAGTTTTCTGACAAAAATATGTTTATATTGAATTTTTGAAGGTCTTGTCACGATAATGACAAGCATGCCAACATGATGGCAACAGGGGTACTTAAAATGGAAAATGAGGTTCTCCAGAGCCCCATGAAATGTGAATCATGTGACAGGCAGTACAGGTGTATAGGTAGGGGGATGGTTTCTGTGCAGCACAACATAATGCAGAGACCTGTATAAACATATACACATAAAGAAACACTCCTACGCACAGGCAGACAGAAAGGCAGACATGCACATACACTGCAACAAATAAAACTCCAATATGAGATGTCTACAAATAGAAATGAGTTTTCATGGGTAACCCTAAGTTACAAGAAATTAACTTTTCATAGAATTTTGTATCCTACTTTTTTTGTGTTGGTGAAATCTTACCAATAAAAACCTTGGATAGAAAAGGAGTTACTGAATTTTCAAGGTTTTCTAGGGTCTGTCTGTTAGTTTCCTTCTTATCAAGGAAACCATAGGACACCAAGAAACTACCAATTATCCAGTACCTCTCCTGGGGGTTTGTAAGTTTGACCTGATTATTAATGAAAGATTCCCGTACTCTGCTAAGGAATGAATTCATGAAAGAGATGCAGTTTTAAAATTTTAGTCCTTTACTTCCTATTGTATTTTAAAGTTATTTATCTTGGTTTCGTGCTATGGCATATATGTGGAGGTCAGAAGACAACCTGAAGAAGTCTGACCCAATCTCTCCTGGAACCACGTATGTCCCAAGAACTGAACTCAGACACCTCGAGAGCAGACACCTTGATCCATAGAGCCATCTTGCCAGCCACAAATTAATTATTTTTTTTCTTCTTCTAGGCCATTACACTATAGCCTATTGCTAACCATAAAGTAATAACATATCCAAGTCTTCACCCTCAGCTCTTTGAAAGTTTCAAATATAGAATGGCATTAAAATACCCCTTTTAAGGAAAATTATATAGGCTAAAAATGTCAAAGAAAGCATTCTGCAACACATTTGTAGAAGCAGGCTTCATTGATATCAAACAACCTTTTCTTTTGAATCGTTGGTGGTTTGAATAGAAATGAACACTCAGGTATTTGAACACTTGGTTGGTGGATGATGGTGCCATTTGGGAGATCAAGGGCCCTGAGAAAATGGAGCCTTTGGAAGTGGAGGCAGGGCTCAGGCTGCTTCAAATGGAGTGAAGACTTTATTAGAAGCTGGGCTAGAGTCCACTCTTGTGATACACTGGTAAAGAATTTCATTCTTTTCTTTCTATATCCTAAGAATTTAAGTGAGGTTGAATTGAAGAGTAGGGATTAATTCCTTTGACATGATATTTCAAGAAAATATAACATGAGTCAGAAGCATTGTTATTACTGATAACTTTTAAACAGGTCTACAATGAAAAAGAAGTCAGGCAGAAATAAATACAAAATGTAGTTTAGAGAGAAAAAGAGCACTAGAAAACTACACGTTAGAGCCAGGGTATCAGCTGCCAAGGTTACCGTTGCCTATGCACTGGAACAATAGGAAGGGTTACCTCAGAGAATGCAGGATGCAGGAGAGCCCAGAGACAGAAGACATCCACCAAGTAGAGCTGCACACACAGAACAGGCCAGCTCAGACTGACGGTCCAGTCAACGGAGCTGGGGTGAGGGTGGGGTGAGCCGTTTAAACTCAGTGACCCAGAGTCCTAGACACAGGACTCGCAGGGTGCTGCAGGAATTGGGATTAGCTCTGCCTAGTTTCGGTCCTGTACTCCTAAAGATGCCCCCATTCTTCCCCTCTCTTAGAAGAATGCACATTTTGCACCATTATATTTTGAACTGTTTGAACAGTGCTGTGATTGCCAAAGGTCTTGGGGATTGTGGAAGTTGAACAAAATGCATTTTGCTCTATGATATGGTCATGAACCAAATGGGCCAAGAAGTGGAATGTGGTGATTTGACTGAGAAATATCCTTGTAAACTCATGCATTTGGAAACTTGATCCTCAACTACTGATGCTGTTTGGGGGAGATTACTGATCTCTTCTAAGTTGGAGCCTTGCTGCAGGAAATGTGTCACTGTGGGGTGGTTTTGAGGGTTTATAACTGAGACCCACATTCAGTGTTCCCTTCTTCCTATGTGTAGATTGAGATGGGATCTCATAACTTTCTGCTTCAGATGTCTGTCCCCGTGTCCCCTCAATATCATGGACTAGTCCTCTGAAACTGTGCTCCAGAATAAACTCTTTTTCTTTTCATAAGTTGAAATGACCAATTTTGGTCATTGCATTTCATCACAGCACTGAAACATAACCAATGCAAGTCTCTATTGATAAACATTAGGAAAGGAGTTATGTCTTTCTCATGATGGTGGAAGCCATTAGCCAAATGCCCAGATAGATTGAAGGGATTGGTGATTAGTTTGAAAGCAGCTTATATTGATCATCTCAGGGACTGATAGCAACATATCCAAGCCTTTATAAATTATAGTTAATGACAATAAAAATGAAATCAATAATAAAATGATTAGGAAGCAGATATGTACCATCTATATCAATTACCTGTAAATAAGACCATTCTTCATACTAATACTGGATCAGATTGATTTTAGCTTATGAACCATGCTTGTCATATATCTAATATGGACATTGATACTTAGATATCACTCTACATTAACGAACTGAGGATGAGGAGCAAACAGTGAGCTGATCAATGTACTTATAATCAAACATGCCTGATCAGCACTGTTTTCAAACAACTGGCTGTGGTGCCTATGAGACACCCAAATAAAACTCCCCATTAATCTGCTTTTATGATTCTTCCTTGGATGTCTCAGTGCTGTACCATGAAACCTGAAATTTCAAACAAAAGTATGAATAATTCATAGCTCTAATTTTGAGTAAAACACAATATAGGTTTTCAATCATAAAAATAACACACATATGTTCTATAAATATTTTAATATCAAAAATACTGTTTAACTTAGAACTAAATGCATAGAAGCATAGCATGCAAAAGTACATCTTTTAAATAATATAAAAACTCATATTTGATAGGAATGTAACCTTTGAAATGTTACATAATTTAATTTTACTTATTATAGGTGGAGAAAAGGAGACTTTGTATGACCTTGTATCAGACAATTGAGAAAACAGATTTTATTTAGAGAAGAATGAAATTCAGGATGTTGGACCTTTGTCCATTAAACACAGTTGTCCTGAGAGATGGAAAACATTAGCCTCAAAGTCTTGTCCAAATTAATCCCTAGAGAAAAGACCAGACAGTCTATACTTGAGAAGAAACCTAATTGGAGCCATATACTCTCCTTGATTTGAGGGAATGAATCTAGGTCCTCAAAGACTTTAGGCCATCAGAACTGGATTGCCACTGGACCAGAGTGGAGAGAGTGGCACAGAGTTAGAATCTGGAGAACCCCTCAGCATCCTCTGTAAACCTGCATGGAGGAATGACCATATCAGGCAGTACATTGACCGTAGATTGGTTTCCATTTTTAATGGTCTGTAGTAGTCTTTTGAAATTTCTTTTCAAGAACATATTTTAGTAGTTCAGTGTCTGATAACTTTTAAGTCTAAAACAACCTTGTATTTATTTTAATCATGGAAGCTTCTCTGTGAACCTATTAACATGTTGTAATTTTAGGTCTTCAGTGATTGGCCGGTTTATTCTGTTTTCTCTTGGTACCCATCTCCGTTTTACAGCTCGCCTGCTGTGCACTTCATTCCCGGAGGTCTTCCCTCTACTTAAGCTCTTTACGTCTGGGCAAGAAGGTATGCTCTCGACCTGGACTTATATTTGTCTCCTACAATGTGTAGTTACTAAGTACTCATATGAGGCTGGAGAATTATATGACGGCTAGGCTATTTAGAACAGCACGTCCCCTCTCTGTATCTGAGAGTTCCATTTACTGTGTGTCCCTGGATGGTCAGCCACCCTGGAACTGAGTGTGTAGCTGCGGTATATCATCCTATTTATCCCACTGAGTGATGCTGAGGGGCCTGAACCCCAAAGGGTCTGGAGAAGTTGCTGATGATGGATCATCCAATCACACTGTGTACCTCAACCTCAACTCTGCTTTGTGTTCAGTTTTCTTCCTCCATGAATGCCTTAGTTATATGTATATGGGTGCTGACTAAGAGGGAATGTAAACAAATCGTAACCACCTTGATTTAGAAGAGAATGAAGAAGACTCTGGGATTGCTTTCTGAAGATGCAGAAGGAGCTTCCAGTCATGAGCTTAGGGGTGTGAATTCAAATGGGTTTCACAGAGAAGAACACATCCTTAAAGGAAGAGCTTCAGAAGGGAGCTGAAGACTGTGGTTTGCCACAGTAATGTAATGTAAGATGTATCGAGGGCTCAGTAAAAACATGTGTCACAGAGCCTGAGTCCTGTATTATGAGTTCATTTTTATTGATTAAAGTTTGTCTTTAAGCCATCTATCTGCAGAGGTGAAACAGCTCAACTTTAGCCTAATCTATTTTTCTTTCTTTATCTTGAACAGCTTGTACATTTTCTGGTTTCAAAACCTGGTAATGGACAGTCTCACTTGAGCTATCTTCTTAATCAACAGCAGTTCTGTAAGACTTGTCTTCATCATCTCTTTCCATTACAGATTAGAAATTCCAGTCTGACTGAATAAGCTCAGGGACTTTAACAAGTGTCCTAGTTGGCCTGGTCCAGTTCAGGAGTTTCCATATCAGTACTGTTCCAGGGTGGGCAGGTCAGTGCAAATGCTTCAGAGAAGAGTTCCTTTGGAAAAGAACATGCAAATTTAGGAAGAATATCCTTAAAGTCTTGACATTTAAGCAGAGCCCGTAAATGACGTAACAATGAAAACAATGGCATTGCAGAGTATGTGCTATAAGTAAATAATCAACCAACTTTCCTGAAAGGCCAAGTAGGGTTGTTAGAAAACCAGACAGAATATTTATGAATAAATCCAAGAATTCTGGCTTAGCTATCTTTAGAAAAAAAATCTGTAAATTAAAATTTTAATTATTAAAATGATACTGCAGCATTCAAATGAAAATATCTTAAAATAAGAATTTAAACTGAAGAACTTTTATTGATTATATAAGTGTGTGTGTGTGTGTGTGTGTGTGTGTGTGTGTGTATTTGGGTGACTTAAAATTGAAGCTCAGAGCACCAGTGGTCACATATGTATATAAAGATAAACGGGAGTTTAGGAATACCTGTAATTGCTATTATTTTTCATGTGTCTATTGAATTTTCCTTCTACTGCATAGCATTCCTGAAAATTCTAACCTGAAACCAGATAAAAGAAATGAAAAATAATTCTCAAAAAAAGAATATTGAATGTAGAAGACACATGTGAAAATACCAAATGAGTTTTGGGGAGTAGAACTCTCAGTAAATTATTTTTTAAATTAAATTTAAAAATACATGTAAAATGCAGAATCTAGTAGTGAAGATTTTTGCAGATACTCTGGATTTGGAAGTAGGTGAACTATATGTTAAAGCCTACTAGATCTACAGAGTAAGTAAAGATTTGTTAGAGCAACTTAATGAGACCTGGTTTCAATATAAAAATAAAATAGCTAAAAGGGCTGGAGAGGTATCTTGGTACAATTTTGCTTACATCACTTGCTTTGAATCCTAGGATCAGTGCCCAGCACTGCAAACATGTAGAAGAAGTTCATACATCATGAACTAGCTGAATTCATCACAGAGATGTAAGGAGAATTCAAGAACTCAACATGAAGAAATCCACCATTGTAATAGAACATATGAACCGATTCAAAGACAAAAACCAAATCATAATCTCTCTTAATGTAGAAGTCTTTCACAAAATTAAACATGCCTTCATGATAAAAGTAAAATTGAATACAGTAGTAAAAGAATCAACACAATAGAACCATATATGGTAAGCATAGAGCTGACTACCTTAAATGGGAAAACACCAACGCATTTCTAATAAAATCAAGCATAAGATAAGCGTATACCCTCTCTCGTGTCTTACTTAGTATAGATTTTAAATTCTTAGCCAGAGCAATAAGACAAGAGTAAGAAATATAAGAGGTATCATTAGGAAAGTAAGAGGTCAAATTATCCCTATCTGTAGATGGTATATTCTTATAATTGACATACTCCAAAGACTCTGTCGTATCTCCAGATGCTCCTGTTGGGTCACATTTCTTATGTCTGCTTGGCCAGTGATTTCATGGTCTGTGACAGTGTAGAGGATAGGCAAGAGAGGGCTGAGGACATTACTGCAACCAGTGCGGTGGGCAGTTTGACTACTCAGATCGACCTACAATATTCTTTCTCTTCTGTCATCAGTCCACAGAAATAAGTGGCTTAAAATATTCAGTAAATTTGAGAAGAGTATTCAAGGAATATGGTTTGAAAGTATAGTTGCTAAATATAGATTTGTAGGTGAGCAAGCTTCAGCTTAAATTTGAATATTTACATATCTTCTGACCTTCACAAACATAGCGGGACATGGGTGCATATACACACATGCAGACGATGCACTCATACACATAAAACAAAAATAAAGAAATATTTAAGAAAAATATGCACAAATAAAGGTCCATAAGTGAAGGTGTCAGTAGCTCTGGCAAAAGGACTCCTTATGTCTGTACAGTTTGAGCTGTGGCACAGAACCCAGAAGCACGTTCCAGCCAAAGGAACCCAGAAGCATATGCTCTGCTTAGAAATTCAGCTTCACACAGAGCTCATGGGGGTTAGCAGAGGGAAGGATCCTGCCCACAGGGGACTTCTAAGATGATGTGTGAAAACACAACGTTTGCAGACATTAAGTAGGAGAATAAAGGAAGCCTGTGTAAAAGCTGCACAGCCGAATACTGTGTCACTTGTGTGAGGTCCCCTGTGGTTCAGAGGATGATGCATTGTGAACAGCAGAAAGATAAACTTGACCCTCCCAGTGTTCTTTGCAGTGCAGTGTCTGTGAAAATGGGCAATGTGATGGATGATCTGTTCCATAGACCAAGTCATTACTTTTTAAGAGTTTTCTCTTCTTTATTATTTTCAGAAATATTTTCCATATCATTTCTAATACAGTGATATTCTACTCACTATTTGAACTCAAATTAATTCAATAAACAATAAATAAGCTCAACCCCATATATTATATGAGAAAATGAGCTTTCTCATGGACTTTTTTGTTACACTCCAATTTTGTTTTGGTATCAATAGTAGCAAATTACATTTCTGGACAATTATATTCTGTAGTCTGTAAGCAAAAGTTCCCCTGTAATTATTTTAACATTCTATGTCTATTACCCAGTATCTCATGAACCTAGTCATATGGAACTTGGGGAAATTTGTGTAGAAATGAATAAATTTAATCTGTGAACTGTAATATTGAACTTCTAATTACATTAATTTAAAAACAGGAAGAGGAATCCGGTAATAATTACAATGTTTTGAAGGTTATGGTGAGTATGTTCAACGCATTGGTTGAAACTTCTTAGTCAACATTTATTCAAATTATAAAGAATCAAAATCTAGGATAATAACACATAAATATGTTATCAAATAGACTAGAGACAAATCAACTGTCATGGGAGAAACCTTGATATTATGAAGGCCACAGTCACTATCAACCTGGATTGCTTAAATATAACACTGCTTGTGTATTTTGGTATGCATGCAAACACATTTAGCTTAATCAAATGAAGATCTATTAACATATAGCATGTCTTGGGAGCTTTGCTGGAATGCAGAACTGAAATGCATGGATCCAACTCTGGGGAAGTCCCTCGTTGCTTTCTTAACAGCTCAAGTAACTCTAAGTCTTACTGGAATCAAGATGCAACTTTTAATGGCTAAATAAAAATTACTATCTGATGTAGAATTGTCATTGTGCGAACTCTGTAAATTGATATTAGTTTTCTTTTATATTCAATACTTTTACACTAATTGTTCATGAGACAATTATAGCTAGATTTTGGTCCCAACTTCCCCAGCTCCTCAACTTGCCAGTCATCTGTCTGTCTGCCTCTCTATCTATTCACCTATCTGTATTTTGAGACAAGGAAAACCTGTGTAGTCTAAGCTGGCCTGGAAATGAAGATCCTCCTCTTAGCCTCCTGAGTAGTGGATTTACAGATGAGTGCCATGATGGCTGATGAAGCCCCACATTTTGCTCTAAATTTGACAGATAAAAGCAGCACGGTATTGTGATTGACGTCTTCATTGTGTGAACTGTACTGCAAAACAGGAAGATGAGCTCAGCTTTCAAAGCGGTAGACTATTTATGTAGTGATTCAGAGTGTGTTTGCCATTCAGGAGTGTGAGAAAGAAGGGTTGATGGGAGGCCAAAGTAGCCTGCCAGTTCCTTCTATGCCAGGACTTTTAATTTTTCAGATAAATTAGATTGTACATCATGATCTATCCATAGTAGAAATTCAAGTCATCAAGGATAGATTTTAAGGAATTAAAATCTTTGAATTCTCATTTCAAAAATGCCTATTTGAAAAGAAGTTGAGGCTTATTATGTAAATGATTTATTTAGTCAATAAATCCATATTCCAAGGCATAAACTGTGTTTTAGACATGAATGGAACTGAAAATACCATAGCGGTAAATGTAAGTCGTGTTATCTTTTATTTGGTTTGATTTTTTTGAGACAGTCTTCCTGTAGCTTCAGATGGCCTGGAATTTAACCAGGCTAGCCTTGATCGCACAGAATTCCACCTTCCTCTGCCTCCAGAGATCTGGGGTTCAAGGCAGGCACCACCATGCCTGGTTACTGGAGGAGGGAATGTTAGAAGACCTTGAGGCTAAGTCAAGCTTTTATGACCTGAACCTAAGCAGGCAGCAAGGAGACGAATTAATTAAAAACACACATAATGCACTTAGAGAGGAATTTGTGTTGAAACTTCGTGGGGTTCTCTCTGAAAGTTAAGAGGGGGATTTTCTCCTAAAGAAAACTATGTTGGGATGGAGAGATGGCTTCCCGGTTCAGGGTTAGGGTTAGGGTTAGGGTTAAGTTCATCATAGGTACATGTCGGCCTGCAGGTTTTCTGTATGATTTTCTTGTGTTATAAAGGTGAAGCTGGCACTGTAGAATACACTAGAAATAATTGCCTACTGTTTAGTCTAGAAAGGTTTGTGCAAGTGGTAGTGTACATTTTAAAGTATTTGATAGAATTCAGTTTTGGCCTTATCCAGGCCTGGAGTTTTATTCTGGATGAAGTTATGATGTATGGATCTATTTACTTCATGGCATAACCCCAGGTTTTCTGGTCTTTGACAATCAACTGGGAACGTCTTAGCATTCCAACTGTTCAGTTCCCCTAAGCTAGTCACTGAGATCATACTTTTGATAACAATATCTTACTCCTTCCAGTTCAAGATTCTAGTAAAATTTTCAGCTCCCAGTCTCAGACTCAGCAAACTTACCGTATGCTAATGTCTCTTGTTGTTAGTTTTTGCCCAGATTGTAATGTGGAGAGGCTGAAATTCCCATGGGCAGGAAGACAGATTTATGCTGACTCTTCATCTCTAAGGCTTCCTATTTTCTCTGTCACTAACACACCAGCATTTGGAACCATGTTGTGGGTTCTAGCTCATAAACATCCTACAAAACTGACTTGTACATGTGAACTCACAGCAGTAGTGGCCTTGAGCACAAGACCCACGACAATTCATCTAACAGGGCCAGGGGAGCAAGAGAAATGGGCAGTTGGGAAGACCTGACCTGGGCATTGGTGGAGACTGACTACGACTAGGTCAGGGAGACTAGACCTTACTTACACTCTTTAGATGGGCTGACGAAACTCCGTGGGACTTACTTCCACTGATGGACATCTGGATAAAGATACTTGACTGGAGAGGACTTAACGTGTATGGCACAATGCCTGAGGTCGGGGGAGGGGCATGGATGGGGGAGTGGGTCTAAATTTGATTAAGAACTGTTGTATGAAATGCGCAAAGCTCAACAAAACATTAAGAAAAAGGGCCTGACAAACCCAGGCTTAAAGTCTGCCAGGCACATCTGTGCTACTTGGCTGAACTGCTTGCCAACCCAGCAAGACACTCTTGATTTCGGAGACAGCAGTTACAGCTGTTTTTATAAAAACGTGAATTTTGCCTCTGTAAGAGGTCTCCAAGAAGCCAGGAAAGCATTTTGAACTCTGGCATACGTCCTCCTGGCTTTGTGGATAGTGTTGTTTCTGAAGTCCCCATCATGTGATACCTTCATGTTCTTCCTAAGTTGTCTGGTAAGCTCTTCAATTCCTTGACTAGAATTGTCTACATTTAATAGAATTCATTAGACTAAGTAGAAGTATTTCTGTCTTTTCTACCTGAATTTTAAGTAATCTAATTATTACATACTAATTTCTATTTTTCTCAATTTTTTAATTTGTTTCGTGTCTTCATTTTTGAATTAATTATTAAAACAAATTTCAGAGACACAAAAAATCACTTAAATCTAATTCAGACACAGCAATATTTCTTCATGGATGACAGGGAAAAAAACAGTATTTTTCAGCTTTTTGTCTCACCTGGCACATGATCTTTATATATTAAGAGACAAAATCTGAGTAGCAGTGGTCAAGGAGTGTTCCTTTACAAGTCTGAGTGAGGCATAGGCTAGACACCATCAGGGTGAATATCAGAGACATTAGCCATCAGGATGGTATTAAACTAGACTCACTCAGATTATTTCAAAAGTCTGACCCAAGAAATGCCAAGATGAGAGACAGGAAGAGTGAGTGAAGGGAAGCATGTCTCTAACTTCCTGTGAATGCCCCTGACATTGCTGACCTTTGACAGACTTCCACTCATAGGTCCAGGTTCTTTGGTTCTCTGAGCACTTTGGACTTGAAGATATGGAGAGCTTCATGAATGTGGGCTGTGTGCTTCTGTGCTCTGGTTGGCAGTCCTAGCCTGAGTTATGAAGGGTTTTGATGTGGCAAATGTACAGCTCAAGATACAAATAATTTTATGTTCTTTTTGGGAATCATTGTTCCTTTTCTTTCACTAACCCGCTGAGAATTCCTGTGTGTATCCTCATGCATCACATCAGCTGAACTGGCCTGATTTTACCTTCACTGAATAAGGTTGTAGACAAAAGTCGCTTCAGACTCATCACAAAAATGTGTAGTGACTTCTGCCTGCACCCAAGGCACAGTGGCTAGATGCTGCATGTTAACTGTGCATTAATTGTTATGATTATATTCATCACCTCTACGAAACTGGATTGGATAATGCTATAGCTCAGTAACACAATCTGGGCAAAACTGCAACTATGAGAATAAACTGAGAATAATTCTCACTGTTCTGATCCATCACCTCAGCAAAGGAAACCAGGAACTCTTACGTGATGCACCCCATAATCTTTTGATTCGATCACCAGGAACTCTCTCTGTAGCCAAGAATGACCTTGAACTCCTCATCTAACTTCTATCTGCTCAGGGGTATTAGGGCAGGAACACACGATCCCACCCAGCTGAAAAGTATTCTAAACAAGACTTCTCTACCCACAACAGCTCTGTGCTGACTGTCCACAGAACGCTGCAGAATGCTGTGTCCCTCCATACCACGTTTTGTGGCATTTTTGTGAGAGCATTCTGAGTTTCTTAGACCTAGATTCCACCACGTCCCTTTAGAACACTGCCCTTTCTGAAATAGTTCCTTAGCAGAAAGTTCTGAGAGTTTATTTAAAACGATGATGATGCTGAGTAGCATTAGGCGTGAACATGTTCATTGGTGCCACCATCAATCAATTTAAACCAAAAATAATAAGGCTGAGATTTTTAAAAATTCCTTAAACATCATTTTAACAAAAATAAAGATTAATTTTGAATTTTCTCTATAATTCCATCTACTATTCTCTAAGAATATATTCAAAAATAATGACAGCACTGAAATAAATTTTAAAAATCAATCAGCATTTCTTTTTCAGTAACAAAACTGCACATAATGAAAGAAGCAAGTGAAACTACATTTGTAGGAAAAAGACATTTTTGGCTGAATCTTTGTGTTCTTTATAATTGATTTCTGTTTTAAATGCAGGGTTTGAATTCATATGGATTCGTCTGGGTAGGGAGTATTGGGCTATATTCCTTGTATTTTGCTTTTCTCCCCCATTTTAAACTTCTGTCCCGTTTCTCAGGTTCCTCACTTAGTTGTTCCTTGTCATTTAATTTTGCTCATTTTTACTCTCCACCTTCCCATTCTAAATGCATCAAGTGTGTCAGGGAAATCTTCAAACAAAGTTTGGCTATTGCTTTTATTTACACTGTTTTCTGTACTTTTTGCCAGGAAGCAATATTACTAATATTATCTGTATTCTTATGAAATGTTTTCAGATCCTAAGGACACTTTCATTTGTGGGCTGGGAATGTAGCTCAGTTCATAAAGTGCTTACATTGGTTCTGGGTTCTGTGCACAGCTCAACACACACTGGATGCGGTGGTACATATTTGCTATGTGAATGCTCCTTGCTTTGGGAAATGGAGGCAGGGTGTCACGATTTCAAGGTCATCTCCAGCTACGTAGTGAGTTTGTATCTAACCACAGGAAATCCTATCTAAAAACAAAGAAAAACAACAACCACAGGGCCAGTCATATACGAAGAGTTGCTTATATTGACTGAGGATAGACTATGGAACCAGATGGTACAAACAAACATGCAAGTTTCAATTTACACATCCACATGATCTACTAGATGGATATTGTGTCTCCCACATTACACAGTCGGACGGTAATAGAATGCAGTTTATGGTCTTGGGTTTAGTATAAGGGAATCCAGGATACCCTTGTTCTTGCGGCTTCTAAAAGAAAGATCAGCCCGTTTCAAAGCCTCTGTGTTTTAATGAGTTGATGGCCTGGATTTCAGGGGTGTCTTGACTCATTCCCAGGCTGTGTCTGCTCCCCACTCTATTTTACCCACTCCTCTTCTCTACACTTATTTTGGGTAGGGGGAACGGTAAATAAAACCTAAATTTATTTCTTTTTGCCCATTGCAATGAAAGAAAATTCAATTGAATGTTCTTAGAAGCTGCAACTGATAATAATATAAAAGACTGAGTTAGTGAAATCTGGAAAAACACGCCTCTTCTTAGCATTAACGAATGTGTTCTTTACGTTTTGGGAGAAAACAGGTAGTGTACTCCGAAGAAACTGAGCGGAGTGTGTGGAAAGTGGGTCATCCTCTGGAAAACACACAAGGCAAATTGAAGGGAGATAGTGGAGCTTGCTATTCTCCTCTTCAAGATGGAAACTGTGCCTCAGAGTTAGAAAACAGAACTTTCCATCCCATGTGTAAGCAATTTCTGTGTAGTTAGCATGAGACTGTGATTAAGAAGTGAAGGAAAGGACTGGCATTGCTAATTTGTGCCAAGATAGAATTCCCACTTTCCAAACCTTTAGAAGTACACAGGACTAGAGTACTTTACTATTTAATATCAAAAGGATGAGTTCCTGTGTGGCTCTCAGCTTTGAGCTTGGCTGTACTTACGGTGGCTGTTGCTGTACATCAACATACTATTAAAACATTTGACAAATTAACTAATAATTTAGAGCCATTGAACTAACTTGTTTTTATTTTTAATGGGATAACATATTTGAAGGTTGACCAAAGTTTACTGTGTCTACCTATTTTGGTTAGGTTTTACTAACATTGGGCCCATTGTAAAATGTTTTTTGTATATATGCTACAGGCTCTTATAAAACCCCATCAATAGTAAAAGAAAGCAAAAAAAAAAAAAAAAAAAAACCATAGCTTGGGGACCATAACAGAGGAGGGGGCAGAAAGACTGTAAGAGGCAGGGTTGGTGCATGAACATAAGGAAACAGACTTTCAGGCCACTGGGAACTTGCTCATATGAAGTTGCAACAATGGTGTTGGCATGCACAAGGCCCTTGCTGACTCAATCAGACAAAACCCAGAACAGAACTGGGAAATGGGCAGCAGGCCCCAACTCTAGCAGAGGAACTATTGGCAACTAGTTACTGCTGGGTGAAGGAGAGTTGATCTTCTTTAAGGGAGACATTTTGGATAATTTTATTAGACTTCAGTGGATCAACTTGCACCAAGGGACATCTTGTTGGAGGCCACAGGTTAGAGAATAGCCAGCTTATAGCTTGATTCCATCTTAGAGAAAAACAGCCCTGGGAAAAATCCTCCCTGTAGCCACCTGCATGTATGATAAGCACATTCAGCCTTGGTGGCAAGGACTGAGCTGCACTGGAATGTCCTACACCCACCTCCTAATCTCACCCGAGCTGAGCTAGGAAGGCATGAGAGAGGAGACACTTCTTTCATTCCTGTTCAGCACAAAGCCCCTGTTTCTCTTCTTAGTGCCATCTCTCCTAACAAACACATAGCTATTCATTCTCTCCTGGCAAACACATAGTTATTCATGGTGGGCTCTGAAGGTCAGAGATAGTGTTTCCTAAGCAACGGTTCTGGCTCTGCTAAACTACCACATTCCTGTAAGTGCATTTTTACCCCCACCTCCCCGAACTTGTGTATTTAAACCCAGAAATAACAATAAACTTTGCGGCTTGACGAGGCACTTCCCTTGCCGCCCAGGTTCCATGTGTCTGTCTGTTCCTTCTCATTTTAGGTGTCCTAGGGTCCTTGCTCACTGTTGAGTCCCAGCTGGCTGGGGCAACATCTGGGCACAAATGCCTGACTGGCTAGGTCTTAACACATTTGCCAAAATATACACAACTGAGGGGTGTCTATGGGAGGAGATGTAGGGGGGTCAACTTTGATTAAGATCTATTATATGAAATGCACAAAAACTCAATATGATATACATAAAAAGTTCTTTTAATTGCAAAATAATTTTATTTTTCCAAATTTCTGAATGGTTTAAACATTGAGCATAATTTATTCTTATTTATGTAGAATCTTGAGACTTTCTTCCTCTTATATATGTAATTTTATGGCCACTTTTGCCTTTTAAAATCTTTAGTTATTAATCTGAATGGAATTCTGACTGGTCTATTTACATCAGTCTTCTAGAGAATACTTTTCTCTTGGAATTAATGAGAGCAAATCTTATAAAGGTTTTGGGAGATTTAACATTTTCTATTTATTGAGCAAGAAACCTACTCACTCCACAGTAGTTTAATGTCTTCAGGTTCCAGAAGTAAATATGTGCTATTTTTTACTTCTATACTGATAGAAATTTTCATCATTCTTGGTATAACTAAGATCAAGGCATAGTTATACCTACATTAATTATAATTAAGTTCAGCTAAAACACCCTTTGCAGTCAGTCTATATGAACCAATTATTTACCTATAATTTCTGATGTAAATCTTATAGAAGGTGAGTACTCTACTTACAAATGAGAAATAAGCCCAAGTTCAAGGAGACTGGACAGGGTTGGAGTGTTGATTTTCCCACACAGCGATGGGTGCCGGTCTGAAATAGCTGGATGGACTGGTATTAAATCATGTGAATGAATCCAGCGAGAAGTCTTCCAAATGGCTCTTTGATTAATCAAAACTATCACATCATAGGGGACCTCACACCACACTGACTCTGTCAGTATGATGATGCTTTAATTTCATAAAAGCTTCCAGAAAATGAATAATTTGCAATTCAAAATTGGGTTCACCTTTTCTAATTAGTTGAAATTACAGTTGCATATTATAATTAAAGGTTATGTGATAGACAGGAGAGTTTATTTGGAGTATATCAGATTACTTCTCTAGGTTTCTGAATTTGTAGCTTTTGAGGAGCACTGGCTTTTAAACCTTCTGTCAAATCTACCTGCTCTGATTCTGGGGAATAGTGAATTACTCATTCTGAACTTGAAATGCATCTATGAACATCTTTATTATGGATACAATGTTCAACTGTAACTCTCTGCTTAAAAGTATTGATGTCAGACTACTTCCTTTTTAATGAGCACATGATGTCTCTCAAAGAATTTATGAAAAACATCATCATGCCTCAAACTGAATTATAATAATACCACTTCATAATGCTTTTACAAGTGCCTAAAATTATATATCATATCTACAATGAAATACACAGGAAATATTCAGGAATTGTATTCCAAAGATGAACGTATAGTTTTTACCAACTGAAATCTAAGAAAATATATGAATAAGGATTTCTATAAAAAAATTTAGGTTTTGATTTTCCTCCACCTGCCCCTGTTTGTTAACCTGCAAATCTAGTGGCAGAGAAATTAGTTGTATAGAGTGTAAGGTTAGATTATTTGGAGTTCAGTGTGAAGGTTGAGTTCCCCCACATAAAACAGTACAAAGGCTTGGGTTGTTTTAAAAATTGACAATATGCATTCATTTCATATAGTACTTTAGCAATTAATTTGCTTACAGGAAATATTCGTTATCTATACTTAACAGAAAATTAGATTTTTATAACCATCTTCTTTAAATAACAACTACTAAATGTTTAAAACAATTCGCCTTTTATTTAAACATCTCTTCAGGTTTATTTTAAATATTATGTTTTACATTAAGTAGATGGTGAACTACTAAATTAATGCAGTGCTGGCTACCTCCTTCATGAAGTTCTTGATTCTATATTCATTATTTAATTTAAAAACAGACTAAGTTCAGGCTCAGACGATAGTGACTTCAACTAACAGGATATCTCATCAAATTCATTATGGACTTTTGCATTAAAATTATTCCCACTCAACAATCCAGACATTTTCAATTATTAAAATATACCAACTTATATCTTGCTTAGATTATTTGAGAATGCACTAAATAGTGTGTGTTTTGAAATAAAAAATCAATGAGACCAATGAAGCACATATAGCATATCACATATATGTACACATACGTTTTATTAGGGTTTAGATGGGTGCTAATTCAATGAAGATTTATTGAATATACAGTACATACAGGATATGTGTGAATATACATGTACACATCTCTCACCCTACTAACATTAAAAATTTTAGTTATTATTTTTATTGTCTGTATATGAGTGTATTGCCTTTATGAGTGGAAATGCGTCCATGTCATGCAATGCCCATGGTGATCAGAAGAGGATGTGGGATCCCCTGGAACTGGAGTTACAAATAGTTGTCAGCCGCCATGTGGACACTGGGAATGGAACCTAGGTCCTCTGCAAGGGCAGATAGTGCTCTTAACCACTGAGCTATCTCTTAAGCCCACACAGTATTAGCTTCAATATTAGGCAGATGTGTTATAAGTGTTTATAAATGCTGTTGCAACTTCTTCTGGGATTTCATTTTTTTAGGGTCTTATAAGATCTTTAATATCTTGAGTTTTGATGTAAATATCACATCACTAAGTATTTGTTGGAATTGTTGGTCATATGAAATAGGATTCCCTGTTGTGATCCTTGATTTTCCTAGGATTATGCATGTCTCTGAATTTTCCGAAATGCTTTTGATACGAATGAACAGTTACTGTATCTAACTGCACTGGCTGTGGTAACAGAAGTCTGGAGCATGGCTGTAGAGAGCATAGGACTGTGCTGTTAAGGGAATCACAGCTGTGAGACCATTAGATTACAAAGATGGTTTGTGTTATCCAGTTCAGACAATAATATAACATTTCTAAACAGATCGTTCTGGACACAGTCACATGCATTTTAACCAATTGTCATCTGACTGTGACCTCACTGTTCTCTGATCTTTTGTCTCATGCTCGTTACAGAATCATCCAGTTTGATTTTTAGCTGATTATCTCCTGTTTATCCCTATGGAACTTCCTTGTTTCTGGTTTTGTGGACGTCTTCTGCTCCTGGCCACTAGAAGGTTATTGGTAATAGGATTCATCTTATTTGTCACTGTGACGTTTTGGGTCTAAGAACTGAGGATGTTGCACTTATTTCTCATGTGCAGACTGTAAGATATATGTCATTTGGATTTTTATCAATTGTTTAGGTTGAAATTTTGTCTATATGCAGAGGGCACCATCAGCAATTACTCTGGTCTGAGCTGCTGGATGATACTTGCTCTGGGAAACAGAGTTCTCTGGAATCTGTCACTTACACATCTATTCTGTGTCACTTTTCCCATCACTATGGACGTGTGGTTGCAAAGGAGTGTCAGAAAATAGATTGCTGAGACCGTGTTTTCCTCCAGATACTGAGTTTCCTGGAGACCCTTTAACTTGTTTTCAGAGCAGAGCTGCTAAATCAAACATAGCAAATAAAATTCAGGAGTGCACCAGGCCCAGAAAGCCCTAGCATGTGAAGCCAAGATACAGAGGCCCCTTGCTCTCACCAACTGAGACAGTTGGGCATACCATCAACTCAAAAGAAAAGTCAGCAGGACTGATTCAATAAATCTGCTTGAAATTCCAAAATTTATTTGTTTATGAAGTTATTTGTTTCATGCTTTGAGTAAGTTTCTTATTCTGAAGATAACAGATAATGGGTAGATAGATATGATGGTGTGTGTATGTGTGTGTGTCCATGTTAGTGTGTGTATGTTTGTGTGTGTGTGTGTGTATGTGTGTGTGTGTGTGTCCATGTGTGCATGTCCCTGTTAGTGGCTTGCTTGTTGCTCAGATACAGATACCTGGCAAAGGAATCTGATGAAGGATGCTTCATTGTGGCTCACAATTTAAAGTTCCACCATCACAGTGAGGAGGCCACTCAGGCAGGAGATTGAACCCACTGGTCTCACAGCCTCCTGGTCAGATCCGGAAGGGAAAGAGGCTGGTGGTGCTCTGCTCACATTCTCCTTTTCATTAAGTCAGAACACAGTCCATGAGATGGTGCTGTCCATACGGAGGGTGGGTCTTCTGTCCTCAGATAACCCAGTCTAGACAGTCCCTCACAAACAAGCCCAGAATCTTGTCTCCTAGGAGACTCTATAACCTTCCAAGTTGGAAAACAAGATTAACCATCACACTGTTTATTATATGGATTATGAATTACTTTTTGATATTAAAAGTATAAAGTATAATATTTAACTGATATAAATGCAGAAAAATGCTAATCTGTCAATAAACATCAATTTTTAATATTGATTGCTTCAAAAGGGATTATCCTTTAAAGATTATATTGACCTGGGTATGGTGACAGTCTATAAGCCTAGAACTTGGGGTGATTGAGGATGAAGGATCCTGAGTTTTAGATCATCCTGGGGTACATAGTGTATTCAGGTCCAGGCTGAGCTACCAGGTTGTGTCCTCACTCAACAGGCAAAGACACACTACAGCGTGGTCGCTTACCTTGGACATGTTCTCTGCACTCCGATGGCTAACACAAGAGGACTGCCCTGAGTTTGATGGCAGCCTACGTGACATATTAAGACCCTGTCTCGAAAAAATCACAACAAAACAAAAATAGCAAAAGATGAAAGCACCAGAAGTGGCAGTCGCTTCAGGTGACACTCCCCTACCCCAGGCCCCGGGTCGATTTCCCAATGCTAGTAGAGAAAAGACAAGAACTTCACTGAGAAGAACTAAAATTTGTTAAATTAGCTAAATTGATAAACTCCGTCATTCTCATTTTTATCATAGAGAGTCTGCACACTGTAATTCCAACCCTGGTCAGTATCTTATTATTTGGCACTTTAAGTTAGTGTCCACATTAAATGTCTTGGAAAATATATCTCTGAATCTCAGATTTAGTTTTCCAGAAAATTCTTAATTCACATGATAAAATAACTTGAGTTCATTTTTCTTCATGTTTTGAAATTTCTTCTGACAGTTGAAACCCCATTATGGGAAACTAATCACCTGACTATCCATCTCTGCAGAAATACTTCTTGCATTTTAGCCCTTGCTACACATTTGATGACATGGTCTCTGATCATTGAAATAAGGAATGCATTCTATTACACTTGCTAATTTCATTATGATGACAAACAGGAATATTTAACAGGTAAGAAGAGAAAAATGTGACTAAGGGTCTCTTCCAAAACTAAGAAGTCAAAGAATAGAGCTGTTTATAAAGACTAAAACAGCTATAACCTCTGAGGCACACTCAAGGAGAGCTAGCTTTCTAATCTGGATGCCAGAGAATCAATAGGCATTTACTGAAAATGGGCTTTCTGCAAAGGAATAAATCTGGTGATTGACACTTGGGAAACCCATCAACACTGAGCTCAAAGAATATATCGTTTAAACAGGGGCAGTTAAGAACGTAAGTTACAAACTGATTATAGATGGACGGAGGTTATGGGAATCTCTGAAGCAGGAGGACAGCAGAACAGTGAAATAATCTCTGCAGATTCAGGCCACATTTTCTCCAGTTTTTAATGATCAGAGGAATTTCATAGAGAAGAAGGGGTCACAGGACCGGAAGGCGCAAAGAAGAGTGACAGTGCTTTTTGGGCTCACACATCTGACAGTCGCCGACTTCCCCTTCTTTATCCTCATCCTCTGAGGATCCCAGGCTATGTGTAAGGACGTTGCTTCCAACCACCTCCTTCTGACTTGATATTTTACTTTCTCAGCAATGTTGTTTGAAAGAAAACCTTCTGATGGTTGCAGATACTTCTGAACCTGAAGCATCCCAGTTGGAAGATCCTTCTGCCTATGCTGTGTTCTGCTGCTATGATGGGCCAGCTAAATAGATACCTGATAAAGTCCTCCCTCTGCTTCAAGGCCCCCAAGGTCTGTTGTGCTCTAGAACACCTCTACCTGCAGGTTGTCATTCAAGAATAGGATCTGGTTCACAGCTTGCCCCTCGTTCACCTCCTTCACTTGATCTGGTTCTAACCGGTGTTCCTCTCCTTGGCTAACCCATTGTTCTCCCAGTGAAGCTACACATGCTTGGCATACCAGGAACAATGGTACTACTCTCTTATCTAGCCTGTCTACCTGTCTATCATTAATGAGTCACAGATTTTCTCTACTTCAGAACTCCATTCAAATGTGCAGATTGGTACCAGGTTGAGTTCCAACTCCTCAAGCACATACATTCCTTAACATATATACCAGACTGGAGAGATGCCTCAGTGGTAAGAACACAGGCCGCTCTTGCAGAGGACTTGGGTTTGGGTCCCAGCAACTACATGGCAGCTAACAACTGTCTAAGCTCCAGTTCCAATGGATTTGACATCCTTTTCTGACCCCTGTGTGGTGCTGAACAACATAGGGTACTTGCAGGCGATATACTCACACTCATAAGAAAATGAAAATAGAACAATATTTTTAAAATTTATATATATATACATATATATATATATATATATATATATATATATATATATATACATATACTTATTTGTATGTGTATGTTTGAGCCTTGATGCTGTACCATGCCTGTGGGGTCAGTGGACAAATTGTGGGAGTTGGTTCTCTCCTTTATCATAGGGATTTCTGGAATCAAACTCAGGCTGTCAGCTTGGATTCTTTTTCTGCTAACTCATCTCTCCAGCCTTTGGCATTATTTGAGAAGAAAATGTTTTAAGCTTTGGTATAGTCCGAGTCCGATATATCCAATTCTCTCTATTCTCTTGCAAAGTGGCACTTGTAGCAAACCTTTCTGCAATGAGCTATGAGGTCTCTGCATTTTACTGGTTGGAATAGAAATGCCCCCTACCCCAGGGTCACTCTCACTGCCCAACGTGCCTGTTTTATCTTGAGCTCCTGTCCTCGCCTTGCTTCTTTCCTTGCACACATTCTGACCCAATTTTAGCTGAAGAATTTGGGAATCTTTCTACTCTGTGCACTGTCCCTGTACAGAGAATGGGGGGTCAACCTTCCATCCCCCAGCATGCTTTGGCATTTGGAGACTCTCACTAATCTTGTATTCTATCACAACCAACAGTGGGCTTGCCCAATTATTTTTTCATGAGTATGAGTCTCTCACTGAAATCTGTGCTCTCTGTAAGCACGCAATCAAATCCATATTGTGTTAAGTTAGTCTTTATTGACAAATGGACACAATTCTATCAGATCCATGAGATTTATTTTAGAATGAAAAAGGGGCTTCTTATATTCGATGCTTTGTTTTGATGACAATCCTCTCTTTTCTGAGAACAGTCTTCAGTCTACAATAAAAGCCCTTTCCTCTGGGTTGGGTATTCCCTTGCTTTCTCAGTCCTTATACCTTTTAACTTGGTCAATTCAGCTTTGCAAATAGAGTGGAAGGAAACACAGAGTATCTTTCCAAGGAGCTTGAGCAACTGAATATATACATATGAAACCAAATATTAGAGTAAAGCCACAACCTTCAGCAACCATTTCAGGAAATGAAACCATGTCTTTTGTGGCTTTTAGGTCAGTCAGACTGAAGCAATAACCCTGACACTTGCAACTATCCAGAGAAAGCCAAGCACACTTCCTCCGTCAATCATAGAGCAGAGCCCTGTCTCCCTGTCTGTTCTGAAATCCCTGCCCACCTCTGCAGACAACTCTGGCCAGGGCGTCTCTTTGTTCTCACCAGGGTCCCCACTTTGTCTGGTACCCAGTCTTTGCACATACAAACGATGTTGGCTTTGTTCCCTGCTCTTGCAAGCTCTGAATAAATGGGGTTTTTCTTGTTCTCACCAGCATTATCTTCCTTTATTTCCACGGGTTCTTAGCCTTTTCTGCCCTGAACTTCTGGACTGGTTGTCTTCTAGAGCCTTCCTGTATCCATCAGAATGTCCAGCAGTGCTTCTACTCCCTACCAGCTCAGGGTTCGCTGGACACACCAGTCATGCCGATTAAAAGGTCTCCACAGACTGCTTGGGCATTCTGGGGATGAAAACTGCTCTGGGTGAAAAATCACCAGAGGAGACAAAATATTTCACCCAGCAGCTTTCCATCACCTGATGTACTCCACCATCACTATCTTCCTTATATGTGTGGTTGTTTCCTTGGGTATAAACACATGTGTATGTGCACACAGGTACACACACTATACCACACGGAATATGAACACACACAGATACACAGGTACATATGCACACATGCCAAACATATACCCACACACACAAAAAGACACACACCTGAATCTATATAGACTCCCACAGACCCATATACAAAGACACACACACATATACAGAGATATGTACACATACGCATAGACACAGACATCCACAGACACATATATAAACACATGCACACAGACATATGCACAAATATTCAAAGAATCATGAGCACATATATACACACACAAACACCCATAGACACATATACACACACATATGCACAAACCCCATGACATATATAGAGACACATACACATGCATACACACACTTACATATATGCTGGCACATTCACACAAGCATGAATACCCCCCAAAAGACACATGCATACACAGACAACATACACATATAAAGACACACATACACATACAGAGACAGACTAATTCATACACGCAGATACCCACAGACACATATACACATGCAGGCATATATGCAGACACATATAGACACATAAGCAAAGATGTATGCACTCCCATTAATACACATAGGCATGCACAGCCACACCCACAGATACACACAGACACCCACAGTCACACCCACAGACACATGCACACACACAGCACTGGCTCACTCACCCTTCCTCCGCCCCATCTTCACACTCTCTGAAGGAGCTAGAGTTAATTCATTTCAGCAGAGGACTCACCTTCACTTTTCTAACTGTTGTCTGGAGGTTGATGTGTTTAAGGAGACCTCCCTGAAGGAGGAGATTCTGACAAACGAGCAAAAAGGGCAGTTTTAAGTTTCTTAGCATCATTTCTTTGTTTTCAGAGCCTGTGGTGAAGCGGACCGACTCTCTCCTAGACTATTCTCAGCCAGCTCTCCTTCCTGGGCCCTGAACCTCTGCATCCTGTAGTCCTTACCGCCTTCCTGGGGCCCTTCGTTCTCACTCCTCCCCTGTTTCCTCCTCCCTCCCCTCCTTTCCTGCCTCTATAGCTCCTGCCTGCGCAGCTGTCCCAGGAAGTCTTTGATGCTACTCTGTTGCCTTTGACCCCGGCTCAAGGGCTCCCATGGACTCCACTTGGAAGGCTTCCATCCCATCTCCTTTCCTTTGTCCCGCAACATGCAGATGCTAGAGGTCTCCCTGCTGATTCCCAGTACCAGACTGGGCCCCACTAAGAGGAGAGAACCTCTGCAGTCAGTTAGGTGGCTGAGGATCTCATAGCTAACAACGCTGTTGTGGCTGATAATTTATTACTCTGTTGTCGGGGCCATGCAGGAAGTGTGGACTGGCAAGCACGGCCTTTGGGGCTCTTCTGATAGCCCTGGGGCCTGGCAGTATTCACAAGAAAATGCTCATCATTGAAAATCAGAGCAAGTGGAAAAAAGCCCTGATTTCTTGTGCCACTGACCTGAAGCTTCATATTTTCCCAATTTCATGGTGTGTGCCAAATCATTTTCAACGACCCAGGAAGACTGAGTGTGAGAAAGAGATGTAAAAAGCCAGAAATAAAATTTTTTTCAGACTAATTCAACGGTGCTTTAAGTTTCCTTCCTATTGTGACTTTGTTTCCGACATGGAGCGAAACAGAAGAATGTTAACTTGGAACCTTGTCCAGACTCCACTGAAAGAAAGAACCGACTGGCAGAGTGGCCGGCTTCACATCTAAGATCTGGGGCATATTGAGACCTGTGACATCCTTGCAGAGACTCTGAATCAGTTCAAGATGTTCTGAAGGCCTGGAAATGTGAGCATTATAACCCCCCTCCCCGCCCCGCCGCGCCTACAGTACAGTAAGGAATTCCTGCAGAGAAACATGCAATTTTAAGCATACCATGATTTTGCTGCATAAACGTGAAGACTTAGAAACCCGAAGATTTTCTTTCCACGCTGCTTGTACAAAAGATCCTTATCGGCTCACTCTCGTTGGCTGCTTCTGTGCAGAAGCCGCGCTACGCTCATTCCCATTTTCTTATCCCGTGATGCAGCCACCTGCGGACTGATTATTTCCTTTTAAAGCAGGAGTAAACCCTCCACTTCCCTCCCTCCTGCAGGCAGCCTCTGCACAAAGCAGTTGCTACAATGATGCTTTGTGAGAACAGATCCCATTAGCAACAACAACAACTTAGATTTATATAGTGCCTTATCGCGCAAGGAGCAAAGCCACTCCAGGCATTTTCTAAAATGCAAGCCATTTCCTTTTAAGCCGCCCCAAATCCGTATTAAACAGCTACCACAACAAAGACTAGCTTGAACACGTGAACGGATAAGGGGAAATTCTAAATAAATATCAGTGGACTTCCAGTTGGACTGCCCACTGCATTGCCGTGGAAATACTTAACAGAGGCCCTTCGAGGTCCAGCGATCCAGCCCCACCTGCTGGCCCCAACTCAGTCACTTTGGCCTGCTGAAGTTCGGGATGCACGGTCATGTGCAGATAGGGGCTGGACCTCAATGTGGTTACGATGTATTGTATGAAATGAACAAAGAATTAAATGTACATTGAACAAGTGATTTTGAACTTTTTTCATTCTATATTCTACAATGAAGTACTGGCCAAAATGAAGTCAGTTTTCCGTTATTTGCAGTCCTTATATGCAATCTTCCGCTTACTGTAAAAAGATTATTGATATGGAGGCTGGCTAGATGACTCAGCTGCTAAGAACACTGGCTGCTCTTGCAGAGGACTTAGGTTTCATTCTCAGCACCCATATGGTGTGGCTAAAAACCCTCCTGAACTCCAGTTCCAGGGGATCTTGATTTTATGGGTATTGCATGCCCAGATACACTTGCATGCAAGCAAAATACTCATACACACAAAACAAAAATAAATAAATAAGATTAATATGTGAAATAAATAAATGTATAAATATATAAAAACTACATAAAGTACTTTTAAAAATTAGTTGAATACTAGAATACGATGAAACATTCCTTCAGGACTTACTGCCCGGTGCTGACCTGAGCGTGGTACCTGCATCTCTTCCTTGAGTCACCATGGGTCGACCCCTGAACTTGGTTTACTGTAATCTTGCTCCGCATTTTCTCTGATAAGTGGCTAAACAAGGTCAACACAATATTTTCTGATAAATCACATTTCCATTATATTTTGAAAATTTTCTTGTATTTGTGGTTGCATTTCAGTTTTTATAAATAGCTTTTCAATTCCAATATGGGGCACAAGGTTAAAGGCAGTTATTGGAAAGGGGAAACTGTAAGACAGAGATAAAATAAAATCCAGAAACCATGGAAACTCAGCTAAAAAGTTCTCAGATATCAAAGTTACTGACTGGCAATGCTAAAGAAACAGACAGTTTGAAGATGGAGGCAGTATCAAAGTGGAATAAAATAAAAATTTTAAGAATTAAAAAGTTGAATAAAGGAAATTTAGAGTTGAATGGAAAGTACACCCTTTGCTTTCAATCATTAATATTGGATGGTAGACCTGCCTGCTAATGTGAGGGAAAGTGAAGGGAGGAGCAGGGTTTCATTCATTTTGTGTGTTATTTTGTATTTGTTCACCCAGCCAATACCCCTACCCAAATCTATAAAGAGAGGTTGAGAGATGATAGATGAGAGAGGGAGAGAGAGGGCGGCGTCACGTCAGACCTACGTCTCCAAGACGTCCTCAGTGCTGCGTCCATCAGAGCCTGAGCAACCAATCCAGCATCCCATGCTTAAAGAAAAGCCATTCTCCCTCTCCAGCAGCGCCACCTGCCTCTAGTGCCTCAGCCAGGGCTGGGCTTCCTACCCAAACCCACTTCCACGCTGGGTTCTGTCTGGCTTAAATTTACGTGGGCCGTGTGCGTGCTGTCACCGTTGCTATGAGTTCATATGGAGAACTGACCAGTGGTTCCTGAAAACTTGTTTCCTAGAGGTCATCTACCTCCTTTGGCTCTTAGGATCATTCTGTCCCCTCTTCCCCAGTGATCCCTGAGTCCTGGGAAGCAGAAGTTTGATACAGGTGTCCCACTCAGGAATAAGCAATCTGTAGTCTCTCATTCTCTGCATGTTGGTCACCTGTGGGTTTCTGTGTTCGTCACCATCTGTTGCATAATGAACCCTCCCTAGTGAGAGTTGAGAGATGCATTAAAATGGCCTGACGTGGGAGCTTGCAGGTACAGACATGCGGAAGTCTGACTGATATGAGTGAATTGATCAGGCCTAGGAGCTAAGATCAAAGGGACCAATGTCATCAAGAAATAAATAGGGAATTACAATAGAGTGAATACAGTCGTTAGTCATTATGGGGACTTCATAATGCATGTAAATTTATGCTTATAACTTCAACAATTGAGAAATGTACACCAATTTCTTGGATATAACCCACAACTAAATTCAGCCAAGATGAAACAGACAATCCGAACGTTATTATAACGAATGAGTGAGCAGTTTGGGGGGCTTAGCATGGTGGCACACATGTTCGATCCCAGCATTGGCAGGCACGGCCAGGAAAATCTCTGTATGATGGAGGTCAGCCTGGTCTACAAAGTGAATTTCAGTCCAGCTACTTTACAGGATATCTTTCTCTCTCTCTCTCAGAAATTTAATTTTATTTTAAAAGTTTCCCCTTTAGAGAAACTTTCAGTATCATTTAGTTTTACTAGGAACTTTTTTCTAAAAGCTCAAAATATTAACATCACTTTACACAACGTATCTCAGAATTTTTTTAAAGGAACAAGCCCCAATTCATTTTGTCGGAATTATATTACTTTAGAGGAAAATTAGTAAAAATACAAAAAAAATTTGTTTTCAAACAAGAAAAATCATAATTCAGCATTCCTGACGAATTAACTTGAAGAAAACCCTTAAAAACATAAGACTGCTAAATTCAAAATACTACAAATATAATTATATCATAATCAAGTATGCTATGATGTGTATACCAAGCAACATTGAGCAAGGAAGAAATAAGACACAGAAATCATAAAAATAAGAACTGTCTTTATTCACAGATTGTATGACTATATTCTTCGAGAAACATGAATAACCGGCAGAAGTTGCCTAAACTTATGCTCAAATTTAGTAAGATTACTATATATCAAGTATGTATCAATATATATCAAGTATATATCAACATATAATAATCAAGTGCATTTTATATAAAAAGAACAAACATTTGAGAATATATTTATAAACATAATTTTTAGCTTAAGATATGTTGCAGTTTAAGGTTAAATCGTTGCACATATTGAAATACATTAAACTGATCAAAACTAAAGGTATTCTATGAAATCTATGTCACTTATATCTCAAAGATGTAAATAATAATATACGGATAAGTTTCTACTTATTTATTTATTTATTTTTATTTTATGTGTATGAGTGTTCTGTTTACATGTGTGTAAATGCACCAGGGTTGGTGTCCTGCAGTGTCTGTGGAGGGCAGAACTAGAGTTACAAACTGTAGTTTGTCACCACATGGATGCTGGGATTAGAACCCAGGTCTTCTCCAAGAACAGCCAGTGCTGTTAAACCCTGAGCCATCTCTCTAGCTCTACTATTCCTTTTTTAATTTTTAGAACATTCATATGTATGGGCCTATGTACACGTGTATGTGTGTGCAGGTGCCTGGGGAGGTCAGTTTTCCTGGAACTGAAGCTACTGACATTAATGAGTAGTGTGCTGTAGGTGCTGGGACCCAAAATCAGTTCCTCCGTAAGAGCAGGGGGCATCCTCAAGTGCCAAGACATCTCCCCAACCTGACACCCATCTGCATGCAAGGTCTCTGGTCAAGTTTTATTCACTGAGATATAACCTCTCCCTCCTCCCCAGCACAGAGAAGCCTCTCCCTCCCTCCTCCCCTGCACAAAGAGGCATTCTTTGTTCTTCCTCTGAAGAGCACCAAATGTATAGCTTTCAAAGACATTATTTTCTCTTTTTCCTGTTCATTGCTCAGTGATCAAGATCTCCAGATAGGTCCTCCACATCAGTATGTAAATGTGCCAGACTTTATCCCATATTAAGAAAACATAAATTACAATACAAACTTTATCTGCACAAGGTCTTTTAGTGACCATGTCACAAATATCGTTCTTCACAGAAAAAGTCTTTTATTATTCTATGCTTGTGTTCTGCATTTTCTCTTTTTATTGCATTAATGTACTTGGTATGTGTTGTGTGAATATGTGTTTATGTGTGGTCCAAGTCTGTTAAGTTCTGGCCTATGGGAGCTAGAGGAAATCAGGGCAGTCCATACGGTTTTCCCACTGGGTGGGCACCCACGATTGAACTCAGGGTTTGGGCGGCCGGCAAGTACTCTCACCTGCTGATCGTGTTCCCTGCCCTCCCGCAGGCTGTCCACTTGTAAGTGCGCACTCATTATGAAACCTGTGCAGTCTAGTCTTTTCTCCTGTCACAGAGAAACAGTGGTTCACACAAACTCGGCACCGACAGCCATGGGCCGCTTTCTGTGCTCTTCTTATTGCAGTTGTAATTGTCAATCGCAGGGGACATCTCTTCCTTGAAAATGGAGCTGATTCTCTCTTGAAAATGCCTCTAAAATCATCTCTCATTTGGAACTTGTAATATTGTGGTATCTCAGGGCTTAACCTCCATTAGTAGAAAATACACTTTACTAGAATATTGCATTCCTGTATAATCAATAAAAAAAAGAGACAGGAATACTAATCCAAAAGGAGAAAGCAGAGGTTTTTTTTGTTTTTTTGTTTTTTTTTTTTTTTGGGATATGTGTCTGCATAGATATGAGTCATATATACAGTGCCCACTGGGAACAGAAGAGGGCATCAGATCGTAGGGGCTGGAGTCACAGTGGCTGCCACCCTTCTCAAAGGCCCTGGGAACCAAACTCTGCACATCTGGATGAACAAGGAGTACTCTAACCATAGAGCCATCTCTTCAGCCCCAGGAGGTATTTCTTTGCCTCCCTCACAAAATTATTACTATCAAGACATCATTGTGAATCCAGAATGTAAGTTCTCATTCCTATAGACATAGAAATGCTGAAATCTGACCCAGGGAATGTGCCCTGGAGAAGGCCTGTGAGAACACTTGCTCCGCTCTCACTGTATACATTTCCACACCATTGTGGCCAGGACTATCTCAGCTTTCCTCCATATGATCACACCTGTCTGCAGAATGCCTTCTACACCATGGAAGATTAGCATGTGCTATTTGTTGAGCTGGTTCAGCACATGCACATAGTATTAGTCACAGACTTTTAGGAGATAGAACTTGGAAATCCTCAGCATGGACAGAAATCTTTCATCCTCTGTGCCTGCATTATGCGACAGAGCTTCCTCTTAAATGTTTAAAGCTCTCACTCGGCATGGTACAATTCAGCATCTCTTTGAAAGGAGCCTTTGTTGGACTGTCATTGTTTTCTTGATATATTTTATGCCCTGCCAAATTTTAAGTTCATCATGATGGAGGATGCATTCTTACCACCCCCACCCCAAATGCATTTAGCACAAATTTGACAAAATATTAAGCACTCGACAAGCAATGCCTGTATTGTCTTATAACTATGTTTATAACCTATTTGTAATGTGAAAAATGGGCAAGGAGGTGAAAAATCATAAACCTTGCTGAGGTCAAAGCTCTCAGCGAAAAGAGGGTGTTTATCCTGGAACAGGATGAAAGAGTGAGACAGAGAATCCGGCGCAGGCTGCATCTCGCCCAGACGTCCATGCCCAGCTCTATTGGAAGGCCTGAATCAGTAGCCTCATGGGCCTAAATTAAACATTTTGCTAATATATAATTCCCTTCATTTTTATCTAATTTTCTCCTCTATTAAGTAAATCAGATGTGGGCAAACTTTTTGCCAAATTAGTGAACAGCTTTCAAATAAGAAGAAAAATGATTTTCTGTAATATTCACTGCATCTTGTTAACATGAATTAGAGAGGCTGAACGACTGTAGTAAGATTTATTAAAAATTCAAATTTTTGAAAATTGTAGAAAGTATTTAGCTACTGGAGAGTCCGGGATAAAAAGGGCAGTTTCAGTACCAAATGAACTTCATTCATCACCTGCATGAGAGAGAAGGGATGTGAATACAAATGCTCTCTTATATTTAATAAAAAATTTACAACACTGATTGAGCTACTTTCTGACAGCATTTAGTTTTTGGCATGTGAGATTTCTACTAAAACATAACAATTTAGAGATGTTGAGTACTTGAGAGTTAGGAGCCAAAGTAACGTTTAGATATAAATTCTAAAGCCCGAAGTCAGTTGTAACTTTGCACATTGAACATGACAGATCATTGTATTCTGTTTTTCTCAGTTGTATTTTCTGGCAACGCCGTTCACAGCGAGTTGAAGCACTTGCCTATTCAGCATCTCCTTTAATTTGTAAGCAGCCCTATAAATCTTTCCTGGCTTCTAGGGACATAAAGAGTGCTATGATGAAGTGTCCAGCATGGTGGTTTAATAAGCTAGAAGCTTGGCTTTTCCCTCTGTGTGTTCTCTGGACCTCTGTCTTATTCCTGGCAGAGGAGATGTGGTTTTGAATTCCAGCCAGTGTAATTAGCACACTTTAGGGTCTCAGTACACAGAGAGGAATGGTCGGCACTGACACAGATGTGCAGTGAGGGAAGTTCTCTGAAAGGGAAAAAGGAAAGAGGAATGATGGACAGCGGCAGGCGTGTCTGGACCCCCTAAGAACATTTCTGCCTCTAGCAGGGTTACATGTGTCAACACCCTACGTATGAGATAGTGACTTTAGTACCATCTCCTAAAGGCGTGTAGTGGTAACAAAGAAGGACCTGGGAGAGGTTGAGCCTCACACTCCCTAGAAATCGGTTTTTACTTAGAGTTATACTCCCCAGAGAAGAAACATCAAGACACAAGGGACACTTCTACTGAAAAGAATTTTCTGGTAGTCAATCACTATGTTTTGAAAGACAAATAGCACTCTTCTAAGGAGAATTTAGAGTTAGAGCTGCCATGGCTGGATTCTCATATGCTCATTATCAGTTTATCATAAAGCTTCTATTGTCTACCTTTTACTGCGGCGGTGTTTTGGACACCTGGAAACTCTGGTGAGCTAATTTGCTATTCCTTAGGAGGCCTGGAAACGTGTGTTTGCTATCCAAAGCATCACGTTGTGGATTTAAAGGAATAATCTGAAAAACGAAAACAAACATTTCACCGATTCTGGGCTAGTAAAGTTTTCTCCAAGACAGAAAAACCAAAACCTGGCTCGGAGCTATCCCAGCACCTCTTACCCCAACCTGCACATCATTGTCACCTATGGCCAGGTTTGGCATTAGACTTGCACTGGAATCTGTGTGTTGCGTACGTTTGAGTAAGGGTGTGACTCCGTATGTCTGCCATCCTGGAGAAGCTCCAGGATCTCTATCCTCTCTGCTCTGCCTTTCCTCATCATCCAGGGGCCACACTGAACCTTTCCCTTTTGCGTACTGTCTTTTTCCAGGAGTGTTGTCCAGTGTGCAGCATGACGCCTATTCATATTTCCCCCCAGGACTCACTGTCATGTAGTTTCCTCTCGTTACTTAGGGCTTCTTCTTCATATCCTTCTGTGCTGTAACATTCCCTTGTCTAGATGAATCGTAGTTTACACATCCATGTACTGAAGCAGACCCTGGTTGCCCCTGGAGTTGGCAGTTATGCCTTAAACAGCATCCAAATGTTTGTGTTCAGGGTTCTGTGTGTATGTAGGTCTTTAATACACCAGGATAAAAAACTACGGGTAAAACTAACAGACCAAGCGATGAGAGCTGTGTGGGGCTCGAACCATCTTCGCATTCCCACCATGAGAAATGGGCATCCCGGTGTGACTCCATGTCCTGCTAGGCATTCTGTGTAGTCCTTGCTCTGGATTCCGTCCATGGGTCATAGTTGTTGAGGAATGTCCTTTGTGCAGCTCATGAAAGAGTATAGGCTTCCTATTGATCTGTCATGCACTGCAGTAAGTAGGGTTATCTGCTAGAACACATTGTGGCTGCTAAGCACATATTGGCTCATGGGCTTATATCTCTGGACAGACATGTGGCTGCATGTTTTTGTGTGTTGAGGAAACCAAATTACAAAATTCTTATTTGAATATCTGGGCTTATAAGAAGACAGGGGTTTGTACTGTGTTTGTTTTAACACAGGTTTATTCTTTTGTGTTGTATTGTGTGCGAGCATGCCACTGGTACAGAGTGCACACGGCAGCTTGAAGACAGCTTGTGAGGGTTGGTTATTTCCTTCTATTTCGTGGATCTTGGTGATTGTATTAGCCTTGTATTAGTCATTCTCTGTTAAGTCTGATAACTGAGCAGCACATAATAATGCATTTTAATGCAATCTCAGGGTAACTATCTTTATGTCCTTAATCATTTCCTTCACTCATTGATGTTTTTGTCTTCCGATAAATACTGGGTATCTATTCTGCATTATTATTTTGAATGAGGAGAGGCAGGAAAGCAGCTCTCACTGTATTTTTTATTGTTACTGTCCATTTCTCATTAACCTCATGCTAAGTAGTGAGAGTTACTGATCCATGCAGTGGAAATGAGAAAATGTCATTCAGTTACCAAATTGAAAAGATGCCCACATAAACGCCATCTCCAGAGAAAGTGAGAGAAGTCACATTTTTAAAGACTTCAGACCCTTCAAGTGGTTATCTCCTGCACTTTGCTCTTTCTAAGTAGAGTGTAAACCAAGTCAGATGTTAGAATTAAGACAAGATAATTATGTGACTATTGCTTTAAGTATAATTGAAAATGAAAATTAAATCCTTACTGTGAAGGCATAGAAAGAATGTATTGATGCTTAAAGTAATATACTTAAAGATTAGGAAATCTTTTAAGTTAAAATTTAGTGAATCGGCATACTAAAGCAGTCAGAGAGTATGATTCTGAGTATATGTTAACTTTTGCACACAAATACACACATATAGGCTCACAGACACTCACTCACATACAGACACCCTAAACACATCTCTGCTTTATGACAGAATCAGCATAGTACTTGACAGTCTCGATACTACTGATCTTTCCTTTATCACCTCACTGGTCCGTGTTTACTTCTACTTTTATATAAAGAAGCACTTCCAGTGGCGACCCGTGACTTATTTCTGAGGACAGGTCTCAGTGACAATCAATATAAAATATAACATCCATATGCTTCGACACATTTTCAATCCTTAAGTGTTGGCGATGTCACAAGTGTGGCTAACAGTCCTCAGGACAGACTTGCTAACCAGCAGACTAGCAGAGACATCACTCCTGGTCAGTCTGTCACCAGCAAAGACTCATTTTCGTTACAATCATATCCTGCAATTTTCAGAGATAAAAATGAAAAAAAATGTACTTACTAGCTTATTTATTGTTACGTTTTTTCATTAGTACCTTATACAGTAATATAATGTAGAGGTGACGAATTTTTTTCAACTTGTGTGTTTCTGTCATAAAATTAAAATATATTTTTTCATACTTTGTAATTTCCATTACTTATTGTGGATCTTAATTTTTCTTTAATTGTGTATCTTAAGTTTTTATGCCAATACAAATGGTAGAAAGTCATGTTTAGAGTGATTTGTTACACAAAATAAAAAGACATAACAGTAAAGGATAAAGTGGGAGCACGATTGTAAGTACAGGCTGATATGCTCTAGAGTTCACGTAGGGACAGTGGCTCTCTGAATTCTCCACCTCCTGGATGGGCCTTCCTGGTGTCCAAATGGCTCGTCATGCTAACAGCTGCCTCACAGTCAGCAGGCAGCTTCATAGATAGCTGGAGGATTGGCATAAATAGGCATGATGTGAGGAGAAGCATTTTGAAATATCTATCACACCTACAAAAGCACAGCAGAGGCTCAGCCAGGCTGCCAGTGGTCAGATCCTCTCCTGTACATTTGTTCTTTGGACATAACAGCTTAGAGACAATCACCAGGAATCTTTGCATTCTTGTTAGAAAATTAAGTCAAACTTTCTACAAGGTCCATATTCTTTTAAAAAACGTCATGGATGTGTAGAAAGAAAACAAGACCAAAACTTCCCCACTTCCCATGTTAAATGCAGAAGACGTTACAGAGGAGAGGTGATGAAGGGAATTGGTTACGGAGGAGAGGTGATGAAGGGAAATGGTTACGGAGGAGAGGTGATGAAGGGAACTGGTTATGGAGGAGAGGTGATGAAGGTTATTGGTTACAGAGGAGAGGTGATGAAGGTTATTGGTTGCGGAGGAGAGGTGATGAAGGGAACTGGTTACAGAGGAGAGGTGATGAAGGGAACTGGTTACAGAGGAGAGGTGATGAAGGTTATTGGTTGCGGAGGAGAGGTGATGAAGGGAATTGGTTACAGAGGAGAGGTGATGAAGGGAATTGGTTTCAGAGGAGAGGTGATGAAGGGAACTGATTGCAGAGGAGAGGTGATGAAGGGAATTGGTTACAGAGGAGAGGTGATGAAGGGAATTGGTTACAGAGGAGAGGTGATGAAGGTTATTGGTTGCAGAGGAGAGGTGATGAGGGGAATTGGTTTCAGAGGAGAGGTGATGAAGGGAACTGATTGCAGAGGAGGGATGATGAAGGGAATTGGTTACAGAGTAGGGGTAATGAAGGGAATTTTGTGGGCAGAATTGGTGCTGTTAGGCATTCATGGGACCTAGTGAGGCACACACTGCTATGGCAATTCTAGTGAACACTATCAGCGTGGGTCACAGGATGCTCTCCACGTCACCTCTGGATAGCATGCTGTCTTCTCATAGTGTGCTATGGAAAGTCCATGTTACCCTGAATTAATAATATTGCATTCTTCTTCTTCACGGTACTGGGTTTAGGAGGTGGGGTATTTAGAGTGTGATCAGATGATGAGAACTGGTTCTTCCTGGATGGATTAATTCCCTTATAACAAGAATCCTAAGACCAGCTGTTTTGCTCTGCATTAGGAGACACAGGAAGAAGGTCTCTCTGTGAGAAAATCAGTCCTCACCAACACTAAATTCATCATATATGTGACGCTTCCTTCACACCCATGGGGACTAGTAAGACTGAAGGACAGGGAGGTCCACACCTATGAAAGCCACGGGTGTCACCTCCATTGAGAACCTAGAATGGCGGGGCTGAGGCTTCCTGACAGTTTTGTCAAATGTATACTTGTCTATTGATCATATGGAACACAGCAAAAGTTCTAAGGGAACTGAGTTTCTGCTGACCATCCTGAAATTTACTAAATATTTTTTCTAAGTATTTTATTTATTGCTTCCATGTATGTGTATGATTGGATTTCCTATAGGTATGGAAGTGCATTTCTGTCCTGCAGTGCTTGTGAAGATCAGAAGAGGGAATGGAATCCCCTCGGACTGGAGTTAGGAGCATTGCTAACTAAAACATATATGTCCTGGGAACCAATCCCTTTCCTCTGTATGATCAGTCAGTGCTCTTAACTGTTGAGCCATTTTTCCAACCCTTTTTTAATTTTTTTTACTTAAAGGGACATAGCAGCTTGGCAAAGTCTCATACAGTGAGCCATGTTTTTTGTAATTCAAGTACATTTCTTAACTAATTCCCCTTGTGAAAGATTAGCAGAGATTTAAGCAGCTGCAAGTGCATTGTGGCTGATTTTCTGAATTAACATGGAGACAGAAATTCCTAGAAAATTGATGGTTGTTGGAGTTTACATAATTCTGGTCATATTAAGAACATCTAGTTATTTAAATATAATTTGCCCCTTTCTGCTTTAATACCATGCTTTTTTTGTAAAATGAAGATAACAGCTGAGGTCTAATTTATTTAAATTCTGTTAAACAGTCCATGAGCAATGTGGTAAGAATCTTTTTCCCGAAAAAAGTCCTTTGTCCCTGAGTCAACTAAGCTGATGCAACTTATTAATGCTTTGGCCTCTCAGAGACAACTGGAAATTTCATGACAACTATGTCTTTATCCTAAATCAGCTATAGGAATTTTTCATCATCCGGATATTTGTTTAACAGGAGAGTTTACTGCCTTTCACTCCACCCACCGGGGACATATACTTGCAGTCATTTTTTTCCCCTGCTTTCTGAATTCTTATCAAAAGTGATTTTGATATTAGGATGATGTCATTTGTATCAAGGAGCCATAAACTACTTAGAAATGTCCTCATCTTACTACTTCCTTTCCATGTTGAGGCTAATTTACTCCTGCATGAAGGCAGCCTCCTCTACCTGCGTTCCCAGCCGTACTACATGTGCATCTGGTCCTTGAGCCATCGTCACTCCCTCTGAATCTCCAGCTCCTCGTATCCTTGTTTCCATTCAACACGCAGCCCATTTCTTTATCTGAAGTGATGGAGATACTTAAAATCTGCTGGGACAGAACTTTCCAATTTAAAGTGTGTTAGAGTACTCTGTCATCTACGTGTACACTATTAGATTGCCAAACTTTCTCCTTCTAGGTGTTTTCCAGAGCTCTTTCCTCCTTCCTAATCCTCTTCTCCTTACAGTTTCCCCAAGGAAATCTCATGTGGCTTGGGATCTAGCCCAGTTTCTCCATTAGACACCTTTATAAATTTATGTTCCACGGTTACCGTACAGTTCCAAGGTCACATATACATACAAGGCCTGTATGTATCTACAAGGATCTAAAATAAAATCCATTATTCTTTCTATATGTCTATTACTGTGTCTATTAGGAAAATTAATTGAAATCTAACCAGCAGCATAAAATAAGATTAATTCCTCTTTGTAATTTCTTTTTCTATTACCTGAAGCTTAGCTTTGACTAAGTTTTATGAGATTAATAGTCATTTTTAAATACTGGGCGAAGCTCATGGTGATGGACATTTCCACTGTGTATCAAGCCCTGGGCTCCATACCAGCACCAGAAAAGAGATCAGTCCTCATATGTCTTTGGAGGGTGAGAGCTGTTGCATTTTGGTCTGCTGTCTACATTGAAAAGGACACAGAGAAGGCCTGGTTCTGGCCACTGCCATTTCTTGGTATCTACTCTCATTTGCTGTAATGGCTGTGTTTATTTTTGGTGGATGGATTACATTTTCCTGATGATTTTTTAAAGCAATCAGGGCTGACCAAGCTTCTTGATCATAGTCTCACACAATCCAGGGCCAAGCCAGGACATCTCTGTTAAACTCAGGACTGTTCCGGGATCAGTCTGTTAGGAAAACCAGAAATTTCTTTTTTATCCCTGTTTGTATTTATATTTTTCATTAAATTACTTTAATTATCACATATCTAAATCGCACACATGAATTGGTGATATGTGCCATTTGATGGATGTATTTACTCTGCAATGTATGAATAACCTTGAACTCTTCCCTCAGCAGCCGTCAGTGTCCACAGTGCCTCAGCCGCTGGTGGAAAGTTGTGTGTCCTTCCCATATCCGTGCTGGGACTTTGGGTGACTGATCTTGTTCACAATGTCCCAGCCACCCTGAGTTCACACATGCAACTGCTCTGCCATGTCCAGCAATCACGATTCTCCACGCTCGTGTTCTTTCTGTGCCTCTTGCCGTCTTTCTGCCCCCTTCTTTGCCACGATCCGTGAGCCTTGCAGGGAAGGAACGTGATACAGAAATCCCTTTAGAACTAAACACTCCCCAGTCTCTTATTCTTCGCCAGCGTGGATCTCTGTATTAACCACCAGCTCCTGCAAAAAGCGCTTACTCTGATGAGGATTAGGAGACACACTAATTCAAGCTTATAACGATAAGGACTTTAGGGCAGCTCATTACTATGTTTATTTAGCAGAATAATAGTTCTAGGATCTCTCCTAGACTTAGCCAGAAATGAGCATTTGTCCCAGTTAGTACTACTTAGTGTGGGTTCTGTATTGCAAAGCAGATTTTAAATCAAACCAGAAAGTGGCTGGTTACTCCCGTAGCACCCACGCCACTCTTCCGCAGTGAGCACGCCTTGCCACATCAGTCGCTACTGTATCTCGCAGGGTTCAAAGCTGGGTAAGATTATCGATGACCCCCCAGAACAGGCACATAGCCTTCTTTCAGTAGGAAGGATGTTTTCTGTTGTATGTCTATCGAAGGCTGTGCCTAATTTCCATAACTTGATTGTGGTATAAAGTTAGATTATTTTTGTTTAGTTTGGCATTTTTTCCTATCATAACGTTTTTGATTCTTTCTAATAGTTTTCTGCCTTCCTCTAACTAGTCTCAATTTTGAGAAGCTATTCAGATGCATGCTAGAGTTTCTCCTATTCTACCACAATCTCCAAGATACTTAATGTCTTATTTAATATTTTAAATCTAGAATTCAAATTGAATATAATCTACTGACATTTGTAGGATAAATCTGATTCCTTATTTGAAAACATTAACTCTGTTTTAGTTCACTTAGTGAATATTTAATTCATAATATAGTTAATATCTAACATTTCTTTCTAAGCTTCATGTTCAGAATTGTGACCTGTTCAGTTGTGATTTATATATGCACCTGTTATTCTTTAATGTATTAATGAAAGTTACTTCAGCATATTTTTTGGCTAAATCTAATTCTGAACCAGTTTAAGTTTAAATTAAATTTAATTTGACCACTGTTGGCTTCATTAAACCCTCGAGTATAATATAAGCTTTGTTTTCACTATTTTTGGATGTGACTTGGACATTACTCATGATACGGCGTTTGAAGAAACTATATTCTGTTTTGTTTTTCAAAAGTTTGCTTACATTTTTAGAAGAAAATTAATTTCTTTGAATTGATAAGAAGCATATTTCAGCTTTGAGATGTGGAAGTGTGGTATTTTGAAGGGTCTTCCCTTCTGGTGTTCTAGAGGTCAACCAATGCTGTGGAGAGGCTGGACCCAAGCACCTCTGTCAAACCTCCTTCCCCTGTGAGGCTCTTGTTGTGCCAGGCGAAGCATTCCCAGCGGAAAGGCGCTTTAAGTAAGTGCTCTCTCGGGCTCCTGTAGGTCTCCTGTTGGCACCTGTGTTCAGCATCGGACAGATGCCTGCCAGTGTCCCCAGCTCAGCTCCAATGCTCCATTTCCAAAACTGTCTCTTTTACTTGTAGTTGCTTTAATATCTTCTGAACCAAGTAAACCTGCCTCCATCAGCCACTCCAGCTGTAGGTTTCTGCTGCTGGTCTTAGAAGGGCTTGGAGTGTCCTCAGGAGAGATTGTCAGATCCTCCCTGTGTCATCTGTGCTGGTTCAATTTCCCCATGAATAAATCTCGCCAAGTGTTGCTTGAGGCAGTGCATTTTTCAGTACTTATAAAACGAACGTTTTAATTTTCATGGTTTTACCTTGCTTTATACTAGATTTGTAAGGAGAATAATATTCAAATCTCATGTTGCCACTGTCACTCAGTGTGATATTCTGGTGAACATTTTGAGAATCTTTGGATATAATGTAAAATTTAGAAAATTATGGGTATTTTTTTTTGTATTTTACAAGTAACTTAGTTTGAAGTGCCTTCCATCTTTAGTCTTGTTATGATGGCTTTTCTTCCTTTACATTTTCTTTAAACCTCCTCAACCTTTAAACATTGTCTTCCTTAGCTCTTACAAAAAAGCCAAACAAACAACTAAATAAACAAAACCGAAAACACCTAGGTTCTATTTCGTTTGAGCAGATCACTTTATTATTTATCCTCACAGAATTTACCTTTTGTAACCAATATACAGTCTGTTCCACTTCTGGTGGAAAGATATGAAACTTTTCCATCGTATACAGTCCATGAATCTGTACATGAGTACATGCAACATGTTTCTGAGCACATAAGCCCTCACTAGGGCAGTTTAGCTGCCATTTTAAAACAAAATGAAATAGTCGTAAAATAACCAAAGACTTTTGGTGGGCTTAGCAAAATAAGTAGTTTGCAAAAATCTATGAAAATAATGAGAGAAAACAATCTGCCACACTTGGTGTGGGCAGATGTGAACTGGAAAGCTATCTACCGAAAGCATCAGTGGAGTCTCTCACTCCTGTCTACACAGGGCTCATGATCTCACAAACACCTTACTTAGGTGCTGTTACTGACAGATGTAGGTCCTCCTTGATAATCTGCCATGTTCCCCAAATATGTGTGTCAAAAACATTGGAAAGGTAGTTTAATATTTCTGTTTCTTCTATGGAAAAATAATGTCTATTTTTTGTGCACAAATTTGTATACAAATTCCTATCTCTAAGATTACTACTGTTTCTTGAATTCAATAACTCACTCCTGTGGCATCTTGGGGCAAGAGTAAAGCAGGTGGCTAGACAGCCTCTAGATGTGTGTGTCTAGCCACCAAAAGGGACTTAATATTGACTTGCATACTCACAGTGACTCCGAAAGACAAATATTATTGGCAGTTTTGTAGCAGATAAAAGCAAAACAGAAATAGGTCAGTCAGTCTATTCAGTTAAATCCACACCAACTTTTTGAGAAGAACCAAGGTCACAGACTGTTGGACATTGAAGTTCAGGACTTCTTCCCCTAAAACACTACTTGTTGGAAGGACTTGGAACAAATAATACTGCATTGTGGTAGACCCAGTAATAACATTTTGTTTCATGCTGTGTCAAATAACTATCTTTGTGTTATATAAAATAGAATGACATAGTTGTCATATAGTCACTTAAAAATATTTCCAAAGCCACCATGAAATTGCCTCCGATAATTTCAACTGTGAGTAATGACAAGAGTTAACTCTTGAAGTGTTAAATTATATGTCTGCCCATGCTGTGTGTATGTGTGTGTGTGTGCAGAGAAGCTCTGTTTTATGTAAAATAGATGATACACAGATCTAATATTTCAAGGGCCTTGCTTTCATGAAACTGAGCTGTCATCTGCTCTAAAAACACCAAACTCTTACTACACTTCAGTTTCGGAAAGAGCCTGGCTCTGTTTTTCTGACAAGCTGTATTTTTATTTTACAGTTCATACTCGTAGCTAAAAAAAAAAATGATACTAGGTCTTCTCAAGGCAATAAATTCTGTAAAGTGGGCAAAACATTTTTTCATATTATGTAGAACAGAATTCCAGGTGATAGAATCATAATATGAGCTTGATATCTATTCATAACTCAGAAAATTACAGAGTACCTCAATAGCAATGGACATGTTAGATTTCAGTAAGTTGTTACATCGGGTATTTATAAATGCATTCATATTGGGGGTTACCTTTTTTGTGCATGTGAGTCAGAATTTCAAAAATTGTGTTTCCTGTTTCAAATCCTTGAAAAAAGTCAGCTTTACATGTGTATGGCTAAACACATCCGAACATGAAATGCATCATGGAGCATTACTTCATTGTTTTGATGTTTTTGAGGAATGTGTGTAGATTTTATTGAGCATGTTTTACAAACACTATTCATTGGACAAAATAATTGGTTTCATTCTCATGTGCCTTGATACTGTTCTTGCACACATGGCTTCCTCCAGTATTAAATCTGACCTCACTGCCTTTGTGTCTTACTTCCTAAAACCCCAGAATTTATCAAGAGAAAAAAGCATAGTGTTGTTTTAATGGATCTGGATTATTTCGTAGAAAAGTATGGTCTCCTGGTCCCTCCCATATCATCTTATACAGGAAATGACTGACAGCCACATAACTATCCAGCGAAGCAAGGACAAATTATGATTCAACTCTACTCTTAGCAAATTCTCTCCAATGCAGGGTGCCATCCCACTGTCAGCACAGATGCAGGGAAGGGTGGTTAACACCAGGGCTCGCCAAGAAGTGGCCAGAATCTCTTAGTTACAAATAATCTTCCTTTCTCGCTTTATTCAAGATTCACAAGTAACCATTTGAGAATATTCTCTTTGGGACACTCGAGGCTTGTTATTTTCATGACAAAATTAATTATTTGGAAAAGTATTCCATCTAGATCCTTTCCTCCACTCCTCACACACAATTTTTAGAGTAAATTATTTTAATCTAATTTTTAGAATGAAAAAGCTGAGAAATAAAGATGAAAAATAGAAATGCCAGGTGACCTGACCATACCTGCATATATCCCAAAGGACTCTACATCATGGCTAGATGCTCTCCCAACACAGAGACACCAGCATATCCACATGCCTGGTAGTTGTTTGCACAATATCAAGAAGATGGATCAGGCTAGATGTCCATCAACTGCCAAATGGACTATGAAAATGTGGTATAGACATGCAATGGAATTTTGTTCAGATATAAAGAAAAATGAAGTTATGAACATTTCAGGAAAATAGATGAAACTGGAAAACACTGTGCTAAGTGAGATACGCCAGGTGCTGAAAGACAAACAGCACATATGGGTCCTAGCTTTGACTTTTAGACTCATGCATTTAGATTGGAATGAAATCTGTAGAGATCAGGAAGCTAGAAAGAGACCAAGAGTGGAGGAGATAGTGTACCGAGTCAGGACAGTAAAATACAAAATATTAAAACAGGGAATGAACACAGGATGGGGTTAAAAAGCAGAAAGAGTTACCCAAGGTGAGGTTGAGGTATGAAAGAGCTTTGTGGAAAATGAGAACTCTAAGCTAATATAACAAAGTGTGTGTAGACCATATACATATGCATATGTGTGTGAAATGCAACTTTTAAAGAGACTTTCTGTCTTTTTCTGCAATTATATAGAAAAGGATAGAAAGCCTTTCTCAAAGCTGCAGCATTAATTCCAGTGATTTGCATCTGTCTCCTTGACCATTTCAGACAATTTTAGTTTATCAGGTCAAGGTGACCAAAGCATGCTGCTGTCTGTGATCAAACTTGCAGTGGCTGTATTAGGCTTTATTTAGACTTATTCCTCCCTCACATCAGGCTAATCAGGGCACAGGACCTGATACCAGCTCATCCCAGCAACCTTCTCATCTGTAAGGAGGCTGAGAAGACAAGAGATGAACATCAAATGCAAACACGGCACAGAGCAGGGGATACACTCGGCATGGAATACCTTAAGTACACTACACACACACACACACACACACACACACACACACACACACCTCAAGCAAAGGGACAAACACATCCTTTACCATTAAAGTTTGCACATGGGATGCACACTTTTGTAAGTTCACACTATGGAGATGTGCCTGCATGTGTGTGTGAAGACTTGGGAAGGACAAATGGAAACATAAAATTCAAGGGTGCCTGCTCTAGGTGGCTGTGGGGGCAGGGTTTGCAAGGAATGTTCAGCCAAAGCTGAGAATCTCAGAATGCCACAGGTCTGCTGTTTACTGCAATACACTTTCTGGTGTGCTTCATACACATTTTAAGTACCTGAATTATTGATTTTTAACAACTGACAAAATTCAGTAGGAATGGAATATCCAGTGTGTAGCAGGACAATTTTAGGCTGAGAAAGACCAATCTTAATAAATAGAGCTGCGAGTAGCAGAATGTATTGAAATGGAAGCTGGAACCATCTACTAAGGATGAGTTCCAAAAAGCACATGTCAGAAGGCAGAGAGTGATCTTAATGAAAGGCCAAGGGAGAGGGGAAAATGTCAGAGGCTGTTGGTAAAAATATTGGGAACAGAACTAATGAAATGAACACACACACACACACACACACACACACACACGTATATGGGGCTATATAAGTTTGGCTTACATGGTGATTTCCAAGTTTCAACAATGTCTGGGCCTCTATGGAGAAGCTAAAAAACTTTTAGCTAAAAAGTAATTGTGGAGTCTGTGAGCCTGGATGAATGTGTCAGTCATCCTGTCAGGCACTGGAGATCTGCTGGTCTTCCATCTACATTAGAAACAGAAGAAGTTGTCTCAAGTATTGGCAAAGAAAAATCACAGGAGCGGGGCAGCAGAAATAACGAAACACAAAGCGAAACAGAACCCCGAAAACCTGAACTCTCCCCTCTGCCGTGTTCTTTGATCCATCAGAGGAGCTCGTCCCCATTTAGGGTGGGGTCACCCAGATTCAAATAATCTGATCAGGAAAGTCTCTCACATTTTGGTTAATTCAGATCCAGCCAAAATGATCACAAAGATCAGCCACGGCTGGCCAACTGGGTTCCATATCCCAGTGGAGGATGGATCATGAAGGTCTGTCTTGTGCTACTGACTGAATGATAGCCTTTCACACCGTCTGGGGGGATGGGAGTCAGGTTGTGTTAGTTTTAGCAATACACTCCAAGCTGTTAAAATTGGCTGGAAATCTGGAAATGTTGCAATCCAGAGATCTTAAGACATTCAAGAATTTCAACTCTTGCTTTTCTGGAAAAGATTTCCTTAGAAATTGGAAGGAAAGTTAATGACCTAGTCTTTGAAATATGGGAACAAACAGAGAAATATAAGATCCCCAAACCAAAGGATAATTATACAATTATTGCTTAAATTTATCAAATATAAAACTTTGTCTATTATTTTATTGTGTGTATTATAAATTTTTTTGGAGTTGTTGGCATTTTTCTTAGCTAGGATCAAAGTGAGTTTCAGCAACTTCAGCCTTATCTCCATTTAGACATAGAAAACCCGCTTAATTTGGCACTTAAAAGCCTAATGCCTATTGACGGCTTCAGTTTCAGAGTGATGGGCTGTCAGAACGAGCCATCTGTCCAATACCGAGTGAACTGCTGTGAGGTACACATATGACGTCTGAAGTTATTGATGCAGCACACCTTCAAAGAGTAAATTATTTTCATTTATATTTCACAAGAGGAATAGATCATACAGAGTTTTATCAAGATGAGGAGAGAGGTCCAGTTAGGAATAAGAAAAATCTTTGTCTACCTCTGTGGCTTGGACTATTTTTGTCCAGTGTTTTTGGTCACTGACAGAGCCAATGAAGATCAAGGCCCAAGATGTAGGAAAAGAGCACTGGAGACTACATGTCCATACTAATTCCGTGTATTCTATTTACCTCAATTGGGATTAATGAAACAAGATTTGAAACCACAGTATGAACTCAAGGTTAGTGTTCCCCTGAGATCAGGTGGCATGAAGGTCTCCAGGACTCTATAAGATGGCAAGACAGTATTATAGACATTTAACCTTCAGTGACTTTGCATATAAGTTTGAACTAATGGAGCTACTGAGCTATTTTCTTCAGTACTTAGGACTAAAGCAAGTTTTACCTAAATAAGCTTCATTATTTTCTGTAAAAAGGAAGAATTTTGATAGCGTGTGTGATAATTTTTAAGTGGGCAATTAAAAATATGTTTGTGCCATATGATTCAACTCAACCTTCCTAAATATTTGCTATGTGAAACCACTGCCATAGATACTGAAATAAAGGTTGGTAATTTGAACTACATGAACAGTTTCTTTCCTTAAAACATCTGAATTTGTATTTAGTTAAAAATTGAAGATATTTTCTTCAAAAGGCTTGCTTAGTCATCTAAGAAGTTAATTAACAGGGTTATGTCCTCTGTAAGTAATACAGGATCAAAAATTTTTATGAAATATAAATGGTGCTGGTAATTTCACTGAAGGTTTTTGAGCAGGTTAGTGGTTCTTGACAGGATGTGCTCAGTGAAAAAAAATGAGTTTCATGCCAGTGAGACTAGAACACACTTAATTAGCCAAAAGAATGAGGAATGGATTACAATGAACACATTTGTTTATATATTGAGTTCATACAGGTGAATTTTTATGAAATATAGCTATGACTTTTTCTGGGAGAAAACAAGGGCAGAGACAGGTGGGGCCTTCAGCCTGGTTCTGCTTTCCTCTCGTGAAGCTGTGTCTCATAAAAATAATAAAGGAAAGGGGTAAAACTTGGTTAAGCAAAATCTAATATTAAAACCGCATCCATGCATAAGACCGTGCCATTATGAGGACAGAATCCAGCCTAGGCCCATTTATATGACTAGACATACATCTACCACTAGGACCACTAGGACCATGATTAGAGCAAAACCTGTGAGTCAGACCACATCCAAGATTACAACCAAATTCATGATCATGACCACATCCATGACTAGGACCACATCCATGGCTAGGATTACATCCATGATCATGACCACATCCATGATCATGACCACATCCATGGTAGTCCTATGATTAGATCCATCCCTATTAGAACCACATCCATGAAGAAAGTCAAGTCTATGAGCAGGAATGTAGCCATGATCATGACCACATCCATGACTAGGGCCACATCTATCGCTAGAATCACACCTGGGGCTCGGAACATATCCATGATTAGGACCAAATCCAAGCTAGGACTACATCCATAGCTGGACCTACATCTACTACTAGGACCATGTGCATGACTAGGAACCCACCCATAAATAGAAACAAATCCATGGCTAGGGCCATATCCATGACTAGGACCAACCATGCCCATGACTAGGACCACATCCATAACTAGAACCATATCCATGATCGAACCACCTCCATGTTCATGACCACATCCTTGATTCAAACTGAGGCCATGATTGGAAACACATCCAGAACAGAATGAAATTGTTGATTAGTATGTTGTCTTTCACACACATTTCCGTATATGTATTGAAATGCTATCTATGTACTATTCTTCTGTCTTTCTGCACTTAGAATATGTGTGTAACTGTATGTGTGTGTTTAGTTTCTATGGGCATATACATGCATGTGTGGCCTTGCTTTTACATACATGTGAAGAGTCAGAGATCTGTATCACATGTCTTCTTCTACAGCACTCCATTTGTTTCATGTGCTCGTTGAACAAGGAGCTCACAGTTTCAGATAAGCTGGCAGTACCGCAAGCACCTAATATTAGCCTGTCCCTGTCATGCAGTGTCCCTGCCACATATGCTGGAATTACAGACACACTGTGCCCTTAATCTTAGCCTTGCTGGAACGAACACCACTGCACCAGGAACATTGGAGCCCAGAGGAGTAGTCTGCACCGGGAGATGTGTATATAGATATGCACTAAGTATATTTATTTCAACAGGCAGTGCCCCCTTCTGAGGAGCATTGCAGATCAGTTTGATTATCTAGGTCTTACTACCTAAATTCTGCATTATCCTACTAATTTAATACATAATTTGACATCTGTGCTGGTACTCACTTTAAACTATGTGTAGGGAAATCTTAAAGAGCTTTTCATATCCAGAGGATGGGGTGAAACATACTCAGGAAATAACAATGATACTTGATACTTGATTTAAATTTTTGACAGGTATCCCTAGTCCCAGCCTGCCTGGAAGTCACTTTGTGAACCAGGCCGGCCTTGATCTCACAGAGATTCTCCTGCCTCTGCCTCCCAAGGGCTGAGATTGAAGGTGTGTGCCACCACACCCAGCAGCATTGAGTTAATTTTTAAACAAACTCTAAAGTCAAATACATCATAAATTTTTTATTAAGAACTACCTTAGATGGGATTTGTTTGAACCTCTTCGAAGAACTCACCACACAGAGTAAACTCTATCAAGAATCATGGACAGGTAAATAACAATGTCCTGTACAGGAAATATTAGCTACAGACATCAAGGCAGGATGACTCGAGTGCAGTGTTCTGAGTTCCACGGGAAGTTGAATGAGAGAGAGAGTGTAGGGTCAGTGTTGTGGAGATGAAGTTGTATTTCAGTAGAGGAGGCTGAAAGAGTCCCATAGAAAGGCTGGAGAAGCTGAACTCACCTTCCTCAGGATTGACATATGCTAGACTTACTTTCTCTTAAGTCAGCGTCCTTTACCCAGGCTCCAAATTCAGGGGCAAGCAGGGTCATGTGACAGGAGAAAAATCCTGAGGGGTTGTTGTTTATCAGAAATACCCCAAATTATATAATTGTCTAGGTTTTTAAGAAGTTACCCTTTGATAATTTGAGTTTTGTACACTGCTTCCTAATTTTGAGGATATGTGCCTTTGCTTCTATACTCTTCTGTGATTCATGACAGACATAGACTCAAAGAAAATGTCACCACTTAGTAGCACTTCATCCAAGCAGAGACACCAAGTTCTGTGATTTGACCTAAGATAATTGAAGTAAACTCTGTCCACGCATGAGAATATTGACTCGCGTACACTTACATTCTTACTAAACACAGGACACTACATGCAAGCCCATTATTCTCTTGTAAAAAAAAATCAGCCTCTCAAAGTGGCTATGTGCAGCTTCCCTGATAGCAACTGTTGTCCTGAGAATTATACAGGACAAGAAGCTACCCAGGGAGAAAGTACTGACCTGTGCATGCTTGCAGTCTAAACACTTGAACACTTGGTAATTATAAGGTAGAGAGAGAGAGAGAGAGAGAGAGAGAGAGAGAGAAATCACAATACACAATAGCAGGCAAAGGTCACTCACTTGACTGTTTTGTAGTCTCCCTGGGTATTTGCCTGTTGTGTAAATTCTCATTACTAGAAACTTTTTATTTTAAGAATTATTTTGCATATCATAACTTGCACATGGCATGAAGACCCTGTATATAAAAGACAAACTGATTAACTGAGTGTAATTCTAAAAAAGATCTTGCTTTCTGATGAAAATACCTGAGTTTTCATCCCGGATCTACTCCTCAGACACCAAGTGTGCTCAGTGTTTGAAGACAGTGTCTGCTGCCCTTTCTCTGGCTCCCAGTCACACACATCTAAACATTTCCATGAACTAATTTGGTCAGGAATTAAAGTTTCAATTTAACTCAATTTAAAATTCATTTGTTATCTATGCATGACTGTTGAAATCTGGCCAATCCAACTGGTTAAATCAAAGTGTCCCAGATTGGTGTGGTCTTAAGCTGTTTAAATCTGTGGAAATTTGTCAAAAAAGCTAGCAGACAAGTCTATGTCATTCAGCAGTATTAGAAATGATTAATGTCAGTTTCTTCATGTATGCAATCATGGTCATTGTACTAAACTCATATGTAATATGTCTGAGCAAGCTGATGGATGATGTTCTTGTTGGAGTGAAATCTAATAGAAGTTCATTATGATTATCACAATAATTATCATCATCATCACCACAACCATCATCCTCTCCATCATCATCATCAACATGTCCACATCAACATCACCATTATCCTTACTATCACCATCGTCATCATGATCATCATTACCACCACCATCATCATCATCATCAGCATCATCACCACCACCACCACCATTATCATCATCATCCTCAGCATCATCACCATCATCATCATCACCATCACCACCACCACCATCACCATCATCATCATCACCATCACCATCATCGCCATCATCGTCAGCATCATCACCACCATCACCATCATCATCATCATCACCACCACCACCACCACCATCATCATCATCACAATCACCACCACCATCATCATGATCATCACCAGCAGCCACATCATCATCATAATCGCCACCAGCCCCATCATCACCATCATCGGCAGCATCATCCATCACCATCACTATCACCATCATCAACAACCTCACCATCACCACCACCACCACCACCACCATCATCATCATCTGGAATTCTATTCAGAATCAGTGCTGCTAATTTTCATACCAAATATCCCTCTATGTCATGTTTTCTTCTATTCTTCAATTCTTTGGTGAAGTCTCACAAAATTCCAACTCTCTTTTAGTCCCCCAGAGCTCCTGTTTCTTTAAGTGCCTTACAAATATGAATGTTAAAATGGTTAGCACCCTTTATGTCTTCTAATTTCTAAAAATCCAATTTCTTCTATATTTTTATTCATATGTTTAAACAGTCTTGATTACCTGCATATTAAACACTTAAAGTTGCTATAATTATGAAAAGCCAGACTATCAATAGACTCCCATACTGTATCATGGAGTGTGGCAAATCCCTCTGTCTCTATATGGAGATCTTTTAGGTTCACAGCTGAGTTTGAGAAATTTTTTCTTTATAAGTGGACATTAAAACTTATCCAGGCTTTCTTCAACAAGAGTGGGTTGTGGCCTACGTACCATGGTAAGACTACACTTGAATAATTAGATGACTGCTATCCTGATTCCATGGTAAAAGTAAAGATTTGTTACCACTGGCAATGTAACTATTCTGACATTATTTTATAAATATTATATTTATGTGCATGTCTCACAAACAGCTTACACATTTTATTATTGTAAATGTTGACTCAATCTGTTTTAATATAAAATTGGAAAATTTCAAAGTTACAAACATATGGATTAAGCTGTGTTCTAACTGAGCCAAAAATGTTTATCCTACTTCTTGAAATGGAACAAAATTATTTTCAGTCAGGATCCCACTCAGGAGCACAAGCTGACTTCACTGTTGTTCAGCAGAGCATTTATTCATATATGTTGCTTCTGAAAAGCACAGAATTAAACCCAATTAATCCTAAATAATGTCAAAATCTTGAGTGCCTAACATTCATCTCAAATATAAATGTGTTTCCGAATGATGTGCTAGAAAGAATCCTTCAGAGGACGAAGTGAAATGTTGGATCATTTGTGTTATCTTTGCTTAGTCTTGTGTCTATAACTTCAGATCAGAACAAGTTATCTAGTGCTCTAAGAGGTCTAACCTGAAACACACAACGCTTACATCTCCCTCCTAATCTCTCTCCACCTTAAAAAAATTCGTGAGCAATAGGGTTGCCTGTCCTTCTAGAAACTGTAGACTGCAGAAAGCAGACATAGGAGGAGCGCAGAGAGTGCTGGCGTGCCCTCTGCCAGTCACTGTGTCTGCTGGTGCAGTTTGCCTTCATGTGCAGCTTTGCTGAGCCCGGTATTATCCTTGATAGTGTGACAGTTTTGAAAAAGTTTGCCTAATAGTCAATTAAAATTCCAACTGTAAGAACTCATTGATTTGACGAGCCTACATTATACCACTGAGCTTGTTCTCTGACTTAGTGCGGTGTCTTGCTGACTGACAATCGTTAATTCTGTGTATTATTAAATTCCCTCTGGCTAGAGACTCAGTCTTCTAATTTGGAGGAGCCTAACTAGCCCACAGAATCGAGCACTTGGATTTTCTTGGATGATATTGTACAGGAGCACATAATTATGATGTGGATAACACGAAAGCTTTCTAGAAAGGGAGTAAAACCATTTCCCTTTGAGCACTTGACAGTTCCGTGGAGAAAATGATCCTGTGCTCATTTCTCCTGCTTCATTCAGATTTTCCTTTGTGTTCCAGGAACCACATGGTACTTGGTTTGTTTTATTGTAATTTCAGGAAGTCAGCTTCTATCTTGTGGTTTTCTATTCCTTTAAAGGAAGTCAAGCATATGCAAATGCATTTAAAATACCATTTGCTTGTGACCCTGAAATGGTTCAAGGCAATAAATACCGTATTGATTTTTCCAGCATTTCAGCTGCATAAATGCTATGGCCCAATGCAGAAAAAGATATTAGCACAAGAGTGCTCCCATTACTGCTGATACCTCTACTATTTGGACTATAAATGGCAGAGTAATTATATCTATTATCAGAGGATAAGGGTGGGGCCTTTCAGCCCCTTCTACTCTTCTTCCATAGTAACATGGCCACTTACAGCTTGTTCTGAATAAAGGAAGCCCAGTCCACACTAGAAAAAAAATGATGACAAAAGAAAAATCACACCACTGTTTCTTCCTGATACAAAATATCAGCTGTAGGCAGCCTCACAGATCACATGCAGAAATCATTTCTTTAAACAGCAGCATGGGTGAGTGAAGTAATAATTATTCTTAAGGTGTTGAAACTCTTTCCATGAGCTATCTCAAGCTTATTGCAATGTTTTTTCTAAGCTCCTGACAGTGAGTTTTTCCCTGACTCTAACTCTTGTCGATCCTCCAATGCGTTTCCTCTGGTCCTCTGGTCTTCATTAGTGGTGCTTGTTTAATCTGTGTAACCCTTTCAGACACTCTGCTCGTGTGTCCATGGAATGTGCCGACTTTCTCAGTATCAAGTGTAAATATTGTTGTGACTCTGAAGCTTTCCTTAATCCTCCAAGGCAAAACTTCAAGGTGGACACATCTTTTCAACAGACACTTTGCTCCTTGGAGTGTTTGTATATCATCCTCAGGGCCAAGTAATTCATTAGATGTTAGTATTCTTTCAGGCCAAAGACTGTTATTTATCTTGTATGCTTCTCTAAATAATGAACAAGCAAGATCATTTTGAGAAAGATATGAGAGCCAAAGGCTCTGTGTAAGAGTCAGAGAGGAGAAACGGTCATATCTGGCAAGCCCCAGACCAAGTGAAGGTGATCAAGGGCTGCAAGGTTTACTCATTGCCTTCTCTGACTACTTTTCACATGAGACTCGACATACATGGGTGAAGATGGCTCTTACCTTGTTTATATTCTGCAGAATAAGAAAATAGGCAGGTCTGGATCAAGGCAGGTTTTATGATACAGGATGAATTCTATATACAGGGCACATGATATGACTCGAGTTCAATCTCAGAGGAGAACTCAGCTGAGTGGCTGAGTACCAAGTAGATTCCTTATGGGGGAGGCTGAATCTTATTGCTAAAAGGAAGGACATGTATGTACTAGGAAGTCTCCCATTGTATCTGGACAAAGGGTTTGTCTTCCCTTAGGTCAATGAGCACAGTTTAAAGAATGAATGTGTGAACTAATTAATGAAAAATGATTGAATCAAAAGAATTGCAAGCACAAATGTTATAAAAAAGAAACTATGTCTTCTGGGTAGTTAAATGTATTTAATGAGTAGGTCATACTTCAATAGATAAGATTTCAAAATAACAGAATTGAATGCAATTTTTATTGTTATCCATTTCAGTGGAACTCACTTTTCTCACCCAGACACTTATTATAGGTGTACAGTGAAATCCCTCAAAATAAAATATTTAGTAGAACTAATTGTATTGTGTGAGTGTCCTAGTTTTAAACTATATTAACCCCATACCACTCCAGGCAGCTCATCTTTAACAGTTTGAATATCATCCTAACTAATTTCTCTAGAAATTTACTTTATGTTTCTCCTTAGACAATGTGAAATTTTGAGAGAAATACTGCACAAATCTGGGGATTTCTCAACAAAATATAATGAAGAGTTTTTCCAACCCAAAAATGAATCAAGGGTTATATAATTATAGTTAGGTTCTAATTATATAGTAATAGTTTTTACTTGAGCTTGAACAAGCCCACTCTACTATGACATTGTAGAAGTTTCTGTATTTTAACCACCAAGATAATCCTTAAGAAAATATCATGTTTATACTGTGTGGCCATCAGGAAGGTGCAGTAACTGATGGCAAGGACTTAATTCTATTCTTGAAATGGTTTTATTGTTACCAAAGAATCAACACATAAAATTCCTGTGATTTACAGTCCATATACACACTAGATAGATCTCTGTGACTTATGCCAATACAACAATGACATGGGGTGGCTTTGTGCATGCGCATGGGCATTGAGATAGGAACCTTTGCTATGGGTATGTCCAAGTTGAAGTAGAAATAAATCTGAGCCTGATGTGCCATTGTTCTTCATCATTTATTGACAAAGGTGACATTAACAGCAATCTGGATCTCTTTTTCCAACTTCCACAAATGAAACCCCAAGTGGAAAAGCTTTATGTGAATCCAGTCAGCTGCTGGAGTGATGCTTAAACTGAGAACACAGCAGGGACTTTGTGGCACTGAGCACTCTGCGGAGAAGAGCAACTGAAGATTGTTCATTTATATGCAAAAGTACATAAAATAGGCAAATACCTACATCTTTTGTCGGACAAAATGAATAAGAATCAGACAAGGACTTCCAATAGTAATGAACAGAAAATTCCTTAACAGAAATGCAATGTCCCATTACCTCCCAACATCTTCTTTCTCAATAATTACATCTTTCATTTAAAAAACTTAAGAAATTCTAAGCAAAATAATTTCCATTCTCCTTGCACTTCATTGATTTTCAAGGATGCTGTATTTGCTAATCAAGTATAAAAGCACTAGGTAGCTTGGGTTGTGTACTCAGTCTTTAAAAATATCTATATGAAGGCCCTTGCCATGTCACATGTGATTTTCACTTCTCTTTTATATATTGTAACATGTTTTTTTTGCTAACATAATACAAAATTAACACACAAACATCAGTTGCCTTTCTATATATCACCAACAACCATAATGAGAAAGAAACTAGAGTTATAGTACCATTCAGGAGAGTCTCCAAAACCATACAATATCTTAGAATAAATCTAACTAAAACAGTGAAATTCCTGTATAATAAAATTTTAATGCATAGAAGAAAGAAATTGAAGAAGATACCAGAAAATGAAAAGATCTCCCCTGCTCACAGAATAGTACGATTAATCTTGTGAAAATGGCTATTTTACTAAAAGCAGCCTAATTCAATGCAATCCTCATTAAAATACCAACACAACTATTTATAGAATTTGCAAAAAACTATCAAATACCCTGTGACAGCCCAAACAATTCTGACCAATAGTAAAAGAGCCTGAGCATTGCCATCTCTGAGTTCACATTATACTAGAGAACTCAGGTAATAACACTAGCCTGATACTGGCAGAAAAAACAGACACACTGGTCAATTACATCGAGCAGAAACCAGACATAAGTTGATCCAATTAAAACTCTGAGAAAGGGACTGAAAATATACATTGGGAAAAACATAGTGTGTTCAATAATCCATCCAAACAGGACAGTTCAATGTGGAGGAATGGAGTTAGTATGAACAAGTTCAAGCAGACAAAACTCCAGCACCAGCTGTGGAAATGGGCAACATGCCCCAATTTTAGTCAAAGAATTATTAGCAGAAGATTACTGCTGGGTGAGGAAGAGCTGATCTTAAAGGGAGGGACTGTACATCGGCTGATTAGACCCTGTGGGTGAACTTGCACGGAGGAATTCTGGGGCCACTAACTTGACATCACTGGCCTTAATACAAATGATAGAATGCAGGAACCTTGGGGAAGGGGCGGTACAGGAGAGTGCCAGTGGGAAGGGGGTAAAGTGATGATTGTGCTTGATTGAGTTCTTCTGTTTGAAATACACAAAAAAATTCAATTAAAAATTTAACAAAATTAGATCCTTATCTCTCACCATGTGCAAAACTCACCTCCAAATGGATTAAGAACCTTAACATATGATCTGGTACCTTGACTCTGACAGAGGAGAAAGTAAGGAAATCATTGGAACTTTTAAGCATAAGAAAGGAATAAATGACAACATAGATATTGAAAGTAAAAATCTACCAATGGGACCTCATGAAAATAAAGAGCTTCTGTACAGCAAAGGACAGCATCATTCAGGTGAAGACGCAGCCTACAGAATGGGAGAATAATCTTCACCAGAGGTGCCTCTAACAAAGGGTGAGTAACTCAAATCTACAAAGAACTCAAAAAGCTAAACATTAACAACACCCCCCCCCAAAAAAAAAACAATCAAATTAAAAACCGGGGCAAGGAAATAAGCAGAGAATTCTCAGAAGATGAAATGCAAGTGGTTAGGGATATTTTAGCTCTTCAAACACTGACCCATTATTGAGATGCAAATTAAAAGTGTTTGAGAGCTCATCTTTTGAATCAGAATGACAGATTCAAAAAGTGAACGAAATCAAACTTGGGGGAAAATGTGACGAAAGAGGAACATGTACACTGCTGGTGGGAGGGCGAGCGGGGTACCGCTGCCAAAACCAACGTGGCGGGTCCTCAGAGAGATAGGGCTGGATCCACCACATGATGGGGGAGGCCCACAGGACCCTACACCCACCACAGAGATGTCTGTCCGTTACCGCATGATCGGGGAGGCCCACAGGACCCTACATCCCACTACAGACATGCCTGCTCATCCATCTTCATTGCTGTTCTGTTCACAACAACTAGTGAGTAGAAACAACCTAGATGTCCATCAACAGAAGTCAGGAAAATGCTAAGGAGCACTACAGAGGGGCTCCCTGGAAGGGAGACAGAACGCAGTCTGTAAAGGTGACGGGAGGGCAGTGTGTGGGAAGGGTTAGAGGAGGAGAGCAGTGGGCCAGAGCAGAGGAAGGCACACCCACCGGAGGGAGAGTAACAGCACAGGCTTTGGAAAAGTCACATGGACGTACCCACATCTGCGGCTCCCTAGTGTAGATACATTTACAGTGTGAATGAGTTTCAACAGAGCTTCATATCATTCAGCAAGAGCTGTAGAGAACGCTCCAAGTGTTTACACTGAGTATTTATTAGTGAATATTTTCACTGAGTGTGCACACAAACATACACACGTGCCCACACACACGCACATGTTCACAGAGCCTAACAAACCCTCACTCGTGAGATAAAATGAAGGAAGAAGGTTATTGACCTTTTCCTCCGGATACTTTTAGGAAGAACAATCCAGGCTCAGCTTGCACAGTACCAAGGTTTGGGCTCAGGAGAGGCCAGTAGCTCTGTGATCAAAAGGAAGCACATAGCTAGGCAGACATGTGGTGGAACAGGACACATGGCTGGACAGAAGTGTGACAGAACGGGACAGGGTGTCAAGTCCAGCAGGTTAAGACACTGGAGAGACAGGAATGGCAGTGTTCGCTGTTTCAGTCCATTGACGAACAGCTACTGCTCCGTTTCAATTTTGCTTTTATGGTATGTTTTCCTCCTCAGTTATATTTATGCAACTTCTTTTTCTAATAGCATGTGAGGTTTTGTGTGTGTGTGTGTGTGTGTGTGTGTGTGTGTGTGTGTGTGTGTGTGACTGTGTGTATGTGTAAGAGACAATGATCATGCGGAGGTCACAGCACAATTTGTGGGAGTCAGCTTTTTCTTTGTGCAGTGTGGGTACCAGGGATAAGACTCAGGGCTTCAGGCTTAGAGGCAAGCACCTCTGCCCACTGCGTTATCTCACCAGCCCAGGAAACCATTCCTTTACTCACTGTTCAGTCCCCAGTATTAGAATGAACTAAACATCATGCATTCACTTGCAGGAAAATATATGATTATCTGAAAAATACAAATTTTCATTATTAATATAACAAGAGATACCAAATTATGTTAAAATTGATACTAAAGAATCATGATATAGGGAGCCAGAGGGGAGACATAGACCAGGAGGAGTGAGCGGCTAAAACGTAGCACACATGATGTCTCCTAGCCGTGAGGAATGGGCTCATTTTCTCTGTCACTTAAATAATTAAAAGGCAGGAAAGAATTATTACCAGAAATCTTGGGGAGTCCCAACAGAGCTATCAGATGATAAGCAGTGTACCATTTTGGAAAGAATTTAAGAATGTGCTCAAACAGAACCTGGAGGACCATTTACTAGAGTTTAAAGGGAAGATCCCAGGACAGACAAGCTGTCAATCTCAAGGCTGTCAGACAGGAAGGGATGAGGGAAATGGAGAAGAGAAAGGCCAGGCTGCTCGAGATAGAGATAAGGCAACCTGGAGGTCAGCCACCTTGGGCAGGTAGCCGCTAGGCCCACAGGGGAGCTTTACAAAGAGAATAGCGAGCCAGAAGACTGCGGGAGTTTAAAGTTATTCTTAGGCTCTGACAGGAAACCAAAATAAAGAGACAAATGGGAAGGAAAAGGAAGAGTTAAAACTTTCTGAGGAAAGCTGCACAGACCAGGGAAACGTCCTGCAGGTCACGGGGATCCCACGCCTAGGTGGAAATGTGAAAGGAAAAGCACATCACCTTATAGTGAGCCCACTTCCTTGGGTTCCCCTAACGAGGGTCCTGATCTACTGCTCCATCAGACTACCCCCTAGAAAAGCAAAGAAGCCACATCTCCGCCTAGAGGAACAATCCATTCTCACACACAAGCAGGTTCATAATTCTGACACACAAGCCTGGTGTGTGTAGCAAGCTCCTAATTCCAGCACTTGGGAGCCTGAAGCAAGAGAGTTGTCTTGTGTTTGAGGCCAGCATGGTTATATAAACTATGGGCCATCCTGGATCAGACTTAATAAATCAAAGTATACCAACAGTGACAGGATGTCTTATTATAATCTTCTTACCCTCCTATATGAAGGCAGAAAGATGGAAAGATTATGTACCCATTGCTGAAAAATGACTTGCAAGTTTCCCTTTATCTTGTGTGTGCTCGAGCCAACCATTAAAAGTTGTGTTTCTTCTTAAATGATAATTGTAAGTCATAAAATTGCAATAATTTAAAATTGTTTTGATAATTTGTTTTATTCAATTGATAATATAGGAAAGGAATATTCACTGATACACTAAAGTTACTAGACAATGCTTGCTTCTCCAAACACTACACTGACATTTATTAGGTCCTGAAAAGAACACATTTCTTAACTGTTTTTAAATTATATTCAGTTAAATTTAAAAATCCTGAATACTTACATGAGTTGCTTTATCCTAACTTGAGGTACTGTTCCTCTAGGCATGGGATCAAGGAAGATCAAAATGTCATGACCAGATGAACTTCATATTAGAAGCTCCCCTACACCCAGGTCCAGCAAATGAGCTGGCAGAGAACGTTGTAGAACTGTGAGTAAGAAAATAAGTTTTGGGACTCTTAGAGACATTCTTTCACTGTAACAATGTGTTTATCCATTTGCCTAAAAGGAATTATGGGCTTGGGACCTGCATCTGCAGGCCCCACACTAGGCACCATAATCATCCTCCCCCAAGAGACTATTCCCAAGAACTTGTAACTGCTTAGCAGGGCTAACTTAGGGAATGTCCTCTTTACCCAACTTCAACCTCAGAAATCCCTCTTCCCTTTACTCTGTTATTGTGCAATTGTCATGGGATGCTTGGTGTTACTGTCACAAGATGATGAGCCATGGCTTGCTTTGTATCATTGCAAACCTGGAAAACCCATCCTGAGGCATTCTTTCACTTTAAAGGGCTGATTCACAACTCCCCCTGCACTGCAGTTCCTTCTCCCGACTTAAAGGGCTGTAGTCCAAGATAGCTTGAACAAAACTTTGGATATGAATCTGATCCTCTGTCTGGTGGGCTTTTCCAGGTGGCGTGGAAGCCCATCACAATGCCTCCCCTGTTCCTGCTCCTGTGAGTCTGCGTCGAGGTGTGGTTGAAATGATACTAGTTGCCATAAAGCAAAATAGGAGACATCTGACCCAGACAGAGGGAGGTGGAACTGCGTCCTCCATGACCTGAACTTGACAGCGGGAGGTGGAGTGCTCTACCCCATGCTACCTGCAGTGTGTCTCTTGCCAGCGGCTGTAGAACTGTGTGATTCTGAGTTTCACAGTGTGTCTTGCATTCACCGAGTCTCTGGTTCTTCTTTATTGGATCTGTTCTATACAGTTTCCTCCTTGATCGTGTGTTCAATGGGTCTTGAGGATTTGGGGGAGAGTTTGAGGGGGAGATTCATCCAGGTGAATGCCTTAAGTCTAGGAAGCAGTAAATGTTTACAATCTGACAGATTACTTGGGGCATTCAGTGAGCAACTGGGAGGAGAGCGTGGGCGGTGCTGTGCTCAGTGCTTCACCAGCATTGACAGATAAAAAGCACTTCGAATAACTGGGTGGCTCTTGTATCAGATTTTATTTTATTGTTAGGTTATACATATGCATGAATCTGTGTGGGTATAATCACGACTGCAATTGACAGTGGGGACCAGAAGAAGGCTTTGGACCCTTGGAGTTGGAGTTACAAGCAGTTGTGAATCTCTGGTAATAAGAACTGGGAAGTAAACTCAGGTCCTTTGCAGTAAGTGCTCTTTATTGCTAAGAAGACCTCTCCAGTCTTTAGCTGGTTGTTAAATCTTTGTTAAATATTATCTGACATTGAGGTGAGATTATTTGCACTAACTTTGAGGTCAAATTCAGCTGCTTGGTTTTCTTGGGATGTCCCTTTAGTTCCTTAATGTTTGGTTGTGGGTCACTTTTCTGTGAACAGCTGTGTGGTGCTTCTTGAAGAATGGGAGCATGCCTATTGTCTCTCAGGCAGGAGCAGGTGTGCTACTACTGCTTATTTGTGACATTTTTACTAGTCCTCAAATCACACACTTCTCACATTCCTAATCAACAACCTGATCTGTGGCCATTCTCTGTGTGTTGCTCTTAACTCCTTTTCAAATAAAAGAACATTTCTTCCTAATATTTTATTGTTCTCCAACAGTTGTCCCCGTGTCTGTACTTTGTACATATTGTTACAGTTCTGAATGCTGCTCCTCCAACATTGTAAACAGCTTTATTTGAAATGACAATCGATAATTTCGTGCATTTATTTAGTACAAAGTGATATTTTGAAGATGGAATCTTTACCTTGAATGTTTTATTTCTTTGTGGTAAGGGCATTAAACATTCTCTTTCACTTGGGGCTAGAGAGATGGCTCAGTGGTTATAAACACTTGCTGCTATCCAGAGGACCTAGATTTGATTCCCAACTCTGACATGGTGGATTACAGCCCTCCAAAACTCCAGTTCCAGGAGATCCTACACCCTCTTCTGGCATTTACTTGCACTGTATGCATGTGGGGCACTTATGTACATGCAGACCAAATACACATAAAATAAAAAATGATATATGAAAATAAAATAATTCTGTTTTATGTATACAGGAGTGTTCACCGTAGCCACCTTGCTGCAGGAGACAGAAGAAGTCAATCTCTCACCACTGTCTTTACCTCCATTATGAAACCTTCCGGCTTCCACTCCCACCACCCGCCTCTCTCATGAGTCAGTTTTCTGTCAGAGAAATGGAAATCATGACACACCTGCTTACAACGATGGTTTTTCAACTGGAGAAAGATGAGCGACATTAGTGATGAAGACCTACAGACAAGGAAGACGCAGGTGCTGCTGGTGCTGCTGTAGGTCGGCACAGCCATCTTGGGAAACATTATGAAGGGCAATCCAAGAGCTAAAATTAAAATCACCATGTGTTCTAGTAATCCCACTTCTGGCTGTGTGGCGCTCACCTGACAGCTGCTTTCCCTCCAGGGCTGTACATGACTGCCCTGTCTTAAGAATTCTTTCTAGGCATTTGGCCCCACCCCTGTAGGTCCAGAAGGACTAAGCTAACATGGTCTCCAGTTAGGGAAACCAGAGTTTATTTGGGCTTTCAAAGCAATTACTGGGGAGAGGGGTGGAATCCTCCTCATGAGGCCGGGCTATAGAATTTTAGATTTTCACATGAAAAGCCAACCTTCCTGAACTCTGCCAACAAGAAAACCTCATGCTACAGCCCTCTTCTGCTCATTAAGTTTAGAGTAAAGGTCAGTTGCCAGAGAGTCCCTTACCTACAGTCCTATGTGCCACGGTGCCCTTCTGACTTGCACCATCTTTTCCAGCACTTATTTTATCTTCTCAGCATGAACCATTTCCTGAAATTGGCCCTTTATTTCTTAATATGCTTATATGTCTTTTCTGTGTTTTTCTTTAACAAAAATCTGATTTTCTTTGTGAAAAAGATCATTCTGCCTCATTTGTTGCTTTTATCTCAGACATTAGAAGAAGCGTTGGTGGGTATGTGGTTGCTAGTGGGTCTGTTATCATTCATTAAATGTGTATCCTTTCATTTGTGAGCATGGGGAGAACTATATAACTTCCATATGGCCTTCTCTAAATGTACACTATTAGCATAATTAACACAAATCTCATTTTTACTGAAGAACTGAAGGTTTAGAATAGTTAGGGAATGGCCAATGTCTCTAAATACCAAATGTGTGCACTACAGCCAAGATGATGTGGCTGTGCATCTCTCCCATTTCTTATCTACAAAGCAATACCTCCATGGACCATGCACCTCGAAGGGACAAAAGAGAGACTGTGTTTTCACACATTTGCAGAAATTTAGGCCTTATGTTAGTTATAATGTTATGACAAATCCACCTGTTTATCTCTTTTGTACATATGCATATACGAGTATATGTCATCTTTCTGTGTGTGTGCAAAATCCCAATTATTAATTATAGAAACTCTTTCAAGAGACTTGGAGGTAGGCAAAGGCATGAAGCAGTTGTATTATTTTAATATTTGTAGTTGAGAACGTGTTTCATATTTTGAAGTTGAATTCCCTTCATTAATTATTCCTTGTCATGTTGCTGTGGTTACAATTACTCATGGTAAGCAAAGCTGTCTGAGGTTGCAAGCAGAGCATGGAAAATATTGGGTCAGGTATCCACTGAGTTATGTGGACTAGAAATCTAGTCATCTTCCAATTTAAAGCTTTCTGAATTCTCTTAAAGTGGTTTTATTAGCAATGTAACGCATAAGGAAAACACATATTTGGATAATTTCCTTATTAAACAAATTCACTCCAAAATGGTGCCACCTTTTTTTTTCTATACTAAAATATGAGCCTGTTGTAAATAATCTCATTTAGTCACAAAGTCACATACTTTGTGTTTTACATGCATTTAAAATGGACTTCAATTACTGTGTTCCCCCTTAGTAAGTATTCAGAAAACAGATCATAAACAACAAAGACATCACATAATTCCACCCAAAGAAACCAGGAAATGCAATGCTGACAAAGGATACCTGCTCAGAAAACAAGTGTGTTTTATTGTTACTGCTGCTTCTTTTTATCCCTCAAGGATGTGGGCTATAAAGAGTTCTAATATCCCTGATGTTGACTCAGAAATTCTGCATGTATGCCCAGAGGGAATGAAATTAGAGAAAAACAACCAGATGACCTTACTTATCTTTTATTGTATAGAGAAAATTTGCTTTTACGATTTCTCTCAAGTTGCTTTTAAAGTGCCATAAGACATGGAAGCATAACTACTAATCACACTGCAGTGACAGTACTACGTTCTTATCTGTGCACATATTAATAGCATCACATTATTAATACGATACTACATTCAATGTAATCGATTTATTATTACTGTTACTATTATTTGTCATGTTGCCATTCAAACCCAGGGCCTGTGCACACCAGGGAAACACTATCACTGAGTCACACCCTTAGCTCATTGTCATTTTCATTTCTGTCTAGAATGTGCTCATTTTTGAATCACGACCCATCTCTCATTTAATGATAAAAATACTAGTACCACCTACTTCAAGTTTATTTTAATAATGACAACATTCTGAGAACTATATTATACACAATTTGTTTCTCAGTAGGAACTCGTAATAGGTACATTCTATAAGGATTGGAAAATGTGCCTCAGAAAATTATGGCTATCAGGAAAAATAATTTCCAAAATCATAAAAGCTGAATCAGGGTTCTCAGAGGTTTTTGAAATGAAAATCATGTTACCCGGCTGGCTGATTATTCAGCCATGTACAAGAACAACCCCACATCTCACTCCATGTCTAGGACATGTGTGTCGAATGGAACATCTGTTGGAGGTGAACATGAAAGCTGACTTCTCTGGTCTTCTTTCTGGCACTGCACTTGATTGCTTCTTTTGTTTTGTTTATTTACCCCGCCTTAGTTTCATTCAGAACATCTCAATCGGTCTTAATCATCACACATATTTCCCAACCAGCCTTCTCCATAGTGCCTCACCTGGAATTCATAAGCACTTCATCTGTACTATTCTATTATGTCAAGTTAGTGTCCCCATGTGACCTCAGTGCAGGTTTGTGGGTGGCTCTCCATCTCCAGCATGGCCGTTGTGCTCCAGCCATCCCAGAAAATGGAGGGTGTGTGAATGGTCCTCAGGCGGCCCAGAGTATGACAGGAAGAATTTCCGGAGAGACTACATCAGTGGATAGCTCACTTTTGAAACTGAGGCGGGGGGTTATATAGGGAGGTCTTTCTGGCTGTTACAAAATGTGGGGAAGTTAAAAGTGGGGCCTTTTGGTAAAGGCGGGAAGATTGTAAGGCTGATGTGGAAATTAAGAACAAGGAAATGAAACCCAAAAACCTGTTTTGGGTCTGGGGTGATCTTTGTGGGGGGAACTGCTGAGGAACAAAGATGTCATATCTGCATTGGCTCCCTGGGATCTAAGTTATAGCTTCAGTCAGAGCAGGCCAGAACACCTGCTTTCCCTTCAGGTTTCCGGGGTCACGCTGCTTGCTCAATGCCTTTATGCAATAGGCCCAGGTTCCACACAGGTTCATCCACTGAGAAGTAGTCAGCCTACCCAGAGTCTCTTGCTTTAGGATTGGTTGTCTCTTAGAAATTTTCTTACTCAACATCTATCCAACTGGCTTATATGAACTCTTAGCAAAAATATGCTCACTGAACAAATCAGACATTTTCTCTAATTTAAAACTCATAACAAGAGTGTTCGATAAAGTGATGGATAGGCTGAGAACTGTGGTGTAATTTGGATCATCATGGTAGGAGCCATCAACTGTACTTAATTCTTCATATTCATTGATGCATCCTTATGTACATGGCCAATTCCTTGGACCAGGTGCTCACAGCAACTTTGAAATGTTTGAAGAAAGCCTTATGTTTTTTTCAACATAAATTATGGTTGCTTGGAGACGTGCTTAGCCAGCTTATTTAGGGGTACAATCTATGAATGAGGTCTTAAAATCTTAATGATTACAAACTTGATGAATTTATCTGTAAACAGAATTGAAGAGCTATACTATCAGTCTCTGTCAGTCAGATTAACCAGACACCCAGAACAATCCAAACATGGAAAGAATCTTGATGAGGGACTAGAAAGTAGGGTATGTCTTAGAAACATTTTCTCATGGCTCCACAGTTGTCTTTTCTGAGCATCTTACCAGTGAGGCTCTAGCTGCTCTTTTCAATGATGTCTGTGAGTTTAACCCCCACTGAAAGACAGGTCTACTCTTCACTAGGGAGCTGAAAGCAGCATGTTTGCAGACCACAGAGAAGGTCAGGTCATCAGCAGTCAGGAGATACATACATTCACTGGAACCTGTCCAAGTCACCCAGAGATAGATATTTCAATAGTGACACACTCTTCTGTGTGAGGGTCATGCGTAGACTCACCTGAAAGCCTGGTGACTTCTAACAGCAGCTATAAAAATGGGACAGGGAAATGTGTTAGCTGGTGAACTTTCACAGTAGAACCCACTGAAGAAACTCCACGGCGTTCTGGTTTGAAGAGTTCCTAGAAACAATGTCAGCTTTGCAATCAGAAGCTCTTTGAGAGTAACTCTGATCTCCAACTTGTAAAGTCTCAATAACCGCAGCACTAGTGTGGTAAAATGCACAAAGTTAAATTAAAGCTGTTACTCAGCTTCCAGCCTGGGGGCGTACATAGACAGATTTACAATGCTCAAATGAAAAATATTTGTTTAATAAGAAGCCATATCTACTTAAAAGTTGAAAAGAAATATATTCTATCATGTAGAAGAGATACATGTTAATGTTTCAAAGTGTTGTCTTTTGTACTAGTCCTATGAAGCAGGTTTTTTATAATAGAATGTATACGTTTTTGAATTCTTAACTGGGAACATCTTGAAAGAGAGTCTGCTTAATTTGTATTCAAGAATAAAAATGTATTAATATCAAGAGACAGAAAGATTGGCTGCTGAGTTTTCTGTTAACTTTACCCTTAAGAACGTAAGTGGAGACTTTTCTTTACTTAGCCATCTGGACACTTGCTATGTTTTGAATAAAAGAGAAAAATAACAAATTTAAGATTTATAACACACATAAATCCTGGGCCTCTACTGAAAAAGAAAACATAGATAGAAGAATAAATGCATTAAAATTCTCCAAAAATCTTTATTGCATCAAAAATAGCCACTAATTATAATAATTATCTGTGACTGGAACTCCTGAAACATCTGCAGAGGAACAAGTCCCTACACTGAAATACATTTTATATTTCTACCACTAAATATAGCTATTGTTAATGAATTAGTTGGAAGTCATTAGGAAAGTAAATTTTAGAAAATCAGTTGTGGCATATGACAGAGACAAGATTGAAGGATTAATCAGATAAATTTTGCCCAAATATTATGATCTTCAGCATTATATATGAATTAGTGTAAAAATGTGGGAACGCCATAGAGAATTGACTTCAATCATGCTTCCTTATTTAGCTATAATAGATATTAATTCCATTAGCTAATTAAAATATACAATGTTATCTCAATAAATTCTCATTCTGTGCAAACAAAGATCATTAATTCCTTTGATGAACATTCTGTCAGAGGCACAGGTATGAGATGTGTCAGAAATGTAGGCAGGTTTTTATCACAGTGGCCCATTCCAACCCTTCCTGCACTGGAATTAACCATAGAGCAACGCGGCATGGAGATGGTACCAGCGCCTCGGTTCCCTGAGTGATGAACCAGGTGATCCAGGAGATGTGAGATAAATAGACCCTTCCTCCCCAAGTTGGTATTACTAGGAGTATTTCATCAGAGCAACCTAAGACAAAACACAACACTCGCCTTTGAGGTGATCAAATCATTGATGTGTTCCGTGGAGGCGGGGCATAACCAGAGAAAGGAAGGCCTCAAGGAGCACACCCAGGAGGCGTGACCTCCCCAGCTCCTCCCTTTACTCTCTGCCTCCGGTTCACCGTGAAGGAAGCTACTCTGCTTATCCACAGTCCCAACTATTGAGTCCTTCCCTGACAGAGACCTGGAACCGGTGCAGTCACGTGACCACTGAGGACCAGTGACCTTTGCTAAGAGGAGGAGGGGAAACATAGCTTCCTTCCGTTTGAGCTGTTTCCCTAGATATTTTGTCATGCTGATGAGCAGAGACTAACACGGGCTCTGATGGATATTTTTCTTAATTGAGTACTTTTTATGCACTGGGAATCATAATCGCTTAGAAGCCATCCTGACAGTAGCTAGCTCATCAGGCTGAGTGGGAAAGGCTCCCGGCCAACATCATCACCTCCCGCACATCGTTTATGAACTTACCAGTCTGCGTGGTTCCTAAGAATGAGGACTTTACGTATGCAGATACGTGTTGCTCTTGTCATAACTGGAAAGCAAAGCAAAGCAGGAGCAGACAGTACTGGCGGTGTGGCCGACAACAGGGGAACATCCAAGAAGACTGTTGCATTGTATTTTCTGATTCTCCGACCAAGAACAGTGACAATGGGGATGTACAAGGGACAGGGCCTGACTCAGCTCTGGTCAGTTCTCAGCCTGTCACAGCAGGGGAGTCGCAACAGCTGGAGCTGGAGGCAGCTGGTCAGCCAGTTGCATGTGTATAAAGAAGTGAAAAGCAAACCATGAATGCTAACCCCCCACATTCATCCCAGAGCTCTGACCAGGGAAGAGCCCGTCACATTCAAGACCACTGTCCACACCTGAGCCCAATTAAGAAAACCCCTTACAGGCATGCACAGAGATCCAAAATCCAGGCGGTTCTAGATTTACCAAGTTGATAATGACCCTAGCCAATGTGAAGACTCGGGAAAACTGACCTGCGTGTGCGTGTGCGTGTGTGTGTGTGTGAGAGAGAGAGAGAGAGAGAGAGAGAGAGAGAGAAGCAAAGGACACCTGAAGGCATTCCTTCCTCGGGATCTTGGAATGGCAATGGCAAAGTGGGCAGTCTCAGAAAGGGAGGGTCCCAGTACAGGGGTCTGAAATACAATGAGACAGGGCTGGGTGGGGTGGTCAGGGTGATGAAGACACACTGCGTATGAGGACAAGTTGTGCAGTCCACCAGAGATGGGGCTGGTCACAAGAGAACCAGAGACATGGCAAGCTCTGAGGTGAAGACTGCCACCCAGTGACTTGTTTTAATAAACTCACAGAGACAGCACAAAAATGGAAAGGAGCCCAGCAGGACGTTAGAGCTAGGTAAAGTAGATAATGTCTCAGTTGTGGGTGGGAAAAGTGGCTGAGGGGAATGACAGCATCTGTGGCTACATTGGGAGAGAGAAAGCTGTGTGCACGAAGACTCTTAGATCGGGCTCATGGATTCTTTCACAGGAGTGGAAGCAAGGAAAGGGTCCATGCAGAGAAAATGTTTTTCTTTTAACCAACACATTTAAACACAACAGTAAAATGAATAAAATTACGTAGCACACTGCCTTGCCCTCCTGAGTCCTGTGGGGACAAATAGTCAAAGTTTCTGAATCAATAACCACTGATTGTACTGTTGCTGAGAAACAATGTATAAAAAACATTTTTCACTGCAATTTCTATGTAATCGGTTCTTCCTGTCCCATCAAGTGTGACAGTGTATTATTATGTATCGACAGAAAACATCAATATGGACGATGTTAGACAAGGGGAGGAAGGCTTTTTGGTGTGCAGGTTTTGTCTTCATAACAGTAGTATCGATCTGTGTTTCGGCTAACCTGGCTAAGCAACTCACAGTTAATTTGCCAATATCTACTTTAGTATAAGCAGTAACACGGTGTATGTCAGCTAAGATCTGAATATATAGATAAAAGTTTTTGTCATTTGTGAATTAATACTCTGATTTGTCCTTCTTTATTTAGAGCTCTGCAAATGTTAGTAAGTTGTGTTCTGTTCAGACTTTCAATAGAGTTGGCTTGACAGCACCAGCCCTTGCTCTTCTCTTATCTGATGGATAAACTCTTCTGGTACTTTTATGGTCCATGAAATGCCATTTACTAGATTTTATACTTGTTTACTTAAATAAATAGCCTCTTATAGAACTCATAATTCCCCCATCTTTTCTTGGTTCCAAACATTACCATTCTTCCTTAAGTAACTTGGAGACTTTCTTCTTCCTCTTCAACTCAGACTAGCGTTAAATGGCAGGGATTGAAATTTGGAAATGGATATCAACCATCAGTTATTAAAACCAAGCTACTCAGAGGAGCTCAATCATGTTTCCTTGGTCAAGTGATTTTTCATCTAAGTCACTGTCAGTGGTACATACTGACAGAGACTTCCCTTGACCAACACTCATGAGGGTAGGCAAGACTTTGGGCTGCTCTCCATGTCCTGGTAGAACGCAGATGAGTGGACCACACTTCCCCTGCCGTCTATAGCTGATCCATCTCCATCTCTTGTTCATCCCCACCCAAGGCTCTAAGTTCTCATCAGAACTTTCCTTCAGTAAGCTTCTGATTAGTCTGTCAAGCAGAGATTGCCTTTCACCCTGATATGTCCTCTAGGAATTTTCTATCCTCACACTTCCTCCTCATACCATGTTTCTTAGTTGAATAACTTTACATTAGTCTTGTTGGAGTCAAGCACAATTTCTCTCCCACTCTGGAAACAGTACTGCAAGAGCCTCTGTACCCATTCAATAAAAGCTGTCGGCACCTTCTTAACAAGTGTAATTTTTTAACATTTCTTCACAGTGTGTCATGGGCATTTAAGACTGCAACATATATATTACCCCTAGCAAAGGAACCAGCACCAAATTTCTACCAACTGCTTTATCAGTGCCTGTTACCTTGGCATGTGAGGCCACCTATGTGCTCTAGATATGACAGAGGGCATAACTATGAATCCCTATACAGTGTGTAATGATATGGCGTATGGAGTCTGGGATTTATTCTAATTCAAAGTGAATTGGTTGGAAACCACCACAACGCATTAGTTGCCATGCATGGGACTATATCCTGAAATTATCCTTACAGGTCCACCTGGTCAGCCCCTTTCTGTGGATACAGCCTCTGATGAAATCCTCGGAATCCCCAGGTCAACGCACAGTAGGTTTATCTGCCGCCAGGTTAAGGCATATGGTTCCTTATAGTGCATTGGCTAAAGTACAAAGTCACCAGGGGTCCAGAAGCTAAAAGGACCATATGGAATTCCAACTTATCTGAGGTGCTTAGCTGGGGTTGTACAGAGCAGACCGGTTTCCCAGTTCATATGCCTCAGTGTGACAAGCAGAAAATTAGATACCTGGAAGCTACCAGTGTTTTGGTTTTATGTTTTTATATACCCAGGGCCAAGATTGCTTTGTGACTGCCAAATTGATACTTTAATGTAAACAGCAGAGAAACACATTAGATTTTTACCACCTAGAAAATCTGGTTCAATCTTTGCTTAAAAATGTCTTCATTACTAGAGAGAGAGAAAAAAAATATCTCTCACCAGAATTACCATCCATCTATATTGCAGGGTTGAGACTTGAAAAAATGTTTGACAACACAACACAGCTAAACTCTAGAAACAACTCCTGGGCTTTGAAATGTTCCTCTCCTTCCTGGGAGCCTGTCAAGGCTAAGTGTGTGAATGTCTGAGGGGTGGAGACAGTTATTTGCTGCCTTGATGGTAACAAGTGAAAGTCAAGCTTGCATAACGATTGCACTTCCATCTTAGTGATTGCACTTCCATCTTTGTGACAGTGGAAATTTCCATGCCTTTCCACTAGACTTGGACCTCATATTTAACACAGGGTTGAAGGGAGAAGGTCATAAAACATCTATCCTGATAGATCAAAACCCTGCATGGGTCAGAACTAACTCTAGCAACCACCTTAAAGGAAGCATAACAAGACAAGGGGCTGTCAAGCTGAACATCTAAGAGGAACTACATTGCCCATTCTTTTGACTCAAGGTGGTTATTTAGGACTTAATGCAAGATTAGGGCAGATGAGGGAAATGATAAATGGACACAAAACAGCAGGGACCAGTGCTCCACAACCAGTGCTCCACAAAGAAAAATGATCTTAGGAAGGATACTCATCCACAATCGCCTGTTCTGGTTGGACTTAGGTTTTTCAGAATTGATCCTATTTATTCTTTCTATGGAGACATAACTGAGCATGGACACGTGACACCCTTTGTCAAGCAGAGAAGATGGAGGAAGGACCTAAGGTTCATCAGGTCCTGAAGGTGGGGGAAATCTGGGACGTAACTCTCAGATGAAGGGATTTGGATGCAGTCACTAGACAACAGAGAAAAACAAAGCAAGTTACCAGACTTGTCTCAACGCCAGTATTTGGGGCTGAAATAAATCAAGAAAGAGAAGGATCACTGTGCTGGACAGCTTCAGTTGAAAATTAACACATCTGTGTGGTGGGAGCCTCACTTGAGGAATCATATCTATTAGACTACCCTATGGTTATGTCTGTGCTCATTTTCTTGACTATTAGTAATGTGGGATGGCCCAGCCGAGTGTGGGCGATGGCAACCCTGGGCAGGTAGTCCTTTTCTGTAAAAGAAAGCATGAAGAGACAAGGCCAGGGGAGCAAGCCAGTAAGTGTTGTACCTCTATGGTCTGTGCTCCAGACTCCTGTCCCTAGTGCCTGCCTTGGCTTTCTGTAAAGATGGACTGTGAGCTGTAAGACAAATAGACTTTTTCTTCCCCAACGGATTTAGAAGCATTTTTATCAGAGCAATAGGAAGTAACTAATAGAGGTATTAATGTCAAATTAATAAACTATGCCTCTAAGGTAAACTGTCTTCTCTGACCATCAAAGAATTAAACTAAGGAAAACACCTCTCTTAACATTAAAATATAGTCTTTTGTAGAAAGTTAATAATGGAAATGTTCATGAGCTATCTAGGGGGTTTTTGGCTGAATTCCAGAAGATGGGGAAAATAGTCCAGTATTTTAAATCCTAAGATATTTTCTCTATGTTCTATAGAATTCAATTTTTCATCTTTTTTTTTTCAAGATTAAAGGTATGTGGAAGTATCCTTTTGAAATTTTTTATAGTGTGCTTCTTCTCCTAACCAAAGACATGTTTAAAGATTGCTTTGTCTCTCTCCCTTTCTTTTCATTTGTCTTTTTACATTTATTGACTTTCCACGTTATTTAGGGAGTCCCTAGCAGCTTCTCACATGGCCAGATCCCAGAGCATCTGTTTGTTTATTTTCCCATCTCCTTTGCTTCTCTGTGGGACAGGGACTTGCCGAACAGGGTCTGGATCTTGACTTGTTCGCAGAAGACTCCCAATGTTGACCACAGAACTTTATGTGTAGTCTCTTACCACATATTTATTATTTAGAACATGAAGAGATCACTCTCTTAATCTGGAGGACAGCTTTCCCTACACGAAATGTTTGGAAGTAGATTGTTGCAGTAATTAGATAACAAGGGAACATAGGAACTTGCATCATTACAACATTTAAATCACATTTCATGGTAACACACAATAATGACATCTGTGGGGTGCAACTTTCCATAGCCCATGTATTTGGGATTACATGTACTCCAGGTGTGACACTTTTCTGGAAATAAGACTGGTACAACTTTTCTCCTTCTGTGTTCATGGTCTCTAAAGCTTCTGCAGCAGGCTGGTCACACGTGACATGCCCTGCCTAAAAGCTCCCAGGAACAAGGATGAAGGAAGCCAGACTCTGACTTCCAGATACAGAGCTGCGTAACTGCAACTCCCCCACAGTCCATTTGTCAAAATAGTCACAATTCAACCTGTTTCAAGATGATAAAAATGATTCTAGAACAAGAGTCTAATATAAGAAATCTGTGAACATTTCCCTTTTGGGCTACTCTCTCTCTCTCTCTCTCTCTCTCTCTCTATATATATATATATATATATATTATAATCCTCAATCAATATATCTCTTATCTATCATCTATCTCCATATCATATATCAATCTGTCTCCTATCTATCTTCTATCTATCTAACATATCATCTAGAAATCAATCAATATATCTCACATCTATATTATCAGTAAATCTTTCTGCCCCTTTTCATATCTATCTATCTATCTATCTATCTATCTATCTATCTATCATCATTCACCTTACTATCATATACCTATCTACCATGTATGAATTTATGAATTTATCAATCTGTTGTTTATCCAACATGTATCTATCATCCAGCTATTTATCATCTATCTAGTATCTATCTATCTATCATTTACTATTTGTCAATCTAATCTTTCCATCATACATTTGTCATCTTTATATCATCTGTCTAAATACCATTAATATCTACTATGTATCTGTCTATCTATCTATCTATCTTTTTTCTCTCCATCATATATCTATTATTTACCTATCTATCTGTGAAAAATAGCTACATAATTTATATTTAACTTTTCTTATGTTAGATCTTTATCTATGGATTCCTGCATAGAAAAATCTCTTTTAGAAAAGTCACATGTCTGTTTACATTTCTTTACAATATTTACATAGATTTTTTTACTTTAATTTCTTTACTTGTTTCACATTTTCACTGTCCATATTATTATGATTTCTTGTGTTCTCTGTGGGTATTATATTTTATTTTTATACTGATTTATTTGAGGCAATGAGGACATTTTCTAATATCCTTGATGTGATCTACTATCTTTTGTCTATGACACCTCTAATTGTGCCTGCTTTGAAACCATTATTGCTCTTTAATATATCTAATTATAAACATAGCAAGCAAAATAATAGTTAATATTTCCATTTACTTAATTTGTTCTTACTCATTTAAAACATTTCTTTAAATTCAAAACTACATCTAAAAATATATTTACTTTGACACTAAAAGAGAACTGACTCTGCCAGCTCTCTCCCTCAGCAGCTTTCGGCCATGGTCTTGGGCAGGTCCTGAACAGGCAGCCACAGCTGCGTTAGTTCTGAGTGTGGTGGTTCCGAAGATGCTGCTTCATCATGGGCGTACTCAGGCTGCTGTCTCTCACCCTCTCACACACACTCCTCATGCTTGTGGGGCCCTGAGACCTGGGGGATGAAGCATGATACTGATGCTCCCTTTTTGCCCGATCATTTCACCCTTCGACCACTGGTGAGTTTCTGTACTAACCACTGTCCACAGCACGAAGAATCTTCTCTAAATAAGTCTGAGCATGGCATTGATCTAAGGTAGAGATACAAATGTAGAGGTCAGCTTGAGCCTTTGTCTGCTGAGCACATTAACAGCTGTAGGCTCACCCCTGGGGTTTGTGAGCTGGCCGGTTCTAGATACTAGGCTGGAATTTCAGCAGCACGTCTCTTCCCGCGGATCACTTTCAATCCAGTAAACCTTGATTGATTGTCGCTGTAGCTTCTGTCCACCACTGTGCCCCACTCATGTATCACTTTGCAGCTTGTAACTTGCTCCTTACCACGACTCACTGCGTCATAGGTAGGAAAGACTCCTGGTGACACTTGTCTCCAATCCATCTACACAGCACCTTCTTGTACTCTGAAATCCAGCCTGTTCTAGGCCCACTTTCATCCCAACACAAGGGAAGCAGAGGCAGGTGGACCTCTATGAATCTGAGACAAGCCTGGTCTGCATAGAAAATTCCTAGCCAGCCAAGGCTGTGTAGTGAGCAAATGCCTCAAAAATAAAATACATAAAGATAAATGCATAAATAATTAAATGCTAGTCAGCAGAGAGAAATCTTCCTAGTCAGTACTAATGGGTTTTACCCATATCATATGGGCTTCGCATGTGGTACCTTTATAAATAGTTCTTACCATCAAGCTCTAGGAGGCGGCCACAATCGATGGCAATACCCTAAATTTGGGGGTCTGTGGGACACCTGACTAACAACTCAGGAGAAAGTATTCCATGCCTGACACTGGGCTTTGTTTGGGAACAAGGGTTTCTGTCAGGAGTGTCAATCCCTGCGTAAGGTTAGTCCAATTACACTCATGTGTGTGTGTCTTACGAGGTATTGGGATGGGTTTAGGCCTTGGTGGTTTGTTCTCCACATCATGACCCCAGTGTGTCTATGGAAGCCATGTCCAGGTTCAGCATCCTGATTATGACCTCTCTGCTGTGTGGAGTCAGAATGTGGAGACCAGACCACCAGGCATGGTCACTAACACTGACAGAATAAGATATCTCTTTTTCCTTTGCAGCATGAACTTTGATTCACAACTTGAAGAGAATGTACTTAACTCAAAGTAATAAAAGTACTTCTTTCAAATTAGAATTCTAAGTATAAAATGAGAATGAGATCGAATAACATTTATTAAATTCAAGTGTAATCTGTGGGTGCTTAATATTATGCAAAAATGTCCTTATACCTAGTTGTCAGTATTTTAAAAAATATTTAATTATGAAAAATAAGGAAATTAATGTATCATTTTATTTTAGTTAACTAATTTGAATATGTTGAGCAGAGATAATTTTAATTAAAAATATGTTCACTACGCACAGTTCTAATTCAACTAACATACAAAATATGTTGTTGAGTTCAGCCTCATGTCATAGACCTGTGATCCCAGCCAGTTAGGATGTTAGAACTCTGGAATTGCCAGTTTAAGTCCTCCTTGGACTACATAGCAAGACTTAACTCAATATTTTAAAAATAAATTAATTAAATAGCCTGGAATGTAGCTCGGTGGCAGACTGTGACCCCAACTTGCACAAGATACTAGTAATAAACTAGTATTTATAAACTATCTCTCCCTCCTCACTCCCTCAAATACTAGAAACCATGGAGATTACATCCCTAAAACATTCTCTCCACTATTAGGGTGTTTATAAGCCACACGCCTGGTCTCCAGACAGGCTTCAATCAAAATACATGGCCTTCTCTCCTTTTCCATCGTCCTCATACTGGGTGACTGGCAAGAATTACAGCTTGTCTGTCTTGGAGTTTTTCTTTTAAACTCTAAAAAAATATGACCTCTATCTTAAAAATAATCAACAAACAAATTCACTTTCCTGGACTTCCAAACGTATTTGTCTGCCTGTTGTAGAGATAAACAGTTTTCCCTCTCTGCTGCAAGGGACAGGCTTTCAAATGTGATTGACAGCCAACTAACCAATGAGTTAAGGGGGGAATCTAGAGGGAACACATAGAAGGAGGAGAAGGAGAGGCGGGCACGGTGCCAGGCTCCATTCTTGTGCGTGTGTTCCAGAGGCCCAGGGGGACTATGATGAAAATGCAGTCTCCGCCATTCAACATCTCCATCTCTCTCTCCCTGGGGATGAATCCTTTGTAAGTAACCTGGAATAAATTAATTTCTTTAAAGAGCATTCTCTGTCTGCTCAATTGGTTCAAACCTGGGGGTGGGGTGGGGATGAATGCCGGCCCTCACCCTGAAAGAATTCATGATACAGTTGGCCTAGTTGGCAGGATTGACTGACAAAAGGAGAATGCTCCTGGGAAGTGGATTTATCGAGGCGCTGCTGATATGGGGACCAGCCAAGGGAAAAGTATGGGCAGAAGAAATTTGGATGTGTTGGATTATCCCCATAGGACTGGTGTGTATGGCGGCCATTGCAGGGTTGGGGCGGTTTATAGAGAAATATGTAATTAAGGTGAACTTGCCTAAGCAGATGAGATTGGTGCAACAAATACCAGTGGCGGTGGCGCACCCTGGTGGAGACTCCGGGGAGGAGGCCACGGTGCGTGGGTCCAGTTCAAGATGGCAGTCTCAGGCTGGGGTCTTAGCACAACGAGAGATTCAAAGTGTAAGAGACAAATTAGATCGAGAGAAAGACGTGAGGCTTGCTTCTTCAGTACTAGCCTCTGAGCTTGCTAGCAAATTGGGTAAAAGAGAAAAGGAGATGGAGCTTTTAGCCTGCTGTTTTTACAGCTAGGAAGATAAAAAGGGACGAAAAACCAGGTCAGGTTAATAGTGTAAGACCCATTCTGGGACCCTAAAACCTGGAACTCCTGGGAAGAAGCAAGCAACCCAGAAGGAACTGAAGGTACCCCTAAAGGATTCTCTGCCCTAGAGCTGCTGAAGCTAGGAAAGACTTTCTAACAAACCAGCCGGGAAGCCTTAGCTACCTGGCTTGTAAGGCTGTGGGACATGGGAGCAGATGAGATTATTTTCAATGCTGTGGAAGCAGGACAGCTGAGCAACATAACAGCTCACCCCTCCTTGAGATTTAGGTTGTGTAGCCTAAGGCAGTACAAAGGGAAGCAGTCTCTGATGGACTGGCTTGTACAAGCCATTAGAGAAACCTGATTATCACCAGTGGAGGTTCCCATGAATGTCAGGAACTGGAGAACAATAAAAGGGGGACAGGCAGTGCTGAGAGAACTGGGTATGAGGAAAGCCACATATGGTGCCCCTTTCACAGGACCAGATAGTACTATGTTCACTAGAGAGTTAATGGAGTACTTCATTGAATAAGGACCTCAACATTGGTATGGACGTTTAGTGTCCCTGCTACATCCCCTAGTGGGACAAGAGCTTTACAAGGCAGGAGAGGCTTTGACAGAGTTAAGCAACCTAGACCAGCATGTAAAGTATGTCTGTAGAAAAATAGAACAGCCTAAAAGATGTGTAAGGCAGGCAAAACAGGAGATCTCGGTCTGCTTTGGTTACTCGTAGGCAAATGTGGAGAGATCTGTGTTTAGCCCCAAGTTCCTAAAGAAAGGATTGAAAAAAGCCAAATTCTGTGGTAAAGTACCTCTGGGAGGCTTTGAGCCCTGAGAAACGGTTCACAAGACGTACCCAGAGGATGAAGATTGCCCCAGGGTGGACCCTAACACCCCCAGAGTAAACAGGGTGCATTTCTCCCCTGTGACTGGCTATTTGAGTGGTAGGGACAGTTTGCCTGGCCAGGGCCTCTCCCAACAGCCAGGTGTGGTCTAGGCAGAGACCACAGGTGTGGCTAGAGTCAGGAATCAGATCCAAGGTCTCCTTGGCCCTAGGAAACAACAGGTGAGACAGGGGCAAGAGAAGCCTTATTCCCACTTGGCCCCATGTAGGACCAAGCAGTTTGGGCCAGCACCAATGAGGTTGGCAAGGATAAAGGGATGCATGTGAGAAATCCAGGACACTAAATGGATTCCATGGCATTGTACCCAACATGGACCTGTTGAAAAATCAGCTGATGCAAATGAAAAGGGATTTTTCCTTGCTATGTTAGACCTTGTATGTGTATATAATGTTAACTTCTGAGTGTTTCACAGATATGAAACCCAGTTGAGAGACATCAAGATATGAAACCCAGTTGAGAGACATCCTGAAGGAACAAGAATGGAATGTAACTCGTACACGCTACGAGGGTGAAGTATAGCTGTGAAATTCTGGGAGCTCTAGGGGCCTTCACTTTTAGATGCCAAAGAGTAAAAAAATACTTTATATGATTGTTAACTAGTAATTCCAGTACCAGGTGTGGATTGCTCCCACAGTGAGATATTGGCCAAGGAACCTTAGATGGCCCCTTCTACCAAAAACAAAAACAAAAGGCAATTGCCAAAGTAGAATGCTAGTTGCATCCTAGAAATGGACAGTAAGGCCCTATTACTGAAGATGTGACATGGTTTGAGCATAGAATGAGAGATCTAGCTGGGACTGAGCTGAAAACTCCCCACAAATGACTGGCTGGCTTTCAGAGTACTAGAGAGTGCTTTGTAGGCTGCTATGGGAGAATGGTCCTGAAGAGGTCTGCTTAAGGACAAATCTTGTGTGCTTCACTGTCAGATATTTCTACAGGTGTAATAGAGGCTCATCTGGTATGTGCACCCCCAGCATATTTAAAATTGGATTCAGGGCCTACTCTTCAGGGAGGGCACACACACATCTGATATTAGGAAAAGAACGTCGATCCTCAGTGGTGAGGGGGAGAGTTATAAACCCCCATAAAGAAGCTACAGTAATTGTTTGCAAGATAAATATGATGTGTCTACTTAGGTATTGCCTAAGCACTTGTGTTTACACTCATAGGTTAGGTCATTCAGTATTTGTATGGATGTTACTTTTTGCTGTTTTTGTTCTTGTTTTACAATTATTGTGTTTTTACAGTTGAAGGAGCATCACTAAAGCAAGATGGTAATCCATGCCACATTGGAAACAATATAATCCTATACCTGTTATTCCCTCCCCAAACCCCTTGCTCTTGTGGCTCAGGGACTATCGTGGAGGAGGTTGGCAGAAAGTATGTAAGAGCCAGAGAGAAAAAGGGGTGGAATGTTGCATAGATAAGCAGTTTTCTCTCTTTGCTTCAAAGGACAGGCTTCCAAATGTGATTGACATCCAACTAACTAATGACTTAAGTGGGGAAATCTAGCAGAAATGCGTGGAAGAATGTGAAGGAGAGGGGTGGGTGTGGCCCAGGGCCCCATTCTTGCACACGTGTTCCAGAGGTCTGGGGGGACGTATGCAGTTTCCACCTTACGACACCTCCATCTCTCCCTGGGGATGAATCCTTTGTAAGTAACCTGGAATAAATTGATTTCTCTAAAGGAGCATTTTCCGTCTGCTCAATCAGTTCAAACCTGGGGGTCAGGTGGGGCTGAATGCCGGCTCACCATGAGAGAATTCATGATACACCACCTTGAATTTAGGCAAGCGTAAGACTGCAGAATTCAGATCTTGCATGGACTTCATGAAGCACAAACACGTAACTTACTAAGAATGTTCCTTTCATTCCACTTTGAATTAATGATATGAAATTCAAAGGTAAAGGAAGGGCCCCAAGCTTGGACCTGAATTGTGTTAGTTTCAGAAGGTTTAAGTTGTCTTGAGTTCAAACAGCATGATATTAACTACTGACTTGAGAAAGTGCTAACCTGGAGTTTCTGCATGGCTAGAACAGACACAAGGATCCTTAGATACGATTAAAGTCTTTAAAGTCATTTTAACATTTACAGGAATGTCTCAATCTCCATATTATGACCCATTTTCAATCTCGGAGAGGTTCAAATGCTTTTATTCCCACATTGAACTTCTCTTTAGGAGATCTGATGGTCTCTCAAAGGTACTATACATAATGGAATGGAAATTTCAGTGACTTTTCTCCAGAGCTGTGGAACCATTGAGTAGTTTTCAGAAAATGAATATCAATGGCCAGCTGGGTAATAATTTGAAACTTGTTAAAATTTGGTGGACTTAAAATTTCCTGTGTTTCTCAGGGTAAAATATTTTCCTACTGTATCTCTCCCTCCATCTCTCTCTAAATGTATCGATTAGATGCATAGTTTCATATATATGCATACATAAATATATGATTTTTCACTTTGATGCATTAATTTCAAGTATTTGGTGAAATGCAATACTTTTATAAATGTATGGTTTACATATTCATTAAAGCAGACAGCTTATCATGTCTGCCACATATACATCCTTCATTTCATTGTGTGAATCTATTCAGAATCCTGTCTGCTAGCTGTTTATTTTTCACTTTTGACGTTTATTGTGTGTGAGGATATGTGTCATGTGGGCGTATGCCTGCTCACGTGCGTGGGGATGTCAGAGGGCAGCTTGGGGAGTGGTTCTTCCTTTCTACCTGGGTTCAGCATCTAACTCAGGTTAGATCAGGCTTCCCAGGCAAGTGTCTTTAAACACTGAGCCAGCTCCTCTTAAAATATTCAGCATTGCATTCCTTGACATAGCCATCCTCATTAAGTGTTTAGAATGCCCACTTTCAGTCAAATCTCTCAATTCTTCTCTACCTTTATTTCACTATTTACAAGTTTAAAGAGGTAATTCAATATCTTAACTAGAATGTTGCTGGGGGCCATACTTGGGAATGTTTGGAGTTGAAACTAAGATTGCTCATTCTAAACAGATCTAAAAACATCTACAATCATAACCATGGGGCCCAGAACCCTGATTAGAAGCACGCTGAGTCCTGTAGTAATGAACTGAGTCCTGTAATCTATGTTTTGCATACACTATCTGTCTTAGGGATTCATAACACAAGAAAGAAAGTAGGATCTAAGGATCAATGGGACTGAATATCTGGGAAAATTAAATGTCAATTAAATGTCACATTGGGCCTCAAAGTCAGGACAGCATGGTGTAGGTAACAACCACATGTCAAGCATTCAGTGTTGTACAACTCAACCATTAGCTCACTCAGAAAGGAACAGATTGACTTTCTACATGGATCAGGTACTGTGTAAAAGCTGGGGCAGCTGCCCACAGAAGAACTTCAGTCGTACTACACTTTGCCTCATTCAGTGTAATCTTACCAGTGATGTCCTCTGGAATAGTTGCTCTGTAAGACGGTTGTGCTACACAGATATATGGAAAATATGGAGAATGCCATAATGCAATGTGCTTCATGCTACAGTAAGAAGGCAGAGAGACAGGCGTGGCAGAGGCATGGGGAAAAGACGATGCTGAACTGAGTTTAAAGGAAACTGAAAATGCATTGGGAGGGTGAGCTTTCACATAGAGGTGCTGTCATGGGCAGAATAAAGGGAAGAAAATCCTACCCACTTCCCATTACTTGGTATAATGACCTACATTGTCAGAGTCAGGCATATCACGGTAAGTCTAACTACCAAACATAATAACATTAAGAATAGAAAAAGACATACTTAGACTTCCTCTGAAACTCTGCCTGGTCCAAGTTGAATGTTATTTTTCCAATGCTTAAGAGGTGAAGACATACAATTTGTTCAATCTATGTAATTTTTAAAATAAAAGTACAGAGTTTAATCTGGATTATTTTATTTTAGAAATGTTATGACATTTGAGGCTGGAGAGATGGCTCAGTGATTAAGAGCACTGGTTACTCTTGCAGAGGACCCAGGTTCAGTTCCTGCCACCCACATGGCCCTTAACAATCGTCCATAACTCCAGTTCCAGGTGATCTAAAATTTCCTCTCACCTCCTAGTGTGCATTTACATACATGCAGCCAAGACACTCATAAACATGAAAAATAATTAAAATATATTTTAAATTAAATAAATAAAATATGCTTAAAAAGAAATACTAGAACATATCTGTTATTTATATGTATAATTAAACATGTACACATATGTTGGAGTAGTCAATAAAATTACCTTGAACTTCTATAAAACTACTAAAAATTATAGCCTGGGTGGTTCTTTCATTTTTTTCAAGCAAAACACAATTATATTAATGAAATTCAAATAGTATATCTATTTCAGGAAATACTTTTCTGCAGGAAATATTTTCCTAATCTAAAGTAACAAAGCAAGGATTATTCTTTAACTAACGTATAAAATTATACAGAAAAAACAATTACAGAATGCTCAAAATCTCATTAAAGTTTCCTGGGCAAACATTCACATTTTTTTCTTCATTGCAGAGTATCAAATAATTCATGATTTAAGAGCAAACTTTAGTCTTACCCTAGACCTACTTGACCTTGTAAGTGTTTCTTGATTTTAAAGGATGACATTTAATTAAAACTGCCTTGCTGAAGTACTGTAATTATTGGTGCAGATAAAAGAGATTTACAGAAACTCAAGCTACTGATTTGAGAAAAGCAACCCAGCTTTGTTTAACATCATGATGTATCATTTACAAAATTTGATATACTATCTGGTTTTCTATCATTAAACACATATTAAGCTTGCTGGTTGAAATAGCACCCATGCTTGTGGAAGAGGCTTTTCAATTAAGCCAAAGTCAAACAGACTTCAAGAATTTTCCACCTTTATTTGCTGTGCTGTGCATAGAGCCATTCAAGCATCACCTTAAAGAATGAGAACTCAGTGGGTATGAAATCAGACTCAAATCTCTCCTTAAAGAACGATGCCCTTGTCTTCATAGCTGTTCTTCCAGTGAATGGCATTTGGAACATGAGTGACACAGAGCTTACTGCCTGCAAGCTCCTTAAAAGTCCAAGGAAGTGCCAGTGTGAAGCCTAAGCACTGTCTGTTTTTTTTCATGAGAAAAGAATTTTCATTATAAAGGTCAAAATGAAATACATGGATTTTTGTTTGCTTTAGTAACAGATTCTCCTTGCTTGTGATTCCAGCTACATAGGACTCTTCATTATTCTTGCACAGTTGTAAAAGGTCCTCTACTTTTCAGACACAGAATGGGTTCAGACTTTCTTCAGAACATCTGTTTCGTAAAAAGAGATCTCATAATGAAAGTATTTATTTCCAAAGGTTGTTGCCACAGCTGGTCAGTACATATGTTCACATGGATGGAAATCTATGCATATTGACTTTGAATGTTTAGTTGATGAAATCTAAGGTTCACGCTATTTTTCCTAAACATAATTGTATAATTCTTTAAATTTTTGAGTCTTTTTTTATTGTGAGCTATTATCTCTCGAGAGAAAAACATTAGTGCCTTGTTAATATATTTTTTCTTTAATTGCAATTACTTCATGAGTATCCACATTATTCTGCCTCAACAGACTGCATGTTGCTGTGGTGCTTCATAATCATTTACTGCTGACACCAAGATAGCAGGTGTTTATCACATTGTGTTCTGAACTCAAACCAACATACAATGAATTTACTGGTCTTTGAGATGTTTAATGGGCTCCTTTATTGATGAAGATGACTAAGGGGTTTCAAATAACCTTAGCTAATTGTATCATTCTTATCAGAAATAAGGGACATATATCATTTTATCTGGGTAAATCCCTGGCTTAAACTTTCAACATCATTGACACAGAAACTGAGAAGAGCAAAATTTTTTAAGTGGAACTCTGGGTCTAGGGATGCCCTTGCAAGGACTGGCTTTGGATTCCATTTCTTTTGTCTGTTATGAATATGATAATGTTGGTGATGACAATGGTGATGACATTGGAAGATATTCCTGAACAATAATAGGCACTTCATCATAAAATCTAAATACAAATAACCAGGTGTGGTGGCACACAGCTATCAACTCAGTACTTGAGAGGCCCAGGCAGGATGGTGAGTGGCTCAAGGTCAGCCTTAATTACATAGAGAGTTTGAGGCCATCCTGGGCTACATGAGAACCTGTTCCATAGAAAATAATTTTAGAAGGAAGACAAGGTTCTTGTCCAGGCCAAGTCCACTTCCTCCATGTTGGGTGTGAAAGGTCTCCAGAAGTTTAAGCAGCTGCAAGATCCAGAGTACTGGGACTGGGGTAGATTGTCAACTAGTCTGCAGCACACAAAGAAATACTTCAGCCAGAACATTTTTTCACTGGCACTGATCACATGAACACCGTGTGCAAAGGAATTAGGATCCTTTAGTTGCCACTTCTCTTTTTAAACACATTCACATTCCAAACTGTTTTTGGCAATAAAATTGTCTCTTAGTTGTTCTTCTGCCAAAGAAGAAAAGGAGATGCAAGACACAGAAAACAAATCTTAATTACTCTTATGCATTAACATTTGTGACAGCTCCTTCTGTCCTTTTTGGATTAATATTTTTAAAGTCACCAAAGAATTAAAAATCATTATTCTGTCTGTCTTAGAGGAGATTCAAAAGCATTAAAACAGGAAATATTTAGTATCTAACTGTTTAGTCTATCATTTTTCAGAAACGTTTTTAACAGCTGTATCCATGTGGATCAATGAGGGTGGAAAGTTGATAGTAACTGTTACAAGGAAGGCCACATTCATAGAGGCTTCCAGAGAGACAAAGCTCTACAAGGCAGCCAACTGCCAGTGAAAAGTCATTCAGGAAGAAAAGCCAGAAGACAGTGAGAAAGGAGCTGGCTGAGACCCACCTTGAGGGAAGAGACCAGTTAAGAGATGCTGGTGAACCTGTCTTCTTTAAAATATGAGCAGGAGAAAGACGTGGCCCACAGTGAGCAAGAAAGACATGGAGAGGTGTGTTCCTGGTGAGAGCGATTAGGGACTCGTTGTCTACACTCGATGCTCAGAGAGCATGGAGGGGAAATCAGAACATCTAAGAATGGCAATGCTGTGCTAAACGTCAGTGAGTGCCAACTGAGCATCAGTACCACTGAGCACATAACGCTCCAAAGCACACACAGAAGCCTTTATCCGGTTTCCGTCTGTGGAAGAGACTGAAGGAAATGGACCATCATCTGGCTGTGATAATGACATGTATAAGTTGTGAATACCATTATAAGTGGAGTGGTCCTCATCACCAAAATGTTTATGCTGTCGCTACAAGATTGAATTTACTATCACCATCTATGATAACTGATCAAATTGGTATTAAAAGAGTGAAATGTTATTCAGAAATCACATATCCCCCCTAACAAGGTGTAGAATTGATTCCAGATATGGCTACAGAGGGATCTTGCCACTGTCAAAGTGTGCAACTTAGTCTTACTGTTGGATTTTCAGAAGGAAACAAGACTGTTGACCTGGGATATCTCAGAAATATCCTACCATGGAGATGACAGTGATTTCCAGAGCAGATACCGAGTGACTATCGGGAAATGTGGATGTTCACACTGCAGTGACTTATCCTAGGTATTTGAAACACGGCTGGCTCAACAATACTTTGAAATGGGAAGATGAAGGTGAATAATTCATCATTCACTGGGTCTTTTTTTTTTCTGAGGAAGGCCAGTAGGTTGAGGTGAAGCATCTCCTTCATAATTTCTTCCTGATACAGGTTCTGGATGTGACTATACTTTTGTAATCTTGAGGAAGTGGCCTTTCAGAGCGTTTCCTGAAATTTCCTAATTTACCAGGTGGAACTGTCACAATCTTTCCTTTCTGTCTGAAGTGGAAGTATCCCCTGTTGATCTTCCCTCCCACCCCTGTGTGGGTCCACATGGTTCTTACAACACGGTGAACAGGAAGTTCAACCACACAGAAACAGCTGTCCCTACCTCCAGTCCTAACTACTATAAAGACCCCAACCAGACCTGTTTCTGGCTTCTTGAACCATCTTTAGACCTACTGTTGACTCCTGTTGCTCTCCCCAGGAGGGTTAAATATGTAACAATGTAACAAGTGTGTGTGTGTGTGTGTTTTCACCTGTGCACGCATGTGTGTTTATCAGTTTCTGTTTGAATTATGTATTGTTTTGGGGAGACAATTGGGCTTCTGTATGGGTGGTCACAACTGATTTATTTAGTAAAAGCACCAGTCCATGATCAAGATTCTAAACTTGTGGGTGCGCGTATATGTGTGTGTATGTGCGTTTATGCGTGTATGTGTGTCTGTCTATGTCTATGTGTGTATGTGTGTGTCTATGTGTGTGCATGTGTGTGTATGTGTCTGTGTCTATGTGTGTGTCCATCTGTGTTTATGTGTATGTGTGTGTCTGTGTCTATATGTGTGCATATGTGTATGTGTGTGTATGTCTGTCTGTGTCTATGTGTGTGCTGTGTGCTGTTTAGATGCTGGTGTTACCATTGTTATTTTTGTTGTGATATTGAGGCATAGTTTCACCTAATGGCCCCATCTGGTCTAGAAGCTGTACTTAAAGGCATAACAGTTCTCTTACCTTAAGTATCCTAAGAGTTGGGACCATAGGTGTGATCTCCCACACCTAGACAGAGGTTAAACTTTCTATAAATAAAGCAATGTTTTGCTATGGACAATGTCTAACAGGCATAAACCAGTGCTGTCCTTCTTCCAGGTTCATGATAAATAACGTTTCTGCCTTGATCTAGCAACCACATCAAAGGAAACACCTGCCTGCATTTCGGATACAGTGGGAGTGTTCATCAGGGTGAATCCACCTAGTTTAAAGTCCTCTTCTCCTCACCACAGAAAACATGAGCTTTGTCTCCCTTCTGGCTATAAACCTGACCCAGCCAAGGATGGAGCCTGGAGCCATGTAAGTAAGGCTTCACCCCATCATGGCAGTGGATGCTTCTGGAAAGGATTCAGAAATGTCAACACTTAAGTCCCGTGAAGGTTAAGGGAGCAATTTCTGATAGATAGTCCATTAATTAAAGTGGGCATTCTCCCACACAACCTAATTACTCAAAATGTGGGCAGAAGCTGTCCTTAAATCCTCATAAATCTGGCTTCCCTAAATGAATGAGGCGGTGGATGGCCAGGTGGTTTCTATTATGTACAGAAAAATCTCTAAAGAAGGAACGTTATGTTGACCCCTTTACAAAGGCTGTAGCCCCTTGAAGACACGATTTCTTAGAGGGTATAAGGAATGTATATTTTACTAACTCATTGAAGCTTGGGGGAATAGAGCTAGTAATAGTTCTACAGTAATTTTCTGAGAAATAAAATAGAGATTCATGAAAATCTGCCCTTTAACTTCCTGAAGAATGTGTCTCAAGGCCCTTTTTACAGACAAAAGTCATGGCAATTGTCACAATAGAACAAAACTGCTGACATTGAAGCTTCAATCATATATGTAGAAGAGCAAAGTATTTGTCAATCTTTCTTTTCTGTAGAATTGCCTAAGTTACCAGTGTTCAGTGTAGCAAGCAGACTGATACTATATAATAAGATTGAAATCGGTTATCAAGGAGGTCGAAACCTAGCATCTCAGTAGGCTTAAGAAATAATTATCTTGAAGAATGGAGTTAGTGTTAAATTAACATTTTGTTTCATAATGTAGAGAAGAGGAAAGATGGATTCACACTTAGCATTTAATTTAGTGGTTAAAAATGGAACACTTTAGCCTGAAGAAATAAATATAAGAAGAGTCATAACATGGATTTATACACATGCTACTTCATAGTGTGACGATACATTTCAGAAAGCTGACAAGAAATTGTTCTGAAAATAGCTGTGCATTAAGGTGTGCAAGATATTTACGTCTTCATTTTCTAAGATTATGGGTGATAATGAAGATGTCTGGGTGATAATACAAAGCTTATTTTGGAAGCTAAATCTAAGGAATAGCATTAGTCACCCCATTTGTATTGCATCTGTCGAAACTAACACAACTATAAACTGTCATTGTCACGTTACCTGTGCTCCTCGCCATTCAAAAGTGCCCACTGCCACAGTGCCTCTCCTGTGGATACTGTCCATGGCCACAGCTTCTCTTTCTGCACCTACTCAGTCTAACCACGGAGGTACCTCACATGGCCACTGAATTTACAAAGGGAATATACTGCGATGTATTCCAGCTCTCTCTGTTACGGAGGAGTGAGTCCCTCACAGGGCACAAGCATTTGTCCCAGTTCTGTGCCAGGAATTCTTCAAGGGAATGCTATGCAGGGAAGATGAGGGCTTTCCAAACTCTCATTACCTGAGACTAAGTGATTCATTACATATGACAGCCTTCATAGCTGAATAAGAAGAAGACACGGAGATAGAATGCGTGACCATCTGAGTCTTAACTAATGTGTTTTAGATCCCTTAAAAGCTCCATATTAGCCTGCGGCCAAAATGAGGCTCATAGACCATTATTGCACTAGTTCAAATATGTAAGGAGAAATCACGTGCTTCTCTCGGAGGAAAGCACGTGCACAAAACATGATCATATTGATGATGCAAATGTGTGGAATCCTCAGAACAGTTACAGACCCGTGGAAGGGAAGTTAAATAGCACAGAGAGTGAGTTTCATAAATGCTCAGGTGAAAAAAGCAATGGCAACTTAATTAAGAAATAGTATCTGTCTTCATCCAATATTGCCACAGAAATGGGGCAAAAAGTGTGTGGTCAAACCCAGACCTCGAACAGAAGTCTATATATTATTGAAATATAGTACTAACCATTGATTGAGTTAGGCATGCAGTGTTTCAGAAACGCCAGTCATCTGTGCAGTGGAATATGGGTACCACATGCTACTTTGGGGTCTTCTACTTTAAAACAAAACCTCAGCTCACCCAGAAAACAAAAGGAAATATTACCTTCTAATGATGGAAATTTAGTCTTAGAAGAAAACAAAGCTATTCTTTGCCACCCCAAAGCATTCTATGGCTCCATTTTAAGTCCAGCCACTTAATTATTATTTCGCTTAACAACTACTCTTCTTATCAAATAATGGCATGTTACATAAACTCAGGTCATTTTTAATGTGGCCACTCCATAAGCTTCTCCAGCTCCTCTGATGGCATAGGCCTCTAATATACCCAAGATCACTGTATGGTGGTACAGCAAAAGAACTACTTGGTAGATTTCTCAGAATCTAGCTCCATTCTAAAGCAGGATGTGGCTGTATTTAATCGTCTGGTGGTGTTGTGCATGAGGAATATAGGATGGGGATTGCAGAAGGTATAATCCTGTACACTTACAGATGACACACTAAACCTGCCAGGACTGCAGAATTGTGGAAATGCTCACGGAGGAGAAATATTTTATGGTTTTGGTAGCTGAAATGCATGAATTGATAAGATGTTGCCGCTAAAAGGAAAAAAAAAAGAGTCTAGAATGGCATAAGCCAATACTTGGAGCCAAAATGCTCTGGATGTTTTTGCAAGCTTGGAGGGTACTGAAGAAGACTGGAATGACTTTAGAGGCAGATATGCACACAGGGGCAGGCTATGAATAGATAGTTTGCTAAAGCAGTTTGTGAAGAACATTTTTATGTGCGTTATAGAGATTACTTACATTGTCGGAACAGAAACTCGGGATTTGACAGCATGTAAGCAAATCCACAGGGTAGCCATGCATGGGAACTGACAAAGATTAGGGGCACGTGTGCGAGGGACAAAGAGGAGACTAGTTTGAAGACTTTTGTAACAAGGCAGGAGTGAGATGCTTATTCCAATATTAAGTTTCTAATACTAATGTGGGGTGAGGCGGGATTGTCATACTTTCATATATATATATATATATATATATATATATATATATATATATATATATGTCATACTGTCATATATATGTATAGTTTAGTCCCATGTAGCCTTCCGTCTTTTCTACTCCTAAAATGCTACCTCTTTTCTGCTCTTCAGTCTAATGATTTCAGGTTTCCTCCTGATTTCAGTGACTGGTTTCTTCCTTCAGTGTCTGCATTCCAGTCTTTCTAGATCTTTTTCTCTGTCTTCAGCTTTGGCTTCTGGTATTGTCTGTCTTCAGTCCAGGGTCTTGATGATTGAGACAAATTGTACAAATCACAAACATAGCCATCCACTCGTTTTAAACTATAAAATTTCCATTTATTTATAATGTATTACAAATAATTGCATTCAGCATTAATTTAGGATTACATTTTTTTTCTTGAGACAGGGTCTCACTATGTAGTCCTGGCTGTCTGAAGTTCCCTACATAGATTACACAAGTTGGCCTTGAACTCACAGGGATCAAACTGCCTCTGCCTCCTGAGAGCTGGGATTAAAGGTGTGCACTTGATGCCTAGCACTAATTCACTAACTCTCAGAATGGGAAACCCCCATTGTCCCTTCAAAGTTTCCTGGATGCCTGATTCAGAGGCTCATGTTTTACATTTTACTTCTATCTGTTTGTATCTTGCCACCAGATATGCACCATAAAATTCCTGGTTAAATAAGAACAACCTTGAAATTTCCCAATTCTGACCTCCACTCTGTAATGTAAGATTTATTGTTTTCAGATAAAGATCACTTCACATTCAGGGAAGTTGAAGAACAAGAAGCCAAGGATGTATTATGATAAAGCTTTGGTAAAGGTGATCAGGAGAGGGGGAGTTTGGCCAACCTTGCTTCACAGAGAAGCTGCCATTATAACGGGTTACTCTTGTCTTAACAGAACCACTAGCACTTCTGTGCAAAGCATCTGAACCTCCAGTCTGTTCAGCACACTTACCCATTTACCTCCAGAAGATTGGGGTGGTTTTTACTTTCATTTAAATGTGAAAAATGATATATAATATGGTCTAAAGGATTTGTGTAACTTATTTGTTCCTATTTACAAACTGTGGATATCATTCAACGACTCTTAGCTGTAAAGAAGCAAAAGAGATTCTGAAGATCCCTCCAGCAGCTTAAAAGCATTTTTCCTGACTAAAGGCTTCCTTTCAGGTGTCCTTGTATTAATATTCATGGACTCAAGAGTCAGGAATCTCTAGGTCAGAATCCTAGGACTGTTAGGATCAGTTTAGATGACACACAGACTAATTCAGTCCATGAAGTATACTTTGCTTATCAATGAACTGGACAAGAAAGATATTACTTATTATAATTAGGTTGCTGAGAAGATTAATTAAAATGGGATAGGAGAACACATAATAACACTACAATGCTTGCCACAAATAATTTCCTTAATAAGTTTCACACTTCCTGGTACTATTATTTCCGACATTTATTTCGTTGTTGCTATTGGATGTCTTGAAACTTTAATTTATTTTTCCAAACATATTTAGAAATACCAAAACTTTGCCTGTTATAAGTGACAAAACAATAAACCTCTCAAAATGATACAAATATGCTTGGGAGATAGACCTAATGTCGATATCGTGTGAAAGCTGTTTGGATATGCTTCAGTAATAATTTAATCTTGCTTCTCTCTTTCATCCTGTGTAGTCCCAAAATGAAGAAATGTCTGTATATCTGGAAGTATCTATTTAATCATGTATTTTTCTAAAGAAATCTGAAAGGCACAGAGAGCAATCATTAATTAGAACACATTTCCTGTACTATGCTTGGATACTGTTATATTCATACTTCAAAAGTATCAAATTTCAAATACTAATTTAATACCTTTAAAAAACAGGAATAATGAAGAGACATAATCTTATTAAGGAAAGAAGAAAACCCTTAACAGTAGTGAAAATTGTTTGTAGACTTCCTGTCTGCTCAAGCTAATTTATTCAGATTTTAGGACCTGATTGGTTATTGTTTTCAATGCTGCAGTGTTTCCATTAAGGGAAGATAAGCACACATGGGGTTGAACATCTCATTGGATGTCATGTGGACTATTTGTTAGTCACATGGAATTTGGTGTGGCATTTTATCTCTGGGGAAGCTTCTATTCAGATAATTAGTAATTTGAAAAACAAAAGTGTAATCTGCATTGTTAACCACAGAGAGGTGGGTCCTGGGCCCACATGAATCCAGAGTCCCCTTGCAAATTTACTCCCTATTTCTCCCGTGTGTACTATAATCTCACTGGAAACTTCATGGCTGGGGGGTCACAGACTCCATAGTGGAAGCTGCACTTGTGACTGTGCTCCATGGTCATGTTGTCAAAGAGCATTCTAAGCATTTATGCTTATAGCCACAGAACTAGGATGCTCTCAAGCTTGGGTGGAAGCTCCTTTTCCAGTAGGTGAGAGTCAATGAAGAAATGAACAATTGGTCAAAGTGCAGAGGAGATTATGTTGTGAGCACTTATCCCTCAATGTGACATCATTATTGAAGCTGTTCACCAGTCAAGGCTCAGGGAACACAGCAGAAGAGGAGGCAGACAGAAAGGAACAGCTGGAAGATGGAACTTCTATGAAAGACCATCTTCTGGCCTTGATGTGACGATTGCACACATGGACTCATAGTGGCAATATTTACCCATGCAAGCCCTGCACAAGGTCAAGCTGGCACAGCTCTCACATAGAGCAAAGCTGTTCTGCAAGCCTCACTTCTCACTGGAAAGGAACTGGCAGTTAATAAATCCTGGTGGAGATAGAATCACTCTTCTGGAAGGTTTGGCTGTGTGTAGGTTTACTGTGCCCCATGCACATGTGCACATCACTAACTGGACTTAGAAAAGTAATCACAAAAGACCTGCAAATTTACAAGTTAAAACAACATTTTTGCTGCCGTGTAGATAATATTCAGAAAAGGATCAAAAGTCCAAGGTAGATAAAATGGGCCATTGCAGCAGGTGAAGCAAACGAGATAATACCCTGAATTAGGGTTATCAATGGACAAGCACTTGTAAAGCAAGGACATTTTAGCCATCATAGCACCTGTGATAAACACCTGGCAGGAGCTGCATATTTACAAAGAAGTTATCAGGTCGAGTTCTAGAACTTCAGAGTCAGAATGGTATGGCACAGGCACTGTGCTAAAAGCCTCTCCTTGGCTGAGTCACCTCATGGACATGTCAAGGGAAAGAATGCATGCTAGAGACATCAGTCACATCTGGAGCCATGAAACAGAGACAACTGGGTAGACTAGGTAGAACTAGCTCTGTTCCTAAGAACATCTTCCAGCGAACCCAAGACTTCTGAAAGGTCTAGAATCTAGAATCCAGACCACCATTCCAAGGCCCATCCCATAGCTGACCTTTGATGAACTATTAGTATGAGTCCAAAATCATCCAGAACATTTGAGAATGTACAGCTATAACTAATGAATTGTGTGGTAGTTTGAGGCAAATCCCTCACAGACTCAGGTGTTTGAACACTTGGTTCCATCAGGTTCCGTGCTTGGAGAGGTTGTAGAACCTTTAGGAGGAGGAACTTTGGGGGAAGAAATACATCATCAGGGCTGAGGGGTTGCAGTCTCACCCTGCCCCCCTTCCTGTCTGTGCTTTAAGTACATACTTAGAGAAGGGATCAGCCCGTTTTCTGCTCCAGCCGTCTGCTGCTGTGCCTTGTCCGCTACGGTGCACTCTAGCCCTATGGAAACACAAGCCAAAATAAACTCTTCTGTAAATTACTGCTGGTCCTGATATTTCCTCATAGAAGCAGAAAAGTAAGTAATGTAGAAGCTGGTACCCGAGTGGGGTTGTTTCTGTGAAGAACACGACTGTGTTCATTTTTGGCTGTGCATGGCAGGTTGCGGAACGTCGGCTTAGAAAAGCAGTCGAAGGCTGGTCTATTGAAGTAGGATCAGGAAGACAGTAGTGCTGAGAGTGAGGCAGAGGTAAGCGCCGGATTAGGAGGTTTCAGAGAGGAACAAAGACCATTTTAGAGCTGGGCTAGACGCAGTTTGTGTGATATTTTGTCAAAGAGTCTGACTCTCTTCTCCCATTACTGAGAATTTATGTGAGCCTGAAATTAAACAGTAATTTTGGAATAATTTATTTGATATTGAAAATTCCAAGGCAACATAAAGTTGAGTGTGTGGCACGGTAGTTACTGGTATTCCTTTTGTAGGTCTGCAGTGAATAAGCTGACAAGTTAAAAAAAGCCAAGCAGATCATGGGGTGTGGAGAGCAAAAGCGCCCCAGGCAGCTTAAAGGTAAGAATCTGTCAGGGTGGGGAGCATGGCACAACATGGCATCTATGCTAACGTGAAGCTGAGAGCTCGCATCTCCAACCTCAAACAAGCAGCAGAAAGAGTGATCTGAAAATGAGGCAATGTATGAACTTCCAAAGTCCACCCCACTGACATAGTTGCTCCCACAAGGATAGACCTCCTAAAGATCCCATGACTTCCCCAAACATCACCACCTGGGGACCACCTGTTCCCATGTCTGAGTATTTGGGGGGCATTTCTAATTCAAACTACCACAGAAAGGATGCTGTCACATCCTTACCCCACCCAGCTAAGCTTTTAACTGTGAAAGGAAAAGTCCTAAGGGGTTTGCTACTCTTAGAAAGCAACAGTACGCAATTGTTGTTGCAAATGTACTCTCGGGGACAGGGTCATCTCCAAGCTGGCAGCCAGGACTGACAGCATCATCCATGTAGTACTGGTTCTGGATCCAAAAAGACAAAAGACTGAGAATATCTTGGATACTTCCTTTTCAGTTTCAGAATCTCACAGGAGCCAGTCATTGCGTGGCATGGCTGGAGTCCTTGCCTGCTCAAAGCTGAGCGGGGAAGCTGGAGTTACAGGGGAGAACCAAGGTGTCAAGAATTCAGACGTATGAAGCGTTTTCCAGGAGGAGATGCATAGGGGAGTGGAATCATCCCAGGGAGTCATGTCTGCTGTAGACCAGAGCACAAAGCTGGAGCTGTGGAGTCATCTTAGCCTTTTGAACCAAAGCTTCAGAGAGCAGAGATGGCACCATGGTGTCTGATGGCTGCTCTGTTGAGAGTCTACCTTCCTTTCACCCAGTAGTTCCTCTACATGCCTCCATGCCTGCCTTTTGGAATCAGAATGCATATTCTATGTCATTGTATTCTAGTCTGCCTTCCAATTGCTGTGACAAAATATTCTGACCAATACCAACTTGGGGAGGAAAGGGTTTATTTGGAATAAATCTCCTGCGTTACAGTTCATCACTGAAGGACCCCAAGGTAAGATTCCAACTCAGGTCAGGGATCTGAAGCAGGAGCTAAAACAGGCCAGAGATGCCAATGCTTTCTATCTTGCTCCTCTGGCCATGCTCAGCCTCCTCTCTGATGCAATACAGAGGACCACACAGAAGGGGCTGGGCTCTCTCACATTGCTTGACAGTCAAGAAAATATCTTACAAATATGGTCCCAGACCAGTTCAAGGGAGGCAGTTCCCAAGTTGAGACTCTGTCAGTCCACGTGTGTCAAGTGGACAATTAACATTATCTAGCACACACTGCATGTTTTAAGTATTTCATTTTGTTCGATTTTTTTTGTTTTCAAGGGTTCACAAAGATAGTGTGGTGACTAAGAAAACTTTGGTCATTTCAACATTGTTGACACTGTTAAAGACTCTGGGGTCTTGGAAGCTGGATTGGGTGCATTCTGCCTCATAAGTTCGTGAGAATATGGAGACCCAGGAGTGTAATGCAGTGATTTGAGAGAGAAACGTCCCCTACAGGTCATGCACTGGAACACGTGGTCCCAGTGGCAGTACTCTTTGTGGGACCGGGTGTGCTAAGACGCATTAGTCCAACCAGGCAATGTTGAAGGATCACAGGTTCTCATAGAACAAACAAACAGACAAAAAATCCACATACACTAAACACTCTGTGAACTTGGGCTTACATTAAATAAGACTTCCTGTTTATGGAGCCACTGTAAATAATAATGTATATTTATATAATAGCCTTTTTTGATGTCCAATAGAATTTTTACAAGTATAAATAGATCTCTCTCCTGACCATCTTCTAAATAACCAACTATAAAAATGAATTGGAAGATGTTATATAAAGAGAGTTTTAGGGTGAAACCCCAGCTAGTCTTTAGCTGTCATGCAAAGCTAAGCATAAACATCTGTCACTAAAATCTAAGACAGGAGTAATGGAGGAAAAACATCATTTTATTCATTGAGGCCGCATTGGGAAGATGAGCAAGTTAAAGCACCCAATGACACCCACCTCTTCCTTAGACATACAGACATGTGCCTTTAGATGGAAAGAAAGGAAGAACTGGGACAGAAGTTCTGTGCAATTAAGGTTCCCTGGTCAGAGTGTGTTGGGGCAGACCACTGACTCCGTTGCAGACAGCATGGTGGCCCGAAGAGAAGCCATCAGACTCAGGACCGGGCTTGCTCTCAGGATATGACTGGTTCTACATCCTGGTGTGGGCACCTTCTCAGGGACATTTACCTTCATGCAGTGGGATGTGGGCGGATCTGTCCTGCCAAGATTTGCTCTGTCTGGAATCTAAGGTGACTGAAAGCTCAAGAACATGTCTTATCCCTGTGCCTTCAGTCAAAGTCAAGGAACCACAGGAAATGATAGATGAAGTGTCAAGCTCACTTCCTCTTTGTAGTTACCAAGCAAAAGTCAATGTTTTCTACCAAAAGAAAATGCTTGTATATTTGTTTTTTTGTGTGTTTTTGAGACAATTGTCCCTAGTCCCAGCTATTCTAGAAGTCTCTATAGAGACCAGCCTTGCCTTGATCTGACAGAGACCTGCCTGCCTCTCCCTCCAGAGTCCTGGAGTCTAAGGTATGCCCCACCACACCAAGCTCCAAATCAACTTTTAAGAGCTTATTTCACTTCGGTTGAGAAGATTTGTTAAGAGCAAAGTCAAATCAAAGACACTTCAATTTCTGCTTAGAATAAAGTACTTGGGATAGGACTGATAATCCTACTGGATGACCCCAGATTTCATATATTTCAGAATGTATAATTAAAGATCTGAATATACTGGAGATCAGATCAGGGGATGAAAGAATATAATCCCTGTTGGAGGGGAAATGTTAGAGAGTATATAATCTCCTTTTTAAGGGCTTTTCAGCCATGAGGCAGGGGTGAAGTGTCTATGCCCAACTGAAAAGACAGCACCCACTGCGGATAGAATTTGCATCATCTGTGTTAGTCTGGAAACTCTGTGCACACAGGAAATACACTAGATGTTTGCAGAGGCCCATCTGGGATTCCCAACACATGTTGTAGGAGAAAAATATTTCAGGAAAGAGTCACTCAATGAATTACAGAAAACAGTGTCTGACGCTCACTTAGGACACAGAACAGTGTGGCTTTCCACTGGTCAAACTGAGCAACCTCACAATTCATAAACCTCTATATACGCAATTTACAAAGGTCTTTTCTCAGTGTTGGAAATAATTTCTCAGTGTGAATATTGTTCTGCCCTTGTTGAACAAAACTTTGAAACAGTATTTGAAATGATCAGATCTTTCCCAAGTAATTCAAGTGAATTTCAGAATTTAGCTCCAGAATGTTTATGAAATTGCAAAAATATCCAGGCCTGGGGTAAACTGAAATTCACAGTGTCTGGTGTCTAGTTAAATTGTTAGGTGAAAAGCCAAGGGTGTAAAGTTGACCTAGAACTGACATGGACATTAGAATCAGATAGCAGAGCATGTTTTTATATAGTAAAATTCTAACATTAAGTGGAAAAATGAAATGAATTAAAAATACATTTAGTAATTCTAAAGATGAACAATTTAGAGTATAGCTGAAAAATACATAGAATAGGGTGAATAGTGTCCTACCAGCTGGAGGAAAATATAAGCTAAAAGGCACATCATAGTAATTAAGTCACACAGAGCAAAGAATAGTAAAATATTAAAATGATATAAAGCAGATTTGCTTCCAAATCTGAGTAGAATTATAAACTGATACACACAGGACATCCCAAACACACTGACAGAGAAGCAGAACATGGACTAAGACACATTAGTACTCAAAACAGGAGACAAAGGAAGAGTCTCACACAGCCACATCTGAGTGATACATTGCAGATGAGCGGAAAAGCCAGGGTTCAGATTACAGCCCCATATGTCACTAGAAACAAGAAAAGTGAGAGCCAGTGGCCTGATCACCTTCACGTACTGGGGGGGGGGGGGGATTAACAAGCTAGTGTTTGAAGCTGAGGAAAATATCTTGCTAAAAGATACATGAAATATAGATTTATCTGATATCCTACAGGTAAGGACGCACCCCCAACAGTCAAACTGTACTTTAAGAACTGGTACGGGAACTCTTTCAAGTAGACAGGAAATGAAAGCAAAGGAAATATGCAGAAATGAAAGAGAAGAATTATTTTTAAACATTTGTGTAAATGTAAGGCACAGATCCTAAGACGGAGTGATGATTTAAAGAAAAATACTGCTGTAGATCTTCTCACACCCTAAGCAAGGTGATGTGCTAACACCACTGAAAGCTGTGATATTAAGATAAATAGGGAGGTGTCCCATAAATCCAGAAGTAGGTATTTAAATATCAAATGAGTTTTCAATAATAAATAAAAACCAAAGTTGAATCAAGAAATATTCAATTAAAAAGAAAAAGAAATGGGAAAAGCAGACCAAATATGCAGTACTAATAGAACTGTAGCATAGTTCATTTAAACAACTCTATCAGCATCATTATGCTGAGTTAAAATGTTAAAAATTCCCAATTAAAAAGAGATTATTATCAGATTACATGTGGATGAAAGAATCAATGACACATTGTCTATGAAAAAATATGTTTAAAAATAAATACACAAGTAAATTACAAGGAAAAAAATAATTTTGTATTCTGTTTGTACTATGCAGACCAAAGCTTTGGTCCTAGTAGGAACACTGCATAGCAAGCATTTACTAGATGTGACCCTTGCCTGGCTGTGGGAGGAGAGGGCTTCCTCCTTCTAAGGTGTTCGTGTCGCAGTCTCTGAGCACTGTAAATAATCTTTCTTGTCCAAAGGATTTTTGACACATGGCAAGTTAAGAAGCTTACCCTGACCTGTGAACTGAGTATGATGATCTGTAATTAATAGATGTACCTGTGTGTTCATGTGTATGCACGTGGAGGCCAGATGTGCCTGTGTATTCATGTGTATACACATGGAGGCCACTTGTGCCTGTGTTCATGTGTATGCACGTGGAGGCCAGAGTTGTCTTTCTCAACTCTCCAACTTGTATTTTAAAACAGTCTCTTACTGAACCTGGAGCTCGCCAAGAAGGCAAGCCCGACCACTCTGTGAGCAAGGGGCAGGTCCTACCTCTTTCTCTCCAGATCTGGGATTGCAGACACACACTGTTACAATTCACTCTTCACATGCTGCTTGGCGTTGGCCACTGCTCCCTGTGCCTTTGCAACAGGCACCTACAGGGCTAAACCATCTCGTTATTCCTCATTTGTTTTTCCAGTTGCAGAAGACTTGCCTTACTCTAGACAGGGGGATGTGCATCTGGAAAGTGATGATGATGGGAGGAAGTGCTGCTGACTGAAATGGAAGATGATGGCTGCCTGTCCAAGGGGATGCTGCTTGCAGAATGGGTCAAATTTTGCTGTGAGAGTCCAGCTAGGAGCAAAGCCCTACTACCTTAATTTTAGCCCAAGAAGACTTGGGTCAGGCTTCTAACTCACAAAACACATAATAAATCTGATATTTAAGGTCACCAAGTACATTTATTTTTAAAAGTAATGAAATATTTATGATTTTCATACAATATAATTTAATGGCGTTTAGATCCCTTCCCATGTCAGCAACTGTCCATGCCCAGGTCAGCATGCTCCCCTTAATACAACACACCTATAGAGGATGTCACTGTCCACGCCCAGGTCAGCATGCTCCCCTTATACACAAGATGTCTATAGGGGCTGTCACTGTCCACGCCCAGGTCAGCATGCTCCCTTTATGCACAAGATGTCTATAGGGGCTGTCACTGTCCACGCCCAGGTCAGCATGCTCCCTTATACACAAGATGCCTATAGGGGCTGATTTGTGCACATTATGCCTTCAGTGTGGGCCCATCCACTGGAGCTGGGTCAACCTACCAAGAGTCCTTTCCCTGTAAGAGACTGTCTCTACCCCTCCAAGCAGCCATCAGGTTGGGATTTCTTACAATTCCCCATGTCTATACTGGGATTTTCTCTGGTTTGAGCTTGCATGGGACTTGTGCATGCTGTCACCATTGATGTGAGTTCATATGAGTTACTGACCCATTGTCTGGAAAATTATGTTTCCTTGTATTCATCCACCACCTCAGGCTCCTACAATCTTCCTGTCCCTCTTCTGCAATAATCCCTGAACCTCTGAAGGCCGAGGTTTGAAATAGATGTCCTTTAATAGTAAAGGAGGCACACTCTGTAGCCTTTTGTATCAACATAGAGGTGTACCTCTCTCCACACATTAAAGGTAGTTTTTTTCTGAATTATTTTTATTTTATGTGTATGAGTGTATTACCTGCACATATGTAGGTGCACCCATGTCATGCAATGCCCACAGAGGTCAAAAGAGAGTGTTGAATTCCCCTAGAACTGGAGTTATAGATGTTTGTGAGCCATCATGTAGGTGCTGGGAATCAAACCTAGGTCCTCTGGAAGACCATCCAGTGCTCTCAACCACTGAATCATCTCTGCAGCCCCAAATAAACTTCTTTTTGCAACAGATGGAGGCTAATGCAGAGCTCCAGAAGTCAAGTACAGAGCATAATCATCTGTGATAAACTTTACCCTAAGCAGCACATGTTCATGAAACTACTGCATATAAGATGAATATATCTCTCAACTCTTATTAGAGACATTTTCTTATTCTGTAGATGGTGATCAACACAGAAACTCACAACTGGTCAATATGTATTGTATTTTCCATGGGCATAATATACTACAAACTCTAAAAGAAAAGCATTTTATAAAGTTCATAGTTCACCTTTTTAAATAACAATAGCAATCTCCATATGAAGCTGTAGAATGGTGACAAAACTTGACAGAACATCAAGGAGAAATTACAACACCCAAGAAAAACATCAGCTAGTGTTCCTTCATCAGATAGTATATAAGAAATTTGAATGAAAAAAGAAAAATATGGAAAATGTAAAGAAGAATTTCTTAAACTTGACCTGATTAACATCACAAAACACTGTTTCCATCACCAGATGACACATTCCTTGTATGTGTACACAAATGATTTTCAAAATGGACCATAAGTAAGATGATAAAAAATCTCAATGAAATAACTTAAGTGATACAAAATCCACATAAGTCCACAACAAATTTACATCGAAACTCAACAGGAGGAGGATCATTAAAATGCCTCTAATGCTTAGAAACGTACATACTTTATTTGTGCACCTGATACCTATCATCCTGAATGACCAAGCACATTGAATCTTCCTCAGTGTTTAAGAAAGTAAGATTAAATTAATAGACTTAATAGTTCTACAGTCCCCTTATGTGTTCTATTACTGTTCTTCAGTGATTAAAAGTCACTTCTCAATATTAAGTGAGGCAGAATATTTGGGTAGTTGTCTAAATTCAAAGCTGTTTTGTAAAGCAGTGAATGTGCATGTATCTCTCTGGCAGTTACCATAAATTAAGACCATGCTCATTACAGTGCTTGGGAGAAAAACAAAACAAAACAAAAAAACGTAAAACTCCAACCTGCATGAGTTAGGTGGCTCAGCTCAGATACTTCTGATAGTAATCTGTGCAGTTTTCCTGGGAAGCACCTCTGATGAACTTGGACACTCTCTCTTCTCCTCACTCCTATGAGTACCTCTCATCCTGACATGGACTGCAGCCAGCCGTGAGAAATCTGACTGGCCCATCTCACAAATGATCATCGCCGATGCCATCCTTAGCTGCTCCCCTGCCCGCGGTGATGTAAGCTGCTCCCCTGCCCGCGGTGATGTAAGCTGCTCCCCTGCCTGCGGTGACATAAGAGGTGACCCGTCTCTGCCCGAGGCTTCTGGACTACTTGCCGTCTGTGCCCATCTCTGTGTGCTCACCACTGCGTCCACGCTCACTCCTGAATTTTCTCATAAAATACCGATCCATGTCAAGCTAGATTTTCAGTTTTCCACTCTATTAGTCACCAATTTCTTTAATGTTCACTCATTTATTCGGATATTATACCTCAGCATTTGGAGAGTTCTATCAAGACCTGTACCTGTGCTAATGTTATTCTAACCTAGGCAGAAATTTTGACTCCATGTCACACTCACTGCTTTGTGAACTTCGTAACCTGTGCATTTCTTACACTTACCTGGGTGCACCAAGTCTTAAATAATTCTAAGCATTAAGGTAGTCTGTAAGTGGATCTGCATGTAGACTCAGCCATATGCCCTTGCTAATTTTTGACTTTCAAAATGTATTATATTAAAAGGCATTCAGGATCACAGACTCACATTACAATTGCTAATCATATTTGATTTTGCAATGACAGTGGCAATCTCTGTGTTCTTCTCAAAGCATCAATACTAATCTCTTTCTTCAGCTAATGAACTCTCCTACATGTCTCCTGCATTTACTCATTAACAGCAACCATGACTGTAGTCTGCACTTCTGTGCTTTTCCGGGTCATACCATTAACAGTGCAAAGCACTCCCTGGCTTTCCTCTGAATTCGAATCATGTCCTACAGGACGTCCCCTGACCTGCCTCCATTCTGACCCAGTCTCTCTGCTTTTCCCACATGCCTACACTGCTCTGTCCACACATGGCTGTTTCTATCTATCAGGCTTTGTCCTTTCACTTGATCTTGATTCATCAACCTTCAATGTAAATAATTATTTCCCAAAATTATCTGAAAGAATCAGGCCACTCCAGTATCATGAAATAACATATTTAAAAGTCTTGTATATTTTCAATTCACATGATAATGATTTTTGTAGAGGTTTAAATCACTCAGTCTCTGGTCACAGTGTCTCTATCCACACTTGAGCATCCTTTCAAACTTGTGCTGGACAGCTTCAGCTGTCAGCTTGACACACTTGAGTGGAGGTATTCCCATCACTGGATTGGCCCAAGGAACATTTGGGTTTTGTTTAATTTATTTTTATTTTTATTTTTATTTTTTGAGTGACAATGAGGGTCCAGCCCACTGAGTGGTGCCACCCAGATGCAGTTGGTCCTTGGTTGTAGGCAAATGAGGCTGAGCACTCGCCAGGAAAGTAAGCTAGCAGATAGGTATCCTCTAACGTCTGTGCCAGGGTTCCTGCGCAATTCCTGCCTTCCCTTTGATGGACTGAGCGACAAGCCAGATAAACCCTTTCCTAGTGAAGTTGATTCTGCTCAGTGTTTCTGCATGGCAACAGAAGGTAGCTCAGACAGAGTGTCCATCGCATCCTGACTAGCTTCTCTGCTTTTGGCTGTGACAAGACGTTCCAGACATGTGTAGCCCAGCCCTTGGCTCAATCCCTCAGTCAGGATGCATTGTATCTTCTTAAGCAGGAAACAGTGGCGATGTCACATGTGTGTGAAGAGTGAGCGTCTTGGCAGCCTGCTGGTAAACACTTCTGTCCCCTTCCCAGTGGGTTTTTACTGAACTCAAAGAGATCAAGTGCTTTCTACATTCGAGGGTTGTGTGTGCTTTCTGCATTCGAGGGTTGTGGGTGCTTTCTACATTCGAGAGTTGTGTGTGATTTCTGTCTCTGAACTGCACTTCCCAAGGTGGTTCAACACCGATGTTCCTAGGGCTATCTCAGAAATCACCTCCAAGGGGCTGTCCAGCTTACTAGATCTAAAATTCATCCTTCTGATCTGTCCTTGTATCTCATCTCCCAGGTTAATTGTTTACCTCACCGAAATATTGACTGAGTACATTATTTTTTTCCGCATGCCCCTTCAGGAGAACAGAATCAGAGAAGAGAGCCTAATCTTCTGGTTCGGGGTCTCCTTAGAAAGAGAGTCAGAGCCCTGCCCTCCGTGATACCCTCAGTTATCAGGAGACAGAGACAGAGACAGGGGCTAACCATAGGACACACTTTCACTGTCTGGTACATTTGTTTTATGCCCTTTAGTGACACAGTTTAATCATGTGAAAGACACCCTGTTAACAACAAAGCTACCATCACCCAGGTTTTCATCCTTTATCGTCTCTTGCTGTGCAGGAAGCACTTCCATGTGCTCCCTCATGCGACCGTACAAAGGTCTCCTGAGCTCCCTGCTTCCAGCATGGTAGAGGCTAGAAGAGTATTTGGAAGGAAGAGCTTGCATATCCCACATCCTCAAAAGGCAAAACTTAAAATATGGAGCAAGCTCTGATAAACTTACAGGCAGCAGTAGACTGAACACGAAACCTAGCCAGCTATATGCCACAGGCATGACTCTGAGAAGGACGAGGCCAGCGGGCCTTCAGTGTGTGGTCACCAGTGGTAAGAAGTTGACTTGTTTAATGGGTGCTGAGTGAATGTATGCAAATTCCTGTTACAATTCATAGAATATTCTGGATTAAAACAAATGAATTAAATGTTTTACAAACATCAGCACTTGCTGTGAGGATCTTTAAACATGGTGAAGTTTATAAACTTCAAAAACTTGTTTTTTTAAACCTTTCATCTCAAAGCTTACTCTTTGTTTTCATTTAAATTCCTTTTAATAATTTCTATCTTAAGATCCTTTAAATATTTTGCCTGTCCATCTCCAATAAGCTGTAGCATTTTTTGTGGGCTGCGCGTCACCTAGCGTCTCCCCTGCTTTAGCTTCCAACCTGTCACTTTTGTTCCTTTGGTTTTGATCTTTAAAGTGATGTTGATTCTCAGAGATTTCCCATCCTTGTTTGGAGGAAGTCTTTGATTTACGTGTTACATGTATCATGATATTTTTTGAACGTGGAATAATTAGGATGGTGTTAGGCATCATATTTTGAAATAAGATCTCAATAGTCATATATATATTTCTTTAAAAGCATATTTGCTAATGTTAAAATAATGTATGTACTCAGAGAGCACAGGTTTTAGTTAAAGCCATGTAGCTTGTGTTCCTACAAGAAATACCATAACCTCAAGCGCTTCTGAAGAACAGGAATGTATTTTTGATAGCTCTGGAGAATTAAGGTCCAGGGTAAGGGTGATCACAATCAGGTTCCAGTGTGACCCATTTCCAGGACTCATCCGCCATCTTTCAATGTGTCCTTACATGGTGAAAGATCTCTGGTAAGGTGCTCTGGTGTTTAACTGTGCTCAGGAGATTTCTACCCTCACAACCTCAATCACTTTCAAATATCCCACTTCCTGATTGCATCACTTTGAGAAAAACCACTAACAACCATGTGATTTTTATTATCTATAACAGAGGATTTTTTAATTCTTGAGACATTTTAATAAAGAAAACACTTGAAAATTTACTGCATTCCATTGTTTCTTGTGTCAAGAAGAGTGAAACTGACTGTGTAAGCTATCATCTAACAAACTTTATTTCCAATGCAGAGACCAATCCAAAATAAATCATAATGCTCAAGAATCTACTGAGGCTCAAGATGACCATTAGGCATAACAGCATAAATATCTCCAAACTATGAACCAGAACCTGTTTCTGATACCCAGAGGCCACTAGAAACACCAAAGGGCCTTCAAGCCATTCTTGCAAAAAAGCAAATCAGGGAATCCCCACAGTACTGACTCTGTCACTCTTCCATGTTTGCTGGAATCCCAGGGGTTCTTCCGGGTTGTTCACTAGTTAAGCTGCCCAGGTTCCAGGACAAAAATGTCCCCTAGCCATATTTCTGCAAGCAACCTTAATTAAACCCTGTCCATCAAAACTACTAAGAGAGGAACTTGTTGAAAAGAAGAAAGTGATTCAGCAGTAAGGTAATCTAGAGGGAACATGTGTCTGTGATCAACATGTACCAGACCATGCCTTCATATGCAGGTATGAAATGTTGGAATACAATATATACCAGACCATGTCTTCATGTGCAGGTGTGACATGTCAGAATACACCAGACACCAGACCATGTCTCCATATATATATATGAAATTTCAAAATATGTAATAATAAATGTTGAATTTTGATTGAAGAGGAAGACCCTCCCTCCTTTCAGACTTTATTCTCCGTAGTTAAGACGCTGGTGGATTCTCTGTACATCAAACAGTTAGGCGTAGTGTCCTCTGGCTGAATCGGAATTTAATGCTGACTCAGAGACAGATGGTCAGGGAGTTGCTTAGAAAACTCTGCCATCATCCTGACCCGCGATCTCCACTTGCCTTCACGTGTGCAGTCTCTGTTCACACTGGCCATTCTGGAGTCCCTTTTAGCTCCTGAGCTTTGAGCAATGCTCTCTCAGAGGTTGTCTCCTTGGCTCTGTGGGACCTAAGCAGGACCTAAGCCAGCTGTGGCTGGTTTCTCATGTGAACCACAGGAAACCTTCCCCTTTGCTCCAGAAGCAGTGGGAATGCAGCTATTTTCAGTTGTGCTCTGCTTTTCATTAACTGTCTGGTGGGTATCTTCACCTACAGCCTTTGTCCTTTCAAATTCTCACTTGTGGAATGGCCTTCATTTACCAAGTCAGCAGAACATTGGCAATGCAGCTCAGCTTGCTGATGTGTGTCTTACAAGCTCATGACACTAATACTGAGGTTGGGAAATGCAATTCAGAGTGTAATTCTTAAAGAAAATACTTGTGTGCTTTGAGTTTTGATGCACCTCATTATGCAGTCTATGTTGGCTTCACACTGAGATTCTTCTTCTCTGTCTCCCAAGTACTGCGGGCACAGGCTTGATACCCAGGCCTTCAGAGAAGTCCTTTAATTCAGAATGTATTGCCATGTCCTGTTGAAGATGGCCAGATAAAAGAAAAAGTACATAAGAAATTCTTCCCCTCACCTTTGCAAACCAATACGCCTTTCATCTAGTGCCAAGATACAGGTGCTATTGAGATGTAAAGAGAAGAGGTTGAGAAAGAAATTTGTTTACATAATTTTGGGTAGACTGGGTGTTTCATACAAACATTTCTATTCGTATTTGTCTTCCAGCTTGATATATATTAAATATCAGATCATACAATGAGACATCTGATACTGAAGCACTAGTCTGTTTCCACCATGAACTCCTTACACACCTCTGGCAAGGAGTCAGGCCCTGACATACTGGAGTTATATGTAGCCCTGGGAAAAAAGACAGTGGACATCATGGTGCAAATGGACGAGAGAACCCTTGGGCCCAATTTCCATCAGTTGTAAAGTGACATAAAAGAGTTTGTTTACTATCTATGGATAAAATTACACTCTTTAGTTTTTTTTTTAATGTCCGATGGGGAAATAATTCTTATCTCCACAAGACAGTTGTAAAGAACAATCACAACATAATAAATGCCTTCTGAGAATAGGAAACGACTGTATGGGCACTCGGAAATTCAATGTGATTTAACAGACATGAAGAATCTGCTGGTGGTGTTTAATAAGGAAGGGAAAAGACGTTAATCTTCTACCGATATGTTTGATGGATCAACAGAATAGCAGATTCCAAGCAGGGAAACCACTGGAAAACCTTGATAGTATTGGACAGTTCTGTTTTTATACTAACAAGTAAAATATAAACAGAAGTAAGATTCAGAGGGGAAAAAGGATATCATTTATTTCAGAGACTGAAGATGCAGCTGAAGAGAGTTTAGTGTTCACATGTGTTGAAGTGTACCCTGAAACACATCAAATGACAACTTCTGCCCAGGTGATCCCTACACATCAACCAATCACAGGAGAGTGCCAGCTTCCTGTATGAGTCTGCTTCCTGCTCAGGACTTATCCTATCCCTCCTCTTGTGTCAGAGAGAGCTTGTGTTTCAAAAGCCAAGAAGTTCTCAGCCACTAGTAGAGAGAATTCTGAAGATGCTCTGGACTGTTTCCCAGCATCCAGTGTGGCTGAAACTACGTCACCATGCCTGCACGATGGTCAGTAAAGCATCAGTATTGACCTTCCTGCACCTCTCCTTATCTGACTTCCTTATTCTCCTCCAGTGGGTAAGGCTACTTCACAGCATACATCCCTGCAAATTCTTGTCTTCAGGTTTAATGCTGAGATGCATAAAGTAATCTAAGATGGAGAAGGGCAAGGGCGGAGGCTTGAGCACTGCTCCTGCCTTTAAGAAGTCAGTAACCTCTTTGAGAAGTTAAAGGCTCAACCGTAGTTCCTTCAGTGATAGGTATTTAAACATCTCAATTTGTCTTCATATCTTAGGGACAAAACTTGCATTCTGTTCTCTTGGAAGAGGCACATTGTGCTGGCCAGAAATTTGTGCCATGAATGCCTGTTGAGGCTAAGCAGTGAAGATGTAACAAGTCCTTTAATGTGAACCAGATCACAACAACCGCACATTCACACTTCTCTCACGTGATTTCCCTGTTGAGGCATGAACTTCATTTCTGAAGCAGACTTTTCTGTTTTCTTTGGAATCTAGGTGATATTATTGTGATGAGTACATACCAAGTCCAGAAAACAAGCTAATCCACAGTGTGGCTGAGGTCCACTGATAGCTAATCCACAGTGTGGCTGAGGCCCACTGATAGCTAAACCACAGTGTGGCTGAGGCCCACTGAGAGCTAATCCACAGTGTGGCTGAGGCCCACTGAGAGCTAATCCACAGTGTGGCTGAGGTCCACTGATAGCTAATCCACAGTGTGGTTGAGGTCCACTGATAGCTAATTCACATTGCCTCCTGTCTGTGACATTTAATGCATATTGACAAACTCATAATTTAAATGTCAGAATAAATGTAAAGCGAACCTGTTTCTTCTTATGGATAAAATGACTGGTGTGTTAGGTGGTTCTGACGGATGCTCTATCCCACAGTGATCCTGCTATGCACAGTGAGAGGAAAGAATATACACCCCGTGCCTGCAGGAAGCAAGGCTTCCTGAGACTCAACTGTAGCTGGTGTTTTATTCTCAGTGGAGGACACTAATGGGAACATAAAGTCGATTTAGAACCCAAAATTGGCAGGAAGCATTCCCAAAGGAGTCATTTGGTGTTGCATGCCATGTGGGACAATCTCTCTTCCCTGTTCCCATGCCTGATGCAGGGCTGGCTGAGAGCTGGGAGCAATCCAGCCATGTCACATGACGAAAGGAAGCTCCAGTCTCACACAGACCCCTGTAGCATTATTTAAGTGACTGTTTTATCCTCAGACAATATTGAAAACAGGTATGAGTATATATTTAGCACAATATAAATTAAAATAGGAAGGCAAGTAGGATTGAATGTGACATGTGTGTTTTACTTAATTAGCCTTAAAACACACATGTTAATTGATTTAATCACCTCACTACAAAAAGAGATAATATTCATTTATAGTCTCTGTTACAGTTATGATACTATTTGTAGAAACTTGCAAATTAACACATTGGCTATATAACATATTGAACTATGCTGTGGATTGGGAAAATATTGTATTTCCATTCCCAGCAGATTTATGGGTTGGGAGATGGGATGATTAGTTTTAACTGTCAACTTGATAATGTAGATAATAACCTGGAAGATAAGCCTGTGGAGGAATGTTCTGATTGCAGTAACTGATGTGGGAAGGACCCACCTCGATTACTGCATCCCTGAGTATGAGGTCTGGGACTGTGTGAAATGGAGAGCTCAAGCCCAGCACCTGCCTTCTCCCTTTCTGTTCCATTATTGTGATGTGATGTGACCAGATGCTTCCACTTTCTGCTGCTTTGATGTCCCCGCCATGAGGGATAGTATTCTGGAGCTGGGGACCAGAAAACAAATCTCCTTTTCTCTTTGTTTTTATCCAGATACTTTATCAAAACAGCACAGAAAGGAAGAGACAGGGAATCTTAGGTCTAACTGCACCAATGCTCTGAGAGAAAAAGCAGAAACAGGTTCTGGAAATAACAGCTCTCTTGAGCTCCTTCTTTATGTGAAAAGCATCATTAAGCCCCAGACCAAAGGTCAAGCCCAACAGGCATTAGGTCTGATCAGCTCCTGCTTCGTGTCTCTGGAAATATCAGTTTCAGGTCCCCAGGTCAGGATCCTGTCTGCCCCTGTGCACTTCCCTGCTCCAGCCATAGAGAAACTGCTCAGGGCTCTGCAGCATGCTCAGAGTGGATGCCACTTCCCAGAGCCTGTTCCTAACTGCAAATGGATGAAATGTGAATGCTCTCCTGCAGACTGCATCCAAATAGCAAATGAGCTGAAAAGCAGAGAGAGACTCCAGTTATCTGCGAAAACTTGGAGTATATTATTAAAGTTTAAGGCCATCATAGCTCTCTCTTGGATCCTCTTTTTTGTAAAAGCCAGGACTTGCCATCATTAGGGATAAACGCTTTTATCTTGACAATGGAATATGAGAGTTAAGAATTACTTCATGAGAACATTGGAAATAATAAAAATTCCTGGTTTATTTTTAAGTAATTTTCTTCATGAGAAACAGCCTCCTCATTTTAGAAAACTATGGCTATCTTTCTAGATCTTTCAGTTGGAAGATGAAACATGGAGGTCTGCTATCTATAAATGACCTATTAATGAAATAAAAATTGAAAACTAAAATTCAGTAATGTGGTCATTCTTTTATATCAGTCACAGAGTTAAGATAAATTTTGAATAAGAAGGACTCCAAATACTATGCATCAAAAACTTATTACAATAAAAATCAGAAACTTAGAGCACAATACAATTAATATCTCCCATGAATAATAAAATTTAGGTTGGAAATTCCTCAGATATTCAACTACTCCCATTCTTTTTGAAAAGCTACATAAAAATTTGACATTGTGTATGGAATGTCATCTGCTTCCTCACATTGGATATAAAGTATATGGAAATTTAGGGAAATTTGAAATATCTTTCTGTGAAGTTGAAGTGAATTTTTAGTCAGAAGCCTTATTGTTTGGAAGTAAAGTAGCGAATTATAAAAAAATGAATGTGCAGTTCCAACAAAGAACAAAGCCCCGAGTTCCCCCTCTGTGAATAAGAAGACACAGAGGAACCACTGGATGAGTGAGGAAGATTTGCATTGTGATGATCTTTCACTGCCACTTGGCATTGCTGGGCTCTGCTCTGTGACTGCCAGACTCCAAATGTTCAAAGGTACACCCTATGGGTGGAGACTGCAGGACTCCTAATCCACCCCAAGACGCACTTAGTGAACTCCCTGCTGTTTTGATCCTAAAAGGAAGACCCTGTGAATTGTCATCCAAATCAGAATATAATCTTGACAGATGCGAGGGACAACATTGCTCACGGTCTAAGCTCTGAAGCCAGGAAAGAAGGTCATGGAAGGCCAGGACATTGATGAAATTATAAGGAGTCCTAGGCCAATAAGATCTGTATTCACCAACACACGGGGACTAAAGAAGAAGGCACCAGCAGGCAGCTAGGCACATGTTAGCACACACTGGCCACATACACACAAGCAGGAACAGGCACACACACACACACACACACACACACACACAGAGGCACACATAGGTCACATAGACTGACACACAGGCAGGAACAGGAACACACATACACACACACACACAGGCACACACAGGTCACATAGACTGACACACAGGCAGGAACAGACACACAGATCCCACACCGAGGTAACCACACAGACCTAAAGGCAGACACAGATAGGCACACCAGCAAAGGCCAAGGAAAAGCCTCTGGCAAATGCTCTGATCTTGCTCTTTAAGGCTGTATTTGTAATGGATCACGTATGGTGGCGTTCTGCCTCAACTGTTTACATAACACATTGTACTACTGCCCGTTTGGGGTCCCTGAATATCTGTTGTCAGCCATTGGGGCTGACTCACACCCTACCCCGTGCCCAGTGTCAACCTTGTCTTAGTGGACGCATACCTAGTACCCAGACTACCACCACATTGTCTAAACATGAACCAACCCTGTCACGCTCAGTGAGTCAGAATCCAACTCTGAGAAACGTGTGCACTATGATCATCCCATCTTCCCACCTTGTGGGGATGTCTTGGTCTTTTGGTGGAAGATGCTCTTCCACTTCTGATCAAAGTCTCCTGTGCCTGGGGCAGCAAAGGTGACCTGTGAAGGAGACACTGCCATACCCAAGGGCAGCCGAGAGTCTCCAGCCAGAAACCTCGACCTACTAGATGTTCTGTTCAAAACAACTTTCCTCTTTTGTGGGAACTCACCTGAAATCTGGATTTGTACTCACAACAGTATTTTCTGCCTTTCAGACGATCAATGAATCTGAATCTTTGCAGGATCCATTCTGGGATCTGATCCAAATCTGTGTGTGAGTGCTATTCCTGTCCCTCCTCCATCAGCCTGTGCTCACTGAACATGAAGTCTGCACTCTGGCAAAATTGACCAATGTGTCACATTACGTTGTACCTGGGTCCCCTCTTCTGAGCAACAGTTGCTGTAACCTCTTCAGGCATCCTTGCATCCAGCTGCCTGAGGACTGATCTTTCTGATTCTAGAGAAATTTACATTTTTATAAAGGGAAACACAGTGAATCAAGAAGTTTATCTGACTAGGATTCCCCAGGGGATAGTCTTACACTTGGGGTCTGAAGAGAAACTGGTACACACAGATATGGGAAAACATGCAAAGTGCACACGTGCAGCATGCCAGACACCTGCAGGTGTAGGTGTCCTGCTACTGTGTAGACCCTGTACTGTGTAGACCCCTGTACTCTCAGACCTCTCTGTGGGGCAACCCAGGGCTCTACTAGTCAGGACGCCTTGTCTACTGTTCACTGCTTCACCTCAAGAGCAGCTGACAGATAACTGCTGATGGACTATGACATCTGAAACTTATATTACATAAAATATATTTTTGAAGATATTCTAAGTGCTGGTAAATCTCTGTGGAGGGGAAGGCTACAGAAAATTGAGCTATATTTTCCATTTTAAAATAAATGACAGTGGTGTCTCAGTTCAAATTTCATCTAATGCTTCGTTTTGTAGAATCACAGAGAAGGAATCAGCGTTAAAAGTGCTGCCTTTGTGAAGGGAAGAATTATAGCTTGATATGATGCATGGGTCCTTCCTTCCTTTCTGCTTCCTTCCTCCTTCTTCTCTTCCTCCCTCCCTCTCTCCCTTCCTTCTTTCCTTCCTTCTTCCTTCCTCCGTTCCTCCCTCTCTCCCTCCCTCCCTTCCTTCCTTTTCTCTTCCTTCCGTCCTTTCCTCTCTGCCCTTCTTCCCTCCCTCCATTTCTTCCTTGCCGTTTCCTTTTTTGTTTTCGGTGCTGTCCTTAAGGAAGATGCTCTGTGAACTCTACTGTGAGTGCCAAACATGCCAACTTTCCCTGCTCTTCGTTGTGATCAGCTTTTTAAAAAGTAGCTTTTAAAACGCAGAGGGAAGCAGAGCTCATTCTTTATAGAGCAGTGTTCACAGTGACAGCCTCAAATTGTGAGATTTGGCTCTGTAATTGAAATCACATGTTTCATCTCAGTTTCATTTGCATGGGCTACAGGCTATAATTAACATCAAGTGGCAAGACAAGATCACACACAATAGAGTCCCAGAGTACAATCAGCCCAACAAAATTGAACAAGGCTTCCTGCTACTTAGCTATGCAAGGCTGGGTCCCTGCCACCGAGGAGAGGCAAGGGCAACAGTGCGAAGAGTGGCTGTGGGGATGGTGAAGTATGCTAGGCTCATTACTGCAGCAGTAAGGAAAGCTGCGGTTCACATTGAGTCCCCTTCGCTTGTCTTTCAAAGCTCAGAACCTAATTATTGTTGTAATCTAGCTTTGGCTAATGTCTCACAATTCACTCTCATCTGCTTAGGACATGCAGGTATAATGCACACACTTCTGAGAAAAATATGCACACAAAATTATTCCAGTTTTCTTCTAAGTTATTTAATGTCCAAGAATGTTCTGATATACACCTTGCTTTTGGAAAGGCCCTGGGTTTTGAACAAAGTTTGAGGCAGCCTTCAGCAATCCACACCAGTGTGAGAACTTCTGAAATGACTATCCCATGCAAGCTCCCAGCATGGTCAGGTTCCACAAGTTCTGAATGTCCATGCATCTGCAACCACATGAGTGTATCTAACCCTAGAGAATGCTAATGGGAGGGAGGCTTGGTGTATATGGTAGAATCAGCACCCATATAAAAGAGGTTTGCAGAGCCTGTTCACTCCCCGGCCTATATGGACAGAGTGCTCACAGGCACCAGATCTACTGATGCCTTGACCCTGGACCCAGAGTATGAGGAATTAAAGCTCTGTGATGGGCGATCAGCCTGGTCTACGCTGACAAGCATTTTCAGTAGCATTCCAGATGGAATAAGAGAATTCCCTTCCTCGATTACTGTGCTCACCCTGCGGTTCTGTTACTACGCTCCTAAATGAAACTACATATCTGTGCACATTTCCTATTATTTTTCTCCTGTTATTTCATGGCATAGTCTTTGGCATATATACTGGGGTCTATGAGTCATGTAATCAATAAATGATTCTTTTCCTCCTAAATGCAAAAGTACTTCATGCCCACTATATGATCTCTGTTCAGTGTATTCAAGTTGTTAATAGATTAAGTAGTACAGGGGTTGAGGGACAGCTCAATGGCTAAGAGCTCGTGCTAGCCCACTTCAGTTGGCCAGCAACTAACTGAACTCCAGCTCCAGGTGATCTTACCACCTCTTCTTGCTTCTGGATGCACCAACCCAGACACATGCCCAAACACACAGAGACACAAAAATATACATAAATGAAAACACATTTTAAAAACTCAAGTATTTTCATATTTCCAGGAAGAACACACGTTTTCTCAATCGGAATATTTTTGAAGTTTCAAAACCCCTGAAAGTAAAGAAACTAGATGATTCTGTGGTGGAAGATTGGAATATGTCGGGAGGGTAGGACCTTCACAGTCTTTTATTTATTCACCAAGCAGAGTATTCTTCTGTCTTCCTGGTGAATTGGTATAATTGCTGAATTCAAATTGAGTGGCACAGTGTCCTTTCAGAAGGGTCTTCCTCAGAGGGTGCCTGAGGTAATCTGTAGATAATTACTTCTAGTTGGGTTGATCTAATTATATGCATGGCTTACAACCCAGACCCTAGTTCTCCAAATGCTAGCTTCTCCTTGAGAGCCTTCTTCTTTGCTTTGATGGGATGAATAGTATTACTTCTCAGGACTGTTCTTCCATGCACCCTGTCTGTGTGGCACGTAATTGAATATGCATGTAATCTTGGCAAATCTGAGTCTCAGAGAACTCAGAGGGGCTGTGCTTCTTGTGCACTGCAATCTATTGCCCGACTTTCCTTTTCAGAAACATTTCCTTTTTTCAAAAATTATTTTTAATTATGTACATGTGCGTTTGTATGTGTGTGCATGTGCACATGCACTTGTGAGTGCATTTCCACATATAAGCAGCAAGAAAGCATGATATCCCCTTGAGTTGCAAGTGGTGGTGACTCACCTGACATGGTTTGCTGGCAACTACTGCCTGGTCTGAAGGTGTGTGCGTGTTGTAACCACTAAGCCATCTCTTCATCCCATCAGCCTCACTCTTAAACTGCCCTCAACAGTTGAAATCTGTTATCTGCAATTTTGTGGCATGTAGGGAAGGAAGTCTCATTGATAAAATAATTTTCATTCTACCATTATGAAAATCAATACACATGAGATGAAAGATATCATTGAATATGATTTTAAGAAGCTAGTAAAAATATTTCCAAGAAGTTTATTAGTATATAGCTTTAAGTTAGCTAAATTAATCAATGAATAGATATTATAAAAGTATATTACTTTATCAACATATTAAAAACATGAATAATGTATATAGATTCTTGTCATCAGTGGATAACAGCACTGGAAAGATAGAGGCAGCAATCTTATGTGGCATTGGATAGAAAGAAAAATTCAAAATATTAATGGCCAGACAAATCAAGTACAGGGAATATCTCTAACTCTAACCACAGATTGAGTTAAAATATATGGGCACATATATACTGAAACTTGGAATTACAGTCAGTACAACCCAAGATGTATGGACTTTTCTAGTGAATAAAACATAAGACAAACAACCTAATTTTCCCAATAAAAAGTTACAGGCAGAAGGAAAAGAAAAAAAGGGATGGGAGACTAAACATGAACCTCTCACAGAGGAATTAAAATTTGGAATACTAATGAAAATTGCACACATAAATATTAGCTTGGCTACTGGTCACAAGGAAATAAATTTTTACAAGGTCAAATTAATTTCTTTTGATATATACATACACATAGATGAGCCATTGCAAGGAACTGACGTCCATGACTGCCAGCCTGCCCATGACGACCAGCATGTTCAGGGATGGCCTGATGTCCACTGGGTAGTTGAGCAAGTTGGCAGTGGTCAGGTTGGGCCTGATCCTGCTGTCGGTCCATCTGTCTGTCTTATACCCAAGGCCTTATCTGTTTAGCAAGACTCACAGAGATGACTGAAAGATGATTGGAAGAGCTTCAAGTCTAGGAAATGTGCAGGCAGATCTCAGAGATGAGATGACACAGCACAGCTCATGTGTGGGTGCTCAGTAACCAGATCCCCACACTCATGGACTATCTCACCTGTGTACCACTGGCTACTCCAGCCTAGGCACATCAAACCAACAGTCATACCCAAGAACCATGCAGAGGAAGGAATACGTACAGACTGGGGTTGGTGTATAGGTTAGCCATTGATACAGCCACTGTATAAAGGCCTGGAAAACAAATATTTTTAGAAACTTTTTAAAATCAGTTTTATTTAAGAATTTCCAACAATGATAATATACAGAACCATGCAGGCATGGGACACAGAATTGCATCAAGCAACAAAAGCCACAATTATATATATATATATATATATATATATATATATATATATATATGACTTTTTAGACTTATACTGGTATGAAAAAATACCCAGAAAAAGGGGAAAATGTATTTATTGATGACCAGCAGGAGAGGGGAGCTAAGGTGACTGGATCCTGAAGCAGCAAGCCATACTGCATTCACAGCTAGGTGTGGAGAGCACAGGGTTAGTGCATGTATGTCAGGGCCAGCTCATGTTTATGATGGCCATCCAATCCAGGATCGCAGATACAGTGAACTGTGCCACGCACACTGGGCGTTACCTTCTGCTAACGTGATCCACACAGACATCCCCATATGTAGCGTAATCTAGTCAGTCCCTCGTTGAGACACACTGAGATTGTGCTCAACTGATCGTCAAAACTAACCACTACAGGAACATAAGATAAAGAAATATTATAAATAAATGATAAATAAATACAATAAAGCAAATTCAAATCACATTCTTGGACAGAGGAATGCAACACAACTAGTCTGAATTTCTTAACAAATCGTGAGGGGTTTAGATGACATATGCTTATGTCTTTGCCCATTGTCTGTTTCCGTATTTACTCTTTCACCAAGCACCTTAACTTGTCCTGATCCTTTTCCTGGAACACTGACTTAAACCTTCATTTCTGCAGGGTCTAAGCTCAGCCTGTGAGCTGAGTGAATTTTCCATTGTAATGTCAGTGCTATGAGCAGAGTTATCCCATGCATTTAGATAAGCTTTTCTGTAACTCCTTCTAGGTGTTAATTTCATCTTTTGTCAATTTTAACAAACACAGCCTTGACATAAATTTCCTTCTTTTACTTTTGAATCAATTAAATGTGGATTACAAAGTATGAGAAAAACAGTCTCTAATTTCTACTTCAATAGAACATTTTCTCTGTCACCTGATAGAAAAATTACTCTCCGAGTTACAAGAGTTCTAGGCGAGCAGAACGAAGCGGAGAAAAACAGCAAAACTCTTACTAATGAGTCACTAGGTAAAACAGGATTTAGCAACATCTCATATTTTTTTCTAATTTCTGGACCTGTGAATCAAGAGGTGAAGCAGCAGCCTGTATCTACTGATGTGGAGTGCACAGAACGCATCTGCAGAGCCTTCATCCAGCCCTGCAAGGCATCAAGTTAATTTGTGACTGTATCTTCCAAAATCCATTTCACGAGGTGTTATTAAAATTTCTCTTTGGGAGAGGCAGACTAACTTAACCTGCCTCTCTCTCCCTGCTTGCAACCCAAAGGGTCCTCCTCCCCCAGGCCTCCCAGCAAACACACAAATTCCTCCACTCACAGTCAAACAGGTTCTAGCTAGTTTACTTGGGCTTACTAACAGAGCAATGGGTGAGGGGTTACTTACAGAACACAGGCGCCCACCCTCCCCTCCACAAGTTCCATTAGTAAGTCCACGTGGCTGGGATCTTGCAACTTTCCGGTGAACAGATCCTAATGGCCCATAGGGGAGGGGAGAAAAGGGCCAGCCTCCTGGCGCCCCCAGTTTAAATACCTTTAGCCCCTCCCCTTCTCACATCCAAGGCCAATAGACCGGGTGGGTGGGGCATAGGATTTTCCCAGCTCCTCATCTTTCTGCTCAAGGTGGTCTTGGGCGATACCACTCTGAGAGGGGTGTTTGTCCACCTTTTCCCTTGGAGAAGCAATCCACTTTACACCAAGTCATCAAGGATGTTAGAGAACAAGAGCAGCTACCACAGGCCCTTTACTACTGTGGATTGGCTGTGACTTGGGTTCTTTGACAAGTGCCAAAGTTTAGGACAGCAGCATGGCAATGGAGAAGATGTTGGTATGTGCAGAGTCTTATATGTACGGGATAAAATTTCATGCACACCATGCTTTAATTCTGGTTTCCTCTACTTATCATTGTATCCAATGAAACCAGTTTGCTATCAAGTGCCTGATTAACTCACAGAATTGATCCTATTGAAGATTCACTGGCCTCTCCTCCTTAACAGCTTGTCACATAGTAGTATCTTACTGAGATGTGCTTTGTCATGTGGAAGCTCATGTTTCTGAGCATGTGCATTTCCTCACCTCTGTACCATGACCATTTACTGCATGATGGTGATTGGTGTTCAGAGGAGAGACTGTAGAAAAAGAGTGACCTGTCAGCAAAGACATTCATCCTATGCGTTCAAGATTCAAAGTTATTAGCGGTGCCCCTCTTTGATGCACATTCTCATGGGATATAAGCGACAAAACCCACTTTCTGCCCTTTCGGGGAATATTCACACTTCTTCCTTGAATTTCTGTGTAATGAGTTTATCAACCATGTTCCTTCCAATGAGCCAAGTCATTGACTGCTGCCTACATGGAATTGTCGTGGAACTGTCATGGAATTGCATCTCTGGTCTTCTTTATCTATGGGCATAGAGAATGTCCTTTGAGTCCTCAATTCCTTCCACCAGAAGGCCTGCGTGGCTCCCTTGTCCTTCAGGTAAGTCTCAAAGGGGATCAGTGCTTCAGATGCCTCCTTCAAGTGTTGTCTGAACAGGGTGCTGATCCGTCATCACCAGTCATCTGTTTTTCCTCTATTCAGTGAAACTTTCAATGAGTCACAGGCGCCCATTACGAGGGAGACAACACAGCAGTAGTAACGTTGTATAGCATATGGCATAGTCATTCATGTTAATCATGTGTGCCCTTTTAAGAAGGTCTTGGACCCGTTTGTTATGCAAATGTGCATATATAAGCACACACACGCATATATAGTTATTTTACGAAGAATGCTTGCTTTGTATGACTCCATAGCCTGACAGTTCAGATAATACTCAAAGACAGTTGGCATTTCAGAGAACACTAATAGATAGCTCATGGATAACTGCTTAGGTTTTACTAGCAGACAAAAAGGTTCTTCAGGACAACACTCATCTCTAGAAGACTGCGTCAATTTAAAATCTTAACTGTTTGACGTGTTGACTCATGGGAGCTTGTGAAAGTTTCTGAAGAGTCTCAGTGCCTCCTCCTGGAGCTTCCTGCACCACTGTCTATTCTAGATTGTGCGGATGAAATTGAAGAGACACATGTTTAGGACTTTGATCCCCTTTCACAGGCCTTTCTTCTTCTGAAACCCATGTAAAGTTAGGAGCTTCTGTAGCCATGTTAGGTATTGGATCAGGGAATGTCCTCTGTGAGCATCAAATAGTCCAACAAGTTCACAGATCTCTATTAGTGATTATAACTCTGTTCTGTATATAAAGGGCCACATACAAAATGACATCTTCTACCAGAAGGAAGATATCTCACTAGGCCCTTAGTAAGGGGTAATTCAAAATATTACTCATATGGAATGGTTGATGGACTGGCCCTAGCCTGGGAACTGTTGGAGACCGATTATTGCTGGGTGAGGGAGAGTAGAACTTATTAAGATCTCTGGAAAGGCTGACTAGACCCCAGTAGATGAACTTGCACCGAAGGACATCTGGGTACAAATGCTTGACTGGTCAGGACTTAACATGTATGATGGAATGCAGGAGGCCTAGTGGGGGCACGGATGGGGGAGGAGTCTAAATTTGATTCTATTGCATGAAATGTACAAAGCTCAATAAAAAATGAAAAGAGAATGTCTGGAATGTTTATTGAATTCATTTCTAAGCCTTTGACATGCAGTCTTTTAGGAAGCCCGAAATGCATTTCTCTCTCTCTCTCTCTCTCTCTTTCTCTCTCTCTCTCTCTCTACCTCTCTCTCTCCAAGTACAATCAGTGTAATGCAAAGGCCAAGTACGATATCTCACAAAGGACAGTGGGGACTGAAGCACTCCGTAATTGACTTATACTCTAGGAACAGAGGACTGATGCGTCAGAGCGGCAGGGCTCTATGATTGAGTTCATTTAGAGAGAGCTGCTTCTGGTGGATCTTATGAAGAATATGAGAAAAACTCTTCTTCCTGATGCATAACTCACAACACCTAGTGAGAGATTTACTAGTTTCCACTCAGTGTTGTAAACGCCGCCAGGACAGCTGCAATACTGTTGCAGTTATTCTGTGTTTAATTGGTAACTTCAGGCTTCCTGACCACAAGCTTTGTCTGGTCTTCATAGTAGCAAGCAAGAAGAAGAAAGATCTTCCATGAATTCCAACATCTGAGTCATCAGATTCTTATTCAGTCATTCATTTTAATTAACATGTAACGTGTTCATTATTAAGTATTTGCAACCTTTGTTTCTACTGATTCTCCTCTGTCCCACCCCTGCCCCTCTGACCCCCTCCTTTCTACCTTCATCTTTCATGGTTCCAACTGCTTGTCTCCTCACATGGTATCTTTCTGGTTGCATGGACTGTATGCATACCCATTTCATCACACACACGCACACACACACACACACACACACACACACACAAACACATATGTAAGCCAGTACCTTCACTTCAGAGAAAATATGTGATATTTATGTTTATGAATTTGGCTATCCTGATAAATACAATGTTTTCCAGATCCATGCAATTCCCTAAAGATCCCTTAGCTTTTCTTTGTGCCTGAATAAATTCCAGCTCGTATAACATATGTTCATCATCCTTTCCTCTGTTAATGGACAACTGGGCAGACTCCATTTCCTCACTATTGTTATGGTACAATAAACATGGACAGGCACTCTGCTCTGTGGTGGGTGGGCTGTAGAGTCCTGTGCTCAATAGTTGTGACAAGGCTGACACATACATTATGTGATTAAGTTAAATTCTGTGAAATTGCCAACTGCTTTATGAACTGATATTAATCCTTCCTAGTATCAAGAAGGAAATTGGTACACTGGCAAGGCCCATGTGTTCGGGTCACTAACCCTTATGTGAGCATACAAATGTTTTTGTTTGCTGAAGAGCCTGAGGAAATCTCACAACCAGGCTGATTCTTTGACCATAATGTTGAGAGGTCCTGCCAATCATGGCCCTCAGCAACCTTATCCATGGAGGTGGTGACATAGCTCACAAGTGATGTTTCCAGTCTTAAAATGTATGGTGATATTCCTACACATCAAAGATTAATCAATACGTTCATAACTTGATAAATGTACATTTTTGCCTCTTTATTGCTAGGATGAATAGGAAAGCACATTACCTTATTAATGCTATGACTATATTGTTTGCCAATTACCACTGACAAACTCTATTGAAAAAATTACCTTCTTGTTAAATTCTTCAATGACTTATTTTTGCCTGTAACCATGGGACAAAGAAACCAACTGTTCAAGAAGCAAGAAGCATCTTGCATTTTATAGGTCAGTCATACAGATCCTTATATAATGCAGGAATAAGAAAACAGGAGCAATTACAAGACTGGGAAAAATGCAGGTAAACTCAATAAATAGACAAGTTTAAAGACCTTCCTCTCATTCAATGTAAAACTTCCACTTGGGACACTGAATGCATGGTTGGAATTCCCAGAAGGGATTCTGTACAATGTTTCTACAGGAATCTCAGGGCTTCTTTTAGCTTTAAATATATATATTTATTTATATATATATATATATAAATATATATATAGCTAAATTATATATATTATTATATATATAATATAAATATATATATAATAATAAATATATATACCCATGATTATCTTGCATGTTAAGAATAGGATACAAGAAACTCTGGAGTTGTCAATTGTTGCAGCCAATATCCTCGAATATTTTGAATCACATGTGTTTATGTTTCATATTTTTCAGTACCAAGAATTCAGCTGTATTTAGAAAAACTAGAATTTATAATTACTTTGAGATAGCATAGACGCTATCAGATGACTGTTATATTTATTAACTTTTTTCAGACTATACTAGCAAAGTTAATTACTAGAGCGTATGAAAACAGCATGTTATCAGTTTAGATAAGGATAGACTAAAAGACAAGAAGACATACAAATTACATATAATCTAAATAACTTTTTATAGTGGGAAACCAATACAGTATATTTCAGTTTGTTAAATCAACAAGTGTCATCATTTACATAGAGTAGTATTGTAGAGTACTAGTCTTAAATAACTTTTAGGAATACAGTGAAGTATTTTACATACAGGAGTTCCACATCTGAAGGACCCTTCAAAGGGCAGGCTTCATTTACCTTTGCTTATCATCAGAAGCTTTCTGTTTCCAGGCAGACTTGCTTAATAGTTTCAGACAGAGACTAGAAGAAACAAACAGCGTGCATCCTCGGCTGCTGATGCTGATGCCCCCACCCACATTCCTGTAGCAGGGAAGAAAAGGGTAATGGGGTGGGGATTCACAGCAGGGTGTTCAGAGCTGGCAAAGGCAGCAAGCTTTGCCCTAGGTTAAAGTGCAAATGCTTACCTACCGCCTGGGTGAAGCAAGTCAGAGCAAAGCACTAAACGGCCATTCCCAGAATCCCTGACAGAGCAAGGATGTGAGCGTGAGCAACTTTGCCACAACAGCAGGGATAATTTATTCATTATTTATATTTCATTAAGCAGGACACCGCAGTGCCCTAGCATAGTACGCCTCGAGGAAGGAGAGGTCGGGTGTGAATCCGTATTTTGATGGGCCTCTGTGTGGACCCTTTCCTTTCCAGCGCGCTGGACTTTCTGTTTTGCTTCTTTTCTTAATAATCAACCCCAAACCCACCAGGAAACTGCTCCTAATTAACTTTATCCCTTTTCTCGCTTCACAGATTCATGGACTTTAAGAGTCTTGGCCTTAAGACAAACTCTTATCAATAATTTAGTTCATCTGCATTGGAAACCTCAGTCTCACTTAAGAGAGTACATGTGTTTGTGTATGTTTTGTACACCTACAGATGTGTAAACCGTCTCAAATGGTTCTGATTTTTATGGCAGAATATTTTTAAACAATTTATGAGTAAAGTCATCTGAATGCAGTACTTAGTGAATTTTCTTAAGAACTTCGGATAGTTGAGAAAATTTACAGCCTGACTAATTGAAAGAACTGGGGATCATTTCACAATTTTACTGGGGAGAGTTATGTATGAAGACGCAGAATTGAATCACCCGATCCTGGGTCTACTGAGATGGCCATGTAAAAAGGGGAAATCAAGTGAATTATAAAGTGGAATTGCTAATGTTAAATGTCAATTGACAAATAGGAAAAAAGCGACAGAATCTGAAGGACAGCAGAATCGACTTCCACTGCCTTCAACATCACGAGCTCAAGTGCCCTGGGAAAGCAGCGTGGTGACTAACTTATTGTCAGTGTCTGAGAGCTTCTCAGTCCCCTGTAGCTTGTGACTCGCCACAGGAGAGGACTTGAGTGAGTGCCAACATGGAAGCCATGTTTTTAGTCAGACTGCCCAGTGGGGATTTGGAAAAGCAAAAGCAGGAGCCTTGGATGCTGGAGGTGGTGTTCTGGGTATGGGTGAGCTCCCTCAGAAGGTGGAAAGCTGGTTGGATGAGAAGGGGCCATAGGAGTGGAAATTACTGAAATTCTCAGTGGGCCAGAGCATGTTCTAGAACAAGTCCTCCTCTTGTTCTAAGATGCACCCCTCTAGAGCTTAGCTGGAAAGGCATCTGTGAAGGCTGTCACTCTGGGGATCTTAGGAAGGACTTAATATAGGGAAGCACCCCAGATCTTACAGCAACAACCCCATCCTAAACTGTCTGATAGTTCCTCCAACTGTGGGAAAACACTCGGGTCAGGAGAGAAGCACTGGGCCCTGGACCTCAGACCCATTCCACACTGAGGACAGAACCACCACGTGCCAAAGGTAGAAACTGAGGACACTTCTACAGTCTCTGCCACATTCAAACTGCATTCTTTTAACCAATTAAACTGCATTCAGTTAACCAATTCCACACCTGATCTTCCCAACTTGAGACAATGGTTGCATGCCTGAAATGGGAAGTACCCCAGGAGTACATGCTGAGCCACACACGGCTCATGAGGATGGAGAGGTGAGGGTCAGGAATGGCTGTGAGGGTCGGCGTGGTCGAACCATAACCAGATATAAACTTTCAGAACAATAGAACACCATCTATTGATCAATGCCCAACAAGGGGTCCAACTAATCACCCAGTGGATATAAACTTCCCATTCCCATCTATCCACATCTGGATGGTAAGGGGTGATTCCATACCTGTTTTACTGTATTTGACAAGGGTTTTCTGAAGAATGGGTCAAAAAGATAAACTAAGATGTGTCTGTAATCTTAGAGGTTTTTGAAGATTTTATTGAACAATTATCTCTTTCAAGTAAAATTACCTAAGATATGGGGCTAAGCAATTTGACTACAATTTCTCATGGAGTTTTCATTTCAAATTATTTTTATGTAAAATATTTTATTATAAGAGTAGCTCATTGTCGATGTGATTTATTAAGAATAATAGGAAAATTAATACCCAGCTAGAATTTTTCTACATGGAAAGAATGTTGCAAAAATGACTGATTCAAAGGTAGATTTTTCTCCACATACATTTATTCATGCATAAAAATGGAATGAGAGGCTGGACAAATGACCCAGTGCTTGAGAGTTCTTGTTCCTGCAGAGGACCTGGGTCCAGCTCCCAGCACCCACTTGTCGGCTCACAGCCATCCTTAACTCCACTTCCAGGGGATCTGATACACCCGCTGGCCTCTACCAGCACTGTACATGTGGTGTGTTTCATTTGCATACAAGCAGGCAAAACACTCCACTCATAGAGGTAAAATAGAAATAAATACAATTTGTCAATATGGGTTTGATTTTAGGATACATTTTCTGTATGTGAACCACGGAGCCACATAGAGCATTCTTTTCTTTCCTGTTGGCTCTCCTTTCCCCAGCACCTTTCTCCTCTTCCCCCCTCCTCCTCCTCCCTCAAGGACTGGTAGGAATTCTCCAGTTTCTGTGCTGCTGGAGATCAATCCCACAATCTTGAACAGGCTGAGCAAGAGCTCTGCTGTGAGATACATACCCATTCATCCACATTTGACATTATTAAATGAATCAACCCTAACCTCACAGTAGTAACAAGGCAAAAATTGAATATGTTTTGGGATTTTCCTATGACCCATCGAAATTCATTCTAAAAATCACTTGTGGGATAAATAATTATCCTTGATACAAAATAATAACCAGACATACGCAAACAATCACAAAAACACACCAAACAGGCTGGTCTGGTCTGTTTCTATAGACTGTGGAGCAAAGCTTGATTTAGGACTGGCCCTTGACAGGTAGCCAAGAGATCAGTTCTGAGCCATGGGAATATTCTGCTTTGTAAGTTCCAGGCTTGATGCCTTGCTCTGAAGGCATTACTGTTAGGACTCCTCTCAGTCAGGTGCAGTCTAGACAACAGAAACACATTTCCAAAATAAACCACAAGACTTCACACTAAAAACTCATACTTTCTTCTAGAGCACACAAGTGTCACAATATAGCATAATCTCACAAACTGCAGGGATATTCCCTTTCCTTTTTGAAAAGTACATTTTATGAGCCAAATGATTTATCTTCAAAGACTCATCACTACTGTCTTAGAGAGTTGGAATACTCATTGCTCATGAAGGATAAAGTACCATTGTGTTTTATAAACATGATGTCATAAGCAAATTGGATTCTGCTTTTGGTTTCTACCCTTGCTAACTCTTGAGAGGTCAACAGGCTAGTGGATTCTTTGAACTTTTCTTGTATTATTTGGAAATATCCAAGAGAGAATGAATTGGTTCTTCCTTTCTGTAAATCTCAGTGGGGAGCCCTTCCTGTGGCTTAGTTTGCAATAAGCTCTTTTCCTTCTGGGGAGGAGATGTCACTGTTTAGGCTCCCTCCAGAGCACCAGTGGGATTATTACTTTACAGCTAGTGTCCTGCTTGAACTATTTTCCTGCTACTATATTTAAGAATGATTGATATTGGGGTATATTGTCTTCTTTTCATTTTATTTTTACATTTAAAACACTTCCAATTAACACACAGTACTACACACATTTATTGAGTCTACTGTGGAAGTTTCACACAAGTGCATAATACCTAATGATGATCAGGATAAATAGCTTTCCATGAGACAAACATTCGTCATTTCACTGTTGGTGGCAATTCACATCTTTCCTTCTAAACGTTCTAATATGTGCCCTGAGTTGTCAGCTCCAGTCTTTCAGTTCTGCTTTTCTCCCTGGAACGTCGTCTCACCGTGTTCCTGTACCGAGTTCCCAGTTTCTCTCTCCTTTTCTGCACTAATTTCCTTTCCATGTAAAGATCAGTGTGCTGAAAATACACCTACAACTTCATCTTTGTTGTGTTGTTCTCAATAGCCAGAATATGGAAAAGTTTCGGTGGCTACTGATGAATGCATATCCACCCCAGTATCAACCAGAAGGATACCCAAAAGACAGTGCACACTTTTCCCTGATTTCGAATGTTCTGGAATAAAAACAGCTCTGCAGTCATCTGCTATCTGCACACGTGCTGAAACTTAGAACTGCCTTGTTTGGAGTCATATTCAACCTAGATATCTGTTTTGTTCACTCGCTTGTTTACTATAGGTATGCAAGTGGTTGTTTCACAGGTGAAGGACAGAGTACTTAACTAATAGGATAGAGTACACATTTGTAAAGAAAGTCATTTAATATTTGCCTATAAACACATGACAATTTCTATAATAAACATTGATGAAATCATTGATGTCCAAGCCTGCATGGCATTGTACATGCTGTCCCCACTCCAAGCATGTGTGAGTGGAGCATGATTTCATATGAGGCTGGAAGACTGTTTCCTTATGGTCATCTACCTCCTCCGGCTTTCACAACCTTTCCACCTCCTCTTCTACAGGGAGCCTTGAGGGGCAGAGGTTGAAAATCAGTGTCCTATTCATGGATGGGCACTCTGTGGCCTCTTGTTCTCCACACATTGGCCAGTTCTCAGCAAATCACTATTTGCTGCATAAGGAAACTTTTCTGGTGAATGGTTAAGAAATCCGAATCCAAAAAAAGAAACTTTGGCAATTGATGGCTAACAGAAGGGGGAGATCCAGTATCTTACAGGAATGAGACTTTCGGTGGGCTCAGTAAATGGTTGGATGGACACACACTGAAGGACCTTTGTGGTACAAATCAGACTCTACAGGCTGTTAGCACGTTAAAGTGGATGAGGGACAATGGGGAGGTGTGAGTACAGAAGAGGAACTTAATGCCACAAAACTATATTTTATAAAAATTACAAAAATTAAATAAAACTAAATTTATTAAGAATCACAGATGTATTGAGAGTTTTAGATATTTTCTCAAATTTTGACTGTAAAATAATAGGATTATTTTATTAAACTGAAATTGTTGAAGAAATTTCTTATATTAAGTACACAGGAAAAAAAAAAAGAAAAATATTCAACAGCAGTTCATCAATGCAAACCCTGCAGACCTGACTGAGGGCTGAGTACTGCTTATTTCCAGGGCGGGAACAGCAGTCACACCCAAATGACCTGTTCCTCCTGCATAGCTGGCTAGAAGACTGAACACAGTGGTCCTCAGGTGGCTTTGAAATGATCTTCTGGTTTGCTGAGATGTATAGATAGCTATGACATGAGGTCCTTGTCAAGCTTTCTATGTCATTATCTCCTTGTCCTTTAAAAATTATTAAATAGAGAGCCATCTCAACATTGTTTTCTTATGATTTTGACTGTGCAGCACAGAGATATTTTTATTAGGTTCATAGAGGAAATTCGGAATTTCAGCAGCTGTTGTGGGGTTTGCAGGAGAGAAATGTCCCTCATTATTATTGTGGATGGGATAGACTTCCTCCACTGAGATCATGCTAAGTGAGATCTCTGTACTAATGAAATGGTCAGGAACTGCATATTATAAATAATCTAATATGTTGACAATTTAACAATTGACAGACTTTTATATTAATTGTTGGGTAATGTTTAGGCAACATCATTTCATGCCAAAGATGTGCCCATTCTAGAAGCAGACTCCTTAGATATATCAAGCCCAGCTTTGTGTATTAAGCTACTTTGGCCAGTTTCTTCATCCTACTGCACCCTAATCTCATTACCTGTAGGTGATAATAGTGTCCGTCCCTTTTAAGAATCTAGTTTGAATTATACAAATAGAGTCATTAGAACACATTACACATTCACTGGATAACTTCTATATTTTTAAAATTGTATGTGTTATGTTTAATTTTCTGTATATGAACACAGTGCCTGTGTGTGTATGAGTGTGGTGCAGTGCTCATGAAATCAGAAGAGGGCACTGGATTGTCCTGGGTCTAGAGTTAGGGACAGTTTTCAGCTGCCATGTGAGTGTTGGGAATGAAACCTCCGTCCTCCGCAAGAGAAACTGGTTCTCTTAACCATTGAGCCATCTCTTCAGCCCCAATTTCTAGACTCTTTAAAAAGAATTTTATTTTATGTGTGTTTACCTACATGTATATATGTGAACCATGTGAATGCAATGCCCAAGGAGGCCAGAAGAGGCCTTCAGATCCTCTGGAAATGGAGGTACAGACAACTGTGAACCACCTTGTGGATACTGGGAATTGAACCTTGGTCCTGTACAACAGCAGCCACTGCTCCTAATCTGTCCAGCATCTAATTTCTGGACTTTTAAAGATAGTTTTATAAATTATTCTTTGTTGGCTAGCATTACTAGTAAGTGATTACTGGTAAGTAGTCTAACAATCAATCAAAATGCTGTAGAGTTTTCATGTGTAAATAAAGCTTTTACAGTTCTGCTTTGAGATTTAGAAGACATGCTCAGTGTCGATGCCATGTACTGGGAAGTATAATATCACCAGCTCCTATTTGCTGTTATTTTGTCTTAAAGGCATCTTATCCCTTATATGGCAGATAGTGATTAACACAGACACCTACCACCCAACACACAGAGAATACGAGCTTGCAGAATGATTATCTCTGAATCAGACACCTTTATCAACATTATGCCTCCAGAGGCTTCAGGATCATTGGAGGAGAGGGGTAGAAAGACTATAGAGTGATAAGAGGTGGATGGTGATGAAGACAGAGTTTTCCAGGCAGCTTATCAGTTATTCACAGAAACTCACAGGAACAGTGCTAACATAGAGAAGTCCCATGCAAGCTCAATCCAGATAAAAACCTGATCATAGACATAGGGAACTGGGTCAACCCCCAGCCTTACCCAAGGAACTCTAGCAAACTGATAGTTTCTGGGAGGGAGAAAGTCAGTCTCTTTTAATGGTGTGACTCTTGGTAGGTTAATCAGGCTTCAGTGGATGGACGCACACCAAAGGATATGTGGAAACACAAACTTTACGCGGACCTTTTAATATTTATCATAAACAATATGAAATTCAGCAGGGGTGAGTGTAAAAGGTGTGCAGAGTGGGAGGGGGTCTAAATATGATCAAAACACATCATATGAAATTCACAAAAATTTCAAAAAGATCACCTGGAAAAAATAATTAAGGTAAATTGGAGAAAATCTAAGTGTAAATATACATGTCCAGCTCAGAGCATGAAAAGCTTGGTACCAAGAGTTGCTGTGCTATTTTATTTTGTCATATTGTTTTCTATTTTTGAAGACAAAAATCCCAAAAAGATTTTCTCATAGCTGATAAGAATTAAAGATGAGAACTATAAAGATATGCTGTTAACCTATTATCATAGGTATTTTCTTTTAAAATATATGACAGAAAACAAGACATAAAAAATATTTACAGAATTGTCTCTCAATTCCATGGAAATCAGGTTCCACTGGAGCTGTGTTCTGACAGAGAAATGACGTGGAGGCCGAGAGAGAGAGAGAGAGAGAGAGAGAGAGAGGTTGTTACTACATTGAACTTGGACTCAATCTCCCACTAACTTACTGATGTGATATTTTCATTGATTTGCACTGTATTCAGAGAAGTTTCAAAACTGTTCTCCATTCTTAAATTTACAGAGAGCTATTTTCTTCATAATGATAGCATCCTCATTGTATTCCAATAGACTGTAGGCTTTCTATGGCAAGAACTAATCATTTTTGTCAGATAATTTTAGAGTTATAATTCTTAGCACATTATGTCCCTTCTTACTATGGAGATGCTGAGTTCTATTGACCAAATAGCCTTGTCACACTGAGAAAATGATAGAATCAGATTTACAGCTCCTGTTTACCTGACAGTTCCTAATCTGAGTCCTGCACCTAAGGAGTCATTGTAGAAAATATTGAAGACCAGAGCACCTCCTCCCTTTCTCTCCACAGGAGGTTCAAGCTGAGATGACACTGTTCGTAGTTTCTGGAAGATTGAACATTATTACATCTTGCTTTTTCACCTTAAAAGGGATGAATTCAACACACGTCCACTTGGCTGAAGATGATATACTTAGGCGATAAATTTATGTCTACTTTAAAACTGGATTGATCTAGATAATGAATGCCATAGACTAATTGCTTATGGTAATGTAAAGATTATCTAAATACCCTTGTCCCCTCATCCTTCCCAGGACAGGATAAAGAGAGTAGGCGCGACAGGGGAGGGAGGGAGTCAGGGGAGAGCGGACGTGTTACTTCCTCAAAGGGATTCTATCTATAAGTTACCTGAAGCTTAAAAGTATCTTGTCACCTACTAACTGATCTCTTCCCGTGCTCCTCCAAACGCTGTCAGGCTGAATTTATGGTCACAGAACTACAGCTTGCTGCAGTCTTCTAAACATGGTTTTAAAGTGTTCTGGAACTCTCCAAACAATAAAAATCTAGCAAGAGTAATGTTTTCTTAACAATAGCTTATTTTTTAATGGTCAATAAATATCAACAAGGCAAGTCCCAAAAGTTCTTTCTGCCACTTACGAGTGAAAAGAGGAATTAGGAAGCAAAACTCACCTGGACTTGCTGCACAGACCCCTTCCAGGCCTGCGCTGAACCCCAAACCAACTTCCTGTGGGTGACTCCCCACATGGTGGTTGGAAAACAATACCTGGGAAAGAAAGCTGTGATGAGTTTATCATCACAAGTTTTGCTCTGTGGCACTGGAACAGGACTGATACTCCTGGTTTTGTGACCCATTTGAGTTCTCCTGCATACCAGTTTCCAGGTCCCCATTATCAATAGTTTATCAATTATACCAGAAGAGTCATTAAGAGAAAGCAGAGTCAATAATTACCAAAAGGCATCTAGCTCATAGAAAGAGCCCCGGGGAGGTCAGGATCTAGGATATGAGCAAGTTCCTAGTGGCCTGAAAATTTCTGTTCATACACCAACCCTGGGTCTTACAATCCTTCTGATCCCTCTTCCACAATGGCTGCTGAGGCTTGGGTGAATGAGGTTTAATATAAGAGTATCCAGGAACACACACACTCTGTACTCTCCTGTTCTCTAAAACTTAACCGATTGTGGCCTTCTGTGTCTTTGCACTCTGTTATGAATGAGTTTTCCAGTGAAAGATGGAGTAGTGTCCTCTCTACCCCCATTTGACTCTGCTCCATGAGTCTTTGGTGCAGAGGTTCCACTGCAGATATGTCACTTATGGCTGGGCATCTCTCAGAAACCTATTCTCTATTTGTGACCAGGAGTACAACTCTGTAATACTGAAAATAAAAGAAGCTGCTCTGATGAATGGTTAATGACATACATCTCTGTAAATATAAGGACCTGTACTCAGCACACAGTAAGACATTTCATGTGTCTAAAGATATGTTAGAGATACCGTTTTCTCTAGGATCTGACAGCTTCAGTCATGTGCACTTGGCTGTGCTGTCAGTGCCACACAAGTGTCCCTCTCAGTGAGGAGGCTTTAAGTCCCATTAGATAGGTATTGATTAGATCATAGATAACAATGCCAAACTTGCATCAATAGAGATAATTTACTGTGCCAGCATTGTGATTATTAGCTTTTGGAGCTGGTCTGAACCATTGATGGATTTTCTCCCTCAGCACCTTGCCTGGTATTCTCGAGAACTACGAGGGCTTGGCATATTCCCAAAGGATTCATCACACTGTAGAGATACCTGTACATCCATTTTTGTTGCTGTTCTTTACACAAAGTCTAAAAACTGGAAACCACCCATGTGTTCCTCAACTGAGGATTGGTAATGAACATTTACACAATGGAGTTCTACTCAGTGGTAAGGAAACACAAAATTAGGAAATTTTTAGGTCAGTTAATAGAACTAGAAACTGTTAAACTAAGTGAAGTTTCACAGATTCAGAAAAGCAAGTGACATAAGTTCTCCCTCATTTGTGGAACTTGCTTGTGTGAACTCACAGCAATGCTGACAGTATGCACAAGACCATGATGGCTCAGAGAGCACGCACAGGACCATGATGGCTCAGAGAGCACGCACGAGACCATGATGGCTCAGACAGCACGCACGAGACCATGATGGCTCAGTCAACAACTCAGCTCAGAACTGGGGAAATGGAGGAAAGGTCCGAACTTAGCCAAGGAACTATTGGCAAATGATTACTGCTGGGTGTGAGAGAGTAGATCTCCTTTAAGGGAATGACTCTAGATATACTGGCTAGACTCCAGTGTATCAACTTGCATGGTGGGACATCTGGGTACCAATGATTGACCCAATAGGACTCAACATACATGAAGATTCATGGAATCAAGCAGGGAGCTCTGGGAGTTGGGAGGGGAAACAGAAAGGTCTATATTTGGTTAAGATCTATCTATGAAATGTGCAAAAATCAATGAAATATTTAAAAACTAATGAGTAGAATAGTATTTCTACATGAATACAAAGACATACACATAGCCTTGTTACACAGTATTTTATATTACTGTTTGAATTCTGTATTTGAGCCTGTATTTAAAACTTAATTTTCCTGGGTTTTAAAACTGTAGTTTCATGGCTTGTGATGTGGAAAACAAGACTATATAACCTTGGGTCCAGGAGTAGTGACCTCCCCTATGGAAAGCCCCTTTTACATGCTATGTCCAGAGTGTGCCTGCATGTGGATATGTTATTCATCATGACCATCAGGACCCTGAGTCAAGGGCAGGAGAGCTGGGAGGGCAGAAGAAGGCTCAGACTCCCAACCAAGGTGATGGAATGGATGGGGACATCACAGGAGACCTGACTCAGGGTGGTACAAAGAACATGACAGAGTCTCCTGGTGGATGTGACTCAGAGAAGCATGTTAGATGTGACTCCAGGGAGCCCAATGGGCAGGATTTAGGGCAGCACAGCGAGAAGCAAACCTTGTTCTCCCTATTGATGGGAGAACATTTTGGGATAGTCTCAGAGGGGAGTAGCAACAGTTTCATTAGCCTGACAGCTCTTGTCCCTTTCCATCTTACAACCTTGCTGTTTGAATCTGGCTCCTGTTTTGCTGCATATCCATATGGTAAAATATGTATTCTGTGAATTCTGGTATTGAATCCTGGAGAACTGTAGGTGATATGTCCTCTGTTAACCAGATCTTGAACTATTTCCTGACAGTGCCTCGCTTGTGGAGCTCCTCAGTGAAGAGCTTGTTTCTAAATTTCATGAAGTTACATGGAGTTAAATACCACAAACAGTAAGGTTCATGTTATGGAACTGCAATCTGTAGTTTAAGTAAGTGTGCACCAAATGGATATAATATGGTTTCCTTGGTTTCTCTTGCCTCATGATTCCCCTATTCTCCGTGGTTAGACACATCAGCTAACACTGTGAACTGTGCTCTGGCCTCCAGTTCCTGTCTTTGAGTTTTAATTTGGAGCTCATTTGTATTTATGACAATTTAGTATCAGTGAGTGTGTCAAAAGTTCACAGGCTTTGTTTGATTTAATATTCACATTAACCATGTAAGGTGACTTCTCGCAGGGTTCTCATGGGTGGCAGCTCCACGCCCTCTTTGTATTCTTACTTTATGAAAGCAAAATTTCATTTCCTGTTTGCTCGCTCATTCCTAAATGGCACGAGAAAAGCAAGACAAGTGAAGAGAAACTGTAAATTATTTTCACATTATAAATGTATTCCATTTCAAGGAGAATTTCTGTACACCTAATCTCAAGCCCAATAAGGCACTTTAAAGCGTGGAAATAGGTCCCTTGGGAAAACAGCAGATTCTGGGGGCATTTTAACACTAAGGGAAAAGCTGTTGTAGCCTGCGACATCTGGACTGTTCACACCACATTCTCCCAAGGTATCTTGACTTTGACATTTCCTGTGTGTCCTTTCTTTCAAAGAGAAGAAGAACTCACTGATTTCTTTCTTGATTGCTTTGGATCAAAGCATGAGGTTTTATGGGGAGGAGAAGATACTATGTGTAAGTGAGGAAAGTGGACACAACCATTCCTTCTCCGCGTGGCCTTGCAAATTCCTTATTAGGACTGCAAACTCTTCTAGACTGTATCTTTTTAAAATATACATTTGCTTTTAACTGACACAAAATTACTGTTAATATTGGGATTCAGTGCATTTCACATGCATTTTGCAAAGGTTTCCCCAGGATAATTGCATTCCTTTAAGTTTTTATTTTTTAATATTCTCAATTGTTGAGAACATTCAAAATATTCTGTATCAACATCATTATTTTTTTCTCATATTATAATTGGTTTATTTTTTGTTTTGTAGCGCCAGCTGGCTTGGAACTCAATATGTGGAATCAGCTGGCCTTGATCTCACAGAGACCTACCTGCCTCTGCCTCTGGAATGTTGGAATCAAGGTATGCGTCACCACACCCAACTTTAACAGGTATTTTGGAATACACAGTAAATTTTAATGATATTTATCACACTTTGATAAAGAATATTAGAAATTATTTATCTTACTATACAACTCTTAAGCAAAAACCTTATATTTTCTATCCTGGGAATTGGAACCAGGGCCTTCCATATCATAGGAGACAAGTATTCTACCAATGGTCCAAAGCTACCTGTTGAACTTTCTATCATATTTCATATAATTAACCTCCTTGAAAGAGGATAAGGAGACCTACAGAGTTTTGTTAATCTCTTTCTTCTCACTTACCCAGAACTGGGTCTTTGAAATTCCTTCAACGTTTTCATAGTCCTGTGGCAATTACTGCACTTGTTCTCCAAATTAGGAATTCACATGAGATATCTGGGGTGTTTATCACCTAGAATCATCAATTTTTCTAATGTTTTCTAGGACCTGTACTGTTTCACAGCTCATGATTTGGTTGTTTTAGGATTTCTTGGATTAAGCAGACATATTAAAATCTCCTTTTCTCTTACGAAATACTGAATTATATGTTTCCTTTCTCTTCTTTCTACAGAACAGTTGAATATATGAATTTTTTTACTTGAAATTTTTTTGTTATTTACATTTTATGACATACTCTTGTCACAACTTGTATCAAACAGGCAGTGATATTCAACATATTGGTGATATTCAAGAAATCCTCATTTATTTGAGAGAATGTATTAACGAATAATAAAGAAACAATAATTTAGGGAAAAAGAGTCACTCTAACCCAAAATGAAGGACAAGAGTGAGCTCCTCTGTCAGCTGGTGTCGGAATGGTGAGAATCCCGGAGAGACTATGCAGACGAGTACGTGACGTAGAAGGCTTTGCCCCAGTCTCCTGAGTTCCGTCCAGATTATTTGACAGACACAGAGCTGCAGGTGAGACAGAAGCTTTGGTGCTTTGCAAGTTGGTGAAATGCTGGTCATTGCTGCCTGGAACTTCAGCCATGTTTTCTATGGACACTTGCAGGTCAGCTCTTCAGGAAATCAGATTCACCGGGAACTTGCAGTATTACATACGGCTCTAAGTACTTCTGGAACGACTGAAGACTCTACATCTCTGCTCGAGATGCAGAATAAGGCAAACCTGATGGTTAAAGCTAATTTTAAAGTGAACCTCTTCTCTGACCACAAGAATAATATATTATCTCATTATTCAAAGCTCATTTTTTATCCATTGATGCAGTCATATCAAACTCAAGTGCCTACTGTTGGTATTACTGAAATAGTGTGCATAAAACAATGCACCCCATGTCTCACCCTCTTTTTCCTGAAATACGGTACTCTGTCTCTGTTAAAATTATCATAGTCTCAACAATAATAACTTCTCTTCACCAAATGTGGTTTTGTACTTTGGAAGAATGTTAACAGCATATTTTTCATAGTTTCTGTATCTGTACATGAAGATTAATGAACCCCCCCTTTATAGCTGTGGAACAAATACATAAAATGGTAATTAAAAAGATGCCCAGAAGGTTTCTATTTATTACCTTAAATTTCAGTGAGTGTAAACATTCTACAGAAACCAGATAAGATGACAAGAGAGAAAGGCGGTCACTGAGGGGGAGGGCGTGGCTTTTTCTGCTGGCATCTTACAGGGGCCCATACTCCTCTAAGCTTCAATACTGCACTTTGATTATAATCACCAAGGATGTCTGTACAAGGAAGGTTTTTGGGAGATGATAAAGTCACTAGGGCCTCATATTCCTGGAAATAACTATTGAGTTTTTAAAGAAAATAAAAGAGGTGTCTTTTGTTATTTTCTCTTCTTTTATTTGCCTTTATGTGTTTTCTACACTATAGTGACAGAGTGTTCAATATAGTGTTTCTTATTTTCAAATTATTTATTTATTTATTTTAGTATGAGTGTATTGCCTGGATGTACATAAATGCAACCATGTCATGCAGTGCCCATGGATGTCAAAAGAGGGAGTCAGAGCCCCTGAACTGAGTGATGAATGGTTAGTAGCCACTATATGGCTTGGAGTCAAATCTGGGTCTTCTGTAAGAACAGCCAGTGCTCCTACCTACTTAACCATCTCTCCAGCTTCAATGTACTGTTACTTAAAAATCAATACTAGAATTATCTGAGACGAGAGTCTCAAAGTCAGATTGTACAGATCAGGCTGGTTTGTGGGCAAGTCTAGGGGGCCTGTCTTGACTGTTTTAATTGATATGGGAAGACAGAGACCATTGCAATTGAGAGTGAAATTGCCTTTCATTGCAATCCAGGCTAGACACAATCCCAACAGAGAATCTCTGGCCACAGCCTCCCACAGCTGGTGTTACAGAGGAAAGCTACCACATCTGCTTTGGGAAGCTTGCTGAAACCGAAGTGCTGAATAGTCATCTTAAACTGAGATCCTCCTTGGACAGGGGTGCTCCTGAGGGTTGAGTTGTCAGACTAGAAGATTCCACTCCTCTGATGACACAATGTCCAGTGTGACTGCAGGCAGCCTCAGAGCACATTTTCTGATTCTCGATCACAGAGATTGAAAGACTTTTGCAGAAAATCGTTATCGTTTGGATTAACCTGCAGTGTCTCCATTGTGTGTGTAATGCCCGTCATTGCGATTCCATTTGTGCACACTGTTTTCTTCCTCGAACCTTCCACATTATCTGCTCTTCACAAAGTGGAGGATGTGCATGATGTCTTTCCTGCTGCTGGGCTGCGCAGCGCCCCTGGGGACCATCATCTGCCTGAAAGCGCTCTCCCGGGGACCATCATCTGCCTGAAAGCGCTCTCTTATCAGCAATAGGGGTCAGGGGTGACTGCCACACTGGGGGATCATCGCCCTTTCCTTGACTGATGATTTCTCTTCTTCTCAAATTGGTGTCAAAACCAATTTGAAAATAGCAAATCTTGCCTTTTAAGTAGCGTATAATAAAGTTCTGTCTGAGATTTATCAAAAGAGATGATTTCATATCTTCATATATTTCTGAATCAGTATTTTAAATGACTGAATTAAACAGCATACCAAACAGGCCTTTGAGTGAAGCATTTACTATCACACACATCAAGGAAAGTAGAAAATTGGGGTCTCTGGAACACTCTTCTGGAAGATTTTGGCATATCCTGAATGTTTCAAACACAATTCCCAATCTCTATGTGGAAAATATCCCCTGAGAAACAGCTTGTATGGATTCAGGCTCGGTAGCACAGATCTTTGATTCCAGCACTCAGAAGGCACAGGCAGACAGACCTCTATGAGACTGACCAAGGGCAGCCTGGTCTACACAGAACTTTCCAGGGGAGTTGGGGCTACAGGGAGAACCTGGTTCAAAAATAAATAAATATGGGATGGAGAGATGACTTAGGCATTAAGTACAATGGCTTTTCTTCCTGAAGATCCTCGTCTGGTTCCCAGCACCCACACAGGCAGATGACAACCATCTATAATTCCAATTCCAGAGGATCCGACACCCTCTTCTGACCTCAGTGGGCATTGCAAAACATAGGTGTACTTACACACATGTAGGTAATACATTCATACACATAAAATAATAAGTTAAAAAATAAATATAATGGTAAAAAGAAAGCAAAATGGCTAATATAGGCTCTGTCTTTAATGTAATCGTATTCTAAACAGTTAAGTGATTTTATTACTAGTGTTGTGTTTTTAGACTTGAAAATCAAGTGTACTTTTAAAACAATGCCTCTGAAATCTATACTTCTAGAAAGGAGGAAGGGCTTAGACAGAAAAAAATCACAAGGACATGGGACAGGGACAGAGAAACTCACTCCTCAGTCTCCTTGATGTCTGCCAGGAACATGGCAAGAATCCCAGCACAGATGACACGACTTTCTACGAAGATTGCCTACACTGAGATCGCATTTCCTTCATGTAGTGTGCTTTCTAATGAGATCGTTAAAGAGCAACGAACGGGGTGGAGACTTGATACTCTCAGACCATCACGAACGGCCTTGCTCGTGCCTAGATCTGAATTGGCAGTTCCTGTCCGTCTCGCAAATGAGAACACCAAGTTTGCTGACAGTAAAAACTACCTATCTTTCCCTGCTGCCAGTGACCAAGGGTTCTCCCTTCTTAGCTGTAATCTGAACCACACATTTCTGTTAAACCTGCACAACCTCATTTACAAAGAAATGTCCTTTGAAGGGCAATCTAAAAGCCACCAAGACCCTACATTTAGTTCTTGAAGAGTCTCATGAGACTGTCTTCAGAAACACTGTCCACGGAGGGCTGTGTTACTGCTCGCTCATTATGCCTTTCAGTTAACACTCTGCTAAAGTCTGTTGACCTTCTTTCCTAACAAATTCTCCTTTACTTCATTCTGATTCAACCTAAAATATTTTTGTGCAGAAAAGTCAAGAACTTCACTTCTTCTGAGTGAAGGCCTCTAGAAGGGAACTCTGCAGGCTTCTGCACGATGAGGCTCAGAGAGGTGTCTCCAGCCTGAGTCCCTCTTAAGTGTACAATAAATAATGTCAGATATGCTGAGAGCAGAGCATATCCCAGAATGGATTCCTCCATGGTGGTAAAGGTCTCCAAGGTCTACTGTCACAGCACTGGAATGGTGTCTGTGGGATGCTGACTTTCCAAGTCCTTGATGGGACTGTGATGGACAGAGTAAGACAAGATTGTGAGGATCTCAGTAACATGGGGCTTTGTTGCATCTTAGGAAGATGGGCTATAAAATATCTGAGTAAGATGGGGCTCAGATGGACCCCAGTCAAACAGGATTACGAGGATCTCAGTAAGATGGGGCTGAGATGGACTGCTGTCCTTCCCTTGTGAGTTTCAGTTGAACTCTTCCCTCTTATTGATGGCTGCAATGATACAGGGGAGAAACAGAGTCCTCCCTAGAGGATGCTGAGACCCATTCATAAAATAATTCAGAAGAGCCAGGCTTGATTTCAAGCATTAACACAGCAGCTAACAACCATCCATAACTCCAGTTCCAGGGAATTCACAGCCTCTTCTCACTTCTCTGACCATGACACGGATGTTCCTACCTACATGCGAGCAATACACTCATACACATAAAATAAAAATAATAAAGAAAATGTTTAACAAAAATTGTAGACTCAAATGTAAACATTAGGATAAATTTATTAGAAGTTAAGGAAAAATCTTTATAGTTCATAAGCTGTAAATCATGGCAATTGCCTTGAGGAGGAAACTGGAGGAGAAAAGCCATAACTGAAGGCTGGTTTAGAACCCTCACAGAGGTCAGAAAGAGACCACCTAAATAGACAAGCAGTCACATGGTAGGGACAGGAAGGAGCTTTAGAGAAAAGGGTAAAGAAACCCAAAATGTTGGGGGAGCCCAAAGCCATAGAGCAAGTGGGTGGTGAAGTTATACAGAGATACTCTGAGTGGAGGAAGGCACTAAGGTTGTTAGACTAGTATGGTTCCCTCTGGTGACTGACTGACTGATTGACTGATTGACTGATTACCTCTAGGCATTATTCATCTCTCCTCTCTCTTCTCTCTCTTTCTTTTCCTCTCTCTCTCTCCCAGTCTAACCTTCCCTTCATATCTTCCCATTGTCCCCATTTCTCCCTTGATGATACCAGTCTCCTACGGCCCCACCTCTCTTGAGCTCCTTCTTTCCCTTTATCCTGCAGTTGCTTATATAACCAGCCATCCCTCCTCCCTTTTAAATTTGCTCACTTCTCCCTTAGCAGCACCTGTCTCCTACTATTCTTCTCTCTTAGGGTCCTTCTTCCCCCTTTACCTCCCTGGTTCCTTTCCATTTTCCTGGCACCCACAGTTACATCACAATACATACTCACATATGAGGTTTTGGAGCTAGGATCTACAAACGAGGAGAACATACATCATTTGTTTTTCTGAGTCTGTGTTACTACACTTAGTATAACAGTTTCAAGTTCCATCCATTTACCCGAAAATGTTGTGAGTTCATCTTTCTGTACTGCTGAGTAGAACTCCACTGTGTCAATGCACCACATTTTCCTGATCCACTTGTCAGCTGAGGGACAGTTAGGTTGCTTCCATCTCTTAGCTATTGTGAAAAGAGCAGCAACACAACACACATGGATGTACAGGTGTCCCTGCAATAGGTGAGTCCTTTGGGTGTATGCCAAGGAGCGGTATAACCAGGTCAAATGGCAGGGGCATTTTGAGTGTTTCAGGAGTTCTCCACACTGCTGTCCATAGCTGCTGCATGAGTTTACAACCCACCAGCACTGAATGAGCGTTCCTCTTTTCCCACATCCTCTCCAGGATTCGGTATCATTTGTTCTCTTGATCTTAACCAGTCTGACTGGGGTAAAATGAAATCTTGAAGAAGAAAAGGAAAGGCTACACTTTTCTGAAGAATTTAGAAAACTGGGCAAGAATTAAGGAGAGCCATAGGTCTGAGACAGGCCAGATCCTCAAGAACTTCACTGAGGCCTGGGAATTCGAGGCATAAATTTCCCATCTCATTAACAAACTAGATATTCTGTCCAGGTCTTTAGCATCACGTGAGGAGAATTGTCTTATAGACAGGTCATGTGACCAGATAATATGACAAAACTGCAAAGTTGGGTCTTCAAAGAGGCCAGAGGTCTGTTCCCCTGACCAGAGGTCTGTTCCCCTGACCAGACTTCTCCCAGGGGCTACTGAAAAGGCAAGGCTGACGTCATTGATGGGACAAACTTTAAGTTCTGGGAACTCAAAAATCTTGAGGGAGAGAAGAGATGGCACCCACAGTGTATATGATGTGTACTGAGGGCACATATTTTCACAGTGCATTGTATCTGTGTAAAAAAAAGCATCAAAAATTAAAAATATTAGAAGTAGAAAAATTGGTAGAACTGTGTATTCACTACTAAAAAAATTGGTAGAACTGTGTAATCACTACAGATATGTCCAGTTTTTCATAAATCTAACCTCTATTAGCCACCAAGACAATCCTATGTGTGAGCTATAATAATCATTATTTATGGGGTTGGAGAGCCAACTCAGCCGTTAAGTTCACTGGCTATTGCAGAAGACCTGGATTTGAATCCTAGCACCCACATGGCAGGCAACAACTGTTTGTAACTCCAGTTCTTGGGGATCTGGCACTCTCTTCTGACCTCCACTGGCATTGCACCACATGGGTGTTCTTACATACGTGCAGACAATGAACTCCTACATAAAATAAAAGTGGTAAATAAAAATTAACTATTATGTATGGAGTATGTTCAGAGTAACATACTTGCCAAGTATTTTCAATTTAAATCCAATGTGTAATAAAAATTCAAACCTCTATCACTCTAATATAAAGCTGTGTGTTTCACATTTCTGTGACATGTGGCATAGTGACTAACATAAAATGCTTATACAGTAAAAGACAATGAGAAAACATTTACTTAATTCTGGGTCTTTTCATTAATACATAAAATACCTTGATTTTTGTTTACTCTTTTTCAAATTTTTGGTTTTTGTGCCATTTATTTTTTAGAAAATTAAAAAAAAATGTTTCTTCACACTGAACTAAACTGCACATATTGCAAAACTCTTTATAAATATCTGAATAGAAATAAGGACACACTGATAATTTGCAAAGGACCTCTGTATATCTTACAAAGATGGAACATTTATAAAAGATGAACAGAAGATTTTGGCATCCAGGGTGCAAGGATTTAAACTTTCCTCAAATCTCCAAAAATTAACATGCTACTAAGAAAATATATTTTGGTGATGTTATAGGCATATAACCTTCAAGGAAAAATTAGCATTTCACTTCTAATTCACCACGAGTGTGTTTGTGGTAGAGAATGAAGGTTTTGTGTGTGAATGAGGCCCACAGATAGACAGTAGAGCAGATATGAAGTCTGAGGAAATCAGAGTAAAGAGTAATAACAAAGCAATTTTAATTACAGAATCACAGAAAGAACCCTTGAATATGGTGTGGTTTGTGTACAAAATGCACCAGGAACATGAGAAACACCGGAAAATGAGTTAATTAAGGTGAAGCAGACAGCTTTATGCTAGAGTGATGGGAAGTTCACGGATACAGAATGTGGAGATTTCGGTACGGATTTCAGGGAAGCTATATGGCAAGCAAACTTTAGATTTTAATTGATTTAAATAAATGTGGCATTAAATATAACTATGTACTATGTTATTCTTACTAGTGGAACTTTAGAAACACATGAGTGTTTTGCCTGCATGTGTTTGCATGCACCAACTGCATTCCATCCCCACCGAGGCCGGAAGAGTGCATTAATAGAACACTTGTTAGCCACCATGTGGGTGCTGGGAATTGAACCCGGGTCCTCTGGAAGAATAGCAAGTGTTCTTAACCATTGATTCATCTCTCCACCCCCCTAATAGTGCAACTTCTTAAGATTTTCATTTGTTATTTTTCTTCAATGTTAGCCAAAGAGATACGATGATCCTGTGATATTTTTCTGTATAAGAATTTCAGAAGCACTGGGATCCACTGTCTGTTTTAAGGACCTTTTCATGTAAAAAAACCCCAAAAATATTACTATTAATGTGAAGAATGTTGACAATGTTATTACTCTTACACCAAGCCCACAATAAGTAGGTAATTTGTTTCTGAGTATGTCCTCCTGATACTTGGTTACTTCTGGTACATTTTACTCATTCACAAAACAAAACAAAACAAAAAATCTTGCTTTTTCCACATGAGAAACATTAGAAATTAATAGTAGCATGGGAGAGAGAATAAAAAATGTCATTTAATGATCCAATAACATTATTCTATTACTAAATCAAAAGTGGGTTCCTAAATGCATTTAAGCGCTTGCTTTTGAAAAGGAGCTCTTCGGCCCAGGGATTTTCCTGTCTTGTTGCTGCTTTTGATTTTAATGATGCTTCTAATTGTCAGTTGTATAATTTATCTTCTGAATAAAGACTTTATCATGGAGCTGGGAGCTAGTTCAGTCTACATAGTGCTGATCTTACAATTAGAAGGGTCTAAGTGGAGTCCCTGAACCAACATAATAAAAGCCAGACATGATGCAGAAGCCTGTAATCCCAGCGCAGGGGAGATGAAGGCAGAGAGAGCACTCTGGTGTTCTTTGAGCAATCTGACTAACACAATCCAGTATCCAAATTTCAGGCTGTGTAAGAGATCCTAAGAAAATACCACTGTGTTGGGGGCTGGAAGGATATCTCAGCACTTGACAGCCCTGGCTGTTCTTGCACAGGTCCTGGGTTCAATTCCCAGCACCTACATGGCAGTTAACAACCATCCTTAACTCCAGTTCCCAGGGAATTAGACACTCTCTTCTGACCTCCACAGGCACTGTATGACGCAGATGCACTTAGACACATGCAGGCAATACACTCATGCACACAAAATAAAAATAAATAACAAATAAAAAAAATCAAGGTGGATATTCCTGAGGAACACCGCCTGAGGAAAATCTCTGACCTCCAAATGCATGAGCACATTCAAGTACATGCACCGCACCACAGACAGGAGCATGTGCATGCACACACACGCAAACACACACGCACATACACACACAAGCACACACAAACACACACACGCAAACACACACAAACACACACACGCAAACACACACAAACACACACACAAGCACACACAAACACACACGCAAACACACACAAACACACACACATACGCACACAAACACACACACACGCACACACACACAAACACACATATGCACACACACAAACACACACGCAAACACACACACGTGCAAACACACACAGAAACAGCACACACACAAGCACACACAAACACACATATAAAACACACAAACAAGACACACACACACACTCCTCATGCCCCTCTATCTTTTGCTTCTGAACAGTCAATTTCTATTTAAATATTAACTGTGATGCACATTGCAAATACAGGCTATTCAATGCGTCTTCTGCCCAGCTTTATAAAGAATTGATAACGTTGTTTCTGAGCATCTTAGATGTAATTTCCAGTCCCTTCTCCATAGGGGAAATCTCTTCAAGAGGAACTGTTCAGGCTCTCAATTCTAAAGCCAGCTGTGTTCAGTTTCCTAAAATCTGTGACCCTGGCTTCACTAGTTTGTTGTTATAATCATCTTACAGGAAAACAAAAAACATAAAAAAAACAATCAACCCATGTTTAAAAGGAAGTACACTTTCTCATTCAGAAATGATTCTGTATGACATAATAAGAAATTTTCTACTGTTGAATCTTCCATGCTTAATAATTTGCTTTGTCTGATCTCAGGGAATATGAGAAAATAGACTTTCCTGAGTTCCTGTGGAGTCAAAGGACAGAAGCACAATTCCACATCTTGTTCATTTAATAAGCACTGAGTTGAAACTGTCATCATGTTCTAAATGACTCATAAAAATGGTGAATAATCAACACTGTGATGAATAAATCTTATCAATGAATTTCAATAAACATATGTCATAGAGAAATACAGAGACTTCAGTTTGCAAGAACTTTTGTGATACTTGATTTTCATAGAAATCTTATTACTTAGATATAAGTAGACAATCCTCCTTGAATTAAGAGGAGAAAATCAAAGCTCTGAGACAGGAAGAGACTGGTTGTAAGTAAGCTAAGTGTCTACTTGACCACAGTTATGAAAGGCAAAGGAGTATTCAAGTACAGTCCTTCTAACAGGATTCCAAAAAAAGGCATGGGAGTCCTCAAACGTGGTGCTCCAAGGGGGATTCCATTCTGCCTTCTCCCATAGTACAGGGCCAGTACCTGCTCACTCAAACACAGACAAGGTACAGTCTCTTCCCTTGGGGGATTCATGGCCTCTTGAGTGTAAAGGTGACATTCCAGGTGGCAGTGAGTTGACTGTTCTACATACTTCCTGAGTAATGTCTGTTTAGCTATGGGAATACATCTCTATGATGGCTGAAATTTCTTGGTTTTTGCTCAGGGTTCTAGCTATAGCATACACCGGTATCCCATATTCACTAAAACATTTAAATTCTTATCACATACTTAGTTGTGTATAGACATGTGCTAATCAGTGCACATGAGGTCAGAAGGCACTAGGAATCAATTTTCTGCTCCAAACATGAAATTTCTGATGAGTTCCTATGATTTTATAAGGATTACCCTGGGAATTTCTACTGATTTGAATCATCCAGTCATTGGGAACTAGGGTTTCAGGCAACAGAAGCTTTTGAACTCTTTGAAAAGAGCTGTCATGATAATCTGTGAGAACTCTGTATTTGCTGATGTTAATGAAAATCATGATCATGAATACATGCAACATTCCTGTGGGATTTGCCTTATCATTTTACATAAACCAAGGTCAATGTTATATGTGTTTTTTAAGTATAAATCTTCCATTCAATTTTCCAAGAAAATTTACAGAAATTAGAAAGGAATCATTATTACACCCTTAGCCAGTATGGATTATAGTTGTGATCTCTGACTGCAGTTCTTAACATCTGTATTATGTACGTTCTTTGGAGCTAATCCATTTTTTCTGTAATTATGTAATTAGGGCATTTTTTTTTATAACATATGCACTTCACAGAATTGGCTGGCTTCTTGAAAGCCATTCTGGTCTATCATATAATTAAGTAATTAAGCTTGGTGCTCAATAATTGTTCAAAAGTCAGACATGAGCAATACATATTTTCTTTCACTGCTTGTTATTAAAAATATAATGTGTCATATGATAATACTTATTTTTGATTAAAGTAACATGAAAGAATTGGACCAGTATTTCTGACTATAATGAAAACATCAAGATTAATTGATCTATATGAAAATAAAATTCTACAATAAAACCCACTCTGATTCAAAGCAGTTTAAGATTCATTTGATTTTTAAGAAAAGTGAAGAGGTACAGAAAAGGGAAGTAATATAAATATGATTAAATTATATTGTATGAAATTTACAAAAAATTCAGTGAAAAAAGGAAAAAAGAGAGAAAATTATGATGAGATATTGTTTAAGACAATATAAAAGATATTTATCGTTTAAGAAAAAACGATGAATATTTTAACATTTTCCCAGAAACATAATCCTAACATTACTGTGAATTGTTTCTAGGCTTCTGTTCCTGAACCATGTAGTATCCTGTCAGGAGGGCCTCTCATTTGTGTAACAATATTTAGAATAGATTTGCCTTCTGGCAGTTGCAGAGAAAGTATTCCATATCTGCGGAGCTTAGTACACATAACTGATCACTACCAAATCATGTTAGCAAAATGAAGATGTGGTTTGTGGCTGAGGTGATCCTCAAACCAAATTAAGAGGAGGTAGTGCTCTCAGGGGACAGGAAGGGAAGGTGATGGTGACACTATTTCTAAATTTGGGAAAACATTTAAATAAGGAAGAATTATGAGGAGGATCCAGGCAGGGGGTGTGTTAATAGAAGGGACCACATTTGTAATGACACAGTTATGATTAAACCACTTGTACTCAGGGGTTTCAAATAATGTTACACTGCAATTATGCTGGAAGGAAGGTTGGAATGAATGCTACTTGTGGCTGGAAATAAGGACAAATTCTAAGCAAAATTCAAATTTGGGGGGACCTTTATCTGGCTGCCTAAGCAGCTGAACTATTCTTCTCTAGTTAATGATCATCGACAAATTTAAGATTACTCAGGGGGTCTACAAGAGGGCACATAAATCTAGGGGGGGCGCTGGAGACGGAATGAAGAGGAGTTGGATGGAAGGGGACTATAACTGAGATTTAATCAAAACTTACCATGTCGATGTATGGAATTATCACACAATAGTATATTTATATATACTAATAACAAAGAAAAATATGCCATATATCTATACCATGGGATGGGACTGGCCCCCTATATGGATAGAAAAGCATGCATTTGCAGCAACATGAACATTTCCAGGGGACACTGAGTGAAATAAGACAGGTGATGAAAGATAAATACTGAGCAATCCAACTGTCTGCACTATAGAAGGTTGACTTCTGGATAGCTGAGAAACAGTGCTTCCCAGAACTAGGGGAAGAGTGATATAGAAAGAATGATCAAAAGGTCCTAAGACACTGCTATAGCAACAGGTAACGTCCAATGTCCACTGTACACGGAGATGACTATAGATGGCAGTGCCTGGGCTATGCAGACTCTGGAGGTTTTCACAAGAAAATAATCAATGTTTAAGGAGATAGATGTGCTCAGTCTGATTGAACACTAGGTACACATAATGGAACTAGCACACAGTATCACATAATTATGCACCACTGAAATATAAAATAAAAAAGAGGGAGAAACCAAAATATGGCTTGGATAATGGACAGGCGAGCTAGGTGTACTGCCAGTCAACAGTGGGTACCAGACAGTATTAGCCAAGGGGCACATACTTCGGCTGGGTTATTCATGAACAAAGAGCAGTTCTGAGAAGCCACTAAGTTATTATCAGTCCTGTAATGTAACCACAAACGAATGTGATCAGAGTTACTAGACAACAATAACCAGCTACATCTCCCAGCTACAGGCTCCAAGATGTCCTTGTTTTTAACGTTCTTTCCCAAGATTATTATCAGTTGATAATTTATACATATTCTATATTTTATCAAAAGTCCTTCCTAGTCTATCAAGGATAGATATTCTTGTGTGTTTGTCTTCACTGTATTTCCTGATGAAAACTCACTCGATCAACTAAGGTATACCTGTATTATATTTCTGTAAAAATATATATTTTTTGGTCTTTTTGAAACAGGGTCTCTCTCTAGCCTCAGCTGACCTGGAATTTGCCATGTAGATCAGGCTGGCCTCAGTTTCATAGATATCATCCTGCCTCTGCCTGAATGCTGGGATTAGAGGAGCGTGCCATCATACCCAGCCAGTCCTGTGATCTCTATCACAACATTCCTCAGTCCTGCCAAGAAAACTCTCACTTCTACGCATTCAAAAAACCAGGGCAGGCCTAGAGTGTATGTTATGCCTGCCCTTACCAGATACTTCTGTATGTACATTTCCAATTAAAATGTAGAATTGGGGGTCATGGGTGTATACTGCTTTGAGAACCCAAAAAGGTGCTCCACACATAAAAAGTTATGTCTCCTAAATAAATATGTACCTCACATGATTAAGAGACAGGAACACATGTCAGATGTCTTCAGGATTTGTGATTGTTTGAGCCGAAGAATTTCACTAGGGGAGGGTGTGTCATACCAGGAGCATATTTTACTCACTGGAGAATGATATCTAATCAGATTTAATTGTACTTAAACATGGATAATTCTCACTGTTCACATCAAATAAGCCCACAGCTGCCATTCAGAGGAAAACATGTGGCTGCTTTCTTAGTGCCAACACATGCTCAGAATTTTCAGTGGAGTTGTTTATTTCACACCAGCTGAGTTATTACCTGGAAAAATCCTGAAGGAGGTTATTCACTAAAAACTAATCTTTAAATGTTATTTAAATGCTCTCAAAAATGTCACACTGCATTTCAGTCCTGAGAGGAAAAGTGATCATTTCTGGGGACAAGTTGTTGCTACATTTCATGCATCAGCATGAAAGAAATTACAAAACATCTCACAACGCATAATGGGAATTCTATTTAGTTGTCAGGTTAGGAAACCAGTTTACAAAACCCTTGGACTAACTACCTGTCAATGATGTCTGACATATTTTTAGGAAAATCTATTTTAAATTTCAACATTTTAAAATTTTACCCCAGACTAAATGTGATATAGAGCTATCCGTCATCCTTATTATGCAGGAGAAGTGCACTCACAGCTCTCAAGGAGCCCGAGAACCGAGTTTCCACAGAGATGGGGAGTCTCATCCTCCTGGGAGAGACTTTTTAATATATTCTGCTTTTCAGTTCTGTGAACGTGTGTGTCTGCATGTATGCAAACAAGCTTGTAGGTGCCTGAAGAGGCCAGAGAAGGCAATGTGTGCCCTGGGAATGGAGTTCCAGGTAGATATGAGCTGCCCAAGTGGGTTCTGGGAACTGAACTCAAGTCCTCCATAAGATTAATAAGCACTCTTAACTGTCTCAACAGCTCCTGGAATCCTAAGTATTGGAGATGCAGGGAAGGAGTTTTGCTGCAAACTCAGTTCCAAAGTGCAACAATGCTCCCTTTGCCACATAAAACCCGGAAAGCATCTTAAGATATGAACAAGAACCAAAAGTAATTCAGCTTGAGATTCTCGTGTTCAATTAGAAAATAGTAATTTTACATAAAATATACTCCTTCCATGGGATTTTAAAATAATTTGCATATGTGTGAATCGCATGCTTTTGCACTCTGCCCGATATATGAGCTATCCCTCAGTATATGACATTATGAATACCATATCTAAAATATGAAACATCATACCTTGAGAATACTTTTGAATCATGGAAGAATTGTTTTGCTTTGAAAGCAGTTGAATAAAATTGGAAGTAAAAGATAATGCCCAAGCAATTATAATGTGGTCAGCTACATATAAAACACTTCTCTCTGTATCCTTTCTGTTTCACTGTGTTGTGTCAGACAGAGAAAGAAAGAGAATAATATGTTCTTTACTTTACAAATTATTTTATACTTGAGAAGGCACATATTCCTCACAGAACTAAATTCAGTATTATATATGTTGTATGTAATATCTACTATATGGGTTTTTACTTTGTATCTACGCATGCCTCCTGTATAGGCCTTACAAGTGATATTAGAAAATTTATGCTGAATAGTTAAAAGAATTTCTATAACCACAATTGCTTATCAAAATCTTAAAATGGGTGCAAACTACAATATTTTATAATAGAGACAATAATGACATTTCAATAGTTTATTATTGATTATGTGCAGGTGTGTGTGGGGGAAGGGGTTCCCACAAAGGCCAGGAGGGGGTGTCTGATGTCTTGGAGCTGGAGTTTCAGGGAGTTATGTGCTGCTTGCTCTAGGTGTGTAGGTCAGAGCACAGATCCTCTGGTAGAGGACTACTGGTTATCTATGTCTAAACACAGCTATCGCTTCGCACTGGGACACGTGTAGCAATTCTTTCCGTGCTGCTGATGTGCTGATCACCTTGCAGGAAAGATGAGGCCTTCTCTACGCACCCTCAATGCAGTCTTATTTCGATATATGAGAATAAGCAATGACCAAAAGCCGTTTTCTTCTTAGTTTCAGAACTGACAGAGAAATCCTTATATTTAAAAACTATAATAGATGCTCTTTTTTCTAGAGGGTTCAACTTTAAAATAAATTATTTGATGGGTGTACAATTCAGGAAGGAGTTGCTGTACGCAGGGGGTCTTTACAGCCTTCCTTGATACTTAGGGCTTGAATTTTTCATCTTTTTATTACTATTGAAGCTTATAGTTTCATTTATTGTTACAATAACTGCAGTTCTTGCTTTTAGTAGAATAGTCTTTGTTTTAGAAACAAAATGCCTCTGATTTATCTACAGTAATTTGGTCCAATATGTAAAACCGTGCTCTGCTCTGCTTTTCCTACATGTAATATGTGAGCCCCATTTTACCTCTGAAGTTTTCTATAAAGTCTCTATCATTCAGAGTACTTTAGTATCTCTTTGTCTTTACTTTCACATTAAGTATTTATTTACATGGATGTGTTTTACAGTGTCTTCTTAGAAACATTTTTCAATACTCCTTTGAATTCTTAAAACTCTTCGTAACAATTAAGGTATTATTTACTGACCTGTCACTTTGTGAAGGTTTGTTCTTGAAGTCAAAATCTAGTACAACTGGATTAGAAGCTGATATATCTGCTGCAAGAATATTGTGTTTCCTGACTTGAAGATGCTCCCTTGGGCAGAACACAATGATCAATTTCAGCATGTCATTTATTTATTACAGGGGATATGTAAAGCCTTTTTCATTAAGATGTTTCCAAGCCTCATGGTTCCAGCCACAATGCAAAATCATATTTTAGTTGATTATAAGTTGGTATGTGTTCCATTGTAGTATATCAATCATCATGAATGACTAATGCAGAAACACACATTCAGACTTGCAATATGAATATGTTGCTTTGCTTTCCTACGAACAATCCGAAAGGTAATCACTCTCCTCTTTCCCTTGATAAATGGTCTATGTCAAAATGAGTGTTTTAATTATTTCAAATATGAAACATTCGTCAGAGTGCCGATTCACAGCTGAATGTATTTTCACATCTGATAAAATTCTGGATTTTTCAACATGAATGAAAATATTGTAAAATTGTATTACTGAACTACAGAAACACATAATTTTCTAATCTTTTTTTTATCTTTTTGAGATAGGGTCTGGCTGTAGCCCCAGTTAGCCTGGAACTCACTATGTAGACCAGGCTGGTCTTGAATCCATAGAGATCCACCTGCCTCTGTCTCCCAAGTGCTGGGACTAAAGGTGTGGGCCACCATGCCAGCCCTATCATTTCATAATTTTACACCAGAAATAGCCAAGCAAAGGACCAGGTGCTTATATAAGGTCAAATAAGTAACAAGGGGCCTCCAGTGGGATGATAATGTGAGGGCATTTGAGAACATTTGGTACATTTCCTATGGAGTTTTACAGAATGAAGATCACAGGTGGACTAACTTTCCCTTCCAGTATTGCCCATGTGTCCTGTATTGTGCCCCCCTCAAATTCATATAGGTAAACCTCAGCCAAAATCATGACTCTATTAGGAGTTAGGGTCTTGAAAGAGTGTGTTAAGCTTAAATGAAGGTGTAAGATTTTGATCCTGTTCAATAGGATTTAACAGCCTTATAAAGACACATGGCCAAATTCTGTTCTCTTTTAATCAGAGTTGGCCTTCCTCTTCTCTGTCTCTCTCTCACACTTGCTCGCTTTCTCTCCCTCTCTCTTTTCTCTTTCTTTCCCTCCCTCTTCTCTGTCTTTCTCTCTGTCCCTTTACCACATGTAAGGATGTGTATGGGAAGGTAGGAAGACTCTGCCCTCAAACCAAGAGTAGAGGAAGAGCCTTCACCATAACTTGATCTTCTGCACACTCTGATCTTAGACTTTCTACCTCGAGGGCAGTGACTGAAGACATCCAGTCTACAGATGACTGTTTGCAACCCTAAGCTGATGGATCAATCAACAAATTTATCAATCAATTTCTTACATACTTATTAGTATCATGAACTAGAATTCAGTTCTCCAGAAAGTTAGCTCTATAATATTTGTTGGAATTTGAACATGCAATTGAACCAAAGGGGCTCATCTGCTCATATCTTCCAACACTGCAGTCTGCTTTCCTACCATTCAGTCGTCTCCTGCTTGATCCCCTTCCAGTGATGTTAGCACATTGTGTTATGCTTGTGTTTTGGACTTATACAAGGTCAACAGATGTGTGATTCAGCTTTGTACTGCCACGCATCCTCATAATTTATTAAAATTCGGATTTATAGAGCTTCGATAGGAACAGAGTCTGAGTCAAACACGAAGAATATAATCACTGTTTCTTGAAAGATCCACATGAAAGTTTAATATTTGACTCATTGTCCTTAGTCCATAAGACAAGGACAGAGTACAGACGACACTGTTAATTTCATGAATTTTCTCCATCACGAATTGTATTAATCTCACCCTTTGTCTGACTTTAAACTACCACTTCCTGTTTAATTATGAAGTCAAACTGTCTTAAACACAATCAACACAGACATATTTCTGTTGCAGGGATACCACTTCTCCACTTTGGCCTTTCTGACTTTCTATACACTTTTGCTATCACCTGGCACTGTCTTTCCAAGCATGGGATGTTCATCGTATCCAGGGATATCTGTTTCCTCAGGATGAGGCATGACCTGCTTCTATTTAGTTTGAATTTGGATTGTTCCTGGAACTTGCATTGGCTCCAGGTTGCAAGGAGATCATCGGTGCCTAGAGACGCTGTGTCCCCTGCGTCATCTATACAGTTGATCTCGCAAGCCCCCGAGAATCTCATAGGTAACTATGATCCAATTCCCACAATCCCCTGTTCCCATCATGGAGTATGTATAGAAGCTGAGCTCTATTCAAATACCTTTGATGCTATAATAACATGAATCCTATGAGTTTAATTGTAAATCAAATGCAATAGTGAAGATAATTTTCAGTAAATGATCTAAAACTACTAATAAAATATGACTCCCATTTTAATTTCTTTAAGACTGTGATGGTTTCCATGTAACACAAATTTAGCAATTGCACATGGCCATGTTTCGTTATCTGGATATTTCTACTGAAAATGAACTCGATGGAATACAGCCATTCTGTTTCAATGATTTTTATCCCTCAACTATTGAACATAATCAGTGAACAATTGCTGGATTCCTCTGGGGCTAATGAGCAGCTGCAATAACTAATTCATAAGTTCTTGAGAAAATGGAACATTCCTTGACAATTTTACAGCATTTTCACATGTAAAAGCTCTGTATCCAGTGGTTCAAGTGCACTGGGAAGAAATATGTTCTTAAATAAATCTAAATTTTTAACGTTTATATTCATAGACTAATAGATAATGTATTTTTGCTTTAATTCCCTCAGATAAATCACTTGTCATGGTATGTTAATTTTAACACCATATTTGTAAGATTGGGTCTTATGTACATATATATGTACATATACATATCTGCAATTTTCAAGAATATGTATAATGACCATTCATGTTTACCACTTAAATTTTAGGAGACTTCTGACATGGGTTTGCTGTGATACAAGTGATATTCCATCTGTACCTCTGACAAACATGAATTTTCAAGCAGCTGTGCACCAGGACCTTCAGTCTGCACATCCTTAAGTCTAAATGTGACTTAACTTTCTTTATATTGAGCCAGTCGTGGTGACATATGCCTTTGATCCCATCACTTGGGAGGCAGAGGCTGGTGGGTCTCTGTGAGATCAAGGCCAGCCTGGACTGCATAGTGGGTTGCAGGCCACCAGAGGCTACAGGGAGACCCTGTGTCAGAAAGACCCAAAGTCGTCCTTCCTATTGTGTGAGGCCCACCACACAAAGGAGCCATTATCTCTTCTTTCCGATGAGTCAAGCTTTGCGCAGTCCTGGGCCTCTGACTTCCACTCCCGGGCTTCACACACTCGCCATTGCTCCCGATTGCTCTTACACGGAAACTCCAATTTCATTTCTCTTCAGAAATTCTTCCCTGTGTCCTGAGGGTAACCAGGCACAGCTCTGTACTGTGTCAAGGAGGAATGTGTTCCTTTCGGTAATAGACTGAATGGTTGTCCCGAACGTGGTTGGTGTTGGATTTCTACAGCTGAATTATCTTCTCAGTGATCTGCCATACTCTTGGCCTAATTCAGTGAATATCTTCTATCTAGTGCATTTTTCTCAAAACTAATCTTTGAAATAAATTTATGGAAAAATTAACAAAAAATATAAAAACTGAACATTAAATATATTAAAAAGTTAAGTGATAATGGAAAGTGGGTGCTGTCACTAAACAGAAGTTGGTTCTTAATCTTCTGGGCTTCCTTAAATGATACCTGCGTACGTAAGTGGGTAGGGATCAAGCTACTTATGTATTTGTAATTCTATATGTATATTTTCTGTATGATACACACAAACAGAAAAACACACACATGTGTGAGCCAGCATGTGTTATGCTAGCTGCTTACAACTTCTTAAAATACAGCTCTAGGAACAATTCTGACTCCATGTGCCATCAAAGGGCTGGGGATTTGAGCAAAGCAAATAACTTCATTTGATAAAAATAACACAAATAAAAGAAAAAGGAAAAAAAAGAATAAATGAAGAAAGACAGAAACTTTTCACGTGAGCCAACCACAGCTCACTTGCCAAATACATTCTAAAGATGCCACAGAGTTAATGTCTCAAAATTAATGCATTCATTCTTGGAAGGTACCATGCTTCCTTAATGCTGGAAGGATAGTCTGATCACTTTCAAATATTTTCCCCAAGTACACAAGAGAGCAGTCAAGAAGTATAAGTCACATGGTCTACATCAACATACTGGCTGACTTCTAATGACAAGAATATCATCTTCCACGATAGTTTGCAATGTTTATCAAGCAGGTTCTGTACATTGGGATTCCAGCGGAGGGGAAACCAAAATTGAACTGAAGTTTGGCATTTAAAAGCTTCTAAACACCACCCCCTTTTATTATTAAACAGTTTTAGAATCACCCTCAATTTCAGTACTATTATCACTTTGAACTCTACTTAGCACCCTACTCCTTTTAAAATGTATCAAACTCATACTGAACAAGGATTTTGGTTGCAAACAAGATTGCTTTTGTACTTGTTTTTAAATACTTGCTCACCAGCACACACACTCACACACACACACACACACACACACACACACAAACAGAGAGATTGTCTTCTTATAGTATAGCCTGGCCTCAGTCTGGTCATCTTCCTGCCTCAGTTATGTGAATGACACAAGTTATGGGACTATAGACCAAAGTCATGATGCTTGCCAGAAACTTTAAAGAAATTCTTTTGTAAAGGACTTCCTTTAATCTTTCTAACATCTCCCAAATATTTTCTAAGACAACTAATGCCTAACTGGACAGGATTTAACATGTATGATGGAACCCATAAGCCCTGGTGGGGGTAGGGGAGGGGTCTAATTTGATTAACTGTTGTATGAAATGTATAAAATTTAAAAAACCCAAATTATTCTCTGCCTGTTTTGTTAGTATAAATATTGAAAGTCTGTATTGAAGGCTCTTAATTCCTAGTTCAAATAGCTCTTAATTCCATGAGGAGTTTGAGATACAACACACTCAGGTTTGGACTAAATCACACTCAGAGTATTGATTTTAGAGTAATTTTTAGTTTGGGGTTCATGTGAAATCTTAATCCAAAAAATGAAAATAAAAGAGCATGTTTCCACTCATAAATCAATGGTGTTTTGAGAAATATTACACCTTTTGTGCATTAATGTAGGAGCTGGCGTAGGCTCTGGTTGCTCTGGTTATGTGCCCTGGCACAGACCCAGATTTCACTCCCTTCCCTTTTATCTGTTTATCGATTTCACTTTACCATGAAGTTCATATTTTTAAACTTGTTTGTCACCTTGTAGACTTAACCTCTGAAGGAAAAACATTCCATGGCCTTAACATTGTGACTCAGATGTTTTAGGACGTGCAAAGCTATACTAAGTAATGAGGTAGGGAGGTTAAGAGTGCTAAGTGCTCTTGCTAAAGACCACAGTTCAGTTCTCAGAACCCACATGGCAAACAACCACCTAGAGCACCAGGTGCTCTGAAGCCCTTTTCTGGCCTCCATATTGCAGGACATGGGTGCAGTTACATACAAGCAGACAAAATATTCAGACAGAAAGTTTTAAGTAATAAAATAATTTTTAAAGGTTTATTATAAAAATGGATTTACTAGCACTCTGTTTTTATGTGGTATGTTTCCTACAGTATTTTGTTATTTTCCTCTCAACTACAAATATGACACTTTGGGTAATATGTAAAATATCTTATAAAAGTTTTAAGTGTATGTGTGTACTGCTGCCATGGAAGTGCAACCCTGTCATGCAATGCCTGTGCAGATCCCAAAAGGGCATCAAACTCTCAGAACAAGAGTTACAGATAGTTGTTAGCCATCATGTGGGTGCTGGGAACTGAACCCAGGTCCTCTGTAAGAGCAGCCAGTGCTCTTAACTGTCAGGCCATCTCTCTAGCCCTAAGATCCCATGATTATCTTATGAGTTAAAGGCTTGACTTTCTGAAATCTTACCTGGGGTCTATCTTTTATTATCAATAATATCTCCAATTAGAAATGGTACAGATATCAGTAATTTCCAAACAGAAATTGGTAGCTTATTTGTTCATTTCATAAAGGTAAACTCTTTAGGGGGGCGATTAATGGAATATTTTCTAATAAAAATACAACAGAGAGAGAACATTCTGTTGCACAGACTTAGGAAGATATGAGAACCATGATGATTTTAGGGAAGTTTGAATGGTTCTAAAACTGTCATTATTGAAAATTACCGTGATTATTTTCACACCATTCACTTCTATAATGATATACAGCTTGTCAAAGGATCTTCGTTTAGGTTAAAATTAGTTGCATTTCAATCTAAGAACTTAAGGAAGTTAAGATAAATGCATCTTATATAAAAGTACAAATTGTCCTTTTTTAGTAATATGTTATTTTTGTTCTTTTCTTAGCATAAAATCTTATTTAAGTAATGAATGTTTTAGAAGGAAATATGACATAAAACTTAGTCTCCAACTCTATCAGGAACAATTAGCTTAGTACTGAAAATACAGATTTTATTTTTTGACATTTTCAAACCTTGAACTTGTACACACTGTGTATACCTGTGTGTTTGTGTGTTTGTGTGTGTGTGTGTGTGTGTGTGTGAAGCCAGATACAATACACAGTTACACAGAGAGTCAAGGTAGTATGAATGTCTAAGAAAATGAACAAGACTAAAGCAGAGTCCTTCAGAGTCTCGCAAGTCACCAGAGAATAGCACTACTTTTTAGCTAACCAAATTTAACCTGTACTTAGAAGATTTTCATTAAGGAAACTTCAGAAGAAGCTGTCGCCACTTCGGTGAGTTAGTTGTACCATTGGTGAAGAAGATATTTATATAGACTTCTAGAGAGAGAGAGAGAAGAAAAAGAGGAAGTGGAGGAGGGGAAGGGGGAGGGGAGAAGACAAGGGGAAGAGTGGGAAGGGAGGAGATAGGGGGGAAGAGATGGGGAGGAGAAGCCTTCCCAGGCTTGGGTGTCACTGCTTAACTAAGCATGCTGCTCCATGGGGAATGTATTACAAACCGTCCACCTGGACTGCATTTCTCCTCTCCTGGCTCATTCTGTATGACACATGAACAATTGATGGCTGATGATGGCAACAAGAGAGCAGAGAAAGAAGAAGAAGAACATGATCCTTGAAATTAAGGAAATGTGACAAGAAAAACCTACATGGTGTTCTTGATCTGAGGGAATGGATAATGAGTTTATTGCTGCAACCCTAAAATTTATCAGATCACAATAAAGTGCTAAATACTCTCTTACAATGTCTGATCAAATGTTTGCAATTATCAAGTGTAAAATAATTCTACTTTGCATGAAGTTATACAACATAAATGACCCTTAATTGAGTTACTGTGCATTTTAATGTCTGTCATATAGAACATTTCCATTCACAGTAGAATCAGAAGTTTCTCCACACATTCATTTCCTTTACCCATCTGCTGTTCTTACTCAAACACTCGGTTCTTCTGAACCCCATTTCACACTGATGCTTTGGTCTGGTCTGGGACACCTGTGAAACTGTACCACATTTGCTTTCCCTCTATCCTTTCATATCTCTCTCTCTCTCTCTCTGTCTCTCTCTCTCCCCTTCTCTCTCTCTCTGTCTCTCTCTGTCTCTCTCTGTCTCTCTCTCTCTCCCCTTCTCTCTCTCTCTCTCATAGTGCAAAAACTTCAGAGCACAAAACTCAAAACTGTATGGTTCTCTGAGAATCTTTTAACTAAGTCTAGCCTCTTTGTCATTTCATGTAAATTTGTTCAGGTTGCCAGGCCAGGGGTGAGGTGTGGCATGTTCCACACATTGTCAGGTGTTGGTAGTTTGGTTCCCAGAGTGAAGATATGCAGAGAAGATGTGGAGCTGGGTCTGTAGCCAGAGCCGAAAGAAAGCTATCTAGAGCAGAGTTGAGCGGTCTTCAGAGGAGATTACTGTGGCTCTCAGGGTCCCCCAGGCTCCTGTAGGAGAATCATGGGAGTACAACCTGAACTATTGTCATAGTTCACAAGGATTTTGCTTTTGTGGTGATCTGTTTCTTTCACATGTCTCTAAAGTTATGCAAGGACACAATATCATAATACCTACCACCATGGTAACACCGCCTACCTTCATAACACCTCCACGATCATAACACTGCCACCATCATAACACCTCCACCACCATAACACCTCCACCATCATAACACCTCCACCATCATAACACCTCCACCACCATAACACCTCCACCACCATAACACCTCCACCACCATAACACCTCCACCATCATAACACCTCCACCACCATAACACCTCCACCATCATAACACCTCCACCACCATAACACCTCCACCATCATAACACCTCCATGATCATAACATTTCCACCATCATAACACCTCCACTATCATAACACCTCCATCATCATACCACCACCCTTAGGAATGCCTTTTATAAATGGACAGATTCTGTATTAATAACTTTTAATTATCTCCATCAAAACCACATGCTCTTGTGTCTTGTGACATGGGCAACTGATCTGGTTTCCTGGGAACCTCAGTTTGGTGTTCCACTATAAATGAATGAATGTGCATCTGCCTGAGAGATAGCATGTCAAAGTGCTAAAATCAAGTGCGCTCAGCTCCTCTGCACACAGTGAAGACTGGGATCCTTGATGAATGAGATGTTTTAATGGGATCAGGGTTATACTTCCCAAGTGAAGCTGGAGGGTCAGGCACGATGGTACTGCCTTTAATCCTAGCCTTTGGGAGACAGAGGCAGGTGAGTTTCTGTGAGGTCAAGGTTCTCCTGGTCTACATAGTGAGTCCCAGCCACACTGGGACTAGAGAGACCCTATCAAATAAAATGAAGCTGGAGAAAGCATTTTGAGTGGATGGGGCTGGTCTCAGGGAGGTGGGGTGCTGTTACTAGGGAGTCGGTAGGGCAGTTCCATCAGCATGGATTCAGGGGCATCGAGGACAGTGGGCGTCTTCTCATCCTTACACCGCTTACTCACTGCTGTTGTTTTAATTCCAGACAGGGTTTCCAGGTATCCCCAGATGGCATGGAACTCACTGTAGACCAGATGCTTTGGAAGACAGAGGTTTGCCTGCCTCCACTTCCATTTCTGGGATTAAATGCCTGTGCCACCATGCCTGGCTCAGTACTTTCCATTTTAAAGCCACTCATCTTTCTGTACTGCTTACCTGAAATTATAATTCCCCTCAGGATCTGCTTACCCCATGTTCCTCAGCAGGACCGAGGCAGCCACTGGCGGTACAACCCCTACAATCTTGAGGACTATAAGCAAGATAATTTTCTTTCCTGGTAAACATTCCAGATTCATCTATTTTGTTATAGAAATAGATACTGGGCTATTATACCACCAAATTAAAGGGAAATAATATTTTAAGACGCTGGTTACATTTTCTCAATCTCATTTATCCCTCCAGGCAAATCAAAGCATTTCCTATTTAGTAAATCATTCTCAAATTTACCAACTCCAGTTTGACAGCATCCAGCTAGTTATGTTTAATTATCATTTAAACTCTTCCAGAATTTTCAGTATCAGTCACTTATATCTGTTAGAAAGACAATTTCTTATCTTCATTTCCTTCACTGATCAGAATTTTCCCTTCTTAACATCTTAAACTTGGAGTTTGGAGGTATAAGATCACTGGTTGCCACAACCAGTGATAGATTCCCTTTCTACCACCCACATGCAGCTAACAACCCTCTGTAACTCCTGTCCAGGGGATCTAACACCCTCTTCTGACAGCCTCAGTCATTGTACAACATGGGTGCACTTACATGCACACAATACACTCATAAACATAAAGAAAAAAATAATAAAAAAATAAAAGAACATAAAATTGGTGTTTAGCTAAATCAATCAGTCCTTCTTGCTGACTTCTGCTCCATTAACATTGCACCATAGTGCCATTGACAAGTCCCCAATCGACATGTTCATCTGTGACATTTCTCTGAGAAATGGAATAATCTCAGTGTCTCCATGTCCTTGAACCTCCCTACCTTCGGCATCTGATGATGTACCATGTTCAAAGTAGTACAATTCATTCTTCCTCCAAGCCACACAGGTGCCCACACAACCCTGGCTCAGAGTATTTGATACCATGTTGCCCAGGTCTGGAGCCAATTTTGTGTCCATTCTTAATTCATTTGTTTATTATCATTGTGAGTTTGTATATGATGTGGGGATAGTGGCATGTGTGCTGGGGCACACGTGAGGAGCCTAGAGGAAAATACTGTAGGTCAGTTCTTTGCTTTATCTTTCTCCTGCAATTCAGGGATGGAATTCAGACCCAGACTTGCTCTGTCAGTGTCTGCTCAGACTCTATGTTCTCCAATAGACATTTTTGCCATATTCTTATACAATACATATGTATAAAGAATATGTCTTAATCATGTTTAGTCCCACATTGCCTACTGGCACCCCCATTGCCCACCCACCCAAGTTATTCTTGAGTGCTCCTCTCATGAAGCTTTCTTCACATATGGGCCTTAAGTAACCTCTCTCCCTCTTCTTCCTCATTTGATTCAGTCACTTTGATGCAGCATTGTTCATTTACCATTTCATGAATTGATATTACATAGTGATTGCTATCTGTCACCATTCCTAGAAGTAAATACAAAGAATTCAAGGCCATTATCTGGACTTTTCTGAATGTGTTCCCAGATGCTAGACACTCTGACTCATTACAAAATATCTTCACTGGGGCTGGGAAGATGGCTCATCACTTATGAGCACTGACTGCTCTTGCAGAGGAACCAGGTTCAGTTCCCAGCCACCCACATGGTGGCTGACAACCATGTGTAACTCCAGGGGTTCATAACCCTCTTCTGACCTGTGTAGGCATTGCACCACAAGGTATACTTACATACCTGAGGGCAATGAATTCCTACACATAAAATAATAAAAATTAAAAACAAACAAACAAAATAAAATATCTGTATTGAATAGAAACCTATATCCAATAGGAAAGTGGACTTGAGTGATAAGCTTGTAGGCAGCAGTTTGCTGGCATGGCTGTCTTCCTTGGACTTCATCATACCGTACATTTTCAGGAAGAAATGAAACTTCTTCATCCATACTGAGATTTCCGTTCCTGGAATTTTTCTTGGGAAGTTTTAAATACATACACACTTGGATTCTCTGGTCTCCTGCAAACTCTCGCTGCACCTGTGACTATAATAGCAGACATTTTTCACACATAAGGTACAGATGGTAACAGATGATGAATATATTAGAATAAAATATCATATATTGAGATTTATTAGAGATGCACATCTGAAATTTGTTCTGTATACAGTTTATTTCTCAAAGAATTTGAATAATTTTCTCTCTGTTGGCGCTGATGGCCTCATATTTCTTTACTCTGGAAACGAAGGATTAGCATTCCAAGAAGGGCTTATCCTGCCCTTTGCTGAGAGCAGCTATGTCTTCATTGTTTTAAAATGCTAATGTCTATCTAGAGACAATTCTGGGATAAGATAAAGTACCTTCATATACATTTGTGCAAAGCAAAGACGGAGGACTCCATCAAGCCCCAACTATGGGTTTCTCTCCAGTGCACTGTTCCCTCTCAGGCCAGAAGATTGTGATACCTAGGGAATGTGTATCAGTAAGTTGCCTTTTCGATATTTAACAATATGGCCATGCCTGAAGATGATGATCTGTAATCCCAGCTGCTGAGGCAAGAGAATTACAATTGTAAGGGTTGCATAAAGGGTGAACGTGAATCCAGCCCAGGCAATTGTGCAAGATGACATTTCAGTAAAAATTCAAATAAAAAGAGGACTGTGTATATAGCTTCATGTTAAAATGTTTGCCTAGCATGCAAGAGTCACTGGGTTCAATCCCCAAGACCACAAACTAAACAAAGTAAACATAGTCTCAGTCATTCAATGGAAACAAGACTAAACATAAATTAGGTCCAGTTGGGAGAGGGTATTTCCTTATTACAAAATGTAAATTAAATTGTACAAGCTGTATCATAAGGTGCCAGAGCCTCTAAAGTAGTAACAAGACGCATCCGTCAGGCTAGGTGTTAGCGAGAAGGTGGACATTGTTGACACTTCATTACTTACCGTTTTATTGAATCATGAAGACTTTACTCAGTAAATTTATTTGCCCTTTCACCTAGAGAGGAGCTGCCCATGAAACTGTTGACTTTCAGAATTCTTTTAAATACAAAAGCTTTGCACATCTAGGTCAGTTTCCTAATCTTGCCTGCGACTGATCAGAGTAAGCTTTTCTTCTACTAAACACCACTGTGTATGTGTGCAGGATCTGCCTTTCACAGCTTGCATAAGAGACAATCTCCTCTCTGTAATCTTCTGACATGACGGGATTTGAGGTTCACAGGCAGCAGACACCTGCTCAATCTCCACATGATTCTGCAGGCTTTACTTCTGTTACGTGTAGAAACCAAGGTCTACTCTGAGTAGTGGGAAGAGAACATTCCGTTCTTAGTGGTCTACACTGATTTCTCTGTCCCATTGTCAGTCATGACAAAACTATCCAAATGTGGTAGTTCTTAGTCAACTTCTTGTAACCAATGTGGAGCATTGTTAAAATCATGTGCGTTAGAATCATGATCAGAACACAAGAGTGGACACCAGGGTTCCGGAGAAAACCACGTCCAGTTCCAGACAGAGGTGACGGCAGTTAGAGGTGTGACAAGAGTAGATTTCAAGACAGAAGAGCACATGCCGGAGCCACAATGACTACCCCAGGGGAATCCCACAAAGGAGCACGCAGCTTGATTCTCACAGCGAGCACACGCAGGGGCACACGCATGGAGAGGAGGCAGAGCAGGCCGCAGCTTCCGGGCCTGCTGACAGCCGCTCCCAACGCAGGCTTGAGTGCGCCCCTTGGTTCTCTCGGCCCTGTGCTGATGCGAATTACTGTCCCCCAAGGGCTCTGAACTTGAACACTTGGTCCCCAGATGCTGGCACAGGTTTCGCAGATTCAGGGAGCGCAGCCTTGCTGGAGGCAGTTGATCACCAGGCTTTGAGAGTTCCTAGCCTCAGCCGGCTTCCAACGTGGTCTCTGTGTGTTGTGTGTATTAGTTAGAGATGTGCCCGCTCAGCTTCCTGCTCTGGCCCCTGGCTGCTTCTCCCACCATTAAGGAGTCTCCCGTTTCAACTCTAAGCTAAGTAAACTCTTCCCTGAGCTGCTTTTTCTTGTGTTGTTTTTCAGAGCAGCTAAACGTAACATGGGCAGGCCTACAAACTGGCCCTTTCCTTTGGTGTCTTCAAGATAGCAAAATTACATAAAAATCCAACGCATCCTCCGTGGAGGTGGGCACAGGTTATGCTTTAGTTTTTAAGTAGTTTCAATTTTCAAAGCTTGCTTAGGTTGACCAAAGAGGTAAGAACGAATATTTTGGTACCGTACAAGTGGCATCTTCTAACAAATTATAGAAGGGTTCTGTGCATACTTGCTTAACCATGGTAGGGACTGGAATTTAGCACATTTAGAGGCTACACAGAGATGATAAGAGGTTGATTAAATTACTATTAACTCATATTCTCCTATCTGTCCAGCTGATTTAACAATTCCCAAAACTTGATTACAGTGAAAATTACACAGGAAAAATGTGGAAGGTCCTTTCCATGACTTCATTGATTTAGAAAGATTTACAGGAAGCTAAATGTTATTTGAACACTCTTCCTGAACTTACAGACTTTGTGATGTATATAGGGCAAAATGCTCCAGAATAAATTATGTTTCATATGTAAATTTAGTAAAATTTAAATGAAAAAAATGATCTCACTAGGAAAGCTTTTAAAAATACATACAGGGCATTTCAAGCACGGTCTTTGCTACTAGAGTTGTTTGTGTTTATTTCCAGAATAAAGTTATATTAGTTTTTCATTTAGAGCTCTGTCCTCTGAAGCCCCTAATGAATATTGTACTTATCACCTCTGATGTCAGCCTGTTTGAAGTACATAAGGCCTTTGATAGCCTTTTTCAACTGTTGCATTAGGGATGTTCTGAGGCCAACTGTACAGAATAGAGTGATTCGCATTCACTGCACAATCTATACAGCCCTAATGAAAGGTCTTAAAAGTCTTACATTACTGACCAATACATTTCCTAGAACATTAAATCCTCCATGAATCCTCTTGCACCAGTTTAAAGACACGTTAAAGCTGTGACTCCTGAGCACTGAATGCCTTTGTTCTTGACTCATTCCCAGCTGTGGTGGCGTCTGGCAGGAGCCCTCTGCAGAGGGGCCTGGAGCATTTCCATCCCGATGCTCTTTCTGAGTGACTGGTGGTACCCTAATTCAGTGTGATGCACTGAACCTGATTTCTAATCCCTGTTAATTTGGCAGCGGCTATATAGTTCTTTATAGGTTCTACTGCTTTTTAAATTACTGTCCAGTAAAAACTAAAATTCTGTAACTACGCACTCCATATGTGTAGGTGCCTGTTTTTGTTCATGTGTGTATTATTACATGTATGATGTGAGTACTTCCATACATGTCAATGTTAGGTCTCTTCCTCGGTCAGTCTTCATCTTGATTTGACCCAGGGTCTCTGACTAAATATAGCATTCACTAATTTTTCCAGGCTGGATGGCCAGTGTGCTCCAGGGTCTGCCTGTCTTGGCCTCCCTAGTTCTGGGATCATGAACACGAACTATTACAGATTCTTATGTGGGTTCTAGGGAATGAAGCTCATGCTTACGAGGTCAGCACTTTACTGCCTGACACATTATCTATTCCTACATATAACTTTTATGGACATGTAAACAATGAAGCTTTAATCTGTTAATATACTTATTGTGTCACTGTGTATGTATGTGAGTGTTTATATATGTGTGTGTGTGTGTGTGTCTGTGAATATTTACATGTAAGAACAAGTAGTGTTTCTTCAGTTTGGTTTTCTTTGTAGTAAAAGAGAAAAAATATTCTATTAAAACTCAGGAAAATATTTCCATGAATTCAGCTGCTTGTCTTGACCGTAAAGGACACAGTCCTACTAGGATGACTTGTACATAAAGTCAAAGATCAAGAGCAAAATGCTCTGACCTACATTGCACAATTATGAAAGCAGGAGTCAGCTGATGGGTGCATGTGACATATGTTTGCACCATGTTTCGATGTTAGTGGGAAGTCCATTTCACTTCATGCCCTGTACAAGCGTTGGCTGAAATGCACTAAGTTTCAATGGTGTGACAGGACCCCAAGGCGAAGTCAGAGTGCAAGGAGGAAGAGTGTGTCCCCTTGTGGTCGCAGGAGATGTTCAGCAAGCCCGGAGCAGCTCACCAGCTGAAGGAGGAGCTACTGCAAGTTAATGGTGTGGAGAGAGTCTTCCAGAAGGCCCTGAGGGCTCACTTGGGTCTGCAGATGAGTGATGAGTAACAAAACATGGAATAAATGGTGACATCTCTGTCACCATTTTGCATGCACCTTTGTCCCCAAACTCTGGGCCAGATGAGCTCAACTCTGCCCTACACATAGACACGCTGTAATTTAACAAGTGTTGGTATCCCGAGGATGCTGTGGTGAGTCATCCCAGTCATCCCAAGAGCCCAAGTTGATTAAAATCCTTTCTGTCCTGTTTACCAGGGGTTGTTTCCTTTTTGGAGCTGAGCACGGGAATGTGACTTGATATCTACACAATAGGGCTTAGGACCTAGGGCTCTGACCACAATTTCACCTCTGAAACATTGCATGTTTTAGAAAAAAAATGTGTGTTACCTGAAATCAAACTTCTAACTCTATTTTCTTTTTTCCTTAAGTTCTCTGAATAGTTTTAATAAGTCCTAATGCAATCTGGACCTCTGGAATTTGGAAAATTTTCTGACCTTGTCTGGATTATCTACAAAGATGTAATATTTATAACACGTTCAATGCAAACGATAAGGAAAGAGAAACTTAAAAATACTGCAGTAGAGGGCTGTAGAGAAGGCTCAGTGGTTAAGAGCACTGGTTGTTCTTACAGAGGGCCTGGTTTCGAATCTGAGCACTCGCTTGGCAGCTAACAAGGGTCTGTAACTCTAGTTCCAGGGAATCTGACACCTTCTTCTGACCTACATGGGCACTGCATGACACAGGTGCACATACACACATACATTCTCTTGTCACTCCTCACTCTTTATCGTTATGTGCCATGCAGATGAGGAGAATATATCCTTGCTGTGTGTGATCACAGTGATGCCTCATCCTGTGGGTCATTCTCTGTTTCTCTGTCTCTCTCTGTGTCTCATATATATACACACATGTATGTATGTGTATGATATATAATAGCCACAAACTGGAGATACATTTCCACACAAGACAACATATATTGAAAGCTTTCAGAATATTTCGTATGAAGCCTACATGAATGGTTTGTCTTTCTTTAATTCGCTCTGACCAAATGACCAAATGTTCTGTTTTTTTTTTCTGTATAGGTTTCATTAAAATAATTTATACATTTCAGTTTTTGTTATTTATTTCTTTTTCGTCAAAGCTGACACACTAAGGTGTCATTTGCAGCACTTGATACTGAAAGGACTCTCTACTACGTTGCAGAGCCTCACGGGAACTGATTTCTTCTTTTTCTCTTCCTTTCCCTCTCCCCTCTGCTTTTCTTTGCAGCAGGGTTTTCCAGGGTAGCCTGGCCTAGCCCCAGACTCTTCTCCTCGTCTCAACCTCTGGGATTATGAGCATCTGTCACCATACTCCACTGAGTTAACTGAAGTTACATTTTTACAAATTTCATGGTATAAAGTTTGATCATATTTAGATTCTGGCCAATATTTGTACTCGCCCTTCAAATCTTCCAAAAATTCTGCATCTATCTATCATCTATCTATCTATCTATCTATCTATCTATGCCTGTAGAGTCAGGTGTTTGTCCCCAAACTCCTTTGATTGGGTTCATCCAGTGGAACCTGATCTACCTAATAAGAATCTCACTTGTAAAAATACAGAATTTGCACTTCCAGACAGCCATCGATTGCCAAGTTTCTCCAGTAGGTCTGGGGTTTCTTACCTACTCTCCCACTGTGTACGCTGGAATTTGTTCAGGACTGAGTCTACTTGGGATTTCCCGTGGTGTCACTATTGCTATGGGTTCATAGGAGAAGCTGACCAGTCTTCTCAGGTGTCTGGAAAACTCTATTTCCTTGTTATCATCCACCATCTCTAGCTTTCACAAATCTTTCTATCCCCTCATACACAACTATCCCTGAGTCTTGGGAGGCAGAAGGTTGATACAGGTGTCTTATTCAGGGATGAGCACTCTGCAGCCTCTAATTCTCTACACGTTGGCCAGTTGTGGGTTCTGTGTTAATCACCATCTGCTGCATAAGGAAGCTTCTCTGCTGAGAATAGGAAAATGCATTAATCTACGGGTATAACAATGAGTCATTAGACATCAATTTAACACTGTATCTCTTTAGCAGAATAATTGTATTAGGCTTTTTCCCATGGTCTCAGGCTCCTAGGCAAGGTAACTGTGTCAGGTACATGCTCCATCTTATGAAGCAGATCTTAACCAAATTAGAAAGCATTTTGTTACTCTATGATATTTGTGTGACTCCTTCTTCCAGGCCAGTTGTTATAACTAGCAGTATTCATTCACAGCTAGATGACTAATTTTAAATTTTCTCTTCAGGGTAGCTTGCATAACACCTTGCAGCCCTGTGGTATCTGGACAGTGGAGATGGGGGTTGGATGTCAGAACCAAGATCATTCATCTATCTTTATTCTAAAGTTCATGTACTTAATGTCATCAACAGTACGATCTTACCATGAAGTTCTGGAGGGTAATCAAAAGATCTCCCCACATTGCCTGAAAATTTTATACGAAAGCTGTGCATTTGAAACCTATGCTGAGCAAGCATGTGTGATCTCTCTCATGTGTTAATTGAAAGAATTCTCAGGAAAATGCAAGCACATGATCTTGTTTAGACTTGATTTCTAAGAATAAATTCAGACACAAGAATTAGAGTGAATGTGGTCACCAGAGTTGGATTTTACAGGGGGAGATGAAGGAGCTGTTGTTTGAAAGGTGTGGATTGGGATGAGACAGGATCCAGAATTTCAAGAGAGCCATTCAGCAACGTAGTGCCTTTAATCAATGCCTATGCATTGCATTCTTCAAAAGTTCTAACAGAAGATTTTAAGGATTATAATCATAGAAAACTTTATATGAACATAGGACAATTAGCTTTATTTAGCTATTTCACAATATCTGTTTCTTGAAATATATTGCATATGATAGTCATAGATCATTTTATTTGTTACTCAATGAACAGGCAAATGGTCAAGCACATCCTTTTAAATGATTTTCTAAATTCACCATGTTCCCCCATCATCAGTTTTGAAATCAAGCCAATTTCACAGGTAGATAAAAGATTATGCAACTAAAGGTTGACCCACTGGAGTAACACCGCCTGTGTGAAGGAGCACAGTGTAAATGGGACACCATAAATCAGCTGGAGTTGCATGCCACTTGATCAGACTAGAGCAATTTCTAAGTACACTTTTGAAAGCTTGGATTCAAACATCTGCCAAAACTATGTCAGACGGATGGGCTTTGACAACTGCCACATGGCAAAGTATGTTTCACAGGTGACCTCTGAGTCTCTACCCTGTCTCTCTTATTGATCTTTGTCAGTGAGGGACCAAGGCAGGCTCATTAAGACACAGTTGCAGTGATCCCTTAGCATTTATCACCCTAATGATGAGGAGGCCTTGGGAGTTTGCTTTACCAAGGTCCCTAACTTATGCAGCTTTCAGTACTTAACTATTTAAAAAAATATGTTATTGAGATTTTCTGCATGTTATACAATATTTCTTAATCAAATTTATATACCCTCCCCAATCCAAGCCTCCTATTCACCCCCCACCAGACCTCATAAATGCTGTCATATATGTTAAGTCTTGTCTGGTCAAGCATCTGTGCCTAGATTTCTTTTGGTACAAGTTCATCTGATGGAGTCTAGTCAGCCTTTCTAGAGACAATAAAGATCTACTTTCTCTCACCCAGCAGTAATGAGTTGCAACTACATTTTAGCACGGTAAAGGTTTCTGTTACGAAGGATGCATTATTCTTCTCACTGTGCTGAGTGAAGCTCTGTATCCATCACCAAACATTCAGAGCAAGAAAAAGCAGAAAGAGGAGGAACACATCATTCACCATTCAAATTATTATTGTGTGGGACCGAACCGAAATTAAACGCCATCTTCCTTAATGATGAAATCGCAAGCCCAGCTCTGAGAATTGTGGCAGAAGCCCTGATCTCCACGTGAACATCTGCTGACCCGGGTCCTAAACTCTCCTCATCCCCGGCTCAGCCTTCCTCTCTAGACACGTGGGCATTGCAGCTCACAATTTCTCACAGGTTGTCCTTTACATTGATTTAAAAGGACACAACTTGGTTTCTAATAAGTAGTAGCTATAAATCTGTCTATCTTTGGATATGCTTTTCCCAGAGTGTTAAAATACAGACACTAATTTATGCTTAAATAAAATAGCATCTTGTACATCATGTTAAGATGCATTGTCTAGACCATTTTTTTTTTCTTCTTTATTTGAAATGAGAGTTTCTTAACTGGTAATGTTTCTTAAGTTTTACTTTACATGACACAAAACATTAGTTGTTCAGAGAAAAGAGAGGATTGTGTTCATTTCTGTATTTCCTTTTAAAATTAGCTAAATTTCACTTGAAGATTTTTTTTTAAAAACTAAGTTAAAAATTATTTATTTATTTTTATTGTGTGTACTCTGCCTGCATGTATATGTGTTCACATGCATGCAATACCTGCAGAGGACAGAAGAGTGTGTTGGGTCCCCTGAGCTGCAGGAACTGAAGTTACTGGCAATTCTTCCACTGGAGTGCTGGGCACTAAACCCTGGTCCTTTGCAAAAGCAGCCTGTGCTCTTAACCAGGAAGCCATCTCTCCAGGCCCTAGTTCTTGATCTTGAATATCTAAAGGTAGAGCACGGATTTTCTGTGACTGTAAATTCCTACAGTGCATGTTCTGATGTCCACAACTGTGCACTGTCAGATTTCACATTTCAGATGGGGGGGTCTGAGCCTTGAATGAATCAGGCGGGAAGAGATCCTTCTTCTGGTTTTGTTTTGTTTTGCTTTGTTTTATATTGGATTTTGGAGACAGCGGCTGCCTGGAACCCCAGCTGGCCCACACCTCATGTGAGAAAAGTCCTCCTTGAGATCAGCTTTGGTCTGGCTGCAGAGGGTGTGGTGCTCACATTTTCATCTTGCTCGACCCTCATATCTGTGGGGCAGCTGCGGTTCGTATTCAGTGTGTGTTTAAAACAAGAATAAATACCTTCAAGCATTTGCTTTCTTAAGTGCCAAACCGAAGGGTCCGTGGTTTTAGGTGTGTAGCTCTGTAAGGGGTGAACTCATTCCCCTGCTCATCCTCCTGCAGAGACTAACAGACGCTACTCCTTTGCAACATCAAAGCTGGACTCAATGATACAGTCTTCCCAAAGATTATTGTTTTTCTAATTTTCTGAATATGAACTTAGGTAATTACCATTTTTGATTTAGTTAATTCTGAATTTGGATAGTTGCCATAAAGAGTAACCAAATAATTGATAACAGCAATATTAACCTGCCTTCATGTGTTCAGACTCTTATATGCTTTCATTTTCTTAGACTGCAATCCTGGGAGAGTGTCAGACCTTGTATTTTTCCCATCACTTTCCTGTCTTTATATATATATATATATATATATATATAATGTGTGTGTGTGTGTGTGTGTGTGTGTGTGTGATAAAGTCACCAAAAATCCTGACAGAGACAACTGAGAGAGGAAGAATGTGCATTACCTCAGTGTAACAGAATCAGTCCAGCATGGAGGCCAAGCAGGGGACAGAGGTCCCAAAGTGCAGTCCCATGTACAGAAAGTAGGTTGGGAAAGAGAACAGGATGGAGTCAGGGAAAACACAGCACCAAGGACACACCCCAGGGACCTAGTTCCTTCAACCAGAGAACCACATCCTGAAATTTACTGCCTCTCAGTGACACCATCAAATTATGAATCCATCAAAGGATTCGACCATTCACTAAGTCTGAAGGAGACTAACAGTAACAACTAGACATAACTTTACAGTCTTCTAGGCATTTCCTAATGCAATCGTGTTGAAGATCATCTGTAGGAAGTCATTTCTAAATTGTGACATGTGTTTCAAATGTACATGGAAAAATCAACACAATTAGGAAGTAGAAACTGGCATCCAACTCTCTTCTTCCTCAGGTTTTCCTATGATCTAAGGAGTAATTAGCAATGACATTTAAAATAAACTAAAAATAAAATAAATAACATAAAAATTAAGAAAAGTATTCATGAGTACACTCAGGTAAAAGAAAACGAATATATAGAAGTTCATTATATTGGATTCTATGTGTGATTCTTGTTAAGGCTAAAGATACATTGAAATAATGTATGATCCTACAGAAGTTATATAGTAGTGAGGTTTTAATGTTGCAAAATCATTATTAGAAAATTAACATAATGAAGTCTATTTGTTGTAATGTCAAAAGAAAGTTATGATATATTAAATATGTATATGATACATTAGAATTAAAATGGGTATAATTAGTCTGTAGGTATTTGAAAGAGAGGGACTAAGAGAGATGAGACACATACATACACAGAGAGAGAAAGAGAGACAGAGAGACAGAGAGACAAAGAGAGGGAGAGAGATAATTTTTCATTATTACAAACTATTGAGCCCAGAGGGCTTTAAGTGACTTAATTAGGTTTAATGGCGGAAGAGACAGAACTCACATTTTTCTACACTGATTTCACTGATGTCTCCGTGACTGTTTAGGAATTCTGCTAGTTAAGTAGACTGTAAACTTCGTGCAGCCACATGCGGTTTTGTTTGTTTGGCTCATCCTGGGAAAGCCCTGCACATATGCGGCTGAGGTAGGTGAGTCCCCATAATTTCCTATACACCCCTTTCTACCAGCTCTTATCATTAGTTACTTTTTCTTTTTAAAATGAAATATTTTATTTTTTATTTACATTTTATGCATATGAGTAGATTTCCTGCACCTGTGATCTGCAATGCCTGGGGAGGTTGGAGACATGTCAGATTCCCCAGGAACTGGAGTTATAGAAGGTTGTTTGCCAGCATACAGGTACTGGGAATCAAACCTGGGTCTTCTGCAAGAGCTTTTAACCGCTGAGCCATCTCTCCAGCCCCTTGGATTCTTTTCCTTAATTGTGTCACCCTACCTGTATCAGTGATTCTAATAAATCAGCAGCGTTAAGCATCTCAAAGTTAATTTCACACTTCTCAGCGCGTACTCACAAAAGTATGTGTGAAATAACTGTGAAGGGGCAGATGCAGTCATCCATCTACAAATAAAAATAAGACCCCTGCATATGGCAAGGGAACGCTAACAGGGCTTTTTTACCTCAGCATTCAATTCCAACCTTGTATAATTCTCCATCTGTCGGAGACACAGGAGAGCAGATACTACAACGCTGCCGAAACGAGGTAACACTGTAATTATCAAGGCTCTTTACATTCCCCAGAGTCTCCACTCACTGACAATGGCCGAAGCGAAGTGTAATCATGTCTTATCTGCCTGAATTACATGTTTCCCCCTTTAACTAAGCTTTTCTAGTGGTCCATTGTTAAGCTTCTGCTTCAAAATTATTTTAAAATCTTATAATTTATCACTTTCTACCTCCTTACACTTAACTTATTGACGAGCAGCAGGTATACAGCGGCAGAGACAGCTTTCAGGAAGCGTAATTGGCACAGTTATTCAGGAACCTTCCTGCCATGCAATTTACGCTCTTACAAATGGAGCAAACATACAGAAAGGCTCTTCCTCCCACCCCTGTTTCTTTTCAGATTACTCTAAGAATGTCACGGTAATTCAGGCGCGCTTATTCAATACTACTCAAAGCAAAAACTGAAAGCTTGATTCTAACTGTTAATAGAAATTTTCTCCATTCAATTTCAATTAAGGCAATTTCAATTCATCAAGAAATAATCATACTTCATTTTCTAGTTTTGACTTTTCTTGTGGTCAACACCTCCAGAGCAGTGGAGGTGTGTGATAATCAAAAACTTGTCCACGGCTGAATAATTTCAATAACCTTCTTCCTTCTTTCATCAGTGCAGCACATTAAAAAGTCCCCTGGCATATGTAGTTTGATTGTTTAAAACATTACACTGGATTTCAGGTATTACCAACTTCAAATACAATACAGGCAAAATAAGATTATTTTTTATGCGTTCTCTTACAAGACATGAAAATTGGGTGAAAATATTTTCCCCAAACAAATATATTAGTAAACTTGTAATCTAACCTTTTCATTTCAAAGGATGATTAAATATTAATTATATTTCTTATGAAAGAACACTGTGTAATGGTTATTTTCCTGTGTTTTAGGTGGACACAGATTCTACAGTGACAAAAATGAATACCACGGGAGCACATCCCACTAATGTTTGTACATCATAGACACAGGATGATTGCTGTATAAGGCAGGCTACCAAGAAGATGCCACATCTATTCATCAAATATAGTCCAGTATTGTAATACAAGAAATAGGTAGTTTTATAAAATATTTCAAATTATAAATGTATCATGTTCTAAAGGGCATGTGGATTATGTAGGTCCAATGTAAAATATATTTATTTATTCATATAATTCTGCCTCCTTAACTTTTAATAAAGTTTAGATATTCATGCTATATTCCTTTTACTTAGTATTCTTTAACCCAATTTATTAAAGTTTGATCAAGTATAAACCACATTAAAAAGAATTTCCCCACATGCAGCCTGCTTTCTATCAGGCACTCTCTAGTATCCTTATGTAGCCTAGAGACTCAGAAAAACTTCCTGTGAACCATGGCATCAAAACAAAACTCCAAAGCCTCTGCTTGCCAGGGCCACACACCTCCTTCTGGCATCTCTCTCTCTCTCTCTCTCTCTCTCTCTCTCTCTCTCTCTCTCTCTCTTCTCTTGTAATTGGACAGATCCCAGTCTTAGCCAGAAGACCATGGTTTCTCCCTCTGTTGATCATCAGAGTCTTGCCAGCTAGCTGACTGGGACCCTCCCGTTAAATCTATCTTTGAGAACCACAATCAGTCCACATTGCCAGGCAGAACTTGTTCCAGGCTCCCTGACTAACCCACACATGCACAAACACGCATGCATGCACACACACATACTAAAATAAAAGAAATAACAGGTCTCCCCCAAAGAATACCTTCCCATCATAATGACTCCAAATGAAAATGAGCTGGAACAATCCCCAGGCAAAGAATTCAAAAGACTTACTTTAGTTGTGGTCAAACAAGTCAAACACAGCAAAGACAGAGAAGAGTGAAGGGAGGACGTCCATCCAAATAACGTGATCAGAGGATCAGAGATAGAATTGCTGAAGAAAGATAAGGTAAAATGAGCTTCCAAATCAATAAGCCAATTAAAACCTGTGGACAACCTACTAACAGGATGGAAGACAGTAGAACTGGATCACTTGGTAAAGGTCAATGGAAAATTCAAGAGACAATCAGAGGAACCTGTGAAGTCTGAGACACCACAAAAATACCCACCCTTCGAATTACGGGCTGCAGACTGATCCACCACGGCAAGGTCCTGCCGTACCACTCTTGATTATGTCCACAAAGGACCCTACATGAGAGACCTGCTGATCCATGTTTACTGAAACTCTATTCACAATAACCAGAGAGAGATCCCATCCAAGGAACTGATAAACAGTTATCGAACATATGGGATACCTCAACTGAAGCCTGTTTCACACAAAGGATTCAAGCTAAACCTTCAGTCTATTAATTGAAATCCATCTTCATTTATTCTCTCTCAGCTCAGTCTCTCCCAAATGCCAGACACATAAGACCAGGTACGTCTATTTTCCTAATGCCCCACTGCACCCCCCCTCACATCCTATGGAGGAGCATAGTCACTGGTTTCTATAGTCTCAAAAGTCTTGTGTCCACACTACTTGCTGAATAACAACAATATTCATATTAGCTAAACTTAAGTCCTTGCCTCCTTGTGCTTCATCTATTTTTAGTTTTATTATATTTGGAATTTAATTCATCCATCGAGACAAGAATGCATTTACCAACATCTGTGCCATGAGAACCTCTCTGTTCCCTTGTCTAATGGGTCAGGAGTTCCTGACCTTGCCACCACTGACTGTTTGGATTGGATAATATTTGCTGTGGAAGGTGTAGGGTTTTGATTCCATTTCTGACCACCGTCTGCTAAATACAGTAGTCAACTCTTTCTGCACACTTTTTTACCTGGTGATCCGGTGAAAGCTGACTGACCCTCTGTCCCTTGGGAAGCTCGTTCTGGCATTCCCTTGCTTGGTCTCATCAGTAAGGTCATGCTTACGGTCTTCAGCAGGCACCAATACCCTCAGTTTCTACAGAGTTTTCTGCTTTTCCCATCAGACTATTGAGGAAACGTCATTGCAGGGAAGAACTTCTACGCCTCCACAATTTTATATTCAAATTTAGCATGTCCTTTGGATACATAAGTAGTCAGTGAATAGATGGGCCTACTGTAAAGAAACCAAGATTCCCACCTAAGTCAACAATACAAACACTGTTTCCTCAGAAAGCGGGATAAAAAAGGCATCCTTCACACAAAGCAAAACCTAGATAATTCAAAACAAACAGAACTCTCCAAATCAGCTTCAGCTTGTCCCCGGACCTCAGGAAATAAGTCAGGGCTCCGTGGCAGCTAAACTGATTCTAACAAAGCAATGCCCCTATTCATAGTCAGTACCAGAGGTGATTTTCTTGACCAGGACCTGGTTTCTCTCTGGTGCAGAACTGTTCGACCTGCAGCCCACAGTGAATAAATCCAAGCTGCTCCCCAGGAACCAGGAAGAACAGAGCAGAGGTCTTTGCTGAGTGCCATTCTGCCCTGGGGTCTGCCGGCTTCCTGTGCCAGGCTCGCACCTCACTTGGAGCTCAGGGACCACAAGGAAGCAGAGTTCATATCTCAGTCCAGAGAGAGGCTCCTGAAAGCGCAGGATCAGACCACAGGCACTGGACCAGCAGGTCTGGGGAAGGTAACAGAACAGGGATGAGTTCCAGGAAAGGGGGGGACTGTGAGTCCAATGTGGATTTACAAGGTGAATTGACTGAAGATCATTCAACCTTAAGGAGGAGAGGCAGTCCAATATATTACATACTGGGAATGGGTTTTTGCAGACTTTCCACCAGGTGCAGTCAGTGAATCCTAAAGTAAAAACATTTTACTTTCTCACTGCTGTGGGATACCTAATTGCCAAATTCCTTTATAACTTTGTATTATTCACAGTGAATCAGAACAAATTACTAACATGAACAGAGCTGTCTCAGAACAGAATGACCTCCTATTTCAGATCTGACTTTGCATTAATGATTGCCTTCTGATTCTTGACTTGATTTGGGTGTCTCCTTTACTACTGTATATACAACATTATTACTTCCTTTGTACACCATGATGAAATGACTCATTTCATGAAGATAAATTCACTCAGGAAAAGATACTATCCTTTTATTTATCAATTAAATTCACCAATTTAATTAAGAGTGTCTCCTCTACTTAAAAAAGATTCAGTTTTGATCTTTGTCTGTGCTTATGTCTGTGTGTCTACATGTGTACATGTGTGTGCAAGTGACCTCAAGGCCAAAAGAGGGTATTGGATCAGCTGGAGCCGCAGAGGCAGGAGCTTCTGAGCCACCCGGTGTCGGGGCTGGGAACCAGACCTGGGTCCTCTAGAAGAGCAGCAACTGCTCCTATGTGCTGAGCCTTCTCTTATGGCCTCTAATTTCAATTTTAAAATCCACTCTTCCTTTGTTTAGCACACCCTGTTGTCCTCTGGCCACGATGGGCCTGCACGTCACGTCTCCTCACCCTTGGCCCGGGATGGCCTACATATCACTTCTCCTGCACAGCCTAGTGTGTCTTATGCAGTAAAGAGCAGCACTCCATGAAGCAGACTTCATGTCCCATCTTTTATCTAGCACAGTTTCGGAGTGCCTCCCTCCGGGTGTCCCCAGAAGGCTGTAGTTTCTGCTATGAGAAATTGCTTTGAGATCTCTCCCTCTCCCAGCTGTGCTTCAGGAGCTTCTCTTTGATACTTCTAGAGTCAGCAGCAGTCCTAACTATAAGAACTGGAAAGCAGAATCTGACTCTTCATCCAGAGAAAACGACTCATAGTCGTGTTCTTCAACTGTCTTTTTTTTGTCTTAGAGAACAAATTTACATTTCTGTTACCATTGAATTTTCCTTTAACCCTCGGAGGTTTAATTTTTCTTTCTGGGAGATGAGAGAGCAGACAACAGACATTAATGACATGTCCTCCTTTTTACTGTGAGTGATCAGGTAGGAAAATGTGGAGTGTGCAAGTGAAATGTTCCTAAAATCAGTTAAATATAGACATATTAATATTCACTTCTTGTCATAAAATTATTTGATTACAGGAAGAGGGCCCAGTAAAAGATGGAAATAGGTCCTCTCATTTGAAGCTCATGGTCTTTACTTAATTTTTCTATACAGTCAAATGTATGCCTCTCATTTAAAAATATTTCACAATAACCTGAGATTGTATACCAACCCTTAAGCAGCATCTCTTAAATATTTTGAAGCATGGTATGTCAATGTATTATGAGAAAGAATAAAGTATTTAATACTTGCAATGTGTGGCTTCATTTTCACTTTACCAGAGGGCACACACACACACACACACACACACACACACACACGTGAATAGCATTACCCAGATACCACTGTGAGCACGTTTTCTAATACGGGAAGACAAAACACTTTCCACTGCAGAATTCTCTCCTAAACTCTTTAGCCCCATCTGAGATTCTTGCTCAGCCAGCTGTTAACTGGGATGTGGGTGCTCACACAAAATTCTATGGACCTCAGCATGTGATTTGATTTTGCAACCGCTACTGCTGACCCAGAAAAGTTTACTTGTGTGATCCCTCACGGAGGACTAGAAGTGCACCGAGTAGGACCTGGAAGAGAGTCAGAGAGTAACACAGTGATTTATTGTTGCTTTCTGGTTATTGCATAAAGATAATTTGAATAAAAAACCAGGAAATTCAACTTTAAAAGTCCGTTTTATTTAACGGTTGCATAATCTAAAACTTGAGCACTATGGGGAAGCGGGGAACTTTCAGAGAAGCTGTGATTCACAGATGTGGCTTCTAAACCTGACTAAGGAGAAGTGCTTCTAATCAGTCCCAGTGTGAAACTGGAGCTGGTCTAAGAACATGTGTGATGTGATGTCCAGCCCGGGCATACATGCCTGTCCAGTGATGTGATGTCCAGCCCAGGTGTACATGCCTGCCCTGTGATGTGATGTCCAGCCCGGGCGTACATGACGGTCCTGTGATGTGATGTCCAGCTCGGGCGTACACGCTTGTCCAGAAGCAGTCAGTACTGGGATGGGGTGAACTCCCCTCCTCTCTCTGACTCTTACCAAGCTTTTGGGTATTTCCTTTTAGTCTCTGTTTTGTTTTAAGTTTTTTATTTGTTATTTTTTCATGAGTATTATTCCTGCATGTATGTCAGTGAACCCGTGTCATGCAGTGCTAGGACAGAAGATGGATTCAGATCCCCTGGAACTGTAGTTAAAGATGGTTGTTAGTCACCATGTGGGTGTTAGGATTCGAACCTGGGTCCTTTGCACAAGCAGTCAGTGCTCTTAACTGCTGAGCCATCTTTCAGTTTTTTTTCATCCACACAGTGTTTGCTGAAAGCTTTACTGGCCTTTGGTGAGATGTGAAATACACACAGCAATCGGAGCCAGTGTCAGGCCCCAGGGGCAGAAAGCGCAGGCAGATGTTCCCTGTCCCCTTGATCTCTGTGTGTTTTGTTTGCTTGAAGTCTAGTAAATTTCTGAATGAGTTGGTCTTCTGCATGCCGTCTCCACTGGTGCAAGTTCATATATGCAAGTTCCCAGTGACCTGAAAGCCTCCTCCTTTGGTTCGTGCACCAAATCCCAGCCCTTCCGATCTTTCTGCCTCTTCTTCTGCAATGGTCCCTGAACTGTTGGTGGGTGGGGTTTGACCTAGGAGTCCTATCCAGGAACATGCATTCTGCCGTCATCTGTTCTCTAAGTCTTAGCCAGTTGTGGCTTCTGTTTGCATCACACTCTGTTGCATGAGGAAGTGTCACTGGTGAGAGTTGAGGGATGTATTAATATTCTCTCTACACCCTGTTCCGCTATGTTCCATGAGCCTTCGGTGTAGAGGTTCCAAAAAACCCCAGCATAGAATGAGAGAAATGGACAGCTTGCCTCAACTCTACAGGAAGAACTATTGGAAACATTACTACTAGGTGAGGACAAAGTAGAGTAGAGGCTCTTTAGGGGAGAGACTCCAGACTGACTACCCTGGATGAACTTGGGACATCTGGGCACAAATGCTTGACTGGACAGGACTTCTCACACATGAGACGGAATGCTTGAAATCCAGTGACTGTGCTTGGGGGCACAGATGGGGAGAGGGTCAAGATTTGATTAAGATCTATTATATGAAGTGAACAAATACTCCATAAAAATATTGTTTTAAAAGAAACTATAGTTATTCCCTCATCCTCTTTGCCAGTGTCTATAATCCAGAGACAAATAAGAGTGGAAAAATTTTAGAATTTTTGAATAGATTTAGAATAAATGGCTGGGCATGGTGGTACAGTCCTTTAATCTCAGTCCTGTGAGGGCAGAAGCAGGCTGATCTCTGTGAGATGGGAACCAGCCTGGTCACATATACAGGGCCAGAACTGCTATGGGGTACAAAGTGAGACCCAGTCTCAAAAAACAAACATCAAAGAAAAAAAGAATGTAAAAATACATGTTTATTTATCAGCTTAACCATAGAAATAAATTGTATCATTGTATATTTATACAAAGCTTCTGGGTGAGAAAGTCCATTTATTTTTGCAGTACCCAATTTTCTATACTCTTTAGAGTAATATAAGGTTTAAACTTCCCATTTGAGGGATTTATAATATCTGTGATGGATAATTTATACATATTAAAGAAATAGGCATAACTTTTTCAAACCTAAGAGCGATTTGGTTTAGAATGGGAGACTTAACTGTGAAAATAAAGGAGAGTTTTAGCATGCCATGTCACACTCTTAGGTCATTAGAGGACAGGGATGCTGTAAGGAACTCTTTCCAGTGTCTGACCCCGATGGTGATACTGAACTGACAGCCCGAAAGGCGGCCTGGGAGGATGGGAATCCGATCCACAGTGGCGAGGAGTGGGCATCTGTTCTGCGTCTCAAACTGGTACTGTTCAAGCACATAGCAAAGGTCTAAAATCTTGATATGCAGGCAAGGTCCAGAACGTTCCAATTAGCCCATGTGTCGTGACACTGATGCAAATGCTATCCTTGACTGACTGGAAGAAATAAAAGTTAAAAAGTGCACCCTAGTGTCAGTGCATTAACCTGCTCTCAGTGGCTCAGCCAGTGACAGCATAAGTGTGTGTCAGTTAAGGGTGACACAAACCGCAGCGTTAGAGCTAAAAGGCCTATTAAGTTAAACACAGTACTCATAAGAAGGTATTTACTATTGGTTTGAAGACTATTACAATGCCATTACAGTCAGTTAATGAACTTTGCTATTTGCTATTGTGCTAATGACTTGGAAGTGTAGAAACTGTGGAATACTCTAACTTCAGAGGGAAACTTATAGAAGTGTAAGTTGCTTGTTGTATCCAGATGCTTCCAATTTTGCTCTCTATCTGAATATACAGACCCAGGGATAGGAAAGGTCTCTGACCTAGGGACTCTAAGGTCAGAACTAGAATGAGACATTGGCATTTTTTTGTGTGGTTTCTCTTTTTAACTTCTGTGAGTGTCAGTGTTCCTAAGCTGTGCTTTCCTCTCAAATTCTGGTCTCACCATTATGTTCAATAAGATCTCTTTAAGATATAAACTCTTGAAAAAGCAAAGAAATGTTTCAAAAAACAGCTGTGCCTAATAGAAGACTGATTAATTTCTGATTCTCTTTAACATAACTAAGTAGGACATCTTGGCTGTGTTTCAGCTGAAAGCACATTTCTTGTAACACCAAGTTGGCATTTGTCTGATGATGGTAATGAAGGGGAAATGCTACGTGTTATTTCTGCAAAACTGGAAAGAGTGTAAGAAAACCAAAGGAATTTTATTTGGCTTGGAAGAAATATGAAACATCTGAAACTTTCTACAGAGCTATAAGATGAGTCAAATCTTTTGTCTCTGAGTTAATGTCATGATGTTTTGTACAAATAACTCTCATTTTAATAGACCAAAGAGAGGGAATCATCACATTGTAAGAGTCCTTTGCTCCATCTGGTCCTGTGTTCTGCCTGTAGCCAACTCATTTTCTTTTATATCAAGCCTATATTACAATCACATGTTTAGCTGGGCTTTAAGTCCCAGTGACATAATATTCACACACAGGTAGTAGCAGAAATTGGACATTCACCAAAGGAAAACTGTTTTGGGTCACCCAAAATAAAAACTAAAGGTTTTTGGCAATCCTGGGGCATAAAATAAGGATCTCACTAGAGGACGGATGCATAAAAATTAATTTCCTTCACAAACAATTATTTTAATTATTTTCTGTAGTGCTTTATTTGTAGTTCAACATTATTTGTAATGTTGAAGATGCATGAAATGATGTTTGAGAATTCAGTAATTTAGGGTCTTCAGAGACGGCTTAGCAGTTAAGAGTCTCCTTGATCTTGGAAAGGATACAGTTTTGGTTCCAGCACCTACATGGAGGCTCACAGCCATCTGGAACTCTAGTTCCAGGGATGGTGTTACTGTCTTCTGGCCTTCAGGGACATCAGGCTTGCTCAACTTTGAGCACACCCATAACATGCAGGCAAAAACTCCTGCAAGTGAAAACAGAAATAAGCAAAGAGATAGACATGCCATTAATTAAGTAACTATGCTGTGCCTCTGTGATCCGTTCGGCATTGTAACGGGGTCAGGGTGATGACTGGGATTCTAACCCTTACAGCCTTTGATCTCATGTGAATGAGGAACACTTAATATGATCATGGCTAGAAACTTCTAGGGAGCCCATTTCTGCTTTGAATAGTAAAGATGTTTTCCAAGTTGAGTAAATATTAAATTCCTTGCGTGAGGACTCCCTTGTCTTTTAAGTGACCTCATGTAAGGGCCACACAACTCAGTCCAGTTTGGAGAGAGATGATACTTATGAATATGCAGATTCTGTGTCTTTCTCTGGCCTTGTTTTTCTGTGTAGACGAGCAGATAGTCCCTTGGCTGTTCAGTCTCATGAAATTTCATGTCTGTGGTGCTTTCGGTTTCTCCTATTATGGACAGTTTTTTTTTTTGTTTTTTGTTTTTTCCTTTTCTACATCACAGTATACTATAGATTCAGCCCTCATACCTGCCCATCAGACTTCAGTTTGTTATTAATTAATCACTCGGTCTCTGACAAGCTCTTCTCTGTGCGACAGCCTCTTTGAACACAGCCCTTGGGGGTACCGATAAACATTTTTTTCTCTCCCTGTTTCTCCAAGTGAATCAGAAAATCCCAGTGATAGTATTTTGATTCTCCTTACACAGACTTTGCCATGTCCATAGGGGTCAGTTCTCCTTTCGTAAATGCCTTGTGCCATATTGTTTGGTAGGCTATTTCAGTTTTTTTCTTTATGCAAAGCCCACAGCAATGTTTGAGGATAGCAGATTTCTACAGTGTAAATGAGATATTCACCAGTCATCCAAGGATGCTTACTCTCTCTGTGAAACCTTGTACTCTCTACAAGTCAGAGCAGCCCAGCGCAACAAGCCCACCCATTCCTCCTGCCTCTCCTGATTCCTGTGGGACCTTGATGAATTCAAATCATTGGAAACCCCATTTTCTCATCAAAAGATAAAGTAACTATATAACACAGTGTAGTCTGGAGTGAGATGGCACTCATGAAGCAGTCTCCTTCTATCCAATGAATATTTCTTATTTGATATAAGAATATCTTTTATTTATTTTTTATGCGTATGAGTGTAACTGCACGTAAGAGCACCAGTGTCAGGCAATTCCTGTGGAGGTCAGAAGAAGGCATTGGATCTCCTGCAATTATGGACAGTTGTTAGCCACTATGTGGGTGCTGACATTCAAATCTGGATCCTCTGCATGCACAGTTACTGCTCTTAACCACTGAACGAACCGTCTCTCCAGTCTCACAATATAAGAATTTTGTTTCATGTGGACATCATTTTTACTACCAATCACATTCTTTTAGATTAAGTCCCCAAATATGAGTTTCTCATTTGTAGACTCTGCTAACAACTTAATAGAATCATTTATATTATATATTAGAAGTTAGTTTTCACTCCCCTCAGTCCGTTGTCTTTGAGATTCTTTTACTTAAGCTGGATGTCATATTATGTGTAGGTTAATTTAATATCTCAATTTGTTTAACATTTTAGTAAATATATTTCGATCAATGATCTATTTCTCCGTTCTTGAGGACATTCTCTATTTCTGTGTGTCTGAGTCTCTGTGTGTGTCTCTTACTATTTTCACATCCCCACACTTGGCTCAGGAAGTGCTCATGTCTGTTCTCACTAAGTTTTTTCTGTATTCGTGTCTAGCACTGCTGCACCTGACATGGGGACATTTGTCTCTTGTCTCTCATTCCGTCCGTTATCTGCACTTGCTCCGTCTTATTTAATACTGCATGAAGTCGATCATTTTTCTAGTCCTTGGACTCCGAAGAGCTTTTTTCCCATTGTTACTTTTTCCCACCGGAACAGTACAAACTTGAACTTGGGGAAGTATTTCTTGTCTGTCTTCCACAATCCCCAGATGATTGCATCTTTCTTTAAATACACAATGCCTATGATGTATTTTTGTCTGGTTAAATGCACATATTACTGTTGTGATCCTTCGAATGGCTACTGGTCCTTATGGCTTCATTTTGAAAGGTCTTATGCTGAGGTCTTACACTTACATTCTGAACCCTTAACATAACATGGCAGAATGTACACTCCTTTAACTTACAGAAAGGCAGTAGCCATGTCAAAACAAAGGCCACATATGAAGACATTTGACAACTAAGCACTAATAATATTTCTAAAACTCAGTTGAAATAGAAACAACAAGTTTGCAACTAATTTCCAGTTTTCAAAGTTGACCATTGAACATAGTGTCTACAATTTCATAGATTAAGAAAAACATTGAAAGGACTACTCATGACCTAACAAATATGATTTACTATTGCTAGAAAATATTGTTTATCCCACAAAACCACATCCATGACGCACTGTAAATCATTACTGGAACCTTGGCAAGTGACTATTTTTAGCATGTTTTTGACATGCCTCCACTCTTCTCTAGAACTGGATTGGACTTTGCAGGCTCTCCTTACTTTCCCCTACCTGTATTTTTCTGAAGCTCCTTAAGTCTCTAAGGAATCTCTCTCCATGGAGACAGAGCCAGGCAGCCAGAGCTTCTTCTCTGTTCTTGAATTTCTGTTTTCAAGTAATGATTTGGATAAACTAGAGATCAGTTTCCTCTCCCATAACTCTGGCAGCTGAAAGTAATTCTCCAAAGAATCATCTCTGAAGAAAACAGATGGTCCACAGACATGTGCTTTAGTTTTGATTGTACTAACTCTGAATAATTTAAAGTTCCAAATCTCTATAAAACTCCTGTATTCCCATTTCCCAATACAATTTTTCCCCTTCTTTTTGCCTCTGAAATTCCTTCCTTATATTTTGACATTTGGCTGAAACTTGGCTGTTTTGTAAGGCGCTTCGCTGTGGAAGGCTTCCTGCTGTGCATTGTTACAATGTTAGATAAGTAAGGCTTTAGAAAACTAAGATGCTTTTAGAGACTCCTGTGCCAGTGATTCTCCCCTCACCATTTGCAAAGCATTTTGTGTACATAAACAGCACATTAGCCAAACGATGTTGTTATCACAGTTCCTGTTGGTCTGCAATTGGCTCTCGCTTCAGAATTACCCCCAAATAGGTTTGCAGAGCTGTATAGTTTGTGTTATGAAGCGCTCAATAATGTGAACTTTGGTATTTTTTTCTGCCATCCTATGTGAGAAACGGCCAGACCCATCTCTGAAAACTGTCAGCTGTTTGTGGTACAACACAGCAAACCTCACCCTGAGTCATCTTTACAAGGTTTTGAATTTTTCGTCCCACTCTGAGGTTTGCCCATCTTCAAACTGCTTAGACTGATAAGCCTTGCTCCAAAACTTTCTGTGAGATCCAATGATTTGTGAACATGACTTAGTCTGCTTCGACATCCATGAACACCAGTGCCAGTCCTTCCCAGCATAATCAGAAACTGCTCCTGGCCTCTACAGCCACGACTTGGTTTGGCCGAGTGGCTGAGCTGCTCTCAGGCTCATCGGCCTTGCTGTTCTTTCTGGACAATGGCTGAAACACAGGATGACTTTAGCAGAGCCTTAGGATCAGAAGCCCAGCTAATCATAATCAATCTAGAATGAGGATGACATCGCATCCGAGAGGGTGAAGGCCATGTGAGTGGAGGCAGTATAATGAACCCTCACTGCAGTCTCCAACATTGCTCTGCACATTACCCGTTTCTCACAGAACTGCATTCCTTTTGATCTCATTTTGAATGCTTAAAGCCTAAGGGAGATGCACATCCAGACAAGGAAGCCAGGGCAAACCTCTAGTAACTATAGGATTAGATTCTATATTCTCCCACATACATAGAACAAAATAAAGGGTACATTAAGGCTTACTTAATAGGAGGAAATTCATGCCTGTATTGTATACTAAGCCAAATATTCATGGCTGGAGAGGCCATAGAATCTAGAGGATAATCTGCTACTGTCATTTTTTCTAAATCACTGTAATTTCTTAGTATATTCTAATACTTATCCTTATTCCACATAAAAGTGTAGTCCTCACCATTTATCAAAGAAACTTCTTTCAAAAAAGATGGAGACTATTACAGACCTTCCCAGCTGGTCAAAACACCGAGAACAAATGGTTATGGGATTCCCATGCCCACATGATACATAGACAAGTGACCCCCATTCCCACAGCTCTGAGAAGAGGGCCTGGGAAGACTGCATGACCAAGATGGTCAGGACAGCTGTGCAGGGTAGTGTCATTCATACCTGACAAGGAAGCTGCACCCACGAACCATGAAATCTCAAAAATAAAGTTGCCTGATTGAGAGCTGAATAAGGCCAGCACCGAGAGACATGCCAACCTGAATGGGGGACATTTCCCAAGGCCCCACCCCTAGCTGAAGATTTGTAGGCAATCAATGGCTGCTGAGAGAGCGAGAATCAGTTTTCTCCAGGAATGCGGTCCCCCAGTAGGTTATCTAGTTCCAGTTCCTAGCGATCAGTACTAAACACAAGTATTTATAAACAACACTGAACGGGCTTAGTAGATTATATAGAGTAAAATCAAATATATTTAATATATGATGATACTCTGTTTTTTATATATAGATCTAAGAAATAAGATATAAAGCTATTATTTTATTATTTATATGCAAAATTTGGACACCAAAAATTTAGGATAAATGAAGTGGGCCTCAGAAAGCCCAGTTATTTGTTAAAATACTTCCTTGTAAACTTCGATAATGACTGTGCAGAATGAGGTGCAGTAGGTATGTATCTCATGCCTTTGATTCCAGCCATCAAGAGGCTGTGACATCCCACTTTCCTGATGAGGTGCTTCCACAGACCAGCAGTGTCCCCTGGCTGGATGTTTGTGATGCATCCTGTCTATGCACTGTGTCCCTAGCTTGCTTCCACTCCCGTAGTCCACCAATTCTGAGCATATCACTAGTTTATTACTCATTCTACCAATGCCACACGTTTCAGCTGGCCACAGGGTGTTTTCTCCATTAATTTCTTATGTTTCCAATGTTTACTTATTAATTGGCTGTTACAGTTTGCCACAAAGCACAGTATAAGCACCAGTTTAAGCAATATCAAAACGGGTCTTGCCTGGAACACCCACATATATGCAGTGTCTGGGGCATCCTTTCCTTCCATGGCTATTAACCTAGTGCTTAAAACTATGTTAAATCTCTTAAGAAATATCAACTCTAGCACTGGAGACATGACTTAGCAGTTAAGAGCACTGGCTACTCTTGCAGAGTTCAATTACCAGCACTCACATGTTACTAAAATCATCTTTAACTCCAATTCCAAGGGAATAACACCCACTTATGACCTCTAAGGGCACTGCATGACATGGCTACACTTAGACATATGTAGGCAATACACACTCACACATAGAATTAAAATAATAAATGGATTTAAAATGAGGAAATTCCAACTCTGTCAATATTCGTGGTTTTCAATTCAGAATTTAAAAAGTGAGAGTCCAGAATGTGAATCCAAAGCCATGAATGTGAATGGTGGCACAGCTATTCCAGTGTGCACACTACTGCAGTTAAGAACCTGAGAGAGAGGCTCAAGAGTAGATCAGAAGCTAAGCTAGCTCGCTGCACAAGCCTCAGGACCTGAATTCAAATCTCTGCCATTCGGGTCAAAAGTCAACTGCTCTCATGCATATGTCTGTAGCCACCCTGCTGCGCGAAGGCCAGAAGGAAGATTTCGTTTCAGTGACTTCCTGAACACCCACTCTATCAAGCTCAGTAAGAGACCCTGGCACAATGGAGTAATGCAGAGAATGAAAGAAAAGGACACTGGATGTCCTTGAGCTTGTGCATGGTCATGGCACCTGTGCCCCATCCTGTGCATTGCACGTGAGCACACACATACACAGACACAGACACACACACACACACACACACACACACACACACACACACACAGGAACCTGGGAGAGAAGTATTGCAATAAAATGAAATTTCATGTAAGACACTTGGATTCTTACTATGCTGTCTCTATAGAAAACTAAAAAGACAAAAAGACTTGTTGCAGAATTGGGAGGGAATCAGTACTAGGCTATTCAGATATGAAGCCAGTTGAGAGTTTCTGGTTGTGTGTGATATGCTGGAATGGGAAGAATGCCACAGGCTGATAACTGCCTTTGCTGATATCCTCTCATTTCTTACACTAGAATTCCATCTGTATTTTCTTTGTTATTTTTCACCCTTATACGAGGTTTCCAAAATTGTCCTTTTCTGACTTCGTGTGCTCTATATTTTCATCTTAAAGTTTACATTGCTTACATTGGGATTCCTCAAGTCTGACATTGCTACTTTTAGGTTATGACATTATTCAAAGCAACTTCACATATGATTTGACACTCTTTGCAAAATATTCTTGTATTTAATTGGAATATTATTTATTTTGCCAAAAGCAAGTATTAAATGTCTACATCTTTGAGCATGGAGTCACATCAAGCCTCTTTTTTTGAAATGAACCTTTATGGACATAGAGCCACAGATTTGTTTAAAGACTGTCATTAACTGTGTTTTGAGTGTGCATTCAAGGTAGACAATGTATTGCTACAAATTTTGAATTTATTGTTATCCAGGGCTTTATAGAAGTTTTGGAACTACCATTTTAATCTATATAAAGCCCTTATTTATACTTGAACCAAAAAATGGCATTCTTCCTTCTACTTTTAAGAACTTTGTGTTTGGTGTTAGCTGAACAGATGAATTTAAAGCTAAGAACTTAGTCTAGCGTATCTTATGTGTTTTCTGTCTGCTCCTAGCTCCCTCATTCTGCCTCTGCTTGGTTTGTAGCTTAAACTACACTCTCCACTAATTCCACCTAGTGCTTTCTCCTCTTGCCTCATATATTAATTGCTGAAAATTTAACCATAGAATAAATAGTGTGAGAAACTTGCTGGTTTTGAAAGCTTTATTTCGGAGAGTAATTAATGATCTACGGCCTGAATTCAATGAAGGACCATTCTTGACTTGGCACATTTTGAACTTTTCTAAAAATCCAAGAGCAATGGTCATTTACTATACATCAACTGTATAAAGACTGGGTTACTATGAGTTTCTATGGTGAGAAGTCTTGATGTGAAAGGAAAGGTCATTGGTGGAAGCCTCTTGGTTGGTCCAGTATCCTGGTTTGATCTTTCTCAGTCACTGAACTTTTGGTATTCTGAGCCAGAGAATTCTCTCTGTAAGAGCTTTCCTGGGTGTTTTGCACACTGGTGCTCTGGACCCACCAGGTCATAAGCCAATTCCAGCTTCCCTGTCGAGACACACTCGGGAATATCTCAAGCATTCTCAGATGCCAGGCATCCTCTTGAGGACGGAAATCAATGCAGAGGCAGAAGAGAACCATTCTGTTGTGTTGTTTCACCTCCCTGTTCCTCTTAATAAAAATAACAAGATTCAAAAAGCCCTCACTTTTATGTATCGTGTTTTCACCAAAGCATTTTCGTTCTTTCATTGAATTTATTTTTGCTAATTTTGTACAATACAGTTTTCTCATATTGTGGTTCCCCTCCTTTATCTTGGTCCCCCTTACAAATACCTCCCAGATTTAGTCTGTGTCTGTAGTGCTGCTGAGTGCCGGTTTACCTGGTGCAGCCTGGTCGGCCCATCTAGCATCATATACCCATGAAAAGGAACTCTCAGTAGTTATCAGGAGCCAGTAGTTCCTTGACTAAGCTTGGCGTTTCTTACCATCTCCCCACTCTTCCCTTGAATTCCACTCCACTGAGTCCTTGTGGGGATGGTGCAATTCATTACTCTGAATTCACATAAGCAGGTCCCAGCCACCTGGAAAACAGTTCCCTTGAGGTCCTCCACCAGCTGTGCTCTTACAGTCTGTCCACTCCTCTTCCACAATAGTACCTGAGCTCTGTGTGGCAGAGGTTTAAGATAAGAGTCCTATCCTAGGAAACAGACACTCTGTAGTCTCTTATTGTCTATATTTTTGCCAGCTGTGACTCCTTGTGTCAGTCACCATCTGTTTCATGAGGAAAATTCCTTGATGAGTGTTGAGAGAAATATTAATATTCTCTCTACCCTATAATGTTCCCTGAGCTTTAGGTATAGGGGTTACATCCTAGATGTGTGACTTAGGGCTGGGCACCTCACAGACTCATATTCTCTGCCTTTGAACAGTTGTAGAACTGTTTTATAGTTTCCATCTGTTGCTAAAGGAAGATTTTAGATGAGTGGTGAGAGGTACGCTCGTCTGTACAAATAAGGGTACAGATCAAGAACATAGTAAGAAATTAATTTCCCCTAAGGATATGACAGAAGTCATTTGTTTTCTAGCATCTATGACTCTAGAGCCATGTGTACATGGGTGAGCTTGCAGTACCACACATGAGTTCCCATAGTCCAATTAGACAGCTGTTAATTACCCCCATATAAAAATACCTCTACTGCACCAATAGAGATTATTTACTGGGCTGGTCATTGTTGTGGTTCATAGACTTTACAGCTAGAAGGGATCATTGATTGGTTTTCTCCCTTCTCAGTTTGCAAGGTATCTTCTGATATTAACAGAGTCAGTCTTTAGGGAGGAGGCATCCAGATCACTTCCAGCCCAATTGCCCCAAGCCCTGTGTCTGAAGTATGCTCTTTCTTCAGCAACACGTAAGGGATGCGATTAAGGGCTGTGACAACAGCCTGTGTTAATTTTGGAGACTCTTGACTACCCTGACACACAACTCTTAAGGGAGACTTCACTCTGAGGCAGAATGTGGTTTGGTTATATAGAGTTCAGTTTCATGCATGTACTCATAAGTAGACAGATGATAGATAGATAGATAGGATGATAGAAAGATAGGATGACAGATTAAATAGATAAGATGATAAATAGATAGATACATGATAGATGATGGATGATAGATAATAGATTAGATAGATAAGATGATAGATACAAGATAGATCATAGATGGATGATAGATGATATATAGATAGATTAGATAGGTAGATGATAGATACATAATAGATAGATGATACATATATGTGTATATATAGTGTACTGTTCAGAAGAGTTTTGAAATAATGCATTTCCCTCTGGTTTTTAATACCACTTAAGCAGTGTTTCGCTCTCTGCTCTCCTCCCTTTCTCTTCCAACTTAAAACATTCACCACTTTCCACTTAATAACACCTGTCTCCTGCTATCCCTCACTCTTGTGCCATGTTTCTTTAAATCTGAAATTTGAACATGCAGCCTAATCTTCTGTGAGCGTGTGCTGAGTATCTGGCGTCGTGTCCATCACTCTTCATGGAAGTAGATTTCCTCCCACGCTATTTTTGGTCCTTGCGAAGTCTCCCTGACGAAAATGATGGATCAGATTTCTATTGTCTCTTCTTTACATTCCTCCGCTGTCGTCTGTTGACCTTTTCAGTATTCTAAGCAAGATTTTAAAAGAGCTGCCCATTCCTTTCTCCTCCTATTAAAATGTCCAATAACTTGTTGCTGGGACTGAGATGACTGGTCAAGTGAATTGAAGAATTTTAAAAAGGTCAACATGCTTCAACCTACCATGTATTTTGCGGGGTGGATAAGGCGTTTAATGTGCTCTTTAACTATTTAAAGAATAAATTCCAAACCAGTGATTCAAAAACCACAGCAGGTCCTTGCTAATGATCTTTCTTAACTGGATCCAACTTATTCTATTGCCTTTTCTGTGTTCCTACTTAGATAGCTGGAATTTATACAACCGGGATCTAAATAACTATGTTTGGTATGGTGCTGAGACTGTTTATTATCTTCATGAGCCCAGGAATATATATGCCCAGAGTATACTCAGCTACATAGCATTTACAGACAAAGAGGTAAGACCAATTCGAACAGGAGACATTGCACTTTCTGCTTCTCCAGAAACACTGCAGTGATTTTCCTTTAACAGCACCAGCATGTGCAGTTCTCTTATCATAGACATCTGCTTTTCATTCTTGTGTGCATACACACAGACAACAGACTTAGGTCAGGTCAGTTTTGCTTATGCATTGAAGTATATGTGTCTGGGAGGCCGTCTGAAGAAGGCAGAGAAGATTGCATGGTCTTTTTGGGGCCAGAGCAGAATTTCAAATCCTGAGTATCTCAAAAACCAAAGCAATCAGAACTGGAGCTTACACTACCACAGGGATGTAAACAGATAATATTCGTGACATATGTAAATGACACAAATCCTTGGATAAAGCAATCATGCAAAATTGGGTGTATTCACTTTTTTATCTAGTATCTAAAGCACCAGGGGACACTACTGTTGCCTAGATACTCGACAGTTTCAATGCTGGATTGAATAAAAGGTTGGAGTTTGATGCAGGTATTTTTTTTCTCTTTTCGGCTTCTGAAATTTATTTACAGATGTCATGGAGACTAAATGATGGAGTAATCAAGTTGAATGTAAACATAAAAACAATATTCTTACTATATCCTATAATTTGGTATTTATAATTTTAATGATGAAATATTTTTTTAAATTATGAATCAATTAATTAGAATCTGCAAATACTGGAATTTTAGAGATGTGAATACAGTAGGTGTGTATTTTCTATGGGCTGTGCCTAAAGTTCCATACTCAAATAAGAGCTCAAGACAAGTTGTCACAAAACTTAGATTTAAATTTAAGATATGGTTTTATATATATATATATATACACACATATATATATATATTGAAGATTTTAATTCTACCTATATATATAGGTATATATATATATATATACATATATATACACACACACACATATATATCTCCTCTAGGATGCTCTCCTATATAAAATAATACCTGTTACTTAAAAGAGAACAATTGAAACAGTTACATGGGAATTAACAGGCTTATTTTTATACTTAATACTTGGAATTATCTTGGGATAGAAATGTTATAATGCTAGTAGCATTAAAAGCCCAGTCATTCATTAAAAATATGATGTTTTCAAATATCTACTTCCAAGTCCATGCACAAAGGTAAGAGGGAACAGAAAGCTATGTAATATATTACCTGTGCCTTAAAAAGTTTATGATCTCAAAGAGTGATTAGTACAAAATTAATGTACTGTTTTTATGCAGTGTTTTATACTTTCAAAGTAGTCTTCTATCATTAAGATCCGGTCAATTAGTCCTTTATCTTAATTATGGATTGTTTGTTGGGGATAGCCAAGAAACATTGTAAATTGCTCTGTTTGAATACATTAGCTAACTTGGTATGGGATTTGTAAAACCACTCCTGGCAAACTGGTGTGGATTTGGTAGTTATAGAAAAATGACAGGGGTTGACTGGAGAGATACTCAGTGTGTGAAATCACTGGCTGCCCTGGCAGAGAACCCAGCGCCTTTTCCTCGCAGCGACCTGGCTGCTGATGACACAGTTCCAGGTCTGGTGGGTCTGACCCTGTCCTCTAGCCTCTGCAGGCAATGCGTGACACAGGTATGCTTATGTGCGTACAGGCAAAACACTCATCCATTTTGAATAAGAATAAATAAATAACTTTCAAATGCACCAAGGTATACAATGGGAAGATTCAAATCATTATAACATTTTCATATGTAAAAAAGTCTTTCAAATGGTTATTGTTTGTGCCCAGATCTTGGAGATATCTGTTATCATGAAAATATTCTTCTTAATCTAAAACTCATCCTCTGATAGTTTTTGTAGTTACAAACTTATTTCAAGCAGGTTAAAGTCAGAGCAGAGTAGAGCTGGGGCATCTAGCTGTTTGCACCCTTAGCCTGTGGACTAGCTCAAGCCCTGTGGGCATCACCCTCAGGCATTATGGTGGGCAATCTTTGGACTTGATGACTTGATCACAATGCTATGTGACCATACACAGCACAGAATGGCTTGCTCTCAGTGTTGGAGACTCTGCGGTTTGGTGGAATTAATGCTGGAGTATGCCCCCACACAGTATCATGAACCAGCCTTGTTAACCCCTAAAGTCCTTGGTCTCTGTCATCTCTGTCCTCTTCAGCAAGAGTTTGTCTTGTTATGAGCTTGATGATTTTGTTCATTCCATAATGTCATGTTGCTGGAGTCGGATCTTACTCCACCTGTCCCCCATATGGCGACTTTCATTTGTAATATGCATCCTCTTGCCCTCCATATCTGTGGGTAGCTTGCTACCCCATGCTGTGGTAGATGCCCATATTGAAAAACATTTTGGTTGAGTCTATCCTTTGACAGTTACAGTTCAATAAAGGTGCTCTAATAAGTATGAAGCTGTGGAACAGGTTTGTGACTTACATGGGTCTTTTCAGACAGTATTTCCCAAGACAGCTAACAGGAACTCCTGCTTCTGGGGGCTGTACTGTTTGTGTTTGGGGTTCAGCCTTCCCAATCCCTGCACAATAGCATGCTGCTGGTATTTTAACTTGAACTTCCCTCGGTGCTTCAGATTAGTTGAATTGTAAGAACATGCTCACTTGCAGTCTGTGCACAATGTTTTCTGAGGTGTTTGTTTAGGATTTTGACCCATGTTTCAGATGATACATTGTTCATTCTCTTCACAGTAGGTTGTAAGAGACCTTTGGTAGTTTCAATGACAGTCCTTTTATTTTTGTGCTGTATGAAAGTGTTTTCTTCCAATCAGTGGTTTTTTTTCTCATTTATTTGACAATGTTATGTGCAAAGCAGATTCTTTTTGATGGGGTCTAGTTCATCTGAAGTTTACTGTATTAGTCTGGCCTTGGATATTACATCTAAATGTCAACCCCTCATCACCTTGCATTCAGTAACTGTTTTTTCTTTTATAGTTTTGCATTGTTATATTTAATTCTGTTTTATTTTGTTAGTTTAAAAAAAGAAATTTTGAAGAAATATGGCCACTCATTACTATTAGTTGAGGAAGAGCTAATCTTCTTAAAGCGAAGGGCTCCAGACAGGCTGACTAGACCTCAGTGAATGAACCTGCATTGAGGACCATTTGGAGGCACTAACTTGACACAATCGACCTTAACACAGATGAAAAAATGTATGGACTCCAGTTGGGGGATACGGACTGGTGCTGGAGGGGAAGGGATGTAAAGATGATTAAGACTGATTGAGATGTTCTGTTTGAAATACACAATGATTATATAAAAATAATAAATAAAATATTTTAAAAATAACTTAGATATATTTACTTTTATATCATATGTATGAGTATTATGCTTACATGTTTGTGGTGCATCTGTGTCATGCAATGCTTGCAAAGGCAAGAATAGGGTGTTGGAACTGGAGTTATAGATGGTTGTATTATGGATGGTGGTTAACTGCCCTGTGGGTGCTCGTATTTGAACCCTGGTCTTCTGAAATAGTGTCCAGTGCTGTAGGTGTTGCCCTGTGTGGTCTCGGTCTATGGTAAATGGTATTGAGCAAGCCAAGCAACCCCAGATACCCTTAAGGGATGGTAGGAGTCTGGCCTGCTCTACCTGATTTGACAACCTAGGTCCCAGGAAGCCACTGCATGCCTCAGCAGTTGCTTCACCTTTTCCTCCCACAAAGACCACCCCAGACTAGAACCAGGTTTTTGGGTTTCATTTCCTCATTCCTAATTTCCACATCAGACCTACAATCTTTCTGCCTTTAACTAAAGACTCCACCTTTAACTTTCCCACCTTCTGTAATGGCCAGAAAGGCTTCCATATATAAACCCCTGCCTTGGTTTCAATAACTGAACTGTCATTGACACAGTCTCCCAGGAATCTCTTTCTCCACACTCTGAGCTACCTGAGGACCCATTCAATCATCCTCCATTCTCTGGGACAACTGGAACACAACAGCCATGCTGGAGATGGAGACCTACCCACAACTGGAACCCAAAGTGGGTGGATAGAGACCAACAATAGTGATTGAACAAAGGACACTCCAGAATGTGCTGGAGAAGGTGAGTGCTCCCCAGGAGGGACATCAGCTTCTGCCCAGCCATCCCACTCTGAGGACAGGCACAGTTCCTTTCTAACTTCCTTCTTTTTCCTTTGGTCTGAACTGGGCGTGGGCAATGACCTTCTGTCTTACTCTCTCTGATCAAATACCGGATAACACAATGACCAGTTAAAAACTCTTAGAGTGGTCGTCTGTCTCTTAAACTTGTAGTGAGGCTTGTGTGTATATACCAGACTATATCCCCCAAGACCCTTTCACAGACTCAGGAATGTTCTTCCTGTATTGCACATTTCTCTCCTCTTTTCCTTTTCTATCATGGGCAATGCACTGCTCCACCAAGCTGCTTTGGCAGGTGAGGGAGTGAGATCCATTGTCTAGCTTGTGCCTCAGGGCACATTAAAGCTGTAAATACCTTGCCTCTAAGAGTTAAGGAAAAAATGGTTTAAAAGACATTTCCTTTTTTTTTTTTTTTTTTTTTGTTTGTTTGTTTGTTTGTTTGTTTGTTGTCTACCATGGTTTCCTGCATGGGCTTGAAAAGAACAGTTAGACGGACCTGAGATTTGGACATCAGTCACCTGTAAGCACCAAACAAACGGACCTGAGATTTGGACATCAGTTACCTGTAAGCACCAAACAAACATGTAAAAATGACTAGCCTGAGAGGTTTCACCTCTCTTTGTGCTTTGAAGAACTAATCAGTTGTTCTAGGGATCTAGACTTGGCAACGGCCTGGTTTGCACTATTTGTCTGTGTCTGTGCTGGTTTTGTCTTAAGTGTCGTGGCTGTCATGGGCCAGAGAGAGTCCAAAAATGTCAGAATGTTGCTGCTTTGAAATGTATGCTAACTAGATAAATGTCTTTATCTAGCTTGTTATTCAAAAATGTAAGTACCTCTTTACAGAGAAAAAGAAGAAGAAGAAAAAAAGGTTTTAGAAGCAATTTCTTTTCTCCACTGTGGTTCTCTTCATGTATGGGGGAACAGAACAGTTAGAGGCCTGAACATTTTAAGCTTTCGTGAACAGGGTAGTCACACACCATGCTGTATATAACATTTAACTGGGTGCCTTTTAAAAATGAAAAAGGGGTTTCTATTACATAGCACATGCTGTTCACCATCATGGCTGCTGATATTACTAGGACAGAGGCAACACTGTGGTCTTCTCTCCATATCTTAGGTGTGTAATTTTATCAGTATGGGGACAGTCACATGACTTGACTACATGTTTGGACAAAAATTTTCAGAATGGGGTTGACCTGCTTGACTTTGCAACCATCTTAATCCCAACCATGTGGCATAGTTCAAAATGGCCACACCCAGGAATTTACAGGTTCTACAGAACTCTAGGAGATCATGATAATCTGGGAATTCCCTGAACCATAGGCACATAATCAATCATATGACCAAATCTTTCACAATTTATGTTTTTGCTTTTGTTTTCATTTTACATTCTTGATGGGATCATAGAAAAGCAAGAGATTCTCACACAGTCTTTTGTAACAAGGTTAATACATTTTTATGTTAAATTAGGAAAACAAATATCAGCATTTTAATATCATTTTGGTCCATTTCTAATGAAAATTATTTTAAATTTTAACTTTTAGTGTGGTAATTACTGTTTTTTTAAAATGACTTTAAAGTTTTGACATTGTCTTTTGCATTTATTGGTTATTACAGGAAACTATTTTAAATTCTAATATTTGTTTATCATATATCTTTAACTATTTTTAAAGGAAATTATTTTGGATTTTAACATATTTATATGGTACATTTGCTGATTTCTAAAAGCAACTTTTTAAAATCTCACATTGTTTTACATAATGTATTTTTCAGTTTATAAAGGGAACTTACAAAAGTTTTTCTAGCCATAGGGCTCCAAGATTAGTAAGTACAAAGTGAGCTGACGTTTTGTGATGGGTAAACCTAGGAAGCTCATGTGAATTTGCATTACTCCAATGTCAAACTTTATAAGAAACAAGCTACTACCAGTATATAACTAAGACAATGGGAGGTAAAGAGGAATAGCTTGGGTGGGAGATGTGGGATCTGGTCTTTACTGGTTTTAATACTGCCTTTTTGCATTGTGATCCAAAGTCTGTTTTTTTCTAAAATAGTGTTTCCCTCTCTGATGATTTTGTTTCCTGCCCCTTCATGTCCTAAGCATTTCTGCTTTCACTTTCTAGTTACAATGTCCTAAACAGACTAAAAAAAAGAACACATTTTTGTATCAACTCTTTCCAGGTTCCTTTAGGCATCATTGTTTTCTGTGTTCCTTATTCTGTAGATTATAGGTATTTAGTTCAAAATTATGTATGGTAAATTATAATATGGTTTTTCTGATTCAGACAGACTGAAAGCCCTCTTTAAAAAAAACTACTCTGTGAGCTTAATCTTGCCTCCTGTTTAGTTCAAAAAAAAGTTTATACAAATAAGTCATAACTTTAAAAAAAGCATTAAAATATTTAAAGAGTACTTATTAAAATCTTTCAGGTTATCATTCATCTGAATAGGCAAACTAATTAATTATGGGTATACGTTTTCATGCCTCTGATCACATCAAAGGTAACCAGAGAGGATCTCAGGTCTAACAATGTTAAAGGCAGTAACTTCTGTCAGCTTAGTCTTGCTTGATCTCGTGTGCTCACCAAGAACCAAGAACCCATGGCTTCATAAAGTTAAAAATATTAAGTAAAATAATCTCTTAATAGTAAATGTTCTGTTTTAATTAATCAAACCCTGTTCAAGATAAAGGACCCAGCAGATGAAAAGACTCTCCTGACTAGTTAAATGTATACTAGTTATAAGTGACAAATGTTTTCATTTCTACTAATAGTGACTAAACTCAACAGCTTTCCTATGCAGTGTAAACCACTAAGTTAAATTCTAAAGAGAAACAAATGCCTCTTTGTATAAATAATATTGGTAAATTGTCACGTGCTGTTTGAGCTCACTGAGAAGCTGACTCTGGAGATGGGATTTGCCCTCCCACTTCAGACTCAAGCCTGTTATCTCAGGATGTTCCTCAAGACTTTTGATCAGTCTCAGGCTGGCCCCCTGACTCCGTGAGAAGAAGAAAAGGAGAACAAAACAGCCTCTGAGTAAAGACATTGCACTATGAAATACAACTAAGGGATAAACTAATTTCAACAAAGGTTATTATTATTCATCTTATGGTATACAATGTCTGTAGCAAAAGTAACTCAGGAATTTCTCTATTTTCTCACAACAATAAAAAAGTCTATCACAGAGTAATACAAATACACAATAAAGGGGAAAATTCAAGTCCTTGGAGAAGATAGACAGCACCCTCTGTCTAAATTCCTCAGTCAGTGATTATGCTGGAGAGTCTAAACTTTGATTTGATAATGTATTACTAAGTACCCATTGCTTCTTTCTACCTAGTATTTACACTCCCTCAAGATGCAAAGCAAGGTTTTGGTAGACCTATTCTCTAAAACAGATAAAGTAAAAAAGATTTTAATGGTTTTTATGTTTTCTCTGAGGTTTTACTAGAAACATAAAACACAATGTACATTCTCTTATGTGTGTAATTTGCTTTCCATGTTCTTTTATTAATATGATGCTGCACAGCATTCTTCTGAGTCAAGTAACTGCCATCCTTATAACTTCATCTGTGCCCACTTATAGAAGTTCATCACAGTTGGGTTTGTTAATGGTTGTATTCTTCCACTGAAGGAGGAGTAAGCAGGGTCATTGAACCCTCAGCTGAGTATTCAGCTATGGTTCCCAGCCAGCTGTTTGTAATTTTGCCCTAATCACAAATATTCTCCTGCATTTAGGGAGGAAATTTAGGGAAGGATAAAAGATAGGATTTGGCCTGTAAGGTTATAAAAAAGTCAACATCCATGCTAGATAAAGAATTTACAGTGCGTCTACTCTCAGGTCACCTATGTACCTATTAGTAATATCTGACCCACCTGTAAGAGTAAAGTCATTCATTCCCCAGGATGAACTTTAATATGACCAAACATTGGTTTGATTCGAGAGCCTTAGAAAGGGAATAAGCATTGCTTAGTACACCCAGGAAGAGAATTTCCTTAATGTTATTATGTCTCATGATCTTAAAAAAAGAAATGAGGGTGAAAAAAATAGATATATTATTAAGACATTATTAAAAAGGATTTATATGTAAGATCATAATTACTAGATATTTCCAGAATAAGAAAAAGAAAAAGAAGAAAATCTATACAAGTGATTAAAGATCTTAGTTTATATGTTATAGTACAGGAAACATTAGATAAATAAGTATAAATAGCCTTAAAGTTTCTAAAATAATAGTTCAGTCAACTACTTTAAGGAACAAAATATATGTCTCCCAGGAATCTCTCCTGCCACACTCTGAGCCACCTGAGGCCTTGCTCTATCATCCTCCATTCTCTGGGATTACTGGAGCACAACAGCTGTGCTAGAGATGGAGACCCACCCACCTGACCCCTCTCACCAGTCCCTGAGTCAATTTTATAACTGGTGTGGGCTGCTCAGTCTTCTTTCTTTTTCACGTGCAGGTCCAGTTACATCACATCTCAGCAGCACAGGTTGAAAAGCTGTTTTCCTCGAGTTCCTCACAGCTGTTACTTCATACTTGGTCTCTGCTTTTCTCTAGTCATTCTGTTCTGTATCTTCCCAAGATCACACTTTGTTTTTTTTTGCTGTGAGCATGTTGTGTTAAAGCCACAAAGCATCAGTACCTTAACTTTGTCCCTGAACATAGTGGTCAAACTTCTGAGCTCTCCTATTAATTATCATGCTTGCTGGATGATTTTTGTAAACATTCTTTATAAAGTCTAGAAATTGTTCCTGGATTCCTAACATGCTAAGAGCCAGTATCAGGCATCATGAATAATTTTAGATTATAGCAAATGTTTTATTCTTAATCTACTGAAAGATTTGGGATTGTTGTTCAGCTGTGCATTTGTAGATTACATAAATATATTTTTACATTTTAATGAAGGCTTACCTGTTTGGGATAAATAACTTTTTAAAACTATCCTGATAGAGAGTCTCTGTCAGAGGCCAAATGAATGTCTCATATCAGAGGCAATATGCAATGAGACTGGAAAATAGAATGAGGCTATGTTTGCAAGAGTAAAGCCGAGAATACCATGACTGTAAGAAATATTCCCTCTGTCTTCTCAAGGAAACCTGGGTAATGTACACACATGTACGTATGCATGGGAACCTGCCATTGTGCATGTGGCCAAATGTATGCAAATTGCGAGCAGACACGTGCTCCTATCACACATGCTATGATGGTCTCTACAGTTCATCTGGATCATATTGCACATACAATAGTCCTCTGTTGGAAAAATGAAATGGCTATGCATGCATTCCTTCAAATATCTCACTAAATAGACAAATTCTTAGTTAAAAATCAAAACTCCACCATCAATAACACAATGAATGTCTCACTATTTCATTGAGCAATGTTGGAGAATTGTGCTAATGGATTTTTCTTGATTATTCTGGTAATTTCAGTATGTGGAATAACTTATTTTTGTATTCTGGTGATTTCTGTATGTGGTAACTTATTTTTGTAAGTGAAATTCTAAGTACCATACTCAATCCAGAGCACTAGCCTACCAAGTTCCATGGTATATTTTTGATAAAATTGTCTTGTGATTTTAAGAGATTCTTTGCTCTGCAGACATATATTCAATTAGAGCTTGTGACCCAGAAGAATATTTGGAAGAACAGCTCTAGCGAGGACTACAGATGAAAATCAGTTCTCAGAAAATCATGATCTTTTCTCAACTGAGTGAGCTCTAGGATTAACTATCTCATTCACCAGTAAGGGCATTCAATGTCAAGGAATACAAGTCACCAGTACTCAAACTGATTTATAGTAACTTAAAATCTATAAACCTCTTGTTTCTCTAACATTTTGCCTAATGGCAAAATTTATACCCATTTATAAGAATGTATGTTAGCACAAATCTGAGCTCAATCAATTCATTTTTCAGGAAGCTGTATGTTTGTTTATTTTCAGAGCTCTGTTCTTTTTCATTTTGTCTTCATCCTATGAAATTAAGATAATTAATCCTCATATCAAGACTGTCTCCAGGTGTGTTAGCACTTTCTACACCAATAAAACAACCAAATTTGTCAGCTTAAAATCATAAAATGCCTATTTTGCTGATATTTGGATTTTTAAAATCATGGTCATTTGACCTCATTCCCTTTTGCATGTGATGGCACAGTGCATCATGGTGTGGATGGGTTAGAAATGGGGGTTGTTTATCTCAATCCAGCCAGATAGGAGGGAGGAAGTTGAATGGGCTAGTCCCTAACCTTTCCTCCAGGGCATATAACCAATGATCTAGCATCTTCCAACTGTCACCAATCCTTCATTCCACCGCCACCCAATAAACCCAGAGTGTTAACAGAGCTTTTCCTATAATACATGATACTTTCCTATAATACATTGTACTTTATGGGCCATATAAGATCCACACATCACATCCTTCCCATCTGCCCCAAAGTGTAGAGAGCCGCGGATTGCTGCGTCTTAAAGATGGCGCCTGCTCCCGCCTCCCACCATCCCGAGGTGGGCGCTCTCTGGAGCAAACAGCTCCATGATTGGCTGTGGCTGAGGTCTGGCCCTGCTTCCGCCTGTGTGCGCCTATCTGCTTTCACCACGTGGTAGTTTGGGGTTGGCTGGCAGGAGGGAATTTAACTTTGTGGCGGGCTTTCCCCGGGAGGAGAAGGAGAAGCAGTAAGGAGAGGGGAGAAAAAGTTATAAAGTTAAAAGCCAAAAGGTTGTTCAAGGTTCCTGAATAAACTGCTTTTGGAAGAGTCCGGGGTCGCGTCTTCCTTGCTGGACGAGGTGGGCGCGACAAGTGGTGCCGAAACCCGGGAAGAGAAGAACTCATCGAGGGACTCAGAACCTTTTGCAGTCAGGGCAATGCACTGGAAAAGTCCTCAGGTAAGATGAGGATCCACGACAAAAGTGGAAAAGTCCTCAATTAAATTTGGGGATCCGCGACTAGAGCGGGTACTTAGCTAAGTCCTCAAGTAAATTGGGGGGGCCGCAACATAGCGGGGTGCTTTGCTCCCTCTGTAGATGGAGCGGGGACAGCTGGGAGGTTATAGTGAACCGAAAGTAAAAATGGATTTTTATATGATTGTTGCTATAGGAATGGGCATTAGTTTTGTGTTCTGGTACCTTATTTTTGCCTATTTTTGTAGAGAATGTACAAGGGGTACCCAGAAAAATGTTACGGGAAATACTAGTTCCCACCCAATTTTTTTGGCTCTAAATGAGCTACTTCGTTCTAAGAATTTGGAGCTTGGGAAAAGCACTTTGGAGAAATTCTTAGAGGACTGTGATACCATTGCACCGTGTTTCACAATGTCCATAAGACTCACGGTTGTACTTCACTTTTCCAAGCAACAAAAGGAGTTTCATCTGGGGAAAATGTACAGCTTTAAAAGGAAAAAAAAAAAAAAAACCGGGCCTTAGGCCTCAAGGCTCACCGCAGGGGCCCTCGTTGCGGCGTAAAGTCCGCGGGGTCCGGGCGCGTGCATGGGAATGCACGCCGCTCCCGTCACGTTCCGAACTGCCGGCAACGGCCAGTACGGGCCCTATGCTCCAGCGCCATCTTTAAGACTGGGCGGGGCTGACTCGCGCATGTCTAAGCCCGGGACAGTACTTAGATTGGAAGTCATTCTTAATCGAGTATACTAATGAACAAGCTGCCGCTAATCAAGCTGCAGGGCAGCGCCCCAAACAACCTAAAAAGTAAAGCTAAACCTTCCACTGGGCTGGAGGAGCCAGCTTTTGTGTAACTTAAAATCAAACAGTTATTCCATAGTCTTTAAATCCCAAAGGGGAAAAAAAAAAAAAAAAAAAAAAACAACTAAATATCTAAAAAAGAAAAATTTTTCACCATTTACAAGACGTAATTAAATCTCTATCTTTAAAAATGCTCATGGTCAAAAAAACTAGAGCCTTAAAACATTAAAGGACCATGATAGCAGATTTTCTTAATTTTCTCCACACCTTGCCCTAAGGCACTCTCCTTTACAAAAGAAGACTGTGAGCTCAATTCCCACCCACATCTCATTTGTTTAGTTGCTTGCTGGTTACTGAACTCAGCAGCTTTTCTGTCCCATGCAAACTCTGAGTTAAAGGGATACAGACATTTTTGTGTCTATGTGTAAATCATATTGATAACACTGAGAGGTTGACTCTGGAGCGGAACTGGCCATTTTGCTTCAGATTCAATCCTGTTTGCAAAGGGTAAGACTGGCCACCTGACCCTGTGCAAAACAACCCCAAAGTAAAGACATTATACTGTTGAGAGTAATTGAGCAATAAACTAATTTTAACAGAGATGGTTATTCATTTTATCATGTAACATGTTTATAGCAAAACTAACTCACAAAATTCTATATTTTCTCATACCAATAAAAGGTCACTAATACAATTTACAGTTCTTAAATAACTGCAACCTGGGTTACCTATTCCTTCTACTATTCCTAAAAATACTTATAAAATTATCTTAAATTTAAAAAACAAAGTTTTTGTAAACAAAAGCCAATGTTACGACAGTTTCAGCCCGACTCCCCATAAATAATTAAATTAAAAATAGTTTTAAAAATATTTAAAAATTGTACTTTTGCCTTTAATTTAATATCTAATTCAGCTTATGCCGTTAATACAGTAAAAGTTTTAAAAGTGGCCGGACCAATTAAAAACTCTAGTCCGGTCTGTCAGCTTTTTCAACAATTACAAACTTTAATTTGGCAAAGACAGGCTTGCTTTTCTATCCAACATATTAGGGCTCATACAGGCCTGCCAGGACCTTTGAGTACAGGGAATGATAAAGTAGATTTATGGACCAGAATGGAATGTATATTTTTAAGCTCCACTATAGAAAGGGCAAAATGTTTTCATAACAGGTTTCATGTGAATGCCCGAGCCTTACAACAAAAATTTCACCTGTCTCGAGCAGATGCTCGACAGGTGGTGCTAAATTGTTCTCAATGTGTAACTTTTCACCATCCACCTAGGATTGGAGTTAACCCACGCGGTTTACTCCCTTTAAAGGTTTGGCAGATGGATGTGACACATATTTCAGAGTTTGAAAACCAAAAATATGTTCATGTGTCTGTGGATACCTGTTCAGGTATTCTACATGCTACACCTTTAACAAAAAAAAAAAACACGCAATGTTATAACTCATTGCTTAGAGGCCTGGGCTGCATGGGGCAAGCCCCAACAGCTAAAAACTGACAATGGACCAGCCTATACGGCTTGCAGTTTTACCTCCTTTTGCCAACAAATGGAGGTACAAATTGTTCATGGGCTACCATACAATCCTCAGGGACAGGGCATTATTGAACGTGCCCATCGCACATTAAAAGAATGTCTTCAAAAACAAAAAGGGGGAGTAGGCCACGGCCGCACCCCAAGGGAAAGACTTTCCCTAGCCTTGTTTACTATAAATTTTTTGAATTTGGATGCTCAAGGCCGCTCAGCAGCGGATAGACATCAGGACCATCATGGCCCTGCAAAAGGGATGGCTAAGTGGAAAGACATATTAACGGGCCTCTGGCGTGGGCCTAACCCCGTGCTGACATGGGCACGAGGATCTGTTTGTATTTTTCCACAGGACCAACAAGATCCAGTATGGGTACCTGAATGCCTGGTTAGAAGAATTCAGCTCAAAAGTCAACATGACGATACCCCTGCTTCCAGCCCTGATGAGCCAACTAGGGAAAATGAAACCGAGATGGGGAATCCTGTTGGTGTTTCCAAAGCCAATGCTGAACTGGACATTTAATTTTAAAGACACCCTAAAAGAATTGCTATGAACCATCTGAAAGAGTGGGCGGGAATGGGAGTGTTAGCAGGTCTCCTGATTATAGCCTCCCTGGTCTGCCTGTGGTGTATATGTAAGATTAGAGCCACACAAAAGCAGAATGCAGCTATGATCATTCAAGCCTTTACAGCCATTAAAGCTGGACAGTCCCCCCAAGCATGGCTAATTGCCATGAAGGAGTTATGAGGACGGGATGCGAGGCTAAGCACTGCACAAGGTTTCGCCTGCTGGTGTTTAAGCGTTTCCTTGGAAGACGTGTCTGGTTGCATGAAGGTGGTACCCTTAGCTCCTTCCCCTGGGAAAATTGGTACGGGATGGGTCTGGGTCACCACAGGTGATGAATCTGTGGGTGTCTCCAGGACATAATCCCAATTGTGCACACCAGGGATCAGACCTCTATCTTCGCCCGTTTCTGCTATGTTATATAAAATAAAAGGGGGAGATGTAGAGAGCCGCGGATTGCTGTGTCTTAAAGATGGCGCCTGCTCCCGCCTCCCACCATCCCGAGGTGGGTGCTCTCTGGAGCAAACAGCTCCATGATTGGCTGTGGCTGAGGTCTGGCCCTGCTTCCGCCTGTGTGCGCCTATCTGCTTTCACCACGTGGTAGTTTGGGGTTGGCTGGCAGGAGGGAATTTAACTTTGTGGCGGGCTTTCCCCGGGAGGAGAAGGAGAAGCAGTAAGGGGAGGGGAGAAAAAGTTATAAAGTTAAAAGCCAAAAGGTTGTTCAAGGTTCCTGAATAAACTGCTTTTGGAAGAGTCCGGAGTCGCGTCTTCCTTGCTGGATGAGGTGGGCGCGACACCAAAGGCTCACATCAAACTTAAAAAAAATATTTATTTTCGTCTCATGACTATTTTGCCTGCATTTATACAGGTGCACCATGCATGTGCAATGGCAGCAGAGGCCAGAGGAGGGGATTGGATTCCCTGGAACTTGAGTTATAGACGGTTGTTAGCTACCATAAAAGCCACCATATAGTGTTCAAAGATAAGTATGGCTTTTGATATTGAGGCCATGAACAGCTTGTCAGAATGTTGATCATATTCTAGTGTACTCTGTAAATTTGTTTCAACTAACAAAACCTTCTTCCAAGAATATTATTTAATGTGGACTCAATATGTCATATTTGAAATGAAATTCAGAAATATTTATTTTTTAATTATAATGTCAGCACAATTTAATATTAATCAAAAATTTTCATGAACTATTCAATCCCACTTTTAAAAAAGGAACTGGTTAATCAATTCCTACTTATACTAATTAACTGAGAAATAAACAAATTAAATGATAATAAAATAATTTTTGTATAGTTTACATAATTCATTACAATTTATAAATAATACTCACTGGTATCATTTTTATGAAAAGTTGATCATTTTAGTAGAGGTAACTAGAATGGGCCAAATCTTATGATATAACACTGCTAATCAGAGGAAATAAGTCTGTGAGGTTTAGGAAAAATGTTCTTCACTTCAGTCCGCAAGGGAACTATTTAATAAACTGCCACTTCAGTGTGCTAAGTGATGTCCCAATGGACAGAACTGGAAGACATTTCTGAAATTTTAATTTGCACTGTGGGAGCAGTTTACGCCCTGACTTGTACTGGTCTGATGCATCACACTCTGAAATGCTAGCAGATCCTTGTAAATGTAATTGATAGCAAATGAGGGCTGAAAAAATTACCTTTCATTTTTTCTATACTAAAGATGAGGTCCATGATTCACTGGGGTATGGTTTTAAATAAGCCAGCATCTTACTGTGGCTTAGGGACCTTCAGTGACATTATAACTCAGCAGGACCTTCCATGGTTTACTGTGTCATTAAGACTCACATTGTCCCGCCCAAATACAGTCAGCTGCTGCTACTGAAAACACATATGTTCCTGACAGGACCTTCTCCCTTCTATGAATATACCTCTGATATTGGGTGATTTTCTTTTATCCATGTCTGAATATTTAACAAACTACAGAAGCTCGGAAAATAATGCTGAGTTTTGGGAAAAGTTTAGTGCATATCTTTAAAAAAGACTTCCCTAGAAAGGCCAGGAGTGTGGGATGTTAACAGACCCCCAGCCCTCTGAAGACGAATTGCTGCCAGGATCCATTTCTATAATTGCGAGTTAAGGAGTCCCACCTCTTTACCAAAAGACCTTTGATAAAGGTAGATTCTTCCTGGACCTTTTTAGGGAATGTAAATGAGAACATCCAAAGAAAGCTACAATTAGGAACTCTGGTAGGCTCTTCAAAAGTCTGCGCTGGATGAAGGAGTCAGCTGAGCAGTTCAGAAGAGAGAGGGACAGTTAGACAGGCAGAAGGCAGCGTTGCTATGTGTGCATTTCACCTTGATATAAACACTGGAATTTATGTCTTCTTAAATAGAGCCCCTTACATCTCCATATTCAGCATACCATGCAATTGCGAGTGATGAACTGAACCACGGAATTCTCAGGTAATGAAGGAATTTCTAAGTCATCTAGTTATAATCCTTCTAATTAATGGTGAAGAAACTAAGTCAAAGAAGAAAGAAACCTGGTTAAATAGTATACAGTCAGGTGAAAGCAGCTGCAGATTAGAGCCATGAACATTTTCTTTCCCATTAAGTCAAACTATCTTACAGAATAATCAAAATTAGTTAAACCATAGCATGATATTTTAAACCATGAGGAAAAATGAAGGAAATCCTTATCTTTTAATTGAAAAGATCCTGTCTTTTTCCCTTGAAAAGTATGAAAACACATTCAAAGCCCACAGAAAGCCCTTGGACCATGTTTCTTCTGACCTCTATAGTGGCACCTTCAGAAATAATGACTCAGTGAACATTCTGGGATTGTATTAATGCTCTTCAAACATTTCCATAATGGAATGGAAATCACAGTTTAAATGAAAAATCTGAGACTTTTATTTTGAAAAACTTTCAATCTTTAAGGCATTCAGGGAAAATTACAGCTGTATAAATGACTTTTCAATGACAAAAATAGTTAACTCAGGGAACACAGACTATGGTGTTAGGGATTCCACCATTGTGAGCAAAGGTGGAAATTGTCTCATCAGTAGTTATGTGAGAGTTCAGAGAGGAATCCAATAGATGAGAAAGGCAAGACTCCATACCTCGCACATTCTGTCCTTATTCCCATGCTTTGGGACACAGAGCAGGAAAACCATGCTAGGGACTTTGAGGAAAAGCTGGGACCAGGAAGCTTTACAATCTGCAAATGTGCAGGAACACGTGCTGATGTGTGTATGCATCTATATCTACTTATCTATATGCATGAATCTTCTATCATTTATCTAGATGTCTATTTTCAACATATATATCTTTTATTGTCTACCACTGATCATCTAATGTCTATCATCTATCTTTAACCATCAATCATCTATCATCTATTGAGTACCTATAAATCTACCTATGTATTTACCTATCATCTATATCTATTTATATGTCTTTCATCTATCTAATCTATCCATCTATCTATCCATTTATCTATCTATATCTCTAATCTATCATCTACAATCTTCTATCTATAATTTCTCTTTATCATCCATCTAATCTATCATCTATCTTCTATCTATGTATCATCTATCTATCTGTCTGTTTTTATCATCTATTTATATATCTAATCTATCATCTATCTATATTCTGTCATCTGTCTTGTATCTATCATTCATTGATCTAATCTATCATCTGTATGTGTATGTATGTATGTATGTATGTATCTAACTATCAATCTATCTATCATCTTTATCACCTATCTATCTGTCTGTCTTTATCATCTATCTATATATGTAATCTATCCTCTACCTTCTATCTATCTATCTACCTATCTATCTATCATCTATCTATCATCATCTGTCCTCTCCTTTTACCATGGAGCCTACAGAGAACTCAGTTGTCCACCCACTGAGACATCTTGCCAAAGCTATTTCTGATATCTGAACTGTTAGTGACAATACATCTTTGGTTCTCTTGTCTCCTAAACTGCATATTATGTTTATTTTCTTTTAATTATTATTATAAAGTAAACACTTCCGTATCAGAACATATAGCAATGCTCGCAAATTTATTATAACCAGAAACAAGTTATCTTTAGTCTCCAAACCCTCTTTATGGTCTTTGAATATGGTTCAGAGGGTATGAATGCTTGCGTTCCGAGGAAGAGGATTTCAGTTTGAATCTACAGTGGTGATATAAAGGAGAGAAAGTCAAGCTGAATGCACATGCCTGTGATGGCTTAGAGGGTGAAGACAGGCAGATCCCTCAGACTTCCTGTCCTGCCTGAGGGCTGAAGCATGGAGCTTCAGGTTCAATCAGAAACCCAGTCTTATAAAATAAGTTGGGACGTAAATGACAAAGACACCACATATCCTCCCCTGGGCTCTACTTGAACAGGAGAGTAGGAACTGGCATACCACACAGACATGGACACACATCACACACACAGAGACATGGACACACATCACACACACAGACATGGACACATCTCTCTCTCTCTCTCCCTCTCTCTCTCTCACACACACACACATGCACACTAAATTTGTTTAAAACATTTCCAATATCACAAAATGATGTTCTTCAGATGTCACTTTATGTATTTAATGTGTGAAATGATTCTTGAGTGAATATATTGACGTGTATCTTTCCTGTATAAAAGTAAGTCACAGCAAGTCCTAAATTCAGTACTTCTTGACATATAATGGAATAACCTGCTTCTTTCCATATGATTTCCATGTATATCTCAGAATAGTCTTTGGAATAATTATGCTTTATCATCCTGCCAATTTGCATTATTTACAGTTTGATTTTCCCTTTGGAAGACACAATTCTTTACAAATTCACACTTCATTTTCTGTTTGTAGAAAACAACCATGCTGCCAGTAGTATTTTCTGAATCCTTCTGTAAACTGCAACCTAAATATTGGCGTGGCCAAATGTGCATGGCTTTGGGCAAAGGCAACAAGACGCTACATTCTACTAAAAGTAACACTTAAAATCTACAAGTACTGAGAGGATGTCTTCTTGGGTTCAAAGCTCTTGAATGCAAATAATTTCTGCATATGCATGAGTTCTGATGTAGAGAGATAGTAAAAAACAATGGATTTAGTTTACAGGGAGTAGACCTATTAATTAAAATGTCAGAAACATAGTTTTTAAGAGTAAATTTTTAATTAAAAAATAGATTTATTGATTCATAGGGAATTTCATAAGATATATTTGATTGTATTCAGACTGCCTCCCGTGGTGTGTCTGTGCATGCGTGCATGTGTGCGTGTGTGCGCGTGTGTGCATGTGTGTGTGCCTATGTGCGTACGTGTGCATGTGCGTGTGTGTGAATCCTCCTTCCCCCATTTCCTCTCACATCCACCCCAACTCTCTATTTCCTTCTATTTTTTAAAGACCTATTGAGTTTAATTTGTGTTTACACTCCTGGGCCCTAGTCAACCTACTGGGCTTGACACCCTTACAGAAAATTCATTCTCCATCTCCCAGAACTTGTCAATTGCCAATGGATCCTCAGCTAGAGCAGGAGATTCTTGTCCAACAACTTCTTCATGCTGGGACTGTGTCTGGCTTGGACTTGTGCACACCATCGCAGTGCTGTGAGTTAACGTGTGAAAACACCAGGCTTGTATGGAAGATGTGGTTTTGTCGTATTCATCCACCAGTCCTGGCTCTTACAGTCCTCCCCCTCGTTTCTGTAATGATCCCTGAGCCTTGGGAGGAGAGGGTGTGATCTGGGTGCCCCAATCTAGGATTGTGCATTTTGTGGTCTTTTATTCTCTGGATGTTTGCTGACCAGTTGTGGATCTCAGGGTTCATCACTGTAAAAAAGAAGCTTTTCTGGTGACACTTGCGGGGTGTTTAATATATGGCTAAAATGGGAAGTCCTTAAAAGTTGGTTCATATTTATTCATTTAGTCATTTAGCAGAACATGATAGTATCTCTACCCAGTGGTTGTGAGCTGTCTAGGCACAGGTCTCAAACCTGGAAACAGCTCCAGTTATGGGTTCCATCTTGTGCAGCAGGCCTTAAATCCAACCAGGGTGCAGCTGGTTACTCCATAACATTTATGTTACCATTGCACCAGTGGAAAGATCTTCCCAGATCAGTGGTCTGTAGGTCATGGGATCCTAGCTGTGCAGGTTTGAACATTGCATCTCTCTACCAGTAGTATGCACAGCACCTTCCGGTCCAGTGAATCCTAACCAGGAGAGGGGAAGCTGCAAGGTCAATACCAGCAATACCAATTGCCTTTGGCACTAGGGTCTTACCATCACATTCTAGTAGGTAACCACAAAAAATGGTAATAGCTAATATTGTTTGAGGGCCTTTGTGACCTCCCTGATCAACACCTTCAAGATGAAGTCCATTCTTGGAAACTGACTATTTATTTGTTGGCCTGTGGGGTCTGGTAGAGTTTTTCTTTGGTGCTGCTCTCCCGTTCCCCAGCACATTAAGCCTTCCTTTTCCATTGTTCATCTTTTCTGTCTGAGTCACTACAGTCCATGTCCCCTCGCAGGAAGGCCCCTCCACAGCCTCTTACCAGTTCCCTGACCTCTGTGGATTTTCAGTTAAAACACATATACATAAAGATTCAAAGTTAATATACATAAAGATTCAAAGTTATATCCAAAAGAGAAATAACAGGTAAAGTTGATTTTTTCTGGACCTAGGTTAGCACACTGGGGATGATTATTTTAAGTTTCAGCCATTTACCTGTGGTTTTCATAAATTCATTTTTTACTAACAGCAAAATACTATTCCATTATGTAAATGTACCTTTTCTAATTATCTCTTCATCAGTTGATGGACACTGAGGTTGTTTCCACTCTCTAGTTGTAAATAGAATAACAATGAGCACAGTCCACTAGGTATATCTTCAGCAGGATACAGAGTCCGTTGGGCACATGCCAAAGTGTGGTAAGGCAAGATAAAGCAGCAGATCTATTTTTAGCTTTTCCAGGATCCTCCATGCTGACTTGCAGAGTGACCGAACAAGTTTGGACTCACACTACTAGTGAATAAGTGTCCCCTGGCCAGAATGCTCACTGGCATTTGTCACCATGTGTTCTTGGATCTGGACCATTCAGACTGGAATAAGATGAAATCTCAAGGCAGTTTTAATTTGCATTTAAAAATATTTCTATTCTATTTGCTTTTAATCTTTTGAGAACTCTAATTTTAGAACCTTGTCCAAAATTTGAATGGACTTGATTCATTTTTAACTTAGTGCTTTGTTTTCTTTGTATATTCTAGATACTAAGCCTCTTTCTGATGTGCTGCTGGTATTTTTCCATTATGTACACGACCCCCTCACTCTAATTATGATGTCTTTGCATTACAGAAGCTCCTGAGTTTCATAAAGTCCCGTTGTCAAGGATCACTCTTCAGCCACAGCCAGGTTTAGAATGTTCTTTTCTGTGATTACAATTCCAGTATATTCCCTGCTTTCTCCTCTATCAAACTCAGAGTTTCAGGTCTTGTGTTGAAGTCCTTGATCCATCTGGAGTTGAGTTTCGTGAGAGATAGGGATCTAGAAGGCACTTGAATTACTGCCTTCTGATGTGTTCTGTTGGTACCATGGAAAAAATCCAGTAGTTGTAACTTTAAGAAATTAAATCTGGCTCCTTACATCTGTTTGTCTCTTTTATGCCAAGAGCATAATGATATTACCCCCAAGGCACTGTAAGGAATTTTCAGCCAGAGACATAGGTACTCCACTTCTCTTTTAGTATTGAGGATTGTTTCAGCTGTAATGGGGTTTATCTTTCCACATGACATTTAGACTACTTTTGTTAGTATCTGTGCGTACATGTGTTGTAAGTTTGCTGAGAATTGTGTTGAATTTGTGAATTTATTTCAGTCAGGAAGGCCACTTTCACAGTATTATTCCTACCCATCCATGAGAATGGGAGGTCTTTTAACCTTCTAGTGTCTTCTAATGTTTTCATTACACAAGTCTCTCAATTTCTCAGATTTATTCCAAGACATGCATGCATATATACATATATGAACAAGTATGTGTGTGTGCATGTGTGTGCACACGTGGGCACATGTGTGTGTGTATGTGTGTGTGTGTGAGTCCTTCTTGACTGTGACTGTCTCTCTGCTTTCATTCTCAGAGTGATTATTGCTAGCATATAAAATTGGTACTGATTATTGTGTGTTAATTTGTATCCTGATATTTTAGTGGATATGATTAGAAGTTCTGGTAATTTTCTGGTGGAGACTTTAAGGCTTGTTTTTTTTTTATATTGACAGATATCAACTTCAAATAAAGACATTTTCACTCCTTCCTTCTAATCGCTGCAGGCTTTTATCCTTTCCCCTGTCTTAGTGTCTAGATAAGACTTTAAGCACGATGTTGAAGAAGAATGGATAAAGTGGAATTTCTTGTCTCCTCACTCATGTTGGTGGAGATTCTTGGAGGTTTTCCCGTTGAGCATGGTGTTGACTGTGGGCTTGTTCTATATTTTCTTTAATATGTAATGAATTTTATGTCTTTCTCAGGATTACATTATACCAGAAATCCATCTTCATTTTCATTAGAAACTGTTATGCTATGTTCATGTTGAATTAAATACTACTAAATATATTCTTATTATTATTTTTATACACACATTATATATACATAAACATATGTGTACTTGAAGTCATACATGTTGGATATACTATTGAAAAAAATTAAGTTTTATTAAAAGGAACCTAACAATGTCATCATAAATCTTAACTGTTATCCAATTAAAAATTTGATAATTTCTAAATTTTAAAACTTTAACTAAACACGATGCAGCAAATACAATGTTACAGGGGTAGAGGCTGCAGAAGGTAATTTAAATAACATTGTTTAATACTTATGAGTTTTGTTTCATTTTCTTCTTATTTATTTATTTATGACTACATGTGTAATATGTGCATGGTGGGGACCCGTATTTCATGTAGAGGTTGAATGCAGAGTGCAGTACTGTTCCTTTCTTCCTCTCTGTCCACCATCTGGCTACCAAATACAAAATTCAGGGTATTTTCAATCACCTGCACTTGCTCAGTCATCTCCTGGTGCTGTTGTAACTCTTGTTCTTGGTATGTTTAGAAAATTAGGGTAAACAGTTTCTCTTTTTATATGTTAGTGGCTTTGTTTACAGTAAAAATCTTAATACATAAGTACATATGTATGTGTGTGTGCTAACGCTGTTTTGAAGAAATAAGAAAACATTATAAACTAGAGAAGACTATGAAGACACAATAGTGATTATGTTTATGGACATGTGACCTTAAAAAACAGAACACCTAGTGCTATGATTATGAAACAGAATGCTTTGTTATCATGCTGGATTTGCTGGCAAGGGCAGGTGTTAATTCAGTTATTTTAATAGTTTGATATCCTAGACCAGCATGAATTCTCAACAACTAAATTATTTTCAAGTAAATTCTTCATGGTATCAAAATATACAATATTCTTACTTATAATTTAAGTTGTGCCAGGCAGGATACTTGCTGTGACAGAGAGCACTTCAACTAGTTCCTAAGTAACAGTGACCTCTGGGTTTAGAATCTGCCTAAGATTTCCAACCCCCGACCTTTTAAAGTCACTGCAGTAGATCATATACTCCTGCAAATTGGGAATGCTAAATTTTTTTCTTAAGAATTTGGAATTTAATTCAAGTTATTTTCTTTATTTTCTAAACTATAATATTAATCTGTTATCCATGAAAATAAAATACTGAAAACTAAAATGTATAAAGAAATTCATTTCTCAATGCTGTTGAGCTTGAAAAGGTCAAGAAATGTCAACATCTCACACTTAGGGATGACTCACCTGGAATCCCAGCATAAATAAGATGAGACAGGGGGATTTCAATGAGTATGACACCAGCCTGGGCTACCCAGTGAGCCTCAGACTGGCCTGGGTTATGCACTGATAATCTGTGTCTTAAAACAAACAATACAATATCAGCCTCTTCCAGAGACTCTTCCTATGACACACTCCATGACTGTGGGGGCACAACCCCTTTCCCTGGAAGACTCTTCCTGTAAATCTCCCCTCCCCTCACAGCGACACTACCCACTGCCTCACCCAACATGGCTGCCCAGCAGTGCCTCCACCTCTGGCTTGAGGAACGGCTCATATATTAAGAACAATAACAGTTCTTGAAGAAGACTCAGGTTCAGTTTCCAGCAACCACATGCAACTAACAACTGTCCATAATTCCAGCTCTATAGGGATCCAACGCCCTCTTCTGATCTCCACAGGTATTGCACAGCATGGGTGCACTTACAGGCATGCAGGACATACTCTCATACACATAAAAACAATTTGAATATTAAAAATACAAATAACTCCACGTCTAATACCATCAACATATACATTTGGGGTTTCAAAATATAGCAGGTCACCATTTGTCCTAGAATTTGATGGATGGAAATTTAAGTGTAGAAAGACAAGCTTTCACACAGCAAGATGCTAGAGATGGTCATTCTGTATAGAAAAATCAATCAAACAAACAGAGAAGCACAGAGAACACAGCATTGCATGCCCCCAAAACAACTTCTTCCTCCTCCTCTTTCTCTTCTTCATCATCATCATCATAATCGTCATCCTACAAATTAAGAAATTGTAGTGATACAATGTTAAGCAGCTATTAATCTGCAGAGCTTGATCTGGAATCCGAAATGTGACACCCAAACTCTAATTCTGACCACACCTTTCTGTGATCATATATTGGCCTTCTGAGTAAATTTGTCATGGTATGCAAACTTTGAAACTGATAAATCAGTGTTTATTTAGACCACTGCCTTGACTCCAACCCCACAACCACAGCTTGGTATCACCAGCCCGTTTTCATGACCTCTGTTGCTATTTTATTCTTTAAGGTCTATTGGGTCAAATTTGTTTTCCTCAAGGGCTCTGGGGTTTGGGTCTATCCCTCTGATTCTGATTAACTTACAAGCATGCACCAGTAAGGAAAACTGACTCTTTCTCTCCAAGCAGCTGTCAGAGGCAGTCCTTCTGCAGCTAGGCTTGGGATTGTTCCATATCAGATTAGTGATACCTGCATCTTAAAGTGCACTGCACGCCCTCCTTTTCTACCAGTCCTCCACCTGCCAGTCTTATGCTCTGCTCCTTTTACTTCATAACTATTTTTGATGTTAATGTATACTTAACCAGGGTGAAATTTTCTAATACAGTGTGAGATGATATTGGCAATTCTATTGAATTTTCAGGAATGTCAATAAAGTCTCCTGTCACTGCAAATTTGACAAACCGGTTTTATTCCAAATGCTTTGACGAAGTGGAAATGATGATGAGTGCAAACAACCTTGACTCTTCTTAACATGAATGGTTCCTTATTTCAAGAATAAAGACAAGGAGAGGCCACAGAATAGTTTTTCCGACTAGTAAAATGAGTCCTATCTATATATAAGTTGTCATTACTGTGTCATGTTATTTAACCCTTTACCTTTTAAGGTTTTGAAATAGATTTATGTACCTTCCAGAATCCAGAAATATATTTGTACACTATACTTATTCAGAGGTAGCCATTCTTTACTAATGCTAGGATATATTGAATAGTCTGCAAACTGACACCTAGCATCTTTGACTCTATTATTTCTGATACATACTCTGACATTGCAAAATTTATAATTTGGACAACATAATTGATTAATAGTAGTAACTAGTAACCAAACATGCTATGTTAAACCAAATAATGTTATAAAAGTCATTTACAATTTGTGATTTTCATTTCTGGAATTTATATTTAATATTTTCTGCTGTGATTCATCAAGGACAATTAAACGAGTGCCAGAGGAAGCCACAGGCTTCATGGGCATATGTATGTAATTGTGGTCTGTGTATTCATGCACCTGCATGCTCATGAATGTGTGCATATGAATTTCTTCTTTAGTATATTCTGAAAGAGATGAACATGAGAATGTGTATCCCAGGTCTAGAAGAGAAAATGCCCGATGCCAAGGAAAATATGAAATTCTAAGCAACGGTAACTAACACTTTCAATATTTAGACATTTCCCATAAAAATGGTAATACAAATCTTTCAAACAGTTAAGTGATCTGTCAAAATCAGAGAAGTATAATTTGAACAGAAAATCAATGGCCTCCGCGGGTGTGGCAGTCTGGTGGAGAGCATGCATAACTCATATGAGGCCCTGGTTTGGATCGTTAATACTGCCTTGAACTCCATAATAATTCAGGAACAATTTTCAAATTATAAGTAAGTCTCTGCTATTACTTGAAACTCTCCAGTGGTTTTATTCTTCAGTGCCATACGCATTTTCAGCACTTTTAAAATTCATTGCTCTCTGTGCTTATCTAAGTCAATGACGCCTACGTGGAAAGAAGGGGCAGTTAGAAGGTGAAGACAAACCCGCATGCCTTGATGGCTGACAATGATTCCTGATAAATGTTTGTTATGTCGGTGCAATCAATACTATGTGTCATTGATTAAAGAACTTTGCCCAGAACACAGGAATCAATAAAAAAGGCAGAGGGAGAAGCTGCTGGACCTGCTGGTCCAGGCTTAGTGACGAGGGTAGTTATTCTCTGAGAGGAGTCAGAGGAGACTGCCTTTCTTCTTTGTTCCTGATCTAATAAAAGTGGACTTCCAGAAAAGGCCTTGTGTCCAGGCACTGTCCAGCGGAAGAGAACTGACCTACGTGTAGGAAGAGGCAGAGCATCACAAAGTCGCCTGGTTCTGAAGTCACAAGGCTCTGAACAGGTACGCAGTTGATTATATGTTGCAAAGTATCTGTCCCTGGTATCACTGCCAGTTTTGTTTTTCTGTTTCACACTAGGAGCCATGACTAAACTCTTCGTTTTCTGCCTTTCTTATGGTTGTCCTTAAAGAATACTTTATTGTATTTTTGAATGTAGGTATTTTCTCTATCACTGAAAAATTTGAATCCATTGATTTTACTTGAAATATATTTTACTTTGAATTTTGCAATGATTTTAAGCTGTTTTTTCTCCATTGTTGTCAGGCAACTCTTTCTTTCTTGTTTACCTTTCCTGAAGGCTTATGTGTAATTCTTCCAGCAATGTTTCTTGTGCAGTTGAAGAATATTGGAATTGCATTCAAGATCAGTCCCCCATATTAGTATAAATTCATTTCCAGATTACTCTTCTCATGTGTTCCTTCAGTTCTACTAAAGACTACCATACCACACTCAGAGGTTATATGCAAACCCTATATACCCCACCCCACCCCATCCCCTCCTCTCTCATCCTATTTGGTTTCATCACAGCCCATCTCACACCTCTTCTCCTCCCATCTCGCCCCACCCTGCCTCTCCCTTCCCATTTCACCCCTCCCATCATCATCTCCTCTCCTAACCTACACTCTCTACCTTACTCTGATGTCTGTCAATACCCCACACTGCACTGTCTGATTACTTTAGGCATCAAGTGAGCCTTAGAGCCTACATCTATTTTACCTGTGAGTGATTGACACCCAGGTTATTTTTCTATTTATAGAAAAGCATTATCTCTCCCCTCAGTCACTACTTTCTCTCATTGTCCTTTTAGATACTTGTTATTCTTGACAAGTGACTTTGATTTGATAAAATTAATTTAATTTTACACAGTGAAATCATTTATATTATGAATTCTCTATGTTCATGCCTTACTTTTGAGTCATTCTCTTTTGGGATGCTAAAGTTATTAAAAATCCTCAAATGTTTGTGTCACTGAGCATTTAGTGACCTATGTTTACTCAAATTCATAAATACGTAGTTAACTCTTCACATTTTTATTTTGTTGTACCTGTAATTACAGAATTAATCATGCTTTGGGGACACATATGATATAAATGAAGTAACTGTTTCCTGAAATATTATAACAGCCATGCACATTTCAAAGGTATTAGATGGTACGCAGGATCTACTGTCTACCCACTTTCAGAAATCGGAAGACCATGTCCAGGGGCCAAAGGAAGCTCACAATTACTGTTAATAGAAAGGATGGCAGATTTCTCTATATCAAAACCCATAAAACAGAAAAGGAAGTGTTTTGTAATAGCTCGTGGATTTCGGCATAAACATAGATCTGCAGAAATTGACAAGAACAACTGCCTTGCTTGTATCTTACCCAAGGACTCAAATACAAAACACACAACAATAACTCAGCAGAGAAGGCATCAGGATTTTGATTTGTGGAAGAGATTTATGACCCTTTTGTGCATTACATGGAGAGAACAACTCATCTAAAAGTACATTTTTGCATATGACTGATGAATATCCAAATGTGCCTGCCGCAAAGAAAGTTTAATTAGAAAAGATTCTAATCTTGATTGAACTACATCTGCGTTTGCCTTTGATTAGGACCCTGTTCAAAAATCCTAAAGCTGTTCCTCTATAAACTGTCTGAGTACCCCTAAAATAATCCTCTTTGTCTAAGGGAAACTTTATATCATGGTGGCATACGGACTCAGCCTAGGTCATTGTTGTAAAGGATGGTTCTGAACCGGTGCCTGTAACACGGGTGGCCAGAATGCCTCAGGTTCCTTTAGAAGTCACTATTTTGACTCATACACCATTCAGTCTTTGACATTGTTTTTAAAATAGTCCCCAAACCAAGGGCTTCCTTGTGTGTGAATTGCTCCCAATGTATTCCAAGTACCTAAGTGTGGACGTGTATTAGTAAGTTCTTCAGGGTTCTTTCCTGGGTACCTGGAATTTATGACATCTAATTCTGACTCTGCTGCTCAATGTAAGAGCTTTAGAGTTCTCAAGTGAATATCGTCTGGACTTCAAAGGAGGTGGAAAGGTCTTTCTGGAGCAATGAGCTCCTTCCAGTCCTCACTGTTTCATGGGTACATGTGATCTGCAGTCTTCATAGAACTCTGTGCTTCAAAATGAGCATTTCACGTTGTAGAAATCAGGACTTACCTTTTGAAAATAAAATGAAGTGTGATTTGAAGTCAATGAACACAGCATTAATCTAAATTATCTTAGACATATGAACTGTATCTAAACATATAACTTGTACATTTGACTAAATAATGCTATGTTTAAAGCATGTATTAATTATTTAATAATTAAACAGTTTCGGTATATTTACCTTCATGAATCTTTATTATTTTCTTAACTCTTACAATCTTTTCTTTAATATTTTTGAAGTTTGGAATACATTAGTTACTTCTGAATCACCCTGGAGGTGGTTCGTGACAGAAATAGATCTTGAGAAGTATTATCAGTTCCATAAAAGTTATTATTGTTATTTGTAAGGGTGAGGAGGTGACTCACTCTGTGAATGGTAGAACTGATCTGGTCGTGTCTTGTTCCTAGTTTAACATTCAAAACAGAAGGAACCCATAGACATTTAAGGAGAAAGAAAAGATCAGAGGTTCTGTAGAAAGACGGCATGGTCAAACTGGCTAGAATAAGTGCCAAGTGAAAGGGACCTCGGTGGTGTGCAGAGATCTGCATACTTAGCAAGCTTTCTGCTTTATCTGTTGACAGCACTAGTCAAGTGGAAGAAAAACACCCAGAAGTGTTGTGACGTCCTCAAAACTGTCTCTGTGTTAGTGTTATATGCCTTACAGTTAAAGTCAAATTTAGGGGAAGAATAGAGACTGTCTCAAGATTGTAAGTTTAGCCTTCTGTGGAACATAGAGAAGGCAGGGGTCTTCAAATAACAATGGAAATTACAACTCAGGAGGCCACAGGGCTTTGAAAGCCAAGGAGCAATGATTCGACCCAGACATTCCTGATCACTTGCTTTATCTGTGCTCTGAAGGCTGCTGAGGTTTCTTTGCATGCTTCCTTTCTGGTCCTCCTCACCAGACAAGCCTGCTCCCTGCATCCTCTGCATCACACTGCAGCTCTAAGTACATCTTGTAGCGTTCTTCCTACAGAATCGCCTTGTACTCATTTTGCATATTCTAGTCTAACTGTGTAAGGAAACATAACCAGTTCAGCACACGGCCATGTCCACCGTCCCTGTAGCAAGGGTACAGAAGTGAAGGAATCGATAAAGTCAAAGGCAATCAATCCTTCGGACTTTGTTATTAACAAGCTCCATTTTAGCATTCCTAACATTCGGATGTAGATTTACTTCATCCCAGCTAAAACAAAATGGCAGATGATAAAGACAAGAACTAAAATGCTTTGAGGTTCATCAGTAAACTCTGCCTCAACTTGGGTACCTATGTCTTACAACTTTACTTCCTCATGAAGGAAACACCATATTTTCAAATGAAAGATATTTGGAACTCAGATTCTTGCATATCTTAATATGAAACGACATGAGATGCTGTAACATTAGACATGAATTCTGTCTCCATAGGGCATTGGCCATCAAAAGAATTTTTTGTCAATTCAAGTCTATTTTTATGCTATAAAATTGAGGCAAAAAAGCAGAGAAGGGGACAAGTGTACTGCATTTCCAGTGGCTTTACACAAATGACGTGTTTTCTATTCCAAAACACTGTGTTTTCAGAAAAACAAAAACAAAAAAACAGAAAATTTCATGAATAAGAGCCCTTTCCCTTCTGGCTGAGCACTGCAAGTCTTAGAGATGGGTTTTGTTGAAGGCCTGATAAACACTAGATGAAGTAAAAAAAAAATTATAATGGAATGACATAGCATTCTGAAAATGACTACGGTCGGTATAATGAAACCGTGAGTTAAATGCGTGCTGTCCTTAGACTCTGAAGGGATAGTCACAGAGCCACTATTGTGTGACATGATTCATACACACAAACATATTCATGCATTTTTATATTTGGTATGTGCACATCATATACACATTAAAGAAGAGAGCATTGTGTACTAACAGATAGAGCTGTACTGCATCTGTTAAAATTTCTAAGATTTTGACTTCCCCGGAAATAGCCTCTCATTTTACACTATGCATTAGATAAATTTCTGAGTAAACAATTTCTTTGAACATAGATAATTGGTCTTTTTTTGTCCTTAAATGTTACTATTTTTAAGGTAAAGCTAGATCATGGCTGTAATCTTCCTTTAGCTTAAAGTGGTGCTAGAATGGGTTCTAACTGACATATAATCTTGCAATTGTAATCTATTTAAACAGAACTCTGCATATGTGAACAATTCCATCTTACAAAACAAAGCAAAACCCTGAGCATTAAGCTTTGCAAAAACTCCAACAGTCAGAGCCAGTTCTCCGGAAGCAAGCAGCTGTTGCCATGGTGAGGATCTGACTTTGATACAAGTTGTTATTATAGCTGGTGTTTCAAAATCCTCTATGTGCCTGGAACATCCCATCATTCTCAAAGGATTTACCAGCTGCATAAATGCATCCTCTACATGGAACAACCATGCAGTCTTTAACAGATGATTCAATATTCAGAAGGATCTATCAAAGTTTCCTTAAGTGTGATGACTAACAAGCTCCTCAGAAGTGATTCTACGTAAGGAGCAAACATTCAAGAGGATACATGCGATGTGACACATTAGCATTGAAGTTCAGTATTAAATGAGAATATAGTGAGTGAGTCAGGAGAGGCCACAAAATATGACCTGTTCAAAGACTAATAAGATGATCAGTGCTGTGTGATAAAGAAAGAAAATCTGTTCAAGGAGGTGAGATTACAAGAGAATAACGTTCAGGATGTGGAGCCCGAAATAGAGTTGGAAAGGTAAGTCACACTTGGGTGTCACAAATGAAACAGAAATTTGACCCTTTGAGAGTCAACTCAAAGATCCCAGGAAGCTTGGGGCCCTTACAGAGCAGAAGTCTGAATGTCGTCACAGCAACAGGATAGGAGTCCAAAGAGAGCACCTGGACAAGATGTAGCCTCATTTTCAAGACCAAGTAGAAGTCCCAGATCTCTGAGTCCAAATTTAACCAGATTATTCCAGTTGGAAGGTAAGATTTTATCTGTCCAAAGTCATTTGGAGCCTTGTGTAGCTTCTAAGCTTTGCTCTATGTGTGGATGGAATCTAGCAACTCTGTAAACATGAGAAAGGGAATCATCCCCTTGCCATTCTGCAGGAGCCACACAGGAACTCTAATACTGCGTTTTCTCTGGCGTCCAAGTCCATCCAGCCTTCGTGTGAATGGGGTCGAGGGCTGGATGCCTTCCAGAACAGGCACTGGCTTCTTTGCCTGTCTTCTGTGCTCTTCTGCTAGAACGATCCCACAATCCCCCTCATGGCAGGACACTGCCACTTACCCACTGTCCTCAGGTTTTCCTTAATTTGCTGTGTTCTTACTTAGTCTCACTCTTCCAGAGCTCCTTTTCTGAACATTTACCCAGGAAAACTCAAGCATCTAGTCACAATGGCTGCATCCTCTCCTTCTCTAGCCATTCGTTTCTTCAAGGCTTCATTTATTTTAGGAGTGAATTATTTCTTATCCAATTCCTGAATGGGTGGACAGCACAGGTATGTTCCTAGACAATCTCGCATGACCTTTGGCCCTTTACCTTTGCCTCCTCAAGGCCTTACTGTTTATTCCCATAAATATTTACAGTTGCCAAGTTTCAATGTAAACTCCGTCATACACACAATACCTGGATAAACTTCTCCAGGAAGCATTTTAAATACTGACATGAGTGCTTAGACTTTCATATATTGGATTACTTCAATTTACCTATAAGTCCTGTCTAAATTATAACAATGGCTTCTAATCAATTTATTTACATCCTTCAGAAAATAATAAAGGATTACACAATCTTTCATGGTTGGGTCGGAGGGCTGCCTACATTTCCACTTTTAAAAACTGTTTGAGAATTTCATACAGGCATACATGTTTTGATCAAATCTATCTCCCCCTCTCCCCATCCAACTCCATCCTTTTTCTCCAACCTCACTTTTCCTTCCTAACCTCTGTGCTCTTTGTAAATTCCTCTGAGAGCACTTAGTCCATGGATTGTATGTACATACGTGTGGTTCACGGACTGTATGGCATACGTGTAGTCCACGCACTGTATGGCATACGTGTAGTCCACGCACTGTATGGCATACGTGTAGTCCACGCACTGTATGGCATACGTGTAGTACATGGACTGTATGTGCATACATGTAGTCCATGTGGTAGAACTGGGGCTTGGGTAGTCAACCTGCAGTCTCAAACATGAAGGAAGCCCTCTCTCCCCCTCCTCCAGGGACTTTCATTTGCCAAAAGCTCCTCTGCTAAGGGTGGGGCCCTGTGAGCCCCTCCTCCACCATGGCAGGGTTAAGGCTTGCTTTTCAGCAGGTCCTCTGCATGCTGGCAGAGCCACTGCGAGTTCATGCTTGAATGTGTCTTCTACATTCAAACAACTCTTGCATGGCTCCCTAACTCACAGTGTTCTGGCTCTTTGTATCTACCTTGATGCTTTGCTCTTACACAGGTTTCCAAGTAGATTTGTAACAGGTCTGGCATCCATCCAGCTCAACACACAGGCTTTGCTTCTCAGTGTCATATGTAAATGTTTAGGAGATGTTGAAATTCATCGAAGCGCAGAAGCACAGTCTTTACCGATTCTTCTCCATGTACCCATTTTTCTGCAGACAAAACACCTTTCTTCCGTGTTTACTCAACAACATTCTTGTTGGGCATAATGCAGGGTGGGCCTAGCTAGGCCTGTGGGCCACCTGCCCGGAGGAATGGAGGAATGGCTCTCGTGGGTGTTGTGTTCCACACCATTGGTTGTGAAGCAAGTTTCTGCCCAGGGAACCTGATCCACCTGGGAACAAACTGCAATTGGCTGTGGTCGGGACCCCACTCCATAAGGCTATTGGCTAACAAGACCTATAAGACTCTCTGCTCTTTCTTGAATAAATAAGTTTGCAGCAGACCACCACTGCTGGCTTCTCGCACAACTCCCGGAGTTGGTGTCTTGATTCTGTGCCTACTCACCCCCTCCCCTATGGCAGAGACCCTTTGGTCCCCCTCAGGATGGCCTCAGGGCCCCCTCAGGAGTGCTAGGACCCCCAACGCATTCTGATGACATTTTCAACAGTTTTTAAAAAATATGGAAAAACACTTGTCACAATGTAGAATATCCTATTTTCAAAAAAAATTAAAATAGCCTATTCTATACCGGCTTTTATTATAAGAGAAAAGGAAAATGGAAATGACTGCAGCAAATGAATCAACACGTAAGGAACAACGCCAGCGTATCTTAGTGGGCCCAGTCCCGCTTGTGTTGCTGAGAAGATCACATCCCTGACTTTACAAATCTTGTCCAGATTTGTAATTAAACATTATACAAAGCTTCCAAATTTTGCATAATGATATGCATTTTTACAACTCCAAGCAGGCCAAGAGAGAAAGAATTCAAAGCAAAACAAAGCAGACAAAAGTAGCCGACATATTGTATTAAGAGATTGATTTAAAATGTTCTTACCTCATATTAACATTTTAGTATTTTTTACTGAATCATGTGTGTTTCATACAGAACATCTCAATCAGTCTTAATCTCTTTATATCCCTTGCCCAGAGGCACCCTCCACCCTCCCAACCGGAATCCATACATTCTTTCATCTATGTTACAGACTATTGGGTCAAGTTAGTGTCCCCAAGTGACGTCAGTGCAGGTTCATCCACTGAGGTCTAAACAGCCTACCCAGAGTTCCTCACTTTAGAGGAACTAACTAGAAAGACTAGCTCATCCTCATACAACAGTGATCAGTTCTCAGTATTTTTAAATTGAAGGTTGGGGTCTGCTACCCATCTCCCCAGTGCCATGCTGGGTTTTTGTCTGCTTGAGTGTGGGTGGATTTGAGCATGCCAACACCATTGCTGAATATTTTAAAATTTTATATTGAAGCATAATATGGTTTTTATTTTTTGCAATTTCCAAGTGTGTAAATTGTATTTGGGTAATGCTTACCCTCCAGTGCCACATTCCAACTCCTCCTACTTTCTCCTTACACTTTCCCCTGCGGGCTTCATATTATCTTCCTCATCATCTTCTTCCTTTTTGTCTAAAATCTTCAGATTCCAGTTAGTGCTCATTATATATCCAAGTATGTGGGATCATCTATTGGAGTATTTGCAACCAATCAGTGGTCACATCCACAAAGAAAACTCACTCTAACTCCCTGAGCCTTCATCAATGGCCAGCAGCCCTTCAGTGAGAAGGTAGAGGGGGGTCTCAGGAGTTCCTCCCAGATCCATGTTGGATTTACTACCCTAACCTTCTGCAGGTCACCACAGCTGCGCGAGCTCCCGAGACCAATGGTGATGTTATGTCCACAAGACAGCATTTCACAGCGCTCTTCCCTGTCCTCTAGTTCTGACATTCATGTCCCCTCTCCAGAGTGTTATCAGAGCTGTGGAGGGTGGGGTTTGATATGAATATCCTATATCATATGAACTTAGTGTCATAAAAGTAACAAACCTTCAAATGTGTGCAACTAGCCTTCTGTTGATGGCAATGTGCATTAGCTTTCAAACATTTCAAACAGAGTTTTAATACATAAGAGTTTGACAGAAATTCTAAAGATGAAAAAAAATAACAAAAACTTAGCGATTAATAGATAGACTTAACAGTACAGTTTCCACAACCAATAATCCAGAAATGGATGATTTCATGGTGTATAGGATAAACACACATACCAAAAGATACAGAAATGAAAATCATGCAGGACACCTATTAGAGAGAAATTTTGAATCTATGAACTATAATCCAATAGGAAACAAAGCAGGGTGATATGGAGAATTTGAAACAAGGCTGAAAGAGCTCTCCAAGACAACACACCACCGGACAGATCCAAAAGGCTCCATATACCCGCAGTCATAAGCCTCCATGAGGACCACCCCAAAGAACATTGTTACCTGAGTATTGAAAGACAGAGGAAATGAAATGATTAAAGCACCTATGGGATCATTAAGTTCAGATACCATGAGTCCAGAAGACAAAGTGAGAGCACTCTACAGTGCTGGAAGAAAGGAGGGGGTTGATTGGAATTCTGCTCCAAGCAAAGAAGCATTTCCTTTAAAAACTAAGATGAAACAAGCTTATTCAGATTAGCGGGGGGGGGGGGGGGGAGGAAGAGAGAACTTAGCATCAGAAATGGCAACAGCAACCCAGGTACAGCACGGTGGGGCTCAGAACTGCACAAGACGCAAACACACAGTAACAGCCACTCCGAGGTGAGGAGAGGTAACTGCCTTAGAGTTGCAGCATGATATGCCCCACGGAACCCATACAGGAAGCACAAAATCTGAGCCTCTCCTTCACCTAAAGCCAGTCTAATTTTGTCTGCCCTTGGCTGTAGACAGGATCTAACTTTTGTTAGAGTTGTAGACATGTACTTTCTGGACTATGGGAAATTGATTGTAGGAAATGCGGGAGGAGAAGGAGCCTTCTTGGCCCCCATCCACAGCTTTGCTAGACAGAAGGACCTTCCAGAGCTTCAAGCAGATAGGTCACATCAATGCCCTGCATCACTAGCTGGTGGGAGTGTCGTCAGTAATCTTTGCTGCAGTGAGATTCTGGCCAGACTTGTGTTTTCACTTCAGGAATTCCTCTTGAGCAAGGAAACAGAATTCAACATCTGAGACATCTCTCTTTATGCTCTAAGGAAACTTCATTTCCCCCTCAGCTTTATTCCATCCTCAATATGTCTTTATTTTACTTTTTTCTGTGAGATCTGCATACATCTCAAATACGTGTTATTCATTGGAACAAACAAAATACCATAAAAATGAAAAGTGAGGGACCATCTACATTGTGTTTGCTTTTTTGGTAATAGAAGTTTCCTCATTAAAATTATTTGTAAGAGATATTACTACAGACAAATAGAGTCTCAGAAAACACATTTATTTATTTTAATTCTCTCTTGTGAGCAGATTTCAAGTAAATGATGGATTACCCTAGAACAGAAAAAGTTTGGGGGAAAAGTATTGAATTGACAGTGTGACTCTTGGTCACTCTTCTGGGCTCCGAATATTCCCAGTACATAAGCCTTTTATTTTAAAGACCAATCAAAATTGTTTTGAAAGTAAATGACAGATCACAACATTCAAATTGCTGGGCCTTTAATCCCAGCACTCAGGACACAGAGACAGGCGGATCCCTGCTAGTTTGAGGTCAGCCTGATCTACATAGAGAGTTCCAGGCCAGCTAGGGCTACAGGTTGACCCTGTCCAAAAAAATCAAATCATTGTTAGAAATTATATATCCATATTATTCATTACATATTATGTGCAAATAACAGAAACTGAATAAATGCTAAATAATTTTATGAATTTAAAGCCTGGAGTATATCAAATGTGTGCATATGCTTGTGTTGGAATTGGGGGGACATATGTACCCCCCACACCCTTTAACTTATGAAAACCAATAATTAAATAAGAGTAATCAGTGTAGTTAATGTAATTGCTATCATAATTTTATCCAAGATAATCAAAATGAAGTTTTCTTTTCCTGAGGATCATACTATTATCCTATCATAGTATAGGATTAAATTCCATCGATTTTAAAGCATTTATTAAGTGTATTTCTGCCTATGTTGCATTTAAAGTTTGCAAGGCTTCCCAGGGCACAATGGTTAAATGATCTCATTCTCACACAAATTAAAACAGACCACACAGATTTCTTTCTTTGTATTCGTGCTTATGAAGTTAACCCTCACTGAGTTCTTCTGCACACTTCTTTAAGCCCCCAGGTGAGAGAGAAGCTGCCCTAATGAGCAAGACAGGCCAGCGTTTGATCCCCACCTTAGCAAATGCCAACATGGATGCAATCGTCTGCTCTTCCAAAAGCTTTCAACTTTGAGAATAAAGGACTCAAATCTCCAACCTCAATAAGCCTTTAAACTAGTTTCTCCCTCTATCCCATAGCTTGCCATCCATTATGTTGCAAAAATAAAACTCTGTGTTTTATGGTTTTCATTTGGAGAGCACTGGGGATTCTGGAAAAGGGCCCCGCATGCCCTCTATTAGTGTCCCTCTTTCTTCCATTTGATGAGGGAAACTTTCCCTTCCACAGCTTATTGAGCCAAATTGGCAAATGGAAAGAAATGAGTTTACACCAGGTGTCAGAGCAGTTATCACCTAAGTGTAGATTTATATGTGAAATATTTTGGATTAAGTAAGTGTTCCTTGGGGAAATATCTAGAAAGTACCTACAAATACAGATGAGGCAGAACGAAGCAGTGGTCATAAATTAAATACATCCTCCTGACCTTTTACCCTCTTCTCTAGAAACAATAACGTCTCCTCGGTGACACACAGTCTCAGGAAGCGTACCCCAAGCACAAAGCAAGCCGACGTGTCATGTGGCCTGCCAGAACCCTCATCAAGCTGTTTGTCTGGTGGATGATGGGTGGGAGAAATCAGAGAGGTCGGGGTGAATCCTAGAAGACGGCGCCTTCCATCGCAGAGGCCAGCTGTCGGCCTCCGCCCCGTGCTTTACCTCGGCAGCAGGCCAGTCAGAGGCAGCTGTGCAGGGCAAGGACGGCAAAAGAAGAGAGTCAGGCCCGGTCAAGGAGGAAAACCCTCCATCTCACCAGCCTTCTAGTCAAGGAGTGTCGAAATCTCAGCATCAGGATGTTTTAGATGGAGTCTGTAATTTGTACGCGTGATGAATTACATCTGCGTGTAAATACAGAGACAATTATGATACTTGACAAACCAGAGTTTGGTCTCCTATGGAGGGACTTTTTTTCTCTCCGTGTTTAAAGGTGATAAAAAAAAAGAGCCTGGGTAATTATCTGAGAACATCTCAACAAATCAAGGATTTCTCTCTGACACATAATCAGTTCTTGTCGCCTCCGTGACTGTTCTCATTAAATTTTATACAACAGAAAATCTGAACAAAAGCCTGTGTATTGTTAGTGTATAGTGATTCGCTTTTGCAAGGAGAAGATATATGGGGAAAATCGTTTGTATCTGACAGTCGCTGACATCAGTCCTTACTTCACGGAAACTGACTGAGGCCAGGTAGATCCTTGTCTGTTCCTCATAAAGCTGCTGTTTTCTTGTCTCAGCAGCCAAAGGGCATGCATAACAGTGACACTAATGGAGAGGAACGACTCCCATGCTGCCGCTGGAGAAACACGCTCACAAACTCAGCATCCAGTCATTAAAATAAAAAGTTAGACACCGGGTAGAATTTCCAGAAAAAATACCATTTTTTAAAAATGAGGCATTGTTTGTTTTAAAACATATCTTAAGCATGCAAACATTTAGAAAGTTAGCTGCCAAAATAAAATATTCCAGGGAAATTAATAATAAAAATGTGATTCTTGAAAAAAATTGGTCACTGATACTCAAATCTCACTATGAGAACCAGGGTGCCATCTTTATAGCTTACTTTGTCGAAAATTGGTATTATTCTGTAAATTAATCAACTTTATTTTTAATTTTCTTATTTATGTTTATGAATATGTGTTCATGTGTGTGAATGTGCATGTATAGGTAGTTAACCACAGAGCACATAAGATGTCAGATCCCCTGGTGCTGTAGCTACAGGCAGCTGTGAGATCACCAACAAGGGTGCTGGGAACTGAACTTAGGTTCTCTAGAAGAGCAGGAAGTGCACTGAAACATTGAGCCATCTCTCCATCCCCCAACATTTTTTAAAAGTAGAAGCAGAGACTGTTCGAGCAACAAAGGTATAACGTTCATCGCCATTCATAGTGTGTGGCACCTATAAAAAGAGATACAACAGAAACTGGAAAATACCTTAAATAAAAATTCATAACTTTTAAATGACTTTTACTTTACTGTATGATTGTAGGTATTCTCTTATTTTTTTACTGTTAAATCTTGTCCTGGGCTTGGCTTATAAATTAATCGCTATGTTAGGAGTATGTGTCTTGAAAAACAATGCCTACAGTGTTCATTCTTACATGAAAATTGGCATCCATAGGAGATTTGGAACTTGCCCTTGAAGTTAAAAGGGGGTTTCTATTCTATACAGTTTGGAAGCAATGGCTTTCTAACACTAGTTTTCAATAGTTTACAATTTCAGGGAAATCTCCAAATAGCCTTCATATCTTTTCTTTACTAGTATATTTTTACAGGAGACTGGCATTATTGCCTGGGATCTTACAGATAAAATCATATATTGGTTCTGTTGGGGTGAAAGTAAAACATCATGTTCAATAAAGTAAGTTCATTGTATAGAATAACTCTTTAATATTAAGAGTAAGAAATCTCACAGCTTTCCCATCTAAATTCCCTTATGATAGAAGCAGTTTATTTAAGATGATGTAAGATCTTAACTTTTCAGTCTTAACTAGAAAACTGTCGTGTTGAAAGAAGACACATGGCAATCTGCAGAAGAGCCCTATGTAAACATTCTCTATAAAAACACTGGGACTCTACAGAGACTAATGAAGGCTGGTGTCTTCCTTGACTGTTCCTTATACTCATCCTTAAAGAGAACAACTGCAGGTCCCAGGGGAAGATGGCAAAACCAAATGAACAAAACCACCCAGAAGACAAGAAATAGTTCTAGGCAGCAGCTATGCATGGGCTGCAAAACAGCAGCATGAGGATGCTATAAGTGTATCTGAAGATGAAGGTTATTAGACATTTGAAAAAAAGAATAAAGTAATATTAGTTGGACATACTAAATATAAAAGTGCAGGTACAAAGGAAGAGCATATTAAAGATACGTTCTAAAATGACTAAGGCTAATACTAGAGTGAATTTTAAAGGGGTGTTCAGCTTTGCAATTGACAAGATCCTGCTGGCTCTTGGCCAAGAGCCTAGCACTAAGAGAGAAGGGCTGCAGGCGGGCCAGACCCTACATTTCCCCCTTTTCTCTTACATAAATAAGAGTCTGTCTTAGGTTGCCAAGGATGTCAGTGCCTGTCTTACCCGTCATTGGGAAACCAGCCATAATCTCTGGCCGTAGAGGCTGATTCCTTGTCTTAGGTTGACAGACACCCCCTTGGGCTTACCCGTCTCTGGCCACTCATTTATGAAAGTTAGCAAATTCTGGACTAGAGGCTAGCGAGTAACAACCTAGCATCCTTAGAATCAGGCATCACAGTAATTATTTCAGTAATGTAACAAAGGCTTACTCTTATACCCTCAATCTACATACTAAGGTTTTGTAACATTTACAGAAATCATAATCTAAAATACCATAACTTTCATTATCACAGGAATGACTGAAATGCAATTAAACAAGTTACATTGAAACACAAGAAATACATTGAACACAGAAAACATCAAACCTGGTACCATTATGAGCAATCTTTAACTGTCCAAACGTACATAACGTTGACTTATGCAAGCTATCACTTGTCCTTGACTTTGTCCATCGGTGCTGCCTGTTTCCCTATATAAGTCTGCGGGAAACTGTCCTCTGATCACCAAAGTCCTGCACTTAGTCCTTTTTCTCATTTGTCAGCATTCCCTGCAGAATCCTTATTTACTGTTATTCATGTCCCATCAATTGAATATCGTTCACCATCACTGCAATCTCCTTTTTTCTCTTTGGGATTTAAACTCTTGACTAACTGCTTGATTTTAGGTTCCACAAAAGCTGGGTCCTCCAGCACAGCAGAGTGGAAGGTTTAGCTTTACTTTCCTCCTACACTTGAGGTTCAATCCCAGATCCATTTGCATTTGCCCTTTTTTTTTTTCTTTTTTGAACCTTTTCTATCTGAACAGACTCTGAAATACCGAGGCCCCAACTTAATTTTGGTCAACCTATTCATATCCCTATCCAGAGCACAGGAATTCAGGCAGTAAGTCAAATTCCTGAACCTGGTCAATTTCAGGGGCTTCCTGAAGCTCTTGACTTGTTTACTTCCTGAGCTTAAGGAGCTTCCATGCAGGTTGGAATGTTTCACCTCAAAACATAAACAAAAAAAAATGGTTCCTGACCACCCATAACACATAAGTATATTGAAACAATAATACAAAAACCTAGGGAATGATAAAAGCTGAGACCCAGATAAATTCACAGCAAAATTCTACCAGACATTCAAACTCCATTAGACAGTACAACAGAAAAGAGTATAAACAGAGAGACACCTTAATTAAAGAATACAATATACTGAATGAACCTAACAGACATCTACTGAATATTCTATCCAAATACCAAAAAGTACACATTCTATTCAGCACTGTTGGAACTTTTTCCAAAACTGACCACATACTGGGACACAAAATAAACCTCATCAAATCCAAAAATACTGAAAGTCTCTCAGACCTCAATGCAATAAGACTTAAAATCAACAATGAAAGAAGCCTTATCAATTTCACGAACTCAGAAAGACCAAACAACACACTCCTGAATGATGAACTAGTCAAAGGAGAAATTAAGAAAGAAATAAAAAGTTTCTGGACAACACAACAAAACTTCTGGGACACTTTAAAAGAAGTCCTAAGAGGGAAATTTAAAGCTCTGAATGCCTACATCAAAAATATCAGAAAGAGCACACATAAATGATTAAACATTGACTAATCCTTTGTAAGGTCTTAATGAAATCTCTAATTGTCCTGTCTCTTAAGTAAAGTTACCAATTGATCTGTTAAAAGATCATGACAGCCTGAAGCACCCATTTATCCAATATGCCCAAATACTTACGTTTGCCGGCCGGCCGGCCTTCCAGGGCAATCCGTCAGCAAGTCCTCTCTTCCAATCTCGGTGGAAACCTCCAGCTGCCGGCTAGTTCATTGACGAAGTCCGGATCAGCAGAGGGCTGTGGAGTGAATGAAACACATAAGACAGAGACACACACACTAGGTAGGAGGAAAGGAGAATGACTGACTAATTTTATTGAAAGGCATCAAGCCTTATATACCCTGAGGGCAGGGCTTTGCAGGAGGTTCCTCTATTGATGACACACAGTTGTAAATAGGAAAAAGGAAGTTGTGGTCTGGCTAGCTTAAAGGTCAAGTTGTTTACTTCAGCTTTGCAATTGACAAGATCCTGCTAGCTCTTGGCGAGAGCCTAGCACTAAGAGAGAAGGGCTGCAGGGAGGCCAGACCCTACAGGGGTGGGTGAGGAAAATCTTCAGGGGACAATTGAAAATAATAGGTAAACTATACTATCAGAAATAACATACATGTTAGTTGACAGTCAAAATTCAAAAGCTTGGAATGTGTGAATCTCAGAAGAAAGTGAAAATGGCGAAATTTTTGAGAAAATGTAGACATATTTTTCCAAAGGAAAACACAAATCAGTTAACTTTCACTGAAATTTTGTAGAGTGGTAAAGGATAAATGTTAAGCAAAATCTAAAGGAAGAGTGACCTTTAAGAGTCTGAAAGGCAATATGTCTACAATTTCAGTGAATGATTGGACAGAGGGCTTCTGAGCAGAAACACTGGAAGCAAGAATTCTGCTGAGTGAAACTGAAATGTTTTTATAAAAACTGTTGAATTAGTGCCTTACCTGTAGAAAATCATTCACGTTAATGAAATATCATAATAAAGTATATTGAATGCCTCATTTTTCTCACCAAGACTTACACAAGAAATACTTCTTAATAAATACTCTGGTGATTAGAAAAATATATTTACAGATGCTTCAGGAAGCTTGAAATCAGGAAAGAACCCACACTTTGTTAAAGAACCAGATTCCAAACAGGGAAGGGCAGTATTTCCACCAGAACCCAGGGCAAGAACTATAGGTAATGTCAATAGAACAGTAGAGACCACGTTCATGAGAGGACTTCCCAAGATTTCCCAAGAATGCTGTGCTGAGCAAATGCATGTAAAGATACTTTCTAAGCTCCAGAATGCCAAAGTAAGAAAATAATGAATGCAACTTTGAAATAAGTAAAAGAACCTCAGCATATTCAATTAAAATGAAATGAAAAAAGGGGAAAAAAGGTAGACAACCATGAAAGACCAGTAAATGACATTAGAATTGAAGCTCATTGCATCCGCTCCCACCCAAATGAATGAGTGTGAGGTAAACACCTGTATTTAGAGCAATTCACATAACAACCTAATCTCAGAAGAGAGACCTGATCTCAGAAATATGCAGTAATTTATGAAATTAGATAATGCCGAGAATCAGCAGAAAATTAAGAAAATAAAATGCGCATGTTCTCTGTGAGGAAAAGGAAACTAAAGATGAGAATCCGTGAACCACTTAATGCAATTAAGTAAAACAAAAACAAAAAAAAATTAAGCCGTAAGTCTCCACCATGAGCGTGTGCCTCTGAGAGGCACCTGTTCAGTCTGTGAGGAGACGCTCAGTGTGGGCTGACCATCACCACGGCACCTGTCTCCAAATTGCTGAAATGCCCTAAGCATCCACGATGTTCTGAGCAGGGCATGCAAAGGCAGTTATTCAGGCTTTTAAGAGGGCTCTTCAACAGTGGTCTACTTAGACAGGTGTGTCATGAAAAGAATTCTCTCATTATATATACATTTACATATATACATATATATATGTATAAAGTGTGATATCTTGCCATAAAAATACAACACACAGGCACCAAACAGTGGCATATTTTTTTATAAAAATGCATTTAAATCTAAGAAAACCAATAAACGAAAGAGCACTGAAGTCATTGATGTGCTGTGAGCATCAAAAGTTGTGACTAGATCGATCCTCCCTTGAGCTACGAATATAAAAAAGTTAGAATAGAGAAAAGATACGGCAATCAGTACTGACTGACAGCCGTGAAAGATCACAGTGGAAGTATTGTTTGAGGCAAGCAGAAGACTGGTCCTCACTCCTCACCAGGCGTGCCTAACCATCCAGGCCGTGGTGAGCATGTGCACACCAGTGCTGTGTGGTAGTTTCCCTTTACAGACCACAAGAGCTCAGTGCCCGCATGGCTGTTAGAAGCTTTTGTGAGAAATAAGTATCCACAAATACTTTCTTTAACCTTAGGGAAACCAGTAAAGCATAAAAAAATTGAAAGGAACAAGATAGAGTCAGGTCATAGAACAGTATTGTATTCAACTAAAACAAACACAAAAATGTTTATTTATTTTTACCTACATTTCGAGATCAAAGTAAAATTAATCTAAAGAGAAAAATTTCCCACAGAGTAAGCAAAGTGTTTGAAATTGCTTTCATACGTGTAGACATTGTCTGTTGGAGTGCTGGGAGTGGCAGTGTGCCACCACCAGTCAGACTAAAGCTAGCACAAGCCTGTTCCATATCTACATCCAGCCTGTGGTCTGGGATTAAACTTGGATTCTCAGGATTAGTGGTAAGTGCCTTTACCCACTGAGTTATCTCACATCATCCCCTGTAAATGAATTTGAAATGAGATTGATTAAGGTAGAGTCTGGTTCACTTTGCAAATGGGAGTTTTACTTGAATAAACTTTAGAAATTAAGCGGGATACTCTATTTAAATAACTTTTAAGTTTTTGTGGATTCCTTTTTATAGATGTTTTATTGAGTCTGTGTGTTTCATATAATAGATCTTAATAAAATTAAGAACCCCTCCCCTATCTCCTCTAACCTGATGATATGCATTCTGTCATAGATGTTAAGACCTATTTGATCTAGAGGCACCCTTTTGAAGATCTACTTACCCACCCACAACCTGCAGTAATCAGTGGCTGATATTTCTTCAGTTAGGGTTGGGACTTGCTGACTTTTTCTCTTGTTCTTTGCTGGGCTTTTTTTTTTTTATTGAGATCACAGGGGCCTTGTTCATGCTGTCACATTTGTCCCAAGTTCATATGAACAAACCTCCAAGTGGCCTGAAAGCCTCAGTTTCCTCATGTTCATGCACCAACCATCGCTTTACAATTTTTGTGACCCCTCTTCCGCAACTTTCCCTGAACCATGGGTGGGTAAGTTTGAATATAGCAGTCCTATCCTGAGACATACACTCTGAAGTTTCTTATTCTCTAAAACTTGGCCAGTTGTGGCCGTCTGTCATATTATACTCTGTAACATGAGAAAGATTCACTGGTGAGAGTTGAGGGACGCATTAGTATTCCCTGCAAACCCTGTTCCTATGTTCTATGAGCCTTATGTGTAAGGTTCCACTGTAGATGTGTCACTTAGGACTGGACATCTCTGAGATACATCCTCTGTGTGTGACAAGTTGTGGAACTCTGTAATAGCCTTCATCTGTTGCAGAAAGAAGATTGTTTGATGAGTTGTGTATGGAAAATTGTCTGTAAATATATAAAAAAAGAATTCATATTTAGCATACAGTAAGAAATTTCATTTCTGTTGAGACGTGAGACAGTTTTCTGTAGGGTCTGTGACCTCTGCCCCGTGTGTGTTTGGCTGTGTTGACAGTGCTCTCCCATGAGTGCCCTCCCATGAGTGCCCTCCCATCGAGAGGGCTTTAAGTCCAAATGGACAGGTGTGGATTACCCCAGATAACAGTGCTACTGCCGTCCGTGGAGGTCGTTTGCCATGCTAGGTGCCATGATTGTTGGGATTTGGAGCTGGGCCACACTGCTCTCCCCTAGCAGCATGCGTGGTGTCCTCTAGAACTATGAGAGCTAGTCCTCAGAGAGAAGGCTTCCCGGCCAGTTCCTGCTCCAGTACTCTGAGTGCTGTGTCCAAGGTGTGACCTGTCACCAGCAACAGGCTCTTACCTTTAAGATATGGGAGATGATCAAGGGCTGGGGCAAGAGTCTGTGTTACTTAGAGAGTAAGGCAGGCTCCTCCTCTCTGACAGAGTTCCTTGTTGTGTAGCCTTCACATATACACATGCACGCATGTCAGATATGGTCTGTGTATTTTCCAGGAGGGTTTTGGGTTAATGCTTTTCCCTCTAGCTTTTTATGTCACTTAAGCTTTATTTGTCGGCTCTCTGTCCCTGTTTCCTCCGTCTTTCTCCTTTTTCCTTATCTCCATTTTCCCCGTCAGTGACACCTGTCTCCATTATCGCCCCTCTCCTGAGTTCCTTCTTCTTCTTTAGCCCCATGGTTCCTTGTATGTCCTTCCCCCTCCCTTCCCAAGTGGACACCCCATGTCCCTCCCTTCCCAAACAGACACCCCATGTCCCTCCCTTCCCAAACAGACACCCCATGTCCCTCCCTTCCCAAGTGGACACCTCATGTCCCTCCCTTCCCAAGTGGACACCTCATGTCCCCCTCCCTTCCCAAGTGGACACCTCATGTCCCTCTCCCTTCCCAAGTGGACACCTCATGTCCCTCCTTTCCCAAGTGGACACCTCATGTCCCCCTTCCTTCCCAAGTGGACACCTCATGTCCCTCCATTCCCAAGTGGACACCTCATGTCCCCCTCCCTTCCCAAGTGGACATCCCATGTCCCTCCCTTCTCAAGTGGACACTCCATGTCCTTCTCCCGTCCTAATTGAACACTCCATGTCCCCATTTCCCTCTTGGAAACTTCTGCTTCCTTCTCTCCCACTCCCTCAGGAACATTCTTTGCCTCCACGCTTCCTTTCCATTTTCCTGGTTCCTGTTCTTACACCAGGATATATACTCACATGTAAGGGATTGGTGCTGAGAGCCTCACATGAGGGAGAACACGCATTGCTTGTTTTTTTTGGGGGGGTCTCTGTTACTTTTAAGTTTTTTTTTTTTAAATGGTGATCTATCTGTAAAGAGTTGGTCATAAAGTCAATGTCAGGTAATGAATATCGTACAAAATTCATGATGAGTATTGTACTAGGTTTATAAAGGATAGAAATACCAATATACCAGAAATTATCTAAACTATGTTTATACAGTTATTAAAATATTTTCAAAGAATATTAAATACTATGGGATGATTTCATTTTATAAGAAATACATGGTTGGAATGATTTTTAGAATATTTATGTGTTTATTTAAGCATATACTGCTTTTGAGATGGAGTCTCCCTGTAACCCAAGATGGCCTGGAACTTGCTGCCTAAACCAGGCTGGGCTTGATCTTACACAGATCTAGCTTCCTTGATCCTGAGTGCTACAGTCAAAGTTGTGGACCACCACACCTGCCATAGCCTTGTCTTAAAATTCTCTCTCTCTCTCTCTCTCTCTCTCTCTCAATTCCCTTAAGAGCATGTACCTGCAGAAGCCAGAAGCGTGCCTGCAGAAGCCAGAAGCGTGCCTCCACTTCCCTGGACTGGGACTAACATGTGGTTGAGCATTATTTTACTTGTGTGTTGGTTTCTGAACAAGCTCCTCTGGAAGGTCAGTTGGCATTCTTAACTGCTAAGGCCCCTTTAGTCCCCACCCCTTATTTTCAAGGAATGTTTATGTTTTAATCTTGGTCTCAGTGTTGTTAAGACACTTTGACATGAATAGTAATTGATTAATGCACAAAAACATAGAAGGCGACTACGATGTGATGATTTAATACATGGCATTTTTTTCACATAATTCTTGTTCCATTGATATTATTTGTAGCATGTAAAACTTCTTTATTGATGTGAGAAACCTTTTGTTTGTAAAAAGTGAGCACATTGTGCAGAACAGAAGAATGAGTTTCCTTAAATGGAGCTGATATTGTGTCGTCAGGAGGCATGATGCAAACATACTTATTTGGAACTTTTCGCTACCATCACGAATTGTGAGGCTCTGGATGAATGCATTTGTCCTCGGGACTCCCTTCAGGTGAAGGAGCATTAAGGAGTTTAGAATCCTGCATGGAGTCTACAGGCTGCAGGAGGTGTTGATGGCAGAGTTCTGTGCATGCAGTGACAGCAGGTGGTGAATATCAGTGACTATAGTAAGAAAGTAGAAGAGGGTGCAGGTCCTCACCATGAGAAACAGAAGTCCAGGGGATGCCGATAGGCTTCACCAGCACAGGGGTTTGCAGGAATCCAAAAAAGTCATCCTTTGGGGAGCTATAGACTGGATCTCCTGTTTAAATTCTGGTTACTGCTGATCTCATTTGAATACAGATTTTAAAGTGTATTTCAGCATAAGCCAATAGTACACAGTAATAAATACACAGACACTGGAGAAGAGAATACCAACAGACATTTGCCTAATCATGTATTTTATTATATTCAGTTCAACAGTAGCCGCATAGTTTACAACAACAACAAAAAAAACCCATTCTTATAGCATGTGTGTGTTTGCCACTAATCCAGGCTTTATCTCTGGCATCTGTAATGAGTTCTCTATGGAATGCCCTGAAAGAAATTCATGAGCTTAGATAGATCAAAATTTAAATGTTCAAGACCTTAATGTCAAAATTTATCCACATGCACATTTATACCCATAAGGTATTTATGGTTTGAGGAAAGAAAACTTTTTCTTGTTTTTAAATTTCATAATTTATTCAAAAACTTGAATAAATGTACATCAGCTTCTTAAAATACAATAAGTCCTCAAATATAATACATTATTTTTATTTTGTGTCTATGACTGTAATGTCTGCATGTAGGTAGGTGTACCAATGTTATACAATGCCTGTGGAGGCCAGAAGAAGGCATCAGATCCCCTGGAACTATAGTTACAGATGGTTGTTAGCCACCATGTGGGTGCTGGGAATTGAACCTGGGTCCTCTGCAAGAGGAGCCAGTGCTCTTAACAACTGAGCCATCTCTGCAGGCACTGAGATTAATATTTTTTAAAAAATAAACAAAGTGTCTATACTGCCTAGTAACTGAAGGTAAGAGAACTAAAATATTTTGAACTTATTTTAAGAATTGACAGAAATCCAGAAATTAAATGTTTTTATAGAACTTGTAACTCAGTCTTAAAATTTAATTGGAAATGTGAACAACATAGGTGGTGAAAACAATTTCAGAAAAGAGAAACAAATCTACAATATGTCAAGAACCTGTTTCCTGTGAAAGTACAAGGATTCAGATTTTACTGTGGCAAAGAGGGCACTGACCTATGGATCAGTAGAGTAGACCAGGACGTTAAGAAAGAACTCCCAGCCAGTGGATTTCAGTGTTACCAGAAGCATTGGATTGATGTTCTGAAACATGAAGTTAAGATTACCTGACAGACAGACACGAATTACTATGAAATGGATGACAGTGACAAACGTAAGCATTAAGTCCATAAGAGAACTAAAAAGTGTGAGAAAAATTATGACCTTGGGCAAGGTAAGAAGGTCTCCAGATATGAAGGGTGCAGATTCTTGCATACAATATGAACTGTATTATATCACAGCTAAAGTGTTTACTCATCAGAAGACACTAGTAAGTGACTGAAAAGGCAAGCCCCAAACAAGACAGATTTACAAAATATGTCGGATAAAGAGCTCCTTCAGAATATGAAAATGCACGCTTGCAATTGAATACTTAGAAACCAATCAACAGTCAAACTTTAATAAAAAATCTGAAGAGCCACTCCATCAAACATGGCAAATATGTTCAAGAAAAGATATTTAACATCTTTTTGTTATTAGTATAAGTGGAAAATGAATGCGATCAGAATACCACGAAGATTTAGAAGAAGCACAATACATGCAGTATGTGTTGGTAAAAATGCAGTGGCTGCAACTTCTACACCTGGATCAAGAAATCAAAGTCCATGAGCATTTTGCAGAACCGTGGGGCTTCAAAAAGTTTAAAGGTGCTGGTACTGCACAACATGGAAATCCCACTTTCACATTTTATATATTTATTTGTAACAATTATAGGACAGAAACAACCTGAATGCCATAAATTAGTATGAGCACAGCCAAGTACATTTAGGCCAGGAATATCCCCTCACCACCCAATCATGAAAAGCCATGAGTCACTTACTTAAACAAAAATATGCTCAAACCCTAAATGATTTTCCTTAAAATAAACATTATTACTCAGTTGATAAGGAGGGTTTTTAAAAGCAAAGCATGTCATAACAAAAACCCTCTCTGTGATTTCTAGAGACTCAGGTTGGAGTCCTGAGATTTGATACAAAAAGGACAAATGGTGACCATCAGTCACACAAAACATTCCAAGTCCCAATGGCTAATAGTCAAACATGACCAATTATCACAATTAGGATCAATAAATCATGTTGAGTGCAGATTTTTGTGTAATTAAGGTGACTTTGCAGAAGCCAGGAGGCCAGGTTTTTCCAATTCTAAAATTTTATTCTGTGACAGTCATACATCAGTCTTGTCAAGTATAAGAAGATATTTCTCTTTTATTTGAACGTCTTGGAGTTAATTCTGCTCATAATCCACCATAGAAAATGAAGAACTTAGATACTTTGGAAGCAGTCGTGTTTTTCTGATTCCGAGTTACCTGGCGGGGCTTGGAGAAGGGGCAGCCACTTGGGTCTGGCAGGGCTCTCCCTGGTCGGGAAGAGTCATTTTAATATGTGAGGTGCCTCGGGACAGCACAGCAAGGTACAGTCTTTCCAACCTCAACTTTTTATGTTCCATTACCTGTCTAATTATGAATTAAACTTTATGTAAAACATTATAATTGCTAGACTGTGGTTTATTACTTTTATAATTGTCAATGCTTTTAGCTAATTGACCTGAAAACTTTATCTATTGTGGTGAACAATATCCAGATAATTGTAAAATAATGGGGTTGGTTATGACTTTATTTTTTATAGATCCATATGAGAATATTTCAGGAAATAATGGACATTTAAAATATTTGTAATTTGAAATTCAATTAATAAAACCTTGTTTTGGCTACATCATTTTCATACTGTGAATGAAATGTAATAATTAAACTATACAGAAATAAATTAAGATAATCAGTATTTTAGGTACATATATAAATTAACACTGCTAGTATTACTAAATGTTCTAGTATTATTGATGGTCTACAATGTGTGAATGACCATAAATTCTAGTCAATTGCTTATTCATTCATCAATCACATAAATTTTCAGCTCTTACTAATTGCTGGAATCTCTGACAGATGCTGGTTTATAGTAATCAGTAAGGCAGACATTGTGGTTTTAGAAAATGGGTTGGACTCAGCAATTGCTTAACTATTTATGGAAGCAAGGAAGCAATGAGGAAAAACATCTGACCTGAAATTCCCAGAAATAAGAAAGAAGCCTGTCTTCCACGGTGACCGCAGCATCCAGTCAGCAGAAGCATCGACCACACAGAGATGCTCTATCTGTCCAGCTCAAAATGCCTCTCAGATTTGGAGATGTTCATCCCAAAATGAACTGACCCTTCGCCGTCTTCCTTCTGGCTATCAGGGTTATCTTCAGCTGTTTGCCGGTATAACTGCAAGCTGACACCCTAGAACTGTCCACATCTGGTTATGTGGAGTGCTGTGGGTCCTTTAAGTCCAGATCGCTCTCTATCACATATATGTGCTAGGTCTTCAGAAACTCTAGATCAGTTCTTCATGATTTCCTCATCTGTTCACAGTACATGACTCTCCTCCTGCTGCCAATAACCCATAGTGTGTTACTTCCAAAACACCTATCCTTTACAGGAAATCCCCTTGGTTGGGCGTCTATCAAAATGAATGGCATCCTCTCTGACTCTTTTTAGATCAGAGGGGATTTGTACCTCAGTGTAGAGGTTATGATTTCAGAATGCTTACTACTAGGCACTCTATTCTTGGTTTATAGACAAAATGATTCTGAAAGAAGTCTGCTCATTCACATGTACTTTTGATTCAGAAGAACGTGCACCAGCCTTGAAGGAATGCCATCACAAACATGCTATAAGCTGGAATTCTTTAACAATTCTTCTTCAAAAAGTCTGCCTTGTAGTATCTTTGAAAGGTCTTGTATCCTATCTACCTTAACATTTACTGGTATTAAGTTGCTGTCATGAGAACCTGGCCACAAAAATTTGGAAAACATTTTTCACTGTGGCTAAGAAACAGTTTACTGAGAGAAAATTGGGAAAACATACAGACTGGATATAGAAGACAGTACAAAAGGACAATTCTTGAAATCTCTGCTCTCAGTACTTACCAGGGACTCCAGTCTCTTCCTGACCTCTGCCTTTTCCTAACCTCCATGACCTCCACCTCTTCAGGACCCTTCTATTTCTGACCCCCTCTCTTTCTAACTCAACATTTGTCTCTTCCTGACCACCACCTCTCCATGATCCCCATCTAGCTACACATATCAACACAGAATTACCACAGGACTGAACACTGAATACCATTCAGCTGGTCCACATCTGGACACACTTAGGTAATAGAAAATAAAGATTCATACACCCACACAAGATATGTGAGACCAGATATCCATATCAAATTCTATCTTTAGCAACCTAAATCTACACGCCTAGGTCTAATACCCAAAACATAAACAATACTAATAATTAAAACAACACATCTCCAGAAGTCAGAATATTGCTGCAGTTAGTACAAAGGAATGAAACTTACTCGATGCACAAGACAATGATATCAAAAGAGTGACTATAAACATGTCCAATGAATTCAGGATGACATGCATAAATCCTGGAATGAAGGCCACAAAATTACAATGTTGAATGAAATAATGAAAACACTACAAGAAATGAAAATATAATAAATAAATAAAATTACACAAGAAGAAACAAACTGAAATAAAACTTGAAATGAGAAATTTCACAGAATCAGTGAAATAGAAAGAAAAATCTCTGTGAAAAGTTGCAGCAATAGACTGTGTAACATGGAAGAGAGTATATCAAGCCTGAAAACAAGGAAGTTGAATGGGGTCATTCAGTCAAAGACAAGGTTACATCTTAAAAATCCGAGGAACAGAATATGCATTACTTTGGGATAAAATGAACAGGAACAAATCTATGAATCATGGGTATTAGAGAAGAAGAAACTCAGGTAACAGTCACAGAAAGTATATTCAAAAAATCACACAAGAAAACTTCACAAATCCAGGAAAGGACATGTCTATTGAGGTCAAAGAGGGAATAAATTACACCAAATAGACAGGACCAGAACTGAAACTCTGCACATCACATCATAATCACAACACTAAATGTACAGCCCAAAGAAAGCATTCTGAAAGCTTCAGAAGAGAAAGAACAAATCACATAGGAAGGCAGGCCTAATAGAACAACCTGACTTTCCAATGGAGACTCTCAAAGCCACAGGGCATGGCCAGATGTGGTACAAATTTTTAAAGACCACAAATATCAAGCTAGGCTATTATACCCAACACAACTATCTCATACAATAAAAGAAGATGGGAAACTGGCCATGATAAAAACACATTTAAGGAGGTTATGTCTAAGTCAGGACTACACATGATATCAGAAAGAATTACTGCCTCTGAAGCAATCAAACACACCCGAAAAAGCATAAGGAATGATTCCAGAGCAGTTCAGCAAAAGAGGCCAAAGAAAACACCACCACCACAAAACCTCAGGCATTAGTAAATAACTCAGTATTAAGGATCTCCATCTCTCAATAGTGCCTGCTTCCAGGATTATACATGTACATGTGGTATTCAAGTCATATGTACTTTACTTATCAACATAGGATTATATAATATATACATATGTATGTGTATATATAGTGTATATTCATTTGTTCTATTTAATAATCTAACTGATTTTTGAAGTAAAATGGATATTAGAACATTCTGATGCAATTATAATTGTGTATTACAATCTTTATCCTTAAGGATTAATCCAATTATTGCTACTCCCATTTCTAAAGTGTCTCAGAGTATTTACTGAACACGAGCAAGACACCTGTAAACCTACTGTGTATTTCACCACTTCTTTGTGTATGCAAATGTTTACGACATCTTTGAAATGATTTAATTCATCCACATGTACACTCACTGATTCTAATTTGTAGGGTTCCTTTTTTTATTTCTTATTTGCCAGTTAAGACAGGAATTAATATATCTCAATCCCTGTAATAAAAACCAAGACGAACTATTTTCATTTGAATGGCTATTACAGTGTTGTGGGAGTAATCAATGGACCTCTGATTGGATTTGAGGAAATTCTTCTGGAGTTAACCATGCTGAGTCTTATAAGCGCAGTTAACATCCCATACCTGGAGAGGTCATAGGCACAATGCAGGAACCTTACTACAGTTGTTTAAACTGCAGCACATTCATATCTTCTAGTATCGAATTTCATATCTACAGTTGATGCTACTCTTGGTTTTAACCAGAGAAACTTCTTGTTGCAGTGAATGGTAGTGAAAGCAGGAACTCAGGTTCCTCAGACACTGATAATATGTGAGCATGGAGGACTGCACATGAGACAGGAACGTTAGAAGAGAGGGCAGGGGGTATGTAAGAGCAGGAAGACCAGAGCGGAGGCCTGTTATCTAAAAACACCTCAACCATTGTAATCATGACCTCCTCCTGTACTTGCACTGAGCTAACAATGGCCCTGCCATTGATCAGAACTTACAGGCCTGCCCCTTACTGCTGCATAATTTGCTCTTGTTGGATCCTCCCTTTGGAGAGGGGCCATCATTGTCTTCGGCTGCACACTCATGCTCAGTCAGCCCACCACGTTCCAATGCATTGCCCCGAAGGATGTCAGGTTCTTTTCATGCAGCAGAATATTTGATGTATTTAAGCAACACATTGCTTATTGCAGTTAATTACTTTTCATCACTGCCTGGAATTCTACCACCAAATAACATGTTTCTGTATCCATGTAAGCAGCTATTGGTGGCCATTAGAATATATACCAAAGTAGATCAAGCAATATATTCTATATCTTTGACAGTGCATAAGTGAAAATAATGATCACTCTAAATATTTAAAAGTTGTAGATAGTGTTAAAACATGAAGTATAAACTAGTAAAATATTTGCTTATCTCTAATTACAAACTTTGGGCCTAAACACTATTATTTCATGATACCCAAACATTGAACAAATATGTCATTTCCTTTTCTTAAAATTCTTCCCTGAAATCCTATATAAATTATATTTCAGTATTAATTTGTGATTCAGTTTTTAAATCTCTTCTATTTTTACAGTGGATTGTCTTATTCTTAGTGAGTACAGACTGACTATAAATGTTTTCTTAACCAATTCCTAATGACTTCTACTCTAAGGCATGGAAGACTAGGCTCCTGCTAGTCTCATTACATTTCATCAATAGACCCATCTAGAACCTCTTATTATCAACTTGACACAAAACTAGACATACGTGTGAAGAGTGGATGAACGTGGCCTATGAGCATGTGGGGGCAATTTCTTGATTGTTAATTGATGTGGGAGGGTTCAGCCTGCTGTGAGTGGTACCATCGCTAGGCAGGTTGGTTTGAACTGTATAAGAAGAGTAGCTGAGCAAGTCTGGGGAGCAAGCCAGTAAACCGCATTCCTCCATGGTCTTTGCTTCAATTCCTGACTCCAGGTTCTAGTTTGAGGCCCTGTCCTGGCTTCTCTGGACGACAGACTGTAACCTACAACCTAAAATAAACCCTTTCCTTCCCAAGCTGCTTTCAGACAATGTGTTTTTATCCTGGCAACAGGAAAACAAACCAGCATACCCAGGGTTCCACTTATATACACCTTATTTACTATATGCTGTTAATTAATGTTACACTCATGGCCAGCAGTACTTTAAGTCAGGCCTGAATGAAGACTCAAGACACGTGTCGTCTGTCTTACTGAAGGAACATGAGAGAGTAAACATGGAGAAGCCATTTCTGGTATGATATTTACCTATTTTCATGGTGGGATGCTGTGGTTGTTCAACAGCTAAAGGCACTTGCTGCCAAGCCTGAATTTGTTCCCAGTATCTACATTGTGGAATGAGCTGTTCTCTGACCTCACCTGTGGCACGGGATCAACTCCATACATGCAAACAAATACAATTGTCAAATAAATGCAAAAATATCCATCTAAATAGACTGGGTTAAGATCACTACTGAACATCACAGAAATGCAACAAAATAGGGACTGGAAGACTGTGCAGAGGGGCCAGGCCACACGGTGAGCACCACCAGGCCACACGGGGGGCACCGCCAGGCCACACGGGGAGCACCACCAGGCCACACGGGGAGCACCGCCAGGCCACACGGGGAGCACCACCAGGCCACACGGGGAGCACCACCAGGCCACACGGGGGGCACCGCCAGGCCACACACGGGGAGCACCACCAGGCCACACAGGGGACACCGCCAGGCCACACGGGGGGCACCACCAGGCCACACGGGGAGCACCACCAGGCCACACGGGGGCACCGCCAGGCCACACGGGGGACACCGCCAGGCCACACCGCCAGGCCACACGGGGGGAACCGCCAGGCCACACCGCCAGACCACACGGGGGACACCGCCAGGCCACACGGGGGGCACCGCCAGGCCACACCGCCAGACCACACGGGGGACACCGCCAGGCCACACGGGGGGCACCGCCAGGCCACACCACCAGGCCACACGAGGGGCACCGCCAGGCCACACCGCCAGGCCACACGGGGGACACCGCCAGGCCACACGGGGGCACCGCCAGGCCACACCGCCAGGCCACACGGGGACACCGCCAGGCCACACACGGGGAGCACCGCCAGGCCACACGGGGAGCACCGCCAGGCCACACGGGGAGCACCACCAGGCCACACGGGGAGCACCACCAGGCCACACGGGGGGCACCGCCAGGCCACACGGGGGGCACCGCCAGGCCACACGGGGAGCACCGCCAGGCCACACGGGGGGCACCGCCAGGCCACACGGGGGGCACCGCCAGGCCACACGGGGAGCACCGCCAGGCCACACGGGAAGCACCGCCAGGCCACACGGGGGACACCGCCAGGCCACACGGGGGGTACCGCCAGGCCACACGGGGGGCACCGCCAGGCCACACACGGGGAGCACCACCAGGCCACACGGGGGACACCGCCAGGCCACACGGGGGGCACCGCCAGGCCACACGGGGAGCACCGCCAGGCCACACGGGGAGCACCACCAGGCCACACGGGGGCACCGCCAGGCCACACGGGGGACACCGCCAGGCCACACCGCCAGGCCACACGGGGGACACCGCCAGGCCACACGGGGGACACTGCCAGGCCACACCGCCAGGCCACCCGGGGGACACCGCCAGGCCACACGGGGAGCACCGCCAGGCCACACGGGGGGCACCGCCAGGCCACACCACCAGGCCACACGGGGGGCACCGCCAGGCCACACCGCCAGGCCACACGGGGGACACCGCCAGGCCACACGGGGGCACCGCCAGGCCACACACGGGGAGCACCGCCAGGCCACACGGGGGACACCGCCAGGCCACACACGGGGGACACCGCCAGGCCACACACGGGGAGCACCGCCAGGCCACACGGGGGACACCGCCAGGCCACACACGGGGGGCACCGCCAGGCCACACGCAGGGGGAGACACCACATCGGAAGGAGCAGTAACACCCTGCTCTCCCATACTGGGAGTTTCCTGTTGGCAACACCGATCACCCACTGGACTATTTCTGCTCCTGTCTCCAGAGAACCTAGAAAATGGCTATAAATGCTGGTTTGAGAAGGTCAGGTTCAGCATGGAGGTACAATTGAAAATACAGAGGCAGCAATAAGGGACATCAGTGGTGGAGAGGTGGATCCATCGCACCAGCTAGATTTTATTGAGAAATTCCTTCAGACTTGAGTGATGGCAAAGTGACTTTAGCATCTGTCAAATCTCCTCTTAGACTCATTTTCATAGATAAATATATGTAAATACTACAGCCATTTCTGGTATTAAGCAGCAAGGTCCAAGATGTATGTCCTCTTGACAGCTTATTCAGACCTCAGATGTATAGAGTCCTAAAATTCATTCAAATATTATTATTTACTTAAAAAGATATTGACATCAAATCAACATGTCACATTGATAGGATTTTAATGCTGCAAGAATGCATAGAAGAGCCACTAATCACCGTGAGTGATCTACAGTTTATCTGGGTTTCACCCTTGGTCAGAACCAATTGTGACTGATCTGAGATGGGGAGTTTTCAACTGGTCATTTCTATGTCAAATCATTAAAATCTTTCTTTATCATCACAGAAGGTGAGTAAAACTTTCATTTTTCTGAAAGATTATGTATTTCCATTATATGGCATGTCTCATAGCATTATGAAAAGAGTTTGAGATTTTTCTCTTGGGTTAATTAAATTAGTAAGTGCAATCCTTTTACTAATTCTCGTACTCTAAAACAATGTGGCTTCAGTGGTGGACAGATGTAAGAACTCTTCAAATTTCTTGCAGTGTTCTGATACATTTTAATCTGTATCCTATTTACTCGAAATTTTAGGACATTGTGTTTCTACAGTTTCCATGTAAAGATCCATTATGCCAGGAAGAAGTGTTTCGGATTAGCAAGCACTTTGTAGGTGAAATAGGATGGTTTTCTAAGCCCACATCTCTGACATCATCCTTGGAGATCTCCAGGGTCATTTTGGATATGTTATGGTAATCTGCTTGCCCGACACATTTCTCCCAGTTCTTGTTAATCATGAATTTTACTTAGTACCAAGAGAAGTCTTGCCTGGTCCAGGTACTCAGCTGAGCAAAGTGCTTATCACTCACACTGTATGGGAAGATCTCACAACCTCAATCAGCAAGGCAGAACTGTCCACTGTTGCACTATTCAGGGCTTATCCAGAAAAAGTGTCAATCAGAGAAATAATTTTGATAATCCTTCCAATCATTTGAAAGTTTTATTAAAATAATTAAAGATCATATCATTGGAGAAATAGGGGTGACAGATACGGGAAGGGTAAGACTCCTGCTTACCTACCCTCTCAATTCCTGAAAAGCGACAGGTAAAACCTGTCAGTGCTACATGTAGAATGGCACCAGGTAGATGCACATCATGAACACACATGCGCACACACATTTTTGTCTCTGAATTTGAGGTGAAGTATCAATATTAACATGCCTGGTCGATAAGATCCACTAACTAACGCAAAACAGCAGCACGTGGCCTTTAGCAAGCCTTTCTGAACTCTGTGTCCTCTTTACAGGAGCTGCACTTGGGGGTGGAAGCGAGTCAAAGGCATACTCATGGTGAGAAAGTCCTGCAGATCCAGGACTTTCTAGAATAGAAAGGAGGGGAGTTCCCTCAGTAGCATACAAACAGCAGAGTAAAAAGCCACTGTTTATGAAACCATTGCACAAGTGACCCTTTCCCTTTCTTCTTTCTACAAACACAACTATTACTCTCAAGATATAAATGATAAAGTAATATTACAAATAAAGCTGAAATTATAGACAATTTTTGATAGTTTGTAATTGTGGGCACTGACGAAATTTAGACCCAGATAGAAACAAGAGAGGAAGATTAAATGAGCAGTGTACAAGAGAGGAGGATTTTAAGATGAATTTTCTAGAAGTATGGCCATGATACAATTAATTAACTATATTTAAAAGTTGTTAGTTGTAATTTTATAAAGTACAAATCCAATGAATTTTGACAACATTTGAAATAAACGTCCAGCATCTTGGGGGCTCATTTTCAGCTTTGCACTTTACCTTCTCTTACCTTAAAGTCCAGAGGCAACATGTGCTCTACTTTGGGTCACATGGGTCATTCATGTTCTCCTTAAATGGAACCTTTTCATTTCATTCATTTAAATGGAACCTTACAGTTTATCGTTACTGTAGACAGCTTCATTCACAAAACACAGTAAGTCTGGAACACATCAACCATATTACATTGATAAATTCTTCCTGTCTCTATGATGGGAAGGGTTCTAAAGCATAGTTGTGCAACCACACATACTTACACTGGAGAAAATTTGCCTCAACTTTATAATTAAAGATGTTATGAACATTTATGCCTCCATTGTTACTATTTTTTAAATTTATTTATTTTTATTATATGTGTATGAATGTTTTGCATGCATGTATGTAAATGTATATCTACCTGCAATGCACATGGAGGAGCACTTCGCATCCTTGTAATTGGAGTTAAGGACAGTTATTAGCTGCCACATATGGGAACCAAATATGGGACCTCTTCAAGAACAGACAGTGCTCTTAACCACCCAGCCATTTCTCAGGCTTTATGCCTTAAACTTTTATGGTCATACACATGTAGGAAAAGAAGAGTGATATTATTTATTTCCTTTGTGTTTATGCATATGATTGATTTTGCAAGACAACATTAAAATCAGTTTTTAAATAGTATAGCATATAGTACACTAAGAGAATGTGAGCCACAACCTAGGGTTGGTGACATTTTGTGAGGGCTGTGGTATTAAAGATTGGGTTTCACAAGGTGAAGAGAATGGAGGGCTGTCATTGAGGACTAGACATTCACAGTGCTGTACTTTATGAAAACGGAGAAAAAATAGAGTGAGGGAAGGAGAGAGTAAGAGAGAGAGTGATAGAGAGAGAGCACAGAGATGTTTCCTTTCACTGCATCATGATGGGTTTGTGTTAAATGGAGGCCCACCCACTATCAGACAAAACTTTTCAAACTTGACTCCTGACACCAGAGTCAAGACAAAATTCCTCCCTGGAGAGGTCAGATAATTTCGCACATCATAGTCCACACTCTCCATTTCCTCTATCCCACACTCCCAGGCTAGATCAACCTGTCCAGCCTGCACATCTGCTGAGGGCCCAGTGAGTTCCCTGGACCCTGGCCTTCACTCTACAACCCAGCCATCCAACATTCATTGATAGACACCTGAGACCCAGTCTGTACATTATTTTTGCAACCTCCCAGCCTCCACATGACTACAGAATTTCCTGGAGTCTAACCTAGGACAGCAGAAATTGACTTCAAGGCCAAAAACAAAACACCATTCAGGTGATACACAACTGGACACATTGGAGTAACATCAAACAAAAATCTAAACACCTGGGCTGGAGAGATGGCTCAGAAGTTAAGGGCACTGACTGCTTTTGCAGAGGACTGGGCTAAATGCTCAGCACCCAATGGACAGCTAGCATCTGTCCATAACTCCATTTGCAGGGGATCCGATGAAGCCCTATTCTGACCTCCATGGACATTGCATGACACAGGTGCATTTACATGCATCCAGGCAAAACATTCATACATATAAAATAAAATAAAAATTTAAAAATATAAAACATTTTTTAAAAATCCCAACACCCATTCAACAAAGGTGATATTAATGCCATGAAAGAGAGCCAGTGAGGTAACTCCAGATTCCTGGGCGTACACACGCACACATGCACACACATGCACACACACCTACACACACACACACATACACACATGCAAACCACAAAGAATTAAGACATTGTTTCCCTCCAGAAAGTAATATCCCCATGGTAAAGTTTTCTGAGAAAAGCAGCTTAGGTGGTATATAAGAAAGTGATTTGAAATCGCCATTATAAATATGCTCAGGGAACTCAAAAAAGAAATAAATAAAAGACTGAATGAAGATGACAAATAGAAGCAAACAGTTAAATAAAAAGAATAAACCCATCTAAGTTATAGAATATGCATTTAACAAAGAGAGAGAAACTCTGAAACAAAGCCAACTGAAACAAAATTCAAAATGAGCAACTCAGTAAGTCAAACAAAATCATGGAGGAAAGCCTCGCCAACACTTGGATCAAGCAGAAGACAAGGCAGAGGAAATGTAACATTTAGTTAAAGAAATCTTATATCTAAAATAACACAGGAACAGAATGCGCAGGATATGTGAAACACTGAAAGACAAATTGATGAGCGGATGGGAACAGAGGGGTAAAGAAATCAGGCCAGCATCACAGAAAATGCTTTCAACCAAACGACAGAAGAAAATTTTCAAAATCTAAGTGTCAACTATCAAGGTGAAAGAACCTGAGAAAACACTCAACAGGATCATAAAAGCAACTTCCACATCAGATAAGAATCAGAACAATGGAAAAATTCTTAATGATGAGAGAGAAAGGTCAAGTTACGTATAAGGGCGCGCCCATCAGAATAGCAGCTGATTTTCCGAGGAGACTATGAGAGACTCAAGATCTTGAAACAATGTCATACAAGTCACAACAGAAAGAAGACACAGCCCAGGCCACTCTACAGAGCAAAACTTTTAACTGAGAGAGAAAGGAAAGATTTCCTTGTAAAAACAGATTTGTGGAATTCATGTCCTTAAGCCAGCACTTCAGAGCGTTCGAGAAGGAAACCTCACTCTAAGGAGACTGAATGCACCATCAGGGATAAACAGACAGTTAGACAACTCTAAAGCAGTTAACCACAAGAGGTATAAGAAGATATCACAACAGAAACCGGGAATTAGTGAACACTGACCAGAAACAACTCATTATTAGTGGCTGCAATTCTTACATGAAAAGCACAGATTAACAAATGGAATTAGAAAAGAGAATCCATCTTTATGCTGCTGCCAGGAAATCTACATCACTATCAAGTATAGCCACCAACTTAAGATAACAGGATGGGAAAACTTAGTTGAAGCAAATGCAACCAAAAATATGCAGGCGTAGGGAATCTAAAACCTGAGAACCCCACCTTCAAACCAGATCTAGTCAGAAAGGACAAAGAGGCTTCAAACCAGATCTAGTCAGAAAGGATAAAGACACTTCATATCCGTTAACAGAAATCTACCAAGAGGATACTAAGTTTACATATTTAGTCACCAAAACAAGGGCACTATCTTCATAAAGAAAGGACTAACAGTTTGAAAAATCACACACTGACTCCACAGTGAGAACACCTCACTTCAATGCTCTACCAACCAACATGTCTATGAGAAGAACCTGAATAGATAAACTCTGGAACTAAAATACTCAGTGGATTTAACAGACATCTACAAGTTTCCACGTTAAACACTGAAGAACATACATTCTTCACAGCCCACAAAACTTTCTCCAAATTGGACCATGCCCAGAACACAAAGCAAGTCATAACAAATATACGAGATTTTAAATACCGAAAACATAAGGATATGTATCAATAGAAACAGAAACTGCAGAAAGGAGGCAAACTCGAGGAAATTATTTAGCACAGTGTTGAACCAAATACTTTCAAGGGAGAAATGGAAGAATAAAGTTTAAAACATCTAAAACTGAATGAATATGAAGACACAGCATCCAGAAACTTCCGGGGAATGAGGAAGAGACCCTAAAAGCAGGGTTTCTAGCACTGAGAGACCCACGCAAATTAGAAATTTCTCACATTAACTTTCAATGATGCATCTGAAGGTCTTGGAAAACCAAGAACAGGCAAAATACCAGGAGAGTTGATGGAGTGGGAATCGCTTATCAACTTCAGAGCTGAAATAATGACATTGAGAAGAGAAAATTTAAAAGAATCAATAGAACAAAGCTTGCTGTTTGAAACACAGACCTAACCAGGTGAGAGAAAATCTAAATAGCATCAGAGACAAAAAGGAAAACATCACAACTGATAATGAAGAAATTCAGAGAATTGTGAGAGCATTATTTAAAATCCTGTATTCCAGATTTTTAAAACTGGAAAATTAAAAAGAAATGGATGAATTTCTAGAGGTGTCATACCTACCAATATCAAATCAAGATAAAGTAAATCACTTAAATAGATCCATAACAACCAATAGATAGAAACAGTAATTTAAAATCTCCCAATTAAAAGAAGCCCGGGACCGATAGGCCCAGCACATAGCTCTACCTGACCTTCAAATAACAAGAACTGATATTCCTCAAATTATTCCATAAAAGAGAGAATGAAGGAGCAACTCCAAATTCTTTTAATGAAGCCAGTGTTACTCTGATACCAAAACCAGACAAATACCCAACAAAAAATAAAATTATAGGCCAATCTTTCTAATGAAAGCAGGTGCAAAATTCTCACTAAAACATTTGGAAAGAAAAAATAAGACTCCATTAAAATGATTCTTCACTATCACCAAGTTGGCTTCATCCCAGAGATGCCTAGATTGGCCAACATCTCTAAATTAAAAAAAAAAAAACTGTTCATATAATGATATAAACAGACACAAGGACATAAACAATATGCTCACCACATTAGATACACACAATGTCTTTGACAAAATTCAACAACCATTCATGACAAATGTCCTGGAGAATTTGTGGATACAGGTTCGTATCTGAAAATTAAACGTCAAATTAAAATATAAAACAAGCTAACAGTGGACAACATGAGCAGATTTCCTCCAAAATCAGGAACAAGACTAGAGTATGCTGTCCCTCCACTGCTGTTCAATGTAGTGCTGAAATCTTAGCTAGAGCAGTAAGACAAGCAAAGGAGATAAAGGGTACACAAATGATAAAGAAAGGACCAAAGTATTCTTATTTTCAGGTAAGATTGACAAGATTGACAAAATTGAAATATCCGCCCATGCTCATAGGTTCAACATTGAGACAATGGCCAGTCTACCAAGAGAAATCTGCATATTCAGTGTAATCCACAGTAAATTTCCTACACAGTTTTACATAGAAATTGAAAAGATAATCTCAAATTTCACATGGAAGCAAAAAACAGGATAGTCAAAAAATCTCGACCAATAAAAGAAGAGCTGTGGTCATCACCGGCCCTGGTTTCTATTTTATCACAAAGATATCCTAATAAAAATCACACGGTGCTGGCCTCAAAACAGCACATTGAACAATGAAACAGAACTGACGACCCACACATATTTGCTCTTTCATTCTCCAGCCACCTATTTCCTTTTACAAGGACAAAAAATTTACACTGGGAATTGGACGGAATCTTCAGGAAATGTCGTGGCTCTAACCAGTTTGCTCCATGTAGAAGAATGGAACTGAATCTGATCTCTCCCCTGCACAAACATCAGCTCCAAATACATGCAGATCCTCTACATGAGATCTGATACCTTGAATCTGGTAGAGGAGAGAGTAAGGAATATATTCTGTGCCTTGGAATGTAAGGCACAGAAACGGACTTTGCAAACCAGTCTCGGATAGCACAGCCTTTAAGACCAACAACTGACAAATGGGACCTCCTGAAACTAAGAAGATTCTGTACACTAAAAGTGTATAATAATAATACAATAATAATAATAATAATAAAAGTGAAACTATTATTTCAGCAATTAATAATTAATTAATAATTAATCTGTGGCTGCCACCAGGAAAGAACTAAGCAACCCAGAAGGAGCTAAAACTTCCCCCAAAGGTTTCTCAACCCTAGAGCTGCTGGAAATAGGGAGGACATTCAAACAAGCTGCAAAAGAGCCTGTCATCACCTGGCTCCTGAGAATATGGGACAGAGGGTCAAATGAAATTGTTTGCAATGCTGCAGAAGCAAGACAGCTGAGCCACAAAACCACTCATCCCTCATTGAGATTTAAGCTGCATAACCTGGCACAATACAAAGGAAAGCAGTCGCTGATGAACTGTTTTGTGCATGCCACAGGAGATACTTGGTCATCACCAGTGGAGATCTCCACGAATTCCAGGAGCTGGAGTACGACACAAGAAGGACAGGTGCTCTTAAGAGAACTGGGCATGAGGAAAGCAATGTACAGTAGACCTTTCACTGGACCTGATATGACTGTGTTCACTAGAAATCTTATGACAGATTTCATTGAACAAGGACCTCGACATTGGTATGGAGATTTATTGTCCTCACTAGAACCCCTAGTGGGGCAGGAGCTTTACAAGGCCGGAGAGGCTTTGACAAGGTTAAACAGTGTGGACCAGCATGTGAGGTATGTCTGTAGAAAAATAGAGACACCTAAAAAATATGTAAGGGAGACAAAACAGAAAGGGAGGTCTGCTTGGGTTACTCACAAACAAATGTGGAAAGACTTGTGTTTAGCCCAAGTTCCTAAAGAAAAGATTAATAAAAAGACAAATTCTGTGCTAAAGCAGCTCTGGGAGGCTTTGAGCCCTGAGAAACGGTTAACAAAAGGTACACAGAGGATGAAGCTTATCCCAGGGGTGGATACTAACCTCCCTAGAGTAAAAGGAGTACATTTCTCCCCTGTGACTGGCTATTCGAGGGGTGGAGACAATTTGCCTGGCCAGGGCCTCTCCCAACAGCCAGGTGTGGGCAATGGAGAGACCACAGGTGTGGCTAGGGTCAGGAATCAGATCCAGGGTCTCCCTGGCCCTAGGAATCAACAGATATGCAGGGACAAGGAAAACCTTATTCTTCCTTGGCCCTATGTAGAACCAGGCAGTTTGGGCCAACATCAATGAGGTTGGCAAGGATTCAGGAATGCATGGAGGCTCCATGTGATAACTCTGGGATACTAAATGGGTTCCTGACAATAACTAAAGACAGAAAAGGACTGGCTAATTTTCCATGCTATGTTAGACCTTGCATGTGTATGTAATGTTAACTTCTGAATGTTTTACAGATATGAAACCAGGTTGAGAGGTGTCAAGTACACTTGAAAGAACAAGAATGGAATGTAACTCATACAGGGCACCAGGGTGAAGTATAGCTGTGGAATTCTGTGAGTTCTATGGGCCTAGGCCTACAGATGTCAAAGAGTAAAGGTATACTTTATGTGATTGCTGACTAGCAATTCCAGTACCAGGCATGGGTTGACCTTCCCTATGAGCTGTTGGCCAATGGGGTCTTAAAAGTCCTCTCTACCAAACAAAAGGCAGTTGCCACATTATAATGCTGGTTGTGCACTGGAAATGGATGGTAAGGCCCTATTACTGAAAATGTGACATGGCTTGAGCGTGGAGAAAGTGATCTATCTGGGACTGAGCTAAAGACTCCCTACAAATGGATGGCTGGCCTTCATAGTGCTAGAGGGTGCTATGCAGACCACCATGGGAGAATGGTCCTGAAAAGCTCTGCTTAATGACAGATCTTGTGTGCTTCACTGTCAGATGCCCTGCAAGTGTAATGGAGGCTCGTCTGAGAAGTCCAATCCCATCCTATTCATAATTGGATTTAAGGCCCGCTCTTCAGGGATGGAACACATGTCTGATATGGAAAGAAAAAAAAAGGGTTGACTCCCAGTGGTATTAAAAGAAATTATAGGGCCCAGTAGAGAAACTACTGTGATTGTTTGTGAGGTGAATATAATACATCCACTGTCTAGACAGTTGTGTTTGTAATAGTCTATGTGAATATTACTGCTTTCCTTTATGGCTGTTGCTATATTGTTCTATATTGTTATGTTTTGTTTGTTTTCCAGAGAGAAAGGGGTGCATTGTATAGTGAATAGGGAATTCTCTCTGAAGTTTTTTTTTAAGTCCTGCCCTTTGACCAATAAGAGAGGAGGGAGGCGGGAAGTAGGAGAGATGGCATGGCAGCGAGTCCCGGGGATGGACAGAGATTGTATCCACGCGGGAAGAAAAATGCCCCAGCCCCGGGCCCATGCAGAAGGCCAGAACCCTGGACGCAGCGTTCTAAGTCCCAGCAGTCCCAAGGATCATGTGAATGGAAGTGAAATGCTGGCTGGGAATGGTCCAAGAGCACTGCGCACCATGAAAAAAGGGCTCTGGGCTGCGAACTAAGAGCCAGACCTGGCTGGCGAGCCGCTGATAACCAGTAGCTTTGTAAATGCCCTAAACATTCTAAAAAATCTCTAAAAAGAGCATTCTGTACACGTTCAGTCAGTTCAGACCTGGAGGGTGGGGTGAGCTGAAATCCGGGACCTGCCATGAGAACATTTATGAAACAGACCCACATCTGATCAAGGAGCAAATAATAAGAGACCATGGACTAGCCTTAAATGGCATTCCTGTATTATGAGCCCACTCCCCTGGGTTCGGGGTCACTGTGGACAAAGGGGTGGCCATGTGAGAGTCAGAGGCTGCACATCGACTCACAATACCTACGGCAGTATGTAAAAAGCGCTAGAAGACATGCCACACAGAACCCCGGTAGAGAGTCAGAGGAGAGGGCAGGCAGGGAGTCACACATCTGGCCAGTAGCTGTTGACAACTGATAGCAGCTGGGAGAGGAAGAGTCAGTTTCCTTTACAACACTGTCCTCTGGTACTTAAACCCCAGTCCAGGGCAGGACACACACCCAAGAGTGATTAGGCAACGCAAATTGTATTGGATGGGTAAAAATGACCAGATATTTGTGTGGGATAAGGCAGAAGAGGTGGATCTGTGGGGAGCTATCAGAAGAGAAACATGATCAAAACACCTTGTAGTAAATTCTCTAAAATTCAATAAAATAGTTTAAAAATCAGCCCCCTTTCTTCTTAGTGTCACCCCACCTTTAGCCATTTATTAAAAGAATGATAAATTCACAAAGATGCTCACAGTTAATAGATGGCGACCTTGCCATGCGTCATTTCCTGAGTGTTGTTAGCATTTTTTTTCTTTGCTACCATTTTTTAATTATTTTATTTATTGATTTTTATTTAGTGTGTATGAGTATATTGCCTGCATGTATGTAAGTACACCCATGTCATGTAATGCATGTGGAGGTCAGAAGAGAATGTTGGATCACCTGAAACTGGAGTTACAGATGGTTGTCGGCCACCATGTGAGTACTAGGATTTGAAACTGGGTCCTCTGCAAGAGCAGCCAGTGCCCTTAACTACTGGGCCATCTCTCCAGCCCCTCTTTGCTACCATTTATGAAGGTAGTTTTACAATATTTTCCTGGGAATATTGAAAATTCTAAGCTGCTCTATTTTTTACATTGTTTGTCTTCTTAATGTAGATGTCTGGATAACTATGGTCCTTTATTTGATAGTTAAATAATATGGGAAAACTATCTGTTTTAAAAAATATAATTTGTATGCTATTTTCAGTCTTTTGTATTTCCCTGTAAGACTTCAAAAATTAAAAAAATAATAATTCATACACAACTTCAGCTGGAAATTATAATTCAGGCCTGTAGATGACTTTGGAAAATCTCACCACAATGAACTGAGAATTAGTGAGCTGCTCTGTATTCTTAGGCTGTGTTTCAACATTTTCACTAAGCGAATGTAGATTTAGTGTAGACGTTTCCTGTGTGATAGTGACACAGAAATTTGGGCACATTATTTGCCCTGGTTTTCCTTAGATTGAATTGAATTTGTTTAAACTCATGACTCCTGTAATTATGGCCATTTTCTTGACAGTGTTGACTTTGATCTATTGTTCTTCCTGATTTTTTTTTTCCTCCATTTGTCTTTAAAAAATATAATGAGCTAGGACTGGTGGGCACTCCTTTAATCCGCACTGGGGCCGCGAGGGGAGAGAGTGCAATTCATCTCTGAGGATGCTTGAGGTAGGGACTTGGGGCAGCAACCTGGAGGCAGGAGCTGGAGCACAGGCCTTGAAGGAAGCGAGCCACTTGCCTGTGCTCGACAGAGGGAACAGTTTTTAGGCACCAAAACCTAAATCAGTTTCTTTCTCCAAACGAATATGGTGCAAACTGTGTATTGCTGCTCAGACATTCCTGAATGGCTGAGTGTGGGAGAGGAGTGGATCCAGAGAGAGGCTTCCCAGTAAAGCAGGACAAGGCCTCGGAGGAGAAGCACTGATCTGAACTCTTCGGATTAGTCCCCATGAGGTCATGTGTATTTAAGTCAATAAGTGAAGCCAGTGAGTGATTACTAACTCCAGATTCTATGCAATTTATGTATCAATGAGAAGAGACAAAATTTTATAGCATTTTAGTGAATTATTTAAAAATTTGCACTGTGTTTTGTACATTTCATACAACAGTTCTTAATCAAGTCTAGACCCCTCCCCCACACCCTGCCTCCTAATTCTGCCCCAGCCCTCCTTATTCACACCCATGCCCCTCCCCCTTATCCCTTCCCCTCCCCCGACACCTGCCTGTCCTCAGGCATTCCACCAGGTTTCAGTACCACATTCACCCAGCACAGCTGGTAACTGCCACATTTTTTGGTCCTTCCTTAATCACAGTTTGCCCTGAGCAAATAAGACATGTGTTCCTATCAAAGAGATCACTGACCCTGACTACTGAATGATGTCCAACAAAATAGCCACTTCATAGTAAAAACAAAAATGAACCATGATACTTATTTTCATGGTCACCACAACCCAAAACTTGACCATGAACACATAATGTATTGCATATTAAGTTCATTTTCTTTATCTATAAAATAGTGATTAAGGATCCTTTCCCAGGTAAAGACAAATGGAGTGCATTATTTCTTTAATATCATCTCACAGTGTAGTGACACCAAGAGTGTGCTTGGGCATCTGAAGACAGACAGGTGTCTGGTACACAGCTGGGAATGTTGCTCCAGCTCTGCAGTCCTAGAAAGGCAATCAAGTCCATGACTTCAAGAGCACTCGTAAAAAAAGGAACCTTAGAAGTTTGCCTTCCCATCCCCTTCCATTTCCTCTCTGCTGGTAGGGATTACAATGTGTCAGTAAGTAGAAATGATAGAATTCGCTTCAAAACATAAAAATTGACACGGCAAGTGATCCTGAAGGATGTTTGCCCCAGAGTTCTTTTGTTACAAAGGTGACATGAGCACAGACAAACACATAGTTAAGATCTGATGCAACTGGGTCTGAATCCTAAACACTCTTGATTCCTAAGCTTAATGTTTCTGCTATCAGACTGTAGAAAGTTCCAGAACTGCAGTTACCTGCTGGACTCTCAGCCTCTACAGTGTTAAAGGGTTGGAGGTGAAGTGTGAGTTGTAGTTAGGATTACGTTTGTAGTTACAGAACAGCCTCCAATTCATCCATCATGCTTCAGGAGGACATCAGCTTAGGAGACAGCAAAGGTTCCAATAATCCTGCACACCACTTAGGCATGCCTGACTATGGTGTAGCAATCTGTGGGTGGTAAAATACCATCATCAAATCAGAAATCATTCATGGAGAGGGGTCTTTCTTTTCTTTGAGATTGCTGAATAAATTTAATTGTCAATGATCACTCTACGGTCATGAAGTAGAAAATGCTAACTCTGACTTCTAAGCTTCAGACAGGTTCCATGGCAAATGCTCTTCAGGAGAAACGTGCAGACAGGAAAGCACACCCAGATCGACGATATCATTTCCCTCTTAAAGCTCTGTAAGTTTAGTCCAGGTAGGCGGAAGTGAATCCTCTGTCCAGTTGGTAAACCTCGCTCCAGTGCTCCAGTTGGGAATGCCTTAGTGTGTCCTAGTGGAATGCCACGGTGAAATAGGAAATGGAGGAATATCACCTCAAAGGATGAGTGAGATCGAGGACAGGAGAGTGTCTGTATACTACGGACTCCAATCAAATGAGCAGGGACAGAAGGTCTGGGTTTCCCCAATGACTACCTAATTTTTGAGCTTCAGACATCTAAGATTTCAGGGACTTTTTCCGTGTATTTAATGACCGTTGTAAGACTTTGGACAACTTTCTTTTAAATTTGCATTTTTCTTTCAGATTCTATATTTCACATTTTCTTACTTATGAGTGTGTTCATTCAATCATGATTTGTAAATTATGTATAAAATGTTCTTTGGTCAGGTCCAGCATTCCATCTCTGTTGTCACTGCCCCCGCTCCAGTCATTTCTTCAACCTTGGTTCAGTAACTTTCCTCATACAAGAAGTGGCCAACAATCAGGAGTGAGAGCGGGACTCTAGGTCACAGGTGAAACCCTCACTTTGCGATATGCGACGTTTTTGCTCCACCATAAAGTCAGACTCTGAGACATGGGTATTATCTTAATAAACAAAAGCAAATCTTGTAACAACAGAAAAAAATATATGCGAGATAGATTTATTATTAAATAGTCGTGATCAAATAGTATGATAAGATCTTTGCAAATATTATGTGATTATATTTAATAGGCAGAATCTATAAAGGATTCTTATAATTTAATGACATAAAGCATATTTAAACATGCAAAGGATTCGAATTTTTCCAAAGAAAATACATATGCAAATAAGGGAAGTGCATGCAAATATTTTAAACATTAACATTTATTTCAAAAATGCAAATTAAAATCATGATGTGCTCATCTTCTTGTCTACAAAATGCTCCCAAGTTTAAAAGACGCTTAAAAGCAAGCGCAACAGAAATGTTTTCACCAAAAAGGAGGAAGCAGAATGTGTTGCATCTATGAAATGGAATTCTACAGAGCAATGTAAGTGAAATAAGTGTGTGGACTTCACTTGGATAAGCACGACAGTACCAGAACTAAATCAGTGAAAACGAAAATCCTGCATTTTGTGGTTCAGGACTGTGAAAGGTTAACAGTGGCTTGTTGGTCATTGCTAGATGACTCCTAAAATGTATGGAAAATTCTGGCTCTCTGACTCTACTGAAATGCACTGCAGGTGACTCTAACACACCAGATTTTCTCTCACATGAGTCACACACGAATAAAACAGACAGGAAATAAACCAATTAGAACCTAATAAAATCCTTACCAAGCATGAATCATTTCAGACTTAATATTCACACCACGAAGGATTCTGTTTTGTTATAGTTTTGTCAGGTGTATGCTGCGGGAAGAATGCAGACTGCATGGTGACTGGTTAGACATGTCTTGCACTGCCGACCAAAGTTAGAAGACAGCACAGAATCCCATGGAACTGGAGATACTGATGGTTGTCAGCCACTATGTAGGTATGGGGAATGAAACCCAGGTCCTCAGTGCTCTTAACTACTGAGCTATCTCCCTAGGCCCAACTGACAGAATTATTATATTTCATTCAAACTTTACATCAAATCAAAAAGGAGGGACACTTTGTTCTCCCTTTGTGTAGATGAAAAACTTTCATTTATAAATCCAAGTACTTTTGCTCGTGAATCTTTATTCCTAATTACAACACAGTCATTTTTCTAGTAATTCAGTAGTTCAGAACTTTCAGTACTATAGAGGAAAATTCTGCCTCCCTGGCGTCGGGTCAATGGGGTCTGCATAGAGAAGGATATTCAGGAAGGATGTGGCTCACAGATCTCCTCTGCGTTCCTATAAAGATGCTCTGGTGTGTGAGAAAACAGTGACGCTTGTCAGCCACATATGCTAAGGAAAGCTGGAGATGGATTAGAGAAATAAGACACCCACCATAGGGCCGGCCCTGGTAAGTCAGGAGCCGATAAAAATGCCGTCCATAATAGTGAGTCACGTATGTCTGTGGCAGAAGGTCATCTTCTTGCCATTCATTCATTTATTTACTTTTCATTCATCCTAAGCTGACATGAAATTGGTCTTATCTAAGATTACCAAACAGGAACAGAGTGAGTTGTAGAAGAGGATGCTAGTGATCCATGGGACTGGTGTCAGACGTAAATGGAAGGGTCTGGGGATGATCTCTGCCTGAATGACAATCCCTTAAGTGGGGTGAGTCCTCGAGCTGTCTGGTGGCACAAAGCAGCCAGTAGCCTTTTCCTCTCAATATCCACTTATCGCATATCATCCCTGCATTGAACAGCCATTAATGAGCCATGGATATCCAAACGATAGGGTTTAATTAGTAATCATATTTTTCATCTTCTCTGATTTCCCAGCCCAGTTTTGATACTAAAAATATATTTTTACCAACAAACTTTTCTGATAAGCAGTTTTTGAAAGTAGAATTAGATACTGACATAATTAAGAAAACAAGGTAACTTATCTCTGGGCTGCTTCTCCTTCTATAGTCATAGAGATGGCCTTGGCAGTGACACTGGGCTACTTCAGCTTTCCAAAACTGAATAATAAAATATTCTAAAAAGTCTTATTGAAAATGGGCATTGGAACAGAACAGAAAGGGCCAAAAGAATAAATGCACATAGCTAGTGAGAACTTTCAAAATTGGCCAACAGCTGTATCCATCAGGGGAATGAGCATTAAAACTATGTGAAGATTCAGTCCCACCCCTGTCAGAATGCCAGCAAATGCTGGTGCGGGTACAACTAAAGGGTGCACTTACACACTCTTTCTAGGGATGTAAACTATTGCTGCCACTTTACAAATCAATCTGGAAGTTCCCCAGAAACCCAGAAATGTATATACCTTATGACTCAGCTTTACCAGACCTGAACTTGTACCCAGTGGACATTACATGCCATTACAGACATATCTGCACATCCATGTTCACAGCCAATCTATTCACAAGTGCTTGCAAATGGAATTAACCTAGCTGTCCATCAACTGATTAGGGTCTAATAAAAACGTGGTACTGAATGCAGTTGAATATTATTTAGTTGTAAAGAAAACTGAAATTATGAAATTTGAAGTGAATGGATGGAACTGAAAAATTATACCCAGTGAGGTACCCCAGATTCAGAAAGACATGCACCATATGATTTCTGAGGCCTAAGAGGTCTTGCTTCAGTCCTGTGTGTGTTAACATGAAGTACATATGGAAGAAAGGTAGCAATCAACACTGGGGTTCAGCTAAGGAGGGGGCATTGCAGAATGGGCGGAGGCGTTAGTAGAGGGAGGAATCCTGTGGGCAGAAGGGTCCAAGCGCACGGTGAATCGAGGGAAATGAGAGACAGGGAAAGTCACAGAAGGAGGAACGCATGAAGGAGCTTCTTGGAAACCCGTGGCCTCACAGTCCACGTAGAACATGTGTGAAGAGTGGACAGTAGAACATGTGTGAAATGAAAGAGCAGGGCTGAACACAGGGACAAAAGGTTTGAGAGAGGACGAAGACTGAAGAAAAGACGGGCAGAACTGTGCTACTCACAGCCAGTGCGGTACGAAGTAATTGTAATTCAGTGGGAAAGGAACTTTAAAAAGAATTTGGAGCGAAGCCCACATTAGTGATTAATGCTGCTCCCTAAGACAAAGGCAACCAAAGGAAAATCTCAGCCCAGGCACCGGCAACCTCCTTACAAGTGATTGGTCGAAGCTCCAGAGTCCCCCAAAGCCAGAGCCAGATGGTAAGACTCTTCTGCTGAAAAGACCATGCACTTTGGCTGCAGGACATAAAGCAATAAATCTTGATGCAAAGGAAGCTCTCTCCTTGATGACAAGTTTTCACAGTGCTGAAAGGTGCAATGTAAGTGACTGGTGGAGACGTGGTATCAATGACCTACATTGGACTATCGTACAGACCTGGTAGATGTCATGTTTCAGTAATGGCAGCACTATTTATGTGGGTAGCCAATTGTTTTCTTGAACGGATTTATGGTCTGATGTCCAGGAAATAATTCATATCTGCTACTGTAAACATAAAATCTAGGCTAGAGAACTCATAGGCCCTCAGGAGAACTATTGGAGGGTCTTTCTGAATGGTCGTGTTGTCAAATTCCCTTCTAAATATTTGTGTTTAGATCCATAGATTGGTGCTGCTCCTGATTTTGCTCAGAGAGTCTTCCATTGCAGTTGATAGTAGTTAATGCAGAGACATATTACAGGTCCTACGTACTGAGAATAAATCACTGTGAGTTTTGGGCCATAAATGAGAGATGAAATCTATCTATCATCTATGTATCTATGTATCTATCTATGTATCTATCTATCTATCTATCTATCATCTATCTATCTATCCATCTATCCATCTATCATCTGTCTAGCTACTCAATCACTTCTAGGTAACTTTGCAGAAGGAGAGATGGAAAGACTGTATGAGGATGGTGAGGAGGGCCATGACGTGCTGTCCTCTGGACATGATGCCTGTTGCACACATAATTCACACTTCATAGCCACTGTGGTTACCCACACAAGACCCGCACCAGGGTCACCCAACTGAAAATCCCAATAGGACTACGGAGACTAGGTCTCACCTCTAGCTGAGGAGCTACCGAACCCTGATGGCCCTCTCGGGACAGAGGGTCACTTTTCTCTAGAACCGTGGTCACTGGCAAATTCCCCATGCCACAGGGTGTGATCCCAGGCCTGTGCATCTAATAGCAGCATTAACTGGACTCAATGGGCTAACAAGATAAATGAATAGCAAATGTCATAAAAGGAGGACATGAACTCGGAAGTGTGATGGGAGCTCCCAGAGGAAGGTGGGGGAGGAGTGAGGTACGCACACGATCAAGAAATTTTCCATACATATGTAACACTTTCAAAGAATTAAAACATTCTGAGTTTTACCATTGCCACCATGCACCCTGCACCCAACAGTACAATGCTCCCAGTCCCCTGTGAGATGCTCCATGCTTCTCTGGAGGAGCCATGCCTGACACCAGCTGATCAGTTGTTTTGATGAGGAGACAGATCTGGGGAGCAGCTTCTCATCCTGCCTGAGAAGGGTGGGCCTGCTCTCCCCTGACAGCGGCAGACCTCATCAGAGCATCCGTGGCTCTCACGCACTGCAGGCCAAGTGGCTGAAAGCTAAGTCACACCAGAGACATTTCTTGCCTTGTACGTTTTAGTCTTTTGCTTTTCTATAGCTAAAGATATTTAAAGTTTAAGGAAAAAGTCAAATAAATGTTTTCATTCCCTATTGCTCAAGCAAAACTGTAGCGACCACAGTTATTTTTACCTAAGTATTTCCATGACTCAGTGTTGGAGTCTGATGGTTGACCATCTATAATTTTAACCTGTCTCTTTTATCAAAGCCCTCATCTTAGGGGACTGTGCACATTATTCTGGTAAAGGCAATTTAATTATTACTTTTTAAGTTTGGAAATAATAAAATTATTTCCATGTGCTCTTATGAGGTTAGCAATTTGTGTAAAGTGATCATTATGATGTTGCAGTTAACAACTCTTATGCTTTAAAAAACTATCTCATTTAATGAGCCACTAAATAGATTCAAGGGCTCATTAGAATCATCAAATGTGCTGAAAAACCTAACTGTGCAATACGGGCTGCTGAAGATGGCTCCACGCAGCTCATAAGGCAGAAAATGCACCAGGAGTTGGGGCTCAGCCATGGGCTTATTCACCAGCAGGTGCAGTGGAGGCAGGAAGCACTTCAATCCCTGGTTTTCCTTCAGTCCTCTGACAGGGAAACAAACTGCTCTCACATTTAGAAGTGGAAGTTGTAATGCTCGCAGGAGGACAGTGACTCAGGATAGATTTCTGTTATCTGTCCTGGATATTTTTAGTTGGGTAATATAAAAGAGAATAATGACATTAAATAAATTTCTGTGATTTCTCCTTTTAAGTCTCACATTTGTCAGTGTTTCCTAACTCCTAGAAGGGCCTCACGTTGATGTGAAATCCATTCCTCCCTCTGATCAGACACTGCTCTGCATTGAAGCCTGGAGGTGTCGCTGACACGGAGAAACATGTTTATTTGCTTTCCTCTTAGACGAGGGAATGAATTTGTTTCCGGAGGAGAATATTACTGTTGTCAATTTAGAAAATTCAAAATGTATGTGCCAAGAAAATGCATAAAATGCCATATGCCTTCACCCCTAAAATTATGGTAATAAAAATGCTAATAATCTGTCTATTCCACATAATTTAAGTGCCTCAATTTCCCTAGATGCAGGATATGAGTGGACCAATTCATCTTGTCTCTTGGCCAGGGGCACTGTGAAGAATTAATTTCAGAATATTTTATCCTATTCAGAAGAAAGTTGTTAGGACTACAGTGTTAGGAATTCTGCTGTCAGACAGCCTTTACATTCCAGACAGGCTGTATTGTTGGAAATTTGTACTCTTGGAGATTTAAAATGATTATTTATGTCAAAACTTTTTCTTGTTGCCTTTGATGAGCATCATAAACACAATGAATCACTTCTGCTTCCCTTTAAAAACTGACTGTGAATGTTTAAAACAAGTTTCTTACTCACAAAAGACTTGTTTCTCCTTGCCAGGCACACAGTTATTACTCTACTTCCTGCAGGCTCCGGGCGCCCCGCGGAGCTTCACAGGGACATTACAGCTGTGCTCCTGCCCAGGGTTGCTGACTTCATGTTCTGGGCTCCAGGATGTCCCTCCCTCCCCCCAGATGCTAGCTGTTACTTAGCTCCAGTGGCTGTTTGACAGTCTTGAAAATCAGATTATTTTGCACATTCACGTTAAAATGGTAGCCAAGCACAGCTCTCCCCAAACCTGCCCGTAAAGCACAGGAAGAAGAGAGAGCGGGGCAAACTCGGGAAGTAGAGAATCTATCAAACCTTAACGGATTTCTAGTAGCTAACCATGTTAGTGTTGGCTATCCAGACGGGCAGGGCAGCGGCAGTTAGAGTCCACAGGTTTCCATTGGACCTGTGGCTGGCTGGCTGCTTGAGGGAGGACAGCCACATCTCCCATCGGGTTGGATCTGCATGACGAGGCAGGTGGGACAGAGAATGGTTTCAGTTTCTTGTTTCCTTCACTGCTATTTCTTTCTGTCTGCATCACAAATCAGATAAATTTCCCAGCAGTCTCAACAGAAGGAGAAAGGTGAAACCAGTCAAGCACCACTTCAGTACGAGGAACGGCCTCACAGAACCCTCTGGGTGTGTCATGTTATTGGATTGTTTTCATGCAAGGGAAGACTTGCAGAATGTCTCCAATGGTTTAGAAAAATTCCCTTTTCAGAAACCAAAGAATAGGAATAGTGGTCCATCCATTGAGCAGACAGTCAGGCCAGATGAATCATAGACACATTTTCACATTTTGAAAATACACTGTTCTTCTAAACCAAAACAAATTATATATACATATAAACAGAAATACTTGAGGCCATGTCTGGGTTTATGCATCTTAGCATCCAAACATCTAATCCTGTAGGAGGCTTATATTGGGGAAGTCTGATAAACACATGAATTTTCCTACTCCCTGTCCCCTTGTTTGTAAGATATGCTGTGAGAACAGTCCTCAAATCATAGCTTCTTGCAACACTGAACTGTTCACAGCTCAGGACTGGAATGGCTTTGCTCCACCCATCATCTGGTTCTTGGAAGTGGACCAAGGAAAACATTTAACACTTTGATCTGTGTGGTTCCCTTTCACAGGACAACATCAATGAAAGAATCACTCCCAAATGCTTTTCATGAGCCCCTGGAGTTCCAGACATTCTGTAGATCTCTACGAATGACAAAACAAGACTCCAGGAAGAAGGCACCACAAGTCACACAAGCAGCAGAATTTATCCCTGTACAAGGAAAGACATAAGTGTAAAAAACAAAACACTACAACCTCCTACAGTCCCAGAAAACAGGTTTTTATAGGACAAGAGGAGCCTGTAAAAGAGGTTGAATTTGAAAACCACTGAGCTTAGAAGATGATGTCAGTCTTCATGGTGTTTCTTACATGATTCGGTTTGGGACATGCTTGGTATGCACATGAAAAAGTACTGGTTGAAAATGATTTCCAGAAGACTCATTATTGGATGCTTCTTGGTGTCTGGCATATAAAATGAAATATATTTGGGTTGGGGTCATTAATAAAATCAAGCTACAACATTCTGATACTCATAAAAAGTGAATTATGAAATAGACAGAGGAGAAATGGGACCTGAAGAGATTGATCAAGAATAAATAATGAACTAGAAGGACTGAAAATATTATTGAAAGTGTTTGTTTTTAAATCTACAATGTGGAGAACTTCCTTGAGAAGACAGCATTACATATATAAGAATACATAATTGGAATTAAATCAAAACAGAAAAAAGACTGAAAAATAAAAAATGGTGAATGAGGATTGAGTACTTAGTACCCTGACAACCCAATTAAGGGCAGAACATATACTATGACAGCGTTAAAAATAGTATACACCTGTCTGGAAAGGATCTATCTATCATTTATCTAGCATCCATATACATATTATCTCCAGACAGATAAAATCATTCAAAGGATCCAGTTTTAGTGATGGAGAGATGGGTCAGTGGTTAAGAACACTGACTGCTTTTGTAAAAGACCTAGATTTGGTTCCCAGCAACTACATGGTAGCTAACAACTATCCATAACTCTAGTTCCAGGGGATCTGACAGACTTTTCTGGCCTCTATGGGTGCTGTACACATGGATGGACCTGTACACTTGCAGACAAAGCACTCATACATGGAAAATGAAAAGAAATAAATTCTTATATGGAAAAAAGAAATATCATGCTACCTTGCCTTTGATAATGACCACATGATACATTTTGAAGACTCAAAGATACATAAAGGTGAATATTCAATTATATATGAATATATATTATCCCTTCACACACAAAGGTATTGAATTTAGATTTAATCTAAAAGTTGTTGCATATGAAAGCCCAGTTTGGAAAAATATTCAAGAAATAATGATATATTATATTAATGTGTGTGTTTATATATACAATTATATGTGCATTCTATATGTATGTATATATATATATATATGTATAATGCATATAGAGCACATTTTCTCTCTTGTCTCTGTCAAGTATTTTGTCACAGTAATGAAAAGAGTCATTATTACAGAAAATTGGTGCTGAGAAATGAGGTTCATGCTATGACACTGAGGTCTATAGGTTCACATGTGTGTACTATGTGGTATATAATGTTGTTCAATATTCAAGGAATATAAAGGACTGTAGGTAACAATAGTGCATATCCCAGTGGGGAACTCTAATGGTATTATGAAATAAAAGAAACAGAAGTCGTTAATTGTATCAGGAAGAAAATAGACAAGATGCATCTGGACCATCTGTGGGGGCAAAGGAGTAAATCCTAACAATGAGCAATGAGGCCAAATGAAACCCACTGCAGCAAGCAGATACAGAAGCCCGCAAGGACAAAATCTCCACAGGTGCAGCATGATCCGAATCTGGATAACCCTCCACATATACCCACAAGATTTGGTGTCCTTGCTGTAAAGACAGTTTCTTGCCTTAGCCTGCCCCTTTCTTCATCTCCCACCTGTTTGTCTAGTTTCATGGCAACGTGACAACTGTTTGGAACAGAATAGAGGGAAATAAATTAAGTCAAATTTGAGGAACCTTGAATACATATTTCTTTGGAGTTTAGACTTAAGTCATAAATTGTCAAATAGCCTCCTACTGCAGTGAGGCGTCCGGGCTTGCAGAGCGGTGTGGACGGGGTGTGCTTATTCAGAAAATTCATTCTTGGTAGTATCTCTTCTGTGTTCGTCATACTAAACACAGTCTAAACTTAATAGTAACCACTCTCTTCCTAACTCGGTACACCATTATTATGGTTTGAATCTGAAATGTCTCTTAGAGGCTGTGTTTGAGAGCTCTGTCCCTGCCTAGAGGTGCTGTTCAAGAGATGGTGGAATCCTCAGGCAGTAGCCACTGGTGGAGGAAGTGGTCACTGCGTTCTGATTGCTGATTCTTCCTGTTTCTTTCTCTATGTCCTGGTGCAGAGGTGCATTGCATAGACCTGCCACCTAGGAGAGCATCGGACTGATTTGTCAAGCCTTCTGGCCATGACAAAACCATAAACCATGAGCCTCATGAATCTTATCTTATGTATCGGGCATTTGGCATGGAGGTCAGAAAAGTCCCTAATATAGAGCATTGGTCATATTAGTTATCTTGTTGATGCTATAATCAAATGCCTGGAAAGGTGCAAATAAAGGAAGGAAGTCTCTCCTTTGATTCCAGTGTTGAGAAGTGCAGTCTGTGTCAGGGAAGGTGCAGTGGAGGAGGGTGAAGAGGCTGTTCAGTCTGTGTCTGCACAGAGTGACGAAGCCTGGTGCTCAGCTCACTTCCTCCCCTTTATCAATACAGGCCTTCTGTCCACGGGAAGTTCTCCCCATATACAGGTAAACCCTTCTAGAAACACCCATGCAAACGATACCAGAGGTTTCTTAGCCTGGTGATTCTGAGTCTGATCAGATGGACAGTTAAGCTTATTCATCCCCTTGATGCTGGGAAGGTCTTTGCTGTGGCTTATTTTGGCCATGTGTTCTTTAGGCCACTGGAACAGGCTTGTAGGAAGACTATGGAGAATGTAGACTAGGATCTCTAGGGGCCTGGACACAGCTATATTAACTGTGATTCTGATGAAATTTCAAAGATCAGACCACACAGAACCGTGGGCAGTGAAGATGTCACTCATGAGGCCACAGAGGGGAATAAGGACTCTGGTGACTAGTGGCAACTATGTTAAATGCTAAGAAAAATATGGCTGTCTTCTTAGTTCTGAAATGAATGAGACTGAATTAAAAAGTAATGGACTCATTAATTTAACAAAGGGAATTCTAAGTCAGCATACCACCCGGGAGGATGCACACCTCGGTTCTGACTGCATTTAGTCAGGTTTATAATGAAAATTCAGGGCAAGAAACAGAGGAGAAAATGTGAAATTATGAAGTTTGTAAGGAATCATGGCAGAAGCTCTACACACAGAAGAGATGGTGCAGACAGCATGACCGATTAATAAAAACGAGGAAGGGCCTTTGAGAGCATGCAGGATCTTACATAGTCAATGTTCCGTAGGGTAAATATGCAATGTTATTTCACATTCTTGTTGATAAAGAATGTGTGTTTCCCTGTTTATGCAGCCTCCCTCCTACCACTGAGATATTTTCCCAAGTTCAGCTGTGCAGGCAGATTCACTGCTGTTTTGATCCAAAACGGCTAAGCTCAGAATTTGGTATCATCCATGTGGTTATGGTTTGTAGACGTGAAGAATTCAAGAATAATAGCATTGAGAATGGTTCCATCTCATCTCAGTTAAAAGCCAGTGAGGCCAGAACTGTGTGGAGGAGTCAGAGTCCCTGTGAAGAGATACTGGGAAACCAGTGAATGAAACTGTGAGGCCAGATCACAAGTTGCATTTACAGAACTTGGGATACTGGAGATACCAATGTGACTGCTGAGGAAAGCTCCAGACATTGTGTGGGGCCAGCTTACGGGCACAACAGCTCGGGCTGCAGTTTGCAGTTACAGAGGATGTGTCTGCCTGTGCCTACTCTCACCCCAGTCAGTGTACATGGAGATGAAGGGCTCACTGACTTCTGTCTGTTTCAGTCTCACCTTGAGCTGTTCTTATTTCAATTTACATTGTCAGTTTACACAGATAGCATGTTACTTGAAATTTTTATTTCACAGGGAGTTACAGCTAGAAATATGCCTTGACTCTCAGGAGAGACGTTGGAATTTTGCACATTGGATTGTTAAAATTATGGAAACTCTTTAAGTTTCACTGGATTCATTAAAGATTACCATGAGTCCATGGAGGCCAGAGGTGGAAGGTTATGGTTTGAACCTGATGTGTACCTCACAAAACACACAGTCTACAGATGTATACCCTGGACACATTGTCCCTGGCTCTTCCCTGTAGAAGAAATCAGAGGTTACTTTACTTGCTCCACACTTGATTCACATATTCCAATCTGCTATCATAGCCATGGGGAAGTGTAAGAAATGGGGGCAGGGATCGGAAGATCCACTCATATAAAATTAACACCTCAATAAACAATTATTAAAATGAGTAAAATAATCAGTAAAAATAAAGCAACTGAATTAAAAGTGATATGATCTTGAAATATGTTTACTTCTGCTCACTTTGATGGACATTAGAAAGTTATGTGGTCACTGCTATGATTTGGAGATGAAAAGATCTCTACCACCTCATGTTTACTTGTGTGATTCCCAGCTGGTGGTCTTATCTGGGGCAGGTACAGGAAACTGGGGAGACAAGACCATTGAAGGAAATCAGTCACTGGGGACAGGTCTTTGAAGGTGGTAGGGGAGGTCATGCTCCTGTGGGTTTCCTGTCTGCTCTGGTGTGATTTGTCCCTCTGCCTTGTGCCTTTGCCCTCATGATGTTCTCAAGTGCATGGGGTCAAGTGGCCATGGCAGGAACCCTGAAACCACTCACAAGAATAAACATGTCTTACTTCAGTCTCCTTTTCTTGGGTATTTATCACACCTATACAAAGGTAGCCAAGATAAATAAGAATATTACACGGAGTCACTACTGTGCTAAAGCAGGTAACTATATGGTCATTAACATTTGCAGTTTGGGGACCGATTTGGAACAGTATGGAGAAGGAGGGAGACGAAGCCCAGAATGCTGTGAGCAGAGCTTAACCGACGATTCCAAGAGGGACTCAGAAACGGGAGCAAAAGCAGGAATGTGGACAGGAAGTCCAGTCCCAGATGGGGACACAAACTCCCGGAATCTTTCCTGAAGGCTCTTCCTGTTCTATTCTTGCAGCAAACACCTTGTCTTTACTTTGTCCATGTCCTGAGATTTTTGAGAAGCCGTATTTAAAGCTTGAAAAATTAATTATTCTGAAAAAGGATGCTTTTCAAGGCTACCTTGGCATTGATTCTGTGATCAGGATTTTACTGGTTACCTTTAAACAGATTTACTGTGAAAAATCTAAAGAAAAGAGCAGAGTAGAAAGACAAAAATGCAGTATGTTCATAAAAGGACGGAATTGAAAGATGTGAATAAGTGACATGGTTGTTAAAGAGATTAGCAGCCATAATGAACAGCTCCTGAGACGTTTGTAAAACTCCTCTGATGTTAGTCAGGTATTGATGAGGCCCATGGATCTGAAGGCTGGAGAAGTTCAAGAGTCATTTGAGACACTTTCCATTGAGAAGAGAGAATTTCCAAGGACCTCTGCTTGCAGAGGGCTGCGAAGGGAAAGGCCAGACTGAGCTCTTTACCCAGGGATTCAGAGGCCACTGCAGCTGTGGTTTACGAGAGCTGGGGTACTGATCCACCTGGCGGGAGACCTTGGCATTCTCTTCATCGAGCTAATTTTGTGACATGCAGAACTCAAGAGTTATGGATTCATGAAGGCTTCCAATCCATTTTAAAAGGGCAGCAGGAAAAGCCATGCTGTGTGGGGTGGGGTCAAGCTCCCTTCAGCAGCTCCTGCAAGAGTGATTTGTGAAACCAAACGTGAAGCCTGAGCTGTAGGGCTGCAGGGCTTTGGAGATGTCACCAATGCACACCTGCTCTGGAAAGCATGGCCAACAATGGAGCCAGGAGAGGAGGAGAGCCTAGGTATGGTTCTGCCCCAAGCGCTTGGGCTGACAAAGAGGGCCAGATGCTAGTCCTGCTTGCTCTGGTAATCTTTTCCTCTGGTTCTTTACTATCTCCTGGCTCCTTTCCATGGCAGGGGGATGTCTATTCTATGTCAACGTATACTAAGTCTTTGGGTTTATAACTAGCCTTTGGGTTTTTCAAGGGTTCACTGACAACAGCTGCCTTGAGTCACAGATGAGACTCAGATATCTTCAGATATAAGACCTGAAAAATGCTGGAAATTAGATTTTTAAATCCATCAGAGATTTATGGATCTATGATTGCATGACAACCCATAAGCTGTTCAGAGTCCTGGTGGAATATTATGGTCACAGACCTGCATTTTAATGCTTGGCCCCCAGCTGGTCACACTGCATTTGAACTTTGGAAGCTAGTGCTTAATCTTGTGTGATTATACCTGGTCTCCAATTTCTGTCTCTGCTAGCTATCTACCCCAGGGTGAGAGTCCTCGAGAAAGCAATCCCACATTCATGATACTCTGCCTAAGTGTGTGATGCCCAGGAGTCATGGACTTGTGGGGTTTATCCCTCTTTAACTATGAATATATGCAAATCTTTCTTCTTTTGAGTTGTTTTTTTTTTCTGGCATGTGTTCACAATGAGGCAAAAATTACACACACATATATATCATATATACATATATACATACATATATATTTATGATATTTAAAGTGTTAGAATTATGTCAGAGCATCCCTTGGTAATGGAATGTACTGTGTTGTTGATGAGGAGGAGGGTGGAGATGAAGACAAGCATTGAAGAGAATTCCTCAGTGATGTGGTCTAGACCAAAGGCTCTTTGGTGTTCATAGAGACTGTTTGATGAGTGTTTAAAAACAAATTGGCACTGGTAGATTCCATTGATTGCCTTAATTCTTTTGTTGTTGTTGTTGTTGCTGCTTGAGATTGGGTGTCCATGTAACCCCAACCTGCATGAAACTGGGTATGTAGACCAAGCGGGACTCAGTCTCACAGAGATCCACCCTCCTTTGCTCTCCCAGTGCAGGGATTAAAGGTGTGCACCCCCAGGCATGGCTGATTACTGTGATTCTTAATCCCTCCATCTTTCCCTCCCCTAGCCCGTGCTCTTCATATCCTATTTTGTGCTCTCTCACAGAATTGGGCAAATAATCTGTTAGCACACTTCAAAATTTTCTGTTAAAAATAATGAACTCACAATGTTTCTTGGAATAAATTTCTAAAATATAACTAATTTATGAGTATGCCTCTTCCAGCTTTACCAGTCTGTTCTAATCCACGGCTCCAGTTTTAGTGAGAAACCCTATCTCAAAAACTAAGGTGTAGAGTGACTGAGAAAGATATTGCTGAACTCTTTTCTTCTTGGTTGTTCAGTATTCGCTGAAGTTAATTTAACAAATAAGTGGGTTAATTATGTCTTCCATTCTGAAGGGTCCTGTGCCTTCAAAAACTGTTCAAATGACTTTATTGCCTTTAATTCACTTGTCTTTTGCTGGCCAGGAGTGATCGTAGGTATGAAGAAGGAAATTTGTCAGATCTGTCTGGGTCAAACCCCCAAACTAACCCTAATGAAGAAGAATAACTTCCCTTTACCTCCCTCCTTTTCTGTGATTTCACTCATTCCCTCTTTTTCTCATGTCTCTGCTAGTTTTGAAGGATGATTTCCTAGAGTTCATCAGAAGGATTTTCTTTTTTTAAGTATTTTTATGTGTTATTTGAAAATTTTGTATCTGTATCAAATGAATTTCGATCTTTTCATCATCCATTAAATCCTTCAAAATCCCCCAACATCCCCTGGGAACAATGAACCTGTTTAGCTGGCAACTGCTTTTCTTCTTTGTATTCCTGTTGATTGGTTGCTGCTGTTGCTACTCTGCTGGCCCAGTTAGTGCTGACCATGCACTGGTGTAAGCCCCAGTGGGGCATTGGTAGCATCTCCCACCAAAGTTGACTTTCTTTCTCTCCTAAGCCATTGACTACCCAATGCCCCACACCCATGCGTGAGGCTGTGGGCACCTTCCCCGATCCATCCTCCATGACTTGATGTTGTGCTGCTCTGTGAAAGTAGTCACAGCTACTCTGAGTACCTGTTCAAGTCAGGCAGGTCATACTCAAAAGGCAAACTTTCATAGCTCTCCTCCCTATATTCTGCCTTTTACATTCTTTCTGCCCATTCTTCCATGATTTCTGAGTTAGTGTTAAGCATATGGATGTCACATCTACCAGTGAACGTTCAGAATCACTTATTTCCCAAACCGTTACCAATCATGAGTCTCTGTATTAACCACTACCCACTGCAAAATGAAGCTGCTTTGAGCAAAGATAAGAGCAGCATAATTCTGTGGGCATAAACATAAATATTTAGAAAGCAGTTTGACAGCATGAGAACTTAGCAAAAGAATAACAGTGAGCTTTGCGTTAGGGCCTATGGAATCCCCAGTAATGGCTTTTGACCAGATTGACGTTATTAGGAATAAAACCTCTCCTTTGGGGTAGGTTTCATATCCAATCAGAAAATAGTTGGTTACTCCACAAATTGTGTTGTCATTATGGTTCCAGTGGGTGCATCTTCCCAGCAGGCCACTATTGTAACCTGTAGAGTGCAGCAGTGGGTAAGCCACCGAGCTATCTTCTCCCCCACAGACTGGACAGTACCTGCCAGCACTATAAAAGCTAGCCATCAGGGAAAGAATTTCCTAGTAGGTTTCAGATTGAATTCTCTATGTCTGATATCTAAGTTCGTGGTGACTTCATCAATAAGATCATCCATTAGGTTAGGGTGGATATCCAAAAGCAGTTATTGCTTTCTTGGAGACCACACAGACACAGCCAAAGTCCAGTCTGAACAGTTCTCTATAAATTTGCAAATTTTATATGAATTTTGTCAAAAATCTGATTACTTGACTCCATCCTGGATATAGAAACTGCAGAGGGGCCAGCCCCATGAGTATGTGTTCCGAGTTATGAAAGGGTAGTAGAGACTACCTTAGAAGCCAGCATCCTAGTGCCTTCTCTGTGAATATCAGTCAACACAGGAGGAGTGGCTGCAGCCGCCCAGACACCTACTAACTGCAACACTCATTAATACCATTCAGTAAGCATTTCTGAACCTCTAAGACCTTTCTGCCCAGAATACCGAATTGATGGTGCAGGACTTCCTCAAGTTTCCCTCTCTGTTTGGATTGGCAATAATTCACTTAGTGGCTGCTTCATTACTCTGGATCCTGAAGTAAAGATAAATGGCAGCAAAGGTCTTCATTTGTGACAAACACCCTCTGCAAGTATTTAAACCCTGCATATGGTTCTGTGCAGAAGACATTAAAAGTAGTTATCAAATGTCGTCATTAGTAATTGTCAGGTTGAAAAATTATAATCTTGTTTTGCTAGTGTAAATTTTAGAGTTTGTTTTAATGGATGTAATGTCTTATATTTTATAATATATCAGTTTTCTTATGTTTTCAAATGTAATAACTTGACAAACTGAATAAAATAGGAAGATAACATTCATTACATAATGTACTCCTTTCTCTTGTCTTCTAGGAATACATTTGATCTACTTCAAATCATTTAATAATTTGGTGGATTGTCAATGTAGTAAGACTCCACCAACATAGGTAGGTAATTTATGCAATTTTTCCATGAAACAGAACCACTGTGTATGTGTGTGTGTTTGTGTGTAAGAGAGAGTGACCATTTAAGACATGGATTATATCACTCTGTAGGATTTAAAGTATACACCCGTGGACAGATCTGAAAAGAATGCATCAGTTATGCTCCAGAGTAACTCCAGGTAGACTCTTGGACAGTGGATCTCATTCTTCGTTGTTAAGGTATATGGCTCTCTGTTTGAGTAGGGAAAGTCTGACCCATAATAAGAAGGTCCTTCAAATTTACTGTGTCCACCAATTAAATGTTAATCTCTGTCAGTCTCTAAGCAGACCTGTGCATTTCCTTCAAGAAGAGCAATCTCATATAACCAGAGAACAATTATGAGAAGACGTATGTAATGATGGTATGACTGACTGAGATGTAGCCTAATCAGAGCATACACACCAAGCATTCATGAAGGGACAGGTTTTATCTCAAGCATGGTGCACTTGGTTTGCTGGTGAACACCTGTAATCCCAGCATGCTGGGCATGGCGGCAAGAAGATCAAAAGTCTAAATCATCCTTGCCCACACAGTAGGATCGACTCAACCTGGGCAGCACATTTCCAAATAAAGATATAATTCGAGATATAATTTTATTCAGTAGCCCATATTCAAATTTCACCAATTGTGCAAAGAATGTCTGATCTATGTTTATTTTTTCTCACAGTCTAGGATCTAATACACAGAGAGATTCCTTTCAAATATTACCTTTTCTCTTTGTCTTCTCTATTTGGAGTAGTATTATGGCCTTTGCTATGCATAATCCTGACATTTCATTCTTAAAATGTGCATTCTGTGTAAGAAGTGTAACATAGCATTATTGAGAGCAGCTTGTTCTCTAACCAATGGGCATCTGTCCCACCCCATTAGACATTATTTTCACACATTTCTTGCTTCACTGTTGCTAAGGACTTTCTTCTTCTGTTTATTTTATATTTATTTTGTACTATGGAAATACTTATAGACACAAGAAAATATGAGGGATGTTCTTATCAGAGCTCAACATGGGTCATAATTAGTCTGAGACATCTCATGGTGTCAATAATGCCCTTGGCTCAGGAATTGCTAATGAACTTACAATCCAGTGGTTGTTCAAGAAGTTTTGCAATGGATTGGTGTAACCAGGAACTCTCTGGGGGCAGGCAGCCTGCAGCACTTAGGAACTACAGAAGAAGCAGAGCACAGAAAATCTTCGAGGATGACATGGTCCTCAGAAGAGTCTTGGAGGGGCAATAAACATCCAGACCAGAGAAGCTTCAGAGATGCTGGTTTCCAATGTACCTCAACACACACGAGCCACAGGTTCTAGAAAAAAGGGACCTATCCAGTGAGTGCATCTCCTGCCATGATTTCTTGCCTCTGACCTGTCTCTGAGCTTGGTGCCTGTTCCAGCTAGAACATCACTTCCAAGAAGCATCTGATGCCGAGTCAACACCCACTCACCATCCTCTCCACCAATCATTGTGGATGCAGTGTCTTTCTGTGCACTGGGCAATCAGACTTGCAACCTGCTTCCTGTTTCTTCTCCCCAGTAGTCGTGAATGAATCCTGCCTCCAGGTGTTGGTGGTATCACATGTGGATAGATTATTCTGGCTTCTTGTTGTTGGCGTCATCACATGCAGATAGATCGCTAGGCTGTTAGATTCATTTTCTGTGAACTGTTTGCTTTGAGGATTTATGTGTGAACAGTAAACTGTGCATTTGAGAAAGACACCTGACTGTCTGCCTCTCTGTGACATGTAAGTCATATTCTAGACACAAATATACGAAAAGTAATAAGATTATTTAAACATGAAAGTTTTGCATAGGAGAGTGAGCTGTGGCGATGAGGGCAGCAGGCAGCAACTGAAAACTGACAGTGACCAATTAAAAGCAATCATTAAAGCTGATCCTCTTGCAAATACAGCGGCTGTCACATAACTCCACATGAGCAATTCAGCAGTTGTGTGGCCTTTTCAGCAAACTGGGAGTCAGAACAAGTTCGAAAACTATGCTCATTATTAGCTGACCCCGTCCCCCCAAATCAGAGTTGTGAACTGCTGTCTTCTCTGCCTCCTCTTATGACACAGTGAAAACTGGGGTGTGTACCTCCAGCAGGAACAGCCAGCTCAGCAGCTATACTGAACAGAAGCTTCACAGCACTTGCTGAAACCAAACCTGCACACATAAATTCCTGGTTACTGGTGGTCAGCTACTGAGCTGAGTCATTACAAGTTTTTGAAGCAGGTCAGACCAGGCCGTCTGAAATGTCTGATCATGAAACCATTGAGACACAATATAAGACAGCTGCAGGTGTGCTGGTCCGTAGGACGAGCCAGACTCTTCCCTAGCACGGTTCCCACTTAAAGTAACCAGTGCCTCAAAAACTGAAGAAATCGGGAAAAGGTCTCCACATTCTTCATACTTTCCTGGACTATCGTCAAATGACCGATTCGTCAAGCATCTTGACAAACTTTTACATTTTTTATTATTTTAATTTTATGTGCATGACTGTATTGTCTACATTTGTGTAAGTGCACCTGTGTTGTGCAATGCCCAGTGAAGGTCAGAAGAGGGTGTTGTATTCCACTGTGATTGGAGCTACAGATGGTCATTAGCTGCCATTCATGCCAGAATTGAACCCAGGTCCTCTGCAAGAGCAACCAGTGCTCTTAATCCCCAAACCATCTTTCCAGCCCCCTTTGAAAACTTTTTACAGAAAAATGTGCCACAATTAGCAGGATAAATAAATTCTGTTTGAAAGTCAGTTAAATCTTAAAGAACGGGTATTTTACAGTACAGAAAGGAATACGCATACTTATTCTTGTTGGCAAAAAAAAAAAGCATTGATTGCATTGGTTCCTATTTTGATTAATAAAGATGTGTTTGAGCCTAGGCATAATAATTTAAATTCCATAGTCCAAAATCACAGTTTCTTTTGTACCAACTTAGCAGGAGAAAACACAGGACAAGAGCCTTTGAATATTGACCTTGATAGAGATGGTTTTCATAAAGTGCAGAAAGCTAAGGCCACAAAAGGAAACACAAAGAAAGAGACCATATAAAACCAAAACTGTGCACATTGAGTGAAAACAACCAAATAAATGAAATGGCTGCTTGCAGAAGGGATGGAACATTCTACCCCAAATACACAATTAATTGCCCACAGATATAAGAAAACCTGTTCAACATTTTTAATTATCGAAGGGTGGTACATCCAAACTATAATAGGATACCACTCCAGGCTCTGTCTCATGAGTATCATCAATGCCAGATGAGAGGTGCTGAGATTATGAAGAAAAGCTACTTCTGTAACTACTGTTGGCAATGCAGATGTCTGATTCATTTAAAACTGGGGTTTCCATTTGGCTCAGCAAGCCTTCTTTGGACATGTATGTGAAGAGAAGAACCCATTCTATTGGAAAGATGTTTACACTGCCAAGCTGATGACAGCACATTCACAAATACCATGCTCTGGAAACAGACTGTGCTGAGGAGGAGAGGAAAGGAAGCTACTGAGCCCCGAGGAAGGAGATCTTTACATGAAGGAAGATGGAGGACACTGCAGAGAGTCAGAAAGGAAAGCAATATGTTTATGTGTAGAAACCAAAACAAATGCAGTCACTCTCATTTAAAAGCTATAGAAACATCAAAAGTATATTTGTTCAAAGATTTGGAATCCTTGGCCTATTAATTAGCTGCCTAACCATTAGCTCAGTTGTATACTGGCAACTGAATCAGGAACAGATATTACAGAAGCAAAGTGTAGGACAGCTCTTCCTCAAAAATGAATCTGAATATCAGGTTCTCCATTTGGGAGTTCACAGTGTATGATGGTTTGCAACTCTATAATGAAAATTTTCTAATCTTTGAAAAATGAAAGAAACAGTCTCGTTAGAGTTGAATATGAGTAGTTTTGCATCACTATTCTATGGATGCTCCTATAAAGAGCTGATTTCTCTTAAGTTTCTGTTTCAAAATAGGCATATACAGTTGGAAGTCAGATTCTAGGGTGATACACAGATGCAAAAAGACATGATCTCAGATGCCATGAACACTGTCTGTCCCTTACCTTCATTCCGGAAAAATGTAGAGTTAACTCTTTCCTTTGCACATCTACGTATTCCCTGTACTACAATCATGGGGATCTGCACTGCGATTCTGTTTATAAGCACAGGGAATAGCCAAAAAGCTAATTCTCTTTCCCACATAAGATGCTAGTGATTCTCTCAAAGAACAGTTTATAAAATTATTCTAATTTTTTGCACTCACACATTTTTTGCCCTATTAAAATAAACAGCATTGAGGAAAATGAGACATTCTGTCTAGTCTACAGTGTAACCGGGCCACAGTGCTGCCTGCAGAGTGTGAGATTAAAACATAATGCTCTGGCTGAGACTGATGATTTAGAAAACAAGAGGTCGCTAGTTGCCAGTCATTAAAAAACGTGCCAGACCACCATGTAAAAATTATTACCAACAAATTGAAAATAGCAGATGATGGAGTATTGGCAATGATAATAATAACTTCAAGGAAAACAGTAAAAAGCTTTGGATTAACTTTCCAATAACAGCCATGTTGCATATCTCCTTCTCATAAAACGGTTACATAAGTAAAATAATGCTGTGAAATAAACACCTTCTTTTCTGCGCACATGAAACCACATTCCTTATTTCTGTCCCGCACTGATCCCATCCTTACTCCAGAGCCAGGCTTTAAGGAACTTGCCCTTTTGAAGCTGTGGTTTCGACCATTAGTGAGACTCTCCTATGTCTGGCCTCATCCACAATGTCATAACGATTTTGTCCTTGTTTCTAAATCTTCCACTTGCTCCTGTGCCCCCAAAGTCTAGTGTCCCTTAGCATGATGTCCAGACCACAACTTCTGCACTGGGACTGACCACACAGAATGTTTATGCAATCTGGGGAATAGTCACAGTGAAGCTGACTTCTTTTATTAATATTTTATTTCTCACTTTTATTTTATGTGTATGAGTCTATTTCTTGTCTGTATGTGTATGTAAGAACACCTATCAGGTGCAATGCCCTCAGAGGTCAGAAGCTTTTGGATTCCCCTAGAAGTGGAGTTACAGACAGGTGTAACTGCCATGTGGGTGCTGGGAATCAAACATGGATCCCTTCAAGAGCAGTCAGCACTTTTAAGGACTGAGCTATCTCTTCAGTTCCCAAGCTACTTTCATATTAAACATATGAATGCTGCAAGGCTCCATTTCCCCATGGATATGGTAAACAGTATTTAGCTCACCATTTTCAAAAGGAGTTAATACTCCCATTATGTTTTGTGCAATGAAAAGATAAAATGGGAATTTCTAAGATGGTCATGTTCTCCCTGACCACTACGAGAGAGAGAGAGAGAGAGAGAGAGAGAGAGAGAGAGAGAGAGAGAGAGAGAGAGAGATCATAGAGATCATGTATGCAGGTGCAAAAGGAGGTTGGGAGAGATCAAAAGATCCCGTGGAGCTGAAGTTCACCCAACAAGTATGTTCCAGAAACTGAACTTGTATCCTCTGCATGAGCATTGGTACTTTTAACTACTGAGGCATCTTCCTGGCCCCTCTCAGTATTTCTTATGATGACCTTTCACTTGCTTATTATTTTTTATACCTAGTACCAACACTCCCTAAATTACATTTTTTTTTCCAAATGAATTATCTCTAATTAGTATTGCCGGATTCTTAAGTCTACGCTTGTATAATGTCATATTCTAGATTCTATAGATAATCACTGCCTAGTTAAAATGTTTTGTTTATGTTTATTTGTACATGTGTGGGCCTACTTTTCTATATGTGTACCACATCTGTGCAGGTGCCCACGGAAGCCAGAAGAGGGTGTCAGATCCCCAGGAGCTAGACTTGAGTTGGCTATATATGTTGCTTGAAGTGGGTGCTGGGAACTGAACTTTGTTCTCTGCAAAAGCCGCAAGAACTCTGAGCCATTGAACCATCTCTCCAGCCCCATCATTGCATAGTTTAAATAGAAAGTTTATTGGTTGTATAAATAAGTACTACAGAAGTGTTTAATGTATTTCCTTATTTACATAAGCATGTGCACATTAACCCAAGTATAAGAAAGGTTGAATACAAATAGGCTTTTTGTAATTAAATTTTAGAAACTTGTAGTCAGAGAATTATTTTTTCTCTATTTCTCAACCTGTATACACCTAAAAATGCAAATCATAGGAAGCTAAAAAAAACCTTAATTAAAATGGATATTTTATTGCTAAAAAACAGATAAAATATGCAACATAATACACTTTTAAAAATTCTCCATAGAAATAATTTACTGTCTTTCAAAAACAATGCAATTATTATCACATATCCACTTTCATCCATCAAATTCAAATAACTTGTTATTTTAATTCATTTATGTAGAGTACTGAGAATGAAAACCATATAAATAGAACACAAATTCTGTAGACATTTTCTATGATCAGTAAAAATGTGTTCCATAATATGTCAAAAGAAAATCCTTAAAATAATTAATCAAGTTTTAACAATGCTTCTGTAAAATATTACTGTTATCAGGAGGCTTATTTCATAGGAGGCCATGGTAATTCCACATTTATAAAATATTGTAAAATAAAAAGGATGTTCTTCATAAATAACTTTTTGAAAAGTATTTCTTTGGGACTGAAGAGATTGTTAGTGATAGAGAGCAGCTGTGGCTCCTCCAAAGAAGCCCAATTCAGTACTCAGTACCCAGCACTAACATGGGTGCTGACAATATTCTGTACTCCATTTGCAAGAGCTCCAATGCAGACTTCTGGTCTCTGCCTACACTGCATGCACGTGGTGCACATACTTAAAGGCGCACGTAAAACAAACACATATAATTTACAAAAGTATCTCTAATATTGAACCCAAAGTTCATAAAGCCTGCTAGTTCTATATTTTGTCTTTTATGGAAATCTTTCTCATGTATAGGCTAATAGTATTGTTCTCAAAACTGTGTAGTGCAAATATATTAACCTTGAATATGTTATTCTGGCATTATTTTTCTTGAATTAGAAACAAAACAATAAAATGTGTGGATTCATGTATTTGTGACAAATGCATATAATAATTTCTATGCTTCCTAATGTGCAGAGACAATATTTATCCCATTAGTCTGATTTCCTCCACAACATACAAGTTGGTTCAGAGATGCATGTGGTACACATATGTATGGAACATTTATAATGGATCTAAATCTACTCAAGAGTTGAAGAGTCTTATTTACTTGTGATGTCAATTTTGTAATAAGAAAGGCAATATACTTCATCTTCTATCTTACTAGCATTGTGCTTCCTTCAGTAGTTGGTGGCCCTCCTACACGTATTCCGTGATGAATACCAGGAACTTCAGGGCTCCCCCACTTACTACCCCATTTCCATTGATGACATCTTCAGCAAAAACAGCAGGTGTGGTGACATGAATTCATAGAGAGAACTTAGCAATCATTCATAGTTCTAAGAGAATCAGGCTTGGTTAAGCTGGAGGTTATCTGCACTAAGCAAGCAGTAGAAGTTTTCAGAAGTTGCTTTGATACCTAGCCGCAGTCAAAGATGGACATACTAACATACAATTGTCAGTTCACCAGAACCTAGCTGCTATGTGTGAAGACAAGCCAAGACTCATCACTAGAAACCAAAGCCTTGGAAGCCTTGGGTTGTAAACACCATGAGACAGTGCTGTCTACTCTGTTTCCATATAAATACGAAGAGGCTGGGAAGTTAATGTTGCTTTTCATTGTAAAACCACCTCTAAGATACTTTTGTGGCTGTCTGAGGAATAGTTTGGGGGGCTAAATACAGTTTGATGCAGTTCCAGCACTTTCATAATGAGGAAATGGGGACTGCTCTCTGTTCTGAGAACCTTTCATTGATTTTGAGCCAAAGGAATTTTCTTTAACATTGGGCTTCGAAAATTACCTACGGTGACATTCACTCTTTTGAAGTAACTTGGGGAAAAGATAGCATATTTCCTGATTTTGAGGCGACCTTAATTACTAAATGTACTTGCTTCCAGAGTATAACTATCACCGGGAAGATCGTGATGACCCTGGTGAGTTCATGGGTACCGTGAGATACATCCCATACCCAGGGCTATCAGGATCAGGAAATGTTCACGTCAGAAAACCTGTAGAGAGTTAACCGTCCAGACACCCATGAGGGCTAACGTTTTGTGTTAACCTGATAAAGTCAGAGTTCCCTGATATCTAAGTTTTGGTCAAGCACTGTCCAGATTGTTTCCTTACGTGTGGTGAATGTTGAAGTCAATGGAAATCAGGAGTAGTAGCTGTCCTTGCACATCTGCTTCATCAAACTACTGACAATCTTATCTTAGTCACTTTTATAATTGTGACAAATTACCCAAGCAAGTCAAATTAAAGCAGTATGGTTTTTCTTGGCTCACAGATTTAGAAGATTCAGCCCATAGCTGCATTATTTCTGGGCTGATGGTAAAATGTTTATTGTGGTTGAAAAGCAAGGTGAAGGGCAGCTTTTCATGATAGAGGCCAGGAATAGAGAAACCCCAGGGACATATACAAGGATGAGGTGCATCCTTCAAAGCCTCCCTCCCTTTTCCTGGTGTTTGGAAACTAGATCCACCCCCTAATTAATCCACTGCTGACAGTGTCCTTTGCATCCAATCACCTCACAAAAGAATCATCCACCAGAGATCAATCCTTTAGCAATGGAGAGTAAGAAATACATCATCTTAAAACCATATCAAGACCTTAAGAAAGGTTAAATTCTGTGTGGAGGATAGCAAATGAACTCTTCGTGCAGATTTTCTTTGGTTCATAGGTGAAATATCTGTGTGCCTGGAGTTCTACTTATATCTCATTGGGTCAGTTTCTCTGGAGAATCTAGAGCAGTCCAATAACCAGAGAACAAGATCATCTTGTGTGAAAAGTCTGAGGCACAGGATTGCAGCTGATTCCATTTGAGTTCATGTTTTGTTCAAAATCAATGGCCATAAAAGAATAATGTGGATGCTTTGAACAAATACACTGCCACTTGAGCTAATGCTTGTAGGTGTCCAAAGAACTAAGTCACTCTTGGTAACATTATACAGATTCATGAAGTAATCACCATATAGGAATGACTTTCTAGAACTAGGGCCTTCTTTTTATATACAATACTAAAATTGTGTTAAGTGAATAGATTATAGAATTCTATAGGTGGACTAGTATCTTAGAATGAAAAAAAGTAAGTCCTTGTCTTTCACAATATTTTGAATGTTTAGAGTGTACAGATAAATCAGTTTTCACATAAAATTTAATTATTGAGTGATATAGAATAGAATAGAAAAGTTTGAACTTGAACTGAGAGAGTGGACTGGGAAATTCCACTTGGGGACATATTTAATCTGCTTCAATCAGATGATGAAATATGGCAGGAAATTTCATCTGGAATTACTTGATTTTCCATTCAAATGGTCTAAATATTTATTTACAAGGGTAATGATGACCTTTGGGCAGATTGCTTCCGTTGTAAACCTGGCACGTCCGGGAAGACGAGGCATCGATGGAGGATTTTATCTACCAGACTGTCCCCTGGGCAGGTCTAGTGGGCATTTCCTTGATTGTTGAGTGATGAGGGAGGACCCGGCCCTCTCTGGGTGGCCCCTCCCCAGGTCAGGTGGATCTCGTTTGGATAAGAAAGCAGACCGAGTACAGTAAGTAGTGTTTTTCTGTGTTCTGTGTCTCCAGGTTCCTGCCCTGAGATGGGGATCTGGCTTCCCTCCAGGATGAACTGTGATCTGGACTGTAAACCAAATAGACTCTTCCTTAATTCGGTTTTGGTTAGTATTTTATCACAGCCAAAGAAACCAAACTTTGACAGTCTTTCTGACCACTGCCCCCAGAACAGATGAGGTCATACCACAGGACATGAGATGTCACAGAACTGAGATGGAATTGTAGGGTCTTCTGTTTGGTGGGAGACTCAGTGAATGACAACTTTAAGATAGGGGTCCAAGCAAAAGCCAAGCTTTGTCTTCTTTAATGAAAGCCATTCATCCTTTACCAACTTGAAGAGACCCTGCGTCAAGGTAGTGATGTATGTAGATTCACTAGACTTGAGCTCAGAGGAATATTAACTGATTGATGAGAATAAAGGCCCAGAAACAGATGAGGGAAAGGTTGTATGTGTCATGGTTGCAAGTAAAGACAACAGTAAAAATGCATGCAGAGTCTGGAAGTATAAATGGATCTTAAAGCAATTAATTTACCCTCAAAAGATAATGCTTTATATGGAGCAGCAAGCATAGTGCTGGTCAAAATCAGGAATTTATGAACATTTAACACGTTCTATTCACATTAAAGGGAAAACCCTCTTTGAGGATCTTAATTAATTTAGTATATATAGATATCTACAAACCATTTTGAACATTACGGAATTATTTGTGGTAGTTTCAGATTATGCGGTCTAAAGTGATTATACCCACACACAGGTATCACATAGAAATTCTATTGAGTAAAAGGAATAAAGACGATGGGGCTAGAGAGGGCTCAGTGGGTGAGACATTTTTGTTGCTCTTTCAGTGGATCCAAGCTCAATTACCAACAACCACTGGGAGGCTCCGAGCCATAAGTCCAGATCCAACAGCTCTGGACTCTGAGGGCACCTTCCCTGCCCCCAAATATACACATACAATTAACACTAAAAATAAAATCTTTAAAATATTTTCTTAAAGAAACTGACGATCAAATAGTAAGCTCAATGATTTATTTTCCTTTTGACACTGAAGTTGAAATTAAATTGGCTTGTCAATAATATGGTTTATTTCTGACTGCAAAGCTTCTGTGATTTCCGTTAGACAGAGTATCAGGTCCTGAATGTAGAACATCATTATGCATTTCTGAGGTGGCAGAGACCTATGTTCAGGCAGGCTTTTAGATTTTATTTAGTTCTGGTTTATTTTTAGCTTACGAACAAACACACTTCATTGACACATTTTCATGTATGTAAATCACAACAGCTCCCTCCCTCAGGTCCCCGCTGCCCTTCCTTGGTTGGGCCCCCTCCTGATGCCTGCTGCTCTCTCTGTCCTCCTGGTTTGTTACTGAAATTATCTGTATCTTCATCAAAAGGTAGAACAGTTCCTCGCATGAAGTAAGATCAATTTAGCTTAAGGAAAGAAAATAATCACAATGTGAAGCGAAAGAAACTTCAACCCCACTATCAAGACTCCAACTTTCATACAGTTGTCATGAAGCTGACATTCATCCACCTAAGAGCACTTATAGACCATGCTTTATAAGCACTCCTGAAATGGGGGGGGGAATGTTCTAAGGCCTCAGCCCAAGCTTAAGTTATTACCAATAAAATTATTATCATAAGGAAAGAGAGAATGATGCGGGATTCCTTTTTTAAGTCTGATCTTCAGCTTCTAAGTTATTAGAGCAAGGAGGAAAAATGAGCTCTGTATTTTAGCTGTCAAGGAAATTGCTCAAATATAATTTTGTGGTTGGCTGACTCAAGAGTGGATTAGTTGCAAAACTTCTGGGTTTTTGCACTCACTTCTCAGAGTCCTGACAGCAAGGGAGAGTGTCTTGCTTCCCCTGTGCATTTAAACAGTGCAGGGAGCACAGAAATCTGCATCTCACCTCTTCATTGAGATTCTCAGCACCTCCACAGGGCTCTCTTTAAGCTGTACAGGCACACAGCTTTGGATGTTTGCAGGGAGAAACATTTGCTTCCCCTGCATTTCCTTGACCACAGGGTATTCCCAGTTGTCTCTGGACAAAAGCAAACCCAGGCTTGTGCCTGCAGGTGTCATGGGGTGGGCAGACCTCTAGAGATGCTGGGCTTATTGTATCTGCTCAGCCCGCCTTTCCCAGGAGCAGATTTCTTTAGTGTACCCAGACAGTTTGCAGAGCATGGTAATAAAATGCTTAAGTTAACATTATTAGGGAAATGTAAACACTGTTTGATAGATGTCATGAATGTACTCAAATACAGACTAAGTTGCAGTGGAACAGCTGGCTACTCACTGACTTTAAGAGCAGAGAGGCAGAGTGCACCTTCTTTTATCTTGCTCATCCCCAGTCAAATCTGTAGACATCCTCACAGTATTTGTGCACTTGCTTAGATGAAAGGAATAACTGATTGGGTAATTAATAGATATTTAGAACTCAAATACAAGTTCTACATCAATAAAGTCTCCTTTCTAAGCTGACTTTGATCCCTGGTTGGGCTACTTTCTTGATGGAACTAATTAGTTAAAAATGAAATCCTTTTACATGGGCTATTTCATTATAATGCTAATGTTCACACTTGTACTTGGCTTACCAGGCTTTCAAATTTTATTAATCATCAGAAAACTGCTTTTATTTTTTTCTACATCCTTCTTTTAATTTTTACCATTGAACTGAACTATTCTTTTGGGGGATCTCGTTTTTCATTGTTTATAAATTTTCCCTGGAAGGCCTTATCCAGAGATGTTTCCTTTTGGAAATCATTGTTTAAAAACAATCCATTCATTATTATGTCTTTTAAATCACATACTAAAATCAACGATGGGTAAATGGAACTCTTCATTTCCTGAAAAGATTCAGTGGTACCCTCTGTGCTGTTTTGTGATCAGCGTAGACTCAACAGCCAGTATTCATGCTAGAAGATACTTGGCTTCCCTCTGTCTCAAAATAACTAACAGAAGGAAGAAAGCTTATCAGGACTCTGTGCTCTGTTTTCTAAAATTCAATCAATAAGCAGCCTCTAAGCTTTGCTTGAATGTAAGTTCTCTTTTTATTAGACAGAAACAGACAGAAAGGAAGCAATCCAAGACCCCGTAAGACCCCTAAAGAAAAGGTTACATCTCTTCTCTGGGTTTTCTTTACATCTTTATTCTTTCTTTTGTTGGTGATCTGCAAATCTTCAAATATTGTTCACTGTACGGATAATTTTATTGGCTGGTCCTAGGAATCCTAGTGGCCCTTTAGATCTGGAAGCTGCCCAGACCCATGAAATCCATTATAGGTCAGAAAGTATTTTATTTTCCTTTGAGAAGTGCTGATCATCAGGAAACAGAAGAAGCCATCGTGACAGGCTCTTACAGACATCTTGCTTTGTAGTGTTGGGGAGTCTGAAGACAAAAGAATGGCTCTGAATCCGCAACCTATCCTTGACAAAATGCTCTTTGATGGAGTTAAAACTACCAACTCTCAAACAGAAAATGTCTTTTTCACAGGGCCAGACACTGTTCAGCACAGCATATACAAAAGAACCCAAGGATGCAATGCTAACCTGTGATATGGTTTCTGAGATTTCAGCCTTTAGTTTAGAATATTTTCCAAGGTATTTTGTGCTAACACAGAATGTTTTAAAATTCGATTTGATGGATTACAAATATTTATTTCCTGCCTTGAAAATATTGTTAAAATACTAAATTTGAAACATCTGACTGGACATCAGGCTAAGTGTTCATCACAATGGAGCAAAGTTTAGCCTAAATGCATGGAGATTAAGACCACAGAAGGCAAGAGAGCAAAGAAGTTCAATGTTCATAATCCAACCAGCATTAAGCACTTGGATGAAAGAGAGGGGTGCGTGTTTGTCAGTGTGACACAGCTTTTTCAATAGGTTCAATGAGTCCTTTCCAGAATTCAGGGATTGTCCATTTGGTTGTATAAGAAATAGGGGTGTGAAAAGTTACTTAGTCAAGGGGCTGGAGAGATGCTCAGTGGTTAAGAGCACCGACCGTTCCTGCAGAAGACCTGGGTTCAGTTCCAGCATCAACATGGTGGCTAACAGCCGTCCATAACTCCAGTTATAGGGGATCTGGGGGGATCTGATGCCCCTCTTCTGACTTATGTGGGCTTTACATGACACGAGTGCACTGACATACAGGCAATACACTCACACACATTAAATAAAAACAGTAAAATATTGTTTATAAAAGTTAGTCATGAGGGTCTCTGATCTAAGAATGCAATTAGGACCCTTCTAATAATAGCTTTAAGCATTACCAACATGTGAGGACCCAGTGCTGCCTCTTGCTGTCAGAAACACGAGGAAAAGAAAACAAACACCATCAAACCCATAAAGTCGTTCTGTTCACCATAAATTCCCTATTAGGGGATCATGATCATGATAGTAGAAGCAGACCACCAAAAGCAGCAGCTCCAGGGAGTTGTGGGCATGTTGATGGACATAATTAATGACTGACTCCAGGAGAGATCTTGTTTCCATGATAACAACTACATCATAACAGAAAATAACTTTGTAAAAATTACAACTTTCTAAATAACTTTTATCACGATTGATCTTGGACAACTTCATTAGTATACATACACTTAAGGGTAGTTATACCTCTTCAAATATAAGATTGAGTCAATTGCTCTATTCTAGAAATGGCAGAATGACTGAATCTAATGTACTAGATCGGATCTAGATGTTTAACACACCAAATCTAGATTGTTACAGCCCTCTGCAACCACCTTACAGATCCAGCATGGCAGACTTGTTTCTAAACAGCAGTGCAAGTTCATGAAAACCCAAACCAGGTGTGCTGAAGTGACAAACCCAAGTCAGGCTTGCTGAAGAGATGACTGCATCGAGGGGTGAGTCAGAAAGAACATATGTTAGAGACCAGCCTGGGCTACGCTGCAGCACCACGCCTCAAATAAACTAATAGTAATTATAACTGAAAAAGAAGAAAAAAGCAAAATATGCATCAGTATTTTGTTACTGTTTTGCTTGATTAGAAAAAAGCAAAATCTATAGTAATTTATAAAGCAATTCTGCTATATTCTTAGCATGAGTAAAATCAAATGGCCGAGTAGGGTTAAAAACTGAAAACAGATATTCTCTCACTCTCTATATATACACAGATTTGTTTAAAACACACCATAGACCTTGTAATTTTTACTTTCAACTTTACTATAGAGATAGTGGAGGGATCCTGTTTAGAAACAGTATAGCATTTTTTGCTAAATTATTAATTGATATGTAGACATAAATTTTGAATAAAATTTAACATTACTTTAAGGATTGTTCTGTCTGTGAACTCCATACTGTAACATCATGACACAAAAATCAGTACAATAGAAAGCAATTCCAATGGATATGTTCATGTTAACCCTAGAAAAATAGTTTTCTCGCTATTTCAGATTTAGCAATAGATTGCACAGCATCCCAATAATATTATGTTTCAAAAATTCACTATGAAAAAATCAGATCTTTTGAACTTTATTGTACAAGGTATGAAATAGGTGACAAACTGAAAATAACAAGTTTGAAAAGAAATTAAAGATTAAATGGATAAATAAACAACCCTTCTGATGGCATGGCAGACCTGATTGCATCTTTCAGAGATGGCTGCTGCTACTGACCTCCACGATAACCTTGTGAGGCTGTCTTCTCAGGACCAAGGTAACAACTCAGTGATTGACAGGCGCCAGCAGAGGCAAGCTGGAGACGATGTGTGCCAAAAGCTGAGCTGGAGGTCCTCTGTGACCATCTACAGAGAACACATTCTAGAAGGAAAATCCTGTCACATAAGAACACACAGGAGAAGCCTCATAAAATAAACGGAAGCGTGCAGTGAGGAATCTCAGACGCCCATCGGCTGCCCCATTCTCCAGAGATTTCTACTTATTCTCTGTCAAGAAGAGAGTGTATTGTTTCCTATCTAAATGTAGACCTAAAAGGCAATGTGGTAAGGGGATTTGCTTGGACTAGTGATGTGAATGAAGCCAGGCATCTGGAAACCATCAGCCTCCACAAATCATTTCAATGCACTTTGTCTTTTCCTGAGGGTCTTGGCTCTTGTGATGTATCTTGTGACAGGTGAGATGAGTTTTCAACATTGTATTGTATCATACAGAGGTGATGAAACCTGTGGTTCCAGGCCTGAGCTTCTCTCTCTATTGTCGTTGTGGACTTCTTTCCTTTATATTTTAAATGTTCTTCTCAGAATTAGTTTCTTAGATCACATGTTGAAGTTCACTTTGAATGGCTGAAAGGAAGGGTTAAAGGCTTGGAGTGTGGTGCCAAGTGCACATTTATGTAGAAGCTGCACATATGTACTTTCAGTGAGGTAGGCAGTGCTCACCAACCTCCTCCAGATATTCTGCTCAGAGGAAGACGGAGAGACCCTGGCCTTATTCCTGCTGCCCTGGGTTGGAAAATTTGTGCTTAGAAGTGCAGAAACCAGGTATTAAATGTAATTTCAGCAGCTGTCCCTGTTCTCACTGTGTGCTGAAGGCCTAAGCCGAGTTTGTCTAGATGTGAAATATAATGGATATTATGAGGAGGATTTGCATTGCCTGTGTTTATTGTGCAGCTCCGGGAGCCGCAGTGCCCCTGGAAATACAGCGAGGATGCGTAACTGATTACTCCTGTAATGGAAGCATGGGCTAAAGCACTTTGACCAAATAATAGAGTCCTGTCTGACATCAACATTGTGCATTTTTTTCAGAACAGCGATTAAGAAATGTAAAAAACCGTAGGGTGAAGAAGTCAACCTCATCAGCCAAAAACAGGTACAAGGGCCAGATTCAGGCTTTGCTCAGAACTTCACTACTTATCCAGTGACCATTGTATTCCATATGTGTGATAGCTAAACTTGGTCATTCACTTGACACATCTGGGCTGAGAAATCCTCAACTGAATACTGGCCCCCATCAGACTCACTTGTAGACAGGTCTATGGGGCATTTTCCTAACTGCTCTCTGTGGGCAGTACCAACCCTGGGCAGGAGGTCTGAGCTGTGTAAGAAAGTTAGTTGAGCAAGGCAGGTAGGCGGGCCAGTAAGGAGCATTTCTTTATGGTCTCTTTAGATTCCTGTAACAAGGTACTGGCTTAGTTCTGCTCTGATGTCCCCCAGTGATGGACTGTGATCTGGAAGTACAAGTCAAGAAAACCTCTCATTCCACAAGTGGCTTTTGATGACGGTGCCTCTCACACAGAGCAACAGAAAACAAAACAAAGCAACCCCTGTGTAAATTTCAAAAATACAAAATGCAATAACACAGGTTTAAAGCACAGAAGAAGTAATTTTCAGTGGCCTGTCATCGCTTGAGTCAGAATCTGGGAATAGAAATGCAGTTCCCTGTTCTTCTCTAGACGATACAGTTTTTTCTCTTCTCAAGATACACGTACCCCAGTATACTGGGACCCTCACCTGCAGAAGCCCTGATTACCAACACAGACAGAAAAGAACTGGATCTCAGGGTTTTGTCCAATGGATGGGGCAGGATCATGCTTGAGAAGATATGGTTAAATTTTCTGTGAACTAGAGAAAAAGTCACGCTCAGAGAAGAGCGAATTTGTATTCTAGGAAGGTCTTTGAATTTTCGAGGAGCACTGATGTGGTTTGTGTGTACAGAAGCTGTAATGACCAGGCAGACAACACCAGAAAGCAACACAATGGAAAAGAAAAAAGAATTAGAGCTCTTAGAAGGCTAGAGATACCCCGTTTACCTGTCAGAGACAGGAATATAGTCCTCTATGGGATTTTCAGCTTGGTCTCTTCTGTATGAGTCAGGAAAAGTCAGCTCTCAAGTGAGGACTTTGGTGGACACTTGCTAACAAATGATAAAGCAAATCTCAAGGGGATCCTGCTTGTAAGAGACTTAGCTATATGACAGAAAAGGAAAGAAAATGTCCACAGAAGCCAAAGGGACAGAATACTCAGCAATCAATAAAGCACATAGTCACATACTTCATACCCAAATTAAAAGTGACCAAAACATAAACAAAAGAAGCTTCACAGTCAGGAGAAAGAACAATGAAAACAAACTTCTGCACAAGCAAATACAGGGCCAATGGAATTAATAGATGAGAGGGCTGGAAGTGTTATTTTAAATATGTCCACGGGGAGAAAGTAATGCATTAACATGAGCAGGGACACAGAAAACTGAGTGTTTAAAATGGAAAATCAGCTGCACATTAGTGATATATGAATAAAATCAATATAATATATAATTACAAAAACTGGAATAGGTCCTCAACAGACAGCTCAGCAGTTAAGAGCACTGGCTACTCTTTCAGAGGACCTAGGTTTAGTTCCCAGCACCCACAGGGCAGCTAAAAACTGTCCATCATTCTAGTTATAGGAGATCTGACTCCCTCTTCTGGCGTCCGTGAATATTGCACACATGGTGCAATTACATACATACAGGGGAAAAAAAACACGTGTACACATAAAATTCAAATAGATAAAATATTTTAAAAGCACTGGATAAAGTAAATGGAAATATAGGACACTATTGTTCAGCTTCCTATGTGCATAATTAGAGTCCCATGCTAGAAAAAAATAGAAGAAAAATTAATACATAAACAATGGTAATATTTAAAAATTACTAAATAAATCATAAATGTACAGACTCAAAACACCCCATGGTTTTTAGCAGAAGAAACATGGAGAATGGCAAACCAGAGCATGAGAGTCAACGAGAATCTAAAAGAAATCAGAGCACGTAGGACAGGACACAAGGACAGAACCAAGGGGTGGGACTGGGCAGGGCAGGGTGGCCACATGGAGTGGACCACTGTGCCAGGTGACCCTTGGGAGAGCAATGGACACCAGAAAGCAATGGGCAGCTCTAAAATTGTGAAATAAGATACACATAGTAAATAGGCTTTTCTAAATAGAATGAGAGGTGTTTGTTTCCACCAGAAGACGCTCTGATAACTATACAGAAGGGAGAAGCAGCTCCAGCATTACAGAATCACGTAGACGAGGGGTCCACCCCACCGGGAGAATGCACGGGTCCACCCCGCGGGGGGAATGCACAGGCCAGCAAAGGACACACGGGTAGCAGTGAACGACATCAGATGACTTTCACCTCAGAAATAGAATAATTTTAAGGACAAATCTATACATTGTACATAATTTTGTATGTTTGATCTTTTGAGACAGGCTCTTACATTAGCAATCCTCCTGCTACAGCTTCCCAGATTCCCAAGTGTGGGGATGATAAGTGTCAGCCTCAGACCCAGATTCTACCCCATTTCCTCAAAGCATTCTTGTCAATAAACATGTAGGTTGACCATACATGTGTATGTATGTGTTTTGAGAGAGAGGCTGGTCTCGCTCTCACAGTGAACTTCTTTCCTCTGTATTCAAATGAGATTAAAAGTGTGAGTCATCAAGCCTAGATATATTGACCATGTTTAAATACATTTTGAAGTTAAAATATGAATTTGAAGTTTAATACAAGTGTCCTTTCTACCATCTCACACTAGGCAGACAGAATCTCTAGACTTTGGCCATTTAAGGCCTTTTGTGTTCATTGCCCTCTGTGGCATGAGGGCAGGACCATTGCAGAAGGGGGGCAGAAAGATTGCAAGAGCCAGAGAGGAGGTTCGTGACCAAATGGAAATGGTGTTATGCAAGCTCCTGGGACCTGCTCACATGAACCTACAGACGTGTCAGCACGCACAGGACCCATGCAAACTCTCGTAGACAAAAACCCAGCACAGAACTGTGGAATAGAGCATCAGGCCCCAGTCTTGGGCAAAGAACTATTGGCAGCTGATTACTGCTGGGTGAGGAAGTGCTGATCTTTAAGAGAGGGACTCTAGATAGGCTGACTAGACCCAGTGAATGAACTTGTACTGAGGAACATCTGGAGGCACTAACTTGACTCCATAGGCCTTAACACAAATGTCAGAATGCATCAAATACATTGGGGGGCTATGTGAAGTTTCCAGTGGGGAAGACAGTACAAAGATGACTAAAATATTAAGTATGAAATACACAAAGTTTGATAAAAATATACCAAAAATAAATGTAAGACTTATGATATGAAAAATAAAATACAGAATTGAAATAGCCTAAGTATTGTTAAGAGGAAATGAAAGTAATATGATAAAAGGTTTTATTATGGATAGAAAGATGGAGAAGACTTAGTAAACTGCTTGTCATATAAACAAGAAGAACTGAGAATGAACCCCAGAACCTAGGTAAGGAGCCAAGCGTGAGCCTGATTATCCTGTGAAAAGAAGATAGAAGATCTTAAAGCAGCAACCTTGCTTGTTCCTAGTGGGAGGATATTACCAGGGTAATAAGAATAATATTTTCCAAAAGAAAGTTACAAATTATATAATGTAGACAAATTCTATCAACCCTACAAACAAAGGTGTAGAAGGAGCACTGTTCTTCCCTAAGTAGGGTTGACCCTTTCAAAGAAATTCACAGTAACAAGCCAAACTTCATGATCAAATGCCTTTACTAGTGAATTAAAATCACCAGAATAAACATCTATAGTAAGTAAAAAATTCTATGAACAAATTTAAATTTAAGGAGCAACCAAGCTGGTCCATCCTCAATCTCCTGGTGGAAAAACCAATGACACTCAGTATAGTCATGGAGGGAAGAGCACAAACAATAACCCACAGAGATATAGCATCCAAAACTCAAGCTAGAACAGATCGAATACATAGAGAATCAAATACCATCAGACATTAGAAACGTGTTTTGGATCATTAGAAATCGTATGGCATTCAATTTTTCACAGAAATTTTCAAAATTGATTTAAGAATTGGAAAAATTTCAATGTAATTCACTATAAAATAAATTTTAAAGAGAAAATTCCAAACACTCCTATAGTAAAGGCTTGGTGTCTACCTGGAGTGGCTACTGAGGTGCTTGGACCATACAATGATAGCCATGGTTTACCCGGGGGCCTCGATGCAGAGAGCAGGACAAGGGTCACTGAAAGGCATCTTATCCGCATCTCTCCACCACAGTCCTGTTCTTCATGGTCTCTGCCATATGAACATCTGTGTGAACAGCTGTTCTGCACCCTGTCCATCCACCTAGAAAACCTTCCTCACCACAAGCCCAGAAACATTGCTGCAGCCAGTCTTGGCCCAAATCTTCTAAATCTGTGAGCCAAATAGACCTTTATTCTTTTAACTTGAATTTCTCAGAACTCTGACACTGTGACAAAAGTGACTAATACAGTGACTTGATGAGGCCACCTACATAAGGAGGGCCACTGCTTACATTACCACCTTATGTTAACATTCACCATAGGTAAGAAAACAACCATGATCAATGTTTGGTCAAAACTTGAGTCTCAGGGCACTAGGACTTAGCTAGGTCTACACACAAGTTTAACCCTCTATGAGTTTGTAGAGTTGACCCCAAGAGTTTGCCTGAAATAAAACTTCTGTGACCTTATTGCTCAGTCTGTAGTGAGTATCATCTGACAACAACATCTATAATCAAAAACAAATACAAACAATTGAATCTTTCAAATGCCTAAGAGAAATGAAAGATAGCTCCTTCAAGAAGGGGGTAGAAAAAATATTCAGCATCATTAATCAAATATAAGAATGCTGCAATCTGAAAAGACATGCCTCCAGAATTTAGTGAATGCAATACAATTGGACATCAATGCGGTCCTCATGGGACTGACATATAACAAAAACAAATTGGAAGATAGGTGGGCGGCTTCTTTTAAAATCATTCTATCAGCTTTCTCTCCAATGCTGTCTCTAGATTCAGGTGAAAAGAAAGCATCTATTGATATAAATAACTTTAACCTTCATATCCTTTAAACTATCCAAACTAGAAGTAGCCCTACTGATTCTTGGGGGTACATGTGTGCATGCTGTGGTTCAGACATGCAATGGAGACCTCAAAGCTAGTGGAGACGTGCCAGGGACCACATGGGTTCCTATCAGTGGCTTCCTGTGGAGGGACAGAACCCATTCTCAGCAGACTGTGTAGAGAATTATTTCATTTGTGCAATGGTAAGGGAATGAGACAACTATTTCCTAGAAAACCATTATCAGTAGATAACACAGACGATAGTCAGGCTGTGCATCATCAGTAGATAACAGAGACGATAGTCAGCCTGTGCATTGAAAATCCATTATTGTAATTCCACAGAAACTTGCTTTGGCGTAAAAGCTGATTGGTAAAATATATAGAAGATTCCCAAATAATTACTAATAATGCACTAAGCAGGAAATACCATCTATGTTATTGCTTGCTGATATATATTTATATCACTATATATCAATATGCAAATAATCAATATAGATTATCATATGTTTCTATTGGCCTCACATTTATGGTCTTTTAATTGTCAAATTATCTTACACAAGTTAACATAAGTTTTCATAAATAACTTGTTCATATTTTTGACTTGGTCTTAAATATGATTACTCTTGTCAGTACACAGCTCTGAATTAAGAAAGAAACCACAGTGACTGGTGCCACTTGGTTCAATAGAAGTTTATTCATGCTGAGCACGCTTGTGGTAATCCTCACAACCTGGAGATCAGAGATGGGTGAATATCAAGGCTGAACTTGGCTATACAGTATGTTCAAAGACAGCCTCAACTACTAAGCAAGTTTGAGACCAGGCTTGGTTACAACAACACAAAATATATTAAAAACCAAAAACAGCCAGTCTCCTGCCAGCCTTGACCCCAACCAGGCTCCAATTCCTCACCCTCAGATCTCTGGACAAGCTTCCTAAGACAGACTTGCTAAAGAGTCTAGCATAGATTTTTAAGTCCCCATTCAGTGGGATCCCCCACATCCATCTTCCCTGGTTCCTGATCAGCCAGACAGACCTACCTACCTAGGAGTCTGGTAAGTTAGATCCTGCCTACCACATCTCTGTTCTATCTCTCTGGCCCATTCCCTACCCTGTCACCTGCTAGCCTTGGCCCCAGGCAGGTTCCAATACCTCCCCCTCAGATCTCCAGTCTATTTTCCTAACCCAGACTAGCTAAACTACCTAACATAGACTCTTGTGGCTCCTGATCTGTCTGACATAACCCAGCTCTTCTACTAAACTGACCGATCTACTTACTGCCCCACCAACCACCCCCCACCCCGAGCAGTCTACCATCCTTCAAGAATCTGAAACACGCACCAATTTATTGTCCATTCTTAAACAAAAAAGCAACCAAGCTACATAAACAATATAAACAGAACCAAAACTAAATTAAACTAAAGAAAAGCAGAAATTCCTACTAAACACATAACCAACAAAGAATATCCATATGTCCAATGAGCTGTGCAAAAACACAAATATTATGAAAAATGAGAATATGTCCCAAACAAAACCCACGAGACCTACAGAAGTGGACTATAGGGATCCCAGGACACAGAATAAAAAGAACAATCGTAAACGTGTTCAAATGGTTTAAAGAAAACACAGAAAAACAACTCAAAGAATGGACTTAAAGAAAATAAACACACACATACACACACACATTCATACATGGTCATCCCAATAGATACAGGAAAGGCCTTGAAAAAATTCAACATGTATTCATGTTAAAAGTCCTAGAGGGAAATGGACTGGAGAGAACATATCCTCAAAGTAATGAAAGCTATATACAGCAAACATACAGCCAACATCATTCTAAACGAAGAAAAACTGGAGGAACTTTCATTAAAATCAGAAACCAAACAAGGCTATCCTCTATCCCCACTCTTTTTCAAGATAGTGCTTGAAACTCTTGCTAGAGGGATAATGCAAGAGAAGGAAACCAAAGGAGTTCTAACAGGAAAAGGAGAGTTCAAGTTATCTCTATTTGCAGACAACACGATATTATATATGAGACCCCCAAAGTTCCACCAGAAAACTGTTAGAAATGATTACAGTTATGTATCAGGTTACTAAATCAACTTACAAAAATCAGTAGCCTTTCTATATCCCAATAATAAGCAATCAAAAATAGCTTTCAAGGAAACCCTTCCATTTACAATAACCTCAAAAAATACAAAATATTCAGGAATAAACCTAGCTAAAGACATTAAGGATCTCTACAATGACAATTTAAGGAAGGATGGGAGAAGACTAGGAGATGGAAAGACCTATCATGCTCATGGATTGGTAGAATCGATATTGTGAATATATCCATCTTTCCAAAAGCAAAATCTATAGATGCAATGCCATGCCAATCAAAATATCACAACATTCTTCACAGCGCTACAAAACAAATCATCCTAAAATTCATATGGAATCACAAAAGACCACAGCTAGCCAAAGCAACCTTGGGAAAAAAGAACAACATGGAGGAGATTCACCATACCAGATCTCAGGTTACATTACAGCACTATAGTCAGAGAAACAGCATGGTGCTGGCATAAAAGAAGACACGTAGATCAACGGAACATAACAGAAGACCCAAATGTGAACAAGTGCATTTACACCACCTGAATTTGACAAAGGTGCCAAGAACAGTTAATGGAGGAAAAGACAGCATCTTCAGCAAATGTTGCTGGCAAAACTGGATCTCCACCTGCAGAAGAACGAAACTAGACCCTTATCTTTCACCTTGAAGAAAACTCAACTTCAAGTGGATCAAAGATCTCAATATAGAACCTGCAACTCTGAAACTCTTAGAGGGAAAAAATCATTGGCAGCAAACTACAAGATGTAGGTATAGGAAAGGACTTTCTACTGAGCAAGCTATTTAGGCATTAATGTCAACAATCAATAAGTGGGACCTCATTAAGTTACAAAACTTCTGTACAGCAAAATAAACAACCAAGGAAGTAAAGAGGAATCCCACTGAGTGGGAGAAAATGTTCTCTGTTACACATCCAGCATAGGGTTAATATCCAGAATACACAAAGAACTCAAAAAGCAAAGAAACAAAATCAACAACCCAATGAGAAGACGGGCTATAGACCTGAACAGAGAGCTCTTAAATGAAGAAATAAAGATGACTAAGAAACCATCCCATTCAGTTACTGCTCAACATCCTTAGTAATTAGAGAAATGCAGATAAAAACCATTTTAAGATTCCATCTTAGCCCAGTCAGATGGTCTAAGATCAAGAGAACAAAAGACACCAAATGCTGGAGAAAGTGAGGAGAAATGGAAAGCTCATTCACTGCTGGTGGAGATGTAAACTGGTGTAACCATGATGGAAAGCAGTGTGGAGAACTCTCAAAAACTAAAAATGAATGTGCCATATGATCCGTTAAACCACTGCTTGGAATATACCCAAAGGGCTCATCCTACTCTAGAGATACCTGTACATGTTTATTACTTTTCTCTTCACAATAGCTAAGAAATGGAAACAACCTAAATGTCTCTCAACTGACAAATGCATAATGAAAAGGTGGCTTATTTACACGATGGAGTTCTACATAACAGTTAGAAAAGATGAAATAACGAAATTTGCAGGTAAATGGATGGAAATAGAGCCGGCTACACTAAGGAAGTGACATAAATGCAGAGAAGTAATCAACATGTGCCCTTCCTCATTTGTGGATGGTAGAACCAGTTTCCTATATGCGAGTTTATATCCTGATGTAAGACCAGGAGCCAGAAAACTGGAAAGGACACACTGAGGTAAAAGAAAAGAAAGAATCTGAAAGGGGGGGATAGCAGAGAACAGACGTTACCAGGGAGGAAGACGGAATGTGGGAATGCTGGGCTGGACGGAAAGAGGAGGGAGGGACACCCAAGGGGTCAAGGGGGCGGGAAGTCGGGAGCCGGAGCTGGAAGGAGGTGGGAGATAATGGGGGAGGGTGGGGATAGTGTGGGTGCTGGAGCTGGAAAGGGAGGAGGGAGGTCGGATGGAGGAAAATGAGCCGAGATGGGTAAGTCTTGAGGGCTGGGACCCGAGGGAGATGTGGTACCACCGGAACCCCAAGAAGCACGCACACAGTGTGTGAATGTTAGTGCGTCTGTAAACTGGGGGCTGTTTGGCCAGGAGCACAGGGCCAGACAGAAGGCTCCTCCCTTTGTGTGGTTGGTGAGAGCGGTCCAAGAGACTCCCAAATAATACAGGCTACTGCCAAAGCTCTTGGCTATCTCTCAGAACTAGAAGATAACATCCTACTGTTGAAGACAGGACATACATGCGATAAAGAACTCGGAGCAATGGAGCAGTAACTGAATGGGATGCACACAAAAGGCCACAACTGGCCAAGTTTAAAGAATAAGAGACTGCAGACTGTGCATCCCTGGAAAGGACTCCTACATTGAACCTCACCCACCCGTGCCTCAGGGATCATTGTGGAAGGGGGTGGGAAGATCGTAGGAGCCTGGGCAGGTTCATGGACTTGGGGAAGCAGTCTTTCAGACCACTGGACGCTTGCACGTATAGATTTAAGACAACGGTGGCAGCGTGCACATGACCCACACCAACTTCAGTTAGACAGAGTGGAGTGATAGAAACTGATGGTGGGCCAGACCTAGAATGAGAACTATTAGAGACTGATTACTACTAGGAGAGGAAGACTAGGCCGTACATAAAAATAACTAGATAGCCTGACCAGACTCCAATGGATGAATTTGCACTGAAAGATATCTGGGCACAAATGCCTGACTGGATAGGACTTAACATGTATCGCGGAATACATGAGGTCTGGTGTGGGTTGGATGGGGGATGGGGGAGTGGGTCTAAATTTGATCAAGAACTGTTGTGTGGAATGTATAAAATGCAATAAAAAAGTAAAACAAACTGCAACGAGAAGCAGCAGGCGATGCTGGAGTCTGCCCTCTCCCGCCATTCGTAACCATTCAGAGGAGCCTTGCTCCCATGCCATTCTGTGAAGAGCACTTCATGATCTGACATTAGATCTGTTCATTTCATGACCTTTCTCAACACCAGCTCCTTCGGGAGGATGCACCTGCTACTCTGTCTCAAATGTCAGTGCTTTGCTCCTTTTTATATTCAGCTTTTTGAATTTTTATTCCTGTCAGTAGTTTTCAGAATTTCTTTCAGGAGAATTAGTTAAGGGATTTGGGGCTGATCAAGAAAAAATACATATGACTACCAGAGGCACAAGCACATAACTAGGTTTATTTCTACAGTTTGTAGAGAGTTTTGAATGAAGAGTAAAGTCCCCAGCCACAGAAGTTCCCCCGGAGGCAGCAGCTGGAGTCCCCATGCAGAGGAGAAAAAGGGAACAGGGAGGGAAAGGACCAGTCAGAATCCAGCTGTATGTTTGGAAGGAGCTGATCAGTGTCTCCCTGTGAGGAGGCAACTCTTCTGTAGTTGAGGCATTGGAAGCAAAATACCAGATCTTATCAATAAATCAGACGCTGGCTGAGAAGGTTTAAGTATGAAAGATGTGTATACGTTTGAGTTTGGTGCCAGCGGGATTTTAAACTAAACCTCAGTCTATATCAACAATAGCAACCACCTGGAGTCCAGCACAGTGAGGCTGTCTTTGGCTTGCAGATGCAGCAAATATGCATATATTTTATGTGCCTATATACTTTACTGTCTATAACTCTATTGAGAACATGAGATATTCAATATTTGGTTTCCATTGTCAACTGCTGAATTTTCACATCATGGTATTTTGCCAGGTACCCAAAATATGTTTAATAAATAGCATTATAAGTTATTAATTAACTAATTTGTGTTATGATTGTGAAACATAACTAATTTCTGATACACATGTAAGAAGTTTTGATCTCATTAGAAATAAATTAGTCATTGATTTAAAATTATGGATAATTAAAATAACATTGCAATTAAAATGTATAAATATATCCATAGTTTTCAGACTTTGCAATGTTGGAATGATGGCCATTTTAGAATGAAATTCCATGTTGGATTTTTATTTATTTTTATTTTTTGAGAAGTTATCTCCTTGTAGCCCCAGCTGGCCTAGAAATCGTTGTGTAGAACACTCCATCTCACAGAGATTGCTCGCCTCTGCCTCCTGAGTCCTGTGATCGAAGATATGTGCCTCCACACCTGGCTGGCATGTTATATTTTAATGGCTGTATGTGTGACTTCGTGGGGAAGTGTCTAACTTGGCTAAGAACTTAAATATCTGTGAGGAGACGTGTCTTGCATCTTGTGATTGTCCCACTCTTTGAAAACCACATCTCATACAGTGAGACAACAGGCTACCTTATGGTCTTTTGTTTTTAAATAACTTTGAAAGGCATTTAAGTACGATTCCATAAAGAAATTCTTATAGCCTTGGTTATGAAATTAATTATGGTCAAAATACATTGTATAAACGTATGAAATTCTCAAAGAATAAACAAAAAATATTGTATTTTTTTAAATCTGAGATTATAGCAAATTCCCCTGGTATAATCATGCTTGAGTGAAAACACAAGGCTTATAGATGAAGATGCAACTTTACTCATGAAGGCAGAAGTGATCCCACCTGATCAAGTGGTCTTGACTTGATGGCATTTCAACTCTGGTGTAACTGTCACAAAAATTACCTCCCTGCCATGAACAAGTGGAAAATAGTTACAAAACACTCTTTCTGATCTTGGACAGTAAGGAATACGGGGCTATGTGTTCAGAGAAGGGGTTTAAACTGTGGCCATCTGTTATCTCCAGTCTGAGGTAGTCAGGCAGAGTGCATATCTATCTGTGGTGAGATTATCCTCAATGGTCAGACAGACTAGAATTCAAGAGACTGATGTGGGTGGAGTTCTGGAATTGTGCTTAGAAATGAAGGCACTGAGTTCCAGTCAATTCTATCTACGTGTATCTGCACGTTTAGCCAAATTCCTAAGTGCTCATTGCTAAGATACATGGAGGAAACATTCAGCTACAGGGGAAGAAAGTCTGACTAGGCAGTGGAGGCCCTCGGTGGTGTCACTCATTGGAGGTTTGATGACTCAGTTTTCACTGAGGCCAGGAGACATTGGGTAGAGGTTTGAGAACAGAACATCCACCTTAAGTGACTGCACATCTTAGGGCACTGTGGTCAAGTGCGCATCATAAGGAAGAGGGCTTTCTGAGGAGCTGAGACTCTGCATGACTGCCGCATGTCCTCAGATGCACAGAACGGACCTCTGTACTAAGCATTGCTCAGGTCCAAATGCGAAAACCACCAAGGGACAGCAGCCTCTCTTTGTAGGACTTTACGCCATCTCCAGAGTGAATTTAGTGTAGAGGTGCCCAAGTAAGGGTTAAAATGATGATCTAAAAGTATCTAGAGTCACAATAAATCATCTGCATGTCAGACCAAACTCAACACTGTTAACGGGAAAAAACAAAGCAATTGACTCCACGTTGACAATCAGTAATATTATAATCACCAACAGAAATGTCAGTGATTGCTACCAATACCTAATGGAGCATATCCAGCAAGAACAGACCTTAAAATTATAGTTGATGCTGCCCTAAGATATTAAGAACTTCAAGAGTATCGTTACACGAGTATTCAAACACTGAAAGAAAATAAATAAGGATGATAATAAAAATTGGGGCCCTGTAAAACTGAGTTCATAGAAAACTGAAAATGTGATACCTGGAATACAACTATTTGATTAGATCGGATGAACTATTGATGAATACTGAAAATCAAACATTATTCTTAGTGAAACAAGAAGCCACAGAAAAGATCTTATGAATTAAGTGTGCATTATTCAATTTATGTGAATCCTATAACAGGCAAAGCTAATTGATATTGAGAGAACTATACCAGTATCTATTTACCCAGGGAAGAAAGCCAACAACTGAACAGAAGAAATGACTCCACCCTGTGAGCCTGTGAGCTCTCGGGGTGACTTCCAGGAGTTGGAAGTATAGAGGTTACTTACAGGTGTTTGGGTGACTCAACACCAGCTCCATCCCAAGCCCATCCTAACAGCTCATAAAAACTGCCTCCCAGGAACTCTTTTTGTGACATGTAGGCAGCCTGGGTGCTAAGGAATCTCTCCTTCCAATCCATTGTTACTGCCCTTGTAATCTTGGCCAGGGGCCTTATGCATCCTATGCCGGTCAGCAGGCATCCTGAGTTTTATGAGCTGCCTCCTCTCCTGAGAGGAGGATCTTTCAATTCAGACCAAGGGCTGCACATGACATTCTGGAGTAACATGTACTTCAATCAGTTCAAGCAACAGCCTGTGAAGTATTCAAGTATTATTGGCCAGAGTGTGGTCCTCCCACAGGGCCCCATTTGTGATGAATTGGGGATCATCTCAGATTCACAGCTTTCCTTGTCATTATTTGTCACCCTAAAACACAAGGGGAGTTTCTTTTTGTTTCCAGTTCCTGCATTAGGAGATATAACTTCCCTGACATCCTGTTAAGGAAGGAGATCAGGCTGGGGCTTAAGGTATGTCGCCAGACCTACACAAGCCTTGTCACAAGCTGTAGTTGTTCCATGGATCCTCTCAATATTCCCCCAAATCATCTAGTCCCCTCTAAATTGTGCTAGATACCCCACTTCCCCATGCTAAGCTCTCTGAAGACTGTACATGCCCCCAGCATGGGTGTGGCTCTTGGAGTTTAGATTATGTACATCTCTTACAAATATTCAATGGACTCATGTGACATTGCCTTTTCAGTCAATTTTGCAATATTCCAGATGACTTGGAAATGTCTCTTGCCCTTACATGATCATTGATATCTTAAATTCTTCAGGAAATATATTAATAAATCCTGAATTTTCATTAAGGTACTGATAAGGTTAAATCCCAGAAATATAAAAATCTATAAAATTACCTATAATATAGTCCTATCTAAAGAAAGTTTTTGAACTGTAGTTGGTATGGACAATGTCACTGCTATTTAGAGTGTACCCTCTGTGACAAATCTTTGATAGTTCATGGTGTGTGTACGTGTGTGACAGCCTGTTGGTATAATTGTAAATTATCTTTGATTTAATTGTATCATCACAATGTTATCAGCTTTCTATTCATGTTCTTCAGATTTATCAGCCATAATGATGTGTTTAGAGTACAAATGTTTATTATCTGAGATGGATACTGTAGCAGGCCAATGTATCATTGTCAATAATACTAAATGTCTACACCAGCCTCAAAATTAAATGTCTGGGAGTGTTACAGAGTGCCATGTTTGTGTAGACATCAATTGAAGTTAGAATGGAGTCCCCGAGGGCAGGCTTCATTGCATTGTAGCTCAGATGTAAGCCAACTCAGCACACACATGAGGACAAAATGAGGAAAATTGTGCCGGTTGTCTTCAGCTCCCATATCAGGAGATGAACCCAGAGCAAACTCAGAGGAAGCACACAGACATCAACCTGAAATAGTGTGTTCTGGGCCTTAAGTATGCCAGAGAGGCAGTCATTTTGTGCATGTGTGTGCTCGTCTGTTCATATGTCAAGTGTGCCTGTGCATATACATGCATGGATGCACATGCATGCCTGTTCCATTCCAATCAACACAGTCCTTTGAGAATCACTACATAATTCTGACAGTGATGTTATTTGTTTACATTTATGGGGAACAAAGCATACTTTAAAACTAGGAACATGTATCTCAAAAGCCAGTTTGACAAAAGTCAGCTATATCCCTTTCAAACACAGCTTTGGTAGCACCCATACACATGCGTGTTTCAATAGCAGTTTAGTACTCAGCAAAACTTCTTGCACATATTTCATGAACTTATGAGATGTCTGGGTGCTACACTTAAGAAACATTAAATACTTTTTGTTTTTTATTTTAGATTTATTTTCATTAAAAGATTGTGTGTGTGTGTGTGTGTGTGTGTGTGTGTTTCTCTGTGTGTTGTATGTGTAGTTGCCAATGGAGATCAAGAGAGGGGCTTCAATCTTCTGAGGCTGGAGTTATATGCAGCTACAAGGCTCCTGATGTGGGTGCTGGAAACCAAACATTGGTCCCCTGGAAGCGCAGCAAGTGCTCTTAGCCTTTGGGCCACGTGTCCAGCACACACTTGTTCCAGGATTTGGAAGAAATAAGTAAAATGTACCACTAGATGATGAATGGTAAAAGTTCTGAAGGTTCTAAAGATATTCAAAGTAGCTCATTCTAACAGAATTAAGACCAAGCTTACAAAGCCCAGGTGGACCCTAAGTAGCTGTTGGCTATGTTTTAAAAATATATTTTTAGACTTCTTTCAACATTAAGAAATTTATTATATCCAGACTATTTTTCTTCACATTTAACCTCCAGTTGCTCTGTCAACATTTGATCCGCAGTGAACGTGCTGTGCATTTTCTCACTTGGTGACTTTGAATGCCTGAACTTAGAAGAATGGAGAAAACCCGTTCCTGTTTTCTCCATGTTTCTCCCCAGCTTGGAATGAACTGAATCCCTGGGAGCAGTGTCCACCGAAAGCAGGTGGTGTGTGTGGCTTTCTAGTAAATCGGAAGCAGGAAAGGAAGCAGAAACTATGGAAAGGAAATGGCAGGTGTGTTAAACACCTGTCACATGTTAACAAAAACGGCTTGTAGGATCCAGGAAAATGGCTAAAGACAAACAGTACAAGAAGCTGGAAGTTATGTAGCATAATTTCCTTTAAGAAGTAATCAATTATAAAAGATTGGTTAACAATGATGAAAAATGGAATTTCTGAAATTATAACTCGATAGCACTTTGTGTTCAGAAGGAGAAAGCTGTTTGAGCAGCAGAGATGCAATAGCTCAGTTTCAGGGAAAAATAATGTAAAGACGTTTCTGAGGCTCAGGCTCCTGTATGTCCAATTAACCTTTACTAACTTAGAAAACACGTCTGATTTGATTGGCAGCATCAGAGCTGGCGTCAGGGATAGCACAGGAGAAACCCTGCTGAAAACCATGGTTTATTAATACATTGTTAAGCACTTGAAACGGATTCCAATGGTGTATGTCTAAGGAAGGAAATAATTCAGCATTTGGTAGTTACTGACAGAGAACAGAATCGAAATTTACATTATAAGTCTTACGTTAAACGTCCTAATGTGCCAGCAATTGAATTACATTTCATAAAATGATAGTGAATGTCACCTCCTCTTTACCAAGTAGAAGCATAAATGCTAATGATTATATACTTTTATCCAGACAAAAACATATTATCATCTAGTAATAGGATCTAAAACGTATGAGGACAAATAAAATAAGGATTGGATTTATTTGCACTCTGCATGTAATGAGATTGAGTCCATTTGTGATCCTAAGCTAAATGTGTTTCTAGTTCAGTCCAAGGACGCATCTGCAGGTCGGCTTTGTTCCCGTGGGCACGCCCCTGATCTTAGGGCACAGCTCTATTTTTTTTCTATGTTAACACTGGCTAAGAAAAGCAGGAATGTTTAGAGTAAGCAGCATTTGCACATTTATTTTCAATCCCTCTGTATTCAGAAATTGCCTTCTAATATTTATCTTCTATTTTAGTGTTTATTTTTAAACTTGTAATGTGTGAGATGTATGTGATGGTATGTTTACATCTTTGTGTGCAATGTGCATACCTCTGTGGACAGGCAAGGAGAGGACTTGAGGTGTCCTGCTCCATCACTGTCCCCCACTCCTGTTAGACGGGGTCTCTAACTGAACTTGGAGCTAGTCTGGAGTCACAAAAGTCCTAATGCTCTTCCTCCATCTGCCTTTCCACAGTGCTGGGCTGGGCTTACAAGCACGAGTAGGTTTTTAAAATGTGTTGTGGGATTTGAACTCAGACCTCATGCTTATGCAATAAAAATGTTTACCCACTGAGCCACCTCCCCAAATCATGACATCTGTTTTCATGTATATGAATATTTGAAGACAAAGTATAGAAACGCAATTCTTACTCACTAATCTTGGTATGTAATGCACAGAATTATTTTCTTAGATATACCTGACATTTCCTAGATTTATAACATATGTACTTTTCTCATGAACTTTAATAATTAGATACTAAAAAATATAATTTGTCCAAATTTCATAATGTTATAATACATAAATAATTTAATTTGCATAGCAGTTTTAAGAGACTCCTTCTCCTACCATGACTTAAACTGTTAACTTCTGTGTTACATTTGTACAGAAATATTGTAGACATTAGTGTGCTATTTGTGCTGAATAAGGTATTTAACTTAAATTATTTTTTGTCAGTATAAATATACACACTAGCACATACACACACAAATATACATGCATATACACACATACACACAGACACACTTTTATATCCACATACATAAATACATACATACACACATGTACACATCCATTAATGTATACATGTGTACTTCTATATACACACACATATATTCACCTACATACACTTATACACACACACACACACACACTCACAGAAACATTTAAAATGGCAGATTTCCAACAAAGATCAAGAATTCAAGGAATAAATTTGCAGTAGGAAAATGGAGATGGGGACAAGGAATAATAATTTCTGCTTGAATTAAGGGCACAGCCATGTCTTTTATTTCAAGAATTCTTCCTCCTCTCTGAACCTGTGTAGCCTGTGTGCGCATGATGCACCTGCACTCTTCACAGACACATTCAGGGTTCCGTGACTCGAGTGGGAGCCTGATGACTAAGAAATGTTCATTTCAAAGGAAATTTCCATTTCAGTCCTCAATGTGAGTATGGAGAGACGTGGCTTGGGTAAAGGCAGAGAGAACTGTCCGTCTTCTGCAGACAGTCTTCTTTCATGGTCTTTGCAATGGACACCCCAAGAATGGTGGCATGGGGGCCCATTGGAGTGTCTTCCTAGCATTGTGAAAGGAAGTTCCCATTGACTGTGCAGCAGGACACTCCAGCACAAACAGAAGGCAGGCTATTGTTGCCATTTATTAAATGAGTCCTTGGTCTAAAGTTAGATGATTTTGTAAAACTTGAACAATGCCGTGTTGCCTTTACATTAAATTTTCTAGATGAAGTTTGATATAATTTTAGTTTCTCAGTCATATATTAGTCTAGAAAATGTTTAAAAAATAGTTTATTTAACCAGAAACAGTGACACAATCATGCAATTCCACTTGAGAATTAGAGGCGGGAATATGCAACCCTTACTCAAGCATTTTATATGTGGAAAATGAGTAGCAGTGGTCAGGCGAGGGGCTCCGGGGGTAGAGGGACTGCTGTGCGGGCGAGGGGCTCCGGGGGTAGAGGGACTGCTGTGCGGGCGAGGGGCTCCGGGGGTAGAGGGACTGCTGTGCGGGCGAGGGGCTCCGGGGGGGGAGGGGCTGCTGTGCGGGCGAGGGGCTCCGGGGGTAGAGGGACTGCTGTGCGGGCGAGGGGCTCCTGGGGTAGAGGGACTGCTGTGCGGGCGAGGGGCTCCGGGGGTAGAGGGACTGCTGTGCGGGCGAGGGGCTCCGGGGGTAGAGGGACTGCTGTGCGGGCGAGGGGCTCCGGGGGTAGAGGGACTGCTGTGCGGGCGAGGGGCTCCGGGGGTAGAGGGACTGCTGTGCGGGCGAGGGGCTCCGGGGGTAGAGGGACTGCTGTGCGGGCGAGGGTTTTGGTTCACTCACTGGCTCCCACATGGTGGAGGGAAAATCAACTCTCCTAACTTTTCCTCTGACCTCACATGCTTGTCATGGCAGGAATACTCACAAGCACAAACATACACACATGCATGCATGCATACACAGGCACATATGTACACACAAAGCAGATATGCAAGCACATACTCACATACATTAGATAAATAATAAATACATTTAAAAAGACGAATAGCAAGCAACACCTGATGTTTTGTCAGCCTTTATCTCTAGAGCAGTCATGAAATAGCAATTGAAATTTTGAATTAACATCTGTGAAAATCTCAACACAAACAAGTTAGAAGATCTGAATCATATCATGTTGTTTCCCCAAGAAACTGGTTTCCTTCTCACAGACCACCCCCACATGCAATGGATTCTAATGACCCCCAGGGTTGTTCAATGAAGAATGATCTAAAGGCTATTTCTGTAATAGAGAACTTTGTATCCATGTACACCATTTGCCTCAAATTCAGTTTCTGAAAAACTAATATGTATTCATCTTCCTATATGTCTATGTAAGAAAGCACCAAATTCATTTTAAGAATAAGAGAGTGGACTTGGAATAAGAGACAATCAAGAAGTAGAAGGACAGGACGCCTGTTGAAATGAAAAGGTAAGAGAGAGCTGGAAGTTGGAGATAGTACCGAAAAGTGAGGAAAAAGAAGACCACACACTCCGCCAGGCTATGCGTTGCATGTCTGCTGGCACTTCGGACACGGTGAGGCACTGGAAAACCAAAGAAAGAGAGAGACAGGAAGTGCATAGGAGTTACATGGAACAGTTATTTTAAACACTGAAGGTGTGGGAGTGTGGGAATTAGACAATGTACTTCTTGTATATTTTAGCATCAATAAATCTGTAAAACCCAGATAGGTTCTCTTTCTCATTTCTGTTTAAGTTGAAATGGTGCAGTTGAATTGGCAGAAGAAAGAAATGTTAATCTCAAAATGGTGATTAATCTCCTGTGGCCTTTGTGTTTGGAGTGATTGTGAACAACCAGGAAACATGGAAAAGAAGGAAAAAAGCAATCAGTACATAAAGCTAGAATGACCAAGTGTTTTTCATGCTGTAGATTTTCTGAGACACGTAAGGATGTCTCAGGCATTGTATGTGTATGTGCATTTGTGGGAGGGGCTGTGTGTGTGTATATTTAAAGCATAAGTTTAGTTGTAGAATACTTGATTAAATTTAAACATATTGGATAGCTGGTAGAGTCAATTGTAGTTATTTTATGGAAAATAACAATCAATTAGACACAAGGAAGCCACGTGCACTTCTGTGTGAACTTGATTTTTGTTAATAATATACTGTTGGTTTATAAAAACTCAAGGATGCTATGTCAACAATTAAATAAATAAATAAGCAAAGACAGAAGTTGATGATTAACACTTCCTAAACAAGCAAACAAAACAGCCATGGGACGAGCAACACAGACAACATGAGAAGTTGGGAAAGCATATCTATGTTTATTAATTTGTTCTCTTAAAGTATTGAAAGAAAGAAAGAGTGAAGAAAGGAAAGTACGAAACGTCTTGTGAGAAAATCAGGCAGGACCTAGGAGTCTTCAGGAAGCCAGTACTTTACTTAGTGAGCACCCTGAACCTAGGCTCAAGTCTCAACGTCTAGACTGTGGACGGAAGTAGCATACATCTTTTATAATTCAGACATTGGGAAACACTGAGAAGGGCACTTATGTAGAGTCTCAAAATTAGATAAATTATCATAAATTTAGCTACCCCGTCCCCCCTTTCAGATGGGGACTGATCATGGAATCATGGATTACATCCTCAAAATCTCTGATAGAAACCAGAAGTTCCCTGAGGCAGATAACTTGCCCCAGCCCCACAGTTAATATTTGCCACATCTCTCTCTAGGGCCTGATGGAGTATCACAGCTGCAGAAAAGCCAGGTAGCCCACTCCTTCTTCCAGGGTGTCTCTTGGCTACCCTGGCCCCAGTGCTACCATCTGCTCATCCCCGAGATGAGCAGCTTATTTTGCACAAAGGACACCTTAACCCAGAATTCACAGTGGTGTTTGATCTCTTTATCTCCAGCTCCAGAAAATCTGCAATGATTCACTCTCATCTTTGTATATCCTGTATTTTACCATGGAGAGGCTGTTGCAACCTGACTGAAGAAACGCTGTTCAGTATGCTGAAATATCTGGCGCTGGCCATTTACCTAAAATTTATTCTTTCTCTAATCTCCTAAATCTAACAGTCTCACCAGCATCTTGGTTTAAGACCTCATATAAAGCCAAAACTTGACACATTTTTCAATACTGGCTTTCATAGAAGAAGTAATATGTCTCCTACAGAAGAGAGTCAGGAAGGAACAGTTCCTAACATTAGTATTATTATTTCAGTGAAGCTTTGAAAGCCTCCAAAGGCATAAAATCATTTGTCTAAATAAAATCCTAAATTTTCCTCTAAGGGGACTCATAGGTCACTACCAGTCTGGTTTCCCAACAAAAGAAAACCAGGTTGAATTATTTTCATAGTGTAGGTCCCACTTTAGTTGGTGGGGAGATGGGCATATCCCTTTTCCATAGATTTAAAATAGTCCATTTGGTGCTTGATAACATGAGTCAGATTATCCTAGAGTTTATGGATCCTTGGAAAGCCTCAAAATGGGTTAATCTGAGTAGTGTCATATAAGCAGATGCCATGTCTTCGGAAACCGTGCATATCTAAGCTATTAGTTCTTGTTCCCTTTAGACTGGGAACTCAAAACCAAGTAGGCTTATCTGATCAGCAGGTGGGTGCTCCAGAAGAATAATGTTTCCAAGTACCTCTGATATGAGGATCTAGTTTGGGGGGTCTCTCATTTTCTTGTTCGATTAGATATTGGCTCCATTGTAATATGTAATAAATGCCTAGGATAATCATATTTAGCCCATTTTTATTCATGAGTGCATCTCTACATATTTAACAGTTGCTAACTCTAAAGTCTTTGATAATTTTCTCTACCAAGTCTATAAAATGTTTTTACCTATACGGTGAAGTTTAGGGTTTGGGATTAGCTAGATCTGGGCTGATGGTGATGGGACCTGAGGTGACAAGTCTGGGGACCATATCCCTTAACCATTTTTGGAGTATAGGGACCTGGGAATCTGGTTTCTAACAATAGTGTTTTCCTTTGATAGGGCAATGTCCCCATTGCAGGGAGATTATTAAGATATTGAGAACTGATCCCAGTCATTAGAATGTGTAACAGTTCAAAAATCAAAGAACCATTGAAATATAACATCCCTCTGGTGGGACTGACTTCCCAAAGCAGGTAACCAGTGAGAATGTCCTTCAGAATGAAAGGTACACTGACACAGAGGCATGGTCTAGTCATAATGGCTTGTCTTGAAATTATCTCAGGGAGATACTTTCTGTAAGTAGGCACAGGTGAACTCATGAAGTTGACAATTGTTTGAGTCAGTAGATAATATTGTATAACATTACCTTCTTAATAGAAATTTGACTCCGGTTTATATACATAGAAAATTATTATTACTTGTGTTTACATTGTGGAACTATGAGGCTTTGTGAGTTCTCTGATAAAACTTGTAGAAAACAAGACAGTTAAAACATTTTTTTTTATATAGAGTATGGTTTACCAAACCAGAGATTTAGATGTGGTGAGAACATGACAAAATGTTTTCAAATTTATATCTATAACATTTACTCAATGAAGAAGTACCAACAAATGCCTTTGATAAACACCTCATGTGTTTTCAGTAACAAGCATGTGCATTGACACACAGAAAAGTGACAGCCAGGACTGCTGAAGCTTTCACATGCATTTGAATCAAAAGTCTGTTTTGAACTCAGTCCCAGGCCTGAACAGGACCACCACAGGAACCTCATTCTGCAAGTGCGCTGGGAAAGGTGGCCCTTGCGATGGTTTCCAGGAAGTGACTGTTACCTTGCGCCGTATTGTTAGAGTAGGTAAGACGGTACTAGCATCAGCACATTTTAGAGAAGTTATCCTACATTTGCACCAAGTACCTGTCTCTTTGTAAAATGATAGCAGTTTAAACTTTCTACAGTAATCCAAGGGGCAGGTACACTTCTGCGTTGGAAGTTTCAAATCCATCATGATCATTGTTAGTCATTGATAAGAAAATATTTTATCTAGCCTGTTTTTCTTTTTCTTTTTTCTCATTAAATAAATAAACATCAGCATTTATTTTTATATCGATCTGTATTACTTATATTTCCATTATTTTTCTTTAATGTGAATGAGTGTATTACATTCATGTACGTAAGCTCATTACACCTCCAGACATAGGTACTTTGAAAGGCTGGAAAAAATATTCCAAGCAAATGACGGTAATAAATGAGCAGAGGTCGTAACTCTAATATCTAAAAATAGAATACAAAATAAAATTAATCAGAAAAGAAAAAGATGATCACTTCACAGATGAAGGGAATAACTGACCAAGAAGACCTTACAGTCATAAACATATATCTACCAAAATCTGGGGCTCCCAAATTCATAAAAAGAGCATACAGAACTTCAAGTTATAGACTAACCTTCAACTCGGTATGTGACTTCAGTACTCCACTACCTCCATCAGACAGGGCAACTGAACAAAGAATAAACAGAGAGACATCTGAATTAAACAACACCCTGAATTAAGTGGACCCCGTAAATAGAGATCTACAAAATATTCTACCCACTCAAGCACAAAAGAATTCAGATTCTACTTAGACGACAATGGAAGCGTCTCTAAAATTAATCACATGCTGAGGCACACACACACAAACACACACACACACACATACACACACATGCACACACACACACAAACTCAACAAATACAAAAAATTGAGATAATTCCTTGAATTCATACATTTATGAAAGCTTCTTTTCTTGTTTATTATATTGTGTCTGATAGAATGTAAGGTATTATTTCAAATACTTTGTATATTTTGAGGTTGAATCTAATGGAGATTAAACAACACACTCCTGCATCAGGAAATAACAAAATTATTTCTGAAGCTAAGTGAAAATAACAATACAACACAACTAAACCTATGAAATATTTGAAAAGCGGTCCTAAGAGGGAAGTTTATAGCTTGAAGTCCTTACATTGAAAAAATCAGAAGAGCACATATAAATGACTTAACAGCACAACTCCAGACTCTAGAAAGTCCAGAATAAACCAAGCCCCAACCGAGCAGATGAGAAGAAATAACAAAAATCTGAGCAGAAATTAATGAAATAGAAACAAAGAAATATTTGCAAAGAATCAAAGTATCTAAGTGCTGGTTCTTTGAAAAGACAACAAGATATACAGACCATTAGCCATGTAAGGCAAAAGAAAAAGCAAATCCAAATCAACAGAATCAGAGATGAAAGGGGAGACATCACAACAGACACACAAAAAAATCCAGAACAGTGTAAGAGAGTACTTTCACAAGCCACACTCCATTACATTTGAAAACCTAAAAGAAATGAAGGAATTTATAAACCATGGAAACCACCAAAGTTAAATTAAGAAGAGGTCTTAACAGCTTAAACAGATCCATCACAAAGTAGTCAAAACAATAATGTTAAAGCTCGTACCTAAAAAATGTTCCAGATGGACTGACAGCAGAATTTGAGCAGATCCTCAAAGAAAATCTACAGCCAATGCTACTGATATTATTCAAAAGGAGAGAAACAGAGGGAGAACTCTCAAATTCCTTCTTTGAAGCCACTGTTACTCTAATATCAAAACCAGGAAAATGCACAACAGAACCCAAGTTATGTGCTCATATGCCTCCTGAACGTAGATGCAAATATTCTCAACAAAATACTGGCAGGTCGAGAAATGTGCACTATGTCTAAATAGCTGGGGCAAATGCCTTTCTCCTGACTCACCCCTTGTATCTTTGATGTGACCAGTTCCTTTGAAGTGCACATGCTTTCAGTAGTAGGCAGACCCTCCCTGGGAAAAGTGGAAAAAGACCAACAATCCTCTCCTTCTCTTAATTCTGTTTGAGTTTCTGTGACTCCTGGCCATGGACATGTGGTTTATCTTTGTTTTGTCCTGTGCTGAAGTATGTTCCAAAATCAGAAAAAGAGGCAACAGCTTTACAGACTGTTACAATAGTTTCCTATAAGCCAACCTCCTGTAGTCAGTTCCTAAGTGTATATATTATAATAATGTACACTGTAAATTATATACCCATACATACTTGCGTGTTTTCATGCTATGTTCTGTGAATTCTGGTGTTGATTTTCTAATATGAGCTTGCTTAAATGTAACATAGACTTTGTATTTGTACAGGACAATACTATAGATGATTCCAGCAAAAGAGTCAGTCCAGTGATCAGTACATCTGCAATCAGGTGCCTAAAGAGGCAGAGGTAAGAGTGACCAAACAATAGTCACTTTGGAAAATTTTAATTAAAATAAACACTTGATAGATTTTTTGGTTAATTTCCAACCACATTAGAGAACTCAGGGATCTTAAATTCTTAGCCCCAAATCTTTGTGAAAGATATAAAAATTTCTAAGTGCTGAGAAGAAATCTTGTAGTTTCAAGGTCAAGATTTCTAAAAAAAAAAAAAAATCTAAGACTGAATTTTAGAAGTAACTTAATTACAATGCAAATTACATTTCCTAGCTTGCAAGGTCACTTCTAAATTTAGAGGCTGAGGCGATATCACTGGGACTCATTCCTTTGACCTGGAAATTGAAATAGAGACATAGTAGGTCCAGTAAGCTGCCCCCACTCCAATCACTTGTAAATAAGAAAGGTTTAGAGTTACAATTCTTCCGAGTGGTGACCAATAGAAGCACCTTTGCCCAGTGGCCGAAATGGTGAGAGCCCCTGGACCAGATGCCTTATCCTGGGAGCCACATCCGATTCTTCTGAGAAGCATTGCGTCTTTGTTTTCAGACACATAGTAGAGTTCAACACTGGAACCCAAATGGGTCATGTGAAAAATACTGTAGCCCACGAGAATCTTCTAGAAAGTGGACTAGGGATATGGTTTTGGTGAATTAGAAAACTGTAACAAAATTGCTACATAAACTGCCATATCTACATAAACTGCCATATCTGGTTACATAGTTTGCTACAGAAACTAATTCCTTTCTGCCACAGAGGCTAAGAAAATGAGGATCCCGATGATGCTGGCACACAGAGTGTCTTGTGGTGGTGGGTCACTTAGATGTTCAGACATAGCTCTGTGATATTTACATTTCAGTCACGGGAAAATTCAAGAAATAATCAACTTATTAGGAGAAAAGCTTTGATTTGTGGTCACACTTGGGAGTTTTCCGTCAGTGGTCGGCTGATCGTTTGCTTTTGGCCAGCAGCAAGGCAGCACATCTCCGTGATGAGAGACCAGCGGCCGAAAGTAGTAACAAAATGACCTGGAGTCTGATCATTGCCTCAGCAACATGCTCTCAGTGAATTAATACCTCTGTTAGGATAATCTTTTAAAGTTTCTACCAATCGTGTCAGGGCTGGGTCAGGCCTTAACACATGAGCATTTGGGGAAATCTAAGGTACAAGCCAAAGAAGGATTCTTCCAGGGGTTTGTGCTGTAGAAGAGGTGAGTAAGCTCCATGGGCCCATTCTGCAGCACAGATCTGTACAGTCTGCCACTTTATAGGCTAGTCACCTCCTTAAGGTGCCACCTAATATCATTATTTCGAGGGTTAAGAGCTCAACAAATGAACCTAGGGGGGCCTACAAACATCCAGGTCACGCCAGGACAAAGAAAAAAAAAGCATGCCACAGGGGTAGTGTCTCCACATGCAAAGCCTGCTATGTCTTCCTAATGGTGCAAGCAGCCTTCCTGTGTTATTGTTAGCTTTGCTTTGTCTGAGAAATTTGCAGTATCTTCCTTTTTAGAAGCAGCATGCCAGATGTTGTGACTGAGGTTATGAGCTCCAAGGATAGAAGAGGGTCTTACTAAGCCCAGTTTGAGATTTTTGTGGCTTTCTGACTCTAGCAATAGGCAGTGAATTTCCATGACTTTGGCTTTTTGTCCCCAGCTGTGTAGGGCCTACCTCTATACCTGTTATACAACTAAGAGCAGAGAAGTTAAAGGCTCAGATTCTTATGCCAGTCAATTAACAATTTAAAAAACAGAGCCCCAGTTCCTGCTGCAGAAGGGGCACATAGACACTTTAGACCAATAGAGAAAAGGAAGGAGGGGAATCCATGAGTGGGACACCCTAATCCCAAAGAAAATCCAAAGTCTTTTAGAGTCAGTGTTCTCCCCAACTCTGGGTTTGCCTTCTCTACTCAAGAAGTTTTTAACACTTGCCAATGGACTACTACTTCACCCTGTACCATTTTCTTGACTTTTACTTCCTTAACTGAGAAAATGGGCCCACCTGCACACTGGTAATCATTATTGTCTTCCTGAGAGAATAACATAAAATTCTAGGAAGATCTAGAATGCACATTTTTCATTAAGACAAGGAGAGCTACATTTCTGTAAAGGGAGACTTATTGTATCAGTTACTTTTCTGTTGCTGTGAAAGAACACCATACTCAGAAGCAGCTTATAGAAGAAACAGATTATTTTGGCTTACAGTTCCAGAGGGAGTGGTTCATCAGGGCAGTGAGCATAACAGCGAGATGCAGGCCTAGCAGAAAAAAAGCAAGAAGCGGTCACATCTTGGACCATAGAACAAAGAAGAGATCTAACTAAAAGCAGGGTGAGGCTTTGAACTATCAAAGCTCGTCCCCAGTGACACACTTCCTCCAGCACTGCTACGCATTTGAAAGATTGTACCCTTCAAACAGTGACACCATCTGGATACCAAGTGTTCATATCGTTGAGCTATGGAGGACTTTCATCATTCAAACCACCACAGCCATCATATTAAGATATCTTGTCAATTCTGTGCGGGCTAGGAATGACAAAACAGAGATGCCCTTGAAATGGAAACCTTATTCAGTCAGGGCCGTGTGATAGCTATGAACCATTCCAGACACGGTGGTCATCTGAGCACATGGGGGCAAAAGAAAATTCAAGAGTTTTCCAGTCTCTTTGGGTTTTGGCACTAACTAGTTGATCATGCTGTCCTCAAAATTAAAAAGATGGGAAGGCTGGTAGTATCAAAGCATCTGCACCCCAGTAGGCTTCAAGAGCTGAGAAGCGGGGCCCCTGTTGGTTGCAGTGTTTGCAGAGGGTTAGGAGATGCCATTGTTCTGGGAAAACCTCATCAGTGGGGCAGGCTTTGAGAGTTCACAGCCTCACTCTATTCCAGTTTCTCTGCTCTGAGCTCTCTTGGAGTGGTTGAAGATATAATTCCTTAGCCTTCTGGGAGAGCTCAGCCTTCCACTCTGGCTCCCTCTGTCACCACTCCTCCCTTCATGGTGGACTCGTCTCTCTAGAAGCATAAGCCCCAATTAAGTCTTCCTTCTACAAATTCCCTTGGCCATGCTCTTTTTTCACAACAACAGAAAGCTCATACAGGAAGCCCATTCTGTCTTACATGTGGTTTGAATTTACAAGAAGCAGACCCAGGATAACTGAGATATACTAAAGACAGGAAAGCAAAAATATGCAACAATGGACTTGGTTGGAATTGTGAACTCAGCTAACACGGGGCCCAGCTTATGCTGTCTGACACCTACAAGCCACTTTTCACTACTGTGAACGGCCTTCCTGTGTTCCTGTTGGGAGTTCATGAGTTCTCTCTACCCCTGTACAACTGTACTTCATACTACATGTGTGTTTTTCACTGAAAAGAGGGATTGGTTTCTACTCTCTGCCTTGTGTTTACACTTGTTGAGTAATATTCTCTCCTTTATTTGCGTAGTCTGCAAGTTGCTTTATAAATGTTTGTCCAGTGAACTGACAGGTTTTTATCAGTGAAAAGGATGAGCCTGAAACTTAATATTCTAGATTGTTTCAGGGACTATAGAGCCTGTGACCCCAAGGACTATCTGCATGTTCAGTGTATTTCTTAAGTGGGAGTAAGCATCTCTCAAAATAAAGGAACAGCAGAGGCACATAGTAGGTACACTTTTTATTTTGTATGATTCCTTTTTAATCATTACTAACTGAGCCATTTCCATGTTTGAATAATGAATCGAAATGTAAGAACTATCATTGCTAATATAAAAGACCAAGAATGCTCTGTGAAGCGTATTTTTAATTATTTTTTTATTCTCTGAATTATCTGTACTACATGAAATACAATGGCCACCAAATCAGGCCTTGCCAAATGAACAGGAATTGTCCCCTGCGGCCAATCCCTCATCTATCATTCTCGATAGCATCGGGTTTGTCTTTAGACTCCCAGCCCGTCTCTTATTCACGTGAAATGATGCGTAAAAATGTGTGATGAGACTCGTCCTGCTCGTCTTCATCTGAGCTCAACTCTCACCATTCTCTCTTAGAAACACGCTTCTCGGCCATGCATTTCCCAGGCACGTCTCCTCATTATTTGTCCCTCTGCTGCTGTCTTCCCCTCCCTGTTCCCTCTGAGCCTCACACCTTTGTCTCTAAGCTCTCTCTTTGTGGTACTTCTGCAAGATAAACTTAATCATGGCATTTAAAGTGCTGGAGCTTTCTCATAAAAGACAATTTGTCGGTGTTCTTCATGACATATTTCTTACATGAATCATGAAGTGTATACTTTTACATGGGCAGGAAAGACATTCTTTGGAAGACTAATAGTCTGAAATCACCTAGTTTGTACGCTTGGATTTATATATAAAGAGATTTTGTGTCAATTGCAAAGTAAAATACTGAATTCCCAAAGTGTACTTGTGCTTGTCTGTGTATGTTTGCATATCTATGTGTGTATATCTATATGTGTATATGTATATCTATATGTGTGCATGTATGTGTTCATGAATGTGGATATGTTGACATATGTGTATGCATGCATGTGTGTACATGTGTGTGCATTCAGATGGATGTGGAGGTTAAAGGTCCATGTCTGTATCTTCAACAATCCCTCAAAATTATATTTTTGAGAGTCTCTCAGTTAATCTGTGATTTACTGAATTCTCTAGACTACCTACCCAACAAGCCAGAGGGACTCACCTTTCTCCTCCACAACAATGAGAGTGTAGAAACTCAGACCTGCACCTGCTTTTATATGTACATGCTGGGGAAACTGTAGGTCTTCATACTTACACGGTGAACTAACTCATCATAGGCAAGAGATTCAGGAACCAAAACTTTGTCTTTCTTAACATGTGCAGCGAAAAACTGAGAAAATCGTCCAGAAAAATAGACTCCAGTAATTTTAGTGGAAATTCAATATTAAAAAACAATTATATGTGGATAAATGGAAGCTTTCAATCTTGTTTTTGTTCTATAGATATTTATTTTGTATAATTTCTGTAATATAGATGTAGGAAAATGAGACATTTATCATTTATTTTCCTGGGTGAACTCTTACGGAGGTCAATGTGAGTTTGACAGAGTTATCTTGCCTCATCAAAAAAAAAGAGATTTGCAAACTTGGATTTTCTGACCCTAAATTTTTGGATAATACTGTTTTTCTAAAAGGAGATAATTTTTAACCACAAATAAGGGTCTTACATTAATTTTGTATATCTCAAAGTACTAACCACATTTCCTGGATTTAATTATATCAGTTTATTACTTTTACTCTGTAATTACAATAATATTTCTGTTCACTTTTAGTTCAGTTTAGAGAGAAGTTGAACAGTTTCTATATACTGTATGCTAACAGCACTTGAAAACACAGAGGCTCAGTATGCATTTTTCAGGTGGAATTCCATATTTAAAAACCCCTTAGGTACAGAGACAAAGTTTAAAAAGAAAGTGTTCTTGATTTTCAGTTGTGGAATTCAACATGGTGTTAGACATCATGACAAAACATGACGTGCAATGTGTGGGTGCTGACTGACATGCTGGTAGACTGCTTCTTGGAATGCAACATGTTCTCTGTACTGACTGCGGCACTGTTTGACTGGAAGAGAAGCATGAAGCAGCTTTGGTTTTGGAAACACGGGGCCTCCTCGGGTCTCTTCACCTTCCTCAGAAAGTGGACAGTGGGGCATCAAGAATAAGCAGAGCAAATTGGATTCAGTGGCCTCAGGTGTTTGACTGGAAGAGAAGCATGAGGCAGCTTTGGTTTTGGAAACATGGGGCCTCCTCGAATCTCTTCACCTTCGTCAGCAAAGTGGACAGTGGGGCATCAAGAATAAGCAGAGCAAATTGGATTCAGTGGCCTCGTTCCCTGAGATGTAGGACATATCTTAATTCCAGCAGAGTAACCCTACCATTAACTCATGAGCGTCCTGTTAGGTAGAATAAAACTGAAAGTCTGTATTTGTCTTCTCTCTGCACTCAAGTCATGAGATCGTTTACTTATTGATTTTTTGCATGCATGTATGTGGAGGCCTGAGGTTGATATCCAGGGGTTCCTGTTATTACTCTGCACATTGCACATTATTCCCTGTTGTGGTGTCTCTCATTTGAAACCAGAATCCCCCAGTGCAGATACTGGAGCTAACAAGCTTGCTAGGGAGTCTCATTTCCACCTCAGTGTACCTGAACTACCTATGGGCCACTATGCACACCAGGCTTTTATGTGTGCTAGGGTTATATCACCATCCTTGTACCTACATGGCTGAACTAGTGTCCCACACCCAGTCTTTCATATGTGACCACCTTCTAATCCTGACTTCAGTCTTGTTATTTTTACTGTTGCCACACCATGTATGTCACATTCGTTTATGGGTATTATCAGACATTATCATCTCATTATGACTCTGTGCATGAATTGCTGAAATATTGTCTCAGTTATGAAAGTGTCTATCAAATACAGTATGTATCAAGAACAGACTTTACTTTCTGTACTATAATGAAATGCACAAAATCTCAATAAAAATATACATAACATACAATAAAACTAATCATATATTTCTACTGCTATGCAATGGTTTCAGTCTTCTGAGGTGATAAATGTAGAAATCAAGCTACTTCAAAGAGAGTGACTTAAAAGTTCCATTCTGCTGAGATCTATTTCAGAGAAAGCCGTTGGTGAGAGAAGGTCCAATTGCGAGAATAGTCAAGTATGGGCAAAATTCTAGTTGTTTCCATGTTGAAGATTTCTTTTTAATAAGAAGGATGGATGACACATGAAGCGTATTTACTGACATTTTTAAAGATGTAACCTACTGCTAAGAATGTGTAAATGAGTTGATAAAACATATTTTGTAATTCTTCAATGTCTTAAGCATTATATGCAAGTTATAGCCTATAAAATTGGATGAGAAAATGGTTCATTCAACATGTCTACATTCCATTTAACATCTTTTATGAATCATTATGAAACAAGGGTGAAATCACTAAACAACACTGTTGAATGATAAAGCATGAACATTTATACTGCTACTAATGAGACAAGAGGGGTAAGGAGACATTGGAAAACTAGCTTAGAAGTAAATGAGCGAATCCTATGAAAGGCCCTTCTGAATACAGGCGATTTTTCTGTGTTTATTCTCCATATATCAATATGAACTTGATTGAATGTGACTGACAGGTCTTATGAGAAACTGTTGTCCAAATGTTTGAATGACTGTGTTCAGAATCAAGTAAAAATACTCCCAGGTGGTCAGAGAATGGAATCATATGAGTAGAACTTTACAACATTTTGAGTAAAAATATTTTTTCTTTCATTTTTAAACTTAAAAATGTAGTAATAAGTATAGGGGCAAAATATTTGAAAATAGCAAGTAAAATGGAAATGTATTGGGTCTCGTGAATTCTCATGAGTCAGGTCAGATACCTCAATGATGATGGATGAAAGATACGTAGATACATAGACAGATAGATACGTAGATTGATAAAGAGACAGATACATAGATAGATAGCTGCAGAGATAGATAGATAGATAGATGATAGATAGATAGATAGATAATAGTTAGATAAATAGATGATAGATAAATAGATACAGAGAGAGATACACAGATTCATAGATAGATACATAGATAGAAAGATACATGAATTGATAAGTAGGTGCAGTGCTGGAATTGAACTTATGGTTTTACACATGTTAGGCAGTGATCTTCCACTGATCTATACTCAGAACCCACAAATTCTTCAGAATGGTAGCTCTGACCAGTCAAACTGCCGGTCTTTTTGCTTCTCAAGAAGAATGCTGTAAAAAACTGGATCCTACCATCCTTTGTGTGAGGTATTCTCTCTCTCTAGTGGAGACATACAATCTCTACCTTGGATGTCTTCCATCTCCAAATCGGACTTTCCCCAAATTCCGTCATTGCTAAAGGCATCAATATTTGGATTAAAGAGGAACGTGAACTGAGGTTCCTAAATTGTGAGAGTCTAGATTCTGTTCTCAGGTTTAACCAGGTGGTGTGCATGGCAGAAGGAGCTGAAACAAATTATTCAGTTCCTTTTCTGTTCATCCCCATTTCTGAGTGTTCCAATTGCCATTGCTATTGCGTGGGGTGCATTCCCTCCTGAATATATATATTCCAAACCTCAGAGACTTGGTTATCCAGAGGATAGAGGAGTTCAAGGTGCAATTGAAGCTAACATTGGCAATAAAATAAAGATATCCTGAGTCATCCACATGGCTCAACTGAGCCCTAAGGATCCTTAAGAGTAGTAATCCTTAGGTTGGAAAGATAGTTCATTTGGTAAGGTGATACACAGAAATGAGTTCAATACCCAGAACGCAGGCAAAAACCTCAGCAGGAGAGCGGGATAGATGGCTCAGCATGTCTGTGAACTTGCTGCAGAAATGTGAAAAACTGCCTTTGGATCTCAGCAGGAAGGTAAAACACAAGACCCAGATGTCTGCACCTCTGAGTCCAGGAAAAAAGGGGAGGGATGTCCAGACAGTAGGATCTCTGCTTGCTTACTGGCTTTCATCCCAGCCCAGGTTCTATAGTAGATATGGTCTTAAAGATGGAGAGTGATAGAGCAGATCTTCTGGTCTCTTCAGGCATGTGTATAAGTGTGCACATATGCCCACACACACCTTCACACACATCACATATGTACCAAAGTCACACACACACACACACACACACACACACACACACTTAAGCACATACAGATCTATAAACACAAAAATACGAAATAAAAAATTAAAAGAGCCCATGAAATGGTTCAGTTGGTAAAATCTCTCACTGGGCAAGCCGTTCTGAGATCCCAGCATGGAAGAAGGAAACGGACTACTGTCCTCTGACCTCTCTACTCATGGGTGAAGCTACACTCACAGACACGCTTTGTACACAGACATCATGCATACAATAATGGCATCAGGAAAGACTCTAACGTAACAGAACAGACTTAATGAATATAATTAAAATTAATAGTCCAACAATGGCTGTCTCATGCTGGAGAGCCTGAGAATCCTTTAGTTGTCCAGGCCATGAGGCTGGGTATCTCAGCAACCCTAACCTGGTACTGAGGTTCTTCTGGAGGACTTCTGGAGAGCCGTTAATCTTCAGCCCATATTGGACGCCTGAAGAAACTAGTTTTAACAACAGTGAAAGAAAGTTGCAAAATAGACTAGGGGGACTCAGCAGCGGGGGCGTGAAGTGAGCAGTCATAAAGCAGTCTCCTTCTTCTGTGTCTTTTCATCTGAGCTGACACCAGAATGCACTGTCTACGTTTACGGTGGTCCTCCCCATTTCAAAGTATCCAATCAAAAAAGTCCTCACAGGAACACATGTCACTCTGCAATGAATGGATTCCAGGTCCCGAGGGTGGATAATCAAGAACAGCCATCACAAATCAACCCTTTGTCAACTTGACAGTCACCTCCTTATGACTTGCTCACTCTCCATATGTAAATAAGAACAATATTGCAATATATGTGTAGATAGATAGATGATAGATGATAGATAGATATTTCCCCATAGAAATGCCCAGTCTTTACCTGTTTGGGCTGGTTTGTTTTCTTGTCTTCTTGATGCAAACTATAGACAGTTAGGAAGAAGGAACCTCTTTTGAGTAATTTCTTCTATCAATTGGCCTGTGGGAGTGTCTCTGAATCATTTTCTTAATGTATAATCAATGTAGGAAGACCCAGCCCACTGTGGTTGGTCCCGTCCCTGGGCAGGTGGGCCTGGCCTGTATAAGAAAGGAGGCTGAGCAAGCCAGGGAAGCAAGCCAGTAAGCACCATTCCTCCATGATCCCTGCCTCTCTGGTTCCTGCCTCCAATCCTGCCTTCATGTTCTCTGCCTCCACGGTTCCAGCCTCCATTCCTGCCTCTGAGGTCCCTGAAGGGTGGAAGCCAGTTTGCAATAGTAAGGGAAGTAAACCCTTTCTACCAGAGCTGCTTTTGCTCATGATTTTTTATCACAGTAACAAAAAGTAACAATAGCAAGTGTCCCATAACTTAAATACGAGACAGACTTACAGCATAAGCCGTGGCACCCTCTCAATCAACGTCACAATGCAGGACGTCAAAAGAGGAAGGAAAACACAGAGACAGCTGTAGTATATGTGCATATTTGCACAACATATTCCTAGCAAAATAGGAGAGACACACTCGTGTAAATTACAGTCCTGGTTTCTGTAACTGTTACAGTGACATTGTGCTCTATTGGACCAGAAATTTTGACTCCACAGGGCAGTGTCTCTGACAGGAGACACAGGAAACATGCCATTGAACTGGAGGCTAAGACACGCCCTGGTCACTTTGTGCTGCTGATACCCAGACTATGAAAGAAGAAGGACGTTAGGTGCAGGGATGGGTGTGGACTACAGGGAGAATTCAGACTGCTTGTCCATCTTGGGGAGGAGCATTAAGTCCAGAATGCAGAGATATGTTCCAACTTCCCGGTGTTGCTGTGTACGGTGATTCAGGTTAAGTGTGAAGCTACTCAATCAGTCCAGGCAGAAGTTCAAGGACAGAACCCAGATGCAGGGGAATGAAGGAGCTTCTAGCTCGCTGTCTGGCTTTGGCACAGGCTCTGGCCTAGCTAGCTTTCTTCTGTAGCTCAGGATCACCTCTCTGAGGAATGCTGTCCACAGTTAGCTCGGCTCTCCTTCATCAGTGAGTAACCAAGACAATCCCTCACAACAGTCGCTCAGACCCACCACATCTCATCTAGGCAACTTCTCAGCTGAGGCTTCTCCTCTCAGATGACTCTAGGCTGTGTGTTGATGACAGTCAAGCCTAACCAGGACCACAACAATCACAATAGCTTTTAAAGCCAGTCACGGTGACATGTGGTTGTAGTTCCAGCACTAGGCAGTAGAGACAAATCAATACCTGGAGCTAATCCAAGTGATCATGTTCTAGATCGGTGAGAGACTCCATTTCAGAAATTGGACATTGCCTGAAAAATGACATCTAAGGTTATGTTCCAACCTCCACAAGCTTGCCCCACATGGGCACATGCACACACATACAAACAACGTGCACACACACTATAGAGTGCCTCATCCCTGCTTGTTTGGAGAGATGAGGCAGAAGATAGAGGATAAATTTTCCCTGAGCAAAGCTGAACCGCCTGAACCTGCCCTGAGTGACTGAGGGAGAGGGAGCACCCGGAAGGTAAGGCCTCCAGAGACCTCCAGAGGGAGGCACAGTGCTGCCAGGGAAAACAATTTCAGTCACAACATTGCTGTGACAGAGTCCACCCTATGGCTCAGATGCTCACTTGACAAAGTCTCCCCCGAACCTCTGAAATGAGTGGGGCTCTCTAACATCTCCATCTTACTGCATCAGAACCCAAGTTGAAAATTCTGAACTTTATTTGGCTTAAGCTGTCATTACTGATAATTTTACATTATTTGCCTTTGAAATTATATGTTTTGTTTGAGTTACATCTAAACCTTGGTTTCTTTGCCTGATATTGATTTTGAAAACATCTGTGAACCCTGATCCTTATCCTGAAATTTCTTAGATTGGTCTTCCCTGAGCACACAGCATATCAATTTAAAAATTCATTGTCACTTCATCCACTACCCCCGCCCAAGTGAAAATTAACAAGTTAGATCACTATCACTCACAGACTAGACCCCTGAATACAATCCAACTATGCTTGATATAGACTTTCATACAGACACAGAAAATACAGAGCACAGACAAAGAATTATCTTCAGGCTCGGTTAAGTCAAGATCACTCTTTATTGTTAACCATAAAAACAACTAAATCTTACATCCTAACAAAAATACATCCTGGTTGTGTATTGTAATAAGCTTCCCAAAGCAAGTAACATTTTCTAATAATAAAAATCAATTAACAATTTAGCATTAATATAATCTTATTCTGAGAGGTTTTGTTGCTATAGGCAAATTTCTGCTACAGTGAGCATTGTAAAGATAAAGGGCATCTGGAAAAGACAGGGTCCTGCTCGCTAGCCCGCTAGGACATGTGATTCTACTCTGGAAAAGGGGAGTCCATCCTTCTAGGTAGGGTGCTGGAACACAGTGGTGTTACCTGTCTAAAGGAGAAAGCGGACTCTGGGCAGGTCCCCGGGAAGAGGTGACTGCCCGCCTCTGTTACTTCTACTGTTGTTCAATAATTCCCATAGACACACACCCCAGGCCTTGTGTTTCTTTTCTCTGATTAAAATGTGCAGACTGTAATGGGTGTTCAGTTGGCAAAACACAATTACCCTCTTCAAATGTCACTGAACTCATGACAAATTTGATAATGACATCAAGGCTCTCATTTTATTATGGAGATTGCTCCAAAGGTGTCTGCCAGAGCCCATGGCCAGCTCCTTGCTACACAGTTAGGGTAGAGTCTTCATTTTCCTGGTCATAAATTACTCGGATGAAAACTCAAGTTATTCAAGAATACTGAACGACAGCGAGCTCCCTCTCTGTGATGAAATAAACTCATGCTTCATCTTCGATTCCTTTTTCCACTTTTTTAGGGCCCAAGTGTGTTAGAAACATTCACATTTTCAGCAGAAAGAACTGAACACTGGTGAAGATTCCAGGAACCTTCAACATAATCTAGACAGTGAGCATTCAGCTTCAGGCTCAGGAACGTAACATTTGAGACCAAACCCTTATTCTCTATAAAGTTTTTATATGTAATTTTCTAGTTTTATTATGGTTTTGTTCTATGTTTAGCTGTTGGAGAATTGCTTTCTTGACGAAAGGTCTGGAGAACGCCTTACGTAGTTTCTTGCTGCTGGTGAACATTGTAACTGCAGACCGTTGGGACGGATTCCTGTGCTTCCATTGGGACGGATCCCAGTGTCTGAAGCTGGCACTGTCCTTTCCTTGCTCAGACTGAGGTGACTCATGAAACATACTGATTTAATGGCTGGTCCTCTTCTTGATGGTTGAATATCTGTTTCTCAATGTAACAGAACATTAAATGGTCAAGAATATTTTGTTGAAAGGTGATAATAGTTTCAATGATGCAAGGTCTTTAACACACATGAAAATTTTGTACTATTTGTTAGTATTAAGCACCCTACAAACTAATACAGATGTAATTTACCTTCCTTGGTCTAGCATCTAGATGAAAGGTCTTTAAGGAAACTTGGATCGTAAACATCATGTCTCTCAAGTACCCATTACTGTCCCAAGGCCAAGGCACATTGGTAGGGGAACAGGACCAGGCCAACGACCCTGTGGTATCCAGAAAAATGCCATACAAAGGACCCTGGGGACTGGGCAAACCAGGGTGACAGTAGTCTGCGTTCTACAGACACACTAAGCAATGGTCAAATGAGGGCCAAGCAATCTGATGATCACATTGCTTATGTAGCGTGATGGGCAATTTGTCAACCTGACACAATCTAGAATTACCTTAGAAAATTTGAATGAGGAATTGTCTCTGTATGATTGGCCTGTGGCCATGTTTGTCTGGGATTTTCTTGATTATGTTAATTGATGTGGGAGGACATAGCTCATTGTGGTTAGCACCATAACCTGGTCCTGGGTTCTGAGGAGAAGGGAATGTGTGTTCAGTATCAGGCAGGCATATATTCATTTCACTTTGCTTTTGTTTCCCGTTGTGTCTAGCTGCATCAAGCTCCTGTTTTGTCTTCCCTAAATGACTAGAGCTGTGAGTTAAAGTAGGCTCTGTCTCCACTACGTTGCTTTGTCTCAGGGAATTATTCCCATGAGCAATAGGACACGTACTCTAACTGACAAGCCTCCATCTATGCAGTGAGACTGAGACTGTGCTGAGGGTGCCAGAAGACATACTGGATGCAGCACGAAGGGCTATGTGTGCTCCTTGGAGACCTTCTCTGTTTATAAAGTTTATCTCTAGCATGTGTCTCTTGACATCTATCCTATAGCCCTACCTGCCCAGACACTATCTGCAAGGATGTGACTTAAATCTATGTCGCCATCAACACTCTAGTAGGTTAATTAGTATTTGATTTTTAGAAGTTGTCAAAGGCCTTTCACATTGGTGCTTTAAGGTAGTTGACTTTCTGATGGCTTTTTCTATCTGTCTATACTTATAGTTGTACAGATCCATATTTCATTTCCCTTCTCCTGGAATCCTGCCCTGTCAATGTGACTCCGTTAGAGTGGCTATTAGAGAGGTAACATTTTAGATAAGGGACCACAAGATGTAAGGTGAGACCTCGTTGCATAAAGTTGTGTTCAGACCTTCAGATGTGTACCATGGCACCCACGACACCACAGAAACATGCACTACATATGTGCATTATATATATAATATATATAATATATATAATATATATAATATATATATATATATATAATACAAACACACATACACACATACACATATAAATGCACACAGTAAAATTAATGAATTTTCAAAATTTAGAAAAGAGAGACTGAGCTATTTGGGTTTGAACTTGTTCTTCAGAGATTGGTGATCTGTAAGATCAGAGATTGGTGATATACAAGAAACAGAAAGGAAAAGATGGACAACCACTTATGGGAAAGAAGTAGGCATCAGCAAGCAAATAGAAAGATCAAATTTAGGATCTCTGAAGATAGCCATGAGTCTGGAAAGTCAAGGATAGATAGATAGATAGATAGATAGATAGATAGATAGATAGATAGATATAGATAATATATCAATAGCTTCAAGTGGAGTCTGTGTTCTCTCTTTTATTTGGATAAGAATATAAACAAATATTGTAGAACAAGGCACTCTAAGCTCTGCTTTTCTTCCCCACTTGAACATGTCAGTGATTCACCTGGCTTATCTGATACAAATACTGACTTTGGTCTCAGTAAATATTTCATAGATATTACATCTGCATCTTCCTAAAGAAAATATTTATTACAGCAATTGCAGTGCATAATATGATAGAAAACATAAACAGTGAAAACAATGAGCTGATTTACAATTTGCTTTGTATAACATCTTCAATTATTAAAATAATTAGTGAAATTAAATTCAAGATAAAAACCTTAGCTTAATTTGAACTTGTCCTTGAAGCTACTTTCTGACCCATTTTAACATATTACCTGTTGAAATATTCATAAGAAAGGGACAGTTTAGGCTTTGTGTTTAAGGTGACTTTTTCAAAGTTAACTTACATTTATTTTTTAAATTTCCTTCTCTCTTATACACTGTTCCCTAGATAAAGTGTTCTTGGCATATCAGTATAGATTAGTTCATATTTATTGAGAGCCTTTGTCTGTTAGCAAGATATTTGAAACATTTAAGTATTTCTTTGTTTGGGTTTTTGGGTTTTTGACTCCATTGCATAAAGACAGGGACTGCAATTCACAGTCTTTATGTTGAGAAATATTTTTAGAAGAAAACAGAAGATATCTGTTTCAACTTCATATAATATGGTGCTTTGGAGCCCAAACAACACATGTCATAAAAAAATGACTATAAGCATGAAAGAAATTAACTGCCATCTGAAATGCTGGCAAAATTGCTACTGTTTAAGAAAATGTCTTTAAGCATAAACTTGCAGTTTACCTAATTCAAATAGGGACGAATATGTGCAGCTGCACAGCATAAAATCCTACATTAGTGCTGTGCAGTTTATCCTCTTTATAAAGGGCAGTTTGGCATACTATGGAATCATGTTCTTAAACTCATCCGATTCAATGTGCTCTGTCCCTCTAGTCTGGCATCTGGCCATCCATCAGAATGTTGGCAAAATAACAAGGGCCACACTCCTGAAGAAACCCAGCTTCTCTCTCCCTGTGTCTCTCAGCTGCCACTAGCTCCCAAGGACAGGGAACCCATCCTGCCCACTTCCCATTGCCATGAAGAGTTCTGTCTTGGACTCGGACCGGTCTTGTGAATGTTGTCAGAACTGCTGTGACTTCATATGTGGCCCTGTAGAAGAGGGGTCATAAAGATCGCTAGAACCAGAGAGAAGGTGCGTGACCACATGCAGACAGAATCCTGCAGACTCCTGGACCCTGCTCGCATGAACCCACAGCAGTGGTGTCAGCACGCTCAAGGGGCACACAATTCAGGCAGACAAAACCCCGCATGAAACTGGGAGACGGTATCAGACGCCGGTCTTTATCGAAGATTTGGCAATTGATTACTCTCGGGTTAGGATGAGTAAATATTAAAGCAAGGGACTCTGGGTAGAGTGACTAGGCCTCAGTGGATGAATTCACTCTGAGGAATATTTGGGGACACAAACTTGACATGATTGACCTTAAAACAGATGAAAGAGTGTATGGATTCGAGTTCAGGGATGGTGAGGTGCCAGCAGAGAAGGAGTATAAAGAGGATTAAGACTGATTGAGATGTTTGGTGTGAAACACACAATGATTCAATTTAAAAATTTTTTAAATCACTCTGTGATCAATCAATGCAAGTTGTTTTAATTTAAGTGTTTTAAGTGACTTCCACAGTCATAGCTCACATTTGTTTAAAGGAAAGGATCTATGAGACATTTTGCTCTTCAGTTCCTGTCCTCCTAAAAGAGGATTTATTTACATATTCGTTCTACACAATTGAGTTTGGGGAATTAGAAGATTGTGTCCTAGATAGTGCTTTGTACCCTGCTCCTGGTGGGAATCTGAAGAATTGACAGCATATAATAAATACACTAAGCTGACCTAAATTAAAAACTATGTCATAATTTCTGCATGACAGAATGCTTTCTACATTACCTAGTTTTCTTGTAATAGCCTGTAGGTATTGCTGGGCAAAAGCACAGACATATTTTAGACATACAAGCATTTATAGACAGGCTGGAGGGGCTCGGTTAAACCTGGCCCTGAAATTTCTATTAGAACAGAATCTTGCACTCTCAGGATTATCCTCTGAGTCTTTGTTGGGTTCAACTCACGAGATCTAATGAAACATATAAACTTCAAGGTAATTTATGTGCTCCTATGAATCACCATTGAATTCAATGATCATATGTTGGTCGAGATTTCTATAGGGTGACTGAACAAATATTTACAAAGTGTTCATCACCAAAGCACAAGGACATATTTGTTTATGTATTGAAAGGGTGGCATCCCATCTTACTAAATACAAAGAAGGAAGAGGCTAAGTGACAATTGCTCAGATTAAATTATATTTGGAATGTGTTTATCATGAACAATATGAAATCTTCTGAGGACAAAGCCTGGCCCACGATCCAAGGTGACGAGAATTAGCATATACCATCTTTCAGATGAGTTAATGCAGCCCAAACTGAGCCTGACTTTGATCACAGTTAACTCTGAGATGATCACCTACTGGGAATTCAGAAACTTAAGGCTCCTTGGGTCACAGGCATGGCATGTAGGTCCTGTGAGTTAAAAAGACAAGCCATGCAGATCCAATCTCAGTTTTCTTCATTGTGTGACACAACATTTTCTGCTGAAAGGATAAATTCAAATGAAGTCAATATCTCTGGGTGTGGGTGACTGAAACTTAATATAGGAGTCTTGTCCTTGGGCCCATGCTCTGCAGAATCCTAATCTACATTCTTTGGCCATTTGTGACATTTTTTATTCCTGGCCCTCTGTGGCATGAGGGGGCTTCATTAATGAGAACTGAGAGATCCATTAGTGTCCTCTTTACCCCTTGTTCTATGTTACATGAGCCTTAGGTATAGAGGTTAGATTGTAGATGTGCCACTTAGGCATGCGCAATTCACAGACAATGTCTGTTTGTGACCAGCTGAGGTGCTCTGTAGTCTCCATCTGCTACAACAGAAACTTTGATGAGTGGTGACTGGGTTACTTGACTCTAAATATAAGGACACATATTTTGAACTTAGTAAGATGTTATATTAGTCTAGGGATGTGACAGGCTTGTGGATTTCACCATTATCTATAACCTCTTCAGCCATGTATACATGGCTTCCAATGTATTACAGTACCACACATGAGTTTCTTCCTTTTGAGTGAGTTTTAAGACCAATTAAGCACCTGATGATTGACCTCAAGATAAAAGTGCTACTAGTATATCAGTGTTGAGTGCTGTACCAGCTACTGATGAATAACTTGGTCATGAAGCTGGTGTTGGGCCATCGATTGATGTTGTCATTTAGCAGCTTGCACAGTGCTCTCTAGAGCTATGAGAACTCACCTTCAGGAAAAGTGGCTTCCAGGTCAGTTCCAACTCCATTGTTCCAAATTCTGTCTCCAGAGTATGTCCTGTCTTCATCAAATAATAGTATTTTTAAACATACTATAAAAACTGTCCACTTCACCAGGGTAAGATCTGCATAAAAAGTACTGGGAAAATGTCCGCTGTTTCATAACCATCTTGTCTCAATCTCTCATGGCTCTGTTTGCCCAGTTTAAGATTTTGGACATGTTTTTCTGACTTGACTCTTTGCCCACAATCTACTGAACATAGTTTTTTATCCAACCTCTTTGTTACACAACTGGAGTTAAGTTCTTCTTGCCCTCTCCTATAACTATAACAGAAAACATGGATCATAACTTTTCTGGAGGTGTATTGGAAGATATCAAAATTACAACTCTCTGAGGCAGCCTGACTTACAGAAGTTGCTGATTTCAGTGTTAATGAAACATTTACCACTGCTTATCTCAAGCCATCAGTGAGCCACATGTTATGATGTTGGGAGGATTTTAATCCTTATGATCAAATAAATGCTGGCTTGGGTCCATGACTAAATGTGCTGTCATATTAAAATTATGATGTAGAACTTATTGTAATTCTCAAAATAATATCATAAGACTAAGAATTTGCAATAATTAAACTTTAAAATTATTTTACTAGAATAAAGAAAAGGGGCTGGAGATATGGCTCTGAGATTAAGAGTGCTGCTACTCTTACAGAGAATCTGGATTTGATTCCCAGCACCTACATGGTAGCTTGTAACTGTGTATAACTCCATTTCCAAGGGATATGATGCTCTCTTCTGACCTCCAAGGGAATCGCATGACACGGTTGCACTTACACACATTCTGGCATTACATCAATACACAGAAAAATAGTAAATACAATATTTAAGAAGAAGGAACAAAATGAACAAAACATAATTGCAGTCAGGGAAGACGGGGTAGGTTGAGGTTCACATATGAGGAGAAGGGTCACTTCCACTTCACATGGTGGACATAGATTCAATTGTTACTAACCTTCATGTAAAATTTGCTTACCCCTTGCAACATGCAATGTGAGTCTTGCACCATTGACCAATATATTTCTTCATCATCAAAGCACAGATTCCCTTAGATTCAGTAGGATTGGCTAGTTAAACACAAATAAGTATTTCATGATAAGTTGAGAGTATTTTGGTTGAAAATTGCATTTTGTGCAATTCATCGATTTGGGGACACTAACTTGACACAAGAGACCTTAACACAGATGAGAGAATTTATGGATTCCAGTTTGGGGATATGGAAGTGGATTCCAGTGATTTGAAAAGAGTACAAGGATGAACAGATTGATTGAGAGTTCTGTATGAAATACACATTGATTCACTAAAAATAAAATTAAAATAAATCATATTTCGTATGTCTTATCAAACATGCATGCCTAGCACACGCAGTCTATGTGGTGTCTATCTTTTACTCTTGAGAATACGTGGCCTGATGGGATGCTCTCAGTAAATGCTATTTCTTGGACTTCAGAGAAAGAGAGTCAGAATGACAATACCCAACAAAGGAAAGAATCAATCCTAGAATTCCAAGTGTGACTTCCATTGAAAGAATATTGCTTTTACAACATAATAAAGTTGAAAATTAATGCAAGCAACCCTAACTTGGAAGCCAACTGCATTCAAAGGAAAGCTCCTTGGAACTTTTTAACAGTATTACTGCTTCTTTCTTAAACATCTTTATGTGACCAGATAAGTTCCATATGAGAAGTAAGGTTTAAGATTGAGGGTTTGCCCTGCAGCAGAGATTGAACTGATGCACTTTGAGAAACCAGACTAGCACATGATGTCACAGACTGCGCAGCATCAAGACACGCAGAGCCACAGTTCCTTAGGATAAAAGGAAATTTTAAATGTTAACCTAATGATATTTTGTATATTTATGATCTCACTCCTTCCACCCTTCCTGTCCTAGATTAGAAACAATAGCATCACCTGAGCCTAAGTTCATAAATAGTGGTAGGTTAAGAGTCCTTATTCCACAGTCAAGTTTAGTCTTCAATAAATCTTCTGGCTGAATTTATAAAATCTTGAAATAAAGGGCTCTTCAAAAGATACACATCAGTTGATTTTCCATGATTTCCCCAGGAAGCTGACACTGGGGGTCTGAATCAGGCCAATTTCTCTTCCATCTTAAAAGAATGTTAATGTGGACAGATAATAGGTGAATGACGGTCTATTGTGTGTGTCCTGCATTTTTCAAGAGCATACTCAAGTTCAAGTAAACCCAAGATGAATGCTACACTTAGCAGAAAAATTATGCAAAGTGCAAAGAAGTATCAATATGGAATATTCAGTAACTCTCCAAATCCACTTGTTTTATAGCTGTTCTTTTAAAGTGAGCAATGTAATTAGGAGAAGATGATTGTGTCTATCTGAGCAACACCTGGAGAATCATTTCAAACCAAATCCACATGATTTCCCAGCCCTGGGGATGATAAGAAGATATCAAATTTAAGATACACCATTGGAAAGCATTCTCCAGTAATTCTGATTTCATCTCGTCTAAAATTTACTCGAATGCAGTGAAGATAATATTGACAACATGTTCATTCTTTAATTCCTAATCATGCTTTTATATCAGTAATTTAAACTTTCAAACCAATAGTAAACCTATTATCTGTCTATCTATCTATCCTATCATCTCTCTATCATATATCTATCATCTATCATCTATCATCTGTCTATCATCTATCATCTACTATCTGTCTATCTATGTGCACATCCTTTCACATATCCATCCATGTGTCTATTCATTCTGGTGGCATGATAAGCACTGATACAATCAGATAAGTACTAAACTACCTGGAACATATATTTTGCCAAATATTTAACTCAGTCTTAAAGCTTTTCTAACAGTTTTTATGTTGTGAGAAAATTATTAATAATTTGCTCATCATTTCTGTTCTTTGTATTTAAATGTTGAAGTCTTTTACTTTAACCTTTCCCAGGTGTGCCTGCTTCAATCTATGCTGCACTATGACTTCCACTTGAATATCTTAAAATTCTTATTAATAATTATTATCATTTCATTGTAACACATCGTTGTAAATTAATTTTCAAAAGTCATTCACAATTAATTGATGAGAAAATTGAGATTCTGGGACACTGACCCATAGTTCAAAGATCATACTAGCATAGGATGCTTGCTACTTCTCAATTCACTGTTCTTCCCTCTAGATTCTTGGTGGCCACATGGTCATGTTCAGATAAATTAAGCGTAGACATGTGAAACACATCTCATCCTAAATGCAAAAATAACCTGTACACAGAAGCAGTAGCCTCTCGATAACAATAACATGAGCCACTGTGCCTTCAATCAGCTTACAAACATCACAAAACAGAATAGGCCTAACTTCTTTTGATGGTAAAAGCTGCCTCATGTATCTGCTGAGTGTTATATAGAATTATTAAAAAGGACTGGATATAGAACTTCTGGAGAAAGTGGCTCGTTGGAGTGGGACACTAAGTGCTTATAGACTGCCCCCTTTCTGTTTGTTCTGTTTCCTGATGGTGGACTCAATGCTGTGTCCTGCTCTGACTGCTCTGATGTTGGACTGCAACCCTGGAACTGTAAGCCAAAATGCCCTTTAAATTGCTTCTTGTCCTATATGTAACATATGATGAATATGCTATTCATCAAAACTGTGAACATTCAGTGGATATAGATTTTGAGAACTTACTACCAAGAAGATGTTTTAATACATTGTTTCCAGTCTGGATCCTGATAAAATGTATATACATGCATATAAACACATGGTCAGATATGTGTGTTATACAGTCAGGAATCATGAGAGCCACAGACACACTGTGGCCAAAACATTCCTAATTTATCCAATTTAATGTGCCTTCCAGTCATCCTTCCATGTGTGAGGACAAGCAGTTTCTGTATTTTCAATCACCACCTAATATTATTCTTGGTTCCCAATGTGGTTAAAGTTTCTTATTTAACAAATCCCACAGCAAATAGATGAGGTACAATAAATTAGGACGTGTAAGCTTTGTCGATTTTGATTTATTGTTCACACATATCATGCCTGATCAAACACCAAAGCCCAAGAACCTCTCAAAACTACATTGCTGTTTGAGAAAGTATGAATACTTCCTGCCTGGATAACTATCAGTCAGAGCTCAGCTCCCATGAGATGGGCTCACAGTTCCATTCAGAAGTCAGTTCACACAGTGTTTGAATCACTTGGTGTTTCAGAGCTTTCAGAGCAGACAAGTTATTTCACAGGAAACACTGTCAATGTGGAGAGCACCTTCCTTCCATGAACTGTACAATAGCTCACTGAAACCAAGTAATGAAAGTTTACCTTTGTCTATAGATTTATTGGATGAAAACATTAAGTGAGGGCTTGAGGTATGGTTCAGCAGGTAAAAGCATTTGCACTGCTCTTGCAGGAGAGCCAAGTTCAGTTCCCAGCATCCATGAGGTGACTGACAATTCACTGCCTGTAACTCCAGTTACTGCATGTCCAATGCCTCTTCGGACCTCTGCAGGCACCGGGCGCACATGTGGTTCCCATGCACACATGCAGACAGATACTCACACACATAAAATAAAAACAAAGAAGTCTTTTTAAGATTAGGGGCATAAAAGCATTCTCACACGGTCCTTGTCATGTGCATACCATGGAATGTGGAGGTCAGAGCACAATTTGCAAGGTCCATGCTTGTTGGGCATAGTGCAAGGTGGGCCTGGCCAGGTCACCTGCTAGGAGGAATAGAGGAATGGCTCCTGTGGGTGTGGCACTCTGCTCTGGCTAATCGTGAGACCAGCTTCTGCCCAGCACCTGGAAGGAACCTGATCCACCTGGGAACAAATTATGATTAGCTGTAGTAGGACCCCACCCCATAAGGCCATTGGCTATCCAGACATAAAGACCTTTTGCACCTCTTGAATAGATGAACTTGTAGTGCTACCCGCCTGCTTCCCACTCAGCTCCCAGAGTTTGTGTCTCAACTCTGCGTCTACTTGCTCCGTCCCCTAAGGCAGAGACCCTTCGGTCCCCTTGAGCTGGCCCTGAGCACTGGGACCCCCGACACACACTCTCCTCCATTATGTGGTCATCTTTCTGGCACACAGTCAAAGGTTCATAGAAATTGATTGTTTATTTTATTTCACTAATAATTTCAAAAGTTTGGAAGAAAATCTATGAGAGAAACTGCAATATCCACTGCATGCATACTGAAAAATATAACTTGGGGCTACATGAAGACATGGCTCACAGTAAAGAATCCTGGATGCTCTTACAGAGGACCTGAGTTTGGTTCCCAGCACCCACATAGCAGCCAACAACCATCTACCATCTTAACTCCAGTTCCAGGGGATCCAGTGCTTTCTTCTGGTCATGGTAGGCACTGCAGGACACTGGTACACATACATTAATGCAGGCAAAACATTCATACAGATAAAACAAAGGTTAAATAAATAAATAAATAATGAAAAATTCCATGACTGTAAGTAAAATGAAGGTTATAATTAAGCACTCCTCAGATTTGATTACTGATGACCCTGTCCTAGCAGCCATGAAGGTCAGTCTTCTAGCACAATGATAAACCAAGGTCCCAGTAGCCTCTGCGCTGTGCATAGTGCAAACATCAGTGTAGAATGCCTCTTGTTTTCAGCACCTACTCATGTCTACTATTATTCTTTCCTCCAAAGAATGCTATTAACTATATATTACAGCAAATAAAGGACACTTACATATGGGTGATCATATAATGTGATGAATGGCTGTACATGAATTTACCAGAGGCGCTCAGAAGCTAAACAGCGTGTGATGTGTTTTCAGAGTTAAGCAAGATGGTTTGCAGGGATTCATTTACAAATGTGGGCTCATTAGCATATAAAAAACTTCAGTAGGATGAAGTGGAAGTAGAAGAGTGAAAGAAATGAGTCAGTGGATTAGAGGATAAAGAATAAGGCTATCTAATAAATCTCCCGAGTTTACAGAGGGTGAATCAGGAATATTTCAGTAACCCATGGAATAAGGTAGTGTCTGTCACCATGAAGTTTTTAAAAGAAGGCACGAAGATACTAGTGCAACAAATCTGATTCCTCATTGCAAGGAAAATTAGGCAAATACATGTGTGTCCAGGGTAGTGAATTTTGAAACCGAGGCAGCAGAAACATGCGTCCTGAAGCATCATTTACCACTCTTCTCCACGTCTGGGGTGTCTGGGGGAGATCGTTGGATAAATGAATGCTCCCTACCTACCCTCAAGGAGTTTCTGTTTAGAACACGTTTTAGATTTTCTGCATTGTAGCTACTGAACAAGATGAAGAAAGATCATGTTTATACATTTTGTGCATTGGATTAGTAAAGATACAATGTTTGTCTCCAAATAGCCAGTGGCATACAAAGATGGAAAGGCAGTGTTTGAATTATGTTGGTGATGACTGACTGGACACCTTGCTACAAGGTCACATTCTGTAATTTTCTTATTATGATTATGGCTCTTGCTGTGCCTGTGGAATTGCATGTGCCACGGAGCATCTGTGGAAGTCTGTGTACAACGTTATGGGGAGCATTGTTTCCTATTGTCAGTTCTAGGCTTCAAGTTCAAGTCTCCAACTACATTAGCTGATAAGCTATCTCAACAGGGCTAATCCATTCTTGATGTCCTTAGAAGAAATGACAATTTTCCTTAAAACGTGTTACAGTTTTAAATATAAACTTCTTTAAATGTCTAATACATTAATGTAGTTCAGTTTCCACTTTTCTAATTCTATGCATCGCTTTGGGTCATACTATGTGAACTCACTTCTTCTATTATAAAGTCATGAATCATTTAATACTGAGGACACATCGAGAGAGGTGTGAGGGATTTCATCACTGAACACACATGACAGGCTGTGCTTTTCCAATCCAAGAAGGCTGTGGCTCTGCTGGCTGACATGATGTCAGCTCAGGGCCTGGAGGTTGGTTCAGAGGTTTAGAGTGTTGGCTGCTCTTTCAGAGGACCTGGACTCAGTTCCCAGCACCCACAAGGTGGCTAATAACCCGTAGCTCTAGGGGATCAGATGCCTTCTTATTTCTATGGACAGTGCATGATATGGGCACACTTACACACCTGAAGGCAATACACTCACACATTAAATATTTTTTAAACCAGGTCAACTTAAAAAGCAAAAATGTGTTTAACTTGTGTAAGTTAAATGAGAATTTGTACAGCACTCGTTTATGGGAACATACAATTCATCTGTTTTAAAATTTTCTTTTAAATTTACTTTTTATTTTATGTGTGTGCGTGTTTTGTCTTCATGCAAGTGCTCTCACATCATACTGTATCCCTGGAGGCCAGAAGAGGGCATGGAATCTCCTGGAACTGCAGTCATAGACTGTCCCTGTCAACCACCATGTAGGTGCTGGAAACCAAAGTGGGGTCCTCTAGAGAGCAGCCATGCTCCGAAAGCCTGAGCCAACCTTCCTACCCCAACCATTTCTGTTTGGAAGACACTACCATTCCTTTGGTCCTTGCTTTATCTGTTGTTTTGTAATCGCCAGATACCAACTGTGCTTGTCCTGTGTCAGCGTTATTTGGGGCCTTGCCTCAGAGGTTTCCAGATCCAATGATTGTTAACACTCTTTTAGGAAACATGTATAAGATGTGAGTAAAGCCAATTCTGGCTGCCACAGAGTTAAGCATCCGTGCCATCTGATGCCTTATTCACAGTGAGCCAGCCCCTCAGCTCTGTTCCCAAATACCCTGGCTTCCTCTAGCAGTCTCTGCAGCCTTCACTTGCAATTCACCAACAGCATCAAGATAATTGTGCATACTTCATCATATATCCTCCTGTTTCTTTCCCATTTAGAAATATTTAATTATTTTATTAAAATTTGTGGAAAGATTTTCAAATTATAAAAGCTTTAAAATGCTCTGAATGGAGACAGAGAGAGCATTGCAATGAAAGCATGGGAAGTCAGTGTTTCATTTCCAACAGCACAGGAATTCTCCAGGTAGGAAACTACACAAAAGATCTGATACGGACATACAACACAAACACCATGCATGAATAATATATGTGGACAGCATTCTAGCCAATGGCAACAGCATATACTTTGTTGTCAAGCACACACCAAACATTGTCTCTAGAACATCACAGGTGAAACCATGAAAGAAATAACAAATTTAATACCAACATTATAAGAACGGTCACTTATGACCACCACAAAATAAAATGTGAACTCAAAACCAAAAGCAATTCTGGAACATTCTCATCTATCTGAAAAGCAAGCAAAAGGTAGCCAAATAAGGGTCACAATGCAAAGAAAGAATACAAGGAAAGAGAAGGGTGAACAGAGACAGACGGAAGGAAACACAGCAGACCAGGACAGCACAGGCACATCACAGGATTCAGCAAATGCAAGTCTTAGAGAAAATTATTAGGAATATAACCTAGATCAAGAGGAGACTGCAGTAAATATCCCACCACAACAGCTCAACAAGGTAGAAAAAGAATAATTAAGTTAGGACAATTCAGTAGCAAGAAGACAATAATTAAGGTCAGATCTCAGAACCAAAGTAAAGGTCAGAGCTCAGAGCCAAAGTAAAGGTCAGAGCTTAGAATCAAAGTAAGTCAGAGCTTGGAACCAAAGTAAGGGCAATAAAGGCTTGAAAGCAGTCAGAAACAACCAGTGACCACGTGACAGCCAGTGACCATATGATGGGCAGTAACCACAATATAACCAGTAACCATATGAGAATCAATAGCCACCTGACAGCCATTAACCACATAGCAGGCAGTAACCACTTGATAATCAGTAACCACATAACAGCCAGTGACCACATGATAACCAGTAACCACATGACAGGCAGTAACCACATGATAACCAGTAACCATATGAGAACATGTAGGGCACAATACAGGATGGACCTTAGCCAGGCTACCTGCTACGAGGAATAAAGAAATGGCTCCCATGGGCATGGTGCTCCACTCTGGCCAGGCCTGCTTCTGCCCAGCATCTGGAAAGAATCTGCACTGGGATGATCTACCTGGGGACAGATTACTATTGGCTGCAGTCAGGATCCCACCCCATAAGGCAATTGGCTAACCAGACCTATAAGACCCCTTGCACTTCCTTGAATAAACTGTTTGCTGAGGTTGGTCCTGGCATGCTTCTCACCCAGCTCCCAAGAGCAGGGGACCCCAACATCTGGCGCCTGAACAGGGACTCCATCCCCCCGGCATTGGCAAGATACCCCTAGTCTAATAATCAATGAGTAGGCTCCCCTGTGTTTGGTGTGCGGATGGTCACTCCAGCGTGAAGGTGCAACCCCTTCCTTTTTCTCCTTTCCTCTTTCCTGTGTTTGTCTCCATATCCCAAAGGAAGCACACATCAAGCATACATCACCACACGGTCCCTGGGATCCATGCTGGGCCCTCCCTTTTCGGTTCTTCCCAGCGAAATCATATGAGGGCCTGACCCCCTCCCAATTTCAGAACCAAGGCCAAGCTATCAGCCAAGCCTTTCCAGATACACTGTGTGGGCAATCAGCCATGGGGAAGGCCAATTTTGCCATCTTTGATTCAAAAAAAAAAAAAAAAAACAAAACAACAAAAAAAAACACCTCTTAAGTTTTAATCGCCTGCCCTCTTCCATTCTGGATGGACACTAACAGTTCAGCATGTATTCAGCATTCAGGCGCCAAACCAAGTACCCACAGACAACTAGGTCGGAGCTGTCCATAAAAATACTCCTTGTGAGACAGGCTCTGGACATTAACATTTACTAGAGTACAGAACTGTCCAACTATGGAGCTTTTAAAAGCTGGCTGCACCCTGGAGAGCTTGGGAGTGTGCCCAAGACAGCAGGTGATGCACCGCCCCGCCGGCCCCACACTGGGCATGCCCCACCAACTGCCAGGTCACAGGCTTTTCTTAATTACTCTTTGTTCCTTAATTACGAGATTGAGCATATTACTTCCACCTGAGTCCTTCCAACCCAGAGGCTGAGGAGGGAGCAGGCCCCGCAGCCATGCGCTTTGGCCAGCCTTCACCCTCTCCCTACCTGCTGTGACCCAATAACACACATGTGATAAAGATGGGTTCCTTTCAAAACGGCCTCCCCTAACCCAGAGCCATTCCTATTAAATATCATATACTCATATTAGACATTAAGGATTGCTTTTTTTTCTGACCCCTGGTGGTCAAGGACAGGCCTTCTTTGCCTTTACTGTCTAGGAACATAACCATAACGTCCCAGCTAAGAGATATCAATGAAAGGTCCTCCCTCAGGGCATGAAAAATAGCCCATCCATCTGTCAATTGTTTATGTCAACTGCCATGAAGAGAATCAGATAAAAATGCCTTATAATACATTACATGGATGACGTTTTATTCTCCCACCTCTCACAAGTTGTTCTCATGGATCTCCTCAAAATACTTCTTGAGGACCTTAAAAACCTAGGTTTAACTTTAGCCAAGGAAAAAATTCAAACCATATCCAATTTGGGGTTTTTAGGGTTTAAAATGTCCACTGATATCCAACCCTTCACTCCAAGGGTTCTAGTAAAGGATAAGTATTCTCTCAATGACCTCCAAAAACTCTGTGGCCAAATTAATTGGCTTAAGCCCTTTTTGTCCATTCCTGGTTCATTGAGTACGTGCGCTCACACACTGGGCTGCCTGGCCTCATTGCTGATGGGAATGTACAGGTAGATAAATTTATTGCTGTCACTTACTTGTTGTTCCTACAACAAGCTAGGTGCTTACACCAAAGATTTCATCTCTCCCTCTAACTTACAGGGCCTCTACCCCACGCTTCCTCTCAGCCAATGCAAGCACTTAATCTGAACATGTAAAGCCTGTGCCCCTTTGGCCCCTTTGGGCCCACTGCAGGCACAGGGAATTAACCCTAGAGAACTTACACCAAATGCCATCTGGCAAATTGATGTCACTCACATACCCTAGTTTGGCAAACTTAAATATGTCCATGTCATCATGGACACCTACTCCGAATTTGTTTTTGCTATCCCCTTCTAGGCGAGAAGGTGTCCCATGCCATTAAGGCAACAAAAACTACCATGCTGGTCATGGGTGTACCCAGGGCAATTAAGACAGACAATGGCCCGGCATATACATATGCCCAATTCAAGTTTTTCATAGAATCGTGTGGGATTAAACACTCCATGGGCATCCCCTGTAACCTTAGGGCCAAGCCATGTGGCAAGGACTAATAGAACCCTCAAGAAACTCATTATGAAGCCGAAAACTGCAAGGACACCCAGACACCCTCATCTGACCTTGGTGGAAGTTCTGTTCACCCTTTTTTTCTTACCTTTGATGAAGCAGGACTCTTTCCAGTCTATAAACATTGGAGATCTCAGCTGGCCACTACTCCCTGCCTCTTGTCCACTGGAGAGACCCTCTCACAAATGAATGGAAGGGACTTCACCCACTCTTAACACAGGGTCAAGGATACGCTTGTATCTTTCCAGAAACCTCATCCTCCCCCACTTGGATACCTGCCAGAAAAGTCAAGCCTGCCATGGACAAACCTGTCTGCACAGTGGCTGCCCCCACCACTATGGAATATTGAGTACAGGGAATTAATGGGACCTGGCTCTTGGGCCTTAGCCAGGCCACCTGCCATGAGGAATAAGGGAATGGCTTCTCAATGGTTCTGTTTTTCCCTCAGCAGACCTCCCCCACAATGCATAGCTTTGAAAAAGAACAACTGACCCTTTTAACACAAGGGGTTTCAGTTCCATCTGCCAAGACAAAATAGGATCTCAGCCATTTTTCTGGTCCTCATTTTGGTAATCTGTGGAATTTTTGCTGTGGCCTTCTTGATAGTGCTTTGGAAAGCATTGCATCAAAGCAGAGCTTCTCAGACATTGACACTACAAATTCCATTTAACTGGCCACTTAATAACGCCACCTTCTTTGCAATACTTAATTATTCTCACTTCTTCCTGAGTCTTCTACAGCACACAAAAGCATTCTTCAACAAGAACTCTCACACATGCCACAGGAGCCTTCCTGCAAACCTCCCATCTCATCCTAATTACCCTTCTGAGCAACAAGCATCACCCATTGGGTTCTTTCACAAGAATGGTGGGGAGCCAATGATGAGTAAGACCCTGACAGCCACGGTGACCTAAGACAGGCACTGAGATGGGGGTGAACCCCTTAGGCTATTTCATCAGGATGGCGGGTAGTCAATGATGGGTAAGACCCTAACAGCCGTGACAACCTAAGACAGGCACCATTGCCTGAGGTGATCCCTAAGGGCCTGGGGCCAACAATGTCATGGCAAGGAACCATGCCTCCCAGGGTCGCTCAATTAAGAAAAACAAAAATGAGGATATGTAAGGCATAATGCAGTGTGCACCTTAGCCAGGTCACCTGATATGAGAAACAGAGGAATGACTTCTGCAGGCATGGCGCTCCACTCTGGCCAGGCCAGCTTCTGCCCAGCATCTGGAAAGAACCTGTCCCAAGATGATCTATCTGGGGTCAGTTTACTATTGGCTGCAGTTGGAACACCATCCCATAAGGCAGTTGGTTAAGCAGACCTATAAGACCTCTTGCACATTCTTGAATAAACTGAGTTTGCTGCAGCTCATCCCTGCATGCTCATCACCCAGCTCCTGGGGTCTGTCTGTGTGTTTGTTGACCCCATGCCTACTCACCCCTCCCTTGCATGGCACATGGCGGAGACCCTTCGTTCCCCTCGGGCTGGCTCCAAGCACAGGGAACCGCAACAAGAACCAATAACCACGTGACTGCCCATAACCACATATCAGGCAGTAACTTCATGATAACCAGTCACCACCTGACAATCACTAGACATTTGACAACCAGTAACCAAAATAGAACCAGTAGCCACATGGTAACCAGTAACCAAGTGAACAACCAATAACCACATGACAATCACTAACCACATGACATGCAGTAACCATGTGACAGTCAGTAACCTCATGATAACCAGTAACCTCATGATAACCAGTAAATACGTGGCAACCAATAATCATGTAGCAACCATTAACCATGTGACAATTAGTAACCAATTAATCATTTGAATCACTTTATTACAGAAATAATAATTGTAAAAATTAATGAAAACTAGAAACATGTAATCTACAAAGTCTGAAATATTTATAGATTCAGGTTAATTACCTCTCTACTTAAAATTTCCCAGTAAAGAGGAATCCACGCTGACAGCTTCATGACTGATTTTACCACACACTTGAACAAGTCACAAACAGCAAAAACATAAAAAATTCCAATACCGAAATTTCTCAAACTGTTAACAAAACTTGAAAAAAAAAGATTTTTTTATGCTAAGGTTACCCTCATACCAAAGATGGACAATAACACAAAATAAGAAAAGTGCACACTTTGGTGAAGGCATAAACCCAACTTGGAGCAATTATTTGCAAGTCAAACTCAGAGTTCATTAAAACAACTGTGATGAGGGTGAGTTATCCCTGGAATGACAAAGGTTCCACACGGAGATCAGCTAATCTGAGACCCTTGTCAGCAGGATGAAATAAATCCAAAGGATCAGCAGAGCAGGTGCAAACAAAATGACAAAATTCAAAATGCAGCCTCCATTCAGAGAGAAATGCCCCACAAGCCACATGCAAAAATGCCTCAGCCCAGCTGATGTGAAAGGGCGCTCAAACAGAACAGCTTCTCCTCCTGTTTATGAACAAGCCAAGGAGACACAACCTACCCTGCTGTTCCGTCTAGGACTAGTGGTCCGTAGCCTACCCTGCTGTTCCGACTAGGACTAGTGGTCTGTGGCCTACCCTGCTGTTCAGTCTAGGACTAGTGGTCCATGGCCTACCCTGCTGTTCAGTCTAGGACTAGTAGTCCATCAGTGTCATTTGTCCAGAAATAAAGCCAATGGCACAGAAATTCAAAACCTATCCTGCTGTTCAGTCTAGTACTAGTGGTCCGTCAGTGACATTTGTCCAGAAATAAAGCCAATGGCACAGAAATTCAAAAATTAGATGCTACTCTGACTAGTAGATGGAATCATCACACATTTATTATTACAAAGTCCAAAAGATTTCAAGAAAGATATACATTAGAAATCAGTTCAGTAAGTATATTAAGTAGTATATTAAATAAATACACAAACTCAGAAGTGTTTTATTTATCCCCAAAAGAACTCAAGAAAATTTTGTTTGCAATAGCAAACTTCTCTCTCTCTCTCTCTGTCTCTCTCTCTCTGTCTCTCTCTCTCTGTCTCTCCCTCTCTGTCTCTTTTTCTCTTTCTCTCTCTCTCCCTCTTTCTCTCTCTCCCTCTCTCTCTTCTTCTCTCCCTCCTTTTGGGAATACATTTATTAAATAGGTACAAAATTTATACATGGAAAACTATGAAACTAACGAAAGCAATTGAATGTTGTATATATAAACTGAAAGGAATCACACTCTCGTTGGGTCAGAAAAGTACCCATGCTATCCAATGAGATCAACAGATTAGTCGTCATCTCTATAAAAGTTCCAAATCTTGTTTTACAAAAATATGAAAATATTAAATTTGTCTGGAACCAAAAATGAAACCAAAAAAGTCAAATAAATCTTGAGTCAAAATAACCAATTTCACCTCCTATTTTATTAGAGGAAAGGGTCTCAGTCTGTACCCTGGCTGGTCTAGAACTCTGTATGTTTAACAGTTTGGCCTTGAACCTCACAAAAATCCACTGGCCTCTGCTTCCCAACTGCTGGGATTAATGGCGAGCACCACTATGCCAAGCTGATTTCAACTACTTTATAAAGCTGCTATAACTGCAAGTTCAAGTTCCAAGTATGTACTACAAAAGTGGTAAAATTATAATATATCAACTTTTTAGAGATAATAGATATCAATTTATAATATGAGAAGACAGGCTGAGGAGACTGATTTCATCATTTGACAGTGTATACACATTTCAAATAACATATTTTTTCATTTTGAAATAAGAAAAAAACAAACACATATATTCCTGACTGAGAACTTGGCACAAAAATAAGTATGAAGAGCAAGCAGAATTGTGAGCACAGAAACTACTTCATATGTTTGCAGAGTTGTGAGCACAGAAACAAGTTCATATGTTTGCAGAATTGTGAGCACAGAAACAAGTTCATATGTTTGCATCAAATGATCTACACGTTTGTGAGACCTGGAGGAAGAGTCATCTCTTCAATAAGAAACTTTAGAAACACTGATATCTATATTTAGGATTTTACCTGGGTGTGGTGGGGCATGACTTTAATCACAGCACTTGGGAGGCAGAGGCAGACAGATCTCTATGCATTCAAGGCCATCCTAGTCTAATGAGTTCCAGGCCAGCTGGGGCTACAAAAGGCTGAAAAAAAAAGCGAATTTTAAATAATTACCTAAAATTTGATTGCCAGCTCTACATTTTCTAGGACAAAATGTAAGGTGAACTCTTGCTATTGTTTTGGATAAAACTATTCTAGCTAGGATTCTAAAAACACTGGGAGAAACAAAGCTGGAACAAAGGGAGATGCTGTCAAGTTAAAGCTTCTGTGCTTTGGGGAAGGTCCACCCTGCAGAGAAGAGGCACTTTTCAAGTCCCACGTGTGACACAAAGTTGGTAGTCAAACTGAAAACTTGCTAGCCAGACAGCAAGGAATCTGACTTTAAAATGAGCAAAGAGATGAGGTAGATGCTTAAAGAAGAGACTTTGAAAGGGGCCCAGACACTGGAAAGCAGGCTGGACATCACTAAGTAGGAAGTGCAAACTAGAACTGCAGGAGTATTAAGTTAGATCTAGGCGAGTGGGTCGTACTGCAAATCAAGACGAGGGAAGCTGACAAGAATGTGGTGAGGAGAGGCGTACACTCAACGCTGGTGGGAAGTGATACGGAATGTTCCGGAATGTTCCGAAAACAGCGTGAAGTTCCCTCAGGCTTTTGTTTTGAAAAATTTCTAGCATATGACATAGTTAATTCTACTTCTGATGGGTGTACTAATGGGAGTGTTTTCAATATCATTTCCATTGTGGCACCACTGACTCTGTGTGCGTGTGCGTGTGTGTTGGAATTGGAATATCTCTACCCTTTGAAAAGGAAGCAATCGTGTCACTGTGTGGAATGCTGGTCAGCAGGAACTCTCTACAGATGCGCAGGGAGGGATGATTTAGCCCAAAGGTAAAGTTTTTGGTTTGGATAGGTGAGACAAATTTTGGGTACTATGTGAACACATGTGTGCATGCACCCAGGAAAGGTACTTGTGGAGGCCACAGGCTGAAGTCATGTACACTGGCTGGCCATCAAGCCCCAGATATCTCCCTGTCTGTGTCCCAAGGTTCACTATACAGATGCATTCTACTTTCCCTGACTTTTATGAGGGTACTGGGGAGCAGACTCAGCCTCATGCTCTCCCCTTTGCTGATCAAGCCAGCCCTTTACTCTCCTTTAACATAAAGCAGCACGACTTAACACTAATGTGAAATGTATTCGAAACATGGTAAGATAGTCCTTGTTAGCCTTCCTTCCCAAAAGTGATCTGTGGTTTGATCAGTGGAGGAGGGAGATGAAGAAAATACATTATATTGTGTACTGAAAATGCACAGTGTGTTGCTGTTGCTATTTTTTTATCTGCAAACGTTTCTCCTAGAGCCTAAACTGACTTCAACTGAAGAGATAATCGATGGTGACCTGGAACCCTTGATCCTCCTGCTCCGCCCCAGAGTTCTGGAAATACATGTGTGGGTCATGCCTGCTTCTGCATGTTTTGTGTACAAGTGAATCTTCATAACGCTGCAGGAAGCGGGGTCTTTAACTTCTGTCTGCTATAGAGGTCACTTGTTCCTACAACAAATTTGTTTTCTTTCTCCCCTTTTTTATTAATTTTGGGCCATAAGCGAAAATTTAGAAATATTTTAAATTTCATATCCTAAAAGATATCATAAAATTCTCTTGTGCCTGTGCCCCCTTGAGACAAATAGAAGTTTAGCAAAGTAATTAGTATCGTACAAAAATCATCTTTTCATGCAATATGAAATATTCATATATCTAGGGTCTTAATAGTAATATGTGTCTTAAAGATTTAAAAGCTGAATATTAATTGTTGGAAGATAAAATATGGAGCTTCTACTGTGAGACTTCTCATTGGACTTCGCAAGAAGCAAATCTTGTAAAGATCCCAGCTCAAGGGTCAAACTGCAAAATGGTTTTGTTTCTATGAAACAAAGGAACTGAAAAGAAGCAGGAGAAACCAGAAAAATATCCTATATGGATAAAATAATCCCACAGAATTCATATCCAGAGGGCTCACTGGGAAGGCGTGAAGTCAAGAAAGGCCTGGGATTTTACGCTGGAGATTTAAAATTCACTTGCTCACCTACACTTGTGAGTAGATCTAAGGCTACTGTGACCCTCCAAGACATTTCTCCCCAGGGTAGGTGACAGTAACAAGATACTTCTCTGACTGCATTTTCAACCGGATATACTCTACCTCAGCCACTCTCTAAAATGACTGCAAAAATCATCAAAGATGACAAAAGAAACGAATAGAAAAGGACAGGAAGAAACGTGTGCAGGTATTACACAATGGCTGTGCAGAGTTCACACAGCACCTCTTCATGAGGAAAGCTGCTGCCTCTCTGCTGACAGCATCCTTCCCTGTACTGACGGATGGCACATGAGATTTGATGCTCTGGGATAGCAGAGCCAGGCACTACATGTGCAGTGCAGGGATGTGGAACTTCTGCTTGATAGGGTCTTTTGTTTCTCCCCAGGTTCGTAGATGGGGATCCTAGGTTTCAAATGACTCATGGAGAAATGAAGACCACTGTCCTGTGAAAAAGGACAGCATGTATGACTGAGGAACAGACAGAATGGTTTAAAAGGTTACACACACTACCCCTCATAGAAACGGCCACATAGCAATAACGCTCAACCAACAAAGGAAATACTGAAATTCCTAGAAACTCCAGGTTTATGTTGAGTGAAGAACTCTGATATATGCTCTCACTCTATACATAACGCATGCTCAGCCCTTCACGTCCTAGGTTTCGGTATCCTCATATCCACCCAACCACAAGTAGAGTGTTTTTATGAATGGATACATCGCAAGCCTGCCTCCCCTGACACTGCTTCCTCCCTATCATTGTTCTGTGGGTGGGTGACTTATTTATTATGTAGCGTTCAAATTGCAATATTTCTTTTAAAATGTTTCATTTATTATTTGTATATTTTATGTGTGTGAGTGTACTGCCTGCGTGTAAGTGCACTCATGCTGTGCAATGCCCACAGAGGTCAGAAGAGGGTGTTGGATCCCCTGGAACTGGAGTTATTAACCTTTGTTAGCTGCTATGAAGGTTCTGGGAATCAAAACCGGGTCCTCTGAAAGAGCATGTGGTGCTCTTAACTGCTACTGTCTCTCTAGCCCATAAGTATTCTCATGGAGATCTAAAGGTTATTTAAAGGAAGATGCGAACCCAGTATGAGCCTTCGTGGTTTGCTATATGTGGTACTGAAAGTTCTGATTTTGGTACCTATGAGGAGTCTGGAACTAATCCCCTGTGACTATGTGTGTGTGTGTGTGTGTGTGTGTGTGTGTGTGTGTGTGTGTGTGTGTGTGTGTGTGTGTGTGTGTTATAACTCTGAGGCTCAGGAGAAGCACAGTGACTAGTTTTATGATTGTCATACTTCACAAGCATCCGCTCTCTGGATCGATGGGAGCTGATACAGACTTGTCACACCGGCTTTTATTCCTTTCCAACTCTAGGAAGCTTCTGGACCCAGCAGCTGTCTGACGTGGACCTGACCATACAGGAGTCTGCCAGGTTCTTGCTTCTTTCCCGTGCTTCCAGTGGCTGATCAGCTCCTTCCAGCAGACTGAGCTTGCCAGCTATTGTTTATGCTTTTTCCTGGCTTACTGGCTAACAGAAGTCGTCACTATGTTTCTGGCTGTAGGAGCCCAGTGGACATGGACACCTATTCTGTGCATTTCCCAGCAGGTGCAACACTGGACCTCCGACAAGCACTTCTGGAGAACAGAAGGGAAAAGCTCCCAATATGATTCCTTGGGACAGTGGATGGTGAAGATCCACATTTGCTTATGGTTGAGGGCACCAGAGGGATGGTGTCAACCCTGTTCCCTCATCAGTGCACACCAGGCAATACTGTTTGTGCAACAGCATGTTCAGGGTAAAAGTTCACCCATTCTTTTAAGAAAATAACAATAATAACCTACTGATCATAAGTCCCAGAAGTGAATTGAATCAGTTCCAAATAAAACACAAATCCTGAGGCCAGTTCCATCACATGCTTAGAACCCTCCGTCCATGACACAGAGAGTAGAAAACAAAGAGTTTTATAACCTCCTCTCACTTAGTGTGAAACTTGTTTTCTCCAAAGCAGCTAACTCTCTTCACTGTTGCTAGAACTGGTGCGAAGTTTCCCAGTCTCCTGCATATAACACGTTCTTTATAGTACTCCTCAGAGCATCCCCTGAAAGTAGATTACAGTTAGGAATGGCTGACAAGTCCCCAGTAGTCCTTAGGCATCCCATCACTTAGTCTTATGTCCTGGGAAGCCAAATGTAGACTTAAGCTGACTTCCAGCCTGTCCATCAAACCACAGCTGTCTAGGAACAAAAACAAACAGAAATATCCACCCTAAGCCCCTCACAGCTATTTCTCCTCCACTGTTGACTTGGACATGAGTTTTGATTTTTCACTTTTTCCTAGCCTGTGTCTAGTGTCTATGCTTTCCACAATTACAGGAGGATAGTGAATAGCCAGACGGCCGATGCATTCCTGAGAGAGCCAGAAAGAAAATTCCACAGAAACTGCAGAGAACAGAAATCGAAAAGCAACCAAACAAACAGAATAATAAGCAAAAACAAAGCAAGAAATCCTCAGGTGATGGTTTGCTGTTTTGAAACTGCAGTGTGAAAGGAGCCAGACCGACCTAGAGAAGAAGCAGAGAGGGGAGAACTGGAGGCCCAGGGCGCAGCCCCCAGCTGCTCCTGGAGGTCTGGGGTGCAACCTCCCATCTGCTCCGGGCTGAGAAGACCTGCTTCTTCCCACTCTGGCCCTTCCTCCTCTGGGTCAAATCCTTCAAAACTCAGATGGGATGAACAGTGATCCGTGTTCATGAGGATTCAAGAGAAACCTTCTGGGATTAATTAATTTCCTGCCTTTGCTGCTGCTACATCAGGGTGTTATCAGCTGAGAACAGCACAGAGTCAGGGCGCTCAGAATCAGGCACCCCTGACTTCAAGCTACTCCCTCATGCCTTGACCGCAGAAGGGCTGGTGAGGACTGATGGTTGACCTTGATCATGCACTGCCTATGTGCTCAGCAGAGCGGCTAGAGCCGCTTCTCTAGAGGCTTTTATAAGCTTCATTTTTAAAATACATCCATGTCTCTGGTGTGTGTGGGGGTGTGCACTCCCCGTGAATGCAGTGTCCACAGAGGCCAGAGGAAGGCATCAGGTCCCCCGGAACTGGAGTTATAGCGGTTGTGCAGCAGTGAACTGAACTCAGGTCCTCTGGAAAAGCAACAATTGCTCTTCACTGCCAAACCGTCTTTACAGTGGCCTAGCACTGCTGTGCTGGGTACCACAGCTCACTCCGCATGCGATCTTTGCTGTTGAGGATCCTGTCTGAAAGTCTGTTAAGTGTCTGGATTGCAATGAGTCTACACTGTTGACACACATGACATGATTTATGGTGAAAACCTACTTTTCCTCAGGGAGTTAGAACATTGAACTTTCTGTGCAGTCTGGTCACGTGGCTGGCCACCTGAAGGAAAGCTGGTCATCCCTAGTCCCAAGCGACCTTGACAAGGAAGCAATGCCACATGCCATCATCCACTTCTACTGCTGCAGCCAGGGTTTGTGACCCTTTATGGTAGGCAGACCCCACAGGAAACCTACACACAGCCTTCCTAATCCCTCTGTTTTTCTCTGTATACTTGTTGATCCTAATATTTGTGTGGGGGAAGATCTTAGATATGAATATACTATCTAACTCCCTTGAACAATTTCTCTAAATATATGGGTAAACTTGTATTCTGGAATTTTGCAGAGCAAATGGATACTTCCCATGTGTATGAGAGCCAAACGCAAAATAACAGTATGCTTGGAGTACACAGCACCCCGAAGGAAAACAGTGGAGACTGGAGAGATTACACAGGGATTTAGAGCACTTCCTGTTCCCTCAGAGGATTCTGAGCACTCACACGGTGGGTAACAACTATCCTACTCCAATTCCAGAGTATCAGACACCCTCTTCTGACCTCCATGAGCATTATGCAACATGCATGTCCTTACACAATGCAGCCAAAACACTCATATACACAAAGGATTAAAAAATGAATAAAATATTAAAAAGAAAATTATTAAATTACTATTTCAAATGATAAAACCTTAGGATGGAAGGACCTAGAATTAAATTTAATTAATTAATTAATTAAAAAATTCAATGTTTACTGACATTCTAGAAAACATTAGTGGTGAGCCATGGTGGTTGATGCATGAGCACAAGGAAGCAGATGCTTTCAGGCCCCTAGAAACTTGTTCATATGAACTTGCAGCAATGCTGACAGCATGCACGAGATTCATGCTGACTCAGTCAGATGAAAACCCAGCACAGAACTTGGAAATGGATAGCATGTCCCAAACTTAGCCTAAGAACTACTGACAACTGATTTCTTCTGGGTATAGGAAGCCTAATCTTTTCTAAGGAAGTGATTCTAGTTTAGCTGACTAGTCAGACCCAGATGGATGGACTGCACCAAGGGACATCTTTGTACAAGTGCTTGAATAAATGGATCTTAATATGTATGAAAGAACGCATGGAATCTCTTGCGGGGGCATTTGGGGGTACAAATACAGGCCCAAATTTGGTTAGGATCTATCAAATGGAAGGCACAAAAGCTCAATAAAATAAACATATCAAAAGAAATATAGTGTCTGCTTCTTTTCCAATGTTCTCTGGCTTCCCTGGCTTCTTTCTGTCAAGGCCCCATCTTTTCAGTTCATATTCACATCCTCTGTGAATGTGCATCAGGGTCCAGCGTTCTCATTAGGAATTCTGTGACAAATGGACCACGTGATTTTCTCTGCAGGGTAGCTGGATAATATTGAGTTGGTGTGCACACATCGTTCTTAAATACAGCAATTCAAGAATAAAAGCCGCGTGGCACCCAGATAAGTTAGAGCGCACTGCAGTGAGACATTGAAAACTGATATTCTAGAACAGAAGGGATGTAATAGAAGCAATTACAGTTGCCTGCGTTTACTGAGCACTCAGTTTGTGTCATTAACTATTCTATGCTTTATTTTATCAACGTACTTAATTTTCAAAACTGTTTATGAGTGGAGAACTCCCTAATTCCACAGAGGAAGGGAAGCATTCAGCAGTTAACTAACTTCCTTGGTGCTAAACTGCTCTAGGCTAAAGACTAAGCCGGGATTGGATCCACACACTCTCACTCCAGAAGCTGAGTTGCTTCAGGACTTTGTGAAATTGGCAGTATGATGGACAAGGAACGGCAGAGTCACCTAATTTAGGAAGAAGCAAGCAAAAAGACCGTACCAGGTAATTTTGAATACCAGAAAAATAGTTTTTGTGCATTTATGTCCGTCTCAAAAAACACACAGGATGTGCTTTTACTGAAATTTACCTGACTTGTATCTGGACCCCGTATCTGCCTAAGTATTTTATATTGCATCATACAAACTGGCAACGGCTCAGCAGAAGAGAGGCATCTTTTCTGATCGGTAACCCAGGCAACATGATTTGAAGATGCATGCTGGGGCAGACAGACAAGGCTCTCTGTCAGCCTTTCCTGACTGCCTGAATTCCAGAGACTTGTGTGATAATTTCAACTGTCCCCAAGTGGTCAACACAGGGCTCTCAATTCCCAGAGGAGCAATGTTCCCAGGAAGCAACTGTACTGTGTGAGTGTGGTCCCGAGTATATCCGTGAGATAATCATGCTGCTCTGGCCTCATGAGTTCCTTGTAAAAGTGAGTGGGATCGCCTGCTCACGTGCTCTCAGACCCAGCTCTCCTCTATGCTCTTCTCCCCAGCAATCACAACTATGAAGCCCCTCTGCACATGAATATGGCCACCAGAATCATGTGACAAAACATGTTTGAGGCATGGTGCCATAGCAACGCAACATCAACTAAGACATCACTCTCCTTCCTCTGAGGTGACCCACACTAACTAACCGAGGTGCCTGTGGGTTAAGATCCAGCCACTTACCCAGGCACAGCCACATTCTGAACAACACTCCCTCGGCTCCTGCAATTTCATTAAGATGTCTCCCTTTCTCCTTGGGTGACTTGTCCCCTTGTCCTTCCACAGAAATCAATTCTTAGTAATATTTTACAACTCAATCTGTGTTAGTGTGTCTGCTCCTGAAGAACTCAGCCAGCACCTACTGACTCATAGGACAAAGAGGTAACAAGATGAGAAGGACTTCCATTAACCAAAAAATAACTTTAATGGCAATTCTTTTCTGAAAACAGAACAGTGCACATTGTCTCAGTCAGAATTTGTATAGGAAATAGACACATAGTCAAGATGGAAAATGAAACTATTCTAATGAAGACACTCTTTACCATGTTCTAGGATCCTGATGCTGGTTAATGACATACTAGCAAGAACAACAATTTATATGCAGGTAATAAAATGTTCATAGTTCAATAATCACCAGTAGAAACTAGAAATGAAGATGAGGAATGTGTGTTGTTACAGCTGAGATAGTCAGCAACCATGCTGGGTACTTTAACATGAGGGACCAGAAGAACAGAAACTGGGGTCAGAAACTCTAGGAAGGGTCCTAGCCATTGCTCCAAACACTGGAAGCCAGATCAACACAGTAATGCAAGAGGTCGAGAATGGGAGAGAGAGAGAGAGAGAGAGAGAGAGAGAGAGAGAGAGAGAGAGAGAGAGAGCGCCAAAGGCCAGAACTATAAGTTGTTGCTACTCTTAAGTACATTTGATATCTCAAGCAAGCTAGTCAGTTTCTCTGTGATGTATTTTTTTTTTACTTCTTTCAAAAGAGTTTTCTGAATTCTAGGGTTTCGGTGAGGTTAACCATCCATAATTAGACATGCCTATATTTCCTACGCGGAGTATATTAGCGCAATGACTTTTGGAAATGAGATTCAGAATTATTTAAGAAAGTAGGATCATGATTAGACAGCAATCATCTGCACAAAGAAAATTAAGACATCAGCAGCAAGCATCAGCTTTAGGACTATGCTGATAGCCACGGATGACTCCACAGAGCAGATGTGGGTGCAGGACACGGGATGAAATGAAAAGGCTGCCAGAGAATGTAAAGGAAACTCAGAGGAACAAATGGGTTATCAAAAGTAAGCTCAGTTAGACTCTGACCCAACTCAAAGCTTGGCAAAGCAAAGAAGCACAAATATAAAACATACAAAGGTACATGCATCTTGAAACAAATTACTCTATTGGTTTTAAAGCAGTTAAATTCAGATTAAAAGTTTGTGAGTTCAAGTTTTTATAGAGTACTTAGGAAACATAAATGAGATGTTTATTCGAAAGTGCTTTGAAAGCTTTAAATTGCCACTCAAATATCATTGACCTTTTCTGTGGAGATCAATCTATTGGTATCCTAATGGATATTTTTTTCTAAATAGAAAGGCTCTTGGATGTTTCTAAACACATATTTTTGAAAGAGGAATCAAGGGTCACAGTAAACTCTGACACAGATAAAATACAGTTCATTAGTGAGATAGATTACATTACTCTTTACCAAAAGTTCTGATTCCTGTCCCTGTCACATCTCTGCCTGTGGGAGAAGGATGCCCTGTTGAACCTCAAAATTGTCTGGAAACTTGATTTGACTGATAAGATACAGATAGAAGAGACACACGCTGCTGTGGAACAGAAGTTCAGGAGCCCGTGTGTCTGTCTCAGCAGGCGCGGTGTACTGAGAAGCCATGCTGTCAGGCTGAGTTCTGGGGTCCAATGACTTACAAGACAGCGCAGGCAACCCACGATGTACAGATGTCGCTAATGAGACTCAACCTTTGTTGATAGAGAGCTGAGCACTCTGAGCTGGCTTTGTGGAAGCATTGGCTAATACATGTCCCCATCGTACTCTGGGGGTTTACCTTTGCTGGACGACTGATGGATATACATATTTCTTTTGATCTTAAGACATAGCTAAATATATGTATTTTGCAAGAGACCTTGTGCTGCATTTTGGTCTAGGATGTTTAAGGTTAAAAGATCTTTTCTGCTGCCTTTACTATGAAGTAGTGAATAGACATGAACTTGACATCTGTATCTGAACCCTTGAAGGTTCAGGAGCTACCACTGCCTTATGCCCAGCATCCACCACTGCATAGCTTTTCCTTGCTGCATGTAATCCAAATTCCTCATGAAGGGGTTTAAACAACTTCTTTCCCCGCCTACCTTTGTCCCAATGATAAACCAAACTGCAGTCTTGGAAACCAGTGACCATATTAGGTTTACTTACAGTAGAATGTGTGTAGGTTTACCTACATAAGTGAGGATGCGCTCTCGTAAGGCCACACTGAACAGTACTCATCCAAGCAGGGATGCTGGTGTCCCCAGAGCCACATTAAATGGTCAGAAACTCCTCTGGCCTTCCTCTGCTTATGTACCCTTAGCCTCTCTCCCTGGTGTAACTGGGGTCGTCTGGTTGGTTGGGAGGATCTTGTTACTATCCCTGCCACTTCTTTACTGAGAGCATGACAGTCAGCAAGCTTAACTGTGATGATCCCAGAAAGGTAGGTACAACCATGCTTGGGAAAATGGTGTCTGTCCATGGTCAGCCTGACTGAGGACAGTCCTGCACAACATGCCGCCCTTCCTTGGGCCCTTATATTGTTTTCATCATCGTTTTCTGCAAAAGTCCCTGACCCTAGGAGAAGGTGACATATATAAAAGATTATTTTCCCGATACTGTGGTAATATGGTGAACCTTTGGACCATTTCATCATTGATTTCAGGATGTGTCTGTTGATCCAGCCAGTGGTATTCCTCCTACTATAAAAACACAAATGAACAGGAAGATGTGGAACAGAATGGTTGCAGTGGCTAACCTGGCTTGCAGTCTCAAATTCAAGTCCCTCCTGGAAGAGCCAGCCTTAAATCCAGTTGGAAATGCATTGGTTGTATGTGTACTACACATGTCACTAATGCATCCACAGGCAAATCTTGCTAGGCATGTTGCATGCAGGGTCAGTGATTAAGCAGAACTATTGGAGACAATTCTCCCCCAGTGGTCTGCTTAGCCCCTCCTGGCAGTCCTCGGGCGGCGGAGAGTTTCCAGCCTAGTTTCAGCTTAATCTCTCCCTTTCCTGTGCTCGTATCCTACGGTGTCTTTAGCAATAGAATTACCATCGAGTTCTGGAATACAACTGGCATTAATGGCAATAACTTTATCTTTTGGGGACCACTGAGGTCTCCCCTGGCAGCAGGTCCCTGGGGTGGGGGCAACCCATCATTGGCAGTGGACTTTTCATTTAATAATTATACAGTGTCTGAGAATCTCTGGTTTTATCTTCTTAAGATAGTTTTTGTTTACTCTGTAGCATTTAAAGGTCCAAGCTGTGTTGGAATTTCTCAACCATCCTGGTGGACATCACTTGTGCCTTACGCAACCATAAAGTTCCCAAGTGTTTCACAGCTGTACTTTGCCTCTACACCCCTTGTGAATCTGATTTTCATCCTTGTTTCTTTTGGTGTAATCGAATATCTTTCCAATGGATTTCCATATCTTCAAAAGACTCAGAGGTCAACATTACGTTGTTTAGATAATGAAACCTTTTCCCAGTGGATGAGTAAAACAATACATCATTATGAACCATCTGTTGTCTTCTGTTCCAAACAAGTGTCAAAGGATCACAGAAATTCAAAACTAAGGAGACTCTAAATCCAACATATAGAGGGTTTAGCACAGCATGATGCCGTAGAATGGATGAGAGGCATTTAGCTAGCACTTTACATTCTTAGTGACCTTCTCTGAACCATTGTGAATCCTGGACCTCTTCCGTGGAGCCTTCCCACATTTCTCCGTCCCTGATAAACTTTGGCATTGGTTCAAGTTTCATGGCCCTGCACAGGGCCGTGGAGAACTGGGCCCCATTCAGCGTTGCCTCAGCCCGGATCAGACAGGCCTTGGGCTTGCTGAATGGCTGTACCCATATCTTTTGCCTCTCTACTGTCATGGTAGCTGGAGGAGGCCTACACTGTATAAACTGTCTCCACCCCAGACGTGTTAGAATGGTTACATCACCCACCTATTTCTCCTCTTTCCTAGTAGGCTCTCCTTTCTCTCAGATCGGATATGAGTGCAGGCAAAATATCTGTATCTCATTTGTAATGGATTCTCTACAGAGGTCAAAAGGAAGAGTGAATTTTCCCAGCCTCAATGACTATGGTGGACGCTGATTCAGGAAGTCTCCGTGTGTCTGCCTTGGTCCATCCCCCACACACTCTTGCTCTTGCATCTGCACACAGATGAACCCACCACAGGTGAACAGCCTTGTCTGGTCAACCGCTGCAGTTGTTCCAAGGACACTGTGAGTTTCCATGGCCTTTCCTCCACTATCCAACAAATGTTCTTTCAGTTGAAAAATATTTCTGAGGGTCTGAAGCCGAAGATCACCACCAGGTAACTGAACAGTTAGGTATTGATTAGTATGCAATCACCAAGCGATGATATAATGGTGGATCACCATAGTCCTAGAAGTCTGCATTAAGAACTGTCTTTCATACACCCAACAGCTTCCCAGGGCAGATCTCAGCAGTTGCTCTAGAGCTCTAGAAGTTTAGACTGCAACTTTCTTCTGGAAGTTTCCCACACACTGCAGGTATTAATAAGCATATCATGTACAAATTTCTCCAGGATCATGGGGTTCTTGGGTCTTCTCTGTTGAGCTGTTGTTGCAGGAATCTGTCTGGATCTGGTTCTTCAGGGTTATCCATTTTCTGACTCAGTTGAAAACCTGAAGGAATGTTATTACCCAGTGGTTTGGTGTATCGTCATAGCACAAAAAAGATCAAAGAGCACACCTTTCATAATAATAATTTACCATTAATAATGTGAACATCTGTGTGCTGAGGGACATTTTGGGACCCTTCACTCCTCTGGTACCCTAAAACCTCCAGCAATGTGGCAGCACCCCAACTTTTAGTGTCCTTTCTCATATTCTGACAAGTTTGCTCTCCACACCTGCAGAAAAACGCATTTCTCACTCTGTCTGCTTAATTAGCAGAACTCTGTCAATATCACGGCCAGCTCTGCAGTATGACCAACAAAACTTAAACAGGACAAGGAGTTATTGAAGTTAAACAGTACAGAGGTAATTGTAGCTTAGTGTTTTCCCCGTGATGATGTCCCATCATCCCTTTTTTGTGATCTGCTTCAGATTCTTGTAATAGAGATTGAAAAAAAGCACACTTGACAGATCAATATTTCTGTTTCTTGCTATGCAGTTATTGATCTGGAAGATGCACTCTTATAAATCCCTGTCATAAACTGTCATTTTCCATTATTATCTATTTTATACACTCATTATTGAACATTAAATGTAGCCAAACTAACAGCTACATAAAGGCTGAAACCAAAGCTTGTGGCAGTCCCAAAGACAGTGATTCAGCCAGTATTTAAACTGTCACATTGGTGAAGTAGAAGACTCCAAAAGGAGCTGCCATAAATGTCTGCCTACCTTTTAGTTGCTGACTTCTTTCAGCCAAATCTATTTCCAATGTGACATATACAGTTGTGTGCCAGGTGTCTGGGGCATTTCATAGGTGGCAGAAATGCTGCTGTCATGCTTGTCCAGCAAGCCACAGAGGGTGTCCTTTGGCTTCAAGGCTCTGAGGTTCCCACACTCCCAGACCTCACTTTACTGTTACTGGATCCCTGATGAGTTCTAGCAAGTTGTCACTGACTGGATACCAAACTTCAGTGGATTCCTCGCAACTTCCTCCTCTGCAGCAGTGAGAAAGGGCAATCAAGGCAGAGTCAGGGATCAGGGACAGCAGCTAGTGCTCTGTCTATGCTCACTTTCTTGCTTTGTAAGAGTGAAGCAGACTGCTAATAGTCTCTTTCACTGAGTGGAAAATGGGATTATTCTGTCTCTGGGAGGCCGTCCTGGATGTTTGAAATCATTGCATGTTCAGGTCCATAAACCCCCCACCAAATGATGGTGTATGCCTGTCCACTGGTAGTCTTCAAACAGCAGGGCAAATGTAATGGGAAATCGGCTCTATTGAGCATGTCCCTCAGTTCCAATAGGCAGGCACTCAGTGCATACTGAAATTACACATAAACATGGCCAGCCTTAAGTATCATGAAAGGGGGAATGAATGAATAACCTCCACTAACCCTCTTCCCCATCGAATCTCTGAGTCTTCTAAAATGACCCACCAAGGAACCCTCCCCCTCCACAGTGAGATCCCCACTTACAACTTTCTTGTCTTTACTTTATATTTCTAAATAGCACTTGTTCCTTACTTGCCTGCTGTGAATTATATTTTTCTAATCGATCAAGCACTTGTACAGCAAAGATCTGCCTTCCCCTGAGCATCTGGGCATGGTGAGACAATGCCATGCCACTCAGCGTCAGTGTGCCCATCCCATACTAAGATCCCTTTCTCCCCAAACAGCAGAAGCAAATCCCGGGGTTACTCCTTCTTCTGTCCAAGAGGCCTTTGCTCCATTAACTATGTAATTTGGTAATTCACTGGAAAGACTTGCCACATTTGGAAAAGCAATATACTTAAAACTGCAGTGTTTATGAGGGCCCGTATCAGTCATATAGAGAGACTGCAGATGCTAGACACCGCTGCCCTCACTCACTGCTCTCCCAGCAGGCACATCCCAAGGAGTACTAAACATGCATTGGAGCTTCATAACACAGACCTAATGAAGAGTTCTTAGCCATAACCTGAACTCAGACTTCAGCCTCCCTCCTGGCTTAGACACTGAACTGGCTTCATATAGCTCAAAACACCCACCTTGCCACACTTGGCTGATCAATATTTCCCCCATGGTCAGTCTATGTGTGTACAGTCTAGGGGTCAGTATGGACCATCTCATAACTGTAAATTTCAGCATGGTCCTGGGGATTCAGGAGGGATAACAAAGCTTCTCTGTCACTTGCAAAGGTAAATATTTGAAAACTGCATCTCAGGAAACCAAAGACCAAATTCTTCATTATACAGCAGACATTTGAAACACTGTCTTTTTCCTGCGATTCACATTATTAGCAAAGAAACTTTCACACTGTTGGATTGAATACATTGGCGTTTGTCCACATATTCTGAAGTCATTTGTTCTACTGTCATTCCCACTGTTATGATAAAATACCAGGAAAAAAGCAACTCAGAGGAGAGAGGATTTATTTCAGCTCACAGTTTCAGCTTACAGTCCCTTGTTGTATGAAGTCACTGCAGCCAGAATTTGAAGCAGCTAGTCACGGCTTTTCCACAGTTCTGAGAAGGGGACATCCTCATGAATGCTCACAGCTTGTCTGCTGTGACAGCAGGGGACATCCTCACAAATGTGCACTAGCTTCTGTCCAGCTCAGCTTCTCCACTTGTGCAGAGTTCAGGAACCCCCAGTATCAGGAAGAGTGCTGCATACAGTGGACTGGGTCTTCCCATGCAAATCTACTTAATTTAGACAATTCCCCAGAGATAGGCCTACCAGCCACCTCAGTGGAGCCAATCCATTGAGACTCCCTTCCCATGGATTCTAGAGAGTCAAGTTCACAGTTATAGAGAACCATCACATCCCAATCCTTGTCAACTTGACACATAAACACATCACTTTTAAATCACCTTTTCACTCTTTATTTCAAAGTCTAATGTTTACCATACAATGTGAAGTCAAGTACAACTTTAAACCCAAGTCTTTATAAAAATTCAGTCTCTTGTATGCTATTACAAAATTGAAAGTATTTTATGAATTTACAGAGAAGGAGAGCACAGACAGACACCCCTGTTTCCAAAGGGAAGAGTAAGAACCAGGCAACTTCAGAGGAAAGCCAATGAAAACCTCTCATGCTATGCGGCTGGGGTTTGTTGTCAGCTTGACACACCTAGAAGCAGGAACCTCAGCTGGAGAATTTCTGCTATCTGACTGACCCATGATCATGTCTGAGAGGCATTTTCTTGATTGCTGAGTGATGCGGGAGGGCTGAGGCCCCCTGGGAAGGTGGTCCTGAGTTGTATATAAAAGCAGGCTGAGCACAGGCTAGGGGAGCAAGCTGGTAAGGAGTGGTTCATGCTTCAGTTTCTGCACCCGGTTTCTTGCCTGTCGCTGCTGGCTCTAGCATGCACTCCTATTAGCTGTAGGCAGAATTAAACCCTTTCCTCCTTGAGGTGATATCTGCCAATGTTTCTTCACAACAGTAGAAAGAGAACTAGGACTCATGGAACTGTCAGATTCTACAGTTCAGGCCCAGAATTAGACTTGTTTTATTTTGGGGGTGGGGGGCTTCAAAAGATCCAGAAAGCCTCCCACCTCCATCTCTGTGAGTTGTAACACTTGAAGCTTTTCTCTCGTGTTTAGGCCACATTTGTAATACAGCTGTAGTTCTCCTTGGGAGATGTTCCCAAATCCTGGCTTCCTCAAAATCCTAGAGTCTCCATCGCAACTGAAGCTTCACCTTTGAAGCTTCATGCGATGTCCTCTTCACAGAAACTCCACCCAGGCCTCAGCTGCCTTTCATGACACCTTCAATCTTACAGTACCACATACATGAAACTTACATTGCCAAGTTTGGCTGCCAGGTCAAATGTGATCTGACCTCTGGGACCCCAGCTGCTTTGGATTCTATGTGCTGACCTCAGGTAGTCTTGTCCTAATGGAGCCCTGAAGCTCTCACTTTAGGGGCACTGCTCTTTTAAACAATCATAGCTGCTTCTTCAGCCTCATCCTCACCAGAAACTACAGATCCTTAGCCCCAATATCACACAAGAGGTCCTCAGCCTGCTCCTGATTAAGTCTTTGTTGCTCCTTGAAGCCTGGTGAGCCAGGATCAACCATATAGATCTCTCAGCATTCGTGTCTTTCAAGTTCACTGAAATGTCTCATCAGTCTCTGCCTCCACATTCAGTGGCCTTTGGAGGCCACTATCTAGGTGCTTCACTTTCCTCCCACCAGAACTTTCTGCGTTCAGAAGGCACAACACTCCTCCTGCTTCCAGTTTCTGTTGTAGTTTCTTTTCTTTCGCTGTCTACATAGACAGAGCAGTCTGGGGACTCTCAGTTCCAGATTAGAGTCCTCTACTGCAGGCAGGTCACAGTGTCAAGATCTTGAAGCAGTCGATCCATCATGTCCAGTCAAGGGCAAAGGGAACATGTGTATGTGTGCTGACTTTCTTGCTTCTGATTTCCTTACCTTCTCGATTCTTCAGCAGCTTAGACTCTCTGCCTGTGGCATGCTGCCACCCATATCTGGCTGGGCCTTCTCAGAGTGATTAAATTAATTAAGACAATTCGTCATATATGTTAGTAGACCAACTCAGTATAGACAATCACTCACTGATATTCTCTTCTCAGTTGGTTTAGCTTAGGCCAATTTGACATTTAAAAGTAACCATCATCTCATTCCTCCAGTGGCATGATTTGCTAGTCGCATGCTTTGAGCACCACAGATATGAAATATTGCTTTGTTTTATCATGCAGTAAAAATGTTTGGTTTTTATTTATTTGTTTTTTATTGTTGTCATGGATAGTGAGACTTATAATCCTTTGTTCCAAGCTTTCCAGATTGTTCATTTTATCGGAATAGTAAAATAGAAAATAGAAAGAGAGATTTGAGGGTTGGAGAGATGCTCAGTGGTTACGAATGCTGGTTGTTCTTCCAGAGGATCCAGATTTCATTCCAAGCACCCACATGGCAGCCAACAACTGTCTGTAACTCCAGTTCCAGGGGATCTGACATCCTCTTCTGACCGTCTTGGGCATTGCATGGCACAGGTGCACTTACATATATGCAGTCAATGCACTCATACACATGAAATAAATAAAATAAAATAAAATATTTATAAAAATAAAAAAGAAAGAAATGTGAATTGGAGCAATTGGAGTAATTTTCATTTTAACATGTCTCTTAGCAAGTATATGGCATATTGTCCCACATACTCTGAAGTGCAAAACTGTAGGGGAAACTATTCAGTTTGTGTCAAACAAACAGCAAAACATAGTTAATTTAGAAAATAATAGCAATAAATAGTTTATCTGACTATAATAATTCTTGTTCAGTTATTTAATTATGGACATTTTAACTCACAATCCCCAAATGCTATTCTTCTTGGTAACTAAACTTTCAAAGAACAAATGAAAGAAAGAGCATGATCATTTTCTGAGTTCTATTTCCAATAAAGAAAACCTCTATTACAGGGCACTCGAATCACAGGCACTGTGAGAGCTTAAGCCAATAAAACCACAGTCCCTAAATCTTTACCAGAGAACACAGTATCTGTCCTAATGGACTGTTGAACATCACACTGATGTCTTGACCTTATGTTCTTTTATTTTAGCTAACCGTGTTTTTGGATAAGTCTCAGAATCCCTCAACTACTTTAAACATTATTTCTTTTTGTTTGGAAATTTCTCAGATTGATCTGGGGTTAAAGAAGGAGGAGAAATAAGGTAAACTGTAGGGCAGCCCGTGACAGGAGCAATAGAACTGGTATGCTTGTTGGAAATGTAATTTCACAAGCCTCTTCTCATGTCCTGAAAGAATGTGGGTCCATTTCGTTCCTGACCTTATCCTGCTAAAATATTCCCTTCATTTGATATTCTAGCCATACAAAATTATGCTACATTAATGGGTCTTAACTTTTGAAGTAGTAACAGGGGACATTTCAGGACTAAATGCTTCCATCAGCTTTACATGAGTCTTGCTGGCACTCAAGACTCCTACTTCAAGAAATGGATTTGTTCATGCAATTAAACACCAGTCATTGAGAATTAAGCAGGTTTCTATTGCCTCTTACCAGCCATGCTCCAGTGGGGTGACTTAGGAAGGGCTTTAACGTTTCAAATTCTGGCCTCCTGCCGTAGCCAGCAAAACGTTTGTGATGTGGGGGTTGGTCACAAAGTGCAAGAAAGTGAAAATTTTAAATTCAGTTAATATGCTGAGGGAGATGTCTGCACTGCCTAATTAACCTTGTGCAGCCTAGGCCACGCAGCTTCAAGGAACAGGGTGCACACGTGTTTGCTGGGAGAAGGCTCTGTATAAGCCGAAGATGCTGCATAGACTCACATCCTAGCCATTGCCACCCAGCTTGAGGCCTCGTGCAGCACACTGGCCTGTCGTGCCTCAAATGGTCTTAGATGTTTGCACTGCCCCTGTTTTCTTTGGCTGTCTATTTTTTTGTTAATTGTAATTATTCCTCATTTTCATGGTGTAGATTCCCTACAGCTGATAACGTGATGGAGACTGCTCTCAGCACAGCTCATACTGCAGACTAGGCACCATTGCCCTTCACAGACCCTCACTCTCCCTTCTTGCCTGTGCTAAAGGCTCATTTCTCTTTTCCTGTTTTCCTTGAAATTTTCTGACTGATGTCTGGGCAAGTGCATTTGCAATGTTCAAATATAAACTTTATTTTGCCAGTTAAAATTCTTTAATGATATTCCCATTTGCAGAAGTTGGGCATTCCTCCTTGAGAAGACTTTGCCTTTTGGCCAAGCGTCCACATAGCCACCCTCTTCCACTGTGGATGGGGCCATCCCTGAGGAGGTTGTTGTCCATTGTATAAAAAAGCAGCCCGAGCCTGGACCGGGAAAGCAAGCCAGTAGTGTTCCTCCGTGGCCTGTGCTCCAGCTCCTACCTCGAGGTCCCTGCCCTGAGTTCTTACCTTGGGCTCCGTAAGTAATGAGTTGTGACCTGGGAGATATAAACCAAATAAATTCTCCCCAAGTTCGTATTGGTCAGAGTGTTTTGCCACAATGGAGAAGCATATTAGAACAGCCTTTTTAGCTTACATTGACGCCTTTCTTAATATGTGATGAGCAACATTATCACAGAAAAGTTAGGTTTCACATCACATCCTTGTAAATTTTTGCAACAACATAGGACACCAGTTCTGCACATGAATTTTAGTTTTTAATTCCCCTTTCTTTTTGTTCAGGAAATTGGACAATGAGGGAATTAAACCTTTCCTATACAATACATAGTTATGGAATTGAGAGCAAGCAGCCTCATATTTTACTGTGAATGTTCCAAAAGCAAAAAGAAAACACACTTAAAGCTTTGTGTATATAAATTAGGACCATATAAGGAAATGGTGCAGAGGAGAATGGTCATTGCATAATTTATTTGCTGCTCAAAAATGAGGGCAGAAGAACAGAACTCCAGCACCCACAGAAATGGCAGCCCACTGGAAAGCCTAGCCAGCAGAGGCTGAGCCGGGACTGGCCCTCAGCAAGGTAGCTTCTAGACTAGCTAAACTGTCAACCTCAGGGCCTCAATCTGTAAGATGGCGGGTAATCTAGGAAGACACCTGACCTCTCTCTCTCTCTCTCTCTCTCTCTCTCTCTCTCTCTCTCTCTCACACACACACACACACACAGAGATTCATTTATGCACATATACATGGGAACATATATACACACCCAGGCATACCCCCTACACATACACACCCGGGCTCACCACCCACACACAGACACACACACACACACACCAACAATAGCAGCACTACCAACAGCAGAACAGTGAGTACACATTAGCCCTGTGCTTTTTCTTTGTGTTCCAGCATGGAGCCAGAGGAGGTCCTAAGCTGTGCCTCCTCCTCAGAGACTTCCATCCTGTTTCTGAGACTCTGACCTCCGGAAGGCTGAACATGCTAGATGGAGAACTGAGGTCTTCTTCCTAGACAAATGTCCGTTCCTTCACATTGTATATCCTTTCTCAACAAAGGAAAAGACAACAAAAGAAAACAAACCCAAATACTTTCATCCACATCCTCCAGTGTTCTAAGTTCTTAATGAACATAAGCCATATTCCTTCATAGAGTTTGAATTTAAGTGTAGCTTTGTGAAATGGTGCAGTGAGAAAAACTAAAGGAACAGCAATTAAAGACTGAGAGTTCAGGAGTGTTGAAGCAGAAGATAAGGTGGAAGCGCAAAAGAAGCATTCCTACAGAAAAGATGAAGCGAACAGTAGTATGTGTGTTGAGGCTAAGGGAATTCTGCAAGGAAAGGCTCTTGAAGCTCCTGGAGCCTCCTGGTGAAGACGGTGGAAGGGCCTTCTGAGCATGGGCACTTCCTTCTTCACATTTTATTCACTTTGCTAGAATGCTGTCTTTCCTTTCATAGTAAATAGTTCATTAATAAATAATTTTGGAAAGCTTTAAATACACTGTCTCATTCTTTTGTATGTCAATGGAGCACTGTAATGAAGACATTTGTATTAATGCATCAGAAATCTTACATAACGTTAACCAATCAGACTCTTCTCAGGTTGACCAGGGATTCTTTCAACAGGAAAGCACTTGTATTTAGATGCCATTACCTTTGTTTAGAGGACTCGATTTGAATAATTATGCTTTGAATGACAAAGCCTCCATTCTGCTTCTCCAATTCCCCTGGCCTTGTTTACTCTGCTCTGTTGTTTTGTTTGTCCTAGTTCTTTCAGTATCATGTTAGCCATTTTATTCAGATAATTCGCTTCATCAGAATAACCTTCTCTGAGTTAAATTTTGACTGATGAGGAACAGGTAGGTTTTCCATAAATGAGATTTATATGCTGTGAAGGAAAGATTTTTAAAGCAGTAATAACAGGTCTTCCTGAGAGAGCACATTTCAACCAGTCTTACCAAAATAATAATACAAAATTTTATAACATAGTTTGATTCTAAACCTGAGATATTAATCATTGTATAGCATTCCATATGCATGTTTTCCTCTGTCACAGAATATTTCTGCATCAGGGTGGAATGCATTGAAAAGTTCAGTTAGTTACACACTGCATGCATGTGTGTGTGTGTGTGTATGCTTATGTGAGCTTAAGTAAGTGTGCATTCATATGTGAGTTTGTGTATGTTTTATGTTTGTGTGGTATATGTATTTGTGTGCATATGAGTATGTGTGTGGTATGTATGTATGTGAACAAGCCCATGTGGACACAGGCAGAAGTTAGAGAAGCACGTATTGTGTCTAGAGTTATGGGTACATATATCATCATGCTAAACTCTTTGTGTGAGTCCTAGGATCTTAACTCAGTTCCTCGTGCTGGCGCAGTAAGCCCTCTTACCCACTGAGACATCTCTCCAATCTGTGAAAACATTGAAATTGCTAAAAATTTAGTTGTAGATTAAGAGTGTTCAACTTTTCTACTTTCATAAGTTCATGGAATTGTTTAGTGTTTTCAGAGAACCAAACACAAAATGCTGGGAAACTATTCTTTATACCGAGTCATTTGCTGCATTGCCCAAACAAGGCGTGGTGGTGCCATTTCCAATATAAATGTGATAAATGTTTTGATAATGTCCTTCACTTTAGGCATGATTAGACAGTTCTAGTATGAAAGATGCCAGAAAATGACATGTAAAGTTAATCAGAAGCTAGTCCAGGCCTGAAGATATCTCTGCTTATAGGTTACCTGTGGTCTAATTATATGTTTTCATTATAGTGAGTTCAGGTTCACCTTTTGTTTCTCTTGGGGAGGGGAATTGAATTTGGAGAACATTGGCACAGAAGCTGTTGTACAGTATTTAATGAGGTTATGTGGAGCTGAGGTAAGAGCAGAAAGGTATGTAATTTACCACATGTTCAATGGAACTGAATAATTTTAAGAGCTAATATTCATTGAATTGCATTAGGTAGATGAGCATGGCCAAGGTCCCTTGTATGCGCTTGACTTTAAAATATGAACATGATAAAATCCACTTCATTTCCTCCGTGCAGCAGTCCTATCTGCAGTGATTCTAGTGAGTCCCTTAGGCATTCACACCCTGCTGATCACCTTGACTGAAGTTTATTAGGTTTTGCTTCACGAGGTGCCCCTGGACAATAAAAGAGACCAACCAGAACCCAAAGCAGATCTGCTAAGACTTAGCAGATGCTAAGACTAAGCATCAAGAAGGACTCTGTTTTAAGAAGATCTCTAGTCTCCTGGAAGAGCCATCCTTGCTCCATTGCCAAGGTAACTCTTGCTGTTTTATGGGGCCTCTCTGCTGGGAATTTTGAACACCAACTTATTGTGACACAGTACGTGTGTGTAAATATTTGGAGGACTTGGGACCATCTGTGAGGCTGTTTTTGAATGAGACTAGGATTTTAACCTTTAGACTAACTAACTACAGTGGATACCTTTTACAACATGCATGAGTCTCACTCAACCCACCGTGGGCCCAAGTAGAGCAGAGGGTGGCCATAGGAGTTTGCTCTGACTGACTTCTTTCTACCAGAAGCACTCTTCTTTTGTCAGAAGAGAAATATTGTGTCTGAGTTACAGACCAGTCAGCTAGATCTGGACCTGCACCATATATTCTCTGGGGACTGCAGCTGCAAGAGAGGAGTGTGAGCTTCCAGCATAATCTCTGGGACCAATCCATGTTAATCAATCTATAAATCTCTCCCTCCTGCTCTCTCTCCACATCAATCCGTATACAGATGTACTATCTTGTCTATATTTTTCATCTATCATTTATCAGCCATCTTGCAGAGTTACTGAGGCATATTATGAAGGTACTTAAAAAAGAAATAGCCTGACCCTTAGCATTAGTTCTAAGGTCAAGTGTGGACCTGGAACATTAAGAGCCGTCTCCTTCCGATTTCTCTTGGAAACATGCTTCTGAACCATGCCATTGCCCCTTCATTTACCAAGCCAGAATCTCCTTCATGGAAAGGCAGGGACAGAAGCCAGGACCCACGAGTGTTTTATCAGACAATCTGACAGTTTGATTCTTAGACCTAGAGTACCCCATACAACAACAGATTTTCATTGTTTGCAGAAAAAAAAAATGTTGATTTCAATACTTTGATTTGTAAAACATGCAAAGCCGCATTCCATCACGGTCTTGGGTAGAAGGTGAGATGGGCTCTTGAAGGATTAAGGTCAGGTTCCCAGGTCCTAAGAGGAGCCCAAGGCTCAGTGAGCTGGTTAGCATTGTAAACAGTAACTTTTTGGTTGCAAGGCTAAGTAAAAGTCTTTTGTCTGAATTCTGTCCATATTGTAAAAGTCACCTTACATGATCTGTCTAGTATCATCTATCATCTACCTATCAATCCATCACCTTGATATCCATTATAATCTCTATCTATTGCTCAGTCTGTTTCTCCAGAGAACTGAACTTCTTCCATACAATAGGATTTACCACAGGAACAATGCATTCTGATCGGTTCTTTAAAAACCAAAGTATTTGATATTTGTCATTTATAAAGACTCTGGAGAGAAGAAGAAAATTGCTCTTTAATAAAGAGAAACCTGCAGCAAAAATACTCAGAAGAAACCAATGAAGGTTATGATTCCATTATGTGCAATCACGTTGCCCTTTGAACCTAAGACCCTATTGCTTTAGTAACAGACTGAGAGAGGAAAATAAGTGAGGGCGTTTTCTCCGTGTGTGCTTTCCTCAAATTAGTATTGTTATTTACTGGAACGTAATGTTGAGTATGATGGTAAGATTAATTTTTGTCAAAAATATATCCACTAGATAAAAGTGCCACCATTTCACCAATAGAGATAGTTTACTGTGCCTAGTGTTGGGCTATTAGACTTTACAGCTGAGCTGGACCAGGCTTCTCAGTGGAAGGGAACTCACGGTGGCCCTATAAATATAGCCAGATAAACAGGCATGGAGCGGTCATAGATCCTAGAGAAAATCCTATCTCTGTCTTACTGAATGCTAAATATGGATCCTTATATTTGTATGCCACTCATCAAAGAAGCTTGTTTTTGAACAGTTGTGGGCTACTGCAGAGTTCCACTACTGGTTCCACACAAGACACAGGCAAACTCAATCAGACAAAAACTCAGAGTAGAACAAGGAAATGGACAGCAGGTCCCAGGCCTAGCTGAAGAACTATTGGTAACTGATTAGTGCTAGGTGGCTGAGAGCAGATCTTCTGTAAGGGGGTAACTTTAGATAGGTTGACTAGACTCAACTGGCTAAACTCACACCTAGGGACACCTGGTACAAATGCTTGACTGGATAAGCCTTAACATACATGTTGGAATGCATGAAATGGTGGCAGAGGCTAGCTATTTGGGGGTGCAGGTGTGGGAGAGGATCTAAATCAAATTAAGATCTATTATATGAAATGCACAATGCAAATTATCAAATGCACTGGCTGCTCTCGCAGAGGACTGGGGTTCTATTCCCAGTCGTCAATAAAAGGTAAACCTAGTTTAAGTTATTAAATTCTGACTAGTAATACAACCATAAAATTTATGAGGTAGATGTGACTTGGTAGAGGCAGGAGGATGAAGAATTCAAGACCACCTTCTTCTATACAGAGAAGTCAGTGCCAACCTGGGCTAAGTGACCCTATATCCAAAATGTTTAAAACTAATACATCAAAACGTTAAATATTTAAAATATATAACTTAGTTGATTTATGAAAGTTATGCTTTTATACTCTAATTGTGGGGACAGATTTAGTAAGAGTGTGCAACACTGGAAGGACTGCTCTTTATAGTATTATTAATTATTTAAAACAATAGCCATCAACCCAGGAGGAGACATAGTCACAACCTTCATAAGATTAGAGAATAGGAAAGACTATTTCATCTGCATGACATATCTCATTTGTTAATGGAAATCATGAAATAATAATGTGACAACATGAAATTCAAAATGAATTCAGAACAATTAATATTTTTGAAGAAATAAGGGCCATAGATGATTCCTCTACAGAAACTGTGGAGAACAAGTATCCAAGCAAAAGCACCTTGGGCGCCATCCAGGTAATGGGGCATAAGTTACTCCGTGTGAGGGATATTCAGCTTTTGGGTCAGTTCTTGAGGCACCTCAAACTTTCCAAAGGTAATGTGGCATAAGGATTTTGAGCACTACACTTACTGAATTCTCTAAAAAATAATCTTTGAATAATAACTACATATCCAAGAATTAAAATTAAAACAACAATTTCAGTATGTTTCACAGTAGTTTCACAACTACTTTAATTGAAACTACTGTGTTTCAATTAAAAAAGTATATTCTATAATTTTAAGCCAACTGGGGTTTCTTATGGAAGTTAAATAAAAAAACAAGTTCTGAGACTATATATATATATTCACTCAATAAATCTACATAGAATGAAACAGACATCAGGGTGGTATCTATTACTTGATTTATTCTGACTGACATGCCATGCCACATTTCTGATAGAGTTGTTCATCATGAAAATATACAAGGTAGACTCGTTTTATGTTGAATTTTGCCATAGCAGTACAAATCGCACCAGCAGCAGAGACAGCACCGTATTGATCAGGGAGCATGGCTCGGCATGGTGTCTCTTTCCTACATTTCTGAAATGGTGTCTTCTGATTATCAATGTGGAGACCAGCTTTGAGGTCTTCTAGTCTCTGCTCCTTCTGGAGAGTTTCTAAGCTCTGATATTCAGAATGCCTCAGTCTTTTCAAAGATAGCATGGGAAAATTGGTTTTGAGAATGAAAGTCACTGGAACAAAGAAACAGCATTAAAATGACAGAATCCACACATGTCACAGCCACAAGACTCCTCAGAGTTCACTGATCTTCGGCTCCTTAATGAAGAACTGCCTTGAATCCCTTTATATTGCTCATTTCTGATCATCTTTACTTCACTCTTGATGTTTGATTTTTCTTTTCCAGCCTCCATTAATGCCTCACATTCATGGTCTGTCTTAAAATCAGACTTAAATTTGTTTTATTGTTTTATGTGTTAATGAATGAATTGCCTACATGTTTGTAAGTGTACGCATGTAGTGCAGTGCCCACAGAACTCAGAAGATGGTGCTGGATGCCCTAGAACTGTTGTTATGGATGGTTGTTACCACCACGTGTGGACTGGGAATAGAACCCTGGTTCTCTGCAAGAGCAGCCAGTGCTCTTAACTGCTGAGCCATCTCTCCAGTTCCCAAAGCAGACTTTGTACAAGACATAATTATTTAGGATATTTTATGTGTATGTGTGTATCTAAGTATATGCATGTGTACCAGTCATGTGGAGAACTTCATGAACTGCCGGATAGATGTCAGGGATTGAACCCCGGTCCTCCGGAAGAGCAGCTTGTGCCCTTGTCTGCTGTACTATCTGTAGCACCAAGTTTTTCATTTTTAACTGATAATACTTTCCTACACCTGTGACATAGACTAGATAGATAGATGATAGATAGATGATAGATAGATAGATAGATAGATAGATAGATAGATAGATGGATGATAGATAGATAGATCATTCTGGTATATTTTATATTATATTCTGAATGTGGAATATTTTATATTTCACATGATGAAGCATTTTTCTTTGCATATTTCTGGGTTTATTCTGGTACATATTTTGTTGCCTACACATGAATTTTTCCTTTAGTCCTTGGTTTGTTCAGTCATTTTGCAGAAATGACCATTGAGTCCTGGACCAAATACTCTAACTCTACAGGCTTATTTTAAGTTTGGTGTGAGCATTGTTGTGCCCCAGTAGTAATCAAGTTTCTGTGAAATAAATTACTACTCTAATCATGGAAAAATGCAACTCTTTTCTGACCTGTAAGTTTTCAAAAGATGACTTCTCCTGTACCTTTCCAGTGTTTCTTTCCTGGTGTGCAACTGTTTTCTTCACACATGCACACCCCATTCTATGGACTTCTGCAGTAACCCCTTTCTTCTTTATGTGTACATATCTGATACACAGGCTTACCCATTACCCAAATTTTAACCCGTCCATTGCTGAGAGTTGGCCAGTGTGCATGCTTTGAGTTGAATGCACATGAACGAGGTAAACTGAGTTTATTATGGACTCTGGGTCTAAGAAATTTCCTTAGATTTTCCATGTAAATATCCTAGAGGTGTAGTTCCAACACAAAGTGACTTTGCCTGCATGTCCTTCACACCAGTGACATTTATTGGTAGACATGATGGAAAAGCACTGCCTAGGAACCAGAATCAGGTCCCTCACAGTACCCTGACTCTGTTTGTCATTATTGTGGTTATTAGACTTTACAGCTAGGTGGGACCATTGATTGATTTTTCTCCCTGGGCAGCTTGCATAATATAATTAGATAGGATGAAAGCTAGTCTTCAGGGAGTAGAGTTCCAAGTCAGTGCCAACTCCATTGCTCCAAGTCCTGTGATGAAGTATGTCCTGTCTTTCACAATAGGGTCTTAACTTCAAATTCTGGGAGCCATCACAGGATGTGGCAATAGCCTGTATGGCACATTTATCATGCAGGGAATCAACAGCTGTCTAATTGGACTTAATACTTGTTCAATAAAAGGGAAGTTGTGTGTGGTACTGTAAACATACTCAAATACACATGGGTGGACAGGTTATAGATCTGAGAGAAAAGCATAAATTGGACATATTCCTAGACCAGTGCATTTTCTTTCTGTTTGATAAATATACAACCTTATATTTATAGTCAAGTATACCCCTCACCCCTCATCAAAGAAGGGTCTTTTTCAACAGATGGAGACAATTACAGAGTTCCACAATTGGTCAAATGCTGAAAATAAGTGTCTGTAAGATACTTAATTCTAAGAGACACATTTACAATGCAACCCCTTCACCTAAGCTCAGGAAACGGCAGAAAGGGAACAGAGAGACTTCTTATGTGTTTCTCAACTCTCACCAGTAAAGCTTTCTCGCACAACAGAGGGAAATTAATACAGGAAGACACAGCTTGCCAAAATGTAGAGAATAAGAGCCTGTAGACTGTGTCCCTAGGTAGGATACACACACACACACACACACACACACACACACACACCATCAGGGCTCTTGAAGAAAGACTGTGAGAGCCAGGGGTGGTAGGTGATCACAAGGAAGCAGTTTTCCAGGCAGCTGGGGGTGGCTTGTATGTACCTACAGCAATGGTGACAGCATGTACGAGACCATGCAAACCCAATCCAGGCAAAACCCAAATACAGAACTTGGGAAATGGGCAGCAGGCCGCAACCTTAGAGAAGAGCTATTGGCAACTGATCACTGCTGGGCGAGGGAAAGTTCGTCTTCTTTAAGGCTTACACTAGTCAGGCTGAGCAGACTCCAGTGGATGAACCCTGTGCTATGTTATATTTTTCCCTAGTCTCTTTCACTTTCTTTCTTTCTATCTTTTTTCTTTTCTTTTCTCTTATGCTTTTTGAGACAGGGTCTCCCTGTAGCCACAGCTGACCTAGAACTCATTATGTAGACCAACAAAGCTGGCCTTGATCTAAGGAAAAAACCCATCTGTCTTTGTTCATTGAGTGCTGGAGTAAAGATACAGACATATGCCCCAAATCCAGCTAGTTATAGTTATGTCGGTTTTTTGTTTGTTTGTTTGTTTTTAGTAAAAGGTTTTCTTTTTTGAAACTTTTCATACATTTACGTAATGTATCAATCATCCACATCCAACCTGATCACCCTCCATCCCCCCAGTGCTCCCCCATCCCTGCCCCTCCCAACTTCTAGTCCTCTATGCATTTTGTGATTTTTATTAATAGTTGAGTCTGATTAGTACTGGCCATATAGACATGAGTGTGGGGCCATCCACAGACCCACTAGCACCCTGAAAGTTGCCAAGAAGAAGGGTTCTTCCTCCTTCAGCAACCGTCAACTACTGAAACCTTCTCAGAAATTATTGGACCCTCAGAGACCTCTTCCCCATCTGCACTAGAAGGTTGGCTGTCTTGATCTTCGCAGGTCTTGTACAGGTATCCTCAGCTGCTGTGAACTGTGTCCAAAACTCAGAATTTCATAGCTCTCCTCCTGATCTACGAGCCCCCTCTTCTGCAATGTACCTTGAGCCTTGAATGAAGGTGGTTGATTTAGATGATTCACCCACGTCTCAGCAATCCTAATTACTTATAGTTAGTCCTTTGACCAATTATTAGTCTGTATCAACTACTATCTACTGAAAAGTACTATTCTAAGGCCTCTGACCTACCCAGTCATGTTTTTTTTTTTAATCAGGTTTAAAGTAACAGGCATGAAATCCTGCCTATGTCTCGGCCTCATATCCTGTCAGAAACTGGTTGTTACTCCATAACCCTTGTACCATTATCACCAGTGATCACATCTTGCCTGTACAGGATTGCCCAGTTTTGAGTAAGACCATTGATCTGTTATCTACCAAGAATTTTGCATAGCACCTCTGGAAATATGTAAGCTAGATGGAAGGGAGAGCTTTCCCATCAGTTCCAGATTGATTTCTCTATATACTGCAAAGAAGTGGTGATGTCTTCAGCAACAGCTTCTTAACATGCATTTATAATAGATTACTAAAATAGCCAATTTTCTGTTTATAATTTATACAAAGAGCACTTCACAGCCTCATTGACCTCACTGAGAAATTCTACTAAACATTAAAGATTCACTCCAGTGAAACTCAGATGTTATAGGTAACAGAAGGCAAAGGAATACTACAATGTGGTTTACTAACGACTGTGTTCTATTTTAAATACTACAATGTTTAATGCAAAAATGAAATTATAAATTCACAAACTTGAAGAAAATATTTCTGATGTGTATCTATTTTTCAACCATGTAAAAAACCCTCCAACATTTCTAAAATGTGGTGTTGACAGGAATACAACAGAATATCATACATCAGTAAAATATACTTGTAGGCAGTTTCGAATCACCCCACCAAAGTAGGCGATTGAATCTGTTGCTGGTCAACCTGCTCAAGGTTTGTGGACATGGTTAGAACATGATTTATTCCTCATTGTTATATTACACACACACACTCATTTTAAAATCTATGCAGACTAAGACAAGTGGCCAATTCTAGAAATGGAGGTCAGAAGTAGGTGTCAGATCCCTTGGAACTGGAGTTATGGATGGTCACTAGCTGCCATCCATATGGGTTCTGGGAACCAAACTTGGGTCCTCTCTGCAAGAGCAGTCAGTGCTCTTAACCTCGGAGTCATCTCTGCAGCCCCTGACCCCTACACTGAAAAGGCCCAGAACATGCTGAGTGGGATTAGATCAAAGAATTCTGCAGCAAGATAGCCAAACTGTCCAAATCCAAAGACAGATTTTAAGAGCAGTGAGAGATTCAGTGTGTATAAAGGAACATCCATGCCAGAAAGTACCTTTGGTAGGGCTCTCAGAGGAAGCTCACCCATCTAAAGGAAGTAGGATTTCACATTCAACATGATAGAAGTCAAATAATACTGCTACCCCAGAATAAAATGGCAAAACTTCAAATATAACAGTGAAAGAAGGGCTCTACCAGAGAAACGAAATCTGAAGGAATTATTCATCACTAGATCTGCTATGCCATGTTTTAAGGGTAGTGTTTTGTGTGTGTGTGTGTGTGTGTGTGTGTGTGTGTGTGTGTGCATGCGCACACGCCAAGGTCTCAGGAAGCTCAGGTGGCCTAGAACTCCCTAAGTACCTGACAATAACCTTCAGCTTCTGAGCCTCCTGCCTCTACCTTCCGAGTGCTGCAGTTACAGACATGAGACACATCTGGTTTTCTGTGGCTCCAGGCTTGACCAGGGTCTTCTGCATGCTCTGCAAGCACTTTGCAAGGTCAGCTACATCCTCAGCCTATATGCATGTTTCATGCATGTTTCAGCAGTAGTCCTTCATGAGACAATAAAGAGCAGACCCTAGTTAAACAAGAAATATAGTGTATAGCTTTCCGAAGAGAGTAAATATATAGACCAATGAAAGCCATGTAATACCATAATGATGGTATTCGCATCCTTCCACCTTCCCATGCAGAAAAGTAAATGGATAAAGGGTGCAGAGTGAAGCTATAAATATGGATATCTAGTATGTAATTTCTGAGAAAACAACAGCACAGTAGGAGGTGTGGGAGAAATAACAAAGTACAGACATTAAATGTGGCTGAAGGTAACTTGATAACAGCTTAAAATGAATCGCTATGCCTGTCCTATGATGGTGTCATGGTAACACAAGAAAAAGCCCTATGAAGACTCAGTTAAGTAAGTGAGGACGCGGTCAAAGCTTCAAAACAACAATGCAAAAGAAAACCTCAGGAACGGGAAAGAGAAGCAGGGACACTCCACAGTGCCATAGAACGGAGTCCTGACCGTCCCACAAGAACAGCCCACAAGAGGCCAGGAGATTATCTTGAAAGCACCCTTAGTCATTTTCCTGGCAAGATCAAGGTCACATGGTAGGTGGTGAAACAATTCTTAAAATTATTAAAATCACATAATTCATCTTTTCTGGATATATCTATGGAATGAACATAGAAATTAATTGGATAAAGGAAGCTGAAACAGTACCAAGTACAGGAGTATTAAACATCTCCTTTGAGAACTTTAGCATCACAGACAAAATTAAGATGAAATTAAAAAATATCTTAAAGATAAAAAATACCAAAATATATTAAAATATATGAGACACACCAATGAAATTTAGCAGCCAGACAACAGAAAGTTTAGATAAGAGAGTGAGGTGTGATGGTCTCACCTTTAATTCTGGCCCTTGGGAGGCAAAGGCAGGAGGGGCTCTGGGAGACAGAATAGAATTCAGCCTGTATTACATAAGGCCTTTCAGTTTCAGGTACAGGGAGGCCCTGTCTCAAAAAGAAAAAAAGAAAAAAAAAATGACTAGATCATATCTAAAATTCAATGTAAAAATATTGAAATGCTTTGAAAATATTAACGAAATGGGATTTTTTTTTTCTGTTTTACTAATGTGAGTGAGGTCCTTATTGGGTTGAAAACTCTTTCAGAGCGTGTTTTATATTTAATTTATTATTTTTATTTTATGTGTATGAGTATTGTCTGCATGTGTGTAAGTGCACCCTTGTTGTGCAATCTTCCAGAGATCAGAAGAGGCATGGAATTCCCTGGGGCCGGGGTTTCAGACAGTTGTTAGCTTCCCTGTGGGTGCTGGAAATCGAACCCAGGGCTTCTGCAAGAACAGCTAGTGTACTTAACCACCGAGCCATCTCTCCAGTCCCCAGAGTTCCTTTAAAAAAAAAATCTTTTTGTCTTTATTTATTTTATTGATCTTTTAGACAGAGTCTCCCTATACCCACAGCTGTCCTGGAAAGTGCTATGCAGACCAGACTAGTCTCTGTCTCCCAGAGATCCACCTGCCTCTGCTCTGGAGTGCAGTGATAAAAGGTGTGCGACACCACTCCCGCCTCAAATGTTCTAGTCTGAAAAAGTTCATACATGTACCCTGTATGTTCATCATGGCCACTCTAACCCCCAGGGCCTCCAACCCACACAGTTCCGGGGTGGACTGAAGCTCCGAGCTTGGGGACGCGCGCAGGAGGCAGGCACCCTTGACTGCATCAGGTCAGCAGCTCTCCCTGGAGCAGGAGGCTCCTGCAGCGGCCAGTTAGAAGTGTGCGGAACACTGAACTTCCTTTTGCATTCCTTCCATCCAGGAATCAGAGGATCTTATTCCAAGGACACACATGGCTCCACAGCATCTCTGCATCCGTGATGGAGGCCTGGGTGCGGAGTCGGGGCGGTCCACTAGGCTGCAGAGATCCTGCGGTTCTGTCTAAACTTTCTTGCAATGAGGCAATGTGATCTGGTGGAGGCGGGACATACTAAGTACTAAAGGACAATTTCCAAGCACAAAAAATTCACTGACAGATCGCTACACTACATCATGACACCTTTATTTCTAGTTATATTTCCAACAATTCAACCAATTTTTATAACATATTCAATTCGAAATTTATAATAGATACTTAACTGATAATTTGTACATAAAAATGGCAAAAATTTGATGTATATTAAACTTACAAAGTTTTAAATTAAAGTAACACATTTCCTCTGAGTGCTAGAGCCTTCGGGTTCCTTTCAGAAGCATATTTTATTGTCTACGTATTTTACAAATTTCTGATAACATATTTTCTCTATGAGAAGAGTACATTTTTTCAAAAAGCATTCTTTTGTTTCATTTCTTTGTGCTTTATGTGCTTTGCCAGATGCTAATAAAGGTAAGGAGAATTTTATTTCAAGGCAATAGTATTTACTGAATAAACATTTTGTGCCAAAGGCTAATGACATACAGATCACCATCAAAATTAGAATCATCCTTTATGTGTAATCTACAGAAAAAGGCAGATATAAAAATAAGTGTAAGTAAAGCAGAGTCAACTCCATCATTCAAATTGAAAATTCTATGGTAAGAGAATTTATGTGCTTGAAAATGTGATGAACTTACTCATTTATTTAATAATGGTTGTTCGAAAGAATTTGTAAACCACTAATAAAAATTCTTCTGAGGTGGTAGAGATAAAAAAAAATATCTTGTAAATTGTTACAGTAGCATTTAAAACATGGAGCATTTTACAGATAGGATCAACAAAGCAAGCAGCGCGTTTTTTGTGCCTCTTGAATAATCAGATCCCCAAGAAATTATGTTGTTTGCTAAAATATTTGCGGCCACCTGGATCAGACTAGCTAGTTCTCTTCTGTTTTGGATTTTTGCAGTCCCCTTTGGATGTGGAAAGAGTCTGGGAATACGTGAGTTGTTTGTAATTCCAGATTTACTTCCCCGAAGTTATAGACTCCGTTTGTGCAAACAAACTCATCAGTTGTTTAATACAATACTTGTTAGATATTAGCACATCCATATGGTCGCAAAGCAGGGCATTCCGTCAGGATTCTAGTGAGAAGCAGTTCTGCAAGCATCTTCCAGTCCAAGAATGCTTGCCAGTGGAGAGACTGTGTACACCTACCTGAAGCTCTGTAAGGCAGAGGCCATCTGCATCTGAAATTAAACACCTTCAGGAAACATATCTTCCTGAATGTGCTGACAGGTAACATAAAGACAACGCGCTTGCAGACAGAAACTGCCAAAAAGGCCAATCAACACATTATTTTATAGCATTTTTCAGAAGTATGTATTACTGCACTACATAACGCCCACTTTTCAAGACATGCTTTACCTTTATAAAAAAAAAATGTATATATAGAATCCTTTGGCACTGCAAAACTTCACTGCTTTGTATCTGATTGCTCTTGTAGAGATTGAATGAATGTTCAGTCTTATATTTTACATGTGTTTAAGTTAAATTGTTCTTCATAAATGCAAACATAAGCTGTACATAGCTGCCTGTTCTTCAAAAAGTGATGAACCTCAATGGTGATTAGGTGAACTGTTCTGAAACTGCTTCCATACACCTAAAAGAAATCATTAATGCAGTAACCCCCCATATGGAGCGTTCTGCTACTCTGCATTTGACTATGCTGCTGCTAAAGTGTTTCTACATATGCATTGAGATGTAATACTCCTTTATATATAAACCCATTAATATGTATGCAGCTCTTTCCTTGTGAAACAAGCGTTCAATGCAATTCATCACTATTATAAAGCAATGAAAGCAGCTTTCTGATGATTGGAAATTAAGTCGTTTCTGAGTAGTTTATCATTTTGACTTCATCCATCAGATTACAGGCATCTTGAAAGAAAAGTAGAAAGCTATTTTTCTTATGAAACATAAAGTTTTTTCTGAATGAGGGGACTCATAAATTCTGCTTGAAGAACCAAATTCTCTGGCAGAAAGAGCACATATATTAGCATGTGTTTTTACTGTTTTGTGCAGGGTGACGTTCAACAGTGGGGGGATTAGGTTCTAGGGACCAGAGGCATTATCTTGCCCAGTCTTTTCTCGTACTGTACTGTCACCAGATAATAGTGCCGCAGCCAAGAATAAGGGCAAATTTATGGATTTCATTCCATGATGCTTACTGAGTAGTTTCTGGACATCTACAGATTAAATGTCAAACAGAGCCAGTCCTGTACTTCTTAGACCCTGCATGATTGCAAGGACTGAAAGCTGTGTAAATTAACGGTTAAATGCTATTTAAAATATGGCTGTGAAAATGATTGAAAAGACAACTGATATGTTTAATATTCACACAAAAAAAAGATTTTACTCATCACTCTACCATTCTAATAAAAACATACTTGGAAGTCATGAACTTGAATAAATATGTTAATAGGCAATAGCACGTCTTTGTATTACATGTGATGGCTGTGCTTTTTCTTTTTTAATTAGAATTTCTCTTTTTTTTCTGGCATTCAAATGCTTAATCCAAAAAAAATCATTCAAGTTAATGAAGATTAAATATATCATTACTTTCTACATCAACCTCCTTATTGACATTTTCTACCAATGAATTTATTTTAAATTATTTTTGAAGATTTTAGGGTCCAACAACACGTGGCAGCTCCTACCAAGTGTGGGATGCAAACTGTTGCATCCTTTATGGAGTTAAGTATACAGGTTCCTTGAACAGTGAAAATAGAATTGCCAAGTGGCCCATCTGAGGCACGTCCTTGAAGGATTTGAAGTCAACAGACCACAGAGACACCTTCACACCGTCTTTGTCTATATAAATACTCCAGCTCTGTTCAATAAGCCAGGAAATGGAAATGGCTTAGTTGTCCATCAAAAGAGGAATACATATACAGCATGCTGTAAATGCAAACAAGGAAATCCTATGCAATCATAAAGCAAAGTGAAATATGGCATTTGCAGGAAAATGGATGGAAGCAAAAAACATGTTTCAAGAGAAATAAACCAGACTCAGAAGAAAAAGTGCCAAATTGTACACATTTATACCTGCGTATGTGTGAGCTTCTATTAAGGTCTGTGTGGGTACACCGCGGAAAATGGGAATTGTGAGCTGGTGGAAAGACACCGTAAGGGTAAATAGAGTGACGGGCTAGCGAATCAGTACAGCAGTAGCTGGAACTACTTTTAGGGAGAAAGGGGACCAGTAGAAGGAAGAAGGAGAGGTGAGCAAGTAGGTGACCCAGGGAAAGCAGACGAGAACGCACACGGAGAAGACGCTGTGAGGAAGCCTCGCACTTTGAACAGTGGCCTAAAACTTTATTTAAAGTATGAAAATAAAGGATTCTAAATTCTAAACCTCCTGTATTATATGTGGCTGAGGCTGAAATATGGCTCAAACTCCGAAATTCTAGCTACTTCCTGAGGCTGTCCTAACTGATGGTTCTGGTGCCTCACACCATACAGCTGGAATGCAAGCATTAGTCCTTCTGCAAAGGTGAGGGTTTGAGATGAGTTATGAGAGGCCAAGAGCACGCAGTTCAGGTAGGAAGGTAACAGCAGTTACAAGTGAGCCAAGAGGCTCTGAAGTACCGAGCTAGATGGCTCCGTTACTGGGGCTGTCTATTGTGAGCAGAGTCAGTCTGGGTTCTGTGTGACGGAATGCTGTTTGGTTGACGAAAGCAAATAAAAAATAAATCAGAACCATTTAGGTTATGGAGAACTCATGGGAAGAAAGAAGGTCTCAGAATAATGCCAGCATGAAAACAAGCTGAGCCACGGAGCCCTGAGCTGCTTCTCAGACAGGAGCACTCTGACAGGAGCACTCTGACAGGGGCACTCAGACAGGAGCACTCATACCTTGCTGCATTCAAAGCCAGAGGAGCAGCTGTGGCTTCCCACCGCCAGGAGGCTTCAACCACACACAGTGTCCTGCGTGAGCAATGTTATGCACTTTGTACACTCAGATTGGGAATGGGATTCTATGTAAAAGCAGAATGTGAACTCTCAGCCTTGACCTCAAAGGACAGGCGGATCGAATGTGTGTCAGGCTGAACACTGAGTTAGTGAGAGAGTAGGTTCAGGTATCTGTAAGCGAACATGAGGAAAAAGATTGTCAGTTACAACCAGGCCTTGTCTCAACCCCTAATCATCATTCACAAGTCTCTGAGGCATTGTTCACACATGCACACACATGCACACATGTGCAAACACATGCACACATGTGCACACACGCACACACACACACACAAATCCCAAAAGCACCCAGTCTTATCTGTTTGGCCCAGCTTCCTCTAGGAATTCAGCTCGTACTGGTAAATCCTGCGTACTCTGTTTCCTCTTGTAGCACAGAGTTAGCACAGAGTACTTCATTCTCTGTCACTGATGATGCAGGAGTTCTGGGTTCTGTCTTTTCAAGATTGAGTGTGGGGGGCAGTTTTGTACATCTGGCAAGGAAGAAACGACTAACATAAGCACATTCCATGAGCATTAACGAAGGCAGAGATAACAAGTAGGTGGGGATTGTTGTTTGGGTCTTAGATGTTAGGGGTTTCTAATATTTGCAATGCTGACTTTCATTTCAAAGCTTCCAGTGATGCGACTTTGAACACTTTTGCCCCCTTTGGGGTTCATCACTACTGACTCATGTTCATCTGCGGGCGAGTCAGCTGCTTTTCCATATTAGTTATTGAATACATACACTTATATAAAATTCTTTCTCCAAGTTACAAATTAGACTATTCATGTATTGAGTAATTTTCTCCATGATTTTTTTTAGATTTGTTTTAAATCACAAATGAGTCATTGAGTCTGGGGCCTTTGTAGGCATTCCTTGGAGTTATTCTGAGATCCAGAGAGATTTCCAGTTTGACTGAATGGTTATTCTTAGCAAAACTAGATTCTAAGATCTCAGAAGAAGCCATTTATGCTCCCCACTGAATCCTCATACTTTACTTGAAGTGTTCCTATGAACCTGTTCTTTAACATTCTGTCACACGTTAGGTAACAATTCTGTCTGTGAATGCTCTTTGATGACTTGCTGTCAAGATTGGAAATCCAGTCAAGTTCACAGGAATGAGCACTGTCAGCCTCTCATGCTGTTTAATAAGTGTGGAAGCATTTAAATCCCTCGACGTGTAAGAGTGCACGATTATTTCAATAGGGAAGTCATGACAGCAAGAGCTATGTGGAGAAAGTGTGAAGTTTCCTGAGGGAAATGTGCTTTGGGCGTGCCTCTCACTGAACACAGCCACGACCGGCGAGCAGCAAGCGGCTCATCTCCGCAGCGCCCCACACAGGGCCTCCTTCCTCCTCCGCCCTCAGCCATGCCCTGTGCTTGTCCTTCTTCCAGGGCAGTGAATTTTAATTGTAAGCTCACACGCTTCCCGTCCATGCTTTCTTCTTAAGGTCCCTGAGTGCACATCATTTCCCCAATTTGGCCTTTTTACTTTATCCCTCAGAAGTGTGGATTTATTCAATGTCTGTATGAGACTGAATCTTGGGAAAAATTAAAACATAAGCAGGTGTGAAACTCTGCTATCTTCTATGAACTTTGACATTAAGGCGTTTGGAAACATACAGTAAAACACTTGCTGGAAGGAGTGAGAGTGGGTGCTCAGGTCTAACCGTGGGCCTTGCGCATCCTAGGTGAGGTTTACCAGCAGCTGGTATCTATGTCCATTTTGACAAAATCTTCATTGACACCGAGACTTCAATAATTTTCCTGAAGAAGTATTAGTATTCAACTTTGTTATTTCTAAATAAATTAAGGTATTTACAAGCTTTTATCAATTTTAATATCCAGTATACCAGTATCAGCAGACAAACCTCAAAGGTCTGAGCAGAGGCACCTTTGTGTTTTCTTCATGTTCTGCTGGGCTTACACTGTGTGATGCTCTGTCATATTAACATCACTTGCTCTGGGTAATCAAGTTCATGAAGCCTTCTCAGTTATTACCAAGCTCCCCTTTCTAAGTCCCACTATGCCCTATTTAATTGCCTGTTTAATTAGTCTCTATCCTCTAGCTCAGGATAGAGGAAAAAGTACAGGCCTTTGAAGGAGAGTGATACAAAAGCCTCAAAGAGGGGGCAGAAAGACAGCAGCAGCCAGAGGCACCCAGACATCCCACCGCTAGCTAAGAAGCAGTTGAACACTGAAGGCTGCTGGAAAAGAGAGTCAGATTTCTACCATGTTGTGACCCCTGAGAGGCAGCCCGTGCTCCAGTGGCTCACCCTACAGGTGGCACAGAAATACAGGCATTAAGTGGACTTACTAGGTTTAAAAGGAGAGTTCTTGAAGGGGTGGGAGCAATGACTCAGTGGTGACGAGCACTGGTTGCTCTTGCAGAAGATCCACACTCGATTCTTAGCACCCACATGCTAACTAACAGCGATCCATAACTCTATTTCCAGGGGATCTGACAACCTCTTCTGATTCTTTGGAGCACTGCATGGCACAAGTGTATTTACATACATCTAGCAAATACACACATACACATTAAAAAAGAAGAGTACATGAAATTTGGAGTGGAAAACATGTTTGGAGTATATGGAAGAATTTGGATGGTTGTTAATGGGGCTGGATTTAATCAAAACATATTTTATGCATGTATAAAATTTTCTGACAATAAATTAAAAAGTGCAGTATAGTGCCACATTTGTTGAGACAGTAATATTTTAATACTTGTGTGTTCACTCTCCTTTGTTCAAGAATTCACACTATTTAAATGTACAACAAATATTCATTCTCATTACATTTGCCCGATTTATACATTGGAATTGGGATACAGTGCACACGTTCATTCATTCTCATTCCATTTGCAGGATTTATACTTTGGACTGGGATACGTGTCCATTCATACAGTGCACACATTCTTTTGACTGATGGGAAGGTGAAAGTGCCCTCCTTGCCAACAGATCTTAATGAACCATAAAAAGCAGAGGAGATCTCTCTAGAAAGCAGCAAATGTGCTGTCAGTTCATCATTAATCACAAGAAGAGATGGGAGACAAGATTATTTCCCCACAGCAACAGGGCTGCCTGGGTTTTCCATCATTCTTCTGAGTTCCTCTAGAAACTGTAATCTCTTCCAAGGACCAGGTTTTCATTACTAGACAACAGAAGGTCTATTTCATGTTTTGCCCCAATGTGCTACTTAATGTGATACTGGATATTAAAAACACAGGCTTTAAAAGGGCCAAAGGAAGAGAGATTCCAGGCCAAGACACAAAATCCACTTCAAAAATTGGACTCCTGGTACCAGTTCTCCAGCACCTCCCACTCAGGCCTCCGAGACATGCCTTCTATTTTAGGAGCTTTGAACATTCAAATTAGGAAGTTGAATCTTCAAAGCAAATATCAGCAAATACTGGAAAAGATGCTCAGAGTGCTGATCCTGGAAGAAGCCAATCATGACAGAAAGACAGCTGACAGACAAGCCTGGGTTTCCACATCTCAGTTTTCTATGTTTGGATAAGATAATGCAGTTGTTCTTGTGCACAGCAGTTTTCTCTTTTATTAAGTGTTGCCGTCTTCTGGCTTTATGTCTCCTTCTGTGACAAACCATGAAAGAAGATGCAGGGGGAAGGGACAAGTCAGTCCATTGTTCCAAGAAGCCAGGGTAAGAGCTGGAAGCATCCCATCCACAGGGAAGAATGGTGGGAGGAGAGGTCCCATGGAGCACGCTCACGCACACTAGCATTCGCCTAGCTTTCCTCACTGTTACGAAGTTCACGCACAGCAGTGCGAACCACAGGGGGCTGGGTCAGTTAACCAGCAAGACGCCCCTTGGGATAATTCCCTGTTTTGGATCCCTTAATTGAGGCTCTTTGCCCAGGTCATTCTAAATTGTTTTAAGTTGATATTGAAAACTCACCATCACACTCCACATCCTCCAACCAACTGTATCTTCAGATATGGAACACTGAATGTAAGATGTGATTTTTCTTATTATTATTCAGTTTAGAAGATCACGTCTGTGGACCTGTTATCCACCGAAGATTTAACTGAATTAGTTAGTTTTACAAAAAGGACCCAAAACTCACATCTTGGTAGAAGATGACATTTGATGATTCTCTTAGCACAGAAAGTCTTCATTTTTTTCCTCACAGCAACATTCTGTTAATCCTCAGGGTACTGTACATTATCTAATTATGCTTTAAAATATGCAAATAGATGGAGGTCTAAGACAGTCCTCAGAATGGAACAGTAAGGGTGTGTGGTTCAAATAATGTAAGTCTGCACTGAAAAATATTTAAGATTCATATAGCAGTGGGGTGCTTGAGCAGCATTTACCTCTCCTGGAAGGCAGGTGCTACATTTTCAGAACTTTGTCATCTCCTTGACATCACCTAGATAGCTCAAAGACAGTTAGTGGAAATATTTTTACTGCAGCACCTGGTGAATCATATGAATTTCCTGAACCCCACCCGCTGGAGATTGTTAAGTATTGATCGGTATACCATCTTCTATTAGGCCAAAGTTATCATTTTCGTTTCATTGTAGAAACAATGCTCATGGCATCTCTTCGAAAAAGAAAACTTTAAAAATTATATCAAAGCAAGGAAAACTTAATTCTTTAGAGTAAAATCGTATCTAAGTCTTTCCATCTTTGATTTATATATCCTTCAGTTTCTTTGTCTAAATTGAGTAAACTAAAATAATTTTTGTTCAAAAATTAGCATATTAATTTTTATGCCTTAGATTATTGCAAAAATGAGACCAAGAAGATAAACCTCTAAATGTGAAAAATTACATCATCATAGTCATTGTCTCTAGTAATTTGTACTTGTAAATTGCAATCATAGACTTGTAACTTTTTCTGTTTGCTTCCTCATCTTCCTGTTATGAACACAGTCCTCTAAGTCTAAGAAGATTGTTCACATCTACTACCCAAGGTGGCCCAGAGAATGAACCCACTAACCTTTCCTCATGAAAGAGGCAGGGTGATCAGTAGGCCCATGGAACTATGAGGCCCCATCCCCACCCAAACTAAGAACATCAAAGAGTTAACAATTGTTAACTCCTCACTAGGAAGCTGCACATACTCCTCCAGATAAGCTAAAATTTTATAGAACCATTTCACTGGTTCATCATTGCAATATCTGACAGGAATAGGCATAGACTCCTGGGACAGTTCATTCAGAGCTTGCCTTATGTAGTGAGTATGTGCCAAGAAATTACATTAAACACTTATATCACTAATTAATTCACTTCTCACCATCTCTGATGTGATTCTGTACATTTTACAGATCAAAAGTAATATACATGAGATTAATATTTCCTGATGTCATAGAGAAAAGAACTCATCCAAGAGCTTGAAAGTCGTCCTTCTCATAAACTTTTCCATGTTCACCAAAATGATAATGCTATGGTCCTACACCCAAGAGTATTTGGGGAGTATGGATTAGACACCATGCCAGTCACCCCAAATATATTAGAGGAGGTGGTGTGAACAGATAAGGAGGCAGGGGATAGGCTGAAAATATGGTCAAAATACCTTGTGTTCAATTCTCAGAAAATCACTAACCATAACTTTAGCAGATGAAAGAAAAAATAATAAAGCGTTATTCTTCTCAAAATGATGATACCCAGTTAGGTCTCCATTCACACCTGCTACAGACTTCAGAATTTACATTCTTTTCCTTAGTAAGAAGAGATATATGTCCAATTTTGTAGTTTAAGAACATGAGACACAGATGCTCTTTCTCTAACAGGAATCTACTGCCTTTCACCCATGTCCTTCTCAGACCACTCACTGTTTCACAAACTATGAGCCCAGAAAACTCCTAGAAATGATGAACACTTTCAGGAAAGTGTCAGGTTACTAATTTAATCTACAAAACTCAGTAGCCTTTCTATATACCAATAATAAGCAATCAGAGAAAAAGTACAAAGAGACTTTTACATAGTAGTCTCAAAAAAAGAAATATCTCAGAATAAACCTGTCCAAAATATTAAAGATGTCTACAGCGAAATTTTGTATCTTTAATAAAAGAGAATGATGAAGACACCAGAAAATGCAGGGACCTCCCATGGTAATGGATTGAAGAACTGATGTTATGAAAATGACCATCCTACCAAAAGCAATATCCTCATGATCTAGTTTACAGAATTAGGAAAAATTCCTAAAATTCATATAGAAAAACAAAAGACCTCAGAGAGCCAAAGCAACACTAAGCACAAAGAGCAATGCAGATGGATTACTATATCAGATTTAAAACTATATTACAGAACTATAATCATAAAAACAGCATGACACTGACACAAATATAGACCTGTAGATCATTCGAATAGAAATGAAGACCCAAACATGGGCACAGTAAATGAAACAACCAAGGAAGTTCAGAGAAAACCTACAGAGTGGGAGAAAATCTTCACCAGTGACATATCTGATAGTAGTTTAACATCAAGACTATGTACAGAATTCAAGACACAAAGAATCAAGAAAACAAGTCACCCAATTAAAATATGGGCAAGGATCTGAACAGAGAGATCTCAAAATAATAAATAAAGATGAAACTGCTCAACATCATTAATAATTAGTGACATCCAAATTAAAACCCCTTAAGATTTCATCATACCCCAGTCAGATGAAGATAAGAAGTGATACGAAATACTGGAGAGGATGTGGGGAAAGAGGAACGCTCATTCAGTGCTGGTGGGATTGGAAACTTGGAAAACAGTGTGGAGACATCTTAAAAAACTAAAAATGCATCTACCTTTTGACCATTAATGCCTGTCCTTAGCATGTACACAAAAGACTCATCCTACTGAGAGACACTTGTGCATCCATGTGTGTTGTTGCTCTTCCCACAGTAGCTAAGGGATAGAAGCAGCCTAACTGTCCCTCAAATAATGACTGGATAACGAAAATGTGGTACATTTACACAATGGAGTTCTCTTCAGTGGTAAAGAAGAAATCTTGATACGGCAGGAAAAATGTATGGAGATAGAAGCTGTTAACCTAAGTGATGTAACACAGAATCAAAATCAAATGACTGCATTATCTCTCATTTGTGGATCCTAGCACCAAACCTTATATGTAAGTATTCTGATGTAGTTGCTGGAAAGCAGGATAATGGAAAGGAACCAAGATGGCAAAGGGAAAGAAGGAACCTAAGTGAGAAGAATGACAGGAGACAGGTGTCACTAAGAGAGAAATAGATAAAAGGTGGTATTTAAGTGGGAGGAAGAGGGAGGGTTATACAAGTAACTATAGTGATAAAGGGAAAGAAGGTGCTTAAGAGAGTCGGGGGCTTAAGAGACTGATATTATCAAGGGAGAAATGGGAAAAATGGGGACTTTAAATTGAGAAGGCATGGAGGGAGGGTTAGACAGGGAGAGAGAGAAAGAGGAGAGATAAATAATGCCTAGATAGTGTAAACCAGAGGGAATCATATTATTCTAATATTCTAACAACAAATTGCGCAACCATATCTCTACATGAATCCATGTTCATAGCTGAAGTTTACATAACAAGAGACAGTGACTGTCAGGAGAAACATTCCTTTGAGTTATTGGTCCAGGTGGTCCAAGAGACTCCCAAAATTACACAGGCTATTTCCAGAGTCCTTGATTACTTCACAAAACTTGAAGTTAAGACCCTATTGCTGAAATCAGGACATAATTCAGAAATTTGATTTAGAGCAATGGAGCTGACCTGGAAGCCACTTCCCCTGAAAGCTGGCTCTTTGCTCTGGAGAGCACTATGCAAGCAGTCATGGGAGAACATGAATGAATGGCCCAACACAAGCTTCCTGACCAAATAACAACATCAATGACCGGTACAGCATTTGAAACTGGTGCAGTTGTAACATTATTATCTTGGGGCCAATCAATGGCTGCCCAATTGATCTTAGAGCACACTACATGGGAGGAATCTCATGTGTGGTACTGTAATCAGAGCCAAATATTCATGGCTGAAGAAGTCGTAGAACTTAGGCTATCAGATCCCTAGGATAATGTCATTTCTTACTATATGCACATTTACACACTTATATATAGAGTCGCATATTCCAATCAGCACTCATCAAAGAAATTTCTCTTATACCAAATGGAGACTAATGCAGAGTACCACAACTCGTCAGACACAGATATTGTCCTTGAATTACCCATGCATAAGAGGCATAATGCAACCTCTGCACCCAAGGCTCACACAACACGAAACAAGAGGTAAAGGGAATACTAATGAATCTCTCAGCTCTCATTAATGAAGCCCACTCATACCACCTAGGTCAAAAACACAAAATGTCACAAATGGCCAAGACTAGGAAGAGGCCATTGATTTTTGAGGATATTACTGAAAGATGTGTATTGTTTACTGTCATTTTATTGTTTGTATTCTTAGTCCTGTTTTTTAAATTATTAGAGCTTCATTTGTTTTCTTTTCATAGCCTCTTGAATATGGTTATTTTGTTTCTTAGTTCTTTATATTACTTCTAGTGCTTTCTGTACATCTGGTTTGTTGGACATGAATTCTTTCAGCATATTTAAGCCATGGGAGATTTTTCTCATTCTCTCAACTATGATAGCTAGCTTTGGGGGGCTGTAAATAGTCTGGATGGGCATCTGTGGTCATTTAAAATACTGAACTAGGGTTTTCTAGCTTTTAAAATTTCATTGAAAATTAAACTGTAATTCAGATGGGTTTTTCTTTACATATGAGCTGTTTTCCCATGTACCATTCAATAGCCCTTCTTTGTTCTGTGCATTTAGTGTTTTTACTATGATATGCCCTGAGCACTTTCTTTTCTGGTCACATCCAGCAGATTTTCTGTGTACTTCTTGTATCCATATGGGTGTGTCTTTCTGTGTGCTTCTCGTATCCATACGGGCGTGTCTTTCCTTGATTTATGTCCATTTTCTTCTTTATTCCTGTTGACATTTTGGTCCATACCAGAACCAGAGATTCTTCTCCTTCCTCTCTGCTATGATTCATAGATTTGCCATTTTGTATTTTCCCACAGGTCTCATCCATTCCTTTGGTTTGAGGCAGGATCTCTCCACTGCTGCCCCAGCCTGCCTCGACCTTGCCATGAAGTTTGGCTAGACTGAATCTCACAGAGATCTGCCTTGCCTCTGCCTCCAGCCGGCCTTGTTTTTAATATTTGTTCTCCAGTTTTTTCTTCGAGTTTTGATATTCTGTTTTCCATTAGATTCCATTTGCTGGTGAGACCTTCCCCAGTCTTTTCTCATTGTCTTACTGGGTTTTCCAGTCCCACATTGCTCTCACCTTGAGTTTTCTTCCATACTTTTCATTTACAGATTCTGATTTGTCTTTTTCATTTCATGGAGCTGCACATTTTTATATCTTTTAGCTTTACTCAGGAGCTTATTTCTAAGCTCCTCGACTTCCTTGAAGTGTTTATATTTTCTTTAAGGTTTGACAATGTTTATGATTATTCTTTCAAACTCTGTGTTCCAGGGTTGTTCTGGGTGGTTCTCATCGTAACACAGCTCTGTAGTACTGGCAGGATTTGGAGGGGACATGTTATCTTGGTTTCTCATATTACTTTTCTATTTGCCTTGTGGATGTGGCATATGACATATTTAGCTAGTTTTGTATCGGATCTGAAATTATGGCCTGCCTTTGTTTAAGTTTGGTTCTGTTTACATTGTCGATGTTGTTTGGTTTTTTTATTGATCAGGTATGAAAAGTTAGTTGGCCTGTGCTTCAGGCTCTCACTTTTGATATTTTATTTGTGGTAAAAAATGACACAGGTTACACATGTGTGCGTGCACACACACACATTTAGAGCAAATTCATAAACAATTAAGTGATATTTATTATTTGGTTATAAATAGTCTATCATTGAGATATTCTGGACTATGATATTAAGAGATGCTATTGAGCCCGGGAAATATCTTACTGCTATATATGCCAAAACTGATGACCCAAGTTGGATTTTGATCTACAGGATCTTCCTAAGCTAAGGAGAGAATGAAATCCTTCAACTTGTTATTTGACCTCCACACATGCATACACGTTCATGCACACACACACACACACACACACACACACACACACAAACGCAAATAACTCTAATAAATGAGATGACATTATCTCTTATGAACTTACAAAATGGAGTCATTCAAAATGCTACAAAGAGTTGAAGAGGAATAAATATATTAAGCCTGAGAATGTGAGCCAAGACAACTTAGTGAATGGAGTGATTTACTATAAAGTACAAAAATTCTTATGTTGCACAGCTATTAGTATACATATGTTACAGAAAACACCTGCCTTTGCAGGAATAGGAGCATTGTAGATAGGGAAAAGAAAATTGCTCCAGAGGCAGTTTCACTGTGCATGGTTCTTCCTGTGGGTGCATATTACAAAGCCTCCATCTGACCTGGTTAAGAGATGATGTGAGGACACCCTATGCAGAATGCAATCTCCCAATCCCTGCATGATTTTCTTTGACTCATGTAGCTCTGAGCAGACGCTATGTACTATCTTTATTACAATCAAGCACAGAGCTTGAGAACTTTCTGTTGGATGAGTTCCTTTGACTGGTTTTGGATAGCAAACACTAACTGATTCATTCTTCTCTATCAAAGTTCAGAGATTAATATTTAGGAGAATCACATGTAATTATGCATATGATTTTACTTTTACAGTATGACTCTCATTAAGTGTCCCTCGGGCATAAGATGAATATGGCAATTAATAAAATTTTATCTCTCAAATTCATGCTTTTTAATTTGTAAAATAATAGTTTCTCAGTTAGACTAAAGCAAGATCTACCAGAAAAGTTTATAAACAACTTCACTTGGTCACCTGACACAGCTGTAGTGTGTGAAATGATGACCAAATTTGCTCATGTAGGCATGGTGAAAAGATGAAATGAGGAGGACAGGCATTCTGGCTTCTCTGATTAAAACCCTAAAAAAGCCACCTGTACCCAGTGTGAATTCGGCGTCTGTCAGCTATCCGTCTCCTCTGTCTTCCGTGGGTGCCTGCAAGTCTACCTTGATGAGAACAGCCTGGAATCACGGTGCCATCCATAACCAACTCAACACGAAGGGATTTCACATTTAATGACGCAGCATTTTGAGCTCATTTTTCTTGGTAGAAGACAAGATTGTGAACCCGGCCCACACCAAAAGTTCTGATATAGATGGTTATAAATGTGTGGCTTCCAATCCTTTGATATCTGATATCCAGGAAAGTTTCCTCATTACATTTAAATTTTTGTTCATAAAGAAGTCTGTCAAAAATATTTGACAAAGATACATCTGTCTCCTCTTATTTTACTTATAGAGAAGCTTGCTTTGTAAGTATGCCATTATGGTATTTATAGATATCTTTGTTTCTATTTCAAAAGGAGTAATACCTTAAAATGTCAAGATTGAGGTAGAATTTTATGAATATGGAATACTCTATTTAACGGACTTGTGACACTTTATAAAGACAGTGATCTACCTTGCCTAGCTACATATTTTGTCTTCTTTTAATATGTCTATTCTTGGATAAGTTCAACCTAGAACCCAATTTGAATTTACGCAAAAGTAAATTTTCTACAAATACTTTTCCTTGCTTTAGGATATGAAGTAAAATTTCCTGGGAACTACAGTGAATTTAGGTTATAATTAATCTTCCTTTAAAGAATCTTTGCCCACTTCAAACAATTTCACAATTATAGGTTATACATTTCTTTCTTTTTTAGTTCTCTGCCTGTTTTGCCTTTTTGTGTGCTGTATAGTGGTGTCGAACTGGGAATTGTCTAATATTGTACCAACTGTTTTAATACAAAAGAAGCATTTTAAATTGTGAAGAGCATTATTAAAACTGATATTAAGCACAGTTTGTCTTTATTGGAGTGGCTGCGATTTTTCTCAGCATGGATAATGTAAGACACATGCATACAATGAATTCAGACTCACGGGTTGAATTTCAGTTGCAAGTGTTAAGTTTACCTCCCTTTAATATCTCTGCACCTTTCCTTAGAGGAGCTCAAACATAAACACAAAGTCATGGACAGATTTATGATTTTATTAGTAAAAGAAGAAAATGCCTTTTCCTTCCTGTATAATAAATAATAGAAACTTCTGTTGGTATGCTAGGTTTTACTTCATATTCAAGGGTATTATATACTCAGAGTTTAATTTCTAATGGAAGATTATTGAATTTAAGTTTCCTGGCATATTTTTCACTTCTTCTTTAACAGTGCCATGCATGGACATAATGAATTACGGCTGTTAATGTCCCATTGCCCTCTCTCACAGCCCTTCTGTTTAAGCCCCCTTCCTCCTAAGCATTCCCTCTGACAATATCCTTTTCAAGTGTGACCCATTGGGTTTATTTACGGTTTTTGCATTGGCATATGCTTTCAGTTTAATAAGAATTGTAGATATCATGATTATTGAACTTTTGTAAACCTACATGATGAATCTAGACACCCACGTTATCTCTCCATCCTGTTGTACCAAAATTTATCCTATGAAATAAAAGAATGAATTCCTACTTGTATTTTCTACTTCAAGAAGGGGACTTAAAATAGATTTTAGTAATAATAATTGAAGTATTTCATCAACATATCAGAAGAATGTGTAAAATACAAAGCTTAACTTTCTAGTACTTCAAAGTAGGAGCGAGGTAACTGAAGCTGATAGTCAATAGTTCATGTTCTCTCAGTCGAGTTTCCTTCTGTGGTTTCTTTAATTCTGCAGGTACAAAACTACACAAATGCACTTTGCAACATATTTGAGTCTAGAAAGAACCCAAAATATCAGATGATATGGGTTATTAAATGGAAATCTCAGGGCCGGGTACAGGTTACCTACCTGAGTGTTATTGTTCACGGTGTTTCTAGAGCCCTGAAACTTCAATAACTACTGCCATTGCTCTTGGTTGCACACCGTATCCACATGGTAAGACCCCTTTCCTGAAGACACCACACACTTTGACTTCAAAGCAGAGAGAATTCATTCTTAAACTGGCCAAGAATCTCTCTCTGCTGACTTGCTATCACCATGCTTGAAACTGCTGCGTGAGAAAAGGTATCACTAGACTATGACGCACGGGCCCTGCGTGGTGGACACAGTGCTGTCCTGGGGCAGAGGTGCCCACTCCGGCCACAGTGTCAAGTCTGTTCAGGGAAGGAACAAGGTGCCAGCATGTTTATATTCAAAGTCTGCGCCACAGAAGGAACCTTATACCTGTTACTGTGAAGATGGCTAAACTCATGGCTTAAGAAGCCTTAAACAAAGGGGAAAAGCCGTGACGGTGATGCTGTTTGGCTAAATGATCAAGCTGTCAAATGCTTTGTCAATATTGACGTTTTCAGCCGTAGATAAGTGTTTTGCTCAACCTTGGTCAGAAGAATTTCTTTCAACAGTGGGTTATGGTCCAAAGGGACTCAAGAGCTGTTCAAAGTGCCGAGAATGTGTCCTAGTGAGCGCTCAGCTGTAGACAGAACAGATACATACACGCGTACCCCATCAAAGCTCATGGAAACATCACAGAGGCGGGGCCCAAAGAATATAAGAGACAGAGGACCCGGAGCGGCGCTCTGAAGTTCTCTCCTCTGCATGGCACTGTTGGCCACATGACCTCATTGTGGCTGAAGTTATTTCACAGGATCAAACCAGATTCACATGCACAGAGTGGAGGGCTCCTGCTACCCCAGCCCAGCCGAGGAGGTGTTGACTCCTGGCAGCTGCTGGGGAGGAAGAGCCCCTTTGCAGTAAGAGATTTGCTGCTGGGAGACTGCCCATGCCCCGTTGTATGACCTGACACCCATGTTCAGATGCACAACATTAATTGGACCAAGTGCCTTATTGAAAGAGTATATGAATCTGGGAGGGAAAGTATTAGGTCAGCCTGGGGGGAGTTGGATGGAGATAGTGAATGTTGAATATGATCAAGTTACATTGTACATGCGTAGGAAAATTTCAACTGATGAATAAAGATTTAATTAAAAATTTAATAAAACCAAAGAAACCAAAATGACCTAGAAGAGTAGATATATTTAAAGGAAAAAAATTGACAAATCAAATACATCTGAACAATTTTTATACAAGTTAGACTTAATACAGTTCTTCTGTTAGATAACTAAATAATTTAATATTTATTCAAAATTTTATGTCTGATCCTTCAGTAACGTGTAGTAACTATGTTGTTGAAGCCTCATCCTGATAGTGAATTTTATTTTCTGTGTCTTAAACAAAAAGGTTTCTCAAGCAATTGCTTTCCAGGATGGTTGACTAGGGTAGAGAATGTTGTTTTCATTTTCATATTTTTTGTACCCAAAGACAAGAGTAATTGACTCTCTTTTGTGCCAGACAAGGCCTCCCATCTCCTATTCTGTTATCACTGTTTTCTGATGATTTATTTTGTAAAGGAGGCAAAGTGCAACTGTGGCAAATGTGAATTGCATTGCAGTCTTCATTTTAAGGGAAAATATATCTAATAAAGTTGAATGAGATTTCTTTAGCTTTCCATTTTGTGCTGATACCCAGACAGATACCTTGTTTACAATTCTCAATGGCTTTTAGATATTTTTTTCAGTTTCTTACTGTAACAATGCAAAAGTAAACACTGTTTACATTCAGAGTGCTTCAAAATATCAGGATTAACTCAATGTAACTTTTCTCTCATTTTGCCAAATACTTTTATATTTACTTGCTATCCCTTTCACATTTTCCAGAAAAAAAATCAACTGAAAATGCATTGGGAAATTATAATGCCTGAAATGAGAAGGACAACAAGCAATGTTAAGAATTTTCAGCTTAACTTTGTGATCTGATCAAAATTACCCAGACTGAATTCTAGATTTCTCAGTAATGAATCTTGATAATTTCTAATGACATCAGCTTATGGTGTATATTTATAGTATATGTCTATATAATACATAATTATTATTCATATGAAGTTGCTTAACAATGGGGTCAACTGAGAGACAGGTGATTCGCTGCTTTTTCAACAGTGAACTCTCCGTACAGATTACTTACATAAGCTAGAAGGACCTCACTATCACATAGAGTTAGTCTTCTGAGACTGTATATGTCACTTGTTTTAACTATCTTCATAGCAAACACAGCTGGGCAGTTCAATCTGTACAGAACCTGTAATACGTGCACCATAAAATTGGGCAAATGTCCTAAGTCTCAGAGACTCTTGCTTACCTGTTCTGTACTATTGAAATCAGCATTTTCTCTGGAGCACCCTGGGCTTTGAGGGTGGAGACACGTGTCCAGTGTCTGCATTCTATACTTGATATATTATATCATATATGATATGATATGGATATATATTTGATATGGTTATTGAGATGCTTTCTGGAAATGCATCTCCCTCGTCCACAACCTAATGGCATCAGAGACAGTTCAGTAGCATAGCATGTTGTGGTAGGCTAAGTGTTTGGACCCTTTTCTAAAGGCCTTTCCAGAGGATCGTTCAATGACAGGGAATTCGACCAAATGTTAGATTTGACATTATTCTCAAGATTACTGTCCTTCATTGTTTCATGGTTTTTATAAAATTTACTTCAAGTTTCTTGGTAAATTAGCATGTTCATCCAGAATCTTTCTCTCATTTTCTCCATTTTAAACAAATAGATTTGATTCCTTGTACTCTAGGCAATGTGACTATCTTGTAACTTTTACTACAGTCACATAAATTAAAAATGTAATATGATTTCATACGTTCTACTGTGGCCAAATGTAGGTATTCAATGATTCTCTCTCTCACCCATTACCATATGTGTTGGATGGCTTTCAGTATATTTATACGGCAATATGTCCGTCAATCTTTGATCAGCATCTTTACCACATCATGATAAAACCACATCCAACTAAGAGGCCCACCCCACTTCCTCTTCCCAAACTTCAGGAGGCTGCTGGCATCTGAAGTCTCTGGTTAGATACTCCATGTAGATACTAGATAAGTGTGGCTTCCACCATGACTTCTACAGCTTGAGTGAGATGGTTTCCAAGTCCACACAGGCCACCATGTGCCTCTGCTTTATGACCTCTATAGGAAACACTGCTGCATTCTGTCTGCATGCCGTCCTCACTCTATTCACCAGCCAAGGAGAACTGAGTTCTTTCCATGTCCAGGTTTTCTGAGTCTTAAAAACCAAGTCCTATTTTCTTTTATGTGACATCATTGTCACTGCTGTGATTTTATATGGCATCACTATGATTGGTGATCTTATACGTGACATCAATATAGTTGATGTTCTTTTATGTGATATCACTGTGACTGGTGTGCTTTTATGTGGCATCACTCTGTTCAGTGCTTTTTTTATATGACATCACTATGGTAGGTGTTCTTTCATGGTGACTGGTATTCTTTTTTAATTTAACATTTATTTTATGTGTAATGAATATGAGTGTGTATGTGCTTGAGTGTACATGCACCCGCGTTTGCCATTCCTGCAGAAATCAGAAGAGGGATCTGAAATCCAGAAACTGGAGTTATGGATGGTTGTTAGTCACCATGTATGTGATGGAACTCAAAGTTAGGTCCTCTGGAAGAGCAACCAGTACTCTTAACTGCCAAGCACTCTCTCCAGTCCTCTTATTAATGTTCTTATATATCACCTCACTGTGATTGGTGTTCTTTTATGTGATATCGCTGTGGTCAGTGATCTTTTATGTGATATCACTGAGGTTGGTGTTCTTTTATGTGACATCAGTATGGCCAGTATTCTTTTATGTGATGTCATTGTGGCCGATTGTGATCTCACAATGGTTGATGTTCGTTTATGTGACATCACTATGATTGGTGTTCTTTTAGATGACATCACTATAGCCGGTGTTCTTTTACGTGACTTTGCTATGACTGCTGTGCAGGTTTGTAGTTGGTGGGATTGCAGCCTCATTATGGCAGATTTAGGAGTTTGGATCACAAAGCCATGGCCTCATTTGTAGGCTGATTTCTTTCTAATGCAAACGGGTTTTCTCTCACTGTAGGTGAATTTCACCTTTTCTTTCTCACATAGATATCCTAGTCCTCTTCCTCTGCTGTGATGAAAAGTGCTGAGGCTCCAGCAGATGTCAGTGCCACGCCCTTGGGCTTACCGTTCTTTGGAACAGTGCTTGGAAATAAACTACATCACTTTCTAACGTTTCCTAAGCTATGATACAGTAGCCACAGACCCCAAGTAACACTGCATATTCCTAAAGAGCAGGTGCACTGTCTAAGGAATCTTCTTTTTAGCATTTCAATCATTGTATTTACTGCATCATACCACGATTGCGAGATGTTTGTTCTAAAATGTGTGAGAACGTTAATGATTAATTATTTTCTACTTCTTACAAATATGAAGCATATGTAGTTCAAAGGATATGTAAATCTAATGGTATATTTTGTGGATGCAGTTTAAAATTCAACTACGTGCCACTTAATTACTTGTTTCTGGAATGAATCAGGGAGACTAGAGTGATGAAGTAATTGACTGGAAAAGAAAGTTGGTGGACACAATAGCATCAATGAACTTTCCTGAAGGCAAGAGAAGGTTTTCAGACAACTGAATTTCTTTCTTTAGTGGCTTAAGAAGGGGAGACATAGAGTTGGGGAAAACATGTGTATGTGTGAGAAGAGAGAGGGAGAGTGAGGATGGCACGTCCACAAGGCATCGCTCAATGACAGCTTGTGTTTTCATCTTCTAAGCCTTCTACTTGCCCTCACTGTGGGGACGATGTGCGTTAGCATCCATGGGGAAGTCGGAGCACAACCTTGTGGAATCGGTTCTCTTCTTCCAACTTTCTGTTGGATCAAGGAATCCAGCTCAGGTTGTCAGACTGACATAGTGCGGACCTTTACCTGCTAGGCCATCTCGCCAGCCCCAGGAGGCCTGTTTAAAACATCGTGCATTCTCTATACACAAAAGAGAAACAGAACGTCTCATATTTGCTTTGAGGTGATGTCAAGGAATAGATGGTGTAGTACATATAAATTGACGATGTCTGGCATTGTGCACTGCCACAAGAGAGTCCAGGAAAGGCAATCTCAGCTTGTGGGAAATGAGGGACTGACTATACCAACAGATGTTTCTTGTTGATTTTTTTTTTCTAATTTTAAAAGTCATTGTTCTATAGTAAATCTCACATTTTCCAAAAGGTGAGCCTCTCCCAGAATAATTGTTAAATATTTTGTAAGCTCAGCATTCTAAAAGGAACATTTATACCTGTGCTTATGCTAAGATAGATTTCATATAAATAAACTAAATATGTACATCAATAATTTAGAAGATTATCAGAAAGAAACAAAATGATAAAGTCTAGTATGAAAATCACCAAACTGAATACTGAAAGAAAAATTCAAAGAATCAATGAAACAGAGTTGGTTCTTTGAAAGACAAATATGTTTAAAAAATAGAAAAAGAAAGTGGACCATGGAACTTGGGAGGCAGAGGCAGGCAGATCTCTGTTAGGCAAACAGTATCGTTTCTCCTCTGAGTGGCATGCCTATGATATGAATGAAAGAGAAGACAGCTAACAGGACACTGTGCTGAGAACATCACTTGTGTTTTCCTGTGAGATCTCCTACCATCAGGACATTCAAATCATATATATTTAATGGTAATTTCAGTTGCCCTAAGCTGCTCCCCGTGATTCTTATAAAGTTTATATTGACACTTAGGAGAATATTCACAGCATTGATTCCCCTGATGTGCACGGGTCCCCTGAAGCCATTAACTTCACAATACAGGAAGCATGTTCTTGACTTACGCACCCATGAACACCCAACACGGTATTCAGCTGCCTCCTTCCGTTGTCTGCTCTACTTTATTTGACTGAAATTTGTGCCTTTCAACTCTCTGTCTCCAGATCTCTCTGCTTGGCTCAGGGATTGTGTGTCCTTGGTATCTTCATTCTATCCCCCTGGCCTTGTGTTCTGTTCAGTCTGATGGCTGTTCAGTCCAACCCAAATCTCTACAGAAAGGAGTGACAGATGGCTCGACGTTCATTCCTCTTTATGTCATTCCCTTTATATCCTTACTCATGATTATATCTGAATGCCATGTATATAATAAAGATTCCAAATGCATACTGCCAGTCTCATTCTGAAAAGCTAATCACTGTCATTCCACAGCACCTCAGTGAAGGCTCTGTGGTTCCGAGGCTATGGATTGCTCTGTGTGGTGGCGTAAATGAGAAATGCCCCTCATAGACTCAGCTATGCGAAATGCCTGAGCAGACAGACCTTAACATATATGAGAGCGTATCTGAAATCTATTAGGGTAGTTTTTCTGGGGGAGTGGTGTCTAAATTTTATTGAGATGCATTACATGAAATGCAAAATCTCAATAAAAGAATTAAAAGTGAAAAGCAGTATTAGAAAATTTTTCTTAAGCATTCGGAATCTACAAGGGTGTCCGGTCAGCTAAAGAACTCTGCACATAGCTCACAATGAGTCTTCATGCTCAGAAAGACCACATATATCTCTTTTCTTCTCTTTGTGCTAATTCAACACTTCCAGATGGAAGGCATCTAAGAGCAAAAGGCCACAGGCCACATGCGTGTGACCCTCTAGAGACCTAGGCATAACACAGAGTTTCAACGGCAGCGGACTGTGCCTTCCCTTCCCAGGTTTTCCTTTTCAGATTTTTCAGCCATACTGGTTCTCAGTTAACTTAACCACCAGACCACCGCAGACATCACCTTATTAGATGGCTCTTATCACAGCCCATACCTCACTGCCTTTGACTAATTCTAGAGGACAGAACTGCTTTCAGTGTGAACTATAAGGTCAGTGGGTTCCAGACCACCACAGACATCACGATATTAGATGAGCACTGTTCCTTATGCTAATACTGGCAATTCTCTGAGAATTTGGTTTGGCAGTCCCAAGCCCATGTGCCCCCTTGAAGATGAGGATTTAACTATCACATCCTTTGTGAGACTTGGTTTGTAAGGATGTCATAGAACTGATGGAAATAAAATGGTTGTAAAGAACACTGAAAAGTCAGGAAATTGTATTTATTAAAATTCCATCATCTCATTTTTTCAGTCCATGTCTTAGGTCACCAAACTCGATCTGTGCAGCTCTAAAGAGGTGGACTTTTACCATTCCCCTGTTATTATTTTTATGGCAAGCTGATTTCATGATGCTTTTACTGCACAGTCATTTAGTAGGAAACCATCCAGTTACACTAATATTGATCTAATAAACAATGAATATTCCTGATCACAGAAGTGGTAAACCTACTTTAACAAGATATATGTGGCCCAGGATTAAAAGCTGACTGCAAAGTACAATCTTTAGTGAAACTTAAAATATGAATCTTTCCAATTAAAATTACAATGGAACCAATTAATTGTGTCTAAATAGACATAATTTGTAGATTATATCCTTAATAAATAGTGTGTAGTGAAGTCTTTGTGCAAATTCACTCATTTAATGTTTGCAATAACTCTATGAGCAATTGAAGCACAGAGATAAATGTGTGACACAAACAGGATAGGTAGCGTGAACAGAGTCACGTCTGCCACGTGGGAGAGTCAAGTCCTGGACTGGAGGTCATGTGCGCTCATTGTCAGGTGTCCACAGCAGGGCGAGGGTCCATAGAGAACTGTTCCTTCCTGATATGTTCCATGAGCATTTTTTAAATTAAAGGAGGCATTTTTAATGCCACTTGGAACATCCCATTAAATGGAGAAAAAAAAGGCTTTTCTTAATGGTTATTGGTTGTCTCTCTTGCCTTCTACACAATTCTGTCACCCACTCTGAAGGAGACTATGACAGTTTACATTTCCAGAGTTTTACCTGTATCAACATAGAATACAGGTACAAGGTCAATTCATCTAAAGTCCTAAAACTCAGCATATAAGTAGATGGATTAAACATTAACAGTTATGCTTTGCGAATGAATAATCCCAGTTGGCTGCATGTGATGGAGGCTTGATGGCCTTAGGTTAGAGCTCTGTTGGAGGATGTGGGGGTCTTTTGGAGGAAGTGCCACAGAGAGTGTGCCTTTGCTGAGGAATCGGCTGTGGCTTTTCCTTACTGGCTGCAATGGCTAAAGAGCTTTCAGTCATGACCTCCTGCCAGTGTGCTTCTCCACAGCATGAATATGAATGCAGTAGGGCCAGCCAACCAGGGGCTAACACATCTGAAACACGAGACAAATGAAGCTCTCTTAAACCGTGTCCTGCAGACGCCTCACAGGCATGAAAGCACTGTCTAACTCAGTAAGATGAAGGACATTGGCTCCTGTGATGTCACTGTTTCTCTTAAACATATGAAACATATCTCAATACAGAATTTCTTTATATTTACTTTGGGATGCAGAATAATGTACATAGAATAATGTACACAAGAAAATATTCACTGACTTCCTGGATACACATAAAACCCAGTGAATTATGAGATGATAATTTCATGGTCCTCTTTCATAAAACATAATTTTATTACTTTAGATTTCAAATATTATAGAACTCAAAAATTTAAGTAGATTACCTTTAATATTCATTACCATCAAGCATTCTATGATGGTCAGATATAAAGAAATTTTTACTATAATTGCTAAATCTTAACTTCTATTTGTATATGAATATTAAATATATGTCTGTGTACTTGTGTTTAGAATCCCAGCCCTTTGGAGGCTGAGAAAGAGAAATGCCTTATGTTCAAGCATGAAGTACAATCATGAGACTACAACACTTTATCAGAACAAAACATACAAGAAAATAACATATATATATATATGTGTGTGTGTGTGTGTGTTCTATAGATTTGATATCTATAACAATATATATAGACACATATGTATGTATATATTTATACAAATGTTTTATAGACTTGAGCTTCAAAGATAGATAATGAAATTGTTATATAGTAGAATTTTCCCATTCAGAATAGATCAAGGATAGTTTGTTACAGTGGTAAATCTTCTTCTTAGCCTTGTAAACCATTCTATAGTTCCTGAATGTATAGAGTGGGGTTTAATTGGAAATGCCTTGATTAACCACTGGAACTCTAATGAATGCAAATTTCAGCACTTTGAAAATTATATCCTACTGGGTGAATCTTTTTCATGCAATCAACACCAAAATGAAGTACTAATTTCCTACGATAAAGCTAAATGATATTATTTCATTGTTAAAAATCAAATTTTAGTTCCTATCTTTCTACCACCCCAAACTTCACATGCCTTTGTTTACATAGTAAACTGACCTTCTTTATGAATGGTAACACCAAACTAGTAAAGTACAAAGAAACTTCAAATTAAAAAGGCTTAATTGTAAAGAAAGAATAAACATAAGAAATAATCCAGTGTTGACACTGCTAATAAACATCTGTCTGGCTTTTTGAATACTACTAGACATTACCTTAAGATCAACACTGTCTCACTGAAGTTTACAAAACTAAGAGGATAAAAATGATAGTATTTAAGTACCTGTAGAAACTTGGGCAGAATTTGTTATTAAACCTGCTTTTAATGTATAAGAAGTTTGGAATGTGACCTTAAATTGCCTAATTTAAAGTTGTTTTTTTTTTTCCTCACTAGCAGAGAACAATAACACATTTAATTCCTCTCTGTTAATTTATGAAATGTACACTTAGTTCACGATATGGAAAGTAAATCAGATTCGTAACTACCTACTGTGTCCTTTCTGCTAAAACTACCCTTGAGAAACGTTCGTGTCCTCGAATTTGGTGAAGAAATGCAGGAGTTCTTCCCTGTCAGGCTACAGAGTAGCAGCTCCTCCTTTTCTTAACTATATTTTGAGAGAATTTCTGTGGAGTTCATGAAATACAACTTCATCAGTCCTATCACCCCACAGGCGCCCAGAGAACTTCAGGCATTTTTTCCTGTCTTAAGGCCTACCAAGTCAAGTTTGTGGACCCAGATGTCCCTTGGTGTGGGTTCATCCAATGAAAACTGCTTGACTTCTCTAGCATCTCTCCCTTCAAGAAGATCAACTCTCCCTCACCCAGCAGTGATCATCTGCCAGTTCCTCATGAAAGCTGTGGCCTCCTGTGCATTTCCCAGTTTCTAGGCTGGTTTTGTCTGGTTGGTTTGCATGGACCTTGGGCATGCTGCCACCATTACTGTGGGTTCATATGAGCAAGGTCCCTCTTCTGCAGCAGTCCATGAGCCCTGGGCAGGTGAAATTTGGCAAGGAAGCCCTGTGCAGAGACAAGCACCCTGCAGACTCTGTTCTCTACATGTTGGCCCATTGTGTTCTTGGGTGTTCATGGTCCCCTATGGCATAAGGAAGCTTGCTGATGAGAGGTGAGCGTGAAGTAGTCTGCTCCCTCCGCTTTGTTCCACTGTGTTCCTGAGAATTAGGTTCCTAAGAATCCACTGCAAATGTGTCACTAAGAGTTGGGCATCTTACATACACTTATTCTCTGTATGTGACCAGTTGTGTAAGTCTCTATCTCTGTCTGTTTCAAAAGGAGCTTCTTTGTTGAGTGGTGATTGGCATATTGGCTGTAAATATAAGGACCCATATTGAGCATACAGGAAAGAATTATGTTTTCCTAGGATATTTCCATGTGTATTTGGCTATGATTACAGTGACACACATGAGTTCCTTCCTGTTAATCAGGTCTTAATCCCAATTAAGCAGCTATTGATTGCCCCCAAATGGAAGTGCAACTACTGTACCAGTAGAGACCCTTCGCTGGCCATTGCTGTGTTCAATAGGCCTTAGGCTGGGTAGGACCATTGGTTGGTTTTTCTCTTTGGCAGTTTGCATAGGATCTTCTGATTCTATGAGAGCTGACCTTCAGGGAGGGGCTTCCAGGTCAGTTCCAGCTCTATTGCTCCAACTCCTGCAAGCAAAGTATGCCCTGACTTTATCCATCGGGTGTTACCTTCAAGTTCTGAGAGGTAATCAGGGACTGTAACAATAGCCTGTGTTAGTTTGGGAGTCTCTTGGACAACCCTGACCAACAACTCAAAGGGAGGTTTCTCCTGCCTGGCACCATGTTTCTTGTTATTCAGCCTTCACATTCACACATGTAATCATATTCAGGTATTGTATGTATATTTTTCAGGAGGGTTTTGAATTAATACATTTCCCCGTTTTTACACAGCAGCTAAGCATTATTTATCTCATTTATCTCTCCCTCTCTAGGCCTCCCTCCTCTCTCCCTGATTAAAGAACCCCCATTTCCCATCTGATACAGTCTTCTCTCCTCCCATCCCAGGTGAATAATACACTTATTTATTCTATCCTAAATTAGGTTTCATGCGCTACACCATAACCACCAAACTAATTAATGTCTCTGAGGTGAGAGGCTTAATAACTTGAAGAAAGACTATCATGAGTCAATGTGATGTTGACTGACAATGATAGTCTACATAATTTTTAAAAATTATGAGTATTTTTATTAACTGATTCTGTGACAGTTTCACACACACACACACACACACACACACACACACACGCATATGAATGAATTTCAGATTTTGGATCACCCTCACTCCACCACCCTATTCCTCCTCCTATCCCACCAATCCCTCCTCCATCTCTGACTAATCCTTCCCCCCAGCTCCCACCAAACCCTCCTCCCACCAATCCTACCGCAACCTCCCACCTACCCCTCCAGTAAGATTTGCTTACCGGACCAAATCTAAAATAAACTGAGGGCTAAGCCACTGGCACACATGTGAGGAATTTCCTTTTTGTCTTTTTAGTGAAAACTTTGCAATTTCCATGCAATATAATCTGATGCTACGTGAATCCCCTTCCCCATGTGCACCTACTTGAAATATTCCTTGCCCAAGTCGGTGTTCTCCACTCTATGTACAATATGGCCTATGGGGTCTGGTTTGTGTCCCTATATGTCCTTCATTGTGGCTCATCCCTAAAACCTCTCAACCTACCAAGAATCCCATCCTTGTAAGAGGCTGCCTCTCTCCCTTCCAGCATCCATTACTTGTCCTGAATCCCTTAGGTTGGTCTGGAATTTTCATTCACTGCTCCATGCCTGTGCTGGGATGTTCTTGATGAGGTTATTTTCAGTGGGAAGACCCACTCTAAATGTGAGAGAACTGTCTGCTGGCAATCCAGGTAAAAGGAAATACCATTGCTTTTTACCACATTGCCTTCACATCTTAGTGAGTGGCCTAGTCACTGATTTACCCCTTCGGTCACCAACCCTGCATTCTTTCACTGATATTGAATCCAAGTTCTTCAGTCTTCTAACATGGACTAAGAGTGGCAGCTCCCCAGGAGTGCCTCATGCCAGACTGGGACTGCAGAGAAATTCAGCCTCATGGACTGAGCCCCTCCTTTCTCAGCCTCCACAGTGTCCAGACAGCCGTAGTCTGACAACCCAGAAGATAGTGTGTAAGATAATCCAATGACTCTCCTCTATTTATGTTCATTCTCTTGGTTCTGTTCCTCTAGGGAAGTCTGCTTAATGCAATAATTTCAAATTTTCTATACATACTGTCTATATCCATCCGTCTATCTATCTATATTTTTACATGCTCATATTAATGCTTTATCCATTCTAATATATCTAGCAGAAATAAACCTGGCTTTGTCTCTCAAAATCTATCAGAGTTAGTCCTGGTGGCATGCCTTTGATCTCAGCACAAGTGTGGCAGATGCATGCGGATTGCTGTGAGACTGAGGCCAGTCTGGTCTACACAGTGAGTTTCAAGCCAGCTCTGTCTACAGGGAGACCCTGTCTCATAAAAGCAACAACAACAAAATCAAGAATAGCATACTATCCAAGGAAGTAAATCTCACTTATAGGGGTTGGAGAGATAGCTCAGTAGCTGAGAGAACCTTTTGCTCTTGCAGGAGACCTAGGTTTCATTCCCAGCATGCACATGTTGGCTCACAACTGTGTGTAACTCCAGTAGCGGGGTCCAATGCCTTCTGGGAATCTTAGGGCTCTAGTGCATGGATTGTACATGCAGGTACATGTACATTAAATGTAAATCATATACATTAAAAACTTAAAAAGTTAAAAGCCCCTAACTTATACAACTAAATTACAGAAAGAGAACTGGGTACTAAGAACTACATAGGACAGCATGGGAAGACAAGGACTTTATCAGGGTGAGACGCTCTCACACAGGTCAGAGCAGGAGCTGTATGTAAAATCCCTGCTCCTGGTAAAGTAAGCTCTTTGTATGAGACGGTTAGATTCCCAACCACGTTTTCTGTCTGAAAGAACCAAACTTGTACATCTTTAACACTTAAGCCGTACATCTCTCTGACTGTAAAGCCACTCTCTAATTGCAGGTGCCTACAGTACAGCAAGTGGTTCCCCTCTCCTTTTAATACTTTATTTAATATTATTATTACTTTTCATCATCAAAGCTTTTATGCTTTATTCAGCACTTAATGATGACTTTTAGAATCACCGTTTTTTCAAATAATCTGTGCTTTTCCTTGATGGGGATACTTCTGTGGTGTATACTGTGAAACACTGGCTATGTGCCCTTTCATTTTCCAAGGAAGGCTCCATTCTCTGTTTTGTGCTAAATCAATAAACAATATACTTGCTGCAGCTGAAATGGTCTGTCCCCATAGATCTGGCGCTCTCAATGCAACAGTGGATCAGCAATGGCTCCAGTAAAGGAGCCCAGAGCTCTGAAGTACTAGAGCAGGGGGCTTTGTTTTCTGGCTGAGTAGACTGAAAGAAGCTCATTCTTGTAGCAAAACCACCATGATCCCCCTGTGTAAGGCTGTTTCCTCCCAAATCTGACAATGCGGTACATTTTGCCGATTAACTGCTGAAATTTAGCAGTGGAGTTTCTCTAGCCTTCCTTCATTCTCTGAGCATCACCAGTCACGAGTCTTGGGTAATCTTCAGCACCATGACATGATTTTCTTTTCATCTATTAATTCAGTTTTGTCAGATGTTAGAGATAATCTCTTATAGTCTATAGGAGCTTCTTTTGGAATTTCCTTTGCTTATTCGCCAGAAATTTACTTGTGTGTGTGCCTGCCTGTGTGTGCACATGTGTGTACAGGTGGGCATGGAGGCCCAAGGACAAACTGAGTACTTTAGTCAATTGCTCTCATCCTCATGTTTCTCTTTAAGTGTGGTGTGTGTGTGGGTGAGGGGGTGCACCACACACACACCTGCAAGTATGTTTGGTGTTTGGGAGTATGTATGCCACATATGTGCAGTTGATTGCTGAGACCAGCAGAGGTCAGTGGTTCCCCTGGAGCTGGGGTGACAGGCAGTTTGGAGCTCCTGCCCCACCTAAGTGCTGTGAGCCAAACTCAGGTGCTCTGGAAGACCAAGAAAACTCTTAACCCCTGACCGGTATTTGGAGCCTCACACCCTGCTTTTTGAGAAGCCGGTACTCACTGATTTCGGTAGACTGACTGGCTAGCAAGATGCAGGCATCCCTCTTATCACTCTCTTTCCACAATGTAAGCAACAGGTATGTGTAGCCTTGTTCATCACGCCCGGTGCCCACCTGGTGGCTGACCATTCTGTGCTATATAACTTCAGTGTCAACTTGACACACCCAGGTAAGGGAAGCCTCACTTGGGGAAATGTCTCCATTGGACTGGCCTGTGGCCATGTCTGTGGGCATTTTCTAGATTGTTGACCAATGTGAGAGGGCCCAGCCCTCTGCGGGTGATGCCACTTATGGACAAGTGGTCCTGAGTTATGTAAGAAAGAAGGCTGGGCCAGAGTTTCAAGTCAGTAAGCAGCATTTCTCCATGGTCTGTGCTCAAAGTTCCTGCCTTGGCTACCCTTGATGACGATCTGTGCTGTAATCCAAATACACCCTTTCTTTCCCAAGTTAGATTTGGTCAGTGTTTTTAGGACAATGACTGAAAGTAACCAGAACATATACATAACTCCAACTCCAGGGGATCATGATGCCTTTGTCTGGCCTCTGTGTGCATTGCGTCCATGGGCACAAACACAGAGAAAAACTCATACATATAAAAAAATAAATGAGTAAATATAAAAGTCACTCTACATTTCAGCTTTGATCTGTAGAGAAATGATTTCATTATTATTTGTCTTCCAATGTATACAAGAGATGGAAAAACTGTACATGACCTGAACCTGTAAGAATGCTGTTTTCAGGGAAACTGCCACAGAAAAATCCAGTAAGACAGGCATTTCCACAGAAACACATCAGACCAGATCTGTTTACCTGACTGATCAGAGCCATGTTCACGTGTGCATGTGAGTAGAGGCCAGCACAAGGAAGACCTGGTGAGGATACTTGTCATCACTTTGTCCCTGTATACCACAGGAGTTCATTCTGAAGATCTGTAAAAGACGCCTTGATGGGTCTGCAAAGAGAGTGAAGAGTATGTCCAGAGCCATCTGCTTTGAGATGAATTACTGTCCAGGGGAAAGAATTCAACTAAATTCAGATCTGATCTTTTCCTAGTATTATTTTTTAACACTAGACAAAAGAAAATATAGCAATCAGTGTTAGGAGATGAACCTGGTAGCGAGGAAAGGAATGGGAAGGGAGAGCAGAGGTGCCCTGCCAGGGCAGGCCAGGCGGGGTCCCAAGCTAGATAACAACCCCTCCAAGAGGCTCATGACGCTGGAAGAGCAGGTCACGTCCAGGCTCGGATGCTTGACTGCCTGTGTCCCCTTGACAGCACTGAAGTACCTGGTCTTAAATCAGTGAGCTCTAGGTGTGTCTGTAAAGGGGTGTCTAGAAAAGATTTAACTGTGAGACAGTACTAGAGGGAAAGCCCTCCCCGAGGGTGAGCAGTGCTGTCCTAGATGCTGGGGCGCAGACGGAGCAGAAGACACAGCAGACGGGTGCAGGAAAGCTCCACCACGCTGACTGAGGCGCTGGCGGCTGCCCCGCCGCTGTGCACCCCAGACTCCAGCCCCAGCTTTACAAGGCAGACCCCTGTCGACAGACCCCCGGAGGGGACAGCAGCCTCCGCGGATGGTAGTTCTGAAGGGTTCCAGCTCTTTGCACTGAGCAGCTATGGGTTTTCTGCCTTTCGAACCTACAGACAGTAACTGTTGGATTCTCCAGCTGCCCATCATTAAGCTAGTAAGTTAAATTGACATATATTACAAGTTCTGTTCCTTCAAAGAGCACTGAGTGGTATGTCTATGGATCACCTTACGAGAAAAGGTTGGGAGCACAGCAAGAATGCATTAACGCTGTGAGTGTTGAAAGTGGTTGATGTTAGTGGAGTGGGGTAGACAGAAAGCTCCAAAAGTCAAGAGACGTCACAGAAGTACAGATTCCAGAAGAAGGTCAAGACTAAGGCACCTCCATTCAAGCTGACTGTAGTCAGTGTGTCCATGTTCCAGCCAGGAAAAGTGAGATTCCTCACTAGTGTTCCTTCCACACTGTTAGTACTACATGCCAGTATTTCAAAAGACAGCAGGCTTACACGGGCAATGCACAATCTCGTAGATGTAGGCGGTCTAAAACGTGGTACAGACATAGAAATAATCAGTGTAGGAAGTGAGAGGACCTTGTACAGTATTGTAAAGGTGTACACGGGGAAAGGAGGCAGCAGGAGAGTGCGGAGGTTGAAGATGGAGTTAGAGCGCAAGAAAGACAGAAGTCAACAGCAGGAGATTCCTCCCTGTACCGGGTACATAATTTCACGATATCTTAGTAGAAAATCCAAGACCTGAAAGTTAAAACTAAAATGACAGAAATAGCCAAATGTGTTTAACCACAGCAAAACAATATCAACTGGACAATGTGATTTTCAGCCGTACCCGAAGAGGAAACTGAGAGACACTGAAGCAAATGCACTAATGACCTAAAAGTGTTCAAAGCTGATGGCGGAGGACAAAGGACGCATCCAAGAAGCAAGTCTCCCAAGAAGGAAAAGGAGAACTGATCATGTGTGAATATTTCATTGAACCATAGAAAGAAAAACAGAAAAAAAAGTTCTTGAACAGTTCAGCAGAGTTGATATGTTGCCGGTTAGGACACAACTGAAATGAATTTCTCATAAAAGATCCTTCAAGCACAGAGGAAGAACGAAACAGAAAGACCAAAAAAGAAAAAATCAACAGCAGATGTTCATTCCGTCTTCAGGACAATTATCATATAAGCTATATAGAAATAAAGATTTTCTCAACAAAAAGAGAGGACATAAATTACAAGAAGATCCAACTGACAGTAAACATTTTTTACAAGTTTTCAGACAGAGAGAAATAAGATTTTTCAAATGCCCAGACCCACAACAAGGAAGGAAGCATTCCAGTGAAAGAAGGAAAACATGCTTCTTTAGGATGAATTTACCTTGAATACCTCTCTGAGGTATTGTCTTAATGTACTGGATGACTTTGGCATATCAGTAAGTGAGACGAAAACCAGAAATGTTATCAGGAGTTGGAGGGAGGAATCACCGAAACTCTGCAATAATATTTTTCACATTGGACTCTGACTCACTTAAGACGTGGTGTGATCTCTAGGGACACAGCCAGAGAAGGCATATTAAGAGAGAATAAAATGCCATCAAAACCTGCTCAATAAGTTCATAGAAAGCAGAGAAAGAAAGGAAAATATAAGACTGGCAATTATCACTTGAAATGTGAATGCTGTAAATAAATCAATCAAATGCACACGTTTTTGAATGCATAAAAGATAATGAACCAAATTACAAGTTTTCTTCATTGCATTAAAAGAGAAGTTACCAGAGTTACAGAGAGAGAAGCGTGATGGGGAGGCTCTGGCAAAGATCCATCAGAGGGGAGTCAGTCCAGGGATGGGGTAAGAATTTCTGCTGACCTATTTCAAAGATTATAAATAACAGTTACACTCAGTGTAGTTAGAAAAGATGGAAGCAAAAATTCTGAATATTTTCATCACAAAGAAAGGATATATATTTGAAGATATATATGATTATCCTGGTTTTTAAATGCAAGATATATACAAATAGAAAACATCAGAGCATTCCATGAATGTGTATATTTTATACTTCAGTTAAAAATAAACTTCTAAAAAATCATTTAAAAATATAACATCAATCCTGTGCAATAATGTGAAACAAAAGAAATCTCAGTCACTGGAAGTGTAATTCACAGGCATTAACCATTTTGGGTATTCTCTGTTATTTTCAAAACTATACATTGTCTTATATGAGCCCACAATTTTGAACTTATGGATTAAAAATAAATAAATAAATAAATAGTTATTTGATTACACCAATACACAATTCTGTATGTAAATGTCTATGGGAAATTTATTTATAATCAACTAAAATGGACATAATTCTGCTGTTCTTTCAATACTGATTAAATAAACTATGGTGTACCTAGTATAGTAGAATAATATTTGCACTTTTAAACTGAAGTTTCTCACAAAATACTAATGAAATTAAAATGCATATGGTTAAGTAAATACAATTTGGCACTATTAAACACCAGGTTCAACTAGGATAAAATTTTTGTAAGGCATAACTACACACATACTTAATTGATGAGATTTCTGGCATTTGTGGAGAAAGTATTGGACACATGAAAATTGTTTAAGGGACATTTTCTACTATATGCAATGATGTTAAATGTTAATATTCATAAAAAAAGAAAAGGGGGAAACAATACCCAAATCTCTTGTGACACCAATAAAATGTTATGCAATAATTGGAGATGTTCGTTAGATAAGATCAGGGGTGTCCTGGGTGGTACTACCACTTACAGAAGCATTCATTAAAGACAAGAACAACATGGAGAACGTTCAATACATTATTTTTAATATATAACTTTCAACGAATTTTGTGGCATTTCATACAAAGTATCTTAATCATCTTTATAACTCCTTCCATGCCCTGACTCAGCCATAGTAAACCCCACCGCGTTTCATGAACTCTGTCATTTAGATTAAGGTCTATCAAGTCAAGGTCATGTATCTAGACAGCCCTCAGAGCAAGTTCATATGCTGGGGTCTAGCCAGTGTATCTAGAGTCACTCCCTTAAAGAAGATAAGTTCTTCCTCACCCAGCGGTGATCAGCTGCCAATAGTTCTTCAGCTAGGGTTGGGGCCTGCTGCCCATTTCTCCAGTTCTATCCTGGGTTTCTGCCTGCTGGAGTTTGTGTGGGTCTTGTATATGCTGTCACCCTTGCTGTAGAGTCATATGATCCAGCTCTGAGGAGCGGGTAAGACTCTGTTTTCTTATGGTTACATGCTTTCTCCTCTGGCTCTGTTAGTCTTCCTGCCACTTCCCCCGCAATGGTCCCTGGGCACTGGGTGGGTTTAGCCTAGGAGTCCTGTCCCGGAACCTCCACTCTGCAGATTCTTATTCTCTGCACTTTGGCCATGTGTGGCTGTTTTTGTTCACTGCCTTCTGCTGGATGAAGGAGTTTCATTGATGGGAGTTGAGTAATGCATTCCTTTTCTCTCTACCTCTTGATCCACTCTGTTCCATGAGCCTTAGGTGCAGAGATTCCACTGTAGATGTATCACTTACGGTTGGGCATCTCACAGACACATACTCTCTGTGTGTGACCAGTTGGGGAACTCTGTAATAGTGTCTGTTTGTTGCAATGAGTGGTGACTGGCACATTATCTGTAAATGCAAGGATTCATAATTGCATTTTCTAGGGATGTGACAATCTTAGAGTTTTCTCTAAGAGCTATGACCTCTCCAAACATGTGTATCGGGCTATGTTCGCAGTACCACACATGAATTTCCTCCCACTGAGTGGACTTTAAGTTTTATGAGGTCACTGTTGATTACACCCAGGATTAAAGTACCAATGCTGCACCGAATCGTTTGCTGTGCCTGTCATTGCTGTGATTATTAGGACTTAAAGCTTGGATTAGACCATCATTGGATGTTCTTCTCCCTTATTAGTTTTCATAGTGTCCTCCAAAAATGTGAGAGTTTACCTTGAGGGAGGGGGCTTCCAGGTCAGTTCCAGCTCCATTGCTCCAACCCCTGTGTCGGAAGTATGTGCTATCTTTAGTAATAGGTTCTTACATTTAAATTTTTGGAGGCAGTCGAGAGCTGTGGAAATAGCTTGTGTAATTTTGGGAGTCTCACGGCCCACCCTGAACAATAGATCAAAGAATTATTTCTCCTTTCTGGCACTGTTTCTTGTTATATAGCTTTCTGCTATGTGTAAATTTTAAGTAGGTTTTTGAACTAATGCATTTCTCTCTGGCTTTTCACATGCACAGTGCATTGATTTTCTCTCCCCTCTCTCCCTGTCTGAGCCTTCATCCTCCTCAGTTAAAGTGCCCCCATTTCCCACAGTTCACCCTTGGAAATGCCTGTGTCCTACCGCGCTCCTCTTCTGAGTCCTCATTCCCCTTCACTGTCCTCTGTGCTTGCATAGCCCTCCCTCTGCACCTCCCAATAAAACGCCCCCATTTTACAAATTTCTCCCTTGATAACATGTGTCTCTTACTATTCCTGCCTCTCAGGCTACTTCCTTCCTTTTATCTCCCTGGGTCCTTTCCATTTTCCTGAGTCCTGAAGTTATGTCAGGATACACACTCACATATAAAGATTAGGTGTTAGGATTCACAGATGAGGGAGAACATTTATCATTTGTTTTTCTGAGTCTGTGTTACATCACTTATTATAACATTTATAATTCCATTCATTTAATCATTTTTTTATTTGCTGCTGAGCAGAACCCTGCTGTTTAAGTGCACCACATTTTCATGATCCATTCGCTAGTTGAAGGACACAGGTCTCTTCAATTCCTTAGCTACTTTGAAAAGAACAGCAACAAACATGAATATCCAAGTATCTTGGCAATAGGATGAGTCCTTTGTGTATATGCCAAGGATTGGTTAACCAGATCACATTGTAGATTCGTGTTTAGTCTTTAAGCATTCTCCACACTGTTTTCCACAGTGATTGTGTGATTTTACAATTCCCCCAGAAGTGAGTGAAAGCTCTCCTCTCCCCACATCCTTTTTAGCATTTGGTATCATTTGTTCTCTTGATCTTAGCCAATCTGACTTGGCATTAGGATAAAATCTTCATTTGGTTTTGATTTGCATTTCCATAATTACTAAGGGTGTCAGACCCTGTTGTTTCTTAGCCATCTTCACATCTTCTTTGAGAACTCTCTTTTCAGATCTGTGGTCGATCTTTTAATTCTGCTGTTTGTTTGCTTCAGGGCTTTGCACTGAGGTCCTTGATCCATTTGGAGCTGATGTTTGTGGAGAGTTATAGATAAGAGTCTAGTTTCCTTCTGGGTTAGATGGAGATAGGTTTTACCAGCACGGTTTGTTAAAGATGTTGTATTTCCTGTAGTGAGTGTTCTTAGCGCCTTAACCAAATATCAGGTGACTGAGCTTGAATGCACTCATGATTGTATTTTCAATTATGTTCCACTAAAATGAGTCTGTTTTGTGCCAGTACCATGCAGGTTTTATGACTGTAGCTCTGTAATATAGTTTGAAAGTATGGTAATCCCTCCAGCATTGCTCTTTGTACCCAGGATTACTTTAACTGTCCTGTGGCATTTGTGATTCCATATTAATTTAAATAACACTTCACAGTATAAAGTAGATATCATACTGATATAAGCAGTGAATAATGTAAAAATGGGCCTATATGAAAAGAGAGAAATCTCCCATCTTGAAACCTTTCAGATGATGTCTACAGACACTTGCCTAACTTCAACTATTTGTATTTAGCTTCCTTATTTCTTATTGTGGTTTCAGAATAGCACCTCCTCCCAAAACCAGAGCAAAAACAGGAGAAAGGGCAACCTTCTCACCCAGGAGATCAATGTTAGTAACTGTGGCAAGTGCTGTTGACAGTCTACAGCGTGTTGAGTGATAAGCTACACACTCAATGCCTTCTGTCCTCTGTTGGCTGAAAAGGTTATGAATGAGAATAAAATTATAGACATTCCAATGAAGGGATATTTTGTATAATTTCTGAATAGTGGTAAACATAATTGAAAAAAAGTATGTATAATAAAAGAAATGTGTGGAAACTTTGACCTGAGAATAAAGTAAAAAGTTGTATGAATACAAACTGATATTCTGGAAACAACCTTGGGAAAGGAAAAAGACCAATAACATCTGAGAAGAGATGGGATTTATCCAAATAGACAATTTAGCTAATAGTAATAAATCAATATTAATTTACTAGCTACGGAAATTTTTTACTTTATTTCTCCTATAGTAAAATAAAATTGGCACATGTAATGTAAACATTGTACTACCGTTGTGATGTTCCCTAAAATGCAAAAACTGCTGTAAAATTGCAAAGTTACTGAAATACTCAAAGAGCTGACACTATTTTGAAATGTGTTTAACAAAAATGATTCACATACAGAGTTCCAATGTTTGAAAAGGATATTGTGAAATTCACAATGAGCAAAAATTTGTACACAAGCTACCTCAAGAACTTTTATAAACTGTTAAGTTTTGAAAGGGAACTGAATGAGCAGTTATTATAAATGGAAGCATTAATGGAAAATAAAGATAAGGAAAAAATGCTCATATTCACAGAGAAGCAGAGAAGTGCAAGTTAAGGAGATTCCATTATACATCCTATACATCCATCGCTTTGTGATTTAAATCACCAGCAAATGTTGATGGGAATGTTGGCGTTTGAGAATGGGTGCATAAATAATCAGTACCACTTGGCAGAGGCATTTGGAGCTACATAATAAAATTAAAACTGGTTATAACTGTGGACAGAAAAATGGAAATCATTCCATTTTCTCATTGCAATTTTGTTTAGGAAAACAGTAATTTTTCAAACACACATTTATTTTGACAAAATAAAACAGGAACTAGTTGAGTCACTGTTATTTGGAAATAAGTGAATATTTTATTAAATTATCATTGTAATGTTAATGCATTAAATTGTTCATAAAACACCATCATTGTGCCACTCAATAATTTTAGAGTGTACAAGTGGAATTTGATAATTTATTGTACATATATGTGAAGAAAAATTATTATGAATTACATATAACACATGGCAAAGATTGTCTCATCTTCTGTGACCTGTCTGTTCACTTTATTGGGAATTTCTTTTGCTGTGCAGAAAATGTTTAATTTCATGTAATCATATTTGTTGGTATGGAACAATTTGTTTGGTTTTCAGAGTCCTGTTTAGATGGTTCTTGCTTATACCTTATTTAAAGTGTGTTTTCTATATTTTCCTGGAACAGTTTCAACATTTCAGATTTTACTTTAAAGTCTTGGGCCCATTTTGAATTGATACTTTGTGCAGAGTGATAGACTTATCTAATTCCACCCATAGGTGGATCCAGGTTTTTAGCATAAACAATAGTCACTTTTTTTTCAGTACAGGTTTTGATGCCTTTCTCAAAAATTAGTTGGCCATAGCTGCCTGAGTTAATTTTTTGTCTGCTGTTCCATTGGTCTATATGTCTGTTTCATGTTAAAACCAGACTATATTTTTCAGTGTGGTTCTAAAGTATAAATTGTGTTCAGGCACTGTGATGTATTTTTTTTTCTGCTTGGGATGTTTTGCTGTGTATGATCTATTGGGTTTCCAGATGAATATTTGGATGTTTTTCTTCTAGTTCTGTGAAGAATGTACTTGGAATTTTGATGGACATTCCATTGAATCTATAGACTTCTTTTGATAACATAGCCATTTCCATATCATTCATTTGGCCAGTCCTAGAACAAGGAAGGTCTCTGTGTCATCTCTTATCTTTTTCAAATTTAATTTCAGTGTTGAAAGTTGAAATGTACAAGGTTTTTCCTGTATTTTATGAAGTTCTTTCTAGTGCTTTCTGTTGAGGAAGCTATTAAGAATGGAATGCATTTCCTGATTTTTCGTCAGGCTCACTACTGGAGTACAGGAAAGATACTGATTTTTCTATATTAATTTTGTATGTGTAACATTACTGAGAATATTTATTAAATCAAATAATTTTCTGTTGTAACCTCTAGAGTTCTTACCTCAGATAGGAGGTTGATGCCTACAAAATAAAGAGCATCAAAAGGTAAACAGCAAGCGCTCCCCAAACTGACAACAAATAAATAAGCCAAGGACCTGAAGAAAATGTTCTCAAAAGAAGAAGCAAATGACAATAAGCATTTTAAAAAACATTAACTGGGGCTGGAGAGATGGCTCAGTGGTTAAGAGCACTGGCTGTTCTTGCTGAAGACCTGGGCGGGATTCCCAGCACATACATGACAGCTAGCAACTATCTGTAACTCCAGTTCCAGCACATGTAAAGCCCTCTCTGAATTCCACAGACATTGCACGCCACAGGTGAGCATACATACACACAGAGAATGCACTCATACACATAAAATAATAAATAAAAATATTCAATATGTTTAACATCCTTAGCCATCAGCGAAATGCAAGTTAAAACCACTCTGAGATGGCATCTCCACCTAGTCAGAAGGCCAAAGATAAACACACAACCAAAACCTTAACAAACAGATGGCAACAACTGCAGGAGAGAATGTGTGTAACGAAGAAACATCACTTACTGACCGGGAGATTCAGCAAAGGCAGTTGCTATGGAGACAGTGTAGAAGTTTCTTCAAAGCCTTAAGGGTAGAACTGCCCTGTGATTCAACTAGCCCACTCTTGGGCAAACACCCAAAGGACTCCATGTCCTACCACAGAGATGTTCACACACCCGTGTTCATTACAGCCTTTTCCCCACAGCAAGGAAATGGAACCAGCCTACATGCCCATCAAGAAAACAAGAAAAATGAAAAATATGGCATGTAGACACAATAGAATAGTACTCAGCTGCAAAAAAAAGTAAAACTATAAAACCTCCAGGAAAACGGATGGGTGGATCTGGAACATATAATATTGTGTAAGGTGTCCCAGACCCTCCGAAAGAGCAAAGTGCATGCCCTCCTTCATGCAAATGCAGGAGTCAGAAAAAAATCTAGATGCCCATCATCTGACATGTGTTGAACACGTGTACAGTGGAATATTACTCAACTCTTTAAAAATGAAATTGTGAAATTTATAGGTAAATTGATGGAACTAGAAGCTATCATCCTGAGTAATGAAACTCAGATGCAGAAAAAGCAATTATCTCATGTTCTCTCACATAACTGGATAATGAACTTTGAAATCATAGACAAGCATGTTTCAGGTTCAAAATCTAGAGCGGTGAGAAAACTAATAAATGGTCATTGGGGTAGACTGCTTTGAAGAAAAGGGAGGGAAAGCGGATAATAAAATAGGGTGAAAATGAGAAGGTAGGACAGGAGAGGGAGTGTGCAGAGGGACAACTTTATAAAAGTCCATGTGGAAACCTAAACTACAGAAGCTAATTAAAGCATGTGTATATACATTATCAAAAGAGATTAGAAGGAGCTACCTTATAACATGGGACATTACCCCTACCATACAACATAGGCTTGTAAAGTAAAACGCCAATTCTAGAACTGGGCTCTCTCCTTTGATGCTGTTGATAAAGTTTCTCACAGACCCTCAAACAATACTGACCATTGAACCTCCTCCTGGTAACCCACCAGAACATCACAGTGAGATCTTGCTTTTGAAGACACTACAAACATGAGCTGTAGAACAAGTGAGGAGAAATCAAGCTGGTGCTGACCTCGAAGCCTGGTCTCTACTGCCTAGAGCTGGAAGATACTATGCAAACTACCTGGACAGGTCATTTGGAATGATCTTTACCCAGCTGTGAATCTTTCAAGGTTCAAGGACTGGTCTAGAAGATCTGCCCACTGATGCAGTAGGGGCGAAAATATTATAGGAGTGACCAACTACTTTCTAATTGGATTTAAGTTTCAGTTCATAGGATGGAGCCCCTACTGGACATTGATACGGGCCAGAAACCTGAGGCTAGAAAGCCAACTACCAATGGGAAAAAGCCCACAGATTCATGCATCTCTCCACTCCCAGCAGAGCAGATTCCTTGTGCAGAAGATGGTGATTAAAACATAAAAACAAATCTGGCCAATGTCTAGAGAATAAGATGCTGCAGATGGCTTATTAGTACATAGGACACCTATTTAAACTTCTGCCTCACAAGGCTCAGGGATCATTGTGGAAGAAGATGCAGGAAGATTGTAAATGCCAGAGGAGGAAGGTGGACACAAGGACTTTGAGTTTTCCACACAGTTGTCAGTTAATCTTATGAGCTCACAGCAATGCTGAGAATATGGACCTCTCCAGAAAAATCCCCAAGATAGACTTGGCAAGGTAGGTAAGAAGTCATAATCAACCTGAGGAAGTGGTAGCATCCAGTGGCCGGAAGGGGACATATGGTCTCACTGAAGGGTGAGACTCCTAGTGTGTTCTGCAGGCTCCAGTGGATGAACCCACACTTAAAGGGCATTTGGGAAGATAAACCTGACTCTGTAGGCTTACACACACACACACACACACACACACACACACATTATATTGGAGTACAGAAACTTGGTAGAGGTTAGTAAGGGGTTGGAGATATAGGGAGATCTAATATGATAAAAAATATATTGCATAAAATTCACACAAAATTAAATAAATAAAATAAAATAAATGAAAAAACAAAAAGAAGAATAATACTAGTGTCATGAAGCAGGGGCTGCACCGTGGGGTAGAGAAGAAGTAGATGCTGTGGTGAGTATGAGAGAAAAGCAGGGGCCAGGGGTAGAAGAAAGAAGGGCAATGGATGGGATCAAATGAATTTTATGAGCCAGTCTCAAGGAACCAATGAAAATAACTTTTAGCAATATGTATTTTTCATGTCAGACAAAGTGGCAGAAGCCTTTAATATCAGCATCCTTCCTGTTCCAGGGCAGCAGGGGGAAACAGCCAGACCCTGTCTCAAAACACACACACACATAATAATCCATATATATTTTAATAAAAGAAGAAATGAAAAGATTAAATTTAAATTACTTTAGTAGCATTAAAAGCATCAACTATTTAATAATTAAACAGGATTCTTACCTAGAAATCTATATGGTTTTTTGATAAAACAAAAATGAGACTTCAATAAAACAGAAAACACATGTAAGGATTTGGAGACAATACTAAAAATATATCAATTCTTCCTAAGTTACTTAAAGCCTCCTCTTTACCAAAGTGTTTGTGCACTTTAATTTATGTCCTATAGGCTTTACAAAAGTTATCTTGTCTAATTTGCATAGACACAATTCCACAAATATAAAGACTACTTCCATTTTGTAATACAAACATGAACATGCTAGAATTTGAGAAGTTTTGTCTACCCCATGAGACTAAATATCAAGACAGACAAGATAGGCAAGGTAGTTGATTTCAGGATCATTTCCATTAATTATCAAGTCATGCTGTCATTCTGGAGAGAAATTTTACAAAATCCATATATTATGTATATAGTTTTGTAAGCTATGTACTTGTGCATATTTCTGAAATTCTATAAAGGAAGTGTCAAAGAAAACCACAAGAGATCAGCCAGGAAGTTTCCATGATTAAGAAAAAGCAAAAGGAGAAGTGTTTTCCAAGCCTTGAGAATTTTTTAAATGGAAAGTATTAGGCTCAATAAAAACTTCCTTATTGATTTTTCCTTAGGGAACACACAAAAATAGTACTTGCAATAAATGAGAAAACAATTTTTCCATCAAATTAAAGAAGACTAGATTTAACTACTTAAATTGATTGTGTACTTTAGTTATTTTTATGCTAGTAAAGTATTGATTTCTCGGGAATTTGGAAACTGTTTCATTATTACACAGACCATCTCTGCTGTCTGCTTTCTCTGTAATGGAGATAAAGTAGACAGAGAACAAAATTTACAACTGACATTTCTAAATCAAAAACCATCCCAAGCATTACAAATTTGATTACAGATTAAATTGTGCTTAGTTAATTACACAGATCCTGGACCAGAGAAACTTTTGATTAGACTTTCCACTTTTGAAATGATTTTGATCCAGGGACTCAATTCGAAGTGCTGGGTTTAGGATTTTCACACGCTTTTGAGTTCCCCCATTTCAACCTATAACAAGAGACACTGTACATATTTATATCAGTTAAAATGTTTTTAAAGAGAATAGCAGGTCTATTAATATTAATTTGTAGGAACAAACTAATATTTTGATGAAATTTGTTCAACTGTTAACAAGCCAAATTCCGAAAGGTACCTGGTGAGTTGTGACCCTGATGTTCTGATGGGTGGTCAGTGCTTTCTAGTGCTTGACCTAGGTTTGTTCCCACAGTGACAAGACTCAGTCAAAGACCAACTAACTACATTCTCACTTGTTTCTCCCATTATAGCTGTGGAGGTTTGAATTAGAATGTCCCCCACAAGCTCCAAGTATGTGCACATTTTGTCCTCAGTTGGTAGAGCTCTTTTGGGAGGTCTTAGAAGGTGTGGCCATGCTGAAGGAAGCACGTCACTGGGGTGGGCTTAAAGAGTTCTTAAGCTTTGCAGGATCTCCAGTCACTCTCTGCTTCCTGTGCCTGTTTGAAGATGTGAGTGCTCAGCTGCTGCGTCTACTCCAGCCACCTCTGCTGCCACGCCCCCCCGCCATGATGGACTCTTTCTGCTTTGAAACCATAAGCTAAATAAACTCTTACTTCTATAAGTTCCCTTGGTCAGTGTATCTATTACAGCAATAGAAAAGAAACTAATACAACAGAAGTTTATTACTTTTCTTCTCAAGCTAATGATGTTGAAAGTACACTTTGTTGTTCAAAGATACTTAGAAATTATGTAGTGGACTTTGGAGCAAAGTTTTTTTTTTTTTAACTTTTTTTATTGAATCATTGAGTATTGCATACAGAACTTCTCAATCAATCTTAATCATCTTTATACCCCTTCCCCACCAGTAACATCCATAGTCTACCAACCGGAATCCATATGTTCTGTCATCCGTGTTAGGGTCTATTGTGTCAAGTTAGTGTCCCCAAAAGACCTCAGTGCATTTTCATTCCCTGAGGTCTAGTCAGTCTACCTTGAGTCCCTCGCTTTAGTAAGACTAACTCACCCTCACCCAACAGTCATCAGTTGCCGATATTTCTTGACCAGAGGTTGGGGTCTGCTGCCCATTTCTCCAGTGCCATGCTGGGTCCTTGCCTGCTTGAGGTTGCATGGGTCTGGAGCATGCTGACACCATTGCTGTAGGTTCATATGAGCAGGGTCCCAGGAGCTTGTAGGATTCTTTTTCCATAAGGTCACACACATCCTCACTAGGTCTTACAATATTTCCTCCCCCTCTTCCGCAATGGTCCCTGAGTCCTGGATGAGTGAATCTTAACATAAGAGTCCTGTCCAGGAACCCAGGCTCTGCAGAATCCTAATCTCCATGATTTAACCATTTGTGGTCTTTTGTCTTCCTGGCCCTCTGTTACATGAGGAAGCTACGTTAATGATAGGTGAGAGACTCATTAGTGACTTATTTGCCCCTTGTTCCATATTGAGTTATTTCAGTTTGATTGCAGAGAACTGTACAACTATCATTTATTTTTTAAAAAATTACAATCCTGATAAAGAGATCCAGTATCTAGGAATTATTTATTAATTTATGTTTGGGTTGAAGCCTCATTATGTAGACCAGGCTAACCTTGAACTCATAGAGGTTCACTGTTTCTGTGTCCTAAGGGCTGGAATTAAAGGCATGTGCCACCTCACCCAGCCATATGTTAAGTCTTGGTAGTTCATTTAAGTTGAACATATAATTGGTGATCTTTCATTACCAATTTCTGGTATTCCTGCCATTCTCAAGTCGTCTCTTTGTGAGAGCATGTATGTGCCAAGAGCATGTATGTGATTCTTTTTATTGAACTATTGTGTATTTCATACAGAATATCTCAATCTTAATCTTCACACTAATATTCTTTTTATTACTGAAAGTATATTTCCATATAGGTCCAACACACACTTAAAGATTTATGCATCAAAATCAGGGCACCCAAATTCATAAAATAAATAGTAAAAAACATAAACATAGATTGACCCTAACACACTAATCTCAATATTTCAGTAACTCACTCTAACCAATAGATTGGTCTTCTAGACAAAAACTAAACAAATAAACTGCAATTTAATGGCACCACGAATCAATTGATCTATTGGTTATCTACAGAAAATTCCACTCTCACACTAAAAAATATACTTCCTTCTAAATGATTCATGGGGCTGTCTCCTAAATCAACTGTATGTTAGGACCCAATGCAAGTCTTAAGGGCTTTGGTAAAACTTAAATAATATCATGTATTTATCTGCCCACCCAGGTAATACTGAGTATCAGCAGCAATGGAAACTGTAGAAAGCACACAAACTCATGGAGATGAATCAGCAAACTGGCTAATCCAGACTGATGTAAGGAAAAGATAAGAAAGAAAAATTTAAACTTCAGAATTTAATGAAAATGGAAATAAGAACAAAGTCTATAAACATAACGAAGGAAGCTCGAAGAAAAAAGCTGCTAAGACGAAATGCCAACATCAGAAAATTAGCAACATCTCACATTAACAACCTAATGATGTGCCTAAAGCCCTGGAAAACCAGGAACGAACAACATTTAAAATGGTAGATGGAAAAGATAAATAAAATCAAGACTAATATTAATGAAACAGAAAGAACAAACCACACAAGAAACAATAAAAAGAATCAAACAAGAAGCAATACTAAGAAGAGTGAAACAGCTGCTTCTCTGACAGGTTCTGTAAATGGAATTTTAACAAATCAACATGAACACTTGATATTCTTCATATGCCAATGGTCTGATTGGCTTAGCTGATTTCGATGATCATGACAAGTTGCCATGTGAGGTGAGGCCCACCCAAAGTTGATGAAACAACCTTTGTCTCCACATTATCATAGCAGACAAGTCATGGTTTGTACATACTATATGATATAGCTACTGGTTTTTCTGAAAACTCTTTAATAGGCTGAAGAAATTCCCTCATGTGAGTATTTTAATCATGATATAATTTTGGATATTATTTAATGGTTTTGTGCAATTATTGAGAGGGGTGTATGTGTGTGTGTATGCGTGTTTCCTGCTACTTTGGTTTATTATGTTATTTTTTGATATTAAATAACTTTGAATGTCTATAATAAATTATATTCTTATATACCTTTATATAATTTTCTTTGTTTTCTTCATTTTTCTGTTTTAAGCAAGGTTCTCCCTGTAGCCCCAGGTGACCTGGAACTTTCTACACAGAACAGACTGGACTCAATCTCACAGTGCCCCACCTGCCTCTGTCCCCCAAGTGCTGGGAATAAAAGTGACTGCCACCAAGCCTGTCACCTGTATAACTTTTATTTTGGTACCAGATTAAAAATCTTTTTGCACTTTCAGGAAAATATATTTAATTTTCTAACCTTGTGATATATTTTATTTTTATATAAAGTGTTAATGGTTCTGAATCAGACCTCTTCATTACATTTAGTTTGCATTTATAGCTTTCTAAATTTGTAAATCTGATTGATGTTTCATAGAATTCATGAAGAAGACCTGTCACCATAGATCTCCCACTGAGAACTTAAAGTAATTGATTTGGGGTTGGAGAGAAGAGTCTGTGGTCAAAAGCACTTTCTGCTCTTGCAGAAGATTTTGATTTGTTTCCAAGCACCCACCTGGAGGCTAACAACCACCTGTAGCAGAGGCTCCAGGGGATTTGGCATTCTCTACTGGTCTCCAAGTGCACCAGGCATGTGTATGGTGCACTTACGCACATACGGCATAAACCACACGCACATAAACCTTGACACTATGTAGGTATTTTTAAAAGTCCTAATCGTTTTGAATTACTCTAGTTCCTCATGGCAGTTTCCCTGTTTGCTAGATTATTTAGAAGTGTATTTTTTCTTCAATTTCCCTTATTTCTCACTCATTTCACTGTGATGTGATAGATGATAGTGTACTTAGAATGACTTAAGTCTTTAATTAAATCTTGAAGAATTTTTTCCAAAGTCAAAACCCATTGTTTAATCAGGAGTGTGTGCCTCCCTCACTTGAGAAAAGTGCATCTTTCTCTGATGTGCTGTTTAAATCTCTATGTGGGCAGCAGCTGAAATATAGATTTCTTCAGGTCACCTCTGTCCTGGCTGAAATTCTCCTAAGGACTCTGCCCATGATGAAAATTAGGATACTTCTGTCTTCAAACATTGTTTTTGAGTTGACGATTTCTTTTCAGTTGTCAGTTGTCCTTAATGTAGCTCAGAGTTCAGTTTCCAGATACATGGACAGATAGAGCTGCTTTATTACCATGTTTATTGAGCTTTATTATTATAAAATGTCCCTCGCTACCTCTAGAAACAGTTTATTTTGAAATCTAGTTTGATATTAGCATATCAAACTGCTATACCTATTTACTTTTCTTTTTAAAACTTAGGTTCTTTGAGAATTTCACAAATGTATTTTAATCATATTTCCTCCCTTCCTCATCCTCCCAGATGATCTCCCAACTCCTTGCCCACACGGCTCCCAGATCGTTTTTATTCACTGCAGTATTTCAATTTGTGTTTCCCAAATAATCTTGGGTGTGGAACCTGCTCTGTTCGACCTGCTAGGTGTCACATACTTAAAGAAAACAGACTCTTCCTCTCCCAGCAGCCATCACACTCCAATACTCTTCAGCTACCCGCAGGACGTCATGCCGGCTCCTGCTACATCGTCGGAGTTTGCCTGACGTGGACTCGGAGCCCTCCACATGCTCTCACAACTACCATGCATTAATTTGTACAGCAGCCCTGGTGTCTGGAAAAGCTTCCTGGAAGTCGTCCACCACCTCTAGCGCTTCAGATCTTTCTGCTCCCTCTTTCATGAAGATCCCTGAGCCTCGGCTTGAAGAGTGTAATATGTATGACCCATTCGGAGCTGAACACTTCAGTGTCTTATAGTGCATGTGTTAACCTCGTGCACCTTGTGTCAGGATAACTCCCAGTGATCTTAGTGCTAACCACAGACGGTACATCTCTTTCCGTCATCAGGAAGCCTCTTTGTCAGTAGAAATCCGTGAACACGGAGACCTGCTTCCGTTGTCTTAAACTGTTTGTTCATGAATTCATCTTCTTTCTGTGTTCACACTCTCTATTTTTCCATGGATACCTTTCTTACTCTAAACTATTATTCTGCTAATAATTCTGTTTTTCTTTGTCTCATTGAAGATGATACTTATTGTTTCTGGATTTCATTATCCCTAATGAAAAGTTATGAGACCTTATTGTACATGTCCAATCTCTTTCTTTTTACTTTTTGGAACTTCCAAGGTATTACTTTTTTCTCTTATCTTTTTCCTTTTAAATATGATACGTTGATTATGGATGTCTTTGTAGTTATTGTTCGCATTCAAGTTCTTGGAAAAAGTCCTGATGCCTCCACATCAAACCTGAGAACTTCGAGTCTTCTGATAACATTTGCACTTCTCTCATCTTTTCTCATGTGCATTCTGCACATGCACTGCTGAGTCAGGTGATTTCTGAGTCTTTTCTGTTTCCTCCATTTTATTTTCTCCTGCTTTCTACATGAAATAGTCTCTGTTGACTTATCTTCTGATTTGCTAATTTTCCCTCTAACAATAAAAATCCTTCTGGTCCCACTACTTAAACTTTCATTTCAACATTTTCTCATTACTTCTGTTTTCTGTTTGTTTTACAGAATCATTATTCTTTCCATTTATTATTTGAAAACATTTATAAAACTCAAACTAGGGGCTAGAGAAATGACTCAATGGTTAAAGGCGTTTGCACCTCTTTCAGAGGATTCAGGTTAGATTCCCAGCACCCATATCAGGAGGCTCATAACTACCTATAACTACAGCTCCAGGGTATCCAATGGCCTCTTTTGGCCTGCATGAAGGCATGCAGACACACACACACACACACACACACACACACACACACACACATGCAGTTGAAAATAGAATAAATCTTTAAAAGGATAACAGAATGATAGTAGTGGATTCTCTAAGTAGACTTTAAATTCAATTACAGGGTGGGTAGTTGCTCCCTTCACATTGATGGCATTATTATATCTGTGGGGATATTTTACCAAACAAGTCCTTACTACAGCTCACAGAGTCCACAGCTAGGTAAGGTTGATGATTACCTTTGCTCATGCATTAAGTCCCTTCGGGAACTGTGAGAGCTAGCCAGTAGAGAAGAATCTCTGAGATCAGTACAAGCTTGAGTTCTCCTGGCTTGTTCTGTGACTCAGGAATGTAGTATCTTCAGCAGCACGGTCTTGCCATCATGTTCTGCTGAGTTAACCATGAGCAATGGAAATATCCAGTGTTGTGTAAGGGTCTATGGGATATCTCTGGTCAAAAACTCCAAGATAGGGAGTCTATCACTGGCATCGCACTATTCATTTGCTAGCCTGTGGCATCTATTAAGTCACTGACCCCGTGTTCTAGAGTAACAACATTTAAACACTCTTTGTACGTGTATGCATATACTGAAAGAAGCCTTTATTGTAGGTTTTCACGTGACTCTTTCAGAATGACTTTAATGTCCATTAGCCTTCCTCTTTCCCCCTCTTCAGCCCTGTCTCCCTCACAACACAGTTAAACCTGCACATCCATTATTTCCCCTCCCCATTTAGAACACTACATTCTATTTCTCCTGTCGTGAACCAGCCCTCATGGCCCTTTATGACTTTTCTGATCTGTAAGGATTTCCCAATTAAAACATGCCTATTTAAAGATTCTAAGAGGGTGTCCTTCTGTCAGAGGAAACGAAATGTTTGTTATTGAGTTTGGGATTTGCCACTCGCAATGACTGCTTCTAGTTCCATCCACTTACCTGTAAAGTAATAATTTATGTTTTTCTTTTTAACATTGATCATTTTTCATTTTATGTGTAGGAGTGTTCTACCTATGGTGTATGAGTTAGTTTACCTGTCTTCGCAATGCCTGTGGAGGACAGAGGACAGTGTCAGATCCCTTGGAACTAGAATTGCAGGTGATTGGTTGGTGCCATCTAGGCCCTGGTAACATAAACCAGGACCTCTGCAGGAGTAGCCAGTACTCTTAACCACTGAGTGTCTCTCCAGCCCCAATGTCATTTTTCTAAACTGACTGATAATCATCTATTGTGAAAATGTGTCATTCGATCATTAGTCACTCATCAGTTGATGGACAGCTACATTGTTCATGCAGTCCTTTGGATATACTCCTGAGGGGTATGGCTGGGTCACGTGGACGATCTAGTTTGAGCATTTTGTGGAACCTGCACACTGATTTCCATAGTGACTGCACCAGTTCACATTCCCAGCAGCAGTGAATACGTGTTCTCTTCCCACAGCCATCGGCCTTTACTACGTCTGTTTTGTTTTCTTTTATCTGACATAGAGTAGTAGATGAACACAGGAAAGGGTACTTTCTGATACCACAGGGTAGTTGCACATATGAACTGACAGTGCTTTTGACGACTTGAACAAAATCTGTGAAAGTGTAAGCCAGATGCCTACCCAGCAGGGGCGGTGGAGGCGGGCAGGAAGCCCCGCCCCTCTCTGAATCCCCACCAGCACTGACAGATGCTGGGAGAGGAAAGTCAGGTTTCATTACTACCGTGAAGTCGGTAGGTTAAACAGACTGCAAAGGACAGACTCCCTCCCAAGCGCATTTGTGAAACAGAGGTTAGACTGGATAGGCATTAAAGCAATCCAGTAAAACTAGAGATCATAGAGTTGGAGTAGGAGGGCGGAGGGGCGGATGGAGGAAAGGTTCTGAATACGATCAGTGTGCATTGTATGAAATTCTCAAACCAATAAAATGTTTTTAATAATTTATGATGTCGGAGAGTCTTGGATTTCAAATTTCCAGATGGGGAAAACTTTTCTAAGCAAATATTTCAAAATCTGAAACACCCCAAAACCAACAACACTGCTGACGTTAAAAATTTGGTATATTCACTACCGGCATCTTCTGCTCTTGCGCAGTACCAAGCCTGATTCGCTCCACGATCCCTCCAGTACCAGGGTCTCCACTGCACATGAGGCTGCAGCTTCACCGATGGCCTCTGCTGACCTTCTATGGTGACAAGGCTCAGGTTTTTCCCATGAGCCCTTAATCCTGCATCATTCATGTATCCCAAAGGATTACCCCGTGAGAGAATCTTCCTCAACCACAGAGGGCAGCGACAGGTGTGGAGTGGAGCTCGCCTGAGCCTATGCGATAAGCTGTGTGTGCTGGGAAGGACACAGTCAGAGAAGTGGAGCTCCCAAGCCTAAGATCATGAGAGAATCCCAGACCTTGGACACTGAGCAATTCACAGTTTTTCTATTGGATTAATTTGATCTGACTGTGTACAGGTGCTTCCCTTTTGATATGAAGCATTTAACGTACTTCTTATTTTACAAGAGCCCACAGTTAAGAGACTGCTTTGGTTATTTTAAAGACACATTGAGCTTTTGAAGTATTTGACCTTTTAGGAAGTGTGGAACTTTTAAAGCTGTCCTATGTTTTATGTTGTGATATTAAAATTAACATGAGTTCTTGGGACAAGAAATGGAAAGACTTTGTTTTAATAATGATGTATTGCTTATCAGGTTGACTAATGTACTGGATAGTTTCGTCAGCGTTACCCACCTAGGAACAGGGAACCTCGGTTGGGGAATTTCCCCTATTTGATCATCCTGTGGAGATATATGAGGCCCAGACCACATGAGGTAGTGCAGTCCCCGGGCAGGCTGCACACAGGCCAGAGGGTCAAGTCCATGGGCAGCGTTCCTCCCTGGTCTGCACTTCAGGTCCTGCCTCGAGGTTCCGAACCAGTTACCCTGGGTTCCCACAAAGAAAGACCTCTTTAAACTGAAACCAACTCCATTGTTCCCACTCCTAAAAACTTATATATTCAAATGGAGAATTTTGTCTAAAATATATACTAAACACACACACACACACAAACCAAACAAACAGTAAACAGATCAACAGTATTAACAGTAGCTGGAAGAAATGTGAGGTTTGTATACGGTTTTAAAGAAAGACACAAAAATACTCAAGAACCCTGGAATGCAGGTGGAGTTTCCTTAGGATCAGGGAAACTTCAGCAAGGGAGCAGCTACAACAGCACTGCTGTGGGAATGCTGAGAGATTACAGGCCAGAAAAGGCTTGTTAGAAGATAAAGAACTGCACAGCCTTGGGAAACACACTGTTTTCACTTAAACGTCATATAATGTCTTGGTAAATACCCTCCAGGAATCCACATATCTGTTCACGAAGAGGCAAAACTATGTCCATGATGAGAGACAAATACACAGCACCCAAATGTTCAGTTTACAGGTGAACTTCACAAATTAACTGCGGTGAATTCACACTATTTTAAATTTGAGAATGAATGACATAGGTCATTGCTACACACAGTTACACCGAAAAATCTGTGAATAACATTAATGAATATATGCACACGCACACAGATATATATTACATATAAATATACAAATTAAATATAAATATATATATAGGTATAAATATATATAAAATCAACACACAGAGCCTGAGAGATGGCTCAGGTGAACAGACATTTGTCACTAAGCCTGATGACTTGAGTCCATTCCCTGGGTCCCTCAAGATACAAGGACAGGACCAATTTTCCCCAGATAATTCTCTGACCACCATACGTGCATAGTGACATATATGCATCCTTTTCACACATATGCATGCTAAATAAATTAGTGTAGTTAAGTCTTAAGTGTCAAAACACAATAGTTTTATGATTATGGCAATATGAAACACAGGTCTAAATTATGTGTAGCGAAGGACTAGGATGACAGAGTTCGAAGATGCCCATCCAGTTTCCTATCCCCTGGTTTTGAAGCACTTTGAAATCCCAAGTCATTGCAGAGAGAATCAAGATCATAGCAGTTAAGCCTGAATCAAAGATTGCACTAGGTGAATGTCACCTCAGCAGGCAAGTCCTCAAAACCTAATCCAGTCATTCCCTGTGGCGAAAGATCTGAGAAAGAAATTTTCTTCCTGACCTAGAAGAAGGAACCAGCCATCTTTTAAATTCTATGCATGGAACCTGGAGAAGGAGATGTCTCAAAAAGAGACCCCAGGTGACAGCCATCAAGCCTGATCATTAATGCAGTGCACAATCATACAATGAGATTTCAGTGAGAGGGCAGGCCAGCAGCCTAGGGTGCCTCTTGAGGGGCAGATCAAGCTAATCCCAACTCTAGGGGTCTGGAGATTCTGGAAATTCTGTAAATAGATACAGAAAAGTCAGCTGAAAAAGAGGCTTGTGTTTGCTTGTGTGAGAGGCAGAGCACTGAGCAATAATTCCCCTTCAGACTCTGGGATGCCCGTGACGCTCTGTGTCTTGATTTGGGCTTGCGTAAATGGGTGTGGGCTTGACAAAGCCTTCTCATTAGACACCGCTGCATACCCTTGAACTGATTCACTTCCACACAAGACTTGCATAGAACGGTAATGTGTACACATGGACCCTCAGTGGTCATAGCATTACCTCACGAGCAAACTGTGGACTTGATCGTTCCACAGGTTTTCTTTCATGGAGAGCTTCGTGACCTGCCCCTCAGATTTTCTGTCTCGTGCTTTCTCCTTTCCTGCCAGGAAAAGAACTTCAAGTTTTGAACAACATTCTGACTACTAATTTTAAAGCACACTGCTTATATTTTCAAAATAGGAGCTAATGTGTGAGCGATTTGGTTTCACCTTTACTAATAATGTGGCTAAGACTTGGAGAAAATGCACGGGAGCTTTATCTTCAAAGGAGTTTCTTGTGTTCTTGGCTCTAAATAAATTTTCTCGACTTGTTTTCCAATGTCTGAGTAATAATACATAGGTCTACCTTTCTTCATACCTCACTGACCAGCTGGTACCTTTCTTCAATATACACCTTTTAAACCCCAGGCATTATAACACGGTAAAATACACTAGTAAAATCACCTAGCTGTCTGAGTCATTTTGGCTAGATCAAAATTCAGATCAAATTAAGGATGACTGATCTGTCTACCCCTAAACACGCCATATCACCTATGATAAATATGTCATTCATGTTGACTAACACAATCAGCATGAAGTAGAAGAATATCTTTTTAAGGCCAACATGGAATATGTACATTAGCACAATCATTTATCTGATTACAGGAAGTGCACCGAACCTTTAAGTTATCAGATGACAAAGGATATGTAAGTAAGGCTGTAAAATGTGCATGAAGATTTAGGATCCAGTCTTTCAGAACAAGTACTTGTAAAACATGTAAATATATGTTAACATATGAAAAGGAGGTCAAAACAAGGCCATAGGAAAACCACTCAGGAGCACATCTGTAGTTTTGTGTGGGAGCTGGGGTTTGTGAATGTTAGGACGGAATAGTCAAGCAGTTGAGCAAGCACAGGAATTGGAATTATGCAAAAGATCTCTTGCACATCATGTACAGAAATTGTTTGAACCCAAGAATTGACAAAGCACTATCTTCATTGGTAATCTGAATTGCAAATCAGAGATTTTTATCTGAAAAAATAAAAAGTCTGAATTTTTGCTGACACTCAAGGAACTACTTGTTGGAATTTATGAGTCAAGTTTTCAAGGAGGCTCCATGAGGAACTTCTTAGGGAACAATTGTGGATGGAAGCAGAATTAAAAATAAATTGACATACAGAAAAAGAAAAGAAGGATCCATGCATGTCAGGTCCTCACGAGGATGCAGCAGTCATAATGCAATTACGACCACTAGTGCTGGGAATGCTGAGTAGTCAGAGTGATCCACCTGGCCTTCCATTTCCGGAGGACAAGAATTCTCAACATTTTCAGAAGTACATCGCAAATATGAGTTTTAAAAGAAATAAAATGCTATCAAAATTAAATGTTTTGTTTATGAGTATAAATTAAATCTCATACTGGAAACTATTTTAGTTTCAGGATAGAAAATTTCTTCATTTTTATTTATCAATTTGACAACAATGGAATTTTTGGTAATACTGAGCATGTCTCCTATTAAAGTGACAGACTTACATAACAAGTTTTAGTCTATGTAGAGCAAATTACAGTGTTGAAATCAACTCATGTAGTTATTTACCTTAAGAAGTTCATGTGATTTGGGACTACAGAGATACTCAGTTGTTAAGAGTACTTACTACTCTTCCAGAGGATCTTGCTTCAGTTCCCAGCACACACATGAAAACTCTCATCTATCTGTAACTCCATACTAGGGGACTCAGTGCCCTCTTCTGGCCTCAATGAGCAATAGGCATGCACATGGCACACTTACATATATGCAGCCAGAACACTCATAACTGCAAAATGAATATAAATAAAGGCTTATAGAAAATTGCATATGATTTAATAAATAATTTGATTGTAAAATTTGCAAAGACTATGGTTCATTAATTCTACTTCTTGTTCAAAGGCCTAGGAATCTTAATCTCCAGTAAAGCAATATGAGTTTAGTGAGGATGTTTCTATTTTGCTTTTGATTCTGTTTGTGTTTATTCAGTACAGATCATATGGAAACACTTAGCATGAATATCAATATGCCAGAAATATATTTTAAATATGGGTGCCAATTAGGAATTAGAGAGATACATATGGGCTGGACAGATGGTTCAGTAGTTAGAAACACTGGCTGCTCTTGCAGAGGGCCTGGGTTGGATTCCCAGCACCCACACGATGGTTAACAACCTTTTGAAACTGCAGTCCTAGGGGATCTGATGCCCTCTACTGACCTCTGATGGCATTGCACAACATGGATGCATCTACCTACATGCAGGTAAAACAATCATATACGTAAAAATTATAATAATAAATAAAATATTCAAGTAGATGCAGAAGTTTCTTGGGCTGTGTAGAGTTTAATAAGTTGGTGCTATGAATGAGTAGCTGGGTTCAGTCATATACACTTGTGTGTGTGTGTGTGTGTGTGTGTGTGTTCTCAAGATGCTTGTGGAACAAGTGGTATACAGTATCTCTCAGTAAACAATTAATTGAGACACTAACAATGTAGTATAAAAATACTATTTATGGACGTATATGTAAGTAAGATGATAAGATTTACTTATAAATATAAAAATATGAAATGCTTTCCTGTAATGGAATTTAAAAATGACTAAAGGAGAAATAAAGTATATAAATAATGTTTTTGCCTTTAAAATATTTATTAGTTTTATTTTATTTTTATGAGTGTATTGCGTACATGTATGTAGGGACACTCATGTCATGCAGTGCCTGGGAAGGTCAGAAAAAGACATCAGATCCCTTTGAACTGGTGTTACTGATGGCTGTTAATTATCATGTGAGTTCTGTGAACTGAACATAGCTCCTCTGCAGGAGCTGTTAATGTTCTTACCAGTTGAGCCATCTCCCCACCCTCAACAATATTTTATTTCTTTAGAAAGTGCAGTAAATAAACATTGTCACCAGTTGACAACTTTCCTGCATAGCAAGAGTGTCTTCAGAATATTCAAATCTATACAACAGTGACAAATTAGAGGTTATAGCAATACTGTCTGTGTTTTCATATAAATTTCAGACAAAGAAGAGAAAGAAAGAAGAACAGAGAGGCAGGGAGAGAGAGAGAGAGAGAGAGAAGGATTCCAGCCCTAGTTCATAAGAAGATGTGCATCACATATACCTATGTGTTCTTGGATATGTGTCATGTATAGATATCTGTGCATATATAAATGTCTATATATATTTACTCCAGTCATATTCACTTTACTTAGCAAGAAGTTGTGTTGTATAATACTCTTCACAAGAATAAAATTCTTATGAGAGAAATTTGGCCATCTTAACTATCGCCATGATTTACCGTAGAAACCCTTCCACTCTATTCACACATGTTTTAGTAGATCCAAACACTCAGCCCTCACAGGGTTTCTACAGTTGTAAGAATCATGCATACAGTGGCTATGACAATTCCTTAAACCATCACACACACTGACTTTGAAGAAACCAAATGTAACAAAGTAGAGAATTCTCACACAGCTGTAATTCATTTTGCATTTCCTCTTAGTGAGACATTCCCACACTTTTCTGTTGAACATTTAGAAAACCTGTAATTTCATGAACATAAAAGTTGCATGGTGTATGAATTTCTTGCTTTTAAATTGTTGTGTGACTATTTTAATATTTATCAAACAGAGAGTAACTTAAATATGCATCAAGTCTATGGATGTTATATCTTCAAGATTTAAGGCCAGGGCAAGAGCAAGGAAACAAGGCTGAGTTGGTTTCAATAATAAGCAATTTCTTTGAACTGAACTTGAAAAGAATGAGAGGGGCTGGAGAGATGGCTTAGTAGCTATGAGCACTTGCTGTCCTTGCAAAGGAACCATGTTAAGTTGGCAGCACCCATGCTTAGGTCAAACTTTCTGTCACTCCAGTTCTAGGAGATTCAACCACTCCTTAGCCTCCTTGAATACCTGCACTCATGGGGAGTGAATAGATCCACTCAGGCAGGCGCACACACACACACACACACACACACACACACACAATAAATAAATAAATAAATAAACAAATAATAACAAAATAAATAAATTTTGGAAAAAATATTCTCTTGGCTTGTGATCTTGTCCAATGAAGGTTCAGACCAATGAAAGTACATAATCTACTTGAATTAAAGAGTCAATGAATATTATGAAAATTCAGTTAAATTGTTTGTAGTTAAACATGCAAGAAGGGGAAACCCAGAACGTCATGTCAACTACAAATAAAGCCTCTCAAATAAAACATGCATCCATCATTACAGTTTGTGGGGAATAAGTTTGGCCCAAGTAAGCAAGGTACAGAAGAGACACTCAATATTTTTCAGTGATAAGGTTATGGGAAGTCAAAAGCACAGCTTTCTGTAAAATTCAATGCAATGAAGCTTTGGTGATATACCACTGACTGAGGAGAGCGTGGCAAAGAAAGACTGATAGACTGGAAAATGCTCACTGGAAGGAAAGATGAATAGAGCGATCTGTTCTTGGTTATGGCTTGTATGTCTGTGCATGGTATGTATGTGGGCGTGTGTGTTTGCATGTCGGTGGCTGCATGTATGCTTGTGATGCCTGCCAGAGGTTGATGTTGGATATCTTCTTCAATAAATCTTCTTAAATATGTTTCTACTGATAATGAGAAAACAGCATGGACAAGACGTAGGAGTGACAAGTGTGTGGAAAGTGCTGGACTGAAAACTTTGTGTCATCAGTTCTTTGATGCAGGGTTTTTCACATGAGCTCAGAGCTCACTAATGCAGCTAACATAGCTAGTCCTGTTGCTCCAGGAATTCTATCTCTGTCTACTGAGCAGTGGGATCGGAGTGGCTACCATACCCACCAATCACACCACCTCTTGCTATGACAATTCTCACCCTCATGGTTATACTTTTAGGGCAAAAAAATTTACATCATGCTCTATCCTAGAAAATTTATAACATTCATAAATTTAAAATAATTATGTTTTCAAAATATGACGGTATTTTCTTATGTCTTCAAAAATGCATTCTGTGGAAAAAAGTGATGTTGATCTCAGTAATAGAAATGAGATAATAAAGTTCATAAAAACAAAAACAACATTTCCATCAAGAAGTAAAAATGCCCCACTCCAAACTACCCTGGATTTCTGTGAGCAACTATCTTCACTGCCTTTTTCACTGCGGCCCCAACCTTTGCAGACTGCCCAAGAAAGTCTGAATTCAGCCTCTGCCTAGGAATTTCCCCATATTGTACTGTGCCTGCTGGCTAGAGGGGCCCAGACCTTAAGAGAGAGCCTGAGAACATCTGATTTGGCCTAACCTATGCCTCTGAAGGAAATCTGGAGCAGCTGAACTAGAGACATTTAGTCTCTCCAATATAACATCCAAAGAGAGAACACAAAGCCTTGACCAACCAATTTTTCATACACAATAAGAAAACAACCAAATCACATCAAGTATACAAACAGAATCAGACTTCAACTCAACAAAGGAAGACATGAGTCTCACATCAGACTTGCAAGCAACAAAAGAAATCCACATGCCAAGATCATAATAAGAAATAATATTATGAAAATCCCAAATAATATGTCCCCATCAAACATCACCAGTCCTATAGAAGAGTTCTACAGAAAGAACCCCATAGAGATAACTGAGGATACTAAGTTTAAAAGAATAATCATAAACATGATCAAATAATTCAATAAACTTAAAGAATACACAAACAAATCAAAGAACTCAAAGAAGATATGGAGAAACTTCTGGCTTAATTCACAGGGACAAAAATATTAAAGAAAACTGAGACTGAATGAACAAGGAAGTGAAAAACCCAGTTAGAAGTGATGGGGGACAGCCTGGACAACGGATGAATGAAATGGGAACAAAGTATCAAGATGCCGGCTAGTTGAATGGAACAAGAACAAATCCATTGATGTGTTGTCTTAAGAAACTCATCTCACCTTCAGGGACGTTGAAAAGTTACCTTAAGGTGAAAGGTTAGAAAAAATATTCCAAGAAGATGGTACTAAGAAACAAGCAGGCATTGCCATTCTAATATCTGACAGAACAGACTTCAAACTAAAACTAATCAGAAGAGATAAAGAGGGTCACTTCATTCTCATCTAAGGGACAATTAACCAAGAAGATATTACAGTTATGAACGTATATACTCCAAACTCTGGTGAACCAGCTTCATAGAAAGAGTACTACAGGACATTAAGACACAGATTAATCAAACCCATTAACAGCAGGGTACTTCAATACCCGACTGTCTCCATTAGACAGATCAAACAGATGGGGAATCAACAGAGAAATCTGAATTAAACAATAACATTCTGTTCAGCTCCTGATGGAACTTTCTACAAAATCTACTATATACTGGGGCACAAAACTTCAACAAATGCTGTATCCACAGCAACACCTGTATGACGACATGTCTCCCAGATGGTGGTGCTGAAGGATGGGGGGACGTGTGCTTTTTGGAGCTTTGCCCCCAGTGGTTCCCTGGCAATTAGCCCGACTCTTGATACCTGAACGAGTATTTTATAAACACTCATGGTGTTTTTGGTCACGGTTTGTAGTACTGGTTTTTTTATTTGGATTTTTTATAAATTTTACTTTTATATTTATACATTTTTTTTTAAAGCAAAAAAGGTTTTTAATAAATCAGTGAGTTCCAAAGAACTGGCATAAATGTCTCCTCCCCTGATTCAGGCTTTTAATTTAACAGTTTATGACCTACATAATAATTTAAAAAATAGTTTTGGCATCTTTATGAACTCACTTAAACAAAAAGAGTTAATGATACAAAAAATAAATAGTAACCCTGAAAAAGTACAACTAAAAAAATTAATAAAAAATAGTCACAATAAATTTAACTCTTCAAACAAAGAATTGCAGAGTCTGGCAATTCCCACTAGGTACTTCAAAAAATATAAACAATATTTCATATAAAACATATCTTAAAGGTTGTTTTAACCCAAGACTATAAAACACTTTAAAAATATGTCTAATAGTGCCAGTCCAGTTTCTAAGAGACCAGCACTGTTGTGCCCATCTGACTATGACAAAATATACTAAAAAACCACAAAACGTACTAAAAAAAAAAAGTATAATGATTAAATATGTATCTTTTCTTTGTCAAAACTTGTAAACCTTGCCAATTTTCTCCTATAACTATATAAAACCTTAGTAAAAACTTCAGTAAATTACAACAGAATCAAACCTCCTCATAAGTCATGTCTGTCTGTCATTCGCCAAATCCTAATTCTCCTAAGCCTTCACCCCTGCTCTCCCTCGGTGTCGGGTCTCCAAGAGGGACAGTCCGTGGCAAACAAATACAAAAATATTGAAATAATTCCATGTAGAGAGCTGCGGACTGCCGCGCCTTAAAGATGGCGCCCGCTTCCGCCTTCCACCATCCCGAGGGTGAGTGCTCTTTAGGAGTAAACAACTCCTTATTTGGCTGCTGCCGTATGTGTGTGCCTATCTACTGTTGCCACGTGGAAGTTCAGGATTGGCTAGCAGGAGAGTACTTAAGTTGTGGGCGGGCTTTCCCTGGGAGGAGAAGTAGTCAGAAGTCCGAAGTCAGAAGTCAGAAGTTTGTTGTTCAAGGCTCCTGAATAAACTGCACAATGAAGAGTCTGGTGTTGCGTCTTCCTTGCTGGACGAGGTGGTTGTGGCAATTCCATTCATTCAATCAGACCACAATGCAATAAAACTTAAAATCAATATTAGAAGAAGCCCTAGTAACTTCAAGAACTCATGAAGATTAAACAACACACTCCGGAATGATGAATGGGTCGAATTAGCAATTATAAAAGAAATAAAAGCATTCCTGGAAATAAACAAAAAGGACAATACAACCCAAAAAACCTCTGGGGTATGTTGAAAGCAGTCCTATGGGGGAAGTTCATACCTCTAGGTGACTACGTTTAAAAATCAGAAAGAACACAAATAAATGACTTACCATTGCAACTCAAGAATCTAGAAAGTCTACAACAAATAAAATCCAAACTCAGTACCCAAGAAGAAATAACAAAAATCAGGGTAGAAATTATTGAAATAGAAACAAAGAAAATAATTCAAAAAATCAATGATTCCAAGCTAATTTTTTGGAAAGATAAATAAGATAGATAGATCCTTGGCCCAACTAACTAAGAGAAAGAAATAGCAACTCCAAATCAACAAAATCAGATATGAAAGAGGAAACATCACAACAGACAAAAAAAGATACAGAACATTATAAGGGAATACTTTAAAAACCTATATGATATTAAATTTGAAAACCAAAAAGAAATGGATGCATATCTAAAATAATGGGAATTGCCAAAGCTAAACCAAGAAGAGATCAACAGATTAAACAGACACATAACATATAAGGAAACTGAATCAGCAATACAAAATCTCCAGACAAAATATCTAGGTCAAGAGAGATTCACAGAAGACTTCTACCAGACATTCAAAGATCTATATCAAATACTATTAAAATTAATCAAAAAGATAGACACAGATGGAGAACTCCCAAATTCCTTCTATGAAGCCAGCAAGACTCTAATATACAAACAAGGTAAAGATACAACCAAAAAAATTAGACTTTGGACCCATATCCTTAATGAACATAGATGTAAAAATTCTCAGTAAAAATATTTGCAAACCACATACAGACACATCAAAGAGATCATTCACTATGACCAAATGGCTTTATTCCAGAAATACAGGGTGGTTCAATATATGCACATCAATAAATATCATGAAGCATATAAATGCACTCAAAGACAAAACCACATGGCCATCTCAATAGGAGCAGAAAAGATCTTTTACAAAATACAACATGTATTTATGTTAAAATCCCTAGAAGGAATTCGATGGGAGGGAATATACTTCAACATAATTAAAGTTATATACAAAAAACTCACAGTCAAAATCACTCTAAATGTAGAAAATCTGGAAATATTTCCCTTAAAATCAGGAACAAGACAAGGCTGTCCACTGTCTCTACTCATTTTTAATATAGTACTTGAAACTCTTGCAAGAGCAATAAGAAAAGAGAAGAAAATTAAATGCGTACTCATGGGAAAGAAGAAATCAAATTATCCCTTTTTGCAGATGACATGATATTATACATAACAGACGCCAAAAATTCTACCAGAAAACTCCTAGAAATGATTCACACTTTCGGTACACTGGCAGGTTGCAAAATTAATCTGCAAAAACAGGTATCTTTTCTATGTACCAGTAGCAAGCAATTGGAAAAAGAATAAAAGGAAATTTCCCCATTCACAATAGGCGCTCTCTCTCTCTCTCTCTCTCTCTCTCTCTCTCTCTCTCTCTCTCTCTCTCATCTCTCTATCTATCTCTCCGCTCTCTCTCTCTCTCCCTCTCCCTTTTTCTATCCTTGTACAGTTGTGGTGAATGATGTGTCCTGACTCACTCTGAATCTTTGCTGATAAATGTAATTTAAATGTATTGTGGTAGCTGATGAGATGGCTTAGCAGTAAAGAACACCTACTACTCTTGCACAAGAGTGAAGTTTGAATCTCATCACCAAAGTTAGGCAGCTCACGGCTGCCTGTAATTCCATCTTCAGGGGATCCCAAGTCCTCTTCTGGACTCTGCAGGTACTAAGACACACATACACATATCCACACACATGTATCTAAATTCCTTATTAAAATAACTATATTGGAAATCATTACTAGTCTAAACATTGCCCATATGTGTTTTTAGAGTGAAAAAAAAACTGGGAGGATTTGGATTTATACTTAAAAAGGAAATGCAATATTTGAGGCATCTAACCTAAGCATACTTCATTTATATCATAGTCTGAGTGGAATCTGTCTTTGAACATTAAAAGTTGACCACACTGTCCAAATATTAATCTTTAACTAAAGTTTTGCTCTGGTGACCACTGTTGTTAAATGCACTTTTATGGATACAAGGTTTATATGGCTAAATATTTGAGCAAAATAAATCTGTCAAAACTCTATGCAAATGAGCACCTTGTAGGCTCTATTGAGGCAGTTAAAAATGAGACTAAAGAAATTAAAACTCTGTCTCTGCACCATAAAAGTCCTCTTCCAATTGGAGTAAAGACTTACCTGTGACACATTTACTACTACGACTTAATGTATTAATTACCAAACTAAATTCTAAAATACACTAGAACTTGATGAAGCATCTTTATTCAAGAAAAAAAAAGCATATTCACTGGATTCTTGTTGAATTTATATCTAAGCTGTCACCTCAGAATATGGCTCAATACAATGATAAAAACTGAGGTTGTTAAGCATGAAAATTGCTCAACAGGGCTTCAGAACCCCAGAAGTTTAAGAGCAGCTAAGCAGAAGCTGAGAGCCAGAAGCTCTAATTTCAGGCCTGCCTCCCACTGGGGCACCTGAAATGGCTCACCTCTGTTCTTCATGACTTTTTACATTGACAAGCCGGCTGAGAAGGAACTTGTTTCCACAATCATCTAATGAATAATGCTTGTTGACATTTACCGAGTAAATTGCGGAGGATGATGAAGGTTTCAATAATAAGTGATTGTAAAACACTTAGCAGATGAAAATCTCTATATTAACACATAATAAGTCATTACCAGGGGGAACATGAGCATACAGATGCTTCATGACAAAATGAAGTTCTGGGTGCTACCATATTTTATGTGTATAGAAAAAAAAATATTGGCATCATTATTTAATGCTTGCCTAAGTAAAACACCCACAGCCCGAGCAGCCCTTCATTCGCATAGTGCTCAAACAAAAGACTTGGCTTCACTAGGGCAATGATCATATGCTAGATTTACATCATACATTTATTTTGCTGTGCTGGGAGAATTTCACAATGCTTATCTCATTTTTCTTTCAAAGGCTCATGAGGTAAGCAATGTGTACCTTGGCAAAAATTACCAATCAGAACAGGAGACAGTGCAGATAATCAAAAGACAACACAAAAAAGGGCCAGATCTGAATGATCTTACTGTGGAAACACTAAAACTGTACAAAAATATTTATAAATTTATACTGGGAAGTCTTTGTATTATTTTCCCTAGCGAGTATTTAAAATCTATGCTTATTTTTTATAAACTCACATGCTGTACTATGTTTTATAAACAAATTATTCTCATCTTTATAAATATGTTTCATATTGATACAGAGATTTCAATGTTCATTCTTTGATACTGACCTTCTTGATTCATTATGAATTAATCAGCTTTGATCATGGTGTTACTGCTGGCTATCAAGGGGATTATTTCTCTGATTTAAACCACATAGAAAAATAACAAAGGTGATAATCTATGCCTATGAAAATACCAGAGGATGGTTTAAGGGCCATTGCAGAACAGACATATGTGGATGGTCTAGGGCTGATGCTCCAAACTTTCCAAACCCCACAAGCATCTGATAGAAGGTGACATGTATTTCTAGACAGAAATAACTGCATTTAACTCCTTTCTAAATGCTAGGAAATTTTCAGTTTTCAACTCTGATAAAATAAATTTTAAGAAAAAGCTGGAGAAACAATCTGAAGACATGCATGTTAATAAAAGATCATGTTCAGAGGAGCTGGATTGGTATTTTCTAATTATTAATTGCTGCCATGTTGTATTTATAATTAATCTGTAATGACAAAGTTATTTTTATTTAGCTGAGAATACAACAAACATTATTGGAGTTCATTTATTGTAACCCTACACATGTGCATATGTGCATATATATAATTGTATTCTAGATGAGAATATAAATTTGTGTTTCTGTTGAAGGATTTTTTGAGTTTGAAAGGCATGGATCTGAATAAGTAGATGGAGTTCTCAGCAAACCTAGACAGCCTGCCTTTCTGCTTGACAAGAATCCTCCTTAGCACCTATGAATCTTGGTTTCCTCCATATATGTGACTCATGATGGGAGCCAGAGAGCCTCAGGGCTGAAGAGACCAGAGGGAGTGAGAGAAAAAGAGGCCCAGCTAAACCGCAGAACAGCACGAGCTCCCGATGGGAGCCTATAAATCAGAGCCAACCCAAGAGAACCGCAGAAGTGGGTGACTAAGGTACAGGCATATTCTATCTCAGTGACACCAACAGAAAAAGCAAGACTGAGAGCAGAGCTTGTGCAAGGGCTGCAGACGCACGGCAGTGCCTACAGGGTCTGGCTTGAATGTGGACTCTGAGCTAATGGACTACACGAGCCAAACTGCATTGAGACCAGAGACATGAAAGGTGGAGGCAAGTGCAGACCTCCTGGGCTCCAGTAGAGAAGTTCAACCAAGGTCTGCTGCTGCAGGCTTCTTCCCAAGACCCCCTTCCTATGCACACTCACCCCGCTCCACACCACATGCCGATTTAGAGACCACAAGCCTGGGAGAAAAACAGAACTTCGACAGAGAGACAGGTTGATTAGCCAGTAAGGATCAAGCTTTATTCTTTTATCTATTTTTACTTTTAAATTTAAGACGTTTAAAAATTAATTTTCATACATGAATATATCATTTCTTTCCCCCTCCCAGCCTGCCACCAACTCCCCCACCAATCCCTCCCCCACCTCCCACCAACCCCTGCTTGTCTTCCCACTGTCTCTCAATCTCTTGTTGCTTTTAGTCAGAGGAATCAAAAATAGAAACCAGAGGTAACTGGATTGCATCATACAGATTAAGGGTCAAGAATTTCCAGATAGAAAGTGCTGGAGAGCATGTAAGACTGAGTTCCCCACACTGCTCAATGAGATGCAAATTGGAAGTAATAATTCTCAAAATTTAGTAATTTTTAAAGAAAACCTTAAACTTACAATTAAAATAACATGAAACAAAGTACTCTTATTTACAAAAAAGTAATTATATAATAACTCAGGTTACTATAATAAAATACCCTAAGTTCAATAGCTTATCAAAACAGAAATTAATTCCTCATGTCCTCTGAGGGTGAATTCTTGCATGAGCTCCCAGAAGGGAAGAGCTCTTTAAACATCTTCAGATTGTAAAATGCTTTGCCAAACCTAGACAGTCTTATACACTACTGTGTGTGTTTGTCAGTTATGCTTTTGCAGAGCTGAGAAAAGGAGAAATAGCGTCCCTATATACAGAAGCACATGTCTTTTGGCACGATGCTTGATGTTCAGAATGAATTCATCAAATGAAACAATAATTAAAGGTCAGTGTTGGCCACCAGGTTGGTTCAGAGTTGGATCTGCCAAAGGTGACCCAGGTGGTGAAGATGTCTGTCAGGCCCAGGCACCACACAAACCAGATCAGTGTAGTTACAGTTCAACATGGCTTCACCACTGGCAATAAGAATTTACGGGAAATTAACTTCTTGTCTGACAACAAAGTTAAATTAGGATGATCTTCCATGACAATTTTATGATTCTTTCCTTTATACTGTAACGGGCAAAGCAATCATAGGTGATCGCTGCAGAGATGGCTCAGGGTTTAAGAGCCCATGCTGTGGGGCAGAGGCCTGAGACTAGCTCCCAGCACCTGTATCAGGTGGTACACAACCACTAGTAACTGCAGCTCAAGGCATTCCCACAGCCTCTTCAGGTCTCCACAGGCACCTGCATTTGCATGTACACTACACACAGATACAGATACACCATACACCCACACTGTACATGGACACACATGCAAACATCTAATTAAAAATAAAATAAATCTTAAAAGAGAAATAGCAAGAGATGATGACAAAGCCATTAACTCCTGAGAGAACATGAACCTCCCATTTAGGGAATGAGATTCAGACAACGACACGAGCAGGGCTGCCCCATCCCCTTCGCCTCTGGTTACATCACTTCCTGTCATTCAGAACAGCTAAGACAATCACTATGTTACAGATAGCAAGGTGTCCTTTTCATATGGAAACAAATAGACATAACAAATTGATCAATTATTGTCTCAATAATTTTAAAAGACTTTTCTATATCCCAGAAATATGATTTAATTGGCAGCTGTCTGAGAAACACAGGAGAATGTCTCTTGTTTGAAGGATAATTCAGGCCAGGCTGTAGCACACACAAGATGCTGCCCTGTCCTTTACTGAGGAGCCATTTGCCCGGAATCCTTCCCCCTCCTTCTCACTGCTCTCTCCTCTTGAAATGTGGAGTCACTGGTAGGTTCTCTATGCTCCAGTGAACAGCCCGCACCTACACCAAACTGGACAACACTAACTGGACTCAGTGATTTCTAGAAATTGTAATGACATGATGTTGGGAGGGTGACCCATTGAGGGTGATTTCATGAAGTTGGAGGAAGCAGGAAGCAATTAAGGGTGTATATAATCATGTTTCATTATATAAATGTATGAAATTCTCATGAAGTATTTGTATTAAAATGTATTTTATTTGAATAGCTGAATACTTAGATCTGTGTTACACACACAGGGTTCTAAGAGATGCTTCACAAGCTCTGATGCAGTTATAAACTGACTGACTGGAATGGCAATATGCAGATTGCATTTAGCATGGCATGGGGCATTTCTTTTTAGTTTCCACTGATCCAGCATAAATACTAAGCAGGGGCTGGAGAGATGGTTCGGTGCTAAAGACTGAGTTCAGATCCTATCACACAACTGCTTGTAACTCCATCGCCAGGGGATCCAAACCATCTTCTGGCATCTGCAGGCACTACAGTCATGGGAACATCATCATACAGACACATATAACTAAGAAAAATAAAATATTTTTACAAAAAAGAAATTCTGGGTCTGGAGAGATGGCTCAGCAGTTAAGAGCACTGGCTGTTCTTGTAGAGGACCCAGGTTAGAATCCCAGGACTCACAGGGCAGCTAACCATCATCCATAACTCCAGTTCCAGGGGATCTGATGCCCTCTTCTGTCTTCTGCCAACTTTGTATGACAGGGGTGCACTTAGGTACATGCAGACTGTACATTCATATCTATAAAAAATATACATAAATAAACAAAAAGCATTTCTTTAAAAAAAGAAACTCCTAGCACTATTGTGGATAGGAAAATACAAACTGTGAATTGTGTCTCTGGTACTAAAGTTCCAGTCTTTCTCGGTAGCACATCTATACTGTGGGTCTTCTGGCAACATTAAGTACCTCTTCCTGTTGCCAGAGGCTGATAGCATTCCTTGTCTCTTGGCCTCATGCTAACTTCTAAATCTCTTTTTCAGAGACCGCATACCCTCTTCAGACCTGACTGCTGAGCTTCTCTCGTAAAAAGACATATGCAATTACCTTGGTTTCAGCAAGAAATAAGAATCATCTTTCCATAATTAACTTGACGACTCTGAAAAGTTCCTTTGCCCTGGAGTGGGCTCACTCACAGATTCCTGGTATAGGCATAGACATGTTTGGAGCATCTACTAAGTGACCAAGACACCGTTAAGAGGAATCCTCCGCTAACATTGAATGTCTGTGGCCATGCAGCTGCCCAGAGCTGCACTTTATGAAAGCGATGTACACACAGCACCGACCAGAAAATGAGGTTCCCGTAGGCTTCAAATGTCGTCATTTTGTATCTTTTCTTTTTAATTAATTAGTTATTTTTTTATTTTACAGATATCAGTGCTATGCCTGCCTGTGTATAGGTGCACCTATGCCGTGCAGTGCCCTCGGCAGTCAGAAGAGGGAATCAGATCCCCTGGAACTGGAGTTATGCAGTTGTTAGTCACTATGTGGGTGCAGAGAATCAAACCCCAATTCTCGTAAGAGCAGCCAGTGCTCTTAACAGATGAGCTGTGTCATCAGCCCTGCATCTTACTTTGAACAGGCAGTTGAAGCTAAACTAATTCTACACGGCATCTGCACCATCAGTTTATCACCACTAACTAAATTTCGTAGTGCCTTATACACGAAAAGCGGACGCTGATATGTCTGTGCATCAGAGTCATAAACGATGTGCAGAATTCTCTCACACAAATACCCTGCTACTGGGACTGCTGATGTCTCTGAAACTGCTCCCTTTAACATTTCTCTGAAAGGACTTCAGATGGCATGATGACCACAGGTGTCACTGTCCCTTAATGTGAGGCATGGTCTGTCAGGTGCTCTGCCCTCTGTCATCTCCCATCACTGCTGACAAGCTCATCCCACAGTCTGTTATCAGCTGCTTTGAAACCAGGAATGTAGTGAAGACTTACGACTCTCACTGATGGCAAGGGGAAGAAATGTATTGCAACTGAACAAATGTTTTCCAAAAACGTCAGACTCTGAGAAACCTGCTGTTATCAATCAATGCACACAGGTGGGCAGAGACGAGACAAAGTTACTGGGAGCCACCCAATCATGGGTGCAACACTGGGTGCTGGATACGCAGACCCCTCGGAGTCTTTGTGATACCACCATTAGTAGATGTTGTTATTATCCTCATTTTACTCTTGAGGAAACTCAGAACTGAGAGGGGAAGTAACTCATTAACCAAGATACTGTGGGTTGCAAGACCCAGAGCCATAAACATGCATCCCACCTTCAGCTCTGCGGCCCTAACAGGTATCACTGAGGCCACTGAAGCGTGTTCTATTCTGCCTTCTTCAATGATCCACAGTGATTAACCCAGCTTTCCAAGACTGGTTCTAGCACAATTTCAAATGAATCTCGTTGCAGAACAGATTCTATCCCAGGCAACCATCAGCAGAAGGCCCTGCAGCCCAGACTTCATCCTGAGACTCCTGTTAAATCTATGGTGTCTAACTACTAAGGCTACTGTGTTTTAATTCATTACATTGCTTTAACCTAAATTCCTTCTTGAACTCTTTCCAAGTCTATTATTTTCTTTGGTGGAAGAATACAAACCTTGCAGAGTTAGGGCTTTTGCTCAGAGGGTAAAGTGTTTGCTTGACATGAGGGAAGCTATGATTCAATAATCTGTGCCACATAAACAATTATTGATGACCCATTCCTGTACATTTGGGAGTTGATGGATGAAGTTTCAGGACTATATGGTCATTCACAGGTATCTATCACGGTGGACCATCCTTGAACACATACATGAGATTCTACCTCAAAAAAAGAAAAAGATCAAAGAAAAACAAATACACACACACACACACACACACACAAACACTCTGGAGTCCTCAACATTAACAACTGAAACTGATATCCTTTCTAGTGTGCTGAGTCTTCAAATATTGGCTGTAATTGAGGAGATGTCGAAGGAGCTGGTAGCGTGTGTAACAGGCCTCCTCCCTCACAGGAGCTTAATTCTTCAACTATGCAGTGTGATAGCACACAGCATCTCCAGCTCTCACATTTGTTACACTGGGGCCTGGAACCTGACACAGGTTCTGTCATATGCAAGCATTTCTTAATAAATATCTGTGGAATGTGAGTGAATGAATCATTGAATAACTCAGATAAATAAAAGAATACTTGAATAAATTTATATTGAAGTATTTTATTCCTTCATTTCATGATTGTAAAGGTTATGATTTTTATATTTAGATCCCTCTCTCTTTTCCTGTGAACAAAATGTCAAAGCTAGGATGTGGTTTTGCATACTTTGCAGTTTATCTCTTTGTGCAGAATGCTCATATGCAGCTATTTTCCCATCACTCTGGCTTTCAGATAATGCTTGCTGAAAATAAAGACCATGAGTCACTTTCCATACCAAGTTCAAGATAAATTTATGAACGCATTTACATTTCTCAGTAAGATATTCTCTGAATAAGAAACTGGATATCTCGTTTTGAAACTTTCCCCAATAAACCAATTACTATGTAGACAATATATGAAAGTCCATGTACTATCTAGATGTTGGGTTGCTGTTGCTGTAACAAAATATCAACTCTATAAAGTTTGTGAGTAATAAAAGTCTCCCAGGGGCAGGGAAGTCCGGCAGTCTGCTACTGGTCTTTTAAGTTAGTGGTGTCTTACCCAACTGTAGAAGACTGGGATGTGGGATCAGGAGAGGACAAGGTCAAGTTAAGACTCATTTTGACTCAAGCTTCTTCCTGAAAGAGTGAACTGTCTCTTTGTGAAGAACACATTAATCCATCCAAGATGGCTGAGCCTTCCCGACCTCATCATTTCTTCGGTTTACTATCCCATTAGTGTTACACTGGAAGGCAGTGAGCTACATGCCTGTCCCGGAACCACTATGTTCCTGGCATGGGATCTCTGGGGACATATTTAAACTTCTGTGTGATGCCCCTTACACTTGTATAATTACTTAAGAATAACTACAAAATTCTCGTATCTAAAGGCAGATGATTCAAAATTGTTAATCTTAGCAAAATTGTGCCTACCTTTGCACACTGAATATTAAAGAGAACAGTTTCTGGGCTTGGAGAATATGCACTCATTAAAAGTAGAATATAGGTTCCAGTTCTCTGATGGGAATAATCTATCATGTTTTACTGTGATGACACGTTGAGACCGGCAGTTTGACTTTTCCCGTAGCCTTTTATTTCCACACCTATAAAATTACTATACTTTTAGAATGCACTCTGTATTTTAAACACAGGGCTTTCAGAAAGATTTATGGCTAAAAGGTACCTTACATTTTTCTTTTAAAGGGATTTTATTTTGCACTAGACCTTAGATGCTAGCTCTGACGATTTAAAAAAAAAAAATCAAGCCTCTACAATACAGAGAAATACAAAAGCAGAAGATTCTGGAATTTATTTGTTCACTTTAAAACTTTTCCCCCATTTTTTCAAGGCTATTTTCTTCTGGAAACAGGGTAACTAAAACTTAAGGGTTACATAAGAAGGCAATCTGGTCAATGACTCACAGGCTCCCAGGTTGTAGAAGGCACTCTGGTTTAAATGCTGCTGTTTTTGCAGAATTGAAGTCTGGGCTTGTAGACACTACCACAGCCTGTGTTACCTCCCACTGTGGGAGCTGATGTGAGAGTCACTGAGGTGACTTTCTATAACAGACCATTCGCTTCTAACAGTTACTAAGGATCTCGGTCTGGGCATGAGGCATGAGCTGCGACATGGAATAAGGTGTTTGCTCCCTTGGAAAGAGAATGTGAGCATTAAACGCCAGTGTGTGGAGCTGAGGAAGGAATAATTAAACATGGCATGTGTGGAGCTGAGGAAGGAATGAAGAACTGGAATACAGGCCTGAAACTTCTGTCCTCTCATTTTCTCTCATGGTGTGTGAAAACTGTCAATGGGAGGCTGGTCCTGGGGATGTTGCTAATGTGGGATTTGACGATACTCTTACAAAAGTTTGCTCACATTTCCTCATGTTAAAAGCTTTAATGTAGATATCAGACATCTTTACCAATATCATTAGATTCTGTGAACACACAGGAGGGATGCACAATGTAGGATTCCCTTTGGCTCCTGCTCCTCAAACCAAATACTTTGTCTCTTAGATTTTGCTTGAGAACTATTCTTTTAGAAACGGTATATGAGAGGCTGGAGAGATGACCCAGAGGGTAAGAGCATTGACTATTCTTGCAGAAGTCCCAGCACTGACATGAAAGCTAACAACCATCTGTCACCCCAGTTCCAAGGGATCTGATGTCCTCTTCTCTCCCTCAAGAGCACTGCATGACACGGGTGCACATACAGTCAATACACTCATACACACAAAAGAAAAAAATAAAAATAAAATAAAAAAGGATATCTGAAGTTTACCAGAAACATTATAGTTTTATAGTATCTTCCTTCAGAAATACTGGCTTAAATGTAGGTACTGTCACAGGTATGAAAATGTGTTTTGTTTGATCCTTGGTGTGAAGTTGACTCTCAAGGAGCCGGAGGCGTGAAGGGGTGATCAGGTGCCGGCAGCCGCTGCCTGGTCCTCCTTTACCTGTGCTCTCAGGAGTTAAGGAGGAGAATGCTTCATGAGCACACCCCTGTAGCTATCGTATTACTTTGCAATCTTTCAATTTGTAGTTATTTGCAGATGCATCAAGTGTAATGGGCTCCATTCAGCAAAAGCTCATTGCAATTGGTTATTTGTCCCATGGTCAAGGATAGACTAAATGCATTCTTGGGATGGTTTCTCTTTCAATCATGCCAATAATCATTTAGTATACAAGCAGAATCTTTTCATTTAGAACAGCCATGTAGCTGAAGAGTCTTTTAATCAGCAAAATCAAAAGCAATAATGAAGCCCGTCAAGGCTTTGTGCTGCCATGGCGGACACACGTCTCTGCTTTGTGAGTAAATGGAGAGCAGCCTTACAGCTGAATGACTCTGTTAATGCCATATCATCCTTTGTGAGTTTATTCAACTTTGAAGCTCTCTCAGGGCCAGTAGATACATCTGTTTGAAGACTACCTTCCAGTGGAGAGACTCCATTCCCCAAAGCTGTTTTTTCCACTAGTATTTATAATGTTCAGTAGTCAATGTCAATATTGTTTATCTACAGAAACAAGCCAAAAATGTTAGGTATAAAAGTGTATTGAACTTATCCAATTTGGATATATATATATATATATATGCATATATACAAATATACACATATATGTAATTAATAACTTGAGCTGAAAGCTATTCTGGAATTTTGACATTAACTTACATGATTTTTCTCACTCATCTCAAATGACTTTGACTCCAAAAAAGATTATTTTCTCTATTACATTTATAAAGATTGGAATATAACTTTTATGACTGTGTAAGTTTCTATTTCTTTTTTATTAAATATTTCTCTCTTTGTATGTCAAAACCAATGTCTATCTGAGAAAAACTTCAAAGTTTAATTCATAAAGGATTTGCATAAGCCTTGAGACAACCTCCATTTCATATAGTATTTAAGATAACTTTTATTTTGCCAGTCTATGATTGTGTCCCAGATTGAATCATAGTTAATAGTTAATGGAAGAGTTACAGGGGCCATTGGGCCAAGACAGTATTCTAAATATGAAGTGCATTACCTCTGCTCTGTTCTCTTATGCCTCTCTCTTCTATTTGTGACCCAAATCCATTCAATAGAGACAACCAATGTCCTTTATTTTGACCTTGGATTTTCAGCATTCCAAATCCTCATCTGTCGGTGCTATTGTGAGATCATTGGTTACCATTCAGTCACTTTAGCTTTCATGTTAATCATTTCATGTCCTAGTGTACTGTCTGTGTGAATCCCTAGGGTTACCGAGCGACCCAGAGACTGTTTCAGAACCTCTCTAATGATGCCAAAGGATCGAACTCTGAAAAATCAGAACAGGAAGGACAGACAAGATGTGCACAGAGATGGAAGCTGAACTCTCCTTTGGCCCCAGGGCCCAGTTGTGCACATGGGATTGTAATTTTGGAAAAAAACTCCAAACCTTCACTATATTCTCATCACTCAATTCAAATGTTTGGTGGTATTGGATCAGTTCTAGATTGGACCACACATGGTTCTTATTTTCATCACTAGTTGGAGCTTCACAATTCCCTTAGTTTTTAAACATGAGGCTTACTCCATTTAATGGACAAACTCCTCAAACTAAACATGTATACCTTTAAATAATAGCCACATCATTCCAATTTGATTGACATTGTTGATGTCCTGTGACTGAAATCCAGTGTGTTCTTCTGCCTGATCATAGGAAAATAAGCAAACACAGGGAAATAGATCCCTGATTTCTCATACTCATTAGAAGATGAAATATTGTCACTTTTGAGCTGAATTCTTATCCTTTGTTATGATATGTACATATACATAATGAAATTGGAAAGCCTAGTAAATTTGAGCAATATTTATTTAATTAAATCAAATGAGCATCTTTCTTAGATGCCACATCAGGGTAATGCATTCCCAAGATAAAATATATCTTAACAAGCAGGAAAATCTTTAAAAATATTTCTATTTCTTGTCTCCTCAGTACACTTTACTACAAGTGTGCAGCTCTAACTAGAACAAACGCTAAAAGAAAAGTTCACATTTACTTTTTTTTTTAACTAAAACAGAAAGATCATGTGCCCTAGACATCACTTCTCCAAAATGAGAGAGAACCAAGTCCAAGGGGATGGATGGAGTCTGTCCCATATCATCAGTCTCAGTTGTAAATACAAACAGAAATGTCAACAGAGCAGACGCAAACACAAAAACTCCCAGTAGGATGGGTCCCCAGAAAGTTTCAAAAAGAAAATGAAAGTAAACTGATGGCAAACAGCTGTGTTGCAGGCAAGACCTACAATTTCTCTCACCAAAAATGCTGAGGCCCCTTGCACTTTCAAGGGACTCTTCAATTTCAGAACCCAGCATGAAGGATTCCACTTCCTCACCTCTGGGGACTGGAAAGTCTTCCAGCCCCCTGTGGTTGCGGTTGTCCAGTGTGTCTACTCTAACCGCTCTCAATCATAAACCTAAATACCTGAGCACTCCAAGAGTGAAGAGAAGAAAAAAAGCAAAGATCAGAAAACAGAACTCACAGGCGGGGGAAGGTTCAGCTCCTCCAGAGGTGGAGGGCTCGAGGGGTCACTGAGGGAATCCCGGACAGGCCCCCAAATGTTATGCCCAGGTCGCAGAGTCCCGTCAGAGACCACCACGGAGGCCAGATCTGATGCAAATACAAAAAGGATTTTTATTTGCAAGCTTGAGTTTGGTCTACAGTCTGACACACTGACACAGCGGGTAAAAGGACAGTGGCCCCTAGTAAAGGGAAATGAGTTCTTTTATTGGGTTGGAACAAAGGGAGTTGGGTCAAAAGCTGGGATTGGTTAAGAAAGCCCGTGCGTATGAAAACAGCTTACAATGATTGGTGAAAAAGATTATTCATATCAAAATACAGGTGGTAAGGAACTTATGGCTTCTTACTGGTAGGTCTGTCCTGGAATATGCTTACCAAAGTATGCTACAAGGTCTCAGGCTTGTTTGGGTTTCTGATTTTAGCCTTGATCACCCTGACCGGACTCTGTGCTCTCCCTTTAAGCCATAAACAAGATATTTTTGTAAAACCACCTGGTATCTGAAGGCCACATCCTTGCGAATGTTTAACTATGAGTGTGGGAAAGACTTTCTGGAGCTGAGAAGCCAAGCTTATGTGGAAGAGGCTTTTTCTAACAAGATGGAGTCAGATTTGCTTTGATTTTACATTTCGGGTTTGGAGACCTTCTCATGTTCTCTCCACACCACTCTCAAGTTGTGATTAAGTCTATGAGAAAATAAAACTCTCCAAGAGTGCTGTGTACTTGGGTAGTTTCATCATCATTATTCTCATCTTCGTCCTCAAACTTCTCGTCCTTGTCCTCGTCCTCATCCTCCCTGCTCTCCTTCTTGTTATTTTTTTTTATTTACATGTATTCAGGCCTTTAACCTCACCATTCCACAAGTCTCCTGTTGAAAGTTTTCAGTTACAGACTGCTACCTGGATACCTGCTCTCATTCTTGATGTCACTGGGATTTTGTGCGTGTTGGCCCAGCTGATCCCTGGTCCCTTTCTGAACCAGCCCCAGTAGTTGCTCATTCCCTCCTTGTCTGACTGCCATTCCTGCCTCACAGACTTTCTCTCCTAAGTTCTTTGCTGGATGGATATCCTTTGTCTTTTCAGCTATATGTTTTAGGATTCTAGGAAATGCTCTGCAGAACTCTGTTCCTCTGTCTATCCTCATTTTCTAAGTAATTTAATTCAACTTTGACATTTTACTAAAATCTTTATATGATTTCTTATAAGATTTTTAGTTCTAATCTACAATATGTTAACAAGTTAATCAAATAGCATTTATTGACTAATAAATCTCATGTTGGGTGTGGTGGTACACACATTTAATCCAATCACTGGAGAGACAGAGGCAGGCAGATCTCTGTGAGTTCAAAGTCAGGCTGATTTACATAGCAAGTTCTGGATCAGCTAGGGCTGTATAGTGAGATCTTGTTTGAAATTAAAAACAAAACAAAAGAAAAAATCAGAGACAGCGAAATTAATGAATCTCATTTTTCAAATTTAAAACTTTTGGTCTTTGAGAGACATCTTTCAACATGGAAAGAAAGATAAACCACAATTTAGAAGTTTATTTCCTATTTGCCAATGGATTTGTATTCTAACTGAATAAAGGGCTCTCCAATGAAACCCAACATTAGAAATTAAGCAAAGTAAAAGTCAAGTATTTCAGTGAGTAAACTGTGAGGATGGGTAATAAACACAGAAGATGCACTCAAGTATATTATTCAATTTGGAAAGGAAGCTGAATCTCATTATGAGTCACTACTACAGGACTGTAATAACTGGGAGATGAAAACGTGGAATACTGACATGGATTTATGGAAATAATATTAAATAACTAGACCCACATTCACTGTAGGTAGAAACGAAAACTAGCCTAACTCCTGAAAGTTGGGCATTTTCGTTTAAAGTTAAAGTATACTTTATACTGTCCCAGAAAATCTCATTTACCCATGAAAAGTAAAAAGCTGTTTTAATAGAAAATCCTACATGTGGATATTTATAAGAATTTTGCTCAGATTCATCAAAATAATTGGGAGGGCCCATGTTTCCATGAGAAAGCTGATATACTCACACAGCTCTGTGGGATAAAATCCTTGGTTTTATTGATAAATACTTCACATGGTATTGCATCTCAAAACTGTGATAAGTACTGTTCCTGTACTGTCAAAATACCTCTGGCTCCTTCTCGACATCTTTGGTCAATATCCTCTTCAGCTCCCACCTGGCCAATGAACAACTGCATTTATAATGAACATGTGTGATCAAAGCACTAGAGGACATGTGTGTGGTCTCCTGCCATGTTTCTAGTTATTTGAACAATTAAAACACACTAAGTTCTGAAGCTTGACAGTGGAGGAACATGCAGTTGTCACCCTGAACCCCAGCTTATAACCTGTCAACACATTCACATGTTTTACGTCTCTTCACCTTGATGTAGTTCACTGGCCTCACATATAAGTAACATCACATACATGCAAGAGAGCATCCCTTAACACACAGAGCACGTGCCAGTTCAGTGAAGCTTGAACATGGATTGTGTGTCTTAAGTGCTCAACTTTTGTTCCTGGGTTATTATATCCTGATGAACATAAACACGGTCCCACATGAGACATGGGATACCACCTTTGTCTTTCTACTTTCATAAAGCCATGGACCTTTACTTCCTGAAATGACACAGCTTTTGAAACACTCCTTCTCTCTCCTGCTTCGCTCCTCTTCTTGATGCTCCAATTCCCTTTCTTATCTTCTTATGTTCTTTCCATTCCTTTAAAGATTTATTTTATTTCTCATTTAGCATGTGTGTGTGTGTGTGTGTGTGTGTGTGTGTGTGTCTATGCCCGCAAGCGTGTATGCATGCCCTACAGAGGCCACAGAGAGCATCGGCTGTCTTGAAGTGAAAGGTCAGGTGGTTGTGGATACCCACCTGGATCCTGGGAACTGAACTTGGGTTGGAGGATCAGGATCCACTCCACCCCTGAGTCATCTCTCTGTCCCTCTCATTGTCTCGCTTTCTATCATTCTGACGAAGCCCACAGATGCATTTGGAGGAAAACAATATAATTGTATAAGAGTCACAGCAATCTGTTAAAAAGTCATTTCACTGAGGAATGAAAGTCAAGCTGCAATATAGATCTAAAGAAAAGAAAATGCCCGGTGAAGAACAATGCAGAGAAGTGTGGACGTACAGGCTCCAGGTTTGAAAGAAGTCAGTTAGGTCAAGCACAACAGATGCCTATTAAACCACTGGCTGATACAGAAGGCTGACCTTCTGGAAGTTTGTGACTTTCTCCTTGGGGATTCAAGCAAGATTGGTAGGAGCAACTAACATTACACTGTTCTCCAATATACATATGTATATGTGTGTGTGCATGTATGTGTGTAATCATACATGTGTGTATCTATGTGTGTGTGCATATGTCTGTGTGTATGTATGTGTATATATGTGTGTCAATATATGTGTGTCAATATATGTGTATATATATATATATATGTATATTTTATTTTACTTAATGAAAGTCCAGTATTTTTAAATTTTAAGATTCATGGTATATTTTTAGTGTTTGATCATCATTTCTGGGAGGAATCAATAGCACTGCTTTCACATTGGAAGCTCATTCTAGGCAAATGTTGCTAAGTCACTTAACATTTTAAAGTGATATCAAAAATTATCTCAGTTTCAAGTTTTTATACTGCCAGATGTTTTTACGCTGGGGCTTGTCTTGGTAACTACCCCACGCAATGACTACATCACCTGGACTGCGTAGCAAAGAACAGCTTGTTCCTTTTGAATTAAACTTTTATTGTGAAATGCAAATAATTTTCCATTTATTATAATTTATGGCATTATTAGCACAGCCTAAATTAAGGATGGGCAGAAGACCTCCTGCTGCCTCAGCCCTGCTCAGCAGCTTCCCAGAGTGCAGGGTTCAGTCCTGTCCACAGCTAAGGCACAGGAAGTAGAAAATTTCTCACTTGGCTGTTTGGTGATGCTAATTCTTACTTTTAATGGGCACTAAAATATAATGCATGTTTGTGGAGCTCAAATTATAAACAGCCGAAGCTCTCTGAGTAAGAATAATAAGCGTTTAGGAATAGTTTTGCCTGTCAGCCTTCTTTGTTTATTATTATTGACATTTATTTCCTCCACGCACATAAATAAATTCAATACGAACCGCTGTAGCCTACAGTCAACATGATGGAGGATCCAAGTCCAATTATAAATGTGTACAACCTGCTCACAAACACTTCATGGTTTTGAGAACTATTTCGAATGGAAAAAATACAAAGTTTTAGTGTACACAAATGGGCACCAAGCCCACATTTCCCATGGCATCAGAAGTCTATGACCTATCAGATAGTTTACATTGTCAAAAGACAAAATTGCAACAAACTTAGGCTAAAGACATAACTGGAGTTTATTAGCAATTCTACAACAGACTGCATTGTCATCTATTGAAGAGAACACAGGTTTCCGTGAGCTAGGAAGGAAGCAGGGCCTAGAAGCCAAAGGACATGGTCAGCAGAGGAGAGATATTTGTCCACACAAGCAGCATAGCTGTCCTCAAGTGGAGTAAGAGAGAACTCTAGAGCCAAGTAAAAGTGGCCATGGCCCAGGGATACAGATTTAGGTTACCCAAATTCTATACCCAGTTATAGCAAACATTTCATGACTTTTTAAAATTTTTATTTATTATTTTTATTTTACATGTTTGAGTATGTTGCCTGCATGTGTGTAAGAGCACCTGTGTCATGCAATGACCCTGAAGGTTCAAAGAGTGTATCATATCTCCTGGAACTGGAGTTACAGATGGTTGGTAGGTATCGTGTACACAGGGAAATGAGCCCAGGATTACCTTCAAGAAAAGCCAGTGCTCTTAACTGCTGAACCATCTTTCCAGCTCCCCCATTTCAAGAAGTTTTATAACATGACAAAGAGAGTTATAAATGAAGACTGAGCCAGTACATTGGTAAAAACATCAGGTACCAAAGTTACAACAAAATATTACTGGAAACTGATGGCTGATATAAGTAAGCAGAGTCCTGGATGCTTTCTGCTACAGACACAGAGTCCTGAACACTCTCTAGTATAGACACAGAGTCCTGAGCGATCTCTAGTACAGAAACAAGGTTCTGAGCACTCTTCAGTGTACATAGAGTGTCCTGAGCACTCCCCAGCAAAGACACAGATTCCTGAGCACTCCCTAGTACAGACACTGAGTCCTGTGTACTCCCTAATAAAGGCAATCTGTGTCCCAGCATGCTTTCTAGCAAGAACAGTATTTGGAGAAACTTTCAGTCCTGGATACAAAGGTATCAGGTCCACTTCCTGTTTCAAAGTTCTTCATGGTCTAACATTGATGCTGTTCTCACAGGCCAATCCTTCAGTGGCATTTGGACTGGAATTCCAATTTAGACTGAGTAGTGCTTTGCTGATGCAGAGTTTCTGTGACAAGAATCGACTTCCTTCTTTGATTTCAGAATTCCACAGCAGTCTTGGGCTCTATGCATCAGCATTCTTTAGTGAGGGCACTTTTGACATGTTATGTGATGTAATTTCTCTAGAAAGCAGGATTTTGTATGGCATGGGATGCATGTGGTACTAATGCTCTACACACTCAGCATCTCTGGTCCCCAGTCAACAGACAGCCCCTAACAATCCACACATTTAAAGCTATGATTTAATGGCCCATAGAATCACTTCAGATGAGTACTGTTATTCTAATAAGTGAGAAATCAAACGTTTATGGCCAACAGAGTAGTCTCCAAGTTTTCAGTGGTCCAGAGATTCAAGTAAGGACCTTGTAGAGGGATACTGCATGTCCTTAGGAAGGAAGAATGCAGAAAGCATTCTGAGGACACATTTTCTGGTGGGAAACCCTGAGAACAGGTGAGAGAGTGTGTGGGTGGGTGGTTGGTGACCCTAAGCAGGTAGAACCAGCGTCTGAGCAAGGGACAGACTTTAGGGGAGACACAGATATTGGGGAGGAGGGCGGTGGTTCTACAAGCTTTGGAGTAATATAAAATGTACCATCCTGAAGACTATGTGTGGCAGGGGAACACAGGAATATCAAAGGATCCTTGGGAAGTTCAAAGAAGCTTTTATTTTTCTTTCTAAAATGCTGATACTTCAAAGGGAAAAACCACTCATTTTTCTTGTATTTTTAAAATTTAGTTCTGTTTGCAGTCTCCAGGGCATCTCCTGTCAGCCATAGCAGTGGTTATGGGAAGGAACTTGAATGAACACAGATATATTTGAAAAGGGAAAATTTAACCTAAATACACATTGGCTTTGGAGTGCCCTTGGGGGTGCAACCAAGTTGCAGTGGAGATGAGTAATGAGATTCATTACTACGGCCCATTGAGATCTAACATGACCCAAGGTGTGCCCTGGCTGTTGAACGGCTTAGAGACTGGCGCGTGTGCAACCGCTGCTAAAAGGGTTTCTTATGTTACCACTGAAGCAACCAATACAGGAATACCTTTTCCCTGCATAGGAGAGGTTCATCAGTGATGCTGGGGAGAGGAACACACTTTGCATATTCTAATGATCTCAATTTAGCTCTTTTTAGTTCTTAAAATGATAAAGAATGCTCTTTGGTAGACTGGCTACCAAAGAAGGCCAGGTCATGTGCTGTGGGGAAAAGAACCATCTGCACATCTAGCTTTTGCTATGTCTACAAATATCCACAAGGAGGAAAATGTCAGATCTCTAAGAGGCACTTCTGGACTTCTGCACTATTATTCATTCTAAACAAAACCTACTGAAGCAAATGGTATTCAGCATTGTTGCACTAATGACTGTTACTCTCCGCTGCAAGTTTTTCAAAACATTGGAAAGGGTAAATATTAAAGAATTTTTCCCCAGAATAGCAAAATAGATTATTTCTGTCATTTGTTTTATGAAACTAGTTAAACAATGATACAAGTACTTAACTAGCACGATGTCTTAAGAATTCTCCTCTGGCAGTGAGGCCTGGCATTTGGCCCTGCCCCTCTAGATTTGAACCAATTAAGCAAATGGAGAATGCTCTCCAACTGGAGAAACCAGTTTATTCAGGGTTACTTACAGAAATTCCGGATGGGGGAGCCAGCATTCTGATCAGAAGTCCTGTCCACCTCCAGCACACGCTGCCAAGATGGAGCCCAGCCACTCGCTCCCATGTCCCTACCTGGCTTTCACTGCTTTTCCACTAGACCCTGCTCCTCAAGTCACTGGTTTGTTGGCTTCATCTCTGTCAGTCACATTCTTGAAGTCATGTCCCTTGAGGCAAAGAGAAACTCTGTAAATTTACACCTCTACATGGCAATAAAAAAAAAAAAAAAAAAAAAAAAAAAACTATCTCGAATATTTTTCTTGAATGCATGTAAAGATGGAAGTTGGGGATGGAAATCTTACTGTTTCTCAGTTTGTGCTCTAGAATGTCATATGCAGGTATATCCAAGCTTAGAGTCTGTAGTCCATTCCCAGTCTGTGACTGGTTCAGTTAGAAGAATATCTTGTCTGCATATCAATTAGTTACCTAGACTGTTTTAATTGTTCTCCATAACTGATAAATAATGACATCCTCCCACCCAAGGGTTAAATCCAACTGGGCCATCTTGCAGATGTCACAACCATTCCCTAGAGGATGTCCATACAGACTCTCATGAGGGAAATATACAAGAAGCTCCATTTTCACATCTATGTTATCAATTCTGAGGGTCAATTCTCTGTTTATTATCCATATTCCAAAGAGGTTTAGATGTGCTCATGGGGCCTCCAAGAAGGTCTAGGGAGTAGAGTCCCAGGCTTAGGATATTTACACTGCAATCCAACCCAACTTTCTATGGGAACTATGCAGAAATCCATGTTATACTGGTTGTCATGAATAAATATATCATCATCTAGATCCTATGCTCTTACAGAGCCAACTTTCTGGACTGTGTCCACGTTTGCACAATAATATGACCACTTGACGTCTTACCACAATGTTCTTAGCAAGTTCAGAATGTTACTTATTGTTATTTGATCTTGACTTACTTGTAATATGTAAAAAAGGGTGGTGAAAATGCCAACTTTACAATACTTTACCCTAGTTGTCACTCAACAAACTGCAGAACCAGGTTCACCTAAAGTAGATTTCTAACTTCAGAGATCATACAGGGTTGTTTGGTGAATAGCTTCTGAATACCTTTCAGTCATATTTTAAAGTAGTAATTTTCAAGTAAAGACAGTTTATAAAAATGCATGTAGATTGCCTTATATAGTGATTTATTTCACTGTGGTTGTGATAGAACACCATGACCAAGGGAACTTACAGAAGGAAGAGTTTATTTGGCTTATGGTTCTAAAGGGGCCAAAGTCTGTCATGGTGAAGAGTGCATAACTACAGAGATGGACAGAGCAGAAAGCCAGGCAAACACATCTCAAAGTAGGCACAGGAAGCAGAGAGTGACTAGAAATCCAGCAAGGTTTAAGACCTCTCTAAGCCTGCCCCTAGTGACATGCTTCCTCCAGGAAGGTCACACCTCCTTAAACTTCCCAAAACAGCACCACCAACTAGGGACAAAGTATCTAAATACTTGGAGCCTATGAGGGACACTCTCATTCAAACATAATAATATATTTTTTAGAATCTAGGTATTAAAGATTTAAGCAAATTCATATATGAGTTATTGGAAGAATGTAGTATTTACCAACGTCTTGATAAATTTAAGTTACTGCTGAATAGTTTAATAACATGCTGAGGGATAATTGAGATATTCAATAATTATATACATAAAATTATGAAGACCTCTGAGGCTTTCTTTTCCTATCTGTAAGAGAATTGGGAATATGTCCCTTTAAAGTTCTTTTCAGTCTCTTAGCAGTATAATAAATTATCTTACAAAGCATAACTTGAGTATATCAAAATGTTTTAAAATTGTGCAATAACTTGATTGGGGCTACAGTAATAGACACTTTAAGCAAAATTATGCTCTGCCCTCTGGGCACTAGCACTCTGTGATATTATACAAAATTTCTTATGAAATGTATCTGAGTAAGGGACCTTAACATGTGTTGATTTCTCAGGGTAAAGGCAATGTTCTGTCCTTTGAAACATAATGAAGCTACCCTTTCTCAAAGAGCAATTGTCAACTTGAGAGAACGATACAGCTTTGCTATGTCAGAGTAACACAAACAAATAGAACAGAACATGACTTTAAAGAATCCTGGGACAGCAGCATGCATATTTAATGAGATGTCTTCTCGCATGACTTTTTCAGAATGGAAAATATTAAATATCAACATGGTAAATATAACGCATTCAATTTATTTTCTTCGAATCTGCCCACCTTCACCCTGATACACTGTTCCTTATCCACACTCCAAAATCAAAATAAACAAAGTTTTCAGATATCAATGTCTAGTGAAGACTGTATAAATCTTCAGCATTTTGAACTATGAATTAATAGCCTGACCAGCCCATTCCGAGCTGAAACCTCATAAATTCTTAAATATTCTGTTCAATGGCAAATGTTCTGAAATCTTTCCAATAATGACTCATGCCACAGGAAGGCAAGGGAGAAGAAATGGATGTCTTCATTCTTACAGTAGAAAATGTCAGAGGCTTTTCTTTATTTTGGGTGTCTTGGTGAACTGAAGGGTCTTTCATTTCTTTAAATGCTCTAAGATTTCCACACTTCAAAGTTCCATGGATTATATTTCAGCAATTATTGCCAATTATACTGAACAGTATTTATAAAGATGCCACTTGCCATCTCTTTTAATCTGAAGATGCTGATTAAAAATAAAGTCACACACTTCTTTTTAAATAATTTCCTTACTATTTTAATTTTATGTGTATGAGTATATATCTTGCATATAAGTGGGTGTAGTCATGTCCTATAATGCCCCCAGAGGTCAGAAGAGGGTGTTTAATGCCCTGGAACTAGGGTAAAACACAGTTTTTAGGCACCATGTTGGTGCAGGGACCTGAATCAGGGTCCTCTGAAAGAGCAGCCAGTGCTCTTAGATGCTGAGACATTGTTGCAGACTCAGTTACACCTTTCTTCAAAACATATTTCTCACTCTATATAAACACATACAAGAAAAATAATCTTAGAAATTTAATTGAAGTATCATAAACTTTTATAGAAATGATCTTCAAATTTACCAAATTTAAGAATTAGTTTTTCACGTTGATTAAGGTCTACCAAGGCGAACTGATTTCCCCCAAGGCAGTCCCAGGTTTGGCTACAGAGCCGTGGCTGGGATTACATCCATCAAATAGTTATCAGTTTTCATGTTTCTTTCATTTGACTGTATCTTCACATCAAACTTGTAAAAAAGTCAGTGTTTTTAGCATTGCTGCGAATCAAAGGCAAAACAGAGATTGGTGTAAGCCATCTGCCCTTTTTTGAAAGCTAACGTGTTGTATCTTTGTAAAGCCAAATAATGTAAAGGAGGCCCCTTTCAACGATTTGTGGAATGTTTTGTTGGGTTATCACATTGACAAGCATATTTTCCTCTCTAATTTATCAATGGGCTTCCGGCTCACTGTGATGTCTTTCTTGAGATCTTTGTTTAGCTGAAAATGGGTAGCCAGGTCACAGCTGAAGTTTCCCATGAATTACCTGAAATTTCAAACATGTTCCTGAGAAACACAATGTGCAGATAAGAGGCATGTTTTGAGAGATGTGTGCTGACCAAAATGTCCTCAGGAGAATAACAGAGTATCTAATAAAAAGTAGACATCCATAATGCTCAGGCCCCACGTTGGCATAAAAAGCCCTGCTGCCACTGAGTATCTGCAAGCATCCATCTTCATGACTGTCTTTTGGATCTGAGCAATCTACAAATCATTTTACATAAATCCAATGATCATGCTGACCTCCCTGCTCTTTCTAAAGGACACCTGTGAGAAAAAAGTCGATGGATACAGATGACAGCTACAAACAGGAAGAACAAATGGCTGTCCTGTGCTCAGAAGTTAACACCTTCCCATCTGTGAGCTCATGTGTTTGCTACAGGCCTAATTCAGTGACTTTCCAAATTGAGCAAAGGTCCGGCATTGTACAGAGTGTTGGTTGTGGAGCATTCAGACCAAATTCAGGATTTCAGACATGGTAGTTCTGCGTGGGACTAGGGAATTTATACCTTATGGTGATACTATTGCTATTTGGTTTTAGGGTACCCACCCTAATGAGACTATAAGCTTAGAAAGCAATCACTGGTTTCATTTTACTAGTGACCCGTCCCAAGTGACATCATTAGACTTGCTACTGAACCATTCTGAATATAATTTGTGAATATATTTTATTTATTTTTATTTTATGTGTATGAGTTTTTGCTTACATGTATGTAAGTAAAAGAACTGAATGCAATACCTGTGGATGCTAGAAGAAAATCCCAGATCCTGGGAACTGTAGTTACAGATGGTCATTAGTCACATGTGGGTACTGAGACCCAAACCTGGGTCCTCCAAAGAGCAGCCAGGATTCATAACAACTGAGCAGACTCCCTGACTCCACCAACAGTAAGTATATACCCAAATCAAAGCATATACTTAAATAGATGTTGGCTTTTGTGTTGACATATGCAAATTGTATTCAGAAAAATTAAGTTGTGAACCATCATATCCTCTTTATCTTCTTTTTCACACAAACAAAGATTTTTTTGTGATATTTTTGGAGAAGATGATTAGCAGTACTCAAAATACTACTTTATAATAAACCCATAAGGTAAAAGAATAATGTTTTAAGTTGCATAAATAAGTATTTGAAAGCAAAGAAAATTTTAAGGCTCATAGGAATCCATATATGAAACATTATCTTAATATACCTGAGGTTCCAAATTCTAGTTTAATTATTTGATGTTAGTAAGGTTAAAAATGAACACACCACTATTCAGTCTGCAGACTTTTTGAATAAAAGACATCAAATCACTTGGAGAATTTGACATGTGGAGATTAAGTAAATAATTTCTATGCATCTTGCAGGCAATGTTCAATGGAAATCAGTCATAGATTGTCCAAAAGTCTTCTTATAAGGATAAAACAATAGACTAGTCCTTCAGAAAATGTTTCCCTAGTTGTTACATAAAAAATTTGCAGTGTTTAGATTATTTCTTATGCTTGCAATATATCTGCTCAGGTATTATATAGACTGTTGTTGTTGTCAGACATTATTCTGCGTATTCCACACACATGGGGAGATATGTATATGTATATATATATTCATAGATATTGCTATTGTTTTATGTGTATATCTAATTCTCATAATCAGACTGACAAAGAAGGAGCTGTTGTGATACATATGGAACCTGATGCACAGTTTATAACCCTGAGTTTTTATTGCGTCACAATAATTAAGAAAGCCAGTGAGTGACTCTAGTGCCCATTCCCTCTCCATCTTCAACATGATGACGATGATATGGATAAATCAGGCTGGGATAGAGTGAATCAATACGAATGGAAGAGACAATGAGACCTCCCCCTGCACAGCTCAGCTGTAGAGGAATTTGAAGCCACTGTTATTTGCCTTTTAAACATGAGTAAAAAGGGGAATCTTGAAAAATTCTACAGAACCATCTATGTTAAAGCACACACAGAAAGCGCAGTTTGATGACAGAAGACTTATTACCTCCTCAGGTCACCCTCAACTAGACTGTTTGCAATGACGAACCATTTGACAAGGAATGAAATGCCCAGCTCCATGCAAAGAAGCCATGGGAAGGGCAAAGTAAGTGCGGACCTCATCACTTTGCTCTGGGCATCCATCTACATGCACTCGTGATCTAAGGGGCACATCTCTGACCAGTATGTTTTCACTCCCTCTGACTTTGAAGGTATTCTGAGCAATTTTGCACAGCGAGCAATTATTGATCATGATTTTGCTTTTTAAAATTGTCTTACTTTCAGTCTGCTAAGAGTTTCTAATATTCACAGGTTTAATGTTAAATTTCTCATCATTCTCCTTGCTTTATACAATTATTTTTAGATTTTAGCTATGACTACTCCTCTCACACAGTTTTAGGGAAGTGTGACATGAAAGAGCTGTCATCCTGTGTATTTACAGGTCAATAGACACAAAATTAGCACTGGGTGGAAATTCCCTCCCATATGAAGAAACATCCTGTGACATGCAGGAAACCAGCCTGCATCACACCCTTTCTTCAGCTCCAACAGCCCCAAGACTGTCGAAAGGATCATACACTGTCCTAAGTTCTAACACAAGAGAGTAGAAATGAGTTCCGTGAAAGAATTAAATCTACAGGTTTGTAGACAGGTATGCACATGCATTTAAGAGATACATAGATAAAAATATGTAAACATTCATGTCATGTGGTATATTATCCAAAAGATGCATGTTCATTGATATATGTTTTTAAGATTGGTGAGATCATTCTCTGGGATAAAGCTTGCTGCCAAATCTGATGACCACACAAACACACACTCACACACACACACAGAATACTAATTAATAAATAAAATTTAAATAAGTAAATAAGCATGTTTTAGAATGTTTGTACAGGGAATAAAATTATGAGTTGGAGGGATTATCCATGTCTTTGTATGTCAATGTAGTTAGTTTACTGTGTTTGTTTCATTCACAAGTTGTAAGTGTGTGTGTGTCTGTGTCTATGTGTGTACATGTGTGTGTCTCTGTGTATTTCTGTGTGTGTGTGTGTGTGTGTGTGGTATATGTGTGTGTATGTCTGTGTGTCTGTGTGTCTCTGTGTGTGTCTGTGTGTCTATGTATCTGTATATCTGTGTGTCTGTGTGTCTGTGTGTATGTTGGACTCTGAGTCTTTATAAAACACCAGTTGACTCCATTCAGTGTGTCTGCTTCTGGCCTCTCTATATAAATGTGTTTGTGAAGTTTTCTGCTGATAAAATGGGTATTTGGTTTTGGTTCTGGGTTTTATGAACAGCGGTGTAATAACCAGCCTAGAATGTGGCTTTGGCTGAGCACTCACATTCAGTACTAAAGGAAGATTGAATTGTCAGGTCATGGAGTTTTACACACTTACTTACATCAGGTACTCCCAGTTTTCTACTAATAATTGAGGAGGGAATCCATATTTAAACATTTGTGGCACTCTTAGGAATGGTTAGAACCTATTCCTTTCCATGGACGCTGCGTGGCTAATGTGACCTATTACAGTATGTGCAACCAAGGAGGCGGCACTTGGGCAGTTTGGGAGCTCTGGATCTTAGTCTCGGAAGAATCTCTGAGACATCACAGCACTTCAGAAAAGCTACGTGGAAGCTGCAGCTGCCTGACTGCACGAGATCAATGCCTGGTACACAGCCTGGTGACAATTCCATTCACCCCTACTTCACAGAAAATCCATCTGCCTTTAAGCAGACCATCGCCAAATCGGGTGTAGACAATTCTACATTAGAGCATCTAGTTGTGCCCCTTTATCCATTGCAAAGCAATCCTTTCTTTTCGTTTTCCTCTTGCTGTGGACATCTCCTGCCACCACGTGAGGTCTCAGTGCAGTGGTACGGGAGGAAGTGCGCCCTGTCGTCATGCATTGCGCCCTGTCGTCATGCATTGCGCCCTGTCGTTACGCATTTGTTTGAACCAAGAAGACACTAGAACTATGCGGAGAGCCAATCCAGATCACTCTCAGAACCCTGCAGTACAGCAATGGCCTTGCTCTTCTTCTGCATTGGAACCGTTCAGCATAAGTTGGGAAAGTAAACACAGACCATTATCAGAGGATTATGTCACTTCTGACCGCTACTGACCTATAATAATGCACATACAACCATAAACAAATATCAATTTAATTCCATCCCTTGTTGCAATACAAAAGAGGTAATTATCTCATTATATTCCATTCGATAAATGCTATTTAGAATTCTTGTTTGATATGCAAAACAGCCATATACATTCATACCTTGATTTGGGTCTTGGGCAAGGAAAGATCATGAGGAATTAATACCATATTCTCAGGTCATAAAAGGAACCTCAGTTTCAGTGAGCTTGTGTACATTATTAAACAAGCTAAGTTGCAAGATTAAGTAAATGTCATTGCCCAAGCATGTCTACATTACAAAAGTCCTTACCACGTGGACTAAGTTGAAGACATCTTTATTTAGAAAGATGGTTTTCCATTGAGCGTCAGGTAAACTGTTAGTTTCTCAAACTTAAAAGTCATTGTGACTGGTTCTGATACATCTCGTAATTTAAAAATTTTTATTTTAGTTTTATTATCTGTATAGTATGTTTACATGTGCCCATATGTGTGGGTGCCCACAGAGGCTAAAGGGTGGCACTGGATCCCTGGAGGTGGAGTTATAGACTGTTTTAATTGTCCTATGTGCTGGCAAACCAAACTCCAGTCCTCCTCAAGATCAGCAAGAGGTCTTAACCTCAGTTCCATGCCCCAGTCCAGAGAAACTTCCTGTACACAGCCTTCCTGAAACCAAATTTCAAGTTTCTTATAATTAAAAACATTCCTTTTGAAGAAAGTATTGTTATTTTTAAGAAATAGTTTTCCCAGCGTCTACTGGACTTCTCCCTTTTTTTCCCAACCACAGAAATGGGATACGAACATTGACACATGGATCACTCCTTTAAAACAACAGATTTATTTTCAGTTATTATTTTTATTTTATGTGTATGAGTGTACTGCCTGCATGTGTGTAAGTGAACCTGTGTAGTGCAGTGTCCCCAGAAGTCAGAAGAAAACATCAGATCCTCTGAAACTGGAGCTATGGATGACTGTTAGCTGCCATGTGCGTGCTGGGGACCAAACCAGGGTCCTCTGCAAGAGCAGCCAGTGCTCTTAGCCACTGAACCATCTCTCCAGCTCCCAAATAAAAATTCAAGTTAGAATCTTTTATGTTTAATAATAAAGGGAAAATAAGAAAATAACGGCAACAGGCCTAGTGTTCCCCTACTCAAACACAATACTGGCCACTGCCCCTTCCCCTCACACTCCCTTTTTTAATCCAGATATTCCTTTTACATAGATGTTATTGTATTCTACAGCTATTTTCCAAAGATATATTCTGCACAGAGATCCCTCTCACAAGCAGTATCTACATGGCTACCTGAGGATGAGGTGTTCCCTGTGTACCGACCCATATGTTGAACAGACACATTAATCAGGCATCAAGCTTGATATCATGTTGTTCCTAGAGAAAGGTAGAGAAAAGCCTCCTTAAATATTTAATTCTTTCTGGCGCATCACCTCATATAGTAGCTTTCACAGGTAGACATCAAATAAACATTTTCTGAATTATATTCTTAGCCTGAACTAAGATTTCAGACCTTAGTGGGGACTGGTTTTAAGCAGGTACACCTCTGAGAGGCAGCAGGACTTTTATTCTTAGGTCTGAGGAAATAAGAAATAATTGAAAAAACATAAGATTTCCAAAACATTTGTTTTCCAAGCTAGGCAAATATGGTTCCCTGGCTACCTGCACAGATCTGTGTTAATTCCCAAGGCTGACTCTCAATCACAGTGATTTCTTTTAGAAATTAAGTTTGATCATGCAGCTATGCTTGGGGCTCTCCAGTAACTCCATTTCAGAGCAGAAGGAAGTGGCTGACAGTTGCGTAGGAACTGTATGAGTCAGCACAGGTTGCTGTAACATGTAGGACGGGGTAGAACTTTCAGCAAATATTTATTTCTCACAGTGCTCCGGGAGTTCCAGGTCAAGGTGCTAGCTAACTCCCAGGTAAATTTCTCTCTCTAGCTTGAGGAAGGTGCGGTGTGCTCACGTGGTAGCCAGAATTCTCCCTGCGGTTTTTCTCTGGGGTGTCACTGCCATTCTGCCCCTCAGCCAGGTCACTGAGCAAGGCCATGCATCTCCCTACAGGCACCATCAAGCTGCACAGGGGTACTTCTGCGAATGAACTGTGTACCGAAGAAACATTCAGTCCACAGTAAGACAGCCACACAATGGAGCCGTATTTCTCATTACGCCCGTCGTCGTCCACTGCAGGCTGTGTGTGTGTCCGGGTTCAGCACCCCCCAGCCCCCGCAGGCCCTCGTCTGCTGTGGGCACTTCGCTTTCTGCCTTGGATATCTGGCGTCTGCTTGTCCTCCACCCGGGAGTGCATTCCCCCGGCGCTTCAGCCCCTGCTTTCCTTCTCTGGCGGGGTCTCCCCTTCCAGGCTGACCTTCCCTAGCTCCTGTCTCCCCTGTGTCTCTCCACTTCCTGCCTCAGTGGTTCCTTGACTTCCTACAACCCTCTCACGGGACACGAGGATGCCTGAATTCGCTTGTCAATTTTGGTGTATCATATCTGCAAACTAATATAGGTTTGTTCTCTGTGCAATTTGTATTGCTTTTGCTCATGGACCCAACAACCTCCAGGCTAGAATATTTAATTTTTTTGAGATGCTTTTGTTACAAATAATAATGAATATTTATTATGAGATATATCATATCATCAACATTTCTTTGTGCTGTGGTTGACTCTCATATTGCAAAATATTTTAATTCATTGACAAAGAAAATGAAATCAAGAAGTTAAGAACATTGCTCACAGCTACCCTAAAATTTAATTCTAGTCATAATAATTAGCAAGTCTGAGCTTCACACCAGGGTCTTTCTGTTTCAAAGCTGAACTGTTTTCCTTTGTACCATGCTGGGATATGAATGAATGCAAATAATTTCACAATTTTCTAATAATTTTGCTATTAAAATTGATGTTTGCATAGGGTCTTTGTCATTGAAATAAAGAAAAAAATCCTCTGGCTAAAAATCTTTAAACTCACCCAGTATCTTACAGTAAAGAATTCAGTTCCATTCAAGGCTCAAGAACTTTTTTGGAACTTGATTTGATTCTTTGCTACTATGAGATGATAGTACTCAAGTGAGACGGAAGCTTTGTACTCTGGGTCTGCAGGTGGCTTTCTCCTTGACATTTGAGCTCTACAGTTGCAGAGTGCATGCATCCTGAGATGCAGGTTTCTGAGCTTGTTTGTCAGGAAGCTGTTCTTTCCACATGCCTCCAGTCTGAATGGGTCATCGACCCTCTTGGAGGTGGTGTTTACTAGAGATATGTCAGAAGTGAAATTAGGAAGTGGCATCAGCATTTTGGAATAAGCTGCTCTTCACGGCGTCACAAGCTTCCTGCGTTGTCGCTTTGCTCCCAGCATCTCACAGACATTACTCCACTTATTCCTCCATAAACAAGGAAACTCGTAAACCTAGCTTAGGCCTGGGTCTAGATTCTAAATTTGTATTTTCTTAGTGAATGTCTGAAAAGAAAGAGTTACTAAAGAAAAGAAAGTTCTGGGAGAGATGACTCAGTGGCTAAAGCCTTTACCATGGAAGCTCGGTGACCTGAGTTTGTAGTCCTAGAATCCAGGTAAATGCAGACCTAGGAGGTGGATGTATGCTATTCCACTGCACGCCCCGGGATGGGGGAAAAGAGAAAGGAATCCCAGAGCTCGTGGGCAGCTAACCTCTCAGATGCAGTGATGAGCAACAGACCCCATGTGTAACATGGGGGATGGGAGGACCAGCACCTGAGGTTGTCCCCTGATCTCCACACACCCTCCCTGAATATGGTACACACGCACACACACTCACACACACACACACACACAAGTAAGATTTATGATAAAGAAGAATGTTTGGTTTATCTTTAGATGATGATGTCATGAAGGCATGTTCTATAGAGATGGTGTGAGAGAAGTAATTGATCCTTGATGATTTCACCATGCTTAAGAATATAGGTGATGTCATATTTGTCTCAGTTTCACTTAACTCTAAAGTAGTTATTAAAGTTCTATAAATAGAATGTGTCAGGCATTTCCTGAGATGCTTTAGAATTGCATGGTGTTGAAAGGAAATGTAATAATTACTTTTTTCCTTCTTGTGACAAAGAAACTTAATAAGAGGAAGGTTTATTTTAGCTCACAGGTAAATAAGAGGGAGGAGGCCTGCAGGGGAGGCGAGGCCTTCCTTCTTTCTGAGGTCATGAATCAGAGAGCGGCAGAAGCAGATGCTCAGTTTGCTTCCTTCTCTTTATTCATTTTAGGATGGAGATTATCGGATGTTTCCACCAGAGCCAGTTGTTCTCTGCTCAGACCCTTCTAGAGAGACTCATGCAGAAACATGACAACTTGACAATGAGGAAGAACCATCATGGGTGTGAAGTTGAGTGAAAAGAGGTCAAACCCAAGCCTTCATCTTATTTGCATTCCTATTGAAAGTAATGAGAACCAGATATACTAAATATGTTTCCTGATTAAACTTAATCCTCTGACACCTAGGCATTGTGAGTATAAACTCCTGTAAAAATGTTAGTACATATCAACAAACTCATGTAATCATCATTAATCCATATCAATATCAAAGCTTGGAATAAAGAACAGGTAGCTCCATTTGTAGATCTAAAAACTATATTAAATGCTAGCACTGGAGTACAAAAGTTTTTGGTTTAAATTATATTATTAAGAGTGTATTTTCTCTGGCCAGGCATGGTGTATGCCTTTAATCCCAGTACTGGGGGGGCCACCCAGGTGGATCTCTGTGAGATGGAGCCCAGTGAGCTGCAGGCCTGCTGGGGTTACAGGGAGTAACCCCCACAAAAACCCACCCCAACCCTTTTCTCAAAGTGTTTCTGTATCTTTCTACTGACTTTGACTTTTACTGAGATCAGCTTCTGACTACATATATGACCTCTAAGGGAGGTACTGAGCATTGGACAAACAGAACCAACCACTCAACTAGTGCTCTGGAAATTCATCTTCACTTTGACATTTATACTCAACTAAAGGATTTCCTACATATTGAGATTTAATTAACTATCTTTCCTTCTCATTTTCTGGGTCTTCATATTCATTTCTTACTGTTCACAACACACTTGCAGAGAAGTTAATGTGAACAGAATTCTCTGTAAAAAATATACCTTAATTATTCTGCATTATTTCCTCGGTGTGTGTGTGTGTGTGTGCATGTGCAATAAATGCAATATTTGGCTTACAGTCTTTCAACATTGAGCAAAATACAGAAAAATTAAAATTAAAATATATACTATAAGGATAAACGTATTCTCCATAGAAGGAAGATAATATTTAAATATTTACAAAATTTTAATCATTAGCGGGTATCATAGTTAAAGATTTTTTGATTATTCAGAGTTGAGGAATTAATTAATTGTAAAATATCAAAGTTCAGGGGAATGAACCATGGAAACAAAATGATTTACAGATATAACAAAGGATGATGGGATCCAAAACAGCTTGCTGAGGTCACAATCTGCCCATTAATCTACCTGCCATTCATCCTTCCATCTATCCAACCGTTCGTCCATCTACCCCAAATAATTTGCTAAAGGCAGTTAAGCCAGGCACAGCAGCTAATACCTGGAGTCTCAGAATCCTGAGTTGTACATTGCCTGGATACAACATAAAACCATCTCAAACAAGAAAGCCCCTTCAAACAGCAAGGAACACAGCGCTTAGCAAGACATAGCCATAGTATCAGGGTAGTCACAGGATCTCATAGATAGCTCTTCCCAGAAAGCAGTCTCCTTCGATAAGCATTGCTACTTAACACTGACCAAACACTGGGTTTAGAAAACAGACAAATAGGGAACTATGAAGAAGCCCTCAGTTTCATTAGAAGGATAGGTTGAGTAGAATCATTCTACCCAACTTAAGATTCTGCCATTTGGATACACTGACGATATCCTGTATCCACTGGGAGACTCTTGTAAGCCTACTCATCAATGAATTTGGAAAAAATCAAGAAGCATTTGTTTATCAATCATTTATATGTGATGCATTTTTTACTGAGTATCAATGAATTTGGAAAAAAATAAAAAGCATTTGTTTATCAATCATTTATATGTGATGCATTTTTTAATGAATGTCAACATGAGGCACAGTGCCTCGTGTGATTAATACCATGTGACTGCTTTTAAACTATTCAGAATTTAAGGGGGATACACAGGGTGTATTTGAATAAATTGATATATGAGCAATGGCAGAGGCTCAGGAGGATCAACACTCCTTACATAGAAGGAGTCCACTTTTAGAAAAGAGCTTCAAATAAGCTTTTCTATCCTTTCTGCTTTACCGTTAATTTGCAATTAATGTGATGGGCTAAGATTGTATTGTGGCAGTTCTTCAATAGTAATTGATTGATTATCTACCATTAGACAGATTCCATCTTAATCACTACGAATGTAGCCAGAACAGACGGGCTGCAGTCTAAAATCAAGACCTGCAAGAAGATTACAAAGAAATGAAGCAATCTAATACGAACCCTGTCAGTTGAAAATAATACATTTAAATGATGGAATATTTTCTTTCTAAGAAACAATTCGCCTTCCTTTGCATTACAAGGTCTACAGGCAAGAAAGCAAGAAACATAAAACAAAGATGTCTAGATGTTTCACTATGTGAATTGCTAAGAAATCCCGGAGTAGTAACTATCAAGTGACTGGTGATCAAAGTGTGCCTAAGGATGAGCTTTGAAAGCTAGCTGGGGCTTATATTGCTGTTCCGTGAACAATGCATATCCAGCCTGAGACTTCTTGCTGTAGCTTCTCGCACCCAGGGAGCACGGAAAAGCAATGAAGCTCTTGTGCTTTTCATGAAGAGCAGAGAAGCTGCGACAGGAATCCCAAAGCCAAGCGAAGCTGGAGGCAGCCCCACACCTAGCCATTCACAAAGATCTGGCTAGACAGAAGGCTGGAGCAGGGCTTGAGATGTATGTAGAGAATGTGGAGGCCACAGGCTCTAGACTCAAGGACAACACAAGTCATGGGGAGCAGATCAGCATGGACCTGACCTGACATGCTCTTGATGAAATAATGGCATGTAAGATTCCCCTGGTTGGATGTTATTTCAGGAGAATGTAATTGAGAGTTTAAATTGACTAAAGAGACAAAGAAGACCAAATAACCTGAAATCTTTGATATTAAGCAAACTTGAGAATTATTCATTATTACTACTGAATGAAATAAAAGTCCTTTTGAAGGACATTTATTGAGCTTACAATGAAAGATCCTGTACATATAAGTTTTTACTTATTATGGATTATAAAAGCCTAGACAAGATGAATATAATTGTGAAAAGACATATTAAAGCTTACAGAAAATAATTTTAGATAAATAGAAATTGCTGACACATAAATAGCATTGCACATAAGATGTTTACAGATGAGTTATTCACTGAATCCAGGCACCTTCACTGTGAGTTCATACAATAGTAAATTATTTGTTGTATAGAGAACCAAAAAAATCATGAACAATATTATAATAAAATTAAAAGTAAAGCATATGAAATTCCTTCTGGGGAGATAAAGATATTGAATTATTAAATTTACTGAAAGAAAAAAAGAGGTCAAATCTTCAGATACCACTGTTATGTAATCCCTTTAAATTTACAAAATGGTGATTTCCTGTGTCAACAGAGTCTATGAGGCTAACAGAGAAAGAGTAAGTATTTTTTTAGGCAGTAGAATAGCATTTGGAAAGTTGACACCTATGTTATCAATGCTAATAAATAAATAGCTAAACTGTAATAAATAAATAAACTGTAACTATGCATTAGTCAGTAGTAAACCCATTATTGCATAGGTATGCCCCATATACCTATTGCCATGGTAAAAGACATCATTTTCTATCGTGTGTTTGTTTTAATTTGTTGAATTCTCTTAGGTAGTTAGCACTGAATCACTAAAGCAGACAAGTGACATTTCAACAACCAGCAGTGGGGAGTCTATTGCACCACATCTGACCAACAAGTGATGTGTACGATATTGTTAGATGAGCTAGTGCATCCACAGTGGGACTCTTGTGTTTTTCCTGGATTTCTCTGATAATTGAGCATCATTTATCACTCTGCCAAGTGGCCTCAGCCTCTTCCGCCAGTTCACACTGTCTTCAATACTAGTCAATCAGCCATATCGGGACTCTGCTTTCTTTGAGATGTTCCCATTCAGTAGACTCCCTCCTGAAAAGCACCTTCTTTCTCTGCAACAAATCTCAGAATATGTCCCTTAAGACAGGCAGAAAAGCCCCTTCTTGAAATAACTGGTTTAAGTGTGTGAATCTGTTGCTAAAACTTCTGAGAGGCAGAAACATCTGCTCCCCTCCTCCCTTGGCCCCTACTATAAACGGAAGTCCAATTTCTCCAAAAAGCAGTTTGTAAAACCAGTTTATTGGCCCGCTTACAGAACAACAGGTGAGGATTTTCTTGCAAGAGTGTGTGCCCTCCCTCCACAGTCCCACTGAAAAGTCTCCATCCAGGTATGGTTCATAACTTCCCAGAAACCTTCAAAAATGTTGAGAACTAGAGGTCCAAAGGCATCCTCCACTGGTAACCCCTTAGTCCCTCTGCCTCCTGTAACTAGGGCCACCTGGTTGGTTTGGAGGTGTGACTGACTCTCTGACCCTCTTTTCTGGCAGAGCATCAGCAGTCTAGTTGCGGTGATCATGGGAAGCAAGTGCATCCAAGAAGATGGCGTCTGTTCATAGTCTGCCATTCGGGGGACAGTCCTATACAGCAGAGTCCCTTTGTCTTTCTTTGATGAAATACTTAGCTGAGCATACCAGAAAGAGGTCAGATTTATTCTGGCTCACAGTTTTAGAGGTTTCAAATCATGTGTGGCTGACTCCATTGCTCTTGGTTGAGGTGAGGTACAGCATATTGATTACAAAATGTGACTGGTAATCCAACAGAAGGCAGAAAACAGGAAGGTGACAGAGAGAGGATACATGCACTATTGCTCTTTCTCTTACTATCCCATAGTCTCATATCTATAAACTCTCAATAAAGTCACCAAATTGTGAAGGCATCAGTGGATTGATAAGGTTTAGGTCAGACACCTCAGGATTAGTTAATCTCAATAAATAAAGTCAGAATGTCTTCAACACAGGTCTTTTTAAAAAATTTATTTACAACATTTCATTGAATTTTGTTGATTTTCATATAAATGAAAATGTCCAGTTGAGTCTGAGTCTCGTCATGTAAGAATCTATCTCCCCTACCCCCGACTTCTTCCATGATCAATTGCCAAGAGTTCTTAGGTTGGGTTGAATTTCTTACCTCATTCCCCAAGTCGATGCTGAGATTTTGTCTGGTGTGTGCTTGTGTGGGACTTCTGCATGCTGATATCATGATTGTGACTATGTATGTGTCGCTGACCAACTGTCTGAGAAGTCCAGGTCCTTGTGGTTGTTCACTGTCTCTGATTCTTTCCATTGTGGTGAGAGGTAGACTGGTTTTTAAATATGAAGAACCACATTTAGAATACAGCAAGAATTTATTTTGGTCTAGGGATGTGGCAAGGATTTTTCTCTAGGATCTGTGACCTCTCTAACCATAGTGTGCTGGGTCTGTCACTGTCGTTTATTAAGCGTTACAGCTGGGTAGGACTCTTTGTACCTTGCATAATATTTGTAATAATTTATTTTCATTTTATGTGTGTGGATGTTTCGCCTGTATATATGTGAAAACACCTGTGTTGCACAATGCCATGAAAGTCGAAGAAGGCATCAAATTCCCTAGAACTGATATTATGGACAATTGTTAGCTACCGGTAGATGGTAGGAATCTAATCTGGTCATTTGCAAGAGGAGCCTTTGCTTTTATTCGCTAAGTCGTCTCTCTGGCCCACTACAGGAGATTTTAGAGGGAGAGTGTCTTCAAATTAGATCAAATTCTCTAGCTATAAATGAAGGGCTCTCTTTTTTATGGTACTTTATCCTTAAAGTTCCATTGTAACCATTTAATTAAGAATCCTGTATGCTATATTTGACCTAAATTTAAATCTGAAAAAGTAACAGTTGCCTTTACCTCAATGCAAATAAGCACCATTAAAATCTCTTCACACATTTATTTTGGTTGTCTATTTGACTATGCAAATGATGTCAAGAGTCTATGGAAACAACTCTGTGTCTCATACACTTTTGAGAACTAATTTTTTTTTATCTACATCAATAATATATCTCCCATGAAGGTTTTTACTTACAGATATATAAAAGAACAGACTTAATAGGCTTAGAAATATTCAATTACTCCTTTGGCTTCATAAGACAAATGTAGAAATATAGGTTAGAAAGCTTCCTGAGATAATAACTGCATATTGGATATTCTTTTCAACATGGCATGTGCCATTATGAATATATCACATTTGAGATACTCATAATATATCTCGGGTATTTTATTGGTGCCCCACTTTTTGTTTTGTTTTGTATTTTCCATTCTTTTCTGGAATGGCATTACACTTTGCCATGTTGCATGTGAATGATGGGTTAGCTATTCAAACATTTATCTTTTGGCTCTTAGGAGTGGGACTAGAAGAAAATATGTTCAGCCTACAGCTGTGTGAGGTAGATTTTACCCATTACAAAAGAAGATAAAACTCAGAAAGATCAATTGCCTGCCCAGAGACACAACTAGTACAGAATCTAAACCATTTATGCATTAAGGTAGTAGTAGTTAGGGTACTTTACTGTTCTCAGTATTAACAGAATGCGTTAATTGATGATAAGTTTCAACAAAGATTGGAATAAAAAATGATGAATTTAGGTTGTAAAAATGGAATTAAATACAGTGAGAAGTCAAAGACAAATACATCAATACAAACAGTGCAGCTTTCACGTTTATGTGCTTCCCACAACGTGAATTGTCTTAAATCAAAGGGAAACAAGAACCTTTCCATTCTCTACCCCGACTAACGTGTTCCTTTCTCATTCATGTTTTGTTAAAATGATTGTGGATGTATTTGGCAAACGACTGAGACCTTGTTCATGCTTGCTAATGAATAAATACATGAATTTACAGGAGTGAAGAAGAGAGAGATCATGTTTTGAGAAGGCAAGGTAAACAAAAAGCCGTTTATTTTAGGAAAAAATAACCTCAAAATGGTGTTAGTTTCTGAACTACCAGTGTTAGAACATCGTAGGTTTCCAGATTTAACAGGAGCATCACATAAAGCAAAGGGCGCCAATCAGTGACAAGGGGAGGGTTACCGTCTCTCGGCCCCCGTCCCACCCATGTGTCTCCGTCCTTCTTCACCCTCTCAGACACCTTGCATCCCCAGACTCTCCCTGCAGGGTGTGGAGGGGTGGAGTAACTCAGGCCTTTCTGCTCTGAGTTGCATGTGAGGCTTCCAGAGGGCTCTGCAGTGAAGAGGTAGCCAGAGGAGCGTAGGCTGGGACTGTGTTCCACAAAGTTCCCTGCAGAACGCCAGCGCTTGCCCACAGAGACCTCTTGTCTGCTCACCCTTGGTCATCAGCTTCTTATAGTTCATCTCTGTTGGCATAGGCTACCTCAGACTGGGCTTGGGGAATGGTCTGAAGGAAGATCGGCAGTCACAGGACCTGCCTCACTCCTGCAGCTCTTCAAGGCGAAAAAATGCACCGTGGTGGGTACTGGGATTGGCTTCTGGGACAAAACTCACAGGAGCCAGGAAACAGTGAAACACTGAAGTCTGTTTCCTAGCAGGAGAACTTTAAAACACAGCCTGAAGGAAATACACATCTTCCATCTCAGTCCTTCAGACGGACAAGCTGCTTTCTGGTTTCCAGAGGTCTATAGAATTGTTCCATGGTCAAATACTTTCACTTTATTCAAAAATCAATGTTTTAGCTCATCGGGAGTCGTGGGGAGTGAAATAACAGTATTTTGCCTTTTTCCCACCCTTAGCATATGTTGTTTGAATGTAAATGTCCCCCATGGGCTCACGGATTGAATGCCTGATCCCAAGCTGGTGGCCATGTGTGCGAGGTTGTGGAACCTTTAGGAGATGGAAACTTGCTGCAGGAAGCGTGTCACTGGGGGCAGGATTTAGGTGCTATAGCATACTATGGCCACCGCCTATTTTCTCTTCTTCTGGGTTACCAATTCAGTGTGACCAGCCAGGCTTGTGCTCCTGCCACAGTGTCTTCACTCCCAGGATGCACTGAATTCCCCTGGAGCACAAGTTGAGATAAAATGCCTTCTCTCCTAAGCTATTTTCTATCTGAATATTTTATCACAGTACCAAAAAAGTAAGAATCTGGCCTCCATTTTTCTGATGAGATTGCACACTTCAAAAACAAAATTTTCAACACAGAATTCTTCTATGAGGTTCTGTGCATGAATCAATGCAGGCAAGCCTTGACATACATGTGAAGTATAGATGGAAATATAAAAGATATGACTGCCAGAGAGCTGATGATAGAGCTGTAGATAACACAGATGTTGATAAATGTGACATAAGCTATCCAGACAACATCGGGGATGTGGGTAAGATATACTAACAGGTGATACAGATGTTGATGATATAGAGGATACAGGTGTAGATGCTGTAGAATACAGAAATGTATAAAACTGATGATAGACATACACAGAGGTTAGGAGCACAGAGATATTCGATGGAGCTAGAGACAGAAAGAGGCACCGTTAAGGATGGCTCTAGATAGAAAATACAAACCCATTTATATTGGTAAACATGGTTTGGCTGTTTAGGAAAGAAGTCAGGGTTTGAAGGAATGGGAACAGTACAGAACACCAGCTTGCAAAGGGCATGAGGAAATGTGAATTATATTGAATCTATAAGCTAATCAAACTGTATCACTTAAACTGGAAATGGCCAGGGGATGTCTCAGTGAGTGAAAGAGCTGCCAAGGTGGAGGACCTGTTCGACTCCCCAGGATGCACATGGTAGAAGGAAAGAATGAATTCCTACAAGTTGTCTTCTGACATCCACACGTGTGCCCAGACACACGCACACACACACGCACACACACACGCGCGCACACACACGCGCGCGCGCACACACATAAATAAATAATCTAATAATATTACTGATAAAATTGTGGAAATAATGGAAGCTAATCTCTCAATATCCTTAAAATCCTTTCAAGCAGAAATTGAGTATCAACAAATAAATGCAATCCACAAACTAAGCTAAAGAAAACTTATAATTGGATATTAATAATATGAAGAAATTTAATATTTATGTTCAATGCATTGTTTTAAGTACTTAATATACACTATCATGGGTGATGGTTCATGAAAGCAGGCCAGTAAAATTGGTGTGTACTCTTTCAATTGAACAAAGAAACTAAGTCTAAGAAAATTAGATACCTGGCAAATGATATATTTGAAGCTAAAATTTGAGGCCATTCATCGGCATTCTAGAATCTGGAAATCTCACATTGTGTATTGTACATGGATTTTATTGCATTTGGATCTGAGTTCTTTGTGAGGTTCTAATTTGGAGGAAGCCTGATGATGAAGCCACATTGTGGATGTGCTCTTGTTACTCCAATTCCATCCCAGGGTTATAACATGTTAAGAGCTTTAAAAATTAACTGAATTGCTATCTAATTTTATTTAACAAAGCTTTTCAAGCAGTGAGAGTAATGTCCAGTTCCTTTGACATATCAATAGATGTGCTATTGCTGATTGAACAATCAGAGAAAGCTCATCTGCCCACCTTCCTCTTGTTTGTGAAGATTCACCCAATGTGGGTTGGCAAGGGATTTCATTTAATTAGCAGGGAGCATTTGTGTTCATAGGCTCATCTGTCAGGGGGCATTTGTGTTCATAAGTTCATTTCTATCACAGCTGGAAGACTGCTGTCTGCCCCAGAGATGCTTCTTCTGTGTGCTATGGGATGGTAATGGCCACATGTATTTAATCTATCTGATATAACATATTTTTATTCAATTTTCTCAGTTAATAAATTTCATGTGAATTCTAGCTCATGTGAGTAAAATGGTTATTGGCTTGTAAGATTTATGCATAGATACTAATAGAATAAGATAAATTACAATATGAGAAAGAAATGAAGCCAGTTCATTTGCGATGCCAAATCAATAGCTTGCTGTTTTATGACATAATGTGGAAGCAGAAATGTTTTGACTGGGTAGCTCATCTCAAAAGGAATACTTGACTTGGTTTATAGAGCACACATCGGAGAACAGTAGAAAGATAAAAGGTTAATGGAATCCAGCTGCCAAGAAAATACAACATCTTTGTAATAAAAAAAAAAGGGAAAGAGATTAGTCTTGTCCAGTTCTTGTACATTTTTAATTAATGAGCTGTGGAAATAAGTCAGGAAACTCTAGAATCCAGGAAATTAAAAATATAATTAAGAGTACATATTACCATGCTGTAAAAAGATAGTGTACTGTCACCAAAATGTAATTTCATTTCCAAAACTCTCCTCATTCATACACAATCTGGCAAACTTGGGAATCAGGCAAAACATGCCTAAGAACCGACTTGCGTTCTGACATCTCTAGTTCATCACATACACACACGTACAAGCCTGAACATGCATATTCACATACACATGCACATATGCATTCACAAACATTCTCAGATATGCATACATAAGCATGCTCATATGTGCAAACAGGCCCATAAACACATATGCACACATATATACATGAAGACATGCAGGAATATACATGAACATATTTAGGCATGTACGTGTACACATGCACACACCCCCATTCACAAAGAGGATACATGTGCAAATATAAACACATATGCACTCACATGCACATTCACATATGTGCACCCACCTACATGCACACGCTCATTCTCATGTAAGTAGACATACACACATGCACATGTACAAACACACATAGGTACTCACACACAATGCACTCTCAGACACACAAATGTTGCACACACACGCATATATTTTGTTGGTGACAGAAGTGTTTTAAAAGAAGGCTAAAATTTAGAAGAATTTATTCTCTTTTGTATTCTGTCTAGAAATGATGATAAAGCTTGGAGAGAAGGCGGGGTAAAATCATGTCCTCTAATCTCATTAACAAAATGACATGCAGAACTATTTACTAGTTAACATTTGACGTTGAAGTTTTATTTTCCAAATTTTCACCATCTCGTGTTTCTCAGTCTATTTCCTTTTATTTGTTATCTTCACTTTCCTGTATTCTTTTTCTGATGTCTCTGCTTACAAAACTGCATTTCTTCCTAACACCTTTGCCAGCACTGCTTAGAAGGGAATCTAAAGAGAGTCTCTGTCTTTGACTGGGGTCCCTATTGTTAAGATGCATTAAAAGAGTAGCCTTTCTAGGTCCACAAGGCTAACAAGCTTTAATGATTTTTTTTTTTTTTTTTTTTCTTTTTGCCTGATCCTTAACCAAGCAAAGCTGTTTGGAAGGAGCAGACCTGAGGATCTGGTTGGGCAACTCTCAGCTAAGCAGTTTTCTTTTGATGAGTGCTCTGTCATCCCTCCTGAGGAACACCCTTTGCAAAGGAACACAGCCACCAGAGTGCTGCTGAGGCCACAGGCTATGTGTCCATCCATCCACTCAACTGCAGGCCAAACTCCCAAAGACAAGCTCTGAGGAAAGAAGGAGCACCTAAGGAGGACTCCTCAGAAAGCCGCTGGTCTTTCCCAAGACCTGAGCTGAGCCCTTCTGAAGGACTGGAACTGGCAGTTGTGCTCTGAGTGGTGCAGTTTCAACTTGTGCACAAACCACTGCACCTCCTTCTGGATGCAGTCTGTCTGTTCTCACTTGGGGTTTGCACCTCTCAAACACTTCCCCATATTTGCAGCATTAATCCTATTAGAGGCTTCCCCTGCATGGGTTTTAGTATTCTTGAGGTCTTTGTTTGCAGGTAAGGAACAATAAATTGATTATAAGAACAGACATTATCCAGGATTTCTAGCTGATGCAGGGGCAGCCAAAGAGGTCCAGAGAGTCACCAATATGTTACAGTGCCACAACATCACGAGGCAGCTGAGAGCTCCAGAGTACCCCAAGAGCTAAGCGGTGGTACTCACAGATCTGAGCAGCAACACTAGGGTGCAGATGAAGAGCTCTACAGTGTAACCAAGGGCAGAATCCAGAGGCAGCTGAGAAGCTGGGGGTCCCCACACCCACAGCTCAGGACTTGTAAAGCCGGCCACTGGACAATAAGACTGGCTTGAGCAGGAGCCAGTCCTGGCATTGAAAGCTTGGAGCCATAAGTCACTGGTTGTTAGGACTTAAGGTTAAAATATGTTGGGGTTGGAAGGTCAGTCTATGAGCCTCTGGAAACCTAGACGGTCACCCCAGGCTACCTGCTTCTTCTCTGTCCTTGACTTCTATCCAGAGAGTGAGATCCGTTCATTGTCAACCTTTACACCAGCCTGGCACTCTGAGAGCACAAACTGATCCTTGCACAGATCCAATGAATCAAATAATCATTAATGAGATGCTTATGTTTCCTGGACACACTAAAGTCTGAGGATTGGGTTCTATTCTTAAACTTTCATTTGTTTGTTTGAGAATTTTACTTCCTTATCTAAAGGAGAACTCATTTTAGCTAAAGTCAAATACTGAGCTTGTTTGTTGCCATGCTGGCATGTAAAAGAGCTTACTTCAGGGGCTGGAGAGACGGCTCATCAGTTAAGAGCACTGGCTGCTCTTGCAGAGAACCCAGGTTTGGTTCCTAGCACCCATATGGCAGCAAAAAACTGTCCATAACTCCAGTTCCAGGGGATCCGACACCCTCTTCTGACCTCCACAGGCATTGCCTGACATAGGTGCACTTACACACACACATGCAGACAATTCACTCATACATATAAAATAAAATAAAAGATAAAATATTTTAAAAAGAACTTACTATCCAGCCACTGCATGCCTGGAGCATACTATCTGTCCAGTCCCATCAGCATACTGGCTTCATCTTTCAATATTATTATCAAAAGAGACATATTTCAAGCTTTTTCATTCCCTCATCTTTTAAATATGTACGCATAATTCTATAAAATGTTCCCACTGGTCTATGACACCTAAGAAATACAATCATACTGCAATCACCCTGGTTTCTTAAATTGGTAGAGATTTCAGACATGCAAGATTGGCTTACTATGAAACATAGATGCAGTTCACGTTCACTCTGTATATTACAAAAAGTGTTTCTACATTTGAATTTATAGCCTATCATCATCAATAGAACATTGTAAATACATCTTTGACAATCATTAAGATACCTTTTTTCACATGTGTAACAAATGGAAATAAAAAGCAAATTTAAATAATACTGTAAAGACTGAACAGCAGAGAAGGCTGCTTCCAGCACTAGGGAGATTAAACACTACCATACTAGACTGCGGCCCTTCAGGTGGAAGTCACAGGACCACACATCCCAGGCTTCATCCTCTTTTGCTCCGGTGTGCCAGATGCAGGTTAGTGGGAATATACCTCAAAGAAAAGCAGGATCACAGAAAGCACACCTCGTACCCATAAGTTGACTTCAGAAAGAACTCCAGTAAATGGAAGTATAGCTCCTTGAAGACATATTTAACTCTATGACCAAAGTGGAAAATATGTAAGATCAATTGAGTCCATTTGAGAAAACTAGCTTTCTGTTGCTGTGATAAAGTCCATGACTAAAAGAAAACTGGGGACAGACGGGGGTTATGTCAGCTTACAGGTTACAGTCCTTCATTGAGGGGAGCCCAGGAAGATCAAGCAGGAACCTGGAGGCAGAAGCTGAAGCAGAGACTGTGGAGAAAGGATACTTACAGAATTGTTTCCCCTGACTTGCTCACCTGCCCAGGGATAGGTGCCAGATTCTCCTACAACAACCAGCAATTATAAAATGCCTCACAGACATGGCCACGGGCCAGTCCAATAGAAGCAAGTCCTAAATTGAGGACCCCTTGGCCCAGATGGTTTCTGTTCATATAAAATTGACAGCGAGCTCACCAGCAGAGTAGGTGACTTCTCAATGAAAACAAATGCAGTATTACATGTAAAAAGTGTGGAGAGAGTTCATGGAGATGTAAGAGCCTGCTGACAGACCTTAACAGCAGTGTGCTAAAACGAGGCATTGAATTGTAACCTAAAATATACAGTACAAACTTCTGAACCCACATTTACAGAAAGAAATGTTTGGTCATGGAAATATGAGAGAGGAAACCTCTATTTAGGAGGATTCCAAAGAAGTCACACATCGTCTGAAAATAACAGAGGATAGCTCTTGATTTTCCACATGTGTCTGAACACCATAGTGTACCTTCTCCATGTAGCAGAAGACAGAAGATGGAAAATTTCCAGCAGATAAAAGGGCTCCAGGGACGCTTGTTGCGCACACCATCGTCACATTTAGAAGAGGTTCTTTGCTATGATGTGGTGGAGTAACACTGCTGTGAGGTGCCTCGAAAACCCCTCATGACCCCAATCTAAAGATGAAGTGCAGTAGATCTCAGCAGCATTATGGAACAGGTCAATTCATCGGAAACCAGGAGCCTGAGGAGACAGGGCCACTAAATGCAGTTCGAGGAACTGAGTGGGCCTCTGCAGCATAGCACAGAGGCATAAACCATGTTCCTGCATTTTTGTTCCACAGGTGCCACTCTCGATACAGGGTGTCAGTACTGAGAGAAGACAGGTGCAGGGTACACCCTAACTCTGCTGCTGCTTTAGTGTGAGTTAGAAACATCTGCGAAACAAAAAACTTTCAATTTCAAAAGAATAGAATGTTAAGTTCCAATTCTGATTTCTGTTTCATGGTCACTAAAAGATTTGGATATCCTTAAATTATCTTTCTCTTTCCTTATACAAGCTTAAGTAAAGAATTAGAGCTCAGTCATCTAATTCATTCTGTTTTCATGAGGCCCAAAGGAAATAACTTGTGAGAAAATATTTTGCAGTCACCCAGGTAATCTTCCTAATATTGCATCTACCAAAGACTCCAGAGCTCAGGGAACTGATATAGGAAATAGGTAATTACGTATGTCTCTGGTTCATCTAACTATCTCATTAAAGGAATAGAGGAATGTTCAAATTTTTACCAGGGAAAATCATATGAAAGCTAAGAAAATAATACCAATTATTCTGGTAAAACTTTTACCCATGTGACAAAATTCTGTGACACAACTGAATGACTGAATCTAATCTTCAAGTTTCAGAGGCTTTGGTGTCATTATGATTGGGAGGGTGGCACAGAATAACATTTATTATGAGAGAGAAAGAGAGAGAGAGACATACAGAGAGAGAGACTGAGAGAGAGGAGAGAGTTCCTGTGCATCTTTATTTTCTGGCTTCCCCTCCATTCCATCTAGGCATGCAGGGATATCCAGAGGATTGCTCTACCAGTCTTACAGGAGCATCTCAATTCAATTCGCATCACAATTGGTACAAAGGATCTTAAGCTTAAGTTCACCCTTGTCAGGTGGACACGCTAAGCTCTAATGCATCTTAAAACACAGCATCCCCAGGCCGACCTGCAAAAGGACCGGGAACAAATGCAATGTCCATTCAGCCCATTTCTTCATTACTTTTCTCATGATTTTGACAAAAATACCTTGGGAGCACCTTAGGGAGGAAGAAATCACTTCCATTGATGGTTTCAGCTAAATGCAGGTAGGGAAGGCACGGGAGTATGATTCAGGTCACTCTTCACACCTTAGAGGACCAAGAAGCCGAGAGGGAGACTGGTAGCAAGGCTGTGACCCACAGTATTCTATGCTCAATGACCCATACCCACCAGCCAGTCCTGAAGACCTCCCAAAACAGTGCGATCAGCTCACAGTCAGATTTCCAAACTCAAGAGCTGTAGGAAACTTTCAGTTCAACCCCAAAGTCCCTGTACCCATAACAGCTCTGTGTCCAAATTCCCAAGACTCATGTCTCCCCTGGAGCCCTCTGTCAGTAAGTCTGTCAAGTTTACTAACAAAGTTGCATTCTCCAAAGTATTGCATAACATTTGCTGAGAAGACATAAAGAAAAGTCTGTTCACCAAGAGAAGCCAACACCAGTAACTCAAAAGCAGCTGCGTGCCTAAAACTTCTGGGTCCTTACTGCTTGATTACTCTGGAAAGATGCATGCCAGAGCCCCAAGGCTAGTCAGTCACCCCTCCCCCTGAGTTATCCAACACTCTTTCCCAGACCATATGTAAATGGAGCAGCAGAGAGTGGTGGCTGGAATCTCAGGTGAGGATTTAGGGACCATTCTCTTCCCAGCAGGAGAGAAGATTATTCATTTGCGACTCTTATTATTCTGTTGACTCAGTTGAAAGGCAGCATACTCAGTAGCTCATCCCAGCAATCCCAGCTCCAGCAGTTTGAACATTCATGTCAAGCCAGAAAAGACAGCTTCACAGGATCAGCCCCTGAGGGTAAAATCAGTTGGAGGTATAGTTCCACAGAAAAGCAGAAAGGGACCAAAAGTGACAGCATTTCCACAGCAAACTCCGCACACTACCATAGCAGGACATGAGCCATGGGGGTCCCCAGAAGCTGCACCTGGCCATCCCCAGGACCCTGCCTTTGTTCCTGATGCCTTTTCTTGGCAGATAGTCCATGCTCCTCCGGTTTACAGTTTCTAGAAGTTTCAAAAGTATTTTGAGCTTCTCTCAGATTCAAGCATCAACCTCTCTGGAGCAAACAAAAAGAGATTCTGACCATGTTTCAACAGCCTGCTTCTCAGGCTTCCCTTTAAGTTCCAGGAGGAAGCGGCTTTGGCCCACTATTGTATTTAACCTTCCTTAAAAATAATATCACCTCCATATGTTGAAAAAAAAAAGAACTCCTTTGATGAGTGTTGTATAGCATACTTGCCTGTAAATATAAGGATCCATATTTAACATTTAGTAAGAAATTTAATGTGTTTAGAAATAAGACAGAAACAGCGTTTTCTCTATGACCTATGACCTCTCTCTCCATGTGCATTTGACTATATTTATAGTGCTACCCATCTGTCATCGAGAGGGATTTAAGTCCATTAAGATGGATGTTGATTGTGCCTAGAGAAAAGTGCCACTACCGCACCAATAGAGACAGTTTGCTCTTCTTTAAGGGAGAGATTCAAGATAGGCTAACTAGACTCCACTGAATGAACTTGTACCAAGGGATATCTGAGTACAAATGCTGGACAGGACAGGCCTTGTCTAATAAGACAGAATGCATGAAATCTGGTGGGGAACTATGGGATTGCAGATGGAAGAGTGGATATAATTTTATTAAGACCTACTATATGAAATCTACAAAGACTCGATAAAATACATACAATTAGCATCACATGGATGATTCTAGAGTGCAGGAGAAAGCTGGGTGATGACCAGGTCCTCTAAAATATGGCTGCAGTGCCAGAATTTCTGATGTGGAAAACAACATCCTTTTCAAGATTCCTGGAGCTCTTTTTTTCAAAATAGTTTTGAAGCTAGTTAAAACCTTTTAGGTAGTGGTGGGTAGATTTCCTCTAACCTTTCTAGTCCTCCTGACAGAATCTTCACTCTCCCTTGAATCCTCACAAGCATGGACTTTTGGCCCACATTACTACCAACAATCCACCTTGCAGTTTCATCCCATAAATACCTATGAAGCTGTCCTTACAGCCCGTTCCTTCAGCACCCTTTCTCCAAACTCTCCCTCCTTTACCTTTATTCCAGCAGTTTAGAGCATTGTGGAGAAGCTCAGAACAGCAACCCCATTCCATGTACTAATTTTGAGTTAGTGATATTATTACTGTATTGAGAATGTGGGTAAAGTGAAGAAGGTTCAGCCATTCACCATGGGTAGAGTATGGCTGACCAGCTGACATTTCAGAGCCAGGAAATGGAGGAGCTTGTCAGTGCTCCATGGGTCTCTCTTTTTACCACTCTGGAGATGATGTTGCAGACACTCAGTGAGGCTCTGAACACTGTAGTGAATCCCTCCTGATAGTCTTCTCAGCCATACTCAGCAATGTTCCTGATTTCTAAGGAAGGTGGAATTTTAGCTAGGCAGCTAGGTCTCAATCCAGGTGGAATGTGCCCTCACTCATGAACGTGTGTGATCATCAGAGTGGGAAGAAGAGTCTGTCAGAGGGCTGCCAAGGTACTGAATGTAAGTTTAGCAGAATACAATGAGGATATAAGGTAGTAGAAATAGGCCTGTAAAACATATTTCCCTTATTACGTCAAAGCTTAGTATTCTGGAACGTAGTCACTAGTGTGGCAGTGTCAGGTGCAGAAGCCTCCCAGTGTTGCGCCTTAGTGAGAGGCCATTAGGGTATGAAGATTCTACCTTAATAGCAGGTTAATTGTGCTTTGTGCAATGAATTTGCTATTGACGGAATTATTGTGAGGAGAGCCCTCCCCGATCCCATACTTTGAGTTTTATGAAGTCTCTCTTGCCTGTATATTTCCACTGCCATCCAGCTGTCCCTGACCAGAGTCAAACAGACACCTGTGCCAGACCTTCCACCTCTGGAATTTGAAGAATGGGCTCTTGTTCCTTCTTAACACTCCCAGCTCTGAGTATTTCCTTATCACAACAGAAATCAGGTTAGGGTACTCTCATTTAAGAAAATTTCAACTAGATTTGTTTTAGAAACAGATTTCCCAAATCAATGCAATAAACAATCCTATGTTGATAATGGGAGCACACTAACCCTTACTTTGGGATGACTATTTTCACCGTGTTCCTGTGATATGGAATCACACTTAGCAGAAACTATTTCTACCGTCATCCCTTCCCTTGGGTCATTTAAATGGTTTAAATTCCATTTGGATATTGGTCCTACAGAAACACCATAATTACCGAAGATAAATGCCACATCTACTTTCAAATCTTCATTAAAATTAGCTTTGTTATTTTTGTGGTGCCCAGCAGCACAGCTATTAGAGTTAGGAGTCTGTCAGCATTTCCATTTACAAACTGCTTTTTTTTAGGGTTCATTATCTTTTCTGTTTTGAATTGCATTACCCTGAAAATTAGCTGTCAGCATGAATATGTATTATATTACCCAAACTCCACGTACACATCAGTTAGAGAACGGTGATGGGAAAGATCGCTCACCCCATCCCTCCTTCTTCATGAAATTTAAAGGTGTGTTGACTGCTTCATTATCTCACGGCCAGCCACAGGCTGAGCATTTTAATCACGGACTTTCTCCGAGAGTTGGTCTTAAACCTGACCTAATCATTTTGATATTTTAAAATGTATGAAGAAGTCAAATTGGAAATGTACTTCATTTGCTTTCCAATATTCAATACGTTTTAAAACTTCTGGACCAAATTACAGATCCACATCATTAGAGACATAGGAGAGAGAAACACTTTGGGAAGAGAGAGAGAGAGAGAGAGAGAGAGAGAGAGAGAGAGAGAGAGAGAGAGGATTTGTGCTATTTCAGCCAGAGGATGAAGCACAGCAGATCAAGGTGAGTGTTGGTTTACTCATTCTGTGAGGAGAGCCAGTCTTTACTTTCAAGTGGGCAGTGACAGGATGTGACAGCCAACCACAACAGACACAGTGAGTGAGCTGGTGCATGGACTCACCAGACCATAGTTGTTGTTACCCACAGGAGAAGGCATGGAGGACATTCTGCCTCTCACGCTCTCTGGCATTCACACAGTAGTCCTCTGGTGCTTATTACTGTTCAACACCAGGCATCTTCCAATTTCTTAATGTTTGTTAAGAGAACAGTCAAATCCTCCAATTGTGGTTTTGGTTTCTGTTTTTGAGACCAAATCTTCCTGTAGCCATGCATGTCTGGAACTTACTATGTAGACCAGACTGGCCTCAGAGAAAGATCTGCCTTTGCCTCCAGAGTAGTGAGATTAAAGGTGTGCAACACCACACCCTGTTCCCCTGTTCAGTCATACTTTTTTTTCTTTCTAACTTGGAACTGGAAGAGGGGAAAGGTAAATTTGCATTGAGTGAAGTAGACTGTGGGTGGGTCTCCATCTCCAGCACGGCTGTTGTGCTCCAACCATGCCAGAGAATGGAGGACAATCGAACAGGTCCTCAGGTAGCTCAGAGTGTGTAGGGAGGAGGAGCTCCCGGGATACTACGTGGGTGGGTAGTTCGGTTATCAAAACCAAGGCAGGGGTTTATATAGGGAGGCCTTTCTGACCTTTACAGAAGGCAGGAAAGTTAAAGGTGGAGGTTTTGGGGTAAAGGCGGGAAGGTTGTAGGGCGGACATGGAAGTTCAGGAACGAGGAAACGAAACCCAAAAACCTGGTTCTGGTCTGGGGAGGGGAAAAGGAGATTCATATCTACAGTGATTTCCTGGGGCCAGGTTATCACATCAGGCAGAGCAGGCCAGCCACCTGCCGTCCCTTCAGGGTATCTGGGGTTGCTTGCCTTGCTCAATAACCAGAGCCCCACAGTAGACCTTATACTATATTTACTTTATAAGTAAAATAGACTCACATATGCTGTCATTCCAAATAAAATATAAGACTGATGGATCAGAATGACCATAGGCAAGAGATTCTAATATGATAAAATATTGAGTCTGAAAAAAATTTAGTGACAGAAATAACCCTAATCTGTTTTTAAGGTCATTGAAAACTGAAGATAAAATTACATAGGAACTGAAAAGAATATTGTAGTTGTTTTGCTTACAATGTAGTATTAAATGTTCAAGTTCACATCAGATGTAAACCATGGATATTGTCTGGTGAAAGGAAGAAATATCAAATGTGTTATTTTAGAGTCATAAATAAAAGAAAGTAGTACAACATGCTTTATGGCATAACAGGTCATTATAAAGAAATTTTCAGAATTCACAGCTAAATATTATGCAAAATCTAACATCTTATTAAAATATTAAAAATAAAGATCACATTCCATCACTTAAATTATTAACCTTCCCAGCAGGATCTGGATTCTTTCTGATGATGATTCCCCTCTGGGGGAAGCTAACTAGACTTTATCTTTAGGACCATGTAATCATGATGAACATTAACATCTTTGTTATCATAATTTCCTATCCAGGATCTGACAGTTACAACATAATCTAATAAGTATTCAAATATCTGTTCCTTCTCTTCTCATCCTAATGGGCATCTAGATGTTGGTAAAGAGTTCAAGCTAATATACACACGTGGTAAGCCACCAACTCAAATGCTGAGCAAGCCAAGTCTTTGTACCAAAACTCTCTTCTCTAGATCCTGGATTAAAAGATGGAGAACATCCAGTTTCCACCCTAAAGCAGGTTAGGAAAAACATGCAATCAATCAGTAATATAACAATCAATTAGTAATACAACAGTTCCAGTTGGCTTATTTATTAATTTGCTTTTGAGGCAGTGCCTCGATGACTTTGAACTCATGATCTTGTCTGAACCTCCTGAGGGCTGAGGCTGGCCAAGTAAACCAAGACATGCATGGATTGCCAGGCCAAGTAATAATCCTCTTAAATAAAATTACATATTGTTGAATATTGTTTCACTGAAGCAATGCTTGAAGCAAGGCATTATCTGCCTACTATCTTTTCATCATGTCATGGTTCTGACTTTCTAATCCCAATGTTTCCTCAGTGTATCAAGAAAGAATAAGAATAAAATATCAATTCTGGAAGAGAAAAAAAGCACAGGTGAAATATTTTATAGCACAAATGTTCATGGCTTCCTTGGAAAAGAATTGGTAAGAGGTTAGAAACACAGGCTTAACAAACACATGGCCCTTGGTCTAAGCAATTCTGTAAAAAGTCTATAGACTCTTTTGAAACCTGGAAAACGATATCAGCTGAATAGACTGATTGAAAAAATTTGCCCATTTCAGAATCTCACAAGATCATGTAGCATTTATGCAAATTTTAAGATATTTACTTTATTTCATAAGCCTGCAGAAAACTGTACACCAAGCCCCTATCAACTTTCAAAGTGTAATTCAACTGCAATGAAAGTGATGATTCCTTTCTTGGGAAGACCTCCTTTATCTGCTCAAACTACAGATCTTTAGTCCAGAATGAGCGCCATTTTCCAGGGTACCTTGCGCAGCACCTGTCCTACTTACAGTAATTATCACGCAGAACACCTGCTGTTCCACCCCCAAGGCCCTCCACAGCTCTCACACAGTGGCTGATATCCAAACTGCGCCCCCCACAGCATCATAGGACTCCAAACTTGCTTAGAAGAAAAGCACAACACATAGTTGATTGTAAATTTGCAAACTACCTCTCTGCTTATCTATGAAGGTCTCAACCCTCTCCAAATTCCAGATTTACTTAGAATATTCTGAATCCATGCATGTCCTCTCATAAAGAATATTAATTTTTGGATTATATGCTTTAATTAGTTTTAGTTATTTGGTAAGATTGGTGTTTTTCAAGGTCTTCTCAATAATCTTAAACCCTTTAAGGAAATGTAATTTTTTGCTAAGAGGGCAAAGTCCTTTCATGCCCCGGAAGACTTTTCTGGAGAGCTCTTTCCTGCCCTCCTCCTCATCATCTGGCTCTTCAGTCACCACAGCTTCTGCACTGATTCAGCCAATTTGTGATCCCTGAACTTGCAGATGGACATTCATGGAACTTCCTTCCACTTAGAGATCCTTTAGTGCACACTTAATTGATGATAAATGTATTAGCTTAGGCGTCATTAATATTAGATAATCTTCCTGCTCCCCTTCCTCCAGTCCTCTTTGTCCTTAACAGAAAATTCCCCTGCCTTAGAGTCATGAAACTACAATAAATGCTTTGCAATAGATTTTCTGACCTACAAGTTTCACCTAAGGTTGAAGACTATCACATTGACTATTTGTAAATATTACTCAGTACACTGAGCGCATACACTCAATGAATAGTAACTGAACCAGTGTTAGCACTCAGCAAATGGATGGACAGAGCAAGGAGGAAATGGGGCAGATATAGAATCATCAGCACGTGGACAGCGGGGTCAAATTTAAAGACTCTTTACACAGACTGCCTTAGCACTAAAAGCTTAGAATCATTCTGTCTCTAAAAGTAGCCAGATGCTGGCCCATGACTAAGAACTCACCACAGCTCTGTGAATTATGTTGTCCTACCTCAAAGGATGGCTGAAGAATGTTCACAGTCACACCTCTTGTGTCTTTTCTGACATAGGGAAGTGTCAGCCTGGCCAGGCTGCCGTCACAGACATAAAAGAACAGTAGAAATGAAGGCCGTGTACTGAGGAACATAGACTAGCTGTGGAGTGTAGCTGCCACAGTCTTTAGGGACTAAGCCTCTGTGACCCTTTAGCTGAGACAGAAATTCGCAGCAATTTTCTTAATCTAATATAACTTTTAGTAGTTCTTGGGATCAAGCCCAGAATTTGCACAGGCTAAGCAAGGGTTCTACAGCTGAGTGACATTCCAGTCCTTAATCCAATACAATTTGACTCACATCTTAACCTACAGGAACATGGCTATTTTACCAGAGGAGTAAATGAAATTTGTCTTTGAGAGTGTGCCATTTAAACTTATATCTTTTGAAAAGGAACATTCTGTAAACCTCTGAGGTCTATCTAATAATATATGTGGAAAATTGCCAAGAAAAATAATTCTTTCAGACACAAATAGGAATTCTCCTAAGAAAATTGGCTTCTAATGTTCCTAACTCAATCCATACATCCCCCTATTATAGGTATAACCACATTGTTTGGTAAGATTTCTGAGATTTCTACATTGAACACTAAACACTTAGAGAAGTTGCCTATCGTTTTATCCATGTAAAGAGTCATTCAAATTCATCCCAAGTCAAACAGAGTAGAAAACCAATTCCTAAATAATTTTTCCTTAAATATCCAAGTAACATATACCAGTCTTCTATGTACAGCATGAGACAATGCAAAATCAGTAATCACTTGGCCTTGTATCTGCCTTACCATCTCCATACATGCCTTCTCTGCCTCAGTATCGCCTTGTGCACCGCACTGGCCCAGCAACCCCTTTCAGAGAGCATCCTTCGCCTCCCAGGCACCGTCCCATAAAAGAAAAAAGCAAGGAGGCTGTGCTAAATGTGGTCCGTTTCTTCATGGCAGATGTGGAGGACGAGGGAGGGAGATCGACAATCTTCAACCTAAATCAGCTCAGCACAATTTTTCTCTCAGAACTTTTTATTCTCATTCAAAGGAAAATTCCTCAACCTGTCTCCCCATGTTCAGAGCTAATCATTCTAGAGAGAAGTGTGTGGGACCTATTCCTACCTGGCAGATATTCTGAATTTCACGACCTGCCTATGTGAAAGTGCTTTGATTCCTCCCCTTTATAAATTATTTAAAATGTTGAACTATAAGCATTAAACAAATGTCCCTGTACATCCTAATAAATTATGCCATCTGAATTTTTTCTTAAGTTATTTTTAGCAAGGAAGGAACCAAGATGGATATTAATCATATTCTTGCTCATGGTTGTCGAAATGAGTTTGCCTAAAGAGAATATCTGTTAATATTGCATGGAACCATCTTTAGGATAAATAGAAAGTCGCTATGGTATTTATCAAAAGAATAACTTTCTGTGTTAAACTTTAAGAGTGGCTGTAGATTCTCCAAGCCTCCTGCATTCAAGTCTGACTTCCGAAAAATTCCAAAACTGGGCTGCTGAGATGGTTCAGTCGTTAAAACTCAACACCAGGCCTGGCACTATAATTTGGGGTTCACAAAGCAGAAGGAGAGAAATGACCCCTACGATTCTTTTCTGTAACTATGCTACACTCACCACATTGTGTCCAAACATAGCCACACACAACAAAACAGCACAGTGTGACCACACAACATAAAACCACAGTGTGGCCATACACACCTACACACAACAAAAAAAATGAAACTGGAACAAACAAACAAAAACCCTCCACATTTTGAAGAGTACACAGCTCCATGGCCCTTTGGATCAAATCTTTCTCCTCTTCCAGAGCATCAAGTTCAGATCATGTTCTTCTGTACTCTGGGCTCATTCCCAGGCATAAGTATACTCTGTTCTGGACAGGGGCTAACTCTGGGTGGTGCCCCAGTTAAAGTTCTCTACATTCTTGTGGGAAATTTCTCAGTTTTCTCTGAAACTTCAGTTTTCAGCAATTTAAAACTGCTTCCAGTTACGCCATCCTATGAAAACTGGGTTCCTTAACGTAGCTGAAAGATGCATGTTAAAGATTTATTATTTAAACAGACAACTCTGAGGAGGAAATTGTGGTGTAGTCGTCCAAAGTAGAAGAAAGAGAAGGAAGAAGAAGACGAGGAATGAAGAAATATTCAGTGTTGAAAGTAAATCATTTACTTTTTTCTGAACATATGAGAATACCAGAAATTTTATTTTCTATTTCCTTCTATCCATGAAATGATTAAGAAATAATCAACCAATGTTTAAAATAGAAAATAATATTTGTATATTATAATTGCATGTACTATGACATATGTTTTCAATGTGATATTAAAAATAGTCAAATGAAGGTCAATATTTAACAAAATAAAGAATATGCTGGCTGATGGGAAAAAGCTCACTGGAAGAGAGATTGCCTAGCATTCCTCTCTAGTTAAAACATGACCAATGGATGCACACACATTCACAGTGCATATATGTGTGTGTTCATGGCATACATGCACTCACTGTACAATAGAATCATGGAGACAGAGCAGAACAAAACCAGTACATACAACCCATATGTACAAAGTCATGCATCTTGGAGTAGTCATTTGGAGATCAATAAATCTTCTGAAATAATAGGACATTAGATGACAGTGAACAATAGTGGCATTTTGTTTATTAAAACACAATTTAGTGTAACATTTGAATAATCGCCCATTTATCAAACACCGTATAACCCATTTCCGTTTTTATCAAATACTATTTTTGAATTTTCCTGTATTTTATACAGAAGATCTCAACCACTTAATCACGTTTATACCCCCTTCCTGACTGGCACCCTTCCACAGCCAACACCCACCCTGAATTCATGCACTCTGTCATTTGTGTTAAGGCCTATTGTGTCAAGTTAGTGTCCCCAAACACTCCTCAGTACAATCAGTACAAGTTCATCCACTGGTATCTATTGACCCTATCTCGAGACCCTCGCTTTTAGAATATTAACTCTTCCTCACTCAACAGTAATCACACACCACTAATGTCTCAGCTAAGGTTGCAATCTGCTGGCCATTTCCCAATTCCACACTGTACTTTTGTCTGCTTGAGTTGGAATGGGTATTGAGCTTGGCAACACCATTTCTGTAGGTTCCTATGAGCAAGGTCCTGGGAGATTGCAGGATTTGATATCTATACAGTCATGAACCTCCTCACTGACTCTTACCATCTTTCTGCCCATTCTTCTGCAATGTTCCCTACGGCCTGGTGATTGAAGCTTAAGAAAAGTATCCTGTCCAGGAACCCACACTCTGCAGACTCCTAATTGACTCTGGCCATTTGTGACCTTTTGGATCCCTGGCCATCTGTTGCATGTGACAGCTTCATTGAGAGCTTAGAGATTCATTAGTGTCTCCTTTACTCCTTGTTATATGTTTCCTGAGATTTGAATGTAGAGGTTGCATTGTAGATATGCCAGTTAGGCATGGAAAACTCACAATGTCTGTATGACCAGTAGTGGTACTCTCTAATAGTCTACGTCTGGTGCAACCAAAGCTTCTTGCTTGAGAGGTGACTGAGATACCTGACTATAATTATAAGGATAAATATTTTGCATTTACTAAGAAGTGACATTAATCTAGGGATATGACAGCCTTGAGAATTTCTCTTAAGATATATGACCTCTTCAACATGTGTATGAGTTTCCTCCCATTGAGTGGAATTTGAGTACAATTATGTAACCGTTGATTGTCCCCAAGATAAAAGTATCACTACTGAACCAGTGTCGAATGCTGTACCAGTCATTGATTTGGGTATTTGGTCATGAAGCTGATGTTGGGTCAATGGTTGATGTTCTCTGCCTGGCTGCTTTTGTAGTGGTCTCCAGAGCTAGGGAAGCTAGCCTTCAGGGGAAGTGGCTTCCCAGTCAATTCCAGTTCCATTGCTCCAAATCTTGAGAATGTCATGCAATGCATTTTGGCCCTTTTCAGACATCCCTATCTCCTCTCAGATTCACCCCAACTCCCTGCCTGCCTCACTGAAAGTCCACTTGTATTCTGTCAAATCTAACTTGTATTTCCCATACAGTTATGACTGTAGGTTATCCTCCAGCGCTTGGTCAAGCTACACACAGGGTCAATTGCAAAGAATTCCTCAGCAACGGCTGAGGTTCCTTGCCCACTTCTCTGTTCTTCCCCCACTCTGGGATTTTTGTCTGCCTTGGACTTATGCAGGTCCTGTGAATGCTGTCACATGTGCCAAATGCACATTCACATGTGGAACTGCTCTGTGGTGTCTGGAGAACAGTTCCTTCTATTCCTCCACCACTTCTGGCTCTTTTAATCTTTCTGTCTCTTCTTCTCTGATGATCCACGAGCCTAAAGAGTAGAGAGTGTGATGTAGGTATCCTCTTTAAGCCTGATTGCTCTAAAGTGTCCTATTTCCTGCACTTTGACTAGTTGTTCGGTGTCTTTGTTAACTGCTCTCTTTTGAAAAGTCTTTGAGCAAGCCAGGAGAAGGAAGAAGGCAAGCAGAGTTCCTCCATGTTCTCTGCTTCCTGTTCTACCTAGGGTTCCTACTTGAGCTTCTACATGGCTTCACTCAATGAAAGACCAGGAACTGTAAGCCAAGCATAGCCTTTCTTCCCAAGTTGGTTGTGGTGAGTATTTTATCACAGCAATGGAAAGCAAACCAAAGCAGACCATCTAACCTGTCTAGTCATAGTTTTGGGGCCAGATTAAAAAGTGCCATATACGGGCTCCACCTTGTGAACTGGGCACTAAATCCAATCAGAACATGTTTGGGTTCTCTAATAACATCAGTATTACACCAGTGGGTGTATCATGCCCACCCAGCCATTACTGCAGCTCAGAGTATGAGCAGCTAGGTAAGGATGGTGTTTACTGTATGGTCTCAGGCATAGCACCTTCCAGCACTATGAAAACTAAATAACAAAGGCGGGGCCTCGTGATTGTTACCAAAGGCTCATTTTTGGCAGCACACAAACTAAAACTGGAACAACACAGATTAACATGGCCCCTGCACAAGAAGACTCACAAATTCATGAAGGATTCCATATTTTCTTTAAAAATATTGCCGAGTAATTTCTCTGTGTTTTGCCCATGACTCACATATGTGGTGTCTGTACCACTAGGTTCTCACTATCAAGTTCTGGCAGGTAAGCAGTATAAAGTGTGGTTTGAGGGTGATGGGATCCTCATAGTTTACTCCCAAAGAAATAGTCTGTTCCTTGCACTGACTTTATTTATTTGCTAACCTGTAGTGGATTTTAGGAGTGTTCACGTTACCCCCATGACAGAAAATCACCACATGGACACTTTTATATGTGCATCCTACCCCACCACAGAATACCACCCACCACATGGACACTGTTATATGATCATCCTACCCCACCACAGAATACCACCCACCACATGGACACTGTTATATGATCATCCTACCTGGGAACAGAATACCACCCACCACATGGACACTGTTATATGATCATCCTACCCCACCACAGAATACCACCCACCACATGGACACTGTTATATGATCATCCTACCCGGGAACAGAATACCACCTACCACATGGACACTGTTATATGATCATCCTACCTGGGAACAGAATACCACCCACCACATGGACACTGTTATATGATCATCCTACCCGGGAACAGAATACCGCATGTACACTTTTATATGTGCATCCTACCTCATCACAGAACACAACCACACACAACACTTTTATATGTGCATCCTACCCCATCACAGAATACAACCACACGCACACTTTTATATGTTCACATGCAGGTACTGGGGGTGGGGCTTCTATTTCAGCAGAAGAAACACAAACAACTGCAGTTTCCTGGGTGGTGTGTGGCGGTGGGACTCCACATGGCCTTGGCTACAGACCTTTGTGTTGGCTGTCCCTCCCTGTTCTCCTCCTCCTCCTCCTCCTCCTCCTCCTCCCCCTCCCCTCCCTCTTCTCCTTCCTGTTCCATGTCTCCCCTCCCTAGTGCCTGCCCCGTGTGCTGACCCTCTCCCATGACCCTGTCTAACTGCTGTTCAGACCTCTGTATTTTTTTCAAATTGAAACACATACCTAAAGATTCAGAGTTAGCTTGCACACATGAGCGTGATCATGTGAAATTTCTTTCTTGATGTGGGTCACCTCATTCAGGATGATTGCAGGGCCATTCACTTATCTGCAAATTTCATGTTTTTTGTTTTTTTTTTTTCTTAAGAGCTGAAGAAAATCCCATCCTGGAGGTGAACCACGTCGCTGTGTTTTCATCAGTTGACAGGGCACTAGGCTGTTTCCATTTCCTGGACACTGTGAACAGAGCAGCCATGTACATGGATGAGAAGAAATCTCTCCAGTCAGACACGAATTCTTTGAGTAGATGCCCAAGAGTGTTTTAGCTGAATCGCGTCATATGTCACATGACCATTCAGCTTTGAGAAACACCTACACTTGGTCATGGCTGCGTCCTTCTCCCTTTCCCCAGCAGTGAGCCTGTTCTCCTTTCCTAATCTTCACCAGCATTTGTCACCATGTATGTTTCAATCTTAGCCATTCTGACTAGGATAAGATGAAATTACAAAGTATTTTTCACTTGTATTTCCCTGATGGCTAAAGATGTTGGACTTTTAAAAAGTATTTCTCAGCCATTTGTAGTTCGTTTTTTGAGACGTCTCTGTTTAATTACATGTCCCTTTTTTTTTTTTTTAATTCTGCTTGGCTCTTTTCTTAGTGTTTTGGATTCTTTTTATAGTTTAGATATTAACTCACAGGCATATTTATAGGTTATAAAGATTCTTTCCCATTATGTAGGCTGACTGCTTCCTGGAATGACGGTATCCTTGCTGTAGAGAAGCTTTTTAGGTTCATGAAGTCCCATTTGGCATTATGTAATAGCTTCAGTTTAATTAGGCTCCAGCTCTCAAGGAATTTCTGTGAGTCTACCATGAGAAGAACAGGATGAAGATTCTCATGACCATACACAACTAGGAGCCCAGTCTTTTCACAATGCATTTTGCCAGCAGTCTCTGTCCTAAGTTCACATCTCTGCTTCTTTGTTTTTGGTCCAATGCATTCAGTCAGCACTGCCTACGTGGACATGCGGGGGGATTACTTGGATGGCAGCTTACCAGTGGTTGTAGCACAGAGGAGCATGACCCACCTCCTCTAGGCAAAATAACTGTCAACGGCCTCTCCCAGATTTAGGCCAGCAGGAGGTGAAGGAGATATGTGCATTCTATTCAGAGAAGAGCAAGTAGGAGAAAGAAGAAGAAATGTAGACACAAACTTCACAGACATATAACATCTAGTTTCCTGAGAAAATAATCTATAAATTGTAATTTATTAAAGACTTACAAGAGTAGATAATTGAATTTTAATTAAATGTGCAGAAATATGTGATATCATTAAAACAGTATTTGAAAATGTTCTTCATGAAACTAAGTTAATATGTCAAGGAAAATATATACATGTGTGGATACATTTTCTTTAAGAACATACCCATATCCCTAGTTATTTGAATTTTAGTCATAAACACATGTGTTTGTATGTAAACTAAAAGAGAGAATAAGCACATATCCATAGATCCATAGTGCAGTATCTATTTCTAATTAGTGTAACCAGCGTTGCTTTATGTTCTGCATTATCATTACATGTTTGACAATATAGTGAATCACTGTCCTGAAGAGAAAATAATAAGGTATTTTCTTGTCAGAGCTGAAACATGTTTCTACCATGAAGGAATGACAAAGTAGGTTATATCCAACAAACTCTCCTGCTGATGAACTCTAAAATCTTGAGATAAAATATTAAAGACAATTAATTGAAGTCATTATATCAGGATTGACTGGGGTGATGTAAAAATGAAAGAGAAATAAGACCAAGCTCAACAGAAGCAGATTGCTCTTTGTCAGGACAGAGGAGGAGGGGACAGCAGTCTCTCTGGGGATGAAGACTCCACACTGATGCACAGTTGCTCTGAGATTCTCAAAGACCAGGATAGAAAATATCAAATCAGCAGTTCTGTTTTTAAGGTTTGAAGGTAAGAATACTCTGGAGGAGAAGACGTTTCCTCTGACACAGCAGATTGGGGAGTTGGGGAGACAGTTCTCAACTCAGCCTGGGGCTTTTGAAGCTTGGGCATTTGTTCTTCAGAAAGAACTGCAGAATGGACAATGACAGCCTGGAATAAAGCGCCTAGAAACAGGAGGCCGTCGTTCCCCTGGCATGTGTGGCTTCTAGTTGGTGCTCAGATAGAAAGCTGTTGTCTCTATCTTGAAGGATTGGAGCATAAATTAGGAATCTGGCACCACAAAACAGGTCCCCCTCCCTGAAATGCACAGGAATGACACTATGTTAAGAGGCCCCAATGTGCATATCAAAGTACTTCCCTAACCACCCCTAGAACTTAAAGGGAAGCCTGAGAAGCAGGCAATTCTCACTGGGTTCCACAGGATTCTCCATAAGCAGTGAGCACTGTGACCAGGTATGAGAAATCCCCTCCCCGTCTAAGAGCCTCACAGGAATTTGAACATTGGAAACCAGAAGCAGATCAGGAAGCTACTGAAGTTTGAAAATCAGACTCATGGCCCATTAAAACAACATTATAATGATTTCAAAATATGTACAGTAACCTATTGATCAGCCATGACAAATGAACAGTAATCGCAGCTATAGTCACCATGCTGCAGAGTACAGGAAGACCTCAATGACAGCAATCAGGACAGAAAATGAGGAGCAGAAGACTTGTGGGACAGAGGTAATAATGATCTGACTAAACCACAGGAAAGGGCCCTGCTGGGGGGCTGACAAGCTGTGTCAGGCAGGTGTCCCCACTCTTGAAACATGCGTACAATCATGGAAGGGAAGCGAAGGATGGGAAAGGATGTGGACAGTCAAGCAGCTGGTATGGCAGGGCAGGCCTGAGTGAGGAGGCCCCAGAGCTGAGGACTACCTGAGGGGTTGAAGAGCTTACTAATTAACAGTGAGGACCCAAGTTCTGATCCTCACTGCCCTTGTAAAAGCTAAAGTGGGTGATACATGCCTGTAATTCCGGAGCAGGAGGCGCTAAGGTTAAGGATAGGAGGGTCACAGGGCTCACCAACAGACCAACCCAGCCAAAAGGACATGGCAGGCTGCAGATTCAGAGAGTTTCTGCCAAAAAATGAAGTGGAGAGTGATCTAGGAAGATAACTGGTCCACCTCTGACATCCAAAAATGTACGTATGAGCAGGACACACACACAGAAACGTACATACACCCACATTATACATATGCATCTACACACAGAAACACACAACCACATACATCCATATGCACATGCACATACACACATACACACATGTGCACACACATACAAAACTACTTTCATGGAAAGGATTATTGCTAATAACCAGGGCGTTTTGAGATGACATATGTGTATGTGAATAAAACCAACGTCCTTATACTCTGTGTGTGTGTGTGTGTGTGTGTGTGTGTATGTGTGTGTGTGGAAATATATATATACACACACATAAGGCCTATCAAGTCAAGTTTGTGCTCCCAAAGGACCTTTCTGTGGGTCCATCCACAGAGCCTGGCTAACCTAATCAGGGTCCCTTAAAGAAGACTGACTATCCCTTTAGTTCTTCAGACAATGTTTGTGAAATCAAAAAGAGTACATGAAATCAGCTTTCTGGTGGGTAGTAAGTAGTGGGTAGTAAGTGGTGGATAGTAAGTGGTGGGCCATAAGTGGTGGGAGTAATGGTGGGCAGTAAGTGGTGGGCAGTAAGTGGTGGATAGTGGTGGGCAGTAAGTGGTGGGTAGTAAGTGGTGGGCAGGAAGTGGTGGATAGTGGTGGGCAGTAAGTGGTGGGTAGTAAGTGGTGGGCAGGAAGTGGTGGATAGTGGTGGGCAGTAAGTGGTGGGTAGTAAGTGGTGGGCAGGAAGTGGTGGATAGTGGTGGGCAGTAAGTGGTGGGTAGTAAGTGGTGGGCAGGAAGTGGTGGGCAGGAAGTGGTGGGCAGGAAGTGGTGGATAGTGGTGGGTAGTAAGTGGTGGGTAGTAAGTGGTGGGAAGTAAGTTTTGAATAGTATGTGGTGGACAGTAAGTGGAGGCTAGTAAAAGTGGTGGCCGGTAAGTGGTGAGCAGTAAGTGGTGGATAGTTAGTGGTGGGTAGTAAGTGTGGGTAGTAATTGAAGGGTGGTAAATGGTGGGTAATCAGTGGTGGATAATAAGTGGTGGACCATAAGTGGTGGGCCATAAGTGGTGGGCAGTAAGTGGTGGGTAGTAATTGATGGGTAGTAAGTGGCGGGTAATAAGTGGTAGATAGTAAGTGGTGGGCCATAAGAGGTGGGCTGTAAGTGGTGGGCAGTAAGTGGTGGGCAGTAAGAGGTGAGCAGTAAGGGGTGGGCATTAAGTGGAGGGCAGTAAGTGGTGAGCAGTAAGTGGTGGGCATTAAGTGGTGGGCAGTAAGTGGTCAGTAGGAAGTGGTGGGCAGTAAGTGGTGGGTGGTACTGGGGGGATAGTAAGTGGTGGGCAGTAAGTGGTGGGCAGTAAGAGGTGGGTATGAGTGGTGGGTGGTACTTGGTGGATAGTAAGTGGTGGCCAGCAAGTGGTGGATAGTAAGTAGTAGGCTGTAAGTGGTGTGCAGTAAGTGGTGGCTAATAGGAGGTGGGCAATAAGTGGTGGGCAGTAATTGGTAGTAGTAAGTTGGAAGTAACTGGTGGTTACTAATTGGTGGGCAGTAAGTGGTGGGCAGTAATTGGTGGGCAGTAAGTGGTGGGCAGAGAGTGCTAGGTAGTAATGTTGGGCAGTAGGTGGTGGATAGTAAGTGCTGGGCAGTAAGTAGTGGATAGTAATTGGTGGGTTGTAAGTGGTGGGCAGTAAGTGGTTGGTGGATAGTAAGTAGAGGAAAGTAAGTGGTGGCCAGTAAGTGGTGGATAGTAAGTGGTGGGCAGTAAGTGGTGAGTAATAAGAGATCGGCTGTAATTGGTCGGCAGTAAGTGATGGCTAGTAAGTGGTGGACAGTAAGTAAAGGGCATTAAGTGCTGTGCAGGAAGTGGTAGGCAGTAAGTGGTGGGTAGTAAGTGGTGAACAGAATGTGATGGGCATTAAGTGGTGGGCAGTAAGTGGTGGATAGTAAGTTTTGGGCATAAATGGTGGGTAGTAAGTGGTGGGTAGTAACTGGTAGGCAGTAAGTGGTGGGCAGCTAGTGGTGACTAGTAAGAGGTGGGCTGTAAATGGAGGGCAGTCAGTGATGGGCAGTAAGTGGTAAGCAGTAAGTGGTGGGTAGTAGATAGTGGGGCAGTAAGTGATGGTCAGTAATGTTGGGTAGCAAGTAGTGGGCAGTCAGTGATGGGCAGTAAGTGGTGGATAGTAGATAGTGGGGCAGTAAGTGGTGGTCAGTAATGTTGGGTAGCAAGTGGTGGGCAGTAAGTGGTGGGCAGTAAGTGGTGGACAGTAAGTGGTGGATAGTAATTATTGGGTAGTAAGAGGTAGGCAGTAAGTGGTAGGCATTTAGTGGTGGACAGTAAGTGGTGGGGAGTAAGTGCTGGGCAGTAAGTGGTGGGTAGTATGTGTGACTAGTAAGTGTGGGTAGTAAGTCGTGGCTCGTAAGTGGTAGGCAGTAAGTGGTGGGCAATAAGTGGTGCGCAGTAAGTGGGGGGCAGTAAGGAGGGACAGAGACAGTGGAGGAGATTCATAATTTGAATAAAATATATGAAATTCACAGAGATTCAAATTTTCAGTAAAAATTCATTTTAAAAGTCCTCAAATGCTTAATGATGTGGAAATTGTGATTGGATTCAAAATACCTATAATAAAATTTTTCATCATGATAATATAAATTGGTGAGTTCCCACTAAGTGCCACAGAGATGGCTTAAGGTTTAAGAGCACTTGTTCTTTCAGAGGACCTGGGTTCAGCTCCTAGCACCCACATGAGGTCTCACAACTCTTTGTAACTCAAGTTCTGGGGGATCTAATGCCATCTTCTCATCTTCATGGGGTCTGCATACACATGATACACTTACATACATGTAAACAAGCACTCATGAAAGTGAAATAAAAATAAAAATAAATCTTAATTCACACTGGCATTCATAATTGCATATTTTGGCACAGTTAGTTTGATTGGATAGACCTTCAATCAGAGAAAAGTCCCCACAAACATTTGGCCTGTTTGAGCTGGGCTATCACTAAATATGATCTGACAGAAATGAAGACCACACCACATCATTATCCATTGATAAGAAAATGCACAGGGGCCTTTCACTTAAATCTTATTTTATAACAAAGTATGCCTCAAAAGTTTATAGTTTTATACTTTGAAGAATATGTTCTCTAGTCACAGCAGGGTTAAACTGGAATTAAGCCATGTGTAACCATGAGAATGCTGTGTAGCTGAAATAAGCCATGTGTAACCATGAGAATGCCACGCAGCTGAAATGAGCCATGTGTAACTATGAGAATGCCGCGTAGATGAAATGAGCCATGTGTAACCATGAGAAAGCCGTGTCATTGAAATGAGCCATTTGTAACCATGAAAATGTCGTGTAGCTGAAATGAGCCATGTGTACCTACGAAACTACTACTTAGTTGAAATGAGTCACATGTAGCTATGAAAATGCCATGTAGGCTCGAAGTTAACCGAACACTTCTGAGTAGTCCACAGCACAGACAGAACTGAGAGACTGCACGTCCCTGTCTATGCAGGTGTGGCTGACTAAGAGTATGTGCTAGTGTATATGATTTATGCAGGTGGTGAAATATTCTTCAGAACTTGTGGAATTTAGCCAAAGCAGTGCTTAGGAGTGAAGGCATGCTGTTAAGTGGCATTTTTAAAAAGAGAGAAGCCTTAAAATCAATAATCTAAGTGGACATAAATGAGTGTAGAGCCTTAATATGGCTATAGATTGAGGATTTCCCGATTAAGATAGCCATTTCACCCAAATTAGCCCATAAATTCAATTTAGTACCAATCAAAGCCTATATACTTTTTTTTTTTTTTTTTTAGAAAACTTGACTATCAACCCTGAAACTCATAGAGAATGTCAATGTGCGTAAAATTATGTAACCAATTTTGTAAAAAGGGTGGAGGGTTTACCCACTTAAAGATGCACAGTGAAGATGTGGCCTCAGGGTTTGTAGGAAAGGTTCTTCAGCTAAAGCATCCAAGGACACAGGGAATATATTCCCAGCCATCTTCGCTAGGCACCAGGGTCACGTGATGTAGCATTTGGGCCTTTTAACAAATGATGCCTAGTGCCATGGGTCTGACTTCAGCTTTTGGTGTTTGGCAGACAAAGCTTAGTCCCACTTCTCAGTCTTCACCCTGTGTCCACATCATGGCAAGGTGACCAGAGATCACTGTCCTTTTTCATTATGAGCCAGAATGTTTCATCTCACCTCACATCCTAGCCACAGAACTCCACACACCTTCCTTCCCTATTACTGAAGCCATTCAAACACGCTCAGCAAGTCCACACTATTCTTCAGTCTCTTCACTGTGCATAATAATCCTTACTGCTTCCTCATGGTAGAAGATCCTGAAATATCAATATTTACATCTGTCCTGTCAGCTTTAACTGCCAGTTTAGAGGCCCCTGAAAAAGAAGCCTCAGTTGAAAAGCCTCCTAGCCCACACGGACCTGTGGGAAAGTCTATGAGGGACTGTCTTGATTGCTAACTGATGTAGGGAGACCCTGCAGCCAATAGGGGTGACAGAATTCTTTGGGCAAGCACTGCCACGCTGTGTAAGGAATCTAGCAAAGCATAAGTCAGGGTGCAAACCAGCCAGTGGTGCTCCTGAGTTGTGTTTCTGCTTTAAGACTCTGATTGACTTCCCGCCCTGACTTTACTCTCTGAAGAACTGTGAATGAATAAGCTGCTTTTGGATATGAATAACTTCCTCCCCTAACTTGTCTTTGGTCACAGTATTTGTCACAGTTAAAAAAAAAAAAAAAAAAAAAAAAACTAGAACATTGAACCTACCAGGTTTGAGGTGGGTGTATTTTGCATTCTGTTTCTGCCCAGAGACTGTAACAGAGAGCGACTGTGAGGTCACGTGAGCGCACACAGCTGAACTCACCTCATTTGGTCAGTCAGTATGAGAAGAACCCGAGAGCACAATAAAACTATAACCACAAAACTTCTGCAAAGAAATGTACGCATAAGCACATTTCTGAGGAGCAGAAAATAGTGTAAATGGTGTGAAATTAAAATTTTAATAAAGTTTCGAGAAAATAAAACGATAAGGAAAGACACAGAGTGAGGAGAAATATTTGAAACATATGGAGCTGACAGGATACAGATATATGTACATATATCTATTGTACAATTCAATTAAAATATAAGCAAAATTAAAATAGAGATGAAATTGGAAGATGAATTACAATAGTAAGAATGTGATGCCTCATGAATCACAACCAGAGATTTAACATGCATTGCATGTGTAAATGATCAACATTTCAAAGCCTCATTTAGTCACAAGAATGAAGACAAGATACTAATATGACCATTTCAATGCACACTTCAACCAAAGCCAATGAAGGTCAACATAATTTACCACAGGATCTCACTTCCAGATGTCTGTCATGCATGAGTGTACATTATTGGCCTGAATGCTGCTGCTGTATGAGTCTGCTCCTGGGGTGTGGTGATGACGTGTGTGTGGACCTGAGCATGCCTGACGCACTTATCTGATTGATGACTGTCACGATGTGCCTCTAGGTCCTGACCACAGAATGCATGTGGCCTTACCTTCAGGACAGAACCTTTGGCTTCATGTGTTTTAAGGGTCTTTGGGTCCATGTCAGGGTCACCAACTGATGGCTGCTGTTTCTCTTGGAAGATGATTAGGATTTTCTTCAATGATTGTCATGAAATCAGGGGTCTGTCTGTCTGGCTTACAATCTCTGGACTCTTAGAATCTAATGAGCTATAACATTTTCAGTAACCTTATTTAGAAAAAAAATAGTTTCATTTTAGGAGTCCTGCTCCACGCTCTGGGAATTAATATCTAACCTCAGTTTCCTTTTCAAAGTTTCTGCAGGCTGGTTTGGGTCTATGCACACACCACTTAAGTGTCAGCCAGAGACATGGTGGAGCTGGCATTTCCTGCATTCTCTGTCCTTCAGTATGTCTTTTGGGGAATGCACTAAGATCAGTGCGAGTATGTGGAATTCAGGGAGTTCACTCGGCTTTTCCCAAAGTTCTTACATTTATCCTACAGGGATGCAGAGACCCACGTATCTCTCCCTTTCCCCATTGGCTCTGGTCAGAAAACCGATCTTCTTCTAGAGCTGTAGCTGCCCCAAGGCTGGTTTAGCAAGTGTCCACAGGGGCACAGTGTGGAGGCTCCAGACAAAGGCCCTTGAGAAGGGGTGGAGGCCGGAGGAGGGTTAAGCATCGTGTGTTATTCCCCCCTGGGTGGGGGGGGGGGCATCCTCATGCCTTCACTTTGAGAGTTTTCAGGCAGTTTTCTCTTGCAGCTTTTATTTATTGATTTATACTAGCTGTGATCACTGGGAAGTTAGACTACGACAGATTAAGTTGAGTGAGACAAAAATAAAAATCATACATTCTTTAAAGAGCATGTGGATGACAGCCAGGAAGATGAAAGAAGGCCAGTGTGACCTGAAAGTGAGGCCAGAAAGGCGGTGGGGAGGGCAAGAGAGCTGCGAGAAAGAGGACAGGGAGTTAGAGGTATAGAAAAGGGGCAGAGAGAGAGAACAGAGAGAGAAAGGACAGAGACAGAGAGGACAGAGAGAGAGAGAACAGGGAGAGAGGACAGAGAGGGAGGACAAGGAGAGAGGATAGAGAGAAAGGACAGAGAGAGAGAGAGGACAGAGAGAGAGAAGACAGAGAGAGGGGACAGGGAGAGAGGTCAGAGAGAGAAGAGAGAGAGAGAGAACAGAGAGAGAGGACACAGAGAGAGGACAGAGAGAGAGTACAGGGAGAGAGGACAGAGAGAGAGAGAAGACAGAGAGGGGACAGAGAGGACAGAGAGAGAGGACAGGGAGAGAGGACAGAGAGAGAGAAGACAGAGAGAGAGAACAGAGAGAGAGGACAGGAAAAGAGGACAGGGAGAGAGGACACAGAGAGAGGACAGAGAGAGAGAGGACAGAGAGAGAGGACAGGGAGAGAGGACAGAGAGAGAGAGGACAGGGAAAGAGGACAGAGAGAGAGGGAGGACAGGGAATGAGAGGACAGAGGAGAGAGGACAGAGAGAGAGGACAGGGAGAGGGGGTTGATAGGAGAATTGGATCTGGACTGAGCATGTATATTTCCTTAATATTAATTCCTCAGTGCTATATCTGCATTTCCTTTACATTATATTGGATAGTATACATAAATAAATGAATGACTAAGAAGAAAGTTATAATTTACCATGATTTTAAAAATACATCTCTAAAGTAACAATGTAACCATACAAATAAATATGACATTTGTATGATTATTTAATACATTATATTTAGGGGAAATGAAACATTTTACCTGGGTCAACTGATCATTATAGTATTACCGTTCCTAATGGACAATAGAGGGTAAGGAGTGCAAGTCCGTCCTAGATCACAGATCATATCACAGACCACAGATCACAAAATCACAGATCACAGGTCAAATCACAGATCACAAAATAACAGATCAAAGACCATAGATCACATCACAAATCACAAATCACAGATCAATAGGTAAGTTGAGCCAGGTTGGGTTAAAGAGCCCCTGTCTCAAACAACAAACAGCAGAAACAAGTAGACATATTTGTTCTCTTCGCAAATAAATATATTTTTATATGTATTCATGAGATTATATTAACGATATAAAGAAATTTTGAAGTAAGAAAAATTAAGAGCATTTTTCTGGATTCTAACGATGCCTTAGTGACTAGCTAAGGGGGAATTCAATTTTACTGTGCAATCTTTCTCCTTTTTTTTTCTACATTGAATCTCGGTAATCTAAAGTTCTCCAAAACCATTTTAAAGTGACTCACATATACATCATATTAACTGATAGCTTTAGTAGAAAATTATTTAACTTTGAAATAACTCAGGAAATTAGCTGGCTTATAGAATTCAGGGCAGTATTGTCAAACAGGACATCACTCTACTTTGATATTAAACTGGAATTGGCCTTAGCAAAAGACATTCATTTTATTGTGAAGGGCTACAAGAGAAATGGAGAGAAATTTTATTATATTAATGTCGAAGTTCTTCTGCATTCAGAGATTAATGGACAGTCCTCTGGAGGGAGAGGAGTTCCATATTGGTTTGACTGGTGTATGTGCTTTATGAAATAACACATGGTGGTGATGTTTGGTGGCAGAGCAGAAAATCACAATAAAACTACTCTAGGTAGACGAATTCTTTATAAACTTATGGTCAAATGAATGCAATAGGACCTTTTATTATTTATTTTCATTCACTTATTTTTATTATTTATTTTTGAGAGACGGTCTCCCTGTAGTCCCCGCTGGCCTGAAATTTGCTATGTAAACCAGGCTGACCTGGAACTCACCAGGATCTGCCTGCCTCTGCCGCCCATGTGCTGGGATTAAAGGTGTGCACCACCAGCCTGTCTGCAGACTTTGACTTTCAACATCTGGTAGAATTTATTTTTTAAAGGGACAGTTTTCCGTGAGTATGAGATCAGCACTTCCACTAAGCTGAAGTCACACCCTTACTGTCCACAGGGTCTGGTTTTGCAGAACAGGAGCTGGCTATTAAAAGAGAGGTGTGGCAGTGAGCAGTGGTGACTGGATTACAAGACACCTCGATTGGACACTACAAAGTCTGACTGAAAAGGACTTTGATGCACTTTGGTATTTAATTATCTAAAAGCAAAGAAACATATTATCATCACAAAACACTGAAAGCATTTCATTATGAAAGTTCACATAAGTAATGTATGTTTTCAAATTGCATGGTGCTCTTCTAATCTTGCCTTCATAATGAAATTTATTTAGGTCTAGCATCACCATAATGCAGACTAATGTGTCTTCTGTAGGAAAACGTGAATTCGCAGAGCAAACCCATCATTCCCCCAGCCTCCTCTTGATCTTACTGTAGACAGAGTAATTCTTTCTTTTTCTATATTGATGAAGATGACAAACTTTTTTTTAGTAAAATTATCAGTCTTGTCAAATGTGGTTTGATCATATTCTGCATTCTCCTTTACTTCCTTAGAACATTCTCTTTACATTCCACTGTTAACATCAATGTGGCACCCTTTGCCTGTGTTACCACACTGAAGATAATGTTTGTGCCTTTTGAAATTCATCCAGGCGAGGCATTTTATAAAAATTCTTTGACATGTCCTGCTTTCTGGTAAGCCGAGTTATTTTATATATTTTTGTATATGTTATTTGTTATGGAGAGAACAGCAACCTATTTCTAGAAGTGAAAAATCTCTCTTTGATAAAGTTTACATTCCAGTAACTTTAGGGTATCGTCTCTCTTTTGTAAGATCATGGCTTCCCAGGGATCTAGAAACTGGATTGTTTAAAAACAACCCATACAGCAAAATAAGTCTCTCAAAAAGAAGTAAAAATACAGGTGTATTAGAGAACTGAGCCAGAGAAAATGAGGCGAAACCACAGGGAAAGCAAGTTCTATTTCCCCAAATATCTTTGTATTTATTTATATTTATAAAATTTGAATTCTGATTTTTTAATCACTTTGAACATTGTTGATGTGCTTTTTAGTCATGATTTGTTTGTGTTTCACAAAAGCCCTGTCCTAAGTGAGCCCACATCAATAGGAAGTGAAGGATTAGCCTTTCAGACTAGTACTCTGGAGGGCCTGCCAGGGCTCCAGGAACATACCACCCACCTCACCTGGTTATGTGTCCGTGCTTCGCCTGAGTGTCTGTGCACACACAGCTTCCAACAAGAAGGACCCTTGACACTGGCTGAGATTTAAATATATTACCAAAGCAAATTTGAATATGATTTGTTGTTCATGTCCTAAACGTATGAATTATTCAATAGAAATAGCTCACAAAGCATAATATTTCTAGACATTATTCAAGATAGATAACTTTCCTTTAATAAAAGATCTTTGCAAGAAAGGATGCATTTGTAGATACGTGTGTCGTTGGAGCAGTTTAAGCACTTGTTATTTAGCTGGACTACAAAATCAGTTTGTATTTATGAAAATATGCTACTTGTATGGAAATTATGATATATGTTATGATAAGTTTCATACAGATTTCTTAAGTACTAATACCACAAATTTCATTTTAATATACTGTGAAAATATATTCAATTGGAAACTCATATTACATAGAGATACAAAATATTTTATTCATGTGAACTTTTACTAAGCTTACTTTGTGGGTCTTTGTGTATTCGGCTTTCCTCATCCACATCTAGTTCCTGGTAACCATGTCAAAGCTTTCTTAGTTTGTCATTTCCACAGAACCTTGTGAGGAAAATTGCACACTGTGAGGGCTCACTATACTGCTTTTAAGGTATGTATGCATTACATTTGCTTAACCAAGTACCCAACTGACAGTATCCAGGTTTTATTATTGCATAAAAGTCACTTCAGTCAACTGATCTTTGACAAAGAAGCCAAGGCTAAGGTTGAGCAAATGTAGCTTTTGAACAGATGGTGCTCTAACTGGACATGTGTACAAAGTGAAAATACATACAGATCTTGTGCAGTCCACAAAAATTAACTCAAAACGGCTCATTACAGACCTAAATCTAAAATGTGAACGATAAAATCTCTGTATGGAACAAGGGAATGTAGATCACTTCGGTTTTGGTAATAACGCATAAGATAAAAGACCAGATACATGAGCTATGAGAGGATATAACAGCTGACCTCAAAACATTTAAAAACTTGCTTTGGAAAGCTGGAAACAGTATGATGAACAGAACGGAAGTTGAATGTGGAAGGAGCTATGACCGTGGCAAACTGTGTCTGTACAAGCTGTTGTCTGAGGTAGCAGAGGGCAGCTAGACTTGACTGTTGGAACATCAGGTCTACAGTGAATGAGCCCAGAGCTTTCCAGGAGAAAGTTTATTGCCAGTCTCACAGTGCCAACGTGCGTGGAAGATGACTCAGCTTGGAAAGGTGCTTGTCGTCGAGGCTGATGGCCTGAGATTGATCCCTGAGACCTACATGGCACCCTCCGACTGTGTGCACATGCACACACAATAAACAAATAAAAATAAACAAAACATAATAGCAATTTTAAAAGAAAAATTCCAGTGCACAAGTTTAGAGGCTACAGAATTTCACGTCTAGTCTGTCTGGAAAAGGTAATTCACGGGCACAGTAAACTGATCAGTGGTCTCCTGGGCTAGGAAGGTAATCAGTGGGCTTTGGTTCTGTGAACTGCTGGTAGAATTCCATCATGGTGGACCCAAAGTTTGTGTGGGAACAAGTGTGATGCCTCCTATGACCCATGGGCTTCCATAATGTGTTACTTTATTACAGAGTTTATATTTGATGCTGCCATTTCTATAATACATACTCCAGATTCCTAGAAATCAGGTAGTATGAGGGCTTCAATTTCATTTTTCTTCTTAAGCATCCCCAATAATATAACAATGAACTTAGAAATGCACCTGTTCTATTAATCTTCATCTAGTTCGAAAAATAACCTTCTCTGATAGGGTTGAAAGATGCATTAAAATGCCCATTTAGGATAATAGAAGGAAGATCCCCCCACAGATTCACAAAATAACAGTTCTGAGTGCTCAGCCATAAATGGGACGTGGAAGCCATACCACTTCCCTAAGACTTAAGGAGGGTCACGAAGAGTGGGCAGAAAGATCATGGGAGCAAGGAAGCAAGGGGCTGCAAGGAAAGAGTGTCTGTACACAACAGGGTAGACACACGCACAAACTCACAACCATGGGACAGCACCCACAGGGTTTCTCAAGCTCCCACCAGACTAAATCCCATCATAGAGAAAGTAAGTGGACACAATGCCAGGCCCCAGCTGAGGGGATAATGGCCATTGATGACTGCTTCAAGGAGCAGAGACACCTTTCTTTAAGGGTATAGCCCCCAGTAAGTATACTAAATTCAGGGGATGGCCACACACCCAAGAGCATGTAAGCACAGGAATCAGACTTTATATGTGTCAAAACATATATAAAAGGACACAAATTTGTGTGTGTAGAGAAGTTGGGAGCATCGAGAGATGTTTCAGTGGGGGTTAATATGATCAAAATACATTGTAAGAAAGTCTCAAAGAACTAATAAAAATTTTAAAAAAGAAAAGAAATGGAATTATTATAAATAGATAAGAATACCGTGATTTATATTTCAGGCTAAAAGAGAATAAAAGCTTTTTAATGAAAACTTCCTGTAATTTAGGGAATTTGAGGGAACATTTTTCGTTGAGTAGACAGCAGCAAGTTCTCTCTCTCTCTCTCTCTCTCTCTCTCCTTTGTTCTTAATCCACATTGTCTTTCCTATATACAATCATCTATACCCAATACACTAAGAATCAGCAACAGTAGCATTAATCAATGGGATAAAATTCTAGAAGCAGCTCTGTAAATTAAACCACAGAATTTTATGATTGCTGGAAGCTGAGAGAAAATCAGTGCAGAATTCCAAGTAACTACTAATCTCTATTCACTGCAGGAAAATAAATAGTATATCACATAAAAGTATCATGAGTTAGCCTCGACACAGGCGCTTACTGGATGTTTGAACTTTTTTATATCATGTTTGAACAAACTATTTCACATCTTCGAATCTTCTTAACTTCCTCTTAAACAGAAGTTCTGATACGAAAAGAGCAATATGTAAACTTTGGGAAATACACAATTTTAGTACTTCGTATAAGAATGCTAAGAGCCTAACTGGGCATGGTGCCACTAGCCTTTAATCCAAGCACTGCAAAGGCAGAGGCAGGCAGATTTCTGTGAGTCAGAGGCCAGCCTGGTCTCCATAGGGAGTCTAGGCCAGCTGGAGCTTCCCAAAGACCTTGCCTCAAAAAGACCAAGAACAAAAAGATTACTTATCTTCTATGGCTAAACTAAGTATGCAGTTTTTAGTTCTAACACTGCAATGATGAAATTTTCAGAACAAACTACATATAAAATAAAATACGTGGTATAAAATATCATCCTGAATAAAATACGTGATATATCATCCTGAATAAAATATGTGATATATCATCCTGAATGTGTTTCTCTTTTTTTCTCAGCTTCTATTCCCAGAAAATTCTCCAGCACCAAACTGGAGAGCTCGATGTTTTGAGTTCCTGCCTCCCTAGACCGTGGCCATGTTCTCCCACGTAAGTCCGCTGCACTTGGACTTCTCTGGGATCACCTCTGGTCCCGCAGTGTTCCTTCAGTTGTCTACTGCGCAGCAGATCCCTGGTCAACTTGCTTTCCTCCAGTCCAACCATAAATGCTGCGTTAAGCAGGAGAGCACAGGGAGCTTGTCTCATTGAAGGAAAAAAGCAGCACAAGGAAACAACAGGAGAAGATTTAGATTTTTAAAAATGGACCATCATGAAAATTAATTTTTAAGCTAATAATGAAAAAATAATGTAAATTGAAAACATTTTGGTCTTAATGTGTCATCATTTAAAATGACATAAACAATTTTAAATTTGACTTTTAAGAAAGACGCTATTAAGCACTCCATGAAATGTCCCCACCTCAGATTACGATTGAGACTCCTTCCTCAGCAGTCTGCCTTCATCCGACCAACAAATGCTTCAGACTGGAACCAAGTTCATCAATCAGCTAACCACAAAGGTGTTTGGCTCTTGGTGCATTCCCTGTCTTACTGCAACAACAGTACCAAGGGAGAGAGGCATTGGCTGTGGACAGAAAGACTAAAGACCTGTCATCCCCTCCTGTGAGCCAGAGCTGTCTCTGGTCCCCTCTCCTGGAACTGGAGCTGCCGTCCCCTCCAGGCCTTGGCTTTTGGTTGTTCCCATTCCCAGACACCAAGAGTTTGTCGTCATTTATTTTTAAACTCTTCTACGGTCCCAGTGTATCTTTACCTGTGCTCTACAGGAAATGCAAATCACCTAATTGAACTTCTAGAAATAAAATCACAGTCATGGAAGTTAAAAATATAAATAAACTTTCTTCACAAAGGCCATAGATGGGGCTGGAGAGATAGTTAAATGGTTTAGAACACTTGCTGTTCTACCAAAGAACAGAGGTTCAATTCCCAGCATGTACATGGTTGCTAACAACTGTCCATAATTCCAGTTCCAGGAAATCCAACACCTTCTTCTGGCCTCTTTAGGTATGGTACGCTTACATAGATCAAGCAAAAGACTCATACACAAAATATAGAAATAAAAATGAAATATTTTTAAAGGCCATAGATAACAAACTATTTCCTGAATCTCAGAAAATCATAAAAGCTTCCTAAGATTCTCTAATATGACTATGTTAAACTTAAACTTAAACAATATCCTTAACACTTTAGAAGTTCATTTCCAAGGTGAAGACAGGAGTCTCATGTGATTGAAATAGGGAGGAGGAGAAGCCCTGCATGTCGACTGGCAGCTTAATATACCCATCTTTTGGTTTCTCCTTAAACCAAATCACTGAAACTTATCTCTTGTCTGAACCAAAGAGCTCCCAAAAGCTCCCACTAAGTTTGAAAGCGAACATCAATATTTCTGCTGACTGAGGAGCAGGCATTTCATCTCCTTAATGGGAAGAAGGCATGCAGTTTGTGTTAGCTTGTTAGGTTGCCCTGTTCTGTCCTGGAAGGGGCATCGTGCCCACATCTCCTCTAAGCCTTTACTTTCATGTAGATGGGGTGCAGAGTAGAATTTCATCAGATGTTGGTATCTCACAGTGCCCTAGAAACTGAACATCAGCTCTGGATCAGCTGAAGCGATCACTGGTGTCCCATGTTAGTTCTCCCTTCTCTACCCTTCCGTGTCAGAGTCTGCCAACAGCACCTTCCAAACACCTCAGGAAACAGGCACTGTATCTCCTTCCAAGGACTGACGAGCAGAGAAAGCAAACTATGGAAACAGTCACCGTTAACCTCTTCCTCTGAATTGTCGAGTCTTCCTAGAAACACTGCCTTTTAATAAATCTTATTATACAGCAGAATTGTTTAAAGCAATCCCAGGGAAGAAAAGTGTACAGTACGTCATGACATTTCCTAGTACTGTTTCTGATCTTTATTTAAATGAGTGCTCATGGCTTTACGAAATGCCTCCCCTTGAAGCTATCCTCATGGAAGGGAAGAGTGAATACACACCCCACCCCACCTCTGTCACTTACACAGAAGCACTCCTTATGGCACTCCCAGAAAGTCATAGAGCTGCTAGACAAGTCAAGTTGAAACACCACACGGAGAACCTGTGACACAAGGCCATCTAGGTAACTGTTGCAAGAAAGATCAGGCAGGGCTCTAGGTGTGTAAAGGAAGAAGGTGTCTTTGTTTAGGTTGTAGCCCAGTACAGTGAGCTCAAGCCTAACAATCTGGAACCTGAAGGTAAGTATTAAATATCTTTCATATTTGGGGCACTGGTTTACTGTGAGAAAGAAACCTACATATTGATTGGTTATCAGTAGATTCTCCAAATAGGTAAACTATTATAAACTTATAAAGAAAACAAGTTTAAAAAATCCCCTGTCTGAAAATAATCCCAGACATCTCCATCTGAGACCAACAGAACTGAGAAAGTTTCCGCAGGACAGAAGACAACTGGTTCTAGCTGACTGATTAGCACTCTGACCGCATACTTGTCAGCTGAACTTTGCTGACAGAGACACAGAAAATGAACAAGGATTAAAAATCCATATTTTCCTTAACAATCCATCAAGTTCTACATCAACCCATAACTGAAAGGAAAAATAGAGATACACAAAGTGTAATGCTTGAGCAGGAAGAATTTAAAGAACTAGCGGTAATTTGTGACATATCATTGCCAGCTCATACGGTTTCCATACTGACCTTGAGAGAGCTTTTGCTAAGCCCTACTCGAAAGGACATTCTGTGATTGCAACTGCTAATGTTTAAATAAAACATGTCCTCCATAGCCTCCAAGTTTTGGGATTTCTGTCTCCAGTTGGTGGCATGCTCTGGGAGGTTTTAGGAGGTGTGGCCTTACTGAAGAAAGTGCATCTCTGGGGGCAGCCTTTCAGAGTTCTTAAGACTTGCTGGATTTCCAGTCACACTCTGGTTTCTGTGTCTGCTTGGAAATGTGATATAAGCCCTTAGCCTTCTTCTTCTGCTCCTCACTCTGCCTCCCGTCCATGGCTGACTCTAATCCCTCTGGAACCTGGAATGGTAGGTTCAAATAAGCTAGTCTTCCTATAAGTCCCTCCTCAGTCATAGTGTGTTATCAAAGCAACAGAACAGTAACTAAGACATGCAGAGATATTTCTTCTAAGATGAAGGACAAGTTGTTGCACACGGCCCCTCCCTCCTCCAAGAAGGAAGTACAGTGCTTAATGGGTCTCTGGATTCAAGAGGCAGCACATTTCTCATATGGGTGTGTTTCTATGATCTTCATACCAAGTGTCTCAGAAGGCAGCTAGCTTTGAGTGGGACCTGGAACAGAAAAAGACTCTTCAACAGGTCCAGGCTGCTGTTCAGCCTGCTCTGCCCTTTGGGCCATATGATCCAGCAGACTCAACGGTAACTGAGGTTTCAGTGACTGATAGAGATGCCCTTCAGAGTCTCTGACAGGCCCTCATAGGGGAATCACAGTTGAGACCCTTCAGATTTTGGAACAAGGCTCTATCTTCATCTGCAGACAAACATTCTCCCTTTAAGAGTCAGCTCTTAGCATGCTATTGGGCCTTAGTGGTCACTGAATGTTTGACAATATGCCACTGAACTACCATGTGATCTGAGCTTCCCATCATGAGCTGGGTGTTATCTGACCAACCAAGCCATAAAATAGGACATGCACAGCAATAATCCATTATCAAATGGAAGAGGTATATACATGATCAGGCCTGAGAAAACCCTGAGGGCACAGGCAAATTACATGAAGAGGTTGTCCAAATGCCTGTGGTTCATACTCCTGTTCTCAAGCATGCACCTATGGCTTCATGGGGTATGCACTCTGACTGGCTGACTGAGGAAGAACAGACTAGTGCTTGGTTTATGAATGGTTCTGCACAGTATACAGGCACTACCCAGAAGTGGACAAGTGCAGTATTACAGTCAATTTCTGGAACAACTGTGAAGGACACTGTTGAAGGAAATATCTTCACAGTGGGCAGAACCTCAGGCAGTATACATGGTGATGCATTTTGCTTGGAAGGAGAAATATTTGTTTATATACTGATTCCTGGACTGAGCCAGTGGTTTGCTGGGTGGTCAGAGACTTGGAAGGAGCCTGACTGGAAAACTGGTGAGAAAGACATTTGGGGAAGAAGTATGTAGATAGATCTTTCCAGATGGACAAAGGATGTGAAGACACTTGTGTCTCAGGTAACTCTTCATCAAAAGGTGATTTCATCAAAGGATGAATTAAATAATCAAGTATATGAGATGACCCATTCTGTGGTCAGCCAGCCTCTTTCTCCACCTAATCCTGTCATTGACCAATAAGCCCATGAACTACGTGGCCATGGTGGCAGAGATGGAGGTTATGCATGGGCTCAACAGCATGTGTTCCTACTCAACAAGGCTGTCCCGGCTACTCCTGCTTTTGAGTGCCAGATCTGCCAACAGTGGGACCAACACTGAGCCTCTGATACGGCACTATTCCCTGGGGTGACCAGCCAGCCACCTGGTGGCAGATTGATTACACTGGGCTCTATCCTTTAAGCTAATCTAATAAATCTATATTGTACATTTATTGCATATATTACATATCATATACATGTTCATTTTATCAGCTTGTCATTCTTCAGCATCTCGAACCTTCCATCTTTTGTATGATCTATCAAAGAGAAACTGCCATCTACCACCACTGAGCTTTCCTTCCTTTAAACTGAAAGTCTGACCTGCAGGGTGTCTGTGTCAGCTGACATTTGTTAACTACCAGTCCTCAGCTCCATTTGCCTTAGTTTACAGAACTTAAATAAAATTTACAACAAACATTTTTAAATCTCCTGTGAGTGCAAATATTTACTTTTTTATTTCATCAATGTCTCAGCTGGGATGTGCTATAAGAAAGCCAGACTGGGAGCTTCCAGTTAACTTTCTTTAGTAAATCATTCACAATATGGGTAGACAATAATACAAACAAAATGAAAAACTTCATCATGAACAAAGCACTCTGAACAAAATCCATCATTGATCTTGCAGGAGTTGCAAGATACTGTGCAATTATCTCCTTCATTTTCCTTTTACTTTCTTCAGTTAAAATTTTGTGTTAATGGTTACTCCACGGGAAGAATAGAAGAGATACTGTTTCTTTTTATTTATTTATTTATTTTGTCTCCTGAATTTTCTTCTCAGACAGCCTTATGGTTTTGTGTTCTATCTTGAAAGACTTCCTCTCTTGAAATTAATGATCTGTGTGTGCCTGCTGATTCTACTCTGAAATTGTTAAACAGTACACACTGAAGCAAAGATACAAGCTTCTTCTCATTTGAAGGACTTAGCACTAATTATTTTGAAACTTCACATCCATGCAAATGTGTGAACCATGTTAAGTAGAAAATAATGTGATTTCATACATCTCAGGGACATGTTTGAATTATATGCATCCATCCCCCGACTCAACAAATACTATAGGGAATCTTGCATTTGACAAGAGAGAAAGAACAAAGGAAGAAAGGAAAGGAAAGGAAAGGAAAGGAAAGGAAGGAAGGAAGGAAGGAAGGAAGGAAGGAAGGAAGGAAGGAAGGAAGGAAGGAAGGAAGAAAAGAAGGGAGGGAGAAAGGAAAGGAAGGAAGGAAGGAAAGAAGGGAGGGAGGGAGGGAGGGAGGGAGGGGAAGGGAATTCAGCTTTATATTCAAGTACCATGAAAAGAGAGTGAAAAACATGTAAGAAAATACTGAATGCTCCATCAGTGACTTATGTATTGCAGAGGAAGAAAGGATTGCCAGAGAAGTGTTTGAACATCTGCACCGAGGACTTCACACATATACACAACCCACCTGACTTTTAATCAGGGTGCATTATTTATTTAATGAAGCTATCTGAATGGTCTCTGCAGTCAGCCTTCTGGGAGAATACTCTCCATCCTGCTCCATCCCTAAACTGCCCTCCCCCCATTTTTCTCATCTGTCAGATAAATTGCATGAGAAAAGAGTATACTTTGTAATATCGTGTTGTAAATGTTAGTGGAAAAACTTTAGTCCAAATTTCATGCAAGTCATCCGTAAATGTTGGTTGTATCGATCCTATCACGTTAATTTTGTGATTAATGTAACATTTGCTTATTTTATAAATAATGAGAACATGTAGATTTAGCAAAATATTTTAAAGCTGGAATAAATACCCCAAGATAATTATTCAGAGCCTTCTTCATATTTGTCTTCATTTTCTAATTATCTGGTATGATTTTGCTTGTATCTCAACAGTCATATATTTTAGTCATATGTGAATGCTTTCATCCACTAAACATGATTTTCAAGCTATTAAAACCATCATTACATAATGTAAATATCCATTGATAACAATTTTCTTGATGGGTCAGTAATACCATGTTGACTAAATGTCCTATTATTTTTAAAGTAAATCCTCTTTTACGGGATTGTTGTTGATTTGTATTTTCATTTACACATTAAACGCTACGATGGACGTTGTTATAATACACTTTTCATTTGATTAACTACTACCTTAGGATTCATGTTTAGAAGTTGGGATCTCTGTCAACTGTACTGTGCCTTTATAAAGCTGTGGAATATAATGTTAATCTGTAAAATGAAAATCAACTATAAATATTCAGAGCACACAACTAAAAGATGGTTCCAGAGGACTGTCTGGGACTTGAAAATGCAGAGGCTAAAATAAAAGCTTTTTTCATATTTGTCATGTAGTTAGTGATCACTCTACAAACACATTTTAATGCTATAGCATAGTCAGGGGACAAACTTGTGCCCGGGTCACGTCATGCCCAGAGTGAATCAAGTACACGTGGATAAATCCAGGTTTCTGGGGACATTGTTCCTCGTGTTCCATGTGAAATCTGAACTACGAACTTTCCATGGGTGTTGGGAGAAGTTGGGGCTATGTGCAGCTTTCTGAATAGATAAGGAAAAGCAGGTTATATTTCTCTCTATAAATGGGGACAGGTAGTCTTGATTCCTTTATTCTTTTGAGTGAAACAAGAAAAATTTCATTTCCCTTTTAGAATTTGATCATCTACATTGAAGGTTCTAAGCTTTCAAAAATATCTTAAAATATATTGTGGGAAGTAATGTGCTTTTTGTATGATAATGATATTTAACTAGGATTTATGAACACATAATTCCTCAGATGTCCAAAGAATGACACTATTTCAAAGCAGCTAAACCCAGAACACTTTCTCCTCCCAGCAAGCTAGGTATGAAGGTGAGTCCAGCTTTCCTTCCTAGTCCTGAGGGTCCTAAATCCACATAGGAACCAATCCTAGTGAACCTCCCCCTCCTCCTACCCCTCCCTCTCCTCTTTCGCAGCTTTCAGATCTTAGGTAAGGAATTCCCTGCTGAACACAGCTTCAGGATCCTGTGCTGTGATTGACTCTGGAACCACATTGTTCTCTTAGACTTTGTCAGTCACTCAATTGTTCTTTTATAACAGAACACTATAATTTACATCAAATTAATACTCAGTGTTTTAGGATTTTCCCTACTCTAGGTATTACTATTGAAAAGTCTGAAAATACACTACACAGATGTCTATATTGCTTTTGCATGTGAAAAAGATATTAAAAGTACAAGTCACCTAGGCCAAAGATTATATCCGTTTGGAAATTATTCTCGTATTAGTGTCAATCAAAACACTGCATTCCTAAAATAGTCTAGAACAGTGCCAAAATCTGTGCATTTGAAAATACTTTATTGATTTTTTGAGAATTTCATACAATGCATTGTTCTGAAAATAAAAATTTTCAATGTTTTAAAACTCCAAACCTCATGTGTAAACCATCTCCTTAATTTTTGAATGCTTCCGTTCATAATTATGTAGACCACTTTTACTTGATTATTGATAGTCTGTATCCTGTCTGGATGAATGTACCAGTCATAATTTGTGTGATTTGTTTTTGGCTTTTTTCCTTTGATTGCCATATAGGAACTCATCAAACACTTAGAAAACATTAAATGCTTATTTTTTAAATTTTCTTAAGGATTTGTCATTTCACTTTTGGCATATTTGATAGACAAGTTGATTTGTGGGTAATCAAATCTATCACATTTTCCATGACTTGGAGGTATTTTGTCCCTCTTAAAACCATTTCTCCTAGAAAATGGAGCTGAAATATTGCCTCATTCATATTGTCATTTCTTGGTGATCTACCTTCCAAATATATTCAGATCACTGTGCAGAATGCATCCTTAGTCACATATACGCACATAACTAAAACATGTCCCTGTGTTTCAAACTCCTTCTAGTTGGCTCTAGAATGTTCTCCAAAGACCCCTGTGTCTAAAAGTTATTCTTCAGCACCTAGCTGTTGGGAGGTTGAACCTAGCTGTAGATCTCGCAGGGGCGCGTATAATCCAAAATGATTTGGAGACCCTCCAAACCACGTGGCACGAGGCTTCCCCACCATGAGGCAAGGAAGCCACGAACCCCCTACGAGGCCCCCAGGAGTCTCCCCCCCATGAGTCTCTCCCCCCACGAGGCCCCCCAACGAGCCCCCCCAGGCCTCCCATGAGTCTCCCCTCACGAAGCCCCCACGAGGCCCCCCACAAGCCCCCCCCAGGCCCCCACGAGTCTTTCCCCCCACGAGGCCCCCCAACGAGGCTCCCCCCACGAGGCCCCCCCATGAGTCTCCCCCACGAGGCCCCCCCAAGAGTCTCCCCCACGAGGCTCCCCCCACGAGGCCCCCCACAAGCCCCCCCAGGCCCTCCCGACTCTCCCTGCCCACGAGGCCCCCCCAACGAGGCTCCCCCCCCGAGCCCCCCGCCTGAGTCTCCCCCACGAGGCCCCCCGCCATGCGTTCTCCCCTCCATGTGCTTCCTGAGAATTTCGTAAACTTTTCCTAATTTGAACTTTCTCACTCAGAAATGTCTTACAGGAATGCACTGCAGGGCAGCCGCATGCCTCTGCAGTCTTCAACTCTGCTCGGTAAGAGGGTGTGGAAAGATTGCAAGGCCGGGATTGGTGCACGAACATGAGGAAACAGGCTTCCAGGGCTCTGCGGGCACGTGAACTCGCAGTGGTGACAGCGTGCTCCAGACCCATGCGGACTCAGTCAGACCAAAGTCCAACACAGAACTGGGGAATGGGCAGGAGTTGCCAGTCTTTGCCAGGGACGGATTTGCGGGTGATTACGGCAGAGTGAGGGAGAGCAGATCTTTAAGGGATTCAGTCTAGAAAGGCTGACTAGACTCCAGTGAGTGGACTTGCACCTAAGGACACCTGAGTACAAAAGCTTGCCAGACAGGCCTTAACACATCTGATAAAGTGCAAGAACAGTGAGGGAGCAGACGGGAGGGAAACTAAATATAAGAAGGCTCGGATGTATTAAATGCAGAAAACTCAACTAAGATATACGCATATATTTAACATAAATATATAAATATAAATACATATATAAACTAAACTGATTAATTCAGTCTTTGGCACAACTTCCCTAAAACATGGACTCTAGGATGATGCTCTTCTCTTCAGATATAATCTCATGGCTAACATCTTTACGATAATGTAAGCCAATGATTCAACATCATTGCCTACATCATGGCTAACATCATGACAAGTTCTGTTTTGACCAAGCATGATAACCTACCCCAAGAAGCCCTTTGTCTCCTGTTGTTTGTGGAAGGACTGGCCTCTGGGATCTGCAGGCAGGAGTTTAGAGTACTTGTCCATGTACCTCATCTCCAGATGATAACATTTCAGCGTCTGTCTTAGCTCCATCCTTGTCCATCTGGGCTAGGTCTGAGGACCTGTGACTTCCAACCTTCCTTCCTGTCCTTTCCATCTCAGGCCTTGGTCTTTCTCACCTGCTTTTGTTCTGACTGTTCTTCATGTCCTGCTAGGCCAGTCCTCTTGACATTGACCACTGGTGATTTTTCTTTTTTTGTTTCCTATTTTCAGGCCCAGTCTCATTAAATACCCTGAATTTTTCTGAATTACTTTGGTGACCCAGGAGAACAGAGCCACTCCTGTCTTTCCCAAATATTTGACAGCCACATCTTGCTTGGTCTTTCCTGGGGTCCGCTGATTGCAGCTCTCTCTTATCCCACTGAAGAAAATGGAAGCATAGTGAAGCTGTCACCAGTCACCACTGAAAGCTTTTCCAGTTCCAAGTTCACAGAGCACAGGTGATAACTTAAGACATTGATAGAAATATATAAATTGGTGCTTTAAGCCAAGAGTGTCAAGATTCAGAGAAGATGCAGCATATGGCCCTTAAAACAAATATCTTAATTACGTATAAAAAATAACACTAGTTTTCTTCCTGAGGCACCCCAGATGTACAGGTCGGCAGCATAAATGACCAAGCAGACTGACTGAATTCTACGTGACAGTAAAAATATGATTGAAAGGAATATTCTTTTTTAAGATATTTGCTGAAGTAAGAGATAAACTTGAATGCTACTCCTGAATTTATTTGTCATTTATGACATGCCCAGGATATTCACATTTACAGTGTTATTCATCCTGGTGAGATCCCTAAAAGGTAGATGCTGCTGAACACTCACAAGTGAGCACAGTACAGGAAATTTAACTGATTGAACGAATGATACAAACTGTAAATAGAGAGGCAGGATTGTAAGTGAAGTGGTCTGACTCTGGATCACCATGATCTGCACAAGGCAACGACTTTCAAAGACCAATTCACACCGCGGAGCAGAAAGGAGTTTAGGAGTGGCAGTGACTAAGGACTGACTCCCACACCATGTGGAGACCTCAGAGCATGTTTGGCAAACTAAAGTTATGTCTTCGCTGCCAACTTTTATAATTTTATAAACCAAATGAGCGAGTGCACTTTCTGATTGTCATGTGAACACAAGGTAGAAATCTACTAGACAGTTTTGGGTAAAAAGAAACCAAAAGAAAAGCGAACAGTTTCTCTCTGAACTAAGAGCTAGGTATTTCCTTAGATTGGCCAGTGCAGTGCACTTGACCTTCCTGGAGGCCAGAGGTGCCAGAACCATCTAATCCAAAGATATCCATTGTTCCACCATAGCTGGAGGCTGGGGACATTAGTAAAGTGGTCTGGGGTTTTCTTTATCTTTAAAAAAATGTTCCTTGAAGAGGTACCCCGTCCCTGGAAGACCTGCTGAGGACCTGACTAGAACCTCCATGGATCCAGAAACCTAGAACCAGGGTGAGACTTACCAGTTCACCTCCTTTGCCCCAGCAAAGCCTTATTAACTCGGGTGCAATGAGACTCGGTGGAATCCCGCTTCCTGGGACTCCATCTCATCACCAGAACTCTCCCTTCCTTCTCTCTCCTGAGCTTTCTATAATATATTCTTTTTTGAGGCTCACCCTCTCTGGTGTATATATTTCATTCTTCAAGCTCTTGGGACAAGAACTTGAAAGCTTCTGGTTGAGGTGGCTTTGGCTTTGAGTTTCAGGGTCCCTAGTGTCTCAAGCTAATCACCACACAGCAGAGAAAGGGTCTGTCGCTCTCTGAGGCAGCCAGATATCCCTGTGTCACTTTGTTTCTCTGTTTCTGCCCTTACATTTCCTCTGTTCAGTGATCAAAACACATGCTTTAGCAGACGGTAATGCTGCAGTCATTGACATGAGAGAAGAAAGATACATGTGCAACTTTTCCTAGAGAGGAAGTGACTGACTTGTCTTGGATACTGACATTACTTTATGCAGGCTGACTAGATTTCCTCGAGGTTGACCTTATTTCTTGGAGTGTGACTTTATTTTCTAGAGGGTGACCTTATCTCCTGGAAGCTGACCTTATCCTCTGCATGCTGATATCCTCTGGAGGCTGACATATTCCTGAGGTTGACAGTATCTCCTGGAAGCTGATCTTATCTCCTGAAGAGATACCTTATTTTCTGGACTGTAACCTTATTTTCTGGAGGCTGACCTTATCTTCTGGAGAATGATTATCCTCTAGAGTCTGAGCTTATATCTTGATACTGATTTTACCTTCTGGAGGCTGACTGAACCTTCATGAAGATGTGCTTATCTCCTATATCCTGACTTGGACTTCTAGAAGCTGAAAGGTAAAAGAAATGCAGGTGTAGCAGTTTCAGTGGAAGCATAAACACGCCATGATAGACCAGGGATGGAGAATTGGCAACACCATGTCTGCAACAAAGGGAATGCGTAGACCTAGATAACTATGAGAGAGGGGAGCTGACTGCCTCCTGTGTCCCACTTGATTCCCTAACCCCTGACTGATTCCCTCTCTTACTGATGCAGAACATTTCATCTTCTCTGTACTACGTTCATGTCACTCTCCAACTGGCTTATTTTTACCCTGAAGAATGCATTCCTTCACAGGGCATTCACCAAAGGGCAGGGAAAGTAAAGTTCTGAAATATCATTCTCCTGGTCTGAAAGCTTAATAAGCATGGGAAGCACTGGATGGGAGCCATATCCACAGTTATTTACAGCAGCCTGCAAAACCTTTGAAAACTCTGGAGGATTTCACTACCAGCCTTGTCCCTTCCTCTTCATGATACCACTGGTCACTGTGGAAGTCTTCCTGATCCTTGAACAGTTTGTTCTTGCCTTGCCTCTTTGGTACTCAATTCAAGCCCTGGCTAAGGACGTAGTAAGCTAGCTAGAGCTCCTTGAGGCTTCAGAGCCTTCTTCTCATCTGAACCTCTTCAGAGAAGGCATCTGGAATTTCCATCATTCTCACGTTCTGAGACTTAAGATTTATGATTTTTCCTTTCCCCGGAGGGTCCTATATTCATACTTACTTTTTTTTGTCTCCTAGAAGTCTTTAAACTCTGATCTCTTGCTTTTCGGTGCAGTCTAGAGCAGTGGCCATTTATAAGCACTCAGTAAGAGTTGTTAGCCCTCTACAGTGAAACAATTCAGCAGATGGGGAATGAGGGGAGCACACGAGTGTTTCATTTGGTGCCATTTGTCAGCTTTCCACAGTTTATAAAACGACAAGGTAAGACACAGCACCAGTCAGACATATTTAAATACATAGCGAATTCAGCTGCTGAGTCAGTTTCAGATAGCAACTGTTGATTTTACTTGCATACTCAAGTATAAGTTTCTGAGGAAGTTTAGTGTTGTTGATGTAAATGCTTTCTTGTAATTTGGAAAAATATAATTATTTAATAACAAGGGTCTATTAAAAGATGGACAAGGAAGACTGTGGGATTTGAGATTATTTCATCTTGATAAAAGTTAGGATCAAAGCAGTCCACTTTGTAGGCAGTTATGGTGACAAACCCAAGGACAACAAAGTGTCTGTATGTCCTGGTGGAAAAGTTAGTCAGTTCTGAGAGATTTGAGGTTTTATAATAAAACAATCTGTGCGGACAGTCATGAAAAATAAATAGTGCTGACTCATTAGGATGTTTTCTGAGTCCCATCACATATATTCTTGATTGATTCTTAATTAACATGTTCCCTCAGCCTATCAGTTTCAGTTCCTGGATACTGCAAAACGTCCTAGGCAAGTCCTTTGGCAGCTCCCGCTGGTGTCCCCTTTCTGCCATGGGAGCTGTTACTCTGCCCTGCTATGAATCTTCCCTGTCTGCTAGACTTCTACTGGCCCCACTTGTCCTTCATGATAGGGGACAAGGGGCTAGGAAGCCCCTGACTCAGGGTGGCTTTGGTGGCCATCAAGTTTTCAAGGGCTCTGGTTCTCTAAACTACACTCACCAACAGCCAAGACAGGCTCAATTACTCTCTAAGAACCCCACAACATATTTTGTTATATTTATATAAGTTTTTGATTGACATCTATACCATTCTGTTTTAATTTTCAAAAAGCAACTTTCACTTTCAGATGCTCAGATGATAATCTTTCACCCTACTTTCACAAGATAGAAACTCCTTTTTGGAAATTTGTAAAAAGAAATGAAAAAAAAATAGCTGAATAATAAAGACCCCACAGACTCACAGACCCAGTAGCTTATTTGAAAGCTACAAAGCTGAGACTGCAGATACTGTTCCCTGATATTAGTTGGGAAGACACTTCATACAAGACAAAATGCTTTCTTTTCCTATCGTGAGATGTGACAGCCATTGTACACATTCCTGAAATCAGAGGTACTGGGAGCTAGTTTGTCATAATGTGCATAGCTAATTCCATTTACCTTTGACGTTTTCATCACATCTTCAAGCACTATAGTCTCTTCCTCTCCAGTGTCACACATATGCCCCTGACAATGCTTAACAGGAAGCTTTGCATATTGTAAGTACTAAAAAATTTCCTTGAATAGATTGTTAGCAGGAAACATAACTTACATATAAATTATATTTTCTAGTTTCTGTACATAAGAAAGAAAACATCTTTGAAAAAGTACAAAATCTACACCTCTCCGATACTTGGTCTTCAAATCGATATAGCTCATAAACCATCACTGTGGATTTCGGAAGTGTGTGTGTGTGTGTGTGTGTGTGTGTGTGTGTGTGAGAGTGTATGTATCTGCAAATATTGGTTTGATGTGTTAAAATATTATGACTGATTTTGGTGAATTGTATTAAAGAAAATCAGAAAATCAACCATGCTTGAAGCAGATATTATAAATTCATACATCCAATATTTCAGATGTTTAATTAGCCATCCCAGCGTGAGCCATCCCAGGTAAAGCATTGTTTAATTTACTGGTAACATACAGATTTATACTTTCTGTTTATAGTATTAGGAAATTATTGAAATACATGAATACTTTCCCTGCAGGAAACCTAAGACAGGGTCAAAAATAATCTTTGAGTATCTTTCCAATGTTTTAACAGGAAGAAAGAAAATGTACATTTCCGTTTCCATGGAGTCAGAAGTTTGTGCACGGAGGACACTGTTCTTGCATTTCACTTCAATCTAACACATGTAAGAGATGATGTCTGTGTACTAGTTTCCTGCTCCTTGGAGACAGGTAGATGGATGGACTATGGTGAACTTCCAAAGCCAATGTCCAGTAGATTCCTGCCCTCGGTAAACCTGACAGACTAATGGCAGAGAAGCCACAAATATATGCCACGATATAGGTGACATGGCCTGGGAGATTAGGTCACTACTTAGGCTGTGGGGGACAGCCATTCAAATTACTACTGTAGCTCACCTTGCCGAAGGTCTCAAATGACTGCTTGCCTTTTGGGTGCCCAGTTGAGTCTCCCTTGTGGCCTTCATGTCTATGGGGCTGGCATCTCCAGGATCTCAAGGAGGCTCAGTGATTACCTCTCACCAATGCATTAGCTATGAACAGGATGAAACTGGAATTACTCAGATCCTCTGCTCCAAGGAAAGATTCAAAGACTTCTGAAAATCATTCTGTGGAGACATGGCAGATCCTTGAATACCTAAGCCTTCCAAATGCCAAATGGTATGAATTGCATGTTCTGTGTTTTGTAATTAATATTTGGTCATTATGATTTGGGATATGTTTAGTATATTAACTTATCCACATTAATGTATTAAACTCATATATTGCTAAGATATTGAACACTGAACCTTTGGGAGAATTTTCAGATGAAGGATATTCTAGAAATAAGAAGGACGACGTCAAGTTTCTTGACAGAGTCCCAAAGAGTGGAGGAAAGCCACAGATAGTGATGACTGCTTTCACAGAGAGTGAAAGCCTGGAACAGTGCAGAGGGAGCCAGAGTGCCACCCAGTGGAGCGCAGGGGAGGTCTGCCTGTGATTGCTGTCAATCAGAGCTTTATAGGTCTTTACATGTCACATAAGGGAAAGGGAGCCCAGAGCCCAGAAAAAAGAATTCTTAAAGCACAAGAGTGTGAGGATTTCAGACACACCTGCACACCCATTCTTCACCGTCACAGCGGCAGGGTGTAGATGATCCTGGGCGTTAATCAGCACAGGAATAAACAAATGTGGAGTACAGCAGATGGAACTGAGATCATCTTGTTAAGCAAAGTAGGCCTGAATCAGAAAGGAAAAATCTTGTGTTCTTCATAGGCACATCTTAGTGCATAGGGGGATGTGCGTGTAAGTGCACATGTGTGTAGGGGACAGTACCTGCCCAGAGACCAGAGAGGGAAATCAGGTGTCCTGCTGTCTCTCTCACTCTGACTTCCTCCCTTGAGACAGGAACTGGCACAGAACCTGAAGCTTGCTGTGTTTTCCCTAAAGTGGCAGGTCAACAAGCCTCAGTGATCATCTTGTCTCTTTCCATCAAACCCAGATGGAGAACACAGGCCACATAGCCACAGTCAGCCCTTACAAGGCTTCTGGTGGTCTGAACTCAATGCAAACTTTCATAGCAAGCATCTTCCCCATGGAGCCATCACCTCAGGCCATATCTTAGATTTTATCACATATATGTGACGTATATATGTGATATACATATGTGATATATATGTGTGAAAGACATATGTGATATATCTAATATATGTGATGTATGTTATATAAGTATGTGATATATGTGATGTACATGTGATGTATAATTGATATATGTGATATATAACTGATATATGTGATATATATGTGATATAAATGTGGTATATAAGTATGATATACATATATGACAGATATGATACATATGTAATATATATTTGGTATATATGTGATACATATGTGTGATAAATATATGTGATATATATATGTAGAGAGAGAGAGAGAGAAATGAGATCATACTGAAAGAAGGTAGGGTGAAAGGAGAAATGGAGTCTAGAGGGTGAGTGTGGTCAGAACATGCGGTGCTTTGAGGTGCTTCTGTCTGAGATGCACCAGAATGGACCCCGAGGACACTCTGACGGCAAGACGTCTTTGGATGTCCATTCGTGTCTGGTTTGCTTCTGCTACTCTTCTCACTCTTCTGTTTTTATTCCATGGAGGGAAATGACTCTTTGGAGTAGGAGTCCCATTAACTGTCCTGCATGGGAAACATGTAAGTGTTTCTGGACGTCAGTTTAAACAGTACTGAAATAGCTCCTAACAAATAAAATAAAATTTGGTCTTCAGAAAACCAGTGTTTTCCATTTTAAACATTGTAGGACATGGAAGTCACTTGAGGCTGGACACAGGGGCAAACATTTCACTTCTTGATCCATAATGGACTTTTTAATTTTGTCACAGTTCTTACTGAAGGAACATTTGTTCTTCACCAAAGGCTGAGGAAACAATAGCTGTTCAGCAGCTCTTCTGCTCTTCCTCTAAATGAAGCAGTGTTTATATCTATGATCAGTCTTCTGCAAATACATGTGCACAACTAAGAGAGAAGAAGGTGCTTCGGGTTCTCAGGAATCACACAGACATCCTGCTTTGGTCTGAAAAGCTGTAATATCACTTTAGAAGGAAGGTCTCTGACAGAAGTACAGATGTGTTGTTTTTTATATGATTTGGGAGGCAAGAAATAAAAAACACAGTCCATATGAGCTTGCTGGGAATCCAGGGCAGAAGACCTGAGGGTCTGTATCCTCAGCAGGAGTGGGTTCCTACTCCACTGTGATAAGACTTCTCTAAAGGAGTTGCTGATCAGGCCTTTGGAAGAGGAAGTCTGTCCCCAAACATTCAGCATAACATTAAACATGCATTTAGCGTCTGCTGTGTGCTTTCCTTTTTCCAAACATATTACAGATACACTAACATATGTGATAACAATCCAGTGAAAATTCCGCTATTTTCACTTTTTCACGTGTATCCCGTAAGTACCCCGAGGTAAAGGTGGCTTCCTAACAGAACCCAGGTCACACAGAAGCTAAGAACGGCATGTGATGACCCCGACAGGTGTATTTTAAGAAGTGGGCTCACACAGCTTTTAGCTGCTTCGCAAGAGTTGCTCACGGGTGACGGAATGGAGACTGAGCAACATCAGGGTCCAGAGCTTTGCCACAAAGACTGTCTGAAGGCAAATTCACCTGCTCTAAAAAGGTCTGTACCTGATTGGATAAGGGAGACCTGCTTTACTCAGAAGGTAATTAATGTGTTTCAGAGACAACCAGATGGCTCAGTAGTCAAAAGTTCTCAAGTTAGAGGAGCTGCATTCCACAGCCAGAATCCATGGTGGTAGAAGAGAACTGACTCTTGAAAGTTGTCCTCTGAGCTCTGCATAAGCATTGTGGTAAAAATTCTCTCTCTCTCTTTCTCTCTCTCTCTCTCCCCTGCTCCCTCCCTCCCTCCCTTCCACCCTCATAGTAAAAATAATATTTTTGGAAAAATAACCAAGAGGTTAACATTCTTTACTAAAGGTCTCCAGAACTCAAAGTTAACATCCTGTAATACTACACTCACCACTCACGGTGACATCCAGACTGGCATTCTTCAAATTACAGGGATACTGTGGCCAAGCCAGGGTGACTGAGCCAGCCATCTAAACTATTAAGCAGTTTAAGATATAAACCCAAAGATATCATTTTATTTGACAATTCAAAAGTATTTATTTTACGACAAGCACAGTTTACATCCATAGCTACTGACCCTGTGGTACATATATATTGCACGCTATTTATAAACAGTAGATGTCTCTTCCAAATGAGGCAGACAGGGCTGAGTGGAGATGTCCAGACTTTGAGCTGTCCCAGATCCTTCCCTTCCCTCATCCTGAGGCTTCTGGTGACTGGTAACCAGTCTGTCTACAACCAATCATAGAGAAAAGACCCCAGGACTGGGATTGAGTGGCATGCACAGGTCTGGTTCAGTACCCACCCAGACTGATTCTGATTTTCATTCTTATTAATTTGCTTGCTTCATGTGGCCATTATGATACTGTGCAAACCGCCGGGTCACAGTATCAGTTTAAACCATATTATAAACAAAAAATTAAGCTCATTGTCAGCAGAAGCACTGCTGAGATCAGTGGACATAATTATTGCTACCTGGTGTAATAGTCATTAAAACCTTGAAAACTAATTAAATATCACCTCCTAGTTGCTCAGGCCATTCTTACTGAATAACATAATAACATATTTAACAGATGAATCACATTTGGCAGTTCCCTACTAAACTTAACATATATATGGAATATAATGGAAGAATTTATACAACATTTTATCAAGAAAAAAATTCTTTCCATGTCATTCAAGTGTGTTTCTGCTCATAAACTTTCAAAAAAATTATGTGTTTCTCATAACCTAGAGAAAACATACCCTGTGCAGTAGAAATGGCATGTGTGTTATAGCAAGTGGTGGTGCAAAGTGCATTAGTTCAAGAGTGCACATCATACTTGAACATGGCAGACATCATGGCTATAGACCAACTTCTGTCAGCTGTGAAATTTAAGCAGAATAAGAACCCTACTACATTAATATCTCCCTTGCATTATGAGTGATCATTATGAAAACACAGTGTTCCTAGTCATCAATCTTTTAAATTTGTTATTAGATACTAAATATGTCAACTAATATGTAGGTAAATTAAATGATATCACCCTAAACACAGGCATTTTGTTTTGCTATGGGGATCTTAGAAAATTATCTTCAGAGGAAACAGAAACCATGACTCTATCTAGTACATAAAACATGCTACGCACTAGGCAACAGAACATGTGTGATTTCCCTTTGCATACATGGGAGGCCATGAAAAGACTGGTATGGCTATCTCTATATTACCAATCAGGAACTAACACATCCTTATCATATGGAGAATGGTAAAAGAAGATTTAAACTTAGTATGTCAATTCAAAGTCCAAAGTCTAAATCACTGAATTTGCCATCTGTCAAATATGGTCTTGGGTTAAGGTTGCAAAGTGAAATAAAGGTTTTAGTGTCTTCCCTGTCTAAGGGGCTGTGCTGAGTGACATGGACATACCATTTAATGAACATACAAATACCCACTAGGAAGTCCTCACACTGTATTCAGGAAAAACTAAGTTTTAGAAAGTTTAAGGGATATATGTTAGGAACTGTGGTTTATATGTAATCAGATCAGAATTCAAAGTCAAATCAGTTGAACTCTAACTTGTGAGGTCTCAGAAAGATCCGTCCAGTCTCCAGAATAAATCCAAAGATGGATTTGGCTTCTTTTTCACACTATTTCTCACAGTTCAAATAAGCCCCAAAGGCTGCCATTTTATTTACTAAACAGCTGTAAATTTACCTTCTTTTGTCAAGTCATCAATCTTTGCTTTGTTACAGGATCTGTTTATGTTTGACTCATAAACTTCCATCTGTCAAGAGGTTGTCTCCATCTAGGTGCCGTCAACAAGTGAATATATAAATAAAATTTGATATATATATATATATATATTTGTGTATAATACACATATTCAATGAAATTTCCTTTAATCATAAAATGATAAAAAGCTATGAACAGAAAATTGGATGAATTAGAGACCATCATATTAAATGAAAGAAGCCAGTCTCATAAAGACAGTTTGTACAGATTTTCTCTCATCAAATACGGCGGGGAGGACAGCACATGAAAGCAAAATGAGAATATTAAGGAAAGTTTACTCTGTACAATGAATACATAATAATAGGAAGTTCCTGTTGGCAGCTCTCACCTGTTGAATTTCTTACTCTTCAGTGATGCTTCTAGAAAGTTATAGATCCATATTTTAAAAACCATATACATACGCATACAAAACAAATCATCTTAAGAGATTTACATCACATTGAATCTGTCCAGTTGCCTTCACAGTTTTCAACACCCTGTAAACCCTGTCCTCAGTCTTGTTAGGCAATGCTGACTTATAATCACAGAACCCTTCTATCACAGCCTGATATAGGTTTGATTAACTTGTAGATTCATTCAGATGACTGTCCTATTGTTATAGATTCCCACTTGTTAGATAAGTGTGATATTTCAAGTAATGACACCTGAAGCTCTTCTATACTGTTAGCTATGTTAATTTAAGTTTCTTTCTCCTTTTTAACTTAAAGGGCTTTAAAAGAGAGAACCTGGGGCAGGCAAATTATAAATCTCAGCAGCGTCCCAGAGAAGGAAGAGAAAGAGAAAGAGAAGAGCTCCTGCACTGCCATCAAGCCGGCGGGGGTCAGCTGCAGCACGGAGAGGCGGTCACCGGAGAAGCAAGTTTTGGAGAGAGAGTGAAGCTCAAAGTGTCAGGGCAGACACGCTTAAGAAATAAGCAAATTTATTAATGTGTCCAAACAGCCCTTTCGGCATTGAACCATCTTGACTCTCCAAACTTGTTAAGCTTTCCCCTCGTTTCCAGTGCAAATACTTACAATATTGAAGTGTTTTTATTTTCCTGGTAAACAAGGATTCCTCTCGTTTTTATATTTTTGCGTCCAACATTAACTTTGTACGAGATATATTTCTTACTTTCATTCACCTAGCCAAATCATCTTCAGCAGTTGCTTAAGTGACACCTTCGGTTCCCCTATGTCAATCCTGAGGTTCATATCCTTTCAACAATACCGTGATAACTTTAAACTTAAGAAAAAATTTAGGGAGTTGGGAAAATGGCTCAATAGGTAATGTGCTTGATACATAAGCATAAGGACCTGATTTCAGGTTCAGAAACAGTGGAAAAAGTTCTGTAATCCCAGAACTGGGGTGACAGATGGAGGACGGCACATGGACCTTGCTGGCCGGCCAGATTACACTAACTATGGGATTCCATCCTGTGAGAGACTCTGTCTCAGGTAGTAAGGTGGAAAGCAACCAAAGAAGAAAATCCCTGTGTACATCTGCCCCACTCCCTTGCACAGGAAGACATGCACAGGAAAAGCTCCCTAGGAAGTTTCAACTGTGACAACCTTCAGAAAGCTTTGACATTACTGTGGTGTCTGAGGGAGGCATCCTCAGGATTCCAGCAGCTCGTGAATCCTCACACATGGCAGGAGACTGGGATACTACAGAGGGACCTCAAAAGATGATCAAAATGGCTGAAAAGAAGTCACAACCATTGCTACAAAGGCTCAGGGAACATCAGAGAAGAGGGAGTGGAAAGACTGTAAGAGCCAGAGGATCAGGAGACCTGTCATTACACATGTCTTCTAGACATGACCATGAAGAAACCACAACAACATAGCTGCCAACAGAAGGCCTGCCTTTCACCAGCAGACGTGAGAATGCAGATGGGGGAGCAAGCCAGCTCCCACCCTAGATGAAGAGCAAAGTCATCATAGATGCTGAGAGAGAGAGAGAGAGGGAAAGAGTGTGTGTGTGTGTGTGTGTGTGTGTGTGTGTGTGTGTAACAACAATAATTAAAGAAGAGGTATGCAGTTGGGGAGGGCAAAGTGTAGAAACATTAACACGGTACTCACATATGAAACTCTAAAATAAAATTTTAATTTAAACCCTCCAGAACACCAGCCCCAGAGAAAAGGCGTCTCCCAGGAATGCGCTGCGGTATTGTGGGGACTTATGTTAGAGAATCATGAAAGCGGCTGCTTCTGAAATGGTCTAAGTTTTTGCCTCTGTCATGGCCTCACATGCATCTACATTTTCTATGTTTTATGCATCTATCAAGTTAGTGTCACTTTAAATACATACTGGAATGAAAGTTGAGATGTTAAACTTTAATATCTTGTTCTAAAATTTCAAAATCTGCACTGTCTAGTGGAATATCTGCTTAGTGCCATATCTTCAAGAAAGTGAAGTAAAATTTTACATCTCAGAAGGAAATTCCACATTAAGCACTATTGCTGATTTGGAAGAAAAATAAAAATGATGCACACCTGGCAGGATACTCACACAGGACCCTGCCCTCTCTGGTCCCTGTTGCTTCAGCCAAAGGTGTTAAAATGGATTGTAAATGATGGACTTGCTCCATTTCAGTCTGGAAAGACAGAGGATCACATCAAGGCATACAAGGCTGTCTAGTCAGAGTCTATTCATCATAGGCAGTGCTCCAGACAGTGCTCACCTGCAAAAAGGGCTTGGTTTCCAAAGGTCTGGGGAGTCCTCCATGGCTCCCTCACTTCCCAAGGCCTCCACTTTCAGTACTGTCTGCTCTGGTGTGCTTCACTGCTGCTGGCTAAAACCACACCCAACACCAACGTTGGCGAGGAAGAGGGAACCCAGAGGGAGACTAGCTCGCCCTCAGCCAGCAGTGATCAGCTGCCCGGACTGCGTCAGTGAAGGTGGGGTCTGCTGTCCATTTCCCCAGTTCCATGCTGGGTTCTTGTCTGCATGGTTCTGGAACATGCTGAAGGCCTTGCTGTAGGTTCATAGGAGCAGGGTCCCAGGAGTCTGTGGGGTTCTATTTCCATGTGGTCACAGCCCTCCTCACTGGCTCTAACAATCTTTCTGGCCCTTTTCCACAATGGTCCCTGAGTCCTGGGTGAGTGAAGCTTAATATAGGAGTCCTGTCCAGGGACTCACACTCTGCAGATTCCTCATCTCCATCCTTTGGCCATTTGTGACCTTTTGTGTTCCTGGCCCTCTGTTGCATGAGGGAGCTTCATTAATGAGAGCTGAGAGGTTCATTAGTGTCCCTTTACCCCTGTTCCATGTTATATGAGCCTTGGGTGTGGAGGCTGCATTATAGATGTGGTGCTTGGGCGTGGGCAATTCACAGACAATGTCTGTGTGTGAACAGCTGTGTACTCTGTAGAAGTCTCTGGTACAAAAGAAGCTTCTTTGAGGAGTGGTGACTGGGATTCTTGGCTCTATATATAAGGATCTATATTTTGTATCAGCTTAGGGATGTGAGAGCCTTGGAAATTCTCTATGATCTATGACATCTTCAGTCATGTGTATTTGACTATGATCATAGAACCACACGTTTCCTCCATTGACTGTGTTCTAAGACCAATTAGGTAGCTGTTGACTGGCCACCAAGATAAAAGTGCCACTACTGCACCAGTGTCCAGTGATGTGCTGATCACTGATGCGGTTTTATGGTCATGAAGCTGGTGTTGGGCCATGTTTGATGCTCTCCCTTGGCTGGAAAAGGGAACACGGGGACATGGTTAGGGGAGAGAGAGAGAGAGAGAGAGAAAGAGAGAGAGAGAGAGAGGATAATGCCTAGTAAGTGTAAAACACCAGAGGGAGTCATATTAGTCTAACAACCTAATGACAAATTCCATATACAATATCTCTATATGACTCTATGTGCATAGCTGAAGGCTGCATAACAAGAAACAGTGCCAGACAGGAGAAACCTTCCTTTTAGTTCTTAGCCAGGGTGTTCCAAGACACTCCCAATCTTATACAGGCTATTAGTAGCCACAGCCCTTGATTGTCTCCTAGAACTTGAAGGTAAGACTATTCCTGAAGAAAAGACACTTCAAAGACCAGATTCGGAGCAATGGAGCTGGAACTGATATGGAAGCCACTTCCCCTGAAGGTTAGTGCTGGAGGGCTTTAACATATTTTTAATTTACAGTTGACTGATCTGACTTTGACAATCTCATGATGTGAACCTTCTGCAGAAATGGAAGCTAACTGATCAGTTAACATATCAGTTAACCGGAGAGTGTCAGGTTAGTATGAGTAACCTACTAAAATATGTGATGTCTCAATTTTGAAATACCTAACTTTAATTTTAGTATATTCTATATTATTTGTTGGCAAATATGCTTTCTTTGTTGTAAATCATAGAAGGTGACCGTATTTGCACACTAGGGCTAGCAAGATGGCTCTGTTTGGAAGGGTGCTTGGTAATCCCAAACCTGACATCCCGAGTTCATCACAGAGAAGTTGAGAAAAGAGGGTGTGATACCCACACCCCATGTGGGGCTCATCATGCCTCAGTTCCACTGTCTACACATCCACTAGCTCGGATCTCTGCTTAGTTCTCATCTGCTGAAAAGTTGTTCTGGTGAGAGTTGAGAGATGTACTAATCTATATGTTAGCCTCCATGTAGGTGCTGAGAATTAAACCTGGGTCCTCTTCAAGAGCAGCCAGTGCCCTGAACCACTGAGCCATCTCTCAATCCCTTAATCCTACCTTCTTATAAAACCCAAGACCACCTACTCAGGGGTGGCACCAACAGGTTGGGATAGGCCCTCCACATCACTCTCCATAAGAACTATATCTGTGATCTCAATTCATTTTCAATGTTGAAAGACTGTTTTTATTACTATATCCATGTAGTATAGTTTGAGATCCGGGATGATGATCTTTGTATTATAATTTGAGATCAGGGATAGTGATCCTTGTAGTACAGTTGAGATCAGCTATGGTGATCCGTGTTGTATAGTTTGAGATCAGGGATGGTGATCCATGTAGTTTGAGATCAGGGATGGTGATCTTTGTAGTATAATTTAACAGGGATAGAGATCCTTGTAGTACAATTGAGATTAGGGATGATGATCCATGTAGTATAATTGAGATCAGGGATTGTGATCTATGTAATATAGTTTGAGATCAGGAATGATGATCTGTGTAGTGCAATTTAATGGGGATCGTGATCCATGTGATCCATGTTGTATAACTGAGATCAGCTATGGTGACATCTTCGGCTGATCTTAAACTATTCTGAAACATCGTTGCTTTTGCCCTGAGTTTTTCTGTCTCCTTTTGAAATACGTAATTATTTTTTTCAATTTCTGTACAGAATCTTGTTGGGATTTGTATTAAGTCTTTCTGTGTTTCATATAGACATCCCAATCAGTCTTATCATCTTTATGCCCCTCCCCTACCCATACCTCCTAGAGACCCCAACTGGAATACATACGTCCTTTCATCTCTTTAAAAGTCCACTGTGTCAAGTTAGTGTTCCCAAATGTTCTTCAGTGCAGCTTCATTCACTAAGGTCTAGTGAGCCTTCTGAAAGTCCCTCACTTTAAGAAGATTAGCTCATCTTCACCCAACAGTGATCACTGCCATATCCCTTCAGCAAAGATTGAGGTTGGCTGCCCATTTCCCCAGGTCTATGATGGTTTTTCTCTGCTTGAGTTAGCATGGGTCTCAAGCATGGGGTGTGCTATATGTGCAGATTGCTCCTGGTAGGATGGCTGTCTTCATAGGTTGACCCTACCCTTCCATGAGCACACAGGTGTCTTCACAGGTTGACCCTACCCATCCATGAGCACACAGGTGTCTTCACAGGGATTTCACAGGTTGACCCTACCCATCCATGAGCGTGCAGGCATTTTCCATCTTGTAGCATTTTCTTTCATTTTTTTCTTTGATGTCTTAAAGATTACACAAATCTCTAACTTTCTTGGTTACAATTATAGCAGGATATATTTGGGGGCTACTGTGAGTCAGATCATGTCCCTGGTTCCTTTTCCAGCATGTTTGTTGTTGATGTGTAGGAAAGTTGGTGATTTTGTGTCTTCCCACTTTGCAGAAAATGTTTGTCAGCTCTCAGCATTTTCTAGTGGAGTCCTGAGGATCTCTTCATCTGCAAATAGGGTACTTTGACTTGTTTCTTTTCAATTTTATCTCTTTTATTTTACTTAATTCCCTTGTCTTATTGCTGTAGCTAAAGTTCAAGATATATATTGAACAGGAATGGAGAGTGTGGACATCCTTGTCTTCTTCTTGATTTTAGTGGAAATTTTTTTTTAATTTTTCTATGTTTAGCATGTGATAACTGTCCTTCTAAGTGAACTGTCCTTTCAAGCAATGCTACGTAAATTGTGTAGAGCACTCATGAGCAGCAAAAGCAAAATAAATTAAGTGGTCAGTAACATAGCAATCATTTCTATTGGTCAAATTCAGAATGTATGAGAAGACATTGAAATTGTTTTGGAGAGTTAAAAAGAATATGAATGGTCCATTAAGTCGATGTTTAAACATCTACTATAACACTGGATACCTTAGATTTTTTTGGAAGTCTTACAGTTGATGTGCTCTAAGATTGTGTGTCTAAATGTCTGACAGGCTAACCTTCCTCACAGATAGCACCCTGCATGCTTCACTAGAAAGCAGAGGACACACTGCCACAAGCCCATATTGCAGGTATCTGTGCAAATGATGTTTTTTCACAGGCAGTCTAAGTGTGAGTTAGTTATGCGTGACTTCTGAGTGTACTCTGTGTTCACTAGTGACAACTGAGAGTATCACATTTTACCTATTATATACCAGTCACAGTAAGGAAGCTAAAATACATGATTCTTCTAGACTATTTTTATGTTTTTGCACAGGAGCTCACACTGCACCTCAGTTTACTTGGAACTGACTAGATCACCCAATTTGGCTGAAACTTCCAACAAGCCTATAGCATCTAATTACTGAAGGATGAAATTATAGGAGTGGGTCTCCATCTCTAGGTTTTGTCACTAGTCACTGTTTTACCCAAGTTTCCTTGAAGATATTTAATAGTGGCCCAATACTATGTCATACATTTGCACTAAAAATTTTTAACAAGTAAACATTGATGGACTGCGAACTTTTAGATTTTATGGAAAATTTTGTTTATAATTGACACACTTCTGACTTATTTAAAAATCCTAAAGTATCAAAGATTGTATGTATTGTATGCATTTTTGTGTGTATATTTATGCACATTGACAAGCTGTCCAAGGTCAGAAGCAGTGAAGAAAGCATTGTTTAGATTGTGTAGCTGTCTTCACTGGACACTACCGTGTGTTTGTGCCTCTGCGCGTGAATGTGTGTGTGTGGTGTGTGTGTGTCTCCTGATTTGAGAAAAATAGATTTCCATTGTTATTTTTAAACATAGTACATTTTAACTGCTGAGATTTATGTTGTATCTTGTTTATGAGCAATTTATCTTTAAAAATGAATTACCTTGCCCATTTTTCAATTAAATGACTTTCTTGGTGGTTGCTGTTTGTGAGAGTGGTACTAAATTGTTATATTTTTTTCCCAAATGTATATTTTTATTAAATTTTTGTGCATATCATACAAAGCATCTTGATTATAATTTGCTCCCTCCCGCATTTGGACCCATTCATGGTCTGCCCCACTGAATTTCATGCATTTTGTAATTTATGGTAAAGCATATTGAGTCAAGTTAATGTGGCCAAATATCTCTCAATGCAAGTTCATCAACTGGAGTCTACTCAGGCTATCAAAAGTTCCTTTAAAGAAGATCATCTCTTCCTCACGCAGCAGTAATCAGCTGTCAATAGTTTTTTGTCTATGACTGGGTCTGCTGTCCATTTCCCCAGTTCTAGGCTAGGTATTTGTCTACTTGAGTTTGCATGGGTCTTGTGCATGGTGACACAATCACTGTACGTTCATGTGAGCAAGGTCCCTGGAGCCTGTAAGACTCTATTTCCATATGGTCATCTACCTCCTTTGCTGGTGCTTGCAATCTTTCCACCTTCTCTTCTGCAATGGTCCCTGAGCACTAGGTGGGTGAAGTTGAACATAGGAGTCTTGTCCAGGGGCCCATACTATAGACTCTTATTCTATGTGCTTTGGCCATTTGTGTCCTTTTGTGCTCATTGTCCTCTGTTGCATGACTGAGCTTCATTGATAAGAGTTGAGAGATGCATCAGTGTTCTCTCTGCCCCTTGTTCCACTGTGCTCCATCAGTCTTAGGTGTAGGGGTTCTACTGTAGATGTGTCACTTTGGGTTGGGCATTTCACAGACACTTATTTTCTGTGTGTGATCAGTTGTGGTGTTCTGTAATAGCTTCTTTTTGTGCCAAAAGAAGCTTTTTTTATGAGTGGTGACTGGAATATTTGTCTTTAATACATAATGAGCATAATGTAAGAAATTACATTTGTCTAAGTATGTGACAGCCTTAGGGTTTTCTCTAAGATCTATGATCTCTCCAGTCTCTGTATTTGGCTATGTTTACAATACCACACATAAGTTCCCTTCTACTAAAAGGGTTGAAGTCTAATTAGATAGCTGTTGATTACCCCAAAGGTAAAAAATGCTAGTATGGCATCAGTATAGTTTGTGTTAGTCATTGTCGTGGTTTTTAGCTTTTAAATATGGCATTGGACCACTGATGGGTTTTTCCCCTTAGCAGCTTGCACAGTATCCTCTAGAACTATGGGAGCTGGTATTCAGGGTGAAGGCTTCCAGGTCACTTCCAGCTCCATCGCTCCAAGTGTCTGAAATATGTCCTATCTTCAGCAATAGGGTCTTACCTTCAAGTTCTTGGAGGCCATCAAAGGCTGTGAAAATAGCCTGTGTTATTTTGGCAATATCCTGGACAACACTGATCAACTACTTTGGGAAGTTTCTCCTGTCCGGCACTGTGTTCCTTGTTGAAAAGCCTCCAGGTATACACATGCACTCATGTTCTGATTTTATGTGTATTTTTCAGTAGGTTTTTGAGCTAATACATTTCCCTTTGTTTTTTCATACACCTAATCTTTGTTTATCTCTCTTTTCTCTCTCCCTATCTAGCACCCCTTGTTTATGCCCAGTTACAGGACCCCATTTCACATGTAATGCCTGTCTCATACTAGGTCCACTGTCGAGATTTTTCATCTTTACCACTATGTTCCTTACATATCTTCCCCCGTCCTCACTTCCTAGTTAGATACACGGATTTTCTTCTCATTTCCCTCTGGGCGACATCTGTTTCCTACTATTCCTTTCTCTAGGGATCATTCTTTCCTTTTACCTCTGTGGTTCTTTTCCGTTTTCCTGACTCTTATGACTATGTCATATACATACACACACATATAAGGATTTGGTCTAAGATGTACAAATAAGAGAGAACATATGTCACTAGTTTTTCTTGGTCTGTGTTAGTTCACTTATTTTAACAGTACCTAGAAGCTCATAAGTGGGATTTTATATATTAGGAATGTTCTGAGTGTTTGTTTTATTTCACATTAAATGACCACTTTTTAACAAGAAAGTTTATTTTTTATGGTGTTTTGAAAACAATTATCATTCTCAAAGGGTCTATATATATATATATATATATATATATATATATATATATTCTCAGGAATTAAGTCTAAAATAAGTGTGTACAGTATATATAGCACATTCTGATGCCATTGCCTTGTAGATGTGGCTCTGTGTTCATTCAGAGCCCATCTGAGACAGCAGAATTAATATATGTGTTAGTGTTCACTTTTGGGGGGTTGCTTTACAATATTGAAATTTCCAGAAAATAAACTCAAGAAGAAATGGGTAAAGCTGAAATTGTGATGTATTTTCCATGTAAACAGTCCACTAAAATGCTTCTTCACAAGAGTGGGGTGCTGTAGTGTGGGCACAAGCTTCATCTCCTCACAAGAGTGGGGTGCTGTAGTGTGGGCACAAGCTTCACCTCCTCACAAGAGTGGGGTGCTGTAGTGTGGGCACAAGCTTCACCTCCTCACAAGAGTGGGGTGCTGTAGTGTGGGCACAAGCTTCACCTCTTCACAAGAGTGGGGTGCTGTAGTGTGGGCACAAGCTTCATCTCCTCACAAGAGTGGGGTGCTGTAGTGTGGGCACAAGCTTCACCTCCTCACAAGAGTGGGGTGCTGTAGTGTGGGCACAAGCTTCACCTCCTCACAAGAGTGGGGTGCTGTAGTGTGGGCACAAGCTTCACCTCCATTATATTTCATTATTGGTGGAGCTAGCCATGAGATCACTGCTTTCTATGGCTGTCCTTTGTCTCTCATTAAAGGGGCCTATATAAATATAGACAAAGCTTCCAAGCAGAAATTTAGGTCCTGAAACAATGTTATTGGCATTTTAGAATCTAATAAAATTTGAACTTGTTTTACGGGAATGTACTCATAAAGTATAAAGTTTGATACTTTTTTAATGAGGGAAAGTGCCCATGAAGACCAATTAGATAGTATGGAGTTCACAAAGTCATGATATGGCCCCAGGATAAACAAGTTCCCATTGTAAGAAAGCCCGCAGGCACTAAGTTACAGACACAGGAACTAGGACATTACCCTGTCTGGTATAAGATAATTACAAGGGTTAAAATATTTGTTCATAATAACACAATGACTATGTGGCCTTGCCCCCAAAACCTTTCTCTCAGTGATTTAAAAAGTCCCATAAATTGTCCACACCAGGTCCTCTGGCTTTCTCCAGTCAGTTTCACTATTATGTCCAGTAGGTATTCTTCTCTGATTCCCATGGTAGGGTTAGATTCAGGAATATTTTATTTAAATTAGTTTTCTTTCTCTATTTTTATCAAGAAAGAATATTTAGACATTGATGTAGTGTATATTATAATTCAAAACATATGTGATATGCATGCTGATGAAATCAGGGCAGCCCTTATTTATATCTTCTCAACCATTAATTATGTGCAATGGGAAGGCTATGCACTTGTAGTCATCTTGAATGCATCACATTTGTGTTTTCCAATGGTCATCTTAATATACTAATGAGCAAATAATTCCTTCCCTCTCTGTGACCGAGCACCATTGCCGATCTTCTTGTCCTTTCTCAGTCTCTGTTGGTGTTCATCCACTCCATCCGCCCTGCCCAGTCTCAGATGGTGTCCGTCCACTCCATCCGCCCTGCCCAGTCTCAGATGGTGTTCGTCCATTGCATCTACACATAAAGTGTCTACATTTTTCTACAAGGAATAGAGAACATGTGGTATTTGTCTCTCTGTATTTGATTTACTTCACTTAACAATCACCAACATTTGAATAAAATCACAATGTTGTTGAATAAAATATTTGCTGATTTTTAAAAACATATCTCCTTGGCACTTTTTATTTAATGGAATTTTATTTAATTATACTTCAACACATGCAGAAGGTAGGCACTGTCCAAATCAAGATGATTAGGAACTGTCTCTCCTTCCCCTTTGTGTTTGAAGACCTCAAGCTCCTCTCTTCTAAACCAGCTCAAGCTATGTGATAGTTTCCTGCTTCTACACATGTTGCAGGGTGTGGATTATTTGTATGTTGTGTCTAGATTATTTTACTTTACATAATGCCTTCCAGTTCCATTAATTTTGTTGCATATGTTAGTATCACTTCTTCTCTATGGATCAATAACCCTTCATAAACACACACACACACACAATCAGGCACACACATATAAAAGCACACATGCACACACACAAATCCTCACATGCACACACAAATGCTCACAAGCACACACACAGGAACACACACAAGCATGCACACACATGTAAATGCACACACACACAAATGCACTGAGGGGTCACCACGTAGTGATATTGGGATTTCATGATATCTGTTCTCACCCGAGGGTGGCCTCATTGCACTTTTGATGTCATTTGAGATCCCCATGCTTCCCTGTTAGCTTTCCACACTGGGTTCTCCACTGCATCCTCATTTTTCCACTCAGTGAGAGTATGCTTCCTGCAAAGTATGATCCATTCTTAGACTATCTGACCCTAGAAGAACAGGAAGTATCACAGAGTGCGCAGTCAGACATTATTGGATAAGTGAAACTGGTCAGTGACTATGAACTCCTTACAACATAGCTGAGTTGTTCTGGAAGAAGTCGAGTTGCTTAAAGAGATTGTGTAGTTCATATTGTGTCATGGCAGCTAAGTCTGCTCAGTCATTTCCAGAGTCATCTCTGTACACTGCCCCGTATGTCCTAGTCAGCTAAAGCGGAAAGGTATAACTTGCTGAGGCGCCCGAGTGTTTCCACTTCAGGCGTCATAGTGTGCAAATGTGGGGTCGTGTCTGAGTGTCTCTCACAGGTGCTGTTCCTTTCTGCTGGCCTTGCTGGCTGACCAGCATTTGAGCACACCGTGAAGGGCTTAGCTGTGGTCCTGCAGCAGTGATAACCACACAACACAGGTTCCCTGCAAGTGGAAGTTGTCACAGGCTTTGCCAGAAGACTTTTTTTCCAATCCTGTCTTGATGTTCAAATGCATTTAGTGTCTTTTGGAATCCCTGCAAGAATCAACTGCCTTAGATATGGTGGGTATAAATTATTTTTAAAAATTCTGTCACTCCTGATTTCTAGATCTTAACCCTGGTTTCCTAGATTGGTCTGGGCTAATTCTTCAATAAATCAAATTCCTCTCATTTGTCTTGTAGATATGGCTGTGCAAATGCCTGACAGGATGTGCTGTGTCTGACAGCACAGATGCACCACAGTGCACTGACTCCCATATTGAGGTAGATTTAGTTTTGAACTTGCCAAACTTGAAACTTTGATGAACAATTTCTCTTTATTGGCAAATCCATACAAATCTCATGATTAATCTTGGTTTGTTATGTTAAGATTTAGGACCCCTTATTAACATGTGTCTTCTTCTATACATGAAAAATCATGAAATTAAAATAGTTTTGTCTGTTATTAAATAATTCAAATAATTTTATAGCATGATACACTGATCAAAGTTTGTCGAAGAGGAAGACCAGGAGATGGACTGGTGGGTGATAGGATCAGACAGGTTGGGGTCAGTAGGGAGTTTAGCCCAGTTGATGGCAGAGCCTGTGGGATAGCACGCATGGGCTCAGTGAACAGAAGTTGAGGAGGCACTGGAGCTCATTCTAAGGCTCAAGGCCTGGGCACTGGGTCATTACAGAGATGAGGGTGGGGCCACTGCTTGACATGTGACCATTTCTCTCAGTTCTAGGTAAAATACAGTCACCAAAGACCTAAATAAAGATCAAGTATTCCTTTTGTCTTGAGTGAGTTAATAGAACAACAAGGATGCAACACAATGGTGATTCTATGGCACCAGGACTTTGAATTGGAATATCTAAGCAAGCTGGGGTGAAGAGGCCCCTGGTAAGCAATTCTTTAGATACGTTTTCTCTCTTCGCTGCTCTAAAGTAAACAGAATTCCTGCACAATGTAGAAAGAATTATCAACCTGGATCAAGCCTTGTGAGAAGAATTTTCCCAGAGCCCCATAAAAATTTGATAGTTATGGCCTCAAGATTCATTGGGAGAGGTGTTAATTGATAGAGTGAAGGAACCAAAATGAACGGTATTTGATTCAAATTCAAAAGACTAAGCATAAAACCCTTGGCCTGGGGTGCTCTTTCTACAGTGGTAGGAGAAGTGGCTGCCACACAGAGACAGCCATGCTGTGAACCAGGTTGCACGCTGCCGTGAGCTACCCAGAAGCGTCCTGCAGTGTCTAGACCCAGGGGAGACACGGGTCCTGTGGGCACACCAATGCAAAGAGAGATGTGAAATTTCCCACAGATGCATGGACTGAGGTCTGGGTAGGAAGCTGGAGAAAATCCAGCTTGTGATGGAATGTCAGTTGGTATTTTCACCAAGTAAGTCTGGGAATTTCACAAAAGAATTCTTGAGGGAAAAGCTCACTTTTAAAGAGCTCTATATTTATTTATTTACTTCTCTGTGTGCCTGCATGTACATATGTATAGTATTTGCGTGGAGTAGCCCATAGAGGCCAGAAGAGGACATTATATGCCCTGGAACAGGAGTCAGGGTAGCTGTGAGGTGTCTAGTGTGGGTGCCATGAACCAGACCTGAGTCCCTGCAAGAACAGCAAAGGCTTCAACCACTGAGCCATGTCTCCAACCCCAAAAGTCACTTTCAAGGTCCACTCTTGAGAGGTTCTATCAATCCTAAATACCCAAACCACTAGTGAATCATGTGCTTTATAATCTCTAATGCTACCTTTCTGCTTAATAGCTTTAATCCTGGAGGAGTGAGAAACAACTGATAAGGGGTTAAAGCTTCAAAGGAATGAGGAGAAAGAGAGAGAGAGAGAGAGAGAGAGAGAGACAGAGAGACAGAGAGAGAGACAGAGAGGTGATTATACCATCCACCAACATGGTAAATTTTTGAGTTTCACATTGTTCAAAACTAGATGATACAAGAAGACACATTTTTAAAAAAATTCAGGGCTTATGTCTATGATGACTGACTATTGAAACAAACTCTAACTTTTGTTTCTCTGAATTGATCATAAAAGGTAAATATATTAAGTGACCAAAGGTCATGGTGTTGTGATATTTAATCCAAAAAGCAGGAAGTATGAATCCATAGATTTAGATTAATATGAAAACACATTCTACATGAGCATTAGTCATGGTTGCTTTTACTAGGAAAACAAAGACTTGCACATCCGACCATCAGCTCTGCACAGACAAAAGGATCCTTTCCTCACTGCAAATCTCACAGGAGGCTAGAATTCACCAGTAGGAGAAATATAAGACAGAGTTCTGCATGCCTGACCTGCCAGGACGCACACGAGTGTTAGGTTTGCATCCCGATGAGACTGGCTTGGCTCCTGCACAGAGTCCCTGTCCTAACCTCTGCTCTGCAGATCAGCTCCACGCCCTGTGTCTTGTCAGCATATTTGAGAAAGTAAAATCCTTTAATGTTTATTTTTCATTTAAGAACTGTTAGTATGATGCTAAATCCCTCTTTTTCCATTTTTCATGTAAAAAGCTATTTTTATTTTCTGTGTATGAGTGGTTTTCCTGAATGTATGTGCAGTGTCCTCAGAGGCCAGCAGAGGGCTTAAGAATCACTGGAACTGGAATTGTGAAAGACAGGTTCTGTGTGGACCCTGGGATCCCAACCCCTGTTATCTGCAGGAACAGCTTAACCCTGAGCCCCCTCTCCAGCCTTATGCTTTAATCTACTAACCTTTTCCTTTGGCAATGATGACTCTAACCCCAGTCTCTCTTACTTCTCTCCCACCGTGTCTACTTTGCTCCCATTTCCCTGAAAATCTCATAACGATGTCTTTTGTGACCATCAGTGTGACCGTGGGTTTGGAGCTGTCCATGGAGCCTGTGGACTTAGCAGTGGGTGCACAACTGAAGACAGTGACTCCCCCAACCCAGAATCTATCAGTAGCCAATCAGTGAAGGGAAGGGCCCTGTGAATCCTTCCCTCATCTATGACATTATTCCCAGCGCTAGTCTAGGTGCTGGGAACCTAACCATGTCCTCTGTAAGAGCAATGCAGAGCCTCTGTAAGATGACTCTTAACCACTGAGTCCTCTCTCCAGCCCCACCAGGGCCGGACTTCTGCAAGCCCAGAGCAGATATCCACAACTCCTATGAGTTCCTGCTTAGAATGGCTGTGCCAACTAACCTCTGGCCTCAACATGCAAGTGTATGCACACATATGTACATGAAGAACTGTACTTGATCCTCATCCTTTCTTTTTAAACATTTTATTTTAACTGATACATGAAATCATAGATTGCTATAAGGCACCATGAAATGTTTTGTTACATGTATACATTGTACATTGCTCAACCCAGAGAAACACATTCTTAAATATTTGTTTACACATATGGATTTTCAAAGGATATTTGTGATAATTGAGCCATTTGTTTCCTAGTCTGGAAATAGCCTTACCTTCTACCGATGATAATAAAGAACAGTACAGGATGTGTAAGGTGATGTAAGCTCATAAATGCCCAGGTGCCGTAATGGCATAAATTTCAGTGGAAATATTGTCATCAGTGTTATTGTGCATGGACAAAGACAGATTTTGCTTTTGTTTTAGACAGAATAATATTCAGTGGCCATCAACACTCTGTGCCACAGGCATGCATTTTAAATGTAATGGTTCGGCACTGCTTGACAAGCAAAGAGGGTTTTCATCACCCACAAAGAAACATGGTCTATGTGAAGGGCATCATCGAGTCAAAACTAAAGATCCATTTGCAAGTGGAAGCTGTTGATGGCTACAAGGAGAAGCCCACAGGGTGCTCGTCCGAGACACTATTAGGCTAACGTTCCCCTCACAAAGTTACTAATTGCTTGTCCTGCGTTAGTCATTTAGTCTTTCTGCACATGGAAGCTCATCAGAAAGGCAGAAAGAACAAAATAGTAGTGTAGATTTTAAATGTGCTTCAAGATATTTTTAAAAATCTACTCCAGTAATGTCATCCCATCCTATTCCTTTTGAAGCACAATTATTTTCTCTATTGTACAGAAAGGAAATTGAAGTGATGTGTTTTATGTAGATGAATACTTTTGAAAGCCATATGGAAAGCTAGAAACAGACTGAGACTGTCAGAGCTTTGCAGTTTTTATCTCTACATCACAGCCTCCCTTTCGTCCCTGGAAAACCCAGTGACAGGAAACTTCAGCTGTCTCTCCAGACACGACTCCCTGCTGTGCCACATCCAGTACAACAGCACCACAGACAAAAATGTGTTTTGGACTGAACATCAGATGCACATTGTGCCACATGTAGAGACGGTCTAAGGATAGGATTGTGAAGCACTTCCTGCCTATGTCATGATAGCCACTTGTTACCCAGAACCTGCTAAGGCCTGATGTGAAGGAGACTGTATTAGTTACTGCTCTGTTGCTATGATAGATACACTGCCCAAAGGAAGAGTTTACTTAGCTTACCATTTCAAAGGGGCAAGAGTATGTCAGGGCCTCAGGCAAGTTTTTTGGCTATGGGCAGACTCCTACCACTTTTTGCTAACATATCCCAGTTGCTGCTTAAGTTCTTATTTCCCTTTAGAACAACATTGTTCTCAGCACTACTTTCTTCCAGGATCCTACGAGAATGTCCTGATAACCTCTGCTTATGGCAGTCAACCACTTTTCTAGGCCAAACTTCCAAAGTCTTCCACACTCATCCAAAAGCCCACTCCTGGTACCAATTACTGTTTTAGTTTGCTTCCTATTTCTGTGATAGAAACACTAAGAGAACTTATAAAGGGAAAAGTTTATTTAGCTTATGGTGGACTCTGAGGTTTGCAAGGTGTGTTGTTTGGGGAGGGGTCTGTCCACAGTACCTGCAGGTGAAGCAGCTAGGTTGCACTTGCATTATTAAAAGAAGGTGTGTGTATGTGTTTGTGTGTGTGTGTGTGTGTGTGTGTGTGTGTGTGTGTGTGTGTAGGGGATCCTGGGGCACAGATCTATCCCCTATGCTTCTCTATGTCATAATGTCAAGCCAATTCTGAGTTAACAGCAGGAATAATAATGAAGACATAGAAAGTAGCTCCTTCTCCTGTTGATTGTAAAGATAAAATATTATCACGTGTTAAACATGTTCAGTATTAATTTGGAAAGCCAGTAATGTTCTAAACCTATAATAACTACTTGTACTATATCCAAAGAACAATTTAAACTCATTAATATGTTTTCTGGATGAAATTTACATGTAAAATATAGTAGTATTCTTTTCATTACAATGGAATTTGTAATTTTATTTGTATTTCAAGGCAGCTGAATCCTCAGACTTTTAATTCACAGGCAGCTTTATCCCACTAAATGTAAGGAATCGCAGTCTCCTCTTTCCCTCAGGCAAAAGCGAAGTGTGCTGCTGGACAAGCAAATCTTGGATAGCTTAACGTGGGAAGTTGGAGAATCTATGTTCTGGGGTTCCGGAAGCTGGTTCCTATGAATATGAAGGGCCTAGTTTTCTTTATTCCTGGTCTTGGTGTGTGCCTAGGTTGGGCCTAATTTTCCAAAGTTTACTAGCAACTTCGTGATCATGTACTGACTTTTTAAAGAAATTCTTTTTAAATTTATTTATTCTTAATTTTTACCTGTATGTGTGTTGTCTGCATGTATATAAGTGCACCCATGTGTGTAATGCCCATGGAGATCTGAAGAGGATGTTGAATCTCCTGGAAATGGAGCTGTGTGGATGCTGGGAACTAAACCTGCATCCCCTGTAAGAGCAGTCAGTGCTCACCTAACTGCTGAGCCATCTCTCCACCCTCCATGTAGTGACTTTTAAATGGCTGATACTTAATCAGGTTGCAAAGAATTAAGGAGATGTAGAGGTGATAGGGAGTGATAGAAGAGAGACAGAGAGACAAACTGTGACTTGGCTCATGTGTCTCAGCAGATGTTTATTCAAGGTTGGGCGACTTCCATTTGTATATTACCCATTTGTATATTATCCATCTGTATTTCCCAGAACCCAAAATACTGGTGCAGGAGAGAGTGCGCAGAGCAAGGTTCTGTTCAGTCTCTTTATGCTGCTGTGATGAACACTAGCACCAAGAGCAGCTTCCAAGAGTCCGTCATGGAGGGAAGTTGGTGCAGAAGCTCAAAGTGAAATCTCGGGGGAATGATGCTTACTGGCTCGCTAACTTGTGTGTGCTCAGACAACTTTCTTATATAATCCAGGGTTGCCTGTGCCCGGTGGTATTGCCTGTAGTAGATTGGGCCTTTCCACATTGATTGATAATCAGTAGAGTTCCCTACAGACATGTCCACAGACTAAGCCAATCCGGACAATTCTTATAAGGAAACTCCATCTTATCATGACTCTTGGTAGTGTCATATTGAAAAATAAACTTAACTAGATATTTAACATAGAAAGAGTGTTAATTTGTAAATTAAACTCACTTGAGGAAATATTTCTGAAAATAAAAATAATTTATTCAATTATGGAACTAATGTAACCTTTTTATATGCAGTTTCTTAGTTAGATTTTCATAGGGTACATATGAACCTGAAAAAAAAAGTTACAAATGCTTTAATATCCTTAAGCAAAGTCATAGCTCTTATGGTAGAGATGAAAAACTTTATCACTGGCTCATTATAAATCAACTTAAAGAGCCATTGTCATTGTGAGATAAATTAGGTTGTGAAATTCACAAACTTAAACACTATCAGTTATTTCCACGTGTGATTTGTTGAAAGTCGATGTTAGTTTAAAACTATTTATTAGACAAATTTTTGGAATTAAAATAAAATACTAAAATGCAGCCGCAGAGGGTCAGTTACAGGGGCGCTGATCACTCATGCATGGAATAGGCAGACTTTCTGAGTCTACAGAGACCTTCTTGGCTATTACTCAGAGGCCCGTTTTCAAATATGAAGGACAGAGACCCTCATTTCTAATGAGTTTTCATTTGTCCCACTGCAGTGTGGGACTTCAGATCGCAAAACAGCTGGGCCACTGTGACTCACTATATCGTGCTCTCTTGTTCCCAGGTAGCAGCGAGTGGAGTTTATAGACTGCAGTGTCAAACTTCATAAATCAGCCTTCAGGAAAGAGCGCCAACAGTCACGTCTGAGGAAGCACGTGGGCAGACGCGGGCTCACAGTCCCGGCTGACCTGCAGCTCCCCTGCTCTGCCTCGGCTCCTGGCAGGTCTCTGCCCTGGCACACACATCCACACCTGGAGAGACTCGGCGATGGGCACCGCTCTCCCAGATCCGTGTTCTTCCCTTTGACGGATGATGAGGAATCTAGGGCTAGGGCTGGGGAGTAGAGTGCGAGGACAAGTCACATGTATTTTTAATTTCAGTATTTCGGCAAATGGAACCTAACACCATTCATCTAAGTTAAGTCTGTGAGGGAGAGTCCAAATTATCAGTGTAAACAGAGATGCGTCCTCGCTGACCTTCCCGGGACTGGAGATCAGATCAAATAAAATGAGAGCAAGCTGCACCTGCACTTCTCTCTGAGTCCTGATGCGGTCGCAGCGTCGAGCTTCTCTGCCTGCGTTCTCCAGCCTGACAGATTGAGCTGTGAGCCACGTGGATGGTCTCTGGTATTTTCTCAGCTACTCTGACTTTGTTTCTTCTCAATTTCAGTATCTTTTTGGAAAGACCGAATTTAGGAAGGAAACCCTGACTATCTTCCTTTGTCTTCCTGGTGTCTCCCATTACCAAGTGTGATTTTCCTTCACAAGGTCCACAAGTTTCAGTGCAGCACATCTAGAACTAGCCAGCCATAAAGCCGTGTTACAAGCATTGTGGTTGTGCTTTTATCGATATATCACACATTTCCCATCTCAAAAGGAAGAGCTTTCTACGTTCAGACCAGAAGCTAAAAAAATAAAAACTGTTATGGTGAAATATTATTTTCTCTTTCTTGAGAATTTAATGGTGTTGCATGAAAGAAAAATAGCAGATATAATTTCAATATTTTGTATCTTATTTTTTAGTTCTCTTTATAGCCCTTTTTGCCACTACAAATGCACACACTTTATAAATAAGGGTATGGAAGCATAAAAAATCTGAATTTCTTGACAAAAATGTTAAATAGGCCATAATAAAACCAGGATTCAGATGGAATGTCTGCTCCCTTCCCAAATATTCTTTTCTATGTAATACTGTGGGCCACATCCAAACAACTAGCCTTTTTGGATACAAAATCCAGAGTGAGAATCAGTGACTGAAGGTACAATGAACACTGCTCAAGTCTCAAACAACCAAGACAGAAGCAACTGAAATCGCCACCACCATATACCAGAGCCACAGAACACATCAAACCCTGTGCATCCTGTATCCTGTATCAGAGGGAGTCGCCTGAGCCACCATCAGTAAGCAAGTGGGATGGGACGGCAGAAGCAGGTTCATCCACCGCCTCTCCCCAGCAACCTGAAGCAGTCGGCAGCTTGTAGCCAGCAGCAATACTAGATGGCCTTGACTCTCAGAGCCTTAGAACGAGCTGTGCTTAGCTTGGGATCAAAGAACTCCAGGTGGGGTGCACTCAAAGATGTACTTGTCTAGAAACGCCATGTCTCAGGGAAAATGTTAAAGACAAAAATCCTCCAAGCAGAGTAAAATGACAGTGCAAGAAATCTTCAAGTGTAGAAGCTCCTCTCACTCGCTCTCCCAGAGGGCAAAGGCCAGATGTGGACACCTTCAAGACTGCTGCTAGTAAAGACTGTTGAAGAAACCAGACGCCCTTTCAGAATGAAGCAAAACTTAAACTGCCCCAGATATACCAAAACCAGGAATTATCACTACTCAGACTTAGCTGTGCTGTGAGACAGGTACTCAAAAAGGCCAAATTAACAGGTTGCTAAAAATCTTGAATTCGCACAGGGAAATCCAGGGCATTTGTAAAGGTGCCGGTAGGGTAAACACACTAAAAAGATGAAATATTAATGTGTGCAGCACTTTCTGAACTAAGTGAGGGTACACAAAACCGGAAGTTTAAGGTGTGGGGGAGGAGGGGGAGTGGTTCTAGGCCTGTTATTGGTTGCTACTCTGTTGCTGTGATAAAATACTGACCAAAAAAAAAAAAAAACCAACTTTGGAAAGAGTTTATGCAGCTTACAGTTCCAAGTGACAGTCCAGCACTGAAGGAAGTCAGAGCAGGGGCTCCGGCAGAACCCGTGAGGCAGGCTTGAAGCGGAGACCCGGAGCACTGTCCACTGGGTGCTCCCTCTGGCTTGCTCAGCTACCCTTCTCATGCAGACCGGGCCCACGTGCCCTGGGAAGGCACTGCCCACGGTGAGCTGGGCCCTCATCCATCAATTAGTAATTAAGAAATTGCCTCAAAGACAAGGACATAGGTGGCTCTACTTTGTGTCAAGTTGGTAAAACTAAGCAGCACAAAGGTCAAGATGTAAATTGAAAATTAATATTCTAAGAAAATAAAAGCAATATGGACTCAAGTTAATTTATACTACAAAGCCATAGAAATGATTAATATAAGCCTATATACTGATTGCAACATCAGTCATTGCGGAAATGGAAACCAAAATCATAAATGACTCATGGCGGAAACCAAACCTATTGGGAACTTTATTCCTTAATTTATTGGTCACAGGAAGTTAATTATGCAACCTTCCCATCAAAACAGACATATTTACAAAATGCCACTATAACTCAGAAATTTTACTTATCAGTACATGAAATGAAAACATGTCCCAAAAAACAACTGTGCATATTTAATAGCAGCTTTATGAGTGTGTGTGTGGCAAGAGGTAGAAAGTAACCAACATATCTGCTAACAAACGAAGCCTATATAAATGTGATACCTAAGAGAAAATTATTTGATCATTTAAAAGGAAATGCAATTTTGAACATACTATGTATGGATTTGCCTTGAGGCATTATGCTTCTGAAGGAAACTACATAGGAAAATTTGCTGTACTGATTATCTTCCTATGCAGTTAAACATGAGACTAAAGACAAAGGAAGATTAGGGGTTCCTACCTTACAGGGTTTAAAAGGAATGTAAAGTGATTATTTCTGTGCTCTGGGCTTGTATCTTCTAAGACACTAAAATTATGTTGTAATGCTGATTCTGAAATTCTGTGAATATATCAAAAATCAGTAACTACAGAATCAGATGGATAGATTTTATTTTATCTGAAATATAACTAAATACACTGTAATTCCCCTAATAGACAGAACAAAACAACTGAACAAAGAAGAAAGGAGAATAGAAAAGATGGAATTGAGGTATTTCACAATGCATTCTGAGGAGAAAAGCACACACAGCTGTCTAGAGAGACACAGATTTCTGAAATACCTTACATCTGTGGACCAGCTTGTAGAAGTGACTACAGTGGTTCACATAGTTCATTTGTCTGTATGTTCACTTAGAACATCTGACCACTGCCAATAACGAAATTTCTCTGAGCTTCCTTCCTTCCTTGCTTCCTTCCTTCCTTCCCTTCTCTCTCCCTCTCTTCTTTCCTTTCTTCTCCTCCTCCACTTCCTCCTCCTCCTCATCTTCCCACTTTGGCTTTGGCTTTCTCTTTCTATTATTTTTGATGCTCACAAAAAAAAGTTGCTTGCAGCTTAGAACCAAAACAAACAGACAATGGAGAGAACACAAGATTCCCTTCCATTATATATTTGATTACATTTTTACATATTACAAAACTAAAGCAAATATAAATATTTAAAACATATATTTCTTAACCGCAAGACAGGTTAAAAAGATGACATCATGTATTTTTATTGTTGCTATTAATTATCATTTGCTCCACAACCAGTCATGTAGGCTTTAAATCTTGTATTTGAAAAATATATTGTATATAAAAATAAATGTATTTTCACAAACTGTATATATGCTCATATAAATTGTATATGGATGTTTATTCTTAATTACATAATCAGGAATTAAAAATCACAACCAATAATCAAAAAACTCTACCAGGGATGTGGCTCATAGGTGAAAATTACAGTCAAGAGTTTTCTTTATTTTTTTCTTTTTTGTCCTACTTCTTTTTAATGGAAAAGGTGGACCAGGCAAGCTATAATCTAAATATAATGGTGCCAGAGCAAGGCTCCATATTTTCTGACTTGGGGTGTCATATTATACAAGTTTGCTGTATATCACCCACTACTTTCAAATAAAATCCCACCCTAGTCACCGAGGAAGTAATAAAACTTTGATAGTTATAATGAATCCTTGAATCCTGAGTGAGTTACTGAATGGACAGAGGCAATTCAATTACTTTTCCCTCCAAGGAGGGACAGAGTGAGCACTCATTTACTGAGCAAGAATTATCACCTCCACATCTACAAATTATTTTCCTGTTTTGGAACCAAATGGACACATTTCTGAGCCAATAAGTATCAGAATTCCTGCTGTTTATTTAAAGGAGGTCTGATAATAGGTTTTCTTTTCCTTTTAAAAGATACAAATCAATAATTATTAATAAAGAAAAGAAGCTGGTGTAAAAGCTCTCCATCTAAGTATGTGCAAAGGAAAGTAGAAATGAGTTTCAGAGACCGTCTATACCACACCTTCCGGAGGGGCCTGTTTTATCTTTTTTCCCCCTGACCACTGAGTTCCAGACTGTCAGAATGGTTCATTGATAAAGGAACTGTGAGAGTAATTATTCCAATCCATAAAGCTAAAACTTCCTTCCAGAAATTTTGGGAGTTTCTTCCTGAGTATGAATGACTAATAATACAAATTCTTTATTTCTTTCTCCATGATTTCATTCAAAAAATACTTATTTAGTAACCCATATTAGGAATTGAAGATGATATCAAACCAATAGATGTGACCATGGTTAACGGAGGTAAAAACTTTGCAGTGAATATAATTCAAGGGGCTAAAGTATGATCATCATTAGAAACATATCCATAGGGATCACATGAGACTATAATGACACAGAAAAGAGTTCTAAGGAGATGCAGAATGACTATTCTAGACCAGGTACATCGCAGCAGTTGGGACTGAAAGACAGAGGTAGAGGAGTGGGTTTTGATGTCCTTGTTAAAGTGCACTTAATAAAATGTGAGTGGACATTTTATAATGTGTCATACAACAGAGAGAGAGGGAAGGAGAGAGAAAGACACACAGAAAGAGACAGAGAGAGAGGGAGAGGGAGAGGGAGGGGGGAGAGAGAGAGAGAGGCAGAGAGAGTGCAAAGATCATGGACCAAATACAGTCACAAAAAAGCAAGTGCATCAGTTCCCATTTGTACCTGAGGTTTCTGTGGTGCAACTGAGGAGGGACATCAGAGTCTAGACAACTGGAAGACATGTGTACACACCAGCCCGACACAAGAACACGGGCCTTCTGAACTATAATTAGCACTTCAGAGTTAGCAGGAAGGAAATTGAAGGGATAAGAAAGGCCACATTCACTCATGATGTGGGAACAAAATGTCATTCTCAGAAATCAACAAGACCCACCATAGGGAGAGGCAGAGAGCCTCAGAGCCAGGAGGGCAGTGAAGGCCCTGTATCCCTGAAGATCCTGCAGATCCTGTGATCTGGGAAGAGGACTTCTGAGGCTGGCGTTGGGTGCTGAGAGAGTGCACACCAGAACCAAAGTAGCTGGGGAATCGGGTGTGGTGGGAGGAGCGTGTTTTCTTGGAGGAGAAATGAAGGCGTGGGCTTCTGCAGATTGCAGTGGGATCTGCACAGCCTCACTGGTGTCTAAATGCACACGCCCGCCCTTCTCTTGTGTGTCTTTGTTTCTCTTACCCACGAAGTATTACTTTTTAATCATTACTGTCTTGCCAAACCAATCCCTCACCTCTTCTTTGTATCCAAAGTGTTTCTTTCACCTTAACATCAGTGTGTAACATGGGCTTTTAGTATTTAAAGACCTTTAAAAATCATTGACATAAGTGTTTTCATATTCTTATTTTAGAGGCATTATACCCTTACTGATTTTAATTGTGTCTAATATATATTAACTACAGTTCTATGACGGATACTTTCAGAATTTTCCCAGTGTTTCCTTCAATTATATTTTCAAAATGTCAGAACATTTAGAAAGTTTTAACTATCAATAAAAAATAGAGAAATATATTCTGTCAACAGAAAACACCCATATTCTAAGGCAAATTATTATACACTAAGTGCATAATACAGACCATCAAAAAGTCAGAAACTTTCCACCAGCTTTCAGGTCACTGGTGGAAGAGAAGTCAGCTTGGGCTGTGGGGCTCCGTGGTGCAGGGCCTCAGGACCTCTGACACCCCACTTTCCCTCACTTGCCCAGGTCTTATGATTTCTCTTTCCAGCCCTTTAAATGAGTGTTCTTTGTTCTCTGTCCACTCGGGTCTCTGTTCAAATGGCACAGCCTCAAGCGAAAGTCTGTTTTCCTTAGATCTTTTTACTAGTCTCATTATTTTCTTTGATTGTGTACCCCCCCCAAAGATTGAGTTCTATTAGAGAGGGGTTTGCCATTATTTATTGAATGAATGAATGAATGAGGCAATAGATTAATAGGAAATACATTTTTATTAAGTAAGACAGTTGTGAGCATTTTCAAAATTGTTGGAAAGCTGTCTATATTTGAAGACAGGCTCAAGATATAGAAAAGAGGAAGGAAAATTGACAAGAGGGAAAGCTTGAGAGATTTAAAGCAGGACATTATTTTCTACAGTAACCTGCACTTTCTATTTCATATAAGCTACTCAGACCTGCTTTAAGATGATAATTTTTCAAGCCCTGTGGTAACAATTTCAAGACAACAATGGCATTTTTGAAATATAATATTCTTGGGAGGAAAAGAACTCAAGAAAAACCCGTGCTTGAAAATGAGGTCAATAAGGAAACCAATTTCAGACTCCTTCATTCACACTGATGCTGGCTGTTCAGACTGAGGAAAATGCGACTCACACAGCACCACAGGAAGTTCAGAGAAAGCTATGCCACAAGTCCAAGAGCTAACTTATGCAGGCATGCTTCTGCAGGGGACTTTGTGAAACTCTCACAGCAGAACATTTCAAGAATGTATTAGACTGTAGATACACTGAATTTCTTTAATACCAGAAAATGACCTCAAGCTTTCCTTCAGAACAACATACCTACCCACACACCTGAAAATTTCTCATCTATTTGTTAATATCCATCTATCATCTATCTATCTATCTATCTATCTATCTATCTATCATCTATCTATCTATCTCTCTCTCTATATATATATCTATATATATTATCTATCTCTATTCTCTATGTGTCATCTATCTCTCTCTCAATCTATCATCTATCTCTATCTCTCTCTCAATATATGCTTTATCTTTCTGTCTATTGTCTATCACTCTATCTTCTATCTACAAGTGTATATGCATTACATATAGATACATTATATATGCCATTACTGCCATATCAAAATACATGGAGATAGTCATGGTGCTGGGTGCCCCTGATCCCAAAAGTTGATATTAAAACCTAGAGGATCAGCAGATTGAGTTTATCCTGGGCCATTTCTAAAATGTAAAACAAAAGATCATTACTTTCTACCCACAAACAGTCACAGCAGGTCACTAACCTCAGTCTGACCTAATCATTCCATAAACCACAATTATTCCTCCAAAATATGAACTGACTCAGTACAAGAGTTTGATGGTTGTTCATTCATTCATTCCTTTCTCTGAATTTTCCCTGCCTCTTCCAATCACCTGTCTGCGGTCCCAGACATGCAAGACCATGTCATTACTGGAAGTGTACCACCTAATCACCCCTTCTGGGTCTTATCACATGTGATTTCCATTTTCAAAACCCCTCGACCTCGTTTCCTTCCTTATTTTGACTGTACTCTACACAGTCTTAGACTGTTGCTCTGCCCAGACACTAGCTCTCCACCACAGTTCCGGTCCCTTCAGTGATGTGTACATGGCAGTGATCCAACACATCATCACATTTTGCTGTATCTGTGATTCACAATAGGGAGAATGGACTGTGGTGGGTTTTGGAGACTTCATTCACAAGTGCAGTTAAGCAGTAGATATGAATGACTTGCTAAATTCTATGGAATTGTCAATCTGTTTTTCATTTGAACAGTGGGTGTGATCACCCCCATAAGACTGTCCCAAAAATGGCACATAGCAAAACTCAGTCCTCATCAGCCCCTCCCCCATTATTCACCACAGGTGGTTTCAGATGTCCAGGTGAAATAATTCCGTGTCACATGCCTCTGCTTTCTAGCATTTAACAATACTGGAACAGAATAATTTTGCTTCATGTTGCTGGGGAGCAGGGCTGAGTGTGAGAAGCTGGGCAGTGCAGAGAGGCCTGGACCAAGTTTAAACTCTGTGACAAAGGTTTTAAAGACAGGCTTTCTTTATGACACAGGATTAGTCAGTGTTTCAAAACACAAACTTATGTGCTTTCAACCACACTAAGCAACATTGTTTATGATTTGTACTGAATACCTTGATGAGTTTTTTACCTCTAGAATAATACTCATTGAAAAATATATTGTTACATTGAAAAATACATTGTTACACTGTTTTTTATCAAAACACTTAAATATGTAGTTAGATGAAATAAATTTGAACTTTACATAACTATGGATTTAAAGGATGCCACAAAAATTCTATCTATATTGATATATTTGTATTTCTATATTTTATTTATGTGAGGGTATCTCATGTTCAGTTGTATAGCTCTCTTAATATGGTATTTTGTGTGATTTTTAAAAAAATGTATTCATGATTCTTTATTAATTTTCATTGAATTTTTGTGAATTTCATGCAATATATATTGATCAGTCATAGATCCTCTCCTGTATCTATACGCCCCAAGCCATCACCCAATTTCTGTATTACAGTAAGGCCTATGGGGGTCAGGCTTATGTTCCCAATTGCCCTTTAGGTGTGGCTCCATCCACTGGAGACCAGCAGACCTATTAAGAGTCTCGCCCTTAAACAAGACTGACTCTCCTTTTCCCAGTGGTCGCCCACAGTTCCTCATGAAAGGTTGGGGATTTTTATCCATTTCCCCATAGCACTGCTTGCAATTTGTCTGGCTTGAGCTTGTATAGAATTGTGCACACCATCACCATTGCTGTGAGTTGGTATGAGTGACTTACAAGCTGTCTAGAAAGCTGACTCTTCTTGAGGTCACCCACCGCCTCTGGTTCCTACAATCATTCTGCCCCTTCTTCCCCAATGATCCCTGAGCCTCAGGAGACAGAGTTTTGATACAGGTGTCTTGTTCAGGAATAAGCATTCTGGAGTCTCTTGTTCTCTGCACATTGCCAAGTTGTCAGTCTCAGTGCTAGTTACCACCTGGTGCAGAGGAAGCTTCTTCAGTGAGAGATGAGCTATGCATTATTCTATGCGTGTAACAGAAGGTCATTCAGAATCAGTTTAATACTATTATCTATTTGGAAGAATAACAGGATTAGCTTCTCCTCTATGGACTGGGATTTGTCTAGCCTCAACCTAATATTACTTTCAAGTATGGGCTCTATTCTAGGAAGTGATCCTTAAATTCCATTAAAGGTAGTTGGTGACTTCTGCAATATTTATGCTGCTGTTGTGCCAGTGGGCAGATATTGCCTGGCCAGTTCTTGTAGCTCACAAGATTCAGAATATTGGGTTAGGGTTCATAATAAATTTTCTCAGTAAGTAGCTTGTCTAACAGCTTCCAGCACTATGGAAGCTAGACAGCAGAGATGAGGTTCCAAAATCAGCACCAGTTTGATTTCTTCTTGTTTGTCCTACAGCTCACACATGTCATGTCTTCAGCAATAGAGTCCAACCCTGAAGTCCTAGTGGGTAGCCAAGAGCAGAGGCAATGGACAGGATTATTTGAGGTTTGTGGGACCCCTGATCAATAGCCTCAAAACAGAGAGTCTACTCCTAGCAACAGAATTTTACTTTGCTAACCCGTGGTGTCTACAGGGACATTGTTCCGCTGTCACAAGGTAACTGCTTTCAGTCTCATTTTATAATGCATATATGTAAACCTTAAGTAGGCTCTGCAGTGGTGGTTTCCACATGGCTTTTTCCAAAGGCCCTTAGTGTGAGCTACCCCTCCCCATGCTCTCTCAGGGGTCCTGCCCTCCCAACCCCACCCCACTTAACCCTTCATACCCCAGTGCTCCACTTCCGCCCTTTGTATCATTGCATTCTGCCTCTTCTCCCAGGATGCCTCCTCTGCATCCGTGACCATTTATTATTTTATGAACCTCTCTGAGTTTCAAATTGAAATGTGCATACTTTAGATGTCAAAGCTAGCATCCAGTTATGAGAGAGAGCAAGCAACAGGATTGTCGTTTCCAGCTCTGTCTGTTCACTGGAGATTTCATAAGTTCATTGTCTTTGAGGGTGAATAATACTCCACTGTGTATGTACCACACCTTCATGCATCAGATGATGTCAACCTAGGTGGTTTCAAATTCCTGATTTTTATGAAAAGAGCAGCAATTAACATGGATAAGCAGGGTCTCTGCAGTAGGGTATACAGTTCTCGATAAGATGAAATTGACACAAAATGGATAGCCTCAAGCATACAAAGACCAAGGCATTATGACCCACATAGTCTCAAAGAAATGACTAAAAGCATATGTATATGGTTCACAGAAGAGGAAACTACCACAGACGAGGATTAAACACATGATTAAAAGGCCCATAAAAATATAGTTCAAATAAATTAGTAAAGCTGATTGTCATTTGAATGTAAAAGCATATTCATGTGTATTTTATAATTTAGAATTAAGTGTTCTGATTGCAAGACAGGATTAAAAGGAATTTTGATGGAAGATGAAATTGTTTGATTATTGTTTCTAACTGGAGATTGAAAAGGGAGCCTTGAGAATAACAGGTAAGTGCTCTACAGTCAGTAAGAACCCTAGTCCTGTTTCACTTTTATTTTGAGGCAGGGTCTTTCTCACCTGTTTCCATACTGGTGCCGACCTCACTGAGAAACCTAGGCAGGCCTGAGGCTTGGAGCCACCTGTCTCAATCTCCAGAATAGCGAGGCTCATAGACCTGTGCACCTTTATTTATCCTGTATTTTTATAATTATTTTAAGACAGATACTACAGAAAACAGCAGTACTGATTCCATCTAAGGCTAATATATTTATCTTTAGAGTAACAAATCCGGAAATTCCTCCTCTTCCTGTTTGGAAAAGATCGCTGGTGCTGCAGGAAGCCATAACCATGTCTCTCCAAAGGGGAAGCTGTGCAGGCTTGCCAACAGCCTCTGCTCAGACTGAAGGCTCCTTGTCCTGGTCACACCACACTGGGAACTGACACCCTCAGAGCTGGAGACAGTGTTCTCTTGGCTAGAGAAGTCAGTAGGAGTAACAGGATGACAACTTTTGTCCTTGACAAAAAGGGTTCATGTCATCTTTCCAGTGTCTAAGCAATGAAAGAACTCACCATTTAGAATACAAATACAGTCAAATCCTAAACCTCCTACAATCCTTGAGATTCAGCATAGGTTCTTATGAAGACCCGATAGACCATGCTTTACACACATTCAGGGGGGAACGTATTTGTTTTCCCCAAGGTAAATATTCACTTGAAACATTTCAGGTATGAAAACATCCATAAACTTTCCTTATGAATAAAACTGCCAATTCTCAGAGTGGTTATCAGACTGCACCCCTTCCTGACTTCTCACCTGTTCCTACCCAGAGCGCACAATTGTTCTCTTCCATCTTTCAGTTTGGGCTACATAAGTAGGCATACATTTTACTTTGAAAGCTTCATAATAGTATAAGTAATAAATATGTGCATTTATGCTTTATTTTCCCTTTTTAGCTTTTTAACTGGCATTGTTTCCTTTTTCTTACTGTCTCTCAAATATCTGAAGCACTGTAAAATAACCTGTAGGCATCACGTTCTCACTAGCTGCCTTTGTGTGTATACCTTTAGGTCAAGAATGAGCAATGCCCAGAGTTAAACACCAAAACAAATGAAGATTGAATTTTTTATGAATTTGCAACTTCTTCACATTCAAAATCTTACTGATTTTATGCTGGCAGCTGATGTCCTTGTGTCTACAAGATAAGGTCCACGATCAACAAGGTTAATCTCAGTCTTTCTTTATCTCCATTCACTCTAAGTTCAATTTTCAGGCTCTTATTTTATAATCTTAATATTTCTGGAAATTATTAAGTTCTTTGATAGACTAACCTTAAGCTTACCTTTGCCTTAAATTTCTTCTAAAATTCTCAATTTTTGATAAGAATAACCAGAAGTTATTTTAAGCCATTATCAGTGGAAGCTATCAGGAATCCTGGTGCTGATTCAATGACTTGTTGTTGATGTGATCCATTCAGAAATTCCTTAAAATGGTGTCTAGTTTTCAACAGAAATACAGTTTTATTTATTAGTTAACAGGGGAACATTTTATAGGAGTGTACAGTACACTTCAGTTTTGTACATAATCAGACCACTATTAAGATCTGTCACACACAATAATGAGCTTTATTATAACATTTTCATAGATATTACATTGCTTTAAATTACCCCAGAACACTACTGTACCACATTGCTGTTCCTCTTTTCTGAATAGGACTTTGCTCTGAACCAGACAGATGAAATGTACCAGAGTTCATCTCTGCCCTTTCAGTCATCTCATGGGCATGTTCCTTATTGACCTACCCATTAATAGACAGCTGTAGGGGTCAGAAGACCTTCACTTGGACATCCAGCACTCACCAGTGGTGAGCACGGGGCCTTGGGAGGGGCTAAAGAACATAGGCTGGGCAAGACTGAGGGAGAAGACTCATTTATGTGGTCACGGGGAAGCCATTATGTATATTTGGGTGAAGAGTTCTGGTGTGGCCTTAGAGGGGAGAACCCACAGTGCAGTTACCAGCTACTCACACATTGCTCTCTAAGTGAGTCCAGGAGACTCACTGGTAATGCAGAGAGCACTTTAGTAGAACCTTGTCTTGGTTTGTCTTTAAGACCAAGCGAGGAGCTGGTGAATGTTGTTTGCACCTTTTCCCCAGAGGAGTTTTGACAAAGCTCTTCCTGCTGCTGTGGCTCTCGCAGGAGTTCTCCGCTGCTTTCCCATCACAAGTACACACACAGACACACATGCACACACACACACACGGACACACAGACCTAATGCCCACACATATTTAAATCTTTCCTTAGCAGTGCGGCCCTGTGTGCATTTGCATGCCTGGCCCTCACCACTGTCTTCTGTAAAGCAGTAATGGCTGTTTCACATGGCAGAGAAGTATCTTCTCTCACCTGGTTTGCTTTATTCACTGCCTTGGCTTATTTGTCATGTGAAATGGTTTCATGCATGGTTTAAAATTTGAAACAGAAAAATTTACATTTTGGAAAAAAACATAAATATGATCATAGTAATTTTAAAAGAGAAGAAATAATAAAATAACCCATGTACATACAAATACCACTAAACGAACTCCGTAGATCACACACACAGACACACACACACACACACACACACACACATATATATATATATCTATAGATAGATAGATAGATATATAGATAGATAGATATAATGATCTATGTACATGTAGCAACAATAATTAAAGAAGTCACAGAACTGAGAGCTAGTAGAGACTCGGAGAAGACCTGAATGGGGAGATGAAGGGTTGAAACAATGTAAATATTTTACTTAACTTAATAATTCTAAAAAAATATAACTATCAGAAATGTGTTATAAAGTAATATAACATTATTACATTATAGGTCTTTATGAATTTATGTAATTTGTCTTCCATAAATTATACCTACACACGCATGTATTCTAGAACTGTCTGTGTATGTATATGTCCTCATAAATTCTAGAAATTCTATTTCCTTTTCTTTGACATTGTCATGATTATATTTTTATTTTTGAATTTTAGAGTATGATTATTGAACTACATCAACATTGTATGTGTCTCATTCATTGATGATGATTTTTCTGAGATCACATGGACAGAGTTTATTCATAGGGTATATTGCATAGGGTACTTGCTTGGGACCGGACAAAGATTCCACACTTTCTGAAAATCCCCACTCCACCCCAAGTTTTTAGGCTGTGAGTTTTTACCACTGATCCCTGTACTGTCAGAGAATTATTTTTCTAGAATAACAGCTTCCCCTGTGGAAACTTCGTATCTTTTTCTGTGGATTTCAAAATGACAGTTTAGTCCCTGAGAAAGGATCTATCAATATTGTGAAATGATGACCTGCAAATTTGTCTGTGTATCCGATTATCCATTATCCCAGTTCATCTATGTATTCTTTGTTTCTTTCACTAGCAAATAGGGCTTGATTGCTTCCATTAATAAAATAAGAAGATCCATCAAATGGTGATTTTGTAAATGTGTAGCAGTGCTGTGAAATTATTTGAAAGGTCCACCTCTTGATAGAGAAATATGCAGTCATTTCAATGGTATCTACTCTCAGAAGGAAAAAAAAAAGTACAAAGAAAATTAAAGAATAAATAAATAAACCCATGTGCCTTTATGGACTCACACTTCCGCTAAACAATTGTGCAGGAGAGATTCAGAGACGTAAACTCAACCAGAAAGGATGAAAACTAGAATTCCTTTCTCTTTACCCAAAGCTCTCCACTACTGGATATTTTGTCCTCAAAATTCAAAGGACCTTTTAACCACACAAAATCTATTATTTGAGAGATGGAGCATAGATACCAGGAAAACCTTGCCTGATGTCCTGGTTAATTTTCATCAACAAAATGGAAATGAGTCAGCTTTTAAAAGTGAAAGTTCAACAAAGTAAAGTGACTAGTAGAAAAGGAATAGAAGAAACTTCAGAGGAAAAACCTTAAAACATCTGACTCATTAAGTTCAAAACATGTATCTAATAATGTAATACAGAAAACAACACATAGGAAAGAAGTTTTCATCAAAGAATCTGTTAAAATCATGGACAGTAAGATTGTAAAAGAAAGGCAACTGACATATTTTTACAGAAATGTTCAAAGTTATTACTAATAAATACAATTAAGATCTACTAACAATTCAACTTTTAAAATTTAATATACATAATGGAATTAACTAATTAATTTGTTCAAGCAATTATCACTTATGGAACAGTTACTACCTATTAGATAATAAATTAGATGATTTACATAAATAATCAATTAATTCTAAGCACTAACCTTATTTGGAAACTATATAGTTCCCCATTTCAAAGAAGGAATGATGTCTGGAATTCCCCAAGTCTTCAAAACTAACTGCAAATCTGGTTAATCTCCTGGTATTTCAATAACCACTACACTAAAATTATTATAAGCACTTACTGTTTTGCCTATTTAATTAGAAAATGAATACTTTTAAATGATATTATGCTGTGCTAGCTAGTGCAATAAAATAAACAATGCCATTAACTGTTGGTGGATTTATAGATTGATGTACTTTCAGAAACAATTATCTAATCCAATAAAAAGCTATAGAATATAGAAAACCCTTCCTTCTACAATTTTAGCTTCCAGAAATGTTCCCAGTGAGAAACTGTGATGTGCTGATAAGGATGTTTACAAAAGTATATGAATCAGAGTACTATTTTTGGCATGGACCACATTTTTAAGTGATTCATGGTAGGACAGTAGGTAAACACATCGTCAGGTGCCTTGAGAATGATCTGCCGTGTTGTGACTGTTAATCTTGTCAACTTGATGGGATTTAGAACCAACCTAGGAGACAAACTCTGGGCTTGTCTTCAAGGGGATTTCCAGACAGGCTTAACTGAGCAGGCAGGGGAAGATCTGCCCTCACACAGAGAGCACTTTCCATCTGAGATGGGCATCCCAGATAAAGGGTCTAAGGATCAAAACTGATGCCGCCTGCCTGTCCTCACTTCTTCCTGAGTGGACGCATCTGTCCCTCCGATGCCTTCTTTCACTAACATCACACTGCAAGTTGTTCAGACTACACAGAGTGCTGAGTAGAGGTTCTGTGTGGAGTTCTGAGGCCGTTGGACCCTGATTGAGACTTCTGAGTCATTGAGGGTCATGTGCTGTTAGCCTAGTTTGAAGTATGTCCAGTGTGTACTCAGTAATTACTGTGCCACAGAGCCAATATGCTTGTTACCAATATATTGGGCTCTAGAGAGCCCTGCCCAGTTCACAGGAAAAGCCAAGGCATGCTCACCAGTGCATGTGTCTATAAGCTCATCTATGAAATCAAATATGCACTAATATCCAGTAACAACAAAGCAGAGTGCATTGTGCCCCAAATGCAGCTGACTGCTCTCATGCAGGAATCAAGGAAAGGGTTAGGGGAGAAGGCAGTGGCTGCCTGAACAGGACATCACCATGTGCTCCAGTTTCCAGAAGTGCCAAGGGAAGCTTCAGAGGGGTTTGAAGCTTCAGAGGGGTTTGACTCCACTGCAGAAGGTGGCTGTCTTAGTCGAAGGCTTCTTTTTTCTAAGTGTTTTAGGTTATGTTTATGTTTGATGGCTCATAACTATTGCATTTATGCTGTGTTTTCACTTTTGTTTGGTCAGATATATACAAACTAACTCAAATAAATAGCCCAGGTATTATCAGTAACCACTTCCAGGCACCCACACAATGGCCATTTTGATCCCCTTCTTTGTGAGCATCTGTATTTTCTCCTGATATCTTACAAACAATGAGATTCACTTTGCATTGAAAATAAGCAATACCTAAAAATTGCGGCATAGTCCTGTAACACCAGCACATGGATTGGAGGCAAGATGAACAGAGTTCAAGGACAGCCTGGGATGCATGAGCACTCTCAAAACCTTAAAACGGGCTAGCTTAGAAAAGCAGGTTCACTTCTAAATATTAACACTTATATCCTTCTACCCTTTTGAGTCTCATTTCTATCTCTGGCTGACCTTGAAGTCCTGATCACTTGCTTAATCACTCCAGTGCCAAGCTTTCGGGCCTGTGTCACAACAGACAGGAATGTCCCTGACTGTTCTAAGGGTTAAGCAAAGGAGGAAACATAAACAACGCAACTAAACTAAATGTGTAGCAGAATTTCAAGTACTGTGTCTATACCATTACATTGCTTTTAGTATCAGAAAATACATGTCTTAAGAATAATGTCTGCTCCAACCTCGAAGTGACAAGTTGAAGATTTCTCCCACGGTTGTTCCAATGAGAAATTTCCGTCCTAACCTCATTTACTTGAACCTTGGTCCCCAGTTAGTGGTTTTGCTTTTGAAGATTATGTAACTTCTGTGAGGCACAGACCTGCCAGACGGATCATGTCACTCGGGTGACTTAGAGTTTATAGCCTTGCCTCTCTTCTAGTCTCCGTATCTGCTTCCTGTGTGCACCTATCCTGTGATCACACCACTCCTCTTCCTGCTGCACTGTGAGGACCCCGCCTTGATGAACTCTCTCTCCCCTAAATTTAAGTTAAGGTAAAGTCTTCCTTCCTAAAGTTGCCTTGTTTATGGTATTTTTCCACAGCAATAGAAAAGTAATTAATGTACCTTGGTAACTTTACTTCTGCATGGAAATATAATTTATATCCCAGGGAAAGTGTATAAAAAAAGAAGCTAGCTAGCAGAATCGCCATGACTCCATGTTGCCTCCTAAATATTTAAGTTTGTACTCACAGACAATTCTCCTCTGGTACCTCACCAGAGAAGCCTCTCTACACAGCGAACGCTGTGAACGCAGACACTCATGGTTGCTCAGGGTGCTGCCAGTGAGATTTGAGTGCCCATCCCCAAACCAGACAAGAACAATCCCACTGTGAAGAGGAGGAGGACTGAGTATAAGAGAAAGGCAGCGGGGGAATGGGCTCTGCTATGATATTTTCTGGGCATGGGTCAGCCTGTCTCATCTGTGTCTCACAATACCAGTGGCTGCTTGCAAAGGGCCTGCACCAGACTGGGCCTGCCAACACTCAGTCACAGAACAAATAAGGCCCTATTGAGCACTAACCTTCAGTACTTCAGCTATTGGCTACTGATGGATTCTGGGGAGGGAAAGACACTTTTTTCACTACTATAATATTGAGGCACCTACCAGGCTCCAGGGTTGAGTACCAAAATCATGGTCACATTGATAACTCTAGTTAACCTCAAAAACATAAACAAAATCAGACACCCGTACTGGAAAAGACTCAGAATATAATTCATATAGTTAGGAAATTGTCAATGAAGAAATTCAATACAAATTTTGTTTGTTTTAAGAATGATAGTGCTTACTTTATCTCAACAGGACACTGACATGCTGGGAGCCAGGGAAAAACTATTCAGGTCTGTGTTGGCTATGATGGGTTCTGGTAGGATGGTTCCAGCTAGCCTGGGACAAGCACCTCCCTTCTTCTCTTTCCTAGAACTCTGTTCTATTCAGATAAGCTTCCCTGTGTTTCTTAAAGTCATGTAACTAAAGGAATGACAATAACTCCTCATTGTTTATTTTGGTAGACAGGATTTCCCAGATTCTTCAGAACATAATCTGCAAGAACAATAAACCCTGCTTTCTACCCGTGTCCAGACCCCCACCTAAAACGGCCTGCTGCATAGACAGGGTAAACAAGGCACTCAGGCTCAGGCCTGTAAACCCAGCACTGGGGTGTCTGTAGCAGGAATCACATACTTGAAGGAAACCTGGGCTACACAGCAAGACCCTGAGTGAAGAGCCCTCCCATGTTCGCAGGGATGCCAAGTGATCATTTCATGCATGTATAGCAAGCAGTGTTTAAATAGGGTTAAGCAAATCTCCTTCAGACATTCTCATTTCTTTCTGGAGAATTTAATATAAATCCTTAAGAAATATAAGTAATAGCTACTATTTTTGGTCAATTTGTCCTGAAACAGCACAACAGAACTGTTACATCTGCTACTTTGTATCAATGCATCACACTAGGCTCCACCCTCGTCTGACTTCGGTCCTAACCCTCTTAACCACCATTCTAATCTCTGCTCTCCTGGAACCAACATTTTTAGAGTTCATATGTGAGAAATCTCAGGCTGGACCTGACTTTCTTTGACTGGCTTATTTCACTTGACATGAGGATTCCAGGTCCCATTTATGGCCTCACAGGTGACAGGATTTTATTCCTGACCTGGATGAAGTATGACACTCTGTGTGTGTCCTGCAGTTTCTTACCCCTCAGCTGATGGCTCCTAGCTTGTTCCCATTGCTTGGTTATTCTATATAAGGCTGCAACAGATACACGGTTTCTGATGTCTGTGCAGCACACTGATGGCATTTCCTTTGGATATGCACCGGTAGAGGAATGGCTGGGTCACCTGGAAGCACAGTTATTATTGTCTGAGGAAAGTCCACTGGGGTTTCACAACAGCTCCATGAATAAGTGCTCCAACCAACAGGGCGCCGATCTCTTTTCGTCCCTTTCTCGGGACACTGACCTCTTTTCCATTTTGCTATTCTTACTGCAATGAGATGACAGCTCTCCATGGTTTTGAGATGCACATTGGGTCTCCTTTTTCAGCCTCTTTCTCAGTGGCATGCCTGCCTCTATCTGTGAAGCAGATAGAAGAGAAGGAATGCATATGTTCCTCTTACCATGCGGGTAAAGTTGGAGCACACAAAGTATCAAGCTCACAGTTCAAGGTGAGTGCTCCAGAGTGGATCATTGCTTCTCTGTAAGTTATCTCATGGGTTTACTTCATTTAAAAGCATAAATATTGCTTTAGGAAAGAACCATTCTACAGATTGCTATTCTATATAACTAGAAGCAACTCTATCAAATCATAAGCAGTGATATTCTGGAACTGCTTCTCGGTGGTTTTCAAAGTTTAAGTCACTAGTGTTTCAGTGGTCTGGTAGTGCTGGTCCCGAAATTGAACTTGGTTTGCAGTTGTGTTAATTTGGGCTGGCAGGCTTCTTGAACTCAGGGGAACTTTAGGAATTCACCTGGATCTAAATGGCACTTCTCAAAGAGGGAAGGCATTAGCTTAATATAGAAAACACTGTGCCACAAATCCTCAGCTTTGTCTTTCCTTTGGTTGGTGGACCATTACACATTGCCAGCAGAGAGCATGAAAAAGGTTAAACGTTGCCAGGGGAGATGCAAGAAGAAGTCCCAAGGCTCCTGGCATGCATGACCAATCTAGAGCAAAGTTTTCCACAGAGTGCCAGGGAGTGAATGGAAAGCAAGTCAGTGCATTCCGATGCACATGCTTGAAAACCACAGCTCTTAACTTACTAAGTCAAGGCACCTCCAGATACTCATGGGAGTCAGAGGCAGCTGCTGCTACTCTTCAGACACAGGATGTTCTAGTGGGAGAAGGGCAGTTGTAATTTCTGGAAACCACGAGGCAAGTTGTCTTCCACAATAGGTACTGGGTACTGTGGGACAGAGAACAGTTCTGTGTGGATCAGCCATCTGCACCACCCTGTCTTGCCCAGAAACATGAAAATCTGGAATTGACATTGCAGAAAAAAAAAAAAAATGAGATGTTGCCCCGTGATGTTTCCTAGGCCATCTTGAGTGAGGCAGTCTCTGGCCAGCAGGGCAGCCTTTCCTAACAAGGGGGTGGAGGAGCCTCAACAGTGTCCCTTTGTGTCCTTCTGATTGGCAGCCTCACCCACTGACTTCAGAGAAAACAAAGGAACACGCCTGCTATGCATGGGTGCCAAGCCACCTTGCAATATTCACGGTCTGGAGCTTATGTGCCTAGAAATAAGAGTTTGTTTTCTCCAGCAACAGAATCAAACAAATCGAGAAGGAAAGCCATCTCCACATCCCTATGCTTTGTGTCTGTAGAGATGAAACCCTGAAATATGCTTTAGTGACTATTTATTCCTTCTCTCTCTCTCTCTGTCTCTGTCTCTCTCTGTGTCTCTTTATGTCTCTCTGTGTCTGTCTTTCTGTCTCTCTATCTCTCTCTGTTTCTGCCTGTCTCTTTCTGTCTGTCTGTTTGTCTCTGTCTCACTCTGTCTGTCTCTCTCTGTCTCTGTCTCTCTGTGTCTCTCGGTTTCTCTGTCTCTGTCTCCCTCTCTCTGTCTCTCTCTGTCTCTGTCTCTCTGTGTCTCTGTCTCTGTGTGTGTGTGTGCGCACGCATGTGTGTCTGACTCTGTGTCTGTGTCTGACTCTGTGTCTGTGTCTGTGGGAGACCTTACAAGTCACTGCATATATGGGGAGGTCAGATGACAATTTGCTCATCTCTCTCCACCATGTGGGTTCCAGGGATAGAATTCAGGTTGTCAGGCTCGACCCCAAGAACCTTTAGCTACTAAGTCATTCCACTAACCCAAATGTTGGTTTTATAGGCTAAATACAAAGTGTCTTCAGCACCCTGTACCTTCTAGAGACTAGAGAGAGAGAGAGATTTTCTTAAGGTTTTCAGCTGCTGGAGACCAACTCTTCTGATGAGTCCCTTACTGCTTTTCTCCTAAAAAGTAACTTTTGATTGCACTAGATTACTTCAAGATCCTTGTTCCTAAGATTTGCAAAATCACAATTGTCATGTAAGTTGTTGATTACAGAAATTAGAATGTGACTATATTTGGGACAGTGGAGGGGAGGCAATTATTCTGTTTGCCACAAGCTACATATTTATATTCTTATGTGTATCCAGGAGATTGCAAATAAACTTTAAAATGCCTTCAGTTTGGGGATCCAATTGCAATGCGGAAATTCATACTGTTCAGGGTGCTCTTTACAAACAGGAATAATTAGGGTCACTAGCAGATGAATGTGAGCAAGCTTTGAGTTTATGAGTCCCACAGTGTCATCTGTGAGAGAGCACACAGCAACACCAAAACCAGCTAAATATCTGGCTCCGCTCAGCAGGGACTCCACAGAGATAGAGGGCCATGTCCTGAAAGGAAGGCAGAAGGCTGACAGAATGTTCCCTTCCTCCTAAGATCAAGCCTCTCACTTACTCTCAGAGCTTCCAGAGGAAAGCATGTCCTGACCACATTTTCTAGGCCTGCCTTAAGTCATTCTCTTTCCCAGAATGCCTTTCTCCTCCATTTTCCTTGTCTACTAAACTATACCACATATTTGTTTTCAGCTCCAAAGCATTCTCTGGGAAATGTACCTTCATCCACTGCAAGTGGCATTAATCACCCCCAGCCTTGGACTTGGGTACAGCTTTATACAGGACCACAGTTTAGTCATCTTTCTGCCTCTATCTATATCAAGCGATTATTTCAATACCTGCCTCCAAATAGACTGTATAATTTACTGAAAAGAATTTTCCACACATAATAAAAGGAAAAACAATTGAAATTCTGCACCCTCAGAACAATGATTTTAAACATTGATATCAATGAAAATCATACAGCTCATTTGCATAAACAGATTCCAGATTCCAAAACCTAAGAATCTAAATCAGTCAGACTGAGGTGGGTCCTCAGTGTAAGAGAATTTAAATATGTTAGAGATTTATTGGTCTAGGGTGGGAGGTCCTGAATTATACTTTGCAATACCTTGTCTCAGTAAGTAACAATCTGAATTACAGTCTGGAAGTGCAAGGAATCATCTCCCGTTAACATGCCTAAAAACCCATGCCTTGTGAGATGGGTCCACAGGCAAAGTCCCTTGTTGTCAGCCTTGATGATTTGACTTCAATCCCAAGATGCACATGGTAGCAGGAGATTCCACACCCCAGAACAGCATGCAAGCACGCACATGCATAGAAAAATAAATATATAAACAAACAAATAAATAAATAATATTATTTTAAAAGTTAAATAACTCTCTTTTAGTGAAAAATTTTCTTAATGAGTACCTTCTTGTGTGGGGATAAGTTAAACTGCCAAGGGACAAGGTTTTAGATTCTCTAATGCATCCTGGGAAGTGGAATCTACGATGAACTGGGGTTTCATATTTTTTATCTACATGTGTTCTGTTCAGTTCAAGTTCTTACCTATATTCTCTGCACATAGTTATTAGAGGCAATATAATTGGAACCTACACGGTAGGGTTTCATGGAGGAACAGAAAAGGTAGAAATTAAAGGGAGCATTGAATCTAGGATTTCTATGAAGACTAGTTCATATTAAATTAGAGATACATCACTTATCTCTATGTCCCTTGTCTGGAGAGACACAGTTTCAGTAAGAGGTGTGGCAGACACAGGTTGCTATCCAAAGTCATGTTTCCAAGGTGATGTTTCCATGGGTACACAACAGCACACTCCGATGGTATTTGCCTTCCGTTGCCTATGGCTGCCTCACTCTCATCCACTCTTGCTGCCCCCTTAAGTGCCCTTTCTTCTGATTTTGTGTTAGATATATTTTAGTACACTCGCTTGCTCTCCTTTCATTCAACCTCTCTAACTCTTTCTCCCTTTATTGGGCTTCTCTCTCCTATCTGACTCATAGGAAGGTAGGTAGGTAGACAGATAGATGAGAGAAATGACAGACGACAGATAGACGCTATATAGATAGATGGGTAGATATGATAGATGATAGATAGATGCTATAGAGATAGAGATAGATAGAGAGAAATAATAGATGATAGATACAATGCAGGTCCATGTAAAATAAATTTAAATGTAGATTTCATATATGATATCAAATATTTGATATTTATCTCTCTGAGTCTGGCTTATTTTCTTAATATGCTGATCTTCAGTTCCATCTGTATTCTTGCAAATGCTATAATTTCATTCTTATTTGCAGTTGAATAAAATGACATCTTGTAAATGCAAAATATCTTCTTTATCCATTCATGTATGCATGGGTGTCTGGACTGGTTCCATGTCCTAGTTATTGTCAATAAAATATCAATAACAGGATGTTCAAGTATTTCTATGGTAAGATCTCTAAGAATGCTGTGGTTATAAAACCAGAGGTGGTATACAGGGCTGTGTAAACATCCCCACATCAGGGTCGTTCCGAGTCCTTCAGGTATACATGCAGAGGTGGCACAATGCATCGCATGGTAGTTCCATTTTCAGTATGATGGGAAACTCATAACAATTTCCATAGTGGCTTACCTGTCACCTTTCTAACAGGCACTGTGTAAAAGTTCTTTCTTCACGTTATTGCCTGCATGTGATGTCATTTGTTTCTTGACAACAACTTTCTAAGTGTTGTGAGATGCAATCACAGTGCAGCTTAATTTCCATTTTCCTGATGGCTAAATATGAGTAACACTTTCAAATATCTATTTTTCATTCAAATTCCTTCCTTTCTGTTTATTCAACTAATTTTTATTGACTTAATTTTTAAATCCTTTATATGCTCCAGATCCCCCTGCTAACTCTGGCTTCCTATGACCCTCTGTGCCTCCTTACTACTTACCCCATGGTTACATTCTATTTCAGTGGTTTCTGCAGTAATGTTAGGACATATATTCATCTCTAAAGATTTGGAGCTACAGGCCACAAATGAGAGACTATATGTCACCTGTTTTTCTGAGTCTGGGTTGCCTCACTTAGTATAAAACACTCTAATTCCATCCATCTTCCCACAAATTCATGCTTTCATTTTCTTTTACTGCTGAGTAGAACGCCATAGTACAAATGTACCACATTTTCATTATCTACTCATCCTCTGAAGGACATTTATGCTGTTTCCATTTCTGAGCTGTTATGAAAAGATCAACAAAACCACAGCTCAGCAGGTATCTCTGCAGCAAGATGTTGAGTTCTTTGGGTATATGCCAAGGAGTGGTGTAGAGGAATCATACATATTTTTAATTTTTAAGTGTTTTGCACACTTCTTTCTGTAGTGGCTGCTCCAGTTTGCAGTCCTATCAGCAACGAATCCCTTCGTCCGCACCCTCACCAGCATCTTTTGCTGTTTGTTTTTTTGATCTTAGCTATTCTGACTGGAGTAAGAAGAAATCATAAAGTAGTTTTAATTGCATTTTCCTAATTTCTAGGATATTGAACATGTTTTAAAGTTTTATTAAACACAAAATATTTCTTTTTATTTCTTATATATTTAGAACTCTCTGTTCAGATTTTTAAAATTGGGTTATATGTTTTCATGATTTTTTTGAGTTCTTTGCATGTTATGTAAATAAATCCTTGTTCGGAAGATCCTCAATCTGGGCTTATGTGTCACTCTACTGGTTGATTTCTTTGAGGTACAGAAGCCTTTTGTTTTAATGAAGTGTCATTTGTTAATTGTTCACCATAATTCTTGAGTGAATGAAGTCTGTTTTGCACCTATGACTTAGAGAGCACTATCTATGTTTTATTCTAGCAGTTTCAGGATTTCAGGTTTCATATTGAGGTCTTTTATCAATTCAGAATTTATTTTTTGTGCTGCGTGACAGATATGAGTCTAATTTCATTATTCTATATATGGAAATCCAGTTCTCCCAGCACTGTTAAAGAAGGCATTTTTCTCCAGTGTCCATTGACATCTTTGTCAAATACTAAGTGGCTGTTGCTAGGAATTAGGAGTCTTTAAGCAAAGAGCTCTCTCCCAGGTTTTGGCACAGAAATGTTAAGAATTAGGAGTTGAAAGTGTCTCCAGTGGGAAAGAAAAGCAACCAGCCTCATAAGATCTGACCTTATCCTCATGAGTCAATATGGGTCACTGGAGTCTACAGTAGCCATGCAGGCCAAAAAGCAGGTGAGCTTAAGTACCTTTCTGTATGCAAATAACGTCCTGAGAGTGTGCAGGGTACTTAGGACCTGCACCCCCAGCTCCCCGGTCCCTGAAGGAGTTGTTTGTAAAGCAGGGATTGCTTGCAAATAGAACCAATTTGGAGAGCAAGAAATTGCTTTATGGTTGGGGTTTTCTAATGGGGGTCTTTTTCCAGAAGTAACTGCGTGCACTCATGTTTGGGTCTTCTATTTTGTTCCATTAATATACGTGTCTGTATTTATACCAATACCATGCTTTAAAAAAAATTACCTTAGCTCTGTATTATAGTTTGAAACCTGGTTTTGTAATCCCTGGAGCAGTCCTCTTTCTGCAGAGGATTGCTTTGGAAACCCAGGGCCTTTGTAGTTTATATGAATTTTAGAAAGCTTTTTTTTTTATTTTATAATAGTAAAAATGTCATGGGGATTTTTATTAAAATTGAATTGAATCTGTAAATTGCTTTGGTAAGATGATCAATTATACAATGTTGATTCCACCAATCCATGAACACAGGATTCCTTCTAGTGTTCTCATCAACTTCTATATTCAAAGATTTAAAGTTTTCATTGTAAACATCTTTAACATTCGTTAGGTTTATTGCTAGAGAATTTTGAGGCTTTTGTGAATGGGAGTGTTTCTATGTCTTTCTCTGATGGCTTCTTATTAGTATACAGAAAAGGCTAGTAATTTTTGTACTTTGGTTTTGTATTCTGACAATTTGCTAAAAGTGTTGACAAATTTCTTGAAGCTTCCTGGTTTAATTTCTTGGGACCTCTTACATATAATTTCATACTGTCTGCAAATAGGAACAATTTGGCTTCTTTTTTCCCAACTAATTAATTCCTTCTCTTTTCTTATTGCTGTAGTTGCCATTTTAAGCACTACAATTGAAGAGCTGTGAGAATAGAAGGTAGCCTAATCTCTTTTCTGATTTCAGTGGGAATGCTTCTGTTTTTTTTTTTTCCCCATTTAGAATAATGTTGTCAATGGGTTTGCCATGAATAGTCTCAATTGTGCTGATAAGGCGTTTAAAATGTTTATACTTTCCTTATCGTTTTGCTGCCTTTTTATTATGTCCTGAAAATAAACATGAAGCTTCTGGGGGATGTGGTGGATCCTGCGGAATATGGGCTCATCCTTCATTTTAGGACTGCTGGACTCTTCCCACAAGGCTACTTGGTTTGCCTTCCTCAGGAGGCTTACTCTTCCTCCCCCTGGTGGGAAGCTGAGACTGAATTCATTATCTTTCTACAATTTTCATCACTTCTGCCTTTGTCTTTCTGAATTTCTGAAGCTCTTAGTCTTTCAGACTTGGAAAGAGTCCATTCTTTCTGAGTCTTCTTTTACCTGGTCACAAAATGATAGTTTCTCCACTTACCCAGAATTCTGCAATATGATTTTGAACATCATGGGAACAAAAGCCTAAAAAGAACATCTGACCCACTCTAGGTTGGAAGGGAAGAATAATCAATATATGAAACCCACTTCATAAAGACTCATCAATAACTTTTACTGAACTAACATAAACAAGACTTCTAACTTCCACATACCTATGAGTCAGCTAATGCTAAGCTCTCTTGGGCTGAATATTGCTTTGCTAAATAAACTTCTGCTTTAAGTGTTTCTCACATGAATTCATTCCTTTGAGATATACAACTTAAAAAACTCCAGTCCATATAAAATATGCTCAGTTATTTCAGCTATTGGCATGATAATGTAAATATAGTCATGAAACAGAAGTGAAAATGTGTTTTTCTTTTTAAGGAAAAATATTTATAGATGATATACTATTTTCAAGGTTCTTGAATATTATGATGGTCCTGTCCATCTCTATTATAAATCAAGTTGTATTAAAAAGTTATAGTCAAACACACACACATTTGTCCATATATGCACATGCAGGAAATCCACACATCATCGTGCCTTTAAATTATGCCTTGGCTTATAAACAAGCACAGGGCTTAGTTTAGCCCTTGGACCCCTCTTGGCCTCCATGCTCTGTCTACTATTACAGTTGTCTCATGATTAACATTAAGCTTGCATTTGATAATTTATATGGTGATGTCAAAGACAATTGCTCTCTGTCCACAGGAGTGTTTTCATCGGCAAACAGAATGCATCATTCATTAAATAAAATCCCAACATGTCAACTGCCAGGTTGATTTTAATGCTATAATAGCAAAGGAATTGCAGTGTCTCTGTCATGCTTTATCAAACACTTTGTTAACGGAATTTGTCCCTCTGGATGCTATGTCTTTTGCTGTATTTTCTCTAAGACTTTTGGTAGAAATATTAGACTATCATGTCTACACTCAAACCTATACTTTTACAACAGCCAAACAGTAATCTAAAAATAGCACCAATATTTAGAAGGATACAGTCACTTGTCAACTCACCCTCTAGATGCGAGCATAATTGATCTGAGGTAATCACCCTGTTTATGGTGTGATATTGCCATCTGTATACAAAGTGAAGAACATAGTTAGAGATTTTATGAGAACATTTATGTGGAGGAGCAGAAGCAGGGTGGGCAATCAGAATGTTTTATACACGGGTCTTAAAACTTTACACGCTGAGGATGAATAAACCTGTATGCTCTATGGGTAAAAGTGAGAGTGTGGAGTGTCATTAAGAGATTTTAAACTTTTAAAATAGCAGATATAAATTTAAAAATAAAACAGAAGTCTATAAAAATCAAGAAAGACTTCTAGAAGGGAGTAGTAAGAGAAATGGAGAACTGAACCCTGAGACATCAACATTTCAGAATGAGAGGTTGAAGCGAACATGTTTTATTAGTAGCAGTTACAGGGGAACTCTGAGGAAAGCAGTCGGTTCCCTGCCAGGCACGGGGAGCAAGGATGCCTGAGATTAATTCAGAAGTTGAGTTATTAAAAGATAGCAATGGGCCATGGATTAGTTTTTGTATAATTTTTATTGAATTTTTATATATCTCATACAAAAAAACTTAATCATCTTTATCTATCCTGCATCACATGAACACTCCCATGAGCCCCCCTCAATGAATTTCATGCAGTTTGTCATTTGTGTTAAGGCTGATGAAGTCATATTAGCATACCCAGGCTTTCCTCAATGCAGGCACACCCGACAGCGTCTAGTCAGCCTATGGAGAATCACTCAGTCAAAGAAGACCAGCTCTCCCTCAGTCAGCAGTAAGCATCTGCCAGTCCTCCTTTGACTAAGGTTGGGAACTGCTGCCCATTTCCCCAATTCTATGCTGGGTTTTTGTATAATTAAACGTGTATGGGTCATGTGCATGCTGCCACCACTTGCTGCTTTGGATAAGATTCGAGTTATGCATAAGATTAAACAGGTAATTGTGGTATTACTAAGTCACATTGCTGTTATACCAGAAAAAAAAATCAGTGGACCCAACCTCTAGAAACACCTGTTCCTTCCAATATCTCGAGAAACTGTACTCTCCAGCCAAGCTTCACTCGTGCATTGACTGAAACAGTCTTTCCAACATCAAGTGGGGAAGTAGAAGCTAGGAGCCAACCTTGTTAGAGAAACTTGCTCTTTGGTCCCCAAGTCTAGGATATTTCACACGCAGACTTAGTTATTCTCATTGCTTGCAAGGAGAATACATGTTTCCAGTTTTGACATGTTGAACAAGCACCCTCACTATCATGGGCTACCTTTGGCTAGAAAGAGCAGTGCAATCATGAGGGGTTAGAAATGGTCATAAGCCCCCGTCAAAGAGGAGTTCATGTGTCAGTGAGCTTGCCTATTTTATGAACATCCTTTTTGCAAGGTTAACTGAAAGTCATTCATCTAGATTATTTTCTTATTGTAAATACATTCCTGCAAGATGGGTATGTTGGTGCATGCTTTTTATCCCAGCACTGGAGAAGCAGAGGCTGATGAATCTCTGCAAGACTAAGGTCAGCCTCTTGTACATAGTCAGTACCAGGCCAGAAAGGCCCTTCCTACAAGGAACTATATAGAGACAGGGAAAAGAAGACACACTTCACTAGTCAGAACAATGACACGAGAGAGCTTCTGACTCTACATGGAATTCATCTAAGGAACTTCTATTGATCATTAAATGTACAAAAGAATGTAAGCAGGACCAAGGGATAAAAACTCCTATGAAAAGAGTATGACACAGTTGCTGGAGATCACACTTGGCCAGGAAGCGCTCTTCCAAACGGCAAAATGATTTGGGAAAGAATACTCCCAAGAGTGCTTCCTTAGGAGAGAGGCCAGCAACTCCTGGCCCAAGCAGTGCGCTAAGAGTCCTGAAGAAGGCCAGGAAGAAATATAATGGTCAGCTGGTCCCTTATTTTTGAGAACTTCCTAGTTCTGCCTCTTTAAATGTAAGCCTGGCCTGTGAATTTAATGGGGAATATAATCATATTTAGATTTGCATTATGACAAAGGTGGAAGTTTCAATTTGGCTGACTTTTAATTTAAGGAGAAAGCAGATCGAGGTGAAGCACTTGAGAGATGGTTCAGCTCTTTTAGAAGAATGATTTCCTGCATTCTTTGGAGGAATGAGCTGCCATCCAAGGAAGTAACCTGCAGAGGAATTTCACGGGCCTCTACAAGAAGTTAAGAACTGAACTTGGCTTACAGCCAATCTGAAAATCGGGCCCCACAGCTGCAAGAACTTAATTATGCCAACAGCTACTTGACCTTGTCAGAAGAGCCTGAGCTATGGAAAAAAATAACCAAGCCCCTTCCTGATGGAGACCCAGAAAAGATCTAGCTGGTGTTGTCATCTCACTCACAAAACTTGGAGAAAATAAATGCATGTTCTATTAAGTCACTAACAACTTATTTTATTATGAAGTAAGAAAACAGTAATATCTAACAAAAACTTTCGTTGTCCAGAGTCAGGTGTGAGAAACCCGCTTTGAGTTGTTGGTCAGGGTGGGTTTGTAGAGACTCCCACAGCAATGCAACCATTGCTCTCAGATGCCCAAGAGAACTTGATGATAAGACTCTGTAGCTGAAGACAGGAAGGTTCTATGGAGGGTGCTGGGAGAGGAAAGCCATCACTAGAATCACCCAGATGTGAAACCTGTGAATGGGAGTGATGAGGAGCCTCACAAGATATGCCCAGGTGCAGGTGCAGGTGGGGGCACTAGGATTGTAGCACAACCAACCATTTTCTCCTAGGATTTAAAGCCCCTTCCACAGGTGGAATCTCAAGCCTAGTGCTGCAAATCTGGCCAAGAACCCATGGTCACTGGTCTTATAGGTCCCACTGGTGAATTTAACACGTTCTCTTCTAAATGAACTTTGTGGCGGTTTGAGTAAGTGTCCTGCATAGCTCCAAGTATTTGAAACATAGCTATAGTTGGCGATGCTGACTGTGGAGGTTTAAGGGGTGAGGTGTAGCCTTCCTGGAGAAAGCATGTCAATGGGGGCATGATGGGCTTTGAGACTACCTTGCTCCACTTTGAACTTGCTCTCTGCTACCTGTGAGTACTTAAAGACTTGAGCTCTCAGTTTGTTTTGGCTGCCTCCAGCCATAACCCCCTCCCCATCCATGACCCCATGATGAACTTTTATCCCTCTGGAACCATAAAAATGAACTCTTCCTTCTATAAGTTACCTTGTTTTGTTACAGCACTATAACTGATAACATCGTATCAAACTGACTTCTAAATGTAAATCTCCACAGGGATATTTTAATGCAGCCCTCAGTCCTCATCAGAGACATAACAGCGAGCGGTGGATGAGAGTCAAAACAGAGATTCTCAACAGGTCAAAATCAGAGAACAAGTGTCCTGGGAGAGTTCAGCCATAACTGGATCACCTATATTGCACCTCTTTTCCCCCAAGCCTCAGTGATCATCTTAGAAGGAATAGAAAACTGTGAGAGCCAGAGGTCGCGAATGACAGAAAAGGAATAGTATATTCTGCACATGAGAGGACCTTTGTACTCATGAATTCAGAGCGAGATTGTCTGAAACACCTGACAAGGTCAAGCCAGTTGACTTTCAGTGTGCAGCAGAGAGGGGCATAGGGGCCCTAGTCTGTAGTGGGATCCATTAGTGGATGACCGCTGGAGGAGAGTCAGTTTTTAGGGGTCCAGTCGTTCTCAGGTCAACCATGCTCCATTGATAGACTTCAAACCCATACATGTATGGACAGAACAGACTTGGCTCAGTAGGTGCTAACAATTATATTTGAGAGATGAGATTCTCAGTGGGATCCAGGAGGCATTGAAAGAAGGGACTGGGTGTTGTGTCAAATGTGTTCAGATGCATTGAATGTGTATGAAACACTCAAGAGACTACTACAGAGATCACCAACTGCTCACAATGCCTAGAAATACTGACCACAGACTACCCAACCACAACTGAACCATAAAATGAAATTCCTAAACTAAGGCTCAAGGAGAGGAGGTACAAGACATAGCTTAGGCCAGAGGTATCGGCATTAGCTGGCATATGAACCTCCACGACTGAAATTATACTGGGTTCCTCTAGATGCCAAAGGCAATGCAAGGATGGAGTTTGAGGTCTGCTACCAATTTCCCTAGTTCCATGCTGGGATTTGTCTGCTTGAGGTTGCATGGGTGTTGGGCATGCTGACACCATTGCTGTTGGTTCATATGAGCAGGGTCCCAGAAGCTTGTAGGATTCTATTTCCATGTGGTCATGCACCTCCTTACTGACTGTTACAATATTTCTGCCCTCTCTTCTGCAGTGGGCCCTGAGCTCTATGTGACTGAGGCTTAATATAGGAGTCCTTTTCAGGGACCCACACACTGTAGGCCCCTAATCTCCATTCTTTGGCCATTTGTGACCTTTTGTGTTCCTGGCCCTCTGTTGCATGAGGGAGCCTCATTGATGAGTGGAGAGATTCATTAGTGTCCTCCTCACCCCTTGTTACATGTTGCATGAGCCTTAGGTGTAGAGGTTGCCCTTTAGTCATAGGCAAGTCACAGATAATGTCTGTGTGTGAACAGCTGTGTACTCTGTATTGGTCTCCATCTGGAGCAAAAGAAGCTTCTTTGCTGAGTGGTGAATGGGATACTTGACTGTAAATATAAAGATACATATTTTGCATTTAGTAAGAAGTTACATTAGCCTAGGGATGTGACAGCTCTGGGCATTTCTCTGTCTGTGACCTCAGTCATGTGTATTTGGCTATGATTACAGTATCACACGTGAGTTTCTTCCCATTGAGTGGGTTCTAAGGCCAATTAGATAGCCAGTAATTGGCCCCAAGATAAAAGTGGCAATACTGTACCAGTGCCACATGCTGTGCCAGGCATCGGTGTGGTTATTTGCTCATGCAGCTGGTGTTGGGCCATTGATTGACATTCTCTCTTGGCTACTTGCCTAGTGCTCTCCAGGGCTACGAGAGCTAGCCTTTGGTGAAATGGCTTCAGGTCAGTTCCAGCTCCACTGCTCCAAATGGTTAGACAAAGACCTTTAAGATCTGACCCTAAAACCAAAAGGATATTTGAAAATACTGCTAAAATTCTAATTTCCAAAATTTAAGAAACTCTGAGCTGCAGATTAGCCTCAGCAGCCTGAGGGCACCGCACGATACGGTGCACTTACACTGATATGCATAAAACAAAATTAATAAATTATCATTTTAAATTTGAGAAATTATTTTCAAAAAGGTCCTCTTTAAAGAATGAAAGCCAAATCAGGATTTGAAGAAAGGGTGTGCTGATAATTTACAAAGAGAAACACTGTATGGAAGGTACAAAGAACTTCCAACAATTAATAATAAAAGCAAATCAATTTTAAGATTGGTTAAACATTCTGGGTTTTAGAGCTGTACGGAGAGAAAGACAGAGGAGTGGAGCTGGCAGCTCCATGGATCTTGAAGCGAATTCGGAACTAAAGGTATTTCTGCATTCTGGTAATCGAGTCCCATCTGTATGACAAGGCAAATGCTTATAAGCCATTTTGGAGGTCTTTTTGAGAGAGGGTCTCCCTGCAGCCCCAGTTAGCCTGGAACTTAACGTATAGACCAGACTAGCTTCCATCTCATAGATATCTGCCTGACTATGTCTTCTAAGTGCTGAGCTTAAAGGTATGTGCCACCATGCCAGGCTCCAAACTGCTGATTATCTATGGGCTTATACCCAGATCAGTCTAATCTATGTCAATTAGTAGCTATCAAGATAAAAAACAAATTTTGAAAATACTTTACTAGACTTTAATTTAGGGTTGTATCAGAATTATGACAATAGGGATATATATAATCTGGTAGCCCTTGTTGGAACTTGCTATGTAGACCAGGCTGACCACAGTCTCACAAAGATACACCTGTATCTGCCTCCTGAGAACTTGAATAAAAAGGCATGTGCCATCATGCCTGGCTAAAAGGGGATAATTCGGGGTCTATTATTTTTTTAAATGAGGAACAATTAATTACATGGTAATTCAATGAAGTCTATTTATCTTCTTAAAATTAAATTCAGATATAGGCTGACTAGACACACCAGTGGATGAACTTACACTGGCCGATTTGTAGGGACATTACCTTGACACAAGGGCCTTAACACAAATGACAGAAGGTATGAATTCCCACTGGGGAGGGTTTGGGAGGTGCCAGAAGGGAAGGCGTTCTAAAGATGATTACAGTGTCCTGTATGAAATACACAAAAATTCAATAAAAATTTATAAAAATTCTAAATATAATAATCTTATTTTAAGAGAAGCTTTTTACATTGTTAGAATTAACAAAGCTGCATGATTGAGCAAAGATTATTGAGATAAACAAGGAAATGTAACTAAGTGGGACATAAAGTTACTGTTACTGTTTTTATTAACAAAGCATTCTCTATAATATTGAATTTGATTGAAAGAGATACAGTGGGTGTTCTTGAATATACGTTGAGAAACATCTCAGTCAGACTAGTTCTTAAAAAGAAGCTTGACAAGGTTATATACTGTTCATTGTTGTGGTAAAACTACTATCTTCTTGGCAGTTTCTTTGAAAACAACTGTCTGCTTATTGTACAACCCTCTAACCGCAGGTTTGGATCTTTTTATTTTTTGACATAATTAAAACTATTGTTCACAGTAACACTCATACACAAGTATTCATTATAGCTTTCTTTCCAACAGCATAATATTGGAAATAATGTTGCAAACAGCCAAGTCCTCCAAACAATGGATGAATAACTATGTGCATTAGGTTGTCTGTTTAGTGGAATATAACACAGCACTCTAATGTAGCCAGTTATCCTTGCATGGATTCCTTTAAATGAATGTCATGAGCATTATGCTCACTTCAAAAACTCTTCCAAGACTACACGCTGCATGACTCATTTATGTAAACTTCTGGAATTTAAAACAAATGCAGAAACTAGGAATAGATGAGTGATGACAAGTACAGAGACAGAGGATGTGAGAGAACTGTTTGGTGGTGACAACTAGCTCCATACTAGTATTCTTGTGACGAGACTTCAGTGAATAGTAATTGACCAAATTTAACTTCCTGCTCTGGTCTCGTTCTATAGACAAGGATGTGGCAGCATCAGAAGGAACTGGGTCAAGGGGAGAGAGCATGTTTTTGGCTGATGCTTTGTTTATCTATATGTGCACAAGTATATGAGTGCATATGAGTGTATGTGCACACGTGTGTGTAGTGATACCTGTGGAAGCCAGAAGTGAGAGTTGAATCCTGTGGAGATGGACTCACAGGCATTTGTGAATCACAAGGTTACAAACGTGTGTCTTCATGATTGAGCAACAAGAGTTTTCAAACACTGAGTCATCTCTCCATCTCCCAGAGTATGTATGATCTGGAACTCCTTGTGCATCTGTAACTAGCTAAAACATTAAACCAGGCATGGTTGCACACCTTTAATCCTATCACTGGAGAGGCAGAGCTAAAATATCTGAATTTGAGGACACCCTGATCTATGTAGAAAGTTCCAGGCCAGCCATAGCTACCTAACAAGATTTTATCTCAAACAATAACAATAGTAGTAATAATAATATGGGTTTATTTAATGGCAGACTTCTGGCTTTTTAGAGCCCAGTAGGTGAAACAGAGTATAATGGTCTAAGTGCAATGCTCAGCACCTTTGCTGGTCTTGATTTTTAGTAAGAACCATGTGGTTATGGGAGGAAGTTCCTGTTCATTTCTACATCTGAGACACTAAATTGTCCCCGGGATTTAATATTCTTAATGCAATGAATATCACCTGATTACATCTACATAATATTGAGTACTTAAACTCCAACACCACTAGTTTGGTTAGTATTTTTTCTCACTCAGCTTGGAAGCAACATCTTATAGTAAACTTTTCTGTGCATGGGCTGGAGAGCTGGCTCCATGGCTCTGAACATTTGATTCTTTTGCAGAGGACCAGAGTTTGGTTAACAGCACTCAAGTTAGGCAGCTCACCATCACCTATCGCTCCAGTTCCATGGGCTCTCACACCCTCTTCTGGTCCCTTTTGGCACAATACTCAGGTGCACATACAAATTCACATAATTAAAAATAAAATTAAATCATTAAAATGTACCCTTGCATTGACCACATACCCTCCACACTGGCAGGCAAAGCATTGCAGGTTGCACTGAGAAAACCCCTGTCTCTTGTGCTATGGCAAGGCTGTGGTTTTTCAGTCGCCATAAATTATATAAGGCCTCCTATTAAACACATCTTGGCATTTAGTAGTGCGTTATCTTCTTTCTTTGACTCTGTGTTGTCTCCTATTGAGAAAATCTTCCTTGATTGGGGTTGGCCTGCTCCTCAGCTCTCTTATCATGCCGATATCTTACTTAGCATTTCCAAATCGTTGTTAATAAAGTACTTGCTAGCTAAAGAAAAAAAGTTCACTCTTTTCTACCAATAGATTTACATCCACTTTACAAAGCCAGCCTGCCAATACAGGGCATTTTAATCTATTTTTCTTTCAATTTGAAGCATCCTCATTCTCATTATTACTTTAAGTTATTTAAGTCCAATTAGGTTCTTTTCTATAAAATAAATCCCTGGCAAAATCTGAATTAAAGGAGAGAAGATGGGGTCAGTGGGTACTGAGAGGATGTTACTTGATCATCTCCTTCAGTGAAATGTTTTGCAGTTGAATATCTTTTTTAGCGTAGAGAACAAGTTTGAATTTTAATATATTGCTTATATTGAATACTTGCATTAAAATGCCAAGGATCACCCCCCCTCGTCTTCCACAGGTTCCCATGCTTTTCAGAACACCAAGGATCTGCTTGTATGTTATCTCATGATGCTCCCCTTCTCTGTCCAGACAGATTCATTTTTAATGTTCAGGGAAAGCCCTCTGAGTGATATTTCAGATTTGAAATTAACCTTATCCTCTCAGTTACTATAAAAATCTGTCAAAGTAGCTTATATGTTCTTTCCATTTACTTTTAAACTTTTAAAAGTGACGTATCTTGATAACTTCACCACAGTGACCTTAACTGTAAAAGAATATGTTACATAAATCTTTATAGCCCTTACAGCCCTTGACATGGGGCTAGCCACTCTGAGAGGATTCACTGAGCAGATGATGGATGGAGAATGAATACATCAGTGTAATGTTAAAAGCTGTTCCTCCAGCCTGGATATTGTCCCAGTTCTACACCCAAGTCTTTACATCATCAAGATACTGTCTATTAGAGTGATCTGTTGCTATAATTTATTTTAAATGGAAAGCCAGAATTTCATTTTCATGTTAATGTTACACTAACCACTTGGTAAATATCCAATGTTCCTGGGACAGAACCCATAATGGAATTAAAATTCCTCCCAAGCTCTTACACTGAATAAGTTACAGCTGAAATCTGCACAATCCTGACTTCAGTCCACTGCATTGCCTTCTTTTCCTTGTCAGCACTGAAGATCTCAGAAACTTACGAAATAATAATTAAAGAGTCTTCAAGGTTTTTAGATTGAAATACAAATTTCCATTTTGGTAACATTTTGATACATTGACTTTTCTTCTTTTAGTGAGTTTATATTCAGTAATAACACTCTTCAAATGATGCGAAATTTATTTCCAGTCTTTTGAAATAAAAAATTTTGTACCCAACCAGGTGTGGCAGCTTGCACCACTATTTCCTGTTTCTTCATCTTCCATGTATATTTTCAGAACACATTATCTTAGTAAGATGTTATAAATTACTTCTGATTTTTAGTCCTTTGTCTTTAGGCCTTAATGATTAAATTTATTATGTTAATATTTTAATTAATATTTTAAATAATATTAGACATTTCATCAACCTAAGATGCCAGAAAAATATCCACATTTGGCCTTTAAAATGGTATGTTTACTTTTAAATGATCAACTTATTAATGATATATCAGGGTAATTGGATACATTTAAGATATAAAGTTTAAAGTTCGAATAATTCAGTTTGGGCTTCATAGAATTTATTTGAAAAGAAAACTCATCACATGAACAGTCTTTGCAGAAATCAAGGGGAACCCCAGAGTATTGTCAGTGAGTTTTGTCTGTAGTTTGTCTGATCATCACAGGCTTGAAGTACAAGCAAGAAGTTATTACAGGCTGTGATTCCTTTTAGGCAATGATCTCCCCATATTAAAGGCATAATAAAATGAAGGCCATCATAAAACAAAGAACTGCTTTAATTTGAACTACATAGTATGTCTTTGCATGTAACAAAGGAAGGATTCTCAGTTGTTTTGATTTTCAGACATTAAACAGTATTTTCCTTCACTTTGTTGTGAATATGTTCTCAGGAGTATCTTCTGAATTCTTATTTCAAAAGGTTGTTTCCTCATGAGTCAAGGGCAATATCATGAAAACAGCATTAGAGCTAGTGCCTAGAGAAAAATGAATGGCTTAGTTTTCATTCATTAAGCTAAAAAACACCAAAAACAGTAAGCACTGACATTATGTAAATGATAGTCCATCTATCCCAGTTAAGCAAACCATATGTCATGTTCATAAATGCATTAAATGTTCCCAAAGGAGCTTGACTTATATAAGAAAATTATGTCTTAAATTTTAAATAGCGTTGGTCAAATTTTAATGCTACAATTTTCAGAAATATACATATTGGGTCATACTTTAGTATTTCTGAAAAAGTAACAGTTATGGAGGTTAGCTATGTCCCCTAGGTGCCTTAAGGCCACCTGAAAGTTCATTCCATCTTATCCTTCTTGAAGAATGGGTGTGAATTTGTTTGGTTAAGAGATTTTCAGCCAGAGCTGTGCTTCCTCCTGGACTGCACAGTGGCTCAGATGGTGACACTAGTTTTGGGATCAGTAGTCAGATAAAACGTCGTGAAGTGCACCTTCAACCCCAAGTGACCATCATCTAGCTGAGGCAGAGGGCCAGGGTATGTCAGTTAGTCCAAGCCAAAGCAGCCAAATGTTGAGGGGATTAAAATCTATTAATAAATATATCTCCAACTTCCTCTAATATCAGAGGGCCAGCAAGTGACCTGCGAATACTCACAGGGTAAGTTTTTCATTTATCTTCTCAAAGTCAGCAAGCAGACACGAACAAGGTTCCAGAAGGAAAGTTATCACATACCCAGGATGTGAGCTAACTCAACTTCTTCGCAGAACTAAAACCATTTGAAGATACTGTGATGGCTCTTGTCCAACTTTCAAGTGAGAACAGGAAATTGCACCAATAATTAATAATAATTTCAATTAACAATAAGATATAACGGTTTTGCTTTGATTTCATGAATTATGTTTTGCTCATTTGTTATTTAATGCAGAGTCCAATTGGTGCTGCCCATAGGTACATGGGTGTTGAGTCTTCGCCTGGTACGGGGAATCTATCAGTGGCCACAATTCTAAAGAAAAGCGACCTCCCTCCTCAGCTAGGGTGTAGGCCGCAGGAGACCTTCACCTCCTTATTTGGCTCTCTTGATCTGGTGCAGGTCTTCTGTAGGTGACCACAGCTGCTGTGAAATCCTGAGTACACCAGTCTTGTCCTGTCCAGCAGACCGCACTTCACAGCACTCCCTATCCTCTTGGCTCTGGTATCTTTTTCTGCTCCCTCTTCCAAGTTGTTGCAGGAGCCTTAGGGCAATTCCATGAATAGCTCTTTATTGTTTTGTTAATCAAGTTATCAGTGGACAGAAGGCCATAAGATTATTAAAATACTGATTTTAAAATTATGTCCAATGATTATTCTAAATTAAAGTTCCAAAAATGTCAACTGCTGGTGTGGAAGAATACAGACAAATAGAAATACTAATACTCTGTTCAGAAACATACAACTATAAATACTTAGGACAATGGTTTCCTGTCATTTTATAAAACTGAAGACTTTAAAAATACTAAACCTAGCAACCCTGTTCTGCTCTATGTACAGTGTGTACAGATGGCACTAGAAACTTGCATACAATTTCTCTGCCAAGATTTGCCACTGTATACAACTGAAAGAAATATTCTAACATTTAATAATTTAATAAATGCTGATTTTTTTCTGTAACACACCTATTTTCAATTTTTCATTACAGAAACGAAGATGATAACTGCAGTGAAAAGTTTAAAAAATCTGACCCAAATAAAAACAGATATTATTTATAGCGAGACAAAGGATAAAACATGCCTTCTATAGTGAGTTCAGCCCAGCTATGGTCTGTGGACTGACTGCAGTCTGCTGCCTGGGCTCCACATACAGTTATACTGAGTAGTGATGGAGGTAGCCTGGTGTACTGGCTCAGGCTCAGCCCACACTGTTCCTTGCTACAAGCTGTCCCATGTTTTGCTGAGGGTAGCATCACTCTAAGAACTCATCATGGAAATGAAATTTAAGTTGAGACTAGGCTCCACCAGCCTGGAACTGGCTCTGGTGCCCAGGATCCATCTCAAGCATTAGCAGGATAGCCTGCCTGTGTGTTTGCTAATTAGTTACTTAAATTCTGTTAAAGTTCACCATAGAATTCATCTTCACACAACAAGTTGCAAAGTTGGCTTAGGTGCTTATATTATGATAATGGAGTTGGGGCTAGTTACAGAGACAAGTGAATTGATTATATACACGAGTCAAAATGTGAAAATACAGCAGAGCTGAGCCATTGCAACAGACACTGTAGGGAGTATGAGGCCAAAATTATCCATGCTCTCTCCTTATAGCAGTTGTAAAACACTCCGGAGACATGGCATGGGCAGGCTAGCTGGAAAAATAGCTGCAGCCACAGAAAGAAACAGAGCGTAAAACCCGTGCATTTGGGAAGAAAATGGTATTAGGAGGCAACAAGTAAACCTGACAAAACAGGGAAAGAACACGCAACCAGTCTTCAGAGTCTGACAACATGAGATGTAATGTCACACGACGACCACATGTGTGGTTACTTATTCTTCAGAAAACTAATGAGTTCTGCTAACAGAAGAGATTTTTAAGACTTAAATAAGGATGGAGAGGTGGTTTCGCTGGTAAAATATCATCTAGCCTTCATGTCCTACACATTCTATCTCCATGTTTTCTAATTTTTCATCATCTTTGCTTGAGTGTTCCAGTTCTTCATCCCTATGATCCAGTTTTGATATACTGTTTTTCTATTTCATTCATTCTATTGCTGAGGATTTCTCCCGGTGTTTCCAAATGGCTTACTGAATGTTTCATTTCCTTCTTCATTTCACCTCAGTTTTCTTCAATATTTCTATCTCTTTTATGAATTTTATCAGAAGCTTATCCCTATCTTCTTTTAGTTTTTTTTATTTGTTTTTGTGTTCTTTAAATTTGTTGGATTCTTTGATCATGTCTATGATTGTTGTTTTAAACTCTGTGTCCTGGGTCATCTCCATTGGTAGAGCTCTTCTATAGGACTGGTGGTGTTTGGTAGGCACACAGTATTTGAGTTTTTCATTTTATTATTTTTCACCATGATCTTGGCATGTATATTTATTTTTCTGTTTGTGATTCTAAAGTGAGACTCAAGCATTCTTTTGTATAAATGTATACTTGACTTGACTTTGCTGTTTTCTTATTGGGTATGAAAAGCTGGTTGTTAAGGCTTTAGGTTCTCTCTTTTGATTTCATATTGGAGGGTCCAGATGGCTCTAGTCAGCTGCTCACAAGTTCCCTCAGAGGCACAGGTCAGTGGAGATCATATGCTCTCAGCCTCTCTCTTAAGGTCTTGGTCCCTCCAGCCAGCAGGCAAAGCACAATTTTTGGAAGCTTTCTAGGCAGAGGCTGAATTCAGGTTTTCTCAGGCAGTCTGCACAAGTCTATTAAGGGGCAGAGAAGCCTAGCTCTACAGCAGTGGGAAGGGCTGCAGATGGTTCCATTGTAAGGGGAAGACCATCCTGCCATTGGGAGAGCCAGCAGCCAGGCAGAGCTAGGAGGGTAGGCCTGAGATCTGTGTTGGGGGTGGGGCTAAGGGTAAAAGTGTGTCTATGTCCAAGGCTAGAAGGAGATCAGGATGTGGTTGGGGAGCTTGGAGCTGCGGTGGTGGTAGGGAAGTGGAGATGCGGTGGGTGGGATCAGAATTATCAGGGACGAAAGCTGGCCTCTGGAGTCCAAGGCAAATTGGAGGTGGGGACTGTCAGAGTAGAAGGCTGGTCTCAGGAATGCCAAGGCCAGTTGGGGGTGGGGACGGCCTGTGAGGGCCCCAACAAACTAGACTGAAAAACTGAACTGACTTGAGTTCAGGGAATTGGAACATAGTGCACAGGTGTGACCTAAGAAGGCAGTCCAGAGATCTGGGGTGCTAAGAGAAAAAGTGAGCCTGTGCAACCTCTACACCCAAGGCTCACACAACATAGAATCAGTGCTAAAGAGAACAGTAATGAATCTCTCAACTCCCTTTAATGGAGCTCACTCATGCAACAGAGGGCCAGGAACACAAAAGGCCACAAATGGCAAAAACATGGAGATTAGGAGTCTGTAGAGTGTGGGTCCCTAGACCAGATTCCTATATTAAGCTTCACTCACCCAGGCCTCAGGGACCACTGTGGAAGAGGGAATAGAAGGATTGTAAGACCCAGGGATGAGGTGAGTGACCATATAGAAATAGAACCCCACAGACTCCTGGGACCCCGCTCATATGAACCTACAGCCATGGTGTCGACATGCTCAAGACCCATGCAAACTCAAGCAGACAACTAGAGAAATGGAACAGAGAAATGTGCAGCACATCCCAATCTTAGCTGAAGAAATATTTGTAGCTGATTACTGTTGGGTGAGGAAGAGCTAATCTTCCTGAAGAGAGGGACTCTGGACAGACTGACTAGACCTCTGTGGATGAACTTTGCACTGAGGAACATCTGGGGACACTAACTTGACACAATAGACCTTAACAGATGACAGAATGTATGACTACTGTTAGGGGGCTAAGGAGTGCTGCCTATGAGGAAGGGCTGTGAAGATGATTAAGACTGATTTCTCTTTGCTCAACAGGCTGTAAAGAAGGAATGTGGTCATGCTTACCTGTCCTCTTTAAGTAACAATTCTCTTTCAATGACATTTCTATTTCTCTGTATTCACTGCAGTAAAGGCATGTTTTCTCTCCATATTGACACAATCTTTAACATGGTTTCATTCTGGGTTTGTTCTACGATTCCTATTTATTCCTTTGGATAAAATGCCTGAGTCGGGCCAGTATTTTTGGAGTTAAGCTATTTAAAATGCTTAGCAAGTGCCAATGAAGCAAATAAAAATATCAAGGCTAAGGATACGCTTCAACTTTCTTATAGCACGGCCATGGGAGGTTCATGTGCTACAGCAATAGTTTTGCAAAACCCTAAGTTAAACCCCTGTGTCCTCAGTCTGGCCCGGCCCCATCACTAGCCCTCGGCAATACAGCCCCAGTCCTACCAGCGCCTCATGCACTGCACTGCCCCACTGTTACTATGGTCATCATGCCCATATTTGGTTCACACAGTATGGCTGTTATCACTCACAACAGATCTCAAGAACCCAGCATCAAAGTCACAGCCTTCTTCTCTTCATTACTATCACGTCACAACAAAGACCACCTCCAATATCACCCCAACCATCATGCCCCTGCCTCCTGACCATCCTTACGCTTGCAAACATGTACAATGTTTGTAAAGTCAAAGAGTACCAAATTCATACCAAGTTTCAGAATTGGAACTGGCGTACTCAGACCATAAAATACCTCCATAGTGGCAGGACATTTAATTTCTTTATTTGCTTCATTCCAGGGTTAGAAAAGGAACTGGCTGACTTCCACAGTCCAGAAAATTAATGTCTCATCCTGTTATCAAGTTCCTCTGGGAAAGAATATGAAAGTTCTTTGCATTTTTAGTGGGAAAACGATATTTGTCATAAGGTATTCAGAGGAAAATATAAAGCTTATCAAGAGAAGCAGATACTGGGGTTAGCATAATATCCAGAAGGGGCAGGGTGGCTTCATTATACCTGTGCTTTCCAAGTATGTCCATCTATAAGCACATTAAGACATTGTTAAAACTCATTTCACCACAGGTTTGTAACAAATTAGTGGCAATGCTCAGTTAAGGGTGAGAGCTCATTCATTTGACTAAATCTCTGGAGGAGGGTGCTCAAGTTGACCTCCCTTTTCCACAAGGAAGAAATAGGTCATTGTGCTTTGTTTTTCACACCAAAGCTAATAGATAATCACAAAACTCAGGAGATAATGTCACCCTTAGGAAGCCCACTAGATCCTCAGAATGTCACATGATGTTCCACATTGACAGAAACCACTCTGGAAATCTGCATTTATTTGACAATGTGATGGTATTTTCATAAATCCTCACATAGAAGCAAATGCAAGTGTAGATCTTTGTATAAAGAAGATCTTTGTAGACCCCCGTTTGGAAAAATAAAGAAATAAGAATTCTGGTGCAAATAGAAGATGTTTTCTTCCCATCTAGCAAAACTTCCAAATCCCTCAAGTGACTTGAAGGAGTTCTGTATATCTCTATTGTAAATATTGAATCTGATAAGCATATATTACCAGTCAGCCTCACACAGAGTATTTATTCAAGAAGAAAAAAAAGATACATGACCACAGAAATATCTAACATGAGATTAATAAAACAGTTTTGTTCTTCAATGCCCTTAAAGGTTAGAGACTTATAGCACAAGCTCAGCTGCTGGTAAGTGAACAAATTGAATTAAAACAATGTAAAGGATAGTTCTTAGCAGCAGACAGGCACATCCTGTGGATGAGTTTGACAAAAAGATGGCTCTTTAACCATCCATAAAATGTTCTTAACTGTTTAACCCCATACACATAGCTTTAAACATAAACAAACTTTCAGGGATGCACTAAGATCTAACTAAATTGCTCCATTTAAAAGAAGTAGGCTTTAAGATTGATAATGAAGTATTGGTAAAACTTAGCAAAGAATATCTTTCCTAAGAAGGAAACTACACAATACAGAATTACAAATGAAAAGGTAGAGTAAAGGACCATCTTATAACCAGATAATGTTGCTATATTTAATAATGAAAGAAGAAACATTTAGCACGTGAAGTAAATATTCAAGTTGAAAATAATTCTTGCTCTGGATTGCATTTTGTTTCTCTGTAAATTTGGATGTTTAATCCTAAACATTTACTGTGATTATATTTAAACACAAAGATTTTGGGGGAAGTAATTAAGTTTAAGTGAAATTATAGAGTTTGGGTCCTTATTTACAGTATAAATGAATCGATGACCTTATGCCAGAGTTTATACACTGAGTTTTAACTGTAACATATTTTTGAATATTTAATTTAATTTTTGTGTATTTCATGCAAACTTCTAATCATCTTACACCCTCGTCCTTTTCCATTCCCTCCTACTGGATCTCATGCATTCTGTATACCATGCAACACTACCAAAGAAGTTTCTTCTTGCAACAGATGGAGGCTACTGCAGGATTCCACAACTGGTCAGACACAGAGAATATACGTCTTAGAGATGCCCAGATCGAGGTGCTACATCGCAGTTGAACCTCTACATGTAAGGCTCATAGAACACCGGGGAATGAAGGGTACAGAGAGGACTGCTGCATCCCTCAGCTCTCCCCAGCGAAGCATCCTTATACAGCGGAATGGGATGCACACAGAAGGCCACAACTGGTCAATTTTTAAAGAAAAAGATACTGCAGAGTGTGTCCCTGGATAGGACTCCATATTAAACCTCTTCCACCCACAACTCAGGAACAATGGCAGAAGCATGGGCAGAGAATTTAGCCAGGGCAGGTTCATGAACACGGGGAAGTAGAGCCTTTCAGGCCACTGGAGTTTATCCATGTGAACCTGGACCAGTGGTGGCAAAAGCTTAGGCAATTCTACTGCACTCACCAACTTCCAGCACTGGACCGAAAACACAATTAGACAAGGACACAGAGCGCAGGGAGGGAACTGGTGGCGGCCAGCCCTAGTGTGGGACTACTGAAGACTGATTACTACTGGGTGAGGGAGAGTAGGCCTTACCTATGAACTCTAGACGGGGTGACTAGACTCCAGTGGGTGGATTTTCACCAAAGGATGTCTGAGCACAAATGCTTGACCGGGTGGGATTTACTAGGTGCGGTGGGATGCATAGCTCCGAACGCCTAATTTCTTAAGTGGTACTGCGGCCAAGCACAGCGCTTATTGTCAGGGGTCCTGGTACATAGCGCATCTTTTGTTGAGGACACTGGTATCCAGAGCACATTTTGTTAATGATACTGGTATCCGAAGCATCATTTGTTAGGGACACCGATTCCCAGGGCAAATTTTGTTAGTGATCCTGGTACCCAGAGCATCCTTTGTTGTATTATTTTGTCCTTATCCCATGTTGCCAACATACCTTTCCTAAATTCTCTGGTACTGTCTCGGTTGATAAGAGGGTATTCTGAACTAATGGGCCCTCTGAAGGGTTTCTGGATGATGGTTAGTCATGGAGAAAGCTTGAGTAGAAGCTTAGGCAATTCTACTGTACTCACCAACTTCCAGACATGGGACCTGCCCTGGCAGTGGAGTCATGTTTGATCTAACGTGGCTTACATGTGGAAGTCACAAACAAACAAATTAAAAAACTACCCTACAAACTAATTCTGAGTGGGTCCAAACTGGTCATGGAGGGAAGGACTCACTCAGACAACCATTTTGCCCTGTTGACATGGCCATTGGATGTCCAGTGGCATTCCTTGTGATGTCTCGAGAGTAGGCAAGGAATGAAGGGGAATGTTTTCCAGAGATTTGTGACACATTGTACTAAATTACCAAACTAGGGGAAGGTCATGGGAATCTAATTATTTATAGCTACTTGTTTAAAGTTAAGACCCAGTCTGGAATGCTGATGGACATCTGAACTCAGGCTTGATGGAGCTGACTCACATCTGTGGTGTCTGGATTATGTCTGTGGCATTCAAGACAGAATTAAACTGTCTGATAACTACTCAGAATTTACAAAGTACTGGAAATTCATTTTGTATGGAAAGCCTATTCATTTTCTTTCAGAAGAGATAGCACAGAAAAACAGTGTTTTTCTTGACTCTTATTTTTCATATCTTACTTGCTAATTTTCAGTAGGATATATCTCTTTATCATGAGATGTTTATACAGTTCTTTTAAAATTTTAATACATGAGGTTATCATCTTTGCTATCATATGTGGTTTAATTACAGCATAATACTGAGAAACACAGTCTATATGAAATTCCTTTGTGATTTAATGATAGCTTTAGAATAAGGTATGAGGTCAGTTTTTGTCAGAACTTTCAATGGTATTCATCTTTGGGATATGATGTTGACTTCTGTGAATGTGTTGGGCCTTGTTTACAGCTACCCTGGGACACAGGGAAGTGATGTATATTATCTATAAATTGTAGTGAAAGTTAAATGTGCATGTAAAATTTTACCTCAATGAATTTCTGCTGTTTGTGCAGGTGAAAATTTCAGTCTTGTTTTATTATATCAGTCTACTTTTTTTTCTGTACAGTATTAAGGGGTTTATGCCTCAATAATAATTATGATGATGAGATACACTGTATTCCTTATGGATATTTCAAATATTGACTTCATGGGTTTTCATTGTCTGGTCTATTTATCTTATTTTCAGTGGTGATAGATATTTTTTCTTCATCTGAAAATGGCTTTCTTGAATATTAATATGATCAAAGGGCTGGAGACAGCTCAGTGGTTTACAGTACTTGCTGCTCCCGCAGAGGACCCAGGTTCAAGTCCCAGCACCACACAGCTGTTCTCAATAGCCTGTAGCTCCAGTTAATAGGGGTCTTCAGCTCTCTCTTCTGGTTCACACAGGTGTTGCATGGATGCATATATAAATTTACAAATGCAGACAAACAACAAATATAATAAAAAAAAAAGTATGTAATATTAACATGGAGTCTCCACATGTAGAATTCCATTTGCATATTATTTATTCTGTCAACGTTTGAACATATCTGTACAAAATTCTGGATTTTCTTCTTATGCCTGAGAATTCAACTATATTTAAATGCTCTATCTCAAAATCAGAGTACTTTTAGATTTCAGTTATCTTCAAGGTTGATTTCTCTTTGGGGTTTTTCTCCATTTGTTCATGATGCCCTGTGCCCTCCCAATAGACAAAGGCTCTGTCTGTCTATTCGTGTCTGAGGATCTGAATCATGACAATGTTTTATGCAGTTGTGTGTTGTGGCATATACTTTAGAGCTATTTGTTTCATTGGCCTTAAAGAACATAATATTAATATTTTCTTTATCTCATGCATTGAATAGATAAGTCGTATGTGTTAAAATGTCAGTACTCTCTGACTTCAGCACATGCAGGCTTTTTCAAGTCAGTTCAACATGTCTCTCTCCTCACAACTCTTCCATCTATCCTGAAGACACACAGAGTCCTTTTCTATCCCTTGTGGAAAGATGATCTCTCGCTGCCCTCCTCTGCGACCGAGCATGAGGAGTTCTTGCTTTTCTGTCCCGCAGCCGCGTGGTTCCTCTTCTCAACTTTGCCAAACTCTGTAGTTCCTCCTGCTTTAGTAACCACCACACACCACACTCCCGTGAGATCGGAGTCCGGGTCCTTCCTCAGAGTGAGGTCCTGTCATGTTCACTCTGTGCACCGCTCCGCCACATTCATGCCTCGGCCTTCAGATCTGCTGCAGAATGCCTACATTCATACATTTTTATAGAGCTGAATAGCATTTTATCACACATATGTGCCAAATTTTCTTTAATATTTTTTTTCTGTAACATGTGTGGTAATTCTTTCATATTGCATTTTGGATTAACTTCTCCAGAAACAATTTTCTCCAAAAAAATATTTCTGCTACTTTTGTGATAAGAAAACTTGAGATATTGCCTAAGAAATTCGGCTGTTTTGGTTTCTTCCCCGTTTCCTTCTATGTCAGACCCGAAGTATGACAGTGCTTGTCATGTTCTCTAGCTGCTAAGTGGACTTCTCAGTTTATCCCACAAGGCGGGTACCACGCTGAGGTTTCAGCTTCAGGCAGCAGTTTCACTTTTAGATTCTTTACTTAGGCTGTTGTTCCAACCCCATTCCCAGTCTGTGAGTCTGGCGGTGGAGTCCTCTGGGGAGCTGGAAGCATGTCTTCACAGTATTTTAAGCTGAAGACCAAGGAGAAACATGTATCCCCAGCACCACCGTGTCACATGCTTTTCACAGTTTGAACCTCTTGCTAATCCTCAGGGCTGGGAAGATGGCTCAGTCTGCAGTGTTTGTTGCTACAAAAGTCTGAGGACCAGGGTTCCGGTGCCCAAAACTCTAGTAAAAATATGAAAAAATGGGTACAGTGGAACATATCTGTAGTCCCAGTGCTGAAGAGGCAGAGACAGGAGGATCCTGGGGTAAAACAGCTAAATGGTCCACTAAAGCCTTGAGCTCCAGGTTCAGTGACAGACTTTATCTAAAAAGTCATGATGTAAAAAATGAGAAAACGTCAGAAATTAACCTCTGGTGTCCATTTGTGGAGAGAGAAAAAGAGGGAGAGAGAGAGAGGTAGAGAGAGAGGGGGGGAGAGGGAGAGAGAAAGAGAGATTTACTCAAACATACACAGAGAGGGGGAGAGAGAGAGAGAGAGAGAGAGAGAGAGAGAGAGACGTGTACTCACATTCACACAGAGAGAAAAGTCTACTCACTACAGAGAAATGTACTCATATACTTGATCTTACACAAATACCCACAAATATGCTAAATGAAAATTAAAAGATAAAAAGAATTCACAACTTTCATTAGGTCAATGATTTCTTTTTAGTTAATTTTAAAATTTATTTTATTTACTGTTTTTATTTATGTGTATGAGTGTACTGCCTGCATGTGTGTGAGTGCACACATGTTGTGCTGTGCCCTTGGACATCAGAAGAGGGCACCAATCCCTTGGAACTGGAGTTAAAGATGGTTGTTAGCTGCCACATGGGTGCTGGGAGTAGAAACTAGGTCCTCTGCAAGAGCAGCCAGTGCTCTAAACCACTGAGTCATCTCCCCAGCTCCTTCTTTAGAGGGAATTTTAATAACTGACAGATTTCACTGTGTCCTTACAGTGCATGAAATGGAACAAAATGTGATTATATAGCATGCTTTTACCCTCTGTGAAGAATCTTCCATTAAATTGTATGAAGATTTTGAATTATTTTCTGTACTTTAAAATTATTCTAATTAATACCAGAACATATGTCTTTTTCTACTTCTTCTTCTCTTGGGAGCTACGCAATACAGAGATTATAGCAGAGAACTGTAAAATCTGTGTTCATAAAAACATCCATATTGTCACTTAATTTCATTCATTGAATCCACTGTCATTGAGATAAGCAGTGCAGAAGGTTAGGATTAGAGACCAGGCTTGAGCTCTGCTCGTCTAATTTAATGTCCCAGAATATTTATTTGAAGTGTTTTCTAATAAAAATAATCCAACACGTTTTAAAAATCACAGTAGCATTTGCACATGTGTACAGCTAAGGAAAGACTCAGTAGCTGACAACATATCACTCACCACTGATTTGGGTGACATCAGAAAATTCTGGTTTATACTGAGAATGAAGTAATGTTTGTCTTCTAGAAACTCTGATTTCACCTAGGATTTCCCAGCCTTGTGTTTGGTTTTTTGTTTTTGTTTGTTTGTTTTGATTCAGTGATTTTTTTTTTCTTCCTTGACTGCATCCCATTAAGAGTCCACTATTGGGATATTAATCTTCCTTCCTTGGGTCACATCCTATTTTGTCCAAGTCCTAACCTCCCAGAAATGGCAACTTATCCTTTTGGTGCTGACAAGATTTATACAGAAGTAAAGGATTGAATTATATTTACTACTACGTTTTCGGTCTTGAGCTTTGTTCGTAGAACTGCTGTCATTGTATCACATTTCCCATGGAAGCAGTGGACAGAGGTGTGGGTTCCAACTTTAGTTATCAAGTAGAAACGAAAATTTTAGGGCAATATTTTTCTTTACCTTTTATTCAAGCCATGTTTAGTATCTAATTCCATGATAAAGTGATCTTTATGACATAGGGCTACAATAATTCCCTATAGTAGTTCTGCTCATGGTGAATGAGAAGCCTTAAAGAATCAACCTTCCATGTCCAAATGTCCCTTCACATCGTGTATTTAATTAGAACACTATGGACAGTATAAAACACAGTATGCTTCCTAAATATATCCAGAAAATATGCATCTATTTGTATATAAACAAGTCATACATTGCCTAAATGGGTTGCTAGCAACTATGAATTGAGACAATGTTCAAGACATTACCTGTGAATTTGTACAACATGACCTGAATGAACGTTCCTTAATGATGTACTATATAATTCTGTTATTGTCAGCAGTGTTCCACAATGAGTAGCCAAAAATAACCATCTTTCTAGATTATTTCTTATTGCTTTGATAAACATCAAGACCAAAAGCAACTTGGGAAGGAAAGGGTTTATTTCAGTTTACAAGTTACAGTTCATTATCAAGGGAAGCCAAAGCAGGAGCCTGGAGACAGGAGCTAAAGCAAAAGCCATGGAGGAACACTGCTTACTTGCTGGCTTCCCCTGGCCTGCTCAGCTCCCTTCCTTCCTTCCTTCCTTCCTTATGCAGCTGGGCCCTCCTACAGCAGCTGGCAATTGAGAAAATGCCCCACAGACATAGACATACCCACAACCCAAATGCAGTAATGGTGTAAATGCACCTGAGAATCCCTCTGCCCAGCCAGCTTGGGCTTGTGTTAGGCTGACAGACACAGGTAATTATGACAACTACAAATGTGAAAAAGCAGTGAGCGTTTTTACCCATGGTGAAATTTATACAGTTAATTTTATTTATTGTTTACTGAAAATCTACATCTCCAAATTCATTACAATGGGAGTAGTTCCATAATATATGTCCCCCGTTTGTTTTATATTGTGTTTTTGCATTTTTTTTCTGATTTGTTGTTGTTCTTATTGTTGTTTTTGAGAAATGCTCTCCTTGCAGCCCCAGATGCCCTGGAACTCACTATGTAAACCAAGCTGTCCTCAATCTCACAGAGATCTGCCTGCCTCTGCCCCCAAGGGCTGGAGTCAAAGGTGTGTACCACTGGCCCAGCACCTCTACGTCCTCACAGTAATCTCCACTGGTTCCTCTGCGTCCTAGTGCTTCAGGGCACTATGGAGTCTGCATCTTGAGCTTAGCCTGTACTGAACAATATGCGTAAGCAAGGCTTGTTGACCGCTAGCAAGACACCTCAGTGGGGGTGACAATGAAAACCTGTGGTTACTGAATTTGAACTGATGGACAGTCTTCCAGATGCTTCCATCCAATGACTGTCTTCACGACTCTGTTCTTCCTTTTCTTCTCTGTCAGTGGTTTTCACAGAGAGCTCTACCTACAGGCTTTGCTCTTTTCACACTGCACATAGTCACATCTATTTCTTCATATCACCCAGTAACACATAAAGATGATGTTATTATGAAACAAAGAAAGAGACTTAGAGAATGAATGTGACAGACAGGGCCAAATACACAGGGCTCCTCTGAAAAAAAGGAAGACCCCAAAGCAACTCTCGAGAGCAATGGATATCACTTTTCAAGAGGTGCATTGAATTTCCCTGAGGTTTCACAATGTTCCACCCTCCACACTCACATTTCTACAAAGTAAAGCAGTCTCCTGAACCATATCGCTTCTGCAATAATACAATGCTTAATCTCTTGTAATTCAAATGTCAGTGAGGACTGATTTATTAAAATGCATGCAGGTAGGTGTTCTTCTTTCAGCATAAATTGCAAAGTGGCTTAATTTTATTTACTACTGTAAAATACCTGTACCCTCTCTGCAGATATGCCAAGCAAAGGTTCAAATGTGCACATTTGATAGATCTCTCAAACAAACCAAAGGTGTGTATCCATGACAACTAAGCCAGTAAGATCCTAAGATTCACTGATATGTGAATAAGATATTCCTTCACGGTGTGTACATTTTTAAGAACATGACATGTAGTTACCTAGATAGAATTTATGAATCTGCAAATGTAACTGCATTATAGATTGCTGAACTTGTTTATGATTTACTTTACAAAAAGCACTAGAATTCTTCATGCCTAAGAAATGATACTGGCTAGAATATAATTTTCTATTCTTCGCTTTTATATTTATGTGAGGGGAAGTGGCTTTGAAGATTATATTTTATTTACCTTGTTTTCTTAGAGTTTTAGAGGGGAGAGGGAGTCAAAAGAAAGGAATTCCTTGACTAGATTGTCAAATACAAATTGTAGGCATTAAGTTATTGCATGCTTGCTTCTATGGAAAGGAATAATTTTGAATTTTACTAAGTCTCTAAGAAAAGTCAAAGCTTTTATGTCTGAATAGTTCCTTCAACCCTTATTTGAATGTGAGTAATCGTTCACCATATTTGGTCGGCCTAATTCAGTTCTGGGAAAGGCTATGATAAGTATGAATACTTCAGAATGCTTCTTAATTTTTCTGATTCTTCTATGTTATTTTTATTACTAAAAGGGCAAAATTTCTTTAAGCACTAAGTGCACACCATTTTACTTCATGCAGAAATTTGGGGCATATTATATGTATAAAGATCAGATAATATTTACTAAGGAATCTAAATACCAGAAAGACCAAAACAATTATGTTTCCTACTCTTATGATTTTTAAAAAGTTGTTCAACTTGTCTGAGTTACCAAAATGTACAATGTCATCAAACTCTATACATTGCTGACCAGATCCAAGTGTAAAATGTTTGGATCCAAAATTCAGGGCCTTGTCTTTAATTGCCTCAGAATTCTTTTCCAGTTTTATTTTTCTCTACTCTCCTATTAATGGCCCATGTTCCATTCAAATTGGATCAATTATTTATGAATGTATCTCCAGTATTCAATTCACTATGGACACATTGATAGTGATAAATATTAAACAGGAGAATTTGCATATCTGATAGAAGAAATCTTGGTGTGGCAGAGCCAGTGATCATTTTCTAATGGAAAATTTCCTTGTAATTTATTTAAAATTCACTTGCAAGATCTCCCCTCTTGTGCCCAGGATCATGGTGCTGCTTAACTATAAATCGTATCTTCATTCTCCTCTACAGCCTCTACATATCAATATGATTGCAAATAGAAGCTTTTTAGTATTTCTAGAATAAACACATAAATCACAAAATTTCTACAACTAAAAATATGACACAAAGTTGTCACGGTATTTTAACAGCTCACACTTTCACTTTGTGAATAACATGGGAGCTGGGAAAAGAGGTTGAATGAAGATATTAGCACTGGAAAGAGGACCAGGGGAAGTCAAGGAGATGAGTACTCAGCAGGCTGGAAAGCGACGCAGCAGTGAAGAGCACTCTCTGCTTTGGCAGAGGACCCAGGTTTGATTTCCAGCACCCACATGGCAGCTAGCAACCGTTTGTAACAACATTTCCAGGGGATCCAACACCCTCTTCTGACCCCCAAGGGCATTTTATGACAGGGGTGCACTTACGTACATTCAGACAATGCACTCATATACATAAAAATAAATAAAAATTAAAAGAACAAGTAATATTCTCTACATAGAGAGTTCTATGTTCTGGACTTCCTGCATGTATTTTAGTATATTTATCCTGCTTATAGAGATTTAACTTTTCTGCGTAAAACAATGGAAAACAAGAAAGTGTGTCTCTCCAGATGTTTACTGGAGTTTGTAGAGATGAAGAGTAGGTGGGGGTGCATGTATCTGATCCAGTTTGCTGCACCAAGTGGGGCCAGGATGAAGGATGGAGAGGATAGGATAGGGCTGTCTTTAGCTGGGTCTCCGCTTCTCTCCAGATTTTCCTTTGAAAAGTGTCAATGTTCCCCACAGTCAAAAATCTTGAAGAGATAGCAAATTATCGGCAAACAGGAAGCAACGGGGACATAAATGCAACTGTACCATTATCACCAATGGAGCAGTAACGAACAGTACACATGCTAATTCATGCGCCTTTTGAAAAGCATACTCTGATTTTATTACTTTGAAAGAAATACTAAATGTCTTCAGGTTTGCTCCTAAGTGTGGTTTGTTCACACTACTGCTGTTGCCATTGTAAAATTATGTCACATACCTTGTAATATCGTAAAAGCAAGTATTGTTTGATGTTGGAAGTCCTAAAGGAAAACATCAAGATGGAATGACAAAAGTTAAGAATGCAATTTGTTGGTGCATATAAAAACAAGATATGGTGGTACAAAGTGATGAGTTTCAAGGAACCAGTCATGATGGTGTAGCCACATGATCTAAGATCTCCACACTCAGGTGGCTGAAGCAGGAAGATTACCTCAAGGATAGGTGGGACTACATAGTGAGCTCCAAACCATACTAGACTCCAGAGGAGACTCTGCATAGTAGTAACTTTTCTTGTTACAGTGAAAGATAAAATGCTTGATAAAAGACCTTAAAGGTACGAGAGTATCTTTGTCTCTGTTTGAGAGGAAAGATCATCATGCAGGAATGAATGGATGGCCTTCATTCCAATCCTCAGACCAAGAAGGGAATTCTAGTGTTCACCTGGCTTTCTCCTTTTAATTCAGTAAGAGACCCAAGTCTACCCACATTCAGGAAGTTCTTCCTTCCTCTCTTAAAACTCCATGGAAACAAATTCACAGACAACCAGAGTTGAGTCTCCAATATTTTTCTAAATCCCATCAAGTGACGCCTTGTAAAGTAAATGAATGAATGAAGGAATGATGTAGAGGAAGTCCTGGTACTGGAAGGCGGGTCAGAGAAAGGTCTTTTTATCTGCAGTAAGGTGTCAGAAGAGTAAATTAAATAGTGTTAAAATTTGGGCATTACCACTCCTCAAACTTCAAAATTAAAGTAGGTTCAAACAATAGTCAAGAGGAAGCTGAAAGTTCTTAAAGAGAGAATTAAAATGTTTCTTCAGGAAAATACTGCATAACCATGAAGTCTGCTCTACAAGTTGATCTTTAATTATAGGGAGCATCTTTTCATGAACACATTAAACATTAAGGAAGGATTTGAGTTCTCTGTCACCTGCTTTATTGCTGCACACGATATTTCACAGCAAAGATCATGGGCTAAAAGAACAAATAGCTAGATTTTCTGCCTTTAATATTTTATATTTCAATTATGTATATGTATGTGTTTCTCCTTGAACTCAGACTTTGTGGAGTTTAATCTGTGTTTATATAAATACACACACATACATGCACACATAGAAAGCATAATTTCATATATAACATTTTCAAGCTACCAATAGACTAATAAACTCTAAAAACATGAAGACCTTCAGTTTTTGCTACTAGAATCTAGTGCACGATTGGAGGAATTTGCATAATTTAGGGGGTGTTGTTTTAGTTGTTTTGTTTCACTGTTTTTGGTTTGTGTTTTTGAGACAGGGTCTTCCTATAGTACCAACTGGCCTGCAGTAAAGATTGACCGCAATCTCTCCTCAGTCCACTGCCTCTCTGCTCCTGTCTCCCAAGGGCTGGTGTTAAAGATGTGTGTCTCCCAGTCTATTTATTTATGTTTGATTTAATGTGCATGAGTATTTTGCCTACAGGAAGTGCACCATGTGGCTGCAATACCGGTGGAGGCCAGAAGAGGGCGGTGGAGCCCCTGGAACTAGAGTTACCATCTTAGCTAGAACGTGGGTCTGGGGAACCAACCGTGGGTCCTCTGCCAGAGCAGCACGTGCTCTGGTTTCTGAGAGGCGTCTCCAGTCCCAGCAATTTGAGTCTTTGTTGCTCAGGGAGAAATTGAAATAAATAGAAATAGAAATGAATAGGTGAGTACAGCAATGCATTCTCCACTGTCTCTGAAGCAAGTGGTGATTGTTCTTATGAGGTAAACAGAGTAGTTTAGGTAGATGGAGACTTCACAAAAAAATGATCAGATAAAAGCAAAAATGAAAACAGAAATTTTCATTTAAGAATTTCAGGAGCTGGAGGAAATGCTAAAGAACAGTCCAGTTTAGATGATTAGATGATGAGTGCTCCAGCCGGGGTGCCACACGGAAAATGGGGAGTGCCTGTTGTGAGGTGAGCACAACGGCAAACACTGCGTTAAGTACGAGTTCCCGGCGCCTGTGCTTATAGAGAAGTGGGTATTGAAGCTTTTGTAGCATGGAGAACCACGACTGTCTTACCGTCTGAGGCTGCAATGAAATACCTTGACACAAAATGTCTCTAGGATCAAAGGGTTCAAGTTCTTCTCACAGGGCAAGCGTCCAGTCCCAGGAATTTCTGGTAGGAACAGGAAGGAGCTGCAGATGTCACATCCATAATGAAGAAGCAGAGCGTGATGACGGCGTGCCCCTTCTCTGCCCCTTTCTCTACCGGGCACGCCCAGGTCCCGGCCAGAGGATGGTCCTCCGCGGTGTGATTCTGGAACGTGTTCTCTCCATGTGTCTAAGGCTCAGCTTCTGATAATCAGCTCCACCTAAATTCTCTCCTTTGCCGCCATTAGAATTCCATCTTAATTTCCAAGTTCTTGACAGCATAAAATATTGGCAACCAAAATGCTCCCGTGTGCCCATTGCGCCTGGTCCCCAGAGTCATGGTCAGCATGACTTGTCAACCTGACACACCTGGGAAGAGGGACCCTCAGATTAGAGACTTCCTCAGATTGTCCTGTAACCTCGGTGGGCGAGGCATTATCTTAACTGCTAATTAATGTAGGAAGGCCCAGCCCACGTGGGCGCTCCACTCATGGGCAGTTGGGTCTGAGCTTTTTAAGACAGGTGACCGAGAAGGCCAGGGGAGCAAGCCAGGAAGCGGCGGTCCCTCCATGGCCTCTGCCTCATCCCCGGCCTCCAGGTTCCTCCGTGGCCTCTGCCTCCGTTCTTGCCTCCAGGTTCCTGTCTCCTGTGCCTGCCTTAGGCTCCCTTATTGAGAGTCTGTCGAGTTTGGAATGAAATGAACCCGTTCCTCCCCAAGTTGGATTTTTTTCGTGCTTTATCACAGTAACGGAAGTCAAGCTAGGACCCCACACTCTTGGCGCCCTTGCTCTCTCCTTGCTCTGCCTGACCTCCGAGGTTCTGAATAGCCTTCTCTACATTGTCTGCTCTGTTCTCTTAGCACTGTGCCCTTCGTGATCTATGTTTTTAATTTTCAGCAAGTATTTGTCTTCCCTGTTGTATATATCACATGTCAGTTGGGATTGAGACAAAGACTGAATAAATAAATATCGCCAGATGGTGTACACTGCTTTGAAACATAATAGATACATAATAATTACCCAATGGCCTGTTTAAAAGGAAATTAAAATCCACAGACTACAGAAGCATTCTCAGTCCTCCTATACATAGGGATATCACCATTGGGCCTAGAGAGATGGCTCAGTGGTTAGAGCACTTGCTGCTTTTGTAGGGTTTCTAACTCAGTTCCCATCATGGAATGGTGGCTCATTACCATTTGTAGCTCTAGTTTCAGGCATCCGATGTCTTCTTCAGATCTCGGCAGGTGCCAGGCACACATGTTGTACCTTTACATACAAGCAGTCAAAACACTCATACAAAAAACTGAAACATAACATACTTAAAAAACAATAGTTTCATACTGCCCTTGAAACAGAGATAATGTTCAGGTTTGCTACAAATAGATTCTAAAACAGCGTGAAATGCCAAAGTTGAGAGCACGATGACTTCTCTGTTTCTATCTGAAAACGATAATGATCACAACATAGTTTAAGTTATACGTATGCATTAATATAATAAAAAGGCAGTGGGCAGTGTATCACCTGTGAAAGGCGCAGCATATTGCGGCGTGTCAGACCTCTAGCATGCTTTTCGAAAATTGTCCTCCTCAAGACTGCCTGTGTTAGTGGGGTGCTACTTCAAACTCAAAGTTTAGGGACCTGTATTGAAAAATAAGAAAAATTGTGGGTTTCTAAATGGTAGCAATAGTTGGTTAAGCAAGATATAGGATATTTTGGGAACACAAGTTGTGAAACTGACTGGTCTACATGTCCCTTTACCGCAGAGGTAGCACATCCCAACATTGGCAAATTTAACTGATTCACCTAGAATGGGTTGTTGTTCAGGTCACCTCACAATTCATTCTTCAGTGTATTCTGTTTTTGAATTGCACTGAAAATCTGACCCTTTTAATATATGTTTAATTTCTTGTTACTGAATTTCTGTGTTTCATATTCTGATTATATTCAGACCCCTCTCCTATTTATTTGTCCCCTTAGGATCCTCTGTCTGATTTCATGTGATCTGAGATAGAAGATAGATAGATAGATGATAGACAGATAGATAGATAGATAGATAGATAGATAGATAGATAAAAAGACCTATAGATTCAAATTTTAATCCCCAAATTCCTTCAGTATATGTCCTTTCTCTGGTACCTGGCATCACACTCCTAAAGAAAATTGACTCTCTCAGAAGCTAACAGTTGTCAACAGTGCTTCAGACCAGGTTGGGGTTTCCTCACCACATCCCCACATCTGTGCTGGTATTTGTCTGACTTGGATCTAGTTTGGACTTGGACATGCCGTCGCCACTGCTGTGAGTTCACATGAGAACTGCCCAGATGCCTGTATACCTCCGTTACCTGGTGGTCATCCAACACCTCTGGCTCTTACAGTCTTTCAGACACTCTTCCACAATGATCCCTGAGTCTTGGGAGACAGGAGTTTGATATAGGTGTCTTATTCATGGATAAGATATCTGCAGTCTCTTATTCTTTGCATCTTGGCCAGTTGTTTTTGTGTCAATCACTGTCTGCTGCATGTGGAAGCTTTACCAGTGTGAGTAATCTATGGATATACAAAGAAGTCATTAGAAGTCAGTCATACTGTCTTTTAAGCAGAATATAGTCTATCATCTGTTTAGTCACAGGTTCCTAGGCCTGGTATCAATGCCATGCATGAACCAATCTTGAAAAGTGGACTTTAAATCCAATCAGAAAATGATTGGTTATTCATGTAACATTCCTGCCAATCAGTGGGCATATGTTACCAACCCAGTTGTTCTCAGAATTCACATCTGGCCAAGGTTGGTGATGAATTTCCTCTTCTAGTAGCATGCACAATGCCTTCCAGCAGGATGAAGGTTAGGCAGTTAGGATGAAGCCTGAATTCAGATCTAGTTTGATTTCTCTTTGTTTGTTCTACAGCTCATGAATGTGCTGTTTTATCAGTAGGGACTTACTGTCAAGTTCTGGTGGGCAGCCATCACAGGAGCAATGGTCAGCACTGTTTGAAGGTTTATGGGTCCCAAAGTCATTTGAGTTCAATGTCGATTATAATCATTTCTGTAGGATGTACCATAAATAATTGCTTCTTTGAGTTCTGCTCTTCTTACCAAACACTTTGAGCATCATTGATTATGACGGAAGAATGTTGAATTTATCAGATGCGTTCCATGCATTTGTTCAGATGATCATGACTTTTCCCTGTCATTCTGTTACTGTGTGGCATGAGATTCACAGGCTAGCTTTACTAACAACTGATTATTTGGTATACTCTCTGTATTTATTCCACTTCATGGCTGTAGTACATTCCACCATGACTACGGTACAGATCCTTCTGCTGTCTCCAGTCCATAGGCATGGACTAAGAATTTTGCTTTCTTTAACAAAACTGTATGAAAATGCACGTTTTTTTCCTGGGAGTTGTAGATAGATGGATTTCTGGGGTAACATCTAAGGGAAGAATCACTTGATGACCCTATGTGTTGTGTTTGTATTGTGTGACATCAAAATATCTATTAATTATTTCTCTGGTTCTCACTCTCAGCAGCAACATGGGAGTTGTCCAGGGTTCACAGTCGCTGACACAGCTGGAATTGTGGAGACTTATAATTTTGCCTATCTGGTAACTTTGAAATGTATTTTCATAATATAATTTTTTTCAGTTTTTAGTTCCCTGATGTTTATGGTGATGCATCCTTTGATATTTACTGCACAGTTCAATTTCCTCCTATGCTAATTATCATTTCACAGATTTAATTGCTTTATTGTAAGAACATTTTTGGTCACAGAGGGTTTTATTTATATTTTGTTATTTTTATTTCATTATTGTGTTTGAGTGTATCACCCAGCTGTATGTCAGTGCACCTGTATTTGCGCAGAAGACATCAGAAGAGAGCAACAGAACCCCTGGAATTGGGGTTAAAGACAGTGGTAAGGGGCCATATGGCTTCTGGGAACAGAACCCAGGTCCTCTGCCAGAAGAGGCAGTGCTCTTAACCGCTGAGGTGCTTCTTCCCCTCTCAATCGCAAAGGTTTTATAATTTGCCAAAGGTACTAATTATTTGGTATTTATTTGTGTTAAATTAACTCCATCCTCTAAGTGCCTTGTTTTTGTAATCTCTTAAGTATAAGACTTTTAATATTATGGACTAGTATTTGGTAGCATGTTCCTGATTAATTATTCTTGTACTATCTTAACTAAAAAGTCATTCTTCTATAAATATTGTTAATGATATAATTTAATCTTTCATATTAAAATTATTCTGATATGTCAAGAATGCAAACTTTCAAGTGATAAAAAAAAGCAAGACTTGAATTTTTCCCATTATCATTTTTCTCCATTTTTTCAGCATAGTTATTTTACAATTGGTATACCAGATGTCCATATATATATATATATATATATATATATATATATATGTGTGTGTGTGTCTGTGTATATATATATATATATACATATATATATATACACATATATGCTTGTCACTAGGTTCCAAGATCTATTTTACTGTATTTTTGATAAGATAAACATATGCTGATATTATAAGCTATATAAAAGTATCCCGAGGATTTTGATAGGGACTTTATTAACTCAGTATATTATTACTTTAAGTGCTGTGAAATTTTAGCAATATTATTTTTAGCTACGGGCGTGGGAAGTCTTTCCGTTTCCTTAGATGTGCATCTAATTTGTTGTATCACTGTTTTTGTGTCTTTTAATATTCATTTCCCCCTTATTTCATGAATGTTTTCCTAATTTTATTCTTTTTTGGGCTTTTGCAGATGGGATTGTTTCCTTAGCTTCTTTTACAGAGAATTCATTTTAGTTAATAGAAATGTAAACACATTTTGTTTTTTGAGTTTGTGCTCATGAAATTTCTGAACTTATTGGTTCATGTAAATGATTGTGTGGGCTTGGTGGTCTCCAGAGATTTCAGTTCTGTGATCATGCAATCTGTAGCAGAGGCAGATTCTCCTCTCTCATTTTGAGTAAATGCCTTCTATTTCATTTTTCTGCCCTGAGTTCTGTGTCTAGAATTTTTACTAATGCATTACATGAATGTGGTAAGAATTTTATCTTTTCACTACAAGTGTTCTTAGTGGAAAAAATTCCATGTTCAAAATTTTAATTTTAAAATTATTGTACTTATGGAACTGGGGAGATGGATCAAGTTACGAGCATCCTCTGCTCTCGCAGAGGATCCAACTTCAATTCCTAAAACCTACGTGGAGAATAACAAGCGTCTGTAACTCCGTTTACAGGGGCTTCAATACCTTCTTCTGACCTCCATTGGCATTGCATGACACAGGTGCACTCACACATGCACATAATACATTCACATACATAAAATAAGCATGACGAGAAGTTTTTAAATTCTTGTTTTTTCTAAAACAACCACTGTCGCGCTCTGACCGCCTTTTCCATCCATTTAATCCCTTCCATCTCTCTGTCTCTGTCTGTCTCTGTCTGTCTCTGTCTCTGTCTGTCTCTGTCTCTGTCTGTCTCTGTCTCTGTCTCTTTTCTTCTACTTCTCTCTCTTCTTTCTGCACTTCTAATTCATTCAGTTTGAGGTTAAGTTACATTTTCATGTTTGTTTGTTTAAATATCTTCTTCATTTCCCCTATGTTTTGGACTCATTAATCATTTACGAATGTATTGTTTTACTTCTAAATATTCTTGGATTTTTATCAAATTTCAAGTTACTGCAGTAGAAAAAGTAACTTCATGTGATGCAATAATTTGAAATAAGATGAAACTTATTTTATTGCCTATGATGTGATGCTTTCTGGTGTTTCCCGTGTTCTGAGAAGCTGTGCGCTTCTCAAGGAAGCAGGGAATAGACTGCTTTAAGAGGAAGAACAAATGGGAAATTCCTTACTAATGTGGATAAATTTTCAGCTAAATTGGATGAATAAGTTCTAGTGTGACTTAATAATAGATTATATATTTTAAGTATGTTTTAGAGATAATTTCATGTTAAATGTTCCTAACACAGATATGCACACATGTAGAGATAATGAGAAAAAGAGAGAACAAAAAGAAACGTACCTTCTAGTCATCCTGAATACGGCCACTCTTCCAAGGGAATATGCATACTCAAAACTCATCCAAATGTGTGGCTTAGATATTTTCACATTAAAGTAATAATCACAGTTACTGAGTGTTAAATGAAGGAACTATGCTCTCTGACAAAGTATTTCTTGTTCTTTAGATGTTTAGCCTGGTTTCAGTCCCTTGAAAATCTGACATGGTGAAACATAGAGACCTATTTTACAGAAAACAAAAGTGTCCTAGGAATTGGGTTGGATCTATACATCACTTTGGAATATGTTGACAGGTCTGCAACATTTGCTTCCAGTTCATGACATCAAGACACATTGCAGAAGATAAAATTTCATTAACATTTCCAATAGCTTTTCCAGTTTCTCCTAATGGACCTTGTAGACATCTTAGTAACATTTTGGTAGGGTTTACAAATTTATAATATTAAGATAGACATTTTTTGTAAAGCTTTTTTTTTACATTTTGCTAATTTATATTCAAAAATACTTTCTTGACCAATCTTTTTATTGAGCTTTTATACATTTCATACAACAATTTTTAATCAGATTTAGACCCCCTGCCCCATTGATGTCCCGAACACCCCCCCAACACTGGACCTCGTGAATTCAGCATACATGTGAAGTGCTGTCCACTTAAGCATTTGTAGCTAGATATCCTTCAGTACAAATTCATCTGCTGGAGTGTAGTCAGCCTATCTAGAGTTTGTAAGTAAGGCCTAGTTTCCCTCACCCAGTAGTAATCAGTCTCCAGTTCCCAGACTAGGGCCAGCCCACCACCCATTTCTATCTCTCCACGCTTGGCACTTGTCTGATTGGGTTAGTATGGGTCCTGGACTCAGTGCCACATTGCTACAAGTTCACAGTGTGCAGGCTTCCTGTGACCTGAAAGTCTCTGCTCCTCTGTGATCATGAACGAGCCCTGGCACCTACAGTCTTTCCACACCCTCTTCTTCATGGTCACTGATGTATGGGTGGGCAAGGTTTAATATAGGAGTCCTATCCATCCTCTTATTCTTTAAAACTTAGCCAGCTGTGGCCTTCTGCATGCATCACCCTCTGTGGTATAAGAAAGCTTCACTGGTGAGAGTCGAGGGATGAAATAGGTCTCTCTCTACCCTTCATTCTGCTATGTTCTATGAGCCTCAGGTGTAAAGGTTCAACTGTAGATGTGCCACCAAGGACTGGGCATCTCTCAAACATATATTCTTTGTTTCTGACCAGCTGTGGGATTTTGAAGTAGCCTCCATCTGTTACAAAAGAAGATTCTTTGATGAATGGTGTACTATGTGCTTGTCTGTAAATACGAGGATTCATATTGAGCATATGGTAAGAAATTTCATTTGCCTAGAGATATTCCAGAGATAAGGTTTTCTCTGGGATATATGACCTCCAGCCATGTGGATTTGGCTGTGTGTACAGTGCCACACATGGATTCCCTCCCATCAGTGGTTGATGGGTAACAGTCCCGCTGGTGCATCATAGAAGTAGTTTTCCATGCTTGCCATTACGGTTATTAGTCTTTAGGGCTGGGTTGGACAACTGACTGATTTTATCCCTTAGAAGTCTGCATATTATCATATAGCGTTATGAGAGTAAATGTCACGTAGAAGGCTTCCACTTCAGTTCCTGCTCCATTGCTCCATGTTCTATATCTCAAGTTATGTCCTGTCGTCACCAGTATGGTCTTATCCTCCAGCCCTGAGAGTTAACCGAGAGTTCCAGCAATCGTCTGTGCTATTTTGGGAGTCTCTTGGACCATTCCCACCAACCACTCAAAGGGAGGTGTCTTCTGTATGGGATTGTGCTCCTTGCCATACAGCTCCGAGGCATACATAAGCAATAATGTTCAGACACATGATGTGCATATCTCAGGTGACTTTGGAGCTTGAAATTTATTCTATAAATTTTAGCAATATTTTCTGAAAGACACTTGTTAGGTGTTTTCTGTAATATAATTATACTACATTCAAGTACAACCACTCTTTTCTTTCTTTCTGTCCTGATCTTAATTTTCAGAGATTGTGTTCTTTTCCTGTTTCTTGATTGATGTCATCATTTACGTTTGAAAGTACATTCATTAGACCCTGTCTATTTTAATGATTTAGACCTTTAATTGATCTTCTAAACATTAATGTACTGTTGAAAAAGATATCTATATTTACACATTGTTAATTTTTGAATTTGACATTTAATAGTTTCTGATGGTTAGGGACTGTATGCCAGAAAACTACAGAGAACAAAACTGTCCATGGCAGAGACTGAGGCTACATGACTGGGTTTCACACAGACCATGTCTTGTGAGAATTCATTATGCCATGTCCATGGAAGATACGTGTTCATATATTATGACTGAAATGGGCCACCTGGCATGGCTTTGTTTGTTCTCTACATTTCTTATTTTTAGTTTTCCTGTTTGTCAAACTTTTAATTCCATTTTGGCCGGTTTATCATGATTTTAACCAATTTATTGAATGTGATTGAAAGAAAACAGCTCACGTTTCTCATTTCAGCATTTGTTAAATTCAGATGGATGGAAATGCCCATGACACCATGTGCACAGCTGAGGTATTAAAGCTTCCCTGTGCCTCCTACATGGTAAGGACAGTTAGATTAGTAGTACATATGTGACCATGGCAGCCTCCTCATGACTGAATTTCTAGAAGGTATTTATCTAGCATACCTGAAACTTGGCATGCATGGAACACATCCCCATCCTTCTTTCTCCGACACAGTCCCTTCCTCAGCATATAAAACAGATCTACTTGATCTTCAACTTAGATGTGTTTATTTTAAAAGCAGATCATAACTGGAAACATAAAATGCATTTCTTTGTGTCTCTATGAATAGTGTTGCGGGGTGTTTTGCTACTTAGATTAATAATCGGTTGCTTTAAGTATCACATAGCACGTGGACTCTATCACAGCGGCTGCTAAGTAGACTGAGCTTGACTCTTCCCGTGGTCCTTCTTTTTCCTCTTGCTACTGGTGCTCCATATTTAGTCTACGTTCTTAGAGAAGCAGGTCGAGTGTTTACACTTTACTTTGATTATCGAACCATCTCTCAATCACCGAGATGGTTCTGTACACGTTTGTTCTCTCCTTTTCTTCCCTGACTTGTCAAAACATTTCCTTCCATTCTGCACAGGAAAATTATTTTGGTCAATCTACTAAAGTAGGTCTTCTGACAACATATTGCCTTCCTTTTCTTCTAACTGATGATGTATTGATTCCTTTCTTTTTCCTGTTGGGTATTTTCAATAGTTATAGAATTCTTAGGTTGACAGTTCTTTACTTTAACTCTTGAAAGATGTGGTAACCCTCTTGGCTGCTCTGGTTTCTGATGGGAAGTCAGCTGTCATGTGAATGATTTTACCCCGTAGGTAATGCTTTATTTTTTTCAGGCAGCTTTAAAGATTTTTCTTGGTAGTTAGAAGTTGGATAAGTATATGCCCTGACATGTATTTCTATGCATTTTCTTTGTTTATTTGTTTTGTACAACAACTGGCATCTTGAATCTGCAATCACATGTATTACCAACTTTGGGAAAAATATACAACCCTATTTTCTCAGATATGTTTTTGGAAAATCTACCAGTTTCTTCTTTCTACCTCATTTCCTTTGGGGATTGAGAGGAAAAGAGAGCCACACCTCCTGTTAGATACGAGTGTCTCAGACACAACACCACATCTTCTCTTTCGATCTCCTCTCTCCTGCACAGGGACCCTGCTGCTTGCTTTCTTTTTTTCAGTTTGAGATTCCTCTGATTTGGGTTTAAGTACTTTAGATTTTATTGGCATTTCCAGTTGTAGCACCATACCTATGGCAAAACTTTAAAGAATGGTTACGTGCTTCTTACTTCTAGGAACCTGTGCTCCCAGTGTGGAATCAGTTGACACTGTGTGGAGAAAGCTCCCCTGGCCCATGGGTGGGACAGTAGCTCCACCTCTCCATCACCCAGCAGAAAGCAGACTAATGACTGCCCGGGTAGTGGTAGAAGTCTGGTTGTCCTAAGAATCTTTTCAAAACAGTATAAGGTCCACAGACCTATTTATCAGTCTATGGAGTGAGCAGAGCATTGGCAGAAGGTTTCTAGTCCTCTTTCTGCCTTTCAAGTGCTCAGTTGGAACTTTGTGGACGAGATGCTAGTCAAGTCATACTTCTCTCGAGTGTTTGGCTGGAATCAAACAGTTGTTAAGCGTTCTCATTCTTGCTATGTGGCTTTATTGTCACTCTCTGAGGAACACATAAAGGTTTTCTTTGTGTGTCATTCATGGTCTGAACCTGGTGGCATTTCAGTTTGCCTGTTTCTCCAATATCCAGTTCTGGATATCAAAAGTGAAATGACCTCTCAGGTTACTGATGACCAGTTTTTAATCTCTGTCCTCGAGCCCCCTAGTCAGGCTTCATTCATCTCTCTCCTTTTCAAGTCTTACTTGGGATATTTATCCAGTGAACATAGAAAAATATGCATAGCTATGAAATAAACATGCATAAATAGCACATGTTTGGCAGATAGGATAAGGAAACCTAAGTTAATTCCATCTGTTCAAATCTCTAAACATTTCCATATTGATATCTGACAATGATGTCCTAGTAATCGATCCTTATGGTTTTTGTAATCACATGAATGTAAGTATTAAAACTCAGTCCATACTCAATGATGTGAATTTGTCTAATACCCAGATAACATTGACTAATGGAAAGAACTTGGTTACACTCAGCACTTGCACCATAACTGAAGGCAATGGTCTCCTGTTTTGCGGACAACAGCGCAAAGCAGAAAAGTAGTGCTTTTGAGACAAGTTAGATAATATTAGTGTTGTGTATTAAAAACTGCATTAGTTCAGCAGCGTTCTACATGTCAAAGGCGAGGTACAAAGTAAAATGCTGCTTTGGCTCTAAAAGGAAAGGGGAGAGAGAGGACAGAAACACACTCCCTGCATGATCCCATTCACTTGTGGGCTAGTTTCACCATGGTCTTCAGTAACTTCACAGGAAAAGCACCAGTTGGTGGTTTGAACCTTATCCCATTTTCTTGTTTGCTTGGTTCACTCACTGAGTTGGAAAGAATTGGGTGACATGTTGAATGGTAGAAAAACGTGTGCAGTTCTGTGGAAAATGTGTGTGAGGCTAGGAGTAAGCTAACATGTCAACGTGTGGTCCTCTGAGCAGGAGCTCTGTCCTTGAGCTAGAAAGTGCCGTACTGTGCCAATGATCAGCCTCATGGCAAATGACTATTTAAGAAGCTCTGAGACCTGGATTGCAATTACCATGACCATTCTGCAAAGCATTCGTGTGTGGTTAAACTGTGGATTTTGGTTAGAAGTCATCTATTAGTTGCTTCTTGTCTACAGAGTCACAAGGGGGTACTATGAATGTCATAGTCTCAAGTCTAAACAATGCAGTTCCAGGACCAGTACTACAAAGAGGTCCATCCTGGAGCACATCCCACTGTAAGAGCGAGACTACGATTTCCTTTCATGGATATCAGACTCTGAATATCAACTAACTCATTCCATCAGTGAGCTCAGAATCCACCCTTCCAAACTCCCTGGCTCTGTCAAGCAGATGAGTTTCCCACTGGAAGTTCATCTTCCTTTGAACTTTTTGAAATGCTACTCTCTACTTGAACCCAGCTCAGTTGACTGACACTCTGGCTTGATAATGTCGATATCTAAACAACCTTGAAAATGGTCAAATTGCTCCTTCTGTTGACATTTTCAGTGTATTTTGCAGTCATTAAGATTAGGGGCATAAACAGAAAACATGAGATAAATGTAGCCATGGATTTTATAACCTGGAGTAGTTGGCCATGGGTATCGTAATGTTAATTGTAAATGCTTTTAACAGAGAAGTAGATGGAAGATTAGCTTGTTCTGTGGGCACAAGCATCCCAGATTGGTGATTCGTAAAAGAGATCCTGATACAGTATGTTTCAGAAGAGTTCTAGAGTAAACAGGAATTAGACAGATGCCGGATATGTAAGGGATCATATGTAGATTCCTTAAGTTGTAGGAGATACTCAGACTCTTCAACTAAGTGCAGTTGAAATTGAGTGAACCAGAAGGAAATGAGGGGAGACATGTAAGTGCATGGTGTTCATCTTGAGGAACAGAGACCCACATCTTCAAGGGCCAGAAAATGATATTAAACCAAATTCCACACACAGTAATGAGAAGCCCTTGAAGATGTCATGAGGACATTTCTTATTAAGAATTTTTGCTCAGAAGATGGCAGAAAATGAATTTGAGGAGAAGGAAGCATATATGAAGAAAGATCAAAAAGAACTTAAGGGTAGGTAAGATAATGGACTTGAGTTCAGATACTGGGGGATTTGAGAAACCGTTCTTTGTTGAGCTGGATAATTAAGAAGGAAGCATTATCAATATTACACATACTTCAGAAATGGTAATAACCATCTGCTTCCTTCAATATTTGCTGTAGTCTATCCAGGCCTAATTATTTTTTTCAAAGTTTCATATCATTTGAAATATATATATATATATTTATTATATTTATTATAATTATATATATAATTATAATCTCCAGTATCTCGATATTTATTTTCAGAATCTGGCTTGTCTACTGATTTCCAGGTATAGACATTTTCTCATAAATACTATGAAACCATGATTTCACATTTCTTCATGTCTACATGAAATACGATTACATTCATGTACCATATTTTCTCTTTCTTACTTTGTCTCCTTCATATTTTAACTAGTTTTAAATGCTTACACACTGGCGGACGTCTACACTGCCCCTCACATATTCCTGGCTGGAGGTTAGCCCCCCACAGTCCTCCTTAGTTTCACTGTCTACTCTGATTTTCCCTGCAGTTCCTCTCTATGATATAGTTTTCCATCTCCACATGTACTGTGGGTTAAACATACAAAGGGGGAGATCTAGGAGCCACGTGAGACACAGTGAGCAGACTTCATCTCTGTGCCTCAGTGACCTCCTTAAGTAGAATATGTTTTAAGTTTCATCCATATATATGCAAATTTCATGATTTCATTTTCCTTTACAGGTAAGTAATATTCCATTTTCTATATGTGCCTTGGTTTTATTGACTAGGTATCAGTTAATGAACATCTAGGCTGTTCTACTTCCTAGCTATCTGAGTAGAGTCACGGAGAACATGGAAGTCCAAGTGCCTCTTGTAGTAGGATATACACCTGCTCATACACCTGGGAGGCATGGCATTGCTAGGTCATATGGCAGTTCTCTTCTAGATTTTGGAGGAATTTCTAGACTGGTTCTCACATGGCTGCACTAGGTTATATTCCTGCCATCTGTGGGTAAGATCTTCACTTTCCCCACATCCACTGGAGTCTTTGTTGTCACGCGTCTTCTGATGATGGTCATTCTGAGGTGAGTGGAACAGAATTACAGGTCCTTGTACTCTGTCCTTTCCCACAGCCAAGGCTGCTCAGAACGTTGCCCAGTGTTTACTGGACATTGGTATGTCTTCTTTTGAGAATTTCCTGGCATGCTTCAAAGCCCATTGTACAACTGGGTTATTTTCTTGATGTTTAGGGATTTTTAGAGTTCTTTGTATATTTTAGACACTAATCCACAATTACATATATAATTGGAGATTTTCTGCTATTCTTTGGCTTAACCCTTCACGTAATTGTCAGTTTCCTTTGCTGCACAGGTTCTAGTTTCAGGAGATCTCATTTATCAGTAGTTTTACTTCCCACACTCCTGAAGTGTTATCCACAAAATCCTCACCTGTGCTCTACGTCGAAGAATGAGCCTATTTTTTCTTCATAATAGCAGGTCTTATGCTGAGGTCTTTGATCCACTTGGAGTTGAGTTTTGCACAAGATACACGATGAGGGACCAGTTTCATTTTACTGCATGTAGAAGTCCAGTTTTCTCGGAACTACTTGTCTGTTCTTCAATACGCATATTTGTTGTGTTTGACAAAACTCAGGGAGTATAATTGCCTGGACATGTGCCTGGTCCTGTAACTCACCCGTTCCTCTGTATATCTGTTTTCATGGCAGGACCATGCGTTTATATTACTGCAGTTCCGTAGTATATTTTGAAATCAGGAAAGGTGATCTCTGCAACAGTATTATGTTCATGAATACTGTGGTTCTCATTGTTTTTTTTTTTTTTTTTTTGCTGCTACATAAATTTTTGTGGGAATTGCATTGAATCTATATATTGCTTTTGGTAGGATGGTCATTTTCACAATATTCATTATTTGAATAAGAAACAATGGACTTCTTTAACTGACTGTGACATGAATTGATGTTCTTTGTCTGAACAGTGTTTTTGAAATAAAACAACAGGGAAGTAAAAATAAAAATAAGCAATCAGGGGAACAAAAGGCCTAGGCATTAGTCCTGTGAGTGGCTGGGCTGATGAAGGTGCTTACCTGGAGAATGACAACCTGAGTGTAACCCCAGAATACAGAGAGTAGAAGGAAAGAACTAGGTCCTTGCAAGCTGTCCTCTGATCTCCATACATGCACTGTGTGCATGTGATCTCCATGCATGTACTCAGTACATCACCAATAAATGAACAAGTAATTAAATATAAAATCAATTTTTAAAAACATAAATTCTATATAATTTTCTCAAATAGAGAAGAAATGCTTGCTAGTTCACCAAGGCGAGAAAAGAAAGCTTTAAAAACACAGCCTGACAGACACATGCAAAAAATGATTAACATTCAGCAAATGTTTGGGTTGTTTTGTTCTTTGTTTGATTTTCTGTTTGGGTAAGAACTGGGGGTTATACCTGTGACTTTGCACATGCTAGGGGATATTCTACCACTGACATACATCTCCAAATTCACAATTTATCTTTCTGGCCAAGGTTTCATTAACCTGTCCAGGTTGACCTTAAACTCTATCTGTGACCCAGGACAGACTTGAACTTAAAGTCCTCCTGCCTCAGTCTCCTAAGTAGCTGATATTGTAGGCCTACCCTACCATTTAAGCAATATAGTGGGTCATGCAGATAATAAAGTGCAACTATGTACAATATAAGAAAACAACTCTTGAACAACAGTTCAAAATCAAACTGTGTTTTGAAATGAACTTTGTGCCCTGAAATTCACAAATTGTATATGTAAGTTGATGGTCTTCAGAGACAAAACCTTTAATAAATGAGATTTCCTTTTTTGTATCGTGAACACCACAAAGAAAACAATGGAAGGAATCTTCATGCAATACGAGCATCATGTCTATGATTAAAGGAAGAGAGAAATGAGTCACTGGCACGCACACACACACATGCACACTTGCAGGCACACACACATGCAAACACACACACAAGCACACATACACGCACATGCACATTCATAGGCACACACGTGTACACATGCACACATAGGCGCACACATGTACACATATATGCACAGGTACACATGAGAAGACATGCACACACAGGTGCACACACACATGGGGACACACAGGCACACATATAGGCACACACAGGTGCACACATGCACACACAGCCACACTTATATGCACAGGCATACACCTACAGACATGCACGCACAGGCGCACACAGGCACACACATGCATACACTCATTGGCACACAGGTGCACACATAGGCACACATATGTGTACACACACTCGCAGGTACACACACATGCAGACACACACAGGAACACATAGATGCACAGGCAGACATGCAAATCACACACATGCATACACATTCACAGACACACATGTGCATACATGTCCACAGAGGCTCACACAGGCACACACGTGCACACACATACTCACAGACACACATGTGCATACATGTCCACAGAGGCACTCATAGGCACACACGTACACACATGCACAGTGTACACAACATGGACCCTTTGAGGACAGATGGATTAATGAGTTGACAAGTGCAGTTGAGAGAAGAACAGCTTCAGTGCGGGCTGTCAGCTCTTGTTGGGGATGCTGAGGAACATTTAAAGGGCAAGTCTCCCTCCTTCCATTTACACACTCACCCTGACTTAGAAGTATACTTGTGCTTGACACTAGTCTACAATCTGAGCATCTGGTTATTATGAGAAGTTAAAGAAACTACAGTAGCCCAGTCCATTCTGAAAATTAACATGTTGGGGCAGGCATCATGCCTGATTTGAGACATGTTATAAAGCTCAAGTAATTATACTATGACCATGCTGAGAAACATGACTGAAAAGCCTCAAAATACACTCCCAAGAAGACAGGCAACAGAATCTGACAAAGGTACCAAGGCAGCCAGATGCACAAAGACAGCATTTCCAGCTGCAGAGGAGAGCAAGAGCGTCGACGTGCGGAACAGTGAGCTGAGCTTCAACACAGACCCGCATTTTACACTAATGTTGGCTCAAAATGAAACTTGACTCTCAGCATCAAATACAAATTATTTACCTTGAAGAAGAAAAGAGGAGAGAATATGTGTCTGGCTTTCAACTCCGTTCCTAAATCATATAATTGCATAATTTTGATCTATAAAATAGAAAGTATGCATCAAATTTATTAAAAAACTTGCTCTATACAGATGCGTTCTTTCTCACATTTTATTTTTATGTTTATGAATGCATTGCCTACAGGTGTGTGAGTATACCATGTCACCTGTATGAATGCATTGCATACATGTGTAAGTATACCATATCACACAGTGCTTGCAGAGTGCATTTGATCTCCTAGAACTAGAGTTACTGAAGGTTGTTATCCGCCATGTGGGTGCTGAGAACCAAACCCAGGTCCATTGAGTCATCTTTCTAGCCCAATAAAAAAATACATTCTTAAAAGGATAATATACAAGGTGCATACCCCTCAAAAATAATTATAAATCATATCCGAAGGATTCATGCAAAAATAGCATATGAAGAACTCAATAAAAAAAAAAAACAGTAAAACATTCAAGGATAAAATTGACAGTAGACCTGAAATTCTTCTTAAATTATAAACAAAAGCATTTAAAATTCCCATCATCCTTAGTCCTTAAGGAACATCAAAACAAAAATGAAATGGTACACAAGCATATCTATTAGAATTACTTAAAAAAAAAGATCAAGGGTAGGAAAATTGATTTGGCACATGAAGTGCTTGTTATAAGCACAGAGGACCCAAGTTCTGCTCCCAGCACCCACATCTGGAGCTCACAATTCCTCTAACTCCAGTTCTGGGACATCTCATTTCCTCTTTAGGCTTCTGCAGGTACCTGCATACATTATTCATACACACGAGCACATAAATAAAATTGTAGGAAATAAACTAACGAGCCTTAGGCTACCAGCATGATATGATGTGATAGAGGAATTTAAAGTTCTGTCAGGAGTCCACATGGCCGGTGACATGAGGAGAAATAACAAAGGCTCTTTGTAAAACAGGTTAGAAATGTGCTACAATATTAAATGTGTACAAACCTAACACCTAAAGGATTTAGTAGATAAATGCTTCTTGTTCATTTAAGACATACACCTAAAAATTTAAGGAAGCATTACTGATAATGTCCAAAGTCTGAGATATCAAACTGTCCTATAGGTGAATGGGTTCATATTCATGGGACAGACACAACTTAGACCCAAGGAAGTGATCTGTCAGTTCAACATCAGTCACCCCTAAGTGCTATTTGAAAAAGCCATATGTTATTTGAAAAAGCCATATGCAGGCTATATATACATATGTGTGTGTTTGTGTGCATGCCTGCTTGCATGAATGTGTACTACATGTGTGTCTGGGCTCCCAGAGGCCAGAGAGGGTATAGGATCCTTTGGAACTGGAGTTACATAGGTTGAGAGCAGTCATCTGTATGCTGGGAACCAAACCCAGGTCATCTGAAAGAGCATCCAGTCCTCTTAACTTCTGTGCCATCTCTTCAGATGTATAGATACATTTATATGGAATTAAAGGGAAAAACACTATTTTGGAAGACTTATCAATGATTCATAATGATTCTAAGGCATGGCATCCCATGAGAGAATTTTAGACTTGAAAACTTTCTGTATGATACATTCATTTTATGTGAATAATTCTGAACATGTTCAAAGCAAGAAAACATCTTGACTCCACGGATGAACTTTATGCAAATAAGGAAAATCACACAAAGCCTTAATCCAAGTATAGAATTTAAACTGCATCAAGTGACTATAACTGTTAAACTACATCAGCAGCTATATCTTTCTTTAGGGGTGAAAAGCTGAATTAGTGAACATTCACTAAATATATCTAACAAGATTGCAAATTCTAAAGGTCAAATACATATACAAATTAACAACTAAATTAATAAGCAAACAAAATAGCAAATTGCTAATATCATAGTTGGTGTATTACCCAAAAAAGCAATTCTGAAATAAATTTGTATGTATGCTTTAACTAGAGAAACAGAATTATTGGCATTAAAAACTTTCTCATTGTCAGATAAAAGTTTATTTGAATTTTATAAATAAGCAAGATGTAAATGAACTCTATCACAATGGATTGAGGTAGAATGTTCTAGAATAACTCATGCATATTTTAGTATACATGCAATTTTAAAACCTGGAATAAATACACGTGAGTGTGTTTTATATATATGTATGCATATATATGTGTATGTATATTTGTCATGTACATTAGAGCACATACAGCTATTTTCTATCTCTATGCACTGGGAAGGATGAATATGTGACTTCTCAAGTACATGACATAAAATTATGTTACAATATTTTTGCATTTTTATTGAATTTTTGAGATATTTATACAAGATATTTTCATGGCATTTACATCTGTTCCCCTCTCTCCACTTCCCCCACTGCTCAAGCCCAACTATATATATATATATATATATATATATATATATATATATATATGCATCTATGTGTAAGTGTGCATATATATGTATGATATGTATGATTTGTGTCCCCAATGTCCTTCACTGAGGCCACCAATAATCCCAACCCCGTAAGACACTGTTATCTCCCATCCCAGAAGCCACTAATTGTCAAAAGTTCCTTAGGTTGGGTTTGGTTTTTCCCTGCTTCCCCAAGTCTGTGCTGGGATTTTGTCTGGTTTAATTTACATGGTACTTGTGCATGCTGTCACCATTGTTGTGAATTCATATGAGCAACTGACCAGATGTCTGGGAGTCTGTTTCCTTGTGGTCATCCAACCCCCTGGGTTCTTACAATCTTCCTGCCTCCTTTTCCTCAATGATTCCTGAGCCTTGGGAGACAGAAGCTTGAAATAGCTGTCCTACTCAGAGATAAATACTCTGAGGCCTCTTGTTCTCTGCACATTGACTAATTGAGGATCTCTGTGTTTATCAGCATCTGCTGCCTAAGGAAACTTCTCTAGTGAGAGTTAACAGATACATTCATCCTGTGTTGAGATTGCATTGAAGATGTGTCACTTAGGGTTACGTGTCTCTCAAACACTTATTTTGCATTTGACCAATTATAGAATTTGTAATATTATCCATGTGCTGCAAAAAGAAGCTTCTTTGATGAGGGGTGAGAGGCACACTTGTCTGTAAACATAAGGACGCATATTTAGAATAAAGTAAGAAATTATGTTGGTCTTGGTACGTTGCAAATATAGGTTTTTCTCTAGGATCTATGACCTCTCCAGCCATAGTATTTGGCTATGTTTACAGTGTCACACATGAGTTCCCTTCCATTGAGCAGGCTGCAATTCCAAGTAGACACGAGTTCCCTCCCATTGAGCAGGCTGCAATTCCAAGTAGACACGAGTTCCCTCCCATTGAGCAGGCTGCAATTCCAAGTAGACACGAGTTCCCTCCCATTGAGCAGGCTGCAATTCCAAGTAGACAGCTGTTAATTACTCCCAAGAATAAAACTGCCACTACTGCTCCAATAGCGATAGTTTGCTGATCCTGTCATTGATTAGGCTTCACAGCCAGGTAGGACCACTGGTTTCCTTCCTTGCCAGCATATATATAGTATGCTGTGACAACATGAGCACTACTCTCTAGAGAGGAGGATTCCTGGTCAGTTCTAGCTCGAATGCTCCAAGTCCTGTTTCCAAACTGTGACCTGTCTTCAGAAATAGGGTCTTATCTTCAGCTTTTGGTGGCAATTAAGGGCTGTGGCAATAGCTTGTGTTATTTTGGTAACCTCTTGAACTACCCCGATCAACAACTTGAAAGGGTGTTTCTCCTGTCTGGCACTGTGGTTTTTGTTATGTAGATATCAGTCATATACATGTACTCATATGTTTATAATATGTGTCTTTTTCAGTAGGGCTTTGACCAAATCAACTTCCTTCTGCTTCCTCCTACCCTGTAAGACTCATTTCTCTCTCTGCTCTTTACCTGGCTGTTCCACTCTGCTCACTCCCTGGTCAAAGCATAGTCCTCTTTCCCCTCATTTACCACTTAAAAACCCAGAGCCAACACCATTCTAAATACAAAAAATCTTGAAGCATTTCCACTAAAATCTAAACCAGATAAGGTTGTCCACTGCCCCCATGCCTCTTCAATATAGTGCTGGAATCTCTTGCTGAGCAATAAGAGAAGAGAAGGAAAATAAAAGTGTACCAGCTGGAAATGAAGAAATCTAGTTATCTTTGATATTATACACAAGAGATCCTAAAAATCCCACCAGAAAACTTCTAGGAATTATTACCATTTTAAGAAAAGTGGCAGATTACAAAATCAATTCACAAAAAATCAGTAGTTTTTATATACAATATCAAACAATCAGAGAATAGCTCAGGAAAACACTTCCATTCACAATAGCCTCAAAAAATAGAGAGATAAGTCCTTCCAGAACCATTAAAGACCTACTCAAGCAAAACTTAAAATTTCTCAAGAAAGAGATTGAGTTAGACATGAGATGAGAGAAAGAAGCATCCTGCTCATGGATTGGTAGAATCAATATAGGACAAATGTCCATCCTGCCAAAGCACTTTACAGATTCAGTGATTTCCCAATCAAAATCTTTTTGATGTTCTTCACAGAAAGAAAAATCCCTCCTAAAACTCAAATGGAAACACCAAAGACCACAGGAAGTCAGATGATCCCAAGGTACATTTACACAATGAAGCTATACTCAGCGGTAAAGAAGAACATAATCATGAAATTTGCAAGTAAATGATGGAACTAGAAATCGTTATACTAAGGGAAGTGACACAGACTCAGAAAAAGAAATGGTGTGGTTCTCTCTCATCTGTGGATCTTAGTCCCAAATTCCTAAATCTGAGGATACATCCTGATGTAAGCACAGGAGCCAGGGAAATGGAAATGAACCCTGGGGACAAAGGGGATGTGGGAGCTGAGGGGAGGGGAAAGTAGGCGACAGAAAGTGTTAAGCTGCAATTTTTTGACATTAGCCTTTCATGGTATTCTACTGCAAAGTTGGCAGCAGACACAGAATCCACATATCAGGTTTTGAGCTGTAGGTTTTTCCTAGACTGGTGAGGCAGTCTCTGAACATGCCGGGTGCCGACTGCAAAGGCAACATTGCAATCAATCTATCATCCAAAGTGCACCATGCTGCTGGAGTATGATGTTCAGTAAGTTGGGCATTTTCTTTTTTTTTCTCTTTTATACTTCATTATTTCTAAATGCTCTTTAAAAAAATTAATGAGTGTATTGCCTGCAAGTATGTAAGTTCATCTGTGTCGTGCCATGTCCACAGAGGTCAAAAGTGGGTGTTGGATCTCCTGGAAGTGGAGACGGATACAGTTGTTAGTTACCATGTAGGTGCTGGCGACTGAATCCAGGTCCTCTGTAAGCACAGCCAGGGCTCTTAATGGCTGAGTCATCTCTCCAAGTCTAGTTGTGCATTTTTAAACTATTCTATTTTCCTATTTAAAATGAGGTCGTCTGGATGTACCTCCATTCTACATCAAGACACACTGATAAGATATAAAGAAGAAAATAAGCACTCATGAATATGTATGGATACACTATGTGACTGAATTAGAAAATATGGGGAGTAAAGGGACAACTACTTAAGGTGTTTATTTATTTTATGTACAGGAGTTTCTGCCTGCATGTATGTTTGTGCACCAAGAGGGTGTGTGACCCTGGAAACTGACATAGGCTGTGAGGCATTATACAGGTGCACAGGAGTGAGTCCTCGGCCGCTGCAGGAGACTGCTGAGCCATCACTCCATGCCCAGAACAAACTTTCTTTGCAGGGCTGTTCAAACCAGCAATGTAGAGCAAATGAAGAAAATAGACGTTCACAGTCAGAGCAGAAGTCATAATTGCTGCAGGCTCACTCCGATGATGAATGGGATAATTAACAGACAAATGTTAGGGAGAAAAATAATTCCACTGCCTCAGACTATCTCCCACCAACTAGGTCTTTAATTGCTCTGATTTTCAACTCATTACCATAAAAAAATGATATTTTTCATTCTCTCAAGAACTAAAGTCTGATTTTCTTTGTCTTGCAATAAATGGCTTGATTCTAATAAGTAGAATATGCAAAGGGAAACTACTTTTTCAGCGGGAAGCACTGGAAGCTATAGCTCAAGTCACAGGTCCAAAGTAGATGATCTGCAGCAAGTCACACGTCACAAACTCTTCATATGAAGCAAAGAAAAGCTTGAGAAGGGCAATCCCGGGGTGCAACTGCCATGAGAATCTCAGCTTAATGCTTTATGATTAAACAAAATCCAGACAAAGTGACAGGAAAAACAACGTGACCTGTCATTTCAGATTATCAGTGTTACAGAAGACATCTGAAGACAGAGAATGTTACAGGTATAAGAAAGGTAGGAGGAAATGGGGTAACCCAGTTGAAAGTAGCATCCTGGGTTACATCCTAGGACATTAAAAAAACAATAGTGAGACAAAAAAGGCTACTGAAATCTCAGAACTGTATAAGCTGCCTAATCTCATGGCTCTGGTTTAATTTCCTTGGATCTGCTAAGTAGATCATTTATGGGAGACAAGTGCTGTATTCGTAGGAGCTCTTATATACAGCCATAGCAAGCCATTAAAATACATCAAAGTAGAAAGTTAAGAAACGAATATTGAGTACTTTCTTTATTCCCATATGGTCACAGGTGAATCCTGGATTCACTCTTAGTCGTTTTAGCTTATATGAATTGATACATGTGTGAAGATGCATGCACACACACCAATCTTTCATATATATATATTTGCTGTCACTGGTAATATGTGAGAAGCAAGAGGCCACTGTGCAACCAGAAACTCCCAGTGCTCTTGGCAAGAATGTATCTCATATCCTATCATGGCTAAGTGGGGTACAGCTTTGAGCGAGTCTTATATACTTTGGTATTTCTTCTGTAGCTATTGCCAAAATATTTTTCTTTAGCTAAAAATACACTACTTTGTCACTTTAAGGGAAAATAACATGATTTAGTTAGGTTATTAGAAACATTATTAATTTGAGGACACCTGGCAATTAGTGATGATTTAATAACTTTTTCTTTTGGAGGGGGGTGAGAAGATTCATAATCAGGAGCACATTTGTATTGAGGCAAATTAGCCATCACTCACAAAGCAATTATATGCAAAACTTTTTTCTAGTTTTAGAGACAAACTTTCAGATTTTCTTATCAAACACACATGTGCAAAGTATCTGTTTATCCACATCTCTGTACACCACGACTAAAAGGTCTAATTCCAAGTTTTATTATTACAATTCTGTTTTCTCTCTCCAATGAGCCACTTTAATGCCACAGATGCTGTCTGAGTCAGGGTTCTCTAAAGCAACAGTACTGAGCAAACAAATGAATATGGATTTGTTGTATTGACTTCTTGACAGGGACCAAGCAGTCAACAATGCTGCGCCACACTGGAGAGGCAGTAGTCGCTTGGTCCATGAGGCAGTATGTCCCAGCAGTCCGAATCTGGTGCTGAAGGCCTGGAGGATTCCTGGAAGTCTGAGAGTCTTCAGTCTACACTGGAATCAGGAGAAGTTGGTTGTACTATCCGCAAAGGAATGCCACAGCACCAATACAGACTCGCCAGTGAGGGACTCAAAGGCAGGCAGACAGAAAGCAAAAGCCCCATTCTTCCATGGCCTTCTATACCAGCTGCCGTCCAAAGGCAATGCCCACCATTAGTGTGGGTTTTCCAGCTTAAAAGAATCCAATTAAGAAGGTCTCTCCTCATTTCAGTTAATTTCAGGTTCAGTCAAGTTGACAACCAAGATTAGTCCTCACAGATACATCAGTAATAAAATGGTGACTTATTTTTCTATTGCTGTGTACATGAATTGTCACATGGACACAATTTGAAAAAGTCATTCTTTCAGAGTATTTGGGAACCCAAACACCCCTTGGCGGAGCCCTTTGTTGGGACATTTTCTGGACCCTGTTCCTGTCTGGAAGAGTGGGACAATGTATGTCCAACTCACTCATGTTGCTTACAGAATTTCCTTGCTTGCTGTTCCTTAATGCAAAGAGGGTTCTTGCATCCTGTGGGACAGCAGGTGCTGTCAGCACCCAAAGGCAACCTTCATTTCCCAGAGTCTTCCCAAGTCTTCCCTTTGGACATGGTCACTCCCTGAATCAAGTTCTAAGTAGATTCTCTGTCTGAATCTATGGAGATGGAGTCCTCTATAAAATGAGCCATGGCAGTACCACCCTTCCCATGGAACTGGTTAACTCCAAGTCATAGGTCTTATCTACACCGTATGAGGATAATGACAGAAAGACTGACACATCAGGGGCATGGACCTCAGGGAATCACCACTCATCTGAGGCCACGGTGATCTGACAACATCCACAAATGGAGACAGAGCTTCAACTTTGAGATACTACATGGCTATTCTTAAAGAAACACTTGGACCTGTAGTCACATAGTTATCTCATTAGATTAGATACTAATCTGTTATCACTTTAAGAGAAAAGTGTCCCTGGGGACATTTCCCTTGCCCTGAAATGTACTTTTATTCTCCAATAAATTCCATCTTGCACAGTAAAAAAAATAAAATCTATGTCACAACTGTTCAATAATAACAATGCAGCATCATCCTGTAAATATTTCAAGCTCGATGGCAAATACACTGATATAGAGTAAACTGAGACTTCGGCTAAATTTGGAAAGAGAACAACCAGCAAGATCTAGATTTTTCTATTGAAAGCATATGCTAGTCCAATGTGGCCTCACAATTGTCACTGTAAAAGATAAGTAAAAAGTGGTATCTAAAAAGTAAACAATTTAATAACTTGTTTTGAGTAGGATTCAGATAGATTGTTCAGCTTGGTGGCTTAGAGCAAACAAAGCCTAAGCCCATTTAAATAATAAGGAAATCACTCATTAAAGTTGGACTTCCTGTGCTAACTGGCACATTTCAAATGTAGATATTCCATCAACTGAAATGCAGTCCTTGTCTTTAAATAATTTCTTTTTCCTGTAAAGCCCCAGCTCACCATTAAACCATATAAAAAATAGACACAAAAAGTGTTAGGAATATACATTCTCTACTTCCAATATTGTGCTGTAATGAGAAAGTGATCTGTCCCTTTTACATGCATAGGTAAAGTCCAAAAATGTAACTACAGCCACAGACTTATGGGAAGGTTGAGGGAGATTTTTGTAAGGTTTTAAGGCACAGTCTTTAATCTTCATTGAACTATTTCAGGGGTAGTAGGGACATAAAACATATGACTTCACTTTTATAGTTTAACTTTTAAAAAATGCATTCTGTTGAAACAGGATTACATTATTCTATACCCACAGTGTTACCAAGACATTAATAACAACTCTAGATGTACTTGAATCACGCAATTTAAAGATAGTTTTACTTACACATTCAACTTGTTCGAATTCAATAGCTATGCACAATACATCTTATCTAACTGTGGCAGCAAGTAAGAAAATGCCATATTATTGCTATATGATGTGTTTATATCTAAGCGGATTTCAGACAGGCATGGGTCTTTCATTGCTAGCTTTCCCATTAGCATTATTTCCCTGTGATTAAGTTAGCGTTCAAATAACCTTCTAATGTAGTCCTATGCTCAGGAGCAAAGCAGAATCCGGTGTGCACTCTTATTCTCCGGCCTGGCTCCATTTTTACATGCAAAATAACGAGATAAACCAGATACCGGACGTAAAACATGCACACTCATCACCTGGGGATTAGAACGGAAAGGACAAACCACACAGGGCAGACTCGGTAGCCACAGAGGAGCAGACACACAGGGAAGCCCGCGGCGCCTTCCTGCTTTAGCTAGGCAGGTTTTCAGTCCCACCAGCACTCTGAAACCGGAATAGGGCTTGTAGAATCATTCATATCAATACTCAGTTCTACTTGATGCTGTGTTATAAAAACAGCTTGGGGTATTTTAAAAATATTTTTGCATTTTTTTTAACAAAATAATTAGTAAAGGAAAAAAAGACTGGCTAATTTATCTTATGTACTGAACTGCTTGAAGTTTATTGCTGCCTTTTTGTTTCTCATTCTTTGAGACAGGGTCTCTCTTAAAGCCCAGGCTCACCTAGAACCTACTGTCTTCCAAGCTGGCTTTGAATTCATGGCTAAGATTACAGGCATGAGACACATGTCCAACTTATTAATAGACGTGCACGTGATCAATATGCCTGATCATGTCGGTCCGTCTCGTTAGAGAGTGTTGCTCTTGCTGCCGCTTCTCTGTGTTAGCGATGCAAACAAATGTGAGCAGATAGAACATCATCCAGTGGGAACTGCGTTTCCCACGAAGAAGCGCCACCAACCTGGAACTTTGGGCAAAGGCTGCTTGATTCAAGCTCCCAGACTTAGAGAGAGGCAGGGAGGGCGCAGGTCCAGAGCCAAATGGCTAAGGGCCACCCGTCGCCCACGTCAGCTTCTGAGCCATCATCTTCCTCATGGATTAACAGACCACCTGAGGCAGGTCCCGTTTGCCAGCAGCCCACCACCTGATACTTCCACCCATTTGTTTTCAGCATATGTTGATGTATGGCTTTCTTTGTTCTGTTATAAAGGCCTCATGATACGGTTACATTGGAACATGGAATTTGCCGTGACTTAAATCTGTGTACCCAGGCCATGGTTATTCATATTTGACTCCCTCCCCATCCCGCCAAAAAAGCCGTGATAATTTCATTTTCTCCTTTATCACAACCATAAGTGTTCTGAGTGGAAAACAGTTTTTTAATTCTTATTTATTTATTGTATCTCTATGTCCACGTGTACCCGAATGTGTGGAATGTGTGTATGAACCATGTGAGTGCAGGTGCTCACAAAAGAGGGGGTTGGATCCTTCCAACTGGAGTTATAGGCCGGTTGTGAGACACCCAGTTTGGGTTCTGGAAACTGAACCCAGGTCCTCTGCAAGAGAAGCCAGTGCCTTTCACCACTGAGCCATCTTTCTAGCCCAAATAACTGATTTTAGAATATTGTTTTTATCAAATGCACTGTTCAGTCAACAAGGCAATGCTCTGCCCTTCAGGCAGATCAAGGTTTCTGATGCTTCTCTTTCTCCATGCTGGATAAAGGGGGGACTGATCCGTAGCCAATGCTCAAACAAATCTGGAAAACCAAGTTCTACTTTTCTAACTCACTGCATCAAAATTTACATGGAGAATTGCCATTTTGAAACTTCAAAGCTTCGTCTTTGTCTCCATCTTTGACAAGTTTTTCTGAGTTAAATATTCCCAAACACTCACTGTCATTTAATCTCTGTGCTCTGACCAGTGAAAATCTGCACTGAGTGACACCCACTGCAAAAAGAAGCATCTCTGATCAGGGGTGAGTGCAGCCTGCTCTTTGGGAATAAACATAAATAGTGAGAAGGCAATTTGACAATATGACCGTTTCACAAAATAATAATGGAGGTTCTGCCCTAGGGCCTATGACTTCCCAAGACATAGGATTTTGACTAGGACCCTGTGGGCTAATAAAAAGGGGAAGGAGGAGACAGAGAAGAAGGGGAGGAGGAAGAGGAGTGGGCAGGCAGGAAGCTGGGGGGATTTGTGGGGGTATCAGAAGGACGTAGTATAAACATGGGGTCGATATGGTCACATACCATTGTTTACATGTGTGAAATTCTCAGAGGAGAAATACAACATGCAAGCATTTACAGTATGTCCACAGCTTTCTGCTTCTGGTCATATTTTCCACAAGTCTTTGCTGATGCTGATACTTGAGTTGGTTTTGCTAGTTTGCTTTTAATTTCACAAGAAGTGCCATGCCTGTTGCTGGCGTCTTTGCACCCTCCTTCCTTCGAGCCTGGCTCATCCCTTTAGGAAGTCAGGCATCAGCCACACTTGACATTCAGAGCAACCCAGCTCTCAGATACGCCCTCGGGAGCAAAGATAAATAATGGTGACACTTTCTCAGCAGGTGTAATTTATGTGATTTTAAAAGTAGGAGCAGATTTTCTAGTTCTCAAAACTCATACATTTGAAAAAAAATCAATTCCTCTTTCAGAGTGTTCTGTCTAAAAAGGACAGCATGTCCTATGGACTTAGCGTTCATGTTCCTGGAGGCATCCAGTGGCCCAGCCACTTAGCTATTAGAAATTAGTGGTGGGAGTTTTGCTATGGGATATCCCCTACTTGAGACATAATATTTTGCTCCAGCAAGGAGGAAACAGCCTGGAAAAGAGACAAAAATATCACAGTATTTTAAGTGATAAGCTAGAGATAAGGACAAGGCAGATGGAAGCTACTAGAAATCCTGGTCCAGGCTGAGCCTTGTGGGCAGGGTCAGTTCCTGAGCCTTCAGGGAGATATCTAAGAGAAGCAGTGGGAGCAGCTCAGATGCACACTTCTTCAACACAGGCTCCAAAAGGCACACATTGGGTCTAGTTAGTGAACCTGTGGCTTGAAACTTAGGCAAATTCAACTCAGGAATCTCTGGAGGCTCAGCAGGTAATTACAGCTGCCACCCAACATGGCGCAGGGAAGAGACAAAACAATAAACTAAGGACACAGGATCTTCATTACCTCCCTTAAACTCTTTCTTTTCTCATCATCATTTTTCCTTATTCAGGACCTGATGTACAATCTAGAGAAATATAGTGGGGGAGGTATCAGGCATCATCACCATGAAGTAGGATCGTGCAGGTCGTGTTTTCTCCGACCATAGCCAAGATCATCACTATGAATCAGAAGATCTGGAAGCTCAGTGGAGCTGGAACAGAGTACATGTTCCCTGTATCTGACAGACACGAAGCGGAGCAGGGTTGGCTCTCTCCATTAGGAGCAGGATCCTGTCTGCTCCTCAATCACCACCCACCACATTTGGTTTCAGTACTGTGACATATGTTCATGTTCTTTGCCTGAACAGAGATCTGGAACAAAAAAATACCCACGCAACAAATAAAAACAAAACAAAACACCGACAGTGGGCCTATGGGATGACTCAGTGAGTAAGGGGCTTCCTGTCTAACCTAACGATGTGAGTTCCCATTCCCAAACCCTTATGGTAGAGTCATCCTCAATAGCAGGACCTCAATAAAGAAATAAATGTGAAATCTGTTTTTCAAATGCCTTGGCATTGCTACAGTGTGAATGAACGTGTACTTTGTTCTAGAACAAATAATGAATGGCAAATGTGGAGGACAGTGGATGTACTTGCCCCTCTTGGAGTAGAGAAAGACATCTTCCAGCTTACCACACCCTCCAGAGTCGTACAGTCCTACACACCCTGGTTTACACACTTTAGTCACAAATTACTTGCTAAATAGAGTAGCAGAAAAATAAGAAATTTCAAAAATAAAAATGAAATAAAGTCCAGTTAATTGATAGTTCTATACAAAAATATACAAAAGAAATAGATGAAAAAAAATTGTTTTATGCTACATTAAATTGAATGTAAGGAAAAAATTCTACTAGTACAGTAATTATGACTCTTCTATGCACATTAACCTTTCTGTTTAAAGACAAATGCTCTCAGATTACATTTAAGAGAGTCTAGGTCTGGGAACAGAACAATAGAATTACAAATAAATAAAACCTGGAAGGAAAGATATTGCTATTTGACTATCTAAAGTGATTAAAAATTCACATCCAAAAGGGACTAATTAATATAAAGAAAAGAAAATGAAATGTAGTTAAAACAAGACAGTTAACGTGAAGTGGAAAGCAACAGTCTCAGATACAGAAGAAGTATTTGCAAAAATTGCTAGATGTGATGGATAATCATAGCAATAGTTTCAAAATATTAAAAAATGACCGCTCTGGAACAGCACAAAAGACTGCAGTCTGTCATTACCTAGAAAACCCTGCTGCAAAGAGCCATGAACAGGAAGCACTTGAGGGACGAGAGGGAACCACAGAAATTTCTAGAACAGTGACGTCACATAATTAACTTGCAACTTAGGAAGATTAAGAAGCTGTCGTACTCTACACAGCATACAACCATATACGTTCATCAAAGCCAGGGGACTTCCTAGGATACAACTTCACAAAAAGACAATCCCCCGACCCTGTGGCTGGTTGACATCAAGGGTACAAAAAAGGCATCAATAAATAAAGGAAAAGTCAGCAGTGATTGAGCACTGAGCACCAATGCTGAGGGAAAGTCATGTGCCACAAACTTGGAAAATGGACATTTAGTGCTGCAGAGACGCCTGCAAAACTGTTATTGCTAAAATATGTACAACTACCCAATTAGAAAAGGGAGAGGAGACAGGAGAAGGTGGAAGCCAATGTTAACAACCAATAGTAGCTCCAAGGCCATGATTTGCCTCTGAGTCCAGAGCACAAAGATGCAATGGCCAGAACACAGCCCACAGTTTCCCCTCTGGAACAGCTCCCAGCCTGCTGAAGAAGGATGGGGAATGTGCTCAACTGACGTTTTCTCCCTGAAGTTTGGTTTCTTCTTTCACTCAGAGATTAGAATCATCATGTGGTATGAAACCATTACAGAATGAGGAGGCAAGGTCCTGGTGTATGCTGGGATAGTCAGCATCACAAAGCAAATGCTTCTGAGAGACTTTCAAAGTAGGTGCTACAGACTGTGCACACAGGGCATTATGGTCCGTTTTGTGTTAGCTCTTATCAGTTAAGGAAGAGGACACAAGAGAAGTTACATGCCACCGGATTCCCAGCACAGACATGCTGCCCTTGAGTGAATCCTGAATGAGCTGCAGGTGATCAACCTGGAATTTATAACTGAATGTGAAACAGAGGAGCCAGCAGATAGAAACACACAGTAAAGATGGCCACAGAGCCAGCACCAGACACTGACCTTACAACCTGTCTCCTGACTGGAAGGTGACTAAAGAAGTTCTATGAAAAAAAAAAAATGTTCGGGGGAGGAGACGGAATGACTGACCCAGACGCCTCAGCAAAGTGGCGTACTTTCTATAGAAATCTTTCATTTTAAGAAGGGAAAGTCCTGGAAATGAATTACAAGTAACAATAAAATGTACAGAAATTACCTATGGAGACAGGATGCTATTAAAATAAAGACACAAAGGAGGCCCGCAGTGACTTAGGAAATGACTCAGACCCCAGATGCATGAGAAAATTTAATGTGATTTGTAATTGTATAGAGAGGACAGAACATTAGAGAGACTATCAGACCACCGAACACTGTCTACAATGGGGAAACAAAGTAGATGACAAGATTTGATACCTAAATCCACACTAAAAAGTTAGTGATAGTAGAAGAAATTAGAGAACAGAAGTAAGATCCGTGATCTTAAACTGGACGCTTGTTTGGTGGGAAAGAGGCAAGAAAACAAGCTGAAAATCCACAGCAGCATTTGGACTGCTCATGACAAGCAGAGGCGGCTCTTAACGTGGCAAAATCACTCCTCAGGGTCTAGCCCTGTCCTAGACCCCCTTATAGAGGTAAAGAAACAGTCCAACTCTCCAGATATGGCAAATTCTACTATTTATATGTATTTTTTATTTCAGGTGTATGAGTGTATTGTCTGCATGTATGTAAGTGAGCAACATGTACACATGCCCATGGAGACCAGAAGAGGGTTTTGGATCCCCTGGAACTGGAGTTGCAGACATTCTTAGTTATCACGTGGGAGATATAACTGAACCCAACTCCTCTGCAAGAGCAGCAAGTGCTCTTAATTGTTGAAGATGTCTCTCTAGCCCCTAGATATACATGGTTACTAAAAATAAAATCATAGTATAGATTTACAATTTTACAGGTTTTATGAGAATTACAAGAGGATAATGTTGTAAACCAATGACAGTCCTTTCTAGTGCAATAAAGGAAGAAATTCTGAGTCCTGTGATCTTTCAGATGCACACAGAGGCACACGGGGCAGTGGCTCTCCCTGGGCCCCCTCCTCCCTCTGCCTCTGCTCTCCAGCTGGCTCTACGTAACGGATCGTGCAGATGGTTTCCTAGGAGGTTTCCAATCTCCAGAAGGCCAGGGTGCTTCTGGAGTAAGCAAATCTGGAGATGAGAAATGAACTTACATTGCATCAAACCACTGTGCCCATAGTGATTTTAATAGGGATCCTTTAATAGACCTCATCTTACTGAATACACTTTCCCAATAAGGCAGGGCACAGAGTCTCTGACACAGGAACAGCAATGTCACAGGCAAACTCAGAAACTGTGCCAGTGTGTTGAGTGCTCCATACAGGCTGAATCTTGATGTTTCTCTGAGTTTTGTTTTAACCCCAGTTCTTCATGTTTGATAAAATTAGAATAAACACACATGTGTCTTGTGTTTCACTTTTTCATGCTGATGGCCTTCTGAAAAAGCGTTACAGGAAAACAGGAAATCAGCCATTGCTTGAATTATAAATCTCACAAGGATGGGGAGGCTGAACTTCGAGGCATCCCTAAATGTAGACATCCATTTGTTGGAGCTCCACCACACAGCCATCTAATTACTTCTCTCCTTGACCAGATTCTCCCCAATCTGAAGATGCGAGTTTTAATTTAGTTCTTTAAAAATGATGAAACTTTATACCTATTCTGTTTCTTAATGGGAAAATGAAGAATGATATATAACTACAGAAGCTACTGATTGATAATGTTTTCTCAATATTTAAACAAGTCATACATTGTATTTAATCAATTCTAATCTCAGCTACAAGTGCAGACAGAAGTGCAGGCACTGTATGTGAACTATATTCAAAACAGCAGCTATAAGAGTTGCAGATGAATTTAGGTTTTCATTGGAGAGATTCTATTTGGGTTTTGCACATTCAAAATCTATGCTTTTCTAATAAATGGAATTCTTTCTTGCACATTAGTAGTATTGTGTGCAGCATAGACAGGCAGAATTATTACAAGTTAAGAAGTTTAAAATTTACTAACATTTACAAGAAAAATACATAGTATATTACCAGTATACCATATTGATGTAAATTGGTAATAATACAGACATATTGAAGCTCAAGTTAGTGTCTAACAATATAAACATGAACAAATTCCAAGTTAAACCAATGAAATATGACAGTTAAGAACCCAATAGATTTCATTTTTTTAATTTTATGTGTGTGAGTGTATTGCCTGCATGTGTGTATATAGGTGTTCACGTGTCATGCGGTGCTGGCGGAGATCAGAAGACGATATGGGATCCTTTGGAATTGGAGTAACTGATGGTTGTTAGTTACCATTTCTGTGCTGGAATTCAAGCCTGTGTCTTCTGCAAGAGCAGCTATGCTCTTAACCACTGAGCCTTTTCTCCAGTTCCAGATTTCATATTTTAATGGATTTTGTTTTTTGCTCTTTTTATGACAGTTTTCATTAAGTTAATACTCTGAATAAAAAAAATTTTAAAACCTTCTAACTCATAAAAAACATCTATTCATATGGTAGACATGATTTTCAATTTCCTTATGAATATATTTACTTGATTGAAATGTCTCGCTGCTAAGATTTCTCACTCCTGTCTACAAGAAAGCCTGTCTATTTCCTACCTTCCCCTCCACCTCTGAGGCTTCCTCACTTTTCTTTCTAGCACTAGACTTTGATAGTTTAAAAAATCTATCCTGTGGTTTTTATACATAAAGTAACTTTGAAATATTGAATATCCAATACTGCTAATTTTGGAATATCGAGTATCCAATATTTCTAATGTTTTAGGAAATCTTCTGATCAAGATATTGAATCTAAAGTCCCAATATCCTAAGCCCAAAAGAGGACTAAAATCAAAATTTTAAGCAAATCTCTTTGGATTCAAAACACACTATGTAACATTATTAATAACTTTGAAAGAGATGTTTCTTAAGTTTAAACCAGAGGAGTGATGGTCAACTTCAGAACCGCTAATGAAAAGCAGTAACACATTTTGGAAAACGCCATCTGTCAAGGTGTTCCAAATACTGTGCACCAGGTTTGGGAGTTAAACACTGCAGTTCTCTGACAAAGCTCAGCCAGTGGAAGTCCACTTGGAGGGGAGAATAATAAAAATGATTTTGAAAGGTGATACATGATGGAAAAAAATCATAAAATATCCAGCTTTTTTTTCTATTAGGCCAAGACAGTATTAACTAATGATAAACGTGGCCCTGATGTTATTTGGAGGACGAGCTCTGCAAGCGATTACCGTAGCAGGAACACCTTGCAATTCCCTTGTGTTGGGCATTACATTTCAACATGGGTTTTGGGGAGGATGTAAAGAGCCAGGCTGTCCTAGCCTCCCTCTCCACACCTGACTTATGGCAGTTGGTTGGCCCAGCTCTGGCCACACAGTTCAACACCCAAGTGAGTTTTCTGCTACCCCTCTTTGGTTCTGCCATTGTTTCTTGTCTGAACCATTACAGTTCTGTTTCATGTTGTAGATTGTTCTGAATTAAAAGGATGGCATTAAAAAACACTATAGAGAAAAATGCTTGGTGTGTCTCCTCGGTGGGAGAAATGCAACTGAGGGAGGCTGAAGTTGGGGAGAAAGAAACCTGAGCCCCAGGACCCTGCCCTGCCATCATAGCCTAAACTTAGACAAACTCAGTGATGGGTTCTAAAACTCCCCAAGACAGAGTCCAGACTTGTTCCTGTGGCCAATGAAGTGTCACAACAATCCTAGAGATTTCAGGATAATGAGATTGATGTCCTATCATACAACACTTTTACTTTCTGAGGAGTAATCAAACTAAAGGAAAGCAGAGAGCTCAGAAACTTTTTTCTATATAAATTTTAAATTCTTGGTGGATGTGGAGGTGCTAGACACTAGAAAGTTTTAAGCACATAGTTTTACTACATTTTATTAATTCTGCATAGTCATTTATGGGCAAATTCAAGGTCAAAATAAAAGTCAGGGACACAAACACCATCAGCTTTCTTGGATTTTCTGTTGAATACTTTTTCAGTTAAATAATGTGAAAATGTGCCTGGATGTTGCCTGATAGAGGGAAGGTTCATTTCTGCATGTAAAGTGTGCCTTTATATGTATAAAATAAATTATAAGTGCTGCGCCACCTTAATCAATCTGCACTGCCAGAACAATACTCTCTAGCTATTAAAAGACGGCTGCTTGCAGAGACTTCTGCAAGCCCAGCAGCTTAGTCACGCCAACTTGAACACATGGAGAAATGAATAAACTTTAAAAGAGAGCGAAGACTGTGCCTTCACTGGTTTTGTAAACATAACAGTGATGTGTTTGCCCTGAAGGGAGAGATCTGCCACTTTGTAAGCTAAGCCTCAGTGAACTGTAGGACTTCCTGACAGACATGCGGGAAACAGATTGGCCAAGTTGGAACATAAATGCATTTCCACCTCCCCAAGCACTGGGTGTTTGGGATGAAGGCTGCAAAGTACACACAGAGGGCCAGGTTTCCTTTTGTGACTGTGTCTCCGGAAGTAGAGGCTTTTTAAAATGAGCAATAAAACTTGCTTAGAGGACAGTGTCCACGGAGAAGCATCTAGGGGAAGACCTTGGGCACAGCTCGGTCCTCTACTTAGTAGAGGTGGATTTTCTGTGTGGTTTAATACAGGCCAGTTACTAAACAAGTCCAATTCTGTCTGTTGGCTGCAGACAGATCCACACTGAGGAAGGTCATCTCCGCTGCGTGTCCTCCTTCCTTCTTACTGACTGAGTATATGGCTTTTGTGAAAAAGTTTTGGTAGCTCATTCAGCGGCCTATGGATCAAGCCAGAGATGATGCCTTGTCTTGGCCCGTAGTAGGCTACATCCGGGAAGGGTTCAGCCCCACAAGACGGACTCCTACACTTTGCTTGCTCTTCTCCATCCACCCACACTCCTCCCCCAGCTCCTGAAGCCCCGATGCTCCCCCCACTCCTCCCCAAACCTCTCCTCCTCCCTATCTCCTCACCCTCCACCCTCCCAAGCCCCCCACTGTCTGACACCCTACTCTTCTGTAGTCACTCTTACATCCAACTCCCCCTCCATCACCCGCCCCTCCACTCACAGCCTCAGGCCCTCAGCCTCCTCCACACCCTACTCCTCTACAGTTCACTCCTGTACTGTCCCAGCCCCACTCACAGCTGACGCAGTTGTCCTTGACCATAAAGCTATACCCTGGAACCCAAAGAACCATCTTTCAGGAGCCATGTTGTTTCTTTCAATTGAGGAGAAAGATTACCAGATTAACAGTATATGAACCACACTGCCAGACCCAACTGAAAGAGTAAGTAATTATGTATGCCTTGAGCCCTTTGTGTAAACCCAAAATTAATGTCATGCCTGGGAATTTGAGCCCAGGTGGGGATCACTGAGCATCTGTTCCTGTTACAATTCCCAGTATGCTTGCATAGAATAAATGTCTCGTAGTCTCCACCAGTATCTGGCCCTTTAATTGCTAAACCACGGTGGATGTCCCAGCGTAGATTACTGCTGGGAAGCTGGTTATTTATACTAAACGTTCCCATAGCATTAGCATGGAATGAAATGTATTCTTCGCTGTCTCAAAACCCCTATTACTGCCACTGTACATGGAGTCACAGAACTTTCTACAGCATCTGTGAGCTGTGTTGTGACCACGAAGAAGAAATCAAAGATATTATCAGAAAAGAGTATGAAAATAGTTGAACTGTTTTAGAAGGACAAGAAAAACTTATAAAATTGAATAACAGTCTTGTCTTTAGATTTCTGTGCACACACTTAAGATATTGCTAAGCTTGTAGGAAATATCAGGTGCTAAGTCAGACATGTTCAGAGTCATTTCTTAATCTTGATATCAATGATGTGGATAACCTATGAAACACATTCTACTATGGCAGTCTTTGAACATCTTATAATTTGAAAGGTTCCTAGAGCACAAAAGCATTAACAATTTTAAAATAAGTGAATCCTACTTTTTAAAAATCAAATTAATTTGGAGCTGGAGAGATGGCTCAGTGGATAAGAGCACTTATTACTTTTGCTGAAGGTTCAGTTCCCAGCACCCACATGGCAGCGTATTACCTGTAACTCTAGCTCCAGAGGATCTAATGCTTCTTCTGGACTCTATAGGAATTACATGCACATGGTGAACTTACATACATTCAGGAAACATTCATATCCATGAAATTAAACCAAATCTTTTATTAAAAGCATATCCACTCACTAACAAGATTCATCTGTTAAAAAGGTGACATCCTTGGGCATTTTGTGTGTCTGTAGATTTTTCATCAATACTATTCCTTTGTGTATTTGAAAGGACTTCTCAAGAATAAACTGCAAGACTGGGGGGGCTGACTCCGTGGTTAAGAGCACTGATTGTGCTTGCAGAGGACCCAGGCTCGATTCTTTAATGAGGGACTCTAGATATGTTCTAGCAGACTAGAGCCCAGTGCATTAACTTACTGAGGAAAGACTGGGCATACTAATTTGTCCCGATATGCCTTAACAAAAATGGCAGAATGCATGAAATCCGGTGAGGGGGCTATGGGAGGGCTATGTGTAAGGGGGTATGAAGATGACGAAGATAATGTGTATGAAATATATATAACATCTACAAAAATATATCCCCCAAAGAAATGTAAGTTATAAATGTGCACCTATTTTCTCCAAATTTCAGCCTTCCCCCCAAGAAGCGTGACTCTTAGACTCAGGAAAGAGAGGAAACTATCTTGGTTTCTAAAAGCTCATGAAACAGGATTTAGCAAGTTTAGAAAGTTACAAGACTCACAGGGTTCCATCCCCAAAGTTCTATAAGCAGCACACAGGTAGGGAGAGGTGGCTGGGGTGGCTGTGTTCACATGGGGCAGGCACAGTATGGGAAGCATTCTGGGAGCATGTGGGAGTCCTCACCCATGCTGAGGTGAGCTTTCAGAGATAAAGCTGCCCTTGCTTTGCACACACACTAGCAACTAGAGCTTCTCTGGGTAAGCCTGCTGAGCCACTTCCTTCACCAAGCTCAGCTCGAAAGGGATTGTTCCTCTCAGTTGCTGTTCATACCTTATCTAGTGGAAAGAGAAATTTATTCACACAACCGAGGTCAGAGGTTAATAACAGATACTGATATCATAACAGATATCTTGTTCCAATATATTATGAAAAAGAAGGTGCAAGACTTCTGTGTTGCTGTGACAAAGTGCTTCACGTAAACAGCTTAGGGGAGAAGTGTTTATTTGGCTGCTAACTTCACAGGTTCCAGTCCATTTTTTCTTGAGTTGTGAACTCTGGCCCATGGTGGAAGGACATCACAATGACAGGGACATGGGGCAAAGGAAGGTTGACTTCAAGGTCAAATTGGAGGTGGAGTCCACGAGGCCTAAGTCAAAATACAGTTACCGAGGACATGACCTCAGTGACTTTCCTAAGATTTCCAGGACTCCCCAAGAGCACTACCATCCAGCACCAACTCTTTGATGCATGAGGCTTCATAACCAAAACAAAAAAGAAGCTAGGATTTTCTTCAAAATGAATAATAACTCAGACCATCAGAGTAGAAAGTTGATTCTGATTCAAAGAGAAAGAATGGCTATATAATAAAAATCACACACTCCATCTGTAAGTATCCTTGGAAATGACTTTATAAGTATGTGTAAGAGCTAAGAAATTTCTTCTTTTATGATTAGCTTAGATTTAGAATTTCCTTGAAATAAAACCACAATTACACAAACTATTCTTTTGATAATGATTCAGGATATTTTAAAGTGGGCAATTTTAATTATACATTTCCAAATAAGTGAATTTCCACTGTTTTCTTTCACAGTTAATGATCTCTGGCATCCTTGAAAAAAACTAACATTCATCACTAAGTTACTGTGAGTTCCACAGACAACTGTCATCAGTTACCACCCAATGGACACATCCTTGCCGGTCTCTGAAAAGACAATGCTGGTTTCCTCAGGTGAAGAAAATAACCCTCCCAGTCCCACTCTTCCTCTCACTCTTGTTTGTGTTTCTACAGAACAATGATCACCCTGTGGCGTTTTATGCCCCATTAATTCATGTGTTGCTAGGTATCTCATCAAAGAGAAGATGAGCAGGTCTAGAGCAACGGGTCTCTTAGAGTGTGTGCAAACTGCAGATCCAGACTGAGGCAGGATGGAAAGCACACTAAAGTTAAAATACTGTTAAAGTACTTTTGGACACCACAGAGCCAGGGTGGTTAGAGCCAAACCGATACTACCCAAAAGTGTTTTATGAAATGCTTTGAAAAACAATAAAGAAAAGGGTAAGAAAATGCTAGGATGGGACAGTAAGATTAGGAACTACGCTCTGAAGCACACCCTTTGAGTGAAGATCCTTGTTTTCCAAAATTAATTCATCAATGATGACATTGCACCACAACATTCAAATGAAAACCCTGTTCCAAATAATTGATATTAACAAAAACAGTAATTATATCAGATTTGGCAAAACAGGAAGTCAAACTTCTTGTCAACAGTGGCCTTCCAGTAGGAAATGTGCCCTCTATTTCAGTAGGGACTTTAGGCTGGAATTCAGATGTCCAAGAGCAAACAAACAAAGAAAATTGATGTTTTAAAGCTCTGTGTGTGTGTGTGTGCATGCGAAAGAGAGAGAGAGAGAGAGAGAGAGAGAGAGAGAGACATCTCTTTAAGTTTTTTGCTCTTTCTTCACGGTCAGGGTTGTCAGTGTAATAACAAGCACCCTGTATCAAGTGGGCACTGATTGCCCCCACTCAGTCTGTGACTTGGGGGCTTGAGATCACCTTCACACCATCAAGAGAACATATTGAATTCACTTTCCCTTATCCTGAAAGATCTCTGAGGTGATTGCAGTCACCTTATTGACACTGAAAACAGATGATTTTGGCTCAGGTCGTGACAAATTTGAGGAAATCATTAGAAAAATCACATTTGTCAATGAATGCTTATCCAAAAGCTATGTTTCCTCACTAGATCCTGAACCAAGAAAAAGAAATTTTAGTACTGTAGAAGCAAACAGCCTGGCCAGTGAATCTCTGCAGAGGCCCTTCTGAGGTCTTTCTCCTCAACCTTGATGTGTCTTTGAAGTCAGCTTTGAGATGGAAAGGGTGCCGGGATGGAAGCAGCAGCAAGAACTCCAGATGTTCTGACAGGTGGTCTCTGGAAAGGCCTTTCTAACAGGCCAATTAATACGGATGTGACCTTCATCCTGAAATGAGCCAGAGCCTTTCTGATATTTCCCTCATTTCAGGTCTGGACTATCACACAGCAGGCAAGATCAGACAGAACAAGCACATTAAGACTCCCTGGCATCAAAGGTACAGACTGTGTTGAGAAGACGGAACATTCATCATGGATTTCTAAACTATGTAAGTTGTTTCCCCTCTGTAAATGAAAAGATGATGTGTCTAAAGTCTCCCATAATATTCAGGTTGATTCATACCGTGCACACCCTCCACTAGTCCCAAACATAGCATGTGTACGTTCATTCTTGTGCTATTTTTGTTAAATATATATATATATATATATATATATATATATATATATATATATATATATATATGCTTTATGCTCTAAACATCTAGAATTCTATTTATGGAAATATGGTGCATTTCATATTGTTCCCCAACTGAAGATGTCCATTTACATAGTACAGATTTGTTCACTTGGACTTGAAATGCCTTCCTCATATCTCCAGTTAAAGTTTCAATGCTACCACCATCAATAATCTTTCTTTAATATACTTTAATGGCTTCTTGCTCAGGGGTTCCAAAGAAGACTCAAATGCTTGGATTGCTTATCATATTACATTGAAATATATGATTAAGTATCTTGTGGTTTAAAGATTTTCATAGGGAAAGAGCTTGGTCTTGCATTTCCAGAATTAAGCACGATGTTGAGACATACTATAGTCTCAATTCTCCTGAGAAAATTCACCCTAATCTGAGACTATGTATGCGATTCAGTTTTAATCTATTCAGACAAGACAGTCTAATATTTCTGAGGCACTGACAAGTAAAAACAGAAAGAGTTAATTTATTAATTTTAAATTGATATCTGTGAAAGAGATTTCTGAAATTCCTGGATTTGACTAGTATTTTCAAATAGTAAGAAATAATCTGACCAGATACGTTTAAAATGGAAATTAATGCAGCCTGTTACTGAGGGTATTAGATCTCATATTTTAAGAAGAATGCATTACAAATGAAAATACACTCTCTAGTGTTTTTTTTTTTTTTTTTTTTTTGGCACAATATCTCAATAATGCAGTCTTGCTATCTCCAAATAAATGAAACGTTTACAAATAACTTGTCCCTGGCTCACAACCATCATTTAGAGTTAGGATTTCCTCTCTACTTGAAACATTTCCTCTGATTTTTATCCATGGAAATAACCACCCTCATCAAAGGGTGTCTCTTGAACAGTAAGGTGGTAGAATCCTGACAGCTGTCATCTGGATCATGAATTCCTGACAAGATACTTTCCATTTATTTCCCACTATAAACATCTATTTTATGCTAGCCCCAGAAGGACTGATTAAACTGCCATGAAGGTAAAAACTATTTTAACACAGTTGAGGGTATCTATTGCCCCACACACTAGCTTGGGCTCCCTAAGTAAAATTTCAGTGAATAAACTACCAAATTCACCATCTGGATATTTCTACAGTCCTGAAGTATGTCCTCACAGAGGCAGCTCAGCACCACAAACTCCCCAAAGTGACACCTGACTCATCTCAGAAAGCCCCTTAATCAAGAGAGTATAAGCTTTCTATACTCTCCAGGAGTCCAAAAGCCGGGCCTTCTCCCCACATTCAATTGCCCTCCACACTGCTGTTAAGTTTCTAAAAGTGTAAAATGTCTCATATGCAAGTCTTTCTTTCCTCAATGATTTTAGTGAAGAATCATCTGCTTCGTGAAAAAACAGCTTTCCAGGGTGGAAACAAAGAAACCCTTCCTGTCCCACTGGGTGTTCCCTCCGGCAGCCTGCTGCTTGCCTCTGTTCTCTTTCTCCTTCCTAGGCACTGCAGGAGAAGGGACTCACCTCCTAATTAATTGCTGAGGTGTGCAGCCTCTCATAATTAGCTCATGCCTTATTATACAAACATGAGATCCTGCTCACTCTCCTAGGACTTCCTTCGTAAGCATTGTCTTCCAACCAGGAAGTTAATCTCCTTCCTGGAGATTACGAAGATCTCCTTCAAGGATCTGCCATAAGAAGTAATGACCCTGTTTTTCCAAGGAGACGACCATGAAAATAAGCGTGCCCAAAACAAAATGTGGAAGATGGAGGCTTGCCATGGAACCCATCCGGGGAAAAGTCAAAGACCTACTGCCAGTGCGGGAGGCCAGAGTCTGCACCCCGTCTTCCTGCTGAGGACATGAGGACAGCTGTGAGGGGTCTAGACCTCACCGCATTCCACACACAGACCTGAGCATCTCTGCATTCCACCCCAGCATCCAACTGTAGCATTGTGAAGAGAACCTATTAGAATCTGCTATTTATATAAACAAAGGCATAAAACATTTTCAACTGACTTGCAGATATGGCAGTGGTAAAACCTGCATGTTTAAACTTGTCATTTCGACCTCAAGGTCCAAGTGTTTAACCACTCTTCCTGTTAATGCACATCTGCACTTGTGTCATATTCCAGTGTGGGACCAGAATGGTCCCATTCATTATATCTAGTCACGAGCGTTTAGTCGGGACTACTGTCCATGATGCACTCTGTCAGGACACGGGATGACAGGATTCTTCCACACACAAAAACACTTTTTTTGACAAATCACATATCTTACACAGAGCAGAAATGGCAAAAAAAAAAGAAAAAAAAAGAAAAAAAAAAAAAAGAATTAGAACATGGAATAAAAGAAGGCAGTAAGGGCCTTTGCCTTGTCTACATAAGAGGTCGTGTTTCATGTCTAGCAAACTAGTGAACACTACCAGTAAATGAAAACTAGAGGGAAAACCTAAGGAACTCACATCTGATAGGGTCCACTGTCGTCCTCTTCCATCCATGGTGGCACCACTTGTCTAATTGATACACAGTTACATAAGGTCCCATTGTCTTCCTTGTCTTTATCAATGGAAACACCACTAGTTTAATTGATATATAATTATACAGGACCTTTGCTATTTCTTTTGATATTTTAGACATATATGGGATTTTTAACAATGTAATTCTACAAATTACTGTATCACCTCATATTTATTGATTCACAAGCAATTTAGCTTTGGATAGTAAGGACTTTATCACTCTGGTGGCTTGAGTGGCATCCTTCCTCTCTGGGAGATAAAACACTCCATTTATGAGATGTTGGATTAAGTCTGGGAGCTGTGCTCTCTTGGGCCTGGCAGCCCAACCCCAGCTCCCTCAATGTGAAACAGGGTGCTTCTCTCCACCCCGTATTTATACCATGTTAGACTCCACCTCGAAATACCTCCTTCCTAATGGATTTCTAAACCCCCTTTTCCTTTATTCACGAGGCTTTTGGCCTTATGGCAAGCAGGCCGCCTGGACGTGAGGAAACAAAGTGCTGCCCAGTCAGCGAGAGGAGCCGCGTCCAGTTCCTTCTATTCCCCTTCCCAAATATTTCCTAGGGTCCACAATGAATGGAAATAATTTTGTAGCTACTAATTTTCTGAGTGATTCAAAAGAAGTTTTGAGAAAAAAAGTAGGTGGCCAAAGAAAGACCCTTTTAACGAATCTTGTAATTTATGCAAATCTACGCCACTGCAGTTTGCCATTTAGGAAATTACCTTAAACTGTTTGCTATTCACCCACTGTTGACCTAGCTTGACTAATGTCCGCTAGCCCTCCTACAGCTCAGGCACTACAAACCCACTTATCCCACCAGCTGGATTTTCTTTTACTAAAAGGTTTCTGCCACCCTGATGGCTGTCAGCTGCCACAGGCACCCTCCCCATCTTTGTTTTGTTGAAAAAAGTTGAAAACAAGTCCTCAGAAATGAAACTCTCAAAAGTCCTCAATGTCTTGCATGTGTGGCTGACAACAAAGCCAAAAGATGATGATTGTTTTTCTGTTTTTCTCTTCCTTTTCTTTTTTTGATGTAATTCCAGCTAGAAGTTGTACCATCTGAGAACAGACTGATCGGAATCTTTTCCGATGTGCAGGGGAATGAGGTGCAGGAATCTATCTGTGGGCATATTTCTCTTCTCACTCAGTTTTCCCCACCATCTCTAAAAGATACAGGAACTTTTTCATCCAAGTCCATCTGCAAAGAGAGAATCGGAAATAAAAAGAAGCAACCAAAGCCCTCTGCCAGGAAGGGCTCATCTGAGGGCTCCTTTTCAGTAGTGTCTTGTGCCCATGGAAACCATTTTGTTTTATGTCACAGGAGAAGGAGGCCTGGTCCTGTTGGGTGCACACGTGCATGTTGATTTTAATTTTGTTCTTCGTAATTCTCAGACTATAATTGTAAAGTCTAACTGAAATGAGACAGTCTTGTGTGTCTTCTTCAGGGAGAATGTGAATCTGAACTAGAGCACATAGTGACAACCTTAAATACTTATTATCACCACAAGTTCTGGACCACAGAAAGATGTACAGAGTGACGTGCCTGTGTGAGGGTATGCTGAGGCAGGACACCAGAGAAGTCTGTCACTGGGACTGAGCATGCCTGCTTTTCATAAAAAACGGAAGTTGCTGACATTTTCAGAAAAAGACATTGACATTTTCATACTTCAAGTGCATTCCATTTGAGACATTATTTGTTCTGTGTATTGTACAGTGTGAGAATCAGTTTGAAAGTCAGATTATTGTGAACTCAAATCCTCGTTTGTCTTTTTCACCTTGAGACTGAATTCTATACATTTGCAGCCACATTTAACAGAAATATTGGTTATTCCATGAATTCTACCATGCATTCTTGAAATAAAACGATCCAATCTCATACTGAAAACCTCAGGTTTTCCGTATATATGTGTGTGTGTGTGTGTGTGTGTGTGTGTGTGTGTGTGTGTGTATGTGTGTGTCCAATGAAGCTGTACCTTGGAAAAGTCATAAAAGAAACAATCCATTTCTTTGTTTTGGAGAACTTATTTTTTCCTTCCCAAGATGTCTCTTTCTGAGCACCATGCTCTAACAACCTGAGCTCACCAGTTGGCTCTGAAATGTATTTGAATGCAAAGCTAGCAGCACTGGACTTCTCTCTTTCAAGTGTTTATGAAAACAGTGGTATTTGTAATCTGAAAGTCAGACAGTAATTGAGCTGTAGAGAGAGGACAGTCCGCCCTCATTGTTTCCTTGCGCCCCTATATATGCATATATACATACATATATATATGTATAGATATCAGGAAATAAATAATTATCTCACAGTTTTCTCATAAAGAACATACAACAGCTCAGAAAACAGGTCTGGCACATGATCAAAGCACAGATTCCTTTATTTTGCTTCCTGTCTGGTATGCCTATCATTCAATAAACTGTATAATTAAAGTGCTGTCTTCTGAGAGCTGACAGGACAGCCCAGTAGCACTAAGTTTCCCATTGTAAATTTGGCTTTTTCTCAGGTTTGTTCTGCCTCTGTTGTTACCTTTTAATCATCACTCTCACCAGGCATTGTCTGCCTGTTGAGACAGTGGCTAAATGAGTTGAGAATCTATCAGGCTCACATCAGCAGTGGGCACTACACACACTACCAACTCATTAGAAAAAGAAACTCAAAAGAAATCAAAAGGTTTATTTTTTCCTCTGATTTTCAAAAGATTGCGGATACCAGACTCTAACAACAAAGGCTGATGTTCAAAAGAGGAAGATGTAAGCACAGTGCAGAGACTACCTTTTTCTGTTTACAAAATGCTCATCAGTGTTTAAGAAAATATTGTCTATTATTTCATTATCCATCTCATAAAAGCCTTAAGAAATTGAATGATTCAATATTAACCCAAAACACAGAGATTTTGAAAACAACTGAAACAAACTCAAAGTATCTTAAATGTTATCTTTATAGTCATAGTGAATTCCAGTAAAGAAAAGAAACAAAAATCTACACTTGGTAAGCAAAAATTGAATTAAGCAACTAAGTACCTTTGTTTGATTTACATCATCTTTTAAAAATTTCTATTTAAGTATTCTCCACCTTATACTTGGATTCAAACTTTGCCCCCCAAAGGGAATCTGAAAAATAAACACCATGCTACTGTCACTTTATAATCCTATTTTTTTGAGTAAAAAAATAGTTTCCTTATAGAAATGTTCACATCAAAAATAATCATAAAAATCCTGTAATAATCATCAAGGAGACTCACTTTAAACAAACTCTGTGTGCTGTTGAGAACGTTAACGTTAAAATGTCTTTGCACATGTCACTTTTGTTGAATTGTTACAAAATAAACAGCTACATTGTCTCTACCAGTAGCATTTATTCAGTATCATAACAATGAGAGGAGACTACAGCCATGTCTCTTGACAACTCCATTAATGGTAAATGCGTTAGGGGAAATAATTGCACATAACAGAACATTTTTATTTAACCTACTTTTTTTCTCCCTTTGTTTTAAGATTGAAATTACACAGAGATTTTTTAAATTATTTAATATTTTAATATTAAGTACACAGAGATTTTTTAATTTAATTTAATTACACCGAGATTTTTTAAATATTTAATATTTTAATATTTTTTTAATATTTCAAAAAATTTTTAGTCTTGCCACCTTTTAACAGAAGCTTATTTTCCTTTCTAGAATTGGTAAATGAAGCCATCGATTATGGCAAACATTCCTTTAAAATACTTCTTCTATTCTAGGAGAGTTATAAAACTATCAGAGCTGCTAACCCAATTTAAAAAAAGAAGAAACAGAAACATCAAGCAAATCCCCTGAACCCACCATGTCAACTCCTTTATTCTCCTTCTGATTTTTAAAATTTGAAATGACAAGCCTTCTAGAAGTTCCTAAAGATTAAGAGACATCTTGTTTTAAAGAATCCAGATAAATAATTTTAACAATTTTGCCTATTCCTCATGTTAGTCACCTTCAGAACTTGTCATAACAGTCTCTCAGAATATTTATTTATTTTTTAAATACTTTGTTTATGTGAGGCAACATGCAAGTCTTGTAAAGATCTGGGGGTTTCAGCTGATCATTCATTCTGAGTTTAAGCTCTGATCTTATTTTACTCATGTACTGATAGAGGGTGATTAAAGCTCTCCATAAGCATTGCTAGTTTCTGACATGGAGTTTTTTGTAGTGGACCCCACAAGGCAAGGATACTGAACTTCAAAGACTGTAGAGAATTACAAAGTATAAAATACAACAAGATACCAATAAATATGAACTGATATGGATAAAGTAACCACCTACTTAATATATCAAGTTCTTCTAGGAAAAGACAAAATTAGCACAATACCTCTGAGGAAATTTTAAAATATGCATGGGAGATTGGAAGAGAACTCCAATATGAAATCCAGAATTATCTTGAAAGAATTAATCTTTAAAATTCAAATGTTTGGATACTTAAATTCAGAGTGTGATTTCTAAGAATTACTTTTACAGTATGGACACAATCTGGACTAAAGTCTTTTACCAAACCTTACAATCAAAAAAGTTACTTGTTGTAATATAAACAAAGCTCACTGAATCAGGTGAATTGCTTGTGACCTAGGCAGAGACTCTCAGGACTATAATTTGCCCATCCACTCATATGGTGAATGATGTGTGGTTGTCTAATATCTCAAGGTGCTGAAAGCAGAGTATTTTCACTGAAAGCAATAAGAATAACTGAGATGTCTGCGTGATACTGTATTTGTGAAATGTTCTATGCCCACAGATCAAAGGTCACATTCCCTGTTCAGGAGGGCCCTAGTTCTATCTCCCCAACGGATGTTGGGAATATTTCTTCAAAAGTACTGTGAGTGATGCCTGGCTCTAAAGCGTGGGTCTGTGACACATCTGAAGGAAGAAGTGGTTCTCGATGTCTGGGTCCACTCTTGGTCTTAAAACTACATCTAAGTGTCAGACTGCTTCTTTATTCAGGAGAAACTAAGAAGTGAACAGTGTGCAGAAGAGACTAGCCACTTCAATCAAACAGGTCAGGAGGTAGAGAAGTTCTGAGGAAAATGAAAATATGGGACACCTCTGGCACTAACCCCCCTGATAGCTCAGACCAGAGCACAAATTCATGGAAGGGCTCCCAGAGAAGTTCCAAGGAGAAGGAAGCTCTTAGACGTTCTTTGCCACACAAGAGGGTAAGCAACAAGCACAAAGCTTTCCTGTAGCTTGCACCAACGTGTTTCAATATATCTTTATTCATGTTTTGCTTTTATCTCCATCTACCCCAGGGCCAAAATGCCAAACATTCATTCCTACCTAAATTTCTCCATTTCACTATGGGATTCTCCTTATCTCCTGAAACTTGTGTTTATGCACATAAATTAATGAATTTACTTAAAGGAATTGGAACCAGCAAATTGGTGAATGTTTAAGTGCTATTCAGAAATATATTCCCTGGACTCCCAACCATTTGACACTTAATTCAGAATATTGGGAAAAATGATGCTCAATAAATCTACTGCTTAGAAATAGTTAAGTTGAAGTAGTTAACACTTCAGAACAAAGTTAAATTAGATATACAGCCTTCCGAAGAGATAAGATAATGTTTCTCTTGTACCTAATGCTATCTGTGGATATCCCTTCTATGGGCAAAAGGCAATAGAAGAAACTAACTTAGAAAACCAATATACTTGGTTTTATGTTTGCAGATGCAGATAACTGTGGCATTTTAAGCCTGACATTTCCAAACCTGCCTTTCTCTAGGACAGAATATCATCTCATATCCTTAGATGTTAGTTTCTGTGTTCTATATTCTCTAAATTATGAGAACATAAGTTTAGATTACATCTGGTAAATTTCAATATGGTTTTATAATGCACACAGTCAGACTGATAGCCCTATTTAAAAGAGGAAGTCACCCTGTGTACAATCATATTTACCTACAAATTATGAAAAAAGTAAAAGAGAAAGGAGTCAAAAGGATCATTAAAGGGGATAAGTCAAGACCATCCTTAATTTATAATAATTAGAAGTTAGCTGGATTCCATACTATGTGTAAAGCCAATATTTTCTCCAGAGTTATTCTGAATGATGAGTCTTGCACAGACAGGATCAAATTAACCAATCAAAAGAAGTAAAATTAAGGTAAGTTTAAAAACTGATTGAGTCCATTGCATATTAAAGCATGACCAATGGTAAGAGTGACTTCTCCTAATAAACTCTGCCTTCTTTACAGCCATAAATAAAGAAGGATGAGATACAGGAAAATTCATGACTTGTAGATGAGAAAACTTATAGGATAAGGTCCCTCTCCTGGCAGTGCTCATGGAGGGAGGAAGATAAAGAGACTTCAGAATGCAAAAATGGGGAAACTTGAGCATAGGGTAACAAGACACCCCAAACCTGTGTCTGATCAAGATATGAAAAGAAAAAAGATGACTAATGACCAATGCATTCAAGACTGGCCTGAAGTCGAAATGGAGAATAAAGACTGACCTCTTATAGAAATATGTGTTCACAAGATAGAATACTTTAAATTTTTTAGATTCAAGCATGTGATCACTCTAAATATCTCCAGGGAGAAACTCAAGTTAGGTGATGGTAAAGGCAGATACTTTTGTTGGCTTGGTTGTCCTTGATTATGAGTCTTAACTGCTACTTACTTCTGATATTATCAAATTTAGACACCTTTGAAAATCAACCTTTCAAACTTTTGACACTCCCTATTGAAAACCCAAGTAGACTCAATTTATAAGAATCAAATGCCTTTTTTGAATATCATTCTGTTTCAAAAAGCTGGCTCTGGAGGTAAGATTTGGCTCTCCCTATTCAGACCTGGTTTTGTTCATCTCAAAATTTCCTCCAAATTCTCCTGAGACATGATGACTCCTGACTAAGTGACCAGAGTAAACTAACAAAACAGCTCTAAAATAAAGACTTGAAGTACTTGAGAAAAGATATGGGATAAAATATTTCCAACAGAAGTTGTTATTTTTATCTTATGATATAAAGATTTTTCTAGTAAAAGCTTAAGGAATGCCCTGTTCTTCCACTAACTATGTACTTAAGAGGAAGTCTCCCACTAAATTCTCAGACCCTTAGGCTGCAGGAGAAGAGGAGAAGTTCTTAAGCTTGCAGGACCATAAAATGCTATAATGGAGTCCAGTTCCCTCCTTAACTCTAAGGTAATACAGAATTTATTTAACACTTTAGGTGTAACAAACTTTAAAATTCCCCTGAAACTTATGGGAGCCACCCTTTAGTTGTACACAAGAGGCATGTAAGTTCCCATTTTAGTCATAGGAAATGGAAATTTTATTTATCAGTTTACATAAATTCAGAATTGTTTTAAAAATCCTTTCAAACATATGAGAACCCCCATAAACAGCTGGATTATAAAACAATTTTGTTTGCTCAGATAGTGCTGATTCATGTTACCCTTGTTGAATTCTTATTATGGCTTGTTCTTAGCTACTGCAAGGTATTTAATTGCCACAAGTGGATTATTTTCACTTTGGTGGAATCAAATGTTAGTTTGTTACTAGAAACATATGAGGGGTTATACACTGATAAATGCCCCAGAAAGAAAGTTTTCATACCATATAAATTTGTTAATATATTTCTGTTTCACAGTATCAAGATAATAAATAGAAGAAAATGTTAACAGGGTACAATAATGAAAATAATTTTTAGTAAAGAAGAATTTATATATATGAGGTTGAAGATGGAGTCTTCCTGAAGGGAAAACTTAAAAGATTTTTTCATGTTATGAAGTTTTAAATAAGTTATTTAGATAAGTCAGTAATGAAACTGAAATATATAGATAGATGATAGATAGATAGATAGATAGATAGATAGGTAGGTAGATAGATAAATAGATGTCTGTGTATATTATAAGAAATTCCAGTAAAATGGAATCATATTTCTTCTGATATGAAATGATAGTTTTAAACTTGCTACTGAATATAGTTGTCTAAAATATAAAATATATGTTTTATCAAGGTTTATTCAAGGGTATTTATTTTTGGATAAGTATGGAACAATTCTCACTAGTGCCAGATGACCTAACTGACACTTTAAGGTCACCATACTTAGAGTTTACTCCCTGCTGGCATCCCTCAAAACCATCACCTTATTGTTACTGATATAAAAGATTGCCTTTTTAAGGATTTTCTGTGACTGCATTAAAAAATCAGACATCTATGTTTACTTTTTAAATGGAAAATGTTCACTAAAGGCCCTTTCTTCAATAATTCCACCTTCTATAAATATTCAATGAATAATTCAATAGATATTAGAAAAAGTTTCTAATACTTAACATATTTCATTATACAGATGATTTTTTATTGGCAGCTAATAGAGATATAAATCTAATTGATTTGAACATTTTACAAACCTCCTTAAATCTTATGTTTATTTCTAGACCCAGACAAATTTGGCTATATATCCCAGTCAACTATCTTGGATATATTGTCATTAATCTTTTTATTAAGCCTCATAAATAACAATAGTCTGTTCCCCAAAAGACAATATTAAATTCTTTTCAACAGCTTTTAAGCAATATCAGTTGTCTTCGGCCTTGTTTGCTATTTGCAGTTTATTTTGTTCTCACATCCCTGCCTCTCCTAAAGAGGTCAGTAATTTAAATGCACCCTGACCCATTATGGCATCTTTCCAACTCCTCATGCATTAAAATAGGTACAGATGGAATTGGAATTTAACAGCTGTCTCATAAACAGATTTACCTGTCCTTGAAAATCCTTTTCCCGTTATAGAAGCAATTGCATTAATTTCCTTTTTAAGAAGTTGAGAATGGGTGCCTATCATGTCCCTACCTGCCCTGCTAGGTCCTTTCCCACTGCTCTTGGAGAGTGCCTGACTAGTCTGGAGAAGAGACAGATTCCATCTGAATTAACATCCTCTTACCTGGGGACTGACTCCATTCCCACTGCTCACATCTTCTCTGCTTAACTAGTCTGAACCAGTCCACCTTTCTCCCCATCAGTCCAACTTGGACTTAGACCCCTTCACCCTGCTGGAAAGCTAGTCTAGATAGTCTGGAAACACTGGTCCTATCAGTCTGACAATCTACTGACAAATTATAGATACAATATCTCTACAGCCCATATGCATAGCTGAAGGCCATACGAGAAACAGTGCCAGACAGAAGAAACCCCCCTTAGAGTTGTTCGCAAGGGTACTCCAAGAGACCCTAAGTTCACAGTCCACTGCCACAGCCCTGGGTTCTCTCCCAGAACATGAAGGAAACAGTCAAGTGCTGCATAGAACAGACTTCAGATACAGGATTTGGATCCACCGAACTGAAACTGACCTGGAAGCCACCTTTCCTGACACCTATCTCTCATAAGTTTGTAGAGAACTATGCAAGCTACCAAACAACCACACCAATCTGTGGTCCAATCCCAACTTTAAGGTCTAATAATCAAATCAATGACCAGCACAGTAAACTATATTGGTTCAGTAGTGTCACTTTATCTTGAGGGTAATCAACAGCTACTTAATTGGTACTCAGTGGGAGGAAACTCCTGTATGGTACTGGAAACATAGCCAAAAATGCATGATTGTAGAGGTCATAGATATTAGAGAAAACCTCAAGGCAAGTATCCCAACACCATTCATCAAAGAAGCTTCCTTTACAATAGATGGAGATCATTACAGAATTCTACTACAGTATTCTGGTCACCAATAGAAATTGTGTGTGAATTTCCTAAGTCTAAGAGACACATCTACAATGTAACCTCTATACCTAAGGCTCACAGAACATAGAACAAGGGATAAAGAGAACCCCAATGCATCTCTCAACTCTTACTGATGAAGCTCCCAAACTGGCAACAGAGGGCCAGGAACACAAAAGTTCACAAATAAGAGTCTGCACAGCATGGGTCCTTGGACAGGACTGCTACATTAAACTCCACCCAATAAGGAGCCATTGGGGAAAAGGGAGAAGAAAGATTGTAAGAGCTGGGGAGGAGGTGCATGGCTATCAGGAAACAGTTTTACAGGCTCCTGGGACCTGCTCATATGAAACTATACCAATGGTGTCAGCAAGCACAAGATCCATGCAAACTCGGGCAGACAGAAGCCTGGGAGAAAAGTGTGGAAATGGCAGCAGGTCCCAATCTCAGCAGAATTATGGCAGCTGATTACTGCTGGGTGAGGCAGAGCGGATCTTCTTTAAGGGAGGGACTCTAGATAGACTGACTAGATCCCTGTGTTTGATCTTGCACTGAGGGATATCCAGGGATACTAACATAACTCTATATATCTTAACACAAATGACAGAATGCATGAGTTCTAGTGCAGAGGGGTCTATGTGGGAGATTTCCAATGCAATGCAGAAGAAGCAGGTAAAAGATGGTTAAGAGGTTCTATACAAAAATTCCATTAAAATTAAAAAATAAAATAAAATAGGAACCTGAAGCATAGCCTAGAACAACTATTCATACCTGATCAGAAAGCAACCAAGCTACATAAAAAAAAAAATCAAAACAGAACCAAGCTTCAATTCCAAAAAAAATCAGGCTAGAATTTCATAGCAGACACATAACCAACCCATATGACAGGTCATGATGCAAAAACACAAATCACTTGAAAAACCAAGATATGTCACCACCAAATCCCACCAGTTGTCTAGAAGTAGTCTCTGGTGAGAGCTATCCAGAGGAGACCAAGGACACAGAATGTAGAAGAACAATCACAAATATGGTCAAATATGTCAGTGACTTTAAAGAACTCACAGACACACAGCTAGACAGTTGGCTCAGTGGTTAAGAACACTGCAAAGGTACCAGGTTCAACTTATAACAACCTTCCTTAACCCCAGTTCCAGGGGAATCTAATACTATCTTCTGACCACTGCAGGCATTGAGTGCACTTACATATATTAAGGCAATATACTCATACACATAAAATAAAAATTATAAATAAAATGCTTTAAAAAAAGAATTCACAGGGTTAAAAGCACTGACTGCTTTTGCAGAAGACCTGGGTTTGATTCTCAGGACCCACATGGCTGTTAATAACTTTCCATAACTCCAGTTCCAGGGGATCCAACTTCTTTTGACTTCCAAAGGTCCTGGATGACACATGTGCACTTACACACATTCAGGCAGTAAACTCATAAACAATAAAATAAATAAAATATTTAAAATAATTCAAAGATCTCAAAGAAGATAGGAATAGACTTCTTACTGAAGCTCAAGGAAAATGAGATATACAGTTGAATGACAGGACAAAGAGAATTTAGAAAATGAGGTGTCATGTAAGAGAACTTTGGAGGAAAAATCAGGCTGAAATGAAAATGGAACTGTAAACTCAATCAGCAAATTTGAAGCAGCGGGAGAAAGCATCAAATCAGAAGGAATGAAATGGAGAACGTCAGAAATGTGTGACAACGCTGAAGACGCAGACTGAGCAGAAAAGAATAAGAAAAACTGTGCTGGAGAGACATCAGCCGCAGTGGTTAAGACCACTTGCCATTCTTGCAGGAGACCCAGATTAGAATCCCAGTACTGGCTAACAACCTTTTGTAACCCCAGCTTCAGAGGATCCAAATCCATCTTCTGACCTCTGTGGGCATTTCAGGACACAGACTTACTTGCATCCTTGACAGCATAACACACATATACATAAAATAAAATGAAATAAATAATATAAAAAAGATTAAGAAAAATAATAGCATGAAATGTGGCACACTATGAAACGTGGCACACTATGAAACGTGGCACACTATGAAACGTGGCACACTATGAAACGTGGCACACTATGAAACGTGGCACACTATGAAACGTGGCACACTATGAAAAGCCCAAATCGACTCATCATGGGCTTGAAGGCAGAAGAATTTCAGGTCGACAGCCTTGACTGTATCTTCAATTATATTATAGATGTCAGCTTTCCTAAATTAAGGGAAAATATCCATACCAATACAACAAGCACAGAGTACAATAGACAGGACCAGAACAGAAACTTCTCTCAGAATATCATAGTCAAAACACTTAAGTCACAGAACAAAGAGAAGGTTCTGAAAGCTTCAAGAGAAAAACCAATTACACAAGACTTAAAACTCATCAGAAGTAGCTGAATTTCCAGAGCAAGACATAAAAGTTAGAAAAGCCTGGAGCAAAATATTCCAAGCTCAAAATGATCACAGAGGCCATCAGAATCATTTGATCAACAAAACCCTTCATTATTGTTGAGGAGGAAAGAAAAATCTTCCACAGTACAAAAAGACTGAAAGAATTCGTGTCCACCAAACCAGGATACAGAAACAAAAACAAAGCAAATACATCTCTAATTAAGGAAGCACAAAATAGGGTTAAAAACTCTAAGAAAAATGACATTGAACAGTATATATTTTTTCAATAACAAATTATTAATGACTCCTCAGTAAAAATGACACAGATGAGGAGAATAATCTATAAACAAAATCCACCTGCTTGTTGCCTATGAGACTCTTTTCTCCCATGACAGGCACCTCCTTAGGTTAAAGGCTAAAAATAAATTGCAAGAAAATGGTGAGAAAGAAATCGGAGTTGTGGTTTTAAAACTGAACAAACCAGATGTCAAAATAAAATGAATCAGAAGAGATACAGAAGGTCTCTTCATTTTGATCAAAGGGACATTGACCAAGAAGGTATTATAATCCTGTTATACATATATGTATTAGACTTCAGTGCACTCACTTTTATAAAAAGAGTACTACTGGACTTGAAGACAGATTCACTACAGCTCAGTAATAGTAAGTAACTTCAATACATCATTCGCTGTAATAGACAGGTCAACTGGACAAAGAACAGAGAAATATTTTAATTCAAAGATTTCATACATCAAATGGACCTAAAAGACATATACAGAATACTCTACTCAAGCACTAAAGAATACATATTCTACACAACAGTCCGCAGAAGTTTCTCTAAAATATACAACATACGGGAATACAAAACAAACCAGTAAATATCACAAAATTGAAATGAATCCATATTTTCTATCAGACCACAACACAATAAAAAAAAGTCAACAGCAAAAGATTCTCCACGATGTTCACAAACTTATGGAGATTCAACAACACACTCCTGAATGATGTGAAAGAAAAAATCAAGAAAGGAATAAAAGTATTCCTGAAGCTAAATGAAAATGATGAAACAACACAACAAAACTCCTGGGCAGTTTAAAATCAGGCCTAGGAGGGAAGTTCGTAGCTCTTAATGCCTACATTAAAAAGTCAGAACAAGCCCACATAAATGATGTAGTGGGACTGGACCACTGAAGAATCTGGAAGAGTGAGAACAGTCCAAACGCAAACCCAACAGACAAGAGGCAGTAATAAATATCAAAGTGGAATCAATTAAAAGAAACAAAGAAAATGATACAAAGAACCCATGAGTCTAAGAGCTTGTTGTTTGAAAAGATACAGAAGACAAACAGACCCTTAGCCCAACTAACCGAAAGAAAGAAACATCAAATTCAAATCAACATAATCAGAAATAAGGGGAAGCATCACAAGAGAAAAAAGATACCGGATTTCATGGATTTCATAAGGGAATCTTCTCCCCGCCCCCAACCCTGTGTTCTATTAAATTAGAAAATCTAAAAGAAATTGACAAATTTATAAATAAAACGGATCCACCAAAGTTCAACGAAGAAGAACAGCTTCAATATATCCATAACAAAAAGGAAGTTGAAACAGTAATATAACCCCTCCTGACTAGAAGCACCCAAGCCCAGGAGTGATGAGAACAGAATCTTCTCATTGCAATCAATGAGAACATTTGTGAAGTCTATTTGGTGGTGTGTGTGATGCTCTAGACTAGGGATGAAAGGGAGGATTTGCAGATAGGCGTGGATCCTAGCTTTCACTTCCTCAATTAATGCTGAAATACTGGTTCAATAAAAGAGTGAGTTGTGCTGGCTCACAGTCCTTGAGACATCTGAAGGACCAGGTAGCTCTCAGACTCAGCTCTACTACCTGCCTTCAACTGCATTCTGAGTCAGGCTGTTTCCTATTCAGGTATAACTCTAAGGTGGCCTAGTAATGCCACCCTTATTAACACTGATGTGCAGTCTCAGTCTCTTTAAGTATTTTCAACATTTGTTTGTAGCAACAAGGTTCAGATGATGCTATGTCCACCCGCAGCTGGGAAATCAGGATCAAGATTCTACATCCGGCAATTTATTAAGATCTTTGTAAAGGATCTGAATTACTCAGGAAGAAAGCAAATATTTGGAAAAGATTTCAAGTGGAATACGGGATAGAGTTTTCGTAAACTATTTCTTATTAAGACGATATATGATAATAACACAAAATGAAAGAAAGTTGGTAGGACTCAGCTGCAAGTGTCTTGGTTTGGAGATGGCCACAGTATTGACAAACACTACAGTCAGCTGAATATAAAATATACAGACTGGAGCTGGGCACAGTGGCACACGCTTTTAGTCCTAGCACTCAGGAGACAGAGACAAGCAGGTCTCTGCAAGATTGAGGCCAGCCTAGTCTACATAGCGATTTCTAGTTCAGCAGGTACTAGAGAAAGACATTGTCTCAGAAATACAAAAACTTAAATTGGTAAGCTATACCAAATGGGAGCAAAGCTTTGCTAACTATACTTAGGAGGCTAATATCTGTAATATATAAAGAACTGAAAGTTTAAATATCAATAAACCAAAACTTCCAATCAATAGATGTGCATAAGGAGAAGAGCCTCAAAGAAGAAACACAAATGTCAGTAAGCTTGTTTATCCATGTTAACTGCTGCACAGTTCACAATTGCTAGGAAATGGAACCAGCCTGGACATCTACACAACCCACGGTGGTGAATAAAGGGACATCGGGGACATTTGACTTCTCTGTACAGGTGTGTTAGGAGACATATATTTACTCATCATTCTTACTTTTTATCAGTTCATTTATTTACTTGAAATGGGATCCTCATGTGTGTGTGTGTGTCCCGGGCTGACAGGCATCAGGACCCTGAGTCTCCAGGACTGGATCACAGGCTTGTGCCTCCCCTCCAGGCACCATTTCTTAATCAGAAATCTCTGACCTCACTGGCAGTCTTGCCCTGTGCTTTCAGTGTCATGTCATCGTCTTCAATCTAATTTTGCAGGATAGTGATCTTTCTACCGTGCTTTGCAGAAGAGTGTAGAGATAATCTTCCCATCTTTACCCTTAGTCCTCGCTACCAGTCCCTTCCGTGCTGCCCTTTGAATATGTTCACGGGGTCTTCCCACGGCCACACTAAACTCGGTCACATTCTAAGTGAAACTCATTATATTAGCACAAAAATGTGATTTTTGTCTAGACACCTTGATTTTAATACATGGCACCAGTTAAATGCACAACCGTGGTTGTGATGGGACTTGCTTTCCTCTACTTCCCATAGCACCTCTACCTCTCATTGTTAGACACTGTCTGCAGAAATACAAAGTTCTGGAAGATATAGTCTGTACAAAGCATGCTTCTGATAATGGCTTCTGTGGAGAAAACTGCTCACAGCCCTGTATTGAGCAGCATATAAATGGCACTGGAACTATTGAAAGAGGGCTGGATTTTGATGGATGACAAAACCCGAGACCATGTGTTAACGGATCGCCTTGGGCACTATCTGGACTATTCCTCTAGAAAGTAGAAGGCAGATTGTTAATCACTTCAGAGGACTTTCCACACCTGATTAGTCTCTTTGGATATTGGAGAGAGTACCTCCTCCTGAGGGGAACTCAATAACAGTCTACAGGAAGTCAACAGTTGGTCAGTCATAAGTGGCAGCACTTAAAGCATGAGACTTTGCAAGAAGGACATAGGATTAGAAATAAGCTCAGGTCTCAGATCCTCTGCATTCTTAGACTTCATGGAATTCCCGACTGGGAAATTAGTCAAACCACCACCAGCACCATCATCTTCTGGATTTTGATCTCTTCCCTGGGCAAGCTATAGAGAGTCTGTGAAGAGCGTTTTATAAAACATAAAATTATGGACTGAAGAAGTTGCTTTGCAGTTATGCATGCCTGCATCTCTTGCAGATCACTGAGTTCAGTTTCCAGCACCCACAACAGGATGTTCACACCCAACTGTAACTCCAGCTTCATGGATGAGGCAGCCTCCTTAAGCCTCTGCAGATCTCTGCAAGCACATTCCCCACACAGGCACCGATATAATAAACACACAAAAAATAAGTCTTACAAAGGGAGAACATTTAACATGTCTTTCCACTTAATCTTCTTAGACCTCAATGAAAGCTGTAATTGAGGATGGACATGATCTTTAATACCTGGGCTTAAAGAGGGGTCTGTTCACTCATCAGGTATAGTGAAAAGAAAAGCATTCCTCCCCTTAATTGGGGAGCTATGCTTGTAAGACTCCATACTCAGAAAGAAAATAAAGTTCATAAGAGAAAGAGACTGGCTGCAAGTTGCATAAACACAACAGACTGCTACAGCCACACATCAGAATAATCATAGGTAACTGTTAATCACAGAATTAGGTTCTGGGACCAATGGTCTAAACTTCTCATGCATTTCTGAACACTGTGTACCCACTGAAACAGGTGGGGCCTGGGAAACACTTATGGCCCAACTGTAGTGAGCATACTGAGCTCTGTGGGCTGTGTGTTACAGACACACCTATGTGAATTAACTTGATCATGAGCTAATCTAGTTTATGAAGCTTCATGTCCATTCAAAAGTGAGCATAATTAAATAAAAGCATCTGGAATGGTGAAGCCTGTCAGCCTGCCCCTTCCCCAAGCTGTCTTCTTATCTACCACAGGAATGGAAACTTCTGTAAGTCTTGACAACACTGTAGTCCCTTAGTTCAGCATGGATTAAAGCTCTTGTTTTCCACAAGAATATTACCATTTCAGAGGGACCTATTTCTCAGACAACAACAACAACAACAAAGACCCATTAAGAACCAATGAGTTTGCAGTCTGCAACTACTTAAATGTTTTGAAGGCTGTTCCCAGCTCTGCCTTTCGTGATTGCCCGAATCACCCAGAAGTCAGAGAGCATAAAGGAGGAATTTAAGAAATAACCTAACAGCCGCCTTATTAAGAGTAAGAAAGTTTTTCCTGCTTTTGTGTCTGCTGAGTTCTCTGAAAATGGATGTACAATCAAATCAAAGGTAATGAACAGATGTGATCCAGCTACCAGTGTTGCCCCAGGTGGTCCTGTGACCATTTTTTCTCAAAGAAACACAGGAACCTGAACGCTGGATATAGAACAGTCTGACTTATCCCCTATAGTGTGGGATACAAGAACAAAGGGAATGAATGTGACTCTTGGTCTCTGTTTCTCTCTCTCTCTCTTCTTAGTCTCTGTTTCTCTCTCTCTCTCTTTCTCTCTCATTCTCCCATTCTCTTACATATATGTAGGCATGCATTTTCTTTTCAACTATGTTGAACAGTTCCTTATAAAGTCCTGTGTGCTTGCCTATGTCACTTGGTATTAAAATGAGTGATTCTGTATTAATGTCACATTCCAAATCAATGTGATATAAATAGCCATTAAGCTCAGGTAGCACTACGGCTTTCGTCACTACCTGGAAGGACCTAGAAGGATTGTAGTTAGTGAATCTGTTGTTCTAGAGAAGAGAAATAAGTCTAGATATATTTTCTTCCCTCTTTTGTTAAGATTTGCTTTAATTTTATGCACATGTGTGTTTTCCTGAGGTTATCTTTGTGTGACATCTGCCTGCAGAATTCAGAAGAGGGAATCAGACACCCTGAAACTGGAGTTGCAAGCAGTTGTGAGCCACTTAGTAGATGCAGGCCCTGGCTCTTCTGGCTTAGGAAAAGTGGGTGTACCCAGTCTGTGTAGCTTGGCATGTAGAGGCACCCAACGGTGTGGTAGCAGGACACAGGTCCACTTGTGGGATGCGCTGGTTGCCAAGTCAACCTCCTTCTACCCCTGGTTCCTGTGGGACTTCCCTCCCTGGCCAGGCCTGCGGAGTAGGGCAGCTGCTGGATGTAGGCATTGTTCTATTCTTCTGCTTGACACCTTTCCCGAGGAAGCTCACGTCCCACCTATCCTGTGTGGAGGTGGTGTGTTGTGTGATGTGTGTTGACCTTTCTGCAAGCCGTGCACCGGAAGCTGCAGTTAAGCCTGTATGAGCAAAACTGTAGCCACAGATGCTTATATAAACAAATAAGGAAAACTTCTGACTTTTTTAGGACAATTAAAAAATAAATATAAATGCAATAGATGTAAGGAATTAGTACACTTGAAGTATATATCAGTAAATTAAATGATAAAAAACTAAAAAAGTATAAAACCCCCTAAATTTATGCCACAAGACAAAAACATAGATCAACTACTAAAAATATAATTACAATAAAGGGAACATTGGCCCAGTGTGGTGGCACACTTCTTTAATCCCTGCACTCGGGAGGCAGAGGCAGGCCCAGCTCTGTGAGATCCAGGTCAGCCTGATCTACATAGTGAATTCTAGGTTGGCTGGGATGTAAGGAGACCCTGTTCACAAAGATGAAGAAAGGAAAGAAAAGAAACAGGAATAAGTAATACAACCGATTATATGACAAGCAAAGTCAGGAGGGCAGTAATTAAAGCTCCAGAAATTGCTCAGAATCTATTTCCTTTTCGTATAAAGATAATGACCAGTGTGTGAAAGTTAACTCTAGAAACTGAACATTGTAGACTGCTCATGACTTTAGAAAATGAAAAGAAATGACTACATTGTTGTTTAACACTGTACAGGCATAATGCAAGACATGAACAAATACCCCAGTTCTCAGTACAAATGAGCATATCATGGTGATGTTTAACAAATCTCTTCGCCACAGCCCAACCTTCCAGCAGTCTGACCATGGGCCACAAGCTCTGTGACTTTCCATAGACTGGCTTACAAACCAAGGTAAACTTTAGAGTTCTCACGAAAATTCCTGAGCAAAAAATTGTTTTGCACATAGAACACAGAAGAATACTGGGCATATAATGCATTGACCTTGGGTAGGTTTGGTTGCAAAGTGCCTGACAATTCAGTGTAAAGAAAACTATCTCTACACTGTTTCTCATTCGACCATCTCTGGACTCCATTTAAATCAGGGGCTTACCATTGACACTTCTCTGTACTAACCCCTATAAGAGCTGACAATCACGCCACAGAACTGGATCCAAGAGCTGGCAGCTAGTACACTTCTGAAGGTTTTATAAACCTTTCTCAGAACCCATTCCACTCCTCCTTAAATATTTCCTTTATTTGGCTTTAACATCTTCAAGTTGTACTTCACACAGCTCCTTAAGACCCTCAACATTGGGTGGCCACAAGCTGAGTTCTCAGGCCTTGTTTGTAATGGCCTGATGCTAATTTCTGGTGATGATATTCATCTTAAATTCTGGCATAATGACTGTACATAATGGACTCATCAGCTCTGTTGGTTGACTGAAGTTCAGAGTATCTATGCAATATCCCCACTTCCATGTGGACTAAGAAAATCCAAGTTTAGTGTATTTGAAAATCTCAGTCTCTAACATTCTTCCAAAGCTGCTTGTTGGGCTCTTGTCTGCCTCAGCTGCCCGTAGCTTCATCCTGCCAACTCCCTATTCTCACCATTCACGTTCGTTTCACCAGCTAGCTTCCTACACATTACGGAAATCCAGTCCCTGCATATCCACATGAAAGTCTGCCTTTCACCATTTCTGTCCACCCCAGAATATGGGACAATGCCTTGTAGTTTCTCCAGCTGTTCTGTGCTCTATTCATGTCACACCCCACACCAGGGTGATAGCTTGAAGAAATGATCAACTCACCTCAGATTTCTGTTGACTTCCCCTGGCTTTCCATTTTATTTGTGTAAAATCCAAGGCTCTCACAAAGTGCTTTCCCATGTACCAAATCCAGTGCTGACCAGTCCTTCTCTCTGCTTTCCTTACTCTTTCAGGCTCAGGCAGGGAGGTGGCCATCTATAAGCCTACAAAGGAAAACTTCCAGGAAAGATCTGTGGGTAGAATGCTCCTCCCCAGAGGGTCCCAACAGATCACACCCGAGAGCCTGCCTTCCCTGCCGTTCCAGGGACGTATTCAGATGCCTTCTTTTCCGTGATGCAGCCCACCGTTTTTTAAAGAACCATCGATTTTCTCTTTTAAATGCCACCATCTTCCAATGTCCTTTGTCTACACTGACAAAGGTGCCTGTGTGTGCTTCCTTCCACTGATGAAGTCTGTCTCCTAGGTCAGAGCTTCATGTACAAGTCTATATTTCCATTATGTAAATGTGTTTCTATCACAGAGTCTGCCCAGAGAAGTTCTCTTGTTGAGTGTCCTAAACGCATGAGAACCGGGGGAGGTGGCTGAAAGTCTGAAATCCTCCCAGGCAGCATATGTTGACCTAAATAAACTCAAAACCCTTCAAACACTGTGGCATTGAGAGTCTCCAAAGGGCCCAGATCTCTGTTCAAGATCCTGCGGGCTGAACTTGACTGAGTCACATAATGGGACTGTGGGAAAACAGAATGGTACAGATCGAAAGCCGAATTTAACTTAGCCAATTTTTTTGTCCTTTTAATAGCCACTTACCCTCCAACCTCTGGGTCTGACATAATGTTCCTGTAACCATTAGGTAAAAGTCTCAGAGCACAGAGCTAAGTTCAGAGAGACCGCTAGCCTCTTCAGCCCTAAATTTAAGAATGCTGTAAGAAACCTCTGAAATCCATGCAAAGATGCCCCAGCTTTGCTCTAGGTCACCTCCTAACCCTCCTGAGGACACAACAAGATGTTCATTAGACGTATTGATTCATGACTTCTGTTTTTAGTCTTGATGGCCAAAGTAGGTAGACTTGTCCTGTAGAAGACGCCCCCGAGGATAATGAATGCATGTTGGCCTACATCGCTCACAATTGCTAAGAATAAACTGTTTTCTTATCTTTATAGCAGAACTAATTTTTGCAGTTAAATCTCCAAGAAATCAAAATGTCTACCTAAAGCGATTCAGGTACAACACAATAACCATCTGAGATTGGGACTGCTGAAGGACTCAGTGAACAGAGCTCCAGGTCATCAGTCTCTCCAGTGTGAGATGGCCTCTGTGAGCCCACCCTAACTGCTGAGGCTCCCAGTTTCAAGGAGGGAGCAACTACCAAGTTCTCTGACTCTTGGATGCAAAGCGAATGCTAGTGCGATGACTATGTAATCTGTTTAATAAGTTATATATATATATATATATATATATATATATATATATATAATCATTTTTTTGGTTATGTTCCTTAGAGAACCCAGACTAATACAGTGAAGAATCCGATAAAATGCTGGGAAAGTACATTAGTACAATACCTATGGATAAAATTTCACTAATTGTATGCTTACACGTATATGCACAGTTTCATTCTAGAGAACAAATACATCACACACTTGGGAACCTGCATAAAATAATGAAGATTGAAGTTGAAAATTATTTGTTAAAGCCTTACTTGTAATAATGTGTTGAGATACTTTAAAGATTTTATTCTTCTTAATTACTGATCTCTCTTCTCTCTTTCTCTCTCTCTCTCTCTCTCCCCAAAGTTTTGTGCAAGATTTAACATAGCCCCAAAGGGGGTGCAAGACCCCCTGCAGCTGGAATTATTGGCCCCTGTCAGTCACCCAGGGTGTGTTCTGGGACTGAACTCAGACCCCTGGTAACAGCACTATGTTCTCTTGACTGTCATCTCTCCAGTTTTCTGCTGACTCTTGAGGAGATAAATACCATCACATATTTTTAATGTTAAACTCAGCAGAGAACTGAATTGTATCAATTTCATTAAGAAAAATATGAGTAAGGACTGTCATAAAATATATAAAAGTTTCTAAGTTACATTTTGAAATATAGACATTGGTCACAAAGTAAACTTTGTAGTATACAACTACTTATATCAAGAAAGAGGAGAAACAAAAAAAGCAAATTTATATTGTACATGTGTATGTGTGTGTGTGTGTTTAAAACTTTGCAGTAATATTCAGGACATTCAAACACTCCTCGTAATCGGGAGATGTTGAAGCAATTTGATGGGACAAGGCTGAAGTTTTTATAATAGCTGAATAAATTTCATCTTTTTGATAGTATGAATTTTCCCAGGAAAAATCCTAAATCAGTATTAAAGTGGAGTGTACATGTATAGTTCCAACTATACTAAGTCATGTGTTATTCCTTAATATTAGTTCTACCTGAAATTACAGATGTATCAGAGCAAGTCAAAAGAATAGTCTAAAAATATCTCAAAAAGATGCAAGCAGTTATTATTGAAGCCCAATTTATTCTATTCTCAAAAAAACATCACTAATAAATTTAAAAACCTAAATCATCAAAACCAACCTGAATGAAAAATATTACCATGGAAGCTGAGTCTCAGCTATGATAAAAATGGAACTGTGTTAAAATACCCTGATACTCACAGGCACCAAGTATCTTATTCAGAGTCACTGAAAGTTATTCTGTGCAATTTATAGTTAAATCACAATATTCCAGAACATCAGAGAACCATATAGCCTCAGCTATGGGCAAGATAACATGCTAATGTATCTCGAAGGAATTCAAAGTATTGTCAACACAGGTGTCCATTTTCATGCAATGTGCAAACATATCTGTTTCTATATATTCTGATAGATGAAATCCTTGGGATTTACTTCAACAGAAATTACTAATAGTATGATAGTCCTGTATTTTATCGTCCTCAATACCATTTCTATGCTGCCTAGCTTTTTATTGAGGAGTATGCCTTGTAATGTTCTTATTTTACCTTATATCATGTTCCAACGTTTGGATCATGTGTCATCGCTACATTCAAGAAAATACTTATAAGAAAAGCGAGGTGGGGGTCATGTCCATACAGTATGACCTACGTTTTAGGCACATGTACATCCAAGTACATAGTCTACATTTAGTGATATTATTTAATTAAATTTGAAATCTTACTTAGCTGTCTGTTTGAAAATGTCCCCCTAAAGAAATTTTTGATCAGATGAATCTAAAGAAATCCTAAAGTGTAGGAGTAAGTTTTGAGTCTATGCTAGTCAGATATTTTAAAATTAAGGATGAAGTGACTGACATTTTGTTGCATTGGATTTTAGAAGCATCTTTCATTTGAAAATATTTCCAGACATTTCACAAGTCCAAAATGTGACAAGATTTATCTCTTCCCAATTTAGATGTCTGATTTGACTAATGAGGCAGGGCTTTCCACTTAAAAGATTTTCCACTTTGGATTTACTTTTGCTTAATCTTCCACCACGTCGAGGCCCAAGAACAGCTGTCTTTACACCACTTTCTCTCCCCATCGCTCACTGTGAATCTTGTTCTTTGTTCCTTACTTGGGCAAATGTGTTTGACTCTCCTGGAATTCATGTAAAGAACCTGATTCCTGCCTCTTAATGCTCAGTCAGTATCTAGAATAGAACACATAGTCTCTCCCTTTCCTTTTCACACAACTAAAGAAATTTTCTGAAGTAATCTCTAATGGATGGCAGAAAAAAAACAGACAGACACCATATTGTAAGCCCCCTTCTCCTTTGTTGATATGAAGTGCATTTCCACAAGAAGAGTGTGTTTTCTTTTTTGCATGTGTGTATGTGTGTGTGTCTGTGTGTCCATGTGTGTGTCCGTATGTGTGTGTGTGTGTGTGTCTAGTTGTTAGAGACAGTGAATCAAAATGACGCATCGTCCATAAATAAACGCAGCACTCCTGCATTCTTAACCAATCTAGCACATGCCCCACCACTTCCTGTTCTGGAGTTGTGTTACTTCAATCAACATAATTTTGTGTAATCCATATATGATCAGATAATTAGAAACAGATCACTTTTAAAAGACTAATAGAACAAGTAAAATGTCAGGAGATAAACAAAGAAATCTTCCCAATAGGACCTAGGCTGTTGTCAGTGGAGGCTTCCAATTTATACAGAAATATCTGTGAAATGGAGGAAGGAATGCTACATCCTGCAAACATTAGGAAAGATGGCACAGAGTTGAAGGTACCATGCACTAAAGGAACATGTTCCTGAAGCAAATCATGATGGGTCCTGTAAGGGGCTTGTAGAAGAGGAACGTGAACCTGGCCCACACAGTGCCCAGCCTGGGTATGTTCCAGCATCCTACTACCTGTGGGTTGACAGGCTGAAATACTTAACTCAGCTCATTGACAGACTTTCATCAAAACAGAATGGGAAACCTTAGGAGACAACCTCTCCCCCTCCCCGCCCCGCCATTTCTTGGTCATGATGATAAACAGAAGAGGTCATTTATAGCAGCACGGACAAGAGAGTGTTACATAAAGAACACAGGAAAGATTCGTGATTGCATGATAAGACAGAAGATGCTCAAGAAATCTCAGCATCCATCACAACATCTGGCCTTAGACTAGTTAATAACCATGTCCAAGAAAGGAGGTGAAGGCCAGGTAAGTTCTTCCTTCCTGTGTAACCTGTGTCTGTGCTGGTGCTCAAAGCCCATGTGATCGTTAATTCCTCTTCATCAAACAGAGCTCCGAGGTGAGAATCTAATTTCTATCTGACCAGAAATGCTCATCAGTGCCCAGAACATGAGGCATCTTTGAATGCTGATTTGAGATCATTTTTGTTTCTGGTCCCTTCCCAATTTTGCAGCTGCATTTTCTATCAATTGTGGATTGCGCACTGACTTCCTCTGTTCCGACAGATCTCTGGTTGGCCATTTTGCTTCTCACATAGTCCAGAAACAGTTCATAATGCTGTGTTTGTGTAAGATGGAGACCCCACCACACTTTATTGCATGAGTAGACTGAGCTCTTTGTCTTTTGACTGGCCTCCTTGGGAATGCAACTTTCATGACAGAAGTTTGAGAACTTGGGCAGAAACCACCGAATTGGAATTGTGCCCTTCCAAACAGTGCACCCTCCCTGTTCTCACCCATAAATAAATGTCCCCAAACCTTCTCTCCCAGTGCTAATGTTTGGGGATATTTTACAATATTCTCTGAAAGATTTGCATGAGCCATTTTATGAACAAGGTGGTTCTGTGAATAAGATGAATTCACATACTGAAAAGGAGTACGTAATTGTGACGGTGAGTGGTCTTACTTCTGGTTTCTCATCCACTATTGTTGCAATCCAAGATCCTAATCATTTGTCTGAAACTCTCCAGTCACTAATTTTCTCAGCTGTAAAATGTGACAGTGCTTTGAATCAGACATGATTGGCACTTCCTCTGAGGAACCTGATTGTGAACTTGCACTGGAACAAAGGGGCCCACCGTCTTCCAATCTGTGTTCCATTCTATTTCAAGATCCATGGAACTTCGGGCATGAAAAATTGTTGTAATTATTTTAACTTCTCCAATTGCAAAACTCTCATAAGTCTTATATACAAGATGCTGTGTGTGGTAATTACTTTGCATATTAATTTAGAAAGTGTCCAAATATGTCCATAGTTTCCTCAAATTGATATAGAAAACTAGATATCAAAGTAGAACCAATACCCATTTGATACATTTGTTTACCACAAGTTGTCCAAGAAAACTAATAATAAGCTCCACACGAATACTTTCTAGTATTTTGAATGAATGCACATCACAAACAATACCCCCTGCTGCCATTAAGTAACCTCAGTGATAGTCCTAAATTCCTATGGTCACAAGAAATCACTGAACTCATAGAATTTTAAGACTAGAGTAGGTCTCTCAAAGTTCAACTGCACATGTTCTATAACTACTCTCTGAATAGTTTAATGAAGCCTCATCATAATGTGGACTATGAGAACAATCTTTACAAGTATATTTAGGATATTTGCTCATGATTTCTGTCATTGATTGTGGCCATCTGCCATTTTAATGGATCTTGGAGATGAAAGAGTCTGGAAATTCTTTCTCTGAGTCCCAGTTAGCACCTTAAAAGGGCTCTTACAGATATGTACCTGCATCTGGTACAGAGAGCAAGGCCAAATGAACTTGGCCGAGTCAGCATTTATGATCTCTTCTTGTAAAGTTACTTGGGATGGCTAAAGGAAAAAGAATTTGAAATTCTTAGTGAGGTTGATGTGGGAGGAGTTGTACAACACCTTCGGGGGAGGGGTTGTGACAGGAGTCACAGTTCCTAGAAAGGTTTTTTTTTTTTTTTTAATTCAGTTCTGAAAATATTTATCAATTACTTATCATATCCTGGAAATTGTAAGGTTGTGAAATCAGGAGATCAAGACTCTGGAGGACAATGAAGAGAAGATAGGCAATCAGTAATCAATGCAGGGTTATCAGAGAGCAATCAAAGTGAATTGGTCAGAGAGGCGAACACTGTAGTGAAAGATTCAGCTCAAATCCAGACACTAACCTAAGGCAGAGTGATGGGAGGTAGGAGCTGATGCAGGGACACTGAAAGTTCCGCCTCCACTCACCATGTCTCTCTGACTCTGATTTGTGTGTTAATCGCACATCATCTGTGCACCTGAGTCTCTACAGTACATCATTGCCGACCTTAGGGACCAATGAGAAGGTTGGCATTTAAAGACAGAAGGAGCAGTCATAAAGGTGGAGCCTTGCCCAGTGAGGAAGGGGCATCAACGTCCCTTCAAGCTATGTTCATATATTTTTCCTTCAGTCAGTAGCCATGGACACCGGAGCAACTTACTAAACATTTCTGAGTCTTCATTCTCCAACACGACCTATCATATTGGATAGAAGATGGGCATGTGCCAGTCATCACACATGCAGCTGTACCTGGCCAAGACTCCCTGCATGTAACTTACAATACTGCAGCTCCAAGTTGTCCCTTGACTTCTGGACATAATCCAGGATCTAAGGCAAGGCATAGTGGTGAATGCCTTTATTAATCCCAGCCACTCAGGTGGCAGAGTATCTCTATGACACTGAGGTCAGGCTGGGTCAGATAGGGAGTTCTAGGCCAGCTAGGACTGCAGGGAGACCCTGCCTCCCCCTCCCCACAAAAAATCCAATTGCAGTATGTTAGTACTTGTTCCATAAAGTGTTTGTCTGCACCCTCCATGCAGCTAGCTCCTTGTAAAGCAGAAAGGCAACTGTGGAGGTAGACGGGTGGTGTTCACAAGGACTAAAGTCAAATTAAAGAGCCTGCACTATTAATAGCCACTCTTCTTAGGGTCTTTTCCTCTTCAAAGCACTCTATAAACATTATCTAATTAGACCTCACTCTCTTCTAAGGTAGGTAAATAGTTAGTTCCCAGGTTGAGAAAACCAAGGTGGAGGTTAAATGGTTTGTTTGCTCAGGGCAATCGACTGAGACAATATTTAATTTTCAAATTAGGGAAGTTTAATGGGTATTAATTTATTTTGGAACCTGTATTGAATTTTAATGATAATTTGTTATATCAGCTTATATTATTTCTTTCACACACTAGGTAGACAATTTAAATAATTGATAAATAAAGGAAGATAGGCAGGAAAATCTTTCATGTGCCGATCTCCAAAGTTCCCCATGGAAGTAATTTATAGAACAATTTCCAATTGTCCATTATTTCAATTGGCAATTATTTTACACAAACACACACATGAGTGAGTGAGAGAAAGAGAGATTATGAGTCATATGTTCTTCTTTTTATCTTCCAGAACTCTATAGTACTAAGGCTCTACCATGTGTGCTGTTGAACAAATAATTTTCTCAGGAACCTTCCCAATGTTATTTCTTCTGCCCTCAACCTTCCCTATGCTTTTCTAGCAGTTGTGATATGTATTTCACTAAAACAGAGTTTAACAGCAGCAATTAAAATCTTCCAACATGACTGCCAATAATGTTTTATAATTGTTCCATAAGAATTGAAAACGATCTCTCTCAAACTAAAAGTGCATCTCAATTCATGGTACCGAATAATCTCCTGTGATGTTGGCCGAATAAAATCATGGGGAAATCAGGAAAGACTCTGAAGTATTGCCTCGTAAGATGGATTTCACTACTGTCAAATTGCTAATGAATTTTCCTCGATTTCCTTGGTGTCCACCAAAGGGACATTTTGCTATTTGTTCACACGCAGGATTGCTAATCGTCTTATTATTTCTTTTCCTTGATCCTCACATTCTGGAAACCCCTGTGCCCGTCCTTTATCTCACTTCAGACAAACTTCTGGAGGAGTAGAAGTCTACCAAGTAAAGCATTGGGAACTAAGTTTTGTGGATGGAAAGGATTGCTCTGCAGAAATTTCAGGTGCATGATATGTTATTAACTCTTGACACAACCTTCTGTGAAGGCAACGGGACTATCACCTGTCAGATTGCCTGATCTATAGGCACAATGCAGATCGCTTGCCAACCCTTCATCAAGGTGATCTGATTGTTTTTGCCCTGCTGTTCTTGAAATAGCCTCTTGAATTCCAAGCTGGACAGAAGTATATTCTAAGCTTGCTGAGACTCACTAACTACCTTTCATACTCTGCCTCGCCTGTAATAAACACATGAAGAGCAAGGTGATGAGCAGGGAGGGATCAGAAACATTAACTTCTATCATTGAGAAAATGGAGTCAAGAAAAAAGCTCCAGGAGATGTCTAGGCCACGTGGACAACAGGAAGTCAAGGCTGGAAAATGGATAGAGACCACATAACACCCTCTACCATCTATTTCCTGTGCTAATATAAAAGTCCAGGTGAATGGAGAAAGCACAGGGTGAAGGTCACCCAGCAGGGAGCAAACTGTTCTGTGCACTGTGCATTTAAGTACCACAGGAATCACCTAGATACCCTGCAGGGAGCCAGACATTAGCTATGTTGTTAGTACCACACATCCGCAAAAGAGGATTGCAGCAGAAAGTTCGTGGTGCCATTGGCAAGTGTGAACCCTGAATAACTGGAGTCAGCTGGTATTTCTGAAGAATCACACAACTAATTGGTCCATGAACTGTATCCTAAGAGCTCTTTGACACCTACCAACACATGTCTGCCCACTCCAGCAAAAGCAGAAGGATGTTTATGTAACTGCAGCAACAAAATCAGTCAGGAACAAAAGTGCTGGATAGCTTCCATCGTCAGCTTGCCACAGCAGAAAGTGGAACCTCGGCTGAGGCATGTCCTCCATCCAAACCTGGGAAGGTGGAACCTTGGCTGAGGCATGTCCTCCATCCAACGCTGGGAAGGTGGAACCTCGGCTGAGGCATGTCCTCCATCCAGTTGCCCTTTTCTTAATTTCTGTTTGATGTGGGAGGGTCTGGCACACTGTGGATGGTTCTGTCCCTGGGCAAATGGTCCTAGATTCTATAAGAAAAGTGGCTGAACACTGTCCAGAGAGGCAAGCCAGTAAGCAGTGTTCCTCCACGGTCTGTGTTCTATGCCTTAGTGATGAGCCATGACCTGGGGGAAGTGATATAACATAAGACCTCTCCTCAAGATGCTTTTCTCGATGTTTTTTAAAACAGGAATAGGAAGTAATTAGGAGAGAAATTGGTACCAGAGAGATATTGCTGTGATGGACCTTACTGCGTGTGTCCAAGTTTTGTCCAAGGATTGTCCAAGTTTTAGGAGCTGTGGACTTGAAAAGTGCTTGGAGTTCGGTGAGCTGTTCTGTGGGAATTTGTAAGACAACGCTGAAAAAGGTCTAGGCAGTGTAGGCCTTATGACACTTCACAGGGAAAAGGCTCTACCAGGCCTGTCTGTGTGATATATTTTGAATTAAGAATTTTTGCAAGGGAAACCTTTTGTTCTTTACTGGGATGATCAATGCTGGTCATTTGAGGCTGAAAACTCAGCTGAGAGTAACAAGATACCCACCTCCTTGAGATAAAATCTTCTGGGAAGGATTTCCTCAGGGTCAGCACAGAAAAGCTGTGTGCAGAGGGGGTCAAGGCTGCACATTAAACTGGCAGCAGATCAATGCACTGTGGAAGCATCTCCCAGGTGGTTCTGGTGTGCAATGCAAATCTGAGACTTTGTAAAAGACCAGAAGAGTCCATTGGAAGGCACAGCCTTAGTTACAAGGAGACCTTAGCAGACCGGCAATGCCCGGACCTTGGGACAACCACCCAGGTGAGACTACGAGACAAGCTATGTGTTCTGCAGATGGCAGAGCCAGAGAAGTGGAGCTGCTTGAGCCCAGAGGATGGTGAGTGAACCCTGGATGTCCAGTATTGAATTACATTGCTGGACTTGGTTTTACCTAAGTAAGCCTGATTCTTCCCTTTTGAAATAAGACCATATATAACTTGTTTGGGATTTAACAGGAGCCTACAGTGAGAGATTTTTAAAGAGACTTTGAGCTTTTGAATATTTATTGTTTTATACTGTGATATTAACATCATATCTCGGGGGAAATAAATGGGAAGGTTAATAGTTCAATACTGATGTGTTTATGTGGCATGTTGACAAGGTGTCAATTTTGATGGACAGCATCATTTCAACTTGAAACAGCTAAGTAGAAGAAACTTCATCTGAGGAATTTCCTCCATTAGACTGGCCTGGGGCCATGTCTGTGGGGCATTTTCTTGATTGTTGAGGGAGGTGGGAGGACTCAGCCCACTGTGGGCGGTGCTGAGTGGTTGGTTCTGTGTTATATAAGAAAGCAGACTGAGCATGGGCCAGGGGAACAAGTCAGCAAGTCATGTTCCTCCATGGCCTGTGCTCCAGCTTCTGCCTCCAGGTTCCTGCCTGAGCTCCTGCCCTGGCTCCCTTCTATGAAGGACTGTGCTGTCAGCTGAACCCCAAGATGTTTTGGACCACTGTGTTTACCATTACAATAGAAAGTTGTAAGAACAAAGAGCTTCAGTGAGTTAAATCCCACAACAAAGAAGGGAATGCAGAAGAAAGGACCAAAGGACCCAGCATCATGGCTGAAGAGAGTTATGGAAGTACTGCCCATTCCTGTCACGACGGTTCCCAGGGCCGGTTTAGCCCAGCAATGCAGAATCACCCATTCTGAGAAGCTCTGAAAATTCCCTTCACTGAGACAGCTTAATATGTCAAGTTTTTCTATTCCAAGGCTGAGAAGGGGAGGAACGGGGAGGGGGCAACCACTTGGATATACTTTTGAAGTATCCAACCAAAGTCTCTTAGACAGGACTGAAAATGCATGAAAAGGTCTGACTTGTGCCTGAAGATCACTGATGGTTTAGAGAGGCTTAAAGGGTCAGTTTTGACCGAATATGAATGAAAGCAATAATTGGAGAAATAAAACAGTTTAACATTTATTTCCCACTGAATTCAGACTTGAATAAACTGGATGGCAAGGCATTATATAGTAACTTGCAAATCATTGCATATTCCCACCCACAATTCTTCTAACAGTTCACCTACATAATAAGCTCTGGGCTGGTGAGATCGCTTAGTAGGTTAAGGTGTTTGCCAACAGGGCTGATGACCTGAGTTCAATCACTGCAACACATGTCCTAGAAGAAGAAAATTGACTCCTCCAAGCTGCCCACTGTGTGTTTTAGAATCTGCCCCTCCTTAAACAAATAATGAAAATTTTTAGATTTAGTTATGTGTATTTTATAGTATGTGCATTTTGTAATCATGTATGCATATGTACCATGCATGTACAATGCCTGTAGAGGCCAGAAGAAGGTATCAGATGCCCTGGAACTAGAGTGATAGATGGTTGTGAGCTGCCATGTGGGTGTGGGAATGGAGCCCAGGTCTTCTGCAAGAGCTGTAAGTGCTCTTAACCACTGATCCAACACCTCAGCCCCAATAAATTTAATTTTAAATTTAAAATAACACTACAGAAACCTGTTGTAAGTTGCCAGTAACATAGCTACCATAAAATATTAACCTGTTTTGGATTCTTCACTAGAGCTGGCATGGATCCTAATTACTTGCTTTGGGTAATATCTGCTGACATCCTCAGGGGTCCTGTCAGTACTAAATATCAGATTCAATGAAGGAATAAAAGTGAATAAACAAATTAACAAAAGTACAATTTGTTAGTTATATAAGATTACAATGGACTGTGCACAGATGTTTTGCAAATTGTGAACATCTTTTTATCCACAAGCCAATAAAAATGTTTTCATTTTATCAACATCTAGGGAGGGGTTCTTTAAAATCCATAATCCAAATCTGTACATTTTAATCTTCTGGGATGAGCCTTTCCAGGACACACAAATATAAAGTTTAATATTATATTACATAGGGTTCTTGAAGAAAACAAGTCTAAATAGAGTTGGCCATTGGACCCTCATTTAATAGGCAAACAGGGTTATGCTTTCTTCTGGGCCAGCCTCGTGATGATAATTCTGCTATCAGCTCCATCTATTCACAACATCAAAAATATGCCTAAAATGCAATATTTTAATTTCGTTTTTTATATTTGAAACCATTAGATCTATCAGGCACATGTCTCATTGTGAAAAGTGGAGACATGAGTCCCTGTTGCCTTATTATACTGAGCACAAGAAAGGCTCCTCAGAGCGCCTGTGTTGCTCTCCTGGCTCCAGGAAGACCAAAGGGTGACAGATTTCGACGAAAATAGCAATGTTGAACCTTGAATACATTTAAAATTATGAGACATGGACAGGAACAAGCTTTCCGGTAATCAAGCGTGTGCCTTATTATTCCTTAACCTCAGAGTGATCCAAGTTCAATGCATTCCATTTAAAAAATCTAATTGCTGCCAATTAAAAAAAAGATACATATTTTTCTAAGCAATAGAGGTTTTTAATCCCCTTTTCTGAGCTGGTGCTAGGAAGCAGCTGCGGCCCAGACAACAGTCTCAGTATCTCAGAATACATGGTTTGGGTTTTTTTGTAAGTGGACTAAATGAATAGCCAGCTCCGTTTCTCTGCCCCCAAGAAAGGATGAGTGAAAGGCCCTTTAGACAGTGGGGAAGATGACTTGTTAAGGGGCTCAAGCAATGGAAGAAGGAGACCTGCCTTCCAGCTGCTGCCTTCAGAGCATGTGGCACTGATAGCTTTGATTTTATCCATCACCTAAGAACAAGCAGATTGATTCTAAAAGGAGGAAGCAATGTGCTCATATTCACAAAAAATACCACCCAAGTCTGAACTCTGCATTCTGTTGTTTATATAGGGGCTAAGGCACTGTAAACTGTGATATTATATAACCATGGAGCCTGGTTTCTCTACAGTGGTCAACTGAATGGAGACGGTTAACAGAGCTCTGTCTCTGTGACGTTCATTTTCAGAAGGCTTCTGTATGTCTCTGATATTACTATTTTGCATTCATTCTCTCTGACCTTCCATTGATCTGGGATACTTTCCTTTCCAGACTGCCAATTCTAGCCAATATTGCAAGCACGCCAGTTGACTGTCAGGATGCTGCCCTGTGGATAAGAGGACCTGGAGTGAGGCTTGCTGTAAACCCCCGTCTCTTCCTGTTATTCCTCCCCTCCACTTCTGCCTTTTGAGGAACTCTGGGTCTTTGTGCTTCCTTTCTCCGTAGCCAGCCTCAACTGATCACACAGCTGAGGTGGCAGGATGGAAGCAGCATTGTAATATGTACCATGTACATGTCAACATACCCAATAAAACCATAAAAAATAAGGCTTTAAAACTCCAGACTTTTTTTTAAGGACTTGAGATTTATCTACACTGCAAAGGCTGCGGCATCATCAAGTGCCCTCAGGCCTCACAGTCTCCAGCGCGCCTCGCTTTTCTTCCAAATTCCCATTAAACCCTAATGCAGAAATGTTTGGCCACTACTCCTGCCTCTCTTCACAACAGTTCTTACTTTATCTGTCTAGGAGGACACAGACGTGCTTTAGAACAAGAATTTTCATGGTTTTTGTTTTGTTTGGTTTGGGATTTTCTTGAGACACAGTCTCTCTATAGCTCCATCTGGCCTGAAATTCACCAGGCTTCCATTGATTTGGGATACTTTCCTTTCCAGACTGCCAATTCTGGCCAATATTGCAAGCATGTCAGTTGACTGTCAGGATGCTGCCCTGTGGATAAAAGGACCTGGAGTGAGGCTTGCTGTAAACCCCCGTCTCTTCCTGTTATTCCTCCCCTCCACTTCTGCCTTTTGAGGAACTCTGGGTCTTTGTGGTATACCAGACATCTGCTTCCTTTCTCCATAACCAGCCTCAACCGATCACACAGCTGAGGTGGCATTGTAATATTTTAGACCAGGCTGGCCTCAATCCCACAGTTGTCCACCTGCCTCTGCCTGCCAAGTACAGGGATACCACACCCATGAAGATCTCTTAACATTATTTATTTTTATATATGTGAGTGTATTGCTTGCTGTATGTAAGTGCGCCCAGGTCATGCAGTGCCCACAGAGTTTGGAAGAGGGTGTTGGATCCCCTGGAGCTGGGGTTACAGACGATTATTACCTGCCACATGGGTGCTGAGGGTCCAACCAGTTTCTCTTGCAAGAGCAGCTAGCTGATGCTCTTAATGGCTGAGCCATCTCCTGGATTTTATCTTTTAGTAACGATTTTCGACATAAATTTCCCTCGGTAAAGAAGCGGTAAACCACTCCGCATGCCATCCTGACTCCTGCCACTGTGCACTGGGCGTCTCTGTTCTCTTTAGATCACACCAACCTGTTTCCTTCATACTTTGTTTCACATACATGGTCTTTTATTTAACGCAGCCGCAAATTATTCACATGACTCTCATGATTTGGGACTCACCCCGGAGTACCTTGACCACTCTGAGCCAGCTCTCAGCCACGTAATGCCCTGTTCGCATGAACATCCTCACAGAACATTATGTTTCTTATATTCTCTGACTCCGACCTGCTCTTTGGAGGAGGGACAGCAGTATCGCTCCACCAAGTCAGTACAGCGCAGCTCTGCAGGAGCGAGTGCTGCCGGCGCCTCCTCCTTAGAAGGAGAGACAGACCTGCCTTCTCTCCAGACCCAAGCCTGGACCCCAACTGGAGGCTGCCGTGGCTCTAGCTCACAGACTCTCACCTACCACACAGTGAGAGGTCTGCCCTTGGTGGCCTCCTTCAAGAACCCGGTACTGGTTCTCAGTGTAAAGCTAATTGTCCCGATAAAATCACACTGATGTTTTAATGTTAGAATGCCGGAAGGAGGAAAGGACAGAGGGAGACTGTGAGGGAGGGCAAAGGACGGAGAGAAGCAAAGATAGACAGGAAGAGGAAGAGGACAGATATTAACATGTCATGAAGGAATTCCTGTAAGTTAAGGAACATTAAACACTGAGTCCAACACACAAATTATGTATGTACACATACTCTTGCCAAAACACAAGTTTGGAGATCAGAGGACAATTGGAAGGACCAGGTTCTCTCCGTCTATCATGTGGGTTATCAAAACTGAACTGAGGTCATCAGGCTTGGTGGCTAGCTCCTTCACCCAAGGAGACAGCTAAATTGGCCCTGAAATTACTTCTTATCTTCAAAAATACATAAAGATCAACACTTACAGTAATGTATTCTTAGATGGAAATTAAGCTCTTATATGAGTTTTTTAACATAAAATTTTTTTTATTCTTATATATACATACATATGTATATATATATATATATATGTATGTATGTATGTATATGTATACATGCATATGTCCTGAAGCATCAAACAAGACACCAGAAAAAGTCATATACTCCTGGTATCCTGAGATGATATTAGGCAAAAGCTGTTTCAAAACTGAAATGACAGACTCTTCCAATTCCTATCAATTACTGGCCGATGCTGCCTGTGGACGCAGAAACCTTGTCTGGCTCACGATTGGGTCCTTGAAAGATATCTATTATGGAAATTCCCCAGAATTTCTATTCATAGAACTTCTGAAGGAAAAGTGATGCACAGTTACTAGGTCATTTAATCTGTCCCCTGAGCAAGAGGAAGCTTTTCCCTACATACTGTTGTCTAGAAGTCTGTGATCAGTATGTGATCGAACCTGATTCCTGCCATCATTTTCCCACAAATCCCTAATGCTGTCTCTCATTCCTCAGCTTCCTAAAGAGGAAAGGACGGCATTAGCACCCACAGAAGACATGATTCTCGTTCAAGTATCTTGGCTGCAACTTTCTGTATCTATGCTGCGCTGGTCTGAATGACAGCATTGACTGTGCTGTGCTGCTCTGTAAGACAGTGTGTGCATCTGAACACAGTTGCTTGGTGCCTCCTTACCCAGTAACCATTCCTCAGCTTTGAACTAATGAGACTAGCCTCATTATCAGGAGACTGTTTTTAATAACACGCAATCACAGCTAACATTTCTGAGCAATTATTCTATGCTGGGCATGTTATGATTAGTAGTTATTAATATTCATAATAGATCATCTCTTCAAAATAAACCTGAGGTGTTGAAACTTTTCTTCTCGTCTTAAACTTATGAAGTAGAAAATTTGAAATGTGAAATAAAATGTTCATGATCATTCTGCTCGAGGTCCAAATCTCACAGTTTTCTAGGTCTATGTTTCTAAGTCTTTTAAATTGATTATTTTTCAGTAGCTTAATAGCTACCTAATCAGATATTTCTTTAAAAATTTGTTTTAATACTATTGAATTTACCAAATACTAGAGAAATTATATACAGTAATAAAAAGAAGATTCCCCTGTGAGGCCTGTGAGTGGTCAGTGTGGTGAACAGGTCACTACTACCCCAGGGAAGGAATGAGTGGACATGAAAGAATTCACTGTTAAACCACTGAAGAGAAAAAAAAAAAGTTTATGTAGTTCACTGCAAGGGGAGCAGGGCTAGGCAGAGACTGGCTTTTGGTTTAAGTAGATGGTCTGCTGAAGCCCCCATTTTGGCAATGTTTGCTCATCTGGGGGAGTTGCTTCTGGTAGGTAATCTGTACCATGCCCATGTGAGTGAAGACAGTCCAGAATGTCTGGTGTTCCATCCTGGGAGGTTAGCCTCAGCCATTATGCATGTAATTTACCATTATGCAAGGGAGAGCAGTCCTGGTTGAGCCATATCCCACCCTGGCAGGGGCTCTGGGCGTGGGACATAGTGCTGCAGGCTCTGTGGTGAAGCTTGCAAAGAAACTGGGTGAGGTTTTACTGTACGGGGATTTCTGGAACAAGCTGGTAAACATTCCCTGGCAGGATCTGTTCCGTTTTCTAAACTCCTAAGAGGCTTTTTTCTCCACAGTCAGTGTTTTCTTAGTGATCTTGTAGACGCTTTCTCTGGAACAGCATGTTAGGGCTACTGCCAAGTAAACAGAAGGTACAGGAAAACATGTTATCATGCCAGCTCCAGATCTCACCAATCTTCCAGTAGCCTTAACCTCTCTAGCCAGCAATCCTTTGTATTAGTCTAAGTAATCTTGCCAAAACCACTCTTGCCCAAGAACTAATGAAAAGGACAAAGTAAAGTTAGAGAGTAAGAGGAACAGCTCCAACATCTTGGCCTGCTCAAAGCATCACAGCTAAATGAGCTAATGTTTTCAGATGCCGTATAACAGATACATGCTGATGGCAACGGGACCAAGTTCAGCATGTCCAGGAGTTCCTCCTGATTTTCACCCACCCGCTCCACTGGGTAATCATGCTGCCCTCCCTGTTGCTCTGACCACAATTTTTTATAATGTATGTGTATACAGAGGGATATACATAATCCTTTCTCTCAAAGAGTAAGGAGCAAGTTTTCATTTTCAGAAACTTAATCTTGTCAATTAGACTGCGATTTTACCTTAAAAATACAAAGAAAAGAGCATATTGGCCATCTTAAAAATGGACAGATGATTTTTACCTGTAAATAATAAGTGTATCTTTTTCCCTCAGTAAAAGTATTTAATTAAATTTCTATGACACAAAGCTTCATGGCTTCACCGAGCTGTAGACTGCTCATAATTATTACAATACCCAGTATACAAAAAGTATATAAAAAGCCAAGAATTTAGGGGCTCAAGTGCAGCAACCCTATGAAACAATAATATTTTGGGTCTATTGAAAATTTACATTTCATTAAGAAAATGATGTTTCTCAACTACATTTAATTTTTAAAGTTCTAATGTTATGCTTTTCTAAAGAAAATTGGCTATCCTGGGAGCCCTCACATCTGCTGTTTGACTGAGCAGTCATCCTCATTATACCTGTCATGAAGGTCAGAAAAACTTCTCAACATAGACTAACCCACCAGGACACACAATTTGAGCCATAACATGGTTTATGTCAAAATTAATCATAGTTTGCATTTAAAGCAATCCCTTCTGAAGGTGAGACCATGTCTGCTTATCTTGTGGTAATTTTAACTGTGCACTTAGTGAAAAAAATAACTCCTAATTTAAGGGTATGTCTCCACACACTCCAGCCAGAGGGCAGTGTGGAGAGTCTCTCCTCTGAGCACACAGGAGGGGAGGGGAGGAAGCCCTTGAGTTTGATGAGGAGCTGGGGAAGTAGCTGAAAGCTAGAGCGAATGCCCATCAAGTGCGCTGTAGGCCAGGGCATGTTTGATTCCAAGCTCAGAGAGCAAAATTTGCTCTTGTCCCAAAAGTGTTGGGACACCGGTCAGTACCCCTCCTCTGGTGTCTTCCAAGAAAATATTTCAACCGCACACATATTATTAGTCATGAGTCTATGCATGTGCTACAACAGAATGACTGTTATGAAGATTTTAGTGTGTGCATTTCTGTGCATGGGTCTGTGCATGTGTATGTGCATCTATGAAAGATGAAGAGGGTGCTGGATCCCCTGGATCCTTAGTTACCTGCAGTTTGACATGGGTGCTGAAAATTGAATGCAGGTCCTCTGCGAGAGCAGCACACTCTCCTGACTGCTGAGCCATGAGCAGTACACGATCCTGACTGCTGAGCCTTCACTCCAGCCCAGCATGCCTATTGGAAGAGTGCTCAAGCAGGAAGCTAGTGTTCCCAGTCAGACTCCAGTGTTCCCGGTCAGACGCCAGTGTCCCCATCAGACGCTTCTTTCTCCGGGCTCCTGGCATCACTCTTACCACTCATTTATATTAAAATTACTTTAAAAGATGTTTCTCTCTATTTCTGCTATGTGCTTAATAAAGCTCAAAGCCAAACAGAATCCATGACACACAGAAGCTCGATTTTTTAAACATGGGTTTTTTTCAATCTTTTGAGTATTCTTAGGTTTAAAGTGAAATTGCCCAGAATTCAGTGCAAGACCCTGCATTACTGTCTACATTCACATCCCCAGACTTACTCACTGTCAATCCCCTCACTTTCCCACAGTGACCTACTTGTGAGGGTTAAAGAATCCATGTTGAAATGGAGTTACCACACAGCTCCACACTATATATTAATTCAACTTCACTCTGGCCTTGTTTTATATTCTGTGATTTTGCCCGTTACACTGTCACAGTGAACAGTTCTACTGACCCGTGTTTAATCATCCATTGCCCCTCCTTCCCTAAACTATGGCAGCCACTGATGGGTTTGATATTTCCAGGTTTCATCTTCCTCTGAGTTCATGTGGTTGGTAACAGACACTTGTCATTTAAAATTGGCATTTGGAATGGTTGGTCTAGGGTTTGAAAGGGTCACTCAATATAACTTGTGTGGAAGATTGGGCCTCAGTGTCAGAGTGCTGGGATTATCATGATGTAAGGAATGGGGCCTGACCACTGGCATCACATTAGAATGGATGAAGGATGGTCTTACAAACTGAGTTGTTTCCTGAGAGGCCAGAGCAACAACATTCCATCTGCTTGATGCCGTCTGCCCCTTACCAGCCTCGTTCCAGTTTCTGCACCTTGTTGTGACCCAGCCAAGGTGGCCCTCAGCAGAAAGCCAACAAATGTGGTCATCTGATCTTCGGCTTTAGTCTCTAACTATGTAAACTCAATACAGCTTTGTTTCTTATAAAGTTCCCTGCCTCAGATATTTGTTTATAGTACTAGAAAGCAGAAATCAGAGTAATAATTTAACTTAGTAAAACATATGTAAGTTTCTTTTATATTTTTCCATTGTTCAAATAACTTGTGTTTTTATTACCTGTCTAATTGCTTTTGTGTGTCCATGTACCATACTTTCTCTCATTAACAAAGAACATTTGCATCTAATTTTTAAATTTTTTTTCTTGAAACAGGACAGATACTATTTTTATCAAATTCACTCCACATTCATACCCTCTACCTACCCCAGGCCCTCCCTCCTTTCCCCCTCCAAACCACAGTTCCTTTTTTTTTAATCCTTGCAGTTTTTATAAATTATAAATAAATCTGCTCTGCATATCACGTACAGGTGTTGGTGATGACACAGCCTTTGCTTTTGTGGGTAAATATTGAGAGGTTCTATTGTGGGTCATAAGGAAAGACTGGAAGGTAGCTTGTGGGTATCACCTTGTCTCCTCCCTAGCCCTGCATAGTGATGCTGTCTGCCATTAACCTTGCCCATGTCTGAGGCAGTCAGTGCTCTGAATGGGCAGCATTTTTGTAATTTCCATTGTGTTTCATTCTTGCTCTGATTTTAAATTCTAGATTGGATAAGCTCCTGTCATCTGTGCATCTCTCATGGTGAACTGTCTTTTCAGAACATTTTCTCGATTTTTACTTAATGTACTTTTAAGCATCCTTTGCTGAAATTTATTTGGAAGATTTTCTTCCTGCATGCAACTTTTTTCATATTGTTTTGATAGCATATTTCACCGTTTCTTCTTCTAAGTGGACTTCTGATTTTCATTTATTTCTATTGTGGATAGTGCATTTGATACTGCATCTAAATGCCCATGGTCAGAGACAAGGCTATGTATCTTATCTCCTGATTTCTATTCTTGTAGTTTTATTGCTTAGAAGACTAAAATATATATGGAAATTTACCTTCATAGTCTAAAAAGCCAGAAACTAGTAGCAATTTTATTTGATTCTCAGCATAGTAATGGTCCTCAGTTCTCTATCAAAAGCAGTTTGACTACTGAGAACATGAAGATTATTTATCCATTTTGCTTTGTTTTAAGACATGGTCTCACTATGTAGCACTGACTGGCCTGGAACTTAAAATGTGGACCAAGCTGGGCTGTAAACCACAGAGCTCCACCTGCCTCTGTCACCCGAGTAATAGCACCAGATTGCGTACCACCATTCCTTGCTTTTATTTAGATTATTGATAATAAATGCTGATCCCACATGTGCTCACCTCTCCCAAGGATATGAATGATATTCTAGAAAATACTTCATAAAAATGAGGAGTGGCTTCTTGTCACTGCTGACATTTTAAATATCAAATTCCCAAAGAATATGTGTTGGTAACATTGAGAAATAGACTATTTCACTCTAGAGCTCTGAATTCTGAAGCTTTCAAAAGACTTACCTATTCATTTCTTATGTATATGTATGTGTTTCTGCTTGATTCTATGTGCACACATGTGTACAGAAGCCCACAAAGGTCAAAAGAAGGCATCAACTGGAGGCCCTGGAACTAGATTACAGGATATGAGCCATTGTGCAGTGCTGGCAGCAAAGCCAAGGTCCTCTACAGAGCACTGAGCACTCTTTACTGCTGAGTCTGGCCTGCACGTGTAGATTTTTACAGTTTTGGTAACAGCCTGTCTCTAGGAACTTTTCAGAGGTTGGAGCATGATACAGTGACAGGCACATTATAAAGGGATCCAATTTCTATACCTTTCTTTATTATCTTTCTTTTCACTGCTGGCGATGTGGAAGCACAGGTTTTAGACACCAGGTATGCTTTTCTATTTACTGACAGGAAAAAATATGAGATATGGATGGAAAAATAGTGAACAGAGCATGTGTGTGTTTTAGGATTAACGAGGTAAACGTCCCGATCATTGCATGTAAAGTCATATTGCTTTTAAGTTTTAGTCATGGAAAATCAAATATTATATTAACAATTTTTATGAAAATACTAAGTAGATATCCTTTATCCCAGTAGAATAGTCTGTATGTTCAAAAATATATCTCATTACATTCTATGAAAAAATTTCCTGTTTGTTTGCTCTCAAACAAATTAAAATCAAAAGAATTCTAAAGAGTGAATGAGAATTGAGGACTTGGTAATGACCTCTAATCTCTAGATAATTAACCTTATAAAATGCCTGCCATTTGTTAAGTTCTTACCAAATATCAGGAATTCATTTAAATATTGTATTGTTGACATTTTATTAGAAGTAGCAGTATTGATAAATGCATCTATCTGGAAAAACGAAAGGAAACTATTTTTGCAGAGAGTTTTTTGATGAGGTACTGAAAGTCACAGGGAATTCAAGTGTAGCAGAGGAAGAAATGTGCTGGTGGAGGCAGCAAGAGGCTCAGGTGAAAAAACAGAGACTGAGGTTTCGTCCACGCGTGTGCATGTGAGCACACAGGCTTGTATATGAAGATGAGAAGTTTCTGCATTGTAACAACTGGAAAATACGGTAATACGTCCCTGGATTAGAGTGCCAGCATGGGAAGTGGGAGATGGTACATCTTAGAAAGCATTTCAAAGAAGAAGTGAAATTCTCTATGACAGAGTAAAGGGAAGATGTGGGGGAAAGGTCACTCTACACATCCTCCTTTGTCAAGCTGAAATTTGCAGTTACTGAGAAAGTTCTTTAAATCAAGAACATCGGGGCTATAGGCATGGCTCAGTGGGCAAAGGCTTTCCACACAAGCATGAGGACCTGAAATCGGGTCCCCGGCACCCTCTTAAAAACCTGTGTGGAAGCACATGCTTATATTACTAAAGCTCAGGAGGCGGAGACAGGAGAATCCCCACGGCTCGCTGGTCAGCCTGTCCCTGTGTTCAGGGGGAGAACTCGTCTCACAAAGCAAGGGTCTGTGACACACTTTGTGTGGAAAAACCGTGAGAGGAAAATAGATCAAGACCCTCTGCATCAGCCTCTGACCCTCACCCTCACATGCTTACACGCATAACACACCCTCAACACACACACCACGGCCGTGAACGCTGATGATGTCATACTTTTCAGAATCTTTAGACTTTTCAAATGCTAATTTCTTATGCAGACTAGATTAAATCCAGCTGCAAATAGAAATGTCACAAGAGCATACATGCTTCCTCTGATTTATCCTCTTGAATTGATCTAATATGTCCCTGATAATAATTATGTGAGGAGCTTTATGTAAATACAAATACTTTAAAGCCAGCCCAGACACTGACACTCCCTGAGGGGTCAGGGGTCTATGGTAATTTGTGGTGATATTTACATTTTTGCTCTTGTTCCCCCTGAAATGTTTCATGTGCTAAGATCTGAATCTGAGACACCCCCACCCCAGGCTCGTGCATGTCAATACTTGGTCCCCAGCTGGAGATGTGGTTTGAGAGAGCTGATAATCTTCTGGGGCCTGGGCCTGGGCCTGGCAGGCAGCAGGAAGACACCGGGGAAAGCTTCTGAGGGTACAGCTCAATCCACTCTCAGTCTAACTTTCTCTGCTTCCTCATCTGCCAAGATGTGGGGAGCTGGTAAAACGCTCCTGCCGGGATGGCCAGCCAGCGTGCCCTAGTGACCCACACACTCCTCAGGATGGACTGTGCACTCTGACCCACAGGCCACGATACACCCTTCTCCCCTTCTTCCCCTGAGTTGTATTTCGTCACCATGATGTGAGCAGTCAGAAGCACGGCCGTGAGGGCAGAGTGAGTAAAGGCAGAGCATGGCATTCACCAAGCTCAGCCCAACCAGGAACATGTGCTCTAAGAAGGAGCCAGCTTCTGAATTAAAACCTACAGTCACAACTGGAGATGCGTCCGGACTATGAATTTGTTGACGACCTTGTGCTGCCAGTATATTGCTGTTTGTCTTAGACACTTGAAGAATATTTATCTAAAAAGTGATATTGCAAAGCTGTTTTTCAGATACTCTCTTACCACATTCTTACTGATTTTACTCAGAGAATGCAAACCAACAATTTGGATATGAAATTTAATTATGAAAGAAACATGAAGAATTGAAAGCATCCTCAGGGAACGCCACACTGCACTGCTCGCTCCTTTACAGGAATCCTGCGATGGTTGAAAAGTACTGATTGTCATTTCCATCATTAAAAGTACTGGTTTGGAGCTCGCGAAGTGGCTCAGCAGGTAAGAACACTGGCTAGTCTTGCAGAGGACCCACATGGCAGCTCACAACCATCTGTAACTCCAATCACAAGAAATCTTACTCCCTCTTCTGGTCTCAGAGCTCAATGAATGCGCAGGCGCACAGACACACAGGAAAAACATTTATACACTTAAAATAAATAAGTCACCTTTTTAAGTGTGACTCTAGGACCAGAGATGGCTCAGTAGGCAAGAACATTTTCTGAGCAAGCCAGACAGCTGAGGTATTTCCCTAGAAGCCATGCGGAGAGAAAGAATCAGCTTTTACATATGGATGTGTGGCGGTATTCCTAGTGCTGCATACACGCACATATACTATAATGCTATTAAACGAAATAGGGATTTTTAAAAGTATGGTAATTACAGCACTGGCTCTAGGGAAAGACTAGAGGAGATAACAGTTGAAGCAGCCTTGAGAACATTCTGGACTTAACAGGCTATCTACATATTTAGAACAGGTTTCTAAAAATTAAAACAAAAAAGATTTTAAAAGTAGAATTAATTTGCCTAAAATGTTGAAATTAATAATGAACATTCAATATCAACATAATCACATCTATAAGATTGTGACCACAATGATGTGGAGACACTAAGTGAAAGAAAAGAAATAAAAACAGAAACAAAAAATGTAACCACCACTGAAATGACCAGAGTGTGCATAACTTCCAACAAGGGTTTCCGTGACTTCAGGAGAAGACTAGGATATGAGAATGTTTGTTATGTGCTCTGTTTCAACGCCTGCCTCAGCAACCCCTTTGTCTCATTTACTGTTAGCATTCTCATGTAACGTTGAATTTCTTGAGGCATTTTCAACAGTGGTAGGTGTTCTGTCTACCGTGGAAGCAGGTTCAGCAGGCTCCTGGTCTGTTTGCTCTGCCATTCTTATGTGTGCAAACATCTATCGTTCATATTCATAGGCGACCACATCATACCTTCATGTTGGTTTATCTTACTTTTGTTTTCTGAACTGTTGAGAGCATTTCCAAACCTTGTGCCCTGCTTTCATGTTTTAATATGCCTTTCCAAGAAAGAAAAAATTTTCTTGTTGTATCAAAAGTAACTTTATGCATCTCTTAGGTATAAATCAGCTTCATCAAGACATTCCTTCTCTAGGTGACTAGGGGTATAATGAACTGCATGTTCATAGTAAGACAGGGGACTGGAGAGATGGCTCAGCAGTTAAGTGGACTGGCTGCTCTTTCAGAGGACCTGGGTTTGATTCCTAAAACCCATGGTGGCTAACAACCGTCTATAACTCCAGTTCCAGGAGATCTGATGACTTCCTCTGATCTCCTTGAGCATTGCACAGCATGGGTGCACTTACACACATGCAGATAATACACTCATATGCATAGAATAAAAAATAATTTCACAATAGTAAGAAAACTAACAAAATCAGTCAATAAATAAGGAAAAGAGAAAATGGAACAGTGGAGTTGGAAAATCACCATTTTGCAGTTTGTATAATAACCATCACTCTGGAAGAGACTGGGTAGTTTATGCTTAGGAAGAAGCAAGGTTACATGTGGATGGGGTCAAGTGACTGCTGAGACAGCTCTTTAGACTAAGGATCAAAGTTATCATTATCAGACAGGTATTATCTCCTGTTTACAGGCCATTTCAAATTTTGCAAGTATTTGTATAGTAGCCGAGACAGGACTCAGCCAAGCTTATGTGGCATTTGTGCTAGAGAAACCTAACTTTAATCTAATCATGAACAAGTTTAAGCCATTTGTCTTTTTAAAAGAAACACCTAGCAACACCAATTCTATGTGTTTGCCATCCTACATCCTATACTGCCTATTCTTAATAGCACAGACTCCTCTAAGCAGTGAATCTGAATTCCTGGCCCAGAGAGACAAACTTTCATAATATACCTAATTCACTTTGTGCCTGAGGAAGGACTAAGGTAGAATTTTCCTTCCATCTTCATATGTGCCTGCCTGCAATACATTCTTTATAAAAAGATTGATAAGCAAAAAGATGATGGCTCACCTGGTAAGGTGCTTGCCATTGCCATACAAGCCTGAACACCTGGGTTTGGATCCCTGGAAACCTTGTAAACGTTGGATACATCTGTAACCCCAGTGCCGGGCCAGCAGACCAGACGATCCCTGAGACTTCCTAGACGGAAAGGCTAACAAAACAGGCGGGGCTCAGTAAGAGACTCTGTCTCAAAACACATGCAGTAGAGCAACTGAGGAGGTCAGCAGGGTCAAGTTCTGCCCGCCACATGAGGTTTCAGTCGCAGACAAGCACTTTCATATGCACATATGTGAACAGAACCACATGCACACAAAGTTAAAAACAAGCATGCTTGTTCATGCTTGCAGTACATATGATACAAATGAGAACTATGAAACATAACACAAGTGCAGTGGATACAGAAACATCCATATGTAAATTTAACAGAGGGGCAGAAGGAATGGTGAATTAGGCTCACACTTAGTGTCTTCTGTCCACTGAAAGGCAGTTATCACTAACAACTGAGAGGGACACAGCACTAAATCTATTTCAGAAAACACAAACAGGTCTTTCAATAGCAGAGTATTTAGTGGCCACGTGGCAATCCCATCAGAGAAAGGAAAGTTGGGTTAATGTAACCGTGGCCCCCCACACCCTGGACAGAATTGCTTTTCCCTGTCTCCTCCGATCTCTGGTTATTTCCCTTTCCCTAATCATCTTGCTAGTGTTCCATTCCCTGCTCGCTCTGTAACCCTTGAGATTCCAGAGAAGCCTCACCCAAATGCACCCAAATGATTATAAAGCTAATTGGTAATATTTAGTGCTATAGAAACCAGATCACCTGGTAACCGTTTTAACACTCTGTGCCGGCTCTGTTGGTGTGATAACCACTATGACCAGGGCAATTTACTGAAGAAAGAGTTCACTGGACATTACAGTTCTAGAGGACTCAGAGTCCATAATGATGGGGAACCATGGTCAGGGAAGAAAGCACAGAGTTCATATCTCCAAGTGCAGAACAAAAGGAAGTGTGACCAGGCTGCGAATTCTCAGAAACCACTCCCGATGACATAATCCAGCAAGGCTGAATCTCCTAAACTGTGCCACCAAGAGGGGACCTTGTTCAACTACATGAGCCTATGTAGGACATTTCTCATTTAGACCACCACACATCCCTTCTAGTCTTTAGTGATATGCTTTGGCTAACAAAAGCTTGTAGATTGCTGTGAGGTTTGATTTGCACCAAGTAATAGGTTGAAAATACAGAAGCTAAATTCAGAAGGTCAGAATTTGGGTCAACTGCATGCTCCAGAAAAGTGGAGAAGAAAAGATGAAGAGAAGATGAAGAGAAGAAAAGACGAAGAGAGAGAAGAGCAGAGCCTGGGAGACGCCCACAATGACAGGACCCTGCTCTGTTCCGGGCTTCCTGCCTCGATCTCATGATGCTCCCGTTTCCTACTGGAAATAAATGCTCTTCCTACACCTGCTTCCCTAGAGAGGAGCTTTGCGAACTACAACCAGGACAGACACCGCCTGAGGGGCTGGACATGAAAATACCATTTTCCATGTCCCGAATATTAGCCCTCAAGTGACAACCAGTGGGCCTGTGACACAGATACCAACATTTCAACAGATCAGATCGATTATTGCTGAAGCCAGATCAGTTCTTACTAAGACTGCTCTAAGATGGTATTTAGGCTTACAATGTCTGAAATTTCTAGATTAGCACCTGTCCTAGGAGCAATGCTAGTCTGGAGGTCTCCCCCACCCCTTTCCAGACTTTCTCTTGCTTGCTCGCTTCTAGAATTGGGGGATGGGCGCCCGCTCTCCCTTTCCGACCTCTCACACTCACCATGACACTGTGGCATTTGAAACGAGAGTGCACACTAGCCTCCACATGTACTTGTGGTGGGACTTCAACATGTTTGATTTGGGTCATAAAATTCTGAAAATGGATGCGTGCTAAGATTTTAGGGTCGCATCTTTCTTCTGCTTTGACTCCTTCAGGGAGTGCTGACATCTTGTTCCCAGTCTCCTCTTGATGTCTCTTAAGGCTGCATTGACACTGCTCATGCTGAACTGACAGCACCAATCCATCCATGTGCCCAGTGGAGCCTATGCCCAGAGGTCCGATTGTGTATATATATATATATATATGTGACATATAAGCATATATATACATATAAGCATATAAGCATATGTAAATTACTCACATGCTTAGACAGAGTGAACTCTAAATAAGCTCCTCCCCCTTCCTTCCCACAGTCCCACACTTCTGAACAGCTCTGTGAAAAGAAGTGGTGAGCACTCCACATTAGTGTGAGCGTCCTAGCGTCCTGGCTGGTGTGTGTGAGCAGGACGGCTGCACCCTATCTGTTTAATTAATGATGTAGGCTTTTAAATTTGGTTTTCATAAGAAATCAGTTGTTGCTTGGTAACAGATTTGCTGTGGGCTCCCAGAAGTAGAAAGGCTTTCTAAGCAAAGCGTCCTGCTGTCTTATAAACAGGGCAATGAGGCTTGCTCAGACACGCCTGCGGCGGTCAGCAGCAAAGCTCCTGTGCTCTATCTGATTCAGGCCTGGAACTGTTCTTCACCAGAGACACTCGAGTGGAAGGAGAAGAAAAATAGCTCTGACTCGTGTTTTAACCTGGGAGCATGAAGGAAAGCAAGGAGGTGTTTGTTCTTATTTCCCAAACTAGGAAAATAAATTACTTTATAGAAGTACTAATTAGCTGAAAATAAAATCCATTTTGATTCTAGGACAACTTAGCTTCAGGGGAAAAATAGAACTCTACAGCATAGCAGAACCCTGGCAAGGCAGATTCAGTAAATAAACAAGTTAAAACAAAATCCTATTTATGGAAATTGTCTCTAAGTTTCAATTTATGAACATGGAGAAAGGTTTCTGAGTGATAGATCCCCACGCACCTCTGACTCTGTATAATCTCACATCATCTTTACTTTGCAGGACTGTTTTCTGTTAGGACACACTCCTAGGAATGTGTTCGTCTCTCCTCCTCTGTCTGCATCTACAACAGAATGCACTGGGCCCCAGACTAATGTTTGCTGAATAAAGGCTCAAAGAATTTCTGGGAATCCATGCGTTCCAACAGCTCAGGGACAGTATACAAAAGTGCAGGCACCTTCACTTGACTCGTGTGGGTTTTCGAGGTACCAGTGCACTTCGCTGTGTTTAAATAAAGCACTGTTAAATGAATGAATCACCGACAGATGGGTGGACGGGACAGAGGAGGAAACTTACTTCATCAAGAAGGCAAAGACAAGAAAGGAGTAATGCTTCAGTCTCTTCCTGGTGAAGGGAACTAGGAACATAGAACAGCATCATCTGGTGGCCACAGAGGAGCTGCGTACAATGCAGTTCAGTGTGGAGAATACAGAGTTGCTGGGGAGAGATGTAATGCCTGCACAGCTGGATATGCAGTGGGGTAAAAACAGCTGCCTACATATTCTATGAATTCATCAACTGGAATCTGCTCAGCCCCTGTAGAGATCATAAGTGAGGCCTGCTCTCTCTCTCCCAGCAGTATTCAATCTCCAGTAGTTCTCGGTCTAGGTCTATGCCTTCCCCTCCCCCAATTTCTCTCGTTCCACTCTGGGCCCTTGTTTAATTGAGTTGACTGGATGGATTCTGTGCTCAAAGCCACCATTGCTACAAGTTCATAAGCGCAATCTTCCAGTGGCCTGAAAGCCTCTGCTTCCCTGAGTTCATGAACCAGCCCTGGCTCTGACAATCTTTCCACCTCCTTTTCTGCAATGGTCCCTGAGTCATGGGAGGGTGAGTTTCAGTCTAAAAGTCCTATCCAGGGATGCACACTCTGCAGCCCATTCTTTAAAACGAGGCTGGTTGTGTTCTTCTGAATTCATAGTACTATGTTGTATAAGGAAGCTTCACTGGTGAGAGTTGAGGGATCTGTTAGTGTTCTTTCTGCGCCTTGTTCCCCCATGTTCCATGAACCTTATGTGTAGAGGGTCAACTGTGAATGTGTCATCTAGGACCTGGCATCTCAGATATGTATTCTCTGTGTCTGACCAGCTGTGAACTTCTGCTTCAGTCTCCATCTGTTGCAGAAAGAAGCTTCTTTGATGAGTGGTGTACTGTGTGCTTTTCTATAAATATAAGGATACATATTTAGCACATGGTAGAGAATTTCATATGTCTAAAGATACAACAGATAGAGGATTTCCCTAGGAGATATATATATATATATATATATATATATATATATATATATATACAGAGAGAGAGAGAGAGAGAGAGAGAGAGAGAGACTACAGTTCTACCCATGAGTTCATTCTCATTGGGAGGGCTTGAAGTTCAATTAGGTAGCTGTTGATTACCCCGAGATGAAAGTGCTACTACTGGACCAATAGAGGTGGTGTGCTGTGCCAGTTGTTATGATTATTAGGTTTTGGGGTTGGTTTGAACCATTGATCTTCACCCTTAGCAGGTTGCATATTAGCGTGTAGCATTTTAGGAGCTAAACTTCAGATAGAAGACTTCCTGGTCAGTTCCTGCTCCATTGCTCCAAGTTCTGCGTCGAAGGCATGTCCTGTGTTGAGCAGTACGGTACATCTTCTAGTTCTGGGAGATAACCAGGTGCTTGGCAGTGGCCTGTATTATTTTCTGAGACAACCGCACCACTCTCACCAGCCACACAAAGGGAGGCGCCTTCGTCTGGTGCTGTGCTCCTGGTCAAGTCCCCGGGCACACAGACGCAGTAAGCAAACCCCCGGGGAAGCAGACACAGTAAGGCTTACATGTTGCACGCTCCGTTTCTCAGGGGGCTCTGGTGACATTGCATTTCCTTCTGGGTTCCTTCGCGCCCAGCATTCGTTCATCTCTGCTCCTTTCCCTCTTGTCTGACCTCCCTCCTCTCTTCTCTGTTCCAGCACCTGCACTGTCCCCACCCTCCCCTCATTAACACCCACCTCCTTGATCCTCCTCCTGACTTCCGCTCCCCACACCATGACGGCCTGCAGGCTCCTCCTCCTCTCCTCCCTGCCAAGCAGTCCTGAGTCCCCACCACCCCCAGTAACATCTGTCACATCAGAATATACACTCACATACAGGGGATGAGTGCTACAATCCACAAGTTAGGAAGAACACACATCGATTACTTCTGAATCTGTGTTACTTCACTTAGCATAGCGCTCTCTAGTTCCATCCATTTACCTGAAAATTCCACTATTTCATCTTTTCTAACTTCTGAGTAGAACTCCATTGTGTAAATTATTCATTTGTCAATTGAGGGACGTTTAGTTTGTCTACATTTCCTAGCTATCATGAAGAGAGTATCAACAAACACAGTGTACAGGTGTCTCTGCCGCAGGGTGCGGGTGTATGTCAAGGAGCGGTGTTGCTGGACTATACGATCCATTCATTTTCAGGTTTTTGAGAGTTTCCCACACTGCTTTCCATCGGAGTTGCACAAGTTTGCACTCCCACCAGCAGTGATGAGTGTTCCTCTTTCTTCACATCCTTTCTAGCATCTGATGTCTTTCATTTCCCTGACCTTAATCAGTCTGACTGATTAAGTAAGACGCCATTCTTATCTGCATCTCTCTTATGGACATTTGGGTACAAGACAGGACGTAGCATACATGGGAGCATGCATGAGTTCTGATGAGGGTTTGGGGCGACACGGATGGAGAAGTGATCTAAATTTGATTAAGAACTGTTATATGAATTGTACAAAAGCTCAAAAAAATTAAAGAATTCATCTAACCATTTACCAAAGTCTTTCTCAGATAATGATTTTCTAACCATTTTTAATTAATCATTATTTATTATATAATCTTGGCCCTCTAACATAATTATTTAGAATCATGAATATATATAAAATTAGGTATAATCCTTTCCTTTTAGACTGAGAAAAACAAAAATAGAGTAATATTTCTCAAAGATTTCATGTGAACTCAGTGTTATATATTCATGCTGTGTGAAATAAATTGAAGACACGCAGTCTATGTGCATTAAATGATGCTAAAAGTAAAAATACTTAAAACTAAAATTACTTTTATATTAAAATTTATCCATAGAGAAAATTAAACATTGCTTCAAAAGGTCAAATTTTCTTTAGTAAGACATTCATGTAAGAAGAAAATATTTTATAAAATCCTATACTTTGAAAGTGAACTTTAGTTATTGTTCTTATTCTTATCCTTAGTTCTTGCAAAAATTATTAAAAGTTTGAGAAAATTCATTACCTGGATATTCTCCTTGATATAATAAAGATGCTTTGGCTAGCTTTGGACAAGTATAGTATACTTAGTAGAAATGGTTAAAACTTAAATTTCATGGTTGTGAATTTATTCAAGCTTACCTCTGAGAGATGTAATTATTCCTTGAGGTTTCATGAGTCCTTATTGAGTAAACAAAGACTTTATTAAAATAAATGTAATCAAACTCTCGTGTTTCCCATGCTTGCTACACAGTAGTGCTTCATATTGATATGAAGTACGTCTCAAAGGTAAATCATGCATTCCTTTCTTAAAATATGAAAAAGTTACTGAATTGCATATGTGTCTTTAAAGTATGTAGTTGTCTCTGGGTAAATCAGTAGAATTGAAACAAGTTGAAACATTAAATAGTAAAATTTGTCTCTGTCTTAAAAAATAATGAATTATATTATATAAACTTATATAACCTCTATGGAGCACCAAATAAAATACAAAATGATTTACACATCTTTCTCTATGAGTTCTCTTAGAATCACCATTTGGCTTTGTCTTTCATATTGGAAACATATTGACTCACCAACAACCCTATGACACCATGGTCAAGACGAAAGCAAAGCAGCAGTTTTGAAAACAGAATGTCACAGTTTGAACCAAGTGGAGCAGAGCCACTGAACAGGCTTAATGTAGTCTAAATAAATCTATGGTGTGAATTTATTTCTTGAAATTCAGAACTCATTAATATTTTATTTCCATTGTGTGTGTCAGAGTGCATTTCCTGCTTGTATGTACTTGAACCTGCATTGTGCAATGCCTGCAGAGGTCAGAAAAGGACTTCGGGTAACCTAGAACTGAGTTAAGGATTGTTGGTAGCCACTATGTGGGTGCTGGGAACTGAACCCAGGTCCTCAGCAGGAGCAGTCAGTGCTCTTAACCACTAAGCCATCTCTCTAGCCCCCAGAACTTTTAACTTAAGAGCAAAATTCATAAAACCTAAAACTCAGGACTCTCTAAAATTCTCTCTCTTGAAATTCTACTGGTGACCCATTAAAAAAGCCAAAGTTCCCATTACCTGTCTTCAGAAAGGTGTTCTTTTAAATATGTCAGCCTTCTGAAGCAATGCACATGGACCCAGGAGCCCTTGCTGCTGTTGTCCTTGTTCAGCCCTCTGTGTTGCATCTCCTTCATACATAAATCCACTGCACTCACAGCCTCACCCACATGCCCCCATTGTCAGGTGGCACCCTGGAGGAGATTTGCTGTATCCAGTGGGGGACCCCACCTTGGCTACTTACATTTTAGCAGACTCATAAAGCAGAGATAATAACATCTCAGCAACATTCCATAAGATAAAGAAAAACTAAGTCTCCCAGAATGTTGGTCCCTTGATTGAAGCCATGTTCTTGTGCTTACAACTCCTGTCTTCTCCACTAGGCTCTTATGTCTGTGCTTGCTCAGTACTGACTTTAGCCCCAGCCTCTCGGGACCTATGTGCTCTTCTGGCCTCTCCAAACAGACACCTACAGACTTGGTACAAAGGCACACATAGATGCACGTGTGTGGACATGATTTAATAGGAACAAACCTTTCTTTTAAAAAGATTTTGAATATCATGCCTGCATGATGGAAACATTTTGCAGAGTTGGAGAGTTTATCACATTCCTGTCTGTGTTTGGAATGTTGACGTTGATGGCTCCTAGGTCTTCTTCAACTTTTCCTGGATAGAAGGATGATAGTGTCTTGGAAGGTAGAGAAGCTGGATGACTAGAAATCGGGGTGGCCTAACTAATGATGCTGGTGTTATCATTTATTTATGCTGTAGGTCTCCCACAACTTTCTACCAGAATACCACCAATTTAACTACAAAACCACTCTATGTTACAGTCTGTGTCTTTCTTTAATGACATCTTTGCATCATATAATATAGATTAAACTCACAACGCTGAGCCCCAAGGAATGAAGCATGCTAAAGCATGCTTTCCTCTGCTGAAAGATGTTTTATGTTGGTGACTTTGGCAAGCAGCACACTTTGAGCTTTAGACTGCTTTTTAATAATTTTTACATTTTTCACAGCAAACACCAAGATTTCACATAAACAAACATAGTGAGCAAGTAGAAGGTAGGTGTGGTGTGTGTTGTGGAGATACATTAATGCTTGTATGTGAAATTAATTTTTATGTATTCTACAGGAAATTCAAATTTAATATAATTTGAGATTTTGAAAATGCCCAAAGCTTTGTGATTTGCATGTCACACATATAAACATTCAAAACTAACTCAGCAAAGTTGCCATGAGTCATTTTTCTTAGGCTCTAGATAAAACAAGTGTGTTACAAGGTCAAAAGCAAACACTCATACTTATTTTCCTATATTGAACAAGCCTGTGAGCTGACTTGTCCATGAAGAGTCACAAAACAGGAGTAGTATAGTAAGTATGAGGATGTGGCTTTGATCAAGGGACCAACAAAACTCTAATACTTGAGACACTTGCCTGAACTTTAAATACAATCTACATTTTTGATGCTGGACCATGTACTCAGCCTCCAAAATAGCAGGAAGTACAGAGAGAAATCAATGAACATATCATATCTTCTCTAGAATTAGAGTGTGAAGGACTTGTTCAAAGTAAAGACAGGAAACCTTTGAAAACGTGTTTTACTAGATCTCTGCCTGCCCTGGATCATTTCGGTGTGTGTTTGGGGCCCCAGCTCCAGATAGCTGCCATTTTCAGAGGTCTGGTGCTGTTCTCACATGTGAGATGGGACAGACTCTCCATATCTGTGGTCTTCCATAGTGTGAAATTGGACTTGGAAATATTGTTTCAACCTCTTGAAAGCAACAGGTGTCTGTGACTAATTCATGCCCCCAAATATATGCAAAAGCATGTTTCCCAGGCTGAGACTAAGCAGTCAAGCTTTGCACAGGTTTAGAAACCATGCTTTCCAGAAGGAAGATTCAGGAGTGTCTGTGAGAACTATCACACTGATGACAGTCCAGATCTACTGAATAGAAAGAAGAGCTCTGGAATTAACACCAAGAAAGGAGAGAGAGAATAACTCAGTTATTCCCTCCAACTTGAAGCTTGCTTCGAAGGAAGACAGCAAACAGGACTGTAGAGATGACTCAGCAGTTAAGAGCACCACCTGCCCTTGCAGAGAACCCAGGTTCGATTCCAGCACCTATCTGGCAGCTAACCGCCATCTGTAACTTCAGTTCCAGACCTGCAGGACATGGGTACACTTACATGCACGCAGGCAACACACTCATATATATGGAATAAAATATAACAAATAAAAATTAAAGGACAAGACAGTGTACATGACTCAAAGATGTCTAGACAATCGCTGACCTTGAGGGCAGTCTTAATTCCACTTGGAAATTAATCAATTATGAACAAGAAGGAGATCCAGAGCTTCACCTTAAGAATAAGGTGCCTCTTTGATCTGTCCTTCCTCTTTCATGTGTCTGTTTTCATTTCATTAGCTTTGGGGCATTTATTACATTCCAGTCATAAAGCATACATGCTCACTCTCCGCATGTTAGGAGTTCTAAGACATGCTAAAAAGCTTCCACGTTCAAATTATCATGTATCATGATGGCAGCTTCTAGAACACCCACATCGCACAGAGCTCAAAGGAATGCATTTTGGCCTAGTTTTCAGGATAGCAGAGGTTTTCATCTGACGGTTAATGTTTTAAGATTAAGCAGGAGTCTGACAGATGGCCAGGAGGAATGGTGGATTCTTCAGACAGATGGAGTAAAATGAAAAATAGAACAGAAATTAAAAGATGTGGCAAAACATTTCACAAGGATAATTCTGCAGTTCTGGTGTTGGGGGATGCTAACGGGCATGGGAGATACATACGTAAACTGGACTCAGGGTTCTGAAGTTAAATGCTATTTCTTTCTTCAGACCTTTGTCTAAAGTTCTTTAGATTGCCTACACGGCTCTTTTGTAATGATGTTGTCCAATTCTTTTATCTTCTATTGTGTATTTCTTTGTGTCAAAGGCTGAAATAATATCTTCCTCTCAGGCTGTAATACGTGGTGCCTATTCTGCTGAATACATTTACTGTATTCTGTATCGAATACATTTGCCTAGTTGCTCCTGGGTAACGAACAGGAGTCAACAGACAGAAAACTTCTAAATATGAACTATTGTCTTCATCTGAGAAAGGGAAAACCCTTAGAGGCATGGGCATGCGAGCTAAAGTTATGGAATATAGAATGGAGACTCACCTTGTGAAATGCTTTACAGTAGACTGTTATTTTAGAAATAAAATAAGAACTGACCTCAAAGTACCAGTCAAATGCCAAAATACAAGATTACTTTTTATTGGCTCAAGATAAGTTAGGAGAGCATAGATTTAAAAGATGGTGGTTAACGTCTAGTTCAGAAAAATTTAAAGTGAAAAAGGTTGTATGTTTTTTTGTTACAGGTCACGGGTTAGATGGAGTGTTCTCCAAAGCACTTTACATGAAAAGTTTCCTTGTAAATGGGCAGGAACTTGAGGAGAGAATGATGAATATTATGAATTACAGAATATTACAAATACAAGGAATGTTCAGAGTCAAATGAGGTCTGCTCAATAGCAAATCAGTCCTACCAACATTCCTGACTTTGCAGCAAGACAGCATTTTGAGAAGAACTGCACAGAAAGTGTCATCCAATGTCACCTCTGACCACACAGACGTCTGGAGAGTGTGATAGAAGATGTGTTGGGGTATGGCCCTGCCTTGTACATGCTGTTTGGTAGGACCACAGAGGAAAAGGCGTGTTTGCTCTTAATCCTTGCTATTCAACCAACACACTAGTCATTGTATTAGTGTGAGTCTGGAATGCTCACAGTCCAATCTGAAGTCACAAGATCACGACTGGGCTGGGCTCACTGTTCCCTCCTTTCTGGCGAAGAAGGAATGCTGATGCTCTGCAGGGCTATCCATGCTTTTGATCTTGCCCTATGAGACTCTCATCTGTGAACATGGTTCCCTGGGATGCTTGCAGCCCACAGGCCAGAAGCTCAATACATTCCAGAATTGCTAATATATTAAATAAATGATTAAAAATAAGGTGATAGAGAGATGGCTCCATGATTAAGGGCCCTGACTACTTTTGCAGAGGACCTGGGTTCGATTCCCAGCAGTCATATTGATACTGACAACTGCCCGAAACTCCAGTTCCAAGATCTTTGACACTTTCATCTGACCTCTGTGAGCATTGCATGACAGGCGTGCACTTACATACATGCAAGCAACACACTCAAACACATAAAATGAAAATAAGAAAAATATTTTAAAATTAATAAAAAATAAACTCACACTTCTTCCAAATTCAAATGCAATTATATAATGAAAACTGGAAACATTTTATTAATCTTATTGAAACCTGTAAAAGACTTGAAATAGTTTATTTAAGACTTCTTGTTCTTCCATCTATAAATGTGTTGTGATTTTCTTCCCAGGGCATGAAAATTAAGCCATGTTCATGAAATAATCACCGTGAAATGGAACACCTACTGTATCTTTTTCTAGAGTACAGGGAGAGAATAAGTCCACCATTTGATTCAGTTGATCAAATTTTTGACACTGGAAATGATGATTTTTTTTTTCCAATGGTTAGATGTGCACTGAAGAAATATGTATTTCTTTAGGAAAACTGAGACATGAGATTGTCATCATCAGCTAATTCTATGGACAGTGTATATTCTTATATTGAATGAACTTAGACTTCAGAATCATAAATAAAATAATGAATGAGTTCAGTATCCATGTAGGCATGTTGTTTCAGAGCTGACAGCTGTGCCTCTTCCCATCAGGATTGTTCTTTGCTTTCTCTGAACCTGCCACACAGAACTAAATAAAGGTAAATGAAAAGACATTGTCCAGCTGTCAAGTGATTCATTTATAAGAAAACGATAAGGATTTTACAACAGTATAACACACAAAGAGAGAAACTAAGATTAAGAAGAATAGAAACAATTTCTGGTAGACTATAATAAAGATACGTAAAAACAACCAACATTTTTGTCAAGCTAATGCTGTTTTGCCATAAGTGGAATCAGCTTTGCTCTGGCTTGGCTTCTGTCTGCCACACTAAAATCCTAGAGAAAGACTACTTTGGCTTAAGTCATAACGTGTTGTGGCAATGATTTTTATGAAATGGACATAGCATGGAGTAATAACTTTTAATGAACCCCAGAAAAATCGTGGGCTCTTGTGTCTTGTGACCTTGACACCTGACCTTGTTTTGTGGGAAACTCAATTTGGCACTCCACCGAGAAAGACAATAAATGTGGGTGTGCCTGAGAATTAACACCAAAGTACTAAAAAGGAGCACAGCTGGTTCCCCCGCACACACCGAAGACTGGGAAGAGCAACTGACCTTAGGTGAATGAGATATTCTAGGAGCACATCTGGTTCCCCCGCACACACCGAAGACTGGGAAGAGCAACTGACCTTAGGTGAATGAGATATTCTAGGAGCACATCTGGTTCCCCCGCACACACCGAAGACTGGGAAGAGCAACTGACCTTAGGTGAATGAGATATTCTAGGAGCACATCTGGTTCCCCTGCACACACTGAAGACTGGGAAGAGCAACTGACCTTAGGTGAATGAGATATTCTAGGAGCACATCTGGTTCCCCTGCACACACTGAAGACTGGGAAGAGCAACTGACCTTAGGTGAATGAGATATTCTAGGAGCACATCTGGTTCCCCTGCACACACCGAAGACTGGGAAGAGCAACTGACCTTAGGTGAATGAGATATTCTAGGAGCACATCTGGTTCCCCTGCACACACTGAAGACTGGGAAGAGCAACTGACCTTAGGTGAATGAGATATTCTAGGACTAGAGATGAAAAGGTGGATGGTCTTTTAAGATTAGGGGACAGCCAAGCTTGTACTGCCCAAAGTGATGCAGGAGAAATAAAATCATGGGTGCAGCCTGACTGGAGGACAGAGTTCCAGGAGACAGATGGTTGGAAGAGGTATCTATCTGGGGAGATGCGTGTCATGCAAGGTCAGGCCCACACCTACAAATTGAATTTAAGAGACTGTTTTTTTCAGGTAATTGTAATCCTGGCATAGTAATGCCAAAACATGCCAAATTCATCATCAACAAAATTACTATTCTGTCTATGTATGTCAAACTAGATGTCCTTGGCTAATTACTGAAGTAATAAATGTATTTTCTCATATAAAAGGGCTATATTCATTCCTGTGACATTATTATGAGTTCACATCTTATGACTTAAATAATAATTAAAAGATAAATGAAAATTGTATTTATAATCCTACTGTTTTTATATTAACTTCAATAGCTACATAATTACATAAGAAAGGTACATTTTACTTTTAAGAAAAATTACAATTTCTTTCTAGAAAAATTTTGATTCACCCGGTTTTATAGTTGATTACTTATTGTAATTGTTATTGGTAGACTACATCTTTTTCAAGATTCATTGACTTTCATTAAGTACATAGTTGCTGAAAATTCACCAAGTGTTTTCAAACTATATGAGAAAACAATTTTATTTGCTAACATATGAAGATATGTGTTTCCTTTTTGCAATCAAGATTTATCAGGATGTGATGCTATCCATCGATAATTTTAGCATTTGGGAGGTACAGGCAGGATAATTGCAAGTTTAAGGTCGGGATGGTCTACGGAGCCTAAAAATTGGGTAGGAAAAAGTTTTAAAGGAGATTTTAGTATTCATAATCATAAACCAAAGAATTAGGTTTCCTATTGGCATTTTCAAAATTATTTTATTCTATTTATTTCATGTGGGTGTTTTTCCTTCATGTATGTAAGTGAACCTGTGTCATATAACACTGATATAGGCTGAAAGTAGGTGCTGGATCCTCTAGAACTGGAATTAAGGATGATTGTCAGTCATGTGGCTGCTGGGACCTGAACCCAGGTCCTCTGAGAAAGCAGCCATTAGTCTTAGCCACTGAGCCATCCATCCAGCTCCCTGTGGCACTTCCAAACGTTTTTATTCCTCTCCCACCTTCCCAGTCATCCCATCCTCCTGTATGAGCCCCGGGTTTTCCTGTAGCATAATTCCTGTTTAGATCCCCTGCTTCAGCATGGTTGTCCCCTTTCAAACTTTCATTGCCTGGCTAGACTCACTCAAGCCTGTCTCCACACACACATTAAAAGCTAGGAGCCACAGATGAGACAAAACAGATCTTTGTCTCTTATGAATCTGGGTCACCTCACTTAATACTTTCCAGATCCATTTTCTGGCAGTTTTCAACTGGCAGTTTTCAACAAAATTCCAGAGTATGTAAACACCAGCCTTTCACAACACATTCGCTTTTTGATAGGTAGCTAGACCGATCCATTTCCTTGGTTTTATGAATAGAGTAGCAGTTAGCACATACAGCAAGTGTAGGTATAGAGCCTTTGGGAATTTGTGCAGGAGATGCATAGCTCTGTCATCTGGAAGATCTGTTTTAGTGTTCTGAGAACCCCCATATTGACATCCGGAACGGCTATTCTAGTTTCCTCTCCCAGCAGCAGTAAGGGTCGTTCTTTCCCACATCTTCCCCATGACTGACAGTGGCTAAGCGTCTCTGAGGTTTAGTACATATTTATCCATTCCATGTCTGTGCTAAGATTTAGCATCCTTCATTGTCTGCTTCATCAGTTGCAACCTGCAAAGCTGGATACTATTCTTACTATTCTGAGGTGTTTCATAATAGATTCATCATATCTATTCTGAAGCAAAATACAAATGGAATCATATAGTGAACAAGGTTTCAAAACTGACAGGTTTTGTTTTTAGCTCCACATAACGTCTGTGAGTGTCTCCTTTGTGCATCTGGTAGCAATTTATTCAGTCCATTGCAGTATTGCATATCATGTTATTAATCACTACGCACTCCATCAATTTCCCTGACATTGTGAATCTATTTGAGATTTGGTTTTATTAGCTATGGGAAAAAGCTGCCTTGCCTGTTCTGGTATATTTTTTGGACAAATGTACTTTGATCTCATGGAAATATTTCTGGTAGTACAATGTCTAGGTCACAGGATAGACATACAACTCCATTTTACTATGGGGTTATAAAGTGATTTTCCAAACTCATTTACATTCCAAACACCACTGAAATTCGCAGAAACTTCCGCTTGAACATATTTTTGTCATCTCTTGGCATTTATGTTTTTTTAAAGGAACTTTGTTGCTAAGTGTGTGATTAGCATTGATGACTATTTTTAAACAACAACAACAAATAAGTTAGATGAACTAAAAAATAACAATCTATGTTCTGATAATCTAATTGTTTGAAAATATTCCAAAGAGAATAAATAGCAAAACCACAACCATACACATTATTTACATTTGGTTAAAATTGCAAAGTGTTTTCTGTTGAGATTTTAAGGGATAATTAAATATTACATTCTATCTATTCCTTAATTAAAACTTATAGAGAAATAAATCCCTAGGTACAAATAAACAAAGAAGAATTTTCTTTATTATATTGCTAAAGGAGACCCTGTGCCTGGTCTGCAATCAGGGTCCCACCTCAATTTGGAAGTCTATGTCCACTGTCACAGAGGACAGTGGAACTCTCCAAATACGAAGAATCTGCCCACCTATGTCACCTGCGTGAAAGAAAACATTTAATTCAAAGTTTGCCAGACTTTCAAAGAGGAAAAAGAAAAGAGAAAGAAAAAAGGACACACACACACAAAACAGGGTGAAAAACAGCATATTTCATCCTTCTAAGAATGACATGTAGATAGTTCCCAAGAAGGGGAGAATAATGACCAGAGAATGTTTACAAGGGTTCTGAGATTATTAACCAGGATAAAGGAAGCTTCTTCTGCAGGGCTCTATTAAACCAGAGGAATTATTGTCACCTGTCTTTGTCAAAAGTGGTTGCTTCTTCAAGACCGCTCATGGCAGGATTGCCCCCCAATTCCCCAGGCACTGTTATATGTGAATCTTCTAATAAAGACAAACTTTTTTGAAATGAGGTGCTGTTTATTAAATAGAGTGAACACTATTATAGCTAAGCCTATTTTGATAAAAGTGTGTCAGAGAGAACGTTGAGACAAGTCAGAGTTAGGGAAGGTGAAGACTCAACACAGAAAAGAACAGGACTGAGAAGACCAGGCTGAATGAAGACCCCAAGTCCTTCCACTTCATGACACACTTGCAGTCAGTCTTTACCTCCAGTGGAGGACTGTGCATTTCCATCTAGGAAAGCAAATACCAACATAAGGCATGAGGGTCCTAAATGCCGACCACAAATCCAAATTCCCAAGAGATCTTTATCATTCTGATGATCCCTTGAATACCACTGCTGTATGTGACTGTCCTCTGACAGACAGATACCATCTTTCATCTCTCAGGGCTTGTCTGCATGCCTGCCACCTGGCAAAGAGTCTAGAGTATACAGGCCAGGGAAGACTAGTGGAAAGCTTTTCATGATTTTGTGCTGCTATGGGAAAGACATCATCTGTGTTTGGGGATGAGACTTTCCTGAAAGGTCTCTCATGGGGATCAACCATATTCCTGAAAGTGTACCCTTACCCATTGCTCTGTAAGTAAACCCAATAAATTAACTGGTTTCCCACAGTGCAGTTTAGTGAAATCATACCTCCGTCTGTCCTTGGCACTAAGAGAGAAAGGGTTGGACATTCTTCACACAGACCACCAAGGAATTCTAGCAACACCACTCAAGTTGAATGCCATTTCAGCTGTAATAGATTTAGGTTTGTGTGCATTACACAGAGAACTGAAAATTATGCAGCTGAATGAGATCATCTGTGGATTGAGTACAGAGCCAAAAGCCAAGAATCTTAGGACAGCTTATGAAGGGCTAAAGGAAGACAGTGGGGCTAGAGAGATGACTCAGAGGATAACAGCACCGGCTACTGCTGCAAAGGCCCTGGGTTCGATTCCCAGCCCCCACATTGTGCTAACAACCATCTGTAACTCCAGTTCCAGGAGATCTGATGTCTTCTTCTGACCTTCACATGCACTGCAGGGCATGGGTGCACTTATATACACACAGGCAATACACTCATACACATAAAATAAAAATAAAGAAAAATATTTAAAAATTTATAGGAAAATGAGGCAATATCGTCTAAGCTGAAGAAAATCGTCCTGCAATTTAAGAGGAAATACGAGAAAATAGTGACATCCTAAGTGCCAAGTTAAACAGTGATGGGTGGAGGCAACGAGCCTTTGACAACACTAATCACAGATAGACAGTTACGTAAGCACTGGAAACTGATGACTGGTCAAAGCAAAAACTAGATTTCCCCAAGAAAAGCACCGTCACTAAGAACAACAAAGTGACCTGCTGAATATAAAGTGTGTTTTGCATGGTTTATGGGAGAACATAAGAGAAAACTCTGAGTGCAAATATACACTATCTTATGAAACTGTGTTGGGAAGACAGAAAATATGTCTAGTTAAGTGAAGGAAGGACCTCAGGGAAAATGTTCAAGGGAGAAGACAGCACAGGGCAGGGCAGGTTGGTCAGAACAGGACTGTAGAGGATTAAAGATTGATATGGCAAAGGATTAAACTTCCCAGAGTGACATCGTCAACTTTGTGAGCTGACTGGTGTGTGTCATTGAGAGAAGCATGGATAACTGATCTATGAGAACAGAAGGCTAAAGCTCAGATGCATCCAGACTGTGCTACTCTTGTCAAAACAAATGTTGCTAATAAATTATAAAACTGTTCAGTGAAATGGGTACAAGGTCATCAGATGACGATGACCACTGGTGAGAGGTCTTCTGAATCTATGGCAAGGATTAAGGAAGAAGCTCATCATATATTTCAAAAGGGTGAATGGATTAGGATGACCGCCCTTGAGATCTTGAAATAAATGAGGGGAAGTAGAAAAAGAAGATTCTAGAACCCAAAGGAGGCCATTGGATTTAACAAAGAAGACCCCAAATTGAAAACCTCATTGAACAGGTTGAGATTCAAGGAACTCTCCTAGAATATGAAGCAAATAGCTAACTAGTTACAAAGTCAAAATGCAACTTAAAAATACTGAAGAGATTTAGAAAGTGGATTACACATAAATTGATATAGTTTTCAAAGAAATGAGACATCTTCCAATTCCTATCTTGAAAAGCACAATAGGAAGGAAGGAGAGTAAATACCAATTCCAGGTTGACTAAGACATTACAGACCCAGTGCTGGAAGCCAGCGTCCCCGGCAACGTCTTCACACTTCTGCGTGGATTCATGTCTCAATTTGGATTTATTTACTTAGTCAAGACACCCACCAGGGGTGAGACTGTAGAAGGAACATTTTGAAGCAGGTAAGTATTCAAAAAGTGTTTCTTAGCATGTTTAGAAGTGCTTAGTCTACCAACACAAGAAAGTCATGATAGAGGACGACCAGAGAGAGCTCAGGCTGCCCAGAGGAGGTACAGCACATAACAGCACACACTGCGGATGACTGCGAATGGAGACTCGGGGGGATTAAAAATCCACTCAAGCATGGATCTGGGCCGTGGACTCAGTACTGACTGTAATCAAAACAGAAACACAAAGCAAGACAGTCCCTGATGGGGGTGTTGGTAGAGCTGCCAGAATCTTACACAGTCCAAACTGCTCCCTCCCTCAGGTTGTCTACCACCAGCACAGCACCCACTGCTATTAACAAGAACCTACTGTGATAGGCAGAGCACAGGACCCTCTGTTGTCAATAGAGCATGCTTCTAAACAACAAGTTAGACCAAGTCTCTTCTCTGAATTGTCCCAAGGATTAATTTCTTTCAAAATAAAAGTCAGCATCTGAACAGGGGCCTGCAGACCCTTATCGCACAGGTCGGGTTTCCTGACACCCCTAGCCCCACCCCCAACCCTTTCTTATTGCTTCAGTTTCCACCGCACATCTCTCTGAAAGGAGGCCTGCCTTCATACTGAGTTCAAAGCACTGATTCTTTCCAAAGTCATCACGTCCTTTCCATTTTTTCTGTTGTGTTCTCCAGACCTATGTTCAGCCTAATGAAGAGGCAGGACCGCGCTCTGACCACCACCACCAACTCTAAAATTCTTGTCACATTAGTGTCCACACCTGCTGACACAGTGTAGTTATTCACTGTAATATTGTTTATAATCCACATCATTACCCACTCTGTGAGCTCTGACGCAGCAAGTACTCTGGCCTCTCAGATTACGTTAAAGACACTCAAATGAATCAAGATTTATTTTTTAGCCAAAGTTTCAGAACAAATTCACAAAACACATAGGAAATTAGACAAGCAAAAAATATGCCAGTTATTAATTTTTTAAACAATAGTGTTTTTATAAGAGACAAAATAAAATCATACTCTAGAACTTGACTGAACTGTGAAAATATTCACATGGGTTAATGATGAAGACTTTCTTTCTGGGACCAAACTTGATGCAAACTTAGAGAAGCACATAAAAGAACAGTGAATGTATATAATGGTATGATAAATAAAATCTGTTTCTCCATAAAACTTCAAAACTTCACAAATATCTAAGTAAAATCAGAATTGTAAAAATGAAAGAAAAATGTTTAATAAAAAGTACTATCAAAGGTTTCTTCTCAGAAATGAGAATTGGGAAGTTGGGTCAGGAAAACATGTTTTTTCATTATGAGTCATAAAAATAACTCATAAAACTATTCACATGAAAAAAGTTGATTTTTAATACATTGGTTGGTAAATATTTAAAACTCTGTTCACCACTATGTTAACTATTCTTTCCTGCCAACCCAAGAGCTGTGTTTAGTTAATAGCGTGGATCAAAATCCCTAAATAATTCAGGCTCTATTTTTATTTGGAGCACCAATAAACTCGCTTATCTGATTTTTACATAAAGTTGATCCATTTATCTAATCACAATCTACCTTAGGGCTAAATTACAGAGAGCTACAAACAACAAATTTAGTGCTTATTAAAACATAAATACACTCACGTACTTGAATCCATACAAAATTTACTGTTATTCCATATTTAATTCACGTGGATCCGCCCTGGAAAAAAGTGATGATTCTTTGGGGGAAAGGGAGGTTTAGAAGTGGATTCTATGAGGTCATAACTTAGATTTGACTAGGACACAATCATCAACTTTATCACTCAAATGACAATTCCCAGAAGATTAAGATTATGTGATCTAAAAAGCTTAAGACAAAATTCATTTCTGAAACAGAATGGAATGTGGAGAGGCCAGACACAGATAGGCAGCGATGCACTGGAATCTCTGCATGTGTGTAGAGTGTGCCCTGTGACTACGGGACCAGATCTACAGGGTGGGGCTGAGAAAATGGAGCGTGATCTTCCTGTTGCCCCACGCTAGGTCACGGGCTGCACTGTGCTCAACTAACTTCCCTGTTTTCAGCTGTCCAGCAGATAGAGGTGAGCTGGTCATTTCACTAACTAGTCTTTGACAATCTCACTTAGTTTTACTTTCTCTAAATTGGGTTCACAGATATAAAAGATCCTTTTTCAGTGAATTTAAATCACAAACCCATAGGCTGAAATGAACCACATTCTCTTCACTTTATGATTGAAAAGTCAGCTTTCTATCCTGCCTTTATTTGGAACACTGATCCCAGCACACTATTCACAAGATCAAAGTCAGCTGGGGGAGGAAATGTTCAACAAACAGCTAAACTTAAACAGCTTGAAACACTTTGAGAATGGCACATGGGACATCATCCATCTTTAGATAAGTTGAAGGTGAATGAATTATCAACTGACTCTTCAATATTTCTTTTTCCACTATGCTTTGTGGGGTCCAAGGCTTTTCTTATCACCACAAAGCCCACTCCCTTCCTTCTGGGGACAATCCTGTCAGTCTATTTTCAAATACTGTCATGTTCAAACTAAGAACTTTTACCAGGAAACGCAAGTGCAAGAGTGGAAAGTCTACTTTTACACAATTTATAGTGGTTATGTCTATTTCCTCTTTTGTCTAGAACTTCTTCAAGATGGTAGCGATGGATTAGCCCTTCTGCCATAGTGGCTTTATTGTGGGAAAGCGTCACATTACACAAAAATTGCCTAGATGGAATCCTGAACTTTCATTGTCTACATAAATACATTTTATGTTGACTATATTATTTTACTCCACTATAGTTACCGTTAACTAGCTCCAATGGTTCTAAGTACAAGAATCTTAACCACAAGTTCTTTCTACAAAGTCTTTGCCCTGTCATCCTGAGTGAAATTACTTTTCTATCTCCATGTGTCTCCTGACTTTGACTATATTATAAAGCCTGACAACTGATCACCACAGCTGTAAATAAACAAATAAAGAAAAATAGATATTTACAGAGCACAAATTTAAAAGGACAGAAAGTATCTTAGTCCTTTGATTTCGAAGTCCAGAAAAAATACATGTTGTATTTGTACATATATTGGACCATCCTTTTAAACATATCTTATTTATTATTATAATTTCATATATACAAGTGCCTAGTAAGCATGCATCTAAGTGCACCTGTGTTGTGCAATACCCAGGAAGGTCAGAAGAGAGTGACAGATCCCCTGGATGTGGAGTTAGAGATGGATGTTAGCTTCCATGTGGGTGCTGAAAATTGAACCCCAGCCCTCTACAATAGCAACCAGTGCTCTTAACCAGTGACCCACCTCTCCAGCCCCTGTGCCATTCTTACAAAAACAAAAAGCACTGAAACTGATGTTAATCAATGAGAAAATTATTCATTAATTTGGTGCCACAGAGTTCCAAGTAGGCACAACAAGAGAAGGCTAGATATGCATATATTGAAGATCATTTGGATGGTGGTATTTCCTGTATGCATGACAAGAGACTAACATTGATAATTATGTGGAACGTGACCTTGTCATTATTGCTTTCAGTAGTTCAATTACAGGTAGGAAAGTAGATGCAGACCCACAGAGAGGAAGCAAAGCTAGAGAGAATGAAGTAAAGACATCATCTGAAACCGTCCGCAGAAATGAGGTAATTCCAAGGGTGGACCCATGCCAGAGGAGGCCCTCGGTTACAACATTCATCTGCCCCATTTCCCTAAAAGAAGGTGTTTGCATAGTCCTTTATTTTTATTTTTCAAATAAATTAGGTAACGCATATTTAAGTGTAAACGAAATAAAATATCGTTTTGGGTGTGAACTGATGGTAACTTACCTCACAACTTCTTTTGACAATTTCCACGTTAATTCAATACGTTTACCTCTTAAATAAAAGATACTTGGGCAGTTATTTCTTCGCTGAACATGAGAATGGATTCTAATGCACATACTAATTCTGTGTTTAATTGCCCCTTGTGTATTTTTCTGGCACAGGATGCAAAATAGACATAATGAAGAACATTCACATACCTTCCATCTACATCATTAAAATGGGTCCCCTGAGATATCTGTGCCTTCAAAGGTAGAGGCAGGTTTTATATTTTAGGTATCTATTAAATAGTGTGAAATTTTCTCTTGATTATTTCCAGAGCGCCTGGACTAATGTTAGGCAGATGTAGGCTTAATAAATGTTCATTGAATACCACAGTCATTGAATTACTACAAAACTGAAGAAGAAAATCAATTAAAAAGGAAAGGGAAGTTTAATTCCCCCAGGGAGCTATTTTATGAAACAAAATTTTATAGCCCAAAGGAAATACTCGTTTTGGAGTTGAACTCTTTCTTGGCTCAGACTACATGGGGTGTGTTAATAAATATGTTTCCTGAGCATCGCCTTTGTCTGACTGTTAACATCTCACCAGGTGGCTGCAACTGTGGAGGAATGTTTAGTTCTTTTAAACATTTCAGTCAGTGTGGCAGACCTTTAAACAGTGATGAACAGCCAACATTTCTCAGTACTTTATAGCCTTTTTCTTAATAACTCTTCCAGGGAACTGAGATCTATTTAGTCAACAGTTAGTTAATGTTATTTTTCTAATTATCCAATATGACTAATTTAAAGTGTCTTAACTTTTACTCAAACTATATCTGCACTGCAATGTGAGTATATTTTCAAAGGCTCATTTTCATCTTGTTCCTCCTACTCAACATCCCAAAATCAAGCTTTCCTTTAAGTATGAATTTAGCTAACATTGTTGATTATGATGTTATGGTCTAAATCTACACTAACATGACCTTACCCCAAAAAAACTATCCAAATATACACTTTTAATCCATACACAAAATGTGAATATTTCTGCTTACCAACACTGTGACCTTTGTTCACCACCCTTTACTTCAAGAATTACCTTAACCTCCAAATCTATCTATTCAATAAAGTCTAATCAAAGGCCACTTCTCCCTGAAGTTTAACTGGTTTTCTTTATTCACACGGGGATTTCTCCATCTTTTAAAAATCCATGATACATCTTGTTTTGCACTTGAATGCAGCTTTTCGATTTTTTTGTCACTTTGTTCCTGTGCTACGGGGGGCGGGGGCGTTTCCCTATAGCCCTAGCTGGCCTGGAACTCAGTATGCAGACCAGGCTGGCCTTAATCTCATAGCGATCCACCTGCTTCTGCCCACTGGGTGCTGGGATTAAATGTGTGCACCACCATGCCTGACTGTAGCTTTCTATTTTACAATCTGTTTTCCTCTTCATATTTCTTTTAATTTCCCTGTTAGTCATTTTATGTATCTTGAAACACCCAATAAGCATTCATTGGATGCATTCTGTAAGACAATCACTATTTGGGGACAGTGAATAGAAAAAACAAACTTGGGAGATTCTTTATGCTCTTGGAGCTTGCCTGGGTTTGGCATTCAGAGCTCTCTGTCAGCTGAAATGGCTCCAGGTCTGAGGCTGGCAGGTCTGAGGCCATTTGAAGCAAGGGGCTCAGTCACACTTATTCTTAGACAGTACTTTGTTCATCATAGCTTACTCTACAGAACAGTCACGATGCTGCGATCCAGGAAATGGGTGTTTTACATCTATGGACTTTATCATTTACCACCTCCATTGGAACACATTCTTCATTAATTCTCCTTGCAATGATGTAAGGTACAGACTAATCAAACATGTTAAAATCTAACTTGAATTTATCATTCATTAAAGCCACAATGCATAAGGGTATGTGAAAGTTTCCTAGCTGGTAAGTACTGTGCAGCACACCTCCATTAAAGCAGTCAGCAAGTCTGAAGCTAAATCCGGTGATAGTTTCTTCCAAAATCAACACTACCATCATCACATTCATTTTTCTGTCATTTATGTAATATTTTGTGTATTTCTGTGTGTGTATGTCTACATGTCATGTTGTGTGTGTGTGTGTGTGTGCAAGGGTGTGTGTGTGTACGTCGGTCAAAGGACAACTTGAAGGAGTCAGTTCTCCTTTTCCTCTGTGGGAATCCCTGGGATCTAAATCAGGCTATCCAGCCTTGGTAGCAAGCACTATTAACCAATGAAACATCTTACTGGCCCAGGATTATTTGAAAATGGGTATCAATGTCATTTATCTTGAAACGTTCAAGTCATTTCTCATCAAATGGTGTGGAAGAAACAGAAAAATTTAAACTTCTGAAATAGATACACAATGTGGTAATACACTAATAATCACTATTATTACAAATATTTATCTTATCCTATGAGATACTGATATTCTACCTTTAATAACAGTATTTGTAAACCACTTTAGAAAGCTAGCTATGGAATTAGTTCACAGGTTCATGTCCAGTGTCAGCTTCTCGGATGGAAAGCATGGCTGTCTCCATCATCTCTATGAATGGTTACATTCACACACCACTCTGTCTCCCTCCCTGACACTGTTTTCTCCATACTCTGAGCTAATCCCTGTAGACCACACAACAGAACCATCACCAATTAAAGATCCTCAGAATTCTTTTTCATCTCCTGACATTTTCTGAAATGGCCAACATGTTAATCCTGATACGTTTATCATGAGACATCATATAATGATGATTTGTCAGATTCCTGGCTTTCTACTACTTCATAGCCTGGCCTCCCAGTCACCCTGAAGAAGGCAAGGGCCAACTTAAACAAGTCTGAAGATTGCTTCCCAGGACAGCTCTGTGCCTCCCAGTCAGATTGATGACAGGATCTACAACATTATTTTCTTTCAAGTGAAATGGAGTCAGAAGGATCATGGGGTCTTGAACCACTCAGTTTCGCCACCTCATTAGACGACATAGTATCTGTAAAGATCGTGCTGCCGTTGGAAGCAAACTCAAGAAAATAATGAGAATCTTTATGGTAGAGGCTGACCAGGCATGTTGAGCTGGTGTGAGTATTCCAAAAAGAGTGTTTATGATGAATCTAATAGTTGGGCTGTACCTGTATATGTTTAAAGTGTCTGTTACTAGATGCAGTGAAAGAAGTCCTGTGTAGAACAGGATGGAGTATTTCACTTGATGCCTGTGATCTATCCAGAGGAGATGCTGGAGTCTAAATTTGAAAAGGAAGTATTCAGGCTTAAGACAGAGGTCTGGGAGTCATCAAAACAGTTGTAAGGCCAGGACAGCCAATGAATCCCTTCCCAACTGAGGAAAGACAGGAAGAGTGGTTCTGACGTATTTGTAACTCAGCCCTTGACAGCTCTCAGGACAAATCTAGATCAATCCAGGCACATAATGCAGAAGCCATTTCAGGATTAATTGCTAATGTTAAAGACTTCTTTCACCTGAGAACAAATAGTTTCAGACAAAAACAGATTCTGCTTGATCAGCTGAGGGTATATTTGTCCGATTTACTGCACTTGAGAGTTTTGATGATTAAAAATTAAATTACCTAATAATCTCAGTACCACCTATTCTTATTTTATGTCAAATATTACTGTGGAGTAAAGCCGTGGAAGGGGGTCCTGTAGGGAATGGTGCTGAGGTTCATTCCAGTCTCTTTTGTGTCCCTGTTTGTCAAGCCCCCAGATTCAGTTGCTAATAACTCCTGCCTGAGCTCTTCCCCAAAGTCCTGCTACTGGTGACGGAAGCTGAGCTGCAGATGTGGGGGCTGTGCTGAATTCCTTCACAAAGACTAACAGTGACCAGTGTCTGACAAGATCGGCCATAACAACCCAGTGTCTTTAGCCCTGTGGGACAGCTCCTTTGCCCAACCCCCAACAGCATCAGTCCTGGGCCCCGTGTTGCCTTAGGCCACACTTCTGCACTCTCTCCTCTACCACTACAACTCCTCCTTCAACCGCTTATGTTAGACTTCTCCCACAGACTGTGTGTATAAGAATTAAATCTAACACAAGAGCCAAGGAACAAAGGCAGGTCTTAGAACAGCTTTGTAATGTGAGCACACGTGTCTATGGCCTGAATTCTGCAACTGTTCTAGTGCTGGGCATAGAATGGAATAGAGAATGCATTTTTCACACATCAGAGACTTTTCACATCGGGGACTCTGGGGCACTCAATGGTTGTTAGCTGCCATGTGGGTGTTGGGAACTGAACCTGCCCTCCTCCCGTGCCCCAGGATTGCTGTTAAGCTCAAATCTCCACTCTTGGGTTTCTATCCTTTAATAAATGGGCTTGTTTAAGGTAGTCAGTCAACAACCAGAACCTTGGCCCACCATGCTCTTTATCCCTCTTCTCTCTCACACAGTCATGTGGTTAAGAAGCTGTGCAACGTGGAGCAAGTGTCTGAACATGTTCACAGCACCACAGGAAACACTGATCCCAAGTGCCCGAAAATGCTCACAATGCCACAGGGAACATGGTCACAAGCTTCTGCTTTGGGGAACAAAGGAACAGAAGCAGGAGAAGCTGGGAAGGAGAACGTTTAGGACCTGGATCAAAACACTGGCTTCAATTAGCCAGGCACCTGTCTCACTGAGAGTCTAGAGAATCCCAATGTGGGAGAGAATGAGAGGAAGCGTGAATGGGCAGAACAACAGCCCCATGGCTCAAGGCATTTGTTACCAAGACTCATGACCTGAATTCCATCCCAGGACCCACACAGAAGAAGGAAGAGAACTAAGTTCCTCAAGTTGTCACCTGACTTCTACATGTGTGCTGTGGTCATGTGCGTGCACATATACATGCACACAATCAATAAATTAATGCAAAAAAGAAATATGAACCATTCTCCTTGATAAGGCTCACGTAACATTCTTTAAATTCCATGAAAGCAAACAGAAAGGAACAACTTCCATTATCAGAAACTAGTGGGGACACAGTGGTGGGAGCACGTGTGCACAGTGGGACGATGGCCCTGGCTCAGGTAAAGAGGAGCAGATGATTTCATGCTGTCTCATGTCAGCAGCAGAGAGAGACCTCTCTGGTGAGTGTCCTGGTGCTCGGGATTCTGCAGACGGCCTGTCAGGCTCTGGTGCTTTTGAGGCACTGTGCTGAGGCTGCCTGGGCTGGTGGCCTTTCTTCATCAGTGCCTTTCCGTCTCTGCTCTGATAACGTGAGGAGACATTCATTTCCATCTTCTCAGCTCCATCAGTGACATTCAATGACACAAAGACCAAAGCCATCCCACCCCCAGGATTATTAGCTTCTGTTTTGTCCTAGCTACATGAAAAAAAGATATAATCAGCACAACCATACACACTTGAAGAGCAGTATAAATTCATCGGTACTTTCCACCTCAGGTGGGTGGACATCTGTAGCACACCCCACAGTCATCTGGACGTTCCTCCTGTGGAAGACAAACTAGCAGGCTTTTTGCTCCCTTGCTGTGCACACTGGTGTTCCACGGGTGACATATTGAAAGAACCGACCCTGGTCTAAAGCAAACGTTAGGGGTGTCAGGGAAAGGTCCCAGGCCCTTCAAATAAGGAGTGAAAAGGGTGTGAAGCAAAGGCCTTAGTCTCTCTTGGGAACGATGTGTTTCCTTGCAGTGAATTGATGGTTTGCACTGGGATCCTCTATCGCTCTCATTTATTTTAGAGAATTTCATATGTGTGGAACAGTATATGACCCTACCAGGCACCCCATTTCTTTCCTCCAAATTTTTGTAATACATGTAATACATCTCTCCAAGCCTCAGGTCCTTTCTTAACCTGCTGAATGGAGTTACTGTTGCCCACGTATGAGCTGCACGGGCTGTCCACTGGAGCCTCAGCAAGGGACCACAGCGACACTCCCAAATAAGGATTCTTCCTCCCCCAGCAGTATAAACAGCATCTCCCTGGCGATCCATGCTGGAATTTCGACTGTTTGCCTTGCGGATGTCACCTCAGCGTCTGTGTGTTCTGGAGAAAGACATCATACCTTGTCTAGAAGACAGCATGTGTTTCACAGAGCTCCCCTTCTAACTGTCAGGCTGTTATAGCATCCCTGACCCCTCAGTGATGTTCCTCCCCCTCCTGATAATGCTCCTGACACAGGCATCTCTGGAACACCTTACACGGTATACTACTGAAAGCCCCGACCCCGCGTGATTTCCGCACAGCTGAGATAGCTCTAGGATTTGTGATTACCATAGATGGGAAGTGACATGCTTCCCTCCTTTAATCCCAGAGTTCCCCTGAAGGCCGTGGACTCCAAACCCTGTTAATTCAAACGATAAAGGCTCTACTGACTCCTCTCCTATCACTCCATACGAGTAATGGGCTCATGACATTAAACTTGGAGACACATGCAGTCTGGTATGTGAGCTTTCTATCATCTCAGGTTTGTTGGACTGATTCTCTAGTTTCTTAAACACGAGTCCCTGAATGAAGAAGACAGTGAAAATCCAAGCAGGATCATTCTAGGAGACGCTATGAACAACTGCCTTCACTAACGTTTGCTGGTCCTGTAAGCGTGTCCGGCACTGCTGCTGAGTATTTAGTGAGGTGTCGGATCACTTAATCCTTGTCTATCTGATCTAGCTGATGTCATGGTCATCCTCTCTGATGGATGTGAAAACAGATACAGAAAGACTAAGTAACTGGACTGCAAGCACCCAGGGGAAGTGGCAGTGTCTGACCTCTAAACACCTGGCCCCTTGTGCCAAACTGCCAATGTCAATAAAAATCACCACTCCTTAAGAAGCATTTATTATTTCAAATTTTATCTTTCATCATAAAAAATACATGCAGGTATTACATGGCACATCAGGCTTTTTGTTTTGATAAAAGTTACATTGTTCTTATTCTAATTTTTGTTAATATTTACACAATTGCATTTATTTTTCATGTTTTCAAAAATTTGGTGGACTTGAAGAGGATAAATACTTCAAATCTCTTTTTATCACAACACAGGTAATAGAGGCCTAAATTTGAAGTGGAAGGTGAAGGTGAGATGCTGGTGAACAATTTTGATATAAGAATTCCATATTTCTGAGTTCCTAAGCGTCTGGTATAGATCGCTTTAGGAAACACTAACTTGTCATTCTCTGTATCAGCCAGTCACAAAAAAATGTAAATAACTCAAAGAAACAAAGTTGAGAGGCACTTGGTAAAGACTGTTCACACATGCACAAGCACAGCATAGGGTTCAGTCTTGCTCACGGGTAACCACAGTGGGGCACCACACACAAGAGAGAACCAGAACCCAAGGCAGAGGCAGCTCTATGGAGAGGTCTGCGTGACCTTCCTGGGAAGCCCCGGGCCACTCAGCAGTTTTCTCCAGCCTCTGTCTTCTAGCAGACCTCCGTCAGTGCTCCAGACAAATAAGAGAAAGGAGCCAGAGAGCACGTCAGCTCATAAAGGAGACAGCAGAGCATTTGTCTCCTCTTGTACAGAAATGGTGGGTGAGTCGACCTGGAAGGTGACACTTGGCTCACAGGCACAGTCCGCTTTCCTGTTTCCTCCTCAAACTCGGGACTGTTAGACAGTCTTTCAGTTTATCAGAAAGATACTCAGCACATCCATCTGAGCTGACATCTCAGTTCCTGGATGCCTCTCCCTCCACGGAGGCTCACTCACGCTGAAAATTCCAAAGCGCACTTCTCCATGTTTCCCAAAGCTTCTTGCTGCCTTTCCAACATCACAGAATACTGACTGCCCAGTTGTCAAGTTAAGATGATAGCCACATTGCACTTACTATCATCTAGATGTTTATGTTACTCTAATCACATCTATCCTTCTGCTACATTGTCCCATTAATACATGGTCGCTCTGGCAGATAATTATCTCTGATTAGATCCTATCCTTAATAAGCAAAAGACATATTCTGATAAAGCTTTATATGATCAAAATGTACCTCAAAAGTAAAAATATGTTTTCTTAAAATAACATAAAAATTCTATATTCTCATTTGTTTTTCCCATTTTTGAAATTAGAATACTTTTCAATGTATCTTTTTACTGAATTTTGGGGTATTTTATACAAAACATCTTAATCAGCTTTATGCCCCTCCCCCATCCATGCCTTCAAAGTCTCTCCCTGCAGGATTCCACACATTCTGTCATACATGTTAAGCCCTATTGAGTCAAGTCTGGTCTGTGTACCCAGATGTCCCTTGGAGCATGTGAATCCAATGGGGGTCTAGTCAATTTATCTAGAGTCACTCCCTTAAAGAATTGATGCTGAGGTAATATCATAGAATTTTTTAATTTTAATTTTTATTCCTTCTATTCTTTTATAGGAACAGCGACAGATTTCACATTATTGTTGAAGATGGGCAGTAAAATCCTGTCATTAAATTATATTCAAAAATTATAATAGGCATTTGGAATTTTGAATTAATATTCTAGGATATGATTACATGTTTTTAGTCTGATAACTATATTTCTCATGTGTACCTGTGTTTAGAGCTGTCCACTTGGCAGTAGATAGCTTTTCAGGACTCTAGTCCCTGGAGAATACTAGGCTCCTTCCCTCAGAGTCCATGAATTGCCACACGTGAAGAGCCACAGACAACCAGTACTGTCACTCTGTAGCTCTTCTTAGAGTCCCATAAGCTAGAGATTTTATTAAAACTGTGGTCAAATCATCTTAATCTTTTAATAAAATCCTCTGTCTTTAAATACTGTCTTATAAAGTGTCAGTCAAGGCCAGTGCTATAAACTCACACCCTAACCAAACATTCAGTGTACTCCAGTACTCCTAGAAGCTGTATCCCAAGCTGCTCATCCGCATGCTCAGCCCACAATGCCGAAACATGAGTAATACGAAAAGCCAAAATAATTCATTCCTACCAAATTCCACCAGCCCTACAGAAGTGTACTACAGCAAGAACTACTCGGGGGAACCCCAAGATGTAGAATTCAAAAGAACAATCATAAACAAGATCAAATAATTCAATGACTGAAGAACGTAGGAACAAAACACTCAAAGCAGACAGGGACAAATTCCTGACTAAAGCTCAAGAAAGCGTGAATGCACAGCAAAAAAGGCCTTTCAGGATGTCAAAATGATACCAGAGAGATGAAGACATCCAGAAGCAGAAGCAAATGCAAGTCAAAATTAAAGGGGAACTGAAAATTCAGTAAGCCAATCTGAAATGACAGGAGATGTCCTCACAAGCAGAGTGAATGAAATGGAAAGAAAACACATATCAAGACCGGATGACAATGTTGAAGAACTGAACCACTCAAGCAAAGAATATGGAGAAAATTTAAAAACACAGGGATGGAATATGCGAGAAATGGGACACACCCCGAAAAGATCAAATCTATGCATCATAAGCATAGAGGAGGAAGAATCTTATGTCCAATACAAATACACACGCCATACACACACACACACACACACACACACACGCACGCACACGGGCATGCACACGCATAAATAAAAATAAATATTTAAACAACTTAAAAAACTATCAGTGCAATAATATCAAGTGTCTATGACAATTGTCCAGTAAGAGTCTGATATTTGATGTAGAAACTCAAACACAAGTGATGGAACAGAGTATTCTGCGCTTCGTAGAAGATTTTCCTTACCCAATTTCAGAGACATGACACACTGTGCAACAATTTTCTCCTTGAGCGTCATTCATTTCCAATCTTTCACAGTTTCTCTTTCTCTTAAAACTCTCTAATATTTGCTTTGCTTTTCTCAGTCTTCTCTGCATACATTTAAATATTTGAATATATATATAATTCTCTTTACAAAATATTTTTGTATTCTGAACATTCTTAAATATCTCTATCTAGTCTACATATAGATTTATTTTCCTAGTCTGAACAGCAGACTACTTAAACATTTGTATTAGTTGCTTTTCTCATTGTCATGATAACATTTCTGACAAAGACCACTAAAGGAGGATGTATGTTGTCTCACAGTTGAAGGGGACAGTCATCAGGGCAAACTCCTGGCAACTGGAAGATGAGGTGGCTGGCCACACTGTACCCACAGTCAGGAAGCAGAGAGGACATCTGCTCATCTCTGTTTCCTCCTCATTCATCCTATCACTGTTCACATCTAACTTGGGTGTGCCCACATCAATAACCCACTCTAGAAACCCAGATCTGCCCAGACATTTGTCAAATTGGCAATCAGTATGAATAATCTCAAGATCTAATCACCATTAACATCTACGCTTCATACACAAAAAGTATTCCACACTGAATACGACCCATACTAGAATTTTTCTCCTTCATGTAAACACTTTCTCACTTTCTCCCTCTGGTTCCCAAAGTAAGTTGAATTATTCCATCAATCAGTCAAGCTGAAATTTCCAAGATTTCTCCAGTCATCCTTCTCCCCCTAAACTTCTTACTCTATGAACTAGTATCAGTGCATTAACCTTCAAACATAAATCTATCATCATGAAGTGCCATAACACTCTCTTGAGATGGTCTTTCCCTGTCCCCAGTGCCATTGAATCTTCTCAGACAACTGCCTGGAAATCCCAGTCTGCCCCATGTCATCCTGCATTCTACACATGATAAGTCAGTTTTACCCTGCCCTGACCTGATCAGAACTGAACAGAGTGACACAATTCATCGTGCTTGCTCCTCTCCTAAGAATTGGCCAATGACTAAATGTTGAATTTTTTTCAACTCATATTTTGGTGAATTTTCTGAGTTGTTTCTTTTTCTAGAGTCCTTAATGAAACTGACAGGAGTTAAATCTACATTTTACAAGCAATGCAGGACTACAGTATGAACAACCCACATTTTAACTGTAAATTTCCTAAAGATGCTAGAGTGTTTTCTTACTGAAAACACTTACAGTTTGAGCACATAACTAAATATATTTGGAACCTAGTGTTTGGGTCACACTTTGATTCATCCTCTGTGTGAGTTCCAGAAAATTTGCATTTTAGTCAATTATGTGTAAATCTATTCAAATCAATGCAGGAGAGAGATTTGTTTCAAGAAATTATACAGCGAATCCTTTCTAAACACATTCTCTGTGAAGTAACTCCTTGCTCCTCCAAACATCTTACTTTCAATCCACAATTTATAATTCTGTCTGCTTACCAAAGAAACTGCTGCACACCTGAATTTCTCCTGCTTAAACAGTGTTTTTGTCTTGATTATTCTTTTAGGCATAAAATTTTGATGAGAAGTTCACTGTGAGTGGGTTTTTCCTGTGACTAATCCTCCTGAGGAGCAGTTATTGGTTATACTTATAGACCTTCCCAATCACTGATATCTGGTATAAATAAACTAAAGGAATTTCTTCCGTTTGATTTTTAGCTACCTTTAAATATTACTGACTAATTTAAGTTTGTGAAAAGCAAGTAAAGTATTTGTATAAACATACATTTTTTTCTCAACCTTGGACGTTTAAACATTTTAGATGAAATGGTTCTAAGTATGTCACTGCTTGTGGGTAATGGGGATGCTTGGTGACTTTCAGGTTGCTGAGAAGTCCTCCTCGCCTGTACCTAGCTGCTGGTAGCCATGACACCAGGTGATGGAAAAACTCATCCCCAATTGAAAGCTACTGCAAAACACATCCTCCAGCCAACTTCTGACACATACAAGCACGATATTACTGAAATCATAATTTTTGATACTGACCATCTATCTACCCATCATTCTATGTGTCTATGTATCTATCTATATATCTGTCATATCTGAATTTATAGTGCAAATATCATAACCACATCTACCAATAAAACAAATCCTTTTCATTGATAAATAGCTAATATCATCTATAAATCATTTAGTCACATTTCTCTTTATATATATTATTCAACTCTTTCCTCTCTTTTAATGTTTAAATAAGAACTAGATTACAGAGAGGTAGGAAGACAGATAAGTAGAGATTTGTGTAGACACATTTCTGGAGAGGAAAATACACACAGAAAGCACACATATGTACAAGTGAGTCTGGGAATAGCAGAGTATGTAGGGATAGCTTTAATTAAAGCATAAAATAACTACATTATAAGAAGCTTTAAACCTTAAGAAAATCTATACAGGTTCTTAACTTTATACAGTTATACATCAAAGAAACTGACACACTGTTGTCTTTATAAAATTTTTTACAATTCTGGTTGTGCTCATCATCATCACATTGCTACACTGCAGGTCAGTCAGCCGTTCCCTCTACTTTCTCCTTGTTGAATCTAGACTTTGGAAGAACTTTTTCATATTTCTACAGAAGAGGAGGCTGAGACTAAAGGTTACCACATGACTTTTCTTCTTGACCTGTGATACTCACATCCCTTAGCACTCTGGGAATGATGTACAAAGCCAGGTCGGTGAGAAGTAAAGATACTCAAGAAGAGCTTGAATGTGTAAGATCAGAAAGCTGGGATCACGTATCAGAATCTGAGCTGAAAGCTTGGGACAAAGAAGGGAGCAGCAGAAAGCTGGGCCAGGACACGATTGTGGTGTGGGATCACTCAGCAGAGGCTGCACTTAGTGATTAAGTTCAAGGATTAGAAAGGTCCAAACAACTCGGTTTTTGTTGAAAACTAGGACAAAAAATAGTCCCCAGGAACAAACTGAAAATTTCACTTAAGACTTTTGAACATACGCTGGACAGGTCCAGAAGACTTCAAGACTTCTTCCATTAATAAAATTCTTCCTTGTTCTCCATTAGTTATCAATCCTAAAACCCCATGTATATACCAAGTATTGTGAACGCCCAGCTCCTTATACAAAATCATACTTAGATTATTTCTAAGACCCACTGTGTTTGTGCCTTGTATAAATACCTGCACATGTATTTTTCAGGAAATGGGAATAAAGAAAACAAAGCTATTCTACGTTCTGTACGGAAGAACCAGGAAACGGGAAAACTGATACATTCTAAGGACACAATTGGCAAAGCAAGTTGCAATTTGTTGTTTCTATTCTGTTTCTTTGATCCAAGTTTGACTGAACTCAGAAGTTCAGAACGACCCCCGCCAGATGAATAAGACAAACACCATCATATGAAGAATCTTAGAATCCTTGAAGGGCTCAATTATCACTCTTTCCTGTGGGTGAGATGCACTGGGGGAAAACAGAATCTCTTAGTAGGGAAACAAAAGCAACAGCAGTAACTGAATCCCACCACCAAATGGCTGCATAGCTGCACTGGGGAATAAGACGGGGCCAGTGTCCCTAGAGAACACAAACTTGAAGCGACAACAGGGATTTTTCTCACAGACTGAGAGATCATAGTTTTATTTTTAACATTTATTTATTATTTATTTTGCATCTATGTATATGGTATGTATGTGTGTTTCTGCAGGGGCCATGTCATGAACAGAGCTCCTGTAATATCAGAGGACAGCTTGCAGCAGTCCAGTCTCTCCTTCATCATGAGGGTTCAGGGGATTACACTCAGGGCATAAGCTTGGCAGTAACACATTTTCCCCCTCAACCATCATGCTGTCTTGATCACATAATTTTTAAAAGCAAAACAAGATAACTGCCAAATTCTTAGTTGTTCTGTACAAGTTGAAAAGTTTGAGGGCAAATGAACTAAAACATAATTAGAATCATGAAATGTCAAAGCCTCTAAGCAAATTCTAATCCTTTAGTCAATTTCATCTCCTGAGATGAAGGAGAGCTGAGGTCTCCCGGGGGAACAACCCAGTACCCTACCAAAATAAGCACCTTTAATTGTTGGACTTAATATAGACTAGTGACTCCACCAGGTGTGGAAAGCTAGAAATGGCAATTCCAATGATGCTTTCACTCATAGGGTCCCATGTGGCTCTGGAGAAGACAATGCATCTTGGAGGATGACTATAAGACTAACAAAGTGGTCCATTCAATAGCAAGCACTGTCCCAGATATGCTTCCTTTGCTGGACTAAGACAACGCATTTCCTGGTACCTATCATGCATCAATTAATCTGAAAATGCCTTTTCCCCATGCTGTGCTGGATAGCTTTAATGTCAACTTGACCACTTGGATTGAGGGAGCCTCAACTGGGGAATTTCCTCCATTGCACTGGCCTGTGGTCATGTCTGTGGGATATGTTCTAGACTGTTGAGTGATGTGGGAGATCCCAGTCCATGGAGGGTGGTGCCACTCCAGGGCAGGTTGCTCTGTGTTGTATAAGAAAGCAGGCTGAGCAGCCAGTGAGCAGCATTCCTACACGGCCTGTGCTTCAGCCTCCAGGTTCCTGCCTTGGGATCCCTCAGTGATGAACTGTGACCCAGGAGACATGAGCTAAATAAACCTTTTCTCAAAGATTACTGTTAAACTCAGCTATAGGTCCTTTACTCTTCTGTCACAGAGATAAATACATCCCTAGTCCCACGAAACAACTTAGTCCACAGGGCTCCTGGTCACCTATTCTTCCAATAAGATATTATAAAGTACTACATAAAATCCCTGACACTACGGTAATATAACCTAGTGTTCAAGTTATTAGGAAATCTAAATTAATAGGTAGGGCACCCACATGTCAGAAAATGGAAAATAAGTCCAAATAACATCCAGCATTGAATTTATTGAAAAGCTAATGATCTAGAAGTATTGGGCGTATTAGTTCATGAAAGCCATCTCTAATGTGAAGAATAAATTGTTGTGTTCTCCTACATCTTCAAAAGAGATATACGCCATAGTAGGCTTCATAGAAACAGCATATTCTTTGCCTAAGGACCATTCTGTTCATTAAGCATTCTATTCATTGAGTGGCTCATTTAAATAAATGACAGCTTCCTTCAACTTCAAGCTGAGAAGGAAGACACACGTGGCCAGGCCTCTCCAGGAGCTTGTTTTCCATGAGGACCGTGTACTCCAGAATACTCGGGAGTATGTTCAGAGTCCCTGGGAGGATGGACTGCGACTCGGAACCTCTAACAAGGCTCTAGGAGAAACTGCATTTCAGGCTTTTAGGAATTTGGAGGCAGCCCTACTCGAATCTGTAGATAATGTTCTTTTTCAGGGATAGGGCTTGGCCCACTCTTCAGCATTGGCAGAAACTGAATGCTCGACCAACTGCGGACAGTGTGATTCAACCAAATCTCACTGTAACTGAACTCATCACAAACTTGAGTCTCCAGGCTGAGTTAAGGACCACTCTCAGCAATGGGAATCAGTTTCTCCCGCTTAGCGATGGACACACATCTGCTCCTCTCCTTAGATAACAGTTCTATGTAGTGAACCTTTAGCCTTGGACTAAATACCACACTAACATTTCATCCCTCGGCTTGCAGACACCAGAGAATGCAACTTCTCGGCCTCCATGAGCTGATTCCAAGGATAACTGTGGTCAGATGTCTCTCCCATGCGTTATGTTCCTTGGAGATCCTGGACCAACACCAATAAGGTCACATGACTTTGTGCTCCTCCCTCACAGGCATGTGACACAGGTGCTTTTCCTCATGGCTCATTAAAACTTGTCACTTTCATGTCCGGATCCCACTGTTCCTTAAAGGTCACAGATTCAAGGTATACTTGTTCTACCATTTCTCCTTCATGTTGTCATATGGAGACATTCTATGAACAGAATCTTCAGTCAACTGTTTCCTTCGTGCACTGATCACAGATGCAGATTGAACAGAAAAGGCAACATCAATGATCAGTTCCTCACACTGAACTAACCATTATATTCATTTTTTACTGCGTTCAATGAAGGTGATTGATAACTTTTATTTTCCATATTCTACTTATGCATTCATGGCTTTAAATGTATTTGATGCATTTAGATACATTATATTTAAGTTCGCTTACAGTCTTCTACCTTTTTTTTTCCCCAGCAAGATCTGTTCATGCTGTTGTTTGAGTTCTTTTGACAAGGCTCATGTCCTCGAACATTTTCCTTATTTCCAACCTAGACTCAGACATTTGTCAAAGAATAGAAGACTCTAAATTTCTCATGAGAAATAAAATGATTTTTCTGTATAACAGTTCCATCAGATATCCGTGTCATTTGCTTACTGTGGTTAAAATTACAATTTTCTTTTCTCATATGATACAAAGCACAATGAATCCTACTGAATCCATACATCAAATCAAGAAGTGTTGATTTAACAGTTTGTGCTATGCAGTAGAGCTTCCTTTCACAAGGAGAGGCTGTGGTGTGAGGCCTAACTCCCAGTCAGCCATGTCAGCAGGAGAATAGACATCACTCTGTAACAGACTGTGCTGTGCAGACACAATGCGGTGTAGGTCAGGTCAATGCATTTTCATACTATACATTTTCAGGTCAGAGTAGTATTATTTGGCTGTAACTCTACTATAAGTCAAAAGCATGTGCATTTATATCTGTATCTGTATTTATACACATATGTGTATATTTATATGTGTCTGTATCTGTATTTTATATTTCTATTGTAAAAGTGCTCTACACTTTACTAATGAAAATGAGTGAAGCAGCCATCTTTGAAGTATAAGACAGAATGTGCTCTTCAGAGTCTGTAGTAGCCTGGAATTCAGTTCCTCCATTTACAAGTTCTGTGACCTTGAAGGTCCTTAATCTGCCAGAGCTGGTTTTCTCCTCTTCACAATGAGAATGTAATATCTATCTTTCGTGAAGAGATCATGTTAGCTAAATTTTCTCTGTGTATTTCGCTGTCCCATGGGCCTGTGTGCTCTCTGGAGTATAGACATAATCACTTTAGACATTGTTATTATCATCCTCTTCTTCTAATTGACCCCCTTCTGTCAGAGAGACCTATCTCTTTCTTCTCAGAATCTGATGAGTTATAGTTATTTTGGTGGAGGCTATCACATTGTCTGCCTGCCCCATGATAATATTTTTTTCTATAATAGAGAAACCACAGATCTCTAAGATTGGAAAGGATAAAAAGCTGGACTGTAAAGAAATGATCAAACTGTTCCTTTTCCCGTTCCTCATAACAGCAACTATTATCTCCTTTACCCTCCTTGCCTACCGCTGAGCACGGAGCTGATAGTTTCAATGCTTCCTTTGTAATGACTTCCCAAAGCCTCGTGCTGGTCAGTGCACTGAATAACTCTTCCATTTAGCACCTAGCCCTGGCTTGATTCTTATCTCCTGGCAAAATGAAGATCCGCCTTGAACCCCAGTAGCCATCTGGATTATAACCAGATGACCTGTCACAAGAATCACTGGGGAGGAAAGGATGGCCGTGATTTTTCAGGTTGAGACCATAATGCAGATTTAAACGGGTGAGAAGACTTCTCCTGTATTCTTGCGTATACCATCAACAGAGGCACTTACATTTTCTCGCAGGACTGAAAAACACTCTCTGGTTGAACGACACCTCTCAGAAAACCAATATCTCAGTTCAGAGATTCCACTACCAAGAAAGAGAAAAGTCTTAAAAAAACAAAAACAAAATAAATGTAATGCCTGTCTTTATGGGAACTCAGCACGGCTTTGTTTCTGGCCCTGCACAAGCTAAACAGATTTAATTGCCTTTTCATATGTCAAAATCAGCCTGTCCAGAGGGACAGAGGAGCTGGCAGGGGGAGACTTCCCACTGTATCTGCTCCTAGAGCAGTGGCCTGTGTTTCCAACACTGTCAATTAAGCATATTTTTCCACAGCACATATTCATTAAGGCGCAGTTGCCAACTTCATCGCTGCTGCATTCTTTATTATATACATTAGTTCTGGTTGAAAGACAATTTAGGAATGTTTTCAAGGGGAATAAAAAAGACCTCTGGCTGGAAAATTTTTCTATCATTTATTATATTACACTAGCACAGCAAATGGCTTTGTGCCTTAATAATGCACTCTGATCTGCATTTAACTCCATCTGATTCCTTGAATATCATTTCTCAGTAATATCCCTTCAGCATAGAACCCGGTCAAAGACACAGCAAACAGATATTTATGACTCCTGCACGGAAGACATGTTGCCAAATATTAGAGGGTGGATATGGAAATTCACCGCAAATGACCAGAGGGGTTTTATATTAAAATATGATGAAGTGTGCTAACGGAATCAGCAAAGCATCAGGGGAGGGGCTGGGAGGCCACAGGAGCCGAGAAGCGCTGGAACAACGGGGAGCCAACAGTGGGCCAGCTGGGGATGGCTTTGAGTACACGGCTAGATGGCTCTTCAGCACTGTCTCCAAGCTCTGTCCCAACCCCAGGAAAGTCGGGCAGACCCTGCTTCTGACGTAGGACACAGACCGCTAAAATCTTAGCTGGGTGAACAAGGGCAGTCAGTGAGCCTCAACCACAGCCGTAGCTCTTTCAATGCCAAGAGCTGCAGGTTGCGAAGCGATACATACCACAATGCACCCACAGTTCATCAGTTCTGCATGGTAGAGACTAGGAACCTGGGGACGGTCACTGGACGGCCTCAGAGTCTGGGTGCTGAGGAGGTCATGGGAAACATTCCTGTGGCCTCTCGGTTATGCTCTCTTTTCTCATTAAGACTACTGGAGAGAGTAGACCCTAAGCTGCCGCAAGCAGGTTTATTAGTGAGGACCTTTGTGTCCTTACCTGTACTGTGGATAGAAAGACAGGAAGGTACAGGAGGAAACGCTCAGGAATTACGCGTGGCCCGCAGACCTCAGCTCACCCTCCTAGAGGAGCTGAGGGCAGAGTGAGGCTTGCTGCTCTGTGGAGTCCAGTTGAGAGGTTGTGTCTGGCCTTTAAACTCCAAATGAGTGAGTCATTTCTTTTGGGTACTGAGGTTGTTAGATCACAGCCAGGCTGCTATTCTAAGGAAGCTGGTGATGGTGGGGTTGATTAGCAGAGCATGCCTAGAAGAGTGGTCCTGCTTCAAAGCTCCACAAAAGTAGACAAAGGGTGAATGTTTCCTGGTAGGGCTGTGGTGACGCAGACTAGACCTGGGCACACGGTCAGAGCTGACTAATAGTAGTTAATTTTGCTTCTCTTTTATAAAATTAGGCTTTTAAAACTTTGAAATTCATTAAGATTTTATGAGAGATACTGCTATCTCATATTTGTAGTCTCTTGAAATTGAAACAAATAATTAATGGTACTGATATTATCTGACACATATAATAACTTTTAATGTAGATATTGTGTGCAATCCATTTTAATAGGAGTGGAATTGGATGTTTGCAATCATTTAGAAATATTTTCTTAAATAAGAGTCACTGTAGAAAGTGAAGGATTTATGTGACAGCTACACTTTTCAATTCCAGACTAACAGCAAATTCTGAATCAAAAGATCTGCTTTGATCATAAACCTTTGCCTTATGAACCTGGTGCTTTGGACTTACCTGCTGGAGAACCAGATTAATTGGACATGTGAACAGAAGCTGAAGGACCACCTTCCTGGCCATGGGTCCGTGCATTTGTATTTCTGCACACAGCTTGTGTCTCCAGGCCCTTGGAGTCATGTTTTCGAGGGATGCTTCTTTGAGCAAAGAGCTTTTATGCAAAGAGATCTTTTATGATCAATGTGCAGAAACCTAGGGAGTGTGAGTTTGAGATAGAAGAGTATTTTATGATCAGATCTCCATCAGCGGGCTGTACCTAGAAAGTAAATATGAGAAGATGACTGGAAGTCTGAGAGATGACTGGAAGTCAGGGAGGAAGAGGCCCTTTCATGACACAAAAAGCAACTTGGATGTCGGCTCACAAACAACGGGCTAGTGAAGGGTTTCAAGTCCGAGAGTGGCGTTATGAATAAGTTTAGATATAGTGTCTGGGGGATGGAAATGGTTTAGCACACTTGCCTACATTCATCAAGTTCAATCTCCAGACCACCACTCTCTAAAAGTATGAGCCATAAAAGAGTGGAAGCATGTGATACCTTGATAAGAATAAAAAGGCCTCCTTGGAATCCCAGGTTAGAACCCTCTAAAACCGAATGCAGCCTACAGAAAGGGGAGGTTTCCAATCAAGAAATAGCGGAGCAATAAAAGAAACAGGGAAGGGAAAAATTCAACATTTGAAGATTAGTTTAACTGTGTGTGGAGGATGATTTTGGTGGTTTAATTTCCAAGACTGGATGGAAAAGGTATGTAAAATCATCTACATTTTATTAATGTTTTAAAGGAAAGAAGCCACATACCTTAATTTTTTACTCTTCAGTTCTATCTTACATTATGTTCTTTTTGAAAAGACTTCTTGAAGTAAACTGGGATTCGTAATCTCCTCCTCCTTCACTCACCATAGCCAAGTGAAATTACTCCAGCTAGAAAAGTTTGGTTGGACATACACCCACTGATTTTATCTATTTCAGAATAGACTATAATATGATAGACTACATGATCTTATCAATGCATACAGAAAAGTGTTTGGCAAATTCAACACCTACACATGATAGAGGATCTTGCCAAAGTAGCAAGAGAGAGAACCATTCAGAACTTAATACAGAACTGCTACCAAAACAGAAACATCAGCTCTCACATTCACTATAGGGAAATCCACACCAAGACCTCGAATGAAGCTGGAAATGTACTCGAAAATAAAATTTAAAAAAGTGTGATCAGAGAGATCTGCCCTGGACGCAGTGACTCATAATTAATTATACGGGGTGTTCTTGCTAATACAATGAGTGAAAAAAACAAAGAAATGAAACTATCTCCTCCATTTAAATTTATATTATATATTACATTATACATAGTATAGACTATATTGTATGTTACAGTATCATATTCTGTGTATAATAATAAAATAACAGGGATCATAAAGGCAACTTTAGATTTTCCATATACACATTTTGGATCACATCATTAAAATGAAATGCTCTTCTTTGAAAGTCGGTGTGAAAATATGAAAGGGCACATCGTATATTCTGAGAAATAATCTGCAAAATATTTGCTTATTTATTTTTAAATCTGAGAATGAAAATAGATGGAAAGCTTTCAACATTCAACAAGAGGAAAGTTAACAACAGCACTGATAACTAATATATGTGTATATATGTATATATATATATGTGTGTGTGCATATGAGTACATATATATATGTGTATATGCATATGTGTGTATGTGTGTATATATATATATGTATGTGTATATATATAAGTCTTCACAAACAATGAGTTGGCAGAAAAAAAATGAACATTAGATCACATGGTCAGCATCGTGCTTTACTGAGAAATCCCAGGTTAAAGGTAAATCACTGTAGACTTCTTAGAATCGCCAAAACACCAGACACAAAATCCCCAAAGCAACCCACATTCTCTCTCACTGCTAACTGCAGTACAAAATGGTTGAGCTAGGTAGAAAATCATTTTGACTACTTCTTACAAAACCAAATATGCCTCTACCAGAGGACTCAATAGTCTGGATCCTTGATAATGACCCAAGTAAGTTACCAACATATTTTCACAGGAAAACCTGCTTATTTGTGTGCATAGAAGTTTTATTCACAATTACCAATCTTCGCCATCATCAGCATGTCTTCCATAGATGAAGGGAGGAACAGACCCTAATGCAATTACATACAAATGTTCACATAGAAAGAAACGGGTCACTGAGCCAAAGGAAGACACAGGACACTTAAAACCACATTTCTGAGTGCCAGAAAACAAACTAAACGATACAATATTCTGTCAAAAATAAACTGTGTAGGAAGAAAGAAAAAGTAAGTCATGGGGTCAGGGGATCAAGTCATGAGGAGGAGCAAGAGAGAACAGCTGGGACGGAGGAAGTGCTTCAAGTCATACGCTACGCCCACATGATGACCACGTATGACAGAGTGACCACCTGCCATACGCTTCTCAGAATTCACAGAATGCACAACCCAGTGACTGCCCTGGGCCCTCTAAGGATACAGAGAGCAGTGCTTGGCTTATCAGTTCTGAGAACTGTGCCACAGGGCCGCAGGGTGTTGACAGTAAAGCGTGGAGCATGAGGAAGGCCTGCCCGGGAACACTCGGTACTTTCTATAAATGAAAAAGTACTCAAAAATAAAGTCTCTTAATTAACAGAAAAGAATTCTGTCTGTGTTTTTTAACATCTCAGGCTTGTCACTTTCTGTGATGGACTTTTTAAGTTATTTAAGATGCTGGTCTCTCAACAGAACGAAGATCATGTGCTGCTAACCCTCATGTGCACAAGATGATCATGGCACTTGGTTTTTTGTCTAATCTATGATTAGAATTCATGGACTTCATTGCTGGAGAGTTCCACTCATGTCAGTGAATGAGAGATGGTGATACCTCAATCAGTCCACTTATTTATTCTATGAAAAAAAGAATATTTAATTTACAAGTTTATTTACAAGGCTTGCTGTATGTCTTGGGGATGGTTTGTTCCTGCTTATCCTGTGATGTTCTGAAATGACAGTCTTAATGGTCTGACCGCTGAAGGGGCCTGGATGAAATCAGAGTACAGACCACTGACTGCTCCTTATTAATGTCTTATGGGAGTTTTTCTTGCAGAAGTGCCCTGATTCCTCAGGAAGGCAGAAAATGAGTGGATATTGGGGGAACTGATCTCTTTCTCCTACTGGGAATTTTAGGCAGGAACTTTTGGTTATTTTTATAATCTGATTCATCCATGCTACAAATATGTGCATGTTATTTGCTTCTTAAACATACTTAAATAATGAAAGAAAATAAATTGCAAAGTATAGAAAAAAATAGATACAACCCAGAGACACAATCTTCTTGAAGTGGTATATTCTTCTTGAAGGAATTAAGTATAAATTTTCTTTATCCACAAGCCCTGAAGAGAAATCGAGAGATAAATAATTCCTGCTTGAAGGTGGAATGCCTAAGACAGATGGGGTACAGTTGTAGGCACATAGGGAACACAGCCACTGAAATGACCACCTTCTCAATTATGAAACACTTATTTTGGATCTGATTCTTTTACAGGTTGCATGCCACTTAGAATTAAGCACATAAGGTTGAAAACCATTTTATAATTGCATGCATTAGATTATTAAGGGTATATCTATAATATGATAACAAATTAAAAAGACATCAAGCCAGGATTTCAACTCAAGTATACTTATCTCAAAGTTAAATATGACAAAAAAGGTTAGTAGGTGACTAGAAAAAGCAAATCTACTAAACAGACAGCCTTGATACCTTTCTGGAAATATTTTATGGTTCTCCTCTGGAGCTTGCAGGCAAGCCTCACACATTAGGGTGTGATGAGGCAAAAATATTTCTTACATCTAGGAAAAGTTTCACACCAAAGTTTTCTGATCCACTGTCTCACCGAGTCCTCCATCAACCCTCAGCCATTTAGCAGATCTTCTCTAAGGCGTAACCTCCCCTATCAGATTCTCTTTTGTATGTATGTGATACAAGGAGAATTATCTCTTGTCATTATAGGGCAGAATTCATTTTGACTGGTGAGACCAGGATGTGGTAACAGTGGAGATAGCGGTAATTTTGTTCCATTGTGTTCTCTGGTATCTCCAGTCACTCCTATGCCGGGGTGAGGTTTCTGTCCTTAATCCATAATGCCCATTCTCTGCAGCTGAGGTGAGTGATGGGGAATTGTGGCTGCAGGTTTGGAGATGAGGCTTTTAGCACTTTGTATTATTTTAAAACATATCTATGTTGTTCTTGGAAAACACTGAGTTATCAGTCAGAACAGGAACTTGCTCTATGTACTTTTTACTTTGAGCGTGTGACACACTGTTTCTGTAGGGACAGGAAAGGGAAATGACGTCAGCTATGGGATGGACTTCAATGTTGTGAAAGTTCAGCTTGTGACTGACTGCTGATTGACATAAAAGATAAAGCCTTCTACTTTGAGAAGGGTAGATTAAGTATACACAGCCATAATCTGTTCTGGGTGAGACTCTGATAAAATGTCAATTAGTGAGAAAAGTAATACCAATAACAGAGAACAGGAGGTGGGTGGTTCCACCTCTGACAGCTATTAGAAAATGGAACCCAAAGAAGAAACCTTCATTAAAGAAACAGATGCAGAATATTATATCTAAGGGTACACACAGGGCACTACCCCCTAGAAATAAATCTGTTTGCCTCCTAGCACCCTAAAACGGCTCAGAAAAAAATATTTCAATATTTCAAATCAAAGAGACTATCGGGCTTGATGGGAATACATGTAAACTGTAACCTTGCCAAATCCTGTCATTCCTGAGTATATAACACAGTCATAGACATGTATACCTTAGGCAGTAGAAATGCTTCTTCTCTGAAGAACACTATGTATATAGACTCTCTGTGGAAAACCAAATTAGCACACTAGATACAAGTCAGCAGTGCCGGGTCCTCGAGACAACAGCCTGTGATGGACAGTCCATTGCTTTCCAGCCAACCAGGTCTAGTTTTCAAGGTCACAGCTTTGTTTACAGACATGTGGGAGAACAAAAGTGTTTGGATGATCCATCTTATAGTATTCCATTCGCAAAAGAATTGAGTGGTAGCCTGATGCATGAGGTCCGTGGTCAGGAGTAATGCTTCATTGAACTGCAAGCTGGGCATGACACTACACATGAGCAGAAACCCTGGACAGAAACCAGACAAAATTCTCTGCTCACTAGAAGTGTGTATGTGGTGGGGGCACTAAACTAATATGGGAAACTGGAGAGTGGCCCAGTATTCTGAGTACTTCAGGGAAAAATAAAGAAGAAACATAGCAGAGATTGAAAAAGGAGAAGGAGGCAATTTGTGATGATAATGTCTTCAGAGCACTCACTCAAGGGTGACATCTGTGCAAAAACCTGAAATATATGGTAGAGAAATCCTAACAGATACATTTCATCCAAACAAAAGAGGAAGTCAGCATATTAAAGGAAAAATCCCCCAGCCAGGCCGTGCTTGGACAGTGAATATCAGGAAGGCCCATGTGTCTGGGGTTCAGGAAGAGATGAGGTTTACTGACTATGAGTCTTGATTGTGCAGATTCAGGAAACTCAAGAGAGTGAACAGTTACTCAGTGAACCTGAAAAACGAGTAATCATGGAAGTCCACAAGTCTGCTTAAGAAAAAGAACTTGGGCGCTGGAGAGATTGCACAGGGGTTGAAAGCACTTGCTGCTCTGCTTGTGCAGAGGATCAGAGCTCAGTTCCAAGCACCCAAGTCTGGCAGCACACAACTGCCTGTAATTCCAGCTCCAGGTGATACAGCATTTTCTTTTAATATACAACTAACTCCTTAAAAGGAAAATTCCATCTAAAAACTGGTTGGTATGCTGGGTGTGATGGCTCTCAGCTATAATCCTAATGTTTGGGAGACTCAGACAAGAGGATTATGGGAGGTCGAGGCCCTTGTTGTCTACAAATAAATATTCCCCCACATAAAAGTATAAAATAGTAATATGAACAGTTCTTAAATTTGTGTAGTAACCAGTGAGGATGTAGGCCGATGTTAAGCATTGTTAGCAGAGAGAAGCGAGACGAGCTCCTGTCACACAGCAAACCTCCTACTAAGTGCCCATGACTAGAACAACTAACCAGCTAAAGGAGTTGTGGAACTCTGGAGCCACTGACTCCACATGTACACAAGAAATTTGAAGTACTACAAACACTTTGGAAAATATTCTTACAAAATAAGAATATATTTTCTATAATAAATTCTACCTCTATTAGTTAGCTGAGAGGCATAAAAATAGAACCACAGAAAAACCTCTAAGGAAATGTTGCTGAAATCCTTAAATAGGAAACCTTGAAAACCGTCTCTCAGCAGTGACTGTAGGCATCAGCTACGCTTCTCCTCTGAAAACAGACACAGCACAGTGAACTCCACCACGTCAGTCATGTCCAGGAAGATACAGAAAGTGCGGAAGGGAACCACCACGCGAGCCCAATAGGGTGAGACTCAAGAGCACCAAAGTCGCATCTTGTGTTGGAAGACAAATCAGTGTGGACCATAAGCCAGGTATGAGGGGAGATTAATCACAGAAATCTCAAGGAAAGTTTTAGGATTGATGGGACTATTCCATGTCTTCATTACAGCAGCCTTTTAAGATGTGCCTATTTAATTAAATCCAAGGTAGCCCTATGTCCTAGTTAGCATGAACTGTCAACACAGCTTAGAGTCATATAGAAAGAGAACCTGGACTGAGGAATTTCCTACCTCAAATGTGACTATGTCCTTTGGGGGTTGTCTTAATTGTTAAAGGTTTAGGCATTGGCCCATGGTGGGCAGCCTGTTCACAGGCAGGTGAGACTGAGCTAGATTAGACAGCCAGGTAAGCCAGAGCCTGAGAGGGAGTAGCAAGCAGCATCCGCCACATCCAGGTTCCTGCCTGAGTCCCCGCCCTGACTCCTCTCCATGATAGACCTTGACCTGGAAGTGTGAGCCCGATAACCTCTTTCCTCCTTGAAGCTGCTATTGCTCATTAATTTAGTCACAGCATCAGAATGAAATTAGAATACTTAAAATAGTTTTAGATTAAAATAAGCCTTTACAAATTTTCGTTTTATCAAAAAGTCAGTTTCCAACATTAGTTAATCATATTCTCAGAGCATTCTTGACATCAGGAAGCACCAATGAGCTTCTGCTATTTATCTAAATGCATCAGTGGCTCAGTTACCCACAAAGATAATCAATTATATACAAATCCCCACTCCAAGTACTCTGTAATCTAAACCACAGGCATCAGATGGCTTTACAAGGATAAGCTTGAGATCAAAACAAATATTGACTTAGTCTTTTTTCACAGAAATCTTTGGCCTTCTAACAAAATGCAAGCACTACAAATTGTCTGATACTTGAGCTTCTACACCTAGAATATAGCATGTTTGTAAGGCTATTCTAGAAGTAATTATTAGAATTACATTAAGGCTCAAGGTGACCTGATATAAATGCTGTAATAAGGGAATATCCAGTAGCAGATACAGCCAAGTGCACAGGAAGCTGCTTTATCATCCCTTTTGAATGTTCTCAGAAGCTTTTTGCTTTTGGAGGGCGGGGCACAAAAAATATCTACTATTCCATTGTTTCCATCAAAGGGACTTCATTTGTGGGGTGCCATGTGGACAGGGAGGCATTTTAGGGCAGATTCCCAAACAGTTGCTGTATTTTCACAACGGTCCTGAGACATAGCAGTCGTGGCTTTGAAAGCATTATACAAATCTACAATAAAGTTGGCAATTTTGCTTACTGTTTATAATTACCACCACAGACACTTATGGCTGACTAAAGACAAAAAAGAAATGAGCCTGTTTGTGAATTGTGGGTAATAAAGATTCAGAAATTACAGTAAAGGATGCAGCCACGCTTCTGTGGTTTGCGGCCCAGAGGAAGCGTGTTTGGATCTTAGAATGCCTAGGATGACTGAGCATCGAAATAGCTGGAGGACGTTTCCCCTCAGAATGCTGCATTTAGAGAAGAAACAGTTATATGTAGGATCTTCGTTAATCACCCTGTGCTAAACCAGTACCGCTTAAAGATTCCAAACTATAAATCATAATATGGGCCATACTCCACACAGAACTGTACACACAGACACACTCACAAACATGCACACTCACACATCAAACCAACAACTCATGAACAAGTCACTCTTAACTTTCTATTGGGTTCTACTATAGAACATACCAGCACAGAACAAGGAAATGGGCAGCAAGCCTCAACTCTAGCCTAGGAAGTATTGGCAAATGATGACTGCTGCAGGACGGAGAGTAGATCGTCTTTGAGAGAGATTCCAGACAGGCTGACTGGATTCCAGTGGATAGACTTGCAACCAAGGACACCTGGGTACCAATGCTTGACTAGAAAAGACTTAACACATATGAAAGAATGCAATCCAGTGGGAGGACTATGGAGGATTCAGATGGGAGAGGGGGGTCTAACTTTGATTAAAATCTATTATATGAAATGTACAAATACTCAATAAAAATATTAATAATAAAACAGACACAGATATAATTAAAAATATCTATTTGGAAAAATCTCCCTTAAGGACTTAAATATAAATCTAATAACATTTGTGAATTTCATTAAAGTATTTGTTATTGTGGAATGAAACCAGACAAGGAGGTAGAGTCTGGAAAGAACCCATCCTGGAAAACAGCACAATTACCTGCCATTATCCAGAAACGGACTAGGCAGGTTACACGTAGATTCACATTCCTCTATTTTCCATTTGTGCAGAAACCAGGAAGCAGCCTGGCCAAAGAAAGTTAAATAAGCAGCAGTCTACAAGTGACAGTCTGTATCTAAGAAGGATGTGGTGTTCTTTGATGGCCACGTTGCTTTTAGCCAGATCTGCATCTATTCTAGAACCAATGTGACTGGAAGGAAAATGTGATTAGCTTTTTCAAAATCATCCTCTGATGCACAGGTCCCAGGGTCTTACCCTCAGTATCACAAAAAAAAACAAGACTTTGTCCCACTTTCTCAGATGTTTAAGATAGTCAGGCAGTAATACATTTGTAAAATAGCTTTCCCAGGATAAGAATCTACAGATTTTATTCAGCTATTTTTAGAAAACAGAGGGCTGAATATGGAGCAGCTTTAATCTGACTTTATTTAATGTAGGCAGTCTAGATTGATAAAAAAAAACTGCTAATAACCACAGTTAAATAAAAGTAATTAATCAGTTCTTTATTCAGGCATTTTCCAGGGTATTAATCAAATGATACTGAATATTATAAATTTCAGTCATGTTCAATATAACAATTTCAGGAAAAACAGAGAACTAGGAATTTCAAAATCATCTTTCCTGTATTATATAAACTCTTTTTAAATTTTTAGTTATATTAAGAAAATGATAATTAAAGAGCAAATTATCATCTAATATCCAAACATTCCCATCTGCCACAAAAAGAAAATACTTTATATGAATTTACTAGTAAATTCTGTACATTTGATTACAGATACTGTCTTCAGCATCACTTTCTTTGCAATGGAGAATGATTATTCTTGAACAGTATGTGTCCCATGCATTTTAAATAGTAATTAGAAATCAATCCCTCAAATATCCTGCCAAATACCAAAATTCAAATAAAATAGGGTCTCCAGATTTTTCCCACTTTCAAATGAGTTCAAGAATAAATAAATTTTAGGAAAAGGTGCTCGATTAACTAAATCCTAACAGTGGCTCGGTCACTGTATGTACAACATCTAAAAATTCTCTTTTCTTGTAGCTTATGGTATAGTGGTGGGCGAGGTATAAAGAAAATGAATTAATGAACTGTATAGCAAACAAATGCTCACATGAGAATTTGGGTTAAAATAAAATAGGAACAGGAGTAACAGAGATCCTGGCAGTTTGTAATTTTAAAGGATGAGTGTGAAGACTTTGTCAAAAAAGTGTGCTCAAAGTGATAGAAGTCCAAGTGGAGGTGAGTATACAAATAGGTAGCTTTTAAGAGTTTAAATATTATTTTTTCATATTTTATTATTCTTATTTTACATGTATGAGTGTATTGCCTACATGTATGCCTACCCATATCATACAATGCCCTTGGATGTCCTAAGAAGGCATTGGATCCTCTGAAAGGAGTTAAGAATGGTTGTTCGCCACCATGTGGGTGCTGGCAATGGAATTTGGGTTCCCTGCAAGAGCAGCCAGTGTTCTTACCTCCTCAGCCATCTCTCCAATACCTCAATATTATTTTTACAATATGCATTACTAGATTTCTAAGAGTTATTTTCAAAGCCTATTTGAATAGTGAGAAAATTCATTTTTCAAATGTGATTTTATGATGCTTCTTTCTCCTGACTCAGGACAAAAGGGAGATGTTGGATGGCCTGGCTTATTTATTAGCTGATGATTGGACTTCTGAATATGTGCACTAATGATCAGGCTAAGAAGAGGGCTCTTACAGAAGGATGCATTGTGAAAGTGGATCCCCAGTAAGCCTATTCACTTATAGGGAAGAGACTTTCTGGAAAATATCATCTGGGTCATATTATAAAAAGATTTAACACTAGGAGCTAGTATGCACATGCTGTATGGAATTGTAACTACTCTGCAGCAGAGAGCATGCGCTGAATCAGGGAAAGAGAGTCTTAGGGCAGACCTTAGTCCCAGAACTCTTATAGGGTTTTGGAGATGCTCTTGAGTTCATATGTCCTTGAAATTGCCAGACAACAGTGCTTTGTAAGATCTTGCATCTTTGTCAATTTGACTTCAGAGTGCCATGTTCCTGGATTGTTTAAAATGGTATACAAGATGACAAATATTCTTAAATCTTAGGTTTATTCGTGTTGAGTAGAATATTACTAAAAATTGGTTTAACAAATTATAAAACAATACTGTGTCAGTATTTTTACAACTGACTAGGATCTCATCTCCCTTTTCTGTACATCATTGCCTTTCACAGGTAAACGATAATTTGACTTTCATGGGGTACAATTGGGACTGTCACAATAGTTTTGTTTCCAACTCTCCACTACATTATCATTTTGAAGGATCTGTGAACTGATCGAGATGACCAACTGAAACTGCTTTTGATGTAGAGATATTTAAATTTAACAATAGTAACATAGTAAGGGATATTACTAGAGCCCACAGCAGAGTCTTGAAAACACTGTTTCTTATTCCTCTTCATTGTATCCCTTAAAGATACTTGATCCAAATAGTAACTAAAATGCCTTTGATTTTAAGAGGGTGTGTATATTCTAGATACAAAGTATATGACAGGATGCAAAAAAATCAAACCAAAACTTCTATAATGTGAAAGTTATTATTCACTTATAATCACCAACTTGGAGGACAAAATCTTGGCTGCAAAGTATCCAGGTTATTTTGAAATAAAAGTGTCTAAGGAGAAATGATTCTCAAACTTCAGTGGAATTACTAAAACAGTTTATTAAAATGCAAAGTCATGGATCCTATCTAATTCAGTAAATCTTGTCTTGTTAACAAACATCCAAGTGTTTCCCAAGGAAACAGTGACAAGAAATTGAACTATACTGGTATTTCTAACATTACTAATACAGTACATCTTGACTTTTCACTCCATGTACAAGAGTAAAGGCAAATTTGTCAGTAATCCAAGCATTTTGGAGGCTAAATCAGAAAGAAGAGTTCAAATCCAACTTGAGATACTTAAGTTCCAGATCACTAGCTTGGTCTACAGAATGAGATATTTTCTTTAAAAAATTGAAAACCAAAATAGTAGAGGTAAAAGAAATCTTAATGAAGTACAGATTAAATTGCCCTCCTGAAGGAAAAAGAAAATCAAAAAGAATGTCAGAAGTTCGAAAATATTGCAAGGCTTGATTTCAGAAGAAGAACTTGAGAGTGAGCTGGACAAGAAATGACAGTTACAAAAGTCGTAATTCTGAAAAGAGGAAAGTAGATGGAGGAAGGATGTTGGCAGCAAAGGAAGTAAAGAAACAAGACTGTATAGAAATAAAGGGGAAAGACACTGAAACACTTCATCTCCAACACACTACCGCGAAGCCAAGACCCACGAATGACCGGTTGCCGAAGGGCCTTTGAAAGAAGAGTTCATGACAGCAAAATGACTGAAATATCAGAAAAGGAAAGAGAGCTCATTCATAGAAGACATTTGGCAAAACAGTCAGGAAACCAATGTAAAATTCATCCTATTAATAGAAAGCAACAAAGATAAAGAAACTGGCAGAAATATGGCCCAAACAGATTCGGATTACCTTGAACAGCATCTAGATATGTGGAGCAATGTAGCTTTTGTTTTTAAATTTACTTATTTACATTTTTATTTTATGTATATGCCTGCTTTGCCTACATTTAAGTGCACTGCCTGTGTGCCGTGCTTATGGAAGCCAGAGGATGTCACTAAACCCCCAGGAAATGGAGTTACAGGTGGTTGTTAGCCACTGTGTGTGCTGGGAACAGAACCCTGGTGCTCTGCAAGAGCAGTCTGTGTTCTTAAACACTAAGCCATCGCTCCAGTCCTGGCCCGAAATATCTTGAATGTGAAAGCCAGAAACAAAGAAGAAATGGCCAAGAGAAACAAGAAGAAATGAAAATAAAAAATTCAGAAAACTAAGATAAAATCATGAACTCACATTAGAAATAAAATCTAGCTTAAAGCAATCAAATGACCAGAGATTACACAAAAGCTTAATTAAATCTGAGGAAAACCAGAAGAAGGTACAAGAGGAAGAAAACAGACTTAGGAGGAGCTGTGGCAGCACCAGGAAGTCCTCAGCAGCCTGTGCTGACCATGATGACAGCCCTAAAGAGGCTGCAGAAGGCATGAGGGATTGAGTCCAGCTGGGCACCAGTGAGAATGAGCCAGCCTGAGCTACACAGTAAGACTCTCAAATAAATGAATGAGTTCATCAACAATTTGTTAAACCACTAAAATGCGAGAAAGGCAGAAGAGATCTTTCATATAGACAACAGAAATCTCTGAAGAATAAAAACAAAACAGTAGCAAAAGTAGTAAGTGACCAAGACTGACAATTCTGAGGTCTAGATTGGAATAGCTCCTCAAAAAGTGTTCTGACAGTACAAGGATGCCTCCTGAAAAGGCATGGGCAGGAGTCACATTAATGTCACTTACAACAGACATGGCATACATCACCAGAATGGCAAAACTCCACTGTTCTAGCTGACTTTTGCTTCACACTGCATTATTGCCCAGCCAGGCAGAACATCTCAGCAGGCAGTTTCGGGGAGTCCATTGTTTCCACAATTTTTCCACAATCCTGGGAAACTTACAAGTACCAGGTAGCATGTCCAGACAGCACGTCCTCTCACAACCTAACAAAAACATATGTTTAACTGTCCTGTCCCAGGTCTGGTGTAATATGCTGATCTGATGGAGCTGTGGTTATTGCTATTTATTTAGGTGGAAGGCAATCCTGAGAGGCAGTTAGAGAAACAGGGCAATAACTGCCTGTGCTTAGGCAGAAAGGGACCAGACTATGGCAGGGAGGTAGACCAATAGTGTGAGGTCAGGAGCCAGCCCCAGCCCAGAGCATAAAGCCAGTCATGGCCGAGAGAGGAGTGTGGGTATGTGGTAAAGCCATAGACTTCACGATTTACTTGAGTATGAAAGGTCACAGATCAAATTAGACTTCAGAGGAAAATGGACTAGAAAATATTGGGAAGATCTTCTTTCTTACTTTTTAACCCAGAGGCAAACAGTCTAGTTAGCTCCAACTGATAGGCTGTGGGGATGTCTTGGGGCTGATTGCAGTTGACAAAGAGGGCTCAGAACACTGTGGGCAGTGTGGGTTTTCTGGGCAGATGGTTAAGGGCTAGAGGTTGAGAGCACTGACTGCTCTTAGAGGACCAGGGTTCAATTCTCACATCCACATAGCTGCTCACAACATCTGTAACTCCAGGTCCATGAGATTTGACAACTTCTTCTGCTGTGGGCACTTGGCACACATGTGGTGCAAGTACAATATTGCAGTTAAAGCACTTATACACACACAAAAAAGAAGTAAAGAAAGCCAGCTAAGTGTGTGTGTAAGCAAGCTGAGGGAGCAAGTGGCACCCCTCCACAGTCCCTGTTCCAAGTTCCCACTTGTACTGATGCTTCTAAGTGAAGGACTCATCTTAACTTACAAGGTAAAAGAAATGCTTTTGGTCAGTGTGTTTTACCCCAACAGAGATGAAACTGGAGCACATATCCTGAAACAAGGACTTGTATTGACAGAAGTCTATTACATAGGCATGGTTGATTAACTTGCTGGCCACTGATGATCAACTCAACATCAGACTCTCTCTCCTCTTGAGATCAGAAATTGAGCCTAAGGGCCAGTTCTTCAGACCCTCTGAAGAGGGTGGGAGGTTTTCAGTGACTCACCCAGGTCTTTCTGAATCTGCGGAGAGGACCCAATCAGGAATCACCTGGTTGGCATGCAAAAGACTCTAGACATTCCAGCTTTTTAAGAGCTGTAGTGTCCGGAAATGGATCGAAGACTAAATATCCACTTTACAATTTCTCACAGTTCATAGGATAAAATAAATAATTATGGAATGTTCCAAATGAGAAAATTTACATAGTCAGGAAAAACAAATTCATAGCACCAGATTTGATGTCCTGACTATAAGTGAATTGCTTAAATCTCCAAATGTAAATGGTAAAAGCTAAAAAAGAAAATGTCATGTAACTTTTAAATTGCAGTTCCAAAATTTAGCAAATTTAAGTGATGGAAAGCTATCTTCTCCCTTACGGTACACAGCGCAAGTAGTTTTGAGTGATATGGATTAAGCTTGTATGTTTTACTTCTCTGAAGGAAATTATCCCTGAGAAATATACAGAGAGTTTTCAGAGATTTGACATAGATGGAGAACTCTGTGCACCAGAAATGAAAGTGTTCAGAGCTTTTAAATTGCACTATGTAAACTGAAAAGCTTGGTTAAATAACAGATCCATCCCTTTTCCCCTTTCCAAATAAATTGGATAAGAAAATTATGCTGACTTAGAAAAAAAGTGTTGAAACCAAATGTTTCTGGAAGAAACATGAAGCTTAAGCACTATCATGTGAGACTTACGGAGAAAATACAACAATGTTTGATATGAGTGACTGGGATGGTAATTTGAAAGATAGCAATAAAGACTCAGGTGAGGTAAGTAGTTGTCTGTCAGATTGTTTGTCTAGTTGATATGCAAAATGATAGACACAGCAGCAGCAGAAATCCACCCTCAATGAATCGCCTTAAACCATAGGCGAAACCCTGCTAAAAGCAATGGGCCCAGCACAAATGTAAGTTCAAAGCCCCTTTTGATATTTTCCAGCCTTTATCTTTTCTTATATCCAAACTGCTCCACAGTGTCCAACCTTGTTTTTTACGTGGTTACAACAAAGGACTGCAATTACAAACATCTTAAATCTGACTTTACAAATTGAGTAAAGCTTTTCAGGGGGAATAATGTGTCTTTGACAGCAGTCCATTCCTCATTCTTTTCTAAATTATAGCTGCATAAAATGTTCACAAATTTCCATGCCTAGTTAGAGCTCATTATCCAGTGAGGTCCCGGGAATTAGAGTTTTTTTAATCACTTTTCCTTTTGGCCGTTGAGCATCTTTCCAATTTGAACAGTCTCTGAGAACACCAACCTGACACCCATCACTGCTTTCCATCTTCAGGAAAATGGAAAGAGTCTGGGATCAGTCCCACTGACTTCATAGCTATGTAGACATTTCAGTGATATTACGGTAAAAAGACGTGTGCCTGCAAATATGTGATATTTAATCACTTAAAGATGATTAAATATCCTATAGATAGCCACCACCACAGAAAAGCAGAGCCTGGAATGAAATAAAACCTTGAACTGCTTGTCTCCTGGTCCAGTCACCTCACTCTCCTTTCTCTGAGATGATGGCTTTCCAGATTTGAATTAAAGATGCTCTCAGCACGGTCAGCTGCGGCTTCAGTGCTGTTTGCCGCCTCACTCTGTGTCCATGTCGCACTGTGATGTGGCACTGTCAAGTCCACAGACAGGCTCTGCTCTGTTCCCTGACTCATTTGCAATGGCTAGAATTTCTAGATGGACCCCTGACAATTAGGAAACTCCTGTGGAGCATGCTTGTTGGAACTAAACCCAAGTGTCTCCATATGATTTCGTGATTTCTATTTGCTGGCAGGGTGATTTATAGCAGGTCAGCAGCCAAAATTAAAACGATTTTATTTGGGAAAAATAGCAGCTCTTGTAACCAGATCCAAAGAGCACAATGAGATCTCTCCTATCAGGGGACAATGGTGCAGAAAGATTCTAAAAAACTAAGGAACCTACAACAGAAAGCTGATTTAGAAATGATTCTGAATGAATAAGAAGAAATTCTTCTGAAAAAACATTTGTCAGTGTCTACTAAGCGTAATGTTAACAAAAGAACCTAGGTTCCGAGTAGACTAGAATCCATGCCATCTTTTGATGTTTGCCAACTTGTAGGAGTTAATCTTCAGAAACTTCAGTCTTATCATTAGAAAAATGGTAATATTGCCTAACTCACTAGATTAATGAAGAATTTAAAATAACTGTACTTGAAATGTGTCTATGTATTTAATACCTTTCTGCAACTAAAGGCTTCAACTGATCATTCAAATTAACTCATCAGCACTTGCTCTACAGAGAAGAGTAAACCGCTCTGCTTCCAAGGGCATTGTATCACAGGCGCATGTGATGTCTGCTATCACCATGATGCCATCTCATGTTTGAAGACGCTCCCTGATCTTCAAGTCAACAACGATGACAGCCTGGGCTCTGGGGAATGGATCAATCAGCAAAGCGTTGGCATTAGCAGTGTGGGGACCTATGTTTGAGCCCCAGAACCCACACAAAATGCTGGTTATGGTGCCAGCCTATAACCCCAGACCAGCCAAATTGGCTCACAAAGAGACCTTGCTTCAAAAGCTAGCAGAAAGGCTTAATAAGCAGAGTGTACATGTCAGAAGCACGAGAATTCAGACCCTCAGCACTCATACATCTGTGAGGGAATGTGGCAGCTGTCTGTGATTCCAGAACTTGGACACCTCAGAAGGGAGAACCTTTGTCAGTTTAGCTGTGTTGGTGAGCTCACACTCCACTGAGAGACTCCGACTCATGAATGATATGGAGAGCCATCTGAAAGACTACTAATACCAGCCTCAAGGCTTCCATGTGCACATGCACACATGTATACACGTATGTAATACTACACAAATGCACATATGCTGTATGCTCATGAACACACACAATAACTTAAAAGCCAAAATAAATTGGAGACTGAGGAAAAGACCCAGCATCAGCCTCTCAGGAACACACACACATGCAAGTTCACTTGTACACAGAAAAAGCATCACACACTCACACTGGCAAATGTGCATGCATGGGTGTAATAGCATGATCACTACGGTGCATGTGATCTATGTGACCATAAACGCTGCTTTAACACTGGCAGGGAAAACCCCCGAGATCAACCGTAAGATCAGTGACTGAACTCCATGTCTTCCTCTTACAAACCAGAGCTAACTGATGCTGAGGGTTTAAGACAAGGGACTTCAAGGATATCAAGGTCTTCCATGGCCCCACTGGCTTCCACCCTGCCCAGTTCTGGCCAGCCCTGTACTAATTAAAGGCCGAAGCTACCTGTGGCACTGGGTGTTTATTTTTCTGCAGTCAGATGTTCATTTGGCTTTGTTCTTCTCTGAATTTTGAGAAGCATTGTTCTCAGACTGTCTTTCCTCTCCTCTCACCACACCATTATCAAGCAACGGTTGCCTTAGCAACTCTTTAATAGGCTGTGATTCTCAAAACTTGCTTTTTCTGGAGCAAGTCTCCACACAGGCTATCCAAATGAGTCAATAGCTCTGCTGCATATGCAGAAAAGGCATTTCTGATTAGAAAACTAATCGTACAGCTAAAATACTGAAAACGTTTTTCTGTACATTTTGGAATCAGTGGCTCACATTTTACACTCTCTTGTTTTACTATATAATACACTGGCCAAATAGTCTACTACCTCTATTTTAGAACTGAAGGATACTCATATGGGGTGTTATGAGATTTTCATTCACCAATGAAAGAAACAAAGTCTACAGTGGTTAACTCTGTAGCGTGCTAGTTTGTATTCAGTAACTAATCAACTATCTGGAAAATGAAAACACATATATAATTATATATATATATATATTATGGCAATAAAATATAGGTAACATATAATTTTATGAATAATAATTACTCTTAAAATACATTTAATTTTTAATGAGTTGTGTTTCACAGTGGGAACAGTTCTTAAAAGTTAAAGAATCAGTACTTGGAATCTTAAAACAGTTATCATCACCTCCAGGAGAGCAATTTGTTAAGGGTCACATTCATGCTAAGGATGGTGATGAAACTTTGTATATGTTTAAGGAGGAGATTTGAGGATTTGGCTTCTGCAGCAATGGAAATGTTCAAAGAGATGTCTCTTTGAGGCTTGACAACTCCTGCAGCTGCTGCCTTTGGCTCTTTCTGCTCCTGGTTTGCCTGGCCCTTTTCTTCTCAGAAGCCAGAGCTTAGTAGCAGGATGATCTTCTAGCATAAAGATGGGGACCTGTCAACATCATTCCCATGTCTGCATTAAACTCAAGGTTTTTGGCCCTGTCCCTTTCATCTCTGTTGTTTGACACTCTGTACTCTCTGCTCTGAGCCCAGCCTTTGTGGTGCTGTCTCTACCGTTGATCCTCCTTTACTGCCAACCCTCCCTGAGGCCCCTTAACAGAAGGTGAGTGTCTTTTGGGAGCATGGGGGAGAAAGCAGGGCAGAAGGTGGGATTCTTGAATGCAAACATAATAAAGATGGTGGCCCTTGAGGAGGCACCATCACTGCCTGCACTGGCCAAGGCAGGAGGGTGATGGAGCTTATTACTGCAACGTCTTCTTTCTTCTCCTTATTCTTCTCTCAGATATTCTCCAGAGAGCTGGCTCCTCTTCCCCATTTAATTTTACATCCTGGTTGACTCTCCCCCAGCACCAGATCCTCAAGGGTCAGTTGAAATGGACATGCTTTGCTCTCCCTTCCTCCACTACGTCAGTGCGTTTTATCTCTACCCCTTGAATGTTTTGCTCTTGCTTGCACTGTAATCAATAATAATCCCATTCAAGAGAATTTTATGGAATGGTCTATAAGTTCTTGATGCCATATTGTACCATTGGTGCCACAATGCAGAGATAAATCTAAACAGAATATACTCTTGCCTAGGAGGTTTACTGTGGGATCACAAGGACTAATGACTAAATGCAACTGTGGTGAATACTGTTGAAAAGAAGGTGAATACATTGGGTTTTTTGATGATCTGTAAATGTCAGGATGTGAGCTGGAATGTACCTCCATTGGTAGAGTAATGGCCTAGCATGCACACAAGCCTGGGTTCAGTTCCTAGAACTGCCTAAAACCAGAAGCCAGCAAGCCAGTAGTCCAGAAATTCGGAGGTAGAGGAAGGAGGATCAGAGCCTCAAGACTGTTCTGAGTTTCATGTGTCCCTGTTTCAAACAAACAAACCAACAAACCAAAAATGACAAGTGATGGCATGACAATTAAGAATACTTCCAAAGGACCCAAGTACATTTCTAAGCACCCAAATCGTGTGAATCACAGGCACCAGTGACTCCAGCTCCAGGGGATTTAATACTTTCTTTTGGCCTCTGCTGGCACTTGAAGGAACATGTGCACACACACACACAACACACACACTCACACAAGTAAATAAAACGTGCCTCAGGATACATGAAGCTATCTAGCTTAATTCTTTTCTGCATCCATCTTACTGTAAGTTAAACTATAATAGTTTTCAGACATAGGCAGTTTCTGATGTTACCCAAACCCCTACAGTGAAATTTACCCAAATCCTTACAGTGAAATTTATAACTAAATCCCTCCTAACACCCCAAATTTTATGCTTGAGAAAAAAATGATCTTATATTACTTCCATAGTTCCCAAAGTTTTTATCTGCTCTTGTCTTGTATATGAATTTTTTGCTTTATGAATTCTTTATGAATCAGAATATCAAAATGCACCAGTAGTCCCAGTAGATAAAAGACCCTGAGCCATGTGCCTTCCATGTGCCTACACAGGGGCCACATGACCTTTCCAGGTGTATTCACACCAAGCAGCATGTAAGAATTTCACTATAAGGGTTTGGGTTATATCAGAAACTGCCCATGTCTGAAACATGTGGCTCTCTCTAGGTAAGATTATCATCATCCATTTAACCGAAATAGTTCCCTTACTTTGTATTTGGTTATGATTTTGTTTTTATATTGGTATGAACCTTACAGTCTAATTATCTATATATTCTTTGATTTGGTCTAACTCCCAGGGGAATACCATATCTATAAGACCAACAGAGTTTTCTATTTATGCATATAAAAAGTTTAACAACACAGTTTATATTCTGTGGGTGAATTTACACAAAATAACACAAAAATCGTATTTTTAAAACATCTCATACTCTTTGAATATTTTTAAAAGATTAAACATCAAAATTCTAGAGAAAGAAAATCTGTATCATGTAACTAAAGTATTGACAAATAGCTCTAGAATTCACCTACACATGATAATCTTATAGATATGTTTAAATGCTTAATTATATATGGACAATTTACAGAAACACTTTATTTGTAACTTATAGTTGGTCTATAAATGAAAACAAATAAAAAAAGTGAACACATAGAAAAATTATATTCTTCATAGTTTAACTCACCAGAAAAAGAGTGCAGGCTTTTAAACAATCTTCCTAACTTGTTTCCTCTGATTCTATGGTGTTCTTTGAAAGAGATTGAAAAGACTAGAATTCATTACAAGTCCTTAATTGCTGGTTTCTCTAGAAAATAGATGTTTACGCACGGTTTACAGAATAGCTCCTATTCACCGAAGGGAGATCTTGCGCAGCCCAAGTTTAAATAAACAGCAGTGTTGTACTAAGTTTGCAAAAGTGTAATTAAAATTAGAGGCACAATATTTTTAAGCATCAAATTCTTGTCCTCCAGCTGCAGTGCTTAGATTTGTAGTTTGGGAAGTGCCTATCACCATCTCTTCAAAGCCCAGGCCTCCTCATGACAGAATAGCACTTATCACGTGCTTGCTCATGGAAAACAGAACAACCCATCACAACCCATGACGAGAGTCGTAGGTCCCATGGACCAGGAATTTTCACCTGTGTTTGTTCTGTCATGCAATCACAGAAGGAGAAACAGTCATCAGTTAAAAAACTGACAGGGGTGCATAAATGCTCCTTTAGACATACCTTTCTGAAAGATTTGTAATAGGGTATACAGGGAATGTGGAGGGTTAGGGTTCATGATAACTTGACTCAGTTAGAATAACTTTGGAGACACCCTGCTGTGCACATCTATGAGGAGGAAGGGGAAGCTCACCCTGGATTTTTCAGCACTACCCCATGGGTTAGGTCCCCAGGCTGCTTCATGAGAAAGCCTTTGAGGGGCAGCAGCCTTCACTGGCTTCCTGACTGTTTATATAGTAAGAGCAGAGGTCTTGGGCTCCTACTTCCTGTGTCTTCTTCATCCTGATGGGCTGATGCTCCTCACACTGTTACCCTACCTCCCAAACTTCTTTTCTGAGACAACTTTCTCAACCCATCAAAAATAGCAGCTGATAAATTCTTTTTTAAACACAACACCCCAGTTAGTTGAAGTCTTTTGCTAATATCTGAAGTTTCATTTGAAAGTAGCAAATTATTGTGTTTATTTTATGAGTGTCATAAGTGACACAGTCAGCATTACTTGAATTCCTTCCCTATGGGGACTTTCGACATAATGCAGCACTTGAGCTAATTCTATTGCTATTTTGACAGAGACAACAAAACTCAATATTGGCCATAGCACCAAGTGTTAACCATATATAAACCCGGGAAACCACACTTCTGTCCATAATTTGAGAATCATGAGACTATTAAGACACACACCCATGGAAGAATCCAAATGCAAACCATACCACTTATTTGAAATTCACTGAAGAAGGAAAGTGGATACAGAAGGGCAGAGTCTACTCATGGTCTAGAGCCATTTATGGGCTTGTCAGTTCCTGTTCAACCCAGGTTGATCATTCCTTCAATCGTTATGAGTTTTAATATTCATATTTGACGATCAAATAATCTGTTAAAGTGATGATTTTCCCATGCCATCAAATGGGCGTGACTTGTTCCTTCTCCACACATTGAGCTGATCACATTTTAAAATTTCCAAATCCCTCATCTAGTCGACAGAGTTTTACTGCTATTAGACAATGCGAAAACAAATAAGAAAGCAAAGGACCTTTTCTGAGATCTCACTTGGTCTAGAGTCAAAGATTTCACTCCACAAACATACTGCTCAGATTATATTGTAGGAGGAAGAAGCAGACAAACATCCTTAACTACTCAGTGCAGTTTTCAAAATAGTTGCAAAAGAAGTATAGACTCACGCCAACAAGGAGAAAGAAAGCAGGGACACAGAGATCTCAGGGATGCAAAATGGTTAGCCACAGCTGAAAAGCCTGGGGGGTGGGCTGATGGGAAATGAGGAAGTAGGTGACTGTATTTACCCTCCACAGTGACCTTGCAGGAAAAACCAGATGCTTCTACCAATGTTTGGCTTGAAGACTAGCTTAAGCAGATAGACTTTATACACGTTTAATGATAATTTTTATGTATATATGTGTGTGTGCATGTGCATGTACTCCTGGAGGCCAGACAAGGGTATCAGATCCAGGAGCTGGAAGTACAGGAGTATTTGAGCTGCCCAGTGGGGTGCTAGGAGCTGTGCTCTGGTCCTCTGGAAGAACAGTATATGCTCTTAACTGCTGAGCTATCTTTCCCAAGCATTTTTAACATACCAACGAAACCTGAGGAAATAGAGGAAATACTTGAAGTAACTGAAAAGTATACGGTTTTAGTTAACCCCACATGTCTAAAGTTCTTATCGATTAAAAAATAAAATCACAAATTAAAAGCTGAACAAACATACAAATCAATAATAATCACAAATACCCAGTAACTAAAAAGTAAAATTTTGATTATTAACAAAAGATATTTTACCTATAAGTATTCATCATTAACCATCTCTAGCAGCCATGCCTGGATATCCTGTAAGCACTAAAGTCATATTTGAGATACATGTTGACATAGAACCATTTATCCATAATTCATATTAGTAAAGTTAATCCAAGATGGGTTTCACTGGAGTATCTATTGAGTTATTACATCTGTAGAAGAGTTACGTGTGCATGCATGAACTTGTGTTTTTTTTTTTGTATGCAGGTATTCAAGAAGTAAATTTTAATGCAGGGCAGCAAATTCCTCACAATGGAAAGCTCTGCTATGGTTGGGATGGAGAGTCCTGAGACTTTGGAAATAAACTTCACAAGTCTTGAAATCTGAAACTTACAAGATTCACAAGGTCCTCACCCAAGATTACACAAGCAGTAACCACCAACAATTAAGTTAGAGCCCACGGAGTTGCAGCATGACAATCATAACACAGTAAGCAATCAGATTAAAGTTCAAACCCAGTTCTGACAAGAAAATTAATCTTAACTGTGTTCTAGAGGAAGATTCTAGTAACTTATTCAAAATGTCTCTTATGTAACCCAAGGGTTTTCAGCACTTAGTGGTACACTAAATGCTTTCTAGGTATTGAGAAAAGAAACGATAACCAACTTTAAAAGTTCCTTGTTTTATCATCTTACTGTGATATGACCTTTTATTACCTTTCTCTTATTTTGGGATGACATCACTCAATAAGTGAAATAGAGCTGTTTGTGCAGAGATGAATGAACAGAGGTTTTTGGGGTACACTCAAGTCCATCAAAGAGGAGAAGCATCCTGATTGTGGGGCACACTTAAGTCCACCAGAGGAAGAAGCATCCTGTGGGTCTGATACACATTCTGCCTTAAGGATACAGAGTTGAGAACGACCCATGTGGACGACTGTGACAGATGTTCCAATTTAACCTACGCTGTTTTGCACTCAGAGTCTTCCTAATAATTCCAAGAAGAAGCGATGTGTGCTGTTTTTTAAAGAGTCCTTAAACAGCAAAGACAAACCACCCTAGGAAGTGCTGGTGGACTTTGCCTTTGTCAGTTCTCATCAATACAGACTAGGGCATCATGACATTCCCTCCCCCGGCCACCGCTCATGATGTTTTCCTCATCACTATGTATTCCTAGCACACACCATCACACTACTTCCTTGATACTCTCACAAACACTGTGCTTCGTGCAGTTATTTTAATTTGTAGTTTACATGCCTATGTTATTCAAACATGATAAATTTTCCTTCCAGTTACATAATGAATTTATGATACAAGGAATCATCACAGTGTATAAAAGCTGACTGGATTTCACACTATATGACTATAATCATATTGAAACTTTACTTCAGTCATTTGTGAACTTAAGCGAGTAAAATGGCATGGGTGTGAGAAGAAATGGCTTTCCCCAATGTGCAGATTTCACCTGCAGAAGATGAAAGTCAGCCGCTATGCATCTTGAAGCAAAATGACAAGGAAAGATAGAAAGTCTTAGAGATGCCAGACCAAGAGCCGAGCCAGCCAGTTCATGAGACGATAGGCAGAGTTAGGTGTCATATAGTCTAACCAGGGAAGGAGGAAACTGCTCTGCTCCTAAGAGGAGAAGCGTTCTAAGGGGATGGGAAGAATATCTAAAGGAATCGATTCCTTTCAGGGGTGTTTAATCTTGGCCCATGTGCTTAGGTTGCCATCGCTCTGGGGTCAGTACAGTCGCTGTAGGAACACTTCCCGGACCTCCTCTTTATTTGGGGAAGGGGAATTGTACTTGGTCCATTGCTTTGTAACTCTTTGTCTAGTTTATCACTAATTCAAATAGGCTAACTCTACTTGATAAAATGCCATACCTGTTTTGTATAGGGATATGTTGTGTCACAAACATGATTCTCATGTAAAAAGATGTTCAGTAAATGCTTTTGGATGGATGAAATGAAAAAGTCATCAAAAAGAAATGAAAGAGGGAGTGAACCTGTATTGTTTAAAAATTACAACTACCAAGCATGGCAGTGTATGACTTTAATCTCAACAATCGGAAGGCCAAAGCAGGTGGGTGTCCTTGAGTTCCAGGCTAGCCTGGTCCACCTGGTAAGAGTCTGTCTCCCTATCTCAAGAGGACATAAATGAATAAATACACATCAAAAGTTTCAAGATTTGTCCACTCACTGCTTTTTCATTTCCAATAATCATGAGAGAGCTCACCTCCACCTGTGACACAGCTCAGGGAAGCTGATATGGTTTCTGGCATCCTCGCGTACCCACAGATATATTATAAACATTGATGGCAGGATTAGATAAGTTAATATATGGAACATTCCTAGGATACTATTAGAAATTCTGAGATTTCTGCTAATTAGCTAGGGTTACAATTTAACAACAGAGAAGAAAACCAATGCTGACCCAGTATCTTCAGGCAATAGAGTTAGGAAAAACACTGGCTCTCTAGTTGTTGAATTTAGAAAGCAAATATTCTATGAAGGGTAAGAAATATCAGCATGAATTCCAGAAGAGGCACAACCTAAAGTGTAAGACTGAACCAGATATTGCACATCTGTAAGCACAAAGTTCTCTGACAACTCTCTCTTAGAGCCTAGTTTCCAAGGTTGTAATTGATGAGTCAAGTTTCAATAAGGGCTTTTGAAAAGACTCAGAAAATATAAATTGGCTCAATTTTATAAAGAAAAGCATTTTCAAGAAGAGTCAGTTGACCTCAGAAGATCCAAGACTAGCAAAGGCTCCCTGCAGAATCACCAGGGAGAGCATTTGATGAAGCTCATTCAGCCTCAGCTGGTTCAGCCTCAGCTGGTACAGCCTCAGCTGGTACAGCCTCAGCCCCGCCCTCCTACCCACACCAGAACCGCGGCTGCCTACACTTCCCTATCCCAAGAGACAGTCCTGGCCTTCCTCCACCTAAATCCACAGGAAAATTGCACGTTTTAGTCTTTCTGACCACATTCCATGTACAATTGCTGAAACACTTGCACACCACCCCATTTGGTTAGGTTACAGAAAAATGGAGATCGGTCAACTTCATTTTGTGTTATATAACTTGAAAGCAAATCCACTCCTTCAGTTACATTTTCCATGGTGCTGTTACTACATTGGGGTCCTCAATTTTCTTTCTTTTTCATGGTCATTCTTAGTCAACATAATTACCCTGAGGAGTCTGTGTCTATCTCTGCAAGCTTGCTTTGGGCTTAAGAAAACAGGATTGCAGCTCCCCTCTTCACAGTTTAGCAGTGGAGAAGCCATTTGTCTGGTGGTGGACGGGAAGAGTGTGACTATTGGTGGTGACCTGTGGTCTCACAGCTGTCCTGCACTTTGATTCTCAGCCCCGCAATCCAAGAATAAGATTATGACTCTATATTTACAATGTGTTTTCTGTCCACCACACTTTAAAGTCTTCTTCCTAAATAGACATATGAATTTAAACTCAAATCCTTCCAAAGTATTCTCTAAAACACTAACACATATTCCCTTGCTCCATGACGAATGGTTTTTGCATTTTGTATGTGTGTGTGTGTGTGTGTGTGTGTGTGTGTGTGTGTGTAGTTCTTTGTTCAGTGTCTGGGATATTTTCAGGGTAATTATTTTTACTTCAATCAGGAAAGATGAAGTGATACATTAAATCTGTGATTTTTTATATTACCTGGAGAGCAATGGAAGATCTATGGACTCTTGCAAATATCAGGGACTGTTTTTATTTTAATAAATAATATGTGGGGTGATTTACATGTTTGATCAAGCTCAAGCAGACAAGCTCCAGATAGCATTTTTTAAAATTATTTTAAAGGATGTATGATGAAGGCATATTTCTTCCAAACTACTATAATCTAAAATATTTAACCATGATTCCCAAGTGGGAAGAGACTTCAAATCTACTTTGGCAAGTATGATTAATTTTTGTTTCTTTTATCAAAGCACATTTTAATTAGATGTTCAGATTCTGGTGCCATAAACATATTACTCCAAAAATACATAGCAGAGTAATTGGAATTTAAAAGCGACACAGTATATTTCAAACGGAGACGGTTGTTGTCACTTCAGAGAAAGTGGTAGTTTATGCGGGGAGACCTTTCATGATTTACAAAATTATCTTGACATTTGCTCCTAACAAATTAAGTCGACTCTTGGGAAACATATTTAAGTGTAAACATTGTAGAAGTGCTAGTTTGTATTATATATAACAGACAAATAAAATATAAAATGATGAAATAAGAGTAGGAAAAAAATCTGTATCAAATGTAAAAGGAAATAGTACAGGCTACAAAAACCTTAAAAAGCATTTGACACCTTGAGGAAAATGCAAAGAAAATTAAGACAGCCACAGAATTCCTATCATGCCCATTACATTGGTGAAATTTTTTGACAAAATCAAATATTATTAAGACTAAAGCTAGAACACCCCGAGGAAGAATATAGCTTGTTTAGACAACTTTTCACAACATGTCGCACCATCACTGTGACATATGCTGTAGCACTGACTGCACTTTGAGACAAGAATTCTAGAGGAATTTTTGAGTCTTGAATTTGTAGTCAATCTCAGTAGTGTTCACAGCAGCATTATTCAAAATGGCAAAATCAAAATCACCATGCCAATCCTTCACAGAGAAATGGGATAGATAAATTGGGACAGTGTCATGTTGTAAGATAGTCCATAGAAATGAAAATCTAATGAGTTATGGTTTTCTGCATCAATATGAATGAATTTTGATGGGGCTCATGTTGTACTAATAAAAAAAGCAAGTCACAAATGGTTCTACTTATTGTGGTGTCATTTTGATGAAATTCAAAGTAATAATGGAAAATATATTGTTCTAGTATTGCTGAAACAAAAGCAAATACAGTGAATACTGAAAAAAATATGATGCATCATTGCGTCCTGCAGAGAATACTAAAATTTTGCAAGCAGTAACGCGATAGGCTAAAATTTCAGAGTAGATTATACACTAGGGAGAAAAGAGGTGTTACAGAGGGTTGTATAGGGAGCATACCAATGTTAATATATCCTCTTTGAGTAGAAAGTGTATTAATATATTCATGATTTATTATAGTCACTTTCATAATTGTATATGTAATTATAATTCTGCACACATATACAACTATGTATATACATCTGCTATTGTGCAATATTCACTTATCTTTCTAAAGAAGGCAGATCCCTGAAATACAAGGATTTCTTCTTTATGTTCTGAACATGGAAAAACTCAGCAGCATTCAATATACACAGAAAATCAACAACATGTTACATATTGAGAATGATTACATGTGCATGTGTGAGAAGCCATTGATGACTGGAATGTATCATTTTCTATGCTTAAAATTCACAGAGTCACATCATAAACTTTGTTGAAGCTCGAAACTGTCCTTCATGTGTACCTTCAATAATTTGACCTGCTAGTCTTTGATGGCATGTTGGACGGAAGCTCATGAGAGACTTCTAATGGTGCTGTTATGTAAACAACCATGTCTGTCTCCCTGGATGGATCAGTAGATCACTCTCATCATCCAGGAGACAACCTCTGATCAAAGTTCCTGTGTGGGCATCACACACGACCCCTTTCCAGAACTGTTTTGGGTCCAGAATATGTGCTCATGGTTGAGTGTCCCAGAGTCAGGAACCGTTCTTGTAACTTTGAACCTGCTGGATGTGGTTTCCTAGTCTACCTCAGTTGCACATTTAAGTTAAATGTTCATTATTTGAGACTGCACAGTCTCCTGTCTTGCTGTAATCACACGGAGTCTACAGTGCTTCCCATGTGCTGACATTTCCTTCAGATTCTTTCTCTAGTGTGGGCATACATGTTAAGAAAATTTCCCTGTCAGTCTGGGAGGCTGAATTATTCATTGAGGTCAGAAGAGACTGTCACTTTCATAGTTCAAAATGATCAAATATTAATTTCCATTTTCTCTTTGGATATGGGGTGCAGACAAGCCCCTCGGTGACGTCGCCTCTTGGTGCCACATCTCTGTAGCTGTTCTGTGAGAAATCACAGGACTCTGGTTCCCTTCCTCCGAGGTCCTGACCCTAACTCTCACACTTCCAAAGCAATCCACTGCTTCTAACTGATCTGATTCCTTAGACTCCTCTTTTTCCTTTAAGCTTTCTTGAAGTCTTAAAGCTAAATAAAAACAGAAGAAAATGACCCAAAACCACCCATAAATCCTAAACGTAAACTCAGTCCTCCCAGACTCCCCCCCAGCCACTGTCTGAAGTGGTCCCTCAGCTCCCCAAAGCAGTCAGAGCTCTCCTTGTTTTGGGCAGATGGAAATGCTAGTGTGTGAGGTATGTTCATTCTTTGCACATTCTAGTGGAAAAGGCATCTGCTTCCTTTCCTCTCTAACAACCAGAAGAGGACATTTTGTTTGATAAATACTTATTTATGACAAAATATTAATTCTGAAAAAAGTGTTTGGTACCCTACAACAAAATGGCACAAGTTTTCCTCCCATGAGAATCTTTAGCTATCCCTCTGCCTTTTCATTTTAAATGGCCAGAATATTAGATCTGAAACTGCCTTCTACTGCAACTCAAGATAACAAGAAATCATTGATTTCAGCTTGAACCTAAACCCTAAGTCTAAGTCTTTCTTTCTACCACTAGATTACTATTTAAAAGTTTACATTCATTGACAGTCTTACTACATCATACTATTTTTAAAATTCATATCTTTTCTAATAGCTAAGCAAAATTATACATGAATAAAAATAATGAAATTCTATTCTAAGTAATTTATAATTCTGCAAAAGTTAAAGATCTACCAAAATTAATTAAGTTGTTTTCAAACAGCATATGGATCTAGATCTTGGCCTGATTTGAAAAATAATATCTTAAATTTTACATGCACAGGATAACTGAAATTATGCCAAGTGCAAAAAATTGGAAGACAGATTGAAAATTCATTTGATAAGAATAACTTTAACTATAAACATAACTTGAAGGCTTACCTTGTGATTGCATGGATATTTTTATTTAAAATTTTTAAATGTCTGACTCAAAAATAGTGCATGTTTCTATAGCTTTACTTAAATACAGAGGACAAGCTTGCTGGAAGTGTGCAAGGCGGGATTTGACAAGAGTATGCATCACAAAAAGATTGCTCTAAATTTATTAATGAACCCGTTCTATCACACAGCTGTCATTTATATCTAGAACAGTTGAGATACACTAACTGGGAAAGTCCAGAAAAACAATGCAGTATTCATAATTCCAGGACACGGGCAGATGCTATTCTACTCAGCTCTTGTGAGATCAGCACTTTTGGATTTCACATTTAAGTGAGAATAACTGAATTTCTCTTTACTCTGTCTGATTATTTTCCTAGAATAGTGTTTCTCAAGTTCATCCACATTGTCACAAATGTGATGCTTCTATTTCATGACCAAATATTTTATTACACAGATTATTTTTATATATTATAATTTTTGGCAGACAGTTGTTTACACATTTAGTTTTGTTTTGTTAAAAAGCTTAAAATGAAGAGATAATGGTCCATAGCCAAACATTTCTCTTGCCCTCACCTTCTGTTATCTTCTGTTTAACATCCTGGTTTTTGCCTTACAAAGGTAAATCCTTCCACTGTATCTGATTAAGTGTGTACATACTCAAAGATAGAAATTTTACCTTGCTGTATTATAAAAAGTGAAAATATATCAATTTTTCATATACTAAATGACGAAAAATACCAAGGGGGTACAAGTTATCTACAGATATCAGTTAAAATCTTACATATTGACTTACTCTACATCACAGGAGTCCCTGATCTGTCCTAAACTGTGCATCTCATGCTCAGCCTGCTTTCTTATACTATACAACTTGCTTTGTGAGGGGAACTACCTACAGTGGGCTGACCCTCCCATATCACTCAACAACCAAGAAAACACCCCAGATATGGCCATAAGGCCAGTCCAGTGGAGGCAATTCCCCAACTGAGGCTTTCTCAACCCAGGTGTGTTGAGTTGACAACTAAAACTATTCAGCACAATTGACCCCTTGCCAACTTGACACACACAGACATACTACTATTAAACCAAAGGTTTTCCATTTCTTATTCACAAGGCATGATGTTAATATCAATACATAAAATGGTACAACCTTAAAAGTCCCACGGTCCTTAAAAAAAAAAAACTCAAACACTTAAAAGTTCAAAGTCACTTTTAAAAGTCTCTCAACTATGGGCTCCCGGAGAATTATAAACAAGTTAAGTACTTTTATTCCAACAGGAAGAATAGAGCACACTTAAGACCCCAGGCCAGCAAAGTAACTCAAGGATGGACATTTGGGGTTCACTCACCATTTTCTGGACGCCAAAGGTTTCAGTAGCTCTCTTCTCTACCTCTGCCGTCCACTGCACACAGCTCGTCTTGAAAGGCCAGGCTGACTCCATTCCACACTGCAGCTTCCTGTGGTGGCTGTCCCTTCATCCTGGAATCTCCAAAAAGCCAGTGTCTCCACTGAAACTGAGGCTGCACCTTCACCCCTGGCTCTTCTGGATGTTCAGGGCACAAAGCCTCAGATTGCCTCCATGACCCTTGAAATCCCAGGGTTCTTCACGGCAGCCAAGGCTGCACTCCCACTGACGCCTCTCCTGGCCTCTCAGGGTAACAAGCCTCAGCTGCTCTGTGAGCCCTTCACATTTTCAATACCAGAACCATACAGGAGACTTTCACATACCGAGTCCTGCTTCCAGTTTGAGATGGAGGATCAGGCTCCCTCTGGTCCACAGCCTCTGTGTGCTGACCCTGAGGAAATACCTCCCAAAAGATTCCACCAGATGATGCTGGTCTCCTGTTACTCACAGCTGATTTTTCAGCCCCGGCTAACCAGCATCCATTGTCCCAGTAAAACAAAGGTCTCACTTCAGGTTCTGGTCTCTTCTTAATCACAGCTGAATCTTCAGCCCCAGCTACCAGAATCCATAGATTCTCAGTTCAAAATATCACACAAACATCCCTTACAGTCTCTGCTCCCTTTGAAGCTTCACAAGCCAGGCCTCCATTGTCTTCAAGTCAGCAGAACTGTTCCAAGTTACACAGCAACAAACTCTAAGTACTACAATGTCTTTTCTAGCCCTAGTTCCAAACACTTCCACAATCTTCCCCAAAACACCAAGGTCAGGTCTGTCACAGCAGTATCCTGGGATCCTGGTATCAATTTCTGCCTTCGTTTGCTTTCAATTGCCATGACCAAGCACTCTGACCAAAACCAACTTGGGGTGGAAAGGGTTTATTTTGCTCACATCTACCAGGTCACAGTTCATCACTGAAGGAACCAAGGTAGGAACTCAGAGCAGGAACCTGGAGGCAGGAGCTGAAGCACAGGTCACGGAGGAATGCTGCTTTCTGGCTTGCTCCCCTAGCCCATGTTCAGCCTGCTTTCTCATACAATACAAAGCAACCTGCCCAGGGGATGGCACCACCCACAGTAGGCTGGGCCCTCCCACATCACTCTTCAAGAAAATACCCCACAGATGTGGCCACAGGTCAGTCGAATGGAGGTAATTCCCCAATTGAGATTCCCTCAACCCAGGTGTGTCCAGTTTCAGAGCTAAAGTTTTCCTGCACAGGTACCTAATACTGTGGACAGGAATTGAAATATGTTCTATGTGCTGTGCTCATTATGTAGCATTCAGTACCTGTGAGAAATAAATTGTCAAATCATTGTTAGTCAAAATTCCAATCAAAAAGGGAGTTATAGTACTCTGACAGGAAAATTCCCATTAGAGAGCATAGTTATTTCACATTCTAGCATAAAAATTTAAAAAAGAAAACATCATTTCACTTTTAGAAGTTCAGCACTCTATTCTGCAAATATCTATCTGTAGAAACTAAGAACATGAAATATGTTATGGCATTGCCCAATTTCTCTGCCTGTGTCACAGATCACTGTGGAAACCCAATTCCCTGATGTGTTTGGACCTTTGCCTTCTGTTAAAATGCAGATAAAATTTCAAAATTATCCCCAACCCTAGAACAGAGAAAGGAAGCACTGTTGGAAGCTAAGTATGGTGTGAAATTTATTTCATAGTACCATGATAAGACCTTGTCTTAGTTTTGACAAATTCTACCCAAGAATATAAACTAGGTGAGCAATGTATAGAAATTCTGCACACAACATTGGCAACTATTCTGTGAACTACAGTTTAATTCAAAATAAAAGCTTGTTTTATAAATTGGCAACTTAAGTAAGCATCTCTTTCTGGAAGTGGTTTAGGAAAAAGTTTTGGCTAAGCTTAACAGCCTCGAGTTAATAGTGAAAACATTCTAACCAGTATTTACTCAGTGATTCTAAGACTCTGCATGGAAATGAGTGGGAAAAGCATGCTCGAAGCAGCCTCCTCCGGATGTGCTGGGGATACATTCATGAATTAGGCCTAGCTCACTGTGGGAAGGGATACACATGTAGACACATAATTACAATTCAAAGTGAGAGTGTCATGCTCACTATAAGAAGGACTCAGAATGCTGCAAAATTAAACAGGAGAGAAAACGTCTGTAATATTGGACAGAGGAAATTTTAAAGGGGAAATGTCATGTCGTTTGATCAGGTCTCGAATGATTACTTGTTTAGGGATATACATTAATTAGAACGAGGACACAGAGACTGTAAGTCAGTGGGGTATGCAGACCTTTACAGGAAAATAGAGTGGAAGACACAGAAATTTTTACCAGACTTTGTCAATGCTACACCTTGCAGACTAGGTTATTACATTAAGTTGAATCGCTTAGGAGGTGATGGTATGACATTCTTCTAGAAACAATGTCTTATGTTAATACAGAATTAGGGAGGTCACAGAACATTTTCACTCAGTGGGATTAGTGAGAACCCCTAGGAGGCAGATCCTGGGGAAGAGCCAGCCAGCAGCTGGGGAAGTTCAATGAGGCAGCTAGTTCATGCAAAGGAAACATTGACATCTGTCAACTGACAACATGGGAACTCAGTCCTTTCCAAGGACGTGAGACACAGATTTCCTTGTAGCACAGCAGAGTGTGAGGAAACGCAGGGCATGGAAACAGTTGGAAACATGCTCAGCATCAGTAAAGCAGACGCTTGAGGTCAAGCCATCACTCGCAGCTTGATGTGGAATGACCTCCATGGGCCCATTGATCTGCAAAGGTGTTTTGCTGAGCTTGCAGCTGTTTTGGAAGCTTACAGAACCTTTGCCAGTGGGTCCTGCCTAAAGAACACAGGTTGTTGGTCTCTGAGATGCTTGGGAAGTGGGTCTGGAAGTTTATAGCTGGGGAACTTTGCTCTCCTGTGAGCCACAGCCTCCCACTCACATCAGCACAGTGCTGAGCTGCACCGCACAGTGCTTCTCCGTGGTCATGGACTGCAGGCACTGCAATCTCAAGCCCAGAGAAACCATCCCGCCCTGAAGTCCCTTCTTGTCAGATATCCTGTTATAAGAGGAAGTAACTCTTACTTAGGACAGGAATCTAAATTTGCAATGGACAGATGAAAACAACACAGCCCATTCCCGAGAAGATGAAGTAGAGAGTTGCTGGCAGTGGCCAGATTCCTGTTCAAATTTGTCAACAACGGCAAAATCTGTGTTGGCAAGAGACTCTTAGTCCACTAAAGGGCTACTGGGAAGAAAGAGCAGCCCTTGGTGAAGAAAAGAGAGTCCTTTCCTCAGAGTTTATATCTGGCACTCTGACTACCAAAGTAACTGCGTTCGTATAAATAGTAGAACGATGCACTTTGATGATAACACATATAATGCATATATTATAAAAACACAAGCCACATTCTTTTCCTGAACAGCGTATGATTTAACTGTTTATTTTTAAATTCCTTCTTTTCTTCTAGTCAGTCAAATTTTCTCTAATTTACATTTTAATGCACTAATTCTCCAGCCTCTTTGGGCATTTTACGTTCATTTGTATGACAGGTACTTTCATCTTCAAAGCATTTATTCTTTCATAGTTATAGATGGGATTAAAGAAGTTTGGGGGTACTTATCTCTAATAATATTAAAACTAGTCATTTACAGTAGAAATGCAGAGTAAATTTGTGAGCAACTTAATAAATTAGAAGTAACATCAAATAAACTCGAGATGATTAACATTTTTTGCTTTACTACTTCAGAAGTCAATGAAATAAGATAAATTGTTGGGATGGGGACATAGGTATCATGAACTGTATCAGTCCTATTTCACAACATAGAAATAAAATGAATGCGATTTTGGGAAAAAAATTAACGTGTATGTGTGTGTGTGTGTGTGTGTGTGTGTGTGTGTGTACACAATGTATGTGCAGGTGCCAGCAGAGGTCAGAAGACAGTATCAAATCCCCGGGAGCTGGATTGACAGGCAGTTTTAAGTGGCCTTACCTGGGTGCTGGAAACTGAACTCTGGTCCTCCATAAGAGCAGTACATGCTCTTAACACTGAGCCATCTCTCCGGCTCCTATTCTTTTTCTTAAGAAAGAAAGCTATGCAGGTCTCATTTAGGCCACTACATAGTTGAGTTGAAATTTCATGGGTGCAACAAGGTGTGTTCATACCTAAACACACACACATATGTAAGCACCACTAAGGGAAATCAGTGATGGAAGGGAGAGAATTAATGCAAATACTGTATTCACTCTAAATTCTCAAAAACAATACATAGAAAGAAACCTACCTAGCTGAACCTCTCTCAGCAGGCTATGCTAAGACAAAGTGTGTATAAGTATATACATAGTGTATATGCTTTTCAGTTCTGTTCTTGTGCCAACCTGTTATGGATCTTGAAAAATTATGAGAGGATGTGGACAACTGTTTTGGTAGGTCAGATGGCTTCTGAGACGGAGTCAAGAGAAACTCTGATTTACAGGGAACAAGCCAGATTCGTTCCCTATGGTGCCATTTCCAACTCGCTCAATGTGAAATCTAAAAGTAGCAGCCATAGGAGTATGGGAAGGGCATTTAATTATCTTTGTTGTGCAGCCTGAGAAAGTGCACATTCGTGGGACAAGCCTGTAAGTGAGTAGGCATGCAGAAACACCCTCACAGGAATGGCCCGTGTGGGGCACAGATTAACAGCTGTGAAACAGAACCCTCACATAAAACTGTGATCAGCTTAGAGCACAGTGAGCTCTGACACCGCCCGTTCTGCAGATTACTATAATTTGAGTAGATCTCACCCAATTTGGCTGACTTCTAAATAGAGAGAGTGGCTGACAGCCTTTGCAGATCACTCCTGATCCTGGGCTTAAGAGTAGAACTGAAGAGTGAGCATCCTTGGCCTCCCACCCATTGATGCCCCCTGAAGATGGAATTTCTGGATTACAGAATCATGTGACAGTCTCTCCCTCTCTCTCTTCTCCTTTTCTGTCCACCTACCCTTCTGATCTTCCTTCTATCCCCCTCCCCTACATTCTTGTTCCCCCCACACTTTCTCTTTCTATAAATATCTATAGAGATGCACGATAGATGATAGACAGATAGATGATGATAGATAAATAGATAGGTGCTAGACATATAGACAGATAGATATATGATATGATAGATGATAGATAGATAATATATAATAGATGGATGAATGGATAATTGATAGTTAGATTATAGACACATAGATAGATGGTAGGATAGATGATAGATAGGTAGATATATAGATGATAGATACATGATGGAGAGATGAGAGATAAATGATAATAGATGATATAGATGATAGATCGATAAATAGATGATGAATAAATAGATACATGATAATAGATGATAGGTAGACATATAGATAGATGATAGATGGAGAGATGAGAGACAGGTACATGATAGAAAAATAGATGATGATGATGATGATAGATAGATAGATAGATAGATAGATAGATAGATAGATAGATAGATGATAGATAGATAAAAGTTATATGGAGAGGTGAGAGATAGATGTAGACATATACATAGATATATAGAGAGATAGATAGATAATAGATAGATAGGTGTAGACATATAACTACACAGGCTTATCTTCTTTGCTCTGTAGAAATTTCATATGCTCAGATACTGACTTGTGCTCTGACCCCCATGATTCTCTCTCCTTCTTCCTCTTTCTATATTTTCAGCATCTCTCCTTTGAAGCTGATTCTAGAAATGACAAAATACGGTCATAATCACAGACCTGAAAATCTCAGTGCAGCCTAGAAAACAAGAAAACACTGTCTACACTGCTTGTTTACACACAGCTAAGTGAGTACTTACAGACTTCTTTTTCCTTGTATGATAATATTTCCTCTCCCATTCCAATGAATCTAAACATTGGCCTTCAGTCCCACTAAGAAATTCCAGCAAAGATCTGCAGACGCAACGTATAGCACCACGATATCTCCCACCATCCTCTCTGTGCCTACATGTAGGACCAGACTCCAAGAAAGCCAATCACTTTTCCATCATATCCAATCCTCAGGTTCCCATCCTTCCTTCTCTCTTACCCAGAAATAGAACAGATAAAGTCAGAGGTTGCCAAGGCTACCAGAGTTTCTCTTTTAAGAAGATAATTTTCCACCACATCAAGAAAGAACAATGTGTTTCTTGAGGGTTGGAGTTCGTAAATAAAACATATACTGTCATCATTCATAGAACCTAGGGGAGATCACATAACCGGACAGAAATTTCTGTGCCGTGAACATATCAAGCCTCCAAAATTACACAAGAATAGCCACTCCCAAGATTATCTTGGACATTTCAGAGATCATGTACCTCCTGCTGTCAGAAAGTACATATCCAATAGTCCCCAGGAGGAGATGAAAATTAATAAATCTTTTCTTTATTCTGACCACCTTAAGTCTTTGGATTTCTATATAACTCTAAGAAGAAGGGGGGTTACTCCAGGTTCATGCTGGAATTCTCCCTATCATGATAACAGTAATTTTTCAGTCAGATTTAATTTGATTTAGGAGAAAATAAAGCCAATGTGACATTTCTGATCCCAAATATGAAGATGGAAAAGTCATACCTTGCGTATATACAGGACAGTTTCTGGGATTATTAAAATTTTTCATGCATCAGATAGTGACAACTCAGACATATTAATACCCTCATAATTGGAACTAGATAATTTAAAGAAAAATAGCCTTGACCTAAGAAACATAAAAGTGAGAGTTAACTCTCAAGCCATTGAGAATATCAGAGAATATTAGTAAATCAAAATGAGTCTGAATTTGTAAGAATATGTGAAAATGTGTAAAAACCTTTAAGAAGACATGAGGTTACAAGAGAAAAGATTTGTTTTTATAAAGGGAAGAGTGTCCTTCTCTGCCACCTTGTTTTGAGAAGACAAATTTCTGTGAAATTTCTCACAAACTAAGGAGTTTAAGAGTGATCTTTCAGTCTCCTAGGGTAATCATATTTTGAAATAACTGAGTTGTCTATTAGGGATACAAAATATCTAAACTTGATTCACTCTGGTGAAAAGAAAGTTGTGCTTTACGTTCTTTATTGTAGGACACTTTCTACATTTTGAAAGAGGACGTGGGAAGTTGCTCCTAACTACCTAAGAAAATGGCCACCCCCAAAATCAGTGTCTTTTAGGAATAGATACGGCTGACAAGGCAAAACAGCAAATTACATAAGATGGCATATAAAGCTGTTACTGTAGCAATTGCCGTTGAGCCTTTGTGTTCAAAATGAGAAGGACAGCTGGATGACCCGGTCTTCCCAGACACTGATCCTTCAAGCAGAGTTAAGACCTCTTCACTGATTCCAGGGGTGGTTGCAGAAGTCTTTAATTCCTGCACTTGGGAGGCCAAAGCATGAAGAGTTCTATGGATTCATGGATTCAAGGTCAGCCAGAGCTACACACCAAGTTCAAGGCCAGCCTCAGTGAAACCCTGTCTCAAAACAAACCAACCAACCAACCAAAAATAAAACCAACCAGCCCAACAAACAAACTAAAAGCCTTCCCTGTAGGTGGCTGAACACCAGGGTATATCAGAATTGATTATAGAATTTGTAATGTAATACTTTAGATCAAATATTTGACTCTGGTGTGGCCTCTTGCAAGAAACTTGTGACTGTCTGCTGCAGTCAGCATGCCAAGATGCCTATGACAGCCTGGCAAGTTGAATAGCTCTCCTCCAAACTCACTCAAGACAGTAGACATCACTCCACACTGCTATCAACTCAGTCTATTATTAAAGATAACGAACAACAAAAGAGAGGGGAAAGGAAGTGATGGATTGTTCCGCGAAGAAGTCTACACAGACTAATTCCAGTGGTATGGACCCGGGCTTGCCACCTGATCTCTTCCACCTGTTCAGGTCAATATTTGCGTATGAATAACTTTTGCAAGCACAAGTGACCTAACTTTTCTATTCAGCTCTCAGGACTTACCTGCTGAGAGGTTGCTCTCAGAATGCAGAATCTCTGGGAGGATTCAATGGCCTGTTGAATCAGAATCTACATTTAACAAGATTTCTAATTAATCCATAACATTATTAAAATCTGAGAAGCGATGTTGATGTCCTACAATCTGCTTTGTACGGACAAGTATTACAGCAGTTAACTCTCTCAACATATGTGGGCGTGCTCGTCTCTGCTCAAATAATTTTGAGTAACTGAATAAAATGCTTGGTAGATTTTCCTAAATACAACTGAATGTCCTTTTTTGTAGGAGGTTATAACTTATATTATGAATAGACTAACTCAGATATTAATACAATATGAATTTATTGTACACGGAATTTTGTTTTCAATCGCAGAAAGTACAGCTCAGCGCAGGTCAGGTGACCTCGGCTATCATAGTGTAGCCTTACTCTCAGGAACAAGTGCACCTGGAGTAACAGGAAGAGGAGCAAAGTAGTGGTTCAGGATCAGTCACTTGCCTTCATACAGAAAGGAGAAGTCTCACCCTGTTTGGGACAAAGCCTAGAACTTCTAGAAAACATCAGAATGAACGGGGCTTTCACCCTGCCTCTGAAACGGCCTCATGAGGTCCCAAAGCAACGCCTCTAGAGGCCGCCTGCTTGGGACACTCCATTCATCCTTCCCTCGGTGCCTTTTGTGTCCAGATCATCATCTTGGGGTGCTTCCCATGGATTGTGTGCATGTAAATAAATACACCTGTGAGCTGAGAAGCATAAGACACTGCACTGAGATGTCATTCTCCAGTTGTCACCATTGCCACCAGCTGGGTCAGTTCCTGCCAAGACACCGTGGCATAGGGGACTAAGTTTAACCCATGTCTTCAACTTCTTGTCTTTTCATGAACTATAAAGACTGAAAATATTCACATAATTATGTACTCACTGCCACTATTCCGTGTCATGTGACTTCTGCAGGCCAGGCCTTCTTACAGTCTCCGTTGCTCCCAAGAACACTCCTGGGGTCTAATATCCTGTCATCCAGGCTTATCACCCCTTGGAAAAGAAATTTTTTAAATGAATCTTTTATCAGGAAAAAAGTCACAGACTGTTTCTAGTTGGATTAACTAACTCCTCACTGTCAGACCGTCAGCTGCATACAAGCATCCAGAAATGTAGATCTAGTAGACATCTGAACTACAATTTGCCCAGAATTTCTACTGTTCATACTTTATAGAAGAAAGATCAGACTATACAGTAAAATAATTAGCAGATACTTAAATCCAAGTTAGCATTCCATAGCTTCTACAGGTGTCTAAAATTTTATTTCAAGGTACTTCAGTCCAATACCAAGGAAAGGCTGATGGAAGAAGATAAGTGTTAGCCTCCTTAAAGCAAGTGGATCATATCTGTCTGTATGGCTACCATAGAGAGAGAGCTATAGGAAGAAAAGGTGAGATGTTGAAAGCAGGGGTCCAGTCACCGGATGACCTGAGGCATAGCTGTAACCTCACATTTGTCAGATTCTAGGTTCTGTCTCAAATCTTGGGTTGCAGGAGCACATGCAAGGGGATACGATGCATCTCTATAGAACTGACAGGCTAACTTAAAATGCCAATGGTCAAATAGGAGATAAAGTAGACAGCCTTATGTCTCTATTTTTAGGAATGGAGAGATGCTCATCAGTTAAGTGAAAATGTTTCTCTTGCAGAAGTAAGTTCAATTCCCAGCACATGAACAGCAGCTCATAACCATCTATAACCATCTAGGGGAGCACTCTGATACCATCTTCTGAACTCCATGGGCACCTGAACCCACCCATACACACCTACACATGGGCACATACTGAGTACGTCTGGAAAGGACAAGCTGAAGACTTGCCTCCCTGTGTTGAGCCCTTATTGGGATTCCTAACATACATCTCATTTGGTTACATTTCTTGTAGTCAGTAGAAGCATGTATAATGATAGAAATGGAGAGTTCAGAAGAAGGAAAAGGACGACATTTTGTTGGTGTTTAATTGCAGAGATTATTACAGAAATGAGGGAACAGAATCTTAAACAAGGAGTAATATAACGAAATCTTAATAGTCACTTGAGATAAAACACACTCCTAAAGTTACATTTCTTGAGAACAAGAAAGTAAATGAATCAGCTCATGCTTAACAAATAAACATCTTGCAAAATACAGACCTCATTTTAACTTGGCACACCAGTTTTGAAGCTGTCCTTGAACAACTCAGGGAAATCTCATGAACAAAAGAGCCATTGCATGGAAAGAAGAAATTCTAGAGGAATAATGGAAGGTTTATCTGGGGGAAAATAATGAATTTCTGTACATTTAAGTATATCTTTATCTTTCGTTTGTCTGTACAAATGAAATGGCTGGTTTGAAGAGTTTATGTAAGTTCTTAGTGTAAAGCAAAGAAGTGAAGGTAGATTAATGAGCTACATTCTTGAAGAACAAGCCAAACCAAGAAAGCCAACCCCAAGTCCTGTCTTATCAATTCCAACTTATGGAAAATAACATTTTACAATGTTGATCACATATTAGACTATTATAACCATTGAATTGCAATTTTATAAAGGAAAAAACTATGGTGTTTTTTTCTTAGCTCGAGAACATTCTATAACATAGCCATGAGTGTTACAGATCACAGCCACTGTGGCAAGGTTCAAAGTCACCCCTCTGTGCTCCATTTCGCATTTATACAACTGGCATGAAGTCACATAATCAAATCCTAAGGCTGTGTGACGAAGAATACTGGGCATTGGCCATGGGAATATCTGAGTCTGATGAGAACACCCACCCAAACTACAGATTACAAGGTCTAAGTCTGTTTCTTACAGAAGAACATCTACCCATACTACAGATTATAAGGACTAGGTCTGTTTCTTACAGAAGAACATCTACCCATACTACAGATTACAAGGACTAGGTCTGTTTCTTACAGAAGAACATCTACCCATACTACAGATTACAAGGACTAGGTCTGTTTCTTACAGAAGAACATCTACCCATACTACAGATTACGAGGACTAGGTCTGTTTCTTACAGATGCTCAACAAGAGGGACAAGGGATACAGGTTATCATTGGTGGACATATCCAAGATTCAATAAAACTCATTAAAGTAACCACTGAGTGTGTGACTCAATTCTAAGGCCAGGTCTGATGATTATCAAAATAAAAATGGTAAGTAAAAATATTGGAATCCAAATATGGAGAGAGAGAAAGGACAGAGAGTGCAGAGGAAATGAGAAAGAAAAGGCATGTTGGCATGAAGTAAGGGAAAGAGAAAAATGATGACCTATCTAAGGAGGACAGCGATGGGGCCAGTCATGCTATAGGGCACTCACTGTCCCCTCCAGTCCTTTATCTTGGGATCTACACAGAAATACCATAATTGCCCAGGCCCTAGATGCAATGCTCAAAGACCAAGTCCAGCAGTTCACTGGACTGCACGTCTAACGCAGCCCACTAGCGTCCAGCCTGAGAGGTCACCCACTCCTTCCCCAGCTATCAGGAGGACTATTGAACAGCAATGATTAGATGTAAACTTTGCCAGCTCCTGATATAAAGGAGAGCTACGGCTCCTCCACTGCCTCGCACATTCCGAAAGCTTGTTCATTTTTTCCCTTTTTTCATTCCTCCTATTCAGGAGAGTGCTTGGAAGTCAGTCCACAGCATGAGCATCCACAGGGGTAAAAGCTAGATCACAAAGCTGCGTCACCAAAGGTCTCCTGTGACAGGACACTCAAAGGAAAATCAGACATTAAAGGAAACGTACCGCTGGAAATCTGAGAGCAAAAATTAAGAAGGACCAGGCTGTATATTTAATTTTGCAGCTCTGGTGTGGCAAGGGTGCTCTGCATAGTTAGGTTTTACTAATGCTATGATTTATCAGTGATGACAAAGAATGTCTGGAAGCATCACTTCCAGATCTCTGTTCTACGGGCATATTTCAGATGTCAGCCAATAATTCAGAGCAATTCCAAAGTAAGGCCCAGGTGCCTCTCAGTGTGTTAATGGAGGGGCGTCTACGCACCAGCAGAGTCTCTGCAGCTTCCTGGCCTCACATTCAAGCATCCATCTCTCTCGATACCAGTGCAAAGCCTGTTCTTCATAGTGTAAGCGCTCCGCTGGCCTATGGGAAATATCCAAGTAAACGAAATAAATGTGTACAAGATTTCAAATATGACAGAAACAGAAAACCATGACAGCGTTTGAGAAACTGGAATCACAGGGTGTAAGAACTTCCACTGACTTTCAAAGATCAGGCTCATTTAAATGGTCAAAAATTGAAAAATCTTTCTAAAATGACTGATGAAACGAAAGAATCCACAAAATGTCTTGAAAAATCAATCATTTTCATGGAATTATTTTAAAAGCCAGAGTTGAATTTAGAATATCATAGAGTTCTATCATACCATTTATCTTAAGGTATGTAGGTAATCTGTGTGCATATATAGCTACACATTTGCATACAATGCTTACAGCATTCTTTTAAAATAATTAATAATTAATGAGAATTGTATCCCAGATTATCTAATATAAAATTATTGTATTATTAGTGTGATTTTTCAGAAAAATGTGTCAATCAAAACTTATCTCCTGAGATGGGGGAGATGGCTCAGTGGTTAGGAGTACTGGATGCTACTGGGGATTGGATTTCCAGCACCTGCTTGATGGCTGACAACCATCCATATATCCAATTCCAGGAAGATTGGACAATATCTGCAGAACTCTGTGGGCATTTCATGACACAGGTCTCTTACACACATGCAGGTAATACACTCATACATATAAAAATGAAAATAATAAATAAGATATTAAAAAATTTGTTCCCTGTATCAGCAACCATAGAGCCAAGTCCCTGTTTTAAGACATTCACTCGTCTGTATTATTTTGCACTGTTTCCTTGAATAACATGGGTCGTGTGTATAGGTAATGATGTTTGAGTCTAGAAATTAGTGATAGTCTCCTTGTCTTTACCTCGCAAATAGTATGCTACATTTAGTAATGAGCATAAAATATTTCTCTGCAGGATTCTAAAGGGATTCAGAAGTATTCATTTAACTAGACACTATTTTTATTTAGTTTTTGAGAGATTAAAGTAATGATTTAAAATGAGAAAACAAAGAAATTTCAAACATCAGACCAAAAGTCATTTGCTATTAAGTGAATGTATATTTGTAAAACAAAATTCTCTGCTTTAAGTTCAAGAAAGTGTGAAGAATACCAGGGCAACTATGAAATAAGCAATATCACCACCTTCACCACCCGAAATACGAATGACAAGGCTCATTTTAGAGTAAGGAGCAGACACGCCATTTCTGAGGCTGAGGTCATCGGCATTCCATGGCTTCAACAAGCAGCACTCAAGGCATCTACTGGAAGTCACAGTACGCGCGTGTCCTGGAGCTCCTGCTGTTCCCGTGTGACTCTGAAGTCCCTGAAGCTCTCGGGGTCACCATGACAGAAGAAGTGTTTTATTTGTGGGCTTTCTCAGGCCTGTTTCACTTCATTGCGTTAGAACTGAAAGTTCTTCTTTATGATCACTGGTGCGATGACAAATTTTATATATATATGGTAAGTGATCTCACTAATTCTGATGTTATTCTCGTTATTATCTTCCTCTTTTCTGAACAGAATTGCCTTTTCAAGTGTTAGACATTTAGAAACCTGGGCCCAGCCCCTCCAAAGCTGCTAAGCCCAACTTCCCACCTAATTCTATTAGTCCAGCAGTAACTCAGCTTAAATGTCTGTGAGGAATGCTGAGAGTTTCAACAGTCTAAGGCCGCACTGTTAATTCTAGCCCCAACATTCAGAGCTCCTGGTTGTCTTTAAGACTGTCTTTCACACCTTAACAGAACACTGAAATTCTCGAGGTGATTGGGAATTGATGACCATTATCAACAGCTTGACAAGTACTGTGCTAAGTACCTCTCAACATACATTACCACAGAAGAAAAAAAATGTTATTCAACCTGAATAAGTTGTAAGGCAAGATGATCAACGGAAAATAAATTGTATCCTTCCTTCCTTTCTTCCTTTCTTTCTTCTTTCTGTTTACCCTAAGAATTAGTTTTCAGCCCACTTTCAATAGCAGCTTGATATACTGAGGGGAAGGTCACTTGGTTAACTACCTTAAAGACCTAGACAATTGCAGGTAAAATATGGATGAAAAATTAAATTGTGGTTTAATGTCAAGCTAAGATATTTGACAGACAGCTGAAGCCAGTGCTGAGGAAAGACATTCTTCAGCATGTATTTGAACGAGAAATAGGATTAGAGGACATGTTTTTAAGAATCACCTCAAACAGGACTGATGAGGTAGTTCAGCTCATAAAAGCACCTGGTGCACCAGGCTGATGACCTGAGTTGTAATTCCACAACATACATCTGTCATCCCAGGACTCTGACTTTAAGATGAGAGGCAGAGACAGCTGAAGATCTCAGAAAGCTGAAAGTTAGCTAACCTGAAGTCCATGCATGGCCAAAACAGTAACAGATCCTACCTCAACACAGTAAGGGGAGAACTGACTCCAGAGGGTAGTCCTCTCATCTTCACATGCATGTACAACATGGCAGGTGTGTGCCTGCACACACACACACACACACACACACACACATACACACACAATAAATAAAAATAATTACCACAAATAAGTCAAGAAATGTAGATATTGTGATCTGGGATCAAGAAGTGAGAAGCTGGACCATCCTGGTGTGTTAACCAGGAACCCATCTACACCATCACCATGCCCCCAAACTCTAGGATTAGAACCAGGGCTGGAGGTTCTCACTCTGGACCAGCCTGGAGTAAGTTCAGAGTGCTTAGCCCCCACTTCAAACAAGCTTGGTGTATATGCAAAATTCTGTCCACCCCCACTGCATCTCCACAGTCCCATCTGTGATTACCCATGTCACACACCAGGCAAACCTAGAAGCACCGCTGACCCTCCAGTGAAAACTCAAAGTGAGTAACTTAAGCATGGAACAAGGAACTGCACTTATCTCGCTGGAAAGCAACAACAGACAAAGAACCAAAACTCCTCTGCACAGGCAGGCTAACGTTCCATTTCAGACACACAGGCTAGAATCAGGGTCCATTGCAAATCACGAATAACGTGTGTCTGCGCAAAGTTTCTGAGAATTTTGTTGAGAATCTTTTAGCAATTTTCATTAAAGATATGGGCCTATAGTTTCTTTATTGGTTGTATCTTTACCTGGTTTTGGTATTAGATTCATAGTGGATTCACAGGAGTTTTGGAGTTCTTCCTTTGATTCTATTCTTTTGAATAATTTAAGAAATATTGGTTGTAGATCTTCTCTGAATGTCTGGTAGAATTCTTCTGTGAATCCACATGGGCCTGGGCTTTCTTTAGTTGGGAGGTTTTGTGTTACTGTTTTAATTTCCTTTTCTGTTATGGGTCAGTTTAAGCTGTTGATCTCTTCTTGGTTTAACTTTGGTGCTTTCCATGACTTTAGAAATTCATTTATTTCTTCTTGATTTTCAATTTAATAAAGAATATCTTTTAACATATTCCCTTATAATGTTCTAGATTGGGGGAGGGGGGCCTGTTGTAATCTTTCATCTTTCATTTCATTAATTTGGATTTATTTTTTCTTTCTTTTGTTTAACTCATCTGTCTATATTGTTTAACTTTTCAAACAACCAACCCTTAAATCCATTAATTCTCTGTATTATTTTCTTTGTTTCTATTTCATTAATTTCTGTTCTGATTTCTGTTATCTCATCTCCTCTGCTGGGTTGGGTTTGTTCTGGCCTTTCCAGAGCCTTGAGTGGTAGTGTTAAGTCATTTATATGTGCTCTTCCTGATTTTTTAATGAAGACACTTAGACTTCCCTCTCAGGACTGGTTTTAAAGTGCAGAGGTTCGGTTGTGCTATATTATAATTGTCATTTAGTTCCAGAACTACATTTCTTTCTTTCATAATTACTTTTTTGACCCATTCATCAGTCAGTAGTGTGTTGTTTAATCTCCATGGGTTCATGTAATTATTAGAGCTTCTCCTACTGATGAATATAAGCCTTATTACATTGTAGTGGGATAGAATGCGTGGAATTATTTCAACTTTTTGGATTTGTGGAGGTTTGTTTTGTGCCTCTGTACATGGTCAATTTTAGAGAAACTTGCATGGGTTGCTGAGTAGAAAGTGTATTCTCCAGTACTTGGGTGGAATATTCTGTAGATATGTGTTAGATCCATTAGCTGGAAGATATCATTTGAATCAGATGTCTTTCTGTCTACTTTCTCCAGTTGATCTACCTGTTGGACATACTCAGGTATGGAAATCACCTACCACTATTGTGTTAGGTTTCCTCTGTGGTTTAGACTCCTGCAGTAGTGTTTTTATGAAATTGGGTGTATCAGAGTTTGGTGCATATATGTTCATGACTGTTCTTGGTCAATTGTTCCTTTGATCTGAATGAAGTGACCCTCTTTAACGCTTTGATTAGGGTTGGTGCATGAGCATAGGGAAACAGAGGTCTTTAGGCCATTAGGCACTTGCTCATATGAATGTGCAGCAGTGCTGACAGCACGCACCAGGCACATGTTGACTCAATGAAGCAAAACCCAGCATAGGACTGAGGAAACGGGCAACAGGCCCCAACCTGATCTGAGGAACAATTGGCAACTGCAGGTGAAGGAAAGCAGACCTGTTTTAAGGAGTGATTCTAGACAGGCTGACTAGACTGCAGTGGGTCACCTTCCACCAAGAAACATCTGGATCCAGAAGCTTGACTGGATAGGACTTAACATATATGACAGACTGTGTGAACTCCAGTAGGAGACTATGAGGGGTGGGGTGGGGCAGGGTCTAAGTTTAATTAAGATCTATTGTATGGAATGCACAAAAACCCAACAAAAATTAAAGTCTCATAAACAATATGAAAAACTAAGATGACGTTTTGACCAAATCTCAGTGTTTCTATAGAAATACTATATAGTGAAAACTATGCAGAGGACCCCCAGCACCTGGAATTGAAAAGAACGACCATCAACATGGTAAAGGAATTCAGAGTTTCAAGAATACACAAACAAACACCTCATCAAACTCCTAGAGGATAGGAATGAACTCCTGAATGAAATTAAATAAAAGGCAAATCTATGGCTAAATGAAATGATGAAGCCAATTCCAGATTAGAAAAATTAATTCAGGAAAGAGATAAAATACTGAATTAAGCTCAAACTGAGATGAAAATGGTGTTGAAAAAACAGAGTAACTCAATTAGAAAAGTCAGGAGAAAGTCTCACCAGCAGAATGAATCATTCAAATAGAAAACAGTATCAGAACCTGAAGCTGAATTAGGAGATGAGCACCATTCAGGCAAAGAATGTGAAAAATGTAAAAGACAGCAGAGGAATGAACTTGCAGAGGAATGAACATGCAGGAAGACTAAAGGACCAAATCACACATTACAGCCATAGAAGAAGCTTACATCAGCAACATTGGCCACGTTTTCAACAGAATGATAGAAGAAAACTTCCTTAAATTCAGGAAAGACATATGTATTCAGATTCAAGGAGCACACAGAGCACGAATTAGATAGGGCCAGAATGGAAACAACCCACAGCTTCTCTTCATTAAACACTAAACATACAGAAAATGTCAGGGTACTGAACGCTTCAAAAGAAAAATCATAAGTTATATTTAAAGGAAAACCCATCAAAATAACAGCTGACTTTTCAATGCAAACTTAAGAAGCCAGAAGAGGGTAAATAAGAAAAATATTCCAAGCTCTAAATGATCACAGATGCCAGTCCAAAATAGTTTACCAGGTAAAACTGTCTACCATAGTCAAAGGAGAAAAAAATATTTCATTACATAAATAACCAGAAAGAATTCTTGTTCACCAAACCGGCCTTACAGAGAATCCTAGGCAAATATCAGGAGCCTTATTATATACCAATAACAAGCATTCAGAGAAAGAGGTCACTGCATTCACAGTGGCCATAAAAAAGCATCTAGGAATAAACATAACCAAAGAAGTGATCTATGCAGAAGACCTTTAGAATTAAGACTTGAAATTTTTAAAGAAAGAGACTGAGGCAGATGCTGAGGGATGGAAAGGCCTCATGTGCTCATGGATTGGTAGAATTCATATGTTGAAAATGGAAATCCTACCAAAACCAATTTACAGTTTGAATGTTTTCCTAATCAAAATCTCCATGATATCTTTTAGAGGAATAGAAACAAAAGTCCTAAAATTCATAAGGAAGCACAAAAGACCTCCTGGTAGTCAAAGCATTCTCCAGAAAAAACAAGCTTGAGGAATCAAAATATATTACAGTGATACAGCAATAAAAATAACATGTTATTGGCACACAAAAAAACTTGCAGATCAACAGAACAAAACAGAAGACCAAGCATGAGTCATGCAATCACAGGCACACGCACCAGCTGTTTCACAAAGGCGCCCAAAACACACGCGAGAACAAAGAGCATCTTCAACAAGTGTTGCTGTGAAAACTTGATCTCCATATGTAGCAGAATAAAAGTAGACCCATATCTATGACCCTGCACAAAAACAACTGAAAATGGATTGCAGAATTCAATATGAACCCTGAAATGCTGAAGCTATCAGGAGAAACCATGGCAGTGCCATACAACACAGACCTACACGAAAGGACTTTCTAGGTTGAAGCTTATTTGCTCAGGAATTGAGGCAAACAAGAGATGACTGGAACCTCATTAAATGAAAGAAACTTCTGTAAAACAAAGAAGCAATGAAATGTATGGAGAGGAAGCCCAGCAAGTAGGAGAAACTGTCTCCAGCTGCACATCTGACAAAGGAATAGTATTCAGATATACCAAGAAATCAGAAAGAGTCAACAATATATATGATCCATTTAAAAACATGGGCTACATATCAGAACAGTGAGGTCTAGAAAGAAATAAAAGTGACTAAGAAATACTTTAAAAAGTATCAATGTCCTCAGATTAAGGAAATGCAAATTAAATTTACAATGAATTTAATCTAACCCTAGTCAGAATGGCTAGAAGGAAGAGGACAAATGAGGACAAATGCTGGAGGAGATGTGGGGGAGGGGAGGGGGGGGGGGGGAGGGGGGGGGGGGGGGGGGGGGGGGGGGGGGGGAGAGAAGGGGGTGTGGGGGAGGGGAGGGGACGTCCGGGAGGGGAATGCTCATTCAAGCTGGGAGTGAACCATTGTGGAAATCAGTGTGGGGAATTCTTAAAACACCAAAAAAAAAAAAAAAAAAAAAGTAGCTCCACCATGTGGTCTGGTTATGGTACTGCATGGCATATGCCTGAAGGACTCACCCTACTGCACAGCAGCAGCACAGCCATGTTACCGATGCTCTTGTCACAACAGCTAGGAAATTGAAAACCCTAAATGTGCCTCAAACTGTGAATGGATAATGAAAATGTGATACATTTATCAATGGATTTCTAGTCAGCCGTAAAATATGAAAGCACAGAATTTCAGATAAATGGAACTAGAAACTGCTACACTGAGTGAGGTAACACGGACTCAGAAAAGCAAGAGACACATGGTCTTCATCGTGTGTTGGTTCTAGCTCAAAACCTTAGGTGTGAGTCTATACCCTGACATAAGCGCAGGAACAAGGAAAACATGAATGAAGGCCACAGGGAGAGGAGGAGGGGCTCAAGGGAGTGGCAATGGTAGGACCGGGTATTATCAAGCGGGAAATGGGGGCTACTTCAATTGGTGAGGGAAGGCAGTACAAGGAAGAGAGGACGTGAGATTATGTGTATAGAAGTGGTTAAAGAATGGAAATGTTTGTCTACTTAGAAATACATATAAAATATATAGGTGAGGCGTGTGTACAGCTGAAGCTATGTAACGTAAATCTCAGCACCATTCAGGAGAAACCTCCCTTTGAATTAATAGGCAGGGTGGTCCAGAAGACTCCCAGAATAACATAGGTTGTTACCCCAGCCCCTGATAGTCTCCCAACACTTGAAGGTAAGACCCTCTGGCTGAAGATGTGACACGTTTCAGACACAGGACTTGGAGCAATTGAGCTGGAACAGACATAGAAGCCTACACTCTGAAGACTCATATTTTCTGAAAGTACTATGCAAAATGCCAAGAGAGAAAACCAATTAATGGGCCTATACAGTTGTAAAGCCTCCGAACCACAATCATGTCTGATCTAGCAAACTACCCCTATGCAGGAGTGCTGCTTTTATCTTGGGGTAGCCAACAGCTGTATAATTGGACTTAAGACCCACTCAGTTGGAGAAAGTCCATACATGGTACTGTAAACATAATCAAGTTTATATGGTTGGAGATGTCCCAGACCCTAGAGATGAGCCTATTACTGTCACTTCCCTAGACCAACACAATTACTTACTTTATTCTAAGTATGTTTCCTTTTATATTTATAGATAAGTGTATCTCTCATCGCTTTCCAAGAAGCGTATTCTTGCAACAGGAGACTATTACAAAGTCCCACAACTGGGGAAATGCAGAAGGTGACTGTGAGAAGCCCACCGTAAGCAGGGCTGGCAGCACCCTATGAGCTGGGTTCCTGGAAGACCAAAAGAGGCAGGATAGAAGTGAGCTGAGCATTCGCATCTCTCTGCTCCTGGCTGTGCAAGTAACCTGACGAGCTGGCTCACACTGCTGCCTCGGTGTCCTTCTCACCACGGGGGACTGCGCCCAAACCCTTCCTCCCAACGCTGCTTCTCAACGGGGTTGGGGCAGAGTGACAGGAAAGGAAAATAAACCAGGGCTAATTTCACCAATCAATTAATAAGAACAGATTAGGACGTCCTTTCTAGATATTTGGATCGTGTTAGAAACTTCTGTTAGAGGCCTTTCTCAAGGTTTTCACTCTGGTTTTGGGGTGCCACTGAGGACCACAACCACAGTTCCAATGGCAACATGGGAGAACCCGGTGAGAGGGCAATGGCAGCATTTGCTGTGTCTTGACTTCCTTCTGCTGCTTGGACTCTGTGATTTGTTTGGTTGTGCTCACAACAGCAGCGTGACCCCAGAAAGACGAAAGTGCTCTTCCATTGCTCAACTGGTATTGGCAGAACCAGGTCACGAACCTTTGTGTTTTCTGTTCCCACAGCCAATTGTTTCACTAAAGGGAACAGACCTTGCTAGTGCTTTGAACACAGAGAGCTCCACAGTGATGGAAGAAATTCCAAAGAGCAAAATCCAGCGAACAGGCCACATCTGACAGGCAGAGTAGGAAATCCACCCAAAAGCAGAGGCACTATCATTGTTTTGAATATTTCAGTCCTAGAAACTCCATTAACTGTATGTTAATCACACAGCTTGCGACATCATCAAGGGAAACACTAGGACCAAAATAGGATTGTTGGAAATGCACATTCATCATGTTAAATGACTTTCTAGAATAAGGCTAATTTTAGGTTTCTATAGCACATGCTATTTTTACCCATACATAAAATGTCAGGATTATTTTCAATATACTAAGAAACACTATACTAATTGTTATTCCCAGAGACCAACGATTTGTTTCTAGTAGAGTATTCTTAACACACTGTGTTTCTAGCATCACATTATCCGGGAACACCATGTAGGAGAAGAACATATTCAGGAGGGACAAGTGGGTGAACTTCAACCCCACTGATCTGTCATGATGCTGGGACTCCGGACATGTCATATAATATTCTCTGTTCTATTGTTTGTAAAGTGTAAACAATAGGTTGTGTTGTGTGTGTGTGTGTTAGTAATAGAATATGTAATAAACCGACGGCTGCGGGAAGGAGTGTCAGTTTCTGTACGGGTGTAGCACTGAGTAGGTTGACTAGGCTGTAGTGCATGGACCATGCCAAAGGGCATTTGCAGACACAAATTAGATTTGATCGTGTGTGTGTGTGTGTGTGTGTGTGTGTGTAAAACGCAGCCCATGAGATCGCCTCGGGGTAATAATGGTAGTACAGATGGGGAGGGAGTCCGAATATTTTCAAAATGCATCGTAGGAACGTCTCAACCCCGTTGAGAAGCAGCGTTGGGAGGAAGGGTTTGGGCGCAGTCCCCCGTGGTGAGAAGGACACCGAGGCAGCAGTGTGAGCCAGCTCGTCAGGTTACTTGCACAGCCAGGAGCAGAGAGATGCGAATGCTCAGCTCACTTCTATCCTGCCTCCTTTGGTCTTCCAGGAACCCAGCTCATAGGGTGCTGCCAGCCCTGCTTACGGTGGGCTTCTCACAGTCACCTTCTGCATTTCCCCAGTTGTGGAACTTTGTAATAGTCTCCTGTTGCAAGAATACGCTTCTTGGAAAGCGATGAGAGATACACTTATCTATAAATATAAAAGGAAACATACTTAGAATAAAGTAAGTAATTGTGTTGGTCTAGGGAAGTGACAGTAATAGGCTCATCTCTAGGGTCTGGGACATCTCCAACCATATAAACTTGATTATGTTTACAGTACCATGTATGGACTTTCTCCAACTGAGTGGGTCTTAAGTCCAATTATACAGCTGTTGGCTACCCCAAGATAAAAGCATCGTAGGAACGTCTCAAAAATTCAATGAAATATTTTAAAAAACTCCATCATGATCACATGAGACGTTTTCTAGAAAAGTCTGAAGGAAGAAATTCGCACATTGAAGTATGTGACTTATAATCATAAGATATTATGCATTATTATTATGGAAAAGATTAACTTCTGAATCAAAACAGGAATGATATTCCTCAAAACATGATAATTTAAATAATGCAAGCACTTCACATGCATTGAACATGTCATTGACTCTATGTTCACTCATGAAGACTGGACAGTGGCTGAGCCACAAATGAGGAACAGCAGAAGTCACTCAACACCATACGACGTCCAGCAACCCAGTCCCAAATTTGCAGGTGGTTCTTATATCAAAGGTGCAGGGGCTGAGGGGAGAGTGCTTTGTGAGGCTTCATTCTCTCTAAGTGGGCTCGCTATACCATAATGATGAATGCAGGTGCCATCTATCAGAATGTCTCATGGAGCCTTCATCAGATGCTAATCAGTTGTCCAATGAGTCTATCATTGTCCTGATTTGCATGCTGTGTCTACATGTGGGTAAGCGTTTCATACAGTCAGTTTACTTGTGATACATAACTTCACTGAGACAGGACAGTCCTAACTTTGCACTCTAAACCCTGTGTGTTACGACCTGGAAGACAGGAGTGATTCTGTCTGTATCCATTTCCTTAAAACAATATCTTAGTTCAACCAAATTCCTCTTTTACAAATTCAAAGATTAAAGTCAATCTGAGAAGCAACAAAGGCAAGAATTCGAGGTTAAACAGAGGCATTTCTGTTTAATCATTTTAAATCATTTTACATATGGCAGGAAAAAGACAGAAAGGAAGAGGAAAGAAAATAAATGGAAAAGAAGGACAGGGAAGGAAAAGAAGGGAGCCCTAGCCATGAACACGTTGCCCGTGGGCTCGGACAGGGCTCAGTCAGTGAAGTCTTGGTCATCCAAGCCCAAGTACCGAAGTTTAATCCCCAGCACCCACGCCAAAGCTGGGCGTGGTGGTGCACTCAGAATCAGAGCAACTGAGAGAGGACACTTGGGAGTCACCAGCCAGTCAGGATAGCCAAATCGCTCCAGGTTCAGTGAGAGACAGTCTCAAAAAATAGGAGGGAAAGAGACTGAGGAAGAAACAGTGTCAATTTCTGGCCTCCACACACAACCACACATATGTGCACATGCAAATGTATACATACAAAAGATAAAATACACAATATTTGTCTGTCTCACTAAAATTCCATGGTCAGAACACCTGCCCTCCCCGGAGCTTTACTGCCTGCACCTCAAGGGCCTTGAAGAATTTTGTGCTGAAACAGTTTTGTTCCTCAGTATCTGACACAAATAGCCATAGACAAATGAAACTCAAATAGCTTCTCCTTTGGAAAAAAAATATTCAAACATTAAGATAAAGGCACGAATATTTCTCTTACTTTCCGTAAGTGTCTGTACAAGCAGCAAAACCTTCAAACAGTCAGATAAAAGAGGAATAAGGAAAAGTGTTTCAAGTAAACAAAAAAAACACAAAGGAAGACTGCTTAGAAAATTATCGGATGGAGTGCTGTAGTCCGGTTATGGCTCTGACGGTGGACTAGAGAGCCCTGTGACCCCTCTCTCCATACCAGAGTGTGTGAGTGCCTCCATCATAAACACTGAAATAAAGGTGACAGTGTGGTGTGCAGCTGTTTTCTCTGGATTGAAACACCCAAGTCTCAGGAGATTCAAGAAACTCATGAAACTTACAAGACTCACAAGGTCCCTGCCCGAGGTTATACAAGCAAGGAATCATTGCCGAGGCAGAGGGGCTCAGAGGATGCAGCTGTCTCCAAGCCTTTCGGGGAGCTCCAGGGCTATCTTGCATCATACACTTCAGATTCAAACCATGAGTTTGCCTCTATCTTTAACCTGTACAAACTGGTCACAGAGAAGAGAGGAGGTGGTGAATATATTTTTCCCAAAGTAGGAAAAAATTACAGTCACTTAAAGACTTAATGTTCTTCGTTTAGTCAGGTAAAAATCGCTTCTCAGATCTCAGCACTAATTATAGTAATTTAGCTTCTCTCACATAAGTGGGTTTCTGGGGAACTTTAATCAAAGGAGAGTGAAGCTGTACAAATACTTTGATTTTACTGTTTGTATCTTTTTTTATGGTTCTTCATATCTATTTCCATTTGCTTTAGTTCAAGAATGGCTGGGTTTGAAGCACTGGAGTGAACGTTCATTATCAGTCTAAATCAAACGGGGATTACTGTCCAATAATAGATGCCAAGGAGCAGGCGGTCCCCAGAAGAACACTTCTCTGTGTGGGACTAATAATGCCACATGTCTTTATCAGGTGAAATTACACAGCACGGAAGGAAGGATAATACAGTTTTCAGCAGTCTTCTTCACGACCAAGAACAATCCACTAGAGAGCCACAGAAGAAAGCCTAAAGTACAAGCTCAGGAGTGATGCTCTGATAGACAGACAGACATACACACACATGCACACACACGCACACACAGGTGTGGATTTTATGTGACTGCTTTGGAGTGATACTAGGTGTAGCCAGAGACCTAACTCCAGTTGTCTCAATAGTTTTTCTCCGGAAGGGTCCACTGAACGTCTCCTCCCACCGGAGCAGTCACAAAGCCTGGAGAAGCTTTGAGCCCCTCGCACTGTGGCCTCTGTGCACCTGGACCCCGGGAGCCACCCGGGCAGAGTATCAGATCTACAAGCTTCAGTGTGAGCCAGGAAGACTGAGCGCAGAGAGCTGCTCTTACGGCACTGCAGATACGTGGGCTCCGCATCATCCGGTGTCCGATCTCGCTCTGAGAAAGTGTTCTCGGCAGTCCTTAGTGAGATTTATTGAGGACCGAATATTGTGCGTGTTTTCAACGAAAAACTCACCAGACCGTGACATTCTAACTGCTCCAAAAGGTGAAGAGATAGCGAGTATGCATCAGTCAGAGTGCAGTGCAGCAGTGATACAGTCCTTGTACTGTATGACTTGGAACTCTCCGTTTCTGGCGCTTTCCTGCGAACATAAATAACTGTGATATACATTGTTATGTATGTCATTGTGAAAGACTCTTATCAATCCACCAGTTCCTAAACAAAACTTCCTAGAAATAGATAGCACAGTAGATATCGCTTGAGATGTAAAGTCCTTTGGAATAATGCTTAAAATATTATTTCTCTTCAGTGGCTTAGAAAAGCCTTAACCACCTACAGAAATACTGTCAATTATTATGCAATATGAAAGTCATACGTGAAATTAATTTTTATACTCTCTTTCCTCTTCCAGCCGTGCCCAGATCCCCCAATACTGTGTGATGAGTGTGCGATAATTCTTCCCTCTGCCAGAAATAATGTTGGGGGGCACAGGATTCACCCGGGAGACTGCACATGGGGCCTGTGTCCCTGCCTTTACTCGAACCTCAGACGTTTTCCATGTGCTGGTCCTCACTCCTGCCTGGGTCAGCCTTTGCAAACAGCTTCAGTCAGCAGAACAGCTGAATGACCTCCCCTTTGCAGTCTTCCAGCATCAGAAGCATCCTTCATTCCTGCCTTCCAGGTCAACAAGCATTGTGTTCCCGCTTTTGATTTCTGGAACTATGTGCATTTTGTTACAATAACTTTGAATCACGTTTTCCTTGGTAGAGAGTAAAACCACTTAGGCTGAGGATAATCTTTTAGGAAGTACTGACTGAATGAAATTCCAAATATTGCCCCCAAAATAAACAGGAAAAGTTGTCTCTAACTTCACAGTTATGTACAGTGTTAAAGGAATTTTGAGGTAATGTTCATGAACTACCTTAGGTGTTTAAAAACACTTTTTGGGAGCCTTTCCTTCATTTGAAAGTGCCCAGTAGAAGCTTGGGGGACAAATCTGTTTTCCTTTCCTGTAGTCCAGCAAGACAGGTCCACAGGGCATTGTTTCCTCTATCCCCCTCAACTATTTGGCTAAGAAAATGAAAGCTTTTATAACTAGATCTAAGTGATCAGTTATCACCTTGTTTCTGACAGATTTGGGTCATTCTTTAGCATCAAGAATGTCAGGAATATCAATCAATCACTGTTTGGGGGGTTGGTTTTTGTTGTCATCTTTAATATTTAGAACAAGACCCAGAGGATTGTTCTTCATGATCAGTGCTTCTTACACTTTTTCCACTTATGAAACATTTAGCTAAGGAAGTTTTGTGAGATCAAGAGTATAAAGATATCTAACACAGGTACACATTTCAAACACTCAGGGATGATAAATCATACAGAAGGGGGCTGGAGAGATGGATCCGAAGTTAAGGGCACTGACTGCTCTTGTAGGGGACCCCAGTTCAGTTCCCAGCACCAAATGGCGGGTACAAACCAACCATAACTCCAGCTCCAAGGGATCCAATGCCCTTTTCAGGCCACTGTGAGGCACTTACATACATGCGGACAAAACACACAAATAAAATAAACACACACATAAAATAAAAAAGTGAATCAGTTGAAAAATTTAAATCATAAATAAATTATCTATAATTTTACCATTGAAAGCAAATATACATAGCAATGAGATGGAAGTTACTGTTTATTTTAGATCTCAGTTTAATTTTTGATGCTGCAGGACACAGAGCAGCTTCAGTGTTTCTCATAGTTGATCCATATTTTGATTTTGGAATCATCAATGCTGAGAACAATACTTTGTGTAAATAGATTGTACAAAATAGCAAAAATATCCTCAGGGCCTTTTCAGAAAATGTTGGAAATTCTGTGGGAATCCAAAACCAAAATTAATTGATTGTTTCACAGAACTAAAGTCAGCAACTCAAATAGTGATTTTAAAAAATCAAACTCTAAGGCAGTGCAGGCCAGAGACATTCTTAATTGTTGGGGGAGAACAGGAGAGAAATATTAAGTGTTTTTGCTTTACATAATTAAAGCAATGTCTTTCAGTGAGAGCAAAAATTTTGAATAAGGAAAATATTGTGCTTAGATCTGAGACTTGTATCTCAGGGGAATTCGCTGGCCCTCGGTGGCACAGTGCCCAGGTTAAAGCACACAGGCTGCTGTGAGGTCCTGTGGCAGAGCAACAGCAAGAGCATCCAGAGACAACTCAGATTCTTGGCAAGTTTGATTCTGAATTACTTTTTGTCTGTTTCACAATAAAAAAATTTGGTTTTGCCAAATTTTTCACATCCTTCACACCTAGTGTTGAAAAGCTTCTAGACCGCTCTCTGTTCCTCTGTTCCAGTCTTTCTTAGACATCCTTGAGACGTAAGTCACTGACTCTCCCCAGGCTCTCTGTCCCCTCAGGCCCCAAAGCTGCTTCTTCCCTTCTCTTTCTCGTAGACTTCAACACATCTCTCTCTAACATATGCCCTCAATTTATTCGATTTCACGACCAGGCTGAACCCAAGTCCTGGTTAAACCAGCTCTCCTAGGGTTCAAACACCACCTCTGAGCCGATGATCACAACTGCAGAGCTCACATACTCTGGGATGAATAAGTCACGCTACATCTGCAACCTTCTATGGGAACTGTTGTACAGGGGACTCTGCTGGGTTGTTCTTCACAGATGGTCCTCTCATAGTTCATCAGATTTTATTCTTGTTCCCCTTTAAACTTGTCAGAATATTTGTTTTCTTAATCTTATCCTCTTCACAATCCATTAAAGTGCATATACCTATATAAGGTATGTAGTGCAAGAAAGATGGTCACAGGCAGGCTTAGGGCCTTACATGCGGGAGTACAGCATTTGAGTCAGATCAGCAGGTGCTTGTAAATTCTCAAAATAGAGGGTATGGGCTGGCAAAATGGCAATACAGAAAGATTAGATGGACTTTTCACTATTTGATAACCTTTGTCCTCCTTTCTAGGTCCACAAGCCCCATATCTCATGCTGTACAAAGGGAATTACACATATGTTACAAATAATACTTAGTAGTATGTATCCACGTGTCTGACTTACAGGTGTGGACCAGCTGTCTTAGTCAATCCCGCTTTGCATTTCCAAAGGATAAAACATCATAGCATAAAGAGATAATCCAAAGCAAATATAAGCAAAGAAACAGCTATGAAAATACAATGTTAATGTTCATTCCGTCGCACTTTGCAATCTCAAATTTCACTGACAACTATACTCTCCATAACAATTTGAAAAATGACTGAAATCTATAATTTGGTTACTTTTTCATGAATGCCTAGGTAATTATGGGGTATTATGTGAATTTTTTAGACAGGGTCTCACCAGCCTCAGCTGGTGTGCTGGATGCTTTAATGTCAACTTGTCACACCTGTGTGGAGGAAGCCTAAACTGGAGAATTGCTTCCACTGGACTGGCCTGTGGCCATGTCTCTGGGGTATTTTTTTTGGTTGTTGAGTGCTGTGGGGAGGGCCCAGTCCACTGAGGATGGTGCCACCCCTGGGCAGGTTGTCCTGTATTGTATGAGAAAGTGGGCTGAGCATGGATCAGGGGAGCAATATATGATCTGGGAGATGGAAACTGAATAAACCCTTTCTTCTCCAACTTGGTTTTCATCAGACTGTTTTGTCACAGCAATTAGAAGTAAACTAGAACAGCTGGATTGGAACTCACTATGTAGACCAGTCTGGCCTCCATCTCACAGAGATCCCCCTGCCTCAGCTTCCCAAGTGCTAGAATCAAAGGCATGTGCCACCGCACCCAGGCCCTGTACAGTTGTGTGATTGATATGTACATTGTATGTTTAAATTCTGTTGACACATCTCCTCTATCACTCATCATTTTTATGAGTAAGCATTTAAAATTCCTTCTCGTGAATAACTGGCTTGGCCAGGAGAAGCAGATCAGTCACACTGTGAAACATGCTTTTGGACTGAGTCTATAGTTTCTCCTGTTGCTGTCCATCTCTGTCAACAAAGGCCAGGACCAACACACAATCATGGCCCTCCTGTATACGTTTTTGTGCCTAACTATGTCACATATGGCTGACGAAGCAGTTTCTCCCTACATCTCCAGTTCATAATTACCAGGAGTGGATGCCTCAGCCAAGGCAGAGAAAAGCATTGGACGCTAATGCCTTCCTCAGAAACACCTGAGAACTTGGGCACTTAGAAATGTTTCCGTGTGGATAACTGGAAGCTATCCTTCACACCCTGATGTCTGATGTTCCCATATTGTAATAAGTAGCTTCCAAAGACAAAAATCAATCTTCCAAGTTGCTAGTTTTTCTGAAAGCTGTGAGTTTATTTCTTCTTCAAATTAGACCATTCCCTCTTGCTTAATTTCCATCGTCCTAATAATTTGTCAGAGTGGGCTTCATTTTGATCTGACATGGAAAAAGAGGAACAGAGCCTTTTCTGGTGCTCAAAAAACTCATATCTGAAGGAAGAATTCATTCAGAGTAAATGCTAATAAAACACCAGCACAGATGGCTACATGATGTGTGATGCATCTATATATAGATAATCAAAGAGGACTGCTGCAGATAAAATCTGATATTATGTGTGATTAATATTTAATTTTTCAATCCTAGATAATTTACCATTACTAAAATGGCTATGATTGAAGCTGACCTCAAAATCCTGAAAGATCACAAATAAATACATAATTTAAAATACAAAATGATGGTAATTTTAGGGTCAGAAACCAAAAGATAAACAATTATGGCAGTAAATAATACTACTTAGGTCAATACAGCATATATAAACTGCAGTCATTGTATTGACTGTTAAATGGCGAGTGAAAACCAAGAAATACTAAAACCATTCAGGATGCTATTTTAATTCACCTATACTGATAAGTCTTCCTCTAGCTCAAATAAACAACTGTATGTAAAAGTAAATAAAGAAGAAGCCATTTATAAAGGGACATATATAACAGGAAGGCAACTGGTATTGACCTTCAACGTCTGTCAGGCAGTGTATAGATGCCTCTATTTGCGTATAGGATGTCTCCCAAATCAACTCTTTGTATCATTCAAATGAGGAGACTATGAAAGCCATGCAGCTGTTGTTTTAACTGGGGGTAACAAGAAGCACTCCAGAGAGATGTTCATTTTCAAGTCTGCAATGCCAGGAGCCCACTTGAACACTTCAAGTGTCTGGCAGAAAGGCCTGTGTAACTCAACACTGGTGGGGATTCGAACAGGAGAGCCCACCTCCTCGTGAGAGTGTTAGATCTTCAACTGCATCCAACACCAACTCAGTGCAGCCTTTAGATACCTGGCCTACATTATCTAGTTTTCTGTAGCTATCTGAAATTTTAGATTCAGTTGAACTCTCAGGGACAGGTACCACTGGCCGACACTGTGAAGCGCCCAGCACGGCACCATCCTTTCCTCGGGTCTCTCCTTGTGCAGCAGTATACACCAGGAGCTGGAGCAAAAGTGGAGTTGGCAAATTGTCTAGAAGTGTAAGTCCTGAAGGCACAGGGCATCCCTCACAGCTAAGCAGGGCCTGGGGAGGAAAGCAGCTCCAAAACCACCCACGCCTCCTCCAGGGTGACTCAACAAGGCCATTCTAAGGCCTTTTCAGTGCTCACTACAGGCCCCGGAATATCGAATTGACTCACGCAGTACACAGTGGTTCAGGCTGCTCACTGCCTCCTTTCCAGAAGCAGTTTCAACTCAGGATGTCCACCATTCCAAACTGACGGCGCAGCATCTTGTCAAAGCACATACATGGGACCTTCCCCAGGGTGTGGGAAGCCACTCAACATGTCCACCAATTTCCATCGCCTTTCTTCATTGTCCTCACTCAAGATTACCAAACAGCTGAAGATAACTGGCAGGACCTGGGAAATAGAAAGACGTTTTCATTTCCATCCAGAGAAAGCTCAAGAAAAAAAGTTCCTCTGAATAATTCCAATATGATAAGCTGAATTCTCAATGACTCAGCTTTGTTAGAGTTTGTCATTATTTCTGTGATTTTATTATTATTTTTATTTTATGTGTATGATTGTAATGCCTGCTATGTGTGAACATGCACCCATGTAGCGCAATACCCTTGGAGTCAGAAAAAAATGTCAGACCCCCCTGGAACTAGAGTTGCAGATGGTTGTCAGCTGCCATGTGGGTGCTGGGAACTGAACCTGGGTCCTCTGCAAGAGCAGCCAGTGCTCTTAACCACTGAGCCCTCTCCAGCCTCACTTCTGTGTGTTTTATTAATGGGTATTGGAGATCTGATCCACTCATTTGAACTTTTGATGTTCAAGATTTAAACACAGAATTTTCTTTAATTTGGGGTTGACTCAGAACTCTAATATGCAAGATACCATCACAATCGTTTTTCCTTAAAACATATTATGTGAAAACAAAAAATCAAACTCCAAACAGTAAGCTTGTGTTTACTGTGACATAATGTTTTTTGGCGGATCAACAAGACAGAAAATGAAATGGAGCAGAGCAGAATATTTTTTGGAAAACAATGTATACTGTAAGAATTTCAGCAAAAGAAATGAAAGAATCCAGTCGATCTTAAATGTGAAAACAAGCTAAAGAAACATGTTTGCTGTTAGTCATTTTTAAATGCAGATTAAAGCAAAGCCTTAAGTGTCTGCTTTTACACTTTTTTTACGGGGGGAGGTGTATACCACAGTGCACTTGGAAATAAAAGAACAGCTCTACCACATGGGTCCCATGGATCAAAGTCAGGTCATCAGGCTTGGTAGTAAGCCCCTTCACCCACTGAGCCATCCTGATAGCCTGCCTTTCAGATTCTACATTCTGTTCTTTTGCAACAAAGATATGACAAATTACTCTTGAGTCTTCAAGATATCACTGTCTTCCTCATAGTGTTCCCAAAGAAAACGTTCTTTCTGACAGCAAAATTCCTGCTGCCTGCCTCTTTTCTTCGGGGGCAGGGAGTGCCACCAGATGGGATGGGATGAATTATTAAGCTATTTTCCCTGTGACAGAATACTCATGTAATTATATATTTTAATATTTGCTATTCCCTTTTTATTATTTTCCTTATTGTTGGTTTTCTTACTATATTGATAACTAAGTCATCAAATGTTCAGAGGGTGGTTATCAGTAATAAAAAAGAAAGATATTTTTAGTCTGTATGTGTTTTAACAGTTTCATACGTGAGTATATTTACATCATCCCCACTCCATTCTTTCCCATTCCATCTCTTCCCATGACCTCTTAACTCCCTCTCATCTTAGTGATGTCTTCCTTAATTATTATTGCTGCACACATGCATATATATATATATATATATATATATATATATATATATGTATGGAGAGAGAGAGAGAGAGAGAGAGAGAGAGGGAGGGAGGGAGGGAGACAGAGACAGAAGGACTTAGTCTAATTAGTAGTGTTCACATGTACATGTGTTTATGGCCTAGCACTTCTGATTAGATGACCTGTCAGGAGCCTAGAGCTTGTTTCTAAGACATAATCAAATTGAAAGGAAAATAGATCTTGTCCAGAGACTAATTGTTATGTAGTAAATTATCTCAATTATGAGCTAAGATTATACTCACACTACAAATCTCACAGAAATTCTTGGTGTAGACTTAATAGTTTGGAGTTAACTCCTCTTCCTCTAGCCGTTCCAAGCCCCTAGTGCTGTGGGCCTGTTTTGTTTTCCACCTGCTGGCTTCGTCTGCATTGCTTCTGACCAGAGCATTCGGCTCTCATAGACCTTGAGACCACTGCTTCCACCTTGGTTCTTGATAATCTTTGTCTGCGAGGGTGAGTGCTTATGGGACTATGCCTAAGCTTTCAGTTACATTGCCTCTCCACAAAGACAGGGGAAATAATGGACACAAAATCCTAATGTCCGTTAGGGTAAAGGAACTATGCCTAACTACAAAGGTCGGTGAAGACGTTACGTATATCTGCTGAAATGTTGTTAGGGATCTTTCAAAGGAAAGTATACTCTTGTAAACCCAAATTATAAGCAGAAGTAAGCACATTTTCTGAAGTCTGTCTGGGAGATGATGTTTTTATAGCCTATCAACCCAGACAAAGGAGAAACATGGCTAAGGACCAAATGGCAAGAGGAAACCACAGAGCATTCCATCTACATCAAACTGCACCGAGTACTTAGCGTCTATGCCAGGATGGGGGGATATCCTATTGGGAAATGGATGAAATAAATATATGAGTCCATCTGTGATATTCTTTGGAAAGGAAATAACCCCACAGGCTTATGTGTTTGAAAAACTTGGTCACTGGTAGGTGGCGTTACAAGGAATTTGTGGAACCCTCAGAAGATGGAGACTTGGTAGAAGAGGCTCTTTGATCAGGAGGCCTGAGTGTTAGACCCTTCTCCTACGTCCTGCTCCAGCCTTGCCCCCTGTCCACAGAGATGTGAGCGAGCTGGTCCACACTCCTCTAGCCTTAGGTTCTGTCCCCACCATGTTCAAACTGTGGGTCACAGTAAGCCTTCCTCCCTCAAGTCACTTCTTGTCAGTTAAGCGGTCACAGCAATAAGAAGGTAACTGCTTCAATTCTAATATAAATAAATGTTCAAATACATAAATGAGAGCTTGAGAATTTTCAGAGCCTCCTGTGACTAATTACCATGTGGGAACCCTGTTTAACCCTAGAGGCAGCACCAGTTTGAATTCTGAATCATTCTAATGTCATGTATTCAAGGATTAACGTTTAAAAGGTCAAATATAATGCTAAAATTTCCAAGCTATGATTTCTATTAGGAGAATGAGGACTTGATAAACAGTAATGTACTTGGGTAGATGGCATTTCTGAAAATGCTCCTGGGATTCTTTGGGTCACCTTCCAGCAGGATTCATTCACTTGAGCAATGTGAAGAAAGAAAAATCTTCAAGTTTAAATGAGAAGAGAAATATAATGCAGTCTTCCTTCCATTTATTTCCCTAAATTGGACATAATCTTGTAACATGATGGCTCCTGTAAATAGATGATGCTTTTCTTTAATAGAGCAGTTTTGGGAGGGGCTGAGTGGTTCAGTGGGTAAATATATCTGAGATGCAAGCCCGAAGATCTCAGTTGGGATTTCCAGGACCCACGTAGAAGCCAGAAGCAAGACAGGAGTGTAATAATCCCAGTGTGCCTGGGAGGGGGCTGGACAGAGACAGGAGAGTCAGCAGAAGCGAGCCAGCTAGCTGACCTGGCCTGCAGGGCAGGGAGGACGCCCTGTCTCCAACAAAGTAAGAAGGGAGAACAGAAGGGTTGTCTTCTGTTCTAACTTTCATACACGCACACCTGTCCCGACACAAACATGCACATATGCACATATACAAAATTAACTTAACTTAATAGTTTGTTCAGAACAGTCACTGTACCTTGGAAGCGACACTCTCCTTTTTCTCTGAGCTCCTGTAGCTTTGTTCCATGATAAATTACATGATTTATACTTCACCTTGAGTTCTGTGTGATACTGTTCCTAATGTCTAGTTTCTATAAAGTTAAGTTAGATGTGAGCTTTATGAAACAAAGTAATACTAGTACTAAATAATAAATTTCCCTAAAATTTAGTTTCTGAGTAAGGATTCAAAATAGATTCACTGGTAGCTGTGGCTCAGGGTCTCTCATGGAGCTACATATCAAGCTGTCACCTAAGGCTGCATTCCACCTGAATGCACAGCTGGGAGCGATCCCTTTCCAAACCCCCTCGTGGGGCTGTTGGCAGAACTCAGAAGATCAAACAACCAACTACTCATGTGGGACCCTCAGAGTAACTCTTCACACTATAGTAGTGTACTTCAATAAGATGTGTGTGTGTGTGTGTGTGTGCGTGTAACAGAGTGAGAGAGAAAGCACTCATGTCGGAGACATAATTTTGCATCACCTTTTCTTGAGGAGACACTTTCCCCACACAGCACTCTCTGCTTGAAGGGACAGCACATCCATTGCACACTCCGAAGGGATTTGCCCTGAGACATCCAACCAGGATTCAGGGACAGCTGTGTGCTGTCTCAGAGGCTGCCCACCACAACTTCTGCAAGTGCAATAAAGCAATGAGATTACAGACGAGTGAGACCCAAGCTCTGTATATGCTCTGACTCTGCAATGCAGTCTCTGAGAATTTATCTAATGGGTGTCACACACATGTCATATTGGACTCTGGCATTATTTGTAACAGCCAACAACAACTGAAGACAGTATCCCCCTTCCTCCTTTCAAAGATGAAGTTTCAAACCCCTCACATGTTTTTGGTCCCTGCCACTTAGTCCTAGTTGCATTTGTCTGATCCCTCTGCCTTTGTTTTGTCTCTAAGGTTTTATGAAGTTACATTGGGCCCTTCAAATTGGAGAACTTGTTCCCCCTTTTAAAGTCTGTGGCCTGAGCTCTCCCCTCAGTGTTTTGTTAACTAAGGAACTAATGAAATCACAAATTTTTATCCTCTAGAGTTTAGCAGATAGATGTCTTCAATAGTAGCACACAAAATACATTCAAATATTAATATTTGTTTCCTATTCACACAAGTATAATCTGGGATGATATTTAGAAGAATAAGAACTATTTTACACATAAACAGTTACTAAGAACACATCATCTGGAAAAATTGATTCTATGTACCATTCGATATATTTTTGTACCAGTTTAATAATGAAAGGAAAGATAATTAAAAGTCAGGTAAAAGAGTAAGAAATATTTAAGCAAACACTTATTAACGACTTTGAAGCCCTTTTCTTGAGCTTAGGTAACAAATTCTCCCTTTAGACCAAGACTCTCAATTTTCTGATTGATAGTTCCTTTGAGAGACACTGACAAGAAGCTCAGCCAGTGCTAAAGAGATGGCTTAGAGGTTAAGAGGCAGTGGCTGCTCTTGTAGAGGACAGATTCAGTTCCCGGTACCCACATGGCATCCATAACTTTCATTCCAGGAGGTCCAAAGCCCTCTTCTGGCATTCAGGGTAGTGCATGCATGGACTCATTTACATACACAGAAGCAAAACACTCACACACATAAAATGAAAATAATTGAATAAATAAACTTAGAAAGAAGCTCAGAGTATCTTACGAAGCTCATTTGACTTTCCTTCTTGCTTTCTGTGGTCACAGGTATAGCCTCCCAATTTTCCACACTACACCTTATCTTTCTTTCCATTGATTTTTAGTATTATTTTACACCAATTATTCTTCCTTTTTTAAAAGTCCACAGGTCCGTTTTCTTTGACTACCTAGAAAATAATCTATAACTATTCTATATTCGAGTATTTAATTCACTGACTTCTGAAAGCCGGGTAAAATAAGTGATTGTTGTGGGGATTAATACTCATTGTACAGACTGCCTTTGATCTCATGCGCTTTAAATTGATTTCTTTTCCAATATTACATGTGATTTTGATTCCACTAGATTGCTATATCCATAACCAGCTGGGTTCAAACATTTTAGTTGCTATAAAACTGTTAGTTGCTGAGACATACTTTAAAGCCTATTTTACAAAGCAGTGTTTTAAAATGCACTTTCTTCTTCAAAAAGCTCAATTTTGGCCTAATTTGATTCTTGCAATCTTTCAACTGACCAATTCCATCATCGTTAAGTTTGATCAATTTCAGTAAGGCTTATGTAAAACAGTGTGGAAATGCCATGTGTCTGTCCTTGGATTTATCAAATGAGAGTTCCCAGAGCCTGGAGGCCGGGTGGAGGCCGGAGACACAAAGCCAGAGAATCTTCATGCACAGGTGTGGAATCCTTTCACTGTCCAGAGGGGCTCAGCCACACATCTTCAGCTCCCCACTACATGAAACAGGAAACATGACACATCCTCACCTTGGCATGACTTGATCATACTTAATCCTCGAGTCTCGAGGGTGATTTTAATGCTGTAGGGCTGAGGACGGAATAGTGTTATCTTACTGTTATGCCTCCAAAACTATATTACTTAAAATATCTTTTGAAATATAGTGAGCTTAGAAGAAGACCTGCCAAAAGACACAAGAATTAAATCCAGAGAGAAGGAAGTAGAAACAGGAGAGAGAGAAGAGTTGGGGGGCGGGGGCAAGCAAGAGAGGAGGAAGCTGCGCCTAATAGGACTTTTCAAAGTTCCCAGCTTTACTTTTTTAAATTTAAGTCACTGAAGACAGAACACAGACAGCAGTTTGCATAAATTGAGGGCAGCACACACACAGTTGAAAATGTTATATTTAAATTGGAACGGGCTTATTATATTTACATGAACATCTGGAGCAGGTTCACTAAATTCTTAAAAACAGATGGACATGTAGAAAGAAATAGTAATTAACGAAGCTCTATGTTGATTAAATCAGCATGTGGGTCATTTTCATGATTGCTGATCTTTATTAAGTAGGGAGAGGCTCTTCCAAATCAAATCTCTTTCTCTGACATGCCATTGACCAGGGAGGCATTGTTGGGTACCCTGGTATCTGAGTGCCATTTCAGTAACTAAGGTAGTCTCCTGGTGTCACAAGCATATCCTTCATAGAGTGCAGTTAAAAGCTGAGATTACAGAGCTTCTTTTATTACATCTGCAAAGGAGAACAGAGAACAGTAGCATCCCATCCCAGGAATAATCACACAGAAATGTATATTATTTGAATACAGTTTTCATGTTCTGATTCATTTCAGCCGACTAGCTGCCTCCTGCCGCCCTCCACCCATCCTGAAGTCACGCTGTGGAACTCTCTGAGCTCTGCAAATAGGCACCCTCCGGTTGCCAGGCAACCACAGATTTCCTACAAGTGCCAGTGTTGTGTGTACTTAAACTGCAGTTAGCCTCTTTCTTTCTTTTTTTTTCCCCTCTTTAACTTTTCAAAGTTCAGAGAAATAAATATATGTCAGACAGGTAGAGCTATGTATATTTTGAAGGCAGGTATTGGAGTCCCAGAGTCCACTAAAGAGCAGGACCATTTGGAGATATTAGGTTCAGAAAATTATACGCTGTTAACAGAATGACAAACCAGAGTATTCGGGAAAGCAACACTCCCGTATGTCCCAAAAGGGCAGATTGTCTACATTACTATTGGGTGAGGGGATGGCTATTCCTGGTTGTTTTTTTTTTTTCTGCCAAACATCCTAGAACTTCGGTACATATACAGTGGTTGTTAGTGCCGAGGGTGAACTTAACCATTTTCGTTTTACCAGCAGTAGTCCTCTCTTTCTCTTGATGGTGCTTGTCTGGGTCAAATGGCTTTGGTGTTCAGAGACGAGTTAGAATGTGTGGTTACTGGTTCTAAGTGACATGAGTCTGTAAAGACAAGATGAATCTGAGAGAACACATTCTTCATATCTGACTTTGACACCAAGATTAGTGGAATGCTTACTAAAAAGACAGATATGTTATTCATCATTTAAGAGGGGAAGCACCTTATTATCTATCTATCTATTACATTTATTTTATTTGTAATCAAATATGATTACATATTTTCATGTTTGGACCCAAAATCAACAATTTAATTTTAATCCCCTTACATGCCCTTGAGTAAGCTGTTTTCTCCGAGAAGGAAGAATAAAGGGATAATACTTGTCACTAAGAGGGTGGAGGCCTTATTTGTTACTTTATCCATTTGCTTTTACTTTATATGTTCTGAGTGTATTTTCTGCATATATATAAAAGTTTACCCATGTGTGCAATGCCTGTGGAGGTCAGATGAGAGTGTCGGATCATCTGTAACTGGAGGTAAAATTGTTGTTAGTTCCATGGGTGCTGGGCTGAACCTCTGTCCTCTGCAAGAGCAGCCAGTGCTCTTAACCACTGAACCATCTCTCCAGCCCAAATGGCCTGGAACTCACACTGTAGACCAAGCTTGCCTTCATTTTACAGAGATCTGCCTGCCTCTGCCTTCTGGGTGGGGGGATTTAAGGTGTCAGCCACCACACCTGGCCCTAACCTTTGTTTCTTGAACTGTGAGTTGCAGATAAGAGGTATCATTTGGTGGCTGTCATATGAATAATGTGCACTCCCCAACCAGCAGGACCCCGAGCCACACTGCCTTGCTAAGTACTTGACTCTACCACATACTAGCTGAGTAACTTTGGAGATGCAAAAACTTTTCTTTACTGAGTCCTCAGTGTTTGCACCTGTAAAACAGATATAATAATATCTATGCCACAGATGTGGTAAGATTGAATGAAATGACAGCCTCCAAGTGGGAGTACCCAGCAGATCAGAAGTAGCATCTATCACTGATGCTCACATGCTAGGTTCTCCCTATGGCTCTGCCTTGATAGTCACTCAGTAGGCTTAAGCCATCTTCACTGAGAATTTAGGAGTAGAAATCTTTATCTTTAATCAGGAATCAGACAGGTTTTGGACTATCCCGGGAGCCCAAAGTAAATATATTTTTCCATCTAAGAGCCACAAAACACTATTACCTGTACCCAGCTTAGAACGAGTTTGAGTATTTGTTCTTTTGTTTATTTTCACTCTTTAAATAAAATTTTAAATAGATAACATAATGTTTATTCCAAATATAAAGCCCAGGCCCTGCGCACACCACAGGATGTCTCATCGGTGCACTTTAATCCGTGTGTGTACTTAAGTGCAACTCTGGCCATTTTTATTTTTGCTTATTTTACCATGGATGGATCAGCTCCTGTTTCAGCTGTTTATCTAAAATACACTAAAGTTATGCTAATATATGTGGAATGATTGGAAATGAGAGTACTCCAAGTGCAAAGTATTGGGAAACTCAAGGAAAATCAGCCTTGAGCCATGGGCAGAATCAAGACTGAATATCAGGCCATGTCCCTCTTCAGGAGCAAGAAGGTCCCTGGCATTTCTAGGCCACTGCTGGCTTCTGGCTCCTGCATAGGCTCTGTGCTAGCCAATGTGGAGACAAATGCTCAGCCAGTGGGGGAATCACGTGTCTAACTGCACAGAACTGTGCACTGGGTATGAGACGCAAAGAGTGAAAAAGTGCAAAACTCGACTGCGCTGGACAGGATCTTGGTATACTTCCTTTACTAAACTCATTAATCACAAGCAGCATCTTTGGGATTCAATAGTTTTGTCATTCATGCATTTAAGTGTTTGGAATTTTATTTCAAAGTTTGAAATAACATTGCAAACTTTTTCTTCAAGTTTTGTTACTTGTCTTATGTTTTTAAGTGAAGACATGCCTTCCTCAAACATCCTTAACTATTTTTCCTTTAAAATCAACATCAGTGAAGGCTTTGTTCTCTGACAGTGGTTTATAGACTGGATGTTGCTTTCAAAACCTTTCTGTCAAATTTATTTCATTGTTCAAAAGAAGGATAAGATTCAATTTTTTTAATTGCTAATTCTCAGTTTTAAATTACTATAATATATACATATATCATATTTTCATTTTCTTATGATAAAGACAGCATGCTTGCCAAAACAAATTTGGAAAATTTTAAATATGCCATGCTTTCTAAAAAAGAAACTGGTTATGTATTGCACAGGGTCACCCTAAGTGTTTGTCCCTGAACTCCTAAATTCAGATGATTCTGCTGTCTCAGTGTCCTGAGCACCATGGTTTACAGAAAGAATCGCCTGTCTTATTACCAGTTAAATGTCACAGTTGGGTTTCAGAAATAGTATGAAATAAGCATATGAGATGTTTCCTGATCTAAAGTGCCTGAAATACAGCTAATCATACAAACACCTATACCTACAACCACACACACACAGACCACACACACCAAACATTCAGCATTAATGAAGGTTGAATTATGTTGGAAAAATTGATTCATCATAAGATATCTTCTCTTACAATCACCATAAAATTTATTAAATGTTCAATGGCGGATATAGAGAAATGTATAAAATAAATATTAAATTTTCCAAGCTGTTGAAGAAATATTAATGAAAAATATATCAAATCTAATAAATATTTTAAACAGAATTATGGAGATAGAGCTAAACTATTCTTTAGAAGTAAATGTAAAATCTCAAACTTTTTATGAAGGGGGAGGCTCAAAATAGTAAGTTTAGAGCTGAAAAAATAAAAAAATAAACACTAGCTGGGCATGGTGGCACACCCTTATAATCCTAGAGGCTGAGGCAGGCAAATTTCTGTGAGATCAAGACCAGTCAGGTCTACGTAGTGAGTTCCATGCCAGCTGGAGCTACAGGGAGGCCCCATCTCAAAAAGACAAAAATATTATACAAAAATAAATAAAAACTAAATACAAAGATGATAAAAGAAAAGCAACTGATAACATTGGTTAGGAGAACTGACAAACCCAGAGTCTGGAAACCTTAAGATGGCAATTTTGAGAGTGAGTGATGGGAGGAAAAACAAGAAATAACTCAGGGAACATGCATAGAACCCAAGAATAACAGCAAACCAAACCATAAGCTGCATTCCAATCTGAAAATGCATGGGAAGAAGAATGCGAGTCTCTGTCAGGTCCTTGTCTGTTAATTACCACACATTTGAGCAAAACAAACAGGGCCACAGCGTCTGTTTGTTCAAATCCCCCAGAATGCTGACACCGTGCCTGCCTTGAGAGCAAGGCCTCCTGTCAGTGCCCAGGGCAGACCTGCTAGTCCACAGAGCTATGACTGCCTCTCTGTGGCCATATAAACTATTTTTTTATTTCAAATCCCATTCCCCACAAATACAAGAACATTTGGGAGAGCAAATTTGAAAGTTTAAGGAAATAGGAGATGCCTAAAGGATAATAATCTACCAAAGTTGGCTCAAGAAGAAATGAAATGAACCTATAAGCATGTAGGAATTTGAGGCAGTCATTAAAGTCACACTCAAGTAGTTTCACAAACATTAATTTTTCTAAACAGTAAAGGACTTGGGAATTCTGAAATATACAAAATGTTTCTAAGAGGAGAGTAAAGGAACCAAGTTGCTCTGTTTCAAGAACAGTGTGATTCATTGTCATAATAAATGCATGTAGAAAGAAAGATACCGGAATAAATTTCATCTGTTAATCTACATGTCACCTCATGATCTCATTATTTCTATTGTTTTTGGAAAAGAGGGTTTTTACTATATAGCAGAGACTGGCCTTGAACTTGTATCTCCCTGCCTTGGGATCTAAGTGTTGGGAATTTAGTTATGTGCTACATTCAAAATGTAATTCCCAATGCTATGATATATTGATTATAAACCTAAAAAGTGCACATGTATTCCTAAGGAATAAATATAACAGTATATATGAGGCAATTACAGAAAAAAACTATTCAAATGTGTTGAAAATGTTAATGATCTTAATAAATGAAGACCTATGGCGCCTTCATCAGCCCTGGCACTCACCATGGCAGAGAGCACCAGCATTCTAGGCATGACACTAATCAAACCAAGTGTGATAACCAACAGGAGTTTGGGGGAACATGGTATGCAGATCTTTTTAATTTTTTACTTTTAATTAGTTGATTTACTTAGTTATCAATTATCAGGGAAGTCAGCCATCTCACTGCCTTGAGTTTGGTATTTATAGGAAAAGTAAAGTGACAAGTAGACAGTGTAGGTGCCCGTGACGATAAACAGACTAACGGAGAGCCTGATGGAGCTCCGAAGGGACACGGAGGACCAGGGCTAGAAGCCCAGAAACCCCAACACTTATTTCAATACTAGAATAAGGAGCAATGAGGATGGTTCAGCAACACAGACGGTGGAGTTGTGGATCAGCCTCTTCAGCTGTGCACCTATTAATTCTATAAACCCCTTAAGCCCGATCCCCATTTGGCTTTTTGCTGTGTAAATGAAGCCTGAAAGACATTTTAGAAAAAAGGATGTTGTGAGTAACTGACCTTTTCTCAGAGAAGGAAATAGTGATATTTTCATGTGCTAGAGGAACATCAAACAGGTCACATAGAAGGAGGGTCACTTATTTATTGAATAGAAAGAAAAAAAATCACCATGAATAATTCCATTTTTGTGTCTAGATAATTGACTATCTTGCACTGAAAACAAAAGGCACAGAGCTTTTAAGGGGACTATTAGGCTTTTATTCCTCAAGCTTGAACATTATATTGCATCATATTAACATAGAATTACCTAGAAAAGTGCATCCATCATTGCTGAGGGACTAGACCATGAGCCTCCAAGTTTTACACAGGGTCACCTGAACTTCCAGGAGGCTTCTCTGGGTCAAGCTCCATCAAACTCCATCAGGGTGTGGGAGTGCTAGCCTCATCAGCCAGTCATAAAGCCCGCACTCTTCTCTCTGGCAGTCTATAACAAGAAAATGATTTTTTAACTGAATCTTTTAAGCATGTTCTCATCAAGGAATAAACATTTTTAAATGACCTGATTAGAGAGGTAAAAATACAACCCCAATTAAAATTGCTCTGGGGAGGGTGTGTCAGAGTGGATCACAAACTCAAAATGGAAGCCTCATGGGCAAGAAAGACAGCAACCTGGTAGAGTACACGACCCTCCTGTTACCACCAGGGTCAGCTGAGTGGCAGGTCATCGAGGCACCTGGAAATGTTTCATTTAAGCCATGAAGCCAAACACGGACCATGAAGACCAAATAAAGGGCTGCAGACATGCTCACTGGTTAAGAATCTCGTACAGGGCGTTACAGCTCCCTTCCCAAAAGCCGCATTTGTGGGCTCACAGCCACCTACAACTTCAGGTCCAGGAGATAAAAAGCCCTCTTTTGTTCTCCCAGGGCACCTGTGTACACACCTACGCACAGGCACACACACACAAACACACAGGCACACACACAGGCACAGATACACAAACACACACACACAGATACATGCCGCCCTCACACACAGACACACACAGAGAGACAGACAGACACACACACACACACACACACAGGCACAGATACACAGACAAACACACACATACACAGATACATGCCGCCCTCACACACAGACACACACACAGGCACAGATACACAGATAAACACACACATACACAGATACATGCCGCCCTCACACACAGACACACACAGAGAGACAGACAGACACACACACACACACACAGGCACAGATACAAGACAAACATACATATACAAGACAAACATACATATACAGACACAGATATACCCCCCCATACACACACATATACACACACAGACATACACACAGGCATAGACACACACGGAAACATACACACAGACACATAAGCACAGACATAGACACACACACTCAGACATACACAGAGACATAGACACACACACACACACACACACACACACACACACTTCTCAGTGCTGGAGATCAGAGAGATCTGAGTGCCCCAGACAAATGTTTAGCATGTGATTCTACCCAGCCTGAGCCTCAGATTCTGTAAACCTGTTTACCAGTTCAGAAAGTGTCGTCATTATCTAATTTTTTTTTTACTAAACAGTAAAGGACTTGGGAATTCTGAAATATACAAAACATTTCTAAGAGGAGAGAACAAGAACCAAGTCGTCCTGTTTCGAGAACAGCATGATCTAGAAGATCCTATAGAATTCTTATTTCTTTATGAAATGTCCAGTAGTCACTGGTGTATTTTCAGGGTTTCTGGAATAATCAGGAACCCTCAAGGGCTACCTGCTCCAGACAAAGCACCCCTGAGCTAAGACATCACATGCAGTTGATTGGCCCAGATCTTTCAGATTGAAGACTCATCACAAAACCAATCACTGGTTCTTACATTTGTATGCATGGTGACCTCTCCAGAGCCCGTTTCCAGCACTGGACTTTAACCTTAGAAAGGAGTCTGAGCGTTTTAAAATCTGCTAAAGAAGAGGTACTTGGGATCTCCTGGGAAAATGGGCACTGGGATGCTAAGACTTCAGGAATCAGGGTTCCTGGGATGTCTGGGGTGTGAATAGAATCCTCATCTGGGAGATGTTCAGAACTAAGAAGAAATAAAAATGTCCAGATTCAAATGAAGACTGTAAGAATAATTTTCTGAGACTAGGCATGGTGGTAAAGACCTTTAATCCCTGCAATCGTGAGGCAGAGGCAGGCGGAGCTCTGTGAAATCAAGGTCAGCCTGTTCTACATAGTGAGTCCAAGGCTAGCCCAGGCTACAGAGAGAACTTGTCTCAAAAAAAAAAAAAGAATTTAAGAATTCTCTGTTTTGTTTGCATTTTTCCCTAATAACCAAAGTAATCTTGTCTTGATTAGCATGACCATGGAGACAAAGTTTATTTATATATAATTTTAAACCTTGAAAGCCTTTGTTAGAGTCCCTTTCCTGCTTAGCACACACAATAGTGGCTAAAGGAATCCTTACAGAGATTCTGCTATTTTCCTGGAGTCTGTAATTGTAGACTTCAGGTAATACCTATGCATAAACTGTGGGTTGTTTCGTTAATGGGTTTTGCTAATAATTAATATTTATCATTTAACTTCTATGTGTTTTCGTGTGGTGTGCAGAGAGATTTCTTTAGTTTATGAATGTGAAAAACTTTTTACAAAGAAAATTTGTCTGCCCAGCAATATTTCATTACATGAATCATTTTTCCTGTGAAAACTTTAGAAATCCCTTTACCCTAATTATTTTATACCTTGTCTTGACAATATGAAAAAAAAAATGCTTGTTCCCCCAAAGCAATTTTAAATAGATTTGATTCTGTTTTCTAAAAAGTATGAAGACATTTTTGTCTGTTAACGCTTTAGTGCTGTGCGGCCCAGAGTCTTGAGATACAGTATTACAGGCAGGTTTTCATGTCCCCAAATGCACAGGATGAAGAATACGCCAGTCTGCTTCAAAGAGAGGATTTAGTATCATTTCTAAAGTACTGTGTTTCATAGGTTCTTATGAAATATTAAAAATAAAACAATGCATTATATGATGATAAAGTCAACCAGGAAACATCCCCTGGGCTTAAGGATAATCTCTTCATTTGCCAATATGGAATGACTTCTTGACTTCGCCCCGCAAAGCGCTCATGAGTTGATACAGATTACCGAGATCAGGACGAGCCTGGTGAAGTAGCACTCGGGCCAGGACAAGGACGTCCTGAAAAGGGCAGGTGAACAGCTTGATTTAAAGGGAATTATCTGGCCTTAGAAGGAAGCTGAGATTCGTGACCCTTCTGGCCTGCCCTACGTCTCCCTTTCTCAGCACAGTGAGAGACTTGCTATGGGAACTTGCTTATCTACATGACCAGATGGGTCAAAAGAGGAATACAATTACCTACAATCTTCTTAGGAAACTTGTTAACCAGAGAAGGTTGAACTCCAGAGGAAGAAAGACTGGCATCAACCCACACATCTAGAGAGACTTTTGTCACTTATCATTGTGACTTATTCCCTACAGAGTCATTTCTAGGACCTTGCTCTGGGGGTCAGGAGTACTTTTCCTCAGGCTGCTGCGCTTCCTCTGAACACACTGAGTTTCTCTGACAACCTTCACTGCCTCCATCATTGTCTTCCCTACAGAAGAGTGATGAGGCTCCCGTTCCAGGTTTGCTAGTGAGGCATTTTAACCATTGTCTCTCGATGCACAGACACAAACTGTGTCACAATGTATCCCCTAGTCAGGTTTTTTGTGTTACATTGGTGGGAAACAGGTTCCCAAGGCACTCAGATCTGTTGTCCGATTAATAAAAATTTATGAAAATGTCAAGGACTTGACATCCAAAACAGCTAATGTAGATGTACTAAAAATGTTTTTACCAATTTATTTCTTTAAGTAGGCTCAGAAACATAAAACTAGATGTTTCTTTTTTTATGAAATCCTTGCCTGAGGCACACAGAAGTATGTTTAATTTATAGAAAGGGAGTATTTGTATGACTCTGAAGCAGAGACTTTTGGGTTTGGTTCCCAAACTGCGGAGCTCGGCTAAGTAAGAAAGTATTATGCCTGGAACCCTATCCAGGAGGACAGGATAATAGTTTGGGGAATGGAGTCTGGGAAATTATTTTCACTAATACACCAGCATCTTAGGATGAGAGGTCTGCTGACCTGAAGCAAGACACAGGCTAATTGAAAAACGATGAGATCTGAACTTGGTGACATGATGGTGATCCTTCATCCAACTCTCCACCATCTGTGTTAATGTAGCCCTATTACTGTGACCCTGACAGATCTTAATTCACTCATCTGTGATATGAACATATTTCAGAAATCAAAAGAAACACAATAATACTGTAGGGCAGACAGAAGAGAAGTGTGAACTAAAGGCATAGACAGCTACTAATTGAACATCGTAGAACATAATAGGTTAAAATTATTGGATGTGCCTGATCGGAGAGATCCTGAGTTACAAACGCCAGAAAGTGTTGACATTGGCTCTCGCCTACTGGTCTGTGAAGAGGCTGTTAGGGGATGACTAAAGCATGCTTCTGGTGCCAAATGCTTCTGTACCGTAATATAGCCTTCTGCTTCTTTATACTGTTGTGAGACTTAGTTAAGCTTTCAATGCTATAGTTTCTTCATCTATGAAATTATAACACAGCTGCTTACCCTGTAAGATTATTGGAATGTAAGTGAAAGTCCTACAAGCGCTCTGTATTGAGCTCTCCAAACAATGTCAAAGGAAAGTTGCTAATAATGTATGAAGTGGTCTGATGGACGCTCAGTAAAGTGTCTATTCATGTATTGCTTAGATTCTAGACCCAAATAGTCTCACACTTTAAAATTTGCAATCCCGGAAGTGTTACACTGGAAAGCTGAAGAGAGAGCTCTGGTCCAGCCTGCCCAGGGAAGACAAACCTGACCTACTTTCAAGCCTTCATAGAACAGAAGGTGTCAGGGGAACCCTTGGAGGTTCTGGAAGTTCATAAAGAAATGAGTAGATCAAAGGATGGTGCTGTGGGAGGAGGCAAAAGACAGAGCAATAGGGAGGGAGCCAGGTAAAGGGATGGCGTAAGAAGAAAGCCACGGATTCGTGGCAGCTGAACAGGGGACTAATGAAAAATAAAACTGCAGACTCACCAGAGGAGAGCAGCACGCGAGCCCTGAAGACCTTTAAGCACAGTGCACTGGAGACCCGAGAGGATGAGGATTTCTGTCAGTGGGATGTGGAGGGTCCACATCTGAGGCACCCAAGGAAGGAGAGGAGCAAAAATAGAGAAGGTGAAGAACACAGGATTTAAAGAAAAACCGATATTCTGTCAGCACAATGAATTTCTCATAAACACGGAAAATATAAATGAGCAGAAAAGATATAAAACAACAACTAGTTAATACACGAAACACCTTAGGAAAATTTCCATACGTGAGTTAATGAGATCAGTCAAATTCTCAGCAGCCTGTGACCAAAACCAACGGACAGCTACACAATCCTAGTAACACACAGGCCGAAGACACCAGGAAACTCAGTAACAGCCCTACAAAGTGATAAATGCAGGAAAGTCTGATGACTTTAAGAAATGTCGAACCTAAAATTCACATATGTAAAAAGCATAAATTTTCAGAACCAATTATTCAAAGGCTGGAAGAAATTATAAAAATAATCATTAACTAACAGGACTGTGAATATAGTATTAGATAGACACCTTGCTTTGAGTATGTCAGATTCCAAGCCTGATCCAAAGTAGAGAGAGAGGGAGAGAGAGGGAAAGAGGGAGAGAGAGGGAAAGAGGGAGAGAAAGGGAAAGGGAGAGAAAGGGGGGAAGAAAGAGGGGGGAGAGAGAGGGAGGGAGAGAGGGAGAGAAAGAGGGAGAGGGACAGAGAGGGGGGAGAGAGAGGAGAGAGAGAGGGAGAGAGAGAGGGAGAGAGAGAGGGAGAGAGGGAGAGAGAGAGGGGGAGAGAGGAAGAGGGGAACCAACAAGTGAAGTTTACACAATGAAGAGAAAGTGCATTTTGATAAAAAGACTATCACAGCAGTTTGTTTAAAGAATTTCTTCTCTTGGATACTATCAACTGTGGGCAGTGTGTGTGTGTGTGTGTGTGTATGCATGTGTGTGTTTCTGTGTCTGTGTGTGTGTATATGTCTGTGTTTGTGTGTTTATGTATCTATGAGCTTATACATATGTATAATCATGATCATTTTTCTAAAGACAAATATTTTCTTCAACTTTATCAAAGCAAGATGTCCATGACCTGTACTTGGAATTTTTTATTTACTTTAATATTTTCTTTGTTATTATTATCATATTTAAATGAGTATTTCTTGCATGTATGTTAGGGCAACCATGTCGGTGGATGTCAGCAGAGGATACTGGATCCACGGGAACTGGAGTTATGGACAGTTACTAGTCATCCTGTGGTGTGGGGAATCAGACCAGGTCCCCTTCAAGGACAGCTAGTGCTCTTAACTTCTGAGACATCTCTCCAGTCCCAGTGTTCCTTATTTTTTGAGATAGTGTCTCACTTTGTTCGCTCTATAGCCCAGGCCTGCCTTGAACTTGCAGTGCAACCCCTGCCTCTGCGGAGAGCGAGGGATCCAGGCATAAGCCACCATGCCTGGCCCTCGGAACATTTAGTACACAATATAACTCTAGGCTAAAGTGCTTCATAGTTTACTTCTCTTGAGATTAATTTAAAGGCCATATCAATGTCAAGCAATTAAGTGTTTAAAATGTCCTGAATCAATTTGTGTATTCATCTTCTGAGCAAACGTTACAGCCCTTCCGGATTTCCGGTGGGCCTTGACATCTGTCAGACTCACTCAGTAGACATGTAAATTGTGGGAGCAGGAGGAGGGGAAACACAGGGCATGGAGAGATGGCTCTGAGGTTAAGAACACTGGCTGCTATTGCAGTGGACGCATGTTCAGTTCCTACCACCCACATGGCAACTCACAACCTCCAGTAAGGACAGTTCTAAGGAATCCGATGCCCTCTTCTGTCCTCTGTGGGCACTGCATGATGTGAGTGCACTTACATACATACAGGCAATAAACACATACACATAAAATAAAGATAATAAATACATATAACATATAAAACAAAATATATAAAATTTTAAAATTTTTACAAAGGAGGCTGAAACTAAAAGACGCGTTAGTAGATAATCAGCATCAAAATGCCTATTTCTTCCATTGTGGTGTTTTGAATTATCTTCTATTTATAACATAAAAAGCCCCTATCTCTGAGGACACTACACAATGCTCTCTACTTCCTTCTTCCCACTTTTCCAGACACTTCCCTCTCCCCGTTCCAACATCATTTCCTCCTCCTTTTTTTTGTAAGGAAATGTCTGCTTTTAGTAGAAAATCATGGCACTTATTTAAGTCTTCATTATGTTTATAGTTTACAGAAAACAGAAAGTTGTTTCTTTCTATTAAAAGCAAAGGACACATAGATCTACAACTCTTTTTTTCTCAGATTAGCAATTTATTTGTGTCAAAAACATAGTTGTAGACTTTCATTTTCCAGCATAACTGGGATGAATAATTGGTGAATGTCGTCTTACTTTAAAAGAATTGTCCATGTCTTTAAAAGCTACAGAAGGGGAAACAAGATCACTATTTGCTAGGGAGTAGTGTACAGGATTGAGGATGCTAAAATTGAACTTAGTGTAGGCATAAACATCTATCAGTACTTGGCAAGGACTGTCTGCGATGTGTGAGGGGCCACGATGACTCACGCTGGCCACTCACAAAGTTAGTAATGTGCTGCAAATAGCACCTAACGTTGCAATGAATTACACTCCTACTTCTTTTATAGTTCTAGGTTTTTCAGTACCCTGGGGGATGAGTCACAGAGGAAGAAAAGCACATAGAGGAAGAAAAGCCTCTGAAATTAGAGGACCACTGATAGACAGTGGCAGAGATAAAATTTTAAACCTTGTGGCTTGTATTTGAATTTGATCCATCCTTTTTTAGGATGACGCAGACCTGAAAATTTCACACTCCACTGTAACCAGTCTGATGGTGTAGAGGAAGACATATCAAATTAACCTGAAGCAAAGAATGAACATCTGCATTAGGATTCACAAGCAATGTAAATTTCCATCAGGGGCCCTGGAGAGCTGCATCAGCCACCAGTTGCATCTGAGTAAGGAAGTGAAGCCATCAGGAAACACTGACATTTAAGAGCTTATGCATCTAAGCAAACTCACCTCAGAAGATGTCAAGTCCCTAACCTCTATGGAGATTTGACAACATTTCTAATGAGATTTAGGACCAAACCCAGGACTTTGCTCATGCTAGGAAAAGGCTCTGGCACTGAGCCACATCCCCAGTCCTAGTTTGCATGACTAGGTATCATAGACTCTGTAGCCCAGGCTGGCTTAGAAAGGGTCCTCCTTCTGCCCGAGCCCCTTGAGTGCTGAGATCACTGGCCTGCACTCTACACAGGAAGCTTTGTTTTACTCTGTTTTTAAGAGACTCTTACTGATACCAACATTGACTGATTGAAAGAGAAAATATTCCACCTCTCCTTAGATTTCAGATCTCCCCATTTCCACTAGCTTGTCCACCTCCAACCTACTTCATTCATAGAAATGATACTTAAATTAGAACTAGAAGTACTTATCAACTATAAAATATATATGAGTCATCTAATGTAGACATATACAGGATTAGTAAGTCAAAATCAAAACCTTGTGAGAAAACCAAATGACTGGACACAAGGCTTCTCCTCGGAGGGCACAGCCTCCTGGAGGAGGAGATGCATCTACAGATGTCTCATCATAAGGAAGCAGAAGCAATTACAATCTGAAATAGCTGCACTGTACCAATCAGAGAGGAATGACTGATTGTAACTGGTGAGCTCAGCTCAGTCCAGCCTCTCTGAGGGGATGGCATCTAACTTTCCTTTGAAAGATCTCAGTAACAGAGTATGGGGAAGACTCATGCCGGAGCCTGCACAATTAAATCAAGGGGCCTTGAACATGCGTGCTATTTTGGAAAATAAGGAGAAATTAGTTTATTAAATGTCATGTAAGTTACTAAGAAGAATAGTATATTTCAATTTGTTTGAGCGCCTGATGTGTTGACTGATTATTTGAATTGGTCTGATTGACATATTTTCCTTACATAGTTAAATGTAGCTTATGGTTGAGTCACCTTGCTGCTTACCAAAACTCTCTTCTCTGAAATGACTTTTTTCCTGTTATTGAGGGCACCATAGTTGTCTCCAGAGTGTGGCACTGATACAACTCAAGCAAGTGGCAGAGGTGGATTTTCCCTTCCTTCCTCCATGCTGTGTATCACCAGCAGCCCTCAGTGAAAGTCACACTAGAGCGCTTCCGAAACTAATTCAGGAAAGACGGTGCACCTGCTGGCTCCCACACAGCCACTGTAGGTAAGAATCACATGCCACATGGAGACCAGGCACCGTACTGGGTCCCACTTGAGAGCCAGGCCTTCTGGCCTCCAATTGTCAGCTCTTTTAGTCTTCCACAGCTCACTCACATGGGCCTCAGGTTTGATGGAGTTGAAGGAAAGAAGCTTTCCCTGAGGACTCTTATTTTTCTTGACAGAGGATCTGAGAAAGTCCTGAAATTACTACTGCAGCTAATTGTTCTGAGATTCAGAGTGCTTCCCTCTCTTTCCCGAGGGTAAGGGCATCGGCTACACTCCAAACCACTTCTTATAAATTAATAGATGTTTGAGGCCGTGTTCTCGAGGAGGAAAGAGAACTAAGATGTGATGTGTCCAACAGCATCTTTCATGAACTGCACTCATGGGCCTTATATCAACTCCAAGAGAATTGAAACAAGAATCACATCTTTCAGCTGGTTATGGTGGCACACCGTGTAACCACAACAACAGGAAGGAACATAGGCACTAAAGGAAGAGAAGGTCAAGGGTGTCGCTGGCTACACAATGAGTCCAAGGCTGGCTTGGGTTACAAGAGTCCCTGTCTCAGACAAAGAATGTCCCTTACAGCACAGACAAGCAAGAAAGCAGGAATTAGGATGGTGTTGATAGACTTAGATTAGAAGTAAAATCAAATCAATTAATCTGAGAGCATTTTGTTATAATCTCCTGTTTGTGTGCTTTAAAGAATTCCTTCAGTTTCTCTTGCAAAATGAAGTTTGAAAAGCAATAAAAGCTAGAACCGGTGAGATAATTGGTTTCCACCAGCATTTCCGACATTGGGCCTCAGCGTTGTACGGGAAGAAGTCAACAGTGCGACATGTTGGTAGAGTTTAGGTTTTAAATTCTTTTTCATCAGGAAAACCTTGAATTGCCCTCAAAAAAAAAAAAATTGAAAATAGGGTTCAGTGAAGATGGAGTTAGGTTGATTCTCTGCAGGAGTGTTAAGAATTTGCCTCCCATTTTCAGTTTCAGGACAATAGATCGAAAAGGACTCCCTTTACTCTTCCTACCCAAAGCAAAGACAAACAGGACCCAAAGCTGTGCTACGCACGGGCCACAACTGGGGAAGTTCTAAAGAATGAAAGACTGCAGAGTGTGTGTCCCTGGATAGGATTCCCATATGGAACCTCACTTACTCGGAGACCACTGAGGAAGAGTGGGCAGAGATTGAAGGAGCAGGGCTGGCTCATAGCACAGGAGAGCGGAGGCTCCCTGGCCAGGGGGAGCTTGAACACGTGAACTTATGGCAATGGTGACATCAAACAGGACCCACACCAACTCAAACAGGGGCTAGAGGGTGGTGATGGCCGGCCCTAGACTAAGAAATGCTGGAGACTGGTTGCTACCGGGTGGGGGAGAATATGCCTTACTTAGGGTCTCTGGAGGGGCTGACTGGACACCAGTGGATGGGTTTGCACTGAGGGACTTGCCACGTGTGGTGGAGTATGTGGAGTCTGGTGGAGGGTTGAGGAGGACATGGATGGGGAGGGGAACTGGACTTGATTGAGAACTGTTGTATACAACAACTAGCTTCAGAGAGAGGCAAGGAAGGAACCCCAAATCAGGAGTGATGTGAGGGCTTCAAAGGAGGCGACGGAAGGGCAGGAAGAGGTGTTTTTTTAAGGAAAAGTAACCTTATCTCTGTCCTGAATCCCAGCCACTGAAGAAGCTATCAGACTCCAAAATGAGCCAAATACACAAAGGTAGGGCTGGGGAGTCTTGCTTCTCTCCAGCCCTGGCTCCTTTTTGATCATTCTCGGGAAGGATCACAGCAGTTGGTAAAGGAACAGAGGACTTTTCTTTTCTCTAGAAAACACAATGCCTGAAAAGAACATACAGACACCCCATGCAAGGCCTGCTGTTCAAGACCTAAAAGCTTAATCACAGACAGTCCCTTTCACAAGGACATTACCTCACAGGTGACAGGGTCCATGAGCATCTTTCTATCTCAAGCAATGTAAGTATATGTGACACAAAGATTCAACAGAAATAAAAAGATAGCATTTTGTTAAAGTGACTGTTCTTACTTGGACACAAGATCATAATGTAGTCACAAAACCAAAATGTCACAAAGAAGATGGAATTAGAAAAAAAAAAAAAGGATAGTCACAAATAAATAATATACTAATTTCATTTTTAAATGCCTCGGATTTTATTTTTAGGTTATTTTTCTGAATAGTAGAAAATTTAAATAAAGTTTAACACAAGATAAAAAGGTCAACAAAGGAAAGAAAAGAAGCACAATGCATGCAGGAGGCTGGACTTCTGTCGAATACAGGCTCTCATATGGAATATCTCAAAACAATGAAGGAAAAGGCCCAAGGCACAGCATAAGAGTATTTCTTAGGGTGTAAAGATAGGAGACTCTCCACTGAAAGGGCCCATCTGTCCCCAAAACAATAAATTTTCAAGGAATTATATGAGGGAGAACAATCATTAATGCCATAACACCAATAAAAACAAAATCTATAACTTCCTCAGAGAAAAATATAAAGTTACATCTGAGAGACTACCAATCACCATGGCTTCAGACATGCCAACAGAGAGGCAGGTACACATGAGAAATCTCACTTTCAAAGTAGCAGCATGTAACTGTATAAGCAATGAAATGTGCGACTAGAATGCGTGCAATTTCAGACCTCAGGTTTCAAGGAGTTAGTTTTCAGATGGCCTTGGCCAAGATGCTAGCAGCTGATAAGCTAAAAGAAGACCTGGCTGGTGTAGGCCAGGGAGTCATGGAGAATGGGCAAAGAGCACAGAGCAGCTTACCCAACAGTGCAGAAATGCAGCCCGTGGACCGGAGCAGCAGGCAGAGGGCTCCAGAGGGAGAATGGGAGTGGATCAGTTACAGAACTGGCCTCACTGTGCTTTGGGAGTTAACTCAACAAACCCCACTGAATGTAGAAAGTGGGACCAGATATTTCAGGAACAGCAAGTAAATGGAACAATTATTAAACCTTGAAAGGCAAAACTTAATGCTAGAAAGAAATATGGATAGATATATCTTTCATGGTTATGAACAATATTTACATTATATTAATGAAAATTCTTATTACGTATTTAAAATTTGAAATATGCCTCCATTGGGACCATGTAAAAAGAACAGAGGACGTAAGTGTGTGTGATGTGTGGACATAGGTATGACGTGTGCGTACGTGTGTGTGATGTGTGGACACAGGTGTGCCATGTGCGTACGTGTGGGTGATGTGTGGACACAGGTATGACGTGTGCGTACGTGTGGGTGATGTGTGGACACAGGTGTGCCATGTGTCACTTGTGCAGGTCAGAAGATAGCTTGATTGAGTTATTCCTCTCCTTCTTCCACATGGGTGACAGGGGTAAACTCAGGTCATCAAGCATGGTGGCAGTTACCCAGACATCTTGTTGGCCCAAGAAAGTAGCTTTAAGTTTAAACAGTCTTTAAGTTTAAACAACGAATTTCAGAGTCTGTGACGCGGTTCATAAAGACAAAAGTGCTAGACGTGTTTATATCTTATTGAGTAAAAAGCAGGGAAAGGCTCAAAAAAGTCCCCTGAGAAAGTGTCATTTGGCATTTAAACAGGCATTTGGTGGCCACTCGAAGGTCACGTGAAAAAGGACATAATGCATGATGAGTTTTATGTGCTGACTTCTTTCTGTGACTTGCATCCAATGTTCAGTGATACATCCTCAGAAGCACACCTTTAATCATTACTTGAACATGCACTTGATGCAGAATTATATCTTTCAGTTACCTTTGTTATACTGAGAAAGGGTCCATTGCATAGGCTGGCCTGGACCTTACCATGCAGGCCATGCTGACCTCAAGGAACAGCATCTGCTCTTCTGATGTGAAAGATTATCATTCTTCTTCCTGCCTCAGCTTCCCAAGGGTGTAAATTATAAGCATGAGACACTATGCTTCACTTGGCTTTATTTAAAGGTCCATTTTCTTTGGAGTGAGTAGGAGAAGCATTAGGGAAAGTTCCAGAGCAGGCATGGCCACACGTTTTAATGAACAGCCTCGTAAGTGAAGCCAGGAGACCGGGAGAGAGTGAGAAGTGCTGCCAGCCACAGACGGACCAGGCTTCTGATTGGCAGCAGCACGGGTCCCCGGCTCTGTGTCCTGGAAGACCAACAACCTGGTAAGCCCTACCTAGAGGAGACGCGGGTTTTCAAATTTGCGCTCTTTCCAGTGGTCTCGCAGATAGCATTTAGCACATGATATCACACTTATTTATTGGTGTAGCTGCTTGCTCAATAAACTGAAAACATCTCCAGGGCCAGGAACTGCCTTCCCCAGCACCTGCCTTATTTCTAATATGTAGTAGGTATGTGACTGATGTGTAGTAGGCATGATGACTGAACTAAAAGGAATCATACTACTTCCTAACTCCAAACATCACTCCAAAATAAATAGCAGCCTACCAACCAAAATCCAAATATGCTCCATTTCCAGAGGACCTAGTCCCATTTCCAGAGTGACTGAAAGCAGAATCTGGTCACGGACACAGAGAGCTAAAGGCAAGTCGATCCATTTTCTTCACGCACCGCAGAGCATATGGCTCTCACCAGTCCCTATAACTGGACTTAAAGTTTAAGATTCAGAAGTCCATCAGTTCCAGAACACAGAGCCCAGACACACAGGCAAGGTTATTTTTTCCCCAGTCTACTTGGCTCTAGATTGTGGTGTGACAAATCCATTAAGTATAGCAGGAGACATGGTGCGTTAAAAGTATGATGCCAGAAAGAAGTGCCCGTTGACCTCAAGGGAGGGAGATCACATGTCTGAAATGACACCTGAGGTTGGCCTCTGGCCTCCACAGGCACATACGTGCACTGCACTTGCATATACACGTACCTGCCCACACATGAGCATGCATACATACATGCATTGAACAACATTTCTGCCCTTTGCAGTATGGTTTGAAGCTCATAAAGCCTCGCAAGTGGCAGCTGAATGCTGATACCCACTTTCTATCAAAGAAAACTCTTCCCTTGAACCTTTTAAAATCACGCATCCTAAACTCAGAGGATTGTCTTTCATTTGTCTGTGAAAACACAGACACTGTTCCCCTGACTTTTGCAGAAGTGTTTTCCCTCCTGTCACACTTGAGGAACTCTAGTCATACACCATGGTCTGGTTCACCTGGAAGCTCTGAGGTCTTATGCCTGGTTTTAGTTATGGCATTGCTAAATGAAAACACAAGTGGTATCAGCATGCTACAACTGAAACAGAAAAAAATGTTATGTTCAATTCACCCTAGTAAAATACTGCTGCCAGAATGGATGTCAGAGCACTGGCCAGGGAGGTCTGGGAATTTTAACACTGGAACCACAGCCAGTGCCTGCTTTCCGTAAACCATTGAGTGATGACACAGCTTTTTGTCCAGCTATTGACTCTGAATCTCTGCCCTGTAATGGAATTTCTTAGTGATTAGATTTCTTCTTCTCCAGTCATTTACAGGCAAACAAGTACAACTAGAGACCATCATGTTAATAGTCTAGAGACATGTGTGAGGGGAAGGAAAGGAAGAGAAAGAAGGAACAGACATGACATAGTATGTTATTTGCATACATGGAAAAGTCATGATGAAGCCCATTGCTTTGGATAATTAGTTCATTCTAATTTTAAATGGGCATCTGAACATTTTCTGGAATGGAAAGGGCTACTATATTGTAATAGAGAGAGTAGACTAAATGTTCAGTGCACATCATCCTCCGCTGTGCTCATTTGTTTATAATTTTTGTTTAATTGTTTTAACATTGTAATCCAAAAATGACTTTCTCTTCACTGAAAACACACAACTCCTTTAATCACTCCATTCAAAGGCTTAAAATTCTCTTGATGCAGAAGGCTCCTAACAGGGCTGTTCCATATTTTGAAAAGCATTGGCTGAGTTTATTTAGTGCATGTGGACCAAGTCCTTGAAAGTCACTGAATGATAGAGAAAGGTTCTAAAGACTGAAAGAGGCCTTGGCTTCAAGGTTCCCTGCCTTACAGAGGGTACAAAAATATGCTATCAACTATAATTCAAACATATAAAACATAACGTATTAAATGTCATTGTTAAGATAGAAAGTGTTGTTGAGTTTTATATGAGAAAAGTAACATATGGATAAGCGAATCTGAAATGTCAATTGGAGGAAGTAGAATACAAAGGATTTTCAGATTACCACAAAGATAAAGGAATGCCTTACCAGAGAAGGCCAAGTAGAGCAGACACCCTGATTTTACTGGCTGTAAGTCTGCATGATATACTCTAAGAGGAGAAGAGTGGAGAAGGAGATAGGCTCCATGGAAGAAAGTCTCAAACTTTGGAATTAAAGATAGTTGTTCATATTGGTGAAGGAGGAATTGAACCCAACAGGATTCAAAGCATGTGAACTCAAAATATGATGACATTGTACATTAAATGTTTTAAGTTGCAGATACTTAAGAAACAGTTGCATGGGAATGGCTCTGTGATCTTCTCCTAAATGAAGTCATGAGATCCACAGAGGGAGGATGTTGCATCTGCATTCTAGAGGAAGGAGTGCATATCTCCAAAGACAGAGAAACAAAGAAGAACCTAAGCTACATATACACACGTGTGTCTATACATGGAAGACTTGACAATGACTAATTAATAGGAATGATAAAACAAGGCTGAGTATTTCTCTTTCTTTATCTCAGTACTTGGAACTCCCTGATTGCATATTGGTAACATCATAGAGAAAAATACAACGCCAATGAACACAGATACGTGAAAACTGTTCTTATGCTGTATTTAATACAATGAAACTGAAGAACAACGATTCTTAAAGATTAATAATTGGAAAGTACAAAAATAATAATGGCAAGGAAAACAGCCATTAGTGGCAAATCCAAAGAAAACTCTTAAGGAAAATATGAGTAAGAAATGCAGTTGGATGGGGCATGGTGAGACATGAGTTTAATCTCATTAGTTGGGAGGCAGAAGTAGATGGATCTCTGTGAATCTGAGGCTATCCTAGTCTACATAGGGAGTTACAAACCAGTCAGGGTTACATAGTGGGATCTTGTCTAAGAAAACAAAACAAAGCAAAATATAACAAACAAAAAGAATAGAGAAAGAAAAAAGAAATACAGTAAGAAGTTATGATTAAATACTGAAAATATAGTTAATTTAATGCTGTTCTTTGCAGTTTTGAATACTTTTCAAGTAACTCTGGATCTGTTCATAGTAAAAGACACATTTTAGGGATCTAGAAGCTGCATAAAACTGAAAGAACCACGCAGAAATCGTTTCCCACGTGAAGGCATCATTCTATTTAGATTGTCTAACTTAGATATATTCATGCTCTGTGGAAATTATTTCAAGAGCTTCTTGTATTTTCTATGTATTCCAAGAAGAATCAAGTTTCCTCTCAGTTTACTAAGAAATATAAATATACACCACAGGCAATGTGGTCATGAAGATGATTGCATTCTTCTGGGAGGGTGAATTTCCAAAAACACAGAGAGAAAGCAAAGGGAAACCAGGAATGCTCTCTGCTGGGAAGTTCACATACAAGCTACAGACCAGATCAAAGGTAAGCAGTGTCCAGATAACTTAAATAGAGCTGTTGCTGAGACTCATTCGATCATGGAAGCTGTGCCAAGGCCCATTTTTATAAAGACGTTAAAGAAAGGTCTGTGATCCTTCACATTCTTCAGTTCCAAAACTGTCAAGATGTAGCTAATGAACTCCAGTCATGTGTCTGACATGGGCACAGAAGAAACATCACAGACTCACTTAAAATGATCAGAAATAACTATGTTGTGCTTATAATTATGCAAATAACATTTTGAGAACTAAGAGCTGAGGAATCAATTCACAAAATTCAACACTGTCTTCCTTAGTCTGACCATGAATCTCAGCTGTGCACATTACCATGGCTCCCCCTAGGAAGGTTTCTGTACTATCCCAAGACAGCAAGCCTTATGAATCAGTTTAGTTCTATCCAATTTTAGCTCAGCTGGCTTTCAGCAGTGGCTGGTCCAGTCTTGTGTGAGACCTGGATGTAGCTCAGGGCAGCAGAGGGCTGCAGATGTTCAGACAACACCACTCCACACACACGTTTCAGCTGTGCGTCTCCTGCTGTGATGCAGATACAGAATCTCCACGGTGTCAGAGTGACAGAGCCTGAGTTTTGATGCCAGGTGTTAAATGATGCCCTGGATCCTCTGTACCTGCATCTCTGCGCTATGTACTCCATGCCATTCTCAGATACGTCATAGTCTAGGTTATGTGGGTCTTCATGAAGAATGTCTATTGGAGAAGAAAGAAATGTCAATCCAAATGAAACCACACAGTTGCCCATAGTAGAAGCAACATAGAAACTAGGATTCCCAGTCCACGCAGATGGTCTACCACCTGTAGAGAACAGTAGTCCTCCGTTGTAAAGTCTTTAGAACAGAGCATAGTTGGCCTCACTATAGGCTGTAAGGGTGGTCTCTCATCCATTCCCACTTTCTGCATGTACCACTGACCCAACTCTGCTGATCTTAGGCAGTGAAAGATAGAACGCATTCCAGTTTTGGGATAAAGAGGCACAATACAGCTTCTCTACTTAATCAGCACCACCCAGCCTGACAGAAATCACCTTCATGCTGAACCTTCCTAAATCTATATCAAATACCTGACATATTTCACCTCTGGCTTATGCTTCAGCCCCAGTGAGTGTCCCCGAGTTGGTTTTGACCTTGAGCCTCACAGCTCTTGCTTCCACTCTAGGTGGTCATTGACTTTGCTCTTAGTCTTCCCCACACTGACCCCCAAACTTCCCTCTAAACCATCAATGCTTTGCATAGCATAAAGGTCCCGTGCAAATGGGAAACTAAAAGCTGTCCCAAGACCATGTAGTGTGATTCCTTCTTAGATAAGGTAGTTAAATGATCTTTGTATTTGTTAATGATGATGCAAAAGAACATAAGTAGAAACTCTTGTCACCTAGTATTGGCCAGGGAATAAACTACTTTTCAACAATCATGGATGCAGGCAGAAAAATCAGGAAATTTGACAAATGTAAGAATTGTAGAAATATCTCTATTAACGAATGAAATGGTTTTCCTCTTCCTCCTGCTCCTGCTCCATTCTTCTTCCTCTCTCTCTCTCTCTCTCTCTCTCTCTCTATATATATATATATATATATATATATCTGTGTGTGTCTTTGTCTACTTCTCTCTATTTCTCTGTCTCTGTCTCTGTCTCTCTGTCTCTGTCTCTGAGATAATCTCGCCATCTAGCCAGATCTAGCCGTAAACTCTGTCATCTTGACTCGGCTTCCCAATACTGGTATTACATGTGGATACTACCATCAAAGGCTCAATAGAGAACTCTGGATCTTTCTATTTTCTTGCTTTTTGAGCATAAATTTTCCAGAGAAAGTGTAAATCACCCTTATTTGTCACTTTCATTAACGTGCTCTCCAGTGAAACCAACATCATTGGTAAAATTCATACTTAGAAAACTATACTTAAAGTTCCTGAATATTTCTGCAAGGATATATAGTAACAGGTGCCTAAGAAAAACTAGAGTCCCAGTAAGGGCAGCAAAGTCGATTGCACTTGATCCACTGCCACATGCATTTCCTCCTGCACCATCAGATCCAGCAGCTCTGCTTCTGGACACTATTACCAAGGAAGTAATGCAAATACACCAAAGCATTAAAGATTTCCTTTACATATTATTCAGAGTCCATAAAGACAGGTGTATGGGGAGTGACAGAACGCTGGGGTATTAGCTTACTAGTAAGGTGGTAGTTCAATGCTGGGAAGACCCAAGGCTTCTAAGAGTACCCATAAAACAAAGTTGCCATCCTGGAAAGATCAGGACATTATCAATGGCCTGTTCAGAGGTAAGGACTCTGAGATTCTGTCTGCAGAAGTAAGTGGACCCTAAAAAGGGAGAGCACTAGAGTTTCCTTCAAAACTGCCCACTTCATGGGGGCAAGTTCACAAATAGCATTGATTTCACTGTTACACAGATAGCAGGAGGCTTGGAGGCTCTGCTAAGACACAGGCAGTTAGAATGGAAGAGAATTAAGAAAAGTGTTTCCTAAGAAAGGCTTGATGAAATCATAACTGATCTTAAAAACTAAACCTGAAAAGCAGCCTGAATTTATTTGGACCAGATTGTAGAGAAATGTAGGCATTATCTGCACACACATACAAACACACATACACACACACACACCCCTTAACAGTTGGAGAACAGAGGGCTCTGAAGAACCCTGATCGAAATGGGACTGTCCTTGCAAGGCTGCCCCATCTGAGGAGTGATGAGAGAGGACAAAGGATATATACTGCAGAAAATAGTCTTCATTCAAGTAGTCTAATTTGATAAGAAGCAAAATAAGAAGGTAACCAAAAAATAAAAATAAAATATCACAGGATACACAGCATATTCGAATCCAGAAAGCAAAGGGCAAGAAAGGATAGCAGACCTCCCATAGAAATATTAGTTAATTTCTCATCGAAAGTATCAGGTGCATATTCAGTGTTCTTACAGGGAAATAAAAAAGTTAAGGAAGAATTTTGCGTTCATGAAAGGTATTTTCAAACATAAAGGCGAAAATAAGGACTTTCTAAGTAAACAACAAACTGAGAGTTCCTTTTGTAAAACATGTTTCAGTATAAATAATAAGGAAAACTTCAGAGTTGAAAATCAGTAACCTGGGAATTATCATTACCATAAACATCCACACACATGCATAGGCAAAGGTAATTAAACGGAAGTATATAAAACAACAATTAGGATGGACTGTTGGGTTTGACATGTGAGTACAAGTGAGATATATAATAATCAGATCAAAGAGGAGCAAGAGAGGACGTGATGCGGGAAAGACAGATGGGTCAGCACCCTCAAACAGTGATTCCAATAACAAGCTATGTATGTGGAATTCTGGAGCAACAACAAAGACAGAAAAAAAAACACAGGTAGGGAAAATCATTTGAAAGATACTGAAATATTATGCACTAGAAAATATTCAAGTTACAGCTCAAGAATAGAAGAGAGAAGCTATGAAGTACACTGAAATAACTTAAATGAAGATACACCCAAGTTTACCAATGCCAGAGAAGGGAGTCTCTTTCAAAAGCCACCAAAAAGACAGAAACTATCAAATTAGTTAAAAGAGAGCCATTTCTATATTGTCCACATTCTTTATTCGAAGACAGGAATGAATCAAAAGTGAAGAAATCAGAGACGATACATCATTCAGAGAAAAATAAGAATATTGATCAGGGAAAAAATATATATGAAGGTCATTCAATGTCAATAAACACCAAGAAGAATACGTGGATAAGAGCTATAATCAAGGAAAATGTTAAAATAATTATAAACATGTGAGCCCCTAACAAGAAACCTCTATGGTCATGAGGACAGCTGACAATACTGGAAGGAAAGGGGCTTTAAGTCTGATTGGAGGTTGCCAGACTCAATTTCCGTACAAAGTAGAAAAACTAGCCAAAAGATGAAAAAGAAAGTCATGATGAATACTAAAGTTAGAGTAGTAACACTCACAGAACACTCCACTTAAAATAGAGCAGAATGCAATTTTCTATCAAGTTCATGCAGGATAATCTTCAGTGTTAGTTACAAATTGATCACAAAACAAGCTCAACAGTTTTAAAAGGATTGAAATAACAGAGAATACAATTTGTGACTAAAATGGAATTGCATGTAAATTAGTAACAGGAAGACATTTTAAAATCACAAATATGTGACTATCAAACCAGGCAGACATCGGTAACTGCTGAATAAGATCAGGAGGATCACTGTGAGGTTAGATTAGCATGTCTAACAGGACATCTGGAAGGGCAGACTGCAGAGCTAAGAGGACACACAGGGAAGATTGCCACAATAGCGTTTAGAAGGACCCGTGGCAAGGCAGCTGCTCCACCTCCACGTGGCACCTTAAACACTGGAGAAAAGACAGGCCATGCTTAGCAAAGATATTAGTTATACCAGAAATGAAAAAATGTAGCTGTAAGGGCAATAACAAGTCAGTGAAGCTACAAATTCCACTATTTAATAAGATCAACAAAATTTAAAAGTTTATCCTGAAAGAAAAAATTCAGTTTTTAAAAATGAGGGAATTTTATTAAATTCAGGATTGGAAATGAGTTATTATCAAATGGTTTACAAAAATGAAAGTAATAGTAAGATAATAATATGATATCTTGTGAGTAGCTGCAAAAGTGAAGTGGACAGATTTCCCGAAAGATATGAAATGTAAACACAAGAAGACATTTTAAAACAAAGGAATTCAATTAATGTTTTATCTTCCACCAATGAAATCCCAGTGCCAAGTAGGTTCATGGTGAAGTCTAACAAATATTCAGAGACTAGTCATAATTTTTCCACAAACTCACATATACTCATTAGCCAATGCTCAGAGACATATATGTCCTTACAATATGTCCCTACAACAGAGTAATATTGCTCATGAACAAAGACATAAAAGAAAGCAAATGTAAGTCAGCAAATAAATATATGATAATGTTCAAAATTCAGTTAAATCCTATTATTTAGTAAATATTAAAACAAAGGTGGTCATAAAATGTTATCATCTGTATACAGGAATTTGTTGTCTGGTAATTATGCTGGAAAACAAAATTAAATACATAAATTTTGAGCAAGCAAGTAAGTCTATCTCCATGTCTATATGAGGTTGTTTATATAAAATTTCCTAATAAATTAAGTTAGAATTGATAGTATGAATAAGCTTAGAGACCACAGGATTGAAAAATCAATATATCTATGAATACCAAACTATCTTGATATCCAGTGAGAGAGTTTCATTTATAATAGCATACACAATAAATAAATGATTTACAAAGAATTGTAACAAGTTATCCTCATAAAGAATACAAAGACTTTAAATGATTCCTGAAACATTTTAAATATCCAGATATAACCATAAAATTCTGGTCTGGTTAACTGGAAAGTAGATTAGTGGTTGCTCACATTCAGAAGAGGAAACTGAAGGGAAGAGGAAATGACGTATACCTGGCACAGGTTTCTGTTGACAAGCTTAAAGCGTGAAGTTTGGTTGTGAAGACAGTCAGACAATGCACAGGTCCACTAGGGACCTTTCATTCAGCCTGCTTTCTGACATTCCTACTGGTCACAACTGCATGAAAAATTAGAAACTTAAGAAGAAGCCTGGGGTCTGGGGATGACCCTGATTCGGTGTTCACAGAACAAGCTCTCTTCACTGCGATTTTCCAGTAAGCAAATTTGTCTCTTAGAAATTTGCACTGACCAGTTTGACAAAATGGCTGGCAATCAGTGCTTGAATTACAGGACAGTTTATGAAGGGGTGCTTTTTTTATACATAATTTCATTGCTACTAATTAGCTGGAGGTTTGAGAGATCACCTCAAGAGCATACACTCTGAACCAGTGTTTCATGTTTGCAGAATTACCTTTTGTTTAACATAGGTTAACATTCCTCAGCAGAATGCCTACTCATAAAATTAATTGAGGCTTGTTTGGACAGAATACAGAGATGCAAACCTTTCAGGATAAAAGAAACTCAGTAGAATTCACACATTACCCAAAAGTTTTTAATACAGAATAATTTCTGAGTATTAACTCTATTTAACTGCAGAGATTTTGGGAATGTAACAAAATCATAATTCAAAACACCAAATAATTCAATAATTCTTGTAAAAATGGAGTTACTATTTTTAATCAAATAAGGAGTAGAAAAATACATTGATTTAAATTATATCAAACAAATATTTAAGTTAAATAATATCCTTTAAAGTAATTATAACCATAATGAACTAGACTTTTTAACTGATATTGCTTATGTGATTTAAATTATTCTTAAAGTAAAAACTATCAAGTGAATATTTTATCATTGAAAGTAACTTCTATAGAAAATAAATGTTATTCAATATTTTCATTATTAACCACTTTATTAACTTTATAAATATAAAACTTAATTTCTATATATTCACTTTAAACATATATAGACATGAATTTTATTTTACTTATGAACCAGCAAATGTCAATAATTTTTGCTGGACTTTGACAGCTGTATATTCTGGATATTAGTGACCTGCAAGGATATTAATGATGGATAGGCTGCTCTCCTGTTCTTCAGGATGCCTCTTGACTCTTCGGGTACTTTCTGTGACTGGGCAGAAATGGTTTAGTTTGATGAAATCACATTTGTCAATTTTGGCTTTCGTTCCTTTGTTTTAGGAGGATAGGAACACATTGCCAAGTGTCTCAATGTATTTCTACCTGTGCTTCCGATAATTTCAGCATTCCAGATTTTACACTAAAATTTGTGAAGCCCTCTTGAGCTGGTTTTGACACAGGGTGAGTTAAGGGTCAAGCTTCAGTCTTGATGGGTTTTCCCAGCACCACTTGTTAAAGAGTCAGCCTCTTTTCTCTAGTGACTGGCCTCAGAACTTTCAAGAATGTTGGCTGTGCTGTTTGGCTTTACTTCTGGACTCCGAATGAGTCTCACTGCTCTTTCTCTCTATTTGGGCTTTTACATGTTAAACCTTATTTACTGTTAGCACAGGAGCCAATTCTGTGCAGTAGCATAGTCGTTTGCATTATGTCTCCCAATGGTGTCTTGAAGTCAAGTATTATGTTCCTCCAGCTTTCTTTCTTTTTCAATATTTCTTTGTCTATTTGGAGTCTTTCCAACTTTATGTGAAATTTAGGACTTTTTCCTAGTATTTAACACTATTTGCTAGTGACTTCTCTATTTCTGTAATAAAGCACCATGAACAAATATGACTTATGGAAGAAAGAGTTTATTTCATCCTATAGCTCCAGAGGGAGAGTTCCCGAAGGTCGGGTAGCAGTCAGCTGGAGCAGGAGCCTGAGAAATCATGCCTCCATCAGCAGGCAGGGAGCAGAGACTGGACATGAAAGTGGCTCAAGGTTACCCAACACCCCCCCCCCCTCCAGTGACCCTCTTCCTCCAGTGAGACCACACCTCCTAAACCTCCCCAAACAGTTCACAACTGGGAACAAATGTTCAGAGACCTGAGCCTACGGGAGACAGTTCAGATTAAAAATGACACAAATACCACAGGGGATTCAGGGGGTTCATTTGACTCTGTATATTGCCCTAGGTGGAATTTTCATGTCTGTTTTACTTCCATGGCTTTTTTAGACAGTTTTGCTAATGTATATTCATTGTCTAAACCAAGTGTTTCATGGTGATACTTTTGTCCATTTGCTCCTCATTCCCCTTCCCGATGCATCTTTTCCTCTTTTCAAATCATCTCCCTTAACTTCAACATCTCCTTTCCTTCCTTGAAGCCAGATTCTTTGGAGACAAGATGTGTGGTATTGGTCTGTGTGTGACTTATTTAACATGATCTTCAGTTCCATCACCTTCCGGAAAATGACATGATTTCATCATTGTGTGTATATATATTCTTTTTCATGTATGTGGGCATTCACATGTTTATGGGCATTTAGACTTCTCTGTCTTAAATGCTGTTAACAGAACCTCAACAAACAGGGTGTGTGGGAATCTATGTTCTATTCTGACTCAGATGCCTTTGGATTTTTGTCCAGGACTGATGCACCTGGAACACAGACAGGATAGTTCTATTTTTAGCTTTTTCAGAAATTTCCACACTGGTGTCCACAGTGGTTAGACTGGTATTCAACAGCAAATGCATGTTCTGTTCCCACCTACATCCTACGAAGCACGTGCTCCTTCCTTCAGGACAGACAGCTGAGTGCAGCGTTCCTCCAGGACCTGTGCTCCAGCTCCTGTCTCCAAGTTCCTGCCCTGAATGCCTACCTTGAGCTCCCTCAGTGATGAATATTTGTCTGAAAGATACCCAGTTCTAGGTGACATATCTACAGTGGAAACTGTACAGCTGGGCCTCAGGGAATGCAGTGGAACAGGGAGCAGAGATTACTAGTGCATTCCTCAGCGATCACCAGTGAAGTTTCCTTATAAAACAGAGTGTGGTGCACACAGAAGGCCACAATTGGCTAAATTTTAGAGACTAAGAGACTGCAGAGTGTGTGTCCTTGGAGAGAACTCCTCTAGTAAACCTCACCCAACCACAGCTCAGGGACCAGGCGTGAAGAGGGGATGAATGAATTGTAAGATCCAGGGTTTGTCCATGAACACAGGGAAACAGGGCTTCCAGTGTTGGGCATAATGCAGGGTGGGCCCAGCCAGGCCGCCTGCTAGGAGGAATAGAGGAATGGCTCCTGTGGGTGTGGCGTTCTGCTCTGGCTAGTTGTGAGACCAGCATGTGGAAAGGACCTGCCTACCTGGGGACAAACCTACTATTGGCTTTATTGGGATACCACCCCATAAGGTCATTGGCTATCCAGACCTATAAGAGCTTGTGCACCTGTTCAATAAACGAGTTCGCAGTGCCATGTGCTTGGCCTGCTTCCCATCCAACTCCCGGAGTCTGTGGCTTGACTCTGTGTCTACTTGCCCCCAACCCCTCGGGCTGGCCCCCCAAAGTCCACTCGGGCTGGCCCCGAGTAGTGAGACACGATGGTAATGCAAATGACACTGGAAGGTTGTTCATGTGAACTTGTAGCAACAGTGACGTCGAGCACGAGGCCCATGCCGACTCAATCAGACAAGGGCCCAGCAGGGTGGAAGGACATGGGTGGTGGGCCAGCCCAGTCTGAGAACTGTTGGAAACTTACTATGACTGAGTGAGGAGAGTACACCTTCCTTAAGCTCTCTAGATAAGCTGAACAGACTCCAGTGGATGAACATGCACCAGAGGAAACATGGGTAAAGTGCTTGGCTAAGTGGGACACAGAGTGTACCGCAGAGTGCATGAGGCCTGGAGTGGGGTGGCAGGCATGAATAAGGGGCAGCATCTACATTTGATTAAGAACTGCTGTGTCAATAAAAAATATTTTTTAAAAAAAAGAATAAAAGAAAGAAAATACCTCATAGACTTGGCCACAGGCTACTCCAGTGGAGGCAGTTCCCCAGGTGAAACCCCCTCAACCCATGTGTGTCAAGCTGACCCTAAAGCTATCCAGCTCAGAGTGGATATTGAACTCTGGTGTCATTATTGTGCTAGAGTATTTTTCAAACTTTAGATCTAATAGTGTTTGTTTTATAAAGCTGAATATTCAAGTATTATATATTCTTGATGAATGAGACTTTTGAAAATTATGGAATTATGCACTTTATTTACTTGGACATGTGCACAGTCTCCTCTTGTATTTGACTTGGAGTCTGTTTTATGAGACGTAGTTGGAGCTAGCTGAAGGTTTTCAGAGTCTGTTGGAAACATTCTCCTGTGCTCACATTCGGGGTATATTCTGATGTGGCAGGTTTCTTGCAGTCAGCATATTGTTGAGTTTTGAATTTGAATTCAGCAAATTCAGATTTTTAATTGAGGAATCAAGACCATTTACCTGCAGATTACAAAAGAAAGCTTTGGACCTGTGTCTGTTGTTTGGCTGCATTTCTTTAAGATTTTGATTTATTTGTCTACTTATTCTTCTTATTCATCTTTGTGTTTTGATGGCTTACACGTGTGAGCATTTGAATCTTCTCTATGCCTTGGTGACAGAGCCAATCTTGTCACTGGATTTTACTTTCTCTTGATGGCATAATGATGAGTTTTCTGTATTTCAGTTCCAAAGAACTCCCACAAGCATCTTTTTGGCTTATTTTAGAAGGTCTTTGTTTTTCTTCTGAAAGATAGCTTTGCAATGTGTACTGGAATCTGTTCACAGTTACTTTTTCATGTCTTGCAAGACATCACCCATGTACTCTTCGCTAGTAGAGTGCCTGCTAAAAAATCTGTCATCAGCCTGAAATGTCACTCGACACTTTTCTCTTGCAGATTTTAAACTTATTTCTGTACTCTCTTCTTCAACAGCTTGACTATAGCATCATAGACTTCAGCTCTTTTCTGGTCATGTCTATTTGGTGTTCTATGTGTCTTCTGTATCCAGATGGTCATGTCTTTTTCAAGAATAAGAAACTTTTCTGTCATTATTTTGTTATATAGGTTTTCTATGCCCTTAACCACATGTGATTTTTTTAACTTATGTCTGTGTGTGTGCCATATGTATGAGTACTGTGGAGGCCAGAAGCAGGTGTCATCTCCTGAATCTCGGGTTACAAGAAGTTGTGAGTCTCCATGTGTGGGTGTTGGGAACTGAAATCAGGTCATCTGGAAGAATTTCTTTCCTGACCACTCATCTCTGCACTCTACTCTGCTATGTCTTACCTCAAGTGTGCTCAGGAAGTGACCTGTAGAAATGACTTTTATAATGTGCACATAATCTAGACCAAACACATTTATCTAACCTTCTACCCCAAAGTTACTGTTTATAATGTCAACAAGCTCACTGATCCATGTGTTCTTCCTGTGACTGGGCCACATGACCCTCATCCCTTAGGACCTCACCCCTCAGGACCTCACCCCTCAGGACCCTCACCCCTCAGGACCTCACCCCTCAGGACCTCACCCCTCAGGACCCTCACCCCTCAGGACCTCACCCCTCAGGACCTCACCCCTCAGGACCCTCACCCCTCAGGACCCTCACCCCTCAGGACCTCACCCCTCAGGACCCTCACCCCTCAGGACCCTCACTCCTCAGGACCTCACCCCTCAGGACCTCTCCGTGGCACTGGCAGTGTTTTCAACACTATGAGTCAGACAAATAATGGGGATGGTCTGCCCAGAGTGCACACAGAGTCAGTAGCCTTGATGATCGTACTATTACTCTCAGATACCGGGGATGGTCTGCCCAGAGTGCACACAGAGTTAGTGGCCTCGATGATGGTACTATTACTCTCAGCTACTGCAGTGGGCACGTGTGCCCAGGAGAACCTCAAAGAAAACCCTACCTCAGAAGCTCAGGCCTACCGCCAGAGGGCTTTCTGCCCTTGGACTCCTCAGTTGTGGTGTATAGTAACAGTAGGCTAGACAGGTATGTGTGGAAGTTGCACGGTGCTAGGCAAAGTTAATCTCAACCTGTGTGTCCCAGACTTGCAGAGCCAGCTAGGCAGCTTCTTCACCCCCAGATTCTCTCAGAAGTAACAGTCTCAGGAGTGGAGGGGAGTGCGCAGGGCAGGGCAAGGAACACCCTTCTCTGTAGAGATGCCCCCAGAGGCAAGTGAGAGTGACTTGCAACCCACACCCATTTCTCTGAAGGCATTTTAGGCTGGCCCTCCTGGGGTGTGGGGCATCTGAAGCTGTGGTGGGCTTGTTGGAGATATCCCAGCATCCACCTGTGGGCAGCAGTGAAACTACACTTCGATTGCTCGTTGTTTGCGCTGCTCTGGTAAAGGGGATCAGAAACCCCATGGAAACCCTTGAGTCTTCACGTGGGGTTACCAGACAACTCTTCCACACTCAACTTTTTCTTGCTTCATCAAAACAGGATATTAGCTAAGCAGTGACATGAGAGATAGTTGTCTTTTGGTAGAAGCAATGTCTGTCTTTCTGCTTCAGACTTGCCCCAGAAATATTCCAGAGCGCAGAGCATTAGAATGTAATCGAGGCCAAAGACGCAGCCAGTGAACCCCGCTCGGTATAGGACACTAACTCTGTGGCTTCCAAAGAGGCAGCTGTTCTCTGACCACACAAGAGTTTACAAATAAAGTAAAGGAAGGCGGAGCCCACGTGGTCCTCCTGTGGAAGAACATATGACAGGATGAAGCCTAGATGCTGTGGGAGTGTCCACAACATGTAGAGAGAGGAGCAGGAAACACATCTCACATGACAAAACAGCCAGCCAGTGGGACTGGGGAAGATTTTTCTTGACAGGGGAACATCTGGCTTTTCAACGTGGTGTGCCCAGCCCTTTGCCTCATGCCTAGGGTACTCAGGGAGGACTGTGTGATGATTCTGCTCTCCAGAGCTCTGGGCATCATTTCAGAGCTGTCTTCAAGTGCATATGCCTTAAGTTATATAAATGCAAGGCAGACCAATATATTTTATGTGTTTTAAATGAAATTTTGAGCATAAACTGTTTCAAGAGAACTGGAGCTTGGACAGTTCTTATTTTTATGGTCTCGTTGACAGGAGTGTTTTCCCAAAGCTCCATTTCCAAATGAAGTGGAGAAATCATGATGACTAAGTTCCTGCTGAGCCTTTCGTGTGCATGTTCTAGTTATCCCATAGCATCTTCTTATAGCCCAAATACTTTTACCTAACCCAAGAGGGAGAGAACTCATATTTAGAGAAGTCAAATACCTTGTCTAAGAACAAAAGCCATTGTTTGAAGCTTAAAACACATTGTGTCTGATTCCCAAGCCTGTGATCTTACTATTACTGAGATATGATACCTTATAAGACAGAATATGCCCACTTCAAATCATGAGAAATTGCCCTGAGTAGGCAAATCTTAATTGGAGATTATTTTTCTTTGGTGCTGTTCTTAAAGTGACAATATTCATTGAGTGATCTAATAAAATGCTTCAGAACTCCTGAGTATAATCAGAATTTTACTTTGTATTCCCAGCCAGCACAAATCAGACCTTAACCAGCCCCTTTTAAGGACATGTATCAGAATGAATTTTTCAAAAACTACCACATAAAGAATCAATACATAATAAATTCTTGTTAAACACATAAGTGATAGAGAGTCTCCAACACATACATGCTCTGCCTACAAGTCAATGTTATGATGTTTCTTTTAAGAAAGGGCTCTATTTTCTTCAGTTAAACCTTCGTCTTGGATGGGACAGCACAACACTATGAGCAGGCCATATCAAGAACCTATAAGGATGAGCTGAACCACAATGTCAGTGACATCACCTGCAAGAATCAGAAACAACGCTGGTGGGAGAGTGACCCTCAGACCACGCTTCAGTCTCTAAAGCTGCCATTCTAGACACCAGAGGCAAGACCAGCCATCACTGTCTCATTCTGCCTGAATTTCTACCAATAAAACCCGAGAATATGTGATTATTGCTCTTTTAAACAGCTAACATTTGGGGCTGATTTGCAAAGTGCAGAAGAAAAATGAAGCTTCTCTTTAAGTAGAGCTTTTTATTTCCCAAATAAAAATTGATCATGAATGTTAGACATTCAGATGTTCCCAGACTGTCTCTGGAAACACCAATTAATCCTACACTTCCACTGGAATAAACCATGGTTGACACATAAGCAAGTGATGCCAGAAGGATGAAGAAACATTTAGCAGTGGGATGTGTGCTCTCTGAGATCACCTTCTCTGTTTCCGTTGTTTCACCTACACTGGGCAGTAGTACACCCTAGTTACTATGCAGACTGCAAATGCCTGACACAGCCAAGATCATTAACACCTGATTCATGTTGGTTTTTAAAGTACCACAGAGCACTGGAAGAAAAAACAAGTAATCTTGTAAAACTTTTAAGTTCATATATCCATATTTCCTTTATTCTCACACCATAGAAGCTTTCTCAGTTAGATACTAAAATTTCATAATATCCATCTCTAGCAGACTATATCAGCAACTAGCAACTAGCAGAGAATATATCAGTTCAAACACCACAAAGAGAAAACATGGATTTGTTTATGCTCTTTCTTAATATTTAATTTACTATTTTTACCTTTATGTGTATGAGCATATTGCCTGCATGAATGTGAGTGCACCCCTGTCATGCAAAGCCCTCAGAGATCAGAAGAGGGTGCCAGAACTGGAGTTACAGACTCTTGTTAGCCACCATATAGTTGCTGGAATTGGAACCAGGTCTTCTGCAAGAGAAGCCAGTGCTCATAACAGCTGAACCATGGCTCAGCCCTTGTTTATGATCCTGCTGAAATTCCATTTAAGGGAAGTAAAATATTCGCATCCATCTCACAAAGACAGCGAGAGAAAGGTGATGTCTTCATTATGTGCACCTAGGTCTCAGTCTCCCACTGCAGAGAACATGAAGGACCAGCAGTTCAGCAACTTCTCTCTCAAGTGCATCCTAGTTTTCCTCTGGAAACCACATTTCCCACAAGCCCCTATGCTGCTGCTCCTGAGGAGTCTTCTTTGCAGTCCCACTAAGTAGGCTGGCTCCTGGGAGCTAACAAACATTCCTAAAAGGGGACTGTGACTATTCCACGTCCATCAAGCTTGCTGAACGTCTTGCAAACTGCTCTGATGTCCAACACTCTTTCTCTCAGTTTGAAAGTATCAGAACATCATAAGGGTCTTACCAATCTTAGCATTCCTCACACCCTTTCCTTTCCAGTGTGGAAGGATATGTTCCTGTTGTGTGAGGAAGGACATGTTTCTGTTATGTGAGCCTGGAAGGATCTCCAATTAACACAAACAGCACGGATGGGCGGTCGGTAAATACTTTTGAGTGGTAGAGTATGTCATCTCTCTTAGCCAAGTCACAAAAGCGAACACACCAATATCTGCTTAGGAATGCCAAAACTACAGAATCAGAACAGAGCTGACAACCACAGACGCATCAGAGCTTTGGACACAAGTACAGGAAGCTGGGATGTGGACTCTGGGCCAGGAGAAGGCAGATGGTTATGATTTTATTATAAGTATTTTATAATTTATTATCATGCTTAATATCTACTTTTTAAGTGAGCTACCTATACAGCACATTAGTAAACAGATAAAATTTTTACCAAAGATTGTACTTAAATTTAATTCTGAAATTTTTGGAAGTCCTTGCTGGTAACATAAAACTAGCAACAATCTATACACAGGCAAGGAAGAAGCGTGTGAAAATCAGCACATCTCTTTTCTAGCTATACATCTGACACAAAGTAGGTGTTAATAACTTCTAAATACCATTAGTGTCTTTTCTATTAATATTAATGTACACTGTGCATTAAATAAAGTCACACTTGACCTCCCCAGACAACCCTTGGGAAAACTGGGAGAACTTGGTAGCACAGTTTGTTTTTTCTAAATTTCATTTAAAAATATTAGCCGGGTGTGCTGGCACAGGCCCTTAATACAGTGCTCTAGAGGCAGAGGCAGGTGGAGCTCTGTGAATTACACAGCAAGTTCTGTACCAGCCGGGGCTACAAGGAGACACTGTCTCAAAAATCTAATTAATTTTAAATCATAAAAAGATTATCTCTGCATTATCAGACAAACCATTTTCCTTTAGGTTTTGGTTCACTTAGGGTCTCCTCTCCCTCCATCAGCAGAGATAATTGAGCTGACTTCATGTTTGGTTGAACTGAGCCCTAAGAACCTAACAGAATGAAGGATTCTCGTTTTCTTTGGACCCTTGCCAAAACAATCAGTGGTCCCTGCCTGCCTATTGAGCAGCTCTGAGGCTGATCTGATAATGAAATATAAACTCCATGCATCCTCTCAGAAGTGACACCCCTAAGTCGTTTTCAATAGTAACACCGCGTGACTTTGAAGCGCCCTGGCTGGAACATCACACTCCCAAGCTACTTGACTAATCCCAGAGATAAACAGAGCATGCATTCACAAGCAGTGTAATGAAACACTGACGCTCCCTGCTCATCCTGCTTCTTCGCATACCTGCCAGGATTTCTGACATTTTGTCACTAAAAGCATACGGACAGGAAAATTATTCCAAGCCTTGTAGCTCGCCCTTATTGATAGAAAGAGTAATAACTTCAAGATAGGAGTTCCAAAGCCTCACAATTTGTGATCACTGATGAAGAGAATAAGCACTGGCTGACAATCTGGACAAGGGTCTAGAAATAACCAGAACTGGAAATATTTGGCTAACAGAGTTTTCCTAAAGTGCAACGACCGAACCCAACTTCCACCGTGCATCCTCTTTCTTCTTTGTTAAGTAAGGGGGCTTCATATTTAATGCTCTTGATTTACTTAACAGAGTTTGCGTTACCGACTTCTAAGTAACACCTTAGTTTCCACGAGGGCACTTAAAGCCATGACCATTGGCTTTTATTCAAAACCTCAGGTTGCTTTTGGCAATTTCCTGGCCTTGGATGCCCTCACTCCCGACTCCAGGATGGAGGGGGCTTACTAAATCACCTGGCCTCTCTTGCATGTTTAGGCTAGACAGGGATATTTTCAAGGTTGTGGCTAGTGTTGAAAAACCAAGGAGAATCAGGCCATGCTTTCCTTAGGACTTAATATTATTATTATTATTATTGTACTATCCTTCCCCAGTATTTCATTATCCAAGGTAATTCTGAAGGCAAGTACAGATTTATGGGAGGCCAACCTACTCTCCCTTTCATTGGGGAATGCCAAAGTCACTCTGCAAGAGGTGTGCATGAAGAGAAAACGTGGGAGAAAACAACTGTAATCTGTGATAGTTGAAAGCAAATCCCTAAGAATCCATTTTTTAAGAAATCTAGGAAACTGGTAACCTTGGTCTAAAGATACTATTTCTCCCTCATCCCACCACTCATCTCCTAAAACAGAGTTGCCATTCTAAGCTGTTCAGGGATTTTGATTTGTGGTTGTTTCATTGCAAAAACAAAATGAGGCTACTTTTCCAATCTCTATTTCCTGACCTGGGTCTTTGAGACTGAATGCCTGACATGTTAAAAAATAAACCCCACCCTGTAGAAACCTGGCAGGAGCCAGACACTATGCTTATGAGCAAGGACGCTGAGATGCTGCTCCTGAAGGGTGGGCATTAAAGGGTCACAGTACTTATTTGGCTGGGAATTGGTAAGTGGTCTGATCTCAGCACAGGATTCTAGCTCCTGAAGAGCAGTCCTAGCTAATCTGTGTTAAGGAATAGACTTCCACTAGACTCCTGAATAAAACTTTTAGCATGTCCCTCTGCTTCATATCTTCCCCTTCCTTCCTTCCTTCCTTCCTTCCTTCCTTCCTTCCTTCCTTCCCTCCTCTCTCCCCTCCTCCCTCCCCTCCTTCATAGTTCCCCCTCCCCTCCTCCATCCCCTCCTTTCTTCCTTCTCTCTGCTCTTCCTTCCTTTTTAACCTAAATCATCCCTCCTTTCCTTCTAACTTCTTTCTTTCTTTCTTTCTTTCTTTCTTTCTTTCTGTACTCTTTTTCTTTAAGGATCTGTAACATAAGATAACCACAGACTCCCTCTGAGGCTGAGAAGGGCCCTTCTGCCTGCTGGGGTGACAGGTGTGTGCCATCTAGCCTGGTTTACATTGTTAGAGGGACGAGCAGTCTTTCAGCTGACGCACAATTCAGGCCCTGCTTCATCTTTTCAATTGAGACTTTACAGTCTATCTGTGCTATGAAAATCAGGGCAGAGTGTTTTTCTTTACCTCTTCACACTGCCTGTGAATTACCGTATTTACAGAAACAGCCCACTGTCCTGATGGAGACACTCCGCTCTTCACCTTCCTCTTATGGACCTTGTTTTGCCTTCATGGAGAAGGACACTTATTTCTCTAATGAAACTTTTACGCTGACAAGGGATCATTGTGAGACTGTAGGAGAGAGCACTCGAGCAGCAGCTCGGGGGAGTCTGTATAACACCAGACAATTCCAGAACTGCATCCGTCAGGATTTCCCAGAGAAACAAAACCAAGCAGGAAAGTGCAGATCGACAAAGGAGTGTTCTTCTGAAATGAGCTTCTGTGCCCCAGAAGCCACTATGGCCATCTGAAGTGGGCAGACCTATGCATCTGGGGGAATTCCTAAATTCTGAGTTGAAAGCTCTCAAGGACCAGAGGTTCAGATGTCCCACAGAGGATGGGATGGGGAAGGAGCCCCTGTTCTAGGTGTCTGTTCTGCTTGACCGGAATTTCAGTGGCTCACCACCGGCAGCTTAGTCTGTTGATATCACTGCTAAGCTTGACTTAGAGCACCCAAGCCTCACAGACAGTCAGAAACACAGATTCAGCAGGCACCGGGCATCCCTGAGCCTCATCCAGCCAACATAAGCTTAGCCATCACAGGAGTCTGCAAGCTTTCTGTTTGAGCTCCCTGGGGTGTCTCCTGACTTCCACATGGTACCTTCCCAGGGTCTCACTTTCTTTCATAGGAAATCTACTTGGTCAGTGATATTCTTTTTCTTCCCTTTTAATAAAGACACAGAAGCTATTGCATAATTGGCATTTCTTAAAACACATGAACCTAGAAAACTCAGGCCTCAGCACAGACAACTCAACATGAGACACTCCAGTAGTGCTGAAGTGTTTAATTGATTTCCCCTCCTGTCTGATAGCCCGCCCACAATTAATCACTACACACCCATCAAAACTCTGTACAAAATGACCTCCTCGGGAAGATAGCCCTACTCACCTCGGCCTCATGCTCCGTGACAGCTCGTCCTTCACCATAAACACTCTTGTTATGCTGAAGATAAATAATCATTTTCCTCTGCTGGAAAGGAAACTGAAAATGTGGCCATATGTGTGTGGATTCCCAGAATGGGAGATAGGACACTTCATTCATTTTTTTTAAGTATTTATTTGTAGTGTGTGTGTGTGTGTGTGTGTGTGTGTGTGTGTGTGTCTGTGTGTCTGTTTAGTATATGCTACTTGTATGATGATATTCACATAGCCCAGAAAGAGGCGTTGGAACCTCTGGGGATGCACACAGCCCTGAGTCACCCAGCCTGGATGTTAGAACAGAACTGGGGTCCTGTGCAAATCATGGCTTCATCTTACCCAGCACCCACAGTAACTTTTCATTCAACACTTTACAATGTCCTTAGAATTCTTACTATCTAAATTATTTCCAGTAAGACTCTCTGTTCATCACTAACTTTCTTTACAATAGAAATAGCAAGTCAGGCATTGAACCAAAAACATAAGAAGGGGTTTAAGAGAAGATCAAAGAACAGAGAAATGTAAAGGCAAAGGAAGTATATTTTAAAAGATGTAAAAGAGGCCGTTGGGAAATTGCTAAAAGTTACACCAACTCAGACTTAAACTGCTTTTAGCAAAGAGAAGATACTAATCAGTAGAATACTCTTTGTTTCCCAGTTTGAAAGATTATTGTGATTGCTTTCCTCCAGTGTCTTGCCAGGCCTTAATGGCTTTAAAGATTAATTGACAGCACGCAAAAGCCAACTAGCCGATTAATGGCTGCGTGTCGCTTAAGTGCCCTGAAAAACGTGTGTGCAGGTGGTGTAGGTGGTGAGGTTGGAGGCATTGCTTGAAGCCTACTTTGTCCTTTGCCCTGGGTCACCCGATGTCCCTTCCTGTGACATTGATCTGTGACAAGTCAGTCCCTTGCCCCCACACTTTGTAGAAACAGAACATACGGGTAAGTATTGAAAGTCTTCCCTATACCAATCACAATTCCTAGTGTTTCAGTCATTACATCATTTCCTCCACACAGAGTTCATTCTCTACCATTTCCACCTCTAAATTTCCTTTTATGGCAAGTTAAAAAATACTATCGACTCAAGTGTTTACTTTGTAGAAAATGATCACAGCGTGGCTTGGCTGTGCCACACCTCAGTTATACCTCAACCAACAACCCAAATCTTAATTTGTAAGAGTGGGCTGGAACTTGGAGGGCATCTGTTGCTCACATGTCTCCTGGAACTCTGCTGCTGAGCTAAGCCTCATCCACAATTATTTTCAAAACCATTTCACCAGCCTCCGTTTTGGAGAACTCGAAGCTTGGACTGATCCTCACTTTAGACAGTCTTGCCCTTCCCTCCTCAGGCCTAGAGCTTCTCATACACACAGTATCACACATTCCTTTCAGTCTTCGATGTTTTCTTTCTCTATGCGCTTTGATTCGCTGGTTCTCAAGAACACCCACATTCATTTACTGTCTTGGGTGGAACAACAAATTGAAGGTCCCAGGGGTCCAGGACAGGTGCCCAGGTCACCAGAGCACATGGCTCAGTGAGCTTGTCTGCGGTAGATTTTTGGTTACAAAGTTAATCACAGGAGTCTGTCCACTTTATAAAGTCATTCCTACAACAACATTCCTAAACCGTTCTAGACACAGGATCAGAAAAATGTCTTTCTTGCTCAAAGCAGCCTGCCCGCAGCCACCTCCACACCCATGGCTGGCCTTGCCTTCCTGTTCTTACGGTTACTGGAGCTGAAAGATACCCTTGCCCCTTGAATCTATAAAACTGACAATAGTCTTAATAAATACATTGGACATCCATGCGTCCTGCATATTTCACCACCTTTGTTTTGAGACCCCAATTCATTATTTACTATCTCTTAATGAATTTTCTCTGAACCTTCTTAAAACCCTTGGAATAAAGCTGTGACATGAAGCTAAATAAATAAATGACTAAGTTGTAAATACAAAATTGTTTTCTCTGTGTAAAAGATCTCATTCTGCAATGAAAAGCATTAAACCATAGGGGCAAACTCATCTATTTTCCAAATCCTATTTCCTCCAGTTCCAGTTTTACACAGGAAATATTCTGAGCTGTTAAAAAGGTCCCAGGACATGAAACAGTGATATGCAAATAGATATGCAAATATCCATTGTGTTAATTTCAATACGTCAAAATACTCGATTTATATCTGTCTCTGGATATCAGAGTTTTAAAGAGGAATGACACCCTGGGATCTTGCCAAGGCATTTGGAGCCAGCAGTCCCACACTGCTCCCCAGCCGCACAGTGGAGAAGAGGGTGAAGCTGTATGTCCTATGACTGAAAGTCCCCTTTTCTCTTCCCACATGGTACTGAAATAGAGTTCTCAAGGCAGAAACTGCTGATTGCTGCAAGGCTTTTTGAGAGATCTGCTGCTTCAAGAAATGCAGGGGGCCCTGTGTCCCCCTCCAAAGCTGCAGTGCTTACCTGTTCACCTCCACAACTGTGGTGACTTACCCTGCCCACGTCCACACTGGAAAACTGGGGGTTTTCGGGGATGCATGCCCACTGGATCCTCAGTGCATGCAGAGGAAACCCCACGGGTCCTAGCTATTTCTAAAGCTAGCCATGACAAGGCTGGGGTTTGAATTTTCAACACTGCAGTTTCCTTATCTGTTATAAAGGAGCGGGTGTGCAGCAGGACTCAATTAGCTTTGATGTGCGTGCAGATCCCTCAGAAATCCTCAGTGCAGTTTGTCATTAAAAGAACTGGATTGAGGCCCATAGAAACACATCTCCAAGGACTCGCTGGGGCGCTGCTGTTGACTAGAAACAGCATGTGGTATCAAGGAAGAGGGTCAGAGAAATGCTTTGAATTCATTAAGCTATTTAATTTAAAGATAATTTATATAAATAAATAAGGTTTTCCAAGGTTGTCATTGAGTGAAATTCACTGTTCAGTTTACAGCATGATTGTGATATTTAATTAAGCTTATTCTTAAATTATTCTTCCTTCTTTATAAAACACCCATTTCCTCAATAAAATAATAAAAATTGACAAATATAAACTGGCATGTGCCATGTGTTTCTCCTGGAATAGTCTACAGGAAATGCAATTGTTATCAGAGCAGTCGTGTGATGAAAATGGTTTCAGTCTCTTATCCCTCAGAGAGATGCCCCTATAGTCTTCAACCTAAAAGAATGAACGAGGATACTTTATATGCACACACTGGTGTCACTGCTTTGCAGAAGCAAAAACAGAGCCTTATTCATAGAGGAAGTTTTCATCAGGTGTGCTAGCACACCTCTGCAGTCTCAGCTTCCTGGAGGCTGTGTTGGGAGGGCTGAGTTTGAGGTCATGTGGACTGCATGGCAAGACACAAGACCGTCTTACAAGCATAAAATAGGGAGCAAGGAGCTAAATTAAAGGAAAGAAGAAAGGAGAGAAAAGAGAAGAAAGGAAAAAGGAAAGGAAAAGCCAGTGATGGAGAAGCAAGTCCTCAGAGTACCTGTGCAGGACCCAGGAAAGCGGAAAAGCACGGTGACCCAGGACCACTCTGCCCCCAGGAGTTGCCATGGTGACTAATGAAGCAAACCCAGCCAGAGCTCATCTCAGAGCTCCTGAGGCCTGGAAATTATTCCAGGGGTGACTGCTGGATCAGACTCACAGCCAAGTTTGTGTAGACCTAGACCAGCCCCATCGACTCACACACTTCTATATGCAGACAAGAACTCACTTCTATAGCTGTTATTTGGAAAAATGAACCTCTTTAATTACAGTTTTCTTCATAGATCACCAGTTCATATTTTAATGTACATGGCTAAACACAGAGATTCCCTGATTTATCCTAATTTAATGAGTTCAAAGTACAAAAGCATGTAGTGAATTGTTGACAAAAATCTAGTCAGTGCAAACCTGTCATCTGATATTAAAGTCCAAGGTTATCCCAGTGCTATCCCTGAGGTAGACCCTACCTGCCTTTTTAGACATCATATTGGCCCTGCCGTTTCAGCTTAACCTCCTAAACTGGTGCCTCCAAAGTGTCAGAGGCTGCAGAGTCCACGTCTACATTGAGAACAGGAGAAAAGCAGGGCACCGTGCTGCAAGCCTTCTGTCCTGAACTCAGCAGGCAGAGTCAGGAGGCTCCCTGTAAGATCAAGGCCAGCCTGGTCTACATAGTGCATTCTAAGCCAGCCGGGGCTGCAGGGAGACCTTGTCTCAAAAAAACCAAACACAAACAATAGAAACTTTCCTTTCTATAGTTAATGTAGCAAATAATGAGGAAAGAAAACACACACACACACACACACACACACACACACACACGATGAGTCCCACTATGATGTCTTTCTACATGTATATAATGTATTTCCATCTTATTTGCTCTTCATTATCCTCTCTAGTTCCCCTCCCACTCCTTCTGATCCTCTTCCTCTTCCCATCTAGTCATTCCAAGGAAAATGAACATTTAAGGTCACGTGCTACATAGTAGCTGAGTGTGAAGCCTTATCAGATCTCCATCCTCCTACCCCAGATCTTCTCTCTGAAATTATGCTTATCTGTACTCCACACATTCAATTCTGGATTGTGGCACTGTGGAATCTAGGACTGCTTTGTCCAGGACACTTTCCTCTGTTGCTTTGAGAAGGACACAGGAAACGCTGAGCAGCCTGTGCAGTGAAACACAGTCTGAAATGGTCCCCTCCTCCCAGAGATGCACATCTGAAACCCCATCCAAAGGCATTACCTTCTACTAATCCTGCACGAACACATTAGAATGCATTCCAGATGAGGTAGATTCTGTGCTTTGAAACATGACCAACTTTGCTAGCAAAAAATTACTTAAGCTTATTGGAAGTGGTAGAGCATGCCTTTAATCCCAGCACTCAGAAGCAGAGGTGGGCACATCTCTGTGCGATCCAGTCCAGCATGGTCCTCACAGTGAGTTCCAGGGTGCCTGGGTCTCCAGGGAGACTCTGTCTTAAAAACAAAACAAGAAAGTGCTACACACACCTCTTTCCAGTGCGCTCTATATTCATCAGAGCAGCACAAACCCTTACAAGCTGGCCAGTCCATTTACCAGAATTTTCTGAAAACATCATGGCAATTTCCAATTAGACAATTTGCACAGCCACAAAAAGAATCTATGGGACACTAGCATCACCCATCGGCTTCTCTTTCTTTTCATCTCCCTGGAAAGATCTGTCTTCACCTGAACCCCGCCGTCAGTCCATTGTTTGAGCTATCATGTGGCACGGTCAGCGGCACGGTCAGCGGCATGGTCAGCGGCACGGTCAGCGTCACAGTCAGCGGCATGGTCAGCGGCACGGTCAGCGGCACGGTCAGCGGCACAAGCAGTGAAATCTACTTTCCTCACTGGAAGAAGAACTTCTCCACTGAGTACAAAGCACTGGCTCCACTGATTTAGAATACACACACAAGTCGATATGGAAGAGAAATTTTACTCTGAGATATTACCTTCATATACAATACCTCTTCTCAGAAATTTAAAAAAAAAGCAGTAGTATTTATTGAATGTTTTGTGTCAAGAAATCTGCTAAACTCTAGAACAGAGAAGGAAATAACCATAAAGAGGACATAAAATAACTAAATGAAAATAGAGTTTATGAAAACATTTGGCAATTAAGGAAGGAATAAGAAGCTACTTTTGAAGGCTTGATTTTCCAGAGCTGAAAGGAAATGTCATTTTAGACATATTAACAAATGATTATTCTAGAAAGGAAACATGTCGTCTTATGAAATACATCTACACTTATGACCTGCCTGGAGTTGGAATTATTTTAAGTAATATTTTTAAAAACAACTGGTCGGGGGGTATGCTGCAATATTTTGTAGAATGGAGTCTGTTGCCTACAGAGAGATGCTGCATCTGAGCACCAGGCAGTCTGTAAGCGCAGCAGTCAGCTCGACAAGGAGAATGGAAGGCAGGTCTAATACCTGAAGACTTTCTGACTTTTTAAGATGTTCAATTGAACATTTAAAAGGTTTAGTCTCATATCAGTTCTGGAAAGCCCCCCTGGGGCATGCTTAAGTAACTATGCCATTAGGCACTCAGCAGCAAATTGCCTATTAAGTCTGACTGAAACTGTAAAATTGCTTTTCACAATGCAAATTAATGTAAATAAGAACAATTGGTTACACATATCACAGGCTATCAAATTATGGACAGATGATGTGTATGTCCCTCCACTCCTGAATTAACATTACTTTAAAGTTGTATTTAGTAGAACTTAACAGGCTTTGGTATCCCTGTGAAAATTTCACAGATTTATTATAAGCAGTACATGTGTCCTAAGTATGTTATCTATTATATGAAATATAAATCTCTTTTTATTCATGTCTGAGGACACATTCAGCCCCAGTGCATATAACATTAAAAAACCATCTAGCGTTTGCTCTGAAGTTACACTAGTAACATTCAGCGACTAAACTGAACCATTTATCTTATTTTAAACAAGTACATTACAAGTGATTTTAAAAGTCAATGCAAGAACATAAAAATGGTGTGTCTTCTTTCAGCCTACAGAGAGAGGAACCTTACTATTTGGGGGAAAATTTTAGAAATTTCTTAAATTGGAAATCTGCTCTTCCAAAGCTATAAAATTTAGATGATAACATGTGGGAAATATTTATGATTAAAAGGTTAAATAAGGGATAGGATGATAGCTCGAGGCCAAGAGCACACAATGCTCTGGTGAAGGATGGAAATTCAGTTCTGCCCACACTTGGTCTTCGCCAGTGTGAAGAAAAGACTTGATGCCAAAGAACTTGGTTTAAAATGAAAAGATGTCTGTTGGCCCAAAAGTAAAGACTAGATTTGGGTGACTCATGTTTTACCATCACCAATCCATCCTTCTTTGCTGATCTCAGAAGACCAGAGTTCCTGATTAAAGTTTATAGTGTGGCCAATCCTTTAATCTTTTAAATACACATTTCTTCATCTACAAGTCACTGTTCTTAAAATTCTTCTTTGAAGACCTCTGTAGAATAAACCAAATACCTAGTGTGATAGGTTATCAGCAAGTGGAAAATTATCACCTAGAGAGCAAACTGGTTTTGAAAAATATCAACCTCTGTTTGTTTTTTCCTATCCTAATCATCACCCCTCGTTTAGTCCTAGATTCTTTCACATTACCTAGAGAAGAACTAGAATAAATTACAATAAAGAAAGAACAGTCAATCTTTAAGCTTCCAAAGGAGACTATTAGGAACTGCTATGAAGGCCGAGCAGCAAGAATGGGGTTTCTGTGGATCCATACTGTGGAGAATCACACCACTTTCTATCACCATGCCATGGCTGTGGATCATGTCCAGACCCCACGTCCTCGATGGCTTTGGTGAGCTCTAGGCTCCTCTAAGAGATGTCCCAGAGTTGTCTCAAGAGTTTCCATGGGCCAAGTAATGAACTAAGTCAAAACTAACTACTGTTCTACATGGTCCATCCCTAAATATGCCACGATGAACAATGGGATTAAGCAGTGTGATAGAGAGAGGTCCCAGGAGCCATTTTGGGTCTGCTCATTTCAGTTCTCACAACTTCCTATGGCTTATGCTTGAAGTGCCCCCCAAAGGCTCATGTTTTGGAGGCTTGGTCCTAGCTGGAGAGTGATGGGATCCAAGGATGCTAGTGTGATTGCGGGGAGATTCCCTGAGGAGTTCACACTGAATAGGTTTGTAGAAGGCAGGGTCTGCTTAAAGGAAGAAGCCCCAAAGGTACGTGTTCAAATGCACACTGGCCCCTTCCTGTCTGTCGTCTCATGTGCACCACCATGCTAAATAACTAATACAATGCCGCACCCTTCCTGTAACCCTGGTCCCTGTTTACTATTATGCTTCCTAATACTGTATTATTACTGAAGTACACTGCAGTATACTTCCTGTTCACCTACAGCTGTGCTGTCTGCCATGCTTACTACATGCAGGCCTTCGAACTCTGAAAACAAAGTGGAAAATTCTAGAAAAATGTGTTTGTAACTGAATTGCTGTTCTGAGCGGCCTCGTGAAATCGGCTGTACTACTCACTCACAGCCTGGATCCCTGGATGTGAACTGCCCTTTGCCACATGCATCTTGTTGCAAAAGCCACCTGTGTATTGGGCACCTTGCAACCCTCTGGGCCATCAGACCCACTGCAGGCACGTGGCATCGCCATGTTCTGGTGTCCGAGTCGCTGGCCTCTCGTCATTAATCACCCGGGCAGTGTGCCATTTCATACCCTCATGACAAGGATCAGAGCCAATCTCAAGGGATTTGGATACACTACGTTTATAGACATTAATTCAGACTAGTCTTAGTTTTCTTATTATTTGTTGTTGTTAATTCCTTAACGTGTCAAATTTATCAATTAAACTTTATCATGGGTATGCATTCATAGGAAAGAGTCTTGAGAGTCTGATGCTATCCTGGGTTTGAAGCATCAGCGGGAATCTTTCAGCGTAGCCCCCGCAGGTGGAGGAGGCACCCACTTTATAGTGAATGAGAGCTTGCCTTCACCCCCTTCCAGACACTCTCAGGGCCGTTCTTGCACTATATTTGAACTGAGAATCCATGGACTCAAACCTTTGCCTACTAGGACCATTGGCACTTGTCAGGTGGGTCTCAGAACCTACTAGGACTGGGACCAGCATGACTGAGGTGGACCCTGATGGAGAAGGGTGTGGAACAGGGGTAAGGACCACGAAGCTAGGAAGATAGACTAGGAAACACCGTTGCTGTACCGTGAGCCTGCCCAAGCATGAGCCTGTCACAATCCGTCCTGGAAGGAGGGGCAGCTGAAGGGCTCTGACTCCCGCCCACTGAGCTAGTGATCACCAGCAGACGCCCAGAGTGGGATGCCACTGGTACCAGGGCCGTAGGCTGGTGAGTCCACCACGCTCCGGTGGAGAGGTCCAAACACAGGACCGCACAGATGGCTGGGGAGACGCACTGGGTCTTAAACGGAAAACAAGATTGGGAGTGGACTTGTGGGAGGAGCGGTATTGAAGGGGTGAGAGGAACATATGTAATAAGAGAGTATCATAAGACTATCAGATTTTAGTACTCTCTTCCAAATGTTCTCTTCCTAAGAGACAGCTGGCTCTCCCCCAAGCTAGGAGCAAGGATCAGTCACATGTCGTTCTAGTCTATGTCATAGGCAGTAGGCTAGAAGAGGATGTGTCTTGGCAGTATTAAAGGTAAAGGCCTGGCAAATGAGCCACCTACAAATACAAGAAGGATTATAAGCATCTTCTGCTTTACCTTTAGTGAAGATGCAAATGGACTGGACGTAAGTGGGGAACAATAATAGGCAGAATTGAAAGCAACAAGCAGAATGTCTCAGAGCACAGTGCAGGCCCATGGGACAGGGGAACAAGGGGCCTGAGTCTGCTGCTATTGGTTACAGTGGCTGGACCACAGGCTGGAGAGATGGCTCAGCAGTTAAGAGCACTGGCTGCTTTTGCAGAGGACCCAGGTTCAGTTCCCAGCACCCACATGGCAGCTAACAACCACCTGTACCTCCAGTTCCAGGGACCCAATGTCCTCTTTTGGACTGCATGAGCATTATATATGTGTGATACACTTACATACATGCAGTCAAAACATTCATACACATAAAATAAAAATAAATCAAAAAGAAATTTTTTAAGTAGCTGCACCAAGCTTCAAGGCAGAAGATCCCCAAAGAACTGAGATAAACAACTGAAAAGAAGCTAGAATTTCCTGAGCACTGTGTGTGTGTGTGTGTGTGTGTGTGCTATGCCATGCACACTTATCACATGTGTGTGCACACATATCTGTGCAAGTGCATGATAAGGCCAGAAGTCAGCAGCTGGGTATCCTTTCTCCTCTCTCCAACCTGGTTTTTTGAAGCAGGATCTCTGAATGCCTGAGGAATTCTTACAAATGGAAGTTTACATCAAACCAGAGAAAGGACTGCAGTCCACCCTCTTCCGGCTTTGCGAGCTTGTAGTGAGGATTCCACTGAGCAGTATCACTTCCCTCCAGCTCCATGTCTGCAGCTAAAACGTGGAGTACACTACTCCTCTCTTTCTTCTTGCTCTTTTCTTGGTTTTACTACATTTTTCTGCCCTACCATTTGCCTCATGAAACTAAAAGTTTCCAGGTACCCTGGTTTCTGCCGAGAATGTGGACACTCACTGTGCAGCTGGGTCAAACCAGCAGGATAAATCTATTAGTTCTCCCACAGAAAGTGCCCGGCAGTCCTTGAGGTGCACATTTCACAGAGCTGTTTTCTGCACGAAAGCTTGTGATGTGTCAGCGTCGGGTTATTTATTTACAACTGGCCTTCCTTGCTAAGGGAAAAGGTAAGCATGGGAAGAAAGCAATTATCACAGGTTTTTTCCGCTGGGTCTGCCGGTGCCCCGCACTTCTAACTAACTCCTAACTCCTGGGGTTAGGCCACAGAAGCACCCACACGGGCACCTGTCACGTGAAAAGGGATTTTCCTTTCCTTCCTGAGCCGAATGCTACATTCTTCGTCCCAGCTCATGAAGACCTGAACAGGACACTTTAATAACACATCTCCACAGATTCCTGTCAAAACACTGACAAGCGATTCAGTCAGAGCTCATTCCAAAAACCAAGTTTAATATAACTCAGTCAAAAATGCTTACGGGCTTCTTTGTGTCTGCAGGTTGCCGCATAGATTGTGGAGCTGAGAGCCCCACAGTTGAAGTTCCACTTTTTCTTTACAGTGAAACTGCTTAACTATAAGCCTCTTTGTGTGCTTGCTCTTTACTGATGGGGCTTTCTGAAAGGTGTTTGTTGATCTCTGGTAGAAACGCATGACTGCCCATCATTATTCACCTGTCTGTTCTGAGAGAGCAAGCTGCTCTGCAGAGCCATAGCTTCCTGGCTCTCCACACAAACCTGATTTGAAGAAGCCTCTATTCTCTCATTTTGTTTTTAAAGGGAAACATTAATATGAGCAAGATAGAAGTAAGGAGAAAACATAGGACAGGTTTCTGGGACCACAGGCATTTCTACAGAGATTACAGGGATTAAAACATAAGTTATGGCACACTGAGATGGCTCTGTGTGATGGGACTGAGCCTGATGACCTGTGTTCAAAGCCTAGAACCCATATCCTGGAAGAAGAGAATCAATTCAGGATACTGTCCTCTGACACACACACACACACACACACACACACACACACACACACACCACTGTGCTCATGTCCACACTAAATAAATATAATTCTTTTAAATGTAAAGCCTGAGTTACAAAGGAATTTCAGAAACTTACTGGGGAGTGTAGGCAGGAGAAAGGAACACCCACACCACGTGGCTGGCCTTGGAGACACCTTAGGTGCTGGGTGCAGTTACAAGACACAGAATGATTCTTCTGAATTTGGAGACTGAGTTCAGAAGGTGCATCACTATGGTGCCAAACTGTGTCAGGAAAGAACTAAGTGGAGGCCAGCTCTCACATCACGTGTGCAGTCCATGAAGAACAGGAGAGTCATGGGTGGTGGGCTCCAGCTAGTGACAGCCTTGGAGGGTGACCAGTCCCAGCACGTGGTCTTGAAGGTGAGAAAGAAATCTAGTATCTGTGACAATGTGGACATCCCATTTTAGAAGCAAGTGAAAGCCTAAAGATGACAACCTGATGCAGAGAAGGCACAGGGCAGGAAGGGGCCGGAGCTGGAGAACAGGCCAGTTCTAAATGAATGTCTCACTAAGCAACTGGTTTGGTGAGCAGGCAGGTGTGATGCTAAATGACTTTGGCAAGGTGCCTTTTCCAGAAGGAGACAAAGGTCCACCTGCCATTTGAAGACCCTGGGACAGAATCAGGTCAAAAGTAGTAAAATTCCCTCTCGCTCCCAAAAGTGGAGGGAGAAGGATCTTTGAGGGAGCTTACCATGGCCAGTATCGGCCAGTACTAAGTGGAGCTGGGTGTCCCCAGGGAAGGCAGCAGCGTACCAGCCGAGTGAGTCCAGAGGACGACAAAGTGAACAGGAAGTTTGCCCACCATGGGAGGGTTACCTCAGCGTAAAGCAGATGTTTGAAACGGGCTAATGCTGCACAAAGGTTCTGAAACTTTCAGGAGTTACCAAGCACAAACTGCACTCATCCTTTCTGGTGACTGAGGCAGGGGTTCTTGAAGTCAGGCTTCCTTGTGAGGCTCAGCTCAGAGACTTTTAACATCATCAGAAGAGCACAGACCTCAGAAAAAGATCAGTGGACATTTCTCTAAATATTGGGTTCATCTTAAGTTAATCACCCAGCCTGCTGAGCGCACATGCAGATGGCCGCAGCATAGGACACCCCAAACCTCTCTCGGGGTTTTGATGTTCCTTTTTTTGCTTTTTTTTACTTCCACAGTTTTCTGCTGTTTCTCTTCACAGCCCAGACTTGCTTTATTCATCATTCTTATATATGATTGTAAATTTGTTCTGCTTCTTCCCTCAGCCGACTTTGATTCTCATGATTAAGAGGCCCCGTCTCTCCGGACCCCGTGGAAGCCTGTGTCTGAGGAGAGCATCCTGCCCTCAGTGTGGGACGGCAATCAAGTCAGAATGATCTCGAGGTGTTTGTTGTCACTTCCACAGGTGTTACATTGACATACATACATGTGATTGAAGACTTGAAAATGAGAAAAAACCCTCACTTTGCCTGCAGCAGAACTGAGACCTAAACTAGTACAGTCTTTTCCAGAAGCAAAACTCATGATAAAATCGTCTAAGTTGGTGATGAGACACCCAAAATTATAAACATGGACTTATCTTTCCCATCTTTGACCCCTCCTCAGTCACCCTGAAAGCAAACTCAGTATCTTTGGAAGATGCCAGCATCACCCACCCTGACTAGAAATACAGACTCTATCCTTCCATTTGGCCTGAGAGGTTTCCAGTGAAATTAAGAGTCCCTGGATCATTCCAATTTCTTGTATTCCAGCTCAGCAACAAATAGAAGCTGTGTTCTGGCACGATGCCACCTCCTAGGCAGAGGGAAGCTAAGTCCCACATCGATGTGGTTCGCATTTTAGTGTATTTTGTAAATAAATTCTTAACAGATGGATGGAGCAGCAGGAAGCCAGCACCAGGGAGTCAGCAGGTGGACAGAAAAGCCAGAAATGGACTGGCACTGATCAGATTAGCAAAATGAAAATATCTTGGGATTTACACATGCTGCCCACAGAATAAGTTGGCACCTACCAGATAGGCAAACTCAATCAACCCCAGCATGGAAAATTTCCATGACTCTTTGGTCGGTGAGATACCAAAGCCAGATGGTGATGCCAGAGCTATGGATCCTTCAGAAAGCTAGTCTTGTCTTCTCTTTTCTTCCTTTGAAGTTGACGCACAGAAATCAGTTGAGATAAATTATAATTAGACAGAGCATCAAACTGTTCTTTATATAATTGTACTTCCTACAAAAGTATGAAAGGAAGGAAAGAGCTCCTAGCAGGATCGTGTAAATCACGGTGCGGTTCCAGAACGACCCAGCAAGGTTCCTCGTCACTGTTGGACGCCCTTGCTGCACTCCAGCCCGCGATGTTGCTCCCATTAGTTACAGCTCAGATGTGTGATATCTAATATCTGATACCTTGGTCACACAGGCCTCCATCCCAACCAAAATGTGTCTAGACGCTAGACCTCCATCATAGAGTTTTGGAGCCAAATGCTGCCAGAGAATTAAGGAAAGAGGTATTACACACGTATTTAGTTCAGATCGAATGGGCTCTAAAAGTACTAAGCTTTCCAAGATCTCCATGAACTCACATTTTCATTTGGAAATTCTTAAATGTTTAATCTCGTGGCTTAGATTTATGGGTTTTGTCATATGTGTGATGAATCCTTGGACCCAGGATAGATTCGGATTTGAATTCTGAGTTTGTTGACCCCTGTTTACCAGCTCATGGATGAGTTTCCTGGGAACAAGGACTTAACTTCCCCACTCCTAATGTTAGGACTGTGAGCCTTGAACCAGAGCATAGTTGGGAAGAACCTAACAGAACAGGCGTCTCTTTCACCATCACTTTCATCTCCATGATTACCCAAAGCTGAGGGTGGATTAAGTTGCTGACTCTGCAGCTATTCTTGAGGATTATTGACATACCTGGGATAGGACCTCTTAAACCACTTATGAGTGGTGAGACTGCACAATGGGAGTATGAAAAAATAAAGTCAAAACTTGATTCAGTATCTCAATGAACCTCCAAAAGACTTAGGGGATCTACAAGGTTAGAAAACATGAGGTGAACTAAGGTTAAATCCAGCCTTGTCATGATAATCAAATAGTCCTGGTTCAGCAAAATAGGAAGATCCATACACTATCTAGATAATAGGGATAGTCCTAATTATCCAGATAATTATCAGAATAAAAGAGTAACCTGGTCCCTGATTTCCAAAAATAAAAGCTAGCATGTAGTAGTACAAGGCTGAAAAGTTCATATGCTTCCCTGATGACCTAAACATGAGTTCCTCTAAACATGAGTTCCTCTGCTTTCCGAAGTTTGGCCACCTGGGAGGGTTCTCTCTCACCCAGCTCTTTCTCCCACCAGCTGGCACAGAGTGAGAAACTCTCCCTGTCCAGGTCATTCTCCTGCCAGTTGGACCATCTACACTCATCCTGATCCTCCGTCCAACAGTCTTCCCCTGCAAACCATGTTTGCTCATTTTGCCCTTACATGCAAACCTGTCTTACACTCATTCCGTGGTTCCTCCTACCTTGAGAAAAGCGTATATTTCACTAACAAACTTCTGCTGGTCTCCTGTGTCCGTTAATCCATATGAATAATTTTAGGATAGATAGTCTCTCTTACCAACTGGATAAAAATGGAATGGGTGATCCATCATTCACAATCAGGAAGTTTGAATAAAGTAGATGGCTCCTTGTGCAGCGAAGATTCTGAATTCAGATTCAAACACATACACGAAGGCGAGGTATGGCAGTGCCTGCTTGCAACCCCAGGAGGGGAGACAAAGGGATGTTTGGTGCTCACTGGCCAGCCAGCACAGTCAAGATTTTGAACACCTTTGGAGAACCTGTCTCAAAAAATTAATGGAAAAATAATTGAAGGAGACATCTTGACACCAACCTCTGGCCTCTACAGGTAACCATATAGGTGAATATACCTTGTACCTGCACACATGTACACAGTCATCTCTGTCACACACACACACACACACACACACACACACACACACAGGGGGAGAGAGAGAGAGAGAGAGGTTTACTTTGTGAAAGAGAATGAGAAGATAATCAGAAAATAAAGACCTATGGGTATAATTCTTTCTTAGTGAAGGATTTTTAGAGAAGACTGCGATATATAATAAGTTTGAACTTACAAATGTGAGAAGGGAAAACCAGACTGAGATATTCAGAGTGCATAAGCTGCCATCCTTAGGAGACTTGGTACAGAAGTACAGTCAGCATTAGCTGGTCTCTGTACTTAATTCAGTCCAAACATCTGTCAGGCCAGCAGTACAGCTAGATACAATTTACCACTCAAAAAGCAAGGAATGGTACATTTATTATGCATTCATTAGTTTCAAAAACTGAAGAAAAGAAGAGGAATGATTGGAAGAATATTATAATTTTTTATATTTGCATTACCCAATGTGTCACACCCTTGTTCTTAGGAAAATTGCAACAGAGCATTACTGAAGGCGACCTTACATAGCTGAATGTTCCTAATTGCTCCAGTACAGGATGAAGAGTGAGGCAGAGAAGAGCTTGCATGACCCTGTGGATCATGACTCCTCATCCAGATCACTCTACTCCCAGATGATGGCTTGACTTAGCATCAGCCATGGACACCTGCTAATGTCTTGTAGCCCCTAACTTGCTATGCAGACCAGGTTGGCCTCAATTTCACAGTTCTGTGTGTCTCTGCCTCCAAAGTGCTGGAATTAAAGCCATGAGACACCATGCCTGGTTCAGGTACCTGTTATTTTCAAATAAATAAAGTAATTTTTACACTTCTATACACTTTATGTATAAACAAAATATAATTATGAGACGTAATCTTGATTTTTTTCCAGCTCATATTTTCTACACCCTATGCAGTTTAAGATAAGACTTTCAACTCTTTGGCCAGTAGACTAAAAAATTTTCCTCCAAAGAATGCAAAAGAACCCAGAAATATTATAAAGACTGAGTTTAGTTTCCACTATTCCTAAGTGAAATAGCTTATATCATGGATAATAGATCAAAGATGTAATCATTTATTTGTGACCTCTTTTATCTTTATGGGAGTTAGCAAGAATCCAATTTAGAGACAGCAGAGGTGCTGCAGAAAGTAGGTATTTAATGTGAAAACTATTTTTGTCTCTGGGTTTTTAGTGACAATATCTCAATTAGCAGATGTAGTTTGGCCGGTATTTATTTAGCCTGTCTAGCATAGTCTCCAGTGAATGACAATGTCTGCCCTTGTTAGGGCAATAAGTATAGTTTCTTAACTGATTTACTTGGGAGTGGACACTGAGGTTAGGATTACAGTACAAATCTTTCACTTGAGAGTAGATCCCAGCAGACATTGAGAGGAGTCAGGAATGACAGAGGGAAGAGAAGAGAACCAAGAAAGTGTGTGCACGTGACCACTATGGGTCACAGGCTAGGGGACTGTGGCTCCTGTACTTTGAAAATGTCAAGGAAAGCAGTAGAGAATTGCTTTATCAGACGATGTTAGTGCAGTCCGAACTGGTGTGGAAGGGCACACCATGCGCCCTCTCAAGGTCCCTTCCAATCTCATGATTATATGATTGCTCATTATAAAAAATTGGCCAGTAATTGGTTTGACTCTGGGAGGTCAAGATGTGAAGGGGACTTGACAATCTTTTGATTTTATGGTAAAGAACAATGTCGTTTTCCTGGTCAAGTTTTAGAAGGACATTTTTTAAAAATTCATAAATGTGCCATGATAATCTTTGTGATTGCTAATTAAGAGAAATCACCTAGGAGTAGCTGTAATTTAGATGGGTAGAGATGGGACTTGTAATAACGGGAAGGAGTCATTCCTGGGACCCTGAACACTGTACTTATGTGAAATACAGCTTCTATAGTCCATCATATTGTAATCAACATATTAATAGGCAATCAGTGTATTAATGATAGGGATCAACATATTAATACACAATCAGAGCTTGGTTTAGGAAAATAAGTAAGATAGGAAAAATATGTTCCACTATCTGCTTTTAATTGATGCAAATCATATTTTTATAAGCAAATGAGATCTCAATTATGTTATGTGCCTTTTATACATAATTTTATGTAAAATTAGTCACTAGGAATGTCTTTTAACCTGACTAGTTACAGCTAATTGGCCAACAGTGAGATTCCAAAGTGATCACATTTGGTCTCAAACAACATTTGGTCTTTCTCTATTCCTAAGGTTTGTAGGGATGAAACATTTAGTCACAGAATACCATTTTATACAACATCAAACTTCATGAAATCCGGCTTTCATTTCGATGGGCATTACAGAAAGAAATGAAAGGGTTTATCTGAATAAATAAGATCAGTTTCTTTGCATATGCTGTATCTATTCATTTATGCCTGTCATGTGAAGACAGGGAAAACAGAAAGGTCCCGGACTATAGGACACCATTGTTTGTTTCTATGACAAGCTCAACGTTATCGTTACTGCTGTAAAGCTAAGCACTGAGTCAGAGTTGATTTATATTTTATGCATTCGAGGTAAACAGGACAATGGGTTTATTTATTTATTCACTTACTGTTTTTGCAATGCTAGGTTTGAACCCTGGGCCTTGTCCATGGTAGGCAAGTGCTCTTCCCTGACTGACAGTCCCAGCCACGTTTTGATACACCTAATGAAATGATTAGCATGGTCACCTGCATAATGCACCTACCCTCAGACAGAGCTGTCCTTGCTGTGGTATGAATGCCTCACAGGGACACCTGCAGCATATTTCCGGTTACAATGTAATGCAGTGTCTATGGCAATAGCCACATTTTGCACACTGAATCTCCACATTACTCCTCCTGCAGATCTGCAGCTTTCTAAGCTTGACTTATTCCACGCCACTCCCTTTTCCACATCAAGCGTCCTGGTTGGCTGTTTTATTAACTACCCATTCGGCTTCCAGGTGTCCCATCTGTTAAAGCAATGAACATCCTTCTCACAATACTAACTAGGGAAAATAATCTATTAAACTATTTCAGAAACATGTTTTAACCTATCGCAATTTGAACAATAAGAACCTACAGTACCATATGGTAAAACTAACATTTTCATTTTATACCTAACTCTGTCCTCACCTATAAATATTCAGATCTTTAGGATCTCTTATAGATAAGCTTCAAGCAAGAAAAAAACGGTCAAATGCATGTTGTCCTGGTTAAACCTAAGACTTGTTCCCAAAGTTTCTCAATTAAGTGATATTTTTTTCAATGAATCAGATTCAAGATTTCCTAAGAAACTTAATTTAAACCATTACATTTCTGCTAATGGAAATTGAGTATTTGTAATATCAGAGGTATCTTAGTTTGATTTTATTGTTATGATAAAAACACTGACCAAAATCAATTTGGGGAACAAAGGGTTTATTTTATCTTACAACCCCCAGGTCACAGTTCATCACTGAGGGAAACCAAGGCAGGAACTCAGGACAGGAACCCAGAGCACAGACCATGGAGGCACCACTCACAGTGGGTGAGTCCTCCCATATTACTCAACAACCAAGAAAATGCCCCACAAACATGGCCACAGGCCAGTCCCATGGAGACAGTTCCCCAGTTGAGATTCCCTGTACCCAGGAGTGTCAAGTTAACAACTAAAGCTGTCAGCACAATTGATCCCTTGTCAACTTGACACACAAACACATCACTTTAACCCATAAACTTTCCATTCTTGTCCCCAAGATCTCACATTAACATTAATATTGCAAAACAAAGCAGTATGACTTTAAATAAAAGTCCCACAGTCCTTACAAAATTAAAATATTTTAAAAGTTGAAAGTCCCTCTTAAAAGTCTCTTAACTGTGGGCTCCTGTAAAAATCTAAAAACACGTTAAGTGCTATCTTATTTCAAAAGGGAAGATTCAGATGCACTTACGCAGAACCTAAGTCCAGCAAAGTGACTCAAGGCTGGACATCCGGGATTCACTCACAATCTCTGGTCTCCAGAGGACTTGGGCTGCTTCATCTCTCTGGCCCTTCCTTCCACAGCACACACAGCTTCTCTCATGGGCCCTAGTGGTTATTCTATAGCTCCAGCATCTCCAAAACGGGGGTCTCATCTACAAGTGAGGCTGTACCTGGAACAACAGCCTTCCGGGCTTTCTCACAGTGCCAGGCATCAACTGCTCCCTGTGACCCCTTCATGCCTTCAAATACAGTACCACGTAGGAGACTTTTAGACATTACAGTGTCCTGGGTACAGCTTGAGATGGAGCCATAGGCCCTTCTGAACTACAGCTTCCCTGTGCTGACCCTGAGGAAATGCTTCCCAGAAGATTTTATCTCAGTGATGCTGGTCTCAAGTTAGGCTGATTTTTCAGCTAGCCCACAGCAATTACCCCAGTAAAGCAAAGATTTCACTTCAGTGGTGATGATCTCTTCTTAATCACAGTCGACACTTCATTCCCAGCTGACCAGAAAACACAGATTCTTAATTCAAAATATCACACAAACAGCCCTGATAACCTTTGCTTCCCTTGAAGCCTCACAAGGCAGGCCTCCTTGTCCACACCTCTTTCAGCATTATTATCCGGGTTCCTATAAAACAGCTCACTAAGTTCTAAACACCAGATAAAAGCTCCAGTCCAAAGCTCCAAAACTCCCACAATCTTCCCAAAACAATTGGGTCATGTCTGCTACAGCAAAGGTCCACTCCCTGGTGTCATTGTTTGTCTTAGTTTGTTTCTATTGCTGTGCTAAAAACTTGGACTACAAACCAGTTTGGGAGGAAAGTAACTCAGGGCAAGAACCTGGAGCACAGACCACGGAGGAACACCACCTACTGGTTGGCTCCCCTGGCCTGTGGTGCCCTGGAACCTGCTTCCTTACACAATAGAAGACTGCCTGCCCAGGGGTGGCAACACCTGCAGGGGGATGTACCCTCTCATATCACTCAACAATCAAGAAAGTGCCTCACAGATGTGCCACAGGCTAGTCCTATAAAGGAAATTCCTGAATTGAGGTCCCTTCTATCCAAATATGCCAAGTTAACAGCTATAGCTATCCAGCACACGAGGCATGAAGAGTTTTTTAGATGATCTGGGATTCGTTATGGTGGACTGAATGATCAGTCATTTACCATTAAAACCCTCATCTAGAACAGACGAGGGGCTCAGTGAGTAAAGGCCTATCACCAAGCCTGACTGAGTTCCATCCTGAGAATCTACATGTCTTCTGAGCTCCACACAGGCTGTGACACACATTCTCACACACACACAAATAAAGTATTGTAATACAGAGAACATCTTTAACAGAAGCAGATGGGGGAGGAAGGAAAAAGACTGAACTTTGTATTCTTTACAAAAATCTGGAGGGCAAGCCTTTGATGTTGGGTAAAAAAGACTTATTCTCATCTTTCAGGAACAAGGACAGGGCTGAAGGCTCTGATTTCCTCCCTTTCTTCCTTCTAATTGTTTAAAGTATCCAACATCATCTTATGAGGCTATGAGCTGCCTCAGGGTACCAGCTGGATCTTATTCATCTTTACATCTTGAGTGCCTTGGTTAATGCCTTCCATCTAAAGGACAGTTAGTATTAGACAGTAAATGAGTGAAATTCTGAGGTTCTGCCAGTTAAAATAAAGTCTATAACCATGTAAATAAGAGTTCAAAAGATAGAGCCAGGTGCTAATGGAGATGGAACAGGAAAAAAAATAACTGTATCAGAAGTCAGGGTTAGATAAGGTATTAGTTCAGAAATCATCTCAGCATGTCCTGAGACCCAGCATAAAAAGAATGGACAGAAGATGCAATTAGAGGCATGGCAGGAAGGATGTCTCCAAAAGTAACACTTTAAAGTTTTGGGTAGATTTGTAAATAATATTCATAGTCAGGTACAGAGTCTGATGCCTGCATCCCTGTATTTGGAGGTTGAGTGTGGAGACCAAGTTTGGGGGCCAGGAATGGAGGGTCACAGGTTAAAGAAGATTCTTGGAGCCACCAGGAAAGGAGACCTGTCTTACTTCTCTGGGCACACAGGATGCTGGGAGGTGGACAATGATCAGGAAAGAGCACATGTGTCTTTGGTCTCACAGACTTTTACAGGAAATCACACAAAGGTGGCTTCTTGAAAAACCATATTATATAGTGGATTACATCACTATTTACATTTGGGGTCCCTGGATATCTCATATCAGTCATTTTATGCAGACTATAGTCCTCCAGATATCTACTGTTAGCTGTCTTGACTCATCCTGGAAATCCATATCAGCTCCATGTTGTCTAAGCATAAACATGCCTTGATTCTCTTCACAGAGTCAAAACAAAAGCCGTGAACTTAAGGCTAGCCTGGACTACAGCGTGAGTTTAAAGTTAGCATGGGCTACAGAGTTAGGCCCTGATTCAAAAAAAAAAAAAAAAAACAATAATGAAGATGAAATAAAATTCAATAAATATTCACCATGCAGTCACTGCTTATAAGACATTTCATTGAACAACATGGAGCTATACAGAGATTAAAAACAACTGGGCATCACCCGACCAGGTGACCCACAGATGACAGAGCACACCCCGGTAGGTGAGATGAAGGAGTATTCACACAGGGCTGCAGGGATTAGGGCAGGGGTAGTATGCTTTGTTTCATTCATTTTTTTGAGACAGGGTCTCAGGTATTCAAACTGATCTTGAATTCACTATGTAGTTCACCTCCCCCTCTGAAGTGCTGGGGTTATGGGGTCATAGGAGTGCTCCACCACCTGGTTTATGCAGTGCTAGGGATGGAACTCAGGGCTTTATGCTTCAAAGGCAAGCCCTCTGGAAACTGAGTTATGTCTCCAAACCCTAGAAGTTTGTTCTTAAAGGAAGATTTTCCTGAGGAAAGTATGGGTGTCTAGGTAGGTTTCTGAGAGTTTAACACCCCAGAGTTAACAAAAAATTTCCCAGACACAGGGACAGACATGTAACAGTATCCACTTAAGGGACTTTGCTTCCTGCTCTGAGGGAAGTTAACAGTCCTTGTAATACAAGTTTAGCTCTCAGGGAGGCTTTGTGTCAGGAAGTAATAAAGTATAAAACTGAATTAGTACTTGTAATACTAGTAGAAAATCCGTACCTCCTGAAGAGAAGTAATTTCAGAGGAATCCAATTCAATGTCTTTATCTTGATTCAAAGCCCATTTTAAATTTCCACTCAGGTTTGAATCCTTTGGTACTTCTAATTTTAATAATTAAAGGACTCTTTGGACTATACAGCATCTAGCATTCTTTTATAATTCATGAACTTGGAAAGTTTTAATATTGTATAGATATGAATGAGCTTACTAAAACAGGCTAACTAGCCATCTGCTTCATGACATGTGCTTCCATAAATGTCATGAAACTTTATGTCACTATAAAACGTGGCAGCGAGAAAGAACCTTCCTGCAGAAAAGTTGTTTGCTAAGAGGCCTTTGAGGAGACTCTAGCCTTTGCTGGATCACCCACATTGCAGTGATAGCAGTAAATGCCCCTGATAAAAACAAAAGAAAAATTGGCTATAAAGTTTCACAGGAGAAAAGCCTGATGCTTCGACCACCATTTCTAGAGTCCTGTTCCAACAACAACAAAGTTGTCAATATCCAAGGACTTTTGTGGTCAAGGTCCCATAGGTCTTAAATCCTCTTGTTTAAAGTACTAAGGAATAGACAAAGCTCATGTGTTTTTCTGGTAATTTCTAGAAGACCTGATACTTCCTATTCTTACCTCTGTGTGGATACAACCTTATATGACTTTCCCTCTTACAAAGCTGCCACCTAAGTTAATTCAGTTCCCAAGATAGAGAAAATCCAGTGGGGCAGCCAATGAAACTCCTTGCACAATATAGTTAATCTGTCATCAAAACCACTCAACTACCAGCCTTGTTTTTAGCACATCATAAACCTGTAGTTCAGGGGTGGCTGCAGCCACTGCTCCATTACATTGGGGCTTCCATGGACTAAAGCGATTTTGCAAGTTCATGTCTGTGAATTCATTTCTGTGTGGTCCCGTGCCTTCCCTATTTAGACATATACATAAGAGAGACATAGCCAATAAGCAACAAATATGCCATCAAAAGGCAATGGATCAGATTTTATGGTCTTACGATGCTCAAATCCCAGCTCCCAGAATTCAGTGCAGTATATCAGCCATAACGGGAAAACCACGGATCTCATTAAAGAAGTTATAGACAGCACATTAATTGAGGCGATCTGCTTCTCACTAAATGGAGAAGAATGAGCAAGTTAGGATGGTTCCCTGAAAACATCTGGGAAGGCATGAAATTTTGACAAATACAATGTACCTTACTCTCTGGGTGATTTTCACCCTGCCGCATCCTTAAAAGATACTCTCAAAGAAACCATTCATCATTGTGAAATCAGAATAAAACTCCCAAATCACTAATAGAATGCTTTATAAATGTTTAATTGAAGGTGATCAGACCTTGAAACTGCCACCTACTATCGCCACTTATTGTGAGCCAAGACGGTGATTCTTGGAAATAAATCTGCCGAATCTATGTGAATATATAAAGACAGATGGTCCTTAGAATACTTTATCTTCTAGACTCAATCAGAAGATCATTCAAAGAAAATGGTAACTTTTAAGGGTATTTTTGTTATCCAGTCTGGCTGTCTGTAGGCGGGCAGTTGCTCCGAGGAAGGTGACAGAAGACAGAGCCCTCACAGAGGGGCAGACAGAGGGAATGCCAGTGCTGGCATCTTGGTGGTTCATGTGTGCCAACCTCCATGGGATGTTCAGAGAACAAGACTTATAGTCATCCAGCACCTCTGGCTTTACAATCTTTCCACCGGCCCTGTGCATGATGCCTGAGACTGGGGAAGAGAGGGTGTGACACAGATGTCCCTTTCAGCACTGAGTGGTCCAGATGCAGGTCTCTGTTTGTTGGCATTCACTACAAGAAGAAGCTTTTCTGGTGGGAGCAGAAATCGAAACCAAATTTAGAGCAATATCTAACTAAGCTTAATTTCACGTCTGTTTAACAGAACAGCAAGAGCCGCTTCTGCCTTGCAACCTGTGACCACACTCCCACAGGTTCTTGGCCTGAATTACTGTGCCAAGTAGAAGGAAATATCCCTTAGAGCCAATCACAAGGTTTTACTCCACTTCCGTAACACGTGTGCCGCTTTTGCAGCAGCAGGGCCTCTCTTGCCAGGCCAGTCATTGTTGCATCGGGGTAAAGCTAGGGTCACTCTTCTCTTCAGTAGCATGCACAGCAGCCACCAGCTCTGTAAATGTTAGCTGATAGACATGAAGCTTTGAAATCAGTCCTCTTGATTTCTCCTTGTTTGTTCTCTGACATGTATGTAGCTGAGTTAGCAATATGATCTTAAAGTCAAGGGCTGTCAGGTAACCAGGGCAACAGCAATGGCCAGTGTTGTCTGAGAGATGATGTCAGTCTCCAGGCCCCCATCAACAGCTCCAAAAGAGGGAGTTCATTCCAGGCATCAGGCTCTTTATTTGTTAGTCTATGGTGTCTGGTAGGAGTGCTGCCCAAGGAAGAGGCTCACTCCATTTCAACTATTTTTATAATGTATATATTTTAAGAAGTTATCATTACATAAAAACAAATCTCAAAATAGAGGAAAATTTAAATATCATCCTTCATTCCCTCAGACCACAAAGTACTCAAGTTGACTATCAACACAATTTGAAACTACAGAAAGCACACAAACTCCTGGAAACTAAAGAATACAATATTGGATGACTATTGGGTCAAGGGAGAAATCAAGGAAAAATATTTTAAATTCCTAAAATTCAATGAAAATGCAAACATAGCATATTCAAATTTATGGGACCCAATGAAAGCAGTCCTATAGGATTTGTACACTAAGTGCTACATAAGAAAGTTAGATACGTCTTATATTAATGACCTAGTGATGCACCTAAAGACTTTGGAAAACAAAAATGAGCACTACCCAAAAAAAAGAGTGGACAGGATGAGAAAATCAAAATTAACGAGAAACCACAAAGAATCCATGAAACAAAGACTTAGCTTTTTGAAAAAATGTAATGAGATTAATAAAATTTTAGACAAATTAGCCAAAATGCAGAGAGGACCCAGATTAATAAAACACTAAAAAGATATCATTTCAGTAGCTACTGAGAAATCCAGAAAATCATAAGGATATGTTTTTAAAATGAGTATTTTACTAAACTAGAAAATCTGAAAGCAGATTAAGTTCCTGACATGGATAACTTGCCAAAAGTAAATCAAAATGAAATAAAGAATTTGAATTGAATTAGAAACATTAATTAAAATTCTCCAAACTAGAAAGTGTCCAAGACCAAATCGATACAGTGCAGAATTCTACCAGACCTTCTAGAGAACTAACATTAATACTCCTCAAATTATCCTGTAAAATAGAATTAGAAGAAAAACTCCCAAATGTTTTTCTACAAAGTCAGTACTATAGAGATACCAAAAAAGACAAAGATCCAACAAGAACAACAAAATATAGGCCAAACTTTGGTGAACATAGATACAAAAATTCTCAATAAAACACTTAAAAACAGAATGAATGAGCACACAAATGAGATCATCCACCATGCTGCAACCAGCTTCATCCCAGAGATGTAGGGATTATTCAACATCCATATATCAATAAATGTAAACCACCACAGAAAGAAACTCAGAGACAGAATCCACATGATCATCTCAATAGATGCAGAAAAGGCCTGTGACAAACTCCACCATCCCCTCATAATAGAAGCCATGGAGAATTTAGGGTTATGGGGGAGATATCTCAACATTTGAAAGGCAATATGCAACAAGCCCAGAGCTAAAATCTTCCTAAGAGGAGCAAAACTCAAAGCATTTCCACTAAAATTCTTGATAAAAGACCCAAAGTCCCATGTGAATTAGCCTTGACTTTCTCCAGCAGCTTTTTCTCTCCCTGTTCTCTTTTATCTTGATAATTTATATTTTCTTTACTATATTTTATTTTTAATTCCCAGCTGTGTCTTTTTTCTCCTGGACTGTAGTTCTTTACAGTGGTTAATACTTTCCATCTTGGAGGGAACTTCCTCCCCCGACAGCTCCTACTAGCCACACTTGGATAATCCTCAGTAATCAGTGAACATGCCAATCCCTTCCCAAACTCCAGAATATAAACTATGTTTCCATATAAGACACTTTTATGGTAATCTGTCTCTTCTATAAGCTTTGTATGCAAACCTGGATAGGGCTAATGTGGGTGTTTAACAGTAGACTTAGCAGGATTAATAGTTTACTCTGTGTAAAAATTGACAGGAGGAGGGCATGATGTGCACATTGTCAGACTAGGTACAGAAGGAAGGACAGCACCATGCACAGAGAGAAACATGGAGAAAACAAAATCAAGGATAAAGGAGATAATGAGTTCAGTTTGGGACATGCTTATATGCAAGTATCTAAGGGATCTCTGCATGGACTTTCTAACTCATAAATAAGGTAGAAAAGTGGGAAAATAAGGGTACAGTATACAATTTGGGGCTGAGTATAATAGTACATGCTTGTAATTCAGGCACTGAAGCAGCAGAGGCAGGAGGATTGCCTCATCTTTGAGGCGGACCTGAGATACATAGCAAAATTCTGTCTCCCAAAGGTCTGTAGAGATAGATTTAAATGTATGTAGAAATGTAGATATAGATAGATAACAGAGGATAGATGTGATGGGTATACAGATGGGTGTACGGATGGATAGACAGATGAGTGCTAGACAGCTTGGGTGCACCTTCGGAGATTTCATTCTGTGGATATATATAAGTTATGGAACTGTCTGGGTCTCTATGAAGTCTTTGTAAAGGAAAGAGGATGAAACCGCGTAAGATTTATCTACAAAGCTAGATCTAAAAGTCAGGTAAAGAAAAATCTCGAAATTGGAAAAAAGGAGCCCCAGTAACAAACCAACCTAAAAGATGGTACCAAAGGCAGAAAGAACTCCTGAGAGGGAGGCCAATGGGCAAATCATTTGGATTTTATCACCGTCATAGCCATTGCAAGGAGGGAAGACAAGTACACAGAAAAAGTTGAGAAGCGCGCGTCAAGAAGACTGTGGCTGGAAGGGGGCAGGCCTGACACCAGAGGGGATGTGAGATGGAGAAGGGCGTGCAGGCATGTGTGCACATGTGCGTGTGTGTGCATGTGTATGTAGATGTGGATGCGTGCATGCCTGAGTGTGTGGGTATATGTTGCATGTATGTGTGTATCTAGGTAGGTGTGTGTTTATATTTTATCTATGTGGGCATATGTGTACATGTATTTTGTGACTACTATACAATGTTTAGGGACAAGAAAGTCTGAGCAGAATAGGAATTTGGGAGTAAAGGCTGTGTTAATAAGAATGACACTGAGGTCAGACAGCGTCTAAGTGTAAGGTGCATGTCATGTCCCCTGATGCCCAGTCTCAGAACTGAGAGAAATAGAAGTTAAATGATGAATAGGTTAAATAGTTGTGCAGTTAAAATAGGACTTCTAGGCTCTGGACACATAGTGCCGTAAGGATAAAGTGGAAAACACAGACATGCACCTGTAAAGAGTAAAAGGACCTAGATTATCACAGCCAGATAATTTAACAGGCTGCAAGAGAATGCTGACCACAGCTTAGTGCCTTAACACTCACTCACTCACACACACACACACACACACACACACACACACACGCACGCACGCAAGCACACACTGAATGAGATCATGCTAGCATGCCTTTAATCCCAGCACTTGGGAGACAGAGGCAGGCACAGCTCTGTGAGTTCAAGTCCAGCCTAGTCTACACAACAGGTTCCTGGCCAGATGTGGCTACAGGGAGATCCTGTCTCAAAAAGACCAAAAAATTATAGCAATAAAGTTAAAATGTGCAAATAAAGGATTTTTAAAGACAAGAATTTTACCTCTCTAGCTGATGGGTTCTGGTAGTGGCAATGCTTCTCTGTTATAAGGCAAGCTTTTCGTCTCTTTTTATAATGCATCTAATTTAAGATGCCTCTGTGGCAGATTTCCATGTGGCTTTTTTCTGAAGACTTTTAGTGTTAGTTATCCCTCCCCACATGCCCGCCTGTGCCCTGTCCTCCAGTTTCCCATCCCAATTAACCCTTCCTCCTTTACCATCTCCCTTTACATTCCTGTACTCTATCTCTTCGCCCCGAAACCTCCTTGACTGTTCACTTTTTTCCTGACCTCTTTTGATTTCCACTTTGAAACATGTATATCTATGAATTCATAATCACTGACTTACGAATGGGAACATGTGACATTTCTGGGTCTGGGGTGTATCATGAATTCTCACACGGTGAGGCCTGGCATTCAGCCCCATCCCTCCACCCCTAAGTTTGAACCAATTGAGCAGACAGAGAATGCTTTATTAGACATATTAATTTATTCCAGGTTACTTACAAAGGATTCATCCCCGGGGAGAGAGATGGAGATTTCATATGGCAGAACCTGCATTTTGATCATAATTCCCCTAGACCTCTGAAACACGTGCCCAAGATGAAACCCTGGGGCTGTGTCCACCTCTCTCCTTCCCATCCTTCCATGTGTTTCCACTAGACTTCCCCCCTTAAGTCATTGGTTAGTTGGATGTCAATCACATTTGGAAGCCTGTCCCTCACAGCAGAGAGGAAGCTGTATATCTATACAACAGGAAGATAGCTTCCAATTCCATCCACTTGCCTGAAAATTTCATAATTTCAGTTTTTTAACAGTTGAACAACATTTCTTTGGGTAGATGTACCATATTTCTATTATCCATACATCAGGTGACTCTGTGGACCTTTCTATAAAATAGAGAACATGAAATTGAGAGTGAGGTACAGATGACAGAGAGGATGTAATGTGATATAACACAGCATGAAATTCACAAAAAAATACTGTTTTTGAAAGGAAAAGAACTGAAAGCAGACCAGAGAATTTTGGTCAGTGGTTACAGGAGGATGAGATATGGCACATTCATTTACGTTTTCCTTCAATACATATTATCCAACATTATGCTAAACTAGGCAGAGGCTGAACTGTGAAGCCTGGAAGCAAGAAAGAGGGAATTTCTGCTCTTCAAGTAGTTGTGGACTAGCTAGTGTCCTGGCTTTATTCCTGTTGCTATGACAAATACCATGTCAGAAAGTAACATGGGAGAGGAAAGGATCTGTCTGGCTCTCTCAGTTCCAGGCTGTCCATCACCGAAGGGAGGTCAAGGCTGGAACTGGAACTCAAGCAGTCAATCATGTCCACAGTCGAGAGAAATGAATGCACCCATGTTGCCTGCCTGCTGGCAGCTGTTTATGTTCGATGAACTTTTTTCACTCCTATAAAATCCATTGCCCACCCTGTTAAATAGTTCACCCTATATCCAGGGCAGTTGTTCCACCGCAACAGACAAGACAGCCCCCCACAGACATGTGGAAAGGCCAACCTACTTTAGGCGATTTTTCAATTGAGGCTTCTTGAATGATTCTAGACTGCGGCAAGTTAGCTTTTTTTTTTCAAATTTATGTTTATTTTATATGTATGAGTGTTTTGTCAGCACATATGGAATGTGAGGAATGCCTACAGAGACCAGAAGATGCATCTGATCCTCTGAACTGGAGTTACAGATAGTTATTAGCTGTCATGTGGGTTGTAGGAATTGAATGTGGGTCTCCAAAGCAACCAGGGTTCTTAACTGCTGAGCCATCTCTCCAGTCCTGGAAGTTGAGTAACCAGCATAGCAGTTATTTCATGTAACTTTTCCAAGAATTAGATCTTAAAAGTAGTTGAATGAGAGGAAAAATTTATAGTACATTCACATATAAGCACAAAGAAACTTGTGGAATAGAAACAATGGGCTGTATCATACCTTTTCTTTCAAAGCCTAACAGGACAAGCAAAAGCATAAAGATGCGCGCTGCAGTGTAAATTCTTAAAGAATATTTTCTGTGGAAAACAGATGGAAGCTAGAAAACTGAAGCTACGCTTGCAGTTTAAAGTATTAAGAATGATGATTGAACAACATAATAAACAACGTAATGTCTAAAAAGAGGTCAGAATGGGAAATGGACTGAAATTTCACGTTCAAAATTAGGTGATATATTTAACTGAGAATGTGTGAACGTTACAGCAAGACCCTGGGTGATATCTTCCTGATTCCTCCAAAGGCCCTTGTGGACTGAGTAAAATTATCATGTGCAAGTCATGGAGGCCATCAGCCCTCTGAGGAAGCCGTCCCAACATCACAGAGCGGGCCTTGCTTGGTTTCTTCCCTCTGGCCCTACAGTGCTTTCTCACTCCAGAATGGTGCCTGCCCAAAGGCCCAGCCTACTCGTGCCTGAAGCCAGGCTAGGTAGCTCACTCGTGCTTTTGATGTGGGCTCTCTGAAGCTGTCCCGGAAGTCGCTTCTGTCCCAGAATCACTCCTTGCCTGACGTCCCCTTTGACAGTGCAAGCAGAATGGGGCATCGGGACTCACAACCCCTCTGGACAAAAGTACAGGGGCCTCCCAGGAGTTTCAGACACTCTGCAGCACAACTCGGTGAGGTGGAAGCAGGAGAGCCCTGTCCACCTCCCTCAGCAAGGCCAGTGCGCTCTGCTGTGTGTCCGCCGTGTGCTGTGTGTCCGCCGTGTGCTGTGTGTCCGCTGTGTGCTGTGTGTCCTCCGTGTGTGCTCTGCTGTGTGTCCATCGTGTGCCCGCCCTGCAGGCCGCCACCTCACCACTGTCGTTTAATTTCACACAGCGTAGACTCACCCAGTGTGGACTCACTCAGTGTGGCGTAGAGGGCACCCGGAGCCTTCACCGCCTTACCGAAGAGCTTATAGGCTGGAGGACCTGACAGAGGAGACCTCCTGGGCTTTAGCTTCCCATGTGCCAATGTATTTGTTTTCCTTATTGATTAGTTTATTACAGAGAAATAGGGGGAAGACAGCTGGCCCTGAGAAGCCTCGACCATTCATGGGGAAAGAAGGGCCTCGTTATAAACCGCAAACTGTGACGCTCAACAAGGGTTTCTTTGGGTAAATTGCTTAAATGTTTATTAGACGCAGTTAACTGCTGTAATTTTTGAAACCATTTTATTCGTTACTTTGGTTTTATACATATGAGTGTATTGCTCGCATGTAGGTTAGTGCACCTGTGCCATGCAGTGCCCACAGCGGTCAGAAGAGGGCGTCGGGTCCCCCAGAACTACAGTTATGGACTGTTGTCAGCTGCCATGTCGGTGCTGGGAGTCAAATGCAGGTCCTTTGCAAGAACAGCCAGTGCTCTTAACCTCTGAGCATCTCTCCACCTCAAGTGGTATCATTTCTGATGTTAGAGATTTTATGGCTTGTGAGCCCTACAGCTTTCCCTTTCTCTCCGCATCTGGGAAAACTAATAGATCAATTGTTCCTTCCTTTGTTGCAGACTAGAAGATGAAACTAACTCAACAAGGCCCTGTGTACTAGAGAGAGCCCAGTCCCGCGCCCACTCACTTACTAGTGTAAGTCCTTGCTCCATGAAGCTGTGTGTGGTGTCAGCGTCAGCCTTTCCTGCGCTCCCTAGAATGTATCATCATCTGAGTAGGAGCTGTGTTTTCAGTATGTTGTATGTTTTATACGGAGTCTCGGGTGTGACTGAATTGGGGTGAATCCTACATCCCCACCCCACTCTGTACAGCAATCACTGTCAAAAGTTGGAATCAAATTAGTTCCAAGTGGTAACTGACAACTAAAGATAGCTGGCTTCTGTGTTCCCTCTCGTCCTCAACTAAGGCCTACATTACTCTAGACACACCGAACACCTAACACACCAGGAAGCTGGCCCAGGGGCACAACTTTCTCATGACAGATTGCAGCCTCGATGTGACTATAAGTTGACTGTCCACTAGGAAGTGACTGCCTCTAAGTCTCCTTTGAGTTTGCGCAGAGAAAGGTGGACTGCGGTCAAGTAAACATAATAGCAAATGGCTTTGCGGATTCAACCACAGGATTTGCCTCAAAGAGAGACTCCAGTAACCATCTGAGAAAAGTGAGGCCAGAGGGAGGATGGAGGGGAGGGTCTGCCATTCTCCCTCCTTCTCTACAGTTGCAGAATTCCATGCATGTATAGAATGTGTTTTGATCAAATCTGCCCCATCTCTCTCTCCAAATCCCCTCCCCCAATCACATTTCCCTCCTAACTTCACTTTTTAAACTCTCCTTTTTAAAAACCCACTAAGTCCGCTGGGTGCCGCCTGTATGTGCGCAGTGTGGGGTGCTCTGCTGCCGGGTAGGTAGGCTTTCAGGGATCCACTTTGTTGGAGAAGAAATGAGTCCCCAATTCAAACATGTCTTTGTCTCTCCCTCTATTGTCTCTCACTGGGGAGAGAAAGAAATACACATTAGTACAGCATTAAGTTCTAGAAACTTCTGTGGGAATTAATTTTCTAATTCATTTCATGAGAAAGTACAGTTATTGTGTGAAGAAATCCAATTGACTCTGGAGTGTGACCTCTTAAAAGTGGACATTAAATAATATTTATTCATTAAAATGCCAGGAGTGTATGCAATTTTCAGAGTAATTAAGCACCGAACATTTGAAATTTCAAGCTCAAATGAATAAATTTACAGTTAAAATTGAGGAAATGGGTAATCCATTTCTTTTGTCTTTTTTCTTTCTTTTTTTCAAAAAAGGGAATGATTTCAAAGTGTTGTCTTTTCTTTGCTTAAAAGTTGTCATGGGGCTTCTTAGGTGCAAACTTAGTCTTGAATCTCTGTACATGAGTTAAAGAAATTTAGAAACTAGACAGAATAGACCACTGTAAATAAAAGCCTTGTGAAATTCCCCCACAGTCTATGAAGCAGTAAATTATCTTAGACAGCCTTCTCTTTCTTTGACAAGAGTTTTCCAGTGTGTGAGGACAATAACAGGACCCCAGCCAGACATCTTGAACTGCAGGACACATTATGACATGTTCCACAACACCCGTACAGCAACCCAAGAAACAGCTTTTGCTTTTCACTTTACACACACTCACACAAACACAAGTGGTAAAACCTGTTCTAGGAATCACAAAGTCACTGGGAACTTAAGGATAATCTGAGGAATAAACTTTCTCAGTTCTAGGAAAGGTGTGTCTTTCCTAGATATAGAAATAAAGTGTCTCTGCATTTAGTTGTCTGGGTACCTGCACTATGGAAATTTTATTGTTTTCTAAAACGCACTAGAATTTCTCATTTTAGGAAATCAAATTTTTCGACAAGGGGGGCGGATCATAAGGGCCTATCATTCTTACAGTGACCTGATTATAATAAATGGGAGGTCATAAGTTGAGGGATAATAAAGGACCAATTTCCTTTATTAGATGTGTAAAAAGAAAAAAAAAAAAAAGCACTAACTCTGCCAGTCTCCTGTGCACAGAGATCACACAGCAAAGACACCATATGAAAAATAGTCTCAGCATCTTTAATTACCTCCCTTGATGACTCCGAGATCTACAGCAGCCAAGGTTTCCCACACAGGTACACAGTCCAGTGTGCATGCCGGATTGCATTAGTTAGAAAATAAATGCACAGAATTTTAACAAAAGTCACCAACAAAACACAAAGAAAGGCTCTTCTCTGGCTCAGGAGTTACATCGCAGAGATTTATCCTTTTAGAAAATCTAGGTCTAGACTTCTCCCTCCAGCACTTCTAGGTTTCTATCTAGATGGGTCAATTTTTAAGGCTCTGGGAGTCTAGGGAGTGTCTTTCCCGTCCTATGGGAGAATCACAGCTCAAGGAGACAGAGGCGTACCATGTGACTCAAATGCGGTGCTCCTGGACAGTACCGTGGGACAGTTAATTACAACCCCTGAAACAATGCGGCATTTCATTTTGCAACCATGAATCACCGTCTGTCGGATCCAGTCTCCTGAGATTCATTTTCAGAGCAAACTAATCTTAAGAGTGTCAGACTGTGATTAGCAACAGTGGCAGATTTTGTAGACTTGGTCCTCAGAGCTGTGCCTACCCTGTTGCTATAGAAAGTTTGGTAGAAATCTTGACAATTATAATCTTGACATTAGGAAAATTGGCATAAAATTTAAGCACTGATTCCCTCACAAAAATTTAACTATCCTTCCATATTTAAGGATGCCGAATTTTTTCAGCAAGCTATGCTATTAAATGGACTAGAATAGGTGGGTTGATAACCTTTGTGGGTGGAGGGTGGGGCCTTTGCATGTTTGTCAGTTAATCACTTGTTCAGTTTAGGGTAGTATTCAAAAACTCAGAATGAAAGAAGAAGCTTCTTATCCTATTAGGCTGAAATATCAAATGCTTTGAACATTATTAAAATGTCCTTAACCTTAAAAGCTGCAACACATTTCATAAGGGTAGTGTGTACCAGAAAGTCTTCTACAGTAAAGAAAACAGAGAGAAGGAGTTTAAATCTGGAAGATGTGACATGTCAGGAAGGATGCGATAAGCCAGGACAAGTGCCATTAGAAATCCCTCTTATCTCTGGGCTTTGGATGACTTGACCGATAATACAGGAAGAGATGTCCTGCAATTTAGGAAAAGGATATTTAAATTTTCTCTGAGAGTATGAGCACCAAGCCATTGGTGACAAGATCTTTGTTGGATCTCCCTTGAGACTTGTTCTCAGAAGAGAATTTTTGTATTTGAGAAAGAAAACTGAGGCTTTCAAGAGGCCAAGGAGACCTGCCTGAAGAAGACCCAGGCCCAACCCTCTTTCCTCTCACAGAGGCACACAGATACGCAATGCAGGAGCAGATCTCAAATCTGGGCTTCAGGTAATGGGTTTAACTGAATGTGGGATCGACAGTGTCATTGTATAATCTCCTATTTCTAACTGTGTGCTTTTAGTAAGAAGTATATAGGTCGAGATTCTTTGTGAAATTTTTGTATCATAAGCTGCTGGGTCTTATTCCTCACTGTCAATCATTGTGTGTAGGTCAAAGAGGAAACATAGCTGTCCATTATGAAACCCCAGCTTTGGAATCTGTGGGTTAGCTTAAGTCTTTTGCCAGGGACTAACATCTAAAATATAAAATATAGGAATATTAATACATGAACATTGAACAAACATGGTGCCATTTTGCAGAAGTTGTGACTTTATGTAGCCCTGCCTAAAATGACAGGCAGAAAAAGCCAGTGTCACATCACTGTCACCAGCCCTCTGCAAAACCTGCAGACATAAAAGTGAAGGAGTAAATTATAGCACTAATGAAGTTAACCTGGAGGAGTACAAAATGGCATATGCAGCAGAGAGAACAGCAAACAGAAACACTCCATGCTGTTATAATTGCTACAATTTCATTGGCAATTTAAATAAAATAATTTAAATTGCTGTAATTAACACACACACAGAATTCATAGAATGGTGGACGACCTCACACAAAACACACCGTGGATTCAGCCCTCCTCCAAAGAATTAACTTTCAGAAGTCATTTGCATCTAGAAGCCCCTGTCCTTGTGTTCTGCAAAGATGTTCAGCACTGGAAAAGAAAGGCAGCAGAGACACCAGCTCCTGGCCCAGTTTACCCATTTGAATGCAGGCTCCTGGCTCATTTCACCCATGTGCATGCACAGAGCAGCTCTGTTAGCCTACAGATTCCCTGGCTGAAGGTGGGATTTTGCTTCCTCTGCATGGGTGCCTCTGCTCAGCTCGGAAGGAACCCGTCAGTAAGCACTGCAGACTGTGGACTCTCGCTGGAAAGTGAGTCTGATTGGGGATGACAGAGACTCCACATCTGCCTGACCGCAGGGCAAGAGAGCAGCTTGTCTGAGGCTTAGGTCTGGATAAAGGGCGCTCTTCTCAATGTGTCAGAGCCCAGTAGCCACAAATTGTTATTTGTGATGCAGGGGAAATGTGTTCAATGTTTCTCCAGCCATCCGAAACCAAGTTTTAGACATATTATCCAGTGCAGACTGGAAGCCTTTTCTCTTATTAGGTCAGACTTATGTAGGCCCAGAACTGACAGTACCAACGATGGTAATTTGTGGTCAGAAATGAAAAATGGAACACTTGGATGAATCTAATACGTGATCGATGGTCCTACCTTACTTTGTTCTGAGGTCAAGGTTTGGGGAGAAATGCATCATTTCAACAAAAGTAAAATGCAAGAGGCTTAAAATAGGCCCTTTAACATCCAGACAGTGTAGTATTTCTACCCCTTCACAATAATCACTCTGGGTGGATGGTATTTCAAGACCATAAGCTCTACTATTTTCAAATTCATGGATAGATGCTGCACAATACAAAGGCTCAGAAAGTATTAAGTTAGTATCACAGGACACCCGTTTTTATGCCTAAAATGGTTTCCATGATAATTCATCAATGTCTGCTATGTGTAATCCACACTGATGCATTTGTTTTTTGGTCAAATCATATTTAAAGTAAGTGTCAGGAGTGGAGATGATGATTCACTGGGTAAAATGCTTACTGCACAAACCTGAAGTCCTGAGGTCAGATCCCAGCCCCCAGGTGAAAACCAGGGGCAGGACATCTATACCCCAGACACAACAAGTGGCCCAGGTGGATCCTGGAGGCTCACAGGCCAGCCCATTTAAGCAAAATGGCAAAATACAGGTTCAGTGAAAGACTGTCTCAAAGCAAGAAGTATCTCTCTGGGATCTAGTGGTTAGGATTGGGCACTCTTGAAGTGGAAAGTAGTTAAGGACATCACCCAGTGTCAACCTCTGGCCTACACACATGTACCTATGGGTGAGCATGCTGTACACAACACATGCACCCAAAGCTTCTGGGATGTTTATCCTGTCCTAGGCAATAGGAAGATTCCTGAGAGAGACCAAAAAGTACAGTTGGGCCAACTCTGGAAATGGTCACTGAAAGTCAGGGAGAGAATGGTGCCTTTCAGTCATGTATGTGTGACGGTCTCCGAGAATGGGACATCAGTGGGCACGAGCCTCTACCAACAGAGCCCCTCTTCTCCAAGGAGGGGAGCAGCTGCTGCAGCAATGCTGTGTCAGGGCAGGGGCAGATGTGCTGTGACTTGAAGTGCTAAGAGGGAGAAGCATCAGTGGAGCCAGGAAAAGGAGGTTTGTGCTTACTAGGGGTCAAATTCACAGGGATTCGTGGCACCACTTTTAACCCAAGCACTTGGGAGGTAGAGATAGGTAGACTTCTGTGAGAGCCAGGCCACTGTGGTCTAAGAAGCAAGTTCTAGGCCAGCTAGGGCTAGAGGTAAACCCTGTCTCAAACAACAAAGTTCAAATTCAAGCAATCAGAAAAGCAGTGGCAAAACAAAAGAACAAAAAGAATTCCAAACTGAGAAACAAAATCAGAATGCTTCAACAGAAAACATTTGTATGCAAATCAGTAGGAATTAAAGAACACACGTTTTGAAATAAGTACTCCTGATAAAGCTGCCAGAATCGGGCTCTTAAAAGGCTGAGAGAGCTGAATGCTGTGTGCTCAGGAATAGAGAGATTTTGTATTTATTCCCAAAGTGACCTTTTCCAGGTCACAGTAAATTATCCCTAGATAGTGCCTTATTCCATGAACCTGCTGTTTTAGAAAGGCAGAAAAAGAAAGCATTTCTGAGAGTGTGCGGGATAACCTGCTCCACAGGAAAACCACAGCTAAAGCAGATAAGCGAACCTCTACGTCACTGGCTGGAACTTGTCACCAAGAAGAGCAAGTCTGGAACTGCCATCACTGCCCCCTCCTGCCATTCTTCCGTCTGTGGCCAGTAAGGGCCAGAGATTCTTCTGCGCTGTCTGCACTCACTGTTTAAATAAAGAAGTTAAGATGATGGACAAAGTCATTATTGATGATTTGTCTGTCCAGTTGGATACAAGCTGAAGAGACTTTGAACATTACTATTTGCATTCTTAGACTTGTCATGTCATAGAAGTCACTGACAGGCTCACTGTGGTATTTACAGGACCATAATATACAGACATGAATGTGCTTTGAGCATGTCTGTCAAGTCTTTTCTGAGATAGCCTCTCATATAATCCCAGGCTGACCCTGAACTCCCTAATGTAGGAAAGAGAATGGATGACCTGGAACTTCTGATCCCCCTACCTCCACCTACCTCCCAAGGTTGGGATTACAAGCATGTGCTACCACCTGGCTTTTAAGTTCCTGGGGAAGGAACCTGGGTCTCAGTATGCTAGACAAGCATTCTACTCACTGAGTCATATCCCAGCCCTCTGTCCTTTCATCCCCCACCCCATTCCTGCCCTGTGGGGACTCTAAAGAGTCCCATTTTGAATTGATTTTGTGACTCCACATACCATTACCCATATCTGATGCTGAAATGTCTCACAGTGGCAACGGTTCACGATGTTATCTCATACCTCCTCCTTGTAACCAAATATGGACCTAAGAGCCCTAAGCACAGTCTAAATAAAAGCCTGATTTCTTTTCTTTTATTGAAACAGATCGGCATCAAGTGAACCATGCTGGTCTCAAACCTTTGCTGTTAATCTAGACTCTTCAAGCTTACAGTCATCCTCCCTCAACCTCCCAAATAATAAGATTGTAGATGGGTGTGGCAACTCTAACGGAAGCTAAAAAGTAATGAAAAGCCATTTGGAAGCATTCAGAGGTTCCTTATGCAGCTCCCCCTGCATTCAGTAGCTAGATCACTTCTTCCTAACCAAGAGGAAGCACAGAGGCACGAGGAAGGGAGACCCGCAAGAAAAGTTACACTTCATTTACATTTTAGAACACATATACATAAAGTAGATATTTAGGTATAGTCATAGAGAAGGAAGAGAAAAACCAAAGTAAAACACAGCAATGTGACTATTGTCATAAATAATACATGACTTAAATAGATCACATTCTGCCGTTTTTTTAATGACTAATTTTAATCTACAGTGAATGATGCTTAAAATTCCCCAAATAGGAATAATCACTCTGCACCTACATTTCAAAACTATAGGACAAGCACTGCCTGCCCCCAAGTGCAAAGTCTGATAACCATCCACAGGTTTCCAGCATCATAAGTATACAGGCAAATTGATAAACGTTAAAATCTAGCAGATGCATTGGGGGCTAAGCAAACAGAACTTGAACAAGCTCACATGTGAAATTCAGATTCGAAGAGGACTTTTGCTAAAGGAATGCAGAACATAAAATATATATAAAGTAGCAATAAATCAGTAAATGTACAACAAAAAATGATAAAAGTTCTTAAATTAAAATATTCACTAATTAGGCCAGTGAGATGGCTCAGTGGTAAAGGGGCTTACCACCTGAACTAAGGGCCTGAGTTAGATCACAGGGACCCAGGTGGTGGAAAGACAGTCAACTCTGGGAAGTTATAATGCAACCAGCACACACCCACCTCCTCCAAAGAATAAATATGTAAACAAATGCATAAGTAAATGCATAAGTAGGTGTCATTTAAATACTTTAAATCGAGATGGTCTTTATAACCTCAGTTACATGAGAGGTGTCTCCAAATCACATAACAGTGGGCAGCCAGTAAGTGCGGATTCGCTGGGGTTCCTCGCTGAATGGCAACGGACAGGATAGAAGGAGCTGTTCCTGCTTCTTACTAGACACCTGCCTGTCCCTGGATCAGTCATATTGTGTGCAGTCAACTGATGCAGTCAGGAATTACTCAAAATGCACATACGGCAACTTACTTATAGAGCAAAAGTGGAGAAATCCAAGATTCTTCATGAACTCGGTGCACTCAGAGAAACCTGGGTGAAGAGGATATTTTTCAATTTGACCAGAAAAAATACTGCTGAGAGTGGTTAAGGAAACGTGAACAAAGTGTCAAAGTGGCGAAATAACCTTTAAGTAGCTCTGGAGAAATATCAGAGGTGTTAGAATAAAAGTCTGCGCCAGCCCACTCTCTCTCTTGTTAATATTTTATTTTCTTTAAGGAATATACTTCAAAAATCTCTTACATGTGAAGAAAAAAGTAGTTCTGCTCTTTGTGAACAATGCGCCTCTCAAAGCATAATGGTGAATTATTTAACCTTCTCTTATTTGCCCCAATAGTGAATGGTGATTAAGAAATGACTTCAAAGAAGAGCTGGGGTTCAGTACACTGCTCTGTGCTTCACGTCTGAGGAGCAAACAGCTAAATTGAACTCAAAACTAATGTAAGGCGTGGATATCAAGTTGCAGTATTTTCTTCCCATCTAAGACTATATTTGCAGTGCTAAATTACTTTAATCTTACCACTTTAATCTCATTCCTTCTATTCTGGGCAAAAAAAAAAAAGTCTTTTTTATGCAAATGATCAAGACTTAGGCTTGCAGGTAAAGTGAGAAGTGAGAGTCCACAGCAACCTTCACTGATTTGATTTTAGAGGGCTGGTGAATCCGGCTCCAACTGCCAGCTCCAACTGCCGATCAGTGTGCTTCCTCTGTGACAGCAGCACACTGCCCAAGGCAGCTGGAAGTTACAGTGATCGAGTTTTATGATAATGAAGCATTTATGCTGAATAATATACATAATTTTTAATAGTCCTGAGATGGTGGTTGCTGTATGGTAGGAAAGATGAAGAAAGTAAAAACTGAATCTGGAGAGAGGTAAATCACCTCAGCCATGCCAAGAGGGAGCCGCGGCACCAACAGAAGAGAAAAAGCAGCAGACTCACAGGCAAGGCATTCAGCCCGCCCCGACTGAAGGTGTCACCTTCAGATCAGGTCTCCCCAGCTAAGGAGAAGACTGGACTGCTCACTGTGCAAGGAGGGTCTGACTTGTTGGTTCAACTGAGTCTTCGGTATTAAGCAGAGGGAAGGTGTGCGGTTGTGACATCAAATGGAGAAGAGGTCAGACAAGTAAAAGTACAGGGTACACGTACTTGTAACTCACAGAGCAGAAAAACATCCACTCGTGTAATTAAATAGTGACCACACTATTGTTTATAAGAAGATGGTTTGCTTGATATAACATGAGAAGTAGAGGCCCTCTTGCTTTATTTGAAACCAGGAAGGCCCAAAGACCCAATATATGTACAAAAGTGGTAATAGTCTTCCTCCTCCTCCTCCTCCTCCTCCTCGTCCTCCTCCTCCTCCTCCTCCTCCTCCTCCTCCTCCTCCTCCTCCTCCTCCTTCTCCTCCTCCTCCTCCTCTTCTTCCTCCTCCTCCTCTTCATCCTCTTCCTCTCCTCCTCCCCCTTCCTCTTCTTAGGGTTCTCATCTCTCCCCCCAGATTCTCCCCCTTCCCCTCCCCTTAATCTTTCCCTTCCCTTTCTTCTTTCTTTTCCTCTTCTTCTTCCTTCTTCTTTCTTTCCTTTTCCTCCTTCTCCACCCCTCCTTTTGTGTGCAGACATGATCTCCAGAGCTGCGAGGTGCCAGGCAAACCCTCCTCCACCACTAAGCTATGTCCCTAGCCTTACTAACTTCCTTTATGGCAATAAAATTTAAGAACTCTGACATCAGTGTTATTTTCCTCACTGAAGCTTATGATTATTTGAAAGAAAACTGCTCAGTTGTACTGAATGTTATTTGGCCAATAAAGCAACCGAGTTTCAACCGCGTTCCGTTGTACCCTGGCTTAGAAACCCCAGCTGTCAATATAATTCTCATCAATTTCATGGCTCCCACTGCAGGCAGGTATCTGTCAGTGTTCACCCGGACTTTTTCGATCACTTCCCCGGGGGGTACGTGGTACATCATCTATGTTCTTTCTATTCATTGTACCCATCAAGTCAAGAGTTACTTTTTCAAATCCAGATTGGATTGCATCTTCTCCCCAAAGCAACACTGACAGTCGCTTGCTGGCATGACATTAGTTGGTGTGGAAGCCTGACAATTGGCTACTTGGTGGGTAAACTGTGTGTTCTTCATCCTAACACATCATGGTCAGGGACTGGGCTACAAAAACTTGGGCTTTCTTAGGAGCACCTACAACATGTTCTCTCTAGCCCCACCTCCCACCCCTGCTGTCTCATGGTGGAGCCCCTGCACAGCTAAGCCTCACTCTGGAACACAGCTGGCACTGCCCAGCTCCCTGCTGACTTATTCTTCTCTTTCTTCTTCAAGGAAGCTCTCTCAGTGGGCTCTTCCTTCTGCCTGAAATCTGTTCTCTTTCACCTCATCTGTCCTTGAGTGCATCCAAGCCATAGTTTTAGGTCAAATTCATTCCAGGGAGGATAGTCAGTTATCTCTCTTGGGAGAATGGAACCAGGAAGCACAAACTGCTCAGTCTTCAGAGGCATTTGGGTAACTATTTTAACATTAAAATAAAAGTTCATCTATTTATCTGATGTAATTTTATATCCAACCAGTGGAGTAGTAAGAACATACTCAAAATGGTCTAAGAAAACCCAGGGTTTGTAGAACTGTCTCAGGTATGAATGATTCAAGGGCAAATAGCAAGGCACTATGTCTGTTTTAACTCTCAACTTCTGATTACAGGTTCTTTGTGGAAAAATGTTGAGTGAACAAAACGATTTAAAAAATCAGCTAAAAGAGAATACAATTTGAATTCCTTAGAAAATTAAGAAGTTATAAATACATTTGCCTACATTTTCTCTCCATGACAGGTGTTCCAGGAATGTTCTACCCAGTGGAATCTGCAAATTCTGTTCTCATCTGCAAGACTTTAAGAGTGGGATGGTACAGTTTCTCTTCTTAATATCTGACATAGTCTCAGAGCCTAGTATAGTTTAAAAATGTAAAGAATAAATTATTGGATATATGATTGATTGATTTTCTAATCATCTTACATGTTCCAGAATCACTTAATGAAAAGAAAAATGCCAATGAATGGTAGCACACAATCCAGAACAGTTTAGACAAATAAAGTCAGTAAAAAGATATGAACATTATTCAGGAGAGGTAAAGCCTTCTGACTCTGTCTGCTTCAGTAATGCTAGCAAGGTTGACCTAGAACAAGTCCCCTCTTTTTAAAATTTATTTTATTTTTATTTTGTGTGTATGAGTGTCATGCCTATGTGTATGTAATGTCATGAAATGCCTGGGGAGAGTAGAAGAGGGTATGGGATCCCTTGTAACTTGACTTAAAGATGGTTGTTAGCCACCATGTGGGTGATGGGATTCAAATCCAGGTCTTCTGCAAGAGCAGCCAGTGCTTTCAACTGCTGAGCCCGCTCTCCAGCCCTGAACAGGTGGCAATCTATATGTGAGTTAATGTACTCACTCCAGCAGAATTTGCTTACTTCTGCATATGCAGAATAAAAGATACACTGTTTGTTAACTGCTTGATTTTTGTGAGTGTAGCATACTTGAAGGAAGTGAATAGATAAATAATGAAAACATTAAGTGTTGTGTAAAGATTATGACTTAGTAGAGCAATTAAATTTGATGTTTGTTACCCTGCTGCATAGTGAATAATGATATGGTTTCCCTAGTGATCATGTAAATAACTGGTTGATAATGATGAAGTAGTGGTTATGAAGGCCAATTCTACAATATTAAATATGTGACTAAGCAATTCATTTTACAATTAGGGTGATTGGTAACAAACACTGTAATACAGTGCAGATGAGATCAATGTTGAACCCTAATGAGTGCAACAAACTAAAGATTTGTTAATTTCTTGTAACCGTGAGTGGAATAAGCAATGAGGACCATGGAGCATCAGTACTTGTAAATTATGACCTGACCACTAGGCATCTACCTGTGACTAACAAATCAATAACAGGATGAGATCTGTCCAACACCTCAGAGACTGAAAACAACCAAAGCCTTGTCCGCTGCGCAGAGCAGAGGCTTCATGAATGTAGATTATTTACTTGTTTTGTTTACTTCTTCCTTTCCTAACTTTTCTTATAGCAAGAAATAATTTGGTTTATGATTAGCATCTTTAAATAAATTTCATCACCTTTTCAAAATGAAGGTCTTTAATTTGGCGTTGGCATTTATTTCAGGCTTGATAAAGTGATTCTCGATGGTACATCTAAAAATGCAGCATTTGCATAGTGATAAGTCAGAGGACATTTGGACCTTATCTGGTTGGTACCATGGTTCAGGCAGATGTCTACTACAGCAATGAGCTGAGGCCACCACAGAGTGGTTCTTGAAAAGATGTTATGTTAACCAGAAATACTCCGGTTAATAAAACATGACATTAGTTTGAAGAGGAAATATAAAAAGTGGGTTGACTTGTGTTATGGGAGAGAGGAATTGCTGTCTTCAGTTATGCACCCACCACTGAGCCTACCAGGCTTCACAGGATAACGCCAAACCCATGGCCAATCGGATGTCCCTGCTTAAATTCAGTTAGTCACAGAACAAAACAGACAGGAATGAGAGAGCAATATTATTAATGAGCAAGGGTAGATGGGGTAAGAGAGCGTGAGGCTTGAGAGTCATCATTGTACATCTCCTACATGTGTGATATTGTCCAAAAACAAACGACTGATAAAAAAATTCTTACATAACTATATTTGATCATTTCTTATTGTTTTGCAAGAGCCTTATTACAACTTTTATGGCTCTTGTTTTCAGATAAGATCTAAATAAAGAATTGCCTTGGATTTGAAAGGATAAATTAAAAATTATGTGTAAAGATGATGAAATAGTAACCCCGCTTACTGGTATCTTTTTCACAAGGTTTACAGAGTGTTTACTATGATTTTAGACAAATGCCCAATCTGTCTTAGTGCCTATGAAGAGCAAAAAATGCTGAGAAACTGTCCTCTAGTTGTAACATAATTATTGCATTCATAAACTCACTGAGCCTGTAGTTAGCTGAACAAGACTGTGATAGACTGAACTGTCACCATTTCATAGAGCCCCCAGCCATGACAGAGGGTGTATAAACAGTTAACAGGAGCCGGGGGAGGAGGAGGTCTCATTTTCTTCAGTGGTGTAACCTCTGGTAAGTTGACCATAGCCCCTTCGACTCACGCAAGCAGCCCTACTTAAACCCCATGGGTATAAAAATATGTATCAGTTCAAAGGGGCTTATTGGGAAGAAGTAAGATTTTAGTGGAAGAGAAGGAGAATGAGAGAGAAAATTAGGGATTCAAATGTCCCAAATATGTAGGAAACTCTCAACGAGTTAAAAGGAATGAGAAGTTGAAGACATGGCTGGGAGAGTACCTGGAGATGATATTACATCATAGGTCCTTGAAATAAAACAGGGCCAAACAGTGTAAAGGAAAAGGCACTGTCCTAGGATGTACTGTGGGGTGTCTCGTCAGCATTTATACTTTTTATATCAGTGTAATCTTTCCATATTTTACAATAACTTCCTTAAAGTCAGAAGTACTCAGGTTGTCAAGGATGCAAGGTGGAAATTATCATTCTAAAAGACAACACAATGCTGGAAAAGGCATTAGTATCAAAGGCAGTATTTGTAATCACGGATAATCTTTCTGTGCTTGCCACAATTAGCCATCTGTCAAATGAGACATAATTAGGTCATCATTTGGAGATGTGACTTCAATAGACAGGAAGAACTCTATTCACACAATGAGCCTCACTCATAATCTAATAAAATTGATGACCATTTCTCTCCCACCTCAGTTTTGTTTTAAATTACTCTCTTTGTTAAACCTTCAACATCTTCTTTGGTGAAGATGAATAACAACTGATAGACAGAGAAGCTGGAAATCAATGCCAAGTCCTTTATCCCTGCTCATTCTGCCTATTTCTAACGGGACTTCGGTGTCTGGACACTCTCTGATACCTTCTTTAGCAGGTCACACAGGAAACATTTATCAGAAACCTACCATGCATCAGCCCTTTTCATCCAAGCAGAGAACATGAGCCTAAGCCCAGAGAAAGAAGCAGGGGAAAATTGTAAGAGCAAATTTAAGAGTTCACGATCAATAAACATTTTGGAGAAGGGGATTATATTGGAAAAACATGATTTATGTCCCAATTACTCATTGTCTACCAAATTCATGAAATAAAGGTTTAAATTTATTTTCTCTTCTTCTTCTTTAGTCTTCATTTGAGAGAGACTGTTATGGAGCCCTTGCTGGCCAAGAGCTCCTGATCTTCCTGAGTGCTGGGATTGTAATTTTAAACCTCCATGCCTGACTTTCTAATATCATTTTTACTTGAAATTATCATATTAAAGTGGAGTTTTATGGAATAAGGATAGTTCATGAGAGTTCACCGGTTAAGAGGGAAATAGGTGAATTTAATTCCAACATTTTTGCCCTGGAGTCTTCATGCATTTCTAAACAGGAGCACTGCGACTTAATTTGCAAGTTCTGACGGCGTCAATCAACAGCTGTTAACACAGGTAATAGAACAGGAATCAGAAAGGCTGGCCAGGACAAGTTTCCTCACAGAGAATTAGCAAGGATGAAGTTGGAGTTCTGAAGATATGTACACATTTAACTAATGAGAAGATGGCAACAGGTAGCAATGTAGTCTAAGTGGGGATGGTCGGAAATATCAAGACAAGCCAAAGATCCGGTCACAGGAACCCAAAACAACAGAAATGGGAATTATTCATATTTCGGTATTGATGTTATACAGCATAATCCATAAAATAGTAGTTTACAATAAAACATTTCTTTTCAGTCTGTATTGCTCCATGGCTCAGCAAGAACACCTCTGTGTGATACCTTGAGGCAGCCAGACTGAGCTCCAGAAGGCAGCTGAGTCTACTCATCTTCTATGCATCTCCTGATCATCTCCGGGTCATTTCTAACAGAAATGTTCTCATGACATAGGGAAAAGGGATGACAAGCCAAGGTTTTCTGGAAAGACTCAGAAGATCCAGGAGGGTACTCTGTCAAAGCTGAAGGCATCAGGAACTCAGGAGGCATACAAGTCTATAAGTGCACTTCATCATAGACTTTAAGCATTTCTTGGCAACAGCAAGATAGCAAGACTCTGTGCCTCAAAGCAGAGTAAGAGAGTGAATTACTAGGCATGACTAAGGTAGGCTATGGCCAACTGAAAGGTACCAGTCATTACTCAAGAAGCATTAACTGATCCAGAGTCAACAATGAAACAACCCAGAGTATTATGCTTTGCTGAGGAGACTGATGACTGTACTAATCCTGTATAATATGGAATGGGTGCTAAGGCAACGTGTTGCACGATAGGTCCAAAGTTCCAAAGTGCCTGCAGTCTGGTCCAGTTAAATCCCACATAAACACACTTAAAGTATTTACTTATCCATGTCTAGTACATCCTAGTGATCAAATCACCTCTCATCTCAGAGGATCAGAGGCATCCATCCTCTCTTCCTACTCTAGTAACCGAGGTTTTACAAAGTCACTGAGAAAGCAGCATGGACCTATAATTCTATATGATCTGAGAGAAGAACTGGAAACCGTAATTCAGTCTTCAAGAGAAAATGCGCTGAATTGACACAGGCCGTAGGCCATTGTGACCCCGTACCTGTCAGGGAAGTAATGGGTCTACCCAAAACAAAACCATAAAGTTAGGTAAAGTCTTAAAAGATTTTTATTGTTTGACAGTTTTATATGTGTATTTAATACATTTTATTAATTTCACCCCCTATTACCTTATCTTAGGTCCCCTTCTTCTGCCTCTGATCCCTTCTTATTCCCAACAAGTCCCACTCCATCTGTGTGTGTGTGTGTGTGTGTGTGTGTCTGAGACCCACTGAGTTTAATTAGGGTTGCCTGCATCGCCACACATGGGCAGTTATTCACTGGAGCATGTGAAACTTTGCTTAAGTTTGTGTCTTATAACTCGACTGTGTGATTCCTGAGCATGAATTTTGTAAGCCAGAATATCATGTTGTAATGCCAAAGAGCTGGACGCGCCCCGGAGGACGGGTGACTGACAGCACACCCCTATTACTAAGGAAATACCCAGAGGAAGACGAGAATTCCCCATAGTAGACATTCCACCTCTTCTGTAGTAGAATAGAAATATCGAGAGTGATTTCTAAAAATATCAGCGCATAACACTAGACTGATTAGATACCAATTTCTGAGGCTGAAGTACACATCTTACTTTTGAAAAGTTTTTACAGCTCTTCCAGTGTAAAGAAACGGTTTTGTGGAAGTGCACATTCTTAACCTCACAGAGCATGTTAAAGACATGTGAGCCCAATGTAACTTTAAGTATACTTCCAATTTTATGTACATGTATGCACACACATGACAGTACACATATGTGAATCTATATACATACATGCAGAGACATATATACCATGATCATTTCTGAATAATCGAATTTTATCCTTTTAGTTTATTGTTTGTACAGTTTTGTGCTTTCTAAAAATTTTATTGTGAAATATATTACCTCTAAAATCTGAGAAAATAAACAAGCATTGTTGAACAAAACTCAAGCTGAAGCAGGTACCCAGAATAGATATGGAAAACAGGGATTGAGGCTGACTGGTCATCTAGGAAGAAGAGGAAACGTGTGTGTCAAAGAAAAGCATCAGGGAAAATAGAAGATGGAGAAGAAACTGAGACCTAGCTCTTATTTGAAGAGCAGTCAGTATGTTTTAAAAGATCATGATACAGGCTAAAACAGAGTGACGTCCTTTCCTTTGACTGCAAGTGATTCCAAACTCGAATTTTGTCATAAATTTCTTACTGTCCTCTGAAACAGCAGTGGAAAATGAGACTGAGAATAAGTTACTGACAGTTCAGTGTCCAATATGCATTTATCTCCTCGGCCTTTCATCAAACTTGATATGTTAAAATTGATCCTTTCATACCGGGAAATGGGATAATTTTTCATCTCATTCTGATCTTATCAGGTATCCCATATCACAAAAATAAAACCTACAGCTCCAGTGGGGGGAAAGGAAGCAACAAGAATGAGGCAGAGATGAGGGGAGTTTCAGTTGCCCAAAGTTTGGCTGCATCAATACGCAAATGGAATCTATCCCAGACTTTGAGCTCAGTTGATTTGTTAGGGCTTCACGGAAGATACAGCAAATTTACAGCCTGTCCGCCCCTGTCTTTCTTCAAAATTATTTGTTTCTGAGCACTGATAGAAGGCTGTCTGCCTGCTTGTGAGCAAATGTGCTTGTGTTTTGTGAGACCTGGGCACATATGTTTCGAGCATGAGTGATTTCTACTGGGAGCTCTATAGAAAACCTATTATCGAGAATTAGAAGATTTCACACCTCATAAGTTTGATACTAACTGGCAGAAGTCAAAAGAAATTAACTTTTTTAAGTTCATCACAACTCCAAACATTGTCCCCAAATCCTGGTTTTTCAAAAACGTCTATACAAGATGGGCTGATAGTGCACTCCTGAAACCACGTCATCTCATAACTTATTTTGTACTTTCTGTAGGTATTGTTGTTACTATTAATAGATGGACCAGGGGCTGAAGAGGTGGCTTGGTGGTTAAGAGCATGCACTGCTCTTGAAGAAGCCCTAAATTTGGTTCCAAGAACATGTGTTCGATGGCACACAAACCCCTGTAACTCTAGTTCCAGGGGAGATTTGATACCTCTGGCCTCAACAGGCACCTGCACAAAGCCACATACATTCCCACACACAAACACACAATTAAAAATAAAATAAGGTGATGGGGGGCAGGAGACATGCAGACAGACAGACAGGCATATAGATAAATACTGATTTTTTAAAATTAAATATATCTTAATTATTTAACGATGAAACAAGTGTGCACCCTTTTTGACTACAAAAGATCAGGATACTTCTAAAATTACTCTAGTGTGCCTGGGTGCTTTGGCATGAGCCAGAGAGACTATAGCACTCTGGAGGCAGAGGCAGGAGGATTACAGTGCACTCTAGGCTTGCCTTGTCAACATGGTGAGTTCCAGGCGAGACAAGGCCACATAGTGAAATTCTGTCTGGAGAAGCAGAAACAAATGAACAATGCAAGTCCTCCAGCAGCTGAACATTGGTCTCATGTCCTAAAGGGTTCTCTTCTTTGCTTACTTCCCTGTGAATAGGGATTATAAACACAGGATTGTGAGGGGAAAGTTTTGAACACTTCAAGATTTCTTTTGTAAAAAAAAGTCTTCATGAACACTGATTGATTAAGCAAAGCTGTCTGTCCTTGCCAAGTTCATGGAAAAAGCGACACACCATGTGAATGGCAGCTCTCTATTCTGATCACATAGCTACACTCTGTATCTTTCCTTCATCCACAGGCAGGATTTAGGGAGCCAAGTGGGTACCACATTACCCCCCCATCTCCCCAATGATCATTGTTTAGTGTGGTCAATGGCCTTCTGGTATATAAAATTCATTAACCTGAAGACACACTAAAGTCAACTCTGAATGGATAGACTTTAGTATGAAACCGGAAACTCTGAAACTTCTAGAAGAAAATATAGGTAGTAGCCTACAAGATATGGGGTTGGTAAATGATTTTCTAAATCAGTTGCTCAGGCATTAAAGTCAACAATCAAGAATGGGGGCCTCCTTAAACTAAAAAGCTTCTTTACAGCAAAAGAAACCACCAAGGAAGTGAAGAGGAAACCCACAGAGTGGGAAAAATCTTCACCTATTACACATCCGACAGAGGATGAATATCCAGAATATATAAAGAACTTAACAAAGAAAGAAACAAGGAAAGAAACGACCCAGCAGAAGGAAGGAAAGGGTTGCCAGCTCCAACCCTAGCTGAGGAACTTTTAGCAACTGATGACTGCTGGGAGAGGGAGAGCAGATGCTCTGGAAAGGAGAGACTCTAGACAGGCTGACTAGACTCCAGCAGATGGACTTTCACTGAGGGACATCTGGGTACAAATGCTTGACCACATAGAACATAATATGGGACAGAATACCTGAAATCCAGTGGGGGAGGTACACATCAGAGGGAGGGTCTAAATTTGATTAGGATATATATGAAATGCACAAAAATACAAAAATACAGTAAAACAGCTTTTTAATGGAAAAAAAATAAGAGAACTGTAGCAAGTATGCTCAGCATACAGCAACTGTCCCAAGCCATGAAGCAGAGGGACCTAAAGAGGAGGCTAAGCGTATCCTCACCCGGCAGAAAGACCCATAGGTGGGTGGGCAGAGCACTCCCAGGATCGCAGCAGCTAAGTGTGCTCTCCCTCCCACGGATGGGTGAACCTGCCAGGCTCTAACAGTATCACAGAGTGATCCCGTAACACTTCTGATCAGCACTAACCACTTGCCCTCGGGGAACAAGACTGGCATTCAGTTTTACTTCTAATAAGAGTAGACAAAGATGGAGGTGATGGTTACTGTTGACAGTCAGTCTGACAGGACCTACAACCATCCAGGACATAAACCTCCTGGCTTACCTGTGAGAGAGCCTCGAGTTGGGTTAACTTAGTACCTAAATGTGCGCAGCACAATCTCCAGGGCTGTGTCGGCAGCCTAAATAGAAAGGAGAGAGGGAGGTCTCTGCCTCCTTTCTGCAGGTGTGCCGATGCCCCACACTACGGCTGCAGTGGCTGCCCGGCCATGGTGACTGTGAGCACCCTCAGACTGTGAGAACCCGCAAACTGTGAGCCAAATAAACCCTTCCAGCCTTAAGTTGCTTTTATCAGACCCACGAGAAAATTCACTAAAAAAACAGACTCACAGAGAAAGTAGTGTCTTTGTGTTTTGTCGTATGAAAAGAGTCAGACAAACCCTCACATCCACAGATAATTCCAAACAATTGAATGGATTTTGCTCCGCCTGGTGCCCACGGGGAACGGCTTTTGCTCATTAACTATACTGGGGAAGATCAATGGTAACCTGTCACTTTGATGCAAGAAGGCACTGTTCCTTGCATTTAAGAAAGTGATCGCCTTTAAAAAAAGAAAATAAAATGTCACAAATGTACAGCATTTAAAATATTGTATTTTTGTGTACTGGTCTTGAGAATAGCTGTTTAATGATATCTAATGATTTTTAATCATCACCAATGTTATGATGGCATAAAATAGCATCTGCTTGGGGCTTTGGAGTAGAAGAGAGTATTAGTGCAATGTTTTTGTTTTTCCCTACAGTTGAAATGTTATTTACCTCTTGCTGCAGAACAATCTATGTGTATGGAATGGTATTTAAGAGCATTGCTGGATTTCAACTGCTATTATTTGGGCAGTATATCTCCTTTTTTCCTTAGATGTCATAAAAGGACAAACTCAAATATCCAGTGGTTTCATATAAAACGTCGTTCATCACTTGGTGATAACAATGCTCTTATGATCAGTCATTATTGTAGAGATCTTAGAAAGTGAACCTGGGGATCAGCTCATCTGTGCTACTGTGTTTAAAGGAACTAGCCTGCATTCTGCACAGAAAGAGGAAGGCTTGAACAATGCATGATTTGTAATAATATATTCGTTTTTCTCTTTCTCAATATTTGTGCTTAGGTTGTTAAATGAGCTAGAAGATTTACTTTGAAAAACCTATTCCTTTAAATTTCCGTGGCAAAAAAAGAAAAAAAAACTATTGATAACTTTCCACGAGGTAATAGATCATATTTGGAAAGACCAATCTGATGTGAGGCATTTGATCTGAGTGGCACACATACCAGAAGGAAGTTTAATTATACATCTGACTCCCACGCACCCATTTGGCAGGATTTCATTTGATTTTTATTAAACATAGGCTTGAAAACATGAGGATAGCTTTATCTTTCATTCTTTTTCATCCACTTGGAAAGTTCAGTTTGGTACCCGAAGTTAAAATTCTTACAGATATAATTTCTTGTCCCTTCTTGATTTAGCTCTGACTTTCTCACTCTAAAACATTTTTCATATGAACTCTTCAGAGTAATTTTAATGATTCCTACTCTCACCTACTCCACATCCTAGGTCATAGAAAACAAGGGTTGGTAAATGACCCTTACCTTGCTAAGAAACTCCCAACATCGCCATTTAGTAATGACTTAATGAACTTGGAGAAAGTGGTAACCTTGGGTTTCAAACGCCTAGGCATCAGGTCTACAGGTCGGGGTCAAATTTTCTTCCACCTGCTGAATTATTTATTTAAATAGCCAAGTGATTAAGAACTGTCTAAAAATAAATGAAAAACTTAAGGTCTAGTAATTTTGTTACCCTCCATGTGTGTGACGTTGGATTCGTCAATTAAATACTTTTTAAGGATCAGTTTTCTGGTCTCTAACATGGATGTAGGAACAATAATATTCTTGCCAATATAATGAAATAATAGTTGAAAGCATTTACACCGGGGTCTGACTCAGTGAAAGTGGGCACTGATTCCTTTAGAGTGGGGTGAATCCTGGACCTTTCTTTAAGAATCTGAACAGGAAGGAGATCGTAATTCAAATATAAAGGCCTCTGGGAAGACATTTATTCCAGTCAGAGAGGTGCCTGTGTGGTGGTTTGAATGCTGGCTCTCTCATCTGGAGGAATGCCCCTGGAACAGAAACATGCAGCTCACGGGGGTCTCCCTCCTCAGTGGGCAGACGTGGCCATTGCCCTGTGAGTTTGCCTCTGGGCGAAGGAGTTCACCCCCTTGTCTGTCTTCTTTCCTTCTTACACTGTATGATGTCTTCTGACAGGATACAGCAAGAAGCCTGGACTGGATGAGGTCTCTTGATTTGGGGCTTTACAGTCTCCTGAACTGAAAGTCAACATACTTGTTTTCAACATAAAACACCCAATCTGTAGTATATTGTTGCATCAAATAGACCGGGCTGTTTTGAGCACAGCAGTAAGACAATCTTCCCGTTAATGGAGCCATTCTACCTGCTCTGAATATGAATAGTTGAAATGTGAACTCATAATGTCCTACAGTTATGATTCCCGCTAAGGTACTGGCAGAGAATACCATGTCAATGAAACTCCGAGTGGATAGAAAAGGATTCACTGACTAGATGCTGCATCATAAAGAAAGCAAGAAGACAAAAAGCAGATAGGACCAAGAGAAACAGGAGGCCGGGAAACCTGGAAGTCTTGTGAGTAGCAGGGGGTGAGGTTGGACACCGCACTCGGCAGTAGTTTAGTCAAGTGAAGATCATCGCTGACCCTGACAGGAGTCATCTCAGTGGCTTCCCAGAATTAAAGGCCTCATTGAATGTGGCCAAGGGATAATCTTGGAGAGTGAGCACAGGGAGCTCATGGACAATTCACAAAGCAGAGGAAAGACATGGGAGGTATTTGGAGATTACAGAGTTTTTAATATTGAAAAAATAAGAACGTCTTTGTGAATGTAAAAAAAAATCCAGAAAATGTGACAGTCAAGGTGAGATGGAATCGATACTCGAGAGAGAGGGACAATGTAGGGGCAATGCCTGCATCCTGGGGTGAGCAGGAAGAAAGTGCCTGGTGGGTAGCGGGTTGACCTTTCCTCAGATCCAGCGATTCAGGGCAGCAACTGGAGGAGCTGAAGTGGGCATGCATTACAAACTTGTTGAAGTTCTGCTCAGGTGGTAAAAGTTTCACAGTGACATAGGAAGGAAGACATTAAACTGAAGCTGAAGGTGAAGGAGCTACTGTTAAAAATTGGACAAGACAGGAAATTACATCGATAATAGCTTAGGAGAAGCAAAGGGGTGAGGGGAACAGAAAATTCTAGAATAGCTGTTAGTTAGCAATGCAGGCCCACTTCAGGTTAGTGATCCTGAATTTGGATGAAGTCATTCAGTGGCTGAATTTTTGTGCAGGAAATTTCAGTTCTGGGTTAGCTGTTCGCCAGGAGGGATGGTTACCCTTTTGGTGCATGAATATAAAGAAGAAAGAATCACATGAGAATACAGGTTATTATTTTAATGTTTCAGAGTTTTTAAACTGGGAAACAAAAGAGGGTCCAGCCATAAGGGGATATGGAGAGAGAAAGCAAGATGAAATAGTGAACCACAGGTGAATTAGACTATTAAAGGGTTTAGTAGAAACATGATGAAGACGAGTTGAGAGTTGAATGGTTGGAATTAAGGTCATGTTCTGACAAAGGCTAGAATCTGTTCATGAAAACGGGGAGCTAAGGTAGATGGAAAGATAATTGGAGACAGAAAGTTAAGACAGTAACCTCCAAAGTATCAAAAGGAGAAGATGCTTGGATAATGGTATATATTGCAAATCATATCAGTCACAACATTGAAGGAATCATCAGCTTATAATATGTTCATGGAAGGAAAGGAAATGCTGTCGACAGCTGGGAGGAACTGTGTCTGCTCTTCTATGGCATACTTGTGGACTTAGGTTAGTAGAAGGAAGAAAAACTGTAAGATCTAGGAGATAAAAGAATTGCAAACACTCTGCCGAGTTCCAGTCTGGTGGTACAAGCACAAAGGGAAGAAAATGGCTGGGGAAGAGGCTTTGGAGGAGGAGTAAATTCAGGTTCTCAGGAGCGCCAGAGCAGGAGGCACTTCTCTGAAGATGACCAAGCCTTGTGCTTTGGGTTGGAGAGAAGTGATATCAGGAATGTTTGTAAACGCTTGCTTGTAGGCTAGCATCTGGGCAAAGATAGGGAATGACAGACTGGATTGAGGGAGTCCCTAGTGGGTATGATCCTAATAGGCTTAAGCAAAAAAACAAAGATGGCACATGGAGGAAGTCAGAAAGGCCCGGCTCAAGTATGACCTAAGCTGTTTTCAAAAAATTCTGATTGGCTCTCAGCACCTCCTCCCTCGTGGACAGCTCCTGATCAGTCCATGCTCCCTATGTATCTCTATAGAGTTCCTACCGCCTGCAGCCTGCGTGCTGAGTTGACCTTTAAGATGATTGGCTGCCTGTTTCCCACTTTGGAAATCCCCTTGTGGTTTTTACCTTTATAAGACATCCTGTAAGCTGCAAAAAACGAGTTCCTGCTTGACTAGACTCCCTGTCACGTCTGACTGTCTCTGGGGCAGGAGGCTGGGGAGCAGGCAGACAGCACACTCACTGACTCCTGCTTGTGCACGAGACCCTTAGAAGCTGATCCGCTGGATGCAGCAGCCTCACCCAGGGACCCCCACACTGGATATCTTCTGCCAACAGAAATTAAGAAACCATGTAAGTTGTGTAAGTGTGAAACATATTCTTGAATGGATTGGAGCCCACAGTTTAGGCATCAGAATCTGGGAAAGGAATGTGGCCTTGGGCTCTGAAGATTTTAAGTTTGGTTATTAGAGATGAACCAGTTACTCTTTTATCATGACTAGGGATTAGAATCCAAACTTTAGTGCTATAAAAACACATGACTGAGAACATCTGACTCTCTAGTGTACCCTGTGGTCTGCGTAAGTTGTCTAATGAGTAATACCCATTCCTCTGATATTGACAAGATTCTTGACATTCCCCTTTAGCTAGAAAGCCTCTGTGGTACATGGATGGCTTCCAGCCTCACTCAGATTAAAGAGGCTATTCCTAAAAGAGGAATAGCTTTATCTCTTGGCTTTACAGAGGCTATCTCTGTTTGGAGAGCCACAGCAAGAAAATTATCTTGTACATAATTAGCCTTTCTCCTTAGGCTGCACTCATGATCCTGAAATGTAGGCTATACACATTAAAACCCACTCAGCAACTGACACAATTTTTTTGGATTAGTCCTAAGATACTAGTCACTGGCCATGCTTAGAAGATGCTTGAAGCCCATGGAGTCAGTAGACATGAAAAGGAATTGTGTGAGCAATACCTTGTTGCTCTATGAATCTAGAAGCTGGGGGATCCAGACATCCACAATGCAAGGGGTTCCAGCTTGCCACACGTGAGAGACGAACTGACCTTCCTTATCATTTATTGGTCCCTAAATAAATGTTTACAGAATCATCCAAACCATGACATACTTAAGAGTCAAAGAAAGTGCTTATTTACAATTGCCTTCTTGTTCAATATGTCTAAGATAGAACCCTGGAGGGAGTTAAAGCATGTGACATCAAGCTACATAAACAGAGCATGTGTGCTCAAAGACATGCTTCAGTTTGGCTGACTTGGAAGGGATTGACATGACTCAGGCATGTTGGAGATCACTGAGAAGCAATTTGTGTAAAACTACATGGGCCAGGAGTCACAGGTCATTTGCTGATGCTAAAATTCAGATGATCCCTTTACCTATATGGCCTGGAATAGAAGAGCAATTTCCTGTTGTTACTGACCTCTTACACTCTACTGAAGAATAAGACCACTGCAGTGTTATGCAGCTTTGTTACTGCTGTTCCCACTCTGCCAAGCAGAGACTGACCAAGGGTCCTGTGCAAAGGAGTACTGGAGAGCAGGGAAGGACCAGGGAAGCTGGTCCCAGGTCTCAGCGCCTATGGAACTGACAACCGAAGTGATCTGCATACAGAGGGAACAGCAGAGGAGAGGCTTGTTTCGAAAGGGCCAACAGATTAGAAGCTGTGCTTCCCACAGGTCTTGCTTGTGGTTGAGCCAGACTGGTATTTGTGAATTCCAGTAAAGCTCTTAGGAACAGGATGTATTGAACTATGTGGGGTAAAGCAGTTGAGGGGTTCAGCCATGGGTGCAGCTGAGGACAGTAAAGCTGGGACTGGTCATGTCTAGGGGAAGTGCACAGAGAGGTCCCAAAGGATGAACTGAAATCTGGTGAGGACATGAGATGAGATGAGCAGCAGGAAACCACCCTGGGGGGCAGAGAGGTGGAGGAGGAGGGGGACAGAGTGGGTGGGGGAGTGGGAAGGTGGTCAGGTCCAGCCTGGGTCTTATGAAACCTGGTTTGAACTCATTGTCCAGAAAGGGGGTTCTGCTTGCTAGAACAGCCCCAAGATCTTTGTCTCAGGTCAAGAAGATGGAAGTATATTCTTTCCCTGTCCATCTACATGTCAAAGAATATGGGCAGCTCCTAGGCCCTCACATACACCCATGGTGGGGATGGCACACACGTACCAGAAGATCACTTCATCACAACAACTGTATTAATCTCTTTTTAAAGTTCAACAAGGCCAGTCTCTAAACACCTTTTCTGCGAAGTCTGGTTCCAGAGTTTTCAGGAAGGTTACAGGTCTTTCAGTGGTTGAGATTAATGGCTGTTATTCCAAAAGACTCGGGTTTGATTCTCAGCACCCACATGGTCCCTAACGACTGTCCATAACTCCAGTTCCAGGGGATTTGATGCTTTTCCTGGTGTCTGTGGACACTGCATCACACAGGGGCACTTATATACATTCAGGCTGCCAATACACTTTACACATAAAAAAGTAATCATTTTTAAATTTAAAAATAAAACAAAATAAAGAATATTTTTTCTCAAAATACTACATTTTCTCCATTGTTTGTATCCAAGTTCTTCACAACGTGGCCCATTCTGCTTATACCTATGACTATCCATCCATTTACACTGTTTATTTCAAGACCACTTCTGCCATATCTCAGCTATTCCACCTGTTCTACAAGTCAAAAGGAAATCTCTGCACTTTCCAGACACCACCTGGAGGAGCAATTCTACCTTCCTATGCACACCCAAATTCTCTTCTTACATTTGACTTTATTAAAAATGATACATAATCCTATGCACACTCAAATTCTCTTCTTACTTTTGACTTTATTAAAAATGACATAATCACTAAGCTATAAACATGCAAGAGATAGGATGTGCATTCTAGACATGGGACATTCTCTTGCTTTTTCTGGCAGGAACATGAAGACAGAGGTAGGGAATTTCCACCCACTCTGTGCTATAGAAGGGGAAGGATCAGGATTCAGGTGTTGCTCTCCTGATTCTAGTGCCAGGGCCCTGTTGCCCCTGGTGGAGGAACATGAACATATTATTCTGGTATGCAATATGAAGTTCAACTCTTTTTTCCTAAGCAGTACATTTTATTTGTGCAGAAAAATGACTTTCGTTTATCCATTCTTATGCGGATTCTATAACATGGCTATGGGAAACAATTCCACAGGTGTGCCCAGGAACGTTACAGCCTGATCATATAGTGGTTTTCTTTTTGGATTTTTGAGGACCCTCCTTCCTGGTTTCCATAGTGACTGCAGCATTTTACTGCCCCACCGACAGTGCATGTTGGTCCCCATCTCATGAGTATTAGCTGCTTGTTCTCTAGGTGAGAGCTATTCTGACTGGAGTGAGACAGAATCCCAGTGGTTTGGGCTTTCATTTTCCCTGTGTGTAACAATTTTTGATGTAGCTTTTGGTCACTTATACTTATTTTGAATACCTTCAGTTCATTTTCTCATTTATTGGTTGGATTACTTGTTTTTTTAGTGTTGAATTTTGGAGCTAATTATATATCCCAGTTTTGAAACTTGTGCGAGCAGCATAGCTGGTAATATCCCCTCTAATTTTGTAGGCTGTCTCTGTACTCCAGCAATTATTTCCTCCAAGGTATAGAAGCATTTTAGTTTGATGCAATCTCAGTAATCAATTCTTGCTATTATTTCCTGGCATATTGGAATTCTTTTCAGAAAACTCTTGCCTAAAGTGGTATCCCTGGTTTTTTTGCCCTCTATCAGTTTGAGATCTCAGGTCTTACATTGCATTCTTTGATCCATTTTGAATTGGTTCTTGTACATGGTAAAAGATTGGTATCCATTGTCAGTCCCCTACCTGGGTAGAGTCACCGTGTGATGAACTGTTTGCTGAAAATGTTGTTCTATTTCTAACATGTTTTTGGCACCTTGGTTGAGACTATTTGACAATATGTGAATTTATTTGTGGGCTCTCTGCTTTATTCTGTTGGGCATTGTGTCTGCTTTTATGTGTGTACATGATGGGATTTTGTTGGTGGTGTCTTGGTCATCTACCCATGACTCTGTAATATGCATTGAAATCAGATATTATGACACCCCCTTCTTTGTTCTCTTTGTTACATTTCTTTGGCTGTTCAGGCTCTTTTGTATTTCATGTGAATTTTAGGATTGTTATTTCTAGTTCTATAAAGATATATCCTCGGGATTTTTATGGAGATTTTATTGCATCTGTAGGTTGCTTTCAGTAATATCATTTTCACAATATAAATTCTTCTAGGCTCTGAAAATTACAGGACTTTCCATCCTTTAGTGTCTTCAAGCCATTCTGTAGCTTTCCTCAGGTTTAACTGCAGAAATTTTTCACCACTTTGCTTAGGTTTATCTCTAAGGTTTTGTTTGTTTTGTTTATAATGTTTATTATGTTTAAGAAGGATGGACAAAGCATTTTTTGTTTTTTGCTTCTGAACAAATACATTATTTTTGTATAAAAATGCGACTGAGTTGTGTATGATGTTGTATCTTACACTTTGCTGACTTCTCTGTCACATCTCAGGCTTTGTGTTCTTTCAAGTCTTCCTAAGCACAGGATCATCACAGGTGTGAAGACAGATCACCTGACATCTACTCCTACTTGTAAAAGCCAAACAGGAGTCAGAGAATCCCTTTTATCCTTCTTTCCTGTGGCTCTCACACCCTGATCCTTCCTCTCTTCCTTTCTTGCTCCTATCTTTGGGACTTCTCTGTCAGTTTTACCTTGATTATTATCCCCTTTAATCTCTTTAGTGTGGATTGATTTTTTACTAGACACTAAGCTACTTCCTTCCATCTCCTGAGTGTCTCAGATATGCTAAGGGCTTTGTAAACATACATATTTATATTACCTTTTCCTGTCAATCTAAAGAGCAGTTTATTCCAAGATACCCTTACTATCTCTAGTACACAACACAGTAAATTATGCACACCACTGTAGGCTTTCTGATAAGGTTTGAGGCCCCTTGGGAACAGATTCAGGGACCAGTGTCCTAAGCTTAGACTCACTAGGTGACAGAATTAGGGTTTAGCTGAGTTTTCTAAACTTGGATTTCTACATGTGTACACACAGATATGTATTCGTTGTGCTGCATGTTCTGAGAACAAAATGAAGCAGTGCATGGTGAATGCATTATAAGTCGTCTCTGACATTGGGCATAAACTTGGGCCCATGCTTTCCTTGATGACTGCTGCTTCTCACTCAGCACATTGACTCTGAATCAAAGATAACCCATACACCAACACACTCATCCATGCATAACTTATCCATAACAAAAAGTGTTCAAAAAGGCTTGGATCATGACACAAGTGGTATGTTTATGAACAATTACAAAGACAAATATAAGATTTTGAGCATTTTTATTTTGTGGCAACAAAGTTGAAGTTTTGACCAAAGAACTGACACTGGCTTGCATGAGCACTGCCAGCATGTATCCAAAACGAACACATCAGCCTTGTGGAGGGATGCTTCACTGAATTCATCTGCTTATTAACTTATTACTGGCCTGCTATTTGAACGAGTATGTCCCCAGAGACTCAAGTATTTAAACACTTGGTCAGTTGGAGGCACTGGAAGTTTGACCTTCCTGGAGGAGGCAAGTTACTGGGGTGGGGGCTGGGTTTGAGAATTCATAGCCTTGCCCACTTCCAGTATCTCTCTCTGCTTCCTGTGTGTTCAAGATGCAAACCCTCAGCTTTCTGCTCTGGTCATCTCTTCTGCCATGTGTCCCACCATGAGACCCTTATCCCTCTGGAACCATATGCCCAATAAACTAGTCCTTGTGTGAGTTGCCTATAAATATTTCTTCTGTAAGTCACCTTGGTCATGGCAATTACCACTCCACCAGAAAAAGCTGAATACACTGGAGACTGGAACAATATTGACAGGAGTAGAGAAGTTACCTTGTAGATACTTTTAACTTTGTTTATGAAAAGCCCTCTCTCAATTTAGTCTTATAAATGAAGGTATATTGTAGATTTAACTAATGCACACTAATTCTCTGGAAATACCTGAAAGCTTAGTATTTTGTTAATTGCTTTGTATTTTCAACAAATTTGTGCTGACTTTCTCTTTTAAAGGTGAAGTATTTGTCTTTGGCTTTGCTGTTTAGTTACGTGCATTGCAATTTACTAGCAATGACGTTCATATCATTCAAGTTTATGATGTCCTTCAATGAACTCCTCCCTCATCTGACCCATTTGACTAGGTCAGAAAAGGAGCCATTTCCTTGGAAAGGTTCTGTGAATTTAGAGATCAGTATTTTCACTTAAGGGAACTATAGGACCAACTTGAGTCATTTACCTTAAGGTTCTGCCCATTGCTCTGTAAAACTCAGCAATAATCCCACTTCCTAAAAGCGGGATCAGGAGACCCAAGCAAAAGATTGTGAAGAGCCTCCTCCTGCAGCTGCAGACCTGAGGCAGGACAGTTCACTCTCCCTACAATCTCCATGCTTGTTAGAGGTCCTTCCTGTCCTAGGGTATGTGGAAACAACCAGGAGTTGTAGTGGACCCCCTGTGTGATAATGCAGAGCACAGTGAGGACCACACAGGCGGGCACTGCTGACCGGGTTTGCCATCTGTGGGGCATGTGGCCCCTTTTCTCAGTTTTGACCTCTCATGTAGTCATAGTAGCATGTGCTTCCATCTCAAGACACAGTTCTGGCAATCCAAAGGGAACTGTGCAGAGAAGAGTATGCTCAAAGTGCCAATTGGACATAAGACGTCGTTCTCTGATTTTACCACCTCATGTGAACCAGTGAGGGATACCGAGGACAAAGGATGGGAAACCATAGCAGAATTGAAGATACCTCAGATGAGGAGTACTGCTGGGGACACATCCATCAGCTTCTGTTATACTTAACCATAATAAACATTTACTAAGAACCTGTGTAGCTTCACTTCCTGATCCTCAAAAACTAAATGAAAGGAACACAGAGAAACAGAGAAAGGCGGAAATAGACCTAAGATGTTAGAACTTGTCTGTTATCTAAAGGACATGGGGAGAGCAGTGTCAGAGAAAACAATAGAACCTGTCAAGGTCCCTGTGAGTAAACCCCAGGTGAGTGGGGAGTACGCTGGGAGGACTCAGAGTATGTGCCTAGTACCCTGGGAGGATGCAGAGTGAAGAAAAGCTGATTACTCAGATGCAAGAAGAAAATGTTCCCAGAAAGTCCAACCACTTGGGTGAGATCTGCCTTTCCCCGTACTCCATCGTATGTGCTTGCTAATCAGATCAGCAAAATGCCAGTACTTGGTCCACATACTTGAAATTTAAGGTCCTACCTTTCAGTGTTAAGCCCCTTGGGTCAAACTTTCCAGCTGAGCGAGTATCAGGATATTTGACATGTCTCCATGTCCCAGGAAATTTCAAACCCAGGGCAACCAAATTAAATGTTACTTTGCTCAAAGTGCCATTGAATCCAGTAAGAAGGTTTCCTTCATGTTTTGTTATTCAGCAAAACAAAGAGGCACCCAGGGAAAGGCTATGTGAAGGGAGTCACAGCACGGAGGCCTCTTGCTGAGAAGCAACTGAGGGATTTCTCCGGAATTTCCCGAGGGCTGTGTGTCTGCTCTATTGGACTGAACTGACCTGCGTGGTAGTTACAGAACAGAGACGTGCTGTTAACTCAGGTTAGGCTCTGCTGACATGATGAACAAAGCTGCAGTCCTACAAAGTCATTCACCAAGAATTGGTGGCAACCCTGCTCCTCACTACCCTGACTCCGGGTTACAGACTGACCAGGGTTTGGAGGCTGGACTTCACAGTGTGAAGACAGAGAGAGGCGTGTGCTTGATTTTCACTGGAATCTACACTTCATGGTTAGTGTAAGTCGAGAAGATATTTTATCAGTCTTCTTGCCAATCCCGCTAATAAGTATTTTCAGATTTTAGCATACTCATATGGAATTACTTTTTATTTATTGCATACGTTTTAAAACAATAAGGTGATATTGATTTCTAATAGATCTTTTTTTTTGAGAGTAGGTTTGACCTATGACACATGTCATGGATCACATGTCCTACATTTTCAGCTTCCAGTCATGTCCTTAATTGCATGAACCCATAGACACAGAGTAGAGTTTTCAAACTTGTTAGAAAATAAATTATTCTTCTGAGACAAATGAGTTCAAAGCCTCTTCCAAGCTGTAAAGCCAATACTTCAGTTACTTTAATCTCCGTTCTGAGCTCCAGCCTCATCTTCTCATGATTAGTCTCATGAAGGCAAGGCTTTCTCAAAGTGCTCTGTGGCACAACTGTGACTGAACTTTCTCCATAGGTTAGATTAGGATAATTAGGAGATTTCATATAGATTCTAAATCTCATGAAACAAGCCAGAGCACAGGTGTTAGTGGAAAAGAGTGAAAAGCACCAAATCCACAGTGGTGAACTGAGCAAATGGCCAAGTGGAAATCACTGGCAGAAAGTAAATTTAGTTTAATCTGAGAATACTTTTCTGATTTCAACATGCTCCTATCTAAAAAGTAGCAACTTTTTTATATGTATATCAAACCTCTGGGGTAACGTATATCCACTCTAAAGAATATCAGGGGCACATCAGTGTACATACTCAGTCATGTGTCGGAAATGATGAAGCAGATGTGTACTCCAGGGAAAGTGGGGAGAGACGCGAAGGTCAGTCAGCTCTTCCCTATCAGACAAGCAAGCTTCACAGAAAGACTGCATAAGAAAAATGAGACATCACCAGATTTTCCTCCCACAAGTCATACCACAGCAGACATGGTGCTGACGGCCAGTCCATCACCGTGTGCTTGCTCACTTTCAGAATACATGATTGTCATCAAATCTCTATTCCTAGATTTCTCTCATCCCTGTGTTTCAAGTCCACTCGCTGTGCTGTATTCATAAGGCACGTATCAACTTGAACATATTTATTCGCCCTTACTCTGCTCTGACTATAGTGACAGAAACTAAAATACTGAAATCAAGATTCTAAATTCCAAACATGACGCTTAGATATAGCTACCAAACTGTGCCCTGAACTTCTAGCTGTGAGGTCTACCTGTGGAGATCCCAGCATGAGTCCTTACATGGCCCCAAAGCTGGCCTGATTCATCCTATAGAAGATGATTAGGAGCCAGGGAGTCACAAAAATTGGTCTAAAACTATGTGATGGCACTAGAAAGACAGAGTCCATCAGTAGACCTAAAGGGCAGCCTCAGCCTTAAATCTGAAGTCTAGGATCCTAGTAACCTAATCTACTTCAAAATCTTAGGACTAGAGAATGTATTTGTATATAATATACATGTACCTTTGTATATGTGTATGCATTTCACATTTATCTTATTTTACCAAACATTTTCATACAATAATCAATTATGAGTCCTATGTAATTATAGAAAACAATATTCTCAGAGTTAAACTTTTCAAATTTTAAGAATGAACTTTTCAGACAATTACAAACGGGAGATGGTATGGATCTACACACCTGACAGAAGATCAATACATTCTCAGCTCACCAGAGAAGCTTTGTCATGGAGCAGATGGTGGTTAACCCAAAGACCCACAACTGGCCAGGCTCTAGAGAATGAGACTGCAGAGTGCTCATCCATAAATGGAACACCTGTATCAACGTCCTGCTCCCAAGGCTCAGAGATCATTGCAGGAGAGGGGGCAGAAGTCAGAGGTGGTACATGACTTTTCCAGACAGCTGGGTAGTTACTCATATAAACTCATAGCAATGGAGACAGCATGCCCAAAACCCTTATAATCTTAATCCAGACAAGACAACAACATGGCTGTGGGGAGGGAGAAGAGCCCCGACCCTAACTGATTACCTGCTACCAACGGTAAATGAAGAGTCATTTTTCTTTAGGGGAGTAATTCTGAATAGGTTAGCCAGGCTTCAGTGGATAGAAGCAAACCAAAGAGTATTGTGGACACAAATTTGACTCAATAGGCTTTGATACTTACGGGTGCATGAAACTGGGGTTCTAAGGGGATGAGGCAGACAGGAAAAGGCATCAGCTAAATAAAATGTGATCAACACATATTGCATAGCATTTGCAAACATTCAACAACAAAAGCAAAAGCCTAAGGCAAACCTAACTATTCTGCATGATAGGATGGGAGGGACACCAGAAGCAACACAGAAGCATTCCCCACTGGCCTGGGCAGCCTGGGGTGCTGCTGGAACTGTAGTCAATGAATAAATGTACTTAAGAAAAATAACTCTGACAAAACAAAAAAGTAGAAAGAGATTATTAAAATAACAGGAAGGAAGCTTGTCTCATCAAAGGATGCGCTGAAGGACTAGGTCAGAAGACGAAGCAGATGACTGAAGGCATGACAGCCAGGATACATGAGCCACATTCTAGTGTAATGCACTTTCACACAGCCCCACAGGCTACGTGTCTTCCTCTCCATGAATGAACTGTGGACAGTACACAAGACTCATATAATCAAGTAGAATTAACATGGACTGAATATCCCATGAAAGGGCTTCATACTAGAAAGGGCTTCATGTAGAACATATCAATGCATTGTAAATGTGAATTTAACCTAGTTTTTGTAAGCAACACCATATCCAGGCTCAAAACCAAAGGAAACAAAGTGTCTGTTGGATCATCTCTGAACATTTTGGGTGAATGAAGATAACCAGAAACATTTTCTAACCCTCTTGCCTTTTTGAGATCAATATGTGCTTAATGACTACAAAGTTCCATCTCTTGCTTAAGTTTAAGCTCTTGTTTTAGCTGTGTTCCTAAGCAGGATGAAGAGATGCCTAGATTCTCTGGGTTTCCAACAAGTAGAAAAGTACTACATACAGAGGTCTTAACAAATACTTGTCAAATATTGAAAAAATAAATATATTCTTTCTCTTGTAACTCAGAATGACCAATTATTTCTAGAACAAAGGCATCTGCCTTGCTGGGCATTATAAATAAAAAAACAAAAGCGCATTTCAAGACAACTTCAAAATGATGACATAATGCTAATAAACTCTTGATTACATACAGACCTCTGTGTGTTCCTGGGTGATAAAGCATATTGACTAAGGAAGTCGAGCTATCTTCCATGACCCTACAGGACTCCCGGGTCAGAGGTCAAGATGCTGCTGTGCAGAGCAATTCCACTGAAGGAGCAATTGTGTAAGAGCCTAGCCCTCATCATTGTATTTCCCTTTGCTAGGGCTTGACTCTACAAAGAATTCTTGCTGGAAATCTAGTAAGATTATCAGTTGCTTTTACTCTACACAGGTGGCTGTGCTGTGTGTTTGGCTCTGTCCCGTCATTTATCAGCAGCTGGTCTTCTATCCCGAGAACTTTGAAGGAGAACATAGTAAACAGTAACCAGGATCAGCCGAGCCACAACATGCACTGCCTACAAAGCTCAGACCAGTTCCTGCTCAGATTTTACTTCTGGAGACCTTCATGAGGTGTTGCATTCTAATTCACAATAGACCTTAAAAACAGAACAATTTTCCACTGGATATGGTGGTATTTACCTTTAATCCTAGTATTCAGGAGGCAGAGGTTGGCAGATCTCTGTGAGATGGAGACTAACCTGGTCTACATAGTGAGTTCTAGGCTAGCTGGAGCTACAAGGAGACCCTGATTCAAAACAGCAATAAAATAAAATAAACCAATTTAAAATTTTTAAAAGGGAATTATATTTTCCCAGCAAATTCATTTGGAGTATGAAGAACACAAGGAAGAAGGCATCTCCAGGAACAGGAAACAGCAGGTCAGAAATCGAGGAAATTCACACTAGGAGTTCCAAGCTTGGGAAGTTATCAACTGCTTATAACCCAGGCCGCACTCAAGGCCAATACTTTCCATCTGGGGAAGCCCTGTTGTTAAACATCTTCTAAAAATTGACTTGGGCAATGCACAGTAACAGTAGGGAGTCCCTTTTGATTGGAAGGAAGACGGTGGGCAGTTAGATGAGATGCCTCCACTGAGCTCGCTGCTGCTTTCAGAGTACTTTTAAAGTTAATTCTGGGAGGTCAATCATTATAGAATATCAGGGAATAGAATATTTCCCCCCATGAGAATGTCTTAAAAAGAGTTTGATAGTAATCTTCCTTTAGAAGTTTGGAAATAGAAGAAGTGTGTTAGTTAGAAGTAGAGTAGAGCTGATAATCTGCATGGTAAAAACCTTGGGTGAGTCAGCACTTCCCAAAAACAGTGATCATGGAACCCTCTCCTTTAGAGCATGTCTGAGAGTTAAACTACACATTTTGATACTGCTGGGGAGGACAGGAAGTTTAGAAGGTGCTATCACCTGAAGACATTAGCTATCAAATAATTAGTGGGAACTGTTTTTGTTCTAACACATTTAACGTGATTCTTTCTACAATACCACCACTAAATAGACACTGGCAGACATGGTAGCACATGGTAGCTTAGAGGGACCCAAAAATATCAGCTGATGATTTGTGGAGTAGAGCTAAACAGCCTCAATATCCTGTCTCACAGGCCAAGAGATGAAGAAAGCATATGTTCTACCAACTATACTGTGGAAAGAAAGAAGAAAGAAAAGAAAGAAAGAAAGAAAGAAAGAAAGAAAGAAAGAAAGAAAGGAAGGAAAGAAAGAAATCCACTGTGTGCTCATTAGAAAAGTAAAAGCAGGTCAAATGTTGACACCAGGCTCAGCACTGTCTCCCACAGCTGGCAACCTTAGCAGTTGTCTACCTAGCACAGGACTAGAAGACAGACGAGTAAGGAAAGATGAGAAGAGACAGGTACAGAGAGACAAAGAAAAAAAGGAAATCCTCAAAACAAATCATCAGAGAAAACTTATTTCATCTTGAACTTAGAAACAAGTGCTGTTTTAGTGGTCCAGGATTTGGAGCATCAAAAAAAGAAATGTTTCCTCGGGACTATTTCAGGCCTTTCCACCTTGGAACAGCCCAGCTCTGGAAATCTATTTACATTACTGAGGTTCTGAAACACCTCTGAAGTGGAAGGCATGATGTCCACCCTGTTGTGATAATTACCTCTTAAAAGTGTTGGTTTACCAAGGGACCAAGCTGACAAAGGCCATTCAAGAATCTCATTTTCTATAGTCATACACATCTGACAGGTAACACAATACAGAGATCCATTTTCCATGTCACACCAGAACTTTCCACAGTTGTGCCAAATTTGTAGAGACAAACAGAAACCTGCCCATCATTCCCACAGCTCATGGTCTGTGTGGCAACCACACAGAAGGACATACTTTGAGTGTGTTCATGAATAGGATCTAAACCATGACTTCGCACCTGTACTGTTCTCTGACTCTGACATTGATCGTGGTGCAGTAACTCTATTCTCTGACTGACATTGATCGTGGTGCAGTAACCCTGTTCTCTGACTGACATTGATCGTGGTGCAGTAACTCTATTCTCTGACTGACATTGATCGTGGTGCAGTAACCCTGTTCTCTGACTGACATTGATCATGGTGCAGTAACCCTGTTCTCTGACTCTGACATTGATCGTGGTGCAGTAACCCTGTTCTCTGACTCACATTGATCGTGGTGCAGTAATCCTTTGGAGTCATGAGACATGATGATTCCATTCTCTTTGCTACTCCCATACTTGCAATGATTGATTAGACCCATCAGAAATGTCTACCAGTTTATTTTTAAAATACAGTGTGCACAGAACATCATGACTGTGTTGCGCAACCTTCATCTCAGTATCCCTAAGCCAGTTACCACCATCTTTTGGTTGAACTTCCTCAGTAACTTCCTGAGACTTTCTCTTACTCTGCCTTCTCTCATCAATCTTCAGTTTATTCTCTATTAAGCAAAATTAATCAAAATGTAATAAGTCTTTGTTGTATTTCATTAGCTTCCTGCTTTGATTAAAACAAAAATCACCGTCCTAGCTTCTCTTCTGGCGGCTGAGATAAAATACCTTTAGGCAAAAGCAACTTAGAGAAAAAAGATGTATTTCAGCTTAAAACCTCAGGTTATAGTCCTTCACTGCAGGCAGGCTGAGACAGCAGGAACTTGAAGTGATTGGTCACATCACACCCACACTCAAGAGCACAGATATTAATCAACGCTTACATGCTTAGGCTTAGTGCAACTTCTTTGACATAGTCCAGGATACAAACCAAGGGGTTGGCACTACACACTTTCAGGCTAAGCTTTCCATGTCAATTAACATAATCGAGATAATCTCCCAGAATCGTGTCCACAGGCCAATCTGATAAGAAAAATGCTCATTAAGACGAGTCTCTACCCAGGTGATTCTTCAACTTGCCAAGGCGACCATTGCAACTAAGCATCACACTGCTGGAGCCCAGAAAACTGAGCTCCGCCATTTCTCTCTTGGACACTACATACAGCCATACCAGCCTTCAGTTTATCCTGGAGCACAACAGTACATTTTCTTCCAAAGTTTATCTGTATCAGCCTCATACACCACCTGTTCTTGGGTCTGTGTACCTGTAGAGTTTCCTTCTTTTATGTTAGTTTCCAGTTCAAAAGTCCTCTCTTGAGAGCTTGTCTCTGCACAGCACTTCCCTCATCCCCATCTGCCGCTCTTAGCTTTTGACTTCCTTAATGTGTGGATTTTAACCCTCTGGACCAGAAGCAAGCTCCAGTGCAGGAATGCATTTTCACCCTCTGAATAGAGTATTCTACAAGTTGTTTTGCATGCAAATGAATGAGCAACATTTCTTACATTGAAACTTGCTTTGGTCAAATCCGGAAACAACAGGGACTCTAGCTCACCTTACCTGTCTCTTGTCCCCTCCTTGCACTAGAAAGGTGATGATGAGCAGTGCTGAAGACTGCATGGAAACCATGTACCATGGTAACAGTGGAGCAGAGGCTTCTGATGGAAAAGGAATATGAATGACTGAGGGTGGTTACCCAGGGTTCCAGGCCTTCAGGAGACTGTTCCTTGTTCCTTGTCTGTTCTAATTACACCAGGGACTGCTTCACTCTTTACCTTGAGGATGGCAGAATTCATCAAAACAGCAACTGACACCTGTCTCCAAGTATTTGAACAAATATTATATCATCATTACCTATTCATGACTGTCCTTCTGCATGGGTACCAGCCTGTGACAACCTTACAAGATCTTAATAGTCCACATTTTATAGAAGAGGAAACTGAGATTCTAAGGCCTGACCAATCTGTCCAAGTCTGAATCACAACCAGATCTTCTTAATATCAGAACTTAAGGTTCTTAATCATGTAGTCAATCCTTCAATCCCTTCCTCTGGGTAAACATTCTCTGGAGGGATAATTTTAACTACAATTAGAGTCAAAAAGAAAAGCACACAGTCTGGTAGGACGAAGTTTGCACTTTGTGTCTAACACTGGAAAGTCAAACACAGATTACCAGAATTCTGTATTCAAGTTATTTATAGTTTTAAAAAGTTAGCAGACCTAAAAAGAAAACACCACCCAGTATGCAATGACGTGAAAGGGAAGCAACGACTATTGTCCATGGAAATTGTCTGTGAAAATTGTCGTGCTTTGGTATACGTACTATAAAAATTTGAATGAGTTTTTGTTTTTTTTAAGAGTCAAGAAGGAGGGATGGAGAGGTGACTCCGCAGTAAAGAACACTTGATACGCTTGTAGAAGACTCAAATTCAATTCCCAGAATCCCTTTTGGACTGCTCACAACTATCTGTAACCAGAGTTCGAGCGGATCTGACAGGCTCTTCTGGACTTTGAAGCCATCTGCACTCATATGTGTGCCTAGTCCCCTGAAACATACACGTAATTGAATTCCTTTTAAATCCTTCAATTAAAAAATGTAAGAGTCAAATAAAAGCCAAAGCTTTACCTCTGGACTGTTACTGAAATTCCAGAGCTTAACCGGCAATGCCAAACCTCCCAAGTCCCCATTCAACAGCTTGTGAAAGATTGGATTCTCTTCCAAATATCCCTGAAATGATGGGGCTTTGGCATGCTCGACCTCCAGCTCAGCACTTCTGACCTCAGCCTTCTGCCGAGGTTTTCTGCTTTCTTTCTAGAGTATTGTCTTAGCTCTGTCATCTGTCAAAACAGAAGCTTCTTTCCCTTGTACACATCCTCTTCCTCTGTCCATCAACACATAACAAACCTGAGTACTTTGTAAAAATAGCTTGTAAATCCTAGTGAAGGGATTACAGTATCATGGCACTGAGGAGATGAATTTGGACCTAGGGGAGCACTGGTTCTTGCAGTTTAAAGCAGTGTCATAGTCTGTGGTCTATATATGTACCAAGTTAGCAGCTCTGAGCCATTGCTCCTACAGGAAAAAATGGTGAGTCCCCTTTGAGTCGTTAGCCACAGCACTCCACTGCAAATTTAATACAAAGCCTTCCAAAGGCATTTACTACACAGTTGACCCACTGAGCTCCTGGAAAGCATCATTAGAAATAACGACTGCATTAAACATATCCAGCTGATACTGCAGCCTGTTTGTGTTGAGAACACCACACCGCACTTCAGCAAACAGAAAAGATGCATGGGACTAATGGGACTGCAGAGACAGCCTTGCCCCCATTGTCAGGACAGAAACACCAAGGCTCGGAGTGGCCATGATAACCCACAGCACTCTACCCTGTCGTCCAATGACCTGTTCTCTCTGAGCCTCTGCAAGCTAGTATTTCCTAGAAGTTTGAAAAATTGCATTAGTCAAAAGGCAAGGAAGAAAGGAAGGAAGGACCTTCCACAACACTTGAAGAAGACCACCTATCCTGACAGTTAGATGGCCAACTTGATACACTACAGAACCCCCTGGAAATGGATTCTCCATGAGGGATTGTCTAGATTACCTTGTCCCGAGGGGCACATCTAGGAATTGCTTAGTTGGGTTAGGTGAGGTGGGGAGGGCTAGGTCCAGGCTTTAATGAACAGTACACTCACTGAGCACCTGCATTGTGCCTCTATCACTTTCTTCTTCTTCCAACTGTGGATGTCATGTGACCATTCTCTCCTACTCTACCATTGTGATATCATGGTGGCTGATAGCCTGTTATTGTGAACAAATAGATATTTATTCTCTGTACTACACTGTTCAAGATCTGTTTTTACCACATAAACAGGAAATAAAATTAAATCTATTTATATATCACATCATTGTTTATAATTTTTACAATTGTTTTCAGAAAAGCTCAATCTTTTGCCTCCTTCCATCTGTCTTTCCTTCCTCCCTCTGTCTGTCCTTCCTCCTTCCTTCTGCCTGTCCTTCCTCCTTCCTTCCATCTGTCTTTACTTCCTCCTTCCATCTTTCCTTCCTCCTTCCATGTAGCGCCCTGGCTATGTTTGTTGACCCAGTCCAGATTGGTGGAGGGCTGCGGATTGAATGACTGACTGACTTTATTGAGAGGCAGCAAGCCTTATATACCCTGAGGTGGGGCTTTGCAGGAGGGTAAAAGTTCAGTTTCTCAGGAGACATCTTCTATTGATGACACACATCAATGACATGACATACAGAGCCTTCTAATTAACCAATTTTTGTCATAAGAAAGTCAGAAAAATGGAGGTTATAAGATCTTAGAAAGGTTAATGAAACAATAGAACTTTAAAAAACTCAATTACAAAAAATAATGGCCCAAACCTAGTATTAATATGGGGAAGAGGGCATGTTTGTTTTTCCACAGGATGCTGAGAATGCCAGGTGGCTGCCAGAAAGGCTGGTCCGGTTTGCAGGGACTGGACAAGGGAAAAGTGACGTTGCTGTTGCTGTGGAATCAGTTCCTGATGACACACGGAGAGCTGTATTGGACTTACATAATAAATTCAACTATGCTACATCTAGCCATATAGAAAGAAACAGAGATTGCGGTGATGGTAAATGATACTCAACTGATGGGACATCAATACATAGAAAGAATATCAGCAAATCAGGATTCTACTGCAGGGAATGCTGATAAATGAGAAAAAAGGACTAAGTGCAGAACTTTGGTGATCAGATGACAGTTTCCTGCAGACTTATATAGGGAAACAGGCAGCAGCCATGGATAAAGTCAAGAACGAGTGATAGCTTGCATAAGTCAATGCTATGTACATTTGGACAGTTAAATATCACTCATATTTGATGTTTTCTGTGTTCAATGTATTTCTTGTGTTTCAGTGTAACTTGTTTAATTGCATTTTAGTCATTATCATGAGAATGAAAGTTATGGTATCTTAGCAATTTTCACTTATGATTTCTGTAAATGTTACAAAACCTTAGTATGTGGATTGATGCCAAAATTTGCTGACTTTCATAAATGAGTAGCCAGAGACCGGTAAGCCCAAGGGGGTGTCTGTCAACCTAAGACAGGGAATCAGCCTCTGTGGCCAGAGATTGTGGCTGGTTTTCCAATGACGGGTAAGACAGGCTCTGATGTCCTTGGTGACCTAAGACAGACGCTCATTTATGTAAGAGAAAAGGAAGAAATGTAGGGCTCTGGCCCCACTGCATGCCCTTCTCTCTTAGTGCTAGGCTCTTGGCCAAGAGCTAGCCGGATCTTGTCAGTTGCAAAGCTCAAGTAAACAACTTGACCTTTAAGCTAACCTGGCTGCAACTTCCTTTTTCCTGTCTGCAGCTCTGTATAACCATTTTCTAGCTGTTCTTGAACTGTTCCATGGCCTGAATTTTGTTTACAGTAAGAGGCCACTAATCTATCCATACAGGTTAAAGGGAGAAGCAATCATAATTTGAGACACAGTAGTTACCGCACGAACTTCCACCAATGTGGTACTTTTAATTACTATATCCTATGCAGCTAAAACTTGGGCAAAGACCAAACATTCCTGAATAAATCTTGACTAGAAATTTTAAGATTACATACAGTTTTCTCTTATCTTTTATATACCATAACATATACTACAGAGATTCAACCACGCCTTGTAAATGCCACATTTCTTCTAAATATTCTTCCTTCTGCTCAGCCTCGGGCTTTGCCAGGCAATAAATGGTGGGAAATCCTCCTCTCTCAGATATACAACAGCTTCCTCCTCTCTCTCCTCTTTTTCTTTGGGATCTAAAGACTCTTGAATAACTGCTTGATTTTAGGTTCCACAAAAGCTGGGTCTGCTGACAGAGTGGAAGGTTTAGCTTTACTCCTCCGCTTGAGGTTCGATCCCAGATTCCATTACATTTGCCTTCTTTTTTTGTTTGTTTGTTTTGAAACTTTTCTATCTGAACAGACTCTGAAATACTGAGGCCCCAACTTTATTGTGCTCAACGTATTTATACCCCTATCCAGAGCACAGGAATTCAGGCAGGAAGTCAAATTAGTGAACCTCATCAATTTCAGGGACTTCCTGAAGCTCTTGACTTGTTTACTTCCTGAGCTTAAGGAGCTTCCCTGCAGGTTGGAATGTTTCACCTCAAAACATAAACAAAAAAAATGGTTCCTGACAACCCATAACATATAAGGAAATTGACAATAATACAAAAACCTCCCAAATGATAAAAACTGAGACCCAGATGAATTCACAGCAAAATTCTACCAGACATTCAAACTCCATTAGACAGTTCAACAGGAAAGAGAATAAACAGAGAAACACCTTAATTAAAGAATACCATATATTGAATGAACCTAACAGACATCTACTGAATATTCTATCCAAATACCAAAGAGTACACATTTTATTTAGCACCTGTTGGAACTTTCTCCAAAACTGACCGCATACTGGTGCACAAAATAAACCTCATCAAATCCAAAGATACTGAAATAATTCCATGCATTCTCTCAGAACTCAATGCAATAAAACTTAAAATCAACATTGAAAGAAGCCTTATTAATTTCACGAACTCAAAGAGACTAAACAACACACTCCTGAGTGATGAACAGGTCAAAGGAGAAATTAGGAAAGAAACAAAAGTTTTCTGAACAGCACAACAAAACTTCTGGGACTCTTTAAAAGAAGTCCTAAGAGGGAAATTTAAAGCTCTGAATGCCTACATCAAAAATCAGAAAGAGCACACATAAATGATTAGACATTGACTGAAATCTCTAGCTATCCTGTCTCTTAAGTACGGTTACCAATTGAGCTGTAAAAAGATCATGAGAGCCTGAAGCACCCATTTGTCCAATACACCCCAAAATACTTACATTTGTTGCCGGCCAGCCTTCCTGGGTGATCTGTCAGCATCGTCCTCTCTTTCTGATCTCGGTGGAACCTTCAGCTGTAGTGCCCTGGCTACGTTCGTTGACCCAGTCCGGATTGGCAGAGGCTGCAGATTGAATGAAACACATAAGACAGAGACAGAGACACACACACTAGGTAGGAGGAAAGGAGAATGACTTACTGACTTTATTGAGAGGGAGCAAGCCTTATATACCCTGAGGTGGGGCTTTGCAGGAGGGTAAAAGTTCAGTTTCTCAGGAGACATCTTCTATTGATGACACACAGCTGCAGACAGGAAAAAGGAAGTTGTGGTCTGGCTAGCTTAAAGGTCAAGTTGTTTACTTGAGCTTTGCAACTGACAAGATCCGGCTAGCTCTTGGCCAAGAGCCTAGCACTAAGAGAGAAGGGCATGCAGTGGGGCCAGAGCCCTACACTTCTGCCTATCTTTCCTTCCTCCTTCTGTCTGTCTTTCCTTCCTCCTTCCGTCTTTCCTTCCTCCTTCCATCTGTCCTCCCTCCTTCCGTCTTTCCTTCCTCCTTTCGTCTGTCTTTCCTCCCTCCTTCCCCTTCTGTCTGTCCTTCCTCCTTCCGTCTTTCCTTCCTCCTTTCGTCTGTCTTTCCTCCCTCCCTCCTTCCTTCCTCCACCTTTCTTCTTTCCCTTCTCCATCCTCCTTTCATCCTCCTCTTCCTTCTTCTCTTCTCCTCTCTCTGTCTTTCTCTCTCTCACCCCCTCGTTCTTTCTGTACTAAGAGTCAGACCCAGGATTTTACTTATACTAGGCACAATTGTGCCTAAGAGAGAGCATTCAGAGGATGAATATATCATATATCATAATGCCTGAATAAGCAGACCAACGTAACTTTTAGAACAGAGGAATGTAAATCATGTTAAACAGGATAAAGATGAAAACTGGGAAAATGAATATTTTCTTCAGACAATAAAATATTTTCTTTATTTTATAAAAAAATTATCTTTTAATTCCAGCTATAGTGTAGATCCTTTTTGTTTTTACTGATTGCTTCAGTCTTCTTTAAGAATCCTGCATTGATCAGCAAACCAGTGCCCTTCCCTTTGCTGGTGGCCTTCCGTTATCTGATGAAAACTCGTTCCACATTCAGTGACGAAGATACTCTGCCCATTTATGAGCAAAGATACCACACTAACCTGTACTTACTCAGCATGTTGCAAGGTTTTCAATTCCTCAATAACTTTGTGGAAATAAATGCCTGTTCATATACCCTGGTCATGGATATGTCTCAGTGAATGGATAAACACTGTGAATCAAACTTTATTCAGCAGAGGACTGGCCCACAGAAGAAAGCGGCTCACACTCAGAGTGCTAGAGGAACCATCATTTAATCACAAGCCAGACTTCATCCTACCTGCCAAGCGAGGTGCATGCTATTTACATGTAATAAAAATATTCCACTTGATATTTTATGTGGGACCCCTGGAACCCCTTCTCAACCTAATATCTGTAGATTAACTGCTGTCCTTGCTTCTGTAAAACGCTTGGCTACAGGATGTCAGAAAATGGATAAATATAACTCCATCTTGTTCTTTGTTCCTTCTAAGCAGTCACAAGGCCACAAGATTAAATAAGGCTAAAAAAAAACTAGCAAAAGGTTTGAATACTAGTCAACACATTCCTTTGCCCTGAAGGCAGCACCCACCAATAAGAGACCTCGGAACCTCTATTAACCAATTTTGGCATATAGTTTATTACAACCAATTAATTTAAAATGTGCTCGGCGTGCGGGCTCCTATAACCAAACAGAATATAACACTGTTATTCCCCACCTTCCTTTATCTCAAACTTATAAAAGGCTCCTAACCTCGCAGCTTGGGGCTCCCAGAACGGATCCATTGTGTTGGTGAGGTCTGTGGGACCAAGTTTAGGCTTGAAAAAAGGCTCTTTGTTTTTTTGCATACACTCCAGACTCCGTGGTGGTTCTTGAGGATCCTTTCTCTGGGCATAACATTTTACACACATGCATGGAATACCACAAGAGATCCAAGGAGGAGGATGGCAGAGTCCCCAAGTTTATGTGAATTGAATATCTTCTGCCTCATGAAACCTGTGACATTCGAGAATGAACACAAAACTGTAGCTCCTCCAAGCTGAAGCAAATCTGACTTTGATTTCATGTAAGGCCATTCGATAGGCAGTACAGATCACATGATTTGATTCTCTACTCTAGCAAGGGACATGTAGGAAGCCAGTATTTAGTTCTTTTTATCTTTTCTTCTCTCATCCTGTTTGTGCACTTTCTGTTAGGGAGAGACATCCTTTATACACATTTAAACTTAGTCCCTATAGCTCTCACTGAGGCAGAAATACAAATGTGCTCTTTCAGGGGATCTGCTGAAACACAAAGCTAAGACAGTAGACATGCATATCATCTGATCACATGCAAGGAGAGGCCCGTCACCCTGACTTCCTCTGGGTCCAAGATGCACTGTAACATGAATACCTACATCTGCCCAGGAGCAGAGCTGTAATCAGGTATGCAGTGCATGGATTTGCTTGATCCTTACCATACAGAGGTACTCATATAGGACAAGAGCGGACTGACACCCAGTCCACAGGCCAGATGGCAGGGCCTGCTTCTGGGATAGGAGCAGCACACATTTCCTGGTTCAAATGAAAACATGATCCTCTCATAAATTATGGGCCAAAAAGACATCCCTTCTCCAGAGGTGTCCTTGCTAACTCATAAAGGCACAGGACTCACAGCTCTAGCCCTAGAGATAGCCCCCAAAGTCTTTAATTTCTTCTATTTAGGAGCAAATGACAATAAACATGAACCACAAGACCATCTATCCTAAAACTTTTCTGTGCATGAGGCACTCAGTCCTTCCCATGAAATCTCCTTACACAGCTCCCCAGACTTTAGAAGACAGATGCTATTACAAAAGAGCCCTCTTCCGAATCTTCTCCTAAAGGACATGTAGACTAATTGACAACATTCACCTCTCACTGAAACATAGCAAGCAACACCCGCAGCCTTTGTGCTGTTCTTTAATAATAGAATGTTGAAGATTACCATTTCTCCAACCACAATGTGACACCAGCAGGAATTTGTTAAATCTCAAACCTGCAAGCTTATGCATGAAATGATGTAACTTATAAACAAGTAAAAATTACTAAAGAAGGCTTTTTAAGTAGAATATTTGGGAGGACACCTCAAGATAAGACAATAAAATGAATTTCTGCTGAATTATACCTTGGAGTTATCCACAAGTTCTTGACAACATCACATAAGTTGGCAAAGAACACAGAGTTTGTAGTCTATACACTCTGTGTCAAGATTCCTACTCATTTTAAAGAAACTAAGGTGGGAAATCACAGGTGATGCATACTAGGTGGACATGCAATGCCTAAGTCACAGAATCCTCTCAAAAGACCACCAGGGAGGCCAAATCCGATGCAATTGCACAAGGATCTTTATTTGTGGGTCCACAGCCCAACTTGCTGACTCAGTGGGTGGAGGGATAGTGGCCCGAGTGAAAGGGATAGGAACCTCTTATAGGTTTGAGACAAAGGGAGGAGGGGAATTGTGGTGTTACATTCTGGTTGGTCAGGAAAACCCGAGTGCACCAAGCATATTTTGAACTGATTGGTTACAAATGCTACATATACCAAAAATGGGTTATAAGAGGCTTGGGGTTTCTCATTGGTGGGTGCTGTCCTCAGGGTGAAGGAATGTACTGACTGTTAGTCAAGCTCACTGCAGGGTCCTGCTTTTCCTAACATGCCTGGGCTTGCTCCTTTTCCCTCAGCCTCTGTAGCCAGAGGCTTGCAACAGCTTGAAGTGGGCAAAATGGAGAAGTTAGCCTCTAGCCTTATGATGGAGTCCAACTTAAAATGGAGTCACTCTAGCCGGTTCCCCACAAACACAGGACCAAGATGAGGTTCAATCAACAGACCAACAAGAAAACAGTGTTCTTAAAAGTCTGTATCAAACTATTAGAGTAAATATTTGTTTAAGGCACAGGCAAATGTTTAAAATATGCACATGACTTTTTACTACTCTGGAGTTTAGCTTGCATTCTAAGAGAGTGTCTACTCCAGTATTAACATTGAAGATCTTACACAAATTGCTCACACTATCAAAAATCACAGTCAGCAGATGGTGGAGCTAGGGTTAGAGCTCAGGCCCATGTTTACCCACTCTTTATGAAGCCCTGCAATCAGTATTGCTGACCTGAGGGTCCGGCCTCCTCTCAGAACTGAAGCCTCATGTTTCAATGGAGGCTCTGCTAAGCAGTATCAGGTATCTTAAATGTTTCCCAATGTTCTAGAGTTATTTTTAATCCTTCCAAATTTCCATTCTGGTAAAAAATATGCTCCCCTTCCATACACCTTACAAACATTTCTATCTAGACCTCAAACCTTTAAAGAGATATCATTTTTTTCTCAGAAGAATCCAGTGACTTCTCTTTTCCTAGACGTAAAATGTCCCTTCCCAGTGCTCTGTAGCTTTCATGGTAACCAAGGAAATAACCCTCTGCAGGTGGCAAGGGGAAAGTTCCATGTTGAACACTTAGTTGTTCACATATGTTGTAGTGATTCCCCAGTCTGTGTTTAAAGAGAATAAGGGTTAGGACAGTGAAGTCTGGAGCCCTGAGGGAGGTGTAAGAAGGTTTGTGACTGGGTATGAGAGGATTCAGCTAGACATATCAGAGGAGGCACAGAGTTCCAGACCAGTGATGGCAGGCCACTGGGGCCCAGAAGCTATGGAGGAACATGTAGGACACTGATTTTCTTTCATACCATCTTGTTTCTATTGTCACTTGTTGTCTAGACTAATCTGTAAGTAAGGATGGATTCTAACCAGAGGCTTCCACCAAGGAGCCCCCACCCCATAGACAAGGAAATAAGTATGAGGTAACCAAGATAAACTGCCCTGCGTCCTGATGGCTGAGGTAGAGTTAAGTCCCATGCCAAAGAGAGCTTAGCATAGTCCGCAGCACCTGAGACAAAGGCAAGGTTAGCCAAGTGACAGATCCCATCATCAAGGTCAAAGCTGGAATCAGAGAGGGATGGAGCCGGCATATCAAGCGCCCCGAGTGGGTGTGCAGTGCCTGGACAGCATGGGAACCTCTCCCAGGTCGAAGCCCAGGGCCCAGAATAGTGTGAACTCCACTGACACAGGCCATGATGACTCCAAATTAATTGACTTCAACAGAGATGGCCTCCTTGGTGTGTCTCCGACACAACCCTACAAAACTCCGAGACAATCAAGAGTTCATTCTTCTGCCTTGATTTCTCACTTTTCCTCAGTTTCTAAGCTTTCTTTAATTCTCCTTTATAAGATTTGCCTCCACTTTGCAAACTCTCCCAGAGCCCATTTCACAACCATGAAATACGGAATTCAGAGCCGTAGTCTCAGTTCTTGAAATCATTTTTCTTTAAAATAATCAAAAGTAAAGTTGCAATTGATTCTCTCCAGTTCCTTAAAGCAAGTACCTTACTGGAGTCTCTATGTAATTCTTTGTTAGCCTAGATTGGATTACCCAAAGTAAATGTTTATTTTTACAGGCATAATTTTAACTTTTAAGTTATTTCTATCTTTCCATGTATTTCAAGTACCCTTGGTATTTTGTCTACAATTTACATGAGTAACAATTCACCTTCCCAGTGAGCACCTATTAAGCACTCCTTGTTTGAAATCCTCGCTGTGCACGATGAGCAGAGCGAACCACGACCTCGTGGAGCTAACACGAGCTTATTCCCACCAGAGACCAGAAAGCAAGCAGTGGGTGCTGGCGGGCCCAGGGCCGCAATGGTGGCCACAGTGACGTGCACCTGTCACTCTCTCTGAACAAGAGTGCGCACGGTATTAAGGCCCACACCACCCTTCAAAGGCAGGGAGAGAGCACACAGAGGATACAGAGTGCAAGGGCCCGGGTTCCCAGGAGCATGTGAAAAGACAGCCCGGTCAGGACAGCTGAGAGCCCCAGGGGAGTGAGAGCTGCAGGTCCACTCAGTTACCTGTGCATGATCGGCTCTTTAATAAAATGGGGGACAGCATGCTCTCAAATTTTCACGGGTAGGCCATACACTGATTTAGCAAGGATGTGGGTTTGGAGGGGACAGGAGCATTAAAATCAGTTAAGAAGCTGGGTGTGGTTCACTTCATTTATGACTTAGTTTGTTACAACGGATGCAACTTCAAACAGAAGAAATGGTTGAGAAGTCGGCACTGCCTGCGCCACCACCCAGGGGTGGTCCCAGCATCTCCTGAACCCTCTCACCCTGTGGTTAGTAATTAATGGAGCTGGCACCGCAGGAGCCCGCTGCCCGGTCGCAGAACCATACCTGAAGCGGGGAGTGAGGATTAAGAAATGAAGAGAGAGAGAAAGGATAGACTCAGGAGGGCTGTCAGTGAATATTGAGCCCCCAGCTTTATTTTGCTCAAAGTATTTATACCACTATCCAGAGCGTAGGAATTCAGGCAGGAAGTCAAATTAGAGACAATGTTGACATTTATGCAAAACAACAAGTTTTATCTTGTAAAACCTACATCCTCTCCCAAAAGTCATGCAACATTCAGACCTCATCCTTGTTCTAAAAGCATATCTCCTCTTAGATTTTGGGTGTAAACAACAAAATGGCTCCCAGGCAGGAAGGAGAGCTCGTCAAAAACAAAGTGGTTCCTGGCAGGAAGGAGAGCTCTAAACACCAAAATGGCTCCCGATATGGCAGTACTTAGGCGTGACCAGTGAAGTCAATCATGGTCTAACTCAATCTTTGCCCATCTGGTCAACGCTGAAAAGTTGTACGCTTCAGGTGTATGGTTGATTCACAGGAGACAAGCCCCAATTCTGAACCTCCTTAAGCAGGAAAACCCTGGAAGTCACTTAAAAGCAATTACTCGGGAAGATTTTAGAGGCTTTGTGCAAGGACCCAGGGAAAAAGACTTAATATTTACTGCATTACATCACAGAACAGGGAAAGTAAATCTTTCCTCTAGAAGTATTCTGGGCAGCTGCCCGACACTTTGCCTTCAGGTCACTTCCATAAAGGGGCAGGTTTTGATGAGTCAGACACCAGAGTCTTATTTTGTAATAAAAACAGAGTACTTTTTAAAAATCTTTGTATTCACTTTTTTTAAATTTTATGTTTATGAAAGTGTTGTCTGCATGTATACAAGTGTATCATTTGTATGCAAACCTGTGGAGGATAGAAGAGGGCACTGGATCCCCCGGAACTGGAGTTTGGGATGGCTATAACTGCCATGTGGGTGCTGGGAACCCAACCCTGGTCTTCTGGATGCAGCCAGTGCACTTAATAGTTGGGCCATCTCCAAAGACCTGAAACACAAGCAACTTTTTTAAGGGAAGGAGGACACGTTAATGGAGCTTGTTTGTGGGCAGTAAAAGGGGGTTATTTTTCAGTCAATTAGCTATTTAATCAATCCACATGTCATATTTCAATGCCTGTCAAAATGAATCCTAAGCCAGGCAGGGTGGCTTACACCTGTGGTCTCCACATTTGGGAAGCTGGAGCAGGAGGACTGTCAAGAGTTCAAAGCCAGTATGGGCTTCAAATCAAGATTCTGTCTCAGAAAAGAAAAGGCAAAATAAAGTAAATACTAGTCTTTTATTGAGCAAATCTGCAGATGGAGTATGGTCCCAGCCTTGTTTCTGGATGTGAACTATAAGGGAGGGGACAGTACATACAAGTATGTCAGAATTTCAAAGGCTGTTACACTAAAAGAAAATTGAAAAAAAAAAAAAAACAAACAAAAACAAGTAAGGAAACAGGGTGTTAGATCATAAGTGGGGGATTATTACTTCAAAGGAGCCCTCAGTAAGGACCTGATATTTGAGTAGGGTTTTAAGTAGATTGTGGAAATGAGCCACAAGGACATCTAGTAGACCTGTTTTACTACTTCTCAAAATAGGGAGGAATGTCGAAAGAATCCAGGTTACAATAAGACAGTCAAACAGGAAGGGAAAAGTGGAGATGTGGACAGTCTCGTTATCAGATGAGCATGTCTGCTTACATCCTCCAAACAACGCTTCTCTGTGCAGTGATCTGAACAAAAGGGAAGATAGCTCATTCAATTTTCTGACTTTCACACAGACTAATGGTTTACAAGAAGTTATTTTTTAGATCATGTAAACGATATATTGTCTACTAATCAATATGTAGAAATCAATGATCCCACGATGTCTCATGAAATTTGAGGGATGTAAGCTTCTCCGAGTTCTTTAAATGAGAAAGTTTGAATTACATGGATCAATAGACAACGATCCATGCTGCCCTTTCTGGCAGGCAGCGTGGCCAGGCAGGAGGAAACACCAAGCAAAAGACAGGGTTCTGCACACACTGGGTGCAATCACTTTCTTCTTTAAAACCCACAAAATGGTTAGCTCATCCATCTGTTATGACATTTCTCCTATCTGTCTTGAAGTCAATTTTGGATTTGACTTTTGGGCACTACCACACTCCCTGCCTCTTAGAACAGGAGTGGAACTCCTACCTATTGTTATAATCCTTGTCTGTGAGGAATTTTATGTAGTCAGCCTAGATAAGTATCCACCTCGTGCAGTCTTTCTTAGACTCCAGTTTTAACAGACAATACATGTAAATTTCTCATAAACCAGAATAACAAACACACTGCACACTGTCATCTCTTAATTCTCTTCCATCTCCATCGACTCATCTCCTACGTCCCCACCTTGTCCTCAAGCCTTCCTTGAATACCCTTCAGTCTTTCTATATGGAAAAAAATACACTCTAGGCTCTTATCTCTTCCAGGTCTCATACAAAAATAAATACTTCATAGCTGTCCTGACCCTGGTGTCCCCCCTCATTTATTTCTTTAACATTTATTTATTCTATGTGTATGAGTGATTTACCTGCATGTATGTAAGTACACCACATGCATGCAGTACTCATGGAGGCCAGAGAAAGGCATCAGATACCTTGGAACTGGAGTTACAGATGGTTGTGAGCTGCCATGTGGGTGCTGGGAACCAAACCTGTGTTCTCTGTAAGAGCAGTCAGTGCTTGTAATCCCTGAGCCATCTCTCCAGCCCTTTGTCCACATTCACAGTACATTGCTTTAGACCAGATTCTAAAGAGATCCTTCACAGGTTTAATGAAATGTGTAGAGTATTTCATGTATGGTTTTCTTTCTGAAATCTTAACCTGTTATTGTTAATGATTTTGTGGTCAGGGGTTGTACAGGTAGCTCGGTGCTCGGTGCTAGGTGGTTTGTTCGGCATACACAAGACCTGGGGGTGATCCACAGTACTGCAAAATAATAATCATAGTTTTGTGCTTTTGTTATGCCCAGAGAACGGCTCCCCAAGAACCACCACAGAGTCCAGAGTGTATGAAAAAAAAAAAAGAGCTTTGATTCAAGCTTAAGCTTGGTCTCCCAGACCTCACCAACACAGTGGATCTGTTCTGGGAGCCCTGAGGAGAGTGGGAAGGGGCTTTTTATAGATTTGAGCATATTTTAAATTGATTGGTTGCTATAAGCTGTATACTAAAATTAGTTAAAGGTGACTATGAAGCCTCTTATTGGTGGGTGCTCTTTCCAGGGCAAAGGAATATGCTGACCATTGGCTAAGTCTGTTGAAATGTGCTGACCGTTGTCTAAGTCTGGTCCTGTTATAATATTTGCAGAGAATTAATAAATTTGTCTGGGCTTGTTCCCTTTTTCAGGTCCCATGCTGACTGGGACTTGTTAGAAATGACAAAATGGAGTCATCTCTGTTCAGTTTGATATTCTAAAGCCAAGCGTTTTACAGAGCAAAGAGAGCAGTAATCTACAGATATTGGGTTAAGAACGGCTTTCAGGGGTCCCACACTTTGAAGTAAACAAATGCCTAGATGGAGACCACTGATCAACCCCTTATGCAAATCTCTGACAACTGTGTAAAGGAGGAAGCTGTGGTTTTGATAGCATGTCTCTCTTCTGATTCCCTTACTTTTTATGACACAATTAGCCTCCACAAAGAGATTGGCCTTGGTTGGCGTGGGGCACTTCAAAGAGCTTTCTCCTGTTCCTGTAGAAATTCTTCTGTTCCTGTAGAAACAAATTCCGAGAAGAGCTTCCATAGCTACATTTGAAGACAATAAGGAGCATGAGCTACTTTTAATTGCTGGCAGTTCCTGCTACCTCACAGTCTGTAGGAAAATGGAGGCCTCTGTGCTGTGACTACAAGAAACAGAGTTCTGTTACCAGCCTGACGAAGTGTGGCTGGGAACCACGTATGGTTTAGGTGATACAGGCCAACTGACACAGGAGTTTCAGCCTGAGCCCTCAGCGTTGGAACCAGGTAATGCCACAGCGGAATTCGTGCTCCGCAGCATGAGTGACAGGAGATGCTGGGTTGTCCTAAAGTCTGTGACCTTGTGCTGCCTGCCTCTTCTTTCCCAGACTTTCCTTGAGTAGCCTCTTTGCTTAGGCTTTTATTTTTAATTTTCATACAAAATTTTCAGAAGAAACTTAAAAAATTCTAGGATGGAAAGATGTATGATGATAGCCTTAACACCAAGACAACTGATACATTTTGTTATCTGGAACCTTCTAAAGAACATGATAATTCCTTCCAGCTTTTACGACTATGTTTACTGAGCGAAGGAAAACATCTTTTGAGATCATCTGGATTCACAATCATTTCCATGTTTTTTTTTTTTTTTTTTTTTCTGGGGCATGATTGAGTTGTCAGAACTACTTAAGGCCAGGGGGCCCCTGCTATGATTTTCTGAGTCTTGGTTCACACACCCTTTGTGTAAGGAATGAAGGAAAAACATGGGGTGGAGGGTAAAGGAGAGGGTCAGGAAAGGAAGTCCTTGCCCAGTGGCTCTGTGACGCCCCTACCAGCTCTGTGTCCCCAAATAGAGCATTTACATCAGGGGCATAGGAAGCATAGGCAAAGCCCGGAAGACCCCTTACTATACGCTCATCACCTTGTTTGGGGCCTGTCCTGTGACCTTTCCTGGTGAACGGTAAACACATGTATCTGTTCACCCCAGCTAGGGCAGTAGTGGAAGAAACAATTAGTCCAAATCTAGCTTGTTGAACGAGCGAGTTATTGGGGTTGCCTACGGGAGCACAGGTAAGGCGTAGTGCACAAGGAGAAGGCTGACCTGAGACAGCCTTGTCACTGACAAGCCCACATTTGCATGGGGACTGTTCACAAAAGCTCACCCCTGGAGCTGCCTGCAAGCCCACCCAGCGACACAACTTGCAGCCCCCTCTCCTGGATGGAGGGTCTCCTCTCCCCAGCAATCACTCAGTTCTTGAGTTTTCTGAACCTGCAGGAGAGGCATACTTCCTTCTGAAAGAAATGGCTACGCACAGGGGCTTTCATTAGTGCAGTGGTTCTCCTCACAAAGCACCGCAGACAGATTACATTAACCAGCAAAAGCAGTCCTTCCACAGTTCTGTAGAAAGGCGGGGCTTGAGTCAGCAGGCTGGTTTCTCCTGAGGCCTGTGAGGGAGAATCTGTTCTCTGTTTTCTCCTGCATTCTGGTAGTCTCCAGTTTCCTGCCTGCTGGATGAGAATCTGCTGGTGTCTCCTCTTGTCGAGTATCTTATCTTGTTTATAAGGACACATTCGTGTTGACTAGAGCTGATCTAACTACATCATCTTAATTTGAGTGCAAAGATAATATTTCCCATAAAGTTCCTTCCAGGAACTGGAGCTTGTCGTTATCTCCTGGAGTACACAGTGCAAGCCACAGCTTTCTTCCTCTGTTTGCCCACAGAATCATCTATCCTGACTATGATTACAATGTGGACCCTGAGCTTTTAAATCCTCGCTTACTCTCTCATCTTATAACTAAGCCAAAATATTCAAGTATCACAAATTTAAACTTTCCTGAGTTCACACTTCACAAACTTAGAGTGATGAGTTCGGCTCAAGAATGCAGTAAGGGCCTCTTTGCCTAGAAAAAACTGAGACTCTGATTATCAGATTCATAGGGAGAAACATGAAACAAACATCAAACTGGTCAACTATCAAGGGACTTGAAACTGCAGAGTCTTTCTGTGGCTCTATTTTCTTTATTCAAAATGTAGCTAGAGTTGAAAGAGGAGCTAGCCAGGATTTTTATGAGTCCTTTAGAGTTAATGAGTTTTATTTCTCAAGTAAACTTTATTGGAAGAAATTAAGATCTTGCAAGAGTGTGAATGAAACAAAACAAAATCAAAAGCCAACAACAGGCCAGACATTACCTCAGACATCAGCATTCAGCCATTTGTCACCAACAGCCTGTTTTGCACTTACAGCTCTGATTGCATCTTTTAAGAGCAGATATACCTGATCAGAAAATTGTCATGGCTTCTGTGTCTGAGCATTAGATACTAATCAGATGTAATGAGGAATTTACTATATATTATTTTATGTTCTGCCATTTTTAAGTAAATATCTTTGCTTTTCTTTTCAGTTCCTTTTGGGTGAGGAGTGTCTTTGATAGACATATCCATCACTCTCTAGGCTTGAGGAAAAGGTAGAAAGGAGTGGCATAACTGAAACTCCATCCCTCTTCCTGGTAACTATAAATCCCCTTCCACTCTGCATGCATGCAAAATACTCTACATTTCTCATCTGTTTATAAAAAGTGACAAAACTCCTCTGTCCTTTCCTCTTTTCATTTTCTTGCCTCTCTGACATTGCATGAACACCCCCCTCCACCCCGCCTTCAGCATCTATCTAGTAAGTTAGATCTTCCTGCAGGATGTGGCTAATTACCTGAGTAAGGTGGGCTTATCAGACTTGCCTCCATATTTAAAATTTCACCTTGAATTCCACATTCATCATTGGAAAGAGCTTGTTTAAGCCTACATAAAGTGTTCCAAAACACTGGGTTCAGGAAGGACATGTTACTCTTTTAGTGATCATTACTTACATTGTTATTTTTTAATCCGAATATTTCTTCTTTTTCACTTATGTGCATTTATGGAGAAGAGGACTCACACTGACTGTGTGAGCTGCCGCAGTAAAGAGAGAAACAGGCGGGAGAATGACTGTCCACGTGCTCTGTGTCTCATGACCTGCAGAGGGAGGTTGCTCTTCCTACATTCTCACTACCTCCTTTGTGTTACCAGAATATTGGCTCACAGGATAAAATAATGAGGATCCTCCAGTTCAAGCAAGCATCTATAGAAGAGTAGCCTGCAGCCATCACTCTACAGAGGGGCAATAGAACGGATTGCCGGCAGCACACCTCTCTGATGAATTATCCATCTTTCTGAATTTTGACATTTGGTGTTACATCTACAGGCTACAGTTCCAAAAATCTTTAGCTATATTTCTATTGCAACCATAATAAACTATCACAAACATATTAACTCAAAATAGCCCCATTTATCATTTCACAGTCTTATAGTTGAGGAAGTCCAGGCAGACTTCGGGGGATTGTTGACTTGCGTCTCAGGAGGTCAAATCAAGGAGGTGTGTGAGTTATGGTATCACATGGATGCTCTGCTGGGAATCTGTGTCCAGTTTATTCCGGTTATTAGAAAGTGTCTTTTCCTTAGTGCACCAACAACTGAAGTTACTAATTTCCAGTGTGATCCTTCCACCTCCATCTTTGCCACTGGGAGAGAAACCACCTGCTTTCTGTTGTTGCTGATGTTTGCTTGATTTTTGTTTGAGGAACTTATTTTGTGTGTGTCTTTTGTACTGGGAATTAACCCAGGCTTTATGCATGCTAAGTGAGTGGTCTACCACTGAGCACCACTGATTCTGAGGGCTCTTGTGGTTACATTAGGCTCAGCCAGATGATCTGCAAAGCCTGTGACATAGCAGCACTGACTGCATCTCTCCTGTCAGGGAGTGACATAATGTCATTTTGGGGATACAAGTTCAGCCCACCCCATCTCCTCTGTCCCTGCAGGGTTGCCGTCTACATAGCACCAAGTGTCACTGAAGACAGACAAATACAAGTCAGCACTATCCTTTGGTCTGTACAGTGTGTAGGCACAGTACTGTGTACTTACGTTGAGGGAAATGAAAGGTAATGGAAATAAAATGATAAACCAGATTACTTTTTCCTTCTTCCTTCCTGCGCCCCTAACCATAATAAACACAGGAGCAACCTTGGAGGCAGCAAGTGGGAAATGCCAGCCCTGAACCATTGTTCCTTTGTGACTTACTAAGTAAAAGAAGAAAGTAATCCTGTCGTATGAAACTTCTGTGTTACTGTTTCTGTGTCATGGCAGCCTGGCTTGATGGCAAAGAACAGAGCTGGGGTTGAGAGGACTGTGAAGGTGAAGGTGGTGGGTCCAGAACAGTAGGGATGAGAAACAAAAGAGCTTACAGCTGGGTGTGAGATAGCCGAGGTGAGCCCGATAAGCAGCAGCCAGGTGCTTAGAGAGACAAGGCCCCTCTCCAGCTGACTGGCTTCCAGGAACCTACCCTGTAACCCCAGGGGAACATGGGCAAGGCATTGTGGCCCTTTCATAAATTCATGTCTCCAGTGCAGCTAATTGTAATGGACTACATTGTTAGTGAGGATAGCTTCAAAATATAAGAAAAAGTTTGTATCTATTTCAGGAAAAAACCCCACTACAAACTTCCCAGTAGGCAGAGTTAAATGAAATAAATAAGATCTCCTTCTTGGTCCCTGGGACAGGAGTTAGCTTCATGATGAAACTATATGCTAGTCATGAACATGAGAGCACTAGGAGAGCTTAGTCTTCTCAGTGGCTTCTGGACTCTGCCAGGTCTATACCACCTGCCAGGTTCCCTCGACAACCTCTTCTGGGGCCATGTGGCTATCTCAAAGCCACACACAGCTTTTCTGTTTCTCATGTCTAGTGTTCCTGACCCCATTGTTTTAATCTTGCATTCCTTTGAAGCCAAGCATCCATTCCACAATCACAGCTAAAATCCAGACCACTGATTCTCCACCTGGACTTTCTTTGGTCATCCTGCTGTCTTTCCTGAATCTTGGCAAGAACACGGGGCTGCTGTCCCCAGGCCTCTTTCTTGGTATGTTTCACATTCCCTGTTCTCGTTTCTTTAGTCTCTTGTGTTCGCTAGAAGTTGTGTAAGAATCTGACCCTAGAATCAAAGACCCAGTGAATGAAGCTGATGAGGCTGAATGATGACAGAAAACGTGGCTCATAGTCACAGAAACAGGGAATTAGTAGACAGTGGTACACATGAAAAGGATCTCACACCAGCTGTGGCTGTCTGCACAGGATCTGTACAGCATTTAAGCCCGCGGACCTCCCAGCAGGGACGGGGAGGCCTCATCCCAACTAAGAGCTCTTGGCAATTGGTAACAGCTGAGGCAGGACAATTCAGTTTTCTTCCATATGTGGCCTTCCCTGTGCTCCAGTAGATGGACCTATGCTTGTCCTCCCAGAGCAGCTGTATTTATGTGGGTTATAAAAAGCCCAACAAAGGGTATGAAATTGAGAGGACATTAGGATGTCTGAGGGGAGTCAGAGGGACAAAGAGGTAGCTATGATCAACATGTGTTGTATACATGCATGTAGTTTTTCAAAAAACAGATAAATAAAATGTGTACAAAGGTATCTGAATAAAATATCAGAAGATTTATTCTAATAGAGCACAAAAATATCAGACTTGACTATTGCACAAATAACATCAACCCGAAGAGTAAAGAGCTTATAGAAAAAGTGAGTTTCCTAAGGCACCCATTCATAAAGTAAAAATCCTCCCAGCAGCGGCCCACAGAGGAGGACCCAGTGTCACCTGTCTTTATCTCTGTCTGCCTCGGTCATTCAACCTTTGTAGTGTTCGAGATTTCAGTTTCGTTCACGTTGACTGAGCTGTGGACTTGGTTCTGCTGAGACCCTGGGGAAGGGGGATATAGGCATGCTCTGGTTTACCTTCCCGCACTCCACTGATAACTTTAGCCCTCATTCCAGTTGCTTCTGATGGTTCTTGGCCTCCCTGAAATGCTAACTGATACAGATTTTTAAGGTGGTATTTTAAATGCTTTTAAAATCACTTAGTAAAATGAACCCTGAGGAACCATGACTTCATGAGGCCCAACTTAAGATGACTTAAACATTCCTAGGCAACTTGGAGACGAATGACAGCTAGAAAATCACCTGCACCCCGCTGGGCCCGGCTTTGTATTAAGTTTTCTTTTCTAACCTAGAAGCACTTTTGAAGCAACCAACATTAGGACTAACATTGCAATCCCTGCACATTTCTCTGTTGTATTTTTTAAATGCAAAGCAAGTAAAACTTGGGACAGTGCAGGCACGTTACAGTGGATTGCACACCAAAGTATATGATCTTTGATTCTCTTGGGGTCTCTCCAGAGTATAACTGTAGAAGAAGCTGGGTTCTATTCTCCTCTGGATCTCCTGAGCCTCTTCCCCATTACTGGGGTGATGTGGTTACTGCACTCGTCTGTTTTCTGCTGGCTGTTAGCTGGAGCTTATGCTCAACCACCAACAGTGACCTTTAGTCCCTACCTGCCCTGCCTCAACACTGGCCCTTGCTGCTTCACAGTGTAACTGGATAGCAGAGGTCAAATCACTTTCAATGAAGGCTTATTCGGCTCAACTTTGAAAGCTTAAAAGTTGAAGCTTGGGGACTGAGGTGTAGGACCCTTTTGGCTGGTAGATATCCTCTTCAGATTCTGAGGCAGAGCAGCGCAGCTCAACCCTCCCAGTTATGATGCCACTGTCCCTATGGATTGGAACCTGACTTTATGAACTATTTTACAGATTAACATTAGTTACAAATTCCTAATAAACAAATAAGTTGCTTCCAATTTATAAAGTCATAACATAAAAGTCAAAGAAAATCCCATTCAAAATAGAAAAAAAAAAGTGAAACTAATATACTTTCCTCAAGCAATTCGGGTGTCCAGCAAGAATACCTTCATTGTGTTTTAGGACATCTATGATCTGAGAGCCAGCTCCAGGTCCACAGCTGCACCCTCTGGTCACCTTCACTTCCTGAAAGGAGGATGTGTTTGCAGCTAAGGGTGTATTAGCCTGATTTGAGACCACCACCTCATCTTATTCATCAACTCAGCACCCCATCAAAGCTCCCAGGATTCCACTAAAGCTCTTCATGATCATTTCTAGATTGTGTCACCTCTGTGTCTGTTGTCCTGAAATGACTTTAGGAACTGAGGAGTCATGTCTCATCTTTGAGTCCTCAGACTCACTGAATCCTTGAGTCCCTCTTGAGAAACTAACACAATCCAGTGAGATTCTCCCACCTCTTCAGAGGATACTTTCCTCACGTTCAGTTTCCTATTTTAACATCTTAAGGAGCCAGAAAAGTGGACTTTCCAAATGCTTCACTGGCTAATCCTTTTACCTAAATGGCGGCTCTTTCAGATTTTCTCCCTCTTCTTGTGGAGGGAAACTTTTTCCTTGCCTCTGTTATGGTCTGTTATCAGTCTAGGGTTTTTGGGTTGATTTGTTACTCTAAAAAATAAAGAATTAAAAGGCAGGAAAAGCTCAGATATAGCAAGCAACAAGCATACTTTACTGAAGAATAAACAATCAGATCCCTTAAGACATCCACACAGAAAGAAACTCTCCACAAGCAGACAGGGAATTAAGAAAATAAAATCCCAAAGCCCTCAAGGGGATCCTGAGCTTTTAAGGGTTTTAGTGGTTCCCCTCCTCTCATTTGGTTCAGTTAACTTAAATAAAGAAGTGGGTTCTGATAGATCACAGCTCAAAGCAAGGGCTAATGACTCTGGGCAGGTCTGTTGAAGAAGCCCTGTTGGAGTTAAAAATAAAGCCTTCCTGTCAGGGTTAAAAATAAACCCTGCCAGCTCTTTCTCTTAGACCAAGAAGAAGTAGAAAGTTATCTTTATTTCCCCTCAGTGATCTGTTTCTTTATTAGGGATTTAGTCCTTTATACTTCTTGTTTTCTGGAGAGAAAGAATTCAACTGAGAATCACAGACAGTTTGAACAGAAGTTTATTTAGAAAAAGAAAGCAAGATGAGTGAGATCTCCTGAAAGCAAGTAGTGACCAGTGGGTTCTGCGATTTTCCTTTTAGAGTACTTCTTCCAGAATTCTCTTGAAAGGTCCACTCTGTCTGTGTGGGGTGAGTAGGTTACAAACAAAATAGAATAGATACTCTGGTAAAGCCAGGTCTTTTGAGGATGAAGACTTTCCATGGGCCTCTGTGGGATGACGGAGAAAGCAGCCTTAGTTTCTGATATCACAGAAAGTGCTTACCTGAAGATTTATCCTCATAGGGGCTTCCTGTGTCGGCAGACACAGCTACTAAGATGTGGTTTTAGTTTCCTTGGTTACCAGATATCTTGCTGACCCAGTTTCACTCCCATATTTGACTACAAGCAAAGAAAGAAACTGATCCATACCTTCAGCACTGTGCTTGGAGACCTTGGCTGAACTCAGGTTTATAAATGTAGAGGTAGAGGGTAACATGAAAGTTAGCTTCCAACCATATGTAAAGATGAGATCCCTATGCTCTGCTCAGTGCGCCCATTCCCAGGATTTCTGCCCCCTTTCTTGCTCACGACTGTGACTAAGAACATTTCTCTCTCTCTCTCTCTCTCTCTCTCTCTCTCTCTCTCACACACACACACACACACACACACACTTTGGGGAAGCATGCGTATGCCACATGTCTGGTCCTAAGTCATCGGTTCAGATTTCTGTTGTGTGAAATATGATCCTGTCTTCTGTGCTCTGCTCTAACTGGCCATCGTCACTCCAGATGCTCTGCTCTCCACGCTTCTGCTCCTGCAGTGCCAGCTGCAGAGAAGGCTGTGATGGTGTCATTATTTATGGACTCTTCTCCCAAGTCCCTGTAAGAACCACTTAAAAGGTCTCATACACTCAACAGACTACCGGAGTCTTGGAAATTAGAATTAAACATGTAATGCACTGAGATCCCCACGTACGGTTGTTTCTAGTATTCTGGTATCCATAAAAACCTTTAACTCTTTGACTTCAGCTTTGCTGTCTCCTCCCAAAGGACCTTTCTCCTTCTCTCTTCACTAAGGCTCAGGGTGACTTCCTGCACTACACTACCTTCTCCTTCCTTTCCCAGGAGACACTAGCTTGCCCCTGACCTTAGACTTGATGTTCTTTTAGAACCATCGTCAGATTTCAGCAGTGAAACCCAGAGCTTGGGCCAAGCATGGGGGTACATCATGCCTCTCATCCTAGCACTTGGGAAGCAGAGGCAGGGGGATGTCTGTGAGTTCAATGCCAACCTGGTCTACATAGTAAATTCCAGGCCTGCTGGGGCTTCAAAGGAGTCCCTACTTTAAAAAAACAAAAAAACACAAAACAAAACAACCAAAACCAACCAACCAAACAAAAAAACACCAAAGTTTGAGCCCATCAGAAAACTCAAAGGAATGCTTCAACACAAGATACGCATTATACTCATTAGTGTCTTGAGGATAGTGTATGTAAATACCAACATACTTTTATTTCTTTCTGTATTTGAGGGTTGACTATTGAAACAAACTTTAGTAAAGGATTAGAAATTAATGCTCTAAGAGTAAAGAACAAATTTAAAGCAGTTTTGATCTGTATGTAGAAATCTTGTACATCTTCTTTGTCATAAGATGTATACACCCAAATATTTTAAACAGCAAATTTCTTTTTCTTGGATTTTTAAAAGGTGGGCCATTAAGATATCCTATCAAAGATCACAGCTATTCAGCTCTGTCCTTCCTGGAAGTTTCAAAGCCCAGAGTTGGACACAGGAGTATTAGTGAGATTAAAGAAGGAGATTGTCTTTTTTTGCAAGTACATGTGCTCTCTGCCGACTGAAAGTGTACTCTTCTGCATTTTCTGTCCTGGACAATTTTCTGTTTCTTCTTTGCGTTTCTCAGAAGAGCCTCCACATCTTGTGTCAACATGTTTCTTTTTAGTTCTCTGTCTCTGTGTCACCTGTGAAGACAGGATACCATTTTGTTCTCTAGCACTCGTTTTTTTTTTTTGAATAATAAGTATTCAAAATTCAAATTGCAAATCGTAGAAAGAAGAAAAAATTCTCAAAGTTGTATAAATTAGTGGAAAATTATATAGAAAAATTCAGAACTTAGGACTCCTGGTCTAGTATTTTCTACAATCCTTATATAATTTAGTTTCCAAACAACTGTTAATTTCCAAATTGCAGAGTTGAATTCTGAGCAATTTAATGAAGTTTTTCAGGATCACACTAATAACTTTGGATAGGTCAGTATTTCAGTCAGACAGACTGGGGGACACTGCAGTAGTGAGCTTCGGATTTCAGCCACAAAGATGTGTTTCCCTCACTTCCCGTAGATTCACTGTCAGGGAAGGGGAAGACAAGATCATACCACATGCTCTGTGGCTGGAAATTCTTCCCCTCACATGTCAGGAGGACATCTTTTCTCTAACACCAGAGTCCAGTCAGAGCTGCCTGTTGGATGTAGACCGGGCGTGCTGACTTGATCTTGTGCAGGCCCTGTGCAGCCAGCCGCATCTGCAGTGAGTTCATGCGTGCAATGTCCGTGTCATGTGCAGAGGACGGCATCTCACAGCTCTCCTCCCTGCCTGCCTGCTTTCTCATTCTTTCCTAGGTGCTCCCTAAGTCTTAGGGAGTGTTATTATTAGCATCTTACTGTGACTAACTCATAAATGAAACTTCACTCTAGTTGGGTATGCTCAGGAAATGTCAGCATATTCAGAGGGTGAAGTATCATCTATGACTTCAGACACACACGGGTGTCCTGGACCACACTGTTTGTAGTCAGGATGAAACAGCAGTGTGTTAACATTCATGATGTGTCTGATCACATCAAACTTTCATGCGTTTTTGGATCAGCATTTATGAAGTATCTATTTTCTCTTAGACTAAATTGTTCAGGATAAACCATATTTTCATGAAATTATTTGTCTAACTGTGGAATGTTCTGCACTGTACACATGGTCAGACCCTTGGGGGACCTTTTTTGACAAAGTCTTATGTCGACCAGACTTTCCTCAATTCACTTTGTAGCTGAGTCTAAGCTTGGAGTCCTGAACCCCCTGCTCTACCTCACCCTGCCTCGTTGTATGTACTACTGATAGTAAACCTCTTTGTGTGTCTTCAGAAAGCTCTCTACCAACTGAGCTCCTCCTCCAGGACTAGAGGAATGTTTTTAATGATAAACCTGCAGACTTCTTAAAGATCAGACCCCTTCCCAATACTTTGCTCAAATTCTCCATGGGTATTTATGGAATGAATTCAACATTTTTTATCTTTTAACTTTTATTTGGATAATGTGAAACTGTGGTCCTGAGAATCAGCACTGCTAAAGAACATCACTCTCTTTCTCTTTGGTGTCCCAGCAAACAGCGTATTACCTACAAGACTCTTGATGTAACTTACTTAAGACTCGGGATGCTTGAACTCTACCTGTGACAACCTCGGATCAAGCCCTCCAGATCCCATTCTTCCCTTCGCTGACAGAAGTACTGCTCGTCTCGGGTGGGCAGAGAGAAGGGATTGCTTCATTCTGCCAGTCCTGACTCCCTCCTGTCCTCCTTGGCCCTTAACTTGGAGCCACCTTCACTGTGAGCCAACACACCACCCCTGAACACATGTCCTGAGAACCTGCTGGTCTCGGGATACATTCCAACTCACCACACAGTCTGCCACCCGGCCTTCTGTCCCACTGCGCCACCCCCAGCACTGGCAGCCTTGCAGACCTTCCTTTGGTGCTCACGCTCCCGCAGCGTCGTCCCTCTTCTCCATTATCGTGTTCTCCTTCCTTTATGAAAGGCCTCTTGAATGTTCCTTATCTAGTCTGTATTTTTCTTTGAAAATTTAAAAAGTGAGAGAATGATATGTTCTGAAGAGTAACCAGAACATATTTGTCAAATATTCTAGTCAACAAGTGATCCTCCTCACCGCACATAATCTACAAATCCAACTAAACCTCAAATATAGTCCTAGTTTTAATTTTTTTCCATTTTATTTCATTGGCTATTTTTCTGATTCAAAGCAGTGAAAATATTTATTAACATTCAAGTTGAATAAAGGAAGATATTTAGAAGTGGTATCAAACAAAAGTGCTTTGCAAACAAGAGGTCTAAGACTCTGTCTAGGGATTTGGGGAGCACTTCAGAAAGATTGCCTTCCTGAATATTAGAGCCGCTGTAATTACACACTTTCCTCCCTTAAGATTGAATATGCACTGCCATCTACTGGTAGGTATGTCAAACTCCAAAGAAAACAAACCACTTCTTCCTTGTACATGCTATGTAAACATATTTGTTGGAAAGATGGTCTTTTCAAATAACAGACCTAACAACAAATGCTTATGCTCTGTATACAACATTTATTTATGCACCAACCATGTTTACTCCTTTGTCTTATATTTTCACAAAAACATTTTTATTTATTAAAATATTTTGTCGTGGTTCAGGATTAAATACTGGAACAAATCTGACTATTGTATGTTGACTTAACAGTACAACTCCGTATTTCACAGAGTCCAACACACAAAGTGCACTGCCAGCCAGCAGGACTGATGTCACCTGGGAGCCCGCAAGAAAGGCAGACCCTCAGGTCTTCCCCCAGATCTGCTTACAAAGAATCTGTTCTTTAAGAAGATGACTGCAACAGACATTGCCATAAGAGAACCATTGGTGCAATGCATCACAAAGCACCATGTAAGTAAAAAACGTGAGACAAAAAAGGAAAACTGAAACTGGTAGGGACAGAAACTTAACCAAGGAGAGGGAGTTCTCCAGATTCGCACGGCCCAGAATCGTCTTCAAATGGACCTCATCTGGCAATTAAAACATTTCGAATCACTGTAAGATAAATTGAAGCAGTTATGAAACAAATTATATCTCCGTTAAAGAAAGACAATTAAGAACAATACCCTCGAGCTATATGTTAATGTTATACTTCTGTGCATATTGGGATTCATTTTTCTGTTTGACATCATTGATGGGCTTTTCTATAAGATTAATGACTGAGACAGACAGTCTGGGAACTTTCCAGAGTCTGCAGAGATAGGCAAAGGAGAGAGACAAACCAAGGAGCTGGAGCAGAGAGGGAGGTCACTGTGGACCGGCAAACCACATGTATGGACACACATACATACATACATGTGAACATGTATGGACACTGGAACTTGCAAGTACTCACATGTACACATGTACACATGGATGCATGCATCTCAAGAATATACATATGAATGTACACACAAACACCCAGAGCCAGATGCACATCTGAACACACACATATGTGTATGTACACACATGCTCATGTGCACATGCAGTCTTGCCCACATGCATCCAGGTACGGGAGCACACATATGGGGACACACACACACACACACTCTCATAAGGAGCCTCCACTACCAAATTGTCAGGCCACAGAAGCCAAAAGTTAACATCTCCCCTGCCCTCCACTGGTTCTGAAATAACCTGTATCAGAGTTCCTTGCCTTAAGCAATCTTTTTTTATGTGCCAGATGCCAGCAACCTGAAAAAGAATCGGATGAAAGTATGCACGCCACAGGGTAAAGAGCAGTCTCTGCTCTCACAGACATATATGCCATTCCCCATGTGTGCTGAGTTTCATGGTGAGCAACACATAGCCCATCTCTGAGTGATCTGCACAGGCTTCATGAGCATGGTTTTGGTTATTAGGTGCTAATTAGATAACTCAAAGTCGGGGATAGTAGATGGTATTGTCCACGTCTCCTATGGTCTTATTACACATTTCTGTCCTGGATCCAGTTATTAAAACTGCACGAGCACCTACCCTGGCTGAGGGAATCATGCGTCTATTTTATGACTGGTCTCCTGTTCGTCAAGGCAGCTTAACTGCACTGCTTCTTTTCTCCTAAGAAAATGAATCTTTTATTCTTACATTGGAGTTCTCTTCATTCTTAATGTTTTTCACATTTTGTGTAGGACTGAATACTCCACTAAATAGGCTGAGCTTCACAAGGAAATGTTCAGCAGTTTATATACCCACATCCACTCCCCAGCAGATAGCAACAAGTTTACACATTTCTTAAGCACCATGTTTCAAAATTCACTATAAAGACTGATGAGGTTCGCTGAAAGAAAGTGCTGTACCTAGAGTAAGACTTCTATGATTTAAGAAAGATACGAACCAGAGAAGATGCGTAAGAAGATGTACACTTGGATCAAATAATTCAGATATTTTATGAGTCAGACCTAAATCTTGGACATGTTAGCATAGAAATAAAAAATTAATGTCACAATGATGTCACTGTCCAACCACCAGAAGATTCAAAGTTGAACAGTGAACAATGCCTGGAACATTACTTACGCACAGTGTGAACTCTCATGCATTTCTGGGGGCAGTGTAAGCTGGCTTATTAACCTCTGGAAAATGTCATCAATGTGTACTTAACCTAGATGTATGTGTACTTCCTGAATCCCAAGATCTACCTCAGAGTATAAGCCCAACAGTAACTCTGAACAGAATAACAGCAAAACCTAGACTGAACCCAATCTCCATCAGGAGTTCAAAGAAAAGCTGGGCCTGATGATGCAAGATGGGCACCCCAACTGCTCAGCAGACTTGGGGTGAAGGAACTCGAGTTCAGACTCCACCAGGCTACAGAGTGAATTTGAAGCCAGATTGGGCAATTTACTGAGACCCAGGCTCAATACAGAGAGAGAGAGAGAGAGATGAGAGAGACACTCGCTGTAGCTTGAGCTGGCCAGTGTAGAGAAGCTGACCTCAGTTTCACACAGATCTGTCTGCTTCCTGAGTGCTGGGATTAGGGCCGTGTGCCACCAGGCTCAGCTCAAAACCTTTTAAGTTAGAAAAGGCGGGGCCAAGAGACAAAACTGGGCATCAGACCACTTCTCAGGCACTGGCCAGGTGCAGGGCTCAGGCGCAGGGCTGGAAAGAGAGCACTGGCATTACAGATGGTTGTGAGCTGCCCTGTGGGTTCTGGGAGCCAAACCTGGTCATCACAAGAACAGCAAGAGCTCTTAACTGCTCTCTGCCCCTAATCTCATATTTTGATAAAATCCTTTAAGCTCTTATTTAAGTGACATTCAACTTCTGAATTACCTCTGCGTCCCAGCTCTTCCCAAACTTGTTCCTGCGCTGGTTTATCTGGACTGCTCTTCCAATGCCATCCTTCATTCCCAGTGGCCGACCTAGGCCTTTAATCCCTCTGTAAATGTTTCTATACTCTCCAATGCCCAGGTAGGTGTGACCTTCTAACTCCATCGATAAGTGCTACAGACTGAGAACTGCCTTTAATGCTCCGTCATCATTACCTTTGCAACTTGTCCTTCTCCAAGTATTCTGTGACTTCCTTTAGGGCCAGCATGATGTGCTATCCTGTTCACTGCTCTGTTTTTAATGCCTAGCAACATCCTCTTTACGTGGTATTCGTTAAAGACTTTATGAGGGGAAGAACTGGTAAAATAAACAAGTTATTCAGAAAATAATATATTTGTTAAGTTGCTGCCAAAATATTTTTTCTATATAGAATTGTCTCCAAACTCTTTTAGAGAGTAAAATTCATGGAATAATGGACTAAAGTTATTTTTAAAAAACCATAAGGTGAACTTGTGCTGAGTTCCATCCAGATAGGGGTAGGTGCTAATTTTCCCAAAGCGCTTCGTTGTGAAGTGGTGACTCTGAAAAGGCTGTGAAGTCGGATGCGTGAGAGGAAAGCGCTAAGCCTCCCTTGCACAAGAGTTCCTCCGGGCTTGGACTTTGAATGTACAAATGGGTGGCACACAATGTAATGCAAGAACTATCACTGTGAGATATTAAAATGCAGAAGGGAAGCTTTTGTTTACAAAATAGAACCATTTTAAAAATCACAAATACCCTACACTTACTGACTAGAAAACGCCGCCGTCTACTTCCTCAGCTTTCAGGAATGAAACACCACAGAAACAGGAAACTGCCACCATTTTGGGTTTTGTTTGTTTGTTTTGTAAAGAAGCACAAAATAATTTTGTATGTATTTTGCAAATAAAGAACCCACTTTGAAAAAAAATATGACTATGAGGTAGTATGTTGCATGTTGTGGTCACACACCTGGACACCTGTCCCAAGCATGTTCAGTCAAAAGGCCAACAGGACTTCAAGTGAGGCTGTGAGTGCAACACAGCTCTCCATCAGAGCAGCTCTGAGTCCTTTCTGTGAGGAGCAAGCTGCTGAGGGAGTGAAGGACCACTGATCACCTTCACTGCTGACTAATCCAACACTGCTGCTTAGGGACCCACCACTGCACTTTATGCAGGAAGGTAACAGAGTGGAGCAATTCCTTTAGGAGGAACTCAGTTTCCTCAGTGGATGTGTCTACTGCTCCCTTCAGTGAACAGAGAGAAAAGTATCCCATTCTTCCTTTTACGTGTGAAGAAGCAGAAAGATTTTATTTCAGGTAACATAATTAATATAGCATAATTCTATTCTCTAACTCAACTGTACATAAATTGCATTATAATATAAAATAATTTATTATCTGCTATTTCTATTCCTTCCTACAGTAAAACATTAAGCAGTCAGAAAATAGCTCCTTACATTTTGGCTTTCATTTTAGAGATGTGACAACTTCGAAGACAATATTAATCAGTGGAACCAACTGTCTCTTACCGTTATGTCTCAAGCTTTATAAATGAATCTGAGTTTGCCATTAGGAAAACTCAAGGGATGTATCTAGACTCTTCCTCCAGGATGAGTCTTCACTCCATCCTTGATTACCTGAGAGCATCGTGGGATGCAGGAGAGATAACTCAATCTTCAAACAATCTCCTATCCAGTCCCCAGCTAAAAAACCTCACAAAGCATATTCACCTCAAGTTGATGGGTTAATGAGCAGGAAAATCACCCAAATGTGAATGCTAATAAAGGAATGGAAATAAAGACTCTGGAAGATGGATTAGCTGCGTTCTGGAGTCTGAAAGATACCTTCCTTTGTAAGGAGGTCTGAGGCGGTAGCAGGATTGTTATCTTGAATAAAATACCATCAAAGTTCACCCTTTCTGGATCTTTGTTATGCATATATTAGAAATCTGTTGTTTTGAGATGTAAACAAAGGGTAGAACAATAGACTTCATGGAACTGTAGAGTAATAATTTAGTTTCTATAACTACGATGATGACAGAAACTGAGCATTTTCAGCCATCGCTGGAAGTAATTCAACTTAACAAGCCTTTCTTGAGCCTATGTTGCATGCACGTATTCTATAATACTTTGTACATATTTGGTACATATTGGGTCTGTAGTCCTCCACTTTTGATAATAAGATCTGTGCAATCACACAATAATATCTATTAATTTATTCCAAATAACTATGACAGGAATTAAGATGTTTCTATCCAAGAGAATTCCTCCTAAGTTTAGAGAAATGGCTATAACTGTACCACTTTCTTGATAATATTATTTAAATCAATGTGTTTATGGGAGTGATAAAGTTGAAAGGCTGACCTCTAAATAACTTCTAGGCAAATATGCTGGACCTCATGTACCATTTTCATCTTGTTCACATGATACTCATCTTCAAATTTCATCTTTAAGTATCAAATTCTAAGATATAATGGAAAAATGTACTCAGGTATCTTGTAGAGGTCAGTGGTCATGGGTAACTAAGGAAAAACTAACCTGAAGCCACCATTCTAGCAGGTCTCATGGTCTCCATTTTCTGACTCTTTACTCAGTAGCTAAATCCAGACACTCTTGACCTATGTCTTTCTTTTACAAGATAAGAGGAATCAGTCAAACTTTGTATTGCCTCCACAAGAATAGAAATCCTGATCTCCATAGTTCCAGTACAGTGTACATATGCTGCACATACGGACAGCCTTTAATAAAGCGGTCAACTGGTAGAGGAAATCTATGCAACACAGCTTCTGCAACTGTTCATTCTTTCTTTTCAGAAGAAATCACGTCTTCATGTGTGTATGAGCATGGCCAGCCTCGCACCAGGGCAGGGACAAGTCGTATTCATTAAGAGCTAGCTGTATGTCAGGTCCTGAGTTCAACACCCAGTACGCACCTTCTCACATGAACTTCTCAAAGAATCTAGAGGAAATACAGAAGTCGGCTCACAAATCAAGAGAGTCAGTCACATGAGGGGTCTCACCCATTTTAACCGGACACATTTCCATTCTCTGTATGTGCATTTCAGAGAGGCGGATGGAAACACTCTCAGCCTGCTTGAACCCCGTTCATATCTAATATGCTACTGTTCTCTGGCAGTAAATGGTCTTTAATCTTCAATGCTTCGATGAAAAACTTTTTAATTAAAATCTGAGTAACAAAGTTCAGGAATCAGAGGAAAGAGGCTTGTGAGAGGAGTCGACGGAAAGTTGTTTTCCAAACTTGGATGCCCACGGTTAGAGAGGCACTTGTCTGCTGCCCCTTCTAGCTGCCACTCCCCTGCAGTGCAGACCGTGGGTGATCTGCATGTGCTGTTTGACTTCATTTGTACGGGATTTTAAACCTGGTTAAACGTCAACTTGAGGATCACTTTCAACTATTTTGTCAGGTGGCTCCATACCTATTGTATGGTAGATAGCATGCTGGACTTTCAGTATGCTTTCTTTACCCATTTCATGATCCAATGGACTTTCAGAAACACCTTTCATTGAAATATTTAACCTGGACTCTCAGCTTGATTGACTCGAGAGATGCTTAGTGAGTGGATTAGTAAGGCACACCTGGGATGGGTCTATATACAGCATTTCTAGAAAAGTATAGGTTGTGAGGGCTCTGAACTAATCAAGGATTTAATCCATTGATGGGTTAAAAATTTGAATAAACTACTGGGAAGTAGTGGAACTGTAGCTGGTTTAATCTAGTTGGAGAAGGAGGGTCATTGGGAGCAGCATCTGAAAGTCGTATCTCTTCCTTGAGCCCTCCTGGCCACCATGAGGGGAACGCCTTCTGACAGGAGACTTTGCCCCATCGAAGAGACAATGCAATGGATTCAGAAGGCCTTGGATTAAAGCTTCCAAAACCATAAACCAAAGTGAATTTGTCTTCCTTCATTTTATTTATTAGAGATATTTAGTCACAGTAACATTAAACCATTTGCCACATTCCTGCTATTGGCTGGATGCCTTGCTGAGATTTAAATAAATAAATTGTACAGCTCATGAAACTATTAATGAAGAAAGCAGAGCTCAGATTCCATTCCTTATTCCCTTAGTTAAGTGAGAAATGACACCCCATGGATGACACATTCTGAAGATGGCTAATCTAGTATTTAATCTAGCATTTGTTTCTTCTTATGATTGACATTCCTGGTTCCTACTTTCCTTTTTCTATTGTTGTGAGTTTTTCAAAAAATTGATTTAGTGTTAATAGATAATATTCTGTACCCTGTTAAAATCAAGAAAATTCTTAAGCTTATTTATCAATGGACTGCTGGCTTTCTATTTTAAATAGACTCCCCGTTTCTACTCAGAAATTACTGGGAATTCTGTTTCTGTGGCTATCTGGCCAGTTGTACAAAGCATTCAAGACAGATGAGACTCCCAAGACAAAGGAGAAAACAACTGACCACAAACTCATATCTAAGTCTTAAGCATTCAATTTAAAAATTTTGATTGTTGGTGCTTCTAGCTGTATAGAAATGTGCCTCTATGCATGGCCTTCTGATCATGAAAATATCCATGTGAGCTTTTATCACTTCAAGTAGGACAAGGTCAGTGACATGTGCCCCTCCGATTGTTTCTAACCTAGCTGTTGGGGAGGGTCTCTCGGGAACAACGTGGTTATTTTTATGTTACTGCACTGCTGCCTTTTGTATGAGTTGATCCAGATTACTTCATTCCATCTACCCGGTGTTTGTTTTTCATAGTTGGCTCCCTTACAATACAGAGAATGCTTTCTCCTCTATTTTTCCATTTTTTCTAGCTTGGGAAGTTATAGCTAGTATGAGACAGAAGCTGAAATATTTGCTTACTGCTAACATTAATCAGCCTGAACTTCGTGCAATGTATCAGGGGGATCCTAGGCATCCTAGGAAGATAAGAGGATAGCCCTCATGACTGAGTCCCCAAATGAATTCCATTTGGATAGGATGCAGTATAGAACTGCACTGCAAAGACCCTGAGTCAGATGCCCAAGGTAATTATCACAGTAAAGTATCTGTTCAAAAAGCACTCCGTGTGATGCCGCCGCCGAGAGTATCAGGAAAACCAACTTCAAATCCGCCGTGCCGGATCCCAGCATCTTTAAAGCAAAGCAGTATCCTCACAGGGTGCGTTTGAGGGCGGCCAGCCTTGGAGTCTCACATGTACTCTCGGTGCATCGCAGGAAGCTCCGCCTGAGGAGCCGATCCTCTGTTCGAGCGTCATTTCTGTTGCTGGGATAAAAATACCTGACAACAGGCGAGTTAGCAGAGAGGGGATCTCCGGGCCCACCACTCCGGTTACATTCTCTCACGTGAGCGGAAGTCAGGGCTTCTGGTCCAGAAGAGGAGGCGTGCTGCTTACTCGCTGGGACTCATCTGGGTCTCCCCATCTCACACAGCTCACAACTCCTGCCTCGGGAATGGTGCTGCCCCCAGGACGCTGGGGCTTCTGACATCCTTTAAGACAGTTCCACACAGACACGCCCACGCCCACTGGCCAGTCCACCGTGGACAGACACTCAGACTCTCTTTCCAGATGATTCCAGACTGTGTCAAGTTGACAATTAAAACTAATCATCACTCTCGTTTTCCACACTAGATTAGACAGGCTCAGAAAAACTGTTTGGTGTCGTTACAGGTAGATATGCTATCACAGGAGAGGAGAAAACAAATTGTTCTAACTTCAAAATCCATGCTCTTCACACTGCCTCAGCAGTACTTCAGTCCTTGCACTTTGCAGCTTGCTTTTCCAAGGACTTCCTGCTGGCACACTCACACCATATCTGCCCTGTTACCTCTGCAAATCTGTAGCAAGAATTTCCTGACAGGTAGGACCAGTACCAAGATTACAACCCCTGTCCCCAGTGTGTGTCCTCACAAGGGCGCAGACAGAGCTCAGCATGCGGAGGGCCTTGTCCTATCTGTGTGTGTGTGTGTGTGTGTGTGTGTGTGTGTGTGTATGTGTGAGTGTGTGTGTGGGAGTAGGGTGTTCTATGTCCATGTGGAGACCCAGGACAAAGGAGTACAGCACTGGATGCTGTTGTTTAGGTGCAATCCACATCCTTTTGAAGCAGGGTCTCTCAGTGGCTTGGAACGCCCACCACATGGGCTTGGGCAGTTGGCCAACAAACCCTATGGAGCCTCCTGTCTCTGCCTTCCCATTGCTGGGATTACAAATGTGGGCCATCATTCCAGCACTTGCTTAGGAGGGCTTGGGAACTGAAGTCAGAGCCTCATGCTTGCCAGGCAAGAACTTTAGCAACATAGCTGTCTCCACAGCCTCCTTGCACTCCTGAAGGTTTAAACGGCCCTGAGCATCCCATATTCAACTCCAGAAGATCCACATAGCCCTGAGATACTCGGGGTCAGCATTCCAGTTCTGTTCGGAATGCAGTCTTCAGAGACTGTGTCTGTTCCTCCCCTGGGCTTCCAGGCCTTCCCCACTCAACTTCCCACACATTCTGTCATTCTTAACTCTTACAGTCAGTCTCCTCTATTCCCCAGACATCTGACCGACCTGAGACTGGCTCCCAGTCTATAAATCTGCCCCATCTTCTTCTTCTCTGTGCAATTTCCATTTTAACAGACAAGTTGAAGAAAGGGGAACGGATGTTTATTGAGCAGTTTCTGTGCCTGACAATTTATACGAGGTTGTTTGCCTCTTCCCTAGCTTTATTTTCAGTAAGCTTTAGCATCTAAGGTCATTTCTCACTCCACTAAGTGTCTATGGTACTTAGTGGCTCAACTTGGCAAATACTTGCGAAGTGCTCATTGTACTCTGTGCTTTCTGCAGGTTACACATGAGAAAGCAGGTAACAGACAGCTCTTCGTTCTCATCCTGGGGAAGAAAGTTAATAGGAAAACGTCATCTGATAAGGTAATGACCACTCCGTTAGGGCTGTGTGCATCAGAATGAGAGCAAACTAGGATGAGACAAGAAAGCTGGTGACGAGGAGAAATTTCTGAAGAAGGTACATGGAGGAAATCTCTTAATATCTTAAAATTCAAATTAAATTCACTTTAAGTGTCATCTTAATGCATCCATATTTTGGGTGTTAAGGGAGTAATATTACGTTTTGATATACATTGTGTAAGTCACGTGGGACATCTTTACATTCACATTTACTCAAGGTTGAATTTGTTTTTTAAACACTTTCACCTAGGGTTTTGAAAGGCATACAGCATCTTTGTGAGCTATAACTAACCTACATACAAAGGCAAAAATTTGTTCTTATGGCACTTGTACTGTTTGAGCAAGGCTCCATCTCCATCTCCTCCTCTTTGCTCTACAGGCTCAAGGTTTCGGGGCCCCATTTATCTTCCATCCCTGTCCCTGGCTTATATCTTAATGATCTTCACCTGCACACATGCTGCTCCAAATGGACTGTTTCTGTGTTTTTTGCCTGAAACAAAATTCCATTGTGGGGAAGCTCTGCCTTTTCTCTGATCCTTGATCAGATGAAGGATGTTAAACGTGTTTCCAGCCCTAGGGTTCTGTGACTAGTACTGCAAGGAGATGTGAGTGCACTGTCTCAGACGCTGACTTCATTCCTTTTTGGATATGTGTCCAAGAAGAGAGTGCTGCATCCTGTGGTTCTGCTTGGTTCTGAGTGTCGTGCTCTGGAGTTCGAGTGTCGCGCTCTGGAGAGCGAGTGTCACGCTCTGGAGTTTCTGCACGGACTCCTATCTTTACCAACCTTGGGCAGTGACTCCCTTTACTCCTTTGCATTTTCTCCCTTTTCTCTCTTTTCTGCTGTGCATTTTCTTTTGTCTTTTTTTGAGAATTGCCTTTCTTACCGCATTTTCCTGATTTGAAATGGTATTTTTTTTTCAATTTATCTTTTAGTCATGTGTGTTTCTTTTTTATGAGAAACATCCACTTAGGTATATAGCCCATTTTTTAAATTATATTTTTTCTTTTTAGTCAATAATTTTCTTCTTTGACAATCTGATACATGTACATAATGTATCTGATAATCCTCATTCACCACCTAATCTTTTCTCCCTCTCCTCCCAGTCAAACCCCCTATTTCTCCCAACAAGACTCTGTACCACATTCATGACTTTTTGCTTGACTCTGTGACCCACCTGTGTGAGCAGGGATATGGAATTTCCAGCTGCCCGTTTTTGATCAGGTATGAGTTTCTGCATCTCCTTATATTGTCTAGATGCCAACTTCTTGTCACGTGGACAGTTTTCACTCATCTCCTGCCTTTCAGATCTTGCATCCACACTCTGTGATTCCGCTTCTGTGCTCTGAAGAAGGCTTTTGGTCTCGCAGACTCTCACAGTCTGTCTTTGCGTCTGTCTCTTATGTTTCTGATGTCTTATCCTGATGACTCTGGCTCTTCAGATGCCATTATGCTTTCCCAGTACTTCTCTCCAGCAGTTTCAAGGCTTCAGGTTTTACATTATTGTCTTAAATCATTTTGAATTGACATTTGTAATTAGTGAGAGATTGTGACCTAGTTCCATTCTTCTGCATGTGACACACAAATACCCACTTTCTTTGCAGCACCTGTGAAAGAAACAAGCCTTTACCAGTGTTTCTCCTCTGCATCTTTCCTGAAAACCCTCTGGCTGCAGATGCCTGGGTTCCACTGGTCTAGGCATCTCTGTTATGTCAACATCCAGTTGTCTGCACTGCCATGAAGTATCATGAAGCTGCTTGTGCTGTGTTCTTGCTTGATTCTTGTTGCTCAGATGGCTTTGACTTCCTTATGCAAGCTTTGCATAAGGTATTTAGGTAATTTAAGACTATTTTTCTATTTCTTTAAAATGTATCATTGGTATTATGTTAGAGATTCTATCGCATTTGGATAGGATGGATGTACTGACTCATCAAATCCACAAGCAAGATCTGTCTCTCACTTTGATATATCCTCTTCCACATATTTCATCAATGTAATCTTTGTAATTTTTAACAATTTTGTTTTCTCTTCATGTATGCAACAGCACCCATGTGTAAAACACCCAAAGAGGTCATAAGAGAGCACGGGAGCCCCTGGAACTGGAGTTTCTGGCATTTGGTAGCCAACATGTAGGTGATGGGAACTGAACCCAGGTCCTCTGAAAGACCAACCAGTGCTCTTAATTGTGGAGCCTTCAGTCCAGTCCCTACTTCAACATTTTTAAATGTTCATTGTAGCAATCGTTTACCTCTTTGGTCAAATCTATTCACAGTTTTTGGATTTTGTAGCTACTGAATATATATATTTTTCTTTCTTGATTCGCTTCACGTAATTATCTTTTTTTCATATAACATTGCTATGATATTTGTTACTGTTGTAGCTTATAACCTCTCTGAATCTTGTCATTGGTTCTAAGATTGTTTGTAATGGAGGCATTAGGCTTCCTGCGTGAAAAACCAATTGTGTCTTCTGTGCACACAGACAAGGTGACGTCTTCATTTTGAGTTTAGCTGTCTGTAGTTTGGCTAGAAATTCATTATTAGGTTGAACAAAAGTGATAGAAACGAGTGATCTTGAAGTTTTCCTGTTCTTAGAATGCTTTCAGTTTTCCTTGCTTGGTGTGATAATGGCAGTGGTCTTGTTACATGTGGTCCTCAATATGACACATATCTCTTTTATTCCTAATTTGTCGAGAGAGTGTTTTCTTGTGGAAGATGTTGGATTTTATCAGATAGTTTTTCATTGTCCGAGATAATAGTTTTTTTCATCCTATTGATGTGGTGGGTCCTGCTTTCTCACACTTTTGATGTGGGGTACCATGGGGTCCCTTCCTCTTGATGTGTTGTACCATGGGGGCCCATTCTCTTGATGTGATGTATCATGGAGTCCCATGCTGTCAACATAGGGTGTCATGGGGTCCCCTACTACTGATTTGGTCCATCTTTTCATTGCTTTGCATATGAGGAACTACTGTTACACCCTTGAGATGAATCCCGCATGATTTGATTACTAGTATTTAACTAGTAATCAGGTAGTCAAGATCAATTGGTGGCAGGGACAGAACGATACAGCAAAGAGAACACAATGTTCAGGGATGTTGGGTATGCTGGAGAAGTAGACAATGCCACGTGGACATGCACTGAAGGTGGAGGTAAGACCTGAGTGTCCCAGGGCTTCGTGTCTTCTTGTCTTCATGTTCCTGTCTTGCGCATACTCATCCCAATATTAACCTGAGCTCTAAGAATTTATTTTTTAGCTAAACAGTTACAGTCACATTTTTGAATCTGTCTGACGTTTGGAGATAAAAAAAAAAATAATAACTGGGACGCATTCAAGGACTGTCCTGAAGTGCACACAAGTGGAATGAAGAGGCTCTGTATTGCTGATGGAAACACGTACATTTTAGGAAACAGATTCTCAGTATAGCTGTGGAAATGGCCCATAGAGTTTTAGATGAGTGGGACAGTGGGACTCAGGGTTAGAACTTCAGCACCTGCCTTGGAGGCAGCGCCATGAAGAGCGGAGGAAGAAGGACTACGAGCAGTACTGGTTACAGCTTGAAGTATGGACAGACCATCAGTGGCGACAGTCCCATGCGAGTCTTGGTTCCATCACCGCTCCCGCCTCATATCACTCAACGTTTCATAGACAACATGAACCAGAGTTTTATCCTTTCTGTTTTAGCTCCTTAGAGGAAGAGAAGCTGGCGCTTTAAAACTTTGGATTCGTCTCTGGGAAAGTAGACTGTATTGCTCACATACCATGGGGCTTAATGTGAATACGTCTGATTCTTGAAAAATGAGTCGACTGATTGCAATAGACTGACTTAATACTTGTTGAATGGAGTCAGATAATGTTCGCCCGAGAAGGGTCTGCACAGCGTCTCTGTATGAAGAATGAGAAGGCGGTGGCACAGCACCCATGCAAGCCCCCGTCTTAAACTCGTCCAGTGTGTACCTGGACGCCTGGCATCTCTGAGACTATTAATTTATTTTTCAGAAAAAAATCTTATTTTATCTTCATTTTATTGCAACTTGTTTCATGGCACATAGTGGGTATTCAAGCATATATTTTTAATAACGGATTGAACCAATCAGTAGGTTACAATTTGCCACATAAATTAAATTGTAAAAGTGCATTATAACAATATCTACATGAAATAATAGATGGAAATTTTATAATTTTACTGTCCAATAACCACAAAGCCTTTGTTTGCTATCTTTGTGATATATTTGTACTTGGAGTCTGTCCCTTTATATCTGCACAATTCTGCCTCCATCTGCTAGTGATGCCAGATGGAGGAGAGGCAGGGAGACCAAGAGATTAATGAAGCAACTCATCTAGTTGTTTGAAAAGCAAAATATATAAGAAAATCAAATCTGTTGAGCTGGCCTTTCCAAAGAGCAATGGCTGCATATCATATAAGTGTAAAGTTTCTGGAGACAAAGAAATAAAGAAGAAAAGCTAAGTGAAAACTTCTGGGAGATAAAAATGTTAATGATTTGTAAGACATCCTTATGGAAAGCCTGGGGTATCAGCTTCTCCCCAATGTCTGTATTAGCACCATGATAGCAAAGGGTTCCCCAGGTTGGACTCAGGCACCATGAAAGAAGGGTGCACCCTGGCCTCTCCTAAGGAAAGTCAATGCTGGAGTACAAAGGCAAACTCAGGTGAGCACAGCTCCATCTCATGATGCTTTAGAACATTTTGGAGAAAATGGACAAAAAGAGAACACTGAACAACTTCATCCAGTAAGAATTAGAAGAGTCTCTCAGTGTTTAATGAAATGGCTTAGACAGCACACTGTTACAAAATATAGGGGAAAATTCACTTAAAATGTTGATGACTCATAAAATTGGGTCACAGTGAAATTTTACTAATATTGCAAATAAAGAAATACAGAATGGGCCTCGGAGGGCATTATGTGTACTGGTACACTTACGTACACACAGGCAAGACACCTGCACACAGAAAACAAAAACAAGTAATTCAAACTCTAAAACATAAAAATCCCAGTTCTAGTAAACATTCAGAGATCAAATTCTTTGTTAAACATGGCTCACCGGACAGGTGATAAGACTTGAAGTGCAGGGACTGGAGAAATGGCTCCGCAGTTAAGAACACTTTCTTCTTTCAGAGGACCTGGGTTTCATCCTAGCACCCACATGACAGCTAACAACTGTCCATAATTCCAGGTCCAGGGGGTATAACACCCTTTTCTGGCCTCTATGACCATTGCATACATGTGGTATACCTACAAACTTGCAAGCAAAATACTCATACACATAAAATAAATAATAAATAAATAAGTAAATACGTAAGCAGTTTTATTATGAGTCACAGTAAAGGAGATCTGAAACAACCCGAGAACAACGTGCAGAGCTGAGCGCAGCACGGGCTTTCTAACTCACACTTTGGGAAAACCTGTGTCGGTCTTCCTTCCTACAGGAATGAGAATTGTTTTCATTGATCAGCATTAGTTAAGGCCTTGCTCACTAATTTGACCAGCAGTCACTGTCTATGTGTTGTTAACCTGTAGAAACTACTAGTGCAGACATCTTAAAGAACTGCTTGTGTATGTGAGATATTTGAAATTAAGTTCGTTTTTGGTGATAGTCAGAGAAAATTATCAAGTATCTCTATGCTCGGATTGAATATAGTTGTTCATACACCCTGTGGCACATTCCCAGACTGTATGTGCTAGGTACAGCCATGTGGAATGTTCTGTCCAAAGAGTTTTAAGCAGCCTTATGTGTCGTTTTGAGGTCAAGGGCGCTCATAGTTGAGCCATCATCCCTCTACCACGCTATCTTCTGCCATTGCAGGCTACGAAGGACAGACACTGAACCCATAAAACTGTCACACTGGACCTGTGATACCAGTTAAAATGGGCATTATCAAGAAAGCAAGTAACTTCTTTGCTGGGATTCTTGTCTGGCTTGAGCGGACTTGGGTCTTTTGCATGCTGTCACCATTGCTGTGAGTTCAGGCAAGTAAAGGCTCAGCTGTCTGAAAACTGCTTCTGTGTGGTCATCCACCACCTCCGCCTCTTACAGTCTCTCTACCCCTCTTGTTCAACGAGCTCAAAAATTCAATAAAAAAGAAACGCAAATGACAAATGTTGGCAAGGGTGTAAAGTGGGAAACTTGCTCACTGCTAGTGTAAACTGCCACAGCTTCTGTGGCACTCAGTACAGTCCCCCCAACTGAAAATAGAACTAGATATGAGCCAGCTGTACCACTCTTGGATAGACACCAACATGCTCTAAGTCAACACCCCACAGCAGCGCTTACACATGCAGGCTTATTGCTGCACTGTTTCTGATGGCCAGAAATAGAACCAGCCTAGATTTCCATTAATGGGAGGAATGGGTCAAAAATAAATGTACGTATACACAATGGAATTCTATGTAACCACAAAAAATGAAATCATGGGATTTTCAGCAGGAAAGGGGACTTGCTACCAAGACTTGTTTCAAGTTTAATGACCAGATAGTGGAAGGAAGGAACCGACTCCCGTAAGTTACCCTTTGACATTCATGAATGCGCACACGCACACACACAAACACACACACACAGAGGCACACAGGCACACACACACAATAATAATAATAATAATAATAATAATAATAACAATGTAGAAAAGAAACTGTAAAAAATTCTATTAACAATGCTTGTCAATTAAGTGTTGCACATTATGTAAATATAAACGTCCATCCTTGCCTGGTCAGCAAAGTGGAAAGGTTCTGTGACTCTGCAATCCCTTTCATGGATGCCTTCCTTCTTTTTGAAGATGCCTCCAGGCTTTCAGGCCCTCAGGAAATACAGGCATATTTACAGCGCAGATGACAAGTACGAAACTTCAGTCACCCACATTTAATGGGACTCTTCCCAAGACTTCCACCTGGCTTTATTTCTGAAATGCCTTGTGCTTTTTCTAGAAAAGGGATCCTCCAGATTGAAGATCTGTACCACACACAAATCTCGACCCAGTCTTTACCATCCTGTACCACGTCACATCTGGACGTCTTCATTTCTTATTTTTCTGTATTTATTTGATTATTTATCCTGCTCTGTAAAAGCATATCGAGGCTTCTCCTCACAGCATGGGGGATGGCCACATGTATTCTGTCCCTGTAGGTTGTTAGGCATGAGAGACAAATCCCGCGCCTTAGCATTTTCCTGGGCATTTCTTGCTGTCTGGTAGTCTCTCAGCCCTCTCGTAGATGGGCACTGGCACATTCCTATCAACATTAAAACAGATGTGCACATACAGGCTTAAGAACAAACATGCAGGTACTGCAGATGGAAGGTGCCGGCATCAGGTACCGGCACGGATGTGAAGGCCAGGGTCTGAGATGTCTGCTGTACCACCATCATTTTTATGGAACCGCAAAGTGTTAGAAATTGAGCCAAGCCATGTTCACTTGTGCGGAAAGATTTCATCTTGGAGACAGAACTCTCTGTCTCCTCAGAAGGAAGAAAGTCAGTTCCTGAGTTTCCTCTCTTGTAATATACCACACTCAGGAGGACCCTGGCCCACTGAGCCTTCTGCCTGGGGCTGGAACCGGGGGTGGGGTGAGGACGGCTGAAGCAAGGCAGGCAGAGGACACCAGGGACAGTGCGGTTAACAGCTATGCTTGCAGGTAGTGAGTGAGGTGCTCTTCCCAAAGCTATGATAAAGTGCTTCATTCTCTATTTAACTCTCATAATCACTCTTCTTCGTTATCTAAACAGCCACATTTTTAGAAGTAAAATTCTAAAAAGAAAAGTCAGCTTTCAAGTTTGGATTTTTTTCCCTCTGTGAACGTGGAAAGGAAAGGAAAGTTGGTGGTTTTTGAAAGTTCTATAAATGGGGCTTTTAATCTAAAAGTTGATACCTTTGCGATTGCGGCATAGTAGATACAGTTAAGAGTTTTGCACAGGGTGATACCTTCTTAAAATTTTAGGGGTATTAAATACTTATGTCCCAATGTTTTCAGTCTATAAAATATATTCACCCATCTCTTGTGTTCATAGAGGACATAAAATTTTAATAAAAATAAATATTTTAAAGGGTAATCCTTTGTTATTAAAATTATTGCAAGAGTTAAGTAGTATAAATAAGTATAATGACGAAGTGTAATTAAAAACATCCCTCTCTTCTAACTTAGGGATATGAAAATAAATACAGAGATGCTGCGGTCAGCTGGGTTCCAAACAATAGTAGTTAAGTTGCTGTCGTTCCGTATAAATACTATAGTGGGACTGGCAGGGAAGCAATGAGAAAATGCATGGGAGCCAGGCCCGAGACTGTCAGAATCGATCAGAAGTTTCCCCAGCAGATAAGGGTGTGGTGGTTTGAATGAGCAACGTCCACACGTGTTCAACACAGCAACTGAACACGCGGTGGGTTGGCGGTGCGGTCGGGGGAAGGTGTGGCCATGCTGGAGGAAGCCTGTCAGCAGGGAGGAGGGACTCTGAGAGCTGACAGCCTCCTCCCACTGCAGTTCCTCTCCCGCTGCTGAAGACGTGAGCTCTCAACTTCCCCTGTCTGCCTCCATGTCACAGCTCTCTGTCACGATGGACTTTTAACCCTCTGGAACCATAAGCCAAAATAAATGTCAGAGTGTTTTATCACAGTAACAGAAAAGTAATTAACACAAAAGGAATAGCAGCAACTGAGAGGTATTTGAAAGGTGTGAGTTTGGCTACAATACTGGGCAGGAATTCTACAATGACAGGTGGATCTGGAAAGCAGGAAAGGCCTAGGAGTTTATTTTTACTGGGCCAGATGATGACTCAGCAGATAAGAGCACTAACTGCTCCTGTAGAGGCCAGGGGTTCAAATGCCAGTCTCTGCATAGCAGCTAACAAACATCCCTGACAAGAGTCCCAGGGAATCCAACGCCTTCTTCTGACCACCATAGGTGTTACATGACATGGGCGTAATTACATACATGCAGGCAACAGCCATCCATAACTCCAATTCCATGGTAATCCAACATCCCTTTCTGACCTCCCCAGGCGCTGCATGACAGGACATGGCTGCACTTACACATGTGCAGACAATACACTCATGCACATAAAAATAATAAATACAATGTACTCTTGTTTAAAGGGACGAGCTTGCACTGAGGGATGTGTCGAGATACTGACCTGGCTTAACACAAATGACAGAGTGCGTGGAATCTAGGGAGTCTACGGATGGGTGCCAGTGGACAAGGGTGTAAGGATGATCCAGATTAAGGTGTTCTGTATGGATTACACAAAATTTCAGTTAAAAATTAACGACAGAAAAGAGCTCTTGCGGCTCTTAGAGAGGACCCCAGCTTGGTTCCCAGTACCCATGTTGGTTGGCTCACAACTGCTTGTAACTCCTTAACTCCTGTTCTCGGGTATCGGATGCCCTCTTCTGGACCCTGTGTGCATACACACACATACACACAGACACACAGACACACAGACACACACACACACACACACACAGAGGCACATGAATAAAAATAAAAATAAATGTTAAAAAAATTAAGAAACATGAGGAGGCACAAGGAGAGCTTGTGATGCCCTGGAAACCCACGAGGGATGTGGAAGGTCTACCTGTCTCTCTTGGGGGCTGCGGCTGCTGGCCAGAGCTCATGCCCCAGTGGATGATCAAACATCCCTGTATTTGTAGGCAGTTCTACCCGGACACAGTGGGCTAATGGTAAATAGATAAATAACTTTAAAAGGGGGACATAAAGTGGGAGGGTCATGAAATGCAGGGTCCCAGGAGCAGGTCGAGAGGAACCTAGAGGGACATGGTCAAGATGCATTCTGTGCACACATGGAATTTTCAAAGAATAAATAAAAATATTTAAAAATGAGGGGAAATTCAGTAATCCCAAGTGCTTCTGAAGATTCCATAAAAATAAAGGCAAAAGTTACTTTGCTTTAACAGACAGGAGTCACCGGAGACTTGGTCTGAGGTATTTTCGGAAATTGTGGTACCACAGAGTGACTAAAGCCTGCATATGCAGGTTTGGTAGACAACACTGACAGAATGTGTTTTTAAATAAGATGTGAAGGGCTTGATAAAGTGCACATTTAGTAACTTGAGAAATAAATGGCTGGGGAAGGGGGACAGAAAATGCAGCTAAAGAGGAAATAATGCTTCACCCATTTCAGTGTCCATATTTACGCTAAAGATACAGATTATATACATTAACTTCCTGCAAACACACCGATTTTCTCATTTTAGGTGTGCATTCTACGGAAAGACCTTCACCTTGTTTACTCACTAACTCACAGCTGAGGAAGCTGTCAGCGACTGATCACAGAGGAATGCTGCTATGAAGAGAAAGACAGTAATAGATATTCCCTAACCATACGGATTTTACAGGCGTCTGAGGTGATCCAACAGACTAGAATGAATGACAGTGGAGAGTGAGCCATATGGCTGAGTATTCATTGTCTTGTGACAGACCTTCAATCTCTGCACCTCTAGATGATCAGAACTCAATACATTCCCTTCCTGATTCCCACAGTAGAAAAGTCAAAGTACAGAGAAAGATCAGTAATAACAGCAAACATTCATCTATCCCCTGAAGCTGCCCAGGCACTGAGCATGTCTTTTCTAGTGACTAATATGAAATCTACATGATAGACGACACTGTAATACCCACGTGGCAGGTGACCAGAAAAAGTCACACTGTGTGACCATCAGAAAATTCCTTTCCATAGGAGCTGCACACAATGTGACCATCAGAAAAGTCCTTTCCATAGAATAACTTCTGTTTATTGAGATGACCAAAAACTACATTCGAATTCCCATTATTATTGGCATCGAAGACCACTGCTGGTCAGAACCAGAAAGCTAGAATGCCCTTCTGCCTCTAAAAACACATGGCAAGACTCCAGGGGATGCAGGACAAAAGTGTTCGCTCCTGTTCTCCTGTGATTTGAACCATCCTTATATGCCGACTAGAAAACCTAAACGGTGATAACTAACAATGAAATACAATGATTTAGAGAACATTTTGTTTTATAGACTATCGTAAAATGTTTGAAAATGTGCGATTCCACTGTATCTTCCAAAACTACTTCCTGTGCGCTCACAGGAAGGAAGTGCCTAGGAGGCCTAGTAACTAGGATGGAGAGGAAGGACGATTATGGCGGAGCGGTGCTCACGGTGTGGACTCCGGGCAAGCAAACGCCCACCATGCAACTTAAAACCTGGAATTTTCTGTGTAAGCTCTTGCCTCATGGTTGGTCATGTGATGACTGAACCTCCAGAAAGTAAAACTGTGATGACGGGTCCTTCTCATCACTAGGTGGCAGGTGGTAGGTAACCCACAGACAGGCAGAGGACATCCGGAGTGAAAAGCATGGAAAGAGGGTGTAAAAGGAGCCACAGCTGGAAGCCAGGCTGGACCACAGGCCGAAGGACCGCGGCTGTCAGGGTCCTGGTGATGTACCTTTAGAATTCTTAGTAGCGGCGTGAACATCCAGGGACGGAGGAACTTGGGGGACATTTATTTAACCCGCCCTAGACTTGTTATGGCAGGATTCATGCCTAAAAGACGATTTGCCTCCAAAGGGGACAGTCAGCTGATAGCGGAGCAGAACAGGACCCACTACATCTCCCCCCAGTGCTGACAGATCTCATGAGCCCCGAAAAAAAGTGTTCTGCATAACCAAAAGCGAATGTTTACTTTCCTAGGGGAATAACCAGCTTTGTCATTAGTCATAACCATTAGGAGCAGTCAGGCTTGTCAGGCTCTGGTCCTGTCAGTCCGCTCCACTACATCACGTCGGCATTAGGCAGACAAGAAGCGGGGGACAGTAGAGAAACAGACACTAGAACATTCAAGTAAATTCAAGACACAGAGGAAGGAGGTGCAGGAAGAGTCTTGCGTTTCCGGCTGCTCGGAGGAAGTCGCAGGAGAATGGACGATTCCCCTCCACCCACTGTGTTCCCTTTGGGCAACACTTGCTGGAGACCAGAAATGACATTTAGCACGGTGGGCTTACCTCAGCAATCACTACCCATGCACACACGCACACAACACACACGCATGCATGCACACGCACGCACACACACATGATAGCCACGATGGCATTTATCCCGAGGCATGGAGGACAGAAAGGCATTTGAGTTCTGCCCCCACACCCTGTTGTCTTTCCATAGTGCTGTGTCTTCTCTGGGCCTTGGACAATCTGACTGCACATTCTCAGCTGGAATGATTGGCAGAAGCTTGGAGAGACTATACAGCACGGTGGAGTGTCCGATCACCCCACAGGAAGCCTGGGTGAGAACCCCATCTACTCCAGGAGTAGCTGCTGCTGTGGGAGCAGGAGTGAAAAGCTTATCGATTATTCCTGTCTCCATGATACTGCTTCGAAACTGAGATTCCTGAGCATGAAGCCACCACTGGGAAAGTTCTCTCACATCAACTATGGAGTATGGGGAGAGACCTTAGTCCCCACTGTGAGAAGCTTTCTTTCCTGACTCCCACAAAGCCAGCCAATATTTCACCTCAAAAAGTGGACAAACCCCACTTGCCTAAAATAAGGAGGGAAGATTAATTCCTTCCCATTGCTCCACCCTGCTTCAAATTCAGGGTCTAAATTATGACATTAATTACAGTGTAAGAACTGTCCTCTTGGTGTGAAAAGTCGTGTGTTTGGATTTATGAGATGGAGATGATATTATACTTGACTTGTATATTTTACAGTTATCATGCAGTTATAGGCAGAGCCAAGGCAGAAGGAACCTAGCTAAACCTATGTCAGTAACTCAGAAAGAGACAACATGAAAAACATTAGTGAACAAGACAACACCCACATGCTTACACCACTAAGTCTGAAGGACCTTGACTTGTTATACTCAATTATAAAATTTTAATAGAATTTCTACTTTTCAAAAATAATGTGGCTGTTATAATTGAACTACAGTATTTAACAATCGGTTGAGAAAAAAAAAAAGAATATATCTCATTGGAAAGATTAGCCAAATTTCCACGGATCCCATTCTTGCATGTGAAATCATGTGGATTTCATTAAAGAATGTGCAAGAGACACTGGAGAGAGGCAGCACATCAGGTGGAAGTGAAAAACCAAAGCTTGGAAAGCAGAAGGTCATGGTGCTTGCAGAACAACGGACACCTTGAGTGTGACAAAGGGGTCACAAAGCCGCTCATCCTAAGAAATATAACAGCAAACTTCCTAAGCCTACAGAAAGGTATGGATACTCAAGGAAGGAAAGTCAAAGGGGCCAGTTAGTTAACTCTACTGCTTATTCCAGGACTTACTATAATGAGGCTTTTCAAGGTAAAAGAATTAAAAAGATTTCTTAGGGGCTGAAGAGATGGCTCAGTTGGTAAAGGGCTGGGAGCACCAGGAGCTGCTTCAGTGCCCAGCCCCCACGTGACAATGTGGCATGTTGGGCAGTGCCTGCAATCCCACCCTGGATTCCTGGGCTTGCTAGCCACCTGGTTTAGCTGAACCTGTGAGTTCTCAGATGCCTCAAAATATTCTCAAAAAATAAGGCAGAGAGTGAGCAATAGAAGAAGAAAGCTGATATAGCGCCTTGGCCTGCACATGACTGCACATAGAGGTGCACCAACATATACTCACACATGTGCAAACACAGCAAGTCCTAAGGCAGCGAGAGAGAAGAGACAATGCTCCATATTACACGAGGTAAGACCTCCAAGAGAGTGAGCAGGATTTTCACAGAGCTCGATACAGCAACCCAGAATAAAGCAAAAAGACACATAGAAGGAAGGCTGGAGGGGACAGAGGAGGGGATCAGCGAGAGTGAGGGGGACAGAGAAGAGGGTCAGCGAGAGTGAGAGGTGTTTGTGATCTGAATACAATGTATAGATGAATAAAACTGGAATAAGGAAACACATTATCATGTTTACTCATAAATGCTAATAAAATGTCCTAATTAAAATAAAAAATTAAATGTAAAAATAGACTTCCAACCCTAAATGCTGCTCCTGTAGAAACAAAGTGGGAATTTTTAAAAGTCTTTAAAAAACAAAAGCCAAGAAAAAAATACCTTCACCAGAAATAGCCTATAAGAAACGCTGGTCCAACCAAGAACCAAGAACCATCTCCAATCCGAGGTGTCAATGAGAACGAAGCCCTTCTAGGATAGAAAACACCAGGGAAGGGGCCGAGGGCGGAGTCTGAGCTCCGGAGGCTGCAGGCAGGGAGGTGCTGCCCAGACCCCGCAGACAGTTTCCAACAAGAGGCCACCATAGCCTTCACTGGGCGAGGAGAAAGCAAAGCACTGGGTGTTGCTTCTGCAGGAAATCCCCAAACAGTGCAGCTCCTGTTTTGTGTTGTTCATTATGTTTCTAAGTTAGTGCTCAGCCTTTGCAAGTGAAGTATGTTATTCCCCAAATAAAGAAACACTAAAAGGAATTCTTCAACAGAAATACAGCAGTGCTAGGACAGACAAGACGCTGAGAGGTGAGAACTTGCTGGTGAGAGTGACTTCGCAGAGGGGGTTAGAGCGCTCTGACTGCGTAGATCACTCGTACCGCACAAGGCGAGGGTCCAGAGATGAGCAGTGGAAATGGAGGGAGCTGTTGAACTGGCTGGCACGAAGGGGGCTACTTAATCTACCAGTGCCGTGGTGTCTGCATGCCATGCTGGAGAGGGAGGGGGCCCAGGCCCTGTTCAGTCCACAAACAGGATCAACTGAGCATTAAAAATCCAATGCTAACATCCTTCTAGGTTACTGGAGAGTCTCTGATATGGAGTGCCCATAGTTAATAGCAATTTTAAAATACCAAGTAATAAACAAATGATATTTTTGTAAACTTCATGGAAACTACAAATTTAAAAACTATAATTCTCAGGACCTATGGGTGATTAAAGAGATTCCAAAGGCAGAAGACAAATAGAATTATTTGAGAATATGAGAGTCAAGAGCCTCATCAGTTTTATTTACAGCCATCTTCTTGACAGAGAACAGAGGAATGCTGAACTTCTTCTGGAGCCGTTTGGGGTATGAATATCTGTGGTATGTGGATGTGGCTTGAGTTCTTCCTTTTCCTTCTCTCCTCTCTAGTTCACCTCCCTTCTACAGTATGTTTATAAGTCTTTCCAAAGTTGGTGCAAAACACCAGAAAATTTTTAAAAATTATTTCTGTATATTCAAGTTTTACTTTTTGTGTTTTAAAAATTGTTCTATGAGCTTAACATTTATTTTACGTATACATAGTTTGACTTTCCGACACATTGGATTGTAAAACTCTAGACTTCTTAAGAATATGTTATTTTGTGAATTTTTTAAAAAGACTATAATGCATCAATAAAATTAAGTAAATAATAAGAATACAACAATAGCTTTTATGACTTGATCACAAAGGAAGAAGGAGAAAAGAAGAAAGCAACTGAAATAATGCAAGAAAACACTGCTGAAATGGCCATGGTGAGATCTTACAGATGAGCAATCGCATTGAATATAAATGGGTTAATTTCTAAAATGAAATGTCAGTGATTTTACAGATTAAAAATTAAGATCCAACTACATGCTTCTTATAAAAACCTCACTTCACTTCTAATGACACACATAAACTAAAAGGGAAAGTATGAACAAAAATATCTCATGGAATCCATAATAAAGTGTGAGCAACCATAGTCACACCAGGTGAAAAGAGTATCAATCAAATCCAGAAGAGACAATGCAGGCAGTTATACAAGGCAAAGTGTCAGCTCAGCCAGAGGTGATGAGAATTATCAATACATGCACGCTAACACTGGAAGACCCAGGAATATAAGGAAAACATTAAAAAACAAAGGAAGAGATAAGCTAAACACTATTTATTATGAGACTTTAGCATTCCATCATAGCGATGGTGGCTTATCCACAATAAACAGCAGAAGTAAACTGTAGCCCGGAACGAATGGACACAAAGGGCAGCTACAGAACATTCTAACCAACAGCTGCAGAATTCAAATTCTTCTCTGAAGAATACAGGATATAGTCCACAATAGACCATAAGGCTGTCTAGACAGTACGCATCAAAAGCACATTGCTAAAGCCGAAGTCAGGGCTGGAGAAACAGCTCAGTGGTTAAGAAGCACTTGTTACCCTTGCAGAGGAACCAGGTGTGGTTCAGAGCACCCACAGGGTGGCTAACAACTGCCTGTCTCTCCGGTGTCAGGTGATCTGATGCCATCTTCTGGCCTCCATTGACATCATTGACAAGTAGTACACAGACATACTTACAGGTGAAACATGCATACATGTAAAACAAAATTTTTTAAAAATTAAAGATTTGATGAATATCATTTCAAATCATAGCACAGTAAAGCTAGACACCAGTAACGATAAATCTTACAAGCGATTTAAATACATTGACATTAAGCAACATATCTCTCTGCAGTCAGTGGATTAGAGTGAATAGTAAGAAGGAAACTTGAAAATATTTTAGACAGTGAAATGGGAGTAAATGCAACACAAGTCCTGGCTCTGGTGAGCACAGCGAGAAAGAGAAAGTGTGCTGATAAATGCGTGCATCAAAACTGCACAATTATATAAAATCAAGCTCATCATGGACCTTAACTATTCAGAAAAGGAGGACTGAACTCAACTCACAGTCACAGAGAAAATAATAATGGTGACAGCAGAAATAACAGAGATATGCCAACGGGGAGTAACTCTTCGAAGAGGAAAAACAAATTTCAGCTAGACCAGGCAAAACAAAAAAAGATGGAAACTAATTAATTCAGAAGTGATAAAAGGAAATATTAAAACTGACAATGCAGAAACCAAACCAAAGAATCACTAGAGAGTTTTGGGAACAAGGCAATAAATGTGATAACCGAAGAACTAGGAAAATTCCTGAACACACAGACCTTAACAAAATTGAACGATGAAGGTCTCAAACTCTGACTAGATAACCAATAACAAGACTGAACCAGTAATAAAATGTTCCCTATCAAAGAAAACCCCAAGTCCAGATTCTATCAACGTATAAAGAACCCGTGCAACTTGAAGCAACCTCCAAGACGCTGAAAAAAGAGGAAATTTACTCGAGCTCATTCTGAGGCCACTATCACACTGACGCCAAAACTAGACAGAGACAGAATGATAGAAACCTGAAGAGCACACTCCTGGATGAACACTGCAAAATCATAAACAAAATACCAGTATTCAAATCTGGCAGCATGTAAAAAGACTGTGATCACATGGAATTCATCCACGGAATACAATAAGCAAGTTGTGCCATGTCAACAGAATGAAGATCAGAAAATATATCATCATCTCTATAGCCTGGAAAACGGGTTATATAAATTTGATGTGGAAGTAATAAAACTCAACATAACAAAGCTATACATAAAAAAGCAAATATCATAATGAATCAAAAGATGAAAACATGCAAAGGTTTGTAACAAATGTATACTTTCCCACCTTTGTTCATCATAATATTGAACATTCTAGTAGAACTTGTAGACAAGTAGAATATGCACAGAGCCTAAAAGGAAATCAAATTGTCACTTTCTACAGAAGCGTGATCATATATGTATATAAATCTTCAAAGACCCTGTTAGAAATGAATGTATTCAGTCCCGAAGGCTCCAGCTCTGTTGCAGGGCACTTGTCTAGCATGCCCAAGACCTTGAGTTCAGTCCTCCTGACTTCAAAGAAATAAAGGAATACATAAGTAAACAAAGAAACAACCAATATACAAATCTGGTGCATTGCTACATACTAATAATAGTTTCTGAACCACACGTCAAAAAATGATTCCAATTACAATAGTAACAGAATATATAAAATAAAATACATAGAAATAAATTTAACCAAAGTAATAAGATCTCTTCAATAAAAAGTTAACCTGTCAATGAAAGGAATTGAAGAGGACATAAAAACAGAAAGGCATTCCACACTCAGGTTGGAAGAAACCATTTTGTTAAAATGTCCACCCTACCTGAAGTTCTCAACAGATTCTATGTAATCTCCCTCAAAATACCAATCACATTTTTCAGAGAACTAGAAAAAAAAATCCTAAAATTTTACTGGGACTCAAGTATTACCTGGCCTCCTCACAGAAGAAAAACTTCACGCTAACTGCCTATTGATGTCTTGCCAATTATCACAGGTACAATCTCAACAAATGATGTGGTCTCATCCTGACTGCCAATCACTGGTCTCATCATGCAGAATTTACCCATGAAGTCTTCATTCTACTGAACTTTGCCAAATGGAAGTAACTCACAAAAATTCCTTTAGTCATTTTAAATTCGGTCATGCATACATTGCTGCCTTTTTAGACTTTATTTTTGCTATTTCTCAAACACATAAATCTGCTTGAGCTGTCTGAAGATTTTCTCTGTAAAGAGGGATCCCAATCAAATCCAAACATAAAGTGGTCTCACTAACATATCTAAAAATGATCCCTTTTTGCCAACTTTTGAAAGTTCATGTCTCTCATGGCATTCCCTATGTAACCCCAAAGACCAGACATATTTAATTACCTCATTTATTATTCCAAAATTAACATAAACAGAAAAGAGGAATAAAGGATTAAACTACTGGGAAGAACTTGCTAAAGAAAATTATACTGGATGTCTTTTCAAAAACAATTTAAAGTTGTTCCTCTCATAAAAGTTTACCCCATAATATCTGCTGGAAAAGTATCTTAAGTAACAAGAAGTTTTACCAAAACCCATGGTTTAATATGAACGCCCTAAGGGTCACCTTAGGACAGGCTCCAGTTCTGCTTTTCACTGGACCCAAGACTCCACATCCATGCGTTCTCTTACAGGCCTCTCAGGATCCCACTACTTGAAAACCTAATCACAAGAAGGGCCCAGAAGCCAGCCTGGCACCAGGGGAGAGCCAGCCCGGCACCAGGGGAAAACCCTCTCCTGAATTTCAAACACAGGAAACGACGTCTCGTGGCCCTTGCCCTCCTAGTGCTGCACTGCATTTCCCGGAGAATTACCAAGGACAACGTCATGATGCCTCATGCTGCTTGCCCAGCACACTGCCCTTACCTGCTCCTGCCAGTGGCCACCACAGTGGACATGCTTCTTTGATACTAAAAACAAGGGGAATGTGAGAATGTGAGAATGACCTTTCTGGGAATGCCCTCTAGTAAAAGGACCTGCTTCTTTTCTAAAACAAAGAAGGGAAGCTGTGGGAAGAGCTTATTTCAGGTTAGCTCAAAAACTAAAACAACTCAGGGATTTGTGTTCTCCTGTGATCTCAGCATATAACCCTTTGCCCTCTACTCAAGATAGTGTACAGATGTGTGTGTGTGTGTGTGTTTCACACAGTAAAGCATCAAAGCACACAGAGTGCTTATCTCACCAAAAGCAATGAGAGATATTCACAAAACCTGCTTATGATTGTGTGCAAACATGTGTGTGTTTGTGTGTTGGTCTAGGTCTAGGGATCAGAAATGGCAAGATTCTCTGAGAATGGTGGGTGCGATTTTTGCTTCCCCATTTTCATGCTAGAGACATCATTTCAATAAAAAATGAGTGACGCCATTGCTCAGGAGTGCAGTTCTGAGAGAAATCTGAAGGACGGGTTCTCTTGTCCCTAAACTGACACTGAGCATCAGGATGTCTTCTTTAAAGATCACCATATGGGGCTTAGAAATGCTGCTGTTCTGATGGAATTAATGGGGTTCAAAAGCACGTAAAATAACTGAACTTTATTTATTTAAATCATGTAAAGAATCAAGCAAGTATTTGTGTCCAAACAAAGTACAGCCCTGGTTCTTCCCAAGCAGTGGCTCGGTGGTCTGTAAGGTGTTTTTACCAAGACAGTCTAATAGAAGAAGTACCATGGAGGACAGTGCATGCGAGAGACTGCTGTGGTTATAATTTAACAGGATACTTCAGTTACATGCAAGAACTCTTGTTTAGAAACTATCTATGTACTAAAGAAAGAGAAAACAGAATTGGTAAAAAGCTAGCCAGTCCACTATAGAAATCGCCAGTTGATAGAATGTATACAGCATAGCATTTAATAAAATATAATTAAGATAAAGAAATCAAAGTTATTTTCTAAACATTTAATATGGAAAGTCATGGAGAATATTCTGGATTTATGAGTGCTGGAAATGACTGGAGACTCACGGGGTGGGGTAGGGAAATGGTTAGAACCTGTAAATTAACATAATTTTAATGAAGGATTTTAAAGTTTTTCAGACCTTCGAGTAAAAGTGTCTAGCGTGTGTTTTGAGAATAGCAGAAACATATCAGAACTAGATGGAGAATCTAGTTACATAGATTTATGATTCTGCAAATGTAAAGTGAGGGGCAGTAATGCAATGAGATCGGCTCAGGACCGTAAACAACTAAGAGGAAGGCGTTGAAAAGGTTCACTGTGTGTGCAAAGCACCTGCTTCAGTGCAGCAAGAGAGACAGAGAGGGTAGACTACCCCGTCTCCAGTGAGCTCACAGCTGAGTGGAAACAGTCAAGGAGATGGTTGGACACATGTCACATGATGGAACGGGAGAAGAACAAACATCCAGTCAGTATCCTGATCAGATGAACCGATTTCTGAATACACCACAAAAATGGACCTCACAAGTCCTTGGTGATGTCTCTCAAATCACACATAAAGACTCAACAAATCCTCCTGTGAGTAGATAATTGTCTACCTCCACAATTGTGGATTGACCTTTATCAGCTGCTTATTTAGGTTTTATTTCACATTAACATCTTAGAAAACACCATCTGATACAGATTAGTATTTTCACTAAACCTATCAAATTTATGTATTCTTTCTAAACACTGGGCAGAAACCTGGCTTACAGACATCAGCTCCTCTGCTGTGGATGGTTCTGCAGTGCGTTCTGTCACCTACCGTATCTCCTTTGTTCTTCAGCAGAACAATTACAATAACAAGTGAGCCGCTCAGCCGCCTAGTTACCCTCTGACTAGCAGGAGGGTGTGAGCTGTGACCAGGACTTAAACAGATAGCTATGACTTTAGAGAAAATTGGGAAAATATTATCAGACACTGGTAACAGTCAGGCGCGCGAAGCACGGCTGAAAAACCACACTGTCATGTACTTCGTTGCTAGCTTATGACAGACAGACCCAGCTAGAGAATTTCCAAAGGAAAATGTCTTTTAAGGTTCTGTGTATGGAACTGCTAGAAATTAAAGACACATTTCTGAATGCCATTGAGTGATGTCAATGTGATGTCACAGCGATGTCAATGCAATTGCTTTCCCAGACACATGAAAGCACGATTGAATTTGACACAAATGTCATGTGCGTTTTTAGCATCTTTTATTATTGTGTTCTGTTTTCCAGATTTTCTACCCTTAGTAGCAATCACCTGAAGTTCCTGTCATTTCCGGTCATTTCTGACCCGGCCTCCCAGTCGCCCAAGCTCCTTTCTGTTGCTTTCTTCCCCTCCCCACCCTCACAAATCAGCAAAAAAGGACAAGGGCCTCAGAATGAACCAGCACAACTGTACAGTCTTAAAGAAGACAGTGGAATGTTCAATTTGCATAGTTCATGTTTTCTAAATTTTTCTAAGAGCATAAATAAATGACACAATTTTGGAAAAAAAAATTCAGAAAGTATTTTAATATGATAAACAGAAAATATATAATTAAAAATACATGAAAAGTTATCGACACTACGCTAAGATTACCAGATAAAACTGAAAGCAGCTGACAGCTTGCTCTCCTGAGAGAGGCCATGGAAATCCATCAGCAGGGTCTGCAGCATCACTTGAAGGGAGTGACTCCAGCGTTAATTGCCCCTTGGGCACATGGATACATAAGGACCCTTTGGGCTACAACGTCAACTAGATTTCTGTCATAGTCATTATAAGAAACATTTGAACCTACTTTATATTTGGGAGATGTTTTATAATGATCCATCTTGTAGTATATAGAGCATTGCTTGCAAAGTACTATTTCAAAGTTGTTTAGATAAAACAGGGCCACGGTTTAAACATAACCTTCACGGGCTCATTGACTCATTGACTCATTGAACCTTCTGGAAGGATTAAAGGGAAATCTTTGTTTCACAATCTCAACATTTGTTTTAGCATCCTGAAGTCTTTCACAGGCTTTTTGAAATAAAAGTGTATCGATAACAAACTTCTCTTCCAAGTGCTTTCTGCGGATCTCTTCAGCCCTAAGGGGAAAACAACAAAGGTTGCCAAATGAGGTTGTTTTAGATTACTAAGTCCATACCAACTGGATTGCTATGGCTGGAAATTGCCATCTTCCAAACAGACATTTATAAACCAGAAAATACCAGGGTTCCATCTAGAGAATGTCGTTATGTCATTAAGTGCTGAATAATCCTTGCTTGAACCTGCATTGTGAAATTCAGGAATTCTACTCTGGAGTGGAAAGTTCTGGCTTCTTTCAATAATTTTCTGGACAGAATGCTTTCCCTCAAAGTTCTCTTGGAAATTCCTAGAGCCACAGCAACTTAGCATGTAACTGCATTTGAAGATGGGCTTTTGAGAGACAAGAATGAACTACTTCAGATGAGTTCAAAAGCAACCTGGCAAGTGTTCCGATGAGAATGGAAGCACACTGGTCACGTGCACAGAGAAGGACTTGTGGAGCCACCATAAGCCAGCAGAGAAGTCAAACCAGAAGCTAGGCCTCCCTGCCTTTCCATCCTGGATATCATAGTATCCAGAACAGTCAGAAATTAAATTCCTGCTCTTTAAGACTCTTATCTATGGTACTTTGTTATAATAGCTCTGGTAGACGTAAGTTAGAGGAAACTAGACCAGTTTACCTTCCATACCCAGAAAATGATACAGGACACACAAATCCATTCATTCACTGGGTACTTAATTATCTGCTGTTGGAGCGTGACATTGTCTCGAGAGGCTACAAACGTAAAGGTTAACATAGATTCACTTTCCCTGCGGCCTCAACACTTCTCATCTACACAACCCCACTTTGTCCCCTCCCAGCCTTGAGCCCAGGACTGCTCCAGTTTCTCGGCCCCAGATATCTTGACACGCTTCCTACCAGTCTGCTGTGTGGAGACTTTCCACAGCCACCCCGTCCCCGCCTTCCCCAGGCCTCCATACCTGCCTAGCACAGCCCAGGTCTCCGCCAACCTGACCTGCCACTAGCTTACTAAATCAACTTATAAATGTGTTGTAAAGATGATGATGAAAACTACAGAGGAATTAGGCAAAACATCCATGAAAATATGAACACATATTGTACTAAAGCATGTAACACGTTGCTGACAAAGAAAAGTGAGGCCAAAATGGAGGAAAAAAATGATAAAGTCTGTAGAGCAAAGAGAAAGAAGACAAGAAGGATTAAAAGATGAAATTAATGTTTCTGCATTTAAGGGTTAGTGTAATTACCTTGCACTACCCAGACATTTCGAGGTAATCTCTTATTTTAATGTGTGCTAACTAATATCCTTAACTACATGTACAGAGTCTTTTCCAGAGGCACATTTGCAGGAGTGGCCATTCAACAATGTTAGCATTCTTGGAAGCAGAGAACAGCATCCCTTTTGGAAGCCATGATTCTAAGAGTCTTCACATCATAGTATACTGCTGATGGAAATTAAGGAATTCTAAAACTAATGGAAATTTGATCGAGTTCCAGACTTGGAAGATGTCATTAATGTCTCAGTTCTTCCCCAAATCCATATATATACATACTTGAGATAACCCTACTTTATTTACCAAGAACATTTTTAGTAGAATTGTTTTACTTAAACATGGAAAGGGACCTAGTAGATGAGAAGAAAATTTTGATTTTTAAATCAGAAAAAAATGAAATGGGAAGAAAGAAAACAATATAAAGAGCCAACACCTGACAGCTGGTTCTTTGAAAAGTTAGACAGACAGACACACAGCCCACTTACTAAAAGAAAGAAAGAACAAATGACAATTACAAAATAAGACATGAATGGGGAAACATCACAACAGACACCAAAAAAATCTAGAAATCATAAGAGAATTTATTAAAAATCTATACTCCATTAGAATTGAAAATCTAATGGAAAATGATGAATTTCTAAATTAATGGAAACCACCAAAATTAAACCAAGAAGATATTAACAGCTTAAATACCCTCATAACAAATAAAGAAACTGATACATACATACCAATACTCTCAATTAAAAAACAGCCCTGGCCCATGTGGATTCACAGCAGAATTCCACCAGGCAGTCAAAGATCTACAACAAATATTGCTTAAATAATTAAAAAAGATAGAAACTGAGGAAGAAATCTGAAACTCCATCTAAGAAGCCAGGACCACTCTACTACAAAAACTAGGTAAAGATACACACACAAAAAGGAAACTTAATGAACACAGGCACAAAGAATCTGAACAAAATACTTGCAAAGTGCAATCAGACACTGATCAAAAAGATCATCACTCTGATCAATTTGACTTTTTTCCAAAGTTGCAAGGATGGTTCGATATATGTAAATCAATAAATCTTATGACTCATATAAATGGATGCAAAGATTTAAAAAAATCACATGGTCATCTCAATAGATGCAGAAAAGGCCTTTGACAAAATTCAACATGCATTTATGTTAAAAGTCCTAGGGGAATTGGACTGGAGGGAACATCTTCAACATAATTAAAGCTATATATAATAAACCCACAGCCGACATCATTCTAAATGGAGAAAAACTGGAAGTATTCCCATTAAAATCAGGAATAAGACAAGGTTGTCTATTATCTGTACTCCTTTTAAATATAGTGCTTGAAATTCATGCTAGAGCAATAAGACAAGAGAAAGAAGTTAAAAGAGTACTCATTGGAAAATAAGTCAAATAATACCATCTGTAGATGGCATGATATTATACATAAGGGATTCCAAGAAATCCACTGAACACTACTAGAAATGAACAATATTTTCAGGAACATTGCAGGTTATAAAATCAACACACAAAACGTCAGTTGCCGTTCTATTTATCAATAACAAACAATCAGAGAAAGACTACATTTAAACCCTCCCATTCACAATAACCTCAGAAAAATCTACAAATAAGCCTATCCAAAGACATTAATAATCTCTATAATGAAATTTTTAAATCTTGAAAGAAAGTGAGAGAAGAAAGAGACCGGGAGATGAAAGGACCTACTATGCTTATGCATTGAAGGAATAGAATTAATATTGTGAAATGATGTCTTCCTAAAAGCAATCTATAGATTCACTGCAATACCATTCAAAATTCTAATGTCATCCTTCATAGATCTAGAAAAAAAATCCTGAAATTCATATGGAATCAGAAAAAACCCTAAGATAACCAAGGCAATCTTGGACAGAGTAATTCAGGGGGGATCATCACACCAGCTCTCAAACTATATTACAGAACTATACTAATAAAAACAGCATGGAACTGACACACAGATAAATGGAATAGAATAGAGGAACCAAACAGGAATACTTGCAATTAAAATCACTTGATAAGTGTCAAAGAAGCAAAGAACATAAGGGAACTAAGAGCATCTTAGCAAATGGTGCTGGGAAACCTAATCTCCATCTGCAGAAGAATGAAACTGGATCCTTATCTTTCACCTTGCAAAAAGTCAACACCAAATGGATCAAAGAACTCAATGTGAAACCGAAACTCTGAAACTGCTAGAAGAAAACATGCAAATACCTTACAAGATGTAGTGTAGGAACGGACTTTTAAGTCTGGCATCAGTTTCTTTGGCATGAAGGTCAATAATCAACAAGTGAGAGCTCATTAAACTAAAAAGCTTCTGTTCATCAAAAGAAACAACCAAGGAAGTGAAGAGAAAACCCAGAGTGGAGAAAATGTTCACCAGTGACACATCTGACAGAGTGTATTGATACTGACAATGCATATTGATATCCAAAATATACAAGGAACTAAAAAAAACAAAGAAACAAGAATAGAAATGACTCAATAAAAAGATGGGTTAGCCATCTGAGCAGAGACTTGTCAACCAAAGTAAAAAAAATGGCTAAGCCATCGCTTGAGAAGTGGGCAATACACTCAGTAATGAGAGAAATGCAGGTCAAAACCACCCTAAGGTTTCATCTTTTCTCTGTCAGACTAGCTAAGATCATGAGAACAAAAGACACCGAATGTTGGCACACAGGGGGCACTCGTTCAATGCCGGTGGAAATGGACATGCGTGCAACGGCTGTTCAAAGCAGTGAAGAGAATGCTCAGAAAGTACAAGAGAGTCCGCCATGTGACTCAGCTGCACTCCCCTTGGCACGCACCCAAAGGGCTCACCCTGCTGCAGAGACTTGGACACAGTGCTCTCTGCACAATAGCTAAGGAATGGAAACCACATAAATGCCCTGCCGCTGACAGGTGGACAATGAAATCCTGAGGCATTTACACGGAGGCCTGCTCAGTGATGAGGGAAGATGAAATTATGGATCTTTCAGGTAAAGGATGAACTAGAAACAGTTACACTAAGTGTAACACTGGCTCAGAAAAGCAGGCGACACATGTTTTCCCTTATTTGAGAATCCCAGCCCCATCCTGTACACGTGAGTGTATCTCCTGACATAACAGCAGGATCCAGGAAGAGGGAAAGGAAGCGCAGAGGGAGGGGCCAGGGAGAGCCCAGGGAGCAGGGAGGAGGAAACAGCTGTGACCAAGGGAAACAGAACTGGAACTCAGCTGGGAAGAGAGGAAGGCAGGACGCAGAGGGGGTCAAGGGGAGTGTGGAACTCACAGGAGGGCGGACAATAGGAGACAGGAACTATGAAGGGGAAAATGGGGAAATGGGTCCCTAATCTGGGGAGGGGGAGGGGGTCAGGCAGGGAGAGAGAGGAGAGTTAATAACGCTTCGGCGCTATGAAAGCCAGAGGGAAATGTGTTACCTCTAAAACCTCTGAAAATACAGACAATATCTGAACATGAGTGCACGTGTAACCTGAAGGCTGCATAACAAGGACACAGTGCCAGCCAGGAGAGACCTCCCTTCAAGTTGTTGCTCAAAGTAGTCATGAGACTCCAACAGCCGTTGCTTACCTCCCAGACTTACAGTTTTGATGCTACTGCTGAAGGCTAGGACAAATTTCACACACAGGACTTGAGCAATGGAGCTGGAACTGACCTGGAAGGCTTCTCCCTGAAAACTAGCTCCCATAGTTCTAGAGGACACTATACAAGTTGCTAAGGCAGAAAATCAATCAATGGTCCAACATAGTTCTAATGCCTAATAACCACAACAACTGGCATAGTAAATGGTCTGTAGGGGCACAGTTATCTGGGGGATAAACAGCAGCTGTCTAATTGGACTTAACGCCCTCTCAATGGGAGGGAAACTCATGGGTGGTATCATAAACATAGACAAATACATATGGCTGGAGAGGTCATAGATACTAGAGAAAACGCTACCTCTGGCATAACTCGAGACCAATGGGATGTTTTATCATATGCTAAATATGGATCTTTATATTTGTAGACAAGTATACTGTATACCACTCATTAAAGAAGCTTCCTTTTACAACAGATGGAAGCTATTACAGAGTTCCACAACTGGTCACCCACAGAGAATTTATTTCTGAGAGATGTCCAGCCCTAAGTAACACATTTTCAGCAGAACCTCGACACCTACAGTTCATGGAATGTAGTGGAACAGGGATAGAGAGAAAACTAATATGTGCCTGAACTCTCACCAGCCAAGCTTCCTGATACAACAGAGTGTGAAACACAGCTGGCTAAGTTTCAGAGAGTAAGAGACTGCAGAGTGCATGTTCCAAATAGGACTCCTATATTAAACTTCATCTACCCAGGGGTCAGGAGCACTGTGGAGGAGGAGGCAGAGAGGGTGTAAGGGCCAGGGATGGCGTGTGAACGTGAGGAAGCTGGGAACTTGCTCATAGGAACTTGCAACAGTGGTGACAGCATGCATCAGACCCATGCTGACTCAATCAGAGAAGACCCAGTACAGAATAAGAGAGGTTGGCAGCAGGTCCCAACCCTGGCTGAGGACCTACTGACAACGGATAACTTCTGGGTGAAGGAGAAGCTCTTCTTTAAGTGAATGAGTCTAGATAGGCTGACTAGACTCCAGTGGTTGAACTTGTATTGAGAGAGATGTGGACACAAATGCTTGACTGGCTAGGACTTAACATCTATGGCAGATTTCATGAAATCTGATGGGGGTCTGGGAGTCACAGATGATGATAGAGTCTAAATCTGATTAAGATGGATTATATGAAATGCACAAAAACTCAATAAAATATTTTTAAAAACATAAAAGGGGAACCTAATTCTGTAACAGTGGAGAATTCAGAGACAGCCAGGGCTTGTAGAGCTTTGTGGACATGGAGATGGAAAGCTAAATGCATTAAAACTTGAGGCCTCACATGTCTCTGGGAAATAAAGTAGCCCTTGAGAATGAGACCGTCCGATGTGTTTGAATCAAAAGCGCTGTGTGTTTTAAAGGTTTGAAAGCACTCTGATAGGAGAGAAAGAACAAGAGACTGAGGTAGTGAACCAAGGGTCCAAAAGCATCACTGCCACATCACAGGCACGATCTCTCCATCCACCAGCCAGATGTGGGGATAGATGGACTGTCCTATGAACCGGTAGTCAAGGGCAACTCGCTTTATAGAGGCGATACGAAGAAAACACTTCAGCAACAACAGAGAGACCAGACATAACAATCTCTGAAGAAGGTGGACCCTATAGTAGGATGAAATGTCAGGCATTAGGCATTTGCTAGACAGAAATTATTGCATATTTGAAGGATCCGTATGCATGCTCCAAAACTTTTGATAGGTTTCAGCTGTAAGATTTTAACACTTAAGAGAGAACTGTTTGAAGTAAAAAGAGGCTCTCTATGTATCTGTGCAAATGTGTATTAATTTTAGATATACTAATGGTGTTGGGAATCAAAAAAATGTCCTTTACATTTAATCAAGAGGACTGTCTTACAAATCTGAAAGTTCTGATTTTGGAAGAAGCGGGCTGGAGACAAGCTTTGTAAAGTGGAATATAAGGACCAGAGTGAATGTTGTGGTTTGATTGTGAAGTACTCCAAAGGCTGGTGTGTTTGAACATTTGTCCCCCAGCTGGTGGCACTATGTGGAAAGATAGTGCCACCTGAGAAAGTGGAGGGTCATGGGGGAGAGGAGGCGGGTCACGGGGTTGGGGGGGAGGAGAGGCAGGTCCCTGGGGGAGGGGAGGTGCTTAAGTCTTACAGCCCTTCTCCACTCCCCTGCAGTCTCTGCCTCCTGCTTGCAATGTGACCTGCTCCTGTGGCCTTGTCTGACTCTTCACGCTGTGAGTGGTGTTGACCTGCCTTCCTTTGCCTTCCTTGAGCTGCTGCTTCTCAGGTATTTTTGTCACAGCAATGAGAAAGGTGACTGAGCAGTGGGTACAGACGATGACAGAAGCCAGTCAGGAAGTGATGCATTTGGGCTGCAACCTTGCTTGTAGATGGCTGTACTTGAAAGAGGAAACTTGATGCTTTGCCGAGTGGCACTTGAACAGGCTGGGAATTTTAAGATGAAATAAACTAGTAAACTTAAGCAGAAAATTGCCTCATTGATTACATTTGCACCATTCGAAATTCTGTCCTGGGATGTACCTAGGTGCAGAGCACTTGACTGATACATTTGAGATCATGAGTTTGATCTTTAGTATGCAAAAAAAAAGAGAAAAAATCCTGATATACGTCATCAATACACAAATGTTTGGGGGAAAATACTTTTTCTCATTTCAGTGACTTAGTTACTGACAACAAATATGTAAAAACAGACTTCTCATGGGCTGTTTTATGACTTAACTGGACTTAGAAAACAATTCCTAACTGGAATTCCCACTATCTTCCTCAATAGCACTGGAATGGCAAGATGGGGCCATTTGTTCACTGAGAACTTCTCCAGGTAAGGCAGAGCTTCTTCTGACCATTGTGAGAATTGGAATTTAAATAAACGTCTGCGGAATCATCAACAAATGAAGGAGGCTAAATCAGACGAGTGGAGTAGCTGCAGAGAAATTAAAAGTGAAACCACCTTGGTGGATAAGTGGATGAACCTTCCACTGTGTGCAGTCTACCCACTACACGAGGGGCATCTAAAGGTGAAACACAGTGACAGAAGCCGAGGGCGTGCTTCCCTGGGAACAAGACAGTCTTTCAATTCACATTCAGACACTACCTCCTCAGCCAAGTGACTATCACAAAGGGCTGTGATGCTCCCAACAACATAGCCCACAGTGCTTAGATAGATGTCCTCACTTCGGGCCTGGCCCCAGCAGACTGCATGTTACAGGAAGATGTTACAGGAAGATGGGGAAGCTGCCCATAAAATCATAAGGATGAGAAAATCAAAGTTGTGGGAAATGAAGAATCATTATCTAGGGAAAGGCTGTGGTTAGGAGAAAGAGGGCTTAAGCTCTAGTAGAAAATCCAGCATGTGCTGACTCTAGGTTAGAACAAAGAATACTGTGTGAAACATTACAGAGAAATCAAATTTCATCCTGTGCACAGTGGTCCCATGGCCATATACTTCCATGATAAGTGACATTACCAGAACTTGGCTTTTCAAACAGTTAAGGGGTGGGGACATTGGTGAGTTACAGAGTGCATGCCTTCATGCATGAACCCCTGTTTCAAGCCTGAACATATATACTATCCCTAGCATATATCCCACCTAGATATGGTGGCACACAAGCATTCTTGAGGCAGAGACAAGAGGATCAGAAATTTAAGATTACCCTCTGTTACATACAGAATTTGAGGCCAGCCTAGGCTACATGAGATTCTGTTTCAAAACAAACAAACAACCACTTAAGATTTATAGGCTAAGAAAGAGAAATGAGTTCATGAAAGGATGGAGGATGGAGGTAGAGGTACTCCTTGAGTTAAAGCGAGAATATTTTCAAATCTTTGCCAACAGATCAGCAGTAATCCATCATTTTTAAAGTTTGCTTCCATTTTCCAAAGTAGAAAATATCAAGCTACGAAGCTTGCAATGGTCACACTTCCTGGACTTAGAGCCGTGTTCTCACCACCACTCCTACCTGAGTTCTTTCATCTGCTTCATTAAACCCTGTTGATATTTTTGTGCTCTTCGTTTTTTATAGACAGTCAGGTGTTTCTCTTTTAATTCAGCCAAGTGTCCCTTCATCCTGTCCACCTTCAAAATCCCTTTGAGCAGATGCATACGCTCATTGTTTATGCTTTGAACCAGTGAGTGGTCTGCCATATTTAGTTTTTTTTCAGCTAGAAATGTAGCTCTTCGTTCTCTGACTTTTTCGATGTAGGTGAATTTGTCTTTCCACCTTCTCCAGGAACCTTTCTGAGTTCTCTCACGATCTCTTTCTGCTAATTTTTGTATCATATATTGCTTTCTACTCAGACTTTCTTTGACGTTTAGCCTAATGCTTTCTTTGGCCACTTGTGCAGTGACTACAGCTGTCTTTTTTTCTATATCTTGTTTCTGATGTTCTTGTTCTGAAAGGTATTTATCAATATCACTAAATGCCTGGAGTTTCATACCAGCTCTCTGTGCTGTTAGAAACTCATTTCTTTTAGTCTTCTCCTGCGGTGTCTCTCTTTTAATTATTGGTTTTGGATAAGGGGGAGGAAGTGGCTGGAGATACTCAGGAAAATATTCTTGTTTGATTTCTTTCAACATTCCACTATATTTCATCGAATTTGGAGAACACATAGATATTCTGAATGCTGATATCCTAAACTTTGTTTCCAATTCTTCATCACCAGTTTCATCTCTAGACTTCTGACCTATATCAGAGCAGAGAGACATACATCTTAAGCACGTTAAGCAAATACATTTTCTGTCCAAATTACTTTGAATTTGACATAAAGTTATTTACTTTAAGTTCAAGTTTTGCCCCAAGTTCCCTTCAACTTGTGATGTCAGACAGGAAACTCAACATTAAAACATTTTCACACAGAGATGTATGTAACCTGATATCTATTATTTCTTTCATTATTTTCCCCAATTTCTAACATACTACTCGATAGTAGCACCTTATCTTGCTTGTGCTACTTAGACTTACGCATGACTTTTTATATAGTCGGTTAAAGGAAAAACTTAAGGTAAATAAATCTGAACAGAATTAAATTGAACAAAAATTTCATGAATCAGGCAACATCTGGGACCAGTGGAAGGTTATGAGCAGATGTTTACAACAGAAATCTGCGGTGTGCACAGAAGTTAAACATCTGGAACCAGTGGATGGTCATGAGCAGATGTTTATAACAGAAATCTGTGGTGTGCACAGAAGTTAAACATCTGGAACCAGTGGAAGGTTATGAGCAGATGTTTACAACAGAAATCTGCAGTGTGCACAGAAGTTAAACGTCTGGAACCAGTGGAAGGTTATGAGCAGATGTTTACAACAGAAATCTGCGGTGTGCACAGAAGTTAAACATCTGGAACCAGTGGAAGGTCATGAGCAGATGTTTATAACAGAAATCTGCGGTGTGCACAGAAGTTAAACATCTGGAACCAGTGGAAGGTTATGAGCAGATGTTTATAACAGAAATCTGCGGTGTGCACAGAAGTTAAACATCTGGAACCAGTGGAAGGTCATGAGCAGATGTTTATAACAGAAATCTGCGGTGTGCACAGAAGTTAAACATCTGGAACCAGTGGAAGGTCATGAGCAGATGTTTATAACAGAAATCTGCGGTGTGCACAGAAGTTAAACATCTGGAACCAGTGGAAGGTCATGAGCAGATGTTTATAACAGAAATCTGCGGTGTGCACAGAAGTTAAACATCTGGAACCAGTGGAAGGTCATGAGCAGATGTTTATAACAGAAATCTGTGGTGTGTACAGAAGTTAAACATCTGGAACCAGTGGAAGGTTATGAGCAGATGTTTACAACAGAAATCTGCGGTGTGCACAGAAGTTAAAAAATCAGTTGCAGCTCAGTGTTGGGCACATGTGCAGGTGGTCTGAGATGGATGGAATTCAGATGCTGTGATTGGTTGTGACTTAGCCCTTTGCTTCAAAATAATTCCCCTAAGGTAGACTTTCTTGTTTTATATATATGAACATTTTGCCTGCATATGTGCAAGTGTACCCATGTGTGCTGTGCCCACAGAGGCAAGAAGAGGGGATCAAATCCCCTAAAACTGGGGTTACAGATGGTTGTTAGCCACCATGTGGGTCCTGGAAACTGAACCCTGGTCCTCTTCAGTTACAGCCAGTGCTATTAACTGCTGAGCCATTTCTCCAGCCCACTATGTTAGGATTTTAATTTGTTCATATATCAATTTAGGATGCAATTTGTTAGATGGGCAATCAGGTAGACAATTTCAGGCCAAATGTAATTTAACAGACTACTGATATCCTATAGTCATCAATGGTACCGGAATTAGTTATCTTATTTTTATTAAGTCTATCAGAAACTAGTGCCTGCCATCAAAATGCTTTTTTCCTTCTTTGGACAGAAAGCTAAGCAATTGGCCTCCTTTGTCCAAGCAAGCTGGGTCCCTTCCAGGAGTGAGCAAAAGTAAAACTGCTTCTGTCTGATTCAGCACTTTTAAGAAAGACACGACTCCTCTGTGTTTTCTCTCTCTTTTTTCCTTTTGGCCATCACACAAACATGAGTACAAAATCACAAGATGGGAGAGGCTCAGGTCCCAGAACCACTGGCTGGATCATGAACCATGCCAGGCCTATCCAGGCAGGACTCTCATGGAGCCCAAATAAATGAGAATTATACATGAGACAAGATGCATTTCTGCATGTTTTTGTTACTACCGCAAACCTAACTGATACAGTAACTAATCATACCCGTTGTTTATAAACCTACTGATAGATTCACATCAGGAGGCAAATACAGGTATAAAACATATGCTGATTAGTCTCAGAAAATGAATTTTTCCTGTATTTGGCTTCCTCTGCAAGACTGAATCATGGAAATTCAGAAAGTATTTTATCATTTCTGTTACAGTTCCTTAATGTCTTTAGGCTAAAATGGCAAAGATGATATCTGTTCTTTGTAAGGGACATTGGCCACTGAGAAGAGCAGATGTATGGCATAACACGCAGTAAAGGGAAGAGAATTCACAGAGGCCATGAGAAGACAAAGAAACATCTATCTTTAAAAGAAGGAACTACCTGAGCAATGAGCAAAGAAGTGTGTGAGAGTTGAAAGGCAGAAAAAAGTGAGATCCAAGCAAGAGCTTGGGACTCAGACTGGGCAAAGCCAGAGCCAGCTGGCTCTTATCCCCGATTTCCTCCCGCCTTCGGAGTCTCTGGTGCTTATCTTCCCGCGGTGGGAGTCTGATTGTACCGTGCTATGTGCACAAGGGGAACAAACGTCCATGTTTCCTCACTGCAAGGTGGATCTGTGAGAGGTGAGCTGGGGGTCATGTGTGTGGCAGGAGGCGCAGTCTCTCTCCTCAGGCACACGCTCCATCTTCCCTCCACTGGGCCTGATGTTATTCTATATTCTGTGCAGAGTGCAGTTTCCTCAATTTATAGACGGCAAGTTCTCCCTCTCGTAATCCATTACCACCTCCTGCCATTGGCAGGGAGCAGGCAAGAAACACAGAGGAAGGAGCTCTGACCCTGATACACCCTAGTGTTCTACACACAACTCAGCTTATGGAGTGATGGGTTAACTAAATACTCTATGGTCAATAAGTCTATTCTTTGAGTGGATGAACAGACTTACAGAAACCTTGAATTTGGAGCCAACTTGCCTGGATTTGAATCTGAGTTCTGCCTCTATGCAGTCTAAGAAAATTACTTGATTTCTTGGTTTTCAGTTTCTTTGCTTTTTAGAAATAATGATGCATAATTCATATGCCTAATTCCTTGATACCTACTCATATAAACCTGGCAGCTATTTGTATGTTTCTGTTGGGAAAATATTCAGGCCCTTCACCTAGTTTTTTAATGGATTATTTGGTTTTGTGTTACTGAATTATCTGAGTTTCTTATATATTTTATATAGTCATTATTTATCCTTTACATGATTTATAGAAACATTCCTCCTAGTCTATAAGCTGTCTGTTCATTTTGTTGGTTATTCCTTTGCTGTGCAGGAAATACCTAATTTGATCCAGTCTTGTTTATTTTTGACTTTGTGATCTGTGTTTTAAGTACATAAAAAAATAAATCATTGGGAAGAGTGATGTCAAGAATCATGCCTCTGTGCTTTCTCTACAAGTCTTATGGCTTTGAGTCTTATATTAATACTTGTGCATGTTACAAGTGGGGAGTCTCGTCTTTCTCTTTTGTATAAGCACACTCAGGTTTCCCAGCACTCATTAAAGGGTATGTTCCTTCCTTACTGTTCCTCCTTAGTGACTGTCATTTGTGGACACATGTGGCATGGCTTATTTCTGAGTTCTCTATTCTGCACCAATGGCTGGTGTGACAATTAGAACTTTAAGAAGTCAAGTTATGTTTCCAAACACAATACTTTTTCTTAAAGACAATTTGTATTTAATACCTAGAGTCTAAAGTCCTCCGGTAACATTTCATTATAAAAGTGGTATCAGAAAGTTAAATAATAAATGAAATATTTAGAAACAGGTTTAGATAACACCTCTATAATGAAAATGACAGACAGTACTGAGGGCACTAGAATGATCTCATGTGTAAACCTTTCTTCACCCAGTTACATGTCCTTTTCATTCCGTTCTCTCTGATCAGTCTCATCAACTAATGCTGCTTGTATCTTTCGGCTTCCTCTTGCCTGTGTGTGAACACTGCTAAGGGCATCAAGGATGTCCCTCGACCCTGCAGATGGCAGCAACTGCTAAGACAGTGACTATGTTAGTCGATGAAGTTGCAAAGTGTTTCTCAATGGACATAATTACAGATCTTGGTGCATAAGAGTTTGTGGTGGTATTTTCCATGATTCCTCTGTATAACATGCAATTAATAATGATGATCAATACACCACTGTGGAAAGTGCTAGAATGTGTAATACAGATCAATGATCCTAGATTCCACAGTATCCAGAGAGGCTCAATACCAAATAAAATGTTTCAATAAGAATTTATTACAAGTTAGAACTATATTTCAAATTGACTAGTTGGCAAAGAATAAACTGGATGTACAAGACACTGGAGTGAGTTGTCTGTACCTGGGAGACAATGGCATCTAGCTTGTATGGTGGGCACTGGCATAAAATAATGCAACCTGTCATGTCACAGTGTGGATAGGATGAGGACAAAGGGGCATTAGCTTGGTGCTGTTCTGCATGTCTGACCTGGGCAGAGCATAGGAAAAAGCCTAGAAATACAACTGTGCATATTCCAACATTGCTTGACGCAGCCATTGGAATGGGCTTTTATCCAACTTACTGACTCACAGGAAAAAAATGATTCATATAATTCTGTTTAACACTCTTCTTTCACATATAGTATTTTTTTAATTCAGAGAAAAAAGAATTGGCATTTGAAATGTAGGTTTAGAAATAACAACTGCTTCACCACTGATCTAAACAGTAGTCTTGACATTACATAAAAACCAGGTATTAAAGAAATTTCTAGCTGTGCACACAGGCTCAAAAGACCCCAAGAAGGCATAACATTATGATGGAAAACGGGACATATCCATCGATGTTCCCAGAAACCCTAATTCCTAATCCACTAGGAGAATTCTAATGGTCTCTATACAAGTGAGGATTCTTCCCACCTTCTAGTTCTAATAAAGATCTTAACAAACAGCAACCTTTGAGCAAATCATACGCACACAGAAAACCACCCTATGCCAAGATTATGTTTGCATGATCATGTAAAGGAATAGAGATCTGCTCATTGAGCTCTCCTCAGGTCAAATACCGGAGTCATGAGGGGCTGCCACGCTTGCCAAGATGTGAGCCACAGACAGTATGAAAGGGATAGAGGCCCTCAGGCTCAGAAACGGAAACCAACCCCTTTGTAAAGAAGCCCTTTCTAGCTTAACACATTCCCTTACCTAAAAGCATTCAGAATTCAAATATGATCAGAAGATTTTCTAGTTCTATGGCTTTTGTTATGTCTTTTCATGTTTCTTAATAAAAAGACCAAAATTGTCCATAAAACAAAACATGAATCACTCTTGAATACTGTTTTATTCAATAACAAATATGCATAAAGATAATCTTTGGCAAATCTCTGGCTCCTTGTCTGACTATCTGGGACTTAATTCTTACTTTAAAAATAGAGGATTTGGCCTCACTCACAAAGTGTGCCCCTCCCCCTGGAATCTAACAATAATCTAAAATGCAAATAGAGGTGAATAGCATGAACAGTCAGCCCACTTCTTTGTGGTTTTGTACTCAGATGAAATATACAACAAGAGATCGTGGGCCGCTTCATTTCAGCAATCTGAGTGTCCAGGACATCTCTGCTCTCTTCCAAAATAAATCTCTTCAAGTGATATTACCAAAGCACATTCCAATGTGAGTCTCAGTGATACAAGTTTGAAGGTAGAACGCAGACAAATGTGAGAGGCATGCCAGGATTCTGAGGACTGGGCATCTGCATAACCCATCATAAAATAGATGTCCAGGGTTCTTAATTGCTACTTATAAGCATACTACAACTCACTTTTCTCTTTGTCCTAAATTATTTATTTCTACTTCATTTCAATAGGAATTCAGCCTGATGCATTAATCATGATTCTATTTTAATTTCTCCCTTGATAATGGGCCTAGTATATGAAAATAATGTGAAGGCATTCATCTTGTCTTGGGTCTCAAATCTCGACTGATAGTGTGAGAACACCAATCTCCTTCCCAAGCTATACATGATCTCATTGAAAAACTGAGTATTAGCTAGTTCTGAGATAATTTTGAGTTCATTTATTAACTAATCTCTCTATCCTTCAAATTTTCCATTCATATTCTAGTCTCTTGCAAATTTAAGTCATACACAGATTTACAAATATGACATTCTTATGCAACACCTGGTTCTTTTTCTGTAAAATTTTGATTTGAGCATGGTTTGGTTTAAAGATATATTACATATCCCCCTTTAATCCCAAACTGTTTTGGCTAACTATACCCACCAGGTAAGAAACATACACATACATATGAAGAGAGCATATACAATTGGACATTTGTTCTTTCTAAGGGACAGTTTTAAACACATGTGATTTAGCTATTGAGAAAGTCATGATTTGGAGTCTCAGAGATGACAAAGTGTCGAACGACAGCCAGGGATCTGACCAAGATGAGTTACAGGTAAATGGCCATGAGGTGTAATGTGATTCTACAGGAATGACAGGAAAGACATTTTAGGGAGATCTGTCTTAATTTCAGTTGATAAAGACATGAAGAAACAATGAGAACAGTCCGGAAGAAGCAACATTCCAGAAGAAAAGATGAACTACATTAAGGATCTGCTAGCAGTATGGATCACTTGGCAAGAAGAAGGTGGTGGGCCAGTCAGAGAGGTGAGGCGGGACCAGCTTCTGGGGCACTGCATATGAGGACAAATCTACCTCCCAGTAGATAAGCTACTTGATGCGTGATTTCCCATGAACAGATTTGAACGTGAACCTCAGAGTACAGGGAGGATGACAGTAGATTAGGCACCCTGTGATGCTTGGCAGGGCCAGGGTAGGAACAAGAACAGTCAGAGGATCTGGGGTGTTTCATAGAATAGCCAGAACACTTGCTGCCTAAAATCACGATGTAAGTCAAGAACTAACAAGCAGTCATGGATGAGCCGTACCACCCAGATCAGAAACAGTAGCGGTGACACCATTTCCCTGGACAGAGATCAGGAGCGATCATAACTGGTAAACTACATTAAATACGTCCTTACACCTTTAAATATGGCACATACCTTACTCCAAGCACTAAGGCAGGCTGTGAGATCAGGGCCAACCTGGTCTACATAATGAGTTCCTAACCAGCTGAGGCTGCACAAGGATCATGTCTCAAAAGTAGAAAAGAAAAAAAAGAAAATTTAAAATAAAAAGAAAACCCACTTCCCAGGAACACAGGTGCTGTGTCACTTGTGATGAACAGAGCTTATTTGATCTTTGTTAGTATACTACAGATTTATGAACCATCTGTGAGGAGATAAATAATCTAAACCTATTTAGAATCAGTGTGACTGTGATCTGAACCCTCATAAATGGGTGTGAAACGGTTGATGTCTTTGGCTAATCCTATGAAATCTTAGCATGGTTGGAGAGCTTTTCGTTGTAAACGGAGCTGGAGTTTAAGCTGTCTCTGAGTACAAGAGAAGAAAAGAATAGAGGGAAGCAGGGTTGACCAGTAAATAAAGCACAGAAATGAGTGGTACAGATTTCGGTTATACACAGAGGTGTTTATTGTATGTCAGATGCAAAAATGCCATTCGTGCCACAAGTACATGGGTGCCATTTTCTACTTTGTTAGTTGCAAGATATTTGTGAAGAATTTCCAGCCCCATCACACATGCGTTCACTATAGTATACACAGACTACCTAAGTTGTGTAAATAAAAGAAGTTTACTAGGGTACCACCTCTACTTACAGAAGAGTCACACTGAGCACAGAAAATGACGCAGACAACTTAATTACCCTACTCAGAAGCATCACCTATTTCTTTTTTAAGGTTTATTTTTATTCTTTTCAGTTATGCCTTTGCATGTGGGACTGTCTGTATGTGTGCATGAATCCAGGTTCCTGTGGAAGCCAGAGTTGTTGGATCTCACTGGAGCTAGAGTTACAGGTGGTTATGAGCTGCCCAATGTAGGTGCTGAGAACCAAACCTGGGTCATCTGCAAGAGCAGTATGTGCACCATCCTCCAACTCCCTCACTCATTTTTGAAAAGTATGAATTTAGTGAGAAACTATCCAGGCCACAGGTACTTTGTATGACACATGCAGTATAAACTATACTCATGGCATTCTAACCCCACACCCAATCCAATTTCCAAAGCTGAAAATAAAGTACAGTTAACATCAAGACAATAAAAAAACCTCAAGCAGGAATGCTAAGCACCTTTCATATTGATTTGTAAGTTAAATGAAACACTTGCATCTTGGTAATCTCCTTGTCAGAGTGCTTACAAATGGTTGCTTTCAATGAGGTGATAACAACTATCTTTGGTTATAGACACATCAGTGCACCATGGTTGATATCCAGCATACTTTAAAACGATTTATATGTGATTTCCTTCCATATTCTTTTTAAGACGTATTACATACCATAAAATTAATTACTGAACCATTAAAACACACAGGAGAGTAGTTGTAATACACCATCACAGAAAGCTAAGTGTGAAGCAGTCCTGTCTCCACACACTGAGACCTCATACCAAGTAGGCACTTGCCATCCTTTGTTTAGTCCTGATTCCCAACCCTAAACAACTACAAATCTACATCCTGTCTCTACATGTTTGCCTATTGTGGATGTTACTTACAGTTATGAACAATATAAGATCTTTTATAATGAGTTTCAGTATTACAGGAGGTTGTCATTCATTATTACTTCCCTTTCCGAAATCTCTAGCTCCCAAGTTTGGAAACCTGCCTGTGCCTACCCTATCCTGAGTATCTTTACATTTCAATAAAGGGAAATGTTCAAAGCGATGCTATGTCTGGCCATAAACACAAAAAAAGCAAAGCAAGTTGTGCAAGTGATGGCTCAGTGGTAACGTCAGACTTTCTATAGGTTCTGAGATGCTGTCACTTGGTCTCTTAATATTTATGCCTTTACCTGAGTCCCACTCACTACAGTCTTCTAAGACAGATCAAGCTTCACTCTCTGTACATCTAACATCAGTTTATTAACTTGAAAATCTCAATATGTGCTGATGTCAAACTAGTAAGTGCCTTAGACACCCTTCACTGCCCACAAATGCACAGATCTTGGGAGTTCCATATCAGCTGTACAGTGCTTTTGAATCACTGGGTAGCTGCCCGGCAGTCGTTAAGTACAAAAATTTTAGAGTAAAATGACTTGGCTCTCTGAAAGGCCACATGAGTAAAGCACGACATGTTTTCTTCAAGCGAATTCTGTAACTTCAAATGTGAATTTTCAATATCCATAAGGTGAGAGAGGTGCCCAGAGTCCTGGTTTGCTAGGAGGAATAGAGTTAAACTGTTTAATCATAGGAAATGTTTTAAAAAATTAGCTATTTATATCACAGCCCAGAAAAAGATTTGTATAAATATATTCAACTGATCCTTAAAAAGCAAACAGAAAGAACGAAGCAAGAAGTCCCTTTTCAACAAATACTGATGGAACGATGGGACCAATGGACAAGTTACATACAAAAAATGTTAACATGCTGTTCTTCCTCTAGCCTTGGCCACAGGCTGTTCCTGCCATTAGCACCCCAGGTCCCTAGACTACTGTCTCAGTCCAGACCTATTCACCATATCCTGAATCCTGTACAATCAATTCAAGTTTTCAGGCCAGTTTGTTAGAGCCTTCACAGGCTTCACACCCCCAACTTGCCATTGCATTCCATCTACCTTGGCTGTCCCCTCCCGCAACCTACCTGGGATTTCTGTGAGGAGCCTTCTTCACTGGTAAGGCTGATTCTGCCCACTGCCTCTCCACTCCCCTCCCACCTGAGCAACTCCAGTCTTCCTCTGCTCCACATTCTGTTTTATTCTAGCCTTGGGCACAGGCTTGCTCCTCAAGGCAATCCCCACCACCAACTGCCCTTCCCATACCTGAGACCAGCCTTCTACCCTAGAATCCCCACCACCAACCTGCCTTGGCTTCTGGAGAGCAGCCTTCTTGCCTAGTAAATCTGATCCTGCCCACTGCATCTCTACTCCCCTGCCACTGTAGCAACTCCAAACTCCCCACCACACATCCTGTTCCTTATCTAGCTTTGGGCATAGGGACACTCTCATTTTTAGGCACCAGATCTCTAGATTACCCTCTAATCTCTGGCAGGCTATGAGCTCTCCAAATTGCACTGAGCTGCCCCTACATTGGTACCTACTATAGCAACTCCCACTGCTGTAGGAATAGGCTTTTGTGTACGTTAGTAGGGGTCCAGAGCTTTATAGATAGCCTGAGAAAGCCTGAGTTCAGCTTCTGCCTAACAACTTTCCCAAATTGTGCTGTACTGGCTGGCTAGGTGGGCCCACACCTTAAGAAAGAATCTGAGAGCATCAGATCTTGCCTAACTTGTGTCTCTGCAAGAACTCCTGAGCAGCTGGACTACAGCCATCTGGTCCCCTCAATAAATAAAATCAGAAGAGAGAATCTCAGCCTTAAACAACCACCTTTTCATACCCAAGAAGAAAACAATAAAGTCACATCAAGTATACAGACAAAATCAGACTTCAACTGAAAAAAGGAAGGTTGAATTTCACATCAGAATCAAAGACAACAAAAGAAATCCACATGCCAAGATCACAATGAAAAGTAATATGAAAACCAAAATAATGCATCCTCACCAAACATCATCAGTGCTACAGAAGAGTTCTACAATGAGATCCCCACAGAGATAACCCAGGGCACAGAGTTTAAAAGAACAATTGTAAACATGATCAAAGAATTCAATGGATTTAAAGATCACCCAGACAAATAAATCACAGAACTAAAGCAAGATAGGGATAAACTTCTGACTGAATTCACAGAAGAGTTAGAAATATTAAAGAAAACTCAAGGTGAAATGAAGAATTCAGTAAGTTAATTTGAGATGACATGAGAAGTCTCATCAATAGAATAAATGGAATAGAAAACAGATATCAAGACTGGATGATAAAATTGAAGAATTGGAACACCAAAGCAAAGATTATGAAATTTTTTTTAAAAAAATCACAGGAATGGAATACACAGGAAATGTGGAACACAATAAAAAGAACCAAATATATGATTCATAGGCATAGAGGAAGGAGAAGAATTTCAGGATGTTATTGACGAGGTCTTCAAGCAGATTGTAGAAGAAACTTTCCTCAAATTAAGTAAAGACATTCCCATATAAATATAAGAAGCACATAGAACAACAATATAGACAGGACCAGAAAAGAAACTCCCCACAGCACACCATAGTAAAACTCTAAGCTTACAGAACAAAGAGACAATGTTGAAAGCTGCAAAAGAAAAGCAGCAAGTCACATATAAAGGAAAACCCATCAGAATTATGGCAGACTTTTTTTCAATGCAAACTATGAAAGCCAAAAGAGCCTGGACCAAAGTATTCCCAGTTCTAAATGACCATAGATGTCAACTAGAATATTTTATCAGCAAAAATATCTATTATACTTGAAGTAGAAAGAAAAATTTTCTGTGACATGAATAGACTGAAAGAATTCATGTTCAGAAAACCAACCCTTCAGAGCATACTTAAAGCAATAGGAAGACCTGATAAAAAGAATGACTATACTCAAGGCTAAGCAGAAAGAAATTAAATGACAGCATAACTGGGGAACCACAACGATAGACAAAACGTGCAAACAGAAACTAAAATGTCAGGAATCAATGCACATCTTTCAATAACAACTTTAAATATCAATGGTCTAAACTCCCCCCTCAAAAGACACAGGCTAGTTGAATGGATCAAGAAACAAAATTCATCCTTTGTTGTCTGCAAGAAATTTATCTCACCTTCAAGGAAAGCCACTACCTTAAGGTGAAAGTATGGAAAAAAGTATTCCATGCAAATGACACTAAGAAATAAGGCATTCCCTTTCTGCCATCTGACAAAATAGACTTCAAAGCAAAACTAATCAGAAGATAGAAAGAGGGTCACTTCATTCTAATCAAAGGAACAATTAACCAAGAAGATATTATAATTGTGAACATATATGCACCAAATTCTGGTCATGCAACTTCATAAAAACAGTACTACACGACTTTAAAACACAGATTAATACCAGCCCACTAACCACAGGGGACAGCAGTACCCCACTCTCTCCATTAGACAGGTCAACCAGAAAGAGAATAAACAGAGAGGCATATTAATTTAAAAAATACCATACATCAAATGGAACTAACAGACATCTACTGAATATCCCACCCAGGCATCAGGGAATACATTTTCTACTCAGCACCCAAGGGACTTTCTCTAAAACTGAGAGTCACCAAATCTAATCCAAGAAGAGATCAACAGCTTAAACAGATCCATAACAAATAAGGACATGGAAACAGTGATACAAAACCTCCTGATTAATAAAAGCCCAGGCCCAGATGGATTCACATCAGAAATCTATCAGACATTCAAAGAAGAACTATATCCAATGCTACTTAAATTATTCAAAAAGATAGAAACAAAGGGAGAACTCCGAAATTCCTTCTATGAAGCCATCATCACTCTAATAGTAAAACTAGGTAAAGATACAACCAAAAAAGAAAACTTATAGACTGATATCCTTAATTAACATAGATGCAAAGATTCTCAACCAAAAACTTGTAAACTGCATACAGACAGACATCAAAAAGAGCATCTACCATTGTCAAGTCAGCTTTATTCCAGAGATGCAAGGGCAGTTCAATATATCTAAGTCAATAAATGTCATAAAGCATATAAACGGACTCAAAGACAAAAATTACATGGTCATCTCAATAGATGCAGGAAAAGCCTTTGACAAAATACAACATGCCTTTAGGTTAAACGTCCTAGAGGGAACTGGACTGGAGAGAATATACCCCAGTTTCAGGAGATCTGATGCCATCTTCTGTCCCCTGAGGGCATTATACTAGGCAGGTGCACTAACCCATATGCAGACAGTACACATAAAACAAAAATAAAAATAAATTTAAAAAACAAAGATGAACTCATGACATTTGCAGGTATTTGGATGGAACTAGAAATTGTTATAGTAAGTGAAGTAACATAGACTCTAAAAAACAAATGATGTGTGTTCTCCTCATTTGTGGATCCTATCACCAAACCCTTATATGTCAGCATATTCTGATGTAACTGCAGGAACCAGGAAAATGGAAAGGAACCAGGGAGGTAAAGGAAAAGAAAGAACCTGAAAGTGAAGAATAGTAGGAGACAGGTGCTATGTAAGGAGAAACAGATAAAGGGGTGCATTTAAATGAAAGCGAGGAGAGTGTTATACAAGGAACTATGATGATAAAGGGAAAGAAGGAGCTCAAGAGAGGTGGGGCCTTAGGAGCCTGGTATTATCAAGGGAGAAATCTGGAAAATGGGGATGCTTTAAATGGGGAAGGCATGGAGGGAAGGTTAGACAGGAAGAGGGAGCAAAGAGATAAATAATAACTAGGCTAATGTAAAACACAAGAGGGAATATTAGTCTAACAACCTATAGACAAATTCCACATACAATATCTGTAAATGATCCCATGCGCATAGCTGAAGGCTACATAACAAGAAACAGTGCCAGACCAGGAGAAACCTTCCTTCCAGTTGTTGGCCAAGGTGGTCCAAGAGACTCCCAAAGTTACTCAGGCTATTGCCACAGTCCTTGATTGCTTTTCAGAAATTGTCCCGTCCAGCGGGCAGCGTGGACATGAGACTCTGGAAACCTAGAATGAGTGGGGAAAGACACACACACAGAACAGACACACATGGACAAACACGTAAGACAGTCGGACCTGGGAAATGTCTCTCTTCAGGCCCCTCAGACACACAGGACAGACATACAAGGGCAGCCACACAAGACAGAGACATGAGGATTGACGGACCTGGGCTCTACAGGCAGGCTGCAAGCCACAAGCCGCATGCTTTATTGTTTCAGGGCATACTTATAGTCTTGGGGAATCAGGAATGCGGATACATCCATACAGCAATATGGTAATTAACAGAGAGGCACTATCTCTAACCTTCAAAGCCCATCAGGAAGGTGGCACTAAGAGGGGGCGGGGGCTTCGAACCAGGGAAGTGCTAGAACCCTGGCGCCATCAGTGCTTCCTTCTTAGCTCAGCTCCGGTGAGAACAAGGTGAGTCCTTTTGGAGGACCCCAGGACATTCCTGTGAGAATTCCTTAGTTACAAAGATTAAGAACTGAGTTTACCTACAGGTGGTCACAGGGGCGTGGTATCTCCCTAAGGCTGATTTCCTCTGAGATGAACTCAAACTACAAGCTGGCTGTTTTCTCTAACTCGCGGCGGCGGCGTACAACAAGAAATTGCACATAAGACCCAATTGCTGAAGACAGGACATAATGTGGAGATTGGATGTGGAGCAATGGAACTGGAACTGACCTGAAGGCTGACTCTCATAGCTCAGGAGAGCACTGTGCAAGCAGCCAAAGGAGAACAGCAATCGATGGCACAACAGCAGCTTCATGACCACATGACCATCTGTGACTGGCAAAGCATTTGACACTGGTGCAGTAGAAGCATTTTTTTCTTGGGCCAATCAACACTTACCTAATTAGTCTTAGAGCCCATTCAATGGAAGGAAACTCATGTGTGGCACTTTAATCATAGCCAAATACACATGGCTGAAGAGGTCATAGATCTTAGAGATATCCCCAAGGCTGTCACATCCCTAAGGTAATGTAGCCTCTTAGTAAATGTAAAATATATATCCTTACATATACAGTCAAGTATCCCAGTCACCACTCTTCAAAGAAGTTTCTTTTGTACCAGATGGAGTTTAATACAGAGTGCCACAGCTGGTCACTGACATGTCTGTGCATTGCCCGTGCCTAAGCAGCACATCTACAATGCACCCTTGACACCCAAGGCTCATGCTACATAGAACAAGGGTAAAGAATTCACTAATGAATCTCTCAGCTCTCATTAATGACGCTCCCTCATGCAACAAAGTGCCAGTAACACAAAAGGTCACAAATGGCTAAATCATGGCGATTAGGAATCTGCAGAGTGTGTGTCCCTAGACAGGACTCATATTAAGTTTCATTCATTGCAGAAGAGGGGGCTGAAAGATTGCAGGAGCCAGTGAGGAGGTGCATGACCATATGGAAATAGAATCCTTCAAGCGCCTGGGACCCTGCTCATATGAACCCATATCAATGGTGTTGGCATGCTTAAGACCCTGCAAACTCAAGTGGACAAGAACCCAGCTTGGAACTGGGGAGATGGGCAGCAGACCCCAACTTTTGCTTAAGAAATATTAGCAACTGGTTACTGTTGGGTGAGGATGAGTTAGTCTTCCTAAAGGGAGGGACTCTGGGTAGGTTGACTAGACTTCAGTGGGTAAACCTGCACTGAGGTCACTTGGGGACACTAACTTGACACAATAGACCTTAACATGGATGAATGAGTATCTGGATTCCAGTTGGGGGTCTATGCGAGGTGTCGGTGGGGAAAGGGCCATGAATATGACTAAAATTGACTGAGATGTTCTGTATGAAACACACAATAATTCAATAAAAATAGTTTTTAAAAATTAGAATATAAAAGAATGAATAAAAAAGTTAACTAGACACAGAAATTAAACTCTGCAGAAATAACAACTCATGAAAGTTCTTAGACAAAAAATGTAAAATGTAAAACTATGAACTACTAGAAGAAAACATGAGAGCAATTCCAGAAAACTTTGAGAAAAATGTTGGCTTTTAGAAAAATTCAGGGCTGGAGAGCTGGCTCAGTAGCCAGAAGCACTTGTCAGTATTCTAGAGGACCTGAGTTCAGTTCTCAGCACTCACATGGCTGCTCATAACTGACTGAAACAGCAGATCTGACTTCCTCTCCTGGCCTTTGTGGGCACCAAGAACCCACATGATGTGTACACGCATACATAGAAACAAATAAACATACCCATAAAGTAAAAATTAATAAATCTGAAAAAAGGAAACACCAAGCCTATGACTCAAGAGAAGCCGACAATCCAGAAAGTTGTACAAATTTTTCAAAAGATGGAGCTGACAAAGTTCCAATATCCACTGTCTTCGAGGAGCTCCTAAAACTTTATGTGATGCATTGTGGGTGTGAGTACCTGCCAGACGGATAGCTGGCGGAGTTCTCTCCACCTGCAGGCTGTCTGTTCACTCTGGTGACAGTTTTCCCTTCTTAGTCGAGTCTTTTAATTTGATACATTCCAATTTCTTTCATTTTTATGATATTTATTGAAATCCTTTTGGTAAACATACTCACCATTATTTTCTTTCGTATATAATTCATTTTTTATTTTTTTATTTCATACACGTTAACTAGTTACTTCCTGAACTGTTGGGAGTCCTGTTTAATGCCAATATTTAAGAGTATGAAATCTTGAAAACTATTTTTTACATATGTTATGATATGAGTAGGTGACCAAAACCATTATTTTGACTGTAAATATCCAAATGTCCCAACTGCTCTCGGGATCTCCATCTAAATTGGAGTTTCTTTACTGAAAGGGAGAGGAATTTTGACCTTATAGAAGACAGACATGGGTATTCAGATATGGGTATTCAGAGAGTCACTTTCAGAGGATATCCTTTTGGCCTAGCAGATTGTCTATGGTTTAGATGTTTTTGCTGTCAGATATCCCCATGTCTAATTCTTCCCTATTTAATCACCCCAGCATAACTCTGGTTATTTAGAAGAAAGGAGGAGATTCAACAAGCTTCCACAATGGGAAACAAATTCAAATATTTTTAGTGCTGAAAATAAATAGGAAGGCACGATGCATTGGGAAGACTGTTTTCTGTCCATGTTGGTAAGAGGCAAGATGGAAGAGGTATATAGAAGTCAGGGTGAGATGGAAGAAGGAAGAGAAGGAAAGAGAAAGGGAAGGAGGAAGAAGAAGAGAGGACAGGAGAAGGCTGGAGGGAGAGAGATAAAGTGTGAGCAAACTTTGAGCAACTAACAATATATAAAGGAAAGGTATGGGCTGACTTTTAGTTCACAGGGAATTAAGTGAAAACCAGCACATCCAGTAGGTGCTAGGCTAGAAAGATGTCTTTGTGTTTTTAGTTTTTGTCATGGGCTTAAATCATTTGGAGATGGTTCAGATCCGGAGCCCTGTTAAAGATGATGAAGCCCTGTTTTTAGTTAAACTTGCATTCATAAACGATGCCATGGAAATGCAAATATAATAACTCACCACTCCATCAGTTTTCCATAAAGACTGTTATTTCCCCATCAAGTGTCTTGGTGCCGTTGTGTACACACACGTGTGTGCACACACACATACACTAGTGAACTGATGTAACTGTCTATGCTTATACCAATTCCATATGGTTTCAGTGGTCATAGCAAGTCCAAACAGGAGGAAGTATGAATCCCCTCCAAACCGATTCGTCTCACTCACTAAGGATGCTGTGGTCATACGGAGTTCTCTGCCCTTCTAAAATGAGTGTTAGTATCAGTTTTTAATATTTTTTTCTTTCATCACTAAGATATTGAAAGGGATTATTGGAATATTACTTTCATTTCAATAATTTAAACTCATCCAAATCCAGAACATGAATATTTTTCTATTTATTTATATACTGATTAATTTCTGTCAGCAATGTGATTGTCATCGTTATCATTTTGTAGTTTCATGTATGTCTATTTTTCCACACTGATGACTGACTTGCATCTCCCAGTTCCTCTCTGCCCATGTCCACCTCCTCCTCCCCTCCTACCTCTCTATGCATTCATGTGGATTCGTTTTGTCTTGTGACTCATTAAGACTTACTAGGTCCTCTGCGTGACTGGGGGTTTAGAGCTATCTTCTGAATCCTCAGGGTGTGAGCTCTGCACATCTTTTGTTAAATTTACTTCTCAGTATTTTAGTCTTTTGAAATATTATAAATTAATCACATTCTTAAATTGTTTTTTCTTCCTAATATATAGAAACAGATTAATTTTTCAATATTGATATTATAGCCTGAAAATCTGATGATCAAATATATTTTTTCTGCTTCTATTGATATGATCATACATATCACTTAGTGTAATATTTTGTGTTAACTAATGTCAGGTATTCTGTGATAAATTCAATTCAGTCATAATAATCTATAATACTTTGCTTTTGAATTCATTTCACCTATTTTTTTGAGGATTACTACATCGATATTCACAAGGGGTGTTAGTCTTTGGGTTGCTTTTCTGTCTGACTTTGGTGTTTAGATAATACTGGTGTCAAGGACTGAGATGCAAAGCACTTTCCCCGTGCTCTTCTTCCTTCTGTACATGATGTGTTTCAAGGAATTGACACCATTATTTAAATGTTTAATGTAGGTCCCACTGAAGCCATCTTTAGTTGATTGATGTCTTCAAAACCAGATTCCAATCATCAGAAAGTATAAACACCATATTTGAATCAAAGGTCTTTGCAAATGTGGTTAAGTATGCGGGTATGCCCTAATCAAGAGTTTTCTAGAAGTGTCCTAAAGTCTATCATGACTGTTTTAAAGAAAAGATGTGGCAAAAATTTACATACGAATTAGTATAGGTGTGGTGGGAAACCATGTGATGCAGGTTCAAACACAGGTGTCTTGACAGCTATCAAAAGCTGAAAGAAAGAACAGCCACAGCCCCTGAAACTGAGGAAATGCAGCCCTGTGGACAACCTTTTGTGGGCCCAGTGAAAGTTACTGGAGAGCCTGAGATAGACATTCCTGTGACAGAATGTCAGTTATTTTAAGCCACCAAGTATTTGCTGTTTTTCAAAAGCAATTTTGCTTTTGTTAATTCATTTGTTAGGATGAGTTGAAAGTCTGGGAAAGCATTCTGGCACCTTCTAAATACCAGCACAGTTGCTCTACCCTCTGTGAAGACAGGAGTCGGGGAGGGGTGGTAGAGGCCTCTAATGATGACACCCTGTGTCTCTTTGGCTTTGGCTCCTCCACATTCGCTTCCCGTCATGTTAAGAATGCAGGCTGTAAATACTTGTTTATATTTGCTATAGATCACTAAAGTGTTAACTCTTATCAGCAAATACCTCTTTATTTCTTATTTAAAATTTAACTGGAATATTAATATAAAAACAAGCCCTCTGTGGTTGCTGTTTACGAAGCATTTTTTCCTATCATAACTATCCTTTCATACGGAACTTTAAAACTAATGTGGTTCCTTTTGAAAAGACACAGATAGACGGTCTATACCCAACCTGGCAATCTTTGCCTTTTCACACTGTTTATAAACTCAAAGTTAATTTTAATATACAATTTTTTCTTTCTTCTATGTCTCATGTCCTTTTAAAATTTTCTTCCCTTTTTGCCTTGTTTTACATTATGTCGCTGTCTTCTTATGACACCATTTTAATTCCTTCAATTATTTAAAATTATTTGCCACATATTTCTCAATGCACAATATAAACCTTATAATAATTAAGTTCTCAAAATCATTTTCATATTCATGATTACTAAAACATGATTTTAGTAAAATATAGCAACTTTGCCCAATTTTCTGCAGTTATAAACACCACATGAAATTTGACACCTGTGTGAATATATATGAGAAACCAAATATACATTTCTGAAAACCTTGTGTCATCGTTTTGGGAAGCTGATGAAGAACAGCTTTGTGGATTCCGGGTGTGTGACACGTGGATTCTTACGGTTGTTACTCTGTGTCTGTGGATGAACCTCTGTCTCCTCTCCCTCCCTTACTCCAGTACAGGGCTCACTCCACCTTTTACGATCATGATGTTTATTAACAATCACAGTTCTCTATGCTGTGGACTCAGTAATGTATTTTTATGTATTTTTACAGAAGTTGTTCAATTCACTTGCTTTAAAAATCAATTTAAAGCAGAAAGGAGACAAAATGTAATTATACCATATTACATGACAAGTTCATCTACCCTTCTCAGGCACTTTTTTTTTTTTTTTTTTTTTTTTGCTGAAATTCAACACACTGATGTCACTTGCTTTCACCCTATAAAACTTTTCTTCATGTCTCTTCTAAGGTGGCTCTATCAGCAATGATAGCTCTTAGCTTTTCATTCTGGAAGGTCATGCTCATTATTGAAAGGTAGATTTTCCAGATTTACGATTATTGACTGGCATTTCTCATTTTTCCTCCAGTTCTTAGAACAGGTCTTTCCCCTGCCTTCTGGCTGCCATTATTTCTGCCAAGCAGTCTCCTATTAATCTCATTGAGGTTCTCAGGCTGAATTATTTTCCTCTTGCTGATTTCAATAACATTATTTTGTTTGAAACATATTTGCTTTTGAAACTGTGAATATAATTTCTTCTGACATGAATATAGATGAAGGCATATTTAAAGAAATTATCAATATGTATGAATAGAAAGTAATACCATAGCACAGCCTTGATGCCTGATATGTAGACTACATTCTTGTGTACGTTTCTTCCCGTTGATGTCAGCATGTCACTCTTCACCACCACCTTCCAGGCCTGCAGGATGAGTCTGTGAGGCTTAGTCCCAAACTGTGGCATTGATTGCTCCTTTTCCTGAGGGTCTTCTTTGGGAGCATTCTTTTTAATCATAGAATACATTCATATTTTCAGCTACACCATTATCTGTATAAAGTGGATAGGTAAATAAAATGTACAACATTATGCACAGTGCCTCCTCATCCCTTTCAATCCTCTGCTCTGTGTGTGGCTTCTTCACAGGACAAGCCACCACATTAAAAGCTTTATCTGCTCAGCTATTTACTGAATGTCTATTCTTTGCCATGTAAATCTGACACCAGCAGGAACTATGATTCTTTATCCACAGTCCCTGGATCAGCAGTCCTGGAAATCCTGGGTACAGGAATTCTTTATTATCTCTAACATGCATTAAGAGCTTTAAAGACCACTGTTTCCATTTTCACCCATTTACTTTCAAATTTCAGGCGTGCCACTCCGTACTACCTACAAATAGCTTACCATCACAGGATCTCTCCCACAGATGCCATCTGCCTTGGTGGCTTCACTTTCATTCTTCATCTCACTGTCCATTGCACAGTCCATGAATCTGCCACTACTCCAATCAGCCCTCCGGGGACACCCCACCATGCCAGAATTCCCTCTGTCCGCACTCCCCGTCTCCATCCTTTTGGTCACTGGTCTCTTTCCCCATATCATAGGAAACAGTTACTCTTCCCCAAATTCCTCATTCTCAGTTTCTCGGCTCCTGCTGACTACACCAATTGTTGCAAAAAATTCGTTCTTGGAGGCACAAGTGGCATACAGTCCCACCCACCGCTCTAGGTCCCTAACAACAAAGCGAGGTACAATTCCGTCAAACTACAGTTTGGGAAACCAGAGTTTATTTGGGTCAGGGGCTTACTTACAGTAGTGGGGGTGGGGGCTCCCCAACTGAGGCCATAGAGTAAATTCTGCATTTTCAGCAGGAACCCTGTGACCTGCTGCCAGCTGCCCAAAATGGTGAAGGGGCTCGTCTCTCTCCAGCTTCCTTGCCTCATACCCTTAAGTACCCCCCCATAAAACTCAGGCCAAGGTTGGTTGGGAGGGGTAACTGACTGTCCCAGCTCCTCCTCCTCTTGTGGAAGGTCAACAGGCTTATAATCCTGTGCAAGCAGGTTTTCCCAGACTTGGGAAGAATGCTTTGTCCGTTGCTTACAGATCCAGCTTGCCAGGTGGAGGACAAGTTCATGCAACACCTGCCTTCCATTTCCATCCCATTACTCTCTCCTACTCTAGTATTACTCCTTCCCCATTTATATCACTGCATTCTGTCTCTCATGAAGCCCCCCCTACAGCTGTTTATTAATTTCCTGACCTTTGAATTTTCCAGTTGAGACATGTATCCGAAATTCCTGCTGAGTCACTTGTGTTCAGATCTCTTTTCCATCTCCTGATCTTACTATATTTCCATAACTCTTAGAAGGGCAGAGCAGTTACTAGGATGCTAGTCCTGAAGTCACAGGAAGTACACATAATTAGCCTAAATCTTACTAGAGTCACCGTCCAAGTCACCATTTTCAACTAAGAGGTGTGGGCTTTGTGTCAAAGATGTATTAGATTTAATGTCTTACTGCTTGGGTTTTAGGAGACAGATTTCCCTAATACACAGGTGTGTGTTTCAGAACTCTCTGTTCTCTCATTTTGCCTTGCAAGTTGTATACTTCCCTAGGCCACTCTTTCCTCCTGGAGATGAAGGAGTCACAAAGCCAAGAACTCCCAGAACCCAGATCCAGTGCTTTGCTTACCAGCTCCTCTTCTAGCTACAGAATACTTGACATATAGTCTGCCTTCCAAATTATTACAGGAAAATACTTGCTATTCAAACATCTAATCTCCATCTTCCCAGGCTGTGGTAACAGTTTTTCACCTCCCACAACTGACTGCATATGCAAGATGACATTTCAGGGGTTTGTGTTAGGGGACTGATTTCTGTCTTCGCCCGCATAATTCATCCTGACTCCCATATCGGATCAATGCCTAAACAGAAATAGCTTAGCACAGTGAAAGCTCATGTACTTCTAAGAAGCTCTGTATGTCAGGAGGCCCTTGCAGCTGTTAGAGGCACACACACCCTACAAGCTTTAAAAAGCAGGGAACAGAATAATTCTCTTTACTATTTTCCACTGTTGCTCCCAGTCAAGTGCAGAAACTGCTCACGTGACTCCCGTCTAACTGCAGGACGCTGGCAATAGAGCAGGGCACGCATACAACGTGGCTTTGTCACTTGGTTACAAATCAGTTCACACTGGCCTATCTGAAGTCTGCTTATTCCCCTCACTCTCACTGCTAGCAATAATACTAAAAGTAAAGAACCTGAACTTTTATGAATGTAAAAATAAAATGCTTTGTTTTTCTCATAGTAAATCGTAAAACAACCATTTTTTACTCTCACTTGTTCACATGTACCTTGATTGTTCACCTAAAGTAATTTTCTTGGTTTTATTTTGTATCCTAGACCCAAATCCAGTCATTATAGCAAGAACCTGAGGGGAACAGAAAAAGCAAAAGAACTACCAAAATCACATGAAGACAAATGGCTCAAAATCAGCAAGATATGAAAAACGGGATGAATTTGGAGGAAAAATGTTGGAGGTAGAAAATAGAAACCATAAAATCTTCCTCAGAGTCTTCATTTCAGAATATAAGTGGATTTGGAGCAAGACAGAGGATGTAACGGAGGAAAATCTCTAGAGATTGTACAAATCTGATCACAGGCACTTTGTCAAAATGACCCTCAAATAATTAACCCTTTGATCTTATACTCTGAATAGAAAATGTTCCCAGAAATGCCATTTATGCAGCAGCTGGAGCTTCCTATCAAAGACCCGAGTTCACTTCCTTGTAATCATAGCAGAATGTAAATGGTGCTCAGAAATAAAGGAAGAAACGAAGCCCAAGTCCCAGCTACACACGGTTAGCCCCGGAATGACAGGGCACATCCTTCCATCTGGATTTAAATATCTGGATTTAAACACTTCATCTCTAATATTAAACATACTCTTATTTATACAACAAAATGGGCACACTAGTTGAGGCAAAAAGAAACAAAATGTTACCTCCAAACTTACAACTTACAGCTATCAGTCATTTTCTAAAGGAAGAGCTAAATTATTTGTTTGGACAAATGAAACCAAACATTAGAAATATTAAAAGCATGAGTGTAAACTAAAGAAGATAAAAGGAAATATTTGTCACTAGCTGACTGATTCGCACATCAAGCACGTTGGATATTAATTATAACAATCATCAGCACCTAAGATTCTGCATGAAATTATTTATCTTTAATTGGTGTGTATATGTGTGCCCAAATAAGTTTGTCTTTCACATGTACACAGGAGCCCACGAGGCCGGAAGAGAGCCCTGGAAGTCTTTGAACTGGGATTACAAATCATGCTCACATGTACCTTTTATAGAATGGGGCAAGTTGATCTTTATCCAATTTTAAAAGTTCTTTACATTTGAATTTGGGATTGTGCTCAGGAGGGACGAATCTAGAGGACAGTACTTGGAAAGTGACCTGCGTGGTCCAGCAGCACCTGCTCAAGCGCCCGCTCTCAGTAGCATGGAGAGCTGTGCTGAGTGCTCCTGGTGCTCATTATCAGTCTTTGCCACTCTCTTGTCACCTTTGTGCTAACAATAAGAGGAGTGACTTCCTGACTGACCACCCTGACCAGACTCTTAGCTTATCATCCTGCACATTCTATACTACCCAAGGTACTTTAGGTACAAAGAAGTTACGGCCCAACTGCTCTTACAATGGTCTCTTATCCTCTTCAGGGCAATCACTATTTTAAGTGTCAATATGGCATTACAAGGTCTTTGTTTAGTAATTTGGAGTTTCTCTTACTCAATAGATTGATTCTTTGGGTTTCTTAAAGACAGTGTGAAAATGAAGATTACAGACAATTCTGATTCTTTTTGAGATAAGTTCCCCCTAGGTCAGGCTGTCTCAGCCCCTGCTAGGTAGCCAAGACTGACTTGTCCTCCTGTTCCTGCCTTCCTTGGATATAGGCCACTGAGCCCTGCCTAAGGTTACAGACTTGGCAGCTGCCATCTAAGAGTTAACTACTGGCAAGTGCTTCATTTCTTCGTTCAGTTCACTCTTAACTCCCAACAGGATCCAGCATTGCTACTGCACATGAAAGTCAGCACTGACCCCCACATTACAAATCAATAAGTAGTATTACACTTTCTCATTCTTAAGCTTGTCAGATGGGATTTAATAAAAATATAAAGTGGATTATTAAATTAAACTCGTTTAATCACATTAATTCATGTTAGTGTTTTTATAAGACAAGCAGTATCACAAATCATTAAAAATTTAAAAAGTAGAAAAACTCACAACATAATAAAACTAGGAGCACAACACTATGAAGTGTTGACCTGAAAATAGTATAGTTTTTGATATTCAGCTTGACCTAGGAGTTGGAGGCACAGCTTACTTGAACACTATACACCTCGCAAGTACAGGGTCTGGCTCCACCCCGTCATTATATACATGAGCAAAACCCTTGAGATAGAAACTCACATAATGAATTTCATCTTATTAAAAATGCTGGAAATTCTTTTATATGGAAAAATATGTATGTATTTATATGGATTCCCACACATATTCCTTAACATACTATATTTCTTTTCTTTATTATAATTGATATAAAAAGTGAATTCTTTTCTAAGCAGCATACATATTCTACTGGTCAGGGTTCTCTAGAGGAATGGAAATCATAGCAAGAATATATATACAAATGTGTGTGCATATATATTAAAAGGGAATTTATTAGATTATCTTTTACCATTCAGTCTACATGGTCCAACCATAGCAGTCTCATGCTATAAAGACAGAACCCAAGAGCTGGCAACCACTTAGCTCGCTGGGTGCCTCTGAACCATTACCAGTCTGTGCTGAAAACTTGGAGGATTCCTGGAAAGCTACTGGTTTGACTCAGTCCACATTGGATACCCAAAGAGGCTTCAGGGAGGAAGCAGGAACAACATGGAGAAAAGTTTGCCAGGCAGAGCGAAGGCGGGCAGGCCAAAGCCAAGCTCTCCACGCCACTCTGTGGATCTGCGCTGCTCCAGAGGCTGCCTTCCCACTTCAAGCCATCTGACCCAGAAAACCCCGGTCAGGGGTACACAGTGGCTTGGCTTTTAGCTCATCCTACAGCCAGTATTGCTAAACCCCAAATTAACTAACACACATGTTCTCCAAAGTTCCATTAACTTCTGCAAATGTGAATTATTTTAAATATGCTCCATGAAATGTTGACAGGCACTGCAGTGTAGGCTTGCTGGTGAGGAGTCTGGTTTATACACAGCTGTTCCCCAATGTTCATTCAAAATACTTGCTGGAAATGTTAAAGCATCAATAGTAACATGTAAAATTTTTCAGATTAATTAAGAAAAAAACCCCAGGAACTGTAGACTTGTTGTTACCGTGTGATTTTCTTTTTTAAGTAGAATGTAAAATTAATTTATTGAAGAATACTCCAGGAAAAATATAGTTTCAAATATAAGAGAAAGAGAAGAGTTAAAAGAGTTATATCTGATTATTCTATTCAACGAATTCCTATTTTTTAAAAGAGAAATTTGCCAGGAATGACCTTGGAAGGTATTTTAAAGTATATGTTATAGCATGACAGCTGTTACTTTTTCACATACAGTTATTTACTATTCCATTTGGGAGCTTAGAAAATAGAATTTTTTTTTCTGAGTACAGTTTTCCTTAGAACGTTCCAGATGAATTGTGGTAATACAAAGCTGCCTTGAAGAGAAATCAAACAGACTCTCCAAGCGAGCCCAGTTTTCCAAGTATATTTGAATCATGATTTTAAGTAAATCTATGCACAGGATTTATGACCACCAGGGAGTAAGAAATTCTGTATTCTAACATTTCTAACCACGTAATCAGTTCTTACCACTGTGAAAACCTTAAGGAAACAATGAGTCGGGTATTTTTTAATTGTCAACATGACACAATCTACAGTCACCTAAGATGAAGGCTTTTTAAAGGACTGTCTGCACCAGGTTGGACTATGGGCATGTCTGTGGAGGGTTCTCTTGATTAGATTTACTGGGGTTAGAGGAACTGTCCACTGTGGGTAGTACTGTCAAACTAAGACTCAGGGTATGCATAAAACCAAGTCGTACATTTTGATTAGAAAACAAAAGGATGGGCTTCCTAACAGAAGAAGCATTGTAAATCCAAGTACAATGGCACCCTGCTGGATTCTGACTGCTGTGGTAGAGTTAGAGGCTAATGTTGCAAAGAAGAACAATCATGGGACAATAGGCTGGAAAGTAACCCCAGGCAGATTGTGGTAAAAAAGCTCTCCAGTAATCACTTCTCTGTGTGCACGGTCATGTTCTTAGGCTTTGAAGGAAAGGGGTAAAGTAATCTTCATATCTCTTTAAATGGTACACTGCTAATGAAATGGCTAATCTGCAATGTTAGAATAATGTGGGCAGGAAAAAAGTGATTAATGTGATGTTAAAAACTGAAAACTACCCATAGTACCTCATGCACTACACAAGCCCAGGAAAGGCAGGAGGAAACCACCGACCAGCCTTAGTCCACACTGGGCTCAGGACTTAGGCTTCCAGCAAATAGCAAAGGGGCTCCGTGCAGATCTGAAGCCCAAGAGTGAAGGTTGTTTCTCTCATATCCAGCTGCTATCCGGCATGAGGACGACACGTGTAGAGGAGGTAGAGGAAGAGAGTGCCAGCCTCGACAGCCTCCCCCATGCACACAGCAAGTGCCACACCAGCTGGAAGTTTCCCGAATAAACTATTCCCTGCTCCTCTTGGTGTCTCTGTCAGTGTGACTCTTCCCGAGTGGACAGTGCCACAGTAACAGAGGACTCATCTTGAGTGGACTAGATTTCAATACAGACATTTTAACAAGTAATAATAAGAATGATGAGTGAGATCAGAGAGGAGATAAACAGATGCCAAAATGAATTAAAAAATACATGAGTAAGTTACACAAAATAAAGCATTTAAATTAAGTCCATGAAGATTTCTGGAACTCAGAAAAGTGGCAGAAAGCTGAAGAAACCATGGAATGGTTCACAAATGGGTCCTTACATAAAAAAGAGAAAACCTGCAGGAACTGGACACTGTGGGATTCTAGACTGAGAAAACACCAGAATGCTCACAAAGCTAGAGCATCTCTGGAGAAAACGGATAAGATCTTCAATGATTTTACAAAATGACCATACAGTTCTGTGAAAGATAATGTAAAAGAACATTTACCTCACCAAAGGAGAGTTTATTTTGTAAAAGCAAGAGTCCAATAAAATAGGTGATGGGCAGTTACACAACAAATCATTTCTAGTCAAAGCTAAAACAAATTCAATTTCACTTTTAACTTAAACCATTCACAATCGGGCTGCTACTGCGTACTTCCTAAGGAAGGGCGCTGACGGAGCAGCCACGGAGCCGTCGTCCTGGCGGGTTCTGCCAGTCCCGCTCCCGAATTCCCATTTTCTACAGTTTGGTTCTTGACATTTGAGAAACATATCCACTGAAAGTTCTGAATGTTATATGGATTTTTTTAGATTTTGTTTTCATTTGTATTTATGAACACATATGGATGTCTGCATGTGTCATGTGTGTGCCATGCGCACACCATGTGTGTAGGTGACGGAGGATGCCAGAAGACGGTGTCAGAATCCCTGGAGCTGGAGTTGCAAATGAATGTGAACCACCTGACTTAGGTGCTGGGAACTGAGCTCATTTCCTCTGAGAGAGCAGCCAGTGCTCTTAACCACTGAGCCATCTCTCCAGCCCCAGATAAGGCACTTTATCAAAACTCTCACCGTGTGTTTTAAATCCCCATAAATATGACTCAAAATCAACCTGTCTAATGCTCAAATGCTTTATTTAGTCTCATCAAAACACCCTCTTCTAGTTCAACTAAATACTTCTGTAACTAACCTTTTTGAATGGGGTGTCTCGATTTTGATTTTCTATCAGTATCTTTTGTTTTTACTTCACAATGTTTTCTCTGCGCAGGTGAATCCTTCAAGTCAACAGGACGACATCTATTCTGTGAGAACAACATAAAAGCAGTGATAGTGTCTCAGTCTCGGTTCCTGTTCCTGTGACAACACCTTGAGAAAAGCTACTTAGGAAGAACAACTTCTTGGGCTTCACTAGTCCAGGTTGCAGTTTGTCATCCCAGAACAGTTAGGACAACGGGCACTGGAAGCAGCTGAGCACAATGTATCAAGGGCGGACAGTAACAAGCTGATGCGTGCATAGTATGCCCAGGTCACTGTTTCCACGGTTACACAGACCAGAGACACCTCCCTGTGTAACGGGGCCTTCCACAGTGGGCACATCTTTTTTACTGCAACCTAAACAGATCCAGTAATCACCCTAATCTAGACAATCCCATGTTGGGACTCCCTTTCCAAGTGATTTTAGATTGTGTCAAAATTGTGACATTTAACACTAACATCAAAGACAGTATCAAATGTTTGAATTGTCGAGTCCTCACAGCAGGTCATGGTACAATGACTTATTTTATTTTTTATTCTGTTCCATGTTACCTTTGAGAATGTCATATTCAAGCATTATGTTTTCAGTATTCCCATCCCTCCTGGTCCCACACCAGCTCCTCCCATGTCCCCACTCCCTTTCAATTTCTTGATACACTGAACCCATTTAGTGGCATTCATGTGTATCTGTGCTAAGGCTGCTCACATGGGATTAGACCACCTCTCAGGGGACTTGCTGGATTAAATAGATTCTCCCTCTCAGAATCCACTGATTGCCTAGAGCTCTAGTTCTTGAGCACAGGACGATGGAACCCTATGAATCACAACATTGCAGCAGTGACACTTTTATCTTGGGGGTAATCAACATCTGTCTAGTTAGATTTAAGACCTGCTCAACGGGAAGGAACTCAAGTGTGGTACTGTAAACACAGCCAAGTGCACATGGCTGGAGAGGACCTACACCCTAGAGAAGAACCTGTCTCTGCCACTCTCCTAGAACAATGTCATTACTTACTGTAGTCTATATTTAAGGATAAGTGTACCTGTGACCACTCATCAAAGACACTTCTTTTTCCAACTGTGGAGACAATTCAAAGCTCCAACAGGTCAAACACAGACTATATGATGTGAGGTACCTAGCCCTGAGTGACACATCTACAATGCAACCTCAGGCCTAAGGCTCAGTTAACATCATGGAAAAGGAGGTGGAAAGACTGTAAGAGCCAGAGGGAGAAGACTCCCGCTGCTCGTGATTGCACTCTAGACATGCTGGGGAAGCTGCGCCAGTGAAACCTCCAGTGTGGTCATCTAACAAGATCTGCATAATGACAAGGCCTGGCCCGTGACATGCCCAGGTGTCACAGGGTCCCAGTTCAAGATGGTTTATGTTTAAAAGGAAATCTGTGAAGTAAGTAACATTAATAAAAAAGGAAAAGAGCTCAATTGTATATGACTTTAGTAATCTTTCCTGAGGTAACAGTTAATGATACCTGTAGAGTAATTCTATAAGGGGGTGGAAAAAGTCTATCAGGATGTTCTGTCAAGAGTGTCAGAGAGTCTGAAAAAGGTTCAAAGTAAGAAGAGGAAGGATACAAAATGCTTCACAGAACACTACGAGGCAGAGCCATGGAGAGGAAAACAGTCAGTGACAAAAAAGGGTGGGAAATGGGGCCAGAAAAAGTACAAATGGAAGAGGCATGCACGGGAGAAAGAACAAACAAACTGTTAAGCAAGAGATTGCTGGGAAATGGTATATCTAGTGCACACTGTCATCTGTGTGCTTTGGTGAGCTCTTAATAATACCAAGCAATATCTTGTTTTCTTCCAAGATCATCCAGGACTGTCAGGGGTTTCTGCAGGTCACGGGGGCCCCACTTGTGGGAAAATCCCCTCATCGTTTCTCACAGTCATCTGCACCGCCTCAGTCCTGAATAGTTTCTCCAGAGACAAGTAGCTTCTAGCGCTTCAAACAGGGTATTGACATTTCACTGGGAAGAGGGAGGAAAGGAAAGGATGAAGGGCACATTCCGTGTCTCTTTGGGAGGTTTACCACAGGTTAGTTTAGTAACTTCTGCTGAGATATCATGTCTATCCACTTGTTTAAAGGAGTATGGCCACTTTGCTAGGAAAGAGGGGCTGAGGACATGAATAGACTTGATAGAATAATACTGGTGGTCAGGTTCCCCAAAAGAGAAAAAGACAGATATTGTTAGATAATAATGTATGAACCAGGGATAAAATAGAATATAATATACATTTTAATAATTACATTGTTTTCTGTATATATGTGTGCATGCCTGTGCATACATGTAGGCCATAGTACACATGTAGAGATCAAAGTACAATGTACAACTTTCCAAGAATCAATTCTTTTCTTCCACCATGTGAATACCAAGAATCACATTTGGGTTTCCATGCTTAGGAGTAAGGATGTTTACCCAGCGAGCCACCTCACTGTCTCCAGTAGATGTTTCAATTTTAAAAAATGTTAGGATATTATACTTTCTTTGATATGAAATGCTGAATTCTGAAGGTTTGCAAATGTTTATCTCCAGATAACTTTCTGAGATGTTTGCTTTTTAGATGTGCTTGTGGGAAGCTTGCTAATACTTATCATCTGTCCTTGTTTTAAGTTCTTTATAGATTTGTACAATCAGGTACTACAACAGCCATAAGCTCTCTCTCTCTCTCTTTCCCTGGAGAACCCCACATACATCTTTTCTCAAGAGAATTAAAGCCATATCTTTACAACAACCAATGAAAGCTTATTCTTACTTGGATGAACAGCACTGACTTCATTTAAGGAGAAGTCAGATTGATTTCTATGTCACACCTGACAGAACTTTTAAATGGAGAATGACTTGCATTTCCACTCCACCTTGACTTGCTACTCCATGTTTTTTTATTTTTTGCTATTTTCCACAATACACAATGCAGGTTTTTGTAGTTACATAGGGTGTGGTATTGCACACCTGTAATACAGGAATGCTGGAGGTGGATGTGGAGAATCAGAAGTTCAAGGCCATCTTTAGCTACATAGTAAGTTCTAGGAAATATCTAGGCCCTCAATCCTTTATAATTTTAAAATGACATTTTCTAATATATTGGTTGAAAGCAATTTGTTTCTAGTCGTGATTCGCGGCATGATGGCGGCTGTTCATGGCAGGTACCATGTGTTTTCTCTTCCTGGAACAAATGCGTTTACTCCTCAGTGAAAAATCTTGTAGTTATCAATTCTTATGACACAATTTATTTTCATTATTTACATGACAAGAACTCACTATTTTTCTGGAAATACAAATATGTAGGATACTTTTAGCTGATGTCTAGTGTATAGGTTATAAATGCTTATGTAGATTGTCAAGGATGTTTAATAATTCCTGTCAAAGCATATTAGTGAAATACGGTAAGATTGAAATGTTGCTTCTCTTGTTCTGTAACTCTGACTGCATCAAACAAAAATGACAAAATAGTTTGAACTTTAGTTTACAATTCAATCTGAGTCAACTATAATTACCAATATTTTCAAATTTTTCTATAAATCATCTTCTGCCCTATTCTAATAATCTCACTGTTTCACCTCACTAACAATACAGTTGACTGCATGCTAGAAACCATGTAAAATTTCATGAGCAAAGTTCTAGGTCCTAGGGAAGAGCCCAGGTCTGTTGTTTTGCTAGGCGGACGTGGAGTTTCCTCTTCTTGATATTCATGTCCGAATCCACAGATCATTCCTGCTCTTAGCCATGTCAGCTAATGCAGAGACTCACAACTGTCACAACAAGGAGAATAAGAGACCAGGGAGTGCTTTTCCAGAAGCAGGACATCCATGTTAAAGGTCTTCTTGGAAAAGATTCCCACCAAGATCCACAGAACATCATGGGGGAGGGGCGGTCTAGGAGCCAGAGGTTGGGGAGCACAGCTGTGTCTTCTGTGCACTGACCCTCACAAATCCAGGGTGCTTTCCTATACAAGACCCATGCAAGTCTGATCCCAGCACATGTCGCCAGGCATGGGGTTGGAGCGTGCGAGACCCCATACTCACTGAGAGACTACTGGTACTTAATGTTGCTGGTGGTGGGGGTGCCGTTTTCCTCAGTCATTTGGACACTTACTGCCTGCGCTCTTGGAAATAGCTCCCTTTCATGCAAGCAACCATAATGAAATGCCTTGGTTTTTTTTTTTTTTAAAAAAAAAAAAAAAAGAAAGAAACACAGACAGAAGTAAGGAAGAATGATGGAGGAGATCCAGGGACAGTGCTCCCTGTGGAGAGAAGGTCTCACCAGTAGTCAGAAGGGCAGTCACAGGGTGATGGGGTGAGAATGCCCCAAACTCAGTATTCACACATAAGACACTGCCAAAGAATAAAGAAGGAAATACAGAGAGACGTTCCTGAAATCCCACGAAGTGCCCCATTCACCCGTCTGGGGACACGACTTCTTTGTTTGCTTTAGCTCACTGCACTGAGCAGTGAGTGACCTGTTGTCCACACATCAGAGTGCCTCCCATTCCCAGAAGGGACCAGACAAAGACACATGGCCTGCAGCTCAGTGCACCTATAATACATACCTGGAACAAACAAAACATTAGTGTGCATATTAATTCATAAACCCAAATTAACTTAGTCTGAACTTCTCAAAATTATAGATTCAAGTGCTAAGGATCTAAGTCTCTTGTCAAGGTATACATACTGACTCCTATTAGAAACCTTGTGCCTGATCTAATACATAAAGGGCAACAGATACAATTCCTAATTCACCAGCCACAGGTGTTGACCTGTGTGTCAACAAACACACACAATAACAGCTTGCACTAAAACCTCTTTTGAGGAAACATTAAACCAGTGGTTCTGTTATTCTGTAAGTTAATTTGGCTTCTAAGAAAAAAAAGTTAATGACCAAAGGTGACTTTGTGTGCCCGTGTCTGTACCTCTTTGTGTTCCCATGTCTACGCCTTTGTGTGCCCACGTCTGTACGCCTTTGTGTGCCCACGTCTGTACACCTTTGTGTGCCCATGTCTGTATGCCTTTGTGGAATATAACTGATACTAGGAATTACACTAAAATAAATGTAGATACACTATTTTATCCTATTCACAAGAAAACGAGTTTCCCAACCTATTATTTATAATAGTAGTTATTCTATTATATTTACCTCAAAGAATAAACTATAAAAATATACCTGTCTAACATTAGATAGCCAAGTCTCCATCACAAATAATACTGATTTATCAGTCATGACATTAAAAGGCCAGAAGTGAACTAGGCAGTAAGTTTCTGAACACTTCTCTGTTTTATTCTCTCACGTCTTCACTTGTCATCTGCTCATCCTTTAAGATATAGTTTATTTCCTAGATTTTATTAGAGAAAAATTTATTACAAAGGGTTCAAATGTTGCCCTGGAGTAAATCTTCAAGAAATTATAAAATACATAAATAAAAGAGGCTTCAAAAGCTAGGAAAAAGGACAGATGTGACCCTCGCTGTTTGATCTTTGAGCTTTCCTTCTCCTAGAAGAAGGAAAACTTATCAAAAGACTAGAAATGATTTGATAGAGATCTTGTTTTGATTAACACAGTATATTCTTCATAATCTATAGCAGTTTCCACCAAACATTGGTCCTCAGCGATTTTAGAAAAATTTCAAGGCTGTTTGCCATCATTTGGCCAAGAAATACTGTAAGTTGACAAGAAACCATATCACAAGCAAATTCATTTTAACAAGATCAAAGTTAACTCTAGTTCAGTTATGAAGTTATGATAAACTTACATTCTGCCATATCATCTCTTAATTATTAAATGCCAATATGATTACACAGAGATCCAAGGGGCTAAGTGCCCATGTGGGAAGGGAATTAGTGAAATGGTAGGCTCTAACACCATGACAAGTTAATCCCTTCTCAGTCCAGTCTTGGTCAGTATTCATATGTAAGATTTGAATGAAATTATGAAAGAAGTGTTGATCTCATTTTTAGATGAGCAAATAAAAGAATAAGATCACTTAACACTGAACAAATTCACAGTGCTGTCAGCAGACTGGAGCCTCTGGGAAGGTTACACAGGAGTACAAATTGCAGTTGGATGAATTATATTAAATTTCTTGAGTGCAAGATGGAACTTGAAGCAAGATAGAGAGCAAGTCTGAGGAGCGTGATTAGAAAGCCACTGTCCAACAGGAGCCTGGGGGTGCCTGCTCCACACTCAGAATGCGGGAAACTGGCTTGGCCAGATTCTCCTCTCATTAGAACCATAGGAGACTCTCTGTATTAGGCCCTGGTCTCATGCTGTCATGTGACTATAGAGAACCTGGAACACGAAAAGGATGCCATCTCCCTAGTGAATAACTGTGACAGTAGTTCTGTAGAAGTGAGCCCAATCAGAAACAGAGAAGAGAAATGTCACAGAGGGACCCAGGCCTCAGCTTCCCCAACAGCCGCCATTCTCTTCTGGAATAGAATTTCCTTGTTCAATCAGAAAAATTTAGCATTTCCTCTCTAAACTTTCCCTAAATTTCTTACTCGGTCTCACAGAAAATCTTTGCATTACTACTTCTAAGATGCATTTCAAATACATTCATCGCTGTCCATTTCCAGTTATTTCTCTAGTCTAAAGATGGAATCACTTTCTGGACAAATAAAAAATACTCTCTACTGGCACTAATAAAATTCATTCACACTGATCCAAGCATGTTTCTCTGTTGTTTAAATGCTCTGATGGCTATGTTATGTACTAAGATTGCCCTGTGAGCTGCAGAAGTTCAGAAGAACACGGCCTGATCTATTACCCACCTCATCTCATCTCCTGATGTGGTTGACTGTGTTCCAGCCATGCTAGATTTCATCCCATCCCATGAGTACATTCCAAACAACCAAACAATGAAGCTGTTACACGCCTCAGGGCCTCGATCAAGCTCCTCCCGCTGTCCTGCTGCCCTGCATGCTCTCCCTCTGGAATGGTGCAGAGCTGCTCAGTACCTTCACATCGCACTGTAACCTGTATCTATCAAAGAACCCTATGAAACCGCCTCATGAAACCACCTTCCAGCATCCTCTACTCAGAATTCTGTTATTCACAACATTTACACAACTTTGAACTCTCCCCTCACCTCAGCATAGATTTGAAGGAGAGAACTTTACTTACAATATTTCCTTAGAACTGGGATTGATCTCAACTTGGCAGACACTCAAAACTTTGTTTTTAAATGTTGCATAAATAGCACAAAGACAAATACAGTGAGGAGTGTGTGGAGCTCTGAGAGTTATCACTTCAGATCTAAAATGGAATGCCATTCTTTGGAGACAATCCAATAACCATAAATAAGTCTGAAATTATATCTTGCATTATATCTTTTACAGCACTTAAAACTTCCAACCTTCCTTTAATTTATCTGGGGCTTTCTTTACACCTCGCCATTAGCCAGGAGTTTCCGCTTTGCAAGTCTTCATGGCTGTCACATTCTCTTCTAAGCTCTTTCTCCTGAACGTCAACTTAGCACTGAATTTTCTAGACTGTCTTCTACTTTGCCAGTTCCTGAATTTGTCACAGGGATACTGAAGGATGAATACTACCATCTGGCATGAATAATTCTATCTTCACTCTGACACGGATCTCTCTGCATTCTCATGGTTACACATCATAAGCCAAGGAACCAAAATCAGAATGAGAGAGTTCAGAAAGGAGAAGAGAAGATCTACAGATAAAGGTGTGGCAAAGGGAGATACATCCCTTCATGCAGTAATAATCACAGTAAGAGACCTTCCTTATGGGGCTATTAAAAATTGGAGTGTATTACCAGGAATAAATTGAACTTCTGTCAATAATAAACTACACAAATATTTGGTTGTCAAAAAAGGAAATTGATGGTTATACTAAATATTTCCCAATGTGATAATGACTTATTATTTTTTAAAATTTGGCAAGTAATAGAGGTGTCTTTCCCTCCATCCCCTTTCTTGATCCACATTTGACTATTTTATATTGGCCTCTTCTGTCTCAAATACAAGGAACATTCCAGACCCATTATGGCTTGTGTTCTACTGTGCTACGTAGTATTCCTTAAAGTGTGGCTTCTGTTTTCACATTTTCCATTATGAAAACCAGAGACTTTACATTTTAAAGGAAACTAAACATTTTTGATCAAAGCAGCTCATTAACAGCAGGCCACTGTCGCACTCTTTCTGTACTGGCCATGACTGCTGTCTGATTAAGTATTTGCTGCATCAACATTTAGTCAGAGACTGAAAGCAGTTTGTGTTTGGAAGATCATCCTAGAAACTTGCTCAGAGTCACATAGCTCATCTGCTGTGGGTATCCTAATCTCGGTTTTGTTTGTTTGTCTATGCTGCTTTTGTTCCTAAATTATTAATCCAGATCTGAGTTTTTTAGCTAATATGCAAAAGATCTAACTTTGGGGTTATAAGAAAACTGACCACCATATTTATCAGAATGAAAATTGTTGGATATGCTGTTTGGATCTACAGTCTTCCATTATATTAGTAGCAAAGTTTTCACCCCAAGGACACTAATCTACTGTGTGTGATTAGCACATGGGACTGTCTTTAAGCACTTAAGCTGCAGGCTGGCACTTTCAAGAGTAAGTGCTGGTTAACAAGAAAAAAAAAATAACACAGAATGGGGGCACGGTTTCAAATAAAGTTTGAGGAGTCGAAGTCTTTTTTTTTAAGATACTAACCTATAAATAAATGGCCAGCTTAGCTGCCTCTTGACAAACTGCTATGACTTTACATTCGATCCCGATCTTTATCTTAGAGAGGACTAACAGTTGGAAGAGAACTCACAAAAGGTGACCCAGATAAGCACAAGGGACAGTACATACAGAAAAAAACACTGCCCTTCTATACACAAAGCAGTCTCGGGAAATGAGATGGCTGACATTCTCTGCAAATGTCCAATTTAAAAACATACAGGAAAAAAAAAATCTACAACTCTGGTTAGTGTTTGTTTAAAGCTTAAGGCCCATCATTACCCATAGGGAGGTACCAGTAAGCCCATTCCTGAGCCATCGTCTGCTATTAGTGGACACAGTACGTGGTCAAAACTCGTAAGGAAAAAGGCTGCAAATGTCCATGAGACTCCTTTATCAGGCCAATCCCACACAGATATCACAAATTTTGAATTTTGGAGCATCTCAATGTTCAGGTCTTTGGCTTAGAGATGTTCAAATGACAGTGATAATTCAGAATAACTCCATATCCAAATCATCTGAAAATCAGCATTTCAACACAGGGCACCTTTGCAGTGTACTTTCTTCCTTTGCAAAACCAACAGGAATTTGTGTGCAATGTTCAGAGCATTAAATACATTCTGTCTTAAATAACATTAATAGGCATTTCTCCCCCATGCAGAATTCTTCTCTGAGGCATCTGGCTTACATCTCAGCATCTCTAGAGTACTGTGATGAGAAGCTTCAACCTTTCGTGCAATACTAACTCACAAATAAGGAGACACTCTTTAGCTTTCTCAGCAAACATGTGAGTGCCCTGTATACCCACAGCATAGTACTGAGCCACCGGTGGTGCAAAGCTGCTGTGAACACTTAAACTCTGTTGTTCCCAAATGTATACTAATGCAACGATTAATTCTGCACATGGATGTAGAAAACCTGAGAGGCAGGGCACAGGGCTTAAAGTCCACACAGGGCAGGCTGCCCAGGCCGCCCAGGATGGCAGTAGCCCTTCTGCCTGCTCATTCAGAATACGTCTTCTTAACTGGAAAACCCAATGTTTGAAATGAAAGATGAACTCAGATTCTCCAAATTATGTAAACTGATAGACACTTAGACACAGAGTTTTGAGCAGTCTAACAATGATCCCTCTCTTCTCTCCTCTCCTGCCCCCTGCCCCATTGTTTTAAGGCTGGATCTCATCCTGTAGTCAAGGCTAGCCTCAAATCAAAATTTTTCCTGCCTCTGCCTCCTGAAAGCTGAGCCCACAGGTCTGAGAGCTACATTCATTTATGAAGGAATCAAGTCTCTGTTTGAGAATACAGGAGAAGAAGCAGCTGGAAGGGACTCAGAATACTTTGATAATGGCTGAGTAGTTTTCCCTAAATCCCTGTAAGCAGATCCAGCACTTCAGATTTTCTGAGACTTGGCTTGCAGTTTAATACAGAAGAGTTCTGTACTTGCCATAAGGAAACAGCTCCTTAAATTAACATGACATCCAGATGCAAAACTCCATGATCTGAATACGCTTCATATAGGCATGTTGATAAGCTACCTAACTGACTCATAATAATTATTGTTTAATGCCCAGCTTAGTGGCCCATGCCATTAATCTCAGCACTTGGGAGACAAGGAGATGTCTGTGAGTTCCAGGCCAGCCTGAGCTATGCAGTGAGTTCTAGGCTAGCTGGGACTATAGGTAGATCCTGTCTCCAAAAAGACTATAATAATAATAGTTATTATTGTCTAACATTTTTTTATAATTAAGTGTTAAATTCCCACAGCTGGAATATTATACATATTTTCAGAGCTCAGCATATTTGTAAAAACCGGTTACCAAAGGTTTTTAAAATATTTTATGTATATGAGTGTTTTGCTTGCATATATGTAAATATATCACATGCATGCAATGTCTGAAGAGACCAGGAAAGGGTGTTAGATCCCCTGAAACTGGAGTTACTGGTGGTTGTCAGATATCATGGAGTTTCTAGGAACTGAACCTGGGTCCTTTGCCAGAGCAACAGATGCCGTTAACCACATCTCTCCAGCCCCTCACCCAGCTGTCACTCTGTACTCACTAAGTCCTAAAAGACTTCAGAACTGCGTTCAAACGTCTAACTTCTTCACACTAAATATTACTGTATTTTCATAGTTACAGGGACTGTTGATCAAAAAGTAGATTATACAATGACTGGTAAACAGAGATTCATGTGTATGTATGAATATCAGTTGTGGACATATAGCTAAATCGCTATAGCTGTTACTGACTATTAGGCATCTGCCTGGGATCGATAAAGTGATATCACTGACAGGCATGTAGACAGCAGGTTCTACAGGCACAGTGCACACCTCACTCTTCAGCGTTAGGGTATTGTCATAGAGTACTCCCAACCTTACTCCTCCAACTCACAACAGAATCATGTCAACCACAGCTCAATGCCATTTACATAAATCACCTATTTCTGTGATCTGATGCATGTAGACAGCAGGTTCTACAGGCACAGTGCACACCTCACTCTTCAGCGTTAGGGTATTGTCATAGAGTACTCCCAAACTTACTCCTCCAACTCACAACAGAATCACGTCAACCACAGCTCAATGCCATTTACATAAATCACCTATTTCTGTGATCTGATACAATGACTCAAACTATCACTAGAAGACTGAGGAGAGGCTCAGCGGGTAAAGCACTTGCTGCATGGGTTCAAATCCACAGAAACCACGTGAAGTTAGGCCTGTCAGCATGCAACTGAACTCTGCATACCCACATCAAGATGGAAGTGGAGGGTCCCCCCCAACCAGATGTGAGCCAGCTAGGCTTGCAGACACCACAGTAACCAGAGACTCTGTCTCCAAGCAAGGTGGAAGGCTGGGACCAACATGTGAGGCTGTCCTCTGACCTCCACACGCACAATGGCATAGTCTTATAGGGGATCCCAGGCCTGACAGCTCACGATTGCTTGAAACTTTGAGCTCTGGGGATCAGATGCCTTCTTCTGACTGCTGAGGTCAACTGCACTTCATGTGTTCATACCCCCAACATGGGCATTTGTGATATGTGTAATTGAAAGCACGAACTAGGTTCTTTTTAAAAAGTCAGACCAAACTGAGCAGTGACGCGTACCCTGAGCTGCCCTCACAGGAAGGAGACTCCAGGTGAGAGCTCACAGGGCCAACTTTCAGTATCACTAAAGACAAGACACACTAGGAGAGACAGAGGGAGGTGACACCTGCCCCATGCCTCAGAGCAACATAAAAGACCAGTAAAATAAAGATCCAGTTCTTTGAAAGGACAACTGGAATACACAACATTTATGTAAACTAAGAAAAATGCAGAGGAGAAAAGAGATCAGAGGTGGAAAGGGGCACCACAGCTGACAGCACAGGAGACCACCAGAGCTTTGCAGAGACGAATGCACAGCAATAACCTGGCAATGGAGAAGAAATAACAAATTCTTAGACTACACGTTACGAAGGCTGAATAGCAAGTAAATGTGAAATCTGAACAAATTCACAACATTTTAGAAGACTAAATCAGCTCCAGAGCACTTCATCAAAGGCAAGACCAAAGCCAGGTGGCTCCATTGCTGATTTCTACCAACAATTTGAGGAACTAATACTGTGCTTATTAAGCTACTCCAAGATGGTGCTGGGGAGGAAGGAACTCACACATCCTCTAGAAGGCCAGCATTACTGGGACAGTTAAAACTGAGAGGGAAGCATCCCAAAGCAGTAACCCGTATACCAGCACCATGGATGAAAACACAGACATGTGCACCCCCAAAAATGATTAGCAAACTGAACCCACTGACACAGTACCATCATCCCAGGATGCAATGACGGCTCTGCATATCATCATCCCAGGATGTGATGACAGCTCTGCATATCATCATCCCAGGATGTGATGACGGCTCTGCATATCATCATCCCAGGATGCAATGACGGCTCTGCATACCGTAACTGATGATGACATATCACGTCAGTGAGACAACAGACCTAAAACAGGACCATCATGTTGGGGGTCCCCACACTCGGTACCAGCCCGAGAGGGACTAGAGGGGTCTCCGCCGTGGAGGGGGGCGTGAGTAGGCGTGGAATCAAAACACTGACTCTGGGAGTTGAGCAAGAAGCCGGCAGTGGTAATCTGTTGCCAACTCAATTTATTCAGGAAGTACACGGAGTCTTATACGTTTGGTTAACTAATCAACTTGGGTGGGGTCCCGACTAAAGCCAATCATAATTTGCTCCCAGGTGGATCAGGTTTTTTCCAGATGCTGGGCAGAAGCTGGCTTCACAACTAGCTGGTGTGGAGTCATTCCTCTATTCCTCCTAGCAGATGACCTGGCTAGGCCCATCCTGCATTGTGCCCTACACCACCTCAACAGCTAGATATAAAACTCAATACAATTCAGTAGCCTTCATGGTAAAAATCTAAACAAATTAGATGTAGAAAACTACCTCACTGTGATGAGGCCACTTGTAATAAATGAATAGCTAACACTTGCAGAGGACCCAAGTATCCTGGGAGTCCTAGCCAGGGAATCAGCATGAGGAAGAGCAGAAAGAAAGCAGAGAAATATAAAAAGAGGCAAAGAATGCAACGTCAAATGAGGAAGTTTCTGCACACCAGGCTTCCAGAGTGAAGAGGCAACCATGTGACAGAACAGTCAGTGCAGCCTACACATGTGACAACAGGTGACACTCAGAGCACATGAAGAACTCAGACCTACACTGCACAGGGCATGCAGCTGAATTAAAAATGGGTGTCCTTAGATGTATGTATCCTGATGTGACCTGGGAGCCAAGGATGTGAAAGGGGCCATTGGGTGAGTAGGGGCAGGGGCTCAGGGGAGGGTAGGAGACAGACGGGGAGACGGGGAGACAGAGGAGATGGAGGCACTTTAACCGGGAAGGGGGAAGGTGGCTGACACAGGAGGAGAGAGAAGAGACACAAACAACGCCTAGTGATGTGGAAACCAGAAGGAAGGGTATTAGTTCAAGGGCCCATTGAGAAATACACATACAATATATATAGGAGTGCATGTACATAGCTGAAGGCTACACAACAAAAATGAGTGCCAGTCAGGAGAGCCCTCCTTTTCAGTCGTTGGTCAGGGAAGTCCAAGAGACTCCTCACATAACACAGCCCTTGATTGCCTCCCAGAATTTAAGGTAAGACCCTATTGCTTAAGACAGAGCATAACTGACACAGTACACAGAGCAATCGAGCTGAACTGACCTTGCAGCCTCCTCTCTCAATACTAGTTCTCATAGTACGAGAGGGTATGATGGAAGCTGTCAAAGGAGGAAACCAGTCAGTGGTCCAAACCAGCTGAAAAGCCTACAAACCCCAACAATGACCAGCACGGCAAATATCTCTATTGGTGCAGTAGCAGAAACTTATATTGGGGGTAATTAATAGCTATTTAGTTGGACGCAGGCCTGATCAAAGACCACTGCAGAAGAGGGGACAGAATTCTAAGAACCAGGGGTGGTAGATGACCACAAGGAACTAGATTTTTCTAGGCAGCTGGGAAGATACATATATGAACTTACAGCAATGGTGACAGCATACACAAGATCTATGAAGTAGGGAAATGGGCAAGAGGCCCGACCTCAGCTCAGGAATTGCTGGCAGCTGATCACTGCCGGGGAGGGAGCATTGGTCTTCTTTAAGGGAGTAAAGCTAGATAGGATGACCAGGCTCCAGTGGTTGGACTCACACGAAGCTACATATGGGGACACAAACTTGACTGGATAGGCCTTAATATAGAAGATAAAATCCATGGAATCCAGTGAGGTAGGGGTTACAGGGGAGTACAGATAGGAGAGGGAGTCTAAATGTGATCAAAATAAAATAAATGGGCAATAGACTTCTGTTTATTAGAGTTACACGACACCATTCCGTGCACGTGTGTGACGTCTCTGAGCGCACGTCCCTCCACTCACATTCTCCTCCCTCCCCTCCAGTCCCTTAGCTCCTCAGACACTTTAGCCTGTACTTGGTCACCTATACATATACAATTTTATATTTCTATAGTTTAGGACCCACAAATGTCTTTCTGAGTCTAACTTAATTGTATATGATTATTTCCAGTTGCAACAATTTTCCTGTGAAACAAGACTTCATTATTCTTTATGAATGAAAAAATACTCCAATGTACATCTAAATTACATTTTCTTTATCCAGCCCTCTGTTCTTGGACTCCAGGGCTGTTACGATTCAGGTGTTGTGAACAGCATACACAAGATCTATGAAGTAGGGAAATGGGTAAGAGGCCCTGACATCAGCTCAGGAATTACTGGCAGCTGAGCACTACTGGCGAGTAGCAGTGACGTAAACATTAAAGCCCAGATTTATCTGTGATGTGTTGACTTGGAGGTTTGGGGGCAAATACATAAGAAATGTATAGCTAGGTTACGTGTTAGGTATGTTTTCATTTGTGGAGGACCCTCCTTACTGAATTCTTTTTTAAATGAAGGCATAAAATGGTCACAGGTTCAAAAATACTGAATATGACTAATATTTAAGCAAATGCAAATCAAAATATCAACCATGTAATATCTCACCTCAGTAAAAATGGCCATTTATTAAAAAAAAAGGAGAGTACACAGAGAAGAAGTAACCTTTGCACACTGCTGATGGGGAAGTAAAATAGTGTAACCATTAGGTAAAACAGCATGGACTTTCCCCAAAAACTTACACAAACTGAGCAAAGTGCCATCAAGATTTTAATGCATAGGCTGGAATACTCTCCCCGGCCCAGCTACCTGCCTGCCTGATTGCTTTCTGAGACACAACCTCTATGGAGCTCGCACTGCACCAGCACTTGTGATGCTTGTGCTGGGAGGAAAGGCGTGTGCAACACACTCAGCTATGTAGTCCTGCCTGTAGCTGAAAGGTGGAAGCTCAGTCATTATCAAGTGCTGGATGGACTACAAATACATGGTATTTATATTGTGCAAGGGATTCAGTGGAACATCATTAGTGACAATGGCGCAGCTAGAGACGATTCTGATAAACAAGGCAGAGAAACACAGGCATCGCCTGATCTCACTCATACCACACGTACATGTCACTTGGCTCTCCTAGAAGTTGAGTGTAGAACAGATTGGGGGGCGGGATTCCTGGCAGTGGGATGGAGAAAGGCTAACCCAGGGATACTAGCTACGGTGGCTCTGAGCGGAGCTGCTCTGGTGTGTTATTGCACAGAGGGGGCTATGGGCAGCAACAATGTGCTGCACATTTCAAGAAATCAGCACTTGGATGCTTTCTCCATGAAGAAGCAGTTTGTGAAGATACACAGCTTGCCTGATTTAAGCATTACACCATGGAAGTGTCATATACCCCCTTCAGGTGTATTTTGAAAGTAATCAGTTAAAATAAACTCAATTATTTGAAAATAAACCACTGTTGCCAAGTCAACTTGACAAGAAGGGCTGTCGCAGAGAGAAATGCAGAAGTTACTCCTGTTTGGTAAGCTTTTAGACTTCCTTGGATGAATATTCTCAGTAAAACCCACATTCAGAGGCAGAGTCTTGAAAATCATCTTAGAGAAACCAGAGCAGAACAGGGTCACATAGTTATTTTTTTTTTCTTCATGGGCATACTTTCTAAATTTGTTTCATGAAAATCCACTGAAGTCAGTGTACAAATGAGTTGGAAAACAAAAGTATTGCCATCGGGGCTTTGACCAATAACACAACACACTGAAAAAGCAAGTGTCTTTGATCTTAAACCAATAAAAATTCATTGTAAACACATGGTAAGGAACTGATTTTGTTATCTTATTTATTAGAATATGATGGACGGGCTAACTTTTTCATTATGAGTCTTTGCAAAACACTGTGCTTATAACGGTACATTCCTTCAGTTTAAGAGTGGTGTCATTAATTTCTCAGATGAAGAAGTAAATAATTTCAGGAGCATTTTCATGGAATCTCAGTTTGTTAAAATAGATTGTCTTGCATGTATTACTGGGCTGTTGTCTTCACCTTACAGCTATCGTCTACGTACGGCCGGCATCCCTAGAGTCCGTTCAGAGACAGCCTCTCATACTGATGTCCAGGGAATGAGGCACACAATTCCTTCTGAACTGATGGAAGGTGAATACACACATCTGCCCACTTCAGTGAAAATTGACCCATAATTTTGTTTTATCCTGAAGAAAAATACAGTGATAACGTTTAAAGATGGAAAAAACACAGGTAACCTCTTCAGATCACTAGCTAGCAATCACCACAAATATCGTATGTTGTCCTGAAGACAGGTGGAAGTGGCTTTGCTTTCCAAAGTCATGAGTCCTACTCATCATGTTGCTCTAAAAGACAAAGAATCAAAGCTCCAGTTCAAGCATCTTAGAGTTAAGTTCCAAAAGGCGTGGTTCTAAACTACGTTTTCCATTTCTACTGCCCACTAAGTCTCCCTGTAAAGTGAGACAGACCTGTCCTATATTTAACAGTGGAAAATATAAACTTAATTCTCACATGAAGGCTCTACACCAATTTCTAACAGTGTGAAGATTTCCTAGAAATATGTGATGGTGAATATATGTGCTGTTTGCAAGAACACACCTATCTGCTACGTTTCACAGCATCTAAGCAATCTCGTACACAATCTACGTCACAGCATCTACCTCCTTCTCAGCATATCCTCAATCTTGGACGAAATTGCTTGTGCAATCTTTGCAGCAGCATGCCACCAGCCTAGAGCTGCTGCATCAAGGGTTTGCCTTATGATCACGGTATTAGTAACCCCTCACCTCTTTTGTTTTCGATGTGCAGTCTGGGTTTCACTGCAAAAAAGACAGTGGAAATATCGGTTTCGTTTGCCTGGCTCAAAACTTCATGTCTTATTTTGTTGCACCATAATTATAATCTATCTTCTCTCAATAGTGCCCTTCTTTTTTCCTGTGCCTCATAAGTGTCTCCAGATAAGGACTCTCAGATGCCATTTTTATAGGACCATACCAGATTGATCTGTCCAGATAATCTATGGAAATGTCCCTGAGTTATAAGTTACCTTACAAAATCATAACACTAAATCATGGAATAGGCTTCCTTCAAATGTAACAGTTTTAATGAGCATTCCTTGAATGTCTCCTATGCATGCATCATTGCTGCTGAAAGACAGCAAAAACAAATAAAATGCAGTTGGCATATGATTGATAATCATGAAAACATTCACCTAAACATTCATCTCTGAAGGAGATGAAGTTTAAAAGACATACATGGTATGTATCTAAACAAAAATATTCCATTTAAATCAGACACACTAATTTCTCCTATTAGTAAAGGAGATTTTAATACAAGACAGCAGATATTTCCCAGGACCATATCAGGAAGTAAGTCCTTGTATTTAACATTGCAATCTGAAGGAAAGAGGAATCAGATAAAGAGGTGCGCTCCTGTATAGTCACACTCCTAAATAAGTAGCTCCGGCTTCGGAGCTTGGAACTTGCTTTAAGCTGAACAACAAAGGCATTTTAGTGCTGTCTTGGAAATGGAGACAGACAATCACAAGTTTTTTAAAAGGTCCCACAGTGGGCTGGAGATGAACTGAGAGGGACACAGCGGTGATTGTACATAAGGCCTTTCTTGAAGAAGAGACCATGCTCTCTGGAACGGGACAGCTGATTTTAGCGATAAAGGTCAAATGTCGAGTCTATAAACATAATTCTAATGCTGAAGCCTCTTCTACTATGCTGCTGCGGCTTCCCTGCCGGGAAAACTCCAGACCCCTTATATCATACTATAAGGGAGTAAGAACCCAAACACTCCGTTGCCTACGGAGCAGTGTGAATGACATGTATGACTTGCTAATTCTAGGTACTTTGGGAGTCAGCAGGCACATAACTGTACATATGATATTAAAATACACATAGAAAACTTTTCTTGCCAGTAATCATTTGAATTCCCGTATGAAAATTCCACGTTTCAATAAAGATCCTCTCCAACTTGTTTCTACTTTGTCTTAAGAATCACTTCTAATGGGGACAGGTCAATCTCCTGTCCTCTGATGGCAACTGTCTCCTTCCTTCACACTTTGCCCAGATAATTCTCACATCTGTAGCTCTGTCCTACTTTATTCTCTCACTGACCAGATTTTCTGTGTTGGCCTACCCTTTTTTCAATGGTCTAACAGATAATGTTCATCAATTATAAGGATGTACACTCTCATTTTCTCTCTGTTAATCTATTACTTCATCTAAAATACAATTTCCTAATGCAAAAGTAACCCTTCTTGGTTTTTTCCAGACTACACTGAGACAAAAAAAAAAAAACAACACTGAAGATAGAGTACAGAATTAGTCACTAAAAGATTATCATTATTATTGTGGGAGTTTCTGGGCATGTCTGTGTCTGTGTGTATCTGTGTGCATGTGCCTGCTACGGTGAGCACATGACTGTCAGAGAACAACTTTGTAGAAACAGCTCTCTTCCTTCTATCTTATATGTTCTAAGAATCCATATTGTGTTGTCAGGCTTGTGCAAAAGAGCCTTTACCCTCTGATCCAGTTTGCAGGTTCCAGAATGTGACATTTTAAATGAAGTTATAGTACTCATGTAAATATATGTATTTAGGGGACTCTATTAATATTTATAGGTGTAAACTTAGGTGAGTACACACACACAAACACGCAAAACACATGCACCTTAAACTGTTTGAAAAACATAATCATTTTAATGTACTATGTGGTCTACCAGTGGAATGAATTAATATTTCTAGGAATAGCAAACCTCCATTTGTCTCTGGGACTGAATGTCCTTTTATTTGTCAACTATCAGGAAATATCTTCCTACAAATTATATTTTTATCCTTTCATGAGTCTGAGAATTGCAAAGTTTTCAAAAGCAGTTTTTGGAAGAAAGTTAAAATAGTATGTTATTCCTATACATGAATGGTTTTATGTGTCAATTTTGGACCTGAGTTTAATGCTATATAATACAGAATTATAGGAGACAACAAGATAGCTCATTGGGTAAAAGTGCTTGCCACAGATACTCACCACCTGACTTACTTTAAAGCCCAGAATCCAAGAAACATGGGAAGAGAACCCACTGCACAGAGCCGCACTCTGGTCTCTGGCTCATGCATACCATCAACAAGCATCATATATCCATAAGGAACAATATTATAAAAGTTTTGATACAAGAAAATATATTTAAATTTTATGTAGGTGCTACTGTCCAAATGTACTTCTGAAGATTCCTGTAGGTCAGTCTTATCATCCAGTAGCATAGTTTTCATAACTTGGGCCACGCCAAAATTATGTGGTGAACATAAACATCAAAGTAATCGAGCCACAGTCTAGGAATAAATCCTGTGTGTTATGAAATGAGTTCATGCAAGAGACAAGATAAAGAACAGGCATTGGGGAGCAATGCTCTTTAAAGACATGGTGCAGACATGGTTGGACATCCACACATAAAATAATGAAACCAGCTCTGCCAGAGGTCAGAAGCCCTACCCTGTCAGCTAAAGGTGAGTGGGAAAGCACCAGAAGTATCCGTCATAGTAAAAGACTGTCAACCCAGCTTTAAAACTTCCATCTTTGAATCCAGTTTGGCTTCAGAGAAGGTGCTCGCTTTGGACTCCATGTAATCCCAAGAATGGGAACACGTTCAGCTCCGGGGTAGGCAGCTGAAGCCTTGACACAGAAGATCTGAGTGGGTGAAAAGAGTCTTGGGTGGGTGCACATCTCACTAGATCACAGACAGGCCTCACAGCAGCCTGCAGCTTAGTGCTAGTGGCTTCCATAGTCACACTCAATTCAAACCCATACGTGGTCCACAACTCTAGGGGAGATCTACCTCCATCTCAGTCAAAATTGAGATTGTAGCCACCCCTGAAAAGTCCCAGCTTCACCCCTGCCTGTCCATCAAAAGTAAAAAGTGACTAATCCACTTCTCAAGCTCCAGGGGAAACCAACTGTCAGAGATTCCAGCTACACCTACAGCAGCACTCTTCCGAGAGGAGCTAGCCAGTCACCCTCCCAGCCGTTGGACTTGGGGCTACAGTTTCTGGTGCATATCCTCAGCATTACTCAAGTTTGTCCTGTGTGCCCGTGAAAGAATGGACTCCTGCTTCTCAGCTGTGAGACTGTAAGCACCACTGCCTCAAGTCTCAATGCCAGCAGAGTGTGCCCACATCAAGGCCTCTTCACTTTTCATTCTCACGATCCCTTTTCACCAGAGAAACTGCTATACAAACCTGGATGTACAAATGCTCAAATCAATCATTTGCTGGGAATAAATCATAAAGACATTTATTTTAAAGTAATTCTTTGGTATACATTTAGTTCTTATTTAGTAAAGATGAAAATAAATTTATACCAAGATGAGAATGCTTGTTTAACTTTTGCTTGAAGAATCTTGTCTGAATATTTGATTTTGTAGGACTCAGAATAGCATCAATGTTTTTCAAAGATGATTTCTAATTTACTTTTATAAATAGTCAATCCTGAAAATGCTGCTTCACAAAAAAATTATACTAATAAATGACAGATATCTGTTTAGGGTCATTTCAGAAATTGTTAGAAATTCTGTCCTAATCTCAAGTCAAAATTCATTTAATATTTTTATGAAACTCCAGTGAGCAAGTGAAACAGCAATTTTTATAATCAAATATTCAAACACAATGCAATCCAAGACATTAATCTGATACATGCTGAAGAGCATGGTACAAAATTGGTAAAAGCCTCTGTTTCCTGAATTCCGTTAACAGATACTTTGTATGTACTTTGAAACAAGGCATCTCACAGCACAGAATAAGCTAGACTCTGAGCTGTGGTGTTTCTAGGAAGGCCCACTGGTGCTGTGTGGTGAGACTGAATGGTGGTATGGTGGCAGTCACAGTGCAAAGAGCGCATTGTGTGTTCAGACACAAAGCCAAAGCAAGGTCACAGGATGGAACATGGGCAAGTGCTGCCAGAGACCTCTCACATGCATTATGTGCCAGATTTTGAATTATTTGCTTAATTTTCGGCATAACTCACAAGTGTGGCCTCTTGCTTCACATGTCTTGGAATATCCCACATCTTCTCTGACCATTCTGGGAAAGAACTCTTCATATCCTGTGGTCCCAGGCCCTGTCTCTGGTGTCATCGTGTTGGAGTCTCCTGTGCTCACCATGATGAACACAGGAAGGGTTTCGCTATTTCTTGAACCAGGGAGCCTGAAGCAGCTGCTCCCCAAGACCATGTTGGAATCAGGGCTTAGCTCTGTGGAGCTTAAAGAAGCCCAGGTGTGAATGCACAGGACCTCTGCAAAGTCGTTCAGGCCCCTTCAGGAACTGCGCCAGACTAGACAGTACAGGTAGACATCCAGGCATCGAACATGAGGAAATCACAGAGACTGTGTTTCTCCAAATCCCAGACATCTATCCCGGTGGCATGCCATATCCCTCTAAAGGAAGTGTCCGTTTCTGTACGGCCACTCCACAAGCACGGAGTCCACGTGCATGGACACAGACGCTCCAGTGGCCCTGTGTGCACAGACACGGGCACGGAAGGGGCATGACGCCCCAAAGAACAGTGGTTCTCTAGACCCGACTCCAACCAGAAGGAAGTCTGTGAAATGTGCTAGAATATTTAAAATAATGATCTTAAGTAAATTCAGTGAGATGTAAGGGAATGTACATAATATTAAAAGGAAATAATTCAGTATATGAATGAAAAATATAAATCATAAAAATACCTAATCAGGAACTGAAAACTTAGAAGCTCCCATCAGTGAAATAAAATATACAAGAGAGAACTTTAGTAAGATATCAGAATAAGCAGATCTTTTGAATTAACTGAGAGGAAAGAAAGAAACAAACAGCTAGGAGAATTATTGGGTACCTTTATGTAAACCAATATTTGCATTATGGGAATTCTGGAAGGTGAAGGGGAGGGAAAAGGCATTGAATTTAATGAGGTAAGTGATGAAAACTGTCCATCTTCAAAGGGAATCAAGGAATGCCTTCAAGGAATCAAGGCATTTCAATAGGATTCATCCAAACAGACCTCCAAAACAAATTAAAACTAAAGTATCGAAAGTACAACACAAAGCGAGAGAGAGGAAGGAGAGAGACAGAGAGCTCGCTTAAATAAGTGAACACAAAAGTTGCTTCACTTTCATTCAAACAAAACTAAAAATCGCCCAAGCTTATCTCATCATATGCAAACATTGTACCAAGTTAGAAAATATTTTCATTTTCTAAATGTATCTAAGAATGCCTCCTACTGAATCTGAGGAGGCATGTGATATAAGTAATAATTACACTTTATATTTAAACTGGTATCTTCATAGTTTTAAGAACACAGTAAGACTGTTTTATTGGTATGATGAAATTTGTGATGATATCACATTTAAGGAGGAGATAACAGGGCTATTATCCTTAAAGTCAGAGGCATACTGCAATACAGCTTGAATATCTAACCCACCAAATGAAACAGTGAAAAAGTATGAAGTACGATATAAAAGAACCAACTTCAAATAATTTAAAATCAATAAGTGTGTAGCTAGAAAAACTGGCATACATATTCAAACAAACACTCTGAAATCATAATTCAAAATCCTAACAATATTACCACTTTGTATTTTACTAGAAGAGCAAAATATTTTAGAGTGATCTTATGAGAACTATGAGAATAAAACCACACAGAACTCAGGTTGACCAAAGCTGGTGAGTGCTGTGCGAGCAGCAGTGTACAAGAACTGGCTGAGTGCAGCAGCAAGCAGCCATGGCCTAAGAATGTCTCAGAGAGAACAATGCATATCCCACATATGAAAATGTGCTCACCAGTTCCCCTTGACAGTCTCACACTGGAATGGGCATTCCTTTTATCTTAAAATCACTTACTACCCAACAAGGCCAAGAACACAGCAAATTCAGACACTCCTGGTTCATTAGACTATAGAAGTACTTAATCTCTCTTTTCCCCTCTGTGTCTGAATTTAAAGTACATTTTAAAATGCTAAAAAACAATCAGTGAGTTCTCTGGTGTGTAAAATCACACATGCCATCTGACGGGTGAGCTGCCATGCTCTGCACAGCCCTAAGGATGCCCTCTCTGCAGTCCAAAGAAGGGCGAGGCAATACTCCTGAAGAATGGGTGGTCTCTCTCCACCCAAGTCCACAGACCACGGAACAAATTCTAGCAATCACAACAGCAGAAGAGCATCATGCCGCAGAGAAAACACACAGACGGCAAGAGGACACATGGAAGACGGCAAGCCCGCACATCATCATGAGTAAAAAGAAAGCGAGAGTTACCCCTCTACCCAGGGACAAACCAAATGACAGGGCCACTAGGGAAGCCTGCTTAGTAGGATTTGAAAAACAGAATAACTACCACCATAAAATCTAACACTGCCATTTATCTAAATTAACTGAAAATGAAATAAGTACCAAATTATTGCTATTTATCCAAAGTAAGTGAAAACTGATCTCTGCAATTAAAAATGCACATAGATAAAGACGTTTTATTCACAATGGCCAAAACATGAACGCAACCAAGACTGCTTTCAGCCAGGTCCATGAATCAATCCCTGATGAGAGAATGTTTCTTACACAGCTCCTTTAATAAAAGGAGGAGGGGAACTTTCAAGCAAGGGAGAAACTTAATGCCTATTAATAAGTTAAGGAACCAGTGTTAAAAGCTTTGCAATCTACATTTTGTGACTAAACGATACTCAAAAATGGAGAATGGGGATGACAGAAAAAAGTAGTAGTGCTTGCCAGGGGCTGTGTCAGAGGGAGGTGTAGAGGAAGGATAGCTGAGAATGAAAGAAGTGAGGTGCTCCTGTGTAGTGTGCAGCCGTGACGTCGGGGTCCAGGTTCCACAAACAGTTCGTTAGTGGAGCTGACACAGAGTTCTTGAGAAGCTACAAAAAGTGATCGCACTGGGCTGGAGCTGGTGGTTGAGAACACTGGCTGCTCTGGCTGATGATTCAGGTTTGATTTCCTGTACCCACATGGCCACTAACAACCTAAGAAACTCCAGTTCCTGGGAATCCAAGGCCCTCTTTTGGCTTTCATGGGAATTGCATGCACAGGTGCACTTACATACATGCAGGCCCAACACTCATATGCATAAAATTAAAAGCAATCACTCAAAACAAATTTAGTTAAAAATGTTTATCAAAGTTACTTCTACTATGTGCTGAGCCTTCCCCTCCAGTGCTACCTAACACCCAACCAAAACAGAACTCTAAAGATGTAAGAAGCACAATTTTGAGTCAGAATATATGACTTCAAAACTTGTTACAGGACATAGCTGTGGTTGCTAGTATGTTAATTAACATCACTGTGCCTCATTTCACTACTCATAAAAAGCAGATAGAAGCCCTTACCCAATGGAGAATAGATTACCAACCATAATCAAAACACCCAGTACAGTGCCTGGTACACAGTAGACATTCAACCAAAGTGGGCTTGTTTCCTACCATTTCCATTTTCTCTTAAAACAAGTTTTGATGTATCAAAAAAATCACTGAATTGATATTATACTACACATAAAATAAACATTATCAGTCTTTAATAAGCTAAGGATTTCACATTTCAACTGAGAAGTTTTATATGATTATTATTATTCTCAATAACTAAATGAGAGGAAACCCTGGATACAAAGTGCATACATTAAACAAATAGTGATAAGTTATTAGGGCACTATATAATAAGGTAGTAATTATTACATAACTTTCCTGACAACCAACAAAACCTAAATCAAAATCTTAATGAAATAATAAAAGGTACTTAAGGGAAACTGAAGACATTTTATTAGCCAGACATAATTTATAGTTCTAGTGCTATAAATAAAAATCCTTTAAGGTAACTAACTATACTTACTTGTTTCCAATGTGGGAGCTTTCCTTTTAAATTAGTTTCAGGACTGAAAATGATATCCTCAAATAATTTGTCTTCATGACCTCTGCCTATGTAAATCCATTTTGTTTCAAACACCCTAAGAACTTTCTGCTGAGGTTTTTTATATGAGAAAACAGGGCTGAATATAAAGGAGGGAAAACAGCTATTAGTAGTTTTTCTTATTAGGACATGGAAACTACTTACAACTGTGCTATCTTAGCACTCACAGTGATAATCTGATCCAGTGCTTCTGTTACCTCATTTCTATTCGTGAACTTAAGGTGTGTCATCAAATTCCATTGAGCATGAGGAAGTTCTGAGGGAGGGAAGCTGTGAATCCAAACACTTGTACCCTTAAGTCTATGTGCTGTGAGATCACTCAGGAAACCTGCTCTCCTCCCTAGCGGAGTAGCTCTTCCTGATATCACTGGACCACAATGTTTGTTTATATTTGGCCTACATCACAACACAAAGGGAAGGACACTGCCCAAGAATGGCATATGCAACACAGTCCACAGAAAAACTGTAACATTTCTAATAGCCACACCAAAGTAGGCGTGAGTTAGGGGATATCACTTTAAATTCATTTTTCAAATGGAATATCTCCAAAATACTATCTGATAAATGTTACTGTAAAAAGTAACACCATATTTAGTAGGAAGATACTGAATATTTTCACCTTTAAGACCAAACAATGGATGAGATATTCCCTCTCACCAAACCTATTCAATACCGTGCTAGAGTTCCTATTTGGTCTCATTCTCCAGTTAGCAGGAAAACATGGACCACTCTCTCCCTTGTTTACAATGATAAATGTTCTATATAGTGAAAAGATTCCAGTAGTTCTACCAAGCAATAAAACTATTCTGGTCATTCTTGCAATATGCATCACATCAACAAACAGTCAAAGAATATGTAATCAAACAAGTGACACAGAAGAGGACTTAGATGAGATTCAGCAGTCTGTTTTTTATTTAACAACCTTCCTAAAAATAAGAAAATAAGACATACTGACATCATGGGCATGAGGTACCCAAATCAGTAAGGGGCGTTATATAAATGATCAATGTGGCAGAAAAGTTATTCTTGGCATTAACATGAGGAACAAAACCAAGCAAAGTCCCCATTTCTCAAAAGCATTAAGTGAACTTTCATCTTCCTTGGTTTGGAGTGTCCGCACTGGTAGCCCACCAGGCACTCTGGATCGGACAGAGCCTGACCACAAGACTCACAACAGTGGGAACAAAGCTGACTTCTTGCAGGGGAAACTCTGCCTCACAGTCATTCCCTCTGGCTCCACTGTCCTCGGTCCTGCGATGGACCCTGCAGTCCAGAGACACTGAGTGCAAGGAACAGCGGGAAAGGATGCCCCCCACACACAAGAGGGAGAGCAGAGGGACAGGAGCCTCCCCCCCAGCACAAGGGGGAGAGTGGAGAGACAGGACGCCCCGCCTCCCAGCACAAGGAGAGAACGTTTGGATGTCATCTCTCATGGTCAGCTCAGCCAGCTGTCAGAAGTCAGGAACATCACGGAATCTCCATTCCACTGAAAAGGTATTTATTTGCAGATGCCCAACATGTGCTCAGTAAACAGAGAAAACCTCCCAGGGCACGGAGCCTATAGGAGAGATGAAATGACTCAGCGCATACAGTCCACCCGCACAGTTCTTAGGGCCGCCCACTGACACGGAACAGTATTGATAAGGGAGTACCAAGCAGAGAAAGGAGCACCCAGCAGAGAAGGGCACCGAGTCCAGGGCATCCGGGCAGGTCCCACATTGGCGAGTGCGGGCGAAAGGAAGACACTGAGTCTAGAAGTCGTCTGGTAATCTGGGTGCAGTTTACACAGTGGAGAGCTCCACCAGGGTGCAGAGGGTTCTGGGGAGTCAACCACCGAGCACCGCAGCTACTGAAGACGGCCAGTCAGAGCCCTCTGGAAATGTTCTCAGCGCACAGAGCAAAACGAGCATTTATTCCCGAAATGCTAGGTTTCCGCAGTGAGGAGCAGTGTGACTTAAACCACTGCTTCCTCCCTGCTCTCCCCAGCTCAGGCCCACAGGAAACAAGTTCAGCACACAGTAGGTGAGTGCCAGAAGAGGCAGCTGCAGCTTCTCTGTCCCAGAGGCCCCACCCCCCAGCACCTCAGGACCTCTCTTTCTCACCTCAGTCCCACACTCAGGTAAAGGCTGAGCTGGGTGCATCTGGCACAGAGTAGAGGCTCTGACCACTCTAACTGCAGCTCCCTCTCTGACCACTCTCCCTGGCTCAGAGATGCCAGGCCAGGTGAGCCCCGGGTCCCAGCTCAGACTGCTTTGAGGAAGGGATTGCTTCTCCTGTACCCCTGATCTACAGCGAGGTATGAATGCAAGGTGAGAGGACGCTGAATGCAGAAAGCTCCTTGACCTTTGAACAGTCACTCTGTGGCAGACAGCAGCGGAGGCATTCCAGCCACAAGTTATTATGGGAAAAAGGAAGTTGTGGTACCAGGCACTATGAAAATGCACCCCTTGATGGCTCGGGGGGAATACTTTTTAACTAGGACAGCTCTGCAAGGCCTTTAAACACACAAGAAGGGTAAATCCCAGATGTGGCGCCCAACCCGGACCCGTCACAGTGTATAACTTAAAACATCCAATTTTTATCCTATAATAATGAAGCCACCAAAGGAAGCTGAATGTAAACTACGGCTGGGAAAGACTAGGCAGCCCAAACTGACTTGAGAGAATCCAGGCAACACATTAAACAGACTTCAAAGGAGAGCTGAGTGTATTTCTAAAGGAGATCTCATTGGTAGATGTTATGACAGTGCTTCATCAAATTGCGATTTCAGAACAGTCAAATATGGAAAAAAATGAAAAACTATAATCAAAAAGTAAGGAGACCAAGTGTCCTAGAGTGATGTGACAACAGCTGTGAATGGAGAGAAGAAAATGATAAAAGCCTCAAAGACGAGAAAAATGGCGCTTCCCACCATAAACATTACACACGATAGGCTTGTGGCCAATGGTGTACTGAGCGCAGTGAAACACGATGAGTGGCCAGTGCAATCAGGAACAGAATGGGGAGACCACTTTCTCCTTTTTATTCAAAACAGTTCTTGAATTCTTGGCTAGAGCAATAAGACAAGAGAAGGAAATCAATGGGATATAAACAGAAAAGGAAGTCTAAGCATCCTTATTTTCAAATGATATGATTCAATACATAAGAGACTAAAACGGGGGTAGAAACAACGGTCTGTAACTCCAGTTCCAGGAAAACAGACACCCTTTTCTGACCTCCTTGGATACTTCATGACAAGGGTGCACCTACCTACATGCAGGCACTGCATTCATACACATAAAATAAAAAAATAAAATATTTCTTGAAAAGAGAGCAGAGGCTCCACAAGACAGCTCTTAGATTTAATTAATCTAAGTGCAAAGAGCCAGGAAACAAAATTAGCATGTAAACCAAAGTGGCTTTCCCATATTCCCAAAACAAACATACTGAGATAGAAATCAGGGACGGAATCCCCTAACAATTTCATTTGAAGTTGTCAAAAAAGAGAAAGACCATTGAAATGAACCTGACCCATGTCATGACAGACCTCTATAGTGAAAATGTTAAAAGTTCTGAGGAAGAAGTTAAAGAATAGGGCTGGAGAGGTGACTCAGCAGTTAAGAGACCTGGCTGCTCTTGCAGAGGATGTGGGTTCAGTTCCCACCACCCACATGGCAGGTCACAACCATCCTCCACTCCAGTTCCAAGGGATCTGACGCCCTCTTCTGGTGCCCGCAGGCATTGCACGACATGTATACACTTACATGCCTGCAGGCATAATATCCATATAAAACTAAATAAATAAATTTTAAAAAAAACTGAAGAAGATACAGGAAGGAAAGATTATAGATCTCACAGATTACAAGAATTATTCCAAAAATGACTGTCTTATTAAAAAAATCCACACACATACATGCAGTACTGACCAAAATTCTAATGCCACTTTTATAGAAATAGAAAACAATTTAAATTCATATGAAAGAGCAAAAGACCCCAAAGAAACAAAGTGATTCTAAGCAAAAATAGTAATTCTGACAACATTAGCTACTTCAAGTTACGCTTGAAGAGCCATAGTGACAAACAGAATGACACAGGAGCAGGAACAGACGCGGCAGGTCAGTGGAACAGACTAGAAGGCACAGACACAGACCCCAGAGTTTACAGCCACCTGCATTTGACAAAAATACCAATACTACACAGAGGCAGCCTCCTCAACAAATGTGCTGGGAAAACAAGCCTATCTCTCATCTGGCACAAGCAATCAAGTCCTAATGGATCAAAGACTAAAATAAAGGGCCTAAAACTTTGAAACTGTTAGAAGGAAATGTAAGAAAAACACTTCAAGATGTTGAATAAGATTCTACTCAATCAGGAAATAAAGTCACTAACTGATAAATGGGATCTCATGAAGTTAAATGGTTTCTATACAACAGGAGAAACAGTCTTGAGTTAAGAGACATGCTACAAAATAGGAGAGTTTTTTGTTTACATGTCTTACAGAAGTATAATATCTAGAATACACAGAGAACTAAAGAAATCGAACCACCCAGTCACACCGGGCTCATGGAATGGACAGATAATTCTCAAAAGATGAAGTGCAGGGGCTGGAGAGACGGCTCCGAGCTCAAGAGCACTGGCTGCTCTTGCAGAGGGTACAGGCTCAGTTCCCAGGGCCCACATGGAGGCTAGCAACTGTTACCCCAGTTCCAGGGGATCTGATGCCCTCTTCTGACCTCTGTGTATATCGTACAGCATGTGTGTGCTTACACACATGCAGGCAGTACACTCATACACATAAAATTACAATAATAGATTTTTTGTAAAGGATGAAGTACAACTAGCAAATAACCTTGAAAACCTGTTCAACCTGGTGTCAGTGGACAACAAAGAGACTCAAATGAGACTGCACTGAGAGTCTCCCTTGCTGCAGTGCTAACAGAGTCATTAAAAAGACATGAACAACAAACGCTAGGCAATGCAGAGGCACACAGCTGGTCACAATGAACAAGTCAGGGGGTGCCCATCACAACCAAAGCTACAATGCCTACTACATCTAAGGCTGAAGAAGCTCCATGTAAGAAGGACAGACTGAAGAGCCAGGAGACCAGGACACCAGCTGCTACGTAGTGTCTTATAGACACAGAGAAGCTGTACCCATGAAATATCAACAATATGGATGACTATTCAAACTCTGCATAATGACAACACCAGCTGACATGTCATCATGGATGGTGGAAATTTCACAAGGTCCCACACTAGATGAAGACCTACAGATATCAATGGCTGCCGAGAGGGAGAATCAGTGTTTTCCAGGGATGAGCTCTCTGAGAGGTAATCCACTTCCAAGAGGTCAGTCTAAGCACCTGGACCAGCACTAAATAGACTCACTATGGTGTGTGTGTATGTGTGTGTGTGTGTGTGTGTGTGTGTGTGTGTATGTGTGTGTGACTAATAAAGAAGAGGTCATGAATTTGAGGTTGGATGGGGGCATGGGAATAGTTCTATGGGGCGAGGGAGGCAGACATGACACAAATACAGCACTCTTATGAAAATTTCAATTTATAAACAATTTAAATTACAAAATTTATAAATTTCTACATCATCTGCTCCTGGTAGAAATATAAACTAGCCCACCCACTGGAGAAGTCAGTGTGGAGATTTGGTTTGCATCTACCATTCCTGGGCATCTCAACCAAAGGACTTCAAAACAATGTGTCACAGAGGTCCTTATGCATCAAAATTTATTATGGCTCTATTCACAGTAGCTAAGTAATGAGACCAACTAGAGCAGTAGAGGAACAGAAAGAAAACAAGGTAAATATACACAGTTGAACCTACTTGGCATAACAAAGATTAGTTATGTCATCTTCAGGAAATACAAAGGACTTGAAATAATAATTCCAAGCAAAGAATTCCAGTTTCAGAAAGATAATTATTGTATTTATTTTTCTCAGTTATGGTTCCTAGGTTTTACAAATATATATAATGTAAATAAGCCTAAATGCCATGAAAGTAGAAGCAGAAGGACCTAGGGGACAAATGGGACTGTTGGGAAGGGAAGGTGAGCAAGGCTATGCACATGAGAAGACATGTTCACACAATGTTATTACTGTATGAAAACTCACAGATAAATACGTCTAAGAAATCTTTGCAAAGAAAGTATCATAAGACTTGGAGAAATGGTAATTAGATAGCCTGAAAAAACAAAACAATAACAACAACAGTAATAATAGTGATGATGATAGTGATGATGATAATGATGTGAATCAATTCATCAGGAGTTTATGGTGTGCAACTGAGTTCCACCAACATTACTAATGAAGAGATTAGATTGTAAGTGAGAGAGATGGACAGAAAAGTTAGAAGAAATAATGGCTCACAACACTAAAATGTAAGGAAAAAAATTTATACATTCAAGACACTAAAAAAGCTTCAAATAGGATGAAACAGAGATAGCTACATCGCTATATAAGGAAAAGTGTTGAAATGTAGAGAGGAAGGTAAAACACTGAGGCCAGAGGGCACAAGTGTGACTGCAATGAAAGAGCTGTGATGGAAAAGCAAACAGTAAAAACACAAAATCGACCTCAAATCACAAACACTCCTCAACCTCTGTTCACAACTGGTGAAGAGAACGGCTCCCCACATAAGCGGACATTGAGAACGTTCACTCCCACACACAGAAGCCCGAAGGTGAACGGTCCCCAGATCTTCCAGTGGCTCAGCAGATGGGGTCACTGATTTTGAAGGGGGCTGAGCCTCAAGGAGATGGAGCCTGACTAGGGGAAGTGAGTGGCTGTGGGTGGACCTCAGGCTGTGCACCACAGAGCCACCTCCTGTTCACCCTCTGCTTTCAGAGCATATGTGCAATGCAAGCAATGTGAGCAGCCAGTCTCCTGCCTCTGCCACCGTGCCTTCCCTGCCTGTTGTCAGGTCCTCTGCATCGTGACAGGCTCTACCCTCTGGAACTGAGGGTCAAAACAAGCCCTCTCGCCCTTGGTGCTTCTGTCAGGAACGCTATCATGGCTGAGAAAGTAATGCCACAATCACCCACACCACACTGGCCTACAGGAAACACTAAGCCAGGTGCTTTTGAGGTTGAAGTCAAGGGACCTCTGACATTTGCTTGAACTGGTGTTTAAAACCAGAGTTCTGGTAAATGTAACTGTATATTTTCTGAATATTATAGTCTCACGTCTGTCATCTGTGTTTATCTTAACTACTTTAAAAACATAAATAGCAGATAAATGAATAGACACATAATTGCACATATAATGTAAGGATTTATCTCTCTATCACCTATCTATCATCAATTTGAAAATGATAGCAAAGAAGACAAGGGACAGCCGGCTGACTCAAACCCAAGCAAACCAATGGGGAGAACCAGAAAATATAGACATGGCCATTAACACCCCATGCCAGACCTTCACTGAAGAACATAAAAGATCATAGAATACTACAGTAATAATGATCCCTTGGGTCAATGACACATGTACAAGCATCCTGTACATTAATAGCACAAAGTGGGTGGGGAGAGAGATGTAACATTATACACAGATCCAGTGTGCCTGTCTCCCTACACTCAATCTAAGCCTAGCAGAGATGGGCCAAGCTAAATTTACACATATAAGGCCTAGAAAAAGCCCCATGAAAATTGCAATGAGAATGTCATTAACGGAATCTGTGTCAAGCTGCAAATATTCACTAATGCAACAAAAGTTGTAAGGTGGGGGGAACAAGAGTCACGGCGTGTCTGTGAATAATGTGCAGGTTCATTTAAAATTCTATGTTCTTAAGTTTTCATATTATTAATTACTCACTCCTATTGTAAATATAATTTGCATTTTTCCTTCAGTTATCTTTTTAAAAGACATTGTTCTGGTGATTTGTTTTTATAATAGCTGATAAGAGGGGAAGCCAAAGAACCAAAAGAAATTGCAGATCTTTCCACATCTGCTAATGATAAGACATAATTCCCCTTGACCTGTTTATTCATTGTTTCTTCTATGCTTGACTTCATCACTCATTCATTCATTCACTCATTCATTCACTCATTCATTCATTCATTCACTCATTCATTCATTCGTTCATTCAAATAGCGCTGATCTAGAATATGGAGAGATGTTTATTACAAATCGAAAGTTACTGATCTCTTAAACCTTTCCTTACTATGAATAGTTTAATTAAAACTTATAATAAATCTCCTGCTTCATCTCAAAACCCTTTGTGTATGTGCATGCTCTCACATGTACAGGTGCAGAACCAAGCCTGTAATGTCCCATGGACAACTCTGATGTCACTCCTCAGGTGCCATCTACATTATGCTTTGAGACAAGGTCTCTTACTGAATATGTCACTTATTCATTTGGCTATGATGGGTGGCCAGTGACCCCCAAGGATCTACCTGTCTCCACCTGCCAAGAGAAGGGTCTACAAGTACCACCATCGATCCTGCCTTTTGTTAACAACTTCTGGGATCAGAACTCAGGTCCTCTTGCTTGTAAGGCTAATACTCACTGATCCATCTCCCCAGCAACCTCAAAATCACTTCTTTTTAAAAAAATAACTATTTTTATTTTGTGTGTACAATTGTATTGTCTGTCTGTATGTAAGTGTACCCATACTGTGCAATGCTCACAGAGGTCAGAAAAGAGCATCAGATACCTTGGTACTGGAGTTATACACAGTTGTTAGCTACCATATGGGTGCTGGGAACTGAACCTGGGTCATCTGCAAGAGCAACCAGTACTCTTAAACTCTGTGTCACCTTTCCAGCTCCTCAAAATCATTTCTTAATCTTAACTTACTTAGGACACCTCAAGCAATTTCATAATTATTCATTGGATTCTTGACTTTTCATAGTGACCTATGCATACAATATCAGCACTCAGGAGGCTCAATCATTTCGTCTTCATGAGAATCCATCAACTACACCCCACGTGTTCAGATCTGCGTACTTCCCTTGCTCATGAACTTGTCTGCAAACATGAACAGGAGGTTTAGTTTTATTTCATGCCTTACTTTCTGACCTATGACACTGCTGGCAACACTCAGTTCAGAGTTTCAAACTAATTGCTTTTAACAGCATAAATGCTCAGACCTTCTGTGTCATATTTTCAATGGTGAACAGATTTTCAAAGTTTTCACCATAAAATATACCACCATCTCTTCCTTTCTCTTTCTATAGTGGAGCTCACACATTCACACACACACCCGCACATACAGTTTTATTTTAATATTTTATTATTTTTTTGTTATGTGTATGAGTATATTGTATGTGTATATTGCCTGCGTGTATGTAAGTGTCATGTCATGCAATGCCACTGGGGTCAGAAGAGGGTCAGATCCCCTAGAACTGGAGTTTTGGATGGTTGTTAGTGTACAGATATTGCTGGGAATCAAACTGGGGTCTCCTGCAAGAGCAGTCAGTGCTTTTAACAGCTAAGCCACCTCTCCAGCCCCCACACATATTTTATTTTTGTATTATATCCTTCAAACAGTGCTTCTGTTGTGTAGGAGTGTATTAGTCAAAAATCTCCAGAGAAAGAGAATCAATCAAAAATAGATGTCAGAGATATTTATTTCAGGGAAGTGGCTCCCACACGTGAGGTTCACAGGGCAGGCTTCCAGGAGAGAACCAATGCTGCAATCTTGAGTCAAAAGCCACAGTTTCAAAACCAGGTGTAATGGCTTAATCCTGTAGTCTGAGCACTGAGGAGGCATAGGCAGAAGTGTCCTGAGTTCAGAGTCAGCCTAGGCTACATAGTGAGTTCTTGTTTCTAAACAACAGAAACAAAACAGAACAAAACACACAGTTGCTGAACTCAGGCAGGATTTCCTAACTGCAGGTTTGAGTAGAAATACTTCAGAAAATCTCTGTATTTGCATGTATGCACTTAACATGATTTGAAGAGGTCCATCCACCTCAGCAGAGAACGGCTTCATTCCAAGTCTACAGACTCAAAAACACTATGGATGTCTAGAGAAAGCCTCCAAGCACCCCAGCAGCGTTACCCCTCCGCACCCCCAGCTGACATATGAAGTTAAACGTCAGAAATTGTACAATATTCACTAATAGAAGGGAAGATGATCATTTTCCTTTAGGAAAGGGCTATAAATCTCAATAGTAGAGCAATTGCTCTTCTATTATATCTGTAATAAGAATTATAATCAACGCATGCTATTTTCAACTTGTTGAAGAAAATTTGTGTGTCACTGTAGCTTTATTTCGTACATGATCACTACTGATTAGATTATGAGTATTTCCACATGTCCACTAGCAATTTTATATTCATTTACTATCTTTTGTGACTTGACTGTTAAGAACACTTACTCTTATTCAATGATTGCATTTCTTTGCTTTATAACTCCATGGTTTTGTTTGATAATATTACTTGATTTTAACTGATACCTTTGGTTTTTGATTTTACTGTTTTGTATTGTTTGTTTATTTATTTATTTATTTAGAGACAGGAACTCACTGGATCTCTTAGCCCAGGCTAAGATGGAACTCTCTGAGTAGCCCAGGCTGGCAAGGAATTCTCACCCCTGATGCCTCAGCACTCTAAGCTCATGACACCTCACTTGACAGATTTTTTTTAAGTGCTTTCAACACACCTTTCCATTTACAGCTCACTTACAAGGCCTTCCCTGTGTCAGGACGAGAAAACTTGCTAGCAGAAATGCTTTCCACATTCTTGTCTCTCCAGTGTTCCCTGTCTAAGGTACATCTTCATGTGTGGTGTGTGTAAAGAAATGTGAGCAACACTGTCATCACTTGTTTCCACAGGAGCCGCCCTTCTCCACAGCACTTCGGCTCTTTGTGGACAGGCCCTCAGGACCTCTGTTCTCCCCAGCTGCTCTATCCCTGTGCCAATAGGACCCAGGATGGACTACGGCATCTTGGGTTTGTCTTTTTGAGATAGGGTCTCCTTGTGACTCCAGCTGGCCTGGAATTTGCTGTGTTGCCCAGGTTGGCCTTGAACTCACTGAGATCTACCTGACTCTGCCCCCTGAGTGTTGGGATTAAGGTTGTGTGCCACCATGCCTGACTAGCTTGGTATTTTTTAATTTGGGGGCAAGGGTTCACTTCTCCTTGCTTCTCATCTATTATGAGGCTTTGTTTTCCTCAAGAAGCTTGAACATACTTCCCCATTAGTTCTGCAAATTCACAACCTAATTAAAATCATTTTAATGACCGCATCTATTTTTTGTATAACATTGAAGATTTATTAGGAAATATAGTCTCATATTTAAGACATTATGTTTTCTTTACATAAGTATTTTATCTTTCAAACGTTTGTTCTTAATTATTTTCCAATTTTAATAAAGTGCTAAATCATAATTCTCACTCTAGAATTTGGATGATATTAGTAAAGAGAGAAAAACTGCTCATTTGTACACACTGGAACATTGTTGCATCCAACCATCCAACTTATCAATTCTATTAATCTGTTTTATCTGCATTAAAACACAGAATGTACAAATATAATTTCTTACTGTCTAAATAATAGCCATGATATTAACTTGAGATTCCAAAATGATTTTTAAGGTTGGTGTCATAATTATAGTGACATATCAGAATGTAATGTGATGATATTTATCAAATAACCCAGCACTGCATTAAAAGTGGCTTATAATTCTATTAAGTACCTACATTTTAGGCACTCAATGAGACCACTGTGAAGCTGTGCTAATTATACTGATAATCTGCACAGTTTTCTCACTTTTTTCTGTAACAGACTTTAGTCATGATGTAGTAAGCTACTAATTATACCTGGGCATTATGGTTCATTAGTTTTTACCTTTTGTGTATATACAGAGTATGGATTCTGGACAGTAATTTCTCTAGCTTGTACTACAATTACACTTAGATAAAATTATAAAATAAGCTAGTGTTTTAAAATCCACAACTTCTGTTACACAAGAGCAATTTCAGCACTATTATAAGTAAAATTGAACAGAATTCAGCAGTAAACATCTAGAAAATGCGTCTTGTTCCAATGGTGATTCTTCTGTTGTTTGTACATGTTCCTCTTGGCTACATTCTGATGGCTGTTTTTACTTAGATACTGTCCTGTTTTCTGGTCCACATGGGACATTCCTTTTATTTATGTTTTGGTGAAAGTACAGTGATTTTGTGGTTGTTGATGTTTATGAGTGAAACAGAGGAAACTAAGCAACTTGTCTCCTCAAGCCACATGCAGAAGTCCAGGGAATATGGAGCCATGGGCTTGCCTGACTGCGATGCCAAACCCCAGAATATCAGTGGGTACAACAAAGTGGTTACAAGCTTTACTCTAGATTTTAAATTTTGTACTTTCACATGGATATCCTTTATGTGGTTTAAACTTATCTTTATCTGTGGCTATAGATCATCAATTTCCTTTCTATGGTAACCCTGTGCTATCAGTCTACAGAGAACTCTTGGTGCTCCAAATAAAAGAGATTAAAATAAACAAAATCAATTTCTTAAGTATTAGCAATACATAAGACACACTTTAAATTTAAGGCTAAAAGGAGTTGGATGTAAATAAGAAAGATAGCTCACTCCAGGCTGTTCTGACTAGCACTATCCAGAGTGTCCTTTAGAATCTCTCTTAACTGATATTTATGACATACCTCATCCGACAGCAGAGTAAAATCTCCTGTCAACCATCTAAGGTATTAAGTTTCAATTAATGCAAAAGACTTGGCACCAAGAAACTATGACCTCTGATCATGGTGAAGTTAAACTACAAATAGCAAGAAGAAAGGATTTGTTAAGTTCAAATATAGTTGAAAATTGAGTATAAGCTAGTTAGAAATCACTTGAGTTTAATGAGAAGGCAATTTATTGAGCAGTGGCCTGAAATTTATGACATACAGCTACAGCCATGACTGGAAACATAGCTGGGAAGATCTAATCCAGAAAAACGTCTCAAATCTATCGTCCTACTTCAATTTTAGAAATTCTGATCCACAGCAGCAGAATGAAAGAGCCGGACAACAGAAGAGGACGCAGACAAAAGCAGTAAAGGGCTGCTGTCATCTTGAAAATATGAGCAAACTTGTTATGAAAATATGAGTAAACTTGTCATGCACTAGGTAAGCTGGGCGGGAGGAAAAGGAGCAGACATGAACGCACCCTGGGGGAAATGGAAGGACCCCAAAATCCTATGAGAAAGGCACAGTGCATAAACAGTAGTGCCCATGTACATGTGGGGGCTGTTTGGCCAGGAGCATAGGGCCAGACAGAAGGTTCCTCCTTTTGTGTGGTTGGTGAGAGCGGTCCCAGAAACTCCCAAATAATACAGGCTACTGCCAAGGCTCTTGGTTATCTCCCAGAACTAGAAGATAATACTTTCCTGCTGAAGACGACATTCTTCAGGTATGGGACTTGAGAGCAATGAAGCAGGAACTGACCTGGAAGTCTTTTACCTGAAGTTTACCTCCCATAATGCTAGATGATAACATGCAAACTGCTAGGAGAGAAAATCAATCAATGGTCCAACTCAACCCTGAATTCTAATAACCATAACAACTAGCATAACACACTACCTCTGTTGGTGTAGTAGTAGCATGCCATCTAGGGGTGATCAACAGCTCTGTAAATGAACTTAAAGCCCTCTCAGTGGGCGTGAACTCATGGGTGGCACTGCAGACTCAGCCACATACACGGGGTTGGAGAGGGAATAGACCCTAGAGAGAACCCTATCTCTGCTGTATCTCTAGAGAAATGAAATTCCTTACAATATGCTAAATGTGGATCCCTGTTATCTACAGACAAACATACAGTACACCACTCATCAAAAAAGCTTATTTTTCCAACAGATGGAGGCTACAGCAGAATTACACAACTGGTCTGACACAGAGAATACACATCTGAGAGAGGCTCAGTCCTAGGTGACATATCTGCAGTTGAACCTCTACACCTAAGGCTCATGAAACACTGCAGAATGAGGGGTAGAGAGAAAACAAAAGCATCCATCCACTCTTATCAGTGGAGCTTCTTCAAACAACATAGTGCCATGACACAGAAGGCCACGACTGGCCAAGTTTTAAAGAATAAGAGACTGTAGAGTGTGTAGCCCTCGACAGGACTCCTACATTGAACCTCACCCACCTCACCCATGGCTCAGAGATCATTGCAGAAGAGGGGGTGTTGGGTTTTATCAGCTGATTTTGATGAGATGCTGAGATGGTTTTTGCACTCCAGCTTTCCAAGGTACCCAGTGGACGAGACCATGGTGGCATCACACTTGGCCAGGCTGGGCTCTATGTTCAACCCTGACTGCTGGCAGAACTCCACATTTACTTAGGACTGACTTCCCATGTTCCTGCTGGCTTTTCTCAGTCCCTTCCAGGTCATGAGGATTATTCTCTTCCGTCCCATGGAGACACTCCTCCCCATGATTGACAGGCAGCAGAGGGCTCCATCTTTCCTGTGCTTCAAATTCTCAAATGCGTTCTACCAAAACCTAAAGAAAACTGCTTCTCATGTCCTTGTGTCACTGCATTAGAACCACTCAGATACTCTACTGAAGGTCAACTAGGTAGCAAGTAACCTTAATTACATTTATAAAACATCATTTTTCCATAACATAAATTAATTCTGCAGGTAGCACCAGGAAACAAAGGTCACATGGGCCAACTGGGAAGTCTTCCTCTCCTATGTGAAGAGAAAGAAAATGAGATGGAATCCGTTACCACAGAACCATGTGAACAAACACACAAAGGCTCAAAGTTTGCAGGAGACCCAGGCGATAAAGTAATGGACCGCTGGGTGCCTTTCCTTCATTTTATATTCTGTAACAGGATTCATTCGCTAATGTTGCTAAGCTTGTGTTCCTGGAATCAAGTTATGTTGTTTAAAGGGTATTGTTCTTTTTACATATTGCTGAATCTAATTTCGAGAATTCTACATCTGTTTTCATTCCCATTCTTTCCCATAATGCTCTTGTCCAGCTTTGTGATCAAGGACTTGCTGAGGGTCCATATCACCTCCCAAGTCTGTCTTTCTCTAAGCTGTCTGGTAGCACTCAGCAGAAAACAGTGTGATTGTGAAGGTCACCTAGGCAGCAAGCCTCTTTGTGGAGCTTTCAACACAGGAACTGAGCACCTCTGACACCACTCAGCCTTTCATTACTTCTTTGGTCACTTGGAAATTGAGTTTTTGAAGGAATTTGTCCACCTCTCACAAACACCATCAAACAGTTACAATTGTGTCCACCACGTTATATTTAATATCTATGGAACTGGACCTTCTTTTGGAGGGGACATTTTATTTCTCCCCTCTCTTTGTTTATCAGTCTTGGGGTTTATCAATTTACTGTCTGTACATGTTACTACTGCTCATTGTATTCCATTTCTTCAATTCCTTACTGTGCGTTCAACAAGAATGTCCCCCAGAGGCTCCAAGCATTGGAACATTTTATCTGGAGTTGGTGTTTTGGGAGGTCTTAGAAGGTGTGGCCATGATGGAGGAAGTATGTCACCAGGGGCGGGCTTAGAGAGTCCTTAAGCTTTGCTAGATCTCTAGTCACTCTCTGCTTCCTGTGCTTGCTTGAAGATGTGAGCATTTAGCTTCTGCTCCTACTCCAGCCACCTCTGCCACCACGCCTCCCTGTCATGATGGACTCTTGCCTTTTGGAACCATAAGCTAAATAAATAAACTCTCCCTTTTATAAGTTCCCTTGGTCAGTGTTTCTTTTACAGCAACAGAAAAAAGACTGATACACTTATAATCTCATAGCCTTCTTTTATACTTATACACTTGAATGTGATTTGCTTGTTCTGTCCTCCTGAGACAGAAACTTCATCTTTAATTTGCCAGTTTTCCCATTTTTCATATATAAATTCAGATCTGCTAGAAAATAAATATGATTTTGTCTTCTTCTTTCAAGTATTTTGTAGCAGAAGTGGACAGAAATTGTCCATTCTCCCTTTCAGCCCTAGTAACAGAAGCTAAATTATGAAACCATGAGGAAGTGACAAGGTCCCAAGTGCTTTACCATCCCTTGCCATCAGTGTGCTCATATGATTTGTTCTGAACATGGCTGACTGGGTGCCTTTGTCTGGGAGATGTGTCCCTCCTTCCATGTGGTACTGCCTGGGTTTGCTGGTACTCAGGTGTAATGGCTGGAATGCTGGCAGCCATTTAGGACCACAAGAGACCATGCTGATAGAACACACAAGACAGAAATGTAAGGAAAAGCTAAAGAAGCTGAGGTCACCAATACTGTGTCGAGTTCCATATCAACCTCTCTGACCCAGAGACTTTAACATTAAAAACAGAAAACAAACAGAAACTTCTGCCTGTGGTAAGCCACATATGAAGGAGTCTCTGTTACACAGAAATGAGTCAAATAAATAAGTGTTATACAAATATACTGTTTCTCTTTTGAAAACAGAATATCACATTGGAAGGTGCTTTCAGAACACTGGAATGTGATAGTAATGATTAGGACTAGCTCCTATTTGACCCTAGTCTGAATAAATTATTATGTTATATTATCATATGTGTAAATCAATTTAATCATATTTACTTGGAAATAGAGTATCCTTAACTTTATAAATAATAAAATTATGACAGCTGCTAGAAAAACAGTTAATTAAAAACCTGGCATTCAAAAGATTCTTATTTTAAGACTATCAAAAGAAACATACAATGATATAACTCAGAGAATAGAATCTTTTTTGAAAAAATGAGGTTTGCTTTTCTAAAACTACACCTGATTTTTATCTATTTTATTTTTTATCTATTTCATATTTTTTCAACCACCTGAAATTAACTACTTGAATTACCCTATTAATTCTTGTGATAAATAAATATGCATTTCTCTAAACATAAACATTGCTCTCATAACTATAGGATATTTTAAGCATAAAAAGCTATTTTCTAGAAATCCAATATATAAATGCATGGGGAATGCCCCCCACACCTGTACAACTGTAGAGGTGCTGGCATTTATGGCAGGAAGAAACAGAAACAGAGGGAACTGATGAATATCAAGAAGACATAAATGTCCTCCCAATGGAGCCCATGGGGCCACTTCAAGTCCCCTGAACATTCCTTCCATATTTAATACAGAGACAAAGCACAGGCAATCAGGGTCGGGCATGGTTGGGGATAACCAGGTCCTAGCATTAACTGTCGAAGATCAACTCTAGGTCAAAGCTCAAAACTCAGAATTGCCTGGGGACAGACTCAAAATTAAGCAGTTCTGAGAAACACCAAATAATGGGGAGTCATCAGTGGAAAGGAGATGTTGGAAACTACAGCAGAGGTGACTGAAAATAATAGGTATTTTAAGACACTACACAAAGCAACAAAAGAAAAAATGTCAAGACTTAAATCACAAAAGACTTCTTAAGGTTCAGAAAGACTAATTTCTCACTGAAAGGCGATCAAAGGAAACGTCTCTCAATTCCCTACAGAAGTAGAAAGAAGGAGAAAGGAAAAGGACTAATAACATCTCTTCTGAGGCGTGCACAGCTGAGAGTGAAGCCACCTAGAAGAGGGAAGCTGCTCCCCATCACCTCAGAACAAGCTGCCAGAGAGTGTCACATGACATAAAACTCAGAAACCCAAAAAGAGCTGGAATCAGACAAATTTAGAAACAGGGACAGCATGTCCAAAGAGAATCAACCCTTTGAAACTCATTGAGGCTGAATTAGAAGGGGTTAGATAATCAAAAAATACAACAGAAAATGCTCCAGTGCTGATAGATTAAAACAAAATATTTGTACATAAAAATTGAATAGACTCATCAAACAAGGAGCTGGTATCATAATTCTGAAATTATGCATATCTAGTCTGAACACAAAGGTTCAGTAAAAGTCTGCAGCTCCATCAAATACACTGCTCAAAGTATGCACACAGTAACTCCCAAACTGGTGACTAGAATCCTCCTAGTAGAAGTGGACCGTCATGCTGAGCGAAGGCAGACTGGTGGACTGGCATTGGGGTGGCAAGAGCACAGCGTTATGGAAAGGATGACTCATTTATCATCGGGCCTATGACATGCTCTCAGAGCCAGGATCCCCTACAAGCAAGTGGCACATCCAGTTCCCCGGCCCAATTCTAAACATCCCTCCTGTCTGGAGGAATTAAAAGTCTTCAGCAATATTTGCTGACAGGAGTGAAAAGGTAAACAGAAGGAGCACAGAACTCAGAGCGCACGAAACAGAACCTCACATTAAGATTTAAGGTGCATCCATCTCTTCATAACTGCCCACAGTGCCCCCCACACAAAGTTGCTGCCTGATGTCTAGATGATTATTAACCTGTCTACCACTGTAAAGACCTGTGGAACCAAAAATGCAGGCAAATTCAAGCTCTCTCTTCAGTGGCTCTCTGCATGAACTACACTCCGTATATGCGCCAATTATCTACTGTGCATCCTCCCCTTAATGCTCCATCATCCCAGGAAGGCATCTTCTTGATGACCCCCAGCTAGCTGCCTGCTGGGGCCAGGATTCTGCCAACTTGACTCAAATACTCCATGCTACAACTGGAAGAATATTTCCCTTACAGCTCCGCATCGGTGGGGGCATCCAGCGGTTTGAAATTGGTGGAAATCTGAAGGGGATTCCACTTTTGAAAGACCACTCCGAGAGCTGGGAAAACAGAGAGTGAGAAGCCCAAGGCACGGCTCCCACAGATGGGACAAAGCTGCACTGGGAGGAGCAGCGGCATGGTAACCGCAGACCAGTAAGAACACCTTCAGTAGGCACTGAGGGCACTGCCCTCCTTTTCACAGTTCTTTCAGGCAAACACAAGGGGTTTTACAGATGAGGGATTCTGGCCTTGCATAGTTCAGTGATGCACAGAACCGGGCAGAGCTTTAAAGGCAGAAGGCATCTCATGGGTCTGGCTTGAATCCCTGTGGAGTGTACTATCACTGACCTTGAGCACAACACTCAAGCCCTATGCAGACCAATGGAGATGATGGACACTGTTCCAATGAACAGATGTTTTCTATCATGCTACACTGGGTTCTGAAAGAGCCGGGATTCCAACAGAGATCACTCCTTCAGGCATGTACAGATCCCAATAAGATATAAGATCTTCATGTTTTCCCATGAACCATACCTCTGCTTTACCACACATGGCTTATATTACAATATAAATCATTACATGAGGGGATTTCAACATGTGTTTCTATTTATCTTTAGACTTACTAAAAACATTACTATTATTCAGTTATATTTTATGTTTTTTATAGTCAATTTAAAATACAAATAAAAGTACAAAATTTTAATTACATATTACAATATGGAGTGTGGCATTTTCCTTAAAACTATGTCAAATATTATCCTCAAAATATCTTGAGGAGAGAGGATACAAAATGAAAACACCTATGAAACTGAATTCTTATTGATATTTATCTCAATTCAACATTCCAATGGTAAAGAAAAAAGAACATACCTCAAATGTTTTCTAACTAAGTAACCACGTATCCATCTTTGAACAATCAAAACTGGTGAATTATGAGCCAGAATTCCATTAATTCTTGAAATTATATATTTAATATTATTAACTTCATCCTCATAAGTTGTTCCCTGCATGAAGAAATTTTATTCAATAATTTTATCTTCCATTAAAGTTTTTCCAAAAGATCTTTCAAACTTGGTTAATAATGGTCTAAATAAAATAATAAAATATACACAGATGTCTTTTAAGAGTAATAGTTCAATAAATATTTTAATACTAATTTTATTAGAGTAAAACATAAGTAATTAGAATATCTAATAGCTTCAATTTTATGCAGAGTGTGCAAGGCTCCTGGTAGCTTCCTATATTCAAGGTTGCTTTCTCAATCTGGTGATATTCAAGAAATTTTCACCATAATAATCCTCATCTCTGGAAACTGGGACTAAAGCCTCAGGAAACTCCTAGTAATCTGCACATCTCTGTGAAGAAAGCTGCCATGTGCTAAACTCCTCAAATAATTCACAAATGTGTCACCTTTAAGAGTGCTGCCTTCTTGCAAATCTCCAGATTGGGGTCCTGGGCTATGTCTCTCTGTATGTGACCAGGTGGGAAGTCCATTTACTCCTGCTTAGAATATGCTTGGTAACACATTTCAAATAGTACATTTACATTTTTTTCTGGTTTGTTTTGAGACAGGGTCTCCCTGTAGCCCCAGCTGACCTGGAATCTACCATGTAGACCAAGGTGTCTCCACCTCACAAAGATCCACCTGCCTGTTTCCTGAGTGCCGGGATTAAAGGCATGTACCACCACACCTGGCAGGTTTGCATTTCTTGGTGCCATTGTGTGACAGTGCTCACAAATGTCTACTCACTCTAGACAGGAAGGTGACAACAGACCCAAGTGCAAGGAACCACTCAAGTCCAACTTGGTGAAGCACTGTTTTAACTGGGGTCACTTACAGGAGCAGGAATGACCATCACAAATAACCTACCCCAGCACTAGCAACAGCTAATGAAAAACTAGAACCCTGGAGTTCAGGACAGGGCATGCAGGCAGTTCAACAGGTCAGAGAATGTCTTCTATTCTGGCCTCCACCAGGCTGAGCCTCCTCCAGACAGCTTGTACTCTTACATAAACTGGCTTGAGAGAGGCCTTGTACATCCAGTCAGTTTCAGGGACTTCTGAGGCTTATGAGTTGTCTCCTTCTAGGGTTAAGGAGCTTCTCTGTAGGGTGGAACGTTCATCTTCCTTTAGAACATCCTGAGTCTTAATGAGCTTCTCCTTAGAATAAACTGCTATACATTGGTACTAATCCTAAAGACTACTACCCCTGTAGGATTCAAAATTCACTTTTCTTCCTGCACACTCATTCAGCAGAAGCATTGTAGATTTCTGCTGCTTCAGAAGTATACTTTAAAATATTCATTGCTGATTAGCAAGTTTGTCATTTGGCCTTCATTTACTTAGTTCACTTTCTTTCCCAGCAGTAGCAATACTAACAAAGAGACTCCCATGTAGTCCACTGACTAATTCTATATTCTCCCAACATCAAGTCACAACACAGCGCATCACTGCCTGAGCAAATATTCCAAAACATCCATCTGAACACCTGGTACTCTTGCTTACTTTGATCCTGGTAAAAGATCAATCTCAGATTGCCTGGCTCAGCAGTGTCTACTTTAGGATCTAAAAGTTTCCTCAGTGCTACATCTCATGTACCTTACCCTGTCAGTGTCCTTCTCCTTAATACCTGTGTGATTCCTGTGAATAAAACCCCAAGGCTTTCGACATACAGTTTTCCAGTTTGTTGAGCTGCTATCACGATCAGTCTTTGGGAGAGTCAGTTCCTCCCTTCAAGAAGTTATTCTTGACCTGGATCTGATGACACCACCCTTCTGAGACATCATGCACTGGGACTCTTCTCTCACACCAACAGTAGAGTTTTCCTTCCCAGCACTCCTGGGGATCAGTGCTGTCCCTCGAGTCCCAGGCCGCTGCCGTCCTCTTGCTCCTGTCCTGCTTACCTGAGAGCCCCCATCCACCTCTGATGATTCGCTGAACCGCGGGACCACTCAGCAAAAAGAATAAGGAGTCTAGAGCAAGTATTAAGGTTCGTCTTCCTCCTGGGCTTGTGAACTTTGGATCCCCCTTGACTTGAGCTAACATCTAGTCTCCCGGGAGTGTCACATGAGTCTGAGCCTTGGCTGATTTCTCCCATCAACCATCAACCCAGGCCACTGCTCTTCATCTTACCTTCTTTTTAAAATATCTTTTTGAGACAGGGTCTCCCTACAGCCCCAGCTGGCCTGGGACTTCCTATGTAGACCATGCTGGCCTCAGACTCATAGAGATCCACCTGCCTCTGCCTCCCATGTGCTGGAACTAAATGTGTCCGCCCTCATGCCCAGCTTTCCCCTCACCTTCTTACATCAAGCTCTCTCAGTCTTATTATTTATTCCCATAAAAGCCAGATCCTTTGCCTCAGGCCTCTACAGAATGTATGGTGATGGCACTCTCTGGACTTCCACTTTACAACAACAGTCCCTTTTCTTTACTCCCGGTAAGCATTTCAGACTACTCACTTACCATGTCCTCCTCGGTGTTTCTTTGTAAATAGACAAGCTTATTTCACAATGTAGTTACAATTGTCTGTCATCAGACAGAAGCACACTAAGCTTAACAACTCTCTATATTGCATATATAGATTTAAGTAAGTTTTCTGGCTTATGACTGGAACTTGAGCATCAATTAACTTCTGTAATACCTAGTAATCTGCACCTTAGGCCTCCATGTTTGGTTTGACCATGTCAACCAATCTATTCTTTATAAAAAGATTTTTAAAGTTATACATGTGTCTTTCTTGGGGGAGATTCTACACACATGTGAATGCAGGTGACCATGAAGACTAGAAGAGGACATCAGACTTACAGGTGGTTGTGCACTGCCCAGTGTGAGTGCTGATCACATAACTTGCATACTCTGTAAGATCAGTACAAGCTCTTAGCCAGTGAGCATCACTCCAACCCTTCATTCCAGTCTTAGAGTACTAAATTCTCTCTCTTCCTGCTTCCTTCTCTCTCTTTTCTTCTGTGAAAAGCTTGTGTGTGCATGTGAGTGTGTGTGTGTGTGTGTGTGTGTGCAGTGTGCGTGCTCATGTGTACGTATGTATAGGCCAGAGGGAAATGTCAGGTGCTGGTCCTCACCTTTCACCTGGTTCTGAGACTCTCCTCCAGGCTCACTAGTCCCTGAGCTGCTGAGTATTCTCCTGTCTCTACTTCCCATCTAATCTCAGTAGCACTGGGATTACAGGCATGTATCACGGCGCAGGCTGCAAGCTCTTATGTGGGTTCTGGGATGTGAACTCAGGAGGTCATGCCTGCACAGCAAGTGTTGTTTTCGCTGGACCCTCCACCTGCTCTCTCTCTTTCTGAGACAGCCTCTCACCCCGTAGGCCAGAAGGGTCATTAATTTGTGAGCCTCTTGCCTCAACCTTCTAAGCACTGGGCTCATACTCTTTCTTGGTTTGCTATTCTCAGTTTATAGAAAACTGAGGCTTTCTTTTTACTAACTAATTAGCTAATTAATTTTATTTATTTTTTCATCTCTAGTGGCTAACTGCTAATGAACACATCACTACTACATTTTCCTACTATGCATATGCAAATTATTCTCATAGCTGTATTTCCTGTCAAGAATTGCTACTTAAATTACAGTATATGAAATGAACTTTGGATTCCATATCTACATTCACATATCAAAAGCTGAAACAATCATCTCCCATTTAAACCATTGCACAACCCAGTGCATACTGCTTATTTGACATCATTAAAACTCTTCTTTGGCTTATCGGCTAAGTTAATAAACCTCTTTCTCAGGCACTCACTCCTTTTCCTCCAGCAAGTCCCCTAATTCTATCTAATCTCTTTTGTGTGCTGCCTACCAATTTCTTAAATTGGACTTGCAAGCTAAGGCGCGGACTTCAGCGTAACTGCCCTGCTACTCACCACTCTGCTACCAAAGCAAACTTCAGTTGAGAAGCCATCAGACTAGGCAGGGTGTGGCACTCTAAATTCCCATGTGAACAACCTGAAGTCCACCAAGAACTGAAGCTGAAACCACACCAGTCACAAACCACCACCTGACCCTGGCTGTCACCTTGCCGTTCTGATCAAGATGTTTCCTCTGCCCTGCTTCTGTCCTCTTCGTAAGTTTGTCCCTTTGTCCCTCCACAGAGTGCTGGCTGCTCGCTCTGATGCTACCGTGACACGTGAATCGGGAATGCTCCTACAAACTCACTAAAGTTTAAATGTGCCAGCTGTTTTTCTTTTATCATTCCCATAAGAACACAGGGTGACTTTCTCCAATGTGAAAACTTCTTTTCCTAAGATCTTAGAAGATGAAGTCCTGTCTCCTTGTCTTACATCTAGTGTTTCACTCCTGTGCTGCTGACGTGCGCAAACACGTCCTCTAACCTCCAACAGCGCTAACCCGCTTTTTGCCACTCCAGCTTGTCATGATCTTTCAACACCTCTGTCTGCAAATACCTCCCGCTGCCGCAACTGTTCACTGCCTTACCAGCCCTTCTTCCTGAGATCTCATGCATTCAAAACAATCATCTGAGGTACAAATACTTAGGCCTTCACTTGATCTTCTGTCTTGTTTTAAACAGAGCCAGTACTCTGAGGGTGCTTTGCAGCTGTGTTCATAGGTTTTGACCAGCATTCCTGATCCTTTCCACTATGTCCCCTTCTCTTCCTTCCCTTCTGTCTCCTCCTCTTCTCTTTGCTTGGCTTTGCTTTTGGTTCTGAGATAAATCTCACTCTGTACCCAAACCTGGTCTGAACCTCACTGTGTCTAGTTTGGAGCTAAGTTCACAGCAATTCTTCTGTCTCAGCCTACCAAATACTGGGATCATACATATGAGATGGGGCACTTAGAATGGAAACTGTGAGCCACTGTATCTAGGATCAAAGCCAGGAGATGGGACACCTAGGATCACAGTAATGAGATGGGGCATCTAGGATCATAGCTATGAGATGGCATCCCTAGGATCATAGCCATAGTACAGTCCCTCTTACTTGGACCTTCATGTCTCTCAACAAACGGGAGGATTTGCAGAATTTCTTCTGACTGTTATGATAAGCAGCGGCCAGTTATGATGCTCTGCTTCCTGATTTTGATTCCTTCGCTTTATCACATTTAGTTATATACTCAGCTTAGCTAAGAAACACAGAAACGCATTTCTTACATTCTGGAAGTGGGAAGTCTGACGTAAGGGCACTGGCAGAGTCGGGGTCTGTTGGGAATGCCACTTTCTGGTTCACAGACAATGCCTTCCTCTGTGTCCCATATGCTGAAAAGAGGAAGAGACCTCGTAGTTCAAGGTCCCCCAAAGAGAGACATCTCACCAAGACCTCTTTCATAATGGAACTGTCACTACCACCTGGACACAACCCTTTAAAGTCTATTCACTGCCCCCCAAATCTCTACTTTCAAACACCAACACAGTGGGAATTAAGTTTAAACACATGAATCTGGAGGAAAGTGTGTGAATTTTAGTGAGAAGGAAGATAAAGCCAGAATTATCTTTACTAAGAAAATCTTACACTATGTCTAATTTTATACTGTTTCACCTCTAAAATAACCTTTTAAAAAAAGAAATAAATATTAGCAATTTGTGGTTTCTAGAAGATGTGTGATTTAGACCAATCTTCATGTCTCTTTGTTTTCTGTGTTTGGAATGGTGGTGTTTACATGTAGATTAGGGATGAGGGCTGAGTGTTAAGAAATCAAAGTGAATAAAGGAGACAGAGTGAGGAGTGAGGGGAAGAATGCCTGAAGGAACTTAAAGACAGACCCACACAGTGCTGGTTGGTCAGTTTCACCTGCAAAGAATCATCAGGCTCACTATAGTTTGCAGGAGTCCAGCACTGTAGTCATGGGTAAGGCCTCTCTTTACATATATGTGCAGAATAACCATCAGCTGTGCACAGTGCTAGCATCCCTCTCAGACAAAGCTACCCAGACATCATTTAAGTTTCCTGAACTTTTAAGAAAATCATCTCTCAAAATAACATAAAGATGTCGTCATCAATTTGTATAAATTCTGTTAACTCTTTGATATCTGAACAAATGAAGCTATCCTCTTTCCAGGGACAAGCCATACATTTCCTTCACCAGTCAAGAAATGAGCAGATAAAACCCTGCTAAGTTAAATACCAAGCCAGCCACTTGCTAGGTCGGCTAAGTCTATCCTCTTTCTGTCATCTGAAAGATGGAGATTTAAAAAGCACTCTCCTAGGGTTCAACATGGAGACAAAGTGATGCTGTCTCACAGAGTCCACTATAAAGCACTCAGAACAGTAGCTGACGCACCATGAGCACACAGGCAATGTGACCTTCCAGAGCTTCTACAGCATTAAATAAAGCAACAGTGATTCAAGTGATTTCATACTTCTACATATTTTAACATACTTATCACAGACTCACACCAAGAGAGAGCTTATCCAGCTTACCACAATGTAAACTGTGAGATCAATACAATAGCCATAAAAGATGTTTGGTACTAAACTACTCAATCCAGTAAAGGGAATTATAATAAAATCCTGGCAAAGAACACATATCTTAAGAAGAAAACCATCAAAAATTAATAAAATAGGTGGCATAATAGTAATGAAATATCTATTCGAACAGCATGAAGCACAGTGGAGATTACTGTCAATTCTGAAAGAATACATACAGAGGCATATCAAAAGAAGATAAAATTGCTATCCTCATAGACTCAGGAGAAATTTACTTTGCATGTTGACAGAAAGGGTAGCTTAAAAAGTCAATTCTACAATTCTGTGCTACTGTGACTGCATAAATTCATAAAAAAATTATTTTCAATCAATTTCTTATACTGATAATTTCTGCTTTTATTTAAATTTTTCTTTTGTTTCCTTTTTTATGTAGTTAGGTCTCATGTATCATACAAACCAGATTACAAGATTTTCCCATCAGAATTTTCTAATGGGGCTCACTGTTCCTGGCATACTTGAAAACTATAAAATGTACCCATGTAAACACAAGTGTTTGGTTCAAATAAAGTAAAACCAAATCATTTTTACCATTGTATTCCTTTGAAAAGCATATTTAACATGATGTTTGACATGTAAAAAAGAATCTTTGTGAACACTCTGCATTTAAAAGGAAGGTTTTTCCACAATTTTAAGTTAATATTTCTAAAACTCTCTTGGTGAAAAGATACCAGAGGGCTGTGCTGCACTACACACAGAACGGAAGTACAGCATACCTCCAGGAAGCATGCAGTGAGGGGAGGAGGAGCTGCTGGTAGGCGATGGGGGTGTATTTTCTGTTGATGAAATCATTTTGCGCACAGAGCTCACTTTCCTAGATGCTCGCTAGGCTTTTTCATGTGTACCTCTGTTGCTCAATGCCATGCCATGGCATCGCTTACCCACCCCGCACAGAGGAAGGGCTGTTAACTTTCCATGGGGGCTGCCCTTGGCTTAGATGTTGTTTGTGAACAGGCCCACGTGCTGAAGGTTGTGTTCTTATGGTGGTGGTGGGAGGTGATGCAGCGTTGAGGAGCTTTTGCCTAATGGAGGTCTTCAAATCACTGCCCTGTCCACAGAAGGGACTGAGGCGGTTCTGAGAGGAGGGCCGACCTGGCCACACCCAGCTCTCTACTTCTGGTCCCGCGTGCGCTCCATCCACCTTGAGGTTGATGACAGAGTGGCACCAATGCCAATACTGCTCCCTCAGCCTTGAACCATGAGCTAAGATGAGCCTCTTTTCATGACAAGGTGTTTGTTACAAGGGTGAAGATCTAATACAGAATATGTGTGAATGGATTGCTTCAAACAGCCCTATCGAATTGATTTCTGAAAATTAAGCCTTCATTTTTTCTAGGATGAATTTTGAGGACAGTAACCCATGAATCACATGACCACTCATGACAACTTTTGAAAGAGGTTAGCAAAGTCTTTCCTGTATACTTTCCAGACTTTGGTGACAGCCATTTTTTCTTTTTAATTTTAGCCATTCCGGCAAGAACAGAGTGATAGCTCTGGTTTTAACCTGCATTCTCCTGAGGGTTAGCACAGTCATAGGTATCTTCATGTGCTTATTTTTCCATCCATATATTCCTCTTTTGTATCTTAGACCCTCGCCTTGGTTGGGTGCACTGTCTTGGTGCACTGCTGTCTTAGTGAGCTGAGTGGCTGCATTGTGCCCCAGCCTCATTCAGTTCTCTGATGTTCTAGCCTTCAGAGTACAACTGCATTTGGAAAGGAGGCCTTTAAAGAAGCCACTGAAGAAATTATACAACCTGAAGGTATCCTCCAATTTTACTGGTTGAAAACTCAATCCTCAAATGTATATGCTAATGGTATGTGGAGGCTGGACCATTGAGAGGTGATTGTTTCATGAAGTCTCTGCCCTCATGAATGACTTCAACTTTTCAGGTATAGTTGGATAGATTAATGGATTATGAGGGAGGGGATGGCTCTGCTACAAAAGTAAGCTCTTTAGGACATGCCTACCCTCTTGTGATACGAAATCTCTGCCATGCTCAGATGGCACAGGGAAGTCTGCACCACACTAACTTAAATGTCTGCAAAGCTGCAAGTATAATGCTTGGACACAGTTTCCCAAGTATCTCAACAGTTCATGACCTCAGAAAGCTTGTGTAGCATTAGGGCAGTGTTAGGAGATGCTAATACCTTTCAGAGGTAAGGCTTCATGAATGTGACCAGGTCACTGGTACGTATAATCTCAGAAAGAAGTCTTGCAGCTTTGTGGAATCTTGGGTTAGCTCGGATACTGATACAAAGCCACCCAGCCCAGGCCTGGATCCCATTGCCTTCTTGTCTCCTTGTGTAATTTCTTCCATTCCTGCTTGTCCTGTGAGGGCCGCATGAGGGGCTGAAAATTGTACAGCATTCAGCTTTGAACTCAATGTCTCCCAAACTCAGTGCTGACAGGAAAACTCGAGAATAAAAGTGCTTCTAATGCCTCAGACGGAAGAAGGAAAGATTATTTAAAAGTAGAACTAAGCCACCCTACTTACAAATTTACAAAGAATCCATCTGGACTTAGCCATGGCTGAGGGTTTTATGGAGTACAGAATTTAAGAGAAATGAGTGTCCATATCTGGCAGAAGGGTTAGCGAGGCATGAAACATCCAGACAGTGCCGTGCCACCTGTACCCGCCACCACTGCACTGCAGGGAGGACAATGGCTTGCAGGTGGGCTCTACAATCAAAAGCTAAGCAGAGCAGAGACATGTGGAGAAATCTCTACCTGAAAAGGTAAGGCCTCCTGCAGTCCACTGTTGATTCTGATAAAAGAGACAGAGAGAACAGGAAGGCTATCTCTCATGCCAAGAGCCTAGAGCACTAGAAGGCAGAATGGTTTCACAGGACAGAACATCCTCTAAGACCTGGCTACCAGAGCTGTCTTAAGACTCCTCCCCTGTACTCCATCACAGAGCCTCTCAACCACCGAAGCCATGGCCCAAGTAGGCCTGGAAGGAAACTGTGTGCCCAGATAATGCCCATGCCATGCTAGTTGTTCAAGGATAAGGAATTAAAGGCAATGGCTACAAGGGCACCTCTTCTTTTGGAGGTGGCTCTCTCAGACAAGCCTGGGTCTCAGGAAGAGTAATCAGGGCAGAGTTACCACAAAACTCTTATACTGAGGCAGTGCTAAGCAGAAATGTGTAGTCTAAGCTGCCTCAGAGAGTCCCCAGAAGGACAAGGCCTGCTTGCACCACAGGGACGGGGCAGCAACACAAGCCTGGGAAAGAGGAGGTCACAAGAGTCCAACTAAAAGGGATAAGCGGCGCATCTGTTTGCTCAGGTTTAGAAGTCTCAACCTCCACAACAGCGTGTCCAGACCGTGGCTTAAGCAGTGAAGTAAGATAACAGAGCCTCGAGATAAAACAGGTCCTTTTCCAAGGACCTGCTGCTTCTGCCTGTGCGGGCGTTTCTCAAGCTGGAGCCCGTCTGCGTCAGATCAGACACGTAGACGTGCTCCAGCTGTGAGAAACGCCCGTGTAGTGGTCCTCGTGACACTATGGGTTTTGAGCTTTTGAGTTGGAGTTCAGACTTTTCAACTACTGGGATTAAATCAACGCACTTTTCTTGCAAGGACAAGAATGGGGGACAATGTTATGGCTTGAACATGTCCCCCAAATTCTACCTGTCGGAAACAACAAACAAATTTGAATGTTAATGGGCATCTGGAGGTGGAGCTTTGAGAGATGACTGGGTCCTGAGGACTCTGCACTCAAGAATAGACTACGAGGTTACAGATGAAGATGTACTGTTTCAAAAATGAGCTCTGTTTATCTATGATGCACTCTGTCATGTAAGTCTTTCCTATAACTATTTTATTTATTATTTTTATTTTATGTGTATGAGTGTATTGCTTGCATGTGTGTAAGTGCACCCAGGTTGGGCCATGGCCATGGAGGTCAGAAGACGGCATCAGCTCCCCTGAAACTGGAGTTAGGGGTGCTTGTTAGTCACCAGATGGGAGCTGGGAACTGAACTTGTATCCTCTGCAAGAGCAGCCAGTGCCCTAAACTGCTGAGCTGTCTCTCCAGCCCCAAAATAAGTCTTTTGGGAGTATCTGTTTTTCTGTTCATTTTGAGTGACTGTAAATTTTAGTAAAATTTTGGTTTCCATTTGCTCATAGCTAGTATGTGGAAACAACTGAACTATTTATATTTATCTGGCATCTTGAGACCTGTTTATCTTGTTAATTAGTTGCCAGATATATTGTAGGTATTTTTGGATATCCACCAAGAATTGCCCCTTTCTGCCTCTTCTCCAGTTTCTAACCCTGTTGTTGCATTTACTTGCCTCATTACACTACTATATTTGCCAGTACTGTGTTGGTAAAAATTAGATACTGTAATTCCAAGTTGGGAAGAAATTAGTCTTTCACTATTAAGCATAAACTTAAATGCTTTATTAAGTTGAGGAAATTCCCTCTCTAAATTTTTTCTGATTTACCATGATTGAATTTTTAATTTTTGTCAACTACTTTTTCTGAATTAATTTATGTATTATTTCCTTAATTTTGATATGATGGATTACATTGCTGGATTTGAAATATCAAATTAATCTAACATCCTAGGGATGTCTCACTTGTTATATTGTTTAATTCTTTTACATATTGCTAAATTACATTTCCTAATGTTCAGAATTTCATATGTATAATCATGAGCAATGTTGATCTGCAGTATCCTTTTTGTACTGTGTATGTTTAGTTTTGTCAGGAAGACAATATTCATGTCATGTAAGAAACCAGCAGATATTCTTTCCTCTGTTTTCTTCAAGTGGTTTTATAAAACTGGTGTTTTGTTTTTCAATTTTGGGGAGTACTGGATCTAGGACTGAAGATTCCTATTTTGAGAGTTTATAACTATATAATCATTTTCCTATTTCCTATAGGACAATCCAATCATTTCAGGTGAGGTTTTGCAGTCTGTTGTGTTTGGTGTTTTTATTTTGGTTTCTGTTTTCTGTTGCTTATTTTGTGGAAGTGGTCTATGTTTTATGAATTGTTAAGTTCATGTGTGCAGAACTTTTATACTACTCCCTTACTTTCTTCGTTCAGTACACACAAGTTTTCTGTCTCATTCTACATGTTGGTAATTTGTACCTTATTTTCTTTGGTCTTGCTAAAGGTTTGCCAGTTTTATGACTTCTTCTTAGTGTTGCAGCTGAAAATTAGTATGGTCTGCATGTGAATTTATTTCTGGCATCTTTGACTTCTGTGGATTTTCCAATGGTCCACATTCTACATGTAAGCAAGGTCATGCAATATTTTCCTTATTTTCACACTGATATGTGAGACTATGTCAGACTCATGCTGAGTGATGACTATTAGAGTTATTGTAATATAATTTTAACTCAGGAAAATTAAAACAATGTCTTTTACTTTTAAAATTACTTTGGATATTTCAACTCTTCTGCAGTTCTGTATGACTTTTAAATGCTTCTTTTTCACATTTAAATACTTATTTGGGTCAGATCAAATAGTATACAACTGTAGTTCCAGCTACTCCAGAGCCTGAGGTGTGAAGATCATTTGAGCCCAAAAGTTAGAGACTAACCTACCTAGACAACCTAACCAACTCTCACCATTAAAAGACAAAAAAACTTAGATGTAATTTTTAAATGAAATATTTACTTGCAATTATATGTATTTATTTTTCTTCAGCTACTGACATTGAAAATAAGAAGCCATGTATCTAGTACCTGAATTACCACCCTGTGCTGCGATCTATGACAGAAAATATTAGCTTCCTAACAACATCTACCATCTTTTCTTCATCATTAAGAGAATGCTGGTTTTCTTTAAGGAGAAAAGTCACGGGATTAAAGCTGATCCCCTCAGACAGGTGTGGCCATGGAAGCAAGTTGCAGGGAGAGTCTGTCAGCAAGGCTGCTGCGGGATGACTGAAGGCTCACTCTGCATTGTCTTCTGCCCACAATCTCAAATGCTTCTTTATTTTATTGAGTGTGTTCTTTGAGGGCTTCACACATTCTGACTGTCACCCCCACGTTCCTCCTCCTCTCTGACCCCTCCTCCCTGCCATGTTCATGGTTTTCTTCTTGTTCCTGTTCTGTTTTATGTTTGAGAGCCATTGGGAGTACCTTGGTGTGTGAACATGAGTTGGGAGCTCCACAGGAGTCTGGTGGGCTCCTCTGTGCACAAGAGAAGACAGTGTCTGCCCTCTCCCAGAATGCATCAAGAGCCAATAGTTCAGCCTGGACAGTTAGGACCCCCTGAACCCCTCTTTCACCCATGACTGACTCTGAAATGCTTTTCTTCAACCATTACTACATTTCTAAAACCTTCAATCGCTTTTGCTGCTCAGTAAAAATATTGTGCTTACCTAAAATTATGCAGTTAGTACCCTCTTACTCTCAACACATCTTCCAGTTATCCTATTGACTACACTTAAGGCTGCATCTTTCTTCCAATAAAATTTCCCAAGGACACATTCTGTCATTGCCTTTTCATATGCGGTACCTGCAAGCTATTGAAATTTTCAAGACATGACAACTCCAGAATCAATAAGCCTTTCAACACACTTTTGTCTTGCTTCTAATTTCTCTACAATTTAGAAACTTTCTTCATTTTTAAATATTATTATCTCTTAACCAAAGTGATAGTAATTGTGTCTGCTCTCCTCTCAGCTCCCAAGATCAATTTTCTTTCTCCTCATTGGTTCCAGTGATTTCAACATATTGAATGAGAACAGGCTTCGAGGGTTTCTCATCTCTCTGAATTTATTGATCTCTATCTTCCTGGGAGTGCTTGCCTTTAACTGTGACTCGAGGCAAATGGCTCCTGGGTTCCAAGCACATGCACTGATCATTATTTCTGCATTCCTGTTCTTCATTGCCAATGCCCTCTTGATCTCTCCCATTGAAATATGAAAACAAAACCAAAATGAAACAGGAACCAAGTTCATATTTCTACCATAAGTTTAAATGCTGGCTTTTCCTTTAAGTTACATTATGTCTCAGTTACCCAAGTTCAAAACATCAGACTTCCACTTCCTTTCTTCTCTCACATTCTGGGCATTAACCACACTTCATTAAATCTTTGCACTGCTGTGGTTCAGTGTTGACTGAAGGACCCTGGATGGAAGCCACTTGAATTCCCAGCTCTGAGACCCCTGCCTGACACTAAGCAGCTTCTGAAGCCTCAGTTTGTGTCTCTATTCTGTGAAATAAGACCAATATCGTTCCATGTCAAGGAAATGCTGAGGGCTGAACATGATCTTGAGAAAGGTCTTCCCTGTCTCTTCAAGTCAACAAATCTCTCCCTTTCGTCTTGTCAGTTCCTTCCCTCCCTCCTTTCTCCCTACCAGCAGACAGTGGACTGTTTTTAAGCACTGTGGCTGCAGCACCTACTTGCAGAGAACACAGGGTGAGAGAATGATTGCACTACGCAGACAACTGGGCTTCAGTGGATCACTATCTGAAGGACCCTACACTCCCAGACTGTGGAGCTAGGACCCACATTGACACCCACTGTGTTACCCTCTCTGATTTTTCATGATCTCCTTAAAGAAACCTTGGTCCTATCATTTCAACACCTTCATGGAGATCATCTATGTTGCCATCACAACTGAACTGTACCATAGGACTGGATGTAAGTTAGTAATATCCTTTAGGGTCAGGGTTAAGACTCTAGGCTTACATACTCCCTGACTATTATTTTTAAAACACTATCACAAAATAATTACCAAACCCCAAATGCATTAAAACTTAAAGAACTACATGCAGTTACAATATGGCCTACCACCTTTGCAATTTTAAGCCTCCCCATGTATCTTCCCTGCTCCATGTCCACAGCCCTCACAGCTTGACCACTGTGCTGATTAATTCAATATTCTCCCTTGGATTTTCTCTGCATGTGTACCTGAGTGCCTCATCATTAATTCTGGTCAATGACAGCACACATGTACCGTGAGGGTCCCACCACATAACATCACCTCATCATCACAGTTGTCTTAGTCCACTGCAAATATATTCCATGATGTTTTAAAGGTGAGGAAGCTGTCTGATAGTTGATTCTTCAAAAGGTGTCCCCAATGCTGAATGATACACATTCACATACACTTACAACACATTTAGAAACACTATTCTGGGGCCAGGCACGGCGGCACACACTTTTACTCCCAGTACTCAAGAGGCAAAGGCAGGCGGATCTCTGTGAGGTTAATGCCAACACAGTCTATATAGTGAGTTTTAGGTCATCTGAGGCTACAGGGAGACCCTGTCTCAAAAAACCAAAACCAAACTAAACGAACAAGCAAAGGAAAGAGCCCACTCTTTGGCAACTTCCTGTCCAATGACTCCATCTTATGCATATTTTTCTAATAGCTACAGAATTAATCTTTCTGTTGGAACTCTTTTCTCTAAAACCCATTTGCTATGAAGAATGTCCATTCTTTTAACATTTATGCTGTAGTCTGTAACTTCCAGATATCAGGCTTCTTCTCTTAATTTATAAGTTAATAATGACTTGGTTATGCCAATGTTGCCAATTTCAATCAGTAAGAATTGAATATTCTATACTCTTCCAATAATAATATAAATTATTTTTTATGTTATTTCAACAATAAAAAACATTCCCCACAAGAATCATCATATACCGAAATAAATGTCTTATTCTAGTTAAAGAATATATTCAGACACAATCTGATTTTAAACTCCCCGTTTTTAAGCAAGAGAATGCAAACTTTTATACATTTTCAGATACTGTGCCATTACAAACATTCAGATATGAATGTTTTATTTAAAAAGATACAAAAATTAATAAATATATTATAAATTTAAACATAGAATCTGGAAGCTAAAATTTTATGACTATGAACTTATGTTAAAGGAAATGCTAAGTGAATGACTAACCTTCCTCAAGGCAGGGCAGATGTTGAAGAACAGCCGGTGGTTGTAGGTTTTGAATCTCTCGGGAAGATGCCAGTTCTGAATGATTTCCTCATCGGAAATCACATGGTAGTCCAAGGCTTTGAGAGGCCAGATGCTGTTCACAAGCACGTGCCTGTAGCCTTTCTTCAGGCTCACTGGACAGTCAAACATGGTGAGGCCCAGAAGGCTGGGGCAAGCAGACAACACGCAGATGTTCTTCAGCCTTGAAAACCCGTTATCATGGAGGTAGAGGAGTTTTAGGTTCTTCAACCCACTCCAGAATTTTCTATCTGGAAGATTCTTTATCTGAAATAATATGAAAAATATTCTAACATTCATACAAACTGCATGAAAAATAGTAAAACATTTAATATCATCTATAATCCCACATTGCCCCAATCACAAGTTCCTAAGAAATAATTTAAAATATTTTTTCCAATTATCCAAATCATGAGTACAAAAACTACATAATACAACAGAGATTTGGAATAAGCTGTGATTATTCATAACCACTTGTAACTACAGTCCCAGAGGATCCAACACCATCTTCTGGCCTGGGAGGGCACCAGAACACATGTGCCATGTACACAAACATACACAGGTACATAAATAAAAAATCTTTAAGAATTACTTTCAATATAATGGAAGTGTAAACATACAGAACACACACAGATATAGATCTTGCAATGGAACTTCCTTAGTAATAGGCCATCTCTAAATTTCCAAACAAGGTTCTTTACATTAAGAAATCAAGACATAGTCCTAATATAGACTGTGTATTTCAGAAGTCAAACATAACAAATCAGGCATTTTACATACTTCCATTGCAAACATTTGCTTACATTTTAGATTTTATGTTACACACCTTATTTTTTATTTTTAAGCTTTCTTCCATACTGAATGGAAGTGGGAGCAAAGTTGTAGATCAGTAACATCAGTTCATTTACACGCATACATGGTGATTACTGACCTGGTTTCCATGGAGATCAAGTTTGATTAACTTTATACAGCTGTGAAGTGGGTGAATATCTGTAATAAAGTTGTTGGAGCAGATGCACACTCGAAGCGAGATGCAAGGCTGCAAATTCTCCAACGACTTCAAATGAAGGCCATTGTATTTCACGAAAACAAAATCTTTTTTATCTTCTATTATATTTTTATTATAGTGACTCCATTCTTCATGATTAGTAAGCTCTTTTGTGATGGTTCCATGAAACATCTAAAAGAGATGGAGAATTATGTTTAGGATTACTTTACGGATTGGAGAGATGGCTCTATGGTTAAGCCTACTTGTGGTCTTCCAGGGGACCTGAGCTCAGTTCCCAGCACCTTCATCAGATGGCTCACAGTTGCCTGTAACTCCAGTTCCAGGGGATCTGACTTGCTCTTCTGACTTCTGAGGGAACCTGCATGCATACATCATATACACCCAGACACACAGAGACATAAATAAAAAATTATATATTTTAAAATTATTTTTAAAAATCTACTTGAAAAGATACAGTATTTCCTAAGGCATAATGAGAATAAAAATGATTAAAACAGTTAAAATAAAGACTATTTAATTCCCATAGCGTCTTCTAGACAACCCTATCTTAAATTTCTAACATTTATGTATCAATTACTGAAAATCTTCATTGTCTTTGCTGCCCTTATTTTTCACAGAACAGAGAATGTTCTAGAAACATCTAAAATTAAGCTTCTCAACATGATATCAAACAGGAGACAGAACTATCACTCACTCAGGCCAGCAGACTCATCTTGTATGAAAGGTAACCACCCAATAGAAAGCACTCAGAAAGCTGAGAAGCTAACGAATTAGGAAGGGTCATGGAGGGGTAAAAACCAGCCGGAGGAAGAGCAGGGCACTTTCAGCTCAATACTTTATCAAAAAGTACTTATGGACTCTCTCATATACATGAATTTTACTCCTCCCAGTAAAGTCATTTCCACTTTCACAGAAGGCAGGCAAGCAGTGGTCACTTTGAGAAGAATGTACAGGTTGAAGAGTCAGATTGGTGGCTTCCTGCAAGATAAACTACCTTCTCCATTAGAAGAATCAGTTTCTACTAAGAGCAGATAAACAGACTGGACATTATCCAGAACAAAGGTGAAAAAGAAAGTACTTTCACATAAAAGTACTCTTAAGATACTGGACACTTCTACTGTCCTGTGTATCACTGCAATCCCCAAACTCCAAACTGTAATACTACTTATGGAATAAGAAGGAAGGAAGGAAGGGAGGGAGGGAGGGAGGGAGGGAGGGAGGGAGGGAGGGAGGGAGGAGAGAGAGGACGGGAGGGAGGAAGATTCCTGAACTCCCATTTCTGATTTACTCCATCAACAACAAAGACTTGGAACAAACAGCTAAAACAGTAACTCCACATCAAGCTCTGCAGGCCCTGGAACGAGAGCCCATCTTTACTCAGCCTCGTCACCTGTACCCCTTACACAGAAAAGACTAAAAAAGCCTGTCCTTGGGTGTTTACCCTAAAACCCTGGTTTCCTTTTTGTGTAAAGAGAGGCTAACTCCAGAAAAGTGGATGACAACAGCTCATGAGCAACATTGCATGGCACAGTAGTATGTTTTAAAACTGACAAAATGGAATGCTGTAGGTCAAAGGAAAACTTAAGTACCATTTTCCCATTGTGACTACCTAACAATAGGTTCTTGGTATTTTTGGTTTTGAGACAAGGGCTCCCTGTAACTCCAGCTGGCCTGAGACTCTATATAGACCAGGCTGCCCTGCATGTCACAGAGCTCTGCCTGCCTCTGCTTCCTGAGTGTTGGGATTCAGGCATGTACCACCACACCTGGCTACATAGTTTGATTATTAACATCCAGCATTAATGTTCTAAGTACAGAACTACTATTCATATACTACTGCTCAAGTCCGAATTTTACAACAGGATTCACACTATGTGTGTTTTCTCTGGTCTTCAATGAGTGTATAATAATAGCATGCGGTTATCCATACTGTCTACACGGGTACTATGGCATGAAGCCCTAAACTCCTAACCTTCGCTCCTCCTTCCTCCCAAGCCACTGCCAACCTTGGCCTTCACACTGCCCTCAAAGTTTTATGTTTGCCCAAATGTTATATTAAAGGCATACAGTTGGAGCTATGTAATATGTAGTCTTTTAAGATTGCCTTACTTTACTAAGCAATGTGCATGCAAGTTTCGTTGGTATCTTTTTAAAAAATATAATTCATTTTAGTAATTGAGCACCTGCCTAGCATGCACAAGGTCCTTTGTTTGATCCGGGGCATGGAACTCACTTCTAAAGCACTTGATAATACTACTATATAACATATTTTATCAGTCCATTACATATTAAATGCATCTTGGCTGACTTAAAGCTTGGGTGGATCTCAGTACAGTTGGTATAAGCAAATGTGTAATGGTTTTCATATGCACATTAGTTTCCAATCAGTGGGTAAGTATCAAGGAGCTTAATTTCCAAACACATGGTCTGTTCTGTCTTGTGATGAGCTGCCACAGTCTTAGGAAGTAGCTGCACTACTTTGTTTCCACAGTATAAAACTGAGAAAGGACTGCTTCGCTACCTATTTGCACTTGGGGTACCAATATTTTAGATTATGGCTGCTCTAATATAGAGAGGTATCCCACTGCAGGAAGTTTGTCATTCGTACAGATGAACGACAGTGAACATTCTATTGCATGCGTATGTACCGTCAGACTCTGCCCTCTCGTGAAATATCTGTTTAGATCTTCTGTCCATTTTTTGACTGGCTGTTTTCTCATTGTTGAGTCTGAGAACCTTGTTATTGTTTGCGGTACCATTCCTTCATTGCTTTTCTGTTTTGCAAGGTTTTCTCCAAGTCTGTTGCTCTACTATTTGCTTAATTTTCTTTTTTCTTCCAAATCATAAATTCATTAAAAAAAAAGCCTTTGTACAATCTCACCCACAAGTAGCATTGAGACTCCATTTCTCCACATTCAGTTCAAAATGACTTTATGCTTAGTGCATCAGCACACAAACTACAAATATATACACAGAGTATGTAGTTGTATATAATGCTGTAACTATATATAAAAATACTGTATTTCAAAGTATTCAGATCTCACTGATTATCCAATCTCAGCATATTTTGAATTGATTTTATAGACCAGACAGATCTTCCTGGGATGGCACTGTATGCAAATGCTTCTTGCCACGCAAGTAAGATCTGCTGGATCTGCAGAGCCCACATAAAGATCTGGGTATGGTAATGCACATCTATAATCTCAGGGCTCACAAGCAGAGTCAGGAGGATACTAGTGCTGGCTGCGCAGTGAGTTTGGCAAAACTGTTGCACTCAAGTTCAGTAAGATGGCAAAGTGATTGAGAAAAACACCTGGCATCGATGGCTGGCCTCCAACTCACACACATGCATAAACATGCAGACTCATGAACATGCACACACAAAAGAATAACTCAAATAAATTCATTTTTAAAACCGTCTCACATTTCTTTGGGGCAATCTTTTGGATACTTTATCTCAACCAAGAAAAAAAAAATCACAAATATCTCCAGAGAACATTATTTTTCAAGAGATTACAGCAGTAAGTTCAATGTCTTCTTAATGTGAAGTCCAAGACTTTTCCTCTATTGGATTTGTGCAGAAGTAACAGTTTTAATATTTAGCTCAGATATTTTACTTTTGTAAAATAATGCCCCATCCCAAACACCCCTCGAACCATAAATATTCTGAAATAAATGCCCTGGTAAAATACTAATATTCTGGTAGCTGAAGACAGTTTAAAAATCAATTGCATCACACTGTTTTATTACAATGACTATATAAACTTTAAATGTCTAGACATTTTACTTTCTATAAAAACTGTCAAGGAAATAATCTCACTCAGGCATTATACAACATTATATATGTGTTTCTGTATATACGTGTGGGCATTTATGTATATGTGTGTGTGTATATATATATATATATATATGTATATAATTTTACTTAAAATAAATGAAAACTTCAGGGGAAAGGGGGAGCAAAAACTACTGAAAATTTATCATATTTAATTCGAATACATTCTTTCTGAGTGACACAATTATATTGGGGGAAAATAAGAGTCACTTCTTACGGCCTGCCTGCCTACCCAAGAAGTGTTCCACTTAGTAACCTGTGTGGCAGTCTATGACAGCACTTCGCTCTGCACTAACTGACACTGTTCAGTCTGGTTGCTTTCCCACTGTTACCTCTCATGAAATTGCAGTACTCCGCTGGTAGACCCCAGAGACCCTGATTATTCCCTGGGATCTCAACCTAGTTCCAGAGATGACAATGAATTCCATCATAAGACTCTCTAGACAGATCTCCTTCCTGAACTCCAGACTCACACGCATAACACACACACACACACACATTTCCACTACATATGCATACATGTAATTCAACATGTCCCAAGCCAAACCCAGGTCTCTCCAGACTACCTCACAACATGCTAATCTTTAGATGTCCTATCTGATGACCACTGCAATCTCAGGCTGCCATTTTGATTTCTTTCTCTCTCACCACACCCATTCATCAAACAGACGTTGGTTTTGCCTTTGGAATGTGTCCTCAATCTGAGGAAATTCCCACCATCCCCCGTTATCTTTCAATTCTCCATCAAATGTCTATTAGTGCTGCTATGGCAACCTCCAACGTCTCTGCCTGCACCACCCCCACCTCCAATGTGAATCCATCCTCACATTTCACTGTCTCCTTTTCAAACATAACTCACACGACAACCCTAGTGACTTCGTTTTCCTGTGAAGGAAAAACCAGAACCTTGGCCTCCTAAGGCTCCTCTCTCAGACCTTTTCTTTTTTTGTTCATTGCCACCTCACTCAAGTCTTCTAAATGGTCCTCAAGAATGTTGCGAGAAGTAGTAATCTTTCCCTTAAGTCTAGGTAACACCCTGTTAACATCGGGACTTTAAAGAAAAAACTAAGTTAACTTGCAAACTCAGTATGTTCCTAGAACATTGGCTGCCTATGCTTGGGAGTTAAGATTTTAATGGAGAGAAATTCCTCAATCAAATCTCAGGGCACCCTAGGATTTCTGAATGGGATCGATTGTCTGCCTGACTGAAGCATTCAGTAAATGACCATTCTCTTTTCTGCAGGTTGTGTCAAGATGGAGGGCTTCATCTGCAGAACTCGATATAAAATTGACATTGTTTATGAGAAATACAGATCATGAGCTATAAAAAAGAGTCGATAAAGCTGATGACCCAAGAATATTGGATGCTAATCTACACGTGTAAAATATCCCAGAGAGGTGACGTAACCAACTGGGGAGGGGGACGCTGACTGACTGCTATACCCTCCAAGACTACAGCTGGGAGTTGGCAGGTCACTGTCGAAGTGGATTCCAAGTCTAGGTCACTGTGAGGAGGGGACTCCAGGTCTAGGTCCTGCAGAGAGGGAACCCCAGGTCTAGATCCCTATGGGGACAGTACCCCAGGTTTAAGTCCCTGTGAGGGCAGTACCCCAATTCTAGGTTCTGAAGGGAGGGTACCGCAACTCTAGGTCTCTGTGGGGAGTTACCCCAAGCCCAAGACCTGCAAGGACAATATCCCAGGTCTAGGTGCATGCGAGGACACCCCACATCTACGTCCTGCGAGGGGACAGTATCCCAGGTCTAGGTCCCTGCAGGGAGCGTACCCTAGGTCTAGGTCCTTGCGGGGAGGGTACCCCAGGTCTAGGTCCCTGCAGGGAGGGTACCCGAGGACTAGGTCCTGCGAGGAGGTACCCCACATCTAGGTCCCTGTGGGGACGGTACCCCAGGTCTAGGTCCCTGCGGGGAGGGTACCCCAGGACTAAGCCCTGTGGGGAGGGGACTCCCAGCTCCGTCTGTGTGGACCAGGTGCAGAGTTGGGTCGGGGACCAGCCATCCCTGGAGGCTCCGGGCAGCACCGAGGCCCGGGGGAACCAGCACCTGGCATCCGGGCGTCTCGCTCCCCGGGCAGGTCGGTCCCTGTCGTGCGCCCGGGATGCAGCGGTGGGGAACCGGGACCCCGCGCCCGGCGCCGCCAGCCCCGCAGAGCTGGGTGCCCATCTGCCCCCGCGTTGCCAGGGACACGTCCTCGCACCAGCCAGGGCCCGCGGATTGGCGCGGCATTCCGGGACGCGGTGACGGAGGACGCACGCGAGGGGCGTGGCGAGCGTGTGAGGAGGCGTGCGTGCGTGGCGTCCCGGAAGTCGCGCTATGGCGGCTTTGCGGCAAGCGGCTCTGCGGGAGGCGGCTCTCGGAAGGCTGTGGAGGTTCTCGCAGCTGAGAGGTGTGGGGCGGGACGGAGGTCTCGGGCCTGCGGGGGGCGGGGGAAGGCTTTCCAAGGGGCTTCCGGCCCCACTTCCGGGATGCGCCGGAGCTGCCCGAAGGAAGGCCTGCTAAAGTTCAGAGAGCGCGAAGGAGAGGAAGGGTGAGGGCGCCGGCCCCGTCCGAGCCGGGCGGAGTCAGCACTGCGGTGCTGGGGGCCCCGGTCGTCCGCGGGTCGGAGCCGCGCTTCCCCCGTCCGCAGTCTCGGCGGAGCCTTCCAGGGCGGCCCGCAGTCTCGGCGGAGCCCTCCAGGGCGGCCCCCGGTGCAGCTGCAGTCCGAGGCCGTCCTGGCTTCGACACTCGGGCACATGCCTGCCTCCGCACAGCCGTGATGACATTGAAGCGTGTGTGGTTGTCTGCAGTCCGCTGCTCGAAAAGTTTGGAATTAACACGTGTAATCGAGGAGTCTCACGTTCTTAGCTAGTTCCCATCCTAGTAACCCCGATACTGGTAAAGAAGAGGTCTCCAATCTGTCCAAACTGCAGTTTGCCGTTTAAGGAGTGGATAGGGAGGTTGAGCGGATCGTGTCACATTCGAACGGTTTACATAACTTGCGTTGCTCATTCATCGTTCCATGTTAATAAAAGGGTCATTACTGACGCTGGACGTGGTAGTGCCCGCCTCTAATCCCAGCACTTAGCGGGAATAGGAAGGTGGATCTCTGTGGGGCCAGAGATCTGTGGCCTACACCGGGGACTCTGTCTCCGCCTCTCTTGAGGGTCAGGTACTCCCAACTACTTGAGAAGCTAGGGAAGTTCAAGTTCGAGGCCTGCCTGAATTACAGAGTGAGTTCAGGGCCAGCTTGGGCAAGTACCAACTGAGACTCCTTCACAAAATAGAGCACTTGACCTGTATTGTCAAGGACCTCTGTTCAAACCCAGTGCCCAGATACGGTAATAATGAAGTGTCCATATTTATAAACAGAAACATGGAGGGAATGTATCTTTGGACTGGCTCTTTCTCAGTCAACAAACATTAGGGGATATAAAAATTGGCTTTGAAAGCAAGAGATCGTTTCTTTTTATAAGAAAATATTATTTTTATTTTATGTGTATGAGTGTATTGCTTGCATATCAGTAGGGGCATCCATGTAGTGCAATACCCTCAGAGGTCTGAAGAGGGCTTCGCATCCCCTGGAACTGGAATTACAGATGGTTGTTAGCAGCTATGTGGGTGATGGGAATCGAACCCTAGTCCTAGGCAAGAGCAGCCAGTGAGTGCTCTTAATTGCTGAGCCTTCTCTCCAAGCAGAGATTATTTGTGTGTTCCTCTTAGGAAGAAACTGATAATAATTGCTATCTTTTTGTTACCCTGTTTTATACAGTAGACCAGCCTGAAATAGAAAATTCTGTTACTTTTTAAAATCCTTTTCTTGCTTGTTTTCAATAGGCAAACCTGTGGCAGCTGGAGAATTCTGGGATGTCATTGCAATTACTGCAGCTGATGAACAGCAGGGACTTGCTTATCAGCAGCAGCTGTCAGAGAAGCTGAACAGGAAAGAGTTGCCCCTTGGGGTTCAGTATCACGTTTTTGTTGACCCTGCTGGAACCAAAATTGGTACATATTTTGTGGGCATCTTTATAACGTAGTTTTTGGGCAGAATGATTAAAGGATATCTTTTCTGTGCATTATAGTTCGTAAGCTGCAAATCTCCATCCTTGGCCTTTACAAATTTAAAAATCTGAATGTGAATTGACTCTTTTTTCAAGAAGACAAAAGGAAAACAGCTGTTCTTAGCTAAGGGCACTTGCAGGGAAAGACTTTCAGAACATTATTTAAAATACTTTTATTTTTTAAATAAAATTTTCTGAGTATTCTTTTAGACCTTATCGGTATGTCTCTTTAAGGTTTTTCTCATCCCAGCAGTCTCTTCAGACATGAAGAGAGCATATTGGGAACATATGTACATATTTGGCCAGTTGGGACCACAATACAGAAGTCAAAATGGGAGTCCAGGGGCTTAAAAATATCATGTGACATCTATTCAAAAACCCTGGTATAGTACAACTTTGTTGTTTGAAATTTCATTCAAAATAAAAATAAATCCTGTTCTACGTTTGGTTCCTTAGGAACATTTTCCTGTCTGGCCAATAGTTTCCTCTACTTTAAAAAACTTATTCAATGAAAATATTTTGCTTTGAAAGCAAGTATTTTTTTTTTCTACGTTTGGTTTGTACATAGTATAATTTTTTTTTAATCATCCTTAGTCCCCTTCATTGTAGAGATATGACCTCTGTACAGTATACTGACTGGATTTATTAGCCAGGGCTGTTTTAGTTCTCAGAGAATAAGGTTAATACTTGTGTCACATTCATTATATAGAGGAGAATCGGAGATACAGAGTATATTAGTTAGATTTAAGATGTTTTGTACAAAACCACATTCTTAAAAATTTGTGAAAAGAAAGTATAACTCATGTTGGATGATGTCATGTGGAAGAGTTCATTAGATAGGTTTTATGATTTATGTTTTATTATTTTTAGTTTACATTTATGAGTGTTTAGCCTACATGTTTATAAGTATACCACATGCATGCAGTGCCCTGCAGAAGTCAAAGAACATGTCAGATCCCCTGGAACTGGAGTTGTAGGTGGTTGTTAGCTGTCATGTAGGTGCTGGGAATTGAACCCAGGCAAAGCAGTAGCAGTCTTAACTGCTGAGCCATCTCTGCAGCCCAGGTTATGATTTATAGCTGTATGTGAATGCTCACACTTCAGTCTTCTGTCACAGGCTGTCAGTCGGCATTTCTTTCTTACTGTTTGGGAGTTCTCATTTTCGCCAATACTTTTCAGCCTGTCTACTTTGTTAACTGTAGAAAAAAAAAAAAGATATTTGAAATTATAACACTTAAATTTTCCATCATTGCAAGATTTTGATAGGTTTCTATGAATTAAATTGTGCTTTTTAATTGTTTTCAAGGAAATGGAGGGTCAACACTTCATTCTCTTCAGTGTTTGAAAAATCTCTATGGAGACAAGTGGAATTCATTCACTGTCCTGTTAATTCATTCTGGTAATGGTATCCACTATTACTTCACGTTTTCTCTTGAGTTTACTACTTGTGAATCATTAGGAACTTTTTCTCTCTTGCAAATATTTCCTCTTTCGTTGTATTTTGCTTTGGAGACACATGTTGATAGTTCCTGTTTTCTTGTTTCCTATTGTCAGACCATGAATGGTGTGACTTTTGTATATAGGAAATCATTTTTTCATAAAAGAAACCTCATGAAAATATGAACATTTCTCAGGAATCTTAGGGGAATTCTTGCTGAGAGAGAGACTGGTTCAACACTATTACCATTAGACTTCTGTCAAAACCTCTGCCTATCATTTTTGTATGGCGATCTGTGGCGAAAGCTACAGTCTCTAACACACTTTTAAAAACAAAATAAAACATAGGTTAACAAATATATACATGAAAAGCACACATAGAATGTTTTCAAATGGAAAAGTCTAAAAGATGTTACCTCAGAGAAAAGTGCAGGTTTTCCAGTTCAGGACACTTCAGTTGCATGAAAACTTGGCCTAGGTGAAGGCCTGTCTTATTTTCTCTGTGGACTGGGGGCCTCGCGCTTGCCTGGGGAAATGTACTTCAGAGCACTCATCCCCAGGGCTCCTTAGAGCCTTTCCTGTTCCTAGGATTCATATATCATACTATGATTGTCAGTGTAGTCCATCCAGATCCTGCATTCAAGACTTATTTCTAATGTAGACAAATTCAATAATTTCTTATTTGGAAAGCTCTTATTGCCAGTTTAATAAAATTATTCGGACACCAGAATACACATAGCTAGAAATGCAGTGGGCCTTTTGAATCCTGGGCTTCCACAGCTGTAGACTCAGCCAGTCACCGACAGAAAATACTTGAGCAAAAGTGTTTCTTTACCGAACATGTGGACTGATTTCACTAGCCTAAACATTACAGCTAACCACTGTTTAGGTCGCAGTCTGTAGTTGGAGACAGTAGAGGTAAGAATCCTGTAGGACAGTGTGAACTTCATGCAAATCATGTGTGTGCCCTTTCAGTTAGGGGACTTAAGCAGCCTCAGATCTTGGCATCTGTCTAAGGTCATGAACCAATCTCAGAATATGAGGGTATGGGAGAGCAAACAAAACCATTAGAAATATGTTAGCTACAAATAATTCTTTAAATATAAACTTTTCTATTGTCTGTTCTTAGGAAAAGGAAATACAGAAAGTTATTATTAGCTATTATATTATTACATAGAATATTATGTATACTATATATATATTGTTATATTGACTAGTGTACCATGTGAAAAGTAATTTAGATGTATTCTTGATGTAAATAAAGCTTGATACATGCTAATCTGGAGTAAATCACAGTGTGCTAAAATGTTCTGAATCATGGGTGAGCTCATCTGACTCTACGAATTAAGTCTATATCCCACTGTACATGTGTTCCTTATAAAAATGATGCAAAATATTTAATGTATTTAAGAGAACACACTTTTCAGGAAATGAAAATATTTTGATATTTATATTGGAAAGACTCAAATTGAAAAACAGCTTTTTATAAAAATATTCTTAAATAATTATTTTTTTACTTCCTGCATATGTTGGCAGTTGAGGAAAGACAAGGCATCTGGAAATGGGTGCTTAACAAAGTTTATTTGTATACTCATAATGTATGCATTTTAAATTGTTGAAATGTACTGTTTAAAATATTCTTAGAAGAGCAAGATTAGGCCATTTGTCCTTTTATTTGTTATACAGTTGATTCAAAATCATGGGCATGGTGGGGCACACCTTTAATCCCAGCATTTGGGAGATAGAGATGGGATCTCTGTGAGATGGAGGCCAGTCTAGTCTACGTAGCGAGTTCCAGACCAGCTAAAGGGACAGGAAGAGCCTATCTCAAAAAGCAAACAATCCTTAGGTTTCGTAGTATATTCAAATTATTTCCTAACCTAAAATCCTTAAAACTGCATTGCCTCAAATTACCATGGGACAGCTCTCTAACTTTTTTAGTTCTAGATTTCATTACTCATTTCTTAATTTCAATAACAGGTTAGGTATTAAATATCTTTGGAGATATATTCTGTTGTAACTAGTGCTCGCAAATTTTGAGAATCTTTTAAACAACATATTTTTTTTAATGGTTTTGTTTGTTTTCCCATAGGTGGCTACAGTCAACGCCTTCCAAATGCAAGTGCCTTGGGAAAAATTTTCACCGCCTTACCACTTGGTGAGCCCATTTATCAGATGTTGGAGTTAAAGCTAGCCATGTACATTGATTTCCCTTCCCACATGAGGCCTGGCGTTCTGGTTACCTGTGCTGATGACATTGAGCTTTATAGCACTGGAGACTCTGAGTTCATTGCCTTTGATCAGCCTGGCTTCACTGCATTCGCTCACCCTTCTAGTCTGATGGTGGGCACCACGCATGGAGTGTTTGTCCTGGACTCTGCCCGCTCCTCTCAGCGGAGAGACCTGGAGCACAGGCAGTGCCACCGTTTCCTTCATAAGCCCAGCGTAGAAGAGATGCACCGGTTTAATGCTGTGTATAGAACTGGAAAATGTGGCCATCAGGACTTGGCCGAGGGTGGCACTGCCTGTCCTCAGTGCCTTTCTGAGTACGTGTACACCGACAGCCTGTTTTACATGGATCATAACTCAGCAGAAAAGCTGCTTGATTTTTATGAAGAGGTAGGCCAGCTGGACTGCGAAATAGATGCCTATGGTGACTTTCTGCAGGCCCTGGGACCTGGAGCGACTATGGAGTACACTAGAAACACATCAAATGTCACTGAAGAAGAACCGCAGCTGGTACACATGAGGCAGAGCCTCTTCCATCTCCTCCAGGGAACTTCACTGAATGTTGTCGTTCTTAATAACTCCAGATTCTACCACCTTGGAACAGCTGAAGAATACCTGTTTCATTTTACCTCTGATAGCACTTTAAAGTCAGAGCTTGGCTTGCAATCTGTAGCTTTCAGTGTCCTTCCAAATCTCCCAGAACACTCCAGTAAAGCACCCTGTATCATCCATAGCATACTGGATTCAGGATGTTCTGTAGCACCTGGCTCAGTTGTAGAATATTCTAGATTGGGCCCTGAGGTGAGCATTGGGGAAAACTGTATCATCAGCAATTCCACTATCGCATCGCGGGCGGTGCCTGCATGTTCCTTTGTGTGTTCTTTGAGTTTGAGGGTACACGGGCGTTTAGGGTATTCGACTGTGGTGCTTGGTGTGCGAGATAACTTGAAAAGCAGTGTGAGAGCCTTGTCGGGTATAAAGGCGCTTCAGTTCTTCGGAGTCAGTTTTCTGTCTTGCTTGGATATTTGGAATCTTGATGTTTCCGAGGAACTGTTCTCAGGAAGTACGACGTGCCTGAGTCTGTGGACTGCTCGGATCTTCCCCTTCTGTTCTTCTCTGAGTGAGTCAGTCACAGCATCGCTAGATATGTTGAGTGCTGTAAAGAGCCATTCACCCTTCAGCCTGAGTAACTTTACACTGCTCTCCATTGGGGAGATGCTGGTCCACAAAGATGTAGCAGACATGACAGCCTACAGGGAGCAGATTTTTCTAGAAATTAGTTCACATAGAAAGCAGTCTGCTTCATAGATACTTTAAATGTGGCACACTCTGTCTTTGAACAGGATTGCACATGGTCATCCTCTAGTTCTTGGACTTTTTTGGTTTCAGTAAAGCAGTATAATGAAAACTTGGGAGTTGTGTTGACATAATTGCTGCAGCATAGGAACTACTCAGGTACAGGTGAGAGATTTTGATAGACCACTGCAAGAGAAAATTCAGAAGAGACCTCTTATAGCTGTTTTCCTCTATTTTAATTTTGTTTGTACTAAGGACAGATTTGAGGACACGGTTTCACTTACATAAAAATACCTTGATTTTATAGTGATTTTTTTTAACATTCTTTAGAATATTTTCATCATCTTTTGGGCTGTGATCCAATAAAGTTTTAAGTGTGATCAGCAAAATTTTTAGTTAAAATTCTTAGCTCAGAGACACAGTAGCTGACATCGTCTTAGGAGGGAAAAGGCCTCTTGGGTGCTCAGTTTGAGGGTCCCTTAGCCTCACAGACCTCAGTTTGACGGTCTCTCGTGGCCACACAGACATGGCAGAGAAGGGGCTCCCTTGACAGCAGACTGAGTTGACTGTTTTCATGGCTTGGACCAGCTGCTAGAATGAAACTGGTGAACTGAACCTTCAGAGCCTGGCCCTATTGAACTTCCTGTCAGGCCTGCTTCTAGAGGTTCCGCAGCCTCTCAGTACAGCACCGCCAGCTGTGGGTGTTCAGACGTGTACCTCCTCCACATTTCACATTCAACCTTAAGTCGCTCATGAATTGTCCTGTTTTTCTAAGCTAATAAAAGTGCCAGTTGTCCTCTTGTGAATAGGGAGACTCTAGAAATTTTTTCAGAAGTAAGCACATGACTCGCAAGTCCCTGCTTTAACTGGTAAGTGCCTGATACAAAGAGCTGTGTCTCATTTATTGATCTTGTTAAAATCATACAAAAGTATTTGTGCATTTGATTTGAAAGCACTTGACCATGTGTTGCGTACTTTATAAATTCTGTCCGGTGTTCCCATACCCTGGGAACACTGTCCACAGAATTCAGCCTGTCTGGAAGGCAGCATGAGTAATTGAGTTTTACTATTCACCAAGTAAATTGACCCTGGACAGTACTCTCATCCTATCTTAATCATCCCCTTAACAGATCTGTGCACTTACCATGTGGACATCTTACATTCCATCATGTTCTGTCCTTGTCCTGTGGGTGATGCAGTGAGCAGATATTTGGCTGCAAGTACCCAGTGGGAGGGAGGCAGGAGGACGGGAAAATCGAGACAGTAGAAACCATCATGCTGCAAGGAGGCAAGAATGGCTGCGATTCCAGGTAACGTGTCCCTATTCAGAGTAAGCACATACAGGCATATGTGTCAGACTTGGTTTAAATTATGTTAAGTAAACTGTAATAATTAGTCTTTGTCAATTTTATTTATAAATCATGAACAGTTACAAAGACTGTAGAAGAGACTTGTCTGAAACCAATTATATGATTTATATATGAGTATATTTTTATCTTTTTAATGTTGTTCCCAAGCAGAAAGTTGAGTGTCTGACACTGTTTGACAGTCCCTGACTGGCTCTCACAGATTGTTAAGTGTTCAAGACGAATTTTACTTCTGTGCTGTCCACTCTAAGTATCATTGTTATGTCCCGGGAACAAAGTGTTAATAAAGGATATCATCATGTCCCTGCTTGAAGTTTCTATGTTTGGATAGACTGTTGTAGGTACATTTAAACACAGGTTTTCATCACCCCTCTGTGCATGTGCACATAAAGGAGAACTAGTGCAATACAGAGGTAGCATCAAGCTACCTGAACCACTTTCACCTCAGATCTGTTGATATGCCATGCCCACCCAGTACCATCCATGATTCTTTCAGAGGGATTGGTAAGGCTGTGTCTTAATTTTTTTTTTTAATTAAGATTTTCATACATTTGTACAGTGAAATATATCCTCATCTCTCCCCACTCTCTTCACGCCCTCCCAGTGTCCCTTCCCAACTTCATGTACTTTTAATAACCTGTCCAGCCCTGTTAGTGCTGCCTGTGTATGCATGGATGTAGGACAGTCCACTGAAGCCTGGGACTCCGTAGTCATAGCCTTGAAAAGAGAGTGATTCTCCTTTCTTAGAAACTCAACTACAAATAACTCCTCAGTAAAGGGTGGGTCTGGAGATCATCTACCCCACTGATGCTGGAACTTCTGCCCCATCTTGTGAGGTTCCCCAGCCACTGAGTCCCTGAGTGCAATAAAATGGGAGATCCGAAAGACAGAATTTCATGGTATTCCTGCCCATCTCCTGGCTCTTGTATTTTTTTACTCTTCTGCAGTGTCCCTCGGTCTTGGTAGAAGGGGTTGGTATAGATGTCCCCTTTAGGGCTGAGTACTCAGTCTCATTCTTCAGGATTTGGACGGTTAGGTGTCTCTGCATTGACCACTGCCCCCTGCAAACAGAAGCTCCTCTGACCAAGGCTGAGAGCAGCCCAGTCTATGGGTATAAACATGAATGTTTAGAAGCACTTTGACAACATGACCCGTTAGCAAAATGACAGGGCTGGCTCTAGCCTACAGTCCATGACCTCCCCAGCCATGAGATTTTGACCAGGATTACAGTACCAGATAGGACCCACCGCCCAGAGCAGGTCTCCACTCCAGGCAAAACTTAACAGTCATGCTGCCATTGCGTTGGCTGCCATATTTTGCCTTATCAGGGTGTTACTGTAGCTTGCAGGGTCCGGTGCCGGTTGCTGCACTATGAAAGCCATCAGGGAGGAAATACACAGCTCAGTCTGAGATTAATTTCTCTGTCTTGCTGCTAAAGTGTATTATGTGTTCAGCAATTTAGTTTTATCATGTTGTGGGGTGACCAGGTCGGTGCAGGAGCCTGCTTTGTCTTGGGAGACCTCTAATGGATAACCTGTAGGAAAAAGTCCCATAGGGTTGTCCTTTCCACCTGGGCCTTACCACGCTCCCTGGTCTGAGCTTCCTGCCATGCTGCAGACACCACACTCCTGTAGGTCCAGACAATGGAGCTTCCTGGTTGACAAAACAAGTTTCATTTCTGCCTCAATTTACCCATGTTCCTAGAAGATCAGTGACTTCTGTTGCCAGCAGGCGGTTTCTGGCAAACTGATATTATACGCACATGTCAACATGAAGATAACCCATGAGCAAGTCACATGTCTGCTTCAGTCACAGGCATCTGTGCATTGTCTCTGTGAATCTTCATTGTAACCAGGAGGAAAAAATCTTTTGTATAGCATTTAACACATATTGATTTCCTGGAAGACTTGCGGAGAATATTGTATGCTTATCATTCATTAAATGTTCAATATCTCACCTAATCTTAATTTCCAACTCGTGGATTCTAGTTGCATGCTATTTGTTCTAAAGATCTGTCAGTGTTTCTTACTCTTAAACCCCCGAGTACAATTATGTATCTGATGTGAAGGGAGGGATGTTTTTTATATGAAGTGGCTAAATTCAGACTTTCCATTTAACCTCTCAACAACAAAAGGACTTGTACTTTATTTTTCTGAACTTCTGCAGCCCACAAAGGTAAGGTGTACTCATGAAAGTATAAAGTTAGACATTTGCTCTTAATTGATAATTTTTCATGAATTCGTAGCACTTAAACTGTACACTCTCATACACTAGCATTTTGCCTGCAATCAATGTAGTTTGTAAACTTATTGATGAGCTAATACTTAACAATGACCCGAGGACATGGAAATAACATCTCTTCTAGTCTGTTTTTGATATTTATTCTGTAAACACACAACGTCAAAGGCATATAGAGATAATAGTAAACGTCTGAGCAATAACACTGAAAGTAGTGAAAATCTGTTGCCCTGAGTGCAGGAGTAACTCTGAGGGCCCCTGGCACACTGTTCCTCTCTAGCTAGTAATCCTAGTGTTATCTGAAGGTTGTCAACTTCGATGTTGCAAAATGCATGCAAAGCTCCTCATGCAACTAGTAAGTGTTTGACACAAAATCAGATACACTATCCTTATGCATCACAGTGCCTTCTGGACTGCCACAAGACAGCACCAGAGAGACTCACTTCAGCCTGTTCTAGCACTATGGAGGCGGGGAGAAAACAGTAACCAACCTGCTCAGAAATACCTATTTTTCACTTGCTCTTTCTCTTGTTATCTTCATTTGTTCCTTCTTCATCTCTTCCAAATTTTCTTTATCAAAGACAGAAAGATCCTTTAAAACTTCTTAGTATAAGAGAAAATAATTAGAGCAAACAGTAACTTGAATTTCTGTCATTTTAAAATTTTACGTAGACGAAATCACTTTCTCTTGAGGTTGAAGAACACCTTCTAATGTTTATACTTGGTGAAACTGTACTTAATTTTCTTCAGTTGAACTTCAAGATAGTTTGACCTTCCACTCCCCTCTAGTATCAACGTGACAGTTAATATATATAATATACTATAATATTCAAGTGTTCTTCACATTCCCTTTATATACACAGAAATTTATGATTGCCCTTCTATGTACAGCGAGAGACAAGTTAAGAACTCTGGATGGAAAGTAGCTGTTCTGCTCCTGGCAGAGTTATGTATGTGTCTGTTTGAGCAACAATAAATCAGACCTACCACATGACTCACACTTGCCAATTTGGCAGTAGTTTAATAGCCTACCATGTTGAATCAGGGTAAAATACAGAGTAAAGGAATAATAAAATCTTCAGGTTCCCCAATGCACTGATTTGCAAGATAAGAGCTCATGAAGAATCACTAGCATCACCCACCTGCAAGACAGAGTGTCGACGGGTGACTGAAGATGTCAGTCAGAAGGCATTCCTGCCCCTGCAGTAACAAACAGTGCTTCCTCTGGCCTGGTCGGGGCAGTGGCCTATGGTTTTGGAGCCTGTGGCTGCATGGGTTTCTTAGTCATCCAGGATGAATTTCACAATTCAAACAGGGAAGTTCCTCTCTGATTGTGCAGCCTGGTGCTGGCCAGCACCAGCATTCCTTGTCCTCTGTGCCATAGTTATCATCCTTCCACTGCTCCATTGTGGTGTTGAAGCAGTGTACACTCCACTGTCTCTGTTTTTGAGGCACTGTCTTCTGGTGTGTTACTCGTCTGCTTGTTGAATCTCCAGACTTCTTAAAAAGCTTTAAAAATCTTGGTTACAAACAATGCCTGTGACTAAATGGGCAGCTTTTTTCTTTCCATTTTTATTCAATGGCAGTCACTTGTTTCTCTGCAGAACATTCAGATGGTTCTGGTTTGTTTTAATTTATCACTCTCTTATATCAGAATATCACATTGTCCAGGAAGGAAGTAAAGCACTTAAATCTTGAGGCAAAAATCGTTGAAAAGACAACTCTGTTGCAATCCATTCATTTGCAGGTTGAGTAACGTAGCACTGCTCCATGGAGTTTTACATGATGGGTTTCCTTCTGCTGTGTGTAGCCTTGGGGCTAGAGAAAGTAAATTATACCCATCAATATACTGTTTTGCAGAGAGGTCTCAAAATTTTTCATAAAACCTACACTTGGGAAAATAAAAATGTATAATTCTGATTATGAGTGGTGTAAGTGCGAATTTAAGTTTACAGACTTTCTGGCAAGGACATATATTAACTTATAAATTCTCTAATTGCTTATCCATGCAGTCAATTTTACTAAAGTTTAAGGAGAAATCATTATAATTGGTTAAAGTTAGTAGAACTTGTAATGAACTAAAATCCAGTCCAGTGAGGCGCTGTGTTGAAGCTCCCCTGTAGAGAAGGAGTGAGGAATCACTTTAATGAAGGTTTTGTTCTACTTGTTACATCTGGTGCTTAAACACCAAAGGAATGTCTGGCATACCTTGAACAAGAGAAAGAACTTGTGAGCTTAAGCAAGATTCATCACTCTTTCTCTAGACTGCAAACATGCTATAATTTGCTAAAACATAAATAATCAGCACCATCGAGATGGCTCAGTGGATAAATGTGCTTCCACACAGTCCTGAGGTCTTGAGTTGATCCCCTAACTCCAGGAGAATAAGAGAAACAACTCCTGACATGGGTTCCCTGACATGGGCATGAAAGGTTATGGCACACAGATGTACCCACACACCAGTAATAATAAATAAGATCATCGCAAAAGAAAAGTTATGTGGTGTGCCATGTCCTCACCACAACATTCACTCATATGTTTTGTCAGCATGCTTGAAGTGGTCTCTGCTAATCCACGGAGTGCCTCCGTATTGAGTTCTAGATTAGTTATACAGGTGTCAGCATCCCTCCCCTCACACTGGCAAGGGGAAAACAGGCATCTCAGTATAGACAAGTCTGTTCTCATCAGGTCAATTCTGATGATCCTTTTTATCTACAAAGGGCTCAGCGGTCCACACAACAGCAAAAGGCCCAAACTGAGACTCTACACATGCTATTGACTCAGATTCCCAAGTCATCTTCCATCCAGTTCTGTATCAGTGCACCCTGTATGTTGAAATCACAGTCCAACTCCCACCACATTTCTTGTTACTTTTGTTTCTAAAACTAATTCAAGAGCTCTTTATAAAGTAAAACGATCCCTACACCACAACAAACTTACTGAATGCATACAATTGTACATGAAGGCAAAGAACAGAGAAAACATTCCATGAGTTTGCCATGGAGTTGTCCTGGGCACTGAAGGATAACAGTATTGTGGCCACCACCACATTGTTGATTTAATCTGCCTTTCAGTCTCAAGTTTCTCTGTGGAAGACTGCCATGTAAGGTGGAGACTCATATCAGTCTCTAGCATTCTACATTCTTGTCTTGTGAACTCTCACCTGCTAGTAGTCTAAAATGTCTTTCACACACTTAATCTCTGCTGTTTACATATTTACTATATAATCATATGCTATTTGGAACTTTGCTTCCCCTTTAGATACAGGAAACAATCTCAGTGTCTGCACTAACTTCTCTGGGTGTCAAGAACATCTCCCAAGTGTCTGTGCAATTCTTGGAGAACATTATTGTCACACACACATTGTTGGCCAGACCTTACATTTCTTGTGAGTTAGTTCTTAGACCTACAAGTGGTGCTATCACAGTTTTGTGACACTCGTGCCTATAGTTGACTATGTGCCTCTCTTTTCTAAATGCCCGTGTATCACCCAGTATCTTCAGAAAGTAAGCCCTTCCTGCCGCGCCTGCACGGCCCTGGGTCCGAGTCTCTGCCAGGGACGTCGAGGTTGAAGAGTACACACAGACACAGAGAGAGAGATAGACACAGAGAGAGACACACACTAGGTAGGAGGAAAAGGAGAATGACACACACTGACTTTATTCAGAGGCAGCAAGCCTTATATACCCTGAGGGTGGGGCTTTACAGGAGGTTTCTCTATTGATGACACACAGCTGTAAACAGGAAAAAGGAAGTTGTGGTTGGGCTAGCTTAAAGGTCAAGTTGTTTACTTGAGCTTTGCAATTGACAAGATCCTGGCTAGCCCTTGGCCAAGAGCTTAGCACTAAGAGAGAAGGGCATGCAGGGAGGATTTTTCCCAGGGCTGTTTTTCTCTGGGATGGAATCAGGCTAAGCTGGCTATTCTCTGACCTGTGGCCTCCAACACCTTCCCACACAAATTATATATGTAGCAAATTTCTCAGGCTGATTAAGCTACAGTGAAAGGTGGGAGGAGAGAAAAGAGATACAGATAGATAGATAAACAGATGATAGAAAATAGATATGATAGATGATAGATAGATGATAGAAGATAGATAATATAAATAGATAGATGGCAGGTAGGTTGGTTGATAGGAGAGAGAGAGAGAGAGATCAAAGGAAAACACTTGGGAATCTGATCTGTCACCACCCTCAATATTGAGAATGCATTCATTTCCTATTGTGTTGTAGTCCTGGTTTTTCCGGGAGAATTCTTTTCTCTCCCCTTGGCCATGTCCTCCCCTCACTCACTGTGAACACATCTATAATAGCTCTAGGAACCTGGATTGCTCTGTCACTAATGGATAGCTCAGCCTTGTTTCTCTTGTGACCTTCTTATTCCAGCAAACACTAGGCAGATCTTGATACATCGTGTCCTCAAGATACCCATCAGAACCAAAGACTTTCCATTACCAAGACCCACTTTCATTACGTGTAGCCCTTGCCACCCAGCTGCTTTTAGAGCCCTGAAATGGGAGTTTGAGGCCGGCCAGGCAGATCTGCGTTCCTGAACCTTCACAGGTGTAAGCAAGCCAGTGCAAGGCTATCTTCCTGTTGTCATCATTTGCTTGACACACATTGGTACTGCGAACTCCTTCTAGATAACTGTCTGTGCTCTTATTACTGATGCTAACTCCTATGATCACAGAAGGAAGGACCTTATGATGAACCAAATGGACCCTATAGGTGGTACTTATGAAGAAAATTCTAGAAGGTAAAAGCTTTGAAAGCTTCCACTCATCAACTGAGTTAGAGTCATTTTATTACCTTCTCCTATAATGTAAAAGTACCATGAAGCTGCAAAATGCCAGATACCAAATGGAGGAGTGTAAGAGACTTCAGAGAAGCCCTGACTTCTGAAATTAATTCCAGAATATAGTACATAACTTCTGGCCTTATCTTCACTTGTAAAATATTCACATATATGTGGGGAGTTTTCCAAATGCACCATAACTTAACATCAGTATCGAGCTAAATGCTGCAATTTCTTTATGACATTTCATTGTAAACAAAGATATCACCCCACTTCCTCCTCGTTCTGTCACCACCCGTGAATGAGTCTCATTAGTACATGAATGACAGTTTTCATTAAACAGCAGAAAGAGGCCTCTCTTGACTACTTCCTTCAGCAATCATTCCTCTGCTCTCTTCACACTAAGTCCTCAGATTAAATCATCTGTATTGCCCTTCACACCTCAGGGGTTCAGGTGGCCAGGCCCCTCTGCTCCCCTTTACGACTTGGGGGTTCAGGTGGCCAGCCCCCTCTGCTCCCCTTCACACCATAGGGGTTCAGGTAGCCAGCCCCGTCTTCCCGAGTCACAGCTGTCCTGACTCGCTCTGAAGTTTCCCGGTACTCTGCGTCTCTAACACACTGGCTGTCTCTACTCTCATCATTCATATGTCTTAGCTGACTGCTGCTTCTCTGACACTCAGTCTCTGTTCCACTCCCAGATAAGACGTACATCGCTTGTGCTCCAGATCACGAGTCATTCTTTCCAAGTCTCTTTTAACTTCCTCATCATGATCTTTACTCTGTAGCACCAAAAGCAACCCAACTCCCTTGTGTGTGGATTTCCATATCCACCATCACTTGGAGGTACTTACTGTCCTGGCGTCTGTGTGCACTCGTTTCTCACATCTCTATTTATAAGCACCAATGTGTAACTCAGTCTTAAAATACAACTTCATAATGTGCAAATATATGCCATAATTATATTTATTACTGACATATGAGTAGAATGAGGAAGCTTAGATTGTCCTAATTTACAAAAAGAAAATAAATATTTCTATAACTTTGTCTAGTAGTATAGCTGTCTTCTTTCTAACACAGCTTTCCTTTTTTTTTTTGAGACAGGATCTCTCTATAGCCCCAGCTTTTCTGGAACTCACTATGTAGACCAGACTGGCCTTGGTCTCACAGAGATCTGCCTGTTTCTGCCCCCCAAGTGCTGGGATTAAAGGCATGTATCATCATGTCTGCGTTGAGTTAACTTCCTTAATACAAAATATTTAATGTGTGGCTAGAGGCTATTTACCAATACTTTTACTCGTGAATTCTTCTTTAATCTAAGAAGTAGAATTATATGGAGAGTATAGGTCAGATTTCCTGAAAGTAACATGGGATATATTTTCCAATGTTAGAATTGTTAAGGAGTGTCCTTGGAATTAATATCAGAAGAGATACGTCAAGCTAGGATACAAACCCGATGACAGCCTTATTTAGAGGATCCCAAGGGGAACACTGCTGCTAGAGTGAGTGATGCTTTAGCATTCTCCTGACTTGGACTCAAGAGGACAGATTCATACAACACGCCCCTATTTGATATGGCACCTGGGGAGGGAGTACTTTGGGCCATCATTGGGGGAGAGGGGAGTCTATTAATTGGGTTCATAGCTGAAGACTCTCTTGGCAGTCTGTTAATTAGGCTCATAGCTGAAGGCTCTATCCCAACTGCACTGGCTTTAGCTGAGGTCCCACGTCCATTATTGAAGGATCTGGATGCCATGTCACAGTGTAGTGTCCGTACTACAATTTCCAATGCCCAACCCAATGCCAAGGTTCTCTTCTATGTGAAGCATGTTTTAATATCGCAAGGTGAATTATGATGGCTCTCATGGTGACCCTATCATATCACCCACATTGCAGTGGACTTAATCTGCAATAACTGAGTGAAATCATGCTTTAGGAGGTGTCAATCACTGGCTTACAGAAGCAGTTTTTATAATGCTGTCACAAATCTGCATGCTAATCCCAAATGCCAGATTTTACTTTTGACTAGCTGAAAAAGCTAAAATATTCATAAATTCACATGAAGCCAGATGGCTTCCACTGAATATGCATTTGAATGATTTCTTTACATTATTTATTCCAAGAAGCTCACAGAATATACCATCATCATGGCACAGACTGCTAATAAGTTTGTTTAAGAAAGGAATCAAGGAATAGCAGGTGTTCGGTCCTAACTATATTTTACACTGAACCTCAGTTCCACATGTATTTTTGAATTACAGCAAAATCAATACAGTGATTTTTATTAGTCCCTGAAATAGCCAGAGTATGAAATAAGAAGATGTTTGAGAGAGAAGAGAGTTTACCTTTTCAGGTAGACGATTTTATTTTTATTAAAATCATTGCAGTGTTTCATAATTAAAATTAAATTATAATTTTAAAAGCAACTTTCTTTGATTTCCAAAATTTCACCTGTATAAAATTTAAAGGAAAAAATCCATTTTTATTAAGTTGATAAATATTTTGGAGAATAATTTGTTTTCTCTCAGTCACACATGGAATTTGAAATGAAAATGTAATTTCTTCATTGAAAGTATTTTCACAGATGTATCTTGCTCAAAGTGAGAGAATCATTTTTGATTTTAAAAAGTTAAATTAGCCATTTTTTTTTCTAATGTGTGTGTTTATTGTGACCACCGCCCCCACTTGCCCCTTAAGGATGGTAAGCGCTCTTCCACTAATAGTTAACATGTTCCTGGCACTTGGCTCAATAAGAGTTAACAGACTTCTTTGGACTTTGTTGGTGCAGACTCTTGAGGAGGGGTAGGCTGCTCCCAAGATGCTATGAGCAGACTGATGAGACAGCTGTCCCTGGAATGTCAGGGCAGGTGTGTCGGCCTCTTCATGCTTCTATACATCAAAGAAGATTTGTTATTGGACCAATCACCATGGCCTTGGGGGCAGATTTTGCTGTTTTCTCACCGTCATGATGGGATAGTTCCTCTGTGTCCTGCATTGCTTGGCCAGCACTGGATTGCTGAAGTCCTGTGAGCCTCAACTGCTGAGCTCTCAGTGAAGGCTGAGCGTGACCCTGAGCAGCACAGCCAGTGGACACCGGCTCTGATCTCAGTTTGTCCCACAAACCGAGCAGAGGCTATATGTATGTACATGTTTGTCCTAATGTGTGCACATAAAGGCCAGAGGGCTCCCCTGGGAGCCCCATCAGCCTCCTGTGAGTCAGGGTCTCTCCCTTAGCCCAGAACTCACTGATTAGTGCTATATTGACTGGCCAGTGAATCCCTGGCGGTCTCTTGTCTCTACCTCCCTAGGGTTCTAGTTACAAACAGACCATACCCCCAGGATGTGTGTGTGTGTGTGTGTGTGTGTATTCTGGGGATCAAACTCAGGTCCTCAGCCTTTCAGGTCCAGCAGTTTACTGATTTAGCCATCCATCTAGACCACACAGAGTATTTGCGTACTGCTGCTGTTTCTCTTTTTAGGTTTTCCCATTTCCTGGAATCACATACACATTGACATTTATCTTAGCTTTGTAAGTGACAAACATTGTTTTGTAGACTTTATCTGCTAGTTCTGTGATCAGAAATGGATGTGTGTCTGTGTCTGGTGGTTGCTTTCAGCTCTTGGTACCTTGCTTTCTCTAATGCCTTCCTAAGTTTGTTCAAGGTCACTGTCCTGTAAATCATAGTGTGCAGGTTATGTATGGCCTGAGATGGTATGTACACTAACCTACACCAATTTCATGTCTGCTTTAACAGGACACTTGAACAGCATCACCCCTTGGTAGTAACCTCAGACTAAACTTAAATCTGATAGTTTTCTGGCCCACGAAGCGCTTCATACCAAGGGGAAATCCCCAGTGCATGTAGTTTTACCCATGATTCCTCAGGACCCATGTTTACCCTTTTTTTTTCCTTTATTCTGCTCTGCCCTGCAGGAAGGTAGCCTCACCATAGTTCCTTTGACAAGGATAAAGAATGATCAATGCTTGAAGCACATTATAGGGAGTTTAACTGAATACATAAGTCCCCTCAAACCCAACATTCTATATGCCTTCTGATTCTCAGAATGGAAGTCCAGATATATTCTTTTGACTAATACCTCAGGGCAACAACCTATTCCATATTCTTTTTATAGTCCTGGGTTTGAACTTTTACCTAAAAGGGTTTGTATATTCAACTTTATTGTTTTTAGTTCTTCAATGCCTTGTGAGTAAGATGAGTCTTATACTTTATGTATCACTTCAAAACCAATCCATTCTCATCTTTGAAACATCAGCTGCAGTCCGTGCTGTTTGCTGACTTGTTATTCGACATTTTCCCTGATGTGGAATATGTTCACTGTGGAGGATAATGCACTACTGGAAGGGGTGGTGCCAGTATGTGGTAGATGTTTTATGAGCGCTGCTCTGGTCATAGAATGCAATGGTCATGAAAATATCAAATTTGTCATGAGAACAGAGAGAGCGGATGAGGTAAGCATGTAGACCTCACCCTCTCCATCCATGTCAGATTAACTACTTGACAAATTAGATAGCCTGCCCACATGATGCCTGCTGGAGAGGTGACGCATTGCTTCGCATCTTTTCCAAAGGAATTCAGAGTAGTATAAGCAGTCCAAAAAATGTTCCATGTAAGGTCTTTGAAACAGGAAATGAAGCTTCAGAACTCCTTCAGAAGGAGGTTCTCATAGAACAAATAGTCGGGTAGACCTTTGCAGCCTGTATGTCCTCAGATAACTAAATGCGTTTATGAATTATGTGTCACAGTGTTCAACAGACAAAAAGGTATTTCGTTTTTCTCCCAGATCAGGTGATGAGAAGACAGAAAATTGTTACCCCAACGTGTGACGAGACCCGCACATTGAAGCACAGGCTGTGGTGGTTATCTGGCAGAAGTCAGTGGTAAAGCCTGCCTGAGTAGGCAGGAGCCTTCAGAAAGCCTGAGCCCTAAAAGACCCGAAGAAGGTTAAGAATCACTTTAATTTGTCTTGTGAGGAATGGAGAAGAGAGGATGCTGTGGTACATATTGAAATATGCAGAAGGTAGACAGAACTGAAGTCAGGAACTTCCCAACGAAATGACCTCACACATTGACTAGAAGCCTGCTTGTTCACTGTGACCCTAAAACAGCTTTCAAAACTTGAATTTTAACCCTATATTTTATATTGTCCTTGACACTTGTATTTCTGGGATCCGTTTCTGTTCAGACATGAATAGCTACCTCTTGTCTTTACATGGGTTCATCATGCACACAGAAGTAAATTTCTTTCCGTCGGTGGTTCTTTCCATGACACATGAGCTGTTGCTGTGTCTGCTTAGCCAAAGTACTAGCAATGTATTTGTAGAGTTGCTTCACTGCATAAACCTGGTGGTTTCTCTGGTTCTTAGAAAAGTAACGTTGGCAACAAGGAAAATACTTGCACAATTCCATAATCTGTAGCCAATAATCAGATATTAGCTAAAACAATAAGACTGTATCCAAAATGTTTGATCAATGAAAAGAAAATATCATTTTCTCCCTAAGCATATGCTCATCAAAGGGCGAAGCGTTAAGACTGGACACTGATCCCACTCCATTCCCACCTCCACCCTCCACATGAGTTCTGCCAATGTGATTTGCATTATAAGGAAAGTCAGGGGACAAATACCAACCACACTAGGTAAGATAGTTTCATAAAAGTTGCTAGAAATGCTTTTGAAAGGGAAAGAGAAATTCCTTCCAAATAGATGGAAATATGCTGCCCATCTCTTGTGATATCTGGAAACTTTAAATGAAATTATCAAAGGCACATTTGAAAGACACATGCAATACCACCTATAACAAAAACCAGTGTATTTCACAGCCCATCTCTTTATTTCCAAAGTGCTTCTTTTTCTGATCCTTCTCTCATGACACTGAGATGGGGTGCAGTATCAAATATTACCTTTCAAATAGAATCTCAACCGATTTAAGAAAACATTTATTTTATCACCTTCTTTATAAAATGGTGTCTCTGCTAAGCACTGGTGGGCTGCAGTGTAATATGAAGTCACGTGTAGTTTCTCTACTCAGGGAAAACTGGCTTGTGCCTTTCCAAAAGTCCGCCTTCTCCCCACAGCTATGGTTCTTCTTGACTTGACAGTTTCTCCTTTTGAAAGTTATCTCTTAGCTCATATTTCATCTCATTGCTGCCACTTTATGGATAACTCCTCTGTCATTTGGTATTTATAACTTTGCCTAACTTAGCCTCATCAAGTTTTACTTTCAAGAAAAAAAAATCCAAGATGAAATTTAAATTACTTTGGTCCCATCAGTTTTGTTTAATTTGTTTTACTGTGTAGAGCAATAATGGAGATTTTAATGAACATCTTCTTAATAATTTCTCTGAATCCTCTGAAGTGATATAATGATCTAAATTGTGTCCAAGTTCTCAATTTATCATATGATGGAGATTAAATAGCTTTAAATTATTTTCCCTCTAACTAAGATTTTTAAAACTTCAGAATTAACAAGACCTATTTCAAGGATGTCTATATCTAAAAGTCTGTTAGCAGCCCAGCTTAACTCCCTAATCAGCTGGGGCTACAGGGAGACCTTGTCTCAATAAAAATTTAAAAATAAATAAGTAAAATGATAATAAAAGGTACAGTTGATGAGATGGTTCTGCAGGTAAAATGTAAAGATACTTCCCATGCAAGTTTGACTACCAGAGTTCAATCCCCAGAGCCCACAAAATGCTAGATGTGGAAAAGTCTGGTGCAGAGCTCCCAGGCTAGTTGGAACCCTGAGCTGGCAAGTCTGGAGCTGTGGGACAGCTTATCTGGAATACCAGTGGATAGAAGAGGCAATAAAACCCTTCCTCAGGAAGGGGAAGGTGAAAACATACTCCCCAAAGTTGTCCTCTGACTTGCAAACCCTCATGAGTGCATGCATACAAATGCACACACACACACACACACACTAATAAATAAGTTAATAAAAATTTAAATCAACAAAAAAGGACGCTGGAGATGACCAAGTGGTAAGGCCCTTGCCCTCAAGCCTGACTACCCTACCTGAGTTTGATCCTGAGGACCCACATGAAGGAAGGATAGCACTCACTTCCTAAAGTCATCCTCTGACCATAGCCGTGACCTAGTATACACACGTCATAGAAAATGCATGATGCCCACGGTCATCTAGACACAAACACACATGCAAAATTAAAAAAAAAAAAAAAGGGACTGGACAGAAGGCTCAGTGATTAAAGAATGTGTACTGCTCTTCCAGAGTTCTGAGTCCCTTTACCACTGCAGCTCCAGAGTATCTGATGTCCTCCTCTCCATTCGGTTGGCACTCGTAAACACACACACACACACACACACACTTATTTTTTAAAATAAACATTTTTAAATTTAAAAGAGTATGACCTGGTAATTAAGTTTTAATTTTTCCCTGAAATGTCTGATTTACAATGAGCAAAGGCCATCAAAGACCTTGTATACATAACTAAGGCCAGTGGCTTCAAATGCTAAATTTCTTAAGGGATAAGGAAATATTTAGGGTAAAAATAAGAAAAATAAAAATTGGAAATTGTTTGGGAGCTCATGGTGCTACAGTATTTAGACTTCAGGATTAGTATGACTTAGTCTGTAGTGACTGTGCCTTTCAGCCAGAGCTAAGCAATATCTCTCTGAGAAGATTAATTCCATTCAGTTTCATTGGTTCAGTCCAGCTCCCTATGGTTTGGTTTAGTTTAATTTAAATAAAATAAGGCTAACTCTGTCAGATACCATGCTCGGCTGTTTATCCAAAGTTCCTTTGTCTCAAACAGCCCACAGCTTAGCAGGAGAGACCAAAGCACAGGTTCTGTCTTCTGTGGTATATCTTTCAATAGAAGTGGAATTGAATTTACAGGGACTTAGCTTAGAGCTGGCTTTAGGAAGGTCTGTTTTACTTTCTTGTCTGCTGTTGAGTGTCTGTGGGAATAAGTTCTGGGAAAGCCTCCTGTCTTAACTAACCTTGTAGCCAAAGTTCATCTTCTGTTTTGAATTCATTTCACACTATCCATTCAGTCTGCTTCCTACTGTGTAATCTGCTTAGTTAAATCCAGGTATCCTTTAGGAGAACAATATAAACAATCTCACCAGGCATTGACCATAATATCTACTTCTATAAGTATCTGTGTATGTATATATACACATATTCTTACGTGTGTATGGTCTAAATGAAATATATGTTTCTATATAAGGTGTGTGTATAGGTTCATAAAATATGAATTCCATTATGTACTTTTTATATGTAAATATGATTATCCATCCAATAGAAATATACACTCGAAGCTTGGCATAGAATCAAGCATCTGTAATCATAGCACTTGTGAGGAAAAGGCAGCAGGATCAGGAGTTCAAGGCCAGATATGACTACATTTGGAGTTCAAGGCCAACTTGGGATACTTGAAAGCCACCGTTAGAGGTGTTGCCTAGCACTGTCCTGCCGTGCTCTCTCAAGATTTTACTGTGATTTAGTCCTAGTTCAAAGAAGACTGCGGCCTTCGGAGAATCCACACATCAGAACTGTGGTTGACTTCCAAGGGAGTTGCCCTTTGGCTTCATGCATCAGTGTTTCCAGAATCCCGACCAGTGAGAGTTTCAGAAAGGCAGCACTGGAGGTCATGTGCCAGAGCTCTGAGTGGCACCCTGCACTCACCTCCCACTCCAGCGTGCAAAAGGCCCACATAGATTCCAAATACCATGAGTCATTTGTGCGCCATTATTTCTTCTCTGGGCTCATTTGTGAAGTGGCAGACCATGGAGAATGGGTCAAGATAACCTCCCTCGGACCTGCCTCTGTGCTGGAGAGACGCCAGCTGGCATACCTGTGACCGTATCTGTAATGAGCCAAGACTCAAGATAGTGATCTAAGTCTAGTCTACTCTGTGCTGACTTCATAGGGATGACTCTCAGGTACCCCTCCCTGGACGCATAGGCACCACTGGGCAGCTCTGACGTCTTCTTATGTAACTCCAAACTTGTCCCTCTTTTAGCTTTTAAGTTTTCATACAGAGCTTTAAATCTGTTTGGTGGCATCTTGTCTTCCTGGTCAATGAGAACTTGAAGCGACCACAGTGGTGGGTTTCAAGACACAAAGCAGTGTGGGAAGGACAAGGGGAAGTGGCCACCATCATCTATAATTTTGGTTAGGACTGCCCAGCAATGCTGATGTATGAACTGAGTCCTGAACCTGCAATGTGACTTTTCTCCATCATTCCTCGAGCTCCAGACTGCAGGAATACAGGCTTGCTTCCCAATCAGAGCTAACTTAAGGCTTTACATAAAAAGTACATGTCTTGAACTTTTAAAATAATTATATGCTGTATTTTAAAGATTTGTTTTTATCATTATGTATATATGTGTACCTGTGAGAGGTTTGTGTACATGAATGTAGGTGCCAACAGACCCCAGAAAAGGGTGTGGAACTCCCTGAATCTGGATTTGCAGGTGGTGGTGAACTGCCCATCGTGGGTGCTGGGAACTTAACTTAGGTCCTCTAGGTGAGCAGCAAGTGCTTGTAATTGTGGGAGCATCTTTCCAACCTCTAGGCTATCCTGGATAATATTTATTAAAGAAGGGGACACAGCTGTAAGGAAGACATGTTCAACCTTTTCGCAAGTTCTTATGGAAAGTGTAGATTATCGTGGTAACAGATCCCCTAAGTATTTAGCTTTAGAGACCATAACCTCTGAAAAAAGAACCCAGAAAGCTCTCTGTCCCTACAAGCCAACTTTCTGTTGTCCCACTGGACTACACCATCAGGGTGATGGTTACGTTGATACCACCAACCATGTGAAACCTAATTCTTCATTCTCCTTTCAATTTCATTCAGGATTCCCAAGATTTTATGTCAGCTGTTAAAATATCAGCTGTTAGGGAGTGAGCCTAGTTCCACAGCTAAACTATAAGATGGATAAAAACAGTGTAAGACTGAGTGAGTGTCAGTTCTGAGTGGCGTTGCGAGGAGTGTGGGACTCTGGAGACTCTCTGAGCCTTTGAGTACTTGTGAAAGACTGAGGCTGTTTCTACCACTGATCTAACAGTACTCAAGGCCCAATAGCCACAATTACCATCCTCCCATGGAGAAGACTGAATGGTGTAGTGTGAGTAATGGTGATTGTGCTGGGGTAGAATGAGTGTTCAGACTGCCTCGGCTTGGAGGAATGGAGCAAAGACCCAGTGGTGTGGAGGTGCCCGGTGAACTAGCTCACAATCGCTCATAAACCCAAGACTGGGCACTGGACGGTGCTCTTCATTTCAGTGCCTGCAACATGTGAGAAAGTAGGAACGAGTTTTCGCCAGAGTTAAAGGACTGACATATCTGACTTCCCACCTTTAAAGGCCACAGGACAGGTGCCATTCCAGTGTATGCTGCTCTTTATCACAGTGTTTCCTGATTGAAGCAACAGGGACAGAACTGCTGGGTCAGTCCACAGCAAGGAGTGAGGTCTCCATTCATTTGAAATGGTTGTGCAGTGTTAGCACCATGCCAGCAGATCCCCACAACCGCAGGCTACATAGCAACATTTCTAAACCTTTAAATAATTTGTCACTCACATCAACTTGGATGCCTTTGGTCTTTGAGAGATAGCCTCGGACGGGTAACTGGTAATTGAAGGGAAAGTAACTCCATATAAGTAGAACTAATTCATTTTAGTTCTGTCCTCCATCTGTCTGTTTATTCTTCAAATGAGGAACCTCAGGCGTATAAATGTTTGCCCATAATAGCTTTCGTTATTTATTGAACTACAATTATCACACACCATAGTAAGTCAGTGCTTGGGAAGGGAGAAGAAAAGCTCTGAGGAGAATAGAACTGTCCTAAGTCACAAGGTTTGCATTGTTCTTAAGAGTTAATTGTCTCAAAGAGGCCTTTTTTTTAGTTGAAATTCAGGCTCTAGTACACAGTCTTGCATGTCCCCATCACAGGACAGTTGCCTGGTTGCTTGGTCCCCCGCATGCATATAAGGTAGACCAATCATTGTATCATCAGGAAAGATGGCAACCCTCTGATTTCAGTGTTTAATACACTCTCACAGAGTTCTGGTCCACCTTCAATAACTGTGACAAAGCCTCTCACCAAGCCAACATGGGAAGACTCACATCTCCAGAGCCACAGTTCAGCACCGAGGGAGCCAAGATAGGAAATCAGGACAGGAATCTGGAGCACAGGCCGTGAGGAACGCTGCTTACTGACACGCTCCCCTGGCCTGTGTTCAGTCTGCTTTCTTATACAATACAGGATGCTCTGGCTAGGGATGGCATTGCCCACGGTGGGCTGAGACCTCCCACATCACTCAACAATCACGAAAATCTCTCACAGGCATGGCCACATGCCAGTCCAATAGCGAAAATTCCTCAGTTAAGATTCCCAGGTGTATCAAGTTGACAACTAAAGCATCCAGCACACACAGTTAGAAAGTAACCACTTAAGTTATGATTGCAGTGATTTCTTCAGTTTGCTTTTCATTATAATATATTTCCAAGTTCTGTTTATGGAAAATTAACATGAACACCACCATCTCCACAATGTTCATATACATAAAGATAGCTATAAATATAGATATTCTAGAAGAAAATATTATTGACAAAAAGAAGAATCTTGTAAATGTAGATATGTGAGAGGAAAAATATTGTTTGACAAATAAGAATCATGTGAATTCTGCTATTTTAAAGGTAAAAACATTTGTTTAAAATTAATATTTTATAAACTTGAATACCTCTCTTAGTCAATGGTCATTTTTTTAAGAGACAGAGTCTGACCATGTAGCCCTGGCTGGCCTAGAGCTTGCTATATAGATCAGGCTAGCCTCCAACTCACAGAACTCTGGGATTAAAGATGTGTTTCTTCATATCCTGCCCCAATTTCACTTTTAAATGACTTTGTTTTAATCATGATTATCCATTACAATCCTATCGCTTTCCAACTTAACAACTTTATGTTCTTCAAAAGAAAGAAAGAATATATGCCTCCATATGCAGCAGTTAGTAATTCTTGTTACTAGTATTTGAAGTAAGATTCTTTTACTTGCCAACCAGATGAACACACTGAAAACCTCAGCCTCTTTAACACCTGGAAATATATTAATACACACTCCTACAATGAAAGAATGATGTAGATTTTAAGTATAAATTAACTCATATTTTAAATATGATGAAAAAGTTGTTCCAGTTACATCAGATTTATTTCACAGGATGTATGTTCTTTATAATATCTGTTGAAACCATTAAGGTAGAAATGTCAAGGTTAATATTTGTCATTTCATCTTGAAAGCATGCATTTAAATATTTATGAAGAAAGCAGTATAAAATATAAATAGCAGATGCATAGGGGTAGATTGGGATAAATAAATCATATGAACTTAAAAAGAAGGAATTCAGAGAGAATGTAGATGGGCTCATTGAGTGTGTGTTAGGACTCCATTTCTGTGGTGGTAAATAAGGGGGATGGTGGTACATTAGTTCTGGGCTCAGGAATTCACCAGAATGTGAGTTTGTAAAACAGTATCATTGAAAGAGTAAGATACTAACTAAATCCACTCTGGCTTTTTAGTAGATGAGCCATGGGCGTGAAAGAAAAGAGAGTGGTTCTTACACCCTTGGGTTTCCTTAAACGTTACACACTGAAAAATCCAAATCATTTTATCAAGAACCTTCATTTTGAAAAATTTTGCATTTATTTATTGTTTGTGTGTGTATGAAAGGTGGCATAACACACCTGTGACCTGACACTTGGTGACCCACACCTGTGACCTGACACTTGGAGGCTCACACCTGTGACCTGACTCTTGGTGACCCACACCTGTCACCTGACACTTGGTGACCCACACCTGTGACCTGACACTTGGAGGCTCACACCTGTCACCTGACACTTGGTGACCCACACCTGTCACCTGACACTTGGTGACCCACACCTGTGACCTGACACTTGGAGGCTCACACCTGTGACCTGACACTTGGAGGCTCACACCTGTGACCTGACTCTTGGTGACCCACACCTGTGACCTGACACTTGGTGACCCACACCTGTGACCTGACACTTGGAGGCTCACACCTGTGACCTGACACTTGGAGGCTCACACCTGTCACCTGACACTTGGTGCCTCACACCTGTCACCTGACACTTGGTGACCCACACCTGTGACCTGACACCTGGTGGCTCACAGCTGTGACCTGGCACTTGAGAGTCTTTGGCAGGAGGACTGTCCTGATTTCAAGGTGAGTTTATGCTGCAGTGTCAGACTCTGTTTCAAACAAAAACAAACAACTAGATGAAATAAAACTCATTTAGTCCAGTGTAGTGGCACATGCCTTTAATCTCAGCATTCAGGCAGCAGAGACAGATAAACCTCTGTGAGACTGAGGGAAGCCTGGTCTACATACCAAGTTTCAGGTCAGCTAAGGCTTCAGGGAGACCTTGTGTTAAAATAAAGAAATTTAATAGACATTTTTGTTAGGATCCATGGCCTTGGTTCCTATAAATTCCTTCCCCCACCATTCCCCTCATTATTAATTCATCTGTATGATGCTGATGTGTTATTATTGATGAACCAATATCTGTACATTCTGGTTAAATGAAGTCTGTAGTTCAATGGATTTTACCAAATTGATGTCACATCTCCACCATTCAGTGTGACTCGGCCACTCCCTTCCTGAGGCCCCTTCTGTCCCACATCCCATCTCTCACCCTCTCCTTCCTGTTTGTGACAAGCACTTGCTACCAGTGTGCTTTTTCAGAATGTCATGGGGTTTGGACCGAACTAAGTTGAGATGACTCTTTCACTACCATTATGCATGTGAAGTTCTCCATGACACTTTATGGCTGAAAGCACATGACTTCCTGTTGCTGTGACAAAGCACATTGCAAAAGCAACTTATGGAAGGGAGGGTCTTGTTGGCACATGGACGGAGAGAAGGCACTGGTCACAGCAGGCAGTCGAGGCAGGAGAAGAAAGAGCTAGTTGAAACGCATGTGCAGTCAGGAAAACGGAGGAGCGCTGGTACCCAGCATGCTCCTCAGCCCATGGGATGGTGCTCCCCACCTTCAACCAGAGTCTTCTTTCCTTAGTTAAAGTCTGTGGAAATAGTATTTTACACACACACACACACACACACACACACACACACACACACACACACACACATTATGACTCCCAGGTGATTCTAAATCCAGTCAAGTTGACAAGGAAGTTTAACCACCTCTCTTTTATCCCTAAATAATGTTCTATTTGGTAGATTTTGTTTGTACACTCATATATATAAGAAATGTTTTGTTTTATTCCAGTTTTGTAAATTATTTATAAAGCATGACACTATATAGTCTAATTATCTATTTCTCAGGCATTGACACAGCTTAGAACTGATAGACCTGGTGCTGAGTATAAGAATGACTTTTATTAATGGACATATAAGCTGAACTAAAGACTTTTAATTAACCCCAAGAAAGCCATACTTTTGAGTCTGCTGACCAGGTCTCCTTGGCTACCTCAGTTTGGTACTGCATCCAAAAAGATGAGAGACACATCAAAGCTCAGCCATCCATATCCACTGGACAGGAGATGGGGCGGACTCATGCCCTTGGAAGAATGTGAGCTGGTCATGAAAGGACCAGATGGTTTATTGAGATAAGCATGCAGCCAAACTTGAACTTGCACTTCCCCAATGAAGCTGGAGAAACCATTTTTAATAAAGATGGTTGAGGCTTGATTTTAGGACACAGTGGAAGAAAAGCAGGTTCCAGAGCCATTTCCAGCAGCACAGGATAAGGACACAGGCTACTCCACCTGCATAGTCAGGCGACGTGTTCAGGTGATCAGCTTCAGCGGAGAACATTGCAGGTCCACAGGTCCAGAATGAAACTAGAATCCTATCTCTCACTCTGCACAAGAAATCCATCTGAGATGCAAAAAAAAAAAATCTGAAACTGAAACTTGTGTAGGAAACAGGAAGCCCGTCTGCATGTTGGCCTGGACTTTCCGAGCAGCATTTCAGTACCTCGGGGAACCAAACAAAAACTGACACATGGAACTGCATTCAACTGGAATGTTTCTGCACAGCAAAGGAAGCATTTAACAGAGTAAAGAGACAGTCTATGGAATGAGAGAAAATGTTTCCATTCATTCTTCTCACAGGGATTTATATGGGTTTGTGTAAAGAATTCAAAATATTAATCACTCCAAACCCCAAATAACCTAGTCAATAAAATGGGCAAATAAACAGAGCAGATAGCTCCCCAAAGCAGTATAATTGACCAATTAAAAATATGAAAACTGTTCAACACCCTTAGCAATCAGGGAAAGGCAGACGGAAATGGGATCTGGGTTCCATTTCATGCCAGTCAGAATGCTGAAAAGGACTCAAGCAGAAGGCTCATGTCTGCACCGCTGTTGAAGATGTGAACTGATTCACGCAGCCACCGTGAAAATCAGCATGGAGGCTCCACGTGCAACTAAAATTTGAATTACCTAGCTCCTCCACCCCTGGGTGTTTGCTTCAAGGACTCAAGTCTGTATTCCACAGAGATGCCCACACACCCATGTTTATAGTGGCTCTGTTCACAAGAGCCAAACTCCAGCACCAGCCCAGGGGTGTGTCAGCAGATGAATGGAAAGGACAATTCAGCATAAATAGAGTTTTATTAGCCATGAAGAAATAGGAACTCCATAACTCCCCTGTCAGGAATAGTACTCGGCAAACACTGATGTCCGACAGGTGCACGTCAACAGAGGATTGGGTAAAATAAGCTCCCACACGTCAGTGGAACTCAGTTCTTTCCCTTGTTTTCTCTAAATGGAGTTAAAATATCAGTGCTTTTCAGTGAGCTCCAGACTCACACACTGCTGTTTTCAACTATTTCAGAGACCTTCACATTTTACTGGCTGGAAAGCTTATGGGAGTGGTGCAGAGGGGTCTAAGTACCATTAATCCTCGAAGATACTACAGAAGAGTATCTTCTAGAAGACAATAAGAACTTTGTGTTAGTGACAAAAAATGAATGTGATATATATGCACAGCACATTTTTTAAATAGTAAATGATGAAGTTGAGCCTTTTGAGAAAAATTAACACAATTGGGAATGAGCAAGGCAAGCAAGTTAAGTCAGGATCAGAAAGACAGATAGCACCTATTTTCTCTCATTTGTGGATATTAGATTTTATAGAGATAGATAAAATCATGTGTGTGAAGTACAGAACTATACTGTTTGCAGAAACGGCATTTTAAGTGAGTTAAGTCAGACTCAGAAAGACAAATGCCACATTTTCTTTTCTAGGTTTTAAAAATCAAAAAGAAAGTGAATGAGAACTTTGCAGAGGCAGCAGATCAGAGGTGAGGAAGAGAAGAGACAGGGTGAGGGGGTGAAAATGACCAAATGCACATATGCATCCAAAGGTCCACCTGTAGCAGACACTGCTGCATGCCATTGTTCGTCCAAAGGTCCACCTGTAGCAGACACTGCTGCTGCCATTGTTCGCACCTTTATTATTCCCAACAGTTCCTAGAGTCTGTTACACAGTGAATACAGTCTCATGATTCTGTACGGTGAATACATACTAGTAATTAAAACAAGAACAGTGTAAAATGTATCAGAAAAGAGAGAGACTACACCTGATACATTAAAGCTATGTGCTCCTGATTTGATTCTCAAGATTGGATATGTCTTCTCCATGCAGTAAGATGACCTAGAAGAAATAGGTAGCATGCATCTGCGGTCTCCAGTCGCTTTGCACCACACATTGGGTTCATTTATTTCAATAGAAATGTGTGTAGAAAAAGCAACAGCCGTGAAGCAAACCACAGGTGTGTGGAAGAGCGGGAGAGACACAGCAACGGAAACGTCTCACCCCACGTTGAAGTCCAGCAGTCCCAGAGCTGATTTCAGACTTCACTACCTGTGCGTAGTGGATATTCTAAACCATCGTATATGAATATTATCAACCTTTCATGGAGGTGTGAGGAAACAGTGTCAAAACGGCAAGCGCATGGACACAGTCTCCTGGTCTTAGGGTTCTCTGGCAAACTGCACTTACTAAAGACCTTTGTCTAGGCCTCTTATGGTAAGAATACACAATCATGGCTTATGTTAAGACCTATTTTCTCCGATTATAATACTGTAACATTTTTACTGGAAAAACTCACATTTATTTCTACCAGTAACATTGCTATTTGATATGAATTTCCACTGTTTATTTATGTAGATAAATTCCATCATCAATCACTATTTTTCAAGTACTATAATTTGACCTAGAAATAAAATATTCTGAATACAAATACAGGTGGCTTTAATCGTTTTTGCATGGAATGAAGATGTCACTGAATCATTAAAAATGACCTTTTAGATGAAGATATTAGAGAAATGGCCCATGAAGGTAGATATGGGAGGTAATCAACTGAGAAGCAGATAATACTACAGAGACGCTGGCTGTGTCCTTCACGCTGCGTCCAAGCGGACCTTCCATTCCTTTCTGAGCTCTCCCTTGGAGGCACACCATATTCTGCTCTGCTTCCTGTCATCGTTGTCACATTCCACTTGGCTTATTTTTAGCCAGACTATCAAAATATTTTTCAAATGGACTGACATTGTGCCTGTCCTTGGAATCTTGGAACCTGAAGGACTTCAGTGGGAGAACCAAAAACTTCTAACAAATGGGAAATTATAAGTCTAGACCGACTCAGACGTGTACTGGTAACTATTCTCACGTTCTTATATGCAACATTATACAGCTGTTACTACAGATAAGCTATGTCTCATTGTGTTGCACTGATTTATATAGGGAGGATATTTAGTGTTGGCAGATTATATGAACTCACATTTATTTTCTGAAGGATTTGGAACGGAAAATTTCATGTAAATATATTAGTTTAGTTCCTTGGCATAATGTTGTAGAAAATTTTGGAGGATTGTGGAATATAGAGATTTTAGAATTATATCTTAAGTATCTATTATTTAATATCTAAAAGATACTGTCGAGCAACTAGAGATTGCTGCAATTAAAACGCAATAAAATCAAATGAAATAAGTCGAATACATTCTTTTATGTAAATACTTTATACAGTATCAAATGGGATCTTAATTACTACAATTCCAATGTGATTGCATCATGAATATGACATCTGTATTTAAACTCACAATCAGCAATTTAAATTAAGTATTGTGGATTCTAGAACAAAAATCAGAGTTTGGATTACTGGTATGTTATGTTCTGTGTCTACACTCTGTAAAACACAATCATGAATCAGTTCCGTTTGTTTTCTTTGCTAGATGAGTGGAAGAAGAAAGTCAGTGAATCTTATGCTATTATAATAGAAAGATTACAAGATGACCTGCAGATCAGCGAAGAAGAATTTACAGAATTAAGACATATATTTGGGTAAAGTTGTCAGAACTATTACTTCTTTGAATAAGTGTCTTCATTACTTATTGTATGTGTGTGTGTGTGTGTGTGTGTGTGTGTGTGTGTGTGTGAATGAATATATGCACATGAAACCTTAGATATAATGAGTCAAGTTCTGAGAGCTAAAATGCCAGGTCACCTCTCTTGAGCACATCTATAGCTCACAGTATACAATGATCTCCCCTCCGTAGAATGGAATCTGAATTCTCTCCTCACTAAAGTTTAGGAAGAGGATCTGAAGGCCAGAGAATGCAAGGTGCTTGTGTTCCGAATAATCTTCTCTGGAATTAATTATATCATTCTTGTAGTCTGTACCAGCAACAGACAAGGCTATTCTTCCCCATGGCAGTGGCTATTGGCCACAGGCCTCTGTTAGGAGAGCAAACCCTATGGTCTCTTGACATTGGAAGGCTGTTCCTAATGGAAATGAGTGTTTTTACCCCCAAGTGATCTTATAACAACATGTGATATTGGCTTTGGCTTTTAGTAGGCTTTGTTCCTTAATAATGAGAAAAAACAATCTGATCTGGTTCAGTGTCACAACCTTGTAAGACACAAACTGTTCAGAAAAGAGGGGCAGGACCCTTATATACACCAACAGCCTCCAGAGAAATTGAATCTGACATCAAGACTCTGGGTGCACTTTAGTGTAGTTAGCTTTCTGACCTAGGAGAATTTAGACACAGGCCAATTAGCTACTACACTCCTAGCAAAGAACGTCTTGATTTTACTTAGAAAACAGAGCTAAGTGATGACCAAATGACATATTTCTCAAACTAAATTTCAGATATTGCAAGCACATGAATCTAACACGGCTGGTGAACAAAGTCAGTCAGGTGTTATCTGAACTTTATTGATAGAATTCACAGGGCCTTCACAGACACTCAGTTTACACTTTGGAAGTTGATGTTTGGGATGAGAAGTCAGCTGAGTACCATTTTTCCAGGTAGTGTCTTATCACACTCAGAAAACCCATCTGAAATTCTAACAGAGATGTGACAGGCAGCCATGCATTTGTAGGTACAATTTAAATGTTTTAGAAAAGTAATATGATAATATATTTTAATCATAAATTATTTAGCTGCATTGATTCAGGTAAGTACACTGAATGAAACGGGATCAAAGTGAAAATTGTTTTAAGGGTATGAAGTATAAGCACTATCTAAAATTTAAGAAGTGTTTTTGCATTTAGCTAAAGCTTCTTGTATCTTTTAAGGAAAAAAGTAGACTTGAGATGAAGGTTTTTCTTATCCTGTAACAATTACCAGCTGTTTTCACAACTCTCGTTGAGGCTGACATCTCATGTCTCCCCACTAAACTCTACAAACGTGACCTTTTCCAGAATTGTTATTGGCTCTGAAAGGCAAAGATCAACAAATCAATGACTAGTCAGAGATTTTCAAATGTTTCTAGAAACATCGTGTATAATATAATGCGTTCTTTATCATAGTCTGGGTATGAGATAATATTACTTTGCAGGGATGAACAAATAGTTTGTTACTGTGACTTATTAAAATCATGTGAAGGGCAATCTTGGAATGTAATCCGAAAGACTTGTTCGACTCCACAGATAGTGCTCTCATCTCATTGTGTCCTACATGTGGCTCCCGAAAGTTCCAGTGTGGGAGGGGGAACCTCCGGCATGTGGGTAACCATGACATACAGTGCTACATGTGTTAATCCTAAATCACTCACACACACACACACACACACACACACAAGATTTGTGAATACAAAAATTAGATGTGGGTATTGGTTATTCATTGGTTTTGAAAAACATTAGAGATAAAATAGATACTTAATCAAGGTATCTAGAGAGAACTGGTGAGGGCCACGGAGCACCTAGAAAACAGAAGACAAAGTAATGTCAGGGCTGGAGAGGAGGCTCAGTGGTTGTTCCTGTGAGGTTCTGAGTTCAGTTCCCAGCATCCACATGGTGACTGACAACCATTTGTAACTCTAGTTCCAGGGGATCCAACACCCTTTTAGGATCTCTGTGGGCATTGCATGATACTGGTGCACTTTCATACATGCAGGAAATACACTCAGACACATAAAAGAACAATAACAATAATAAATAAAATTTAACAAAAGAAAACATAATGTCTTCACCAAATTAACTTCACTGAGTCAAGTGAGGAAGACTTCCAGGAAGCTGAAGCCACCTAGACATAGTTTTAACCCTGACTCTTCCATGTTGGCTGTATGACCACGCTGGCTGTATGACCACTTTGGCTGTATGACCACGTTGGCTGTATGACCACATTGGCTGTATGTCCATGTTGGCTGTATGTCCACATTGGCTGTATGTCCACATTGGCTGTATGACCACGCTGGCTGTATGACCACATTGGCTGTATGACCACGCTGGCTGTATGACCACATTGGCTCTATGACCATGTTGGCTGTATGTCCTGGATATGTCCTTGATCTCATTGAACTTCACTTGAATTGTACAATGTTGTACAATCTTGTTGTACTATCACAAAATAGTCACAAGGTGATGTAAATGAATTCTAACTGTAGCGTCCAGTGCACTGTGGGCTTGCATACTTGAGACTGGTGAGTGAAGTAAGAGATAGTGGAAATCGGTGCATCTTAATATGGAGTGAAATCATGTCTATTAAGAATTAGAAGTTAAGATGGCCTGTTTTCACAATTGAAAGCATAACACAATTTTTAAATATAGCTTGTAACATTGTAACCATTAGACAGCCCTTCAAATAGATATCAAAGTTCTTGAGGATAATGAGGGGGTGTCTTATGTGCAGAAGCCCTGAAGCATCTGCAGGGCGTCCTGTTAGTCAGAAGGGACAGGTCTGAAACCGAGGTAGGAATAGTGAGGACCTATGTTAAGTCACCTCCAGACCTCACTAATGTGACAGGTTCAATGGCTCCATCTCTTACCAGATTATCAGAATCTGTGGTGATGCCATCCAAGTATCTACATTTTTACACTGTCCTCAGCTAAAGTTTGTATCTACATGTTGAAAAGAATGTTTCTGCATTTCTGGACGGGCATCCAAGTTGCCTGGGTACTGTTGGCTAAGAGATGAGACATGGTGGCAGACACTTGGTAGTTGGTAAGGATCTGAGAGCCAAGAGACTCAGTGACAAAAGCAAAGTGAGTTTCTTGTCTGCTTCCATCCACCCAGGCAGCTTCATCTGGAGAGAAACTCAGTAATTTCCAGAGCAGAATTCTAAGACTTTTCTTTCCTTCAGCTTAAGAAGGTGGCTGACCAGGAAGGAAGAGAACAGATGCTCACTCACCAGGTGTTCAAGGCAGCTGGGGAATCTAAACACAATAGTATATGACATTGCCTCTGAGAACTCAGGTGATTGATGCATATTAAAATATCTTCCTTTCTCGGGATTTACCATGCTTTTAGTAATGCAAAGAGAACTTCTATGGGTCCTGCTGACTGATACAAGCCTATCTCTAAACACGTAAATCCCCAGACTAGATACAGTGTCCACAAAGGGGCAGTCAACAGGAGAGGTACAGGTGGAAGGCCTCCCATGCAGTTTCATTGTGTGTCCATGTTCATGTCCTGCAGATTTATCTATGATATCCTCAGTAGATGGTACTTTTACTTATCTAAAGAGACTTTAAAATACATAATGGACCACAAACTGTCAGCTCAGATACACCATGTTCCTGGCCTAGATTTTACTCAGTGTACAGTAAAGATACACAATACTAAAGTAAACTCAGATAAAAAGAGCTGCACCATAATAGACTCCACCCCTGCACAGAGACCTTCTTATAGCCACTCCCAAGGAGGTTTTATTCAGTGTTATATATTAACCCTCTTGAGTCAAGTTTGAATCCACATATACACTTCGATGTGTCTACCTATCCACTGGATCCTGGTTATCAACTGAACATCACACTCTTAAAGAAAACCAACTCTCCCTCTCCCAGAGTTATCAGTTGTCAATGGTTTCTTAGCTGAGGTCATGACTTCTCCCCTACTTACCCACTTCTTTACTTGGGTTTTGTCTAGCTTGAACTTGCATTGGTCTTATGCATGCTATTATTGCTGCTCTAAGTTCATGAGAAGCTTCCCGGATATCTGGAAAACACTGTTTCCTTGTGGTCACCAACCACCTCCGGCTTTTACAATTTTCCTGCCCCATCTTCTGCAGTGCCCTGAACTTGATTAGCAAGTTTGATGCTTATGTCTTTTTCAAGGGTAAGCACTGTGCACCCTCTTGTTCACAGTACTTTGGTACGTTATGGTTTTCTGGGTTAATTACTGTCTGCTGCGTGAGGAAGCCTGGATGGTGAGAGATCAGAGATGCATTAATGTTCTTTTTGTCCCTCTTTTGCTGTTTCCTAAGCCTTAGATGCACAACTGGCCTTGTAGACATGTCACTCATGAGCAGGCACGTCACAGACACCTATTCTCCATGTCTGACCAGTTGTGTGATTTGACAATGGCCTCTCTGCTACAAAAAGAAGCTTCTTTGATGTGTGATGAGAGGTTCAGTTGTCTGTAAACATAAAGACACACATTTAGAATACAGTATGTTGTTCCAGGGCTATGCTAGGACATATGAGCTCTCCAGCCATGTGTATTTGGCTGTGTTACCATTACCATACATGAGTTCCTTCCCATTGAGTGGGCCTTAAGTCCAGAGAGACAGCTGTTGATCCCCCCACCTCCACATTACTACACCAGTAGAGATTATCTGCTAGGCCAATCATCAGTTATTGTTGTAGATTTTACAGCTGGATGAGATCATTGATGAGTGTTCTCAGTTGACAGCTTCTTTAGTATCTTCTGATACTATGGGAACTAGTCTTCAGGGCAGAGACTTCCAACTGAGTTCCTGCTCAATCGCTCCTACTCCTGTGTCTGAAGGACATCCTGTCTTCAGTAATAGGGTCTCTCTGTAAGTCCTGGAAAGAAATTAAGGGCTGTGGCAATAGCCTATATTATTTTGGAAGTCCCTTGGACTACCTTGACCAACAACTCAAAGGGCGACTTCCACTGTCTGGCACCGTGGTTTTTGCTATGTATCCTTTAGCTATTTACATGTACTCACATGTATATTGTATGTACATCTTTAAGTAGACTTTTAAACTAATACAGTTCCCTTTAATTTTTCACACCAAAAAGCATTATCTCTCTCTTTCTTCCTTTCTCCCTTCTCTCTCTCTCTCTGTCTCTTTGTATAGTCCTCCCTCGTCTCTCCCCAGTTAAAACATCCCATATTTCCCCATTTTTCCCTTGATAACACCCATCTCTCTGCCTCTGCTTCTTACCCTTTCCCTCCGTGGCCCTCCATGTTCAGAGCACCTGCACTTACAGGATATATGTTCCCATTTAAGAATTTGGAGCTAGGATCCACAAATGAGAGAGAATGTCCATCTCTTGGTTTCTGAGTCTGTTACTTCACTTAGGAACATTTTCTAGTTCCGTCCACTTCCCTGCAGATTTCATGACTTCCTCTTTCTGCGCTGAGCAGAGTCCACTGTGCAGGTGCACCACGTTTTCATCATCCACTCCTCAGGTGAGGAGCACTTCCGTGGCTTCCATTTCTTAGGTATTGTGAAAAGAACAGCAACAAACATGGCTGTGTAAGTATCTCACAGGTGGATATTGAGTCCTTTTGCCTATGCTAAGGTGTGGTACAACCAGATCATATGGTAGATTTATGTTTAGCTTTTTAAGAGTTTACATACCTCATCCCATAACGGTTGCACAGTTTGCAGTTCCACCAGCAGTGGATGGACAGTCCCCTTCCCCTGCCTCCCTCCAGAATTTGGCATCTTTAGTTCTGTTAATTGTAGCCATTACCCATTCTGTAACCCATTCTGACTGGGGTTAGATGAAACCTCAAAGTGGTTTGGATTTGCATTTCCCTAACTACTAAGGATGGTGAACATACTTCATGGTGCTTCTTAGCCACTGTTGCTTCTTGTTTGAAAGCTCTCTGTCATGATCTATAGCCCCCTTTTCATTTGTTTTCTTGCCTCTTTGTATTTTGAGTTCTTTATATATTCTTGATATTAATCCTCTGTTGCATGAATAGCTGGTGAAGATTTTCTTCCACTCTGTAGGCTTCCTTTTCATTCATTTGTTTGTTTCCTTTGCTGTACAGAAGCTTTATAAGTTATTGAGTTTCCATTTGTCAGCTGCTGATCCTGAAAACTGAGGTGCTGATCTACAATTTACAAAGTCCTTTCCTGTACCTATATCTTGTAGGTTACCGCCTATATACTCTTCTAACATTTCATGTTTCACATTGAGGTCTTTGATCCATTTGGATCTGATATTTGTGCAGGGTGATAAGTATGGGTTTAACTTCATTCTTCTACAGGTGGAGATCATATTTTGCCAGCAAAAGTGTGTGTGTGTGTGTGTGTGTGTGTGTGTGTGTGCTTGGCCCCTTTGAAAACTACCACGTGGCTTGATAATGTGCACTCATGTTTAGGTCTTCTATTTCGTTCCATTGATCTATATGTCTGTTTTTGCACCACTATCACGCTATTTGTAGAACTATGGCTCTGTAATATATATTTAGGTCTAGTATGGAAATTCCCCAGCATTACTCTTTGTGCTCAGTATTGCTTTGGTTATCCGGGGACTTTTGTGTTTCCATGTGAAACTTAGCACTGATTTTTCCATTTCTCTGAAGAATGTCATGGGGATTTTGATTGAGATTGTATTGGATCTGTAAATTCCTTTGGGAAAGATGGTCGTTTTCACTATATTGATTCTACCAATCCCTGTGTATGAGAGGTCCTTCCATCTCCTGGTGTCTTCCTCAATCTCTTTCTTCAAAGATATGAAGCTTTCATTGAAGAGGTATTTAATGCTTTGGTTAGATTTATTCCCAGACTTTTTTTGAGGCTACTGTGAATGGAAGTGTTTCCCTGAACTCAATCTCTGTATTTTTTATATATATATAAAAGGCTCTGATTTTTGTAGATTGGTTTTGTAACGTGCTACTTTGCTGAAAGGGTTGATCATTTCTAGAAGATTTATGATGAAATTTTGGGGATTCTTTATTTACACTATATCATCTACAGATAGGGATGATATGGTTTCTTCTTTTCTTATTAGTGCACAATAGAAAGTGTGAATTCCAGAAGATACACAAGCCCCGTTAGGGAAAGCCATAAATTCCTTCAAGTGGCTAACTGGCCCTAACCTCACTTATGCACACTGAACAATGCTTGCATCCCTGGAATAAAGTCAATTTAATAATGGTGGATGATCTTGTTGATGTGTCTCTTCGTGCTATTTGAAAGTATTTTGTTGAGGAATTTTACAGTTGTGTTCATTAAGGATGTGGGCCTGTAGTTTTCTTTTTGATGTGTCTTTACCCTATTTAAGTATTAGCGTGATCTTAGGAATTGGGCCGTTCTCCTCATGTTTCTGTCTTTCTGAATAATTTAGGCAGTACTGGCTGAAATCTTCTTTGAAGCTCTGGTAAATTCTACTCTGAATCCATCTGGACCTCCACTTTTTAGTGTCAGGAGTTTTTGTATTACTGTTTGCTCCCCTTGTCTGTTATTAGTTTGTTTAAGTTGTTGATTGCTTCTTGGCTTATCTTTGGTGCTTTCATTGAAGTGTGAAAATTGTCCATTTCTTTTAGATTTTATAATATAGTAGAGCAAAGGTTTGTAAAATAATCCCGTGCAATGTTCTGGATCTGTTTGTTGTCTGTCATGTTTCCCCTTTCATCTCTGATTTCGTTGATATTTCTTTTTCTTTCTTTTGGTTAGCTGAGCTAAGGGTCTGCCTGTCTCATTTAACTTTTTAAAGAAACAGTTCTTGAATTAATTGATTCTTTGTTTTTGTTTTTCTTGTCTAATTCTTTGATTTATGCTCTGATTTTGATGCTTCATCTCAGTTTCTGGGTTCAGGCTTGGTTTCTTCTTGCTTTTCTAGATTCTTGGTTATACCATCAAGTCTTTTATTTGTGTTTTTTCTGTTGTTCTTTAATGTAGGAACTTAGGGCTATAAACATCTCTCTTAGGATGGCTTTTAGTGTGTTCTGTTGAGTTTTGTTATGCTATAATTTTCATTTAGTTCCAGAAATACTTTTATTTCTCCTTTTATCTTTCTTCGACCCATTCGTCTTTTGGGAGTGCACTGTTCACTTTCCGTGACACTTTCTTGTAGTCCCAGAGTTATTCCGCTGTTGACTTTAAGCTGTATGACATTGTTATCCAATTTCATACTTGGACTTAGTTCAGGTTTTTGTATTTTTGTTTGTTTGTTTTGCGCCTGGATATGTGGTCTATTTTAGAGAAACTTCCATGGGCCACTAAGTGGGATGAGCATTCTTTGGTGCATGGGTTGCATATTCTGCAGATGTCTGTTAAGTTTATTTGATGATATGTGGTGTAATTTAGTTCACATGTTTCTCTGTTTACTCCTTGGCCATTTGAACTGCCTATTGGAAAGAATGGGGTATTGCAGTTACCTACTACGACTGAGGTGAGGTGCATTGTGTCTCTTGAAGTCCAGTAATGCTGTCTTTATCAAACTGAGTGTCAGAGTTTGGCGTTATGTGTTCATGATTGTAAAGTCTTCTTGGTTGATTGTTCCCCTTGATCAGAATGAAGTAAGCTTCTATATTTCTTCTGATTAGTTTCAGGTTGAAATCTATCTTGTCAGGTGTTAGAATGGCAACTCCCGCTTCTTTCTCAAAGCTATTGCTTCAAATCCCCTCCATTCTTCCACCCTAAGGTGATGCCTGTCCCTGAAAGTAAGTTTCATACATAACAAAAAGATGGACATTTTGTTTTAACCCATTCAACTACCTTGTGTCCTTTTACTTGGGAGTTGAGGCCCTTGACATGGTGATTGGTTACTGTCATTTCATTTTCTGTTTGCATTCTTTGTCTTATTTTGTGCTTTCCTAAGTATAGTGTGCTGGAGAACTTCAGCTGCCAACTTGACAACTTGGGTTGAGAGAGCCTCAACTGGGGAATTGCCTCCATTGGATTGGTCTGTGGCCATGTCTGTGGGGCATCATCTTGATGAGTGATGTGGGAGGGCCCAGCCCACTGTGGGTGGTGCCACCCTTGGGCAGGTGGTCCTGTGTTGTGTAAGAAGGCAGGCCAAGCACAGGCTGCAGATTCCTTCCCTGAGCTCCTGCCCTGGGTTCCCTCAGTGGCGAACTGTGACCTGGAAGATGTCAGATAAAATAGACCCTTGCCTCCCCCACTTGTTTTTGGCCAGTGTTTTGATCACAACAATAGGTGTAACTAGAAGATACACCTTCATTTGTTATTTTTGTAGCCTCTTGGGTGTGGCCATTACAGTCTTCAGTCTTTTGTATTGCTGAGTATTCTCTGTAGGGATGATTTGGTAGACCGGAATTCTTTCAGCCTATTTAGAAGATGGAAGTTTTCTTTCTCCCTCAAATATAATAGATGGTTTTACCAGGTAAAGTGTTCCTGGTTGGTACCTGTAATCACTTAGGACTTGGAATACTGTGCTCCCGGATCCTGAGTTTTACAGTTTGCATTAAAAGTAGGCTGTAATTCTGATGGGTTCTCCTGGATAATGTAAGTTGATTTTTTACCTCTTGCTGCTTTCATTACCTCTCTTTGCTCTGCGCATTTATTGTTTTTAAAGTATTTTCTTTATTATTCATACTTTGTGTCTGAGTATTGACTGCATGTGTGTGTAAGTATACCTGTACTCTGCAGTCCTGCAGAGGTCCATAGGAGAGCATCAGGTCCCTTGGAACTGGAGTTACAGGTGGTTGTTAATTGCTGTGCAGGTGCTGGATCTGAACCTGGGTCCTCTGCAAGAGCCCTGACTCCAGCCCCAGCATTCAGTGTTGTTATTATGATATACCATGGGGAGCTTCTGCTCTGGTTCTGCCTGTTTGGCATTCTTTGAGTTCTTCTATTTGTATGGGAATGTCTTTCCTTAATTTAGGGAAATTTTCCTCTAGAATTCTGTTGAAGATCTGCTCAATGCCCTGACCTGAGATTCTTGCCCTTTCTGCATGCCTGTGATGGATAGATAGGAAAATACCTTTTCACGGTATCCTGTGTTTCTTGGATATTCCATTCCTGTGGCTTTCATGCTCTTCGCTCGGGAGACCCATCGCTCCAGCTCTTCATCCAGTCTTGACCTTCTGTTTTCCATTTGATTATTCTGCTTTTGAGGCTTTTTCTTGTCATTTTAAATTGGCCTTTTGAGTTTTTAAATTTCATTTTCATTTTAATTTGAATTGTCTTTAATATTTCTGAGTCTTTCATGAATTCACCTTTCAAACCCTGAGTTGTCATTTCACTCATCTCCATGTGTGCATGTTCTTGAGCTTTGATGAGAAGCGCTTTCTACCCCCTCTGAGTTCATTGAGTTGTTTGTATATTTAAAATCCTTGGATTCTTTGATCATGTTTGTGATTGTTAAGTTCTGTGTCTTGGGGTTCCTCTGGGTAGTTGTCATTGTAGAACACTTCTGTAGGATTGATAAGATTTGTTGGAGCATATCTGTTATTTCATATTATGTGTGTTTTTGTGCTGTGATCTGGGCATATGGACTTTTTGGTTCTGTGTCTAATGTGAAATTCTAGCCTGCTTTTATGGAGCTGAAGTTTTGTTCAGCTTTTTTTTGTTTGTCTGTCAGTTGTTTTCTCATTAGTTATGAATAGTTAGTCTGTGCTTCAGGCTCTCACTTTTAATTTTTCTATTGGCGGGAAAGGATGGTTCCAGGCAGGATAGTAAAGAATTCGCTGGTAGTGTGGATGGGTCTCGTCCTGAAGCAGAAAGATTGTGACCAAGTGTGCGGGCTCTGACTAGCTAAGCAAGGTAGATGTGAACTCTCTGATAGTGCAAAAGGCACTGGACTCTAGGCAGGGCGGTGGGGACTGCCGAGTACATGGGTTTTTACTGAGCAGGTTAGTCAGGGGCTCTTTGCCTGTGTGGAGGGCACAGTCCCATAGCATGAAGATGGCAACCCATTCTGTGTGCTGGGTCTGACAAGCTGAGCAGTGTGGGTGTGAGCCACAGAGCAGTGCAGACAGATCCAGTCCCAAAGCAGGATGATGGCAACCAACTGCATAGGTTCTGGCAAGTTAAGCAAGGCAGATGTCCAGTGAATTAATTTTTAAAACATCTTCTCATGCAATATTTCGTACAGCAATATGTTATTTTGACCAACTTTTCCAGCATCATATTTAATTAGTTCCCATTTGTGGTGGTATCAGGTGTCCTCTCAGAAGATGGGGTCACTGGTGAGAAGTTTAATTGCATCACACAACTGCACTGTCTTCTGAGCAAAAGATAGAGGCTAAGAAAGGAGTCCACTCTGCTTCAAGAAAGAAAATCACCTTAAAATAAAGAGCTGCCATTTTTATTCATTAAGGAAGGAATTTACTATTGGAAAAATATTCATAATGATGACGTGATTTTAATTGGGAATTTCATCCATGCCCTAGCAAGCGCTAGGAACTCAATAGAATATGTTGTTGGTGGGTGACATGGCAGGTGATGAAAACGCAAGCAGAAATTAGAAAATGAAATGAGCCTGGGGCATTAGAACAGCTAGTGGTGAAGCAGTCCAAGAGTGTGTGTATGTATGGAACAATTTACATTTTGTGAAATATGTTCAAGGAAGGTCAAACTGGTGTGAAAAATTGTGCTAAATTTCTCCCCAAGATTCATATCCAAAACAAAGTTGTGCATTCACAGTAAAGTTGTCAATGACAGGAGCAACAGCTGAGCATTTGCCCAGCAAGCGCAAGGCCCAGGCTTGATCCCAGCACCAGAGAAACTGCTAGCAATGTGATGATCACAGAGGAACACACAAAGTAATAAACACTTCATCTGTTTTCATAATATAATTTTATCTTTACATATATATTGTTGTTTTTGTTTGATGTGTATGAATGTATTGCCTACGTATATATAAGTACATTCAATTCATGCAATGCTCATGGAATCCAGAAGAGGGTGTCAGAGTCCCCTGGAACTGGAGTTAAAGGACAGTTGTTAGCTGCAATGTGCATGCTGGGAATCAAACCTGGGTCCTCTGCAGGAGTGGCCAGTGCTCTTAGCAGCTGAGCAACCTCTCCAGCCCTGAACAATCCAATGTGATTATATGTACTTTATTCATTCTATAATTCAGGAAATTAAGTATTTAAGAGATTAAATAACTTGGTAATTTGAAAAAATAGTATTTAAAAGGCAGAATCAGGATAAAATTGGAATGCCAACTGAATGTGAACACACAAAACACAGCAGTGCCATGGCACAGGAACAAGGGTCCCATTGCCCCAAATACCAGGTTCTAACATGGATGTGGTTACAGAGACTATTATAGTCATGAGACCAAAGAAAATTATAGATCAAGTAATGTAACAAGCACATGGGTGGGTAGACAGTCTATAGCAAAGGTCTCGGCTGTCTCCTGATGATATTCTGAGCTTTGGGGTTGGTGAAATCTACGGACCTATTAAGTTAATATATTCCAGATGTTTACCTGATAATTGGAAGCTGTTAGGTCAAATAGAGAAGGTGGACTAAGTGTCTGTGGAAGGGATTAAGAGAACCCAAGGTCCTTTGTCTCCGCATCTGTAATAGTCCCAACGCTTCACAGTCAGAAAGCCCTAACCAGTCCCACAGTCATGCAGAATCTTTAACTTATATACAGCATTTTCCTTTTTCTGGGAATTCAGTTCATAATCAATATGAGGCCTAACCCTGTAAGGGTTTTCTACACCACTGAAATGCTCTTTCCCATTTGAAAGCATGAACACATGGCAAATATTGCTATATAATCTTTTTAAAAATAAATTCTAATTGCATTTTATTTGTCTACTGTATGTCTCTGTGTACATGTGGGTGTTTGTTTGCCAAAGCATATGTGTGGAGGTGTCCACACAAAACACAGCTCTCATCTCAAAGGGAAGAAGAAATAGTTTATTCAGGAACCAAATAAGGGTGACCATGTCCCAGGAACATTGATTTAGGCTAGTTACCCCAAATTTAGCGTTCCAATATGGTAACAGAGCTTTTACAATAGCAGAGCAAAGAAATCATAAAACAGCACACATTTCAGATACATTGGCAGAAACATTAGGTAGGGGATTTACTCTCCTATCTGACAGGAGCATCTGACCGCACTCTTAGCTCTTTGGTTGGTTGGAAACTGGGGGTCTGTTTGTTTAATGCAAGGATCCCACAGGTGTTAGGTTATGTACAGAGAAAGGCAATAAATGTTACTTAAGAGGATTAAAGATGCCCCAAGATCATTTGGCCCTGGACTTGTAGCAGTCCAGCTTCTCTACGTCATTGGTGTTCTTTCTAATCAGGTTCCTTGCAGGGAGTTCAGTGGAAGATGATGTTCTTTTCAGGAACTTTCATTCACAGACATCAGAGGATAGAGTTGATTTTCTCTTATTATGTGGGTCCTGGGGACTGAACTCAGGTCATTAGGCTTTGTGGCAAGCACCTTTACCCACTGATTTATCGCACCAGCTTCATTGCTAAATAACCTTGATGAAGCCCATTGAAAGAAAATGTTTGCCCAAGAACCCCAAAGTCTTTCATCCTGCAGTATTCGCCATTAAGCCCATGTGGTTAGCTCCCAAGAGATCCAGCCCTTCCTTGCTTTCCTCTTGGAGTGTGGGCTAGTTATATTGTTTACTCCTTCCCACGCTCACCCTGCTCCTGACCTATGACTTGTGCTGGACAACTAAAGAAGCCGGGAAAAAGGCCAGCATAGCTCAGAGCCCAGAACCACTGCCAACATCTTGCTTCCCTGGGTTCTTCCCCTTTTTATAGACGGACACTTATTTACTGCATATGTTTTGAAAAAGAAAATCCGATCTCTTTTGATAAGCAGTGTCCAGTTCTGCAGAGCCTGTGTGTTGTTTGAAGTCATAACCACAGTGTGATCGGAAGCTCGCAGCCCACTGCTGAGAACTTCGTGATCAGGGAGGACTGGAAGTTTGTAGATCCTTAGCCAAATCATCTTGGGCGACTGTTAGCCTCGGTGACAGCCACTTATTACCAGGTGTGTATCTGAACGAATATCCTTGTGAGTTTCGGGTACGACTCTGGGAATTCAGTCGCTTAACAGACCATTAGCTTCCACCAACCTAGAGCTCAGAATGCCATATAGGTGACATCTGAGACCCAGAGCAGAGCTGTCTCCCATTGCTGTAGTGTGTAATCTGCTGTCCACACCAATGTATTTGTAAATGGCTTGATTCATGATTTCTTTTGTTTGATGGCTGCAAAAGCTCATGCATCTTTCTACACTGAGACCTGGAGTTTGGGATAACCTGAATTTGTGTTGGGGCCTGGGGACTCAGAATTAATTCTCTTATTTCCTTTGTAGTGAGGGCTGTGTTTTGTAAGCACAACAGGCCTCTGTGAGCTGAGTGCATTTCTAGTGTGGGCAGTTGAGCATACTTTATTCAGCTGAAGAATATTTCCACCTCTGTGAAAACAAACCACAGGGGCTTACTATTACTAATTAAAGCCTTTCTCCAAGGCCTCTCAAGGTCCCTAGATTTAGAGGCTTGCTCTTTTTAGCAGCACCCTGGAGAATAGAACTTTTTCTATTTTAAAATTCCAATAGCCTTTGAAGTTCTTAACTGGGTGCCTTGATGCTAATACACTGAGTTTATAGAACCTTTCAAGTGTAAGTGCTTTACAAGGGATAGGAGTCCCTGGCTCTCTCAACAAAGCCGAGTGATCTCTCTAGAGCTGCTGTGATTTAAATAGGCAGGAGGCGGCTTGAAATTGACCCAGGAGGCCAAGGATGTGATTTCATTTCCACTGAGAAATTCTCAGGGAATGCCAAGGACTGGAAGAGGTCAGGAAACAGAACACTACCTTTCTTTTGAAAGGCTGTACCTGGGGCTCCCCAGGGCCCTCTTGGGGCAATGGTCTTTGATCAGACAAAGGCAAGGAATTCATTAATACACTTGCCCCTCTTACCTGGGATCTCATCACAGCCCCTTGCCTGAGTTCAGACCTTCTTGATCTGTGGAATCTGACCCAATCAGAGTACAAGGAAACTTGGCTGCAGGCAGATATTGTAACACATTTGCATTATCTTCCTTTCCCAACCTCTTCCAGAGCTGTATGGCCTTTTCACTCTCTTCTGTTCTTTTCCTGCTCTCTCCTCCCCTGTTTCTCCAAGGATGTCTTAATATGTCTGCAGACACAGAGTGAAAGTTTGGGTGTGAAAGAAATCAGTTTATATATCTATATTTTCTCTATGTAACTTTTATTCATAAAGAGGCACCACAAAATTGAACCTATATCTGCATTTTCTTAAACATCTTTTGCACAGGAGTGTGCCTGTGAATCTTGAAGTATTCATATTATTTTCACTGAAGTTTAATCCTTCATACAGAGGATTCAAAATTCTTTTTCTAGGTACAACAGTGTGTAAGAAAATGCATTTTGGAATTTACGGTGACACGATTCCCTTTTTAAATAAAAGGCAATACTAAAAGATGAGTTTTGTAATCATGTGTAACGTATTTTTTTCAGCTGCGACGAAGCCTTCAGTAAAGTCAATTTAAATTACCGCACAGAAAGTGGGCTGTGTCTGCTGCACCTGTGCTGCCTCTGCGGCGGTGAGTGCTCCCGGAAGTGGGGATTCTAGTTCTCCAGGGTCCGCAGGGGAGCTCTCTTCAAACCCAACCTTCTCCTTTGCTTCTCCCGCTGGAAATCTGCAGCCTTCCCAGCCAGGCAGCCTCTGCCTTGGCTCTGAATTTATTTGTTTTCTTCTGATAAGCCAAGTAACAGTGTTCTTGGGAATTGGAAACAAAAAACAAAAAACAAAAAAACAAAAAAAAACAAAACCCACTTTTAATAATACTGGGTGAGCCGGTCAGGAATAAGGGTAATTTATGCAGACTTGAAGGGATCCCTAGATGCAATCAAGCGGTCACGTGATATAGGCAGCGAGATCACACGGAAAAGCTAAAGGTAAAATCTCGAAGTGAAGTGACCATGAAGACCCGTGCTTCTGCTGTTCGGTTGTAAAGGTGTCCCAGCCGCCGACAACGGAGCCTGGCCTCGAGTAGCAGTTCAACAAATGCGGAAAGTTGGTGTCTATTATGTTAACCAAGCTGAACCAAGTTGTTTGGATAGAACGAAGATGTCACATTCATTACTAATATGGTGTCAGTCCTCAGCAGATGGAGCAGACTCTGCCTTCTGGCTCGTCCTTCCTGGTGTCCACATGCTTGTCCACACTGGCCATGCTCTCCTCCACACCCAGCCCACGTGGGCACAGTCTGCTGCTGGTGGTTGGATCTCAGAGTACAGAGCACAGGGGTGGTAGGCGAGAAGGGGAGGCCTCTCAACAAAGACTGCTGCTCAGCACAGTGAGGGCAGCAGCCTCTGGTCAGGAGGGGGTGGGGCTGTGTCGGGAGGCAGGTGAAAGGTCAGAGATTCTATAGGGCACAGCTGTGGTGGGCTCGTGCAGGTCAGGGATCTCGGGAAATTTATGGTCTCCTCCTTCCAGGACCTGTTTTCCCAAGTGAGGCAGGCTGACCTGCAAAACAGGCTATCTCAACAAACAGTCACCTCCCAGTTCCAGGTGCGGCTGAGCCAGAAGGCCAGCAGCTGTCTCTGAGGACGTCCGGTTTTCTGCAGCCAGGGCATTGGAACACTGGTGTCAGCCCAGTGATCACTGGCAGCCCAGCAACCAGACAGCCGTCGTCTTCCACTAGTGGTTTATTACGATGGATTCCTTGTAATTTGTGGGCTTTTTTGACTTTTTCTTTGCTGTTTTGAGGCAAGGTCTTACCCTATAGCCCAGGATAACCTAAAACATGTGACAATTCTCCTGCCTCAACCTTCTAAGTGCTCAGATTATGAACATCAGCCACCATGCCAACTTAATCTTGTATTTTACGACCGTATGATGATGAAAGCATTCAACAGAAAAGCATTCAACAGAACGAGCTTGCTCGGTGCATCAATACGCAGGGTTATTCAGAGTTTTGAGGGTAGAACACAGACCTGCAGTAACACTTCAAGTAATAGAAAACTAAGGAATGGCCTTGAGCAGTGGGTTGACATTTTCACCTGTCAGGATGGCATTTTTCCTTAAATCGAAGGGAAATGACGCGGTCACTTAGTCTACTTCCGCACTGATTTAGCCTTTATATTTCTCTCTAAGGCAACAAGTCACATATCCGTGCCCTTATATTAAAAGGGCTGCGTCCATCGAGACTGACAAGAAATGGATTTCCAGCATTGCACCTGGCAGTTTACAAGGTATGGTGTGTGAGTACGTCTATATATGTGTCGGGCGGGGGATAAGGAGGCCGGAGGGAAGCTCTGTGTGTGTGCTGTAGCTTGCTTCTGCTGTGAACTTGACGCAAACGTAAAATCACTTAGGAGGAGGAAGCCTCAAATGAAGAATTGCAGCAGGTTAGACTGGCTTGTGGGCATGTCTGAGAGTCTGAGGGGCATTTCTTTAATGCTAATTGATGCCGGAGGTCCAGCCCATTGTGGGTGGTGCCATCCCTGGGCAGGGAGGCCTGGGTGTATAAAGGTCATTGAGCCAGCCAGGGGAAGTAGCCCAGCAGACAGTGCTCCGCTCAGGTTTCTGTTTCAAGGTCCTGCCTGGTCCTGCCCTGGCTTCCCTCAGTGATGGACCGCAAAGTGTCAGGTAAAATAAACCCTCCTCCTGCAAGTTGCTTTTGGTCAATGTTTTATCACAGCAACAGAATCCAAACTAAAAGATTGTTTTTCCTCAGGAGCTGTCTAGCTTGTTTTTCTGAGACAGGGTCTCTTCCTGGAACTCCCAGGCTGACAGGCTAGCAAGCCTGAAGGGTCTTCTTGTCCACCACACAGCACTGAAATTACAAGTGCTTTACTGGCCTTTTTTTCCTCTTTTGACATGGATTCTGGAGATGCAACCTAAATCTTTATGCTTTCAAGGCAACCACTTCACTGACTAAGCAGTTCCCCCAACTAGGGTAAATATCTTCTATATAACACGCTATCTTTAAGGCTTTCAACACCTTCTGTGTTGAATTCATTTAATTCTCTGAAAATCCCTGTAGATAAATATGATTATTTCTCCCAAGATTATGGGCCTGGCCAGTGATACAGATTAGCACCAGGTCCTGAGCTCCTCTTAGGAGAGTTGCTCTGTAGGGCAGCATGCCATCCTGACACAGAGGCATGCTTTTTGAGGAAGACTGAAGCTGGGTCTTTCCTGGAATTTCCCTTAATAAATAATCCTGAGCTCTCTTTGGTTTGTTTTATTTCTATTTTTTTTTTGTCTTCAGTTATTTATTTCCTCTCACTGAATCCTGATTTCAACTAAATATTATCCAGATACAAGAACTGACATAGAACTGGGTTGGGACATTCAGTGTTAGGGTTGACACTCAAGATTGTCAAAACATAAATTCATATACTATGTAAGTTGCAGTTCATAAATCACTCTTGAGCATAACAGCTTCCACTTACTGTGATTAAACTTCATACTGAGTTTTGAATATACATTAGTTCCTTAGCTGTTAATTTCATAAGATACATGATAGTATTTGTTTTATAAGGAAGGAAATTAAAGATTAGTTAGGTATCGAATAATAAAACAGTGATTCAAATCCAGCACAGCCTCTCACGTCGCAGATTCTCATTAAATCCCCATCTTTGCACTTTCAGTTTTCCCGATTCTGTGACAGGATTTTATTTCGGCTGCTGCCTCCAGAAGTGGGAGGAAGCAGCTGCTTGCACAGAGATTCCTCTACGGGACCCAACTTCTTAAGAGTTACATTGTAGGGAAAAAAGAACACATTTTTACATTATCCTAGTTCCTCTCCTGTTGCTGTGAAAAAATACCCAGGCGAAGCCAGCCATGGTAACCACGCCCTTAATCCCAGCTCTTGGGAGCAAATGCAGGAGAATCTCTGTGAAATGGAGGCCAGCCTGGTCTACATTCCTGTTTTCCTGTAATTCATCTTGCAGAACCTCAAAGTCTCTCTCTTTGCATGCCCAGTTTATATCTGGTCACTTCTGATGACATTCTGGAGAAAACCACCCCTAAGTGTTATCTTTGTTGTTGTTACATTTAAGAGAAATTTATCAATTCAAGAACTTAATACGATGAGTCTGAATGATATTCAGACCTCTTTCCCCGTTTCTACCCCAACCCAGCCAGTGAAACCAGCGTCCATCTCACATACTATCTCTGAGCCGGCTGTGGGAGAAACCAGCTCTCATTAGAGTGTCAGTGGTCTGTAGTTCTTACACAGAGGCGTGTCACAGGAGGGGCTCACTCCCTTTGTAGGTGGTTTGGGTCAGAACACGTCCAGGTTCCTGGGAGTGGGATTTTCACTCATCGTTTCTGTTGTCTTACACACTGCTTAGGGATGTTTTAGGGATTTCTCCTTTTCTCGGGGGTCAGAAATGCTTGTTTTTTCTCACCAAAGTTAGCTGTCCACAGGCGTTGGGTGCAGGTTACACTTGGCTCTTTCCAGGCCTTGCTAAGCACTGTGGCATTGTCCCACAGGCTGATTCCCCTCAGGGTTTCATCACGGGTAGAAACAGAAGCTTAGGTCCTCCCAGCAGTCAGCCCAGCTCACAGACCTCCAGCCTGATTCTCTGAGTGGCAGTTGGGGAGTTTCACAGTTTCACCTGACAGCTTTACACAAGCTTTGTTTTCTGAAATCTGTTGACTTCTCAGATTCCTAATGTTGAGGAGTACAGACAGGTCTTGATAGTAACTGGATGATGATGATCAGCTGACCAGGTTAGCTTGGCTCCACCATCCTGACTCCCCAGTTATTATCCCTCTTTCTTATCAAGTCCTGAGTTCAGAATTTTGAGATCAATATAGAAGCAACAAGATTCTTAATAAAACGCAGAACCTTTAAGTCCTGTGCTGAGAGTCGTGGTCATACCATCACTCTGCCTGTGCTGCCATCTTGGCTCTCTAGTGATTTTCTTTCTTACTTGCCAAGACCTGAGTCAGAAGTTTGAGATCAATGTAGAAATTCCCATTGGAGATAAGTTCCTCCCCTGGTCCACACAGGCATTCAGTCTCTTGGGGACTGGCACACCCTAGGCCCCGAGTCCTGCTGCCCAGGACTCATTCAGTTTGCCATGTTTTCTCAGCACCCACACTTTGAGCTGTCTTGTCACATCTCTTCTCATATGTACCAAAACACACTGAACCACGAACCTGGAGTTAAAGATGATTCATTTTTCCTCTCTTTCATGCCTTTGTCCAGCATTTGAACACACACACACACACACACACACACACACACACACACACACATGGTTTATGTGTTAAGTTATTGTAGGTACCCACTACTCTTTCTGATAAACTCATACTCAGGCCAGGTTCAGGATAATATCTGAGGTAGGTTCTCTCCTCAAGGATGGGGAGGTCAAATAAATATGCTGCAAGACATAAGGAGCTGGGATGGGCAGACAAGGCAGTTCCTGAGATCTGGGACTCTGGGCCTGGGTCAGGAGAGTCTTCCCCTGCTGAGTCACCATGCTGAGATGTAGGGGACACCAGCACACAGGCGGTTTATCAGCGATGGCAGTACTCCAGTCTTTAGTGAAAACTCTTATTTTCAGAATGCTTTTCCTCTGTTTCTTATGTTATATTTTAGATAAGAGTGCATTGAATTTAGATTCTTGGAAATTAAAGGAGGCAAACATCCTCACAGGCCTTCACAGAGTACTTGCTTCCTTTGCATATCTAAAAACCAAGGTAAAGTAACCACTACACTTTAAACACACACCCAATATAAAATTCCCTTCATGTTTCGTGCTTTCAATCTACTGATTAACATTTGACTGACATATTGCAGTAAGATTAGAATTTGTTTGGATTCTAAGTCCCGACTCCATAACTCTCTAAATAAATTTTTATTTTTATACTATAAAGAAGTATAAAAATATAAAAGTGTTATAAGAAAGCCCTGCAAACGTGTTATTCAGGTTGTCATTGTTTCACTTCTGTTATGACTCTGTGTTTCTGAGTCATTTAAAAATAAATAGAAGCCAATCACACTGTTAGCCTTGAGGAATTTAATCTGTATTTCCCAGGAACAAGGCAATTCACATGAATGACTCCAATGTAACTATAAAATCAGGAAATTTGAGTTCTATGTGATATTATTTGCATAATATATCAGATTCAGATTTGACTACTTCGGGGATGTGGGGGAGCAGGTATTCGCAACTATGCCTTTTTTCACAGGGTCTCTCTGCGCATTCCAGGCCACTGAGCTCTAACTCAGTCCTCCTGCCTCAGCTTCCCAGGTGCCAGGATGATAGGTGTGCATCACCCCACTGGGCTCCAGAATCATGTGTTTTTGTTGTTCTTAGCTACGTCATTGCCTTCAAAGCAAGAGCTACAAGGCTGTCCTTGCTGTCCTTGGTCTTTTTGATGCTCAAAATGCAGTTTATATATTTATTTCAAAAACCATTATAATTTACCTTTGCTTTTCTGATAGGACTCAAGAATGAGTCCACTCTGCATAGAGACTACTTGGAATCTCTCTGTTGATGGTGCATGTCCATCAGCTCAGTATTTGCTTCCACGGAGTGTTTTATGTTAACAGCAGATCAGATCTTCTGTTTATTAAGTATCAACTACCATGTGTCTTGTTTGCTCTTCATCATGCCATAAGCTGTACACATGGCTCTTCATCACGCCAATGTATTTGTAGGTCCTGGAGGTGGTGTTTTGTTTGTTCTTGCTTTATTTACTTTTTTGTGTGGAGTTACGGTTTTGGTAGATTATCTGGTCCTGACCAGGTTTGGTTGAGTCTGCTCTTAGCAGCAGTCTGGTCGGTTCTTTGCTTAGCCTGAATGTGCAGTTCTTGGTTGGAGCCCTTCCTCAGGGTCATCTTTCCTCACTCAGCGAACCTCTCCATCTAGTTTTCTAGAGCCTCACAGTCCCCCAAACTGCCTGGCCTCTAGTGTCATCATCAGCCAGACTCCCACTTCTCTACCACGCAGAGTGCCTGTGCTGGGCTCTGGGCATCCTCCTTACTTCAGTCCCCCTGCATTCCAGTTCCCCTGCACCCGCGTTCCCCCCGCACCCCAGTATCCCCCGCACCCCATTCCCTCCCGCACCCCAGTCCCCCCGCACCCCAGTTCCCCCCCACCCCAGTACCCCCACACCCCAGTTCCTCCTGCATCCAGTCCCCCTGCACCCCAAATCCTCCTGCACCCCAGTTCCCCCTGCATCCAGTCCCCCTGCACCCCAATCCCCCTGCACCCCAGTTCCCCCTGCACCTCAGTACCTCCTGCACCCCAGTTCCCCCTGCACCCCAGTTTCCCCTGCATCCAGTCCCCCTGCACCCCAGTCCCCCCGCACCCCAATTACCCCCACACCCCAGTTACTGGTTTGCATTGTGAGAACTAAGTGACCACTTCAGACTCTTCCCTCCTGCTTAGCCCTGGCAAGCCTTGAGCAGAAACTCGCACACTCACGGTTGCTGGGGCACAGCTTCCCTCTCCTCCCCTCCCAGCTCTTCACACTTTTCACTGTCTGCGACACCTGTCCTACACTGTGCCCCATTTTATACATTCTCTTCATCAGTGGGAAAACAGTGTGTTGTCCTCATCCGTGTGCACTGCTTCCAAAATGAGTTCTATAAGACATAAATCTATGACATACATCCATTTAAATGTTTCCATTGTGACCCGTGGCCCCTGTAATAAAACTCTAATTCACATGAATCGTCATTTCATTGGAATCACTTTTCAGATTGTCTGCACTCTCTTCCCTTTCATGCCTAATAGTCTTCAGTAATGGACAGAAAAGTCCCATGATGCTTCAGGTGTGATGATACACAGGAGAGCTGCATGTGTGGTTCGGTGTCAACACAGAGTCGTGAGGACCCTTGAAGAGGGTATCTTTGTCCCTTTTGTAAAATAGATTGTAAAATATTTATTTTTTATGTGTATGTATGTGTGCCTTATGAGTTTATGTATATTACATGTACACCCGTGCTCACAGAGGCCAGAGGAATTCAGATCCCCTGTTACTGAATTTACAGGAAGTCATGAGTTGCCTGATGTGGTTGCTGGGAACTGAACCCTGTCCCTCTGCAAGAGTACTAATCGCTCTGAACTGCTGAGTCCCCTTTCCAGCCCTAAATTATTCCTAATGAATAGAAGTTCACCTTTGTAATGTAAAGTCATCTCACTTTAATTTATGTAAATAAATTTTTCATATAGTTCTTTTTATTTTGAGGGTTTGATACATTGTACATCCAAAATAGTTGGAGGAAAATTTCATAAAGCCCCACTCCTGGAGGACGAGCTACAGGCAATCAATGACAACTGAGAGAGGGAGAATGAATTTTCTACAGGGAGGAGCTCAGAGAGGTTCTATATAAAATAAATACAGATGAAGAGGCCATGAATTCCAGGGGCTTAGTTAGGGGCACATGAAGGTTCTGGAAGGGGGAGATGAGCACTGTGGAAAGGACACAAACTCAGTGCACTCCTGCAGGAATCAGACGTTTGTTTGCGGTCTGAATCCATCAGCCTTCACACCTGAAGCACTGATGTAAGTCGATGATGAGGTTTGGACTCAGCTAGGACCTGATTCTTCCCCGCCCCTCTGGTAGGTGTGGTAAGACTGACTTCCACCCATGCAAGTTCAATTCCTTCTGAAATGTCCTGTACACACATTCAGAAACAATCCTTCCCCATGATCTGGGGCGATCTTAGCTAGGTCAAGTTAAAACATAAAATTAGCTATCACAGCTAGAATGGACATTTTAAAAAATTCCACTTACATATTTTAAGCTAAAGTTTGGAGAATTCTGTTTTAAATTTCTTCCATGCATCTCTGTGTTTCTTATAATTTCTCTGCATTCTTTCCAGTGCTCCTTTATTACTTACAAATTGGGCCTTCTTAAGCTGTCTTGAGCTCACAGATTGTATTGCACTCAGTTTTGGATTCCAGTTTAAAGTTTGTATTCTGTTTTACTGCAGCACTCATCATCACCTGACTATGTGCACGTTTCGCACATTGCTCTGTGAACCCTGAATGCTGGAACTGACTGCTTTCTTTGGTTCTTCACAGTATAGAGCCTAGAAAAGGCACTTGACGAGCACCTTCTGAAAGTTAATGGATGTCATATTACAGTACTTGATACTCACTGAGAGTACAAGGCTTTAAAGGCACTGTCTGCCTAGGAGGCAAACTGGTTGTTCATCTTTGAGTCATACCATGTGCCAGCTGTGTGTGCAGCCTTGAACATGGTCTGTCCCGCTGCCCTTTAATTCTCTCATCTCTGAAGCAGTGTCAACATGGGCTGGAGGTAGAGTTCAGTGATAGAGTGCTTACCTAGCCTGCATGGCTGGGTACATGGTTAGCTTGCTTCCCAGCACTCCATCTGCCTCAGAAAGAAAAGAGAAAAAATGGGGCACCACATTGTGGGTTTCACTGGGTGACCTAGTATTTAAAAGAAACAAGATTGTACAATGTTAGCGTAATAGTCACTTGGCATGTACTAAGCAAAAATTGACCATTATTGTACAGTTTAATTTCAGAAAACATTTATTAGACACTTGTATGCCAGCCATTTTAGAATACATATAGGAAATGGGTCTTCTCATATGGCTTTTTACAGTCGAAAGAGATAAGAACAAGCAATCCTGTCAGTATGAACAACTGCAGCCTGTACTGAGAAGATACTATGTGTCCTGTGAGATTAAGACCTCAGTGCATGCATCTGTTCATATATTGTATATTTGAGCAAAGCAATCAGTTAATAGACAGCTTGTGAAATACATGTTCTTTGGAAATAAATCTACATTTCAAATATCCTCTTTGATAATTTTCAAATATTTTGGTAAGGTTATTTCAGATATGACATATTACAAATTGGGTTTACAAAACAATTCTGAATAGGAGAAAGCCATGTCCTCTCACCTGGACCAGCCACAAACTCACCCTTCCTCCATTTTCTTCTGGGAGAAATGCAAGTTCAGTGTGGGCTTCACAAAACAACCTGGTCTCACCAAAAGTAGAACAAAACCAAATTCATCCTTAGTTGTTTCTCTCTGCTGAAGTTCACTGAAGCATGGTGTGTATTTCTTCTAGAGAAAGGCCTACCAGTGTAGTAAGGTTTGATTCCATTAAATGTTCTTGAATGATAAATCCATTGAATTTGCCTCACTGAAGCTGTAATATGTATGTCTATGGGCTAAAACTGAAGGGGACAAACAGACGTAACTGTGGGTCTTCTCCAGTTATAATTCCATGTATTTAGCTCTTATGCTTTGGATACTGGACAATCCTACAACGAAGCATAGACTTTAGAGAGAAAATATTGAGATCTTTGATATGATTTAGAAGACTGTAAGTCAGAACACTAATAAAAAGAATTTAAATTTAAACTCAACCCTGTCTCTCAATGCACTGGAATACCATTATATGAAATTTCTTTACTAATTAAAAAGTAGCATTTTTGATTCATCATTTTTTCCATAATTTCATAAATGACAAGATTATGGCTTTTATTCCACCCTATGCATTTCTAGTAAGACATCATTGCAATCATTCTGAGGTTGTTTTATGTACTTATTACTAGGGGGAAGGGCATTGGAGGAGGAATCCAAGTGACACCCAGTTCTGCCTGGCTCAGCCGATCCAGACTCTCTTGCCGCATAACCAGAAGCCTCTGTGGTTTCCACTGTGGTGTCATTCTTTTGTTCTTAGCACATGTATTTCATTGCATAGTTGAGATGTGTTCAGCTGACCGAAAGCAGGTATCCACTGTTTCTGAAGGCTCTGCTTGCACCAGGGTCACCCGGCCTCAGTACTGCTGGCCGTCGGAGTAACTGGTTCCTTGAGGTGCGTGGAAAAGCACTCCTCAAGCATCTTTAGCCTCTTTCCTAAAGACAGCTGTGTCTCTACCTTCACCCTCAGATTTGACAACCCAAAGTGTCTCTGGCCATTGCCCCTGGGAGGCAGTACCACCCCCAGTGGAGAACCGAGAGCCGATGATTTATGGGGGAGAGGAAAACATTCATTAACTGAAACTGATTTTTTAATCCAAGTTGCCTTTTCATTTGTACAAATGACTTGATTAAAGATTTCATTTTTCCCAAATGGGAGTTTGTCAAGAGAATAAAAAGAAAATATTTGAAGAAAAAGAAGGAAAAAAAAATAACCTAAGAAAAACATATCCCATTTATTTGTACCTTTGACTAAAATTTTCAGTTATTAATGATTTTTAAACAGTGTATAATAGGCCTCCACTTTAAGAAACTAATACAAATTAGAATAATCATGAAGACATATATATATATGTATATATATACATATATATATACATATATATATATATGTTTGCATGTTTGTTTGACTGTGTTTACAACAGTCTCGTTCCATAGCCCAGGCTGGCCTAGAAATCATGGCCTTCTTTCTTTAGCCTGGCACGTGCTGGGATTACTGATGTATATGTATTTTTATACCTACCTTTTTCTGAGTAAATGAAAATTTCATAATTTCTTTCCAAATTAAAATAATCTTAATGAAAACCAACTAAAGCCGTTCATATTTCTCAGTTCTTACTTACATTAGACAGCATTATTGATGGGAAGTTTTCTCTGAATCTGGTGACTCTGCATGCACTCTAACATCCTCATATTGTGACTTCTGGGTTCATCTCCACATCTTACTCCACGTTAGGGTTCACGATCTCCATGTGTTCAGGAATGAGCTGGTGAAGTCAGTGAGGTATTTGATAGTGTGGTGGACAAGGATGGGGGATTAATGCTGAGACTTGGGGTTTCTGAAACCCTAAGAAAGGGACAGGCTCACAATCAGAGAAAACTGACACATTACATGAGGCGGGCCATTCCTTGTTAATTTCCAGCGACCCTTTTTATGTCAGAGCATAGACTGTGTCATCTGATCCCCATTCCATCACTCTGTCGGAGGTGCGGCAGATGTTTCTTTCTCAATGCTTTACAGGTGCAAGCTTCATGGTGAAGGCTTGAAGAGGAAAGAGAAAGGACTGGAAGGACTAGGGAGTTGGGAACTGAGGAAAACATGTTCTTTTAGGAAAAAACATAACATCAATGTCAGATTACTAAATGCAAATCCCAGTCTGGGCTCAATGTAAACTTAATGAAGGAAACACATCTTATGATACAGAATGCCCACTGAGTTTACTAAGAGACAGATCATAAGCAGTAAAGGGGCAAGAGAATGACTTTAAGGTGACCCCTGAGAGAAAGGAAGATAGGAGAGGAGGTGCAGAACAGAAATCAAATCCACCAGGGAGAGACTATGGAGTAGAAACTGCCCACTGGAGGAGGGCTGCCTCTCAGAGCACTGTTGGGTGAGCAGACAGTCCGCTTTAACTTTGGAGTTGTTGGCTCCACAAAAAGTGCCCACAGCTCTCTCTTCTCTCTATTGTGTTGCAGTGGATCTAAGAAGAGCTGTGAGGGAAAGCTGCCAACCAGACTCTGTCCTGCCATAGTCTTCTGGAAAGGAGATTTGAGTGGCACATGTCTCTTTCTATCACATGAGAAAATGCTCGTCACCTCATAATAAGTAAAAAGGTTGTTAGTTAAGGCTATATGCAGAGTGATATCAACAGTATGCACAACAGTCAGTAATTGTCAATGTACAAAATAAATTGGGGCATTTTGATTTAAGTTTTAGAGCTCCGTGACATGGATCTGATAATCTACATTTATAGACAAGCCCCACAGTTAGGAGGTCAAGGAGCATGTCCCATTTGTACAACATGATCCTCATTATGGCTCAGTGGGCACTTTGCTGTGCTAGTTTCTGATCTGTCTGGTCACATGAATGTGTGCAATAGGAGAGAGCACAGAGAAAATCACACTTCAATGGTGACTGATTCTGTGGTTGGAGTTCAGGTTATTGCATTGCTATTTATCCCGTTACAGTCTACATTTTTCTACTCTGAGGTACTCTGGTCATCTGTTTAGACATAACACACCACTCTGAAATTAGTTGTCCAAGACAGCACCCATTTTCATCTATTTCATAGATTCACTGTTCAAAAATGCAAGCTGGGTTCCAGGGGCATCTTGATTCTGAACTACTGAGATGAGGATAAGAGAAGGATGGCCATCAGCAAGGGGAATTGGGTCCTCTGCAGGGTGAATTACAAGTGCTCTTACATCCTTTGAGGCTGGGTGCTGTTGGGGGTCCCAGTGCTCAGGACCAGCCCAAGGAGACGAAGGGTCTCTGCCGTGGCAGGGTGAGTAGGTGCTCCAGGTGCTGAGTGAGAAGCAGGCGGTGGTGAACCGCTGCAAGCTCAGGTTATTCAAGGAAGTGCAAGGGGTCTTATAGGTCTGATTAGCCAATTGCTTTATGGGGTACGGTCCCAACTGCAGCCAATAGTAGTCTGTTCCCAGGTAGATCATTTCAGTGCAGGTTCTTTCCAGATGCTGGGCAGAAGCAGTATCACAACTAGCCAGAGTGGAGCACCACGCCCATGGGAGCCATTCCTCTGTTCCTCATAGCAGGAGACCTGGCTAAGGCCCATGCTGCATTGCGCCCTACTTACCCTCCTTTTTGTCTTTATTAATTGAGCGACCCTAGGAGGCATGATTCTTTGCCATGCCATTGTTGGCCCAGGCTCCTAGGGATCACCTTAGATGATGGTGCCTATCTTAGGTTGTCCCAGCTGTCAGGGTCTTACCCGTCACTGACTACCTGCCATCCTGGTGAAATAAGGGGTTCATCTTTGTTGGCAGTGCCTATCTTAGGTAGCCCTGGTTATAGGGGTCTTACACATCATTGGCTACCCACTGTTCTGGTGAAAGAACCCAATAGGTGATGCTTATTGCTCAGGAGGGTAATTAGGATGGCATGGGAGGTTCGCAGGAAGGCTCCTGTGGTGTGTGTGAGAGCCCTTGTTGAAGAATGCTTTTGTGAGAGTCCTGTAGAAGACTCAGAAAGAATCTAGAATAGATAAGTATTGTGAGGAAGGTGGTGTTATTAAGTGATCAGTTAAATTAAATTTGTAGGTCAATATCTGAGAAGCTCTGCTTTGATGCAGAGCTTTCCAAAGACAATGAAAGGTCAGCAGCACTATCAAGAAGGCCACAGCAAAAATTCCTCAAGTTACCAAACTGAGGACTGGAAAAATGTCTGAGATCCTATTTCATCTCGGCAGATGGTGCTGAAGTCCTTTGTGTTAAAAGGGTCAGTTGTGTCTCCTCAAAGCTATGCATGGGGAGAAAGATCTCCTGAGGGAAAAACAGAGGGAACCATTGAGAAGCTATTCCCTTATTCCTCATGGCAGGTGGCCTGACTAAGGCCCCAGAGCCAGGTCCCATTAATTACCTGTACCCCCAATTCTGCAGTGTGGGGGCATCTGCTGTGCCAGCAGGTGCATCCATGGCAGGCTTGACATTTCTGGCGGGTATCCAGATGGGGGAGGATGAGGTTTCTAGAAAGATACAAGCTTATCCTCAACCCTGTGTTAAGAGTGGGTGAGGTACCTTCCATTCATTTGTGAGAGGGTCTCTCCAGTGGACAACGGGCAAGGGGGTGGTGGCCAGTTGCGATCTCCAATGTTTATAGGCTGGAGAGAGTCCTGCTTCATCAAACATAAGAAAATTAAGGGTGAAAAGAGCTTCCACCAAGGTCAAATGGGGATCCCTGGGTGTCATTGCAGTTCTCTGCTTCATAATGAGTTTCTTGAGGGTTCTATTAGTCCTTACCACTATGACTTGGCCCTGAGGGTTATAGGGGATGCCAGTGGAGTGTTAAGATCCAAGGAGTCTATGAAAAAATTGAATTGGGCAGATGTATATGCTGGGCCATTATCTGCCTTAATCGCCCAGGGTACACCCATGACCAGCATAGCGGTTTTTGGTTGCTATAATGGCATGGGATGCCTTCTCACCTAAAAGGGCGATAGCAAAAGCAAATTTGGAGTAGGTGTCCATGTTTGCATGGACATATTTAAGGTTGCCAAATGAGGGTATGTGGGGTGACATCCATTTGCCAAATGGTGTTTGGCGTAAGGCCTCTAGGGTTAATTCCCTGCAGCTGCAGTGGGCCCAAGAGGGGCAAAGGCTTTACGTGTACGGATTAGGTGCTCACATTGGCCAAGAGAAAGCTCGGGTAGAGGACCTGCAGGTTAGAGGGGGAGAGATGAAAGCTTTGGTGTAAGTGCCTAGCTTGTTCTAGGATCGGCAAGGAAGTGACAGCAATACATTTATCTGCCTGTGCATTCCTGTCAGCAATGAAGCCAGGCAGACTAGTGTGTGAGCACACGTGCTCAGTGAACCAGGGATGCTGTCTATTTTCCATCAGCATTTTTAAGGCACTAATGGCAACAACTATTGGTTTATGAGAGAGCCTGGGGTTGGCTAAGGGAAGTGTTCTTGCCATTTGGACAGCGTAACTACTGTCAGAGAAAATATTGACAGGTTCTTGTTGACAGAGCTTTAGGACTCTGAGAATAGCATGAAGTTCACGTAATTGAACTGAATGAGGGTTAGCAAACTTAAGAGCCTTGTCTGGCTGGTTGGCTTTCTTAATAATTAATCCATAGGTCTGCTTATTGGCATCTTTAAAAGCTGAGGCTGCCATGGGAATTGGTTGACTGGAGGGCCTAGAATGGAGATTGGCCTTCAGGGGTAAGGCAGCAATTGACTGAAGTAATTTGTGAGCAGGGAAGTGGTTGTCTATATCATTAGGAAATCCTGCCACCAGGATATGAAAGAGGTGGTCATCCCTGAAAAGGGACTGAAGTTCCGTCATGGGTATGGGCAGAATTATTTTGGAGGGCTCTATGTTGTAAATTTTATTTGTGTAATTATGCATTTTGATAGCTAGGAGGAGCATTGTCTCCAGTTTGGTGATGAGTTTATGCGTCTGCGACCAAGAGGGGTGGACCCAGTAAAGGGGAGCTTGACTTTGCCAAATGACTCCTAGGGGAGACCTCTCCATCCAGAGGATTAAATTCAGGACCGGGAGTTGTGTCATATCTTGTGAGGGTAATTGAAAAGAGTTGGTGAGATATCTCCAGTAAAAGTTCTTTTGCTTGTTTGGTGAAAGGTATTTTCTGGGAAGGACTATCTGAGGTTTTAAGAAGGTCAAGGAGGGGAAGGAATTTAGCTGGAGGAATGGGCAAAAAGGGCTTAAGCCAATTAATTTGGAGGTCACTGAGAGAATACTTATTCTTTACTAGTAGGCTGTGAGTGAGGGGTTGAATATCAGTGGAAATTTTAAACCCTAAAACCCCCAAAAGGGGGTACAGTTTGAATTTTTTCCTTGGCTATAGTTAAACCTAGATTTTTGAGGTCCTCAAGAAGTATTTTGAGGAGATCCACGAGAATAACTTGTGAGAGGTGGGAGATTAAAACGTCATCCGTGTACTGTATTATGAGGCATTTTGATCTGAGTCTCTCAGTGGCAGTTGACACAAACAACTGACAGAAGGAAGGGCTATTTTTCATGCCCTGAGGGAGGACCTTCCATTGATATCTCCTAGCTGGTACGTTAGGATTAGGTTCCCAGACAGTATAAGCAAAGAAGGGCCTGCCCTTGACCACCAGGGGATACAGAAAAAGTCTTTAATGTCTAATATGACTATATGATAATAGGAATGACTCTCGGATAGGGGAGGCCAATTTGAAAGGAACCCATCTTTATCGTATGATTGTCGACCTGGCGAAGGTCCTGAAGTAATCTGTACTTATTATTTTTCTTTGAGATGATAAAGATGGGGGAATTATGGGGACTGATAGAGGGCTCAGTATGGCCAAGGTCAAGCTGTTCTTGCACAAGAGATTGAAGATGGTCAGTTTAGGTTCTAAAATAGGCCACTGTTCAACCCATATGGGGTATATGGGTAAGAATTGAAATCAGAGCTTTGCATATGCTAGGCAAGCACTCTATCACTGAACTATACTCTCAGCCCACCAGATTGAGGTGTGAACAAAACTTGAAATCCTAATAAGTAATTGTTGCCCAAATCTCAGAGAAGTTATTGGGTCAACTCAGGTGGAATTTATATGATCAACCCAGTAAATACGGGACAATGAGTAATTAAGAAAGGCCTGTGACTATGGACCTTTGATGTAACAGGAGAGGCGTGATTGAGCTTCAGTGATGGTGGATACTCTACAGCCTGAGGGCTGCAAGGAGCAGCTGTGAGAGGAAGCTTTCGCATGCAGCCAGCCTGGGCACCTCTGCTGTGGAGCCCTGGCTCTCTGGGTCTGCCTCTGGCCCCACCTCCAAGATCTCAGGGCCTTTTGGCGATCTGCAGCTCCCTAGGCTGGGAAGCCATGGCCCTGCCTACCTTGTCTTCCTAGGGCCCTTGTGGTGAGCCTTGAAGCCCACCGCGTGGGCCTTGGCAGAGCCACTGTGGGCACAGAATCTAGTCCAGTAGGAAATATTCAAGGGCCAAGTCAACAGAAAAGCCCAGGGTGTGGCAGGACGAGCTGGTGGCATAGCGTGGGAGGGCAGAGTTCCTGTTCAGGCACCAGATGTTGGGGGTTCCCTGTTCTTGGGGCCAGCCTGAGGGGATGAAGGGTCTTCACCATGGGGGGTGAATAGGCCAGGAATCAAAACACATAGACTCTGGGGGCTGAGTGGGAAGCAGGCAGTGGTGAGCCACTACAAGTTCATTTATTCAAGGAAATAAAAGGGGTCTTATAGGTCTCCTTAGCTAATGGCCTTATGGGGTGGAGTCCCGATGGAGCCCATAGTAGTCTGTCCCCAGGTAGATCATCTTGGTGCAGGTTCTTTCCAGATGCTGGGTAGAAGCTGGTATCACGACTAGCCAGAGCGGAGCGACTTGCCTATGGGAGCCATTCCTCTGTTCCTCATAGCAGACCACCTGGCTAAGGTCCATCCTGCGTTGTGCTTTACATGGATGTTATCATCCATAAACTAAAAGCAAATTTTTTTTTTAATTTGTGTAGCTGTGTGAAGTAGATAACACACTTTACATCAGAGTTGGGCCATAGTTAGCAGTTTATAAATAGTAAAATGTCTTGTATCATGGCCAAAAGAGCCTCACAAGTTCAGAGAAGATGATTCTTCTTATCTTCTTATTTTTTGTTTGTCTATTTTGAGACAGGGTCTCCATGTAGCCCCATCTGACCCGGAACTCACTATGTAGACCAGGTGGGCATCAATTTTACAGAACTCTGCCTGCTTCCTAAAGTGCTGGATCACAGACCTGAGCCACCATTCCCAGTGAAATTTCTCCTTGCCCACTTCTGGAATCATGTTTGTTATATCAACTGGAGAAAAATTTCAGTTTATCATTTTTGCTGTTTATTTATTTATTGCATGTGTGAGGAGACAGAATTGCCTGCATGTGCCACAGACTGCATGTGGAGGTCAGAGGGCAACTTGGAGTTCTCTCCTTCCAACATGTGGGGTCTGATGATCCAACTCAAGTGGTCAGACTTTGCAGCAAGTGCCTTTACCAGATGAGGCATTTCACCAGTCATAATTTATTATAACTAAAACCTTTTGGCCTATCTTGAAGGCACCATAATATACTTTTTCTTGAATAAAGGCACCAGGAGAAAGATAGATGTGTGTTTACTAGAATCTGCATGATAGCACAATATTCTTATGCTGCTTGATTTTCATGTAATTCAATTTAATTTAGCCTAATACTGTGCTTCTCACAAGATATTCATTAATATCTACTTACTGAAAGACTGTCCATCCTTCTCTTGATCTATAAGTCTTTACATGTTAAATATATAAACCACTTGTCACTTTTCATTGTTGTGGGTACTTCTAAAATGTGTCACTTGTCTTCAAAATGTGTCACTTGTCTTAAAATTAACACTTTAATTGGCCCAGATGTGTCAAGCTTCGTGTTTTTGGTTATGGTCTGAGTAGTGAAGCACCGTGCTATCTTTCCAGCTTAGTTTTTTAAAAAATGACTTTTATGGGTGTAGGGAGATAAGTTAGTAAAGTGCTTACCTTCCAAGTACAGGGACCTGAGTTCAAGCCCACGAACCCGTGAAGAAGAAGATAAGAAGCAGCCGCAGCAGCCACCGCCTGGCTTGGGGATATGATTGTACCAGCAGTGGGAAGGCAGGGATTGGTAGACCTCTAGGACTCTCTGGCCAGACAGATAGATTAGCTTACTTGATGAGTTTCTGGTCATTGAAAGATTCAGACTCAAAGAAACGTGGTTTACAGCACCTGAGCAGGGCGTGTGAGAGTGTCCTCCTGCTCCACATTCAGGAACAGATCTATGGCCATGCATGAACATAGAAATACATGCAAATGACGTGATGCTTTAAAAGACTTTTGCTCCTTTGCCATTTAAATTCATAGCAATCTATGGGGAATTAATTATAGCAATGCCTTGTCTGTTTCATTGTCTCAGTGAGTTCTCATGTCTGTAGCCTCAACCTCTGAAGGTTATAGTTTATTGATGAAGTTAGAGTTGACTCATGTGAACTGTTTCATTTGGAGAAATTCTCAGACCTGGCATCCTGCCCATGGTGTATCATGGGCACTACTGGACTTCTAACACTGCTGCTGTGTTCACACTTCAGTCCACTGATTGTGTCAATAGATAAATAGTAAACAGGAATGCTTGGCTGTGGGGTCAGCCATGATCTTATTTATCTGTGCCCACTGTGGGCTGTGCTGAGTCCCAGATTCCTATGTCTCGTAGTAGAGTTCTGTGGAGTGTTGTCAGGAGAGGTACCTGTTTATTGCCCCATATGCACTATTCCAATAGCTGTAAGGTGGGTAGTTACTATCCTCTTTTCATGACTAAGGACATAGTGAAAATTGGTTTTACAATTGACTCCAGTTCACAGGGTGATTAGCGCAGCTAGAATTATAGCCAGGGTGGTTGTAGAAGCAGCGGATGTTGGGGATTTGGGGTGAAGCAGTTTGGTCTTTATCCTCAGCAGATTTATTTCAGACCACCATGAAGTGCAGGCCAAGCAGCAGCGCAGTTCTCATAGAAAGGGGTGGAGAAGTAAACGCAAGCCAGAGAGCTCAGCGTGCATTAGGAACACTTCAAATTCCACATGTGGACAAGAAAACGTTTACCTCAAGATTCATTCCAGTCTATGTGTGCTTGAGTTGTGGGCTGTCTCCAGTGCCTGGGAACTATCTAAATATCCCAGATCATGCTTACAAGTCCAGAGTCTTTGATTTCATCTTTATCATTTCTTTCTATTATATATATAGTAATATATATATATATATATATATATAGTGTGTGTGTGTGTGTGTGCACGTGTGCTCGCATGTGCATGCACAGACACATGCATCTGAATGCAGCGCCCCTGGGGGCCAGAAGAGGGCATCAGATCTCCCAGAACACCACTATATATGGGAGCTGGAAACTGAACTCATCATGTCTTCCTGAAGAACACTATATTCTTGAAACTGCTGAGCCATCTCTCCAGTCCTGATCAGATCATTTGTTTTTCCTTTTTGTGCTTAACCCTCTGCCAACCCCTGGCCTTATTTATGGAGACACTAAGTCTATTTTCATCCTAGGGTTTTGCAATAGCTGTCAGTCTGTTCCTTGAAATCCTGGCTAGATTTCTCTTTTGTGCAGTTTAAAGCAGCCGCCCAATCATATGTTCCTTTGATTTTATTACCATGAGTGCTATATGCTGCCTATTATTTTCTTGTCTCTTTACTTTCTTCTTTCACATATAGTATCAGCTGAGCTCTGTGCGTGCAGACAGTTGACCGTCTTACTGAAGCATTTCACTGATCAGATCAGGATTTGATGTTTTACACATGCTTAATAATATTTTGTAACATGTGAAAGACACATCACAAAGTGGAATGCAGTGATCAATGGGAAGAAAAACCTGCCTGATAGAATGCAGGAGATAGACTGCAAAGAGAGAAGCGGGCGGGCTGCGAAACAGACAAGTCAGAATGCTGCTTAACATGGACGATGACCTTAGAAATAGATGATGACAGGGTGGGATCAGAAGTGTATGTGAGTCAAGACCAGAACTTCGAAGCTACATGAGCTGCAGGAACTCTGAGTCATTTGGAATAAAGTTCCCAAGCGGTATGTATCCTGCACTAAGTTAAGAGATACCTCGGATAGGGAACATGGAGAATCCAGACTGAGGAAAGAAATCCAGGCCAAAGATGTTTTCAGATAGTGTGGAAGTTACAATGGATGAAGTTACAATGGACTTGTTGCAGTTTCCAGACACACTTGCAGGACCAGGCAGAAGCAAAAACCATGACAGAGGAGGAGTGAGCCACACAGAACACAGAAGAGAATGAGTTCATGTAGAAAGAGGGCTCAGTCTTCCAGAGGAGCAGGGAAAGACTAAAGGAAAACAAGGGGTTTAGTAAGTGGTTTACCTTTCAAAACCCAGGAGGTAGCTTTGAGGGGATGGGGACATTCTCAGCTGGAAGAGACCATCAGAAAGTCCAAGGAAAAAGGTAAAGAATTCCACCCTTGGGAGGTGTGGCCAAACAAACTTCTGGGTAAGATGTGTATGGTGGATATCCGCAACTTCAACGGACTTGGGTGTACTTCACTAGGATTGCCGCAGAGCCAGCAGCACTATCAGTAAACGCCCTGCATAAAATGAGGAACTAAAGACAAGGAGAGAAAATGAATTAATGCTACATCAGAGAAAACTGTACCTTTGAGTGGAGGGAAAGGGCTCTTGGTTTGCAGGGGAAGGAGGAGCTCGTGTGCTCGGGTTAGTTTTCATTTCAACTTGACAAAAATGAGGGTCAACTGGGAGCAGGGAAGCCCAGCTGAAGAGCTGCTTCAACCAGATTGGCCTGTGGCCATGTCTTTGAGAGACTGTCTTGCCTGATATTGATGTGGGAGGGCCTAGCCCACTGTGGGCAACACCAGCCCTAGGCAGACGGGCCTGAGCTGTGTAGGGAAGCTGATGAGCAAGCTGATTCCTGCCTCGGGCTCTTGTCGTTCGTTCCACCTGACCTTCCTCCCACAGAAATGATTACCCAGAAGCATAAGATGAAATAAACCCTTTCCTCCCCAAGTTATGTCTGATCCAGGCATTTGTCATAGCAAAGTAGACAGAAGAATATGGAATAGTAACGGCTAGGCCTGCTTTGCGGTCTTTGCATAACTTTCTTGGTCGAGGAGATACGTGGAGAAGCAGATTTAGAATATTAATTTTGCTGTTTGAAGATCTTTGCCTAAGTTTTAAACGTTTAAAATAACATTTCTAAGCCTTCATCTATATGTGACGACCTTAATAAGTCAACATTGGCTTTTAACAGGAGGATTTATTACATCACTTCTATCTCGTGGAGACTCCACTTCCTGCCCATGCTGTGTCCATAAACCAAGTATGGCAGCATTGACATTGGAACTCCTAGCTGATCATTCATTTATTTATTGAGACAGAGTCTCTTTAGGTAGCCCAGGCTGGCTTTGGCCTTCTGACTGTTGGGATTACAGGTGTGCACAACCATGCCTGTTTAGAGTTCTTACTCTAACAGAGCATTAAACACAGAGAACTTTAAATTACCATCCACACATACTGGTCATTTATGAAAACAAGAGCTATCACATCACTCTTTTGAATGTGCTGACTTTTTTAATTGAGTCAGGTTAAAACAATACTGATCTGTTGTATATAGTTCCCATGATTCTCTTGTGTTACAAAAGAAGCAGTTATATAAATACCAGTTGCAAAAGTCCGGAGAACTGTTTGTTCAATACCCGCCTTACATTCTGGTCTTTGTAGGGATATTTCATCTTGATCTCTAATTAAAATATAAAACTAACATTTCAGACTCTTCTGTAGACTCTGGACCTCTTGGGGTTAATTTCATTTACTGGAGAAGGCATGTTTGTTGGAGTTAACACCACTGTAAGCCTCGCCGTGGGCAAATGCCCTTTCTGCCTGTCGTGGTCAGGTGGCAGGGGTGGTCAGACTGCTCCATCCTGCAGTAAGTGCTATATCTCAGCCATCTGAGGGCTCCTCTGCTCTCTAATGTAAGCTTGTGACAGGAATCACACCTAGGTTTTCTTTGCACACCCAAGCCTCTGACAGTCAAGGATCAATACTCTCTGTGTACAGCTTTTGCCCTAGGCTTTAATGGAAGGACCACTAAAAGTGCATTTCATTACAGGACAGCCCGGAATTGATCACTTCCCTTCTGCATAGTGGGGCGGATGTCCAGCAGGTTGGATATGGAGGCCTCACGGCCCTGCACATCGCTGCAATAGTTGGTCACCTGGAGGTAAGTACTTCCTTCCTCACCTCTAAGGAAAAACATTACCTGTGTCTTAAATTCTTCTCAATTCTTTTGAAACATTGACTTTTGAGATTCCAGAAACGGGCTCAGTTTCTTTAAGCACTGGATAAAATATGTCAGTAAATTTCAGCTTTGTAACAGTGTACTCAGACATCGGTTAATATAAAGATGACTGGATTTGAGAGGCAGTGATTAAAAGCACATGTTTTGGATTCGGGTAGCTCAAGTTTCTACACCTTGCTCTGCTAACTATGGGGAAGGTTATTAACTTCCCTAACACCTGTTTTCCTTATTGGAAGTCGTAAGAGAGGACTGAGGCTACAGCTCATTGGCAGAGTGCTCGCCTAACATGTACAAGGGCCTGTGTTCAATCTTTGGAAAACAGGTGTAGGCCAACTTACAATGTTAATGTTAAAATGTCCACATAGAACACACTGACAGTTGCTTCCTAAGTGAGGGTGGATGGAAGTTCACTCCCTCCTCCAGGCTCTTCTGCATTACCTCAAGAAACATTAAGCATGAATTAGGCCTCAGATTCCATTCTGAGTCCTGTCATGACAATGGTATAAGAATACCAGGCAAAACTTCCATTTCTGTGGGGCATACTTGGAAACAGGAAGTCAGACAGTAAAAAAAGGTAAACATCATATCACTTGAATTCCTAGTGAGTACTGTGAAATGATAGATGGGAGAGACTTATGGGAAAGCAGACACCATGTAGTAAGTGTCTAGGGAAGGCTCTGAAGGCCTGACATGCTGATTGAGGGGCCTGAGTGAGATGAATCCTCTAGCCTTGACCCTAGGAGAACTTGGTCCTGAGAATTAACATGCATGAAATCCAGAAGAATGTGTTGTGTCCACCAGGGCAGGAGGGAGTCACAGTTGTTACAGAGGACTGACTAGAGTAGAATCACAAACAAAGTCTGATGGGAGGTTGGAAGCCAGGATACAATGTGTCTTAAAAGCCAGGAGATGTTCTGCTTCTTGTCTTAACTTGTCAAAGTACTAATTTTAAGCAGAAATTATGAAACTATTTGGTTAACCTTACAAATCCTCATGTGATAGCTATTATTGTCACTGCTAAAACAAGATCAGATCATGTCTCCTGTATAGAAATTGTCCAACAATCTACATTTATCTGAATTCATGGAGAGATGGATCAGCAGTCATGAGCACTTGCTGCTCTTGCAGAGGTCCCAAGTTCAGTTCCTAGCATCCACACTGGGCAATACACAGTCACCTGTAATTCCAACAACAGTATGTCTGATGCCCTCATCTGGCTGTCTGGGGTACCTGTACACATATGGTATATACTCATGCACATACAAACAAAATTAAAAGAGTTATTTATAAACAAAATTTCTGGGCTTATTTATTCTAGAATTTACTTTGTCATCAATTTTTTGAATGTATGCTACTGCACTGCAACCTGCAACAATCAACGAGCTCCAGACATGTTTGTGATGACAAAGAGAATGCCAAATGGACCTGTTCATTATTTGTTCAGTGTTTGTGCCTTGTGTGTTTTCCTAGCAGAAACTTCAGTTAGCCGCTGTCTGTATGATCTTAAAGTATTGCATAGAAAGAAAATTCTAGAAATGATTCATAAGGTTAGAATAAGTTTCATTATATTATGTTGTTAAATTTATTTCATTTTATTGTGTGGTACTAATAACTTGCTTAATTTAGAAAACAAACTTTATCATAGGTGTGGAAATATGGGGCAAGAGTACGTGTAAGTTTCAGTGCCGTCCACGTGGGCCTTGGCGTGTATCTGTGAAAGTGGGAGAGGACTGGGTACGATCAGCAGTTAATGGAGAAATTTCTGTTTACTGGATATCTGTGGAAATTATATGTGCAGAGATGGAGTTTGAAACTGTAACGACAGCTTGAAAGTTGTGTATTAGGTGGAAGAGAAGCACCTATGAACACTTTATAGAGAGGAGGAATTGTTGAGTAAGAGGAAAAAGATTGACCCCTAGGTTGGGGAAAACAAGGAGATTGCACTTGCTTGACACTTAGGCAGGATGATGTGTTAATGGACACCAGTTGACGGCAGGCACAGACCGTTTCCTTACAAAGAGAATGTAGGCACTTATGCACTGCCACTTTTACTCTCCTGGTGAGGGAGGTTGGTGCAGAAGACGAGAGGGTGGTACCTTTGTTCCCACCTCTCCCTCTGAAAGAATGCATGGTGAGGGGTCTGACAGGCCCTTTTGTCTCCACGCATCAAGTTCAGACCCTCCATTAGTGCCTCAGGTGTGTTTGTCCTCCTATACTTGTGAATTCTGTTTAACAATTTTGCAATACAGTTCCCATTGGGGAGATGTCTCCTTCAGTAATAGAAGTGAGCTGAGGTTGCAGATTCTTAGACATGCTGACTACATGTGGAGGCGCAGACGTGAATTTACAATACTTTGAAAAGAAGGAAAAATATCGCCTGTCTCAGGCTCCAATATATCTCTGACTGATTTATCCATCTGTCAATACACATGAATATATTGACTTGTACAAGACATAAACAATCAATAAACACACATTTAACCTTCTTTCCTCTTTGGGGGCAGGGTGGACATGTATCATACCACTCTTTGTCATTGAAAATAGAAAACAGTATCTTGAATTTGTCAGTTCTCGGTTGTTCCTGTTATTTTCTGTTTGACTCTCTCTGGACTTTCTAATGATAGTTTCACCACACCCTGAAGAATCTCAGGATTGGAACAGTTTAATGAGGACCAAAGGGAAGAGCACTAAGACCAGAAAGAAATGAGCTAGATGAGACAACCCTGCTCACCCAAGTTCAACCCTACAATTTTATAAATGAAAGGACAATTATTCTGTAGTGAGCCATGTATTTATTACTAAAGCAAAACTTCACAAAACAGAAGGAAAAATTTGTTCAGACAGTGTTCTAGTTTCTTTTCACTTGCTATGATAAAAACACTGCTCAGAGCTAACTTGGGGAGGAAAGGGTTTATTTGGCTGACAGCACGGGCCTTCATCAAGGGAAGTCAAAGTCAGAAGCTGGAGCACAGGCCGTGGAGAAATGCTGCTTACTGGCTTGCTTCTCTGGCTTGTGTTTAGCCTGCTTGCTTATACAATACAGGACCACCTGCCTCGGGGTGGCACCACCCACAGTGGCCTGAGACCTCCACACTAGTCAACATGAAAATGGCCACAGACATGGCCACAGGCCAGGCCAATGGAGAAAACATCTCAATAAAGAGTCCCTCTACCTCGGTGTGTCAAGTTGACAACCAAAGCTATCCAGCACAGACAGTCAAAAATAAAGTTCAGGTATCAGTATCACTACATATATAATTAAAATATCAATTGATTAAATACTGCTTTAGTTGGTACTTTCTATATAAGAGCCAAAGCTCAGTGAAATATAATGGAAATACACGCACACACGAAGAATAATGTGTAACACATTGCCATGCTAATTCTTCCTGTAATAGTTCTCTCAGCTATCAGAAGGCAAATAGACTATCGGTACCTGCAGATAATGATCTCAGCAGCAAACAAAATGCATTTGGCAACCAGAGGGCCCAGTGCATGATGGGTAGCTGTTGGGCAGTACTTCATTTTTCACAGAAAGGTGTCAGTACAGACAGACTTGTGCAGGTGAGGACATTTATTCACTGTTAAATGTATTCTATCCATCTTTTCCTATTCAGAGATTGTAAACACTTATCCAAGCACAGTCTCAGAAATGTTTTAATCTTATTTTGGAATTATTTCTGATTTCAAAGAAATGTAATTGATGCTGTTCAGTTCATTTTTAACTAAATCACCTCAGTGTTTCAGTGGAATTTTGTTTACCAAAAGGTCTCTGACTTGTTGCACATTATTTTTTTATAATAGCTTTAGTTTTTTCCCTAAAGGCTTAAACAAGAAGATGTTTGGATTATAATGTATGCCTCTCATCTGTCTCTTTCTGTGTGTCTATCTCTGTGCCATATGTGCCTCTAGTTACTTCATGAACTTCATTTGGAATTCAAACAAATAGCAAAAACTATTATTAAGGGAGAACATTAATGAATGACAAGCCCAACCTTAAGGTCTAATAACCGCATAGGTGACTGGCGCAGCAAACTATATTAGGGCAGTAGTGGCACTTTTGCCTTGGTGTAATCAACAGTGATCTAATTGAACTTAGGGCCCCACTCCATGGGAGGAAATTCATATATGTCACTGTAAACATAGCCAAACACACATGGCTAGAGAGGTCATAGATCTTAGAGAAAAACCTCAAGGCTGTCACGTCCTTAGACAAATGTAATTTCTTACTATGGGCAGAATATGGATTCTTGAATTTACAGACAAGTATCCCCATCACCACTCATCAAAGAAGCTTCCTTTGCAGCAGACAGAGATTATTACAGAGTTCCAAAACTGTCAGACACAGAGAATAGTATATATGGGATGCCCAACTCTAAGTGACACAACCTTCATTCCTAAGGCTCACAAAACATAATGAAACAAGGGGTGGAGAGGATGCTAATGCATCTCTCAACCCTCAGTGAACCTTCCTCATGCAACAGACAGCCATGAACACAAAAGGTCACAAATGACCAAAGTATAGAGAATAAGTCTGCAGAGTGTGGGTCTTTGGACAGGACTCCTATATTAAACTCCACCCACCCAGAGTTCAGGGACTAGTGTGAACGAAGAGGATGAAAGATTGTAATAGCCAGAAAGGAGGTGCATGGCTCTATAGAATTAGTCCTACAGGCTCCTGGGACCTTGCTCATATGAGCCCACAGCAATGGTGTCTTCATGCACAAGACCCATGCAAACTCAAGCAGACGAAATCCAGCACAGAACTGTGCAAATGGGCAGGAGGCCCCAATCTCAGTCAGAGGATTATTGGCAGTTGCTTGTTCTTGGGTAAGGAAGAGCTGAACTTCATAAATGGAAGAACTGATTAGACCCCATTGGATGGAATTACACTGTGGGTTATCTGGGGACAGTAGATTGACTCTGTAGGCCTTAATATAAAGGATGGGCTGCATGAAATCCAGTGTGGGAGTGTAGAAGCGTTCACTTCGATGGGGATGTAAAGATGATTAAGCCATTCTGTGTAAAATACACAAACATTCAATTAGAAATTTACAAAGAAGGGGTTGGAGAGATGGCTCAGTGGTTAAGAGCACTGGCTGCTCTTTCAGGGGACCTGGGTTTGATTTTTAGCACCCACATGCCAGCTAACAACTATCTGGAACTCCAGTTCTCGGGGATCCAATGCCCTCTTTTGCCCTCCGCAACACTGCATGACACAGGTACACTTGAGTACATGCAGGCGATATACTCATACACACAAAATAAAAATAACGAATTAAAAAATTTTTAAAGGATTAATATGCTGAAGCCCTAACTGTTGGGTCTGGGCAGGAGGCGGGCGAGGCGCACTCGCCTGCTGCACCCTCTTTTTCCAGTTGTACCCAGAGCTGCTGTAAAAGAAATGGCAGCTGCCCCTGAAAGCCTCTCTGCGACTCTGTAGTGCTGAAGCCACCTTCTGAGGAAGTTTTCAGACCCAGGCTACCAGACTCCAAGACAGGGTACGGACTGTGTACCCGCCTGTATAATGGGCACACCTTAACCGGTGTGCCCCTCCTCCACTCCTGACCCCATTTCCTCTAAGTCATACATTAGCAAGAGCCCTTCCTCTCTGCACAATGGAAGATCTCCTTGCTCTCCCCTGCTTGCCCTCTTCACTCCCCCAGACAGAGACAGCCTATCTACTGGAGCATTATGGACAGGCGTTAACTGCATAACAGGAAATCTCCTTCATTTCGGAAGACCTTTAAGAAGGTCTCCTCTCTGTTTTCTACGTCTGAACTCTCTTTAGCAACCCAGCCTTTGTCTTTTCATGGAATTTGTCATTGAAAACTCTGCTAATCAATCTTAACCCAAAGGACAGTCCACCTCAGTGTTCCCTTTGCACCCCTAACTTAAGACTTTTCAGTAACCTTGTACCCAGTAGATAGACTTCAACTCCACTCACACTTTCTCCTTATTTTTATCCCTCAAGAAACCCAAAGCAGAAGAAAACTGAGTAACTGGTGGAGTTAATGGTTGGTGGAGCTGAGACCCACATGTGGCTCCACAGTCAGCTCTTCCCTGCTCTCTCAGTCCAAGCAGTACCCTGTCAGCCCACCTGCTGGGAACCCACACTTGGAGCATGGTAGATAGAAGCAAAAATGTGTCAGGAAAGCATTCTGAGAACTTAGATCTGAACTGTCACACAGATTCATTGCGATGCCATCCTGGAGCCTCTTCGTCTGGACCCGTTTTCTCAGGCTCTATATCTATAACATTTCTGCATTAGAGTCTCAGCAACTTTCTTGAACAAAACATGTTGCACAGTTTATTCATTTAAAAGGAAAAATCCAGTGTTTCTCTAGTAAGATCACAGACTTGAATAGACATCACCACAAGCTAAATTTAAAACATTCCTGTTCTTCTGGAAGTGAACTCCATAGCCCTCAGCAGTCAGTTGGTCCCACTCAACCTGTCAATCCTCCCAGCCCAGATCCAGATATCCAACTTCCTCTTCTATGAACCTGCCTATTCCAAAGAGTTCTTGCAAGTAGAATCATACAATATTCAATCTTTATGACTAACTTCTTTTAATTTGTGTACTTTTTTACAGTTTGTCTCCATTTGGTAGGATTAGTTTGTATCAGATTCAGCAGGACTGACATATCAGAATGATATGAACATATAAATATGCTTATTTAGCAAAACAGCAAAATATACATATTCAACTGATGGTGTAATGCTGACTCTTTTTCTGCTCTTCCTCAACTTTCATTATAAGCCAAATTTTGTAGGAAGCCCTCAACTAAAACTTGAGGTCCCCAAAGCAGTATTTGTAGCCACAAACATGTCCAGACTGAGTTATCAGCTTAGAATTATTGATATTAAAGATGTAGCTAAGCCAGACCTCTTCCACCCCATTCAGGGATGCTGGGCCAGGCCCCTCTGAAGATGAGCCCCAGCCTCTGCTTGCTGTAGCCTCAGTCTCAGGGGTCCAGGCCAGTGACAAATGACAAGACTCTTGAGGAAATTGGGGCACAGAGGCAGAGATATCAGAAAAGAAAGCCCAGGGATGGGACTGTGATAACTCACGGTGAGAAAATCCTTACCTACAAACCCAGGCAGCAGGTCCACAGACAAAGCAAACTTTCCAACCCTGTGGTTTGTCAGATGAAAGTTTCCACTTTCCAATTACTCACTCACTGCAGTGTTTCCTACTTGTCTTTACTGTATTTTTGTTTGTCATGCAACATAATTTGATATTTAGATCCCTTCCCCTATCTGCATTTCTCCTTACTGATCCCCCACTTAATGTACTTTATTATATATATATATAATATATATATATATGCCTATAGAGTCTAATTTGTATTCTGAAATATCCTTCAGAGGGTCCATCCCATTGTCTCTGTTAAGTCTAATTGAGCCTAATAAATTCTATATCACTGTCTCACAAATTTAAATATGTTTGGTGATCTCCCAGAATTCTTGCTAAAAGTACTAATTTTTAAGTAGACCCGGGGTCGGGTCTGACATTCTGTATTGTAAAATGTTTACTGGTACTCCACCGTGGCAAGTCTGTGGGTCTTCAGTTGACAAAGGCTTTGAAGTATAACTGACTGCTAAGCTTTTCAGTATCAAATCCAAACTGCAGTCATCAGTAAGGTTTGCACGTCCACAGAGAGGCTTGTCATTTGTCACTGGCCTGGACCCCTGAGACTAAGGCTACAGCAAGCAGAGGCTGGGGCTCATCTTCAGAGGGGCCTGGCCCAGCATCCCTGGATGGGGTGGAAGAGGTCTGGATTAGCTACATCTTTAATATCAATAATTCTAAGTTGATAACTCAGTCTGGACATGTTTGTCAGACAGCCCCATTTCAACTCAGTTACTTGCTTAAATATACAACTTCTAAAGCAAGTAAAATTTATAGTTTGGGAGATTAGGATTATAAATTTCAGACATACTTAAACACATAGCAATCATTTTTTGTCAGATTTTTAAAGAAATGTTACATTGGATATATGTGAAGAGTTTAGATTATTAGTCTCTCTCTTAGAGCCTCCAATCTATAACCAGATGGTACTGTTAGTTCACAGTATGGAGTTCTATGATTGTGACTCTGGTAATTCTCTCCCAATTTTGTAGATGAAGCAATAAATTCTAAATTGCCTCAAAAAATTTGACCACAGTTCTGATGAGGGCCAGCATGAGCCATGCACAGTAGCCTGCAGACAGTATCACACACTGTTGTTTGAATGCCACAGCAGTGACTCACTAATTATCAAGAGGTTCTCCCAATAGATGTTCTAATCCACATACTTCAGAATGAAGTGTACATATCTCCATACATGCTTGGAGAAGTCAGGTTTGTGGTGGTGAGCCTGAAACACCATCTTGACCCATGGTTAGTTTCTGAAGCTGAGCCTTCATTGAAGACACAGTCTTAAATAGCTAAGACCCAATTTAGGAACACTACATCTTCTGTGACATTCAAAAGTGGTTTTCTCATAAGTTTAAACCAGAAACTCAATGCCCCCAATTACTGAATGTGCCCTATGTTGCAGTACACTCTTTTGTTAAAGGTAGAGGCAGTGTCTTGCTGTCAGGCTTTTAATCTGCAGATGCAGACAGGATAATAGATCATACCTCATAATCAGCTATTCTGTACTCTCAGAGGCAATGCTTTAAGCACGGATCGTTTGTAAGAAGGGGAACGGGAGGGCTCTAGTGTACACTCAGACCTTCACCACCGACTGTCTTAGCTACTGTTAGACAGTAAGTATTGCTGTGGGCTGAGGTAGAAGGACACAAGCCAGAAAAGCTTTACAGGCTAATAAAAATGTAAATGAGATGTTCATCAGCTTCCTCCCTGGGAAGCAGTGGAAGAAACATGACCTGAGAAATTAGATTCAAAGATTATTGCTAATCAGATCCACCCAGAGTGAGGAATCCTTTGCAACCATTCAGTGGTTGTGCGAATTGGCTTCTTCAAAGTGCTTTGATTCAGAAAGCCTCGGTCCTTTGTACATTTCGTACCACAAACACATGCACACACACATGCACACACACACATACACACACATGCATACACAGGTCATGTCATGTAATAATTCTACCGCATATCGCAGCTGCTAAGACACTGCTATGTACTTTAACATCATCTTTCTAGGATTTTAATGCTTGAGTTGCAAATCAAGTTCTCTATGTCTTGGTCAGCAGCATCCCTAGAATTTCAGAAAATTCCCATTTCAGGAGGGTGGAAATTAATATTCTTTTTGCCTATCCATTGTGAAGCCACAGGAAGGTCACTATTCTCTACCTGATCTTTGAATAGTCTTAGTGCAGGCCATCCCTTTTCTCTCAAGAATAACTCACTCTGGAGTGATGTTTGGGAGTCAGTGATGAAATCTATGACCTTTTGGGAACAACATGTGACTTGTTCTCCATGGCTTCCTCAATAGCTCACTCTTGAGACTCTCCAGATGCACTGTAGAGACTTGCTGTGGCAGAGACAGAAGAAGAGTGAGGCTGGAGCCCCTGTGACTGTCTCCCATAGCTTCCCTCTTCTGAAGTGTTACTCAAAAGCACTTGGTACCTCTGCCTCCTGCTGTTAGTTCCTGTACAACTGTGCATCAGATCACTGTAGCTACCATAAAGCATGGGGGTTCTCGAGGAGACACAGGAAACCTTCAGAAGTTATTCTGAGAAGTTCAGTGTAACCCTTTGTGAAAGACTGAACATTGTCAGATTTTTTTCCTGTGCCCTGAAGCAGGTCATGGGCTACTAATTCTCTTAGCTCTGAATGTAGCAGTCCAAAAATTACAGTAGGCTTCCATACCTGGACTCGTCCTACTAGGAATCTAATACCTGTAAATGTAACAATCCCATCCTTAAAAGACATATGGTGAGCTATCCAGATTTAGGAAGATTAAAGAGAATAAAGGCACTGAATGGAAATACAGTCCAGAATGGCCAAGCATGTACTTTTCCTTGTATTCATATGGCAGTGTTCTGCACTAATGTCTTGACTTATCAGGCCTAGGTACTGAAGACTTACAGTCCATCTAATCCTCACACCATCTGAAAAATTCTTGGTTTGATCAAGCAAGGTGTTGGAGATGACACGTCTCTGATAAAGCCTGGTGAACTCCAGTATACCTGGCGAATGATTCAACTCTCCTGTATCTGGGAGGCCACAAGCTCTTCATTTTCCAAATCACGCTGGGAATGATGTTAACTGCTCCCACTTAAACATACTGTGCCTTTATCACAGGACAGTCTCTTCCAGCTTTTTCTATTCTGTGCCTCCTCAGAGCCCAGCTGAAAAGCTGTATCCGTTAGACCGCAGGACCCCTCTAGGTGGAGGGATCTGTCTTCTAATCTTCCAGAGCATTTTAGTTAAACATTTCTGCTAGTTTTAAACACCACCTGCTTTATAAGCTTTGCTTTATTTGATCATATTATATAAGGTTTAAAAAATCTTCATAGACTCTATAGGTCTGGGAATATGCCTTTGCAGATATTAGATATTTTTCTGATTCAGGGACGTGCCATTTAGCTCAGACTGGCTTTTCATTTGTGATCTTCATATCTCAGTCTCCTGGGTACTGGGATTATAGGCATGCACCATCATGCTTGGCTTTATAGTAGATTTTTAATAAGTGTTTGCAGAATGACTAAACATGATTATTGAAGTGTTTTAGAAATTATACAGGATGAGGAAAATTATTTCTCTCTCCCTTAAAGGCAGAGGAGATTATAATGATACTATTCATGAATAAAGTAGCTTACAAAATCATAAGCAATTTTCAAAAATACCTTCATACATATTAATCTTTCTAAAAACATAAAATACAAGTAAGTATCATAACATAGCACATACAGAAGATGCTCAAGTGGAATTCAGGATGGAACAATGGGGTTTCCTGTGCTGGTTCCCACCCACAAATGCCTTGAACAACTGTTCACACACAGGACAATAGCTTTTCAAGGACTAAGGAATCCAGGAGAGATGTTCTCACCGAGTGGAATCAAGAAACAAGATAAGGTGCAGAGAACCTTCTTAGGAAGAACAATTTAATAGAGCAGGGAGAATCAGCCCACACCAAGCCTAGTCCCAACAGTATAACATGGAAGGACAGAGACCCTCCATGTCCAGGTAGAAGATGAAGCAGCCCTTACTTCACTGTGGGCCTCAGAGACCTCAGCTTCAATCTTGTTCCTCTGGTCCCAGGTTCTCAATGCATCCCAGTGTCTGGACAAACTTCAGAGATTGAGGCTCCATCTGTGTCCCAATTTCCAAGCCTGCTCCCAGCAATCCATAATTTAGCAAACCTAATTGCCAGGCTGGCTGTGAGCACAGTGTCCAGGCTGGGTCTATACACTAAGTTTCTAAACCAACTGGAGAGCTGGTTAGCTGTTGTGGACTCAAACTCTAAGTCTCCCTCCTACAGATCTGAGTTCCAAACCAACCTCCCCTATAGATGGAGACACGAGGCCCACTTATGCAGATAACAGGTCAAATCTCACACCAGTCCATTTGGGCTTTGTACTTGACCCCAAGAACGAGACATGAGATAGACCCTCAGGGACTCAGGCACCAAGTTCTTTTACTCACTGATGTGAGAAACAAGTTTGTGATATAAGGAACAGTGTGTCCCCTAGAGGATTCATGGGCTCAGTCATAAGAAGGGACTCAAATAGAAGCTTTAGGACAGTTTAATTATAATTCAAAGGAAAGTCCTCAGGGAAGGCAGCTCTAAATCTGAGCAGCTGCCTCTTGGAGGAAAATGGAGGGGAGACAGAAATAAAGCCATAAATACAGGCTTGTTTAGAGACAGCAAGGAGGTCAGACAGACCATGTGTTGGACTAGCAGCTATGAGGCAGGGAGAGGAAGGGAACTTCGGAGAAAGCCAAAAAGAAACCTCACTGCTGAAGGCAGGGCATACTTTGGACACGGGACTTGGAGCAATGGAGCTGGAACTGACCTCGAAGCCTCCTCCCTGAAGACTAGCTCTCATAGTCTGGAGGACACTATGCAAGCTGCTGAGAGAGAAAATCAATGAAAGGCCCACCCAGTCCTAAAGCAGAATAAGCGTAGTGACTGGCACAAAAACTGCCTGTATCCATGCAGCAGTGTCATTCATATCGGGGTTAGTCAACAGCTATGGAATTAGCCTTAAAGCCCTCTCGATGGCAGTGAACTCATAATGGCACTATAAACACAGTCAAATACACATGGCTGGAGAGGTCATAGATCCTAGAGAAGACCCTACCTCTGTCATATCTCTAGACAAGTGAAATTTCTTACCATGTGCTAAATATGGATCCTTATATTTACAGACAAGTATACAGCACCCCGCTCATCAAAGAAGCTTCGTTTTGCAACAGATAGAGTCTTCTTCAGAGTTTCACAACTGGTCAGACATAGAGAATACATGTCTGAGAAATGCCCACGCCTACATGCCATGGCTACAGTTCAACCTCTACACCTAAGGCTCCTAGTATATAGAAGAACAGGGGGTGGAGAGAACACTAATATATTCCTCAACTCTCACCAATGAAGCATCCTTATACCACAATCCAGTGCACACAGAAGGCCACAATTGGCTAAGTTTTGGAGAATAAGAGACTGTAGAATATATGTCCTTGGATAGGACTCCTACATTAAACCTCACCCACCCACGGCTCAGGGACCATTGTTAAAGAGGGGACAAAAAGATTGTAAGAGTCAGGGTTGTTCCATGAATGTAGGGAAACAGAGGTAGGCCACTGGAAGCTTACTCTTGTGAACTTGTGGCAATGGTGGCTTTGAGCACAGCACCCATGCTGACTCAATCAGACGGGCTCAGAGTGGGCGGCAGGCCATACTTTGCTTGGGAACTGTTGGAGACTGATGGCTCCCGGGTGAGGAAGAGTGGACCTTCCTTAAGATCTCTAGATAGACTTACTAGACTGCAGTGGATGAACTTGCACCAAAGGACATCTAGGTACAAATGCTGGGTCAGATGAGATTAACGTCTATGGGAGAGTGCAGGAGGTCCAGTGGGGGAGTAGGCACATGGATAGGGAGGGAGGTTTACATTTGATTAAGAACAGTTGTATGAAATGTATAAAAGATCAATACAAAATAGTTTTAAAAAGAAACATAAGTTTTGGGGCCCCCACCCCAAAGCATGCTTAGAAGGGGACATACAGAAGGAGGGAGAAGTCACACGTTCCCGGAGAATTTAGAAAACCTGGCAAGGGAGTTCGATGTCTCAATGCACTAGGTCTTCTGCCCATCTCTTTAGCATAATTTAAGGTGGATCTGCCTACCTAGGGCTGATCCTGTGACCAGGAGATCTGGCAAAACAGGAAACTTGGGTCTTCATCCAGACCAGATATTCTTTTCTCCTGTGTTGGGGGGTGGGGAAGTTGCTACTATAAAAATTTTAAGCCTAAAATCTCTAGCAGAAAGCCTGCCTGTGACCTCACCAGATAGCTGGCCATCCTAGAATCTCTGGACAGGTTGATTGGTAAAGGATTTTACCCACTAAACCCAGTCTAAAGCCTCAGAGAGATACTATTTTTACAGATTCACACGGATCAATACAAGGTTGTAAGCATCACAATGAGACCAGTGTGCTACTTCCAAAGCAGCAAGATAAGGCCTGGGTTCCTGATAGTAAAGAAGTGAATATCAGCACACTCCCTCATAAAGAATTCAAAACAATCTCCATAAAGAAGCTCTGTGAGTTCCAGGAGATTTCCAGCTGCTAAAACTTATACCCAAATTCTCAGAAGTTAAAGTGAAGAAATTTGAAAGTATCAACACAAGAGCTGAAGGATGAAACTGGACCCTTAAAATCTCCTAGTAGGCCAGCCTCCATCCTATGCATGTCCAGAGCTAGAGCTGGATTATACTACTTGCACTCAGTACTCAATACAAATGGTGAATTAGCCAGAACCCTACCCACACTACAGTTATTTCTCCACTCTCATTCAATAGAAATAGAGAAATTATAGACTGGAAAACTCTTCCCACTGCAGACCAATCTGATGAGTTAGCCAGGAACCCAGTTCAACCTTCCACCATCACCACACAGTCCTAGCTTTGATTGCCCACCTTGCACACCAAAGCAACCTGAAATCAACCCTGTCAATCTAATAAAAAGTCAACAGGAAGAATTGGAAGCATAGACCAATAAAATTTTCACACATGCGTTGAAACCAACCAAGCTATGATAAAATGGAACCAAACTTCCACTCAACAGAATTTTATGTTAGACACAGAACCAACAAAAGAAGTCTATAGACTGATGTCATATCGCAAAAACAGACGGTATGAAAAAATAGGATAATGTGTCCACGTGAAATCCTTGTCATCCTGTAGAAATGTTCTATCGTGACAACTACCTATGGAACCCCAGTAAGGGGCGATCATAAATATGATCAAAGAATACACGGGGTTTGAAGAACATTTAAACAAATGACCCAGTGAACTCAAAGAGGACAAGAATAAACCAAGAAAAGTATAAGAGAACGGTATATACATGATGGAATGAAACCACAACGAAAGTTCAGGATTTGAAATGTGAATTCAAGAAAGAGATGCTGGAGAAACTCAATATGAGCCAAAGATGGACTTGAAAAAATCAACCCAATTAGAAAACTCGGGACAAGTATTGCTGACAGATGATCAAGTGGAAGACAGAATACCAGTTCTTGAAAGTAAAGTAAGAAATTGGACCACACAAGCAAAGAATGTGAACAAAAAGCCTTAATGGAATATGCAGGAACTGTGGAACTTCATGAAAATCCAATTCTATTAACTACAAGCATCGAGAAAGGAGAAGAATCCCAGGTCAATGACATAGACCAGATGATCAGCAAAAAACTTCCCCAAATTAAGAAAAGCTGTACAAATAAGACAGTACGCAGAACACCAAGCAGACAGGAACGGAAAAGAAACTCCGCATGGCATGTGATATTAAGAACACTGAACATACAGAACAGACAGAGGCCACTGAAACCTGCAAGAGAAACACATCAAGTTATATATAACAGAAAACACATCCAAATAACAGTTGACTTTCAATGGAAACATGAAAGGCCAGAAAAGACTAGAGTGATATATTCCAAGTTCTAAATGATTACAGGTGCCAATCCAGACTATTTAACTCAGTAAAATATCTGTCATAGTTGAAGGAAAAAGAAAAATTGGTCATGATACAAATAGGCTGAAAGAATTCCTTGCCCCCAAAGCATCCCTTCAGAGAATACTGCAAACAACACAAAGGCCTGAAGAGATGAATGGCTGTCCCCAAGAGACTAATGAAACAAATGAAGGGATTATTGCAGAAACACAAAACAGAACTAAGAACATAAACAGAAAATAAAATGACAGTAACCAACACTCATCTTTCAATAATAACTTGAAAGATCAGAGGCCTGAACTCCCTGATCAAGACGCAGGCTAATAGAATGGATTAAGAAACAAAATCCGCCTTTTTATTGTCTACAAGAAGCTCATTTTGCCTTCAAGGACGGGTGCTATTTTAAAATGAAATATTGGAAAAATATTAGAAGACAATGGGTCAAAGAACTAAGAAGGTTTTGCTGGCCTGACATCAGAGAAAAGAGACTTAAATCAATCAGAAGAAATAAAAAGGCCACTGTATTCTGATCAAGGAAACAATCAACCAAGAAGATATTACAATCATTAGCATATATGCAGCAAACTCTGGTGTACTCGATTTCATAAAGTAGTACTGAACTTCAAGACACAGATTACTTAAACTCAGTAATAGGAGGTGACTTCAGTATCCATGCTTTCTCCAGTATACAGGTCATCTGGACAAATATCAAACAGAGAAGCATCTGAATTAAATGATATTGTACATCAAATTAGTGTAACAGATATATATAAAATATTAACCCAAGCACTAAAGCATACACATTCTACTTAAGCAACCCATGGAAATTTTGGTAAAATAGACCACACACACACACGCACACACACACACACACACACACACACACACACAGAGTGGGACAAAAACCAAATTATTCTCTAGTAATTGCATGATATTCTGGAGAATAAACAACACATTCCTGAATGATGGATGAGCAAGAAAGAAATCCAGAAAGAAAGAAAATATTCCTGGAATTATTAAAATGAAAGCACATCCCAAAAAACCCTTTAGGACACACTGAAAGAAGTCCTAAGAGGAACATTTATAGTTCTAAGTCCCCACATTAAAAACTCTGCAGGAGTGCAGAATGACTGGCTACAACTCAAGAATTCAGAAAAATGAGAGCCAAGCAAGCCCAGCAGATAAGAAGAAAGACAAAAAATGAGAAAGGTACTGTTGTCTTCGGTCTAACATGAGAACTGTGCTCCCTGTCATAAAATCAGTTCTGACTTGCAGTGCTGTGCGATCACATTGTCCTCAGTGACAGCCTGCAGTCCACTTACAGACTGTCGAGGTGAACAAAGAGCAGGAGGTTGTTCATACCTCTTTCCATTGTCCTCTAACTTCATACTTGCAGAACTACTTTCAGTAAGTCTAGCCTCTCTCCACCTCTAATATCTTTTAACCTAAGAGAGTCAACAAGTACACAGACTGGCTTTAGGTTAAGCATACTGAGTAGAGTTTAAAGTGTTATTCCCACAGAACAGTCACTTGGTTTAGAAGGGGCCTCTACATAAACAAGGGTAATAATACAGCTTCCTGAAAATGCAGTCCCCACCTCTGAAATTATAGGAATTTAGTCTGAAAGCCTCCATATGGTTAAAGTTGATATCTCTTTATTTTTTCTAGTAATTACTTCAGACTTTTCTAGACATAGCCAGAAATGTGAAACCTCATACCACAGGGGAGTGGGGGTGCAGGGGTGCACATTCTTTTTTTCTACATAGTTTAATTTGTTACAAGTTCTTACTTTTTTACAAGAGATCAAAACTCAGACTTCATTGGACCTTATTAGTTTTTTGGACTTCTGTTTGATTTAGTTAACTAAGAATTGTACATCTCTGACCTTACATAATATTTGTAATTGAATAAAAACCCAGCACAAATATGTGAATACATTTTCTATGAAATTTGCTGTCAGAATGACAGATACCTTCTTTGTTTTAGACAAGACCTTCTTTGTGTAGCTTCTGACCCAGCAAACCTATGCCTGTCTGGCTATTTATTTTATGCAAATAAAGGATTGATTTTCAGGGATGCTTATGCAAAATAAATTAGTAAAACAATATAAATACCCAGATTTAAAGATTGATTAAATCAAAACAATGGGTGATACAGAGTCAAAGGCAAGGTTAACATTGTACAGAATTATATTGACCTAGAAAGAGGCTTACGTGAACTTTGTCTCCACATACAATGCTCTTCACATTTCATTACTGCCCTGAAGTTCTCATTTTCTCTTTTAGCTAGTCTTCTTGCCTAAATGAATAACTTTTCTTAGAAACTGAACTTTCTAAACTACATTTTGCTAAATGTACATTGTATTAAAATGACTCCTAATGACTGATTGTTATACCCATAGATTAACTGTCCCAGGAGAAGTTTCTTCTTATAGCAGATGGCAGTTAGCATAAGGACTCACAGCTGGTCAATGTGCAGAGCCCAAGCAAGAGGAGAGTGCTTATCCCTGTATGGGACACCTGTAGCAGACCCTTGGCTCCCGTCGCTCAGTGATCACTGTGGAAGAGGAGACAGGTGACCACAGAGAGACATAGTCTTCAGACAGCAGGACAGTTGCTCATATGAATTCACAACTTTTGTGAACTCAAGGCAGACAAATTCATAGCATAATAGGGAATAAAACTAGGGTTTGGTGTCTTGTTAGAATAATACAAAATGATGGTAGACGGGAGGGGACACAGGCAGACATGAGCAAGCCGAAGCATATTTATTTGCAAATTATATGACTCTGTGCATAAGAAATCCTGTGGTCTTCACCAGAAACCGCTGGAGCTGATGATCATTTTCAGCAAAGTAGCAGGCTACAGAATGGCCTCAAGAATCAGTAGTCATCCCATATCAGTTATGAGTAAGCTGAGAAACAGGAAAACAATCCCATTCACAGTACATTCAAGGAAAAGAGCTCGAACCCAAACAGGGAAGTGACAGATCTCTACTGTGGAAACTTAAACCTGAAGAAAAGAGCCAAAGATGTCTTCATCAGACATCGCCATAGTGTGACCTCAGATATTACAGGAATGAGGGTAGTTCAGTCCCCAGGACAAAGCCAGAACTGACTTATGACATTGTACTACATTAGAATGCTCTGTACAGCAAAGGAGATCTCTGAGTGAAGGCCAGCCAAGAGGATGGGAGGAAGTGGTGGCTAGCTGTACTTCTGATACAGAGAACTCATATCTAGACCATATGCTGGACTTCAGACACCTGGAGACCAAACAATCCAGTCAATAAATGTGCTAGTGAAGTGAGCAGACCCATCTCAGCCAGTGAAGAGCACACATGGACTGTGTTTAGCACTCATCTCAGCAGATGAAATGCACACATGGACTGTGTCCAGCACTCTTACTTCTGAGAGAAATGCAGCTTTGGACAGATCCCCATCTCCCCCCAGTCAGCCTGTGTCCTTCAGAAGGCGAATAACAGACGTTGGCAAGGAAGTGCGGGAAAGGAACGCTTACACCGCTGGAGAGAAATGAAGTTAGTTCAGCCGCTGTGGAGGTTCTCAAAAACCTGAAACTAGAATTCCGTACTGTTCCTAAGGCTATGTCTAAAGTTCATGTCAGCTTGCCACGGAGATAGACGCACATCTACTTTTTAAAGCTAGGGTAGACTCTACTTTTTACAGCATGCTGTCATTGCTGGATTCATTGGATTCAGACTGTTGGTATTTGAGATTTTTAAACAAAAAATTGTCCAGGAATCTCCTTTCTCATAATGTCTCAAAATGATTTTGCTGTCACAAAGACTGTGACTACTTAGAACCAAATGGAAGCCTTCACTTTTTTCTGTTTATTGGCAGAACTTTGTTTATAAAGTCTCATTCTCTTTACTGCCTGAAGAGTCTGTTTGTGCTTTCTCTGTATTCTATATTATTTGTTATGCCAGAATTTTTTTGATAATATGATTCTAAGCCCCCTTTGCACTGAGGATTCTGTGATATCTCCTGTGTACCTCTGCATTTTATTTTTGTTGCTGTTTTTGTTAATATGTGCCTCCTTTACTTCTGACGAGGGAGGTGCAGGCTGTAACCTTGTCCCAAGTTCTTGATGCGAGCCACTGGGGTGATTTTTCAGCCTTTTTCCTTCCCTAAAGGTTGCATTCCCGGCAACAGCTTTCCTCCTAACACACAGCCAATGGGGTTCCTGAAGCTCTGACATCCCCACAGCCGTTCCCAGCAGAATGTCTCTACGTCCATGTGACTTCTTCCTTGTCACGCAAACCCTTACTGTGGTGATGCTTGACTTCCAAACACTCGGGGAGGTACTCGCTGTTATTTCCACACTTTCTAATGAGCGGAAATTCCAGTTGGTACCATGCACTCCGAACTTTAGTGATGCTGGGCCCCTCGCTCACGGACTGGCCGGTTTGGCAGACGTCCTTCTGCAGGGTCTGTGACTCACATCAGTCTTGTTAATGATGTTGTTTTCTCCTCTTTGCCACCGGCAAAGATGTATACATCTTTGTGTACATTCCTGTCAGTTAATACAGCCTGGCTTTAAACCCTCCCTCTGTGATGATGGGTGTCAGTTTCTCCTTTCATCTCTCAAGGCTTCTTTTCTAGGTTTGAGCAAAGTTAATGAGGTATAGGTTGATACATTATAGAATTGCCATGTCTTCCTGATGAAATTAGCATTTTTACCTTACAGAACACCCTTCTTTATTGAACCTGAACAGTGCTACGGGGCATTACGTATTTTTATTGTGCTGTCTGATTTTCACATTTCTGTCTCTTTGTGTTTAAACTTTGCCTCCTGTAAAAGCCAGTGCTCTCTTTCATGCAGATTAATGATATTTAATCTATCTACATTTGGATTCATGGATGTATTTGAGCTTAAAATATTGCTTCAATATTTGATTTTATTTGCTTCATATATTCAGTTACTTCTATGTCTCCTCTGGAACAAGTAACAAGAGTGAATTGTGGCATTTAAAATATCTGGAGATTATATTGTGCATGTTTTACCCATTGGAAGTAGCATAAATTGCCTCTTACACTCAAATTTGACACTTCCCAAATAGTAAAAGATCTATGAATGCCTTATTTTTATTTTTATGTATATTTTATTAAGCTTTTGTGCATTCCGTATAACAGATCTTGAAAATAATCAGGTCCCCTCCCCTCCACACACCCCCATGCACTCTGTCATATGTCTTAAGGCCTATCTGGTCAAGCGTTTGTACCCAGATGTCTCTCCATGCAAGTCGATCCACTGGAGTCTAGTCAATCTACCTAGAGACACTCCTTTACAGAAGATCTACTCTCCCCTCACTCTGCATGAACCATTTTCCAGTAGTTCCTGGGATAAGGCACCCATTTCCCCAGTTCTGTGCTGGGTGTTTGTGTGATTGAGTCAGCATGGGTCTGGTGCATGCTGTCAGCATTGCTGCACGTTCATATGAGTAAGTTCCCAGAGCCCTGAAAGCCGATTTCCTTGTGTTCACGCACCAACCCTGGCTCTTACAATCTTTCCGCTCCTTCTTCTAAAATGACCCCTGAGTCTTGGGTGCGAGAGGCTTACTTAATGCAGGAGTCCCATCCAGGGACAGGCACGCTGCAGTCTCTTATTCTCAAAAACTTGGCCAGTTGTGCCCTTTTGTGTGCACGCTGTTATGTAAGGAAGCTTCACTGGTAAGATTTGAGGTATGTGTTAGCATTCTCTCTACCCCTGTTCCGCTATGTCCCATGAGTCTTAGGTATAGTGGTGTCACTGTAGATGTGTCACTTACGTCTGGGCATCTCAAAGACACTTCTCTATGTGTCCAGCTGTGGAATCCTGGAATAGATTCCATCGGTTTCTTCAATGAATGATGTACACTATCTTAATGATATATCTTACTTTTAAAATTTTATTGTGATATCTTAATTCCATAGAATTAAAAATTTCTACTTTCTATTGCTATCTTTAAATATAATCAGCTTTCGTTTGGGGTTAAATATATTCTCAACCTTTTCCATTTGGTCCTCTCTGATGCTCTGGCACAATTTTGCTTCTGTCTGGAGATTTTCTTTAATATATTCTTAAATATTTCCTCTAGTGCAGGTGCATTAAACATATATTCTAATTATTTAAAAGGACATTTTTTGGTGACTGCTGACATCTAGTTGGATGGAGGTTTTGTTTCTCTTTAAAGATACTATTTTATTATCTTCTGAATTCTGTCATTTCTGCCAAATAATCAAGTTTTGTGGTTGGTTCTTTATAATTATGTTTCTTTAAAAAATATTCCTTCCTTAAGTTTTTCTCTTTTTCTTTACAATGTATGATACCATGATTTTCTTTATGGTTGAAATACTTGTATATTAATCATTGAAGTGTCATAATGTTATTTAACATGTTTTTTTCAGCTTATGAAACTTCCAGGAGTTATTTCTTCAAATGTCTTTTGTGACATTTGTTCTCTTCTTTCTCTTTTTAAGAGATATTTTACATTGGGGGCTGGAGAGATGGCTCAGAGATTAAGAGCACTGTCTGCTTTTGCAGAGGACCCAGTTTTGATTCCCAGCACCCACATGGCAGCTAATGACTATCTGTGACTCCTGTTCTAGAGGATCCATCACCCTGTTATGACATCTGCAGCCACTGCACGACATGCATGCACTTACATGAGGCAATATACTTACACATATAAAACAATAAAAAAGAAAATTTTAAAAATAATTAATATTCTGAAGTCCTAACTGTTGGGTTTGAGGCTGAGGCAGATCAGACCATGCATGTAAGTGCACCCTTAACATGCAGTGCTGTGTAGATCCAAAGAGGGTATGGAATCTCCTGAAACTAGAATTAGGAACTGTTGTAAGCTGCCATGTGGGTGCTGGGAATTGAACCTGGGTCTTCTGCAACAGCAGCCAGTGCACAGATCTTAACTGCTGAGCCACCTCTCCAGTCCCTATCTTATTTATTTTTAAGGCTTGTCTGACATAAAATGCTAAACTGTTTTTTTTTTACAATAACATCTTTCCTCTTTGTTTTATACTCTGTACTTCAGTGTAGATTAACAAAACCCAGTGGAAATGTCTACGATGGCAGGAACCAGGAACCGTGCAACAATCACTCTGTAGGCATCGTCAGAAGCAAACCTCTTACGTATTCAGTGTGCTGTATACTGGACACTTGTTTCCCTGAGAAACCTTCCCTGAGAACCCTAATTTGATACTGTATGGGGCAGGGAACTTTAGACAGAATTAGATTATGAGGGGGAGTCTTCTCAGTAGGATAGGTGCCCGGTCTCTTTTTCTGTTAGGAAGAAGGTCCTTACCAGAGCCTGACCATGCTGGCACCTTGACCCTGGACATCTTAGCCTCCATTTTCTTCACTCTGTGTGTGTGTGTGTGTGTGTGTGTGTGTGTGTGTGTGTGTGTGTGATTCTATTTTTATATATTGTATTTATTTGTGTGTTGCCTGCATGTATCTAAGTGCAAAGCCTGTTGAGGTCAGAAGAGGATGTCAGACCCCTAGGAACTGGAGTTACAAATGGCTGTTAGCCACCATGTGGGTGCTAGGATCTGAACCTGGGTCCTCTGCAAGAGCAGCCAGTGCTCTTAACCTTTGAGCCATCTCTCCAGCCATGTTTATAGCATTTTCTTTATCCCTTTGCCTGTGATGGACATCTTGGATGCTTCTGTGTATTACCTGCCTGCTGCAGTGGACATGAGGCACAGAATCTTTTCAGCATTTTACTTATTTATTTTGGATTTTCCCTTAACAGGTCTGAGGTATCCAGGAGGCTATGAGTGTTTGTATTTCAATAAATAAATTAGAAGCTTCTTGGCCTTTTATAACCTCAAGCACTAGATGACACCATGTCCACTGAACTTTTATTAATCACAACAGTCACAGCCCACTCAGTTTCAAAGGGAGAAGAAATTTAGTCTACTCAGTGGAGAATGTCAAACAAGTTGTTACCATATTTTAAAGCCTCTACTGTCTCTTCTTTATCTATAAATTATTTACTTTACACCCAAATACACTCACCTACTCCAGGCCCTCTTAAAGCCTCATTCTCTGACTGTATCATGCATGTGACTCAGACTCTTGTGAATAAATCAAGCCCGAGTGAGAGTGAGCATTCCAGAGCTTTCTTCCTCCAGTGCATCCTATCTCAGTCTCTGTTTGCAAAGAGACAAGAGACCTGACTCTTACACATAGCACATGTGGCGGAGCGGGTGCTGAAAGCTGCAAAGAGATGCTTACTCGAAAAGTAGAAACCTCGGGATGGATAATAATAAATGAAATTTTTTCAGTGTAGAACACTTTTATTTTATGTATATTTTATTGAGTTTTGTGCATTTCAAATAATAATAATAAATCCTTTTATGTAGATTTGTATATATACTTATATATTTTCAAACAAAACACCTTAATGATCTTTACATCTCCTCCTCCACAACCCCTCATAGGCCTTACACTGGATTTTATGCATTCTCTTATATATAATAAGGATTTTCAAGTTAAGTAAGCATACCCAGAAATTCCTCCCCTGGGGTCTACTCAGCCTATCTAGAGCTTCTCGCTGAGTGAAGGTTAACTCTCCCTCACTCAGCGGTAATCAGCTGCCAATAGTTCTTTAGCTAAAGTTGGGGCCTGCTGCCCAGTTCCTCAGTTTTATACTGGCATTTTGTGTTTTGAGTTGCATGAGTCTTGTGCAGTAGGCTTGTATGACCAAGGTTCCAGGAGCCTGTAAGACTGTTTCCATGTGGTCATTCACATCCTCCCCTGGATCTTACAGTCTTTCTGCCCCCTCTTCTGCAACGGTTCCTGAGTGCTGGGTGGCAAAGTCTTGTCCAGGGACCCACGCTCTGCAGACTCCTATTCTCTTTTTGTGTTCGCTGCCCTCTGTTGCATGAGGAAGCATCACTGATGAGAGTGGATAAATGCATCGTTGTTCTCTCTACTGCTTGTCCTACTGTGCTCCATGAGTCTTAGGTGTAGAGGTTCCATTGTAGATGTATCACTTAGGGTTGGGCACATCACAGACCCTTATCCTCTGTGTGTGACCAATCATGGAACTCTGTACTAGACTCTGTTGCAAAAGAAATTCTTTGATTAATGATGACTGGGGTAATAGTCATCACTAGTCTTCACAGAGGAGAATTTCAGGTGAATTCCAGTTCTGTTGCTCCAAGTCTTGTGTCTGATATATGTTCTGCCTTTAGCAACAGGGTTTTAATTTCGAGTTCTGGAGGCAATCAAGGGCTATGTCAATAGCCTGTGTAACTTTGGAGTCCCTTGGACCACCCTGATCAACAAGTCAAAGGAAGGTCTGTCCTGTCTGGCACTGTTTCTTGTTATGGAGCCTTCAGCTATACATATGGACTCATGTAGAGATACTGTACGTGTATTTTTTCAGCAAGTTTTTGAAGTAATGCAGTTTCCTCTGGTTTTTCACACCAGTCAGGCATTATTTGCACCTCCTCGCTCTCCCTGCCTAGTCCTCCCTCTTCCCTCCCCAGTTACAGCACTCTTCCCATTCTTGGTAATACCTGCCTCCTATGATCCCTCCTCTCTTGAGCTCTTTCTTCCTCTATAGCTGGATCATGTGGTAGATTTTTTAAAGAGTTCTCCACACTGTTTTCCATAGGGGCTGCACGAGTTTACAGTCCCACCAGCAGCGAATGAGCACTCCCCTCTTCCCCATTCTCTCTAACAGTTGGTATCATTTGTTCTCTTGATTTTAGCCTGTCTGACTAGGGTAAGATGAAATCTTAAGTGGTTTAATTACTAGGGATGTTGATCACTTTTTAAGGTATTTCTTAGCCATTGTTATCTCTTCTTTTGAGAACTCTCTGTTCATATCCTTAGCCCATCTTTGAATTGGGTCCCTTGTTTCCTTGATTCTTTGATTTTTGACTCGTTTATATAATGTACATACTAGTCCTCTTTCAAATATGTAGCTGTTGAAGATTTTCTCCCACTCAGTGGGTTTCCTCTTCACATCCTCCCAGCATTACTGTTTCTGCTGAGGATTGCTTTGGCTATCTGGGGTCTTTCGTGATTTCCAATGAATTTTAGGATGGATTTTACTAACTCTGTGAAGAGTGTCATAGGGATTTATTTGTTCTCTTTCTGATTTTTTAATGTAGGAACTCAGAGCTATATACTTCCCCTTAGGACTGCTTTGAATATATCCTCGAGAGTCTCTTGTGCTGTCTTATCCATTTCATTTAGTTCGAGGAGTATTTTTATTTCTTTCTTAATTTCTTCTTTGACCCATTCATCATTCAGGAGTGTGTTGTTGAATATCCATGAGTTTGGGTTACAAGAGCTTCTTTTGTTGTTGATTTTAAGATTTATTGCATTTTAAGATTGCGCAGAATTCTTTCAGTATTTTGTATTTATTGAGATCTCTCTTTTACCCTAGTCTGGGATCAATTTTAGAGAAACTTTCATGAACTGCTGAATAGAAAGTGTATTCTTTGGTGTCTGGGTGGAATATTTGGTAGATGTCTGTTAGGTCCATTTGATGTATCATATAATTTAATTCATATGTCTCTATTTATTCTTTGTTCAATTGATCTGTCTTTTGGAGACTGTGTTGTATTAAAGTTCTATACTCTTACTGAGTTCTGGTTAATCTGTCTTAAAGTTCTGTAGTTCTGTGTTTATGAAATTAGATGCACCAAAGTTTGGTCCATATATGTTCATGATTGTAATATCTTTTAGGTCAGTTATTACCTTGATCATAATGAAATGATCCTCTTTATCTCTTCTGATCAGTTTTACTTTGAAATCAATTTTGTCAGATATTAGAATGGCAGCACCTGCTTGTTTCTTAGTGCCATTTCCTTGGAATAGTTTTTCCAGTCTTTCATCTTGGGGGAGGGCCTGTCCTTGAAGGTGAGATGAGTTTCTTGTAGATAAGGAAAAGATGGAATAATTTTTTTAATCCATTCAACTATCCTTCATCTTTTGACTAGTGAGTTGAAGCCATTGACATTTAAAGTTATTATTGAAAGATGTGTATTTATTCCCATCATTTTAATTTCTATTTGTGTGTTTTGTCTAATGTTGTGGTTCCCCGGTTATGCCTTCATTTACTTTCTGTTTACCCCTGGGGATAATCCTGGGGATAGTCCTGGATATATTCCTGGGTATAGTCCTGGGTATAGCCCTGGATAGAGTCCTGGGTAGAGTCCTGGGGATAGTCCTGGGTACAGTCATTCCTTTCTTCAGTTCTTTGTACTGCCTCAAGTGTTCTCTGAAGAGCTGGCTTTCTAGACATGAATTCTTTCAGCCTATTCATACTGTGGAAGATTTTTCTTTCCCCTTAAACTATAATAGACATTTTTGCTGGGTAAAATATTCTACATTGGCATCTATGGTTATTTGGAACTGGGGTACTTTGGTCCAGGTTCCTCTGTCTTTCCTAGATTGCACTGAAAAGTCAGCTGTAATTCTGGTGGGTTTTCTCTTACATGTGACTTACGGCTTTTCTCTTGTAACTTTCAGAATTCTCCCTTTGCTCTGTACATTTAGTGTTTTTACTTTGATATTCCATGGGGAGTTTCTTTTCTGGTCTTGTCTGTTTGGTGTTCTGTGTGCTTCTGGTATTTGTATCTGTATGTCTTTCCTTATTTGAGGGAAATTTTTTTATAATCCTATTGAAGATCTAGTACATTTACCTGGGATTCTTCTTCTTTTATGCCCAGGGTACATTTCATGGTCCTACGTTTCCTGCATATTCTATTCTTTTAAAAAATTCCTATTCTTTGCTTGAAAATCTAATTCTTCAACTTTCCCATCCAGTCTTGACATTCCTCTTTCCATTTAACTTACTCTACTGGTGAGGATTTGTCCTGTTGCTTCCAGTTGGCTAATTGAGTGTTTTGCTTCCTCATTCATTTCGGCCTGAGTTTTCTGCCGTGCTTCTATGTTTTCTATGAATTCACTCAGAAGTTTATTCCTAACCTCTTTTAGTTTTTGAGTTGTTTGTGTTTTCTTTAAGTTTCTTGTATTTTTTAATGGTATTTACGATTATTCTTTTAAATTCTGTGTCCTGGGTTGCCCGTAGAGGATTCTCACTGTAGAAGCCTTCTACAGAACTGGTGGTATTTGGTGGGGACACATTTTCATTTTTCATATTATTAATTTTTCATTGTGGTTTTGACATGTGGACTTCTTTTGTTGCTTGTGATTCTGGTATGAAACTCAAGACTTCTTTTGTGGAGCTGAAGTTTGATTCTGTTTGTACTATTGATGTGCCATGGTGGCTTTCTGATTGAGTATGAAAATGTGTTTGGACTAGGCTCCAGGTTCTCTCTTTAGATTTTATATTGGACCACATTGCTCCAGTTAGGCTACTTGGGGGCTCTCCAGGAAGGCAAAGCACCTCTGGCTAATTAGAAGCACTTTGGTAGCCTGAGTTGGATAGTGCCAAGGTCTAAGGAGAGGGGATGGGAAATGCATGTGCGGGTCCCTGCTAGTCAGCAGGGAATCCTAAGTCCTTGAGCAGTGGGAGTCATTGCAGATGGTCCTCGAGGAGGAGGGTGGGCTTGGTGAAGTTCAGCCCAGTTCACTGCAGTCTCAAAAGGTCTGTGGGTGCAAGGAAAGGTTATGGGACGAGGAAGTCGAGGATCATATTCGTACCAGGGAAACCTGGGCCTGGAGCAGTTAAATTCATTTTTAAAACAGAAACCTGGGGCTGGAGGGTTGTGTCATCAGTTAAGAGAACTGACTGCTCTTGCAGAGGATGCCGGTTTGATTGCCAGCACCCACATGACAGCTAACAACCGACCATAACTAAAGTTCCAGGAGATTCAACATCTTCTTCTGACCTCCTCAGACACTGCATGACATGGGTGCACTTAGACACATGCAGGTAAAATACTCATACACATAAAAAATAAATAGAAAAATTTTAAACTGTAGAAACCAGACCGTGTTGTCACTGAGACTGAAACACCCCGGCCGTGTGGTCAAATAGTAAGGCTGTTTGCTATGAGTTAGGTTGCTTGGTTATTTTCACAAATTTGGATAATATTTATAAAATCATAAGTTATTTTTGTATGTATACATGTGTTGACACAAGTATATATGCTTCACTGTTGCAGGTTGATGATTAAACACTTTATCAGGCGACACATTATGCTAAGTTTTGGCTTTTTCAACTTCGGTTGTTAAATCATTAAACTGTTATAGGTGTCATAAATCTAGACCAGATCAGATCCTTGGCATCTAATTAAATTATCCTTACTGCACTGCATTGCAGTTTCTTTTTCTTCAAACCCTCAAGCCATACTGTAATTTTATGCTTATAAACTTTGGGCCACAAAAACTGAGGCCTTTTTCTTACATATTACCTTGATCAAACTTTTCTGTATTTATGCAGGCAGCACATCAGGAAACCACATGGAAGGTCATCAAAACAGGAGACTGAGAGCTCAGTGTACATTGTAGCAGTTTTCACACGTCTGTCCATCCTGGATTGTAAGAGAGTTGTCAGTGTTTCTTCTAATAGTGTCATAAATAAGACAGCCATTGATAGATTTACTGTTGATCTGTGTTTAATTTAAACGTGTTTTGGAATATAGAAAAGCTGTGAAAGGAAGCTGCCAGCTCTGAAGGGATGGATGTCCTGGAACTCTGCCCCACATCACTCTTCTTAAATTAAGAGGCGAGACTATTCTTTCTGAATTATATCAGAGCTGGAAAGAGATGGGGTGAAGTCCTGTTCTTCAGCTGAGGGAATACAGAATGAAAAATAAAACCTTCCTGAATCACCAATTTAAGAAAATATATCAAGTTACTCGCCACCACAAGCCTAGCAGTCTCCTGCCTGGGTATAGGGACTGTCAGACTTCTCTGCATTTGCTTGTCTGTACCTACCACAGTTTGCATCTTTATGATGAGATACTGATTTTTACTTTTCTTCATATAACATCAATATAAATTTAGTACAATTTTGTGTGTTTTTAAAGTATTTTGTTATTTTTTATGTGTATGACAGTTATGCCTGCATGTATGTCAATGTGTCCATGTTACGTAATGCCCATGGAGGTCAGAAGCCACCGCCTGATCCCCTGGAACTAGAGTTATTGACAGTTGTTAACAGTCCTGTGGATGCTGGGAATTAAACTTACAAGAGCTGCTAGTGCTCTTAACTACTGAGTCATCTCTTCAGCCCTGACTTCAGATCTTGAAAAGATTTTGATAGAGTAGATATTCACATCGCAGTATATCCTTGCCTAGCCTATTATAAAATGAAATGTAGAACTATAACAGAGATCAAGCCATCTACCATTGAATTTTTAATTTATTTTTATTATGTATGTGTGTGTGTTTTGCCTACATACATGTAAGTGCACTCGTGGTTGCAATGCCTGTGGATGCCAGAATTGAGAGTCAGATACCCCGGCCTGGAGTTACGGATGATTGATCACTCTCATGTGGGTGCTGGGAACTGAACCTGAGTACTCTTCAAGATCAGCTCATGCCCTTGACTGCTGAGTCATCTCTCTAGTCCTGTACAATTATTTTATATGATTTGTATAAAATAACTTTTTTCAGGTGTATTACCATGTCAGCCATTTTTCTAAGCACTTTACATTGATTATCTATTTACTTTTATCCTAATAACATACAACATTGGTGGGTCTATTGTTTTCATTTTATAGATGAGAAGGTAAAGTCACCTTACATGTGGACATATTCAAAGAGAAGGGAATTTTGTAAACAGGTCTTCAGAGACAAGAAACATAGTGGCACAGAGGGAGATACACAGGAGGCTGTACAAGGTCACACCTGGAGTTTTCACTGTGGCATACTGGAGACACTGAAGGGGCAGGCAGCTGTTCTCCTATACGACTTGTTCACCTACTTAGAGAGCAGGAACTTAATGCTTGCTATCGCACAGTAACCAAAAACTGAATTATTTGCTGATGTTTACATTTCAACAAATGTACGGAGTCTTAACTAGTTAGAAGTTACAAGTAGAATATATAAATTTCGTTCAGTTTCTTTCATATTCATTTTCTAAACTTTCTAATTTTATGACTTGGAGTTTTATAATTTTCAATGAATAACTGTCTGATTTTATGCTATCAAGGGGTTCTACAGGCAGGAAAAATTAGAATATGTCACAAGTTATGTGAAGCAGAATTTTAACCAATGATTTGGACATATAGAGTTTACGGACCATCAGACCTTTGCTATGTATGAGAACTTGACTTTAAGCAGACTTAAACACATGTGTCACAAATGTTTCACAGTGCATCTGAATCGGTGTGTCAGAATGTACACTTTCTGTGAGTATAGCTCCTGTCTGAGTGCAGGCAGTGTTAGGTATTGTTCCCAGAAGACACCTTAGAGTGGAGTCATAGAATGTCCATTTCAGTATTAGAGCTGAATTGAATGGAAGCATATGAATTCAAACCTTGGTCACAATCATTCTCTTCCCTGATGTTCTAAAATGTGCCAGAGCATGGTTATCATGGTTATCCATCATGGTTATCATGCTCATCATGGTTATCATGGTCCTCATTGTCATCATGGTCATCATGGATATTATGGTCATCTTGGTCATCTATTATGGCTATAATGGTTGTTATGGTTATCTAACATAGTCATCATGGTCATCATGGTCATCTATTATGGTCATCATGGTTATCATGGTTATCTACATGGTCATCATGATCATCATGCTCATCATGGTTATCATGGTCCTCATTGTCATCATGGTCATCGTGGATATTATGGTCATCTTGGTCATCTATTGTGGCTATAATGGTTATCATGGTTATCTAACATAGTCATCATGATCATCATGGTCATCATAGTTTTCTATCATGGTCATCATGATCATCATAGTCATCATGGTTGTTATGGTTACCTACGTGGTCATCATGATCATCATGGTCATCATGGTTATTATAGTTATCTATCATGGTCATCATGATCATCATGGTCATCTATTATGGTCATCATGGTTATCATGGTCCTCATTGTCATCATGGTCATCATGGTTATCATGGTTATCTATCATGATCATCATAGTCATCATGGATATCTATCATGGTTATCATGGTTATTATGTTCGTTATGGTCATCATATCATAATGGTTATACATGCTAGCCCTGCTTTCTCATTACAAAGTTGATCACATTTGTGTTTGGTTTGCAGGCACCAGTTATAAGGGAGTCTGTGCTGGATGCTTAGTTGTCATCTTGACACACCTGGGTTGAGGGAGCATCCACTGGGCAATTACCACCATTGAATTGGCCTGTGTCCATGTCTGTGAGGCATTTTCTTGATGGTTGAGTAATGTGGGAGGGCCCATTCCACTATGGGCTATGCCACCCCTGAGCAGATGGTCCTGTATTATATAAGAAAGCAGGCTGAGTATGGTCCAGGGGAACAAGCTAGTAAGCAGCATTCCCCCATGTTCTGTGCTCCAAGTTCCTGCCCTGAGTTCCTGCCTCGGGCGTACTCTGTGATGAACTGTGACCCCGGAGATGTAAGATAAAGTACACCCTTTCCTCCCCAAGTGAATTTGGTCAGAGCATCTTGTCATAGCTAACTAGAAATGGAGTCCTTTTACTAGCTGCAAGAGTTCATGTTCTGTGGCCAAGCTCAGGTGGAAACCCCAATTTTGTGGTTTGTTATCTTGTTGCCCTGGGAAAGCAAGTCTATTGCTTTATCACCAAGTCTAAATTTCTTTGTCTCTACAATAATCATAGAAATAAGATTTATTTTATGTTGTTCTTAGTAATAAATGTAACTGCAGAGCCTACTTCCAAGACTGCTATTAATCTGCAGGGCTCTATTTCCTTTCTGAAGCATAAACGTGCTGAGAATGTATGGGTACATTTTTGTAAAAGGTTAGCAATTTTCTTGATTCAATATTTATAAATATCATGCAATGTGTTTGATTATATTTAATCTCCTCCCCTGTCTGTACCTCTCCTTATCTCCTTTCTACCCCCCCATTAGGTTTCAGACATTCTGTCATTGTGTTAAGGCCAATCAAGTCAAGTTAGTATTCGCCAGATGTCCCTCAGTACAAGTTCATCAACTAGTCAGCCACTGTAGACTCAGAACCTTTAAGAAGATCAGTTCTTCCTCACCCAGAAGTAATCAGCTGCCCGTAGTTCTTCAGCTAAGTTTGCGGTTCTATGCTGGGTTTTTGTCTATTTGAGTTTGCATAAGCCTTGTGCATGCTGTCATGATTGTTGTAAGTTTATATGAGCAATGTCCTGGGATCCTATAAAATTCTATTTCCATGTGGTCATGCACTTCCTTCCCTGGCTCTTAGAATCTTTCCATCCTTTCTTCCACAGTGGTCACTGAGCCTTGGGTGGGTGGAGTTTGATATAGGAGTCCTGTCCAAGGACCCACACTCTGCAGACTACATTTGTGGACTTTTGTGTTCATTGCCCTCTGTTGCATAAGGGAGTTTTGTTGATGAGAATTGAGAGATGCACTGGTACTCTCTTTACCTCTTGTGCTATGTTCTGTGAGCCATAGGTGTAGAGATTCCACTGTAGATGTGTCATTTAAGGTTGGACATTTCACACACACTTAATCTCTGCGTGTGACCAGTTGTAGAACTCTGTAATAGTCTCCAGCTGTTGCAAAAGAAGCTTATCTGATGAATGGTGACTTGCATACTTGTCTGTAAATATAAGGATCCATATCGAGTACATAGTAAGAAGTTACATCAGTCTAGGGATGTGGCAGCCTTGAGGTTTTCTCTAAGCTCTATTACCTCTCCAGCCATGTGTATGTGGCAATGTTTACAGTACCACACCTGAGTTTACTTCCATAGAGTGGCCTTTAAGTTCAATGAGGGAGCTGTTGATGACCCCCAAGGTAAAAGTGCTACTTCTGCTCCTATTAATTTTTTGTGCCATTCATTGTTGTGTTTATTAGGCCTTAAATCTGGAGTTGGATTATTTATTGATGTTCTCCCTTAGCAACTTGCATAGTGCTCTCCAAAGCCATAAGAGGTAGCCTTCAGGGTAGATGACTTTCTGGTCAGTTCTAATTCCATTGCTTCAAATCCTGTGTCTGATATATGTCCTGCCGACAGCAATAGGGTCTCACCTTCAAGTTGTGGGAGACATTCGAGGACTGTGGCAATGGCCTGTGTAATTTTGGGAATCTTTTGGACAACCCTGGCCAACTGCTCCAGGGGAGAAGGGAAGTTTCTCCTATCTGGCACTGTTCCTTGTTATATAATCTTCACTATACACTTGGATTCAGGTTGAAATACGGTAGCTGCAATGTTTCAGTAAGTTTTCGACCTAAGCCCTGGCATTAGGCTTTTTCTTTGCTATCCTATGGTGTTGGGTAGAGGAACTCCCTCCCTTCCATTTTAAGGAAACTCCCTTTAATATCCTTTTATAATGTATATGTGTATGCTTTAAGAGGTTTCTGTGGTGGTGGGTTTCCATATGGCTTTGTCTACAGACTTTGGGGTTAGCCGTCCCTCCCCGCACACCCCGCTCTGCTCAGGCCTCCCACTCCTCACCCATCTAACCTTCCTCCTCTGCTTCCCCTTCTGCCCTTTATGTCTCTGCATTGGTTCTCACCTCCCATGAAGTGGCCCCCATGGCCACTTACCAGCTTCCTGACATCTCTGATCTTTTCAATGGAAACATGCATGTCTAAGAATTCAAAGATAGCCTCCTCTCCGAGGGAGACTTGCCATGTTTTTCTTTCTGGGCCTAGGAAACCTTACGATTGCTTCTGGTTCCATCCATTTACTTGTGAATTTGGTAAGTGGGTTTTTTTTTTAAACAAACACCCGGACCACAGTTTCATTATCCATTCATCAGTTGATAGGCATCTAGGTTGTTTCTGTTTCCTGGCTGTTGTGAGAAGGGCAGCAGTGGGCGTGGATGAGCAGGTCTTTCTGCAGTAGGACATCAAGTCTTTGGGGTGTATTCTCAGAAGTAGTAGGAATGGATCATATGATAGGTCAATTTCTAGCTGTTGGAAGAATCTCCACACTGATTTCCATAATGGCTGCACCAGTTTTCACACCAGCCAGCCCTGGGTAAGTGGGAGTCAGATGAAACCTCAAAGGCCTTTCACCCTCTGAAGGCTCCCTGTCAGCTACTTGACCCAATTTTGAAATGCGTTGTTTGTTTTATTGAGGTTTAGTTCTTTTGTGATCTTTCTTTATCCTGGATATCAACCCTCTGGCAGATGTATAGCTGGTAAAGTTTTTTTTTTTTTCTTAAGCTTTCTATAGTTTGCCTCTTCACTCTGATAATGGTATCCTTTGCTGTACAGGAGACTTTTAGTATCACAAGGTCCCATTTGTCAATTGTTCAACTTAATGCCTGGGCTATAGGAGTCCTCTTCAGAAATTCTTCACATCATATAATAATCAAAGAACTAAACCTATTAAACAAAGAAAAGATATTAAAAGGTGTAGGAACTAGGCATGATGGTGAATGCCTTTAATTTCAGCACTGGTGGGGGTGGGGAGGCATCTCTGTAAGACTGAGGCCAGCCTGTTCTATATAGTGAGTTCCAAGCCAGATTAGGCTACAGGTACATCCTGTCTCAAAAATAAAACATAAAATAAAACAAATAAAAAAAAAAAAGAAAGAGACAAGAAAAGTTAAAAGCTGTGAGAAAGATCAAGTCACCTGTCAAGTCAGTCCTATTGGAAGAGCAGCCAACTTTTCAGTGGAGACTATGCTAGTCAGAGGACATGGAACAATATTGGAGAAGTCATGAAAGAACATGGACTGTAGACGAGACTACTATATCTAGCAAAACTATCAGTTGGAATTGAGGGAAAAAGAAAAACCTTCCATGATAAAAGCACTTGTAAGGATTCTGTCTCTGAACCCAGCTCTAAAGACAGTAGGATGTGGTTCTTCTGTGACACCATCACACCTGGTTCTTACAGATTTCAGTCTTCTCTTAATTCTATACATTTAGTGTTTTGACTGTTGTATGACATGGGGAATTTCTTTTCTGGTCCTGTCTACTTGGTGTTCTGTATGCCTCTTTTACCTTCATGGGCACCTCCCTAGACTTGGGAGTTTCCTTCCACATTTTATTAAAAATTATTTTCTATGCCTTTGACCTGGATTTCTTCTCCTTCCTCTGTATCTGTGATCCATCGATTTGGTCTTTTGACGTTATCCTGGGACACTGTCTTGCATAGTCCTTTCCTGATTTATTTTAGATTGGACATTTTCATTGGTAAGTGTCCTGTTTCCCAGACATGGTCTTCAAGGTCTGATATTCTCTGTTCCATTTCCTACACTTCCTTTTTTGCTTCTTTTTTCTAAGATTTTTGTTTTAGTTCCTGAGTTTTTCTTTTCAAGTTTTATTAGTCTTATTTAGTTTGATTTTTTTTTCAGAGATCCTGTCTCTTTATTCAATTTAAATTTCATGTTTTGAACTCTTAGCTGTTTCACTCAACTGTGTATTTGTGTTTTCACTGTATCATTTAGTTTTTCTTTCATACTCTCTGAGTTCCTTTAACATATTTATAATTGCTGTTTTGAAATCATCTAATGCATCTGCTAAGTTGCCATTCTCAAGAAACACTATGTTAAATGTGCTATTTTCTGGAGGACAAATATTATCATGCTGTTTTGTTTTTTGGATAAGACCTAGGTATCTGGACTTATGCCAGTGATGGTGTTTCTGGGTAGAGGTAGGTTATCCTGTTTTATTGAATGGTTGTAGCTTTATCTGGTGTTTCTCCATCTGGCCAGGTTATGGTCAAACTGAGTAATGCTTACAGTTCAGCTTGGGAACCACCTTATGTTCGTGTGCATTTGGAGTGTAAGAAGTGCTCTCAGTTCCACTAGGGATAGAAGCAACTTTTCAACTGAGTTTTCAAAATTGGCTGTTATGGTCCTGGAGCAGCAGGGTGGGCTGGGTGGTTGCTAGGTGAACAAGTTCTTGATAGGGCAGACTAAGAGAGCTTACAAGTGTGGGGCATCTAAAGATTCTAGTGACTCAACCAGGTCTGAGAGCTAGGGCACGGAAAGGTCTTGGGAGAGGAAACTCAGCACCATAGGTTGGGGGATCCTCACAGACTTGGCTGCACAAGGGTCTGAACAAACATGGAAGCTGAGTTTGTGGAGAGAATTTGCCACCACAGAGCTGGATGTACATTTTTATAGCAACATATTCAAAAATTTTGTAGACATATGACCAACCATAAAATATATGTGCTTGTTTTTTCTCACGTGTGTGTGTGTGTGTGTAAGAATGGATGGGATACAGAAAATTAAGGATAAAATTAAGGCTATTTTAGGAAAGTTAAGAATAGAAGATAAATCAGTAGAAATCGTCATTAACTAGACCAAGGGCTGGGAGATGAAAGGCTCAAACTGACAATTGACAAGCAGGTAATTCATATCCCCCCCTCCATGGTCTCTGAAAATGCTTACGGCTTCTATTCATTCACTTTTCCCTTTGACCTTCTGAAATGAAGCCAGAGAAAACTAGTAAAGGTAGATGGGCCTTCTTTTTAAAAATTTTTAAAACTTTATACACATGAGTGTGAGGCCTGCATGTTAAGTGCACCTGTGTCATGCAATGCCTGAGGAGGACAGATAAGGGCGACTGATCCCTTGGAACTGGAATTATGGACTATTGTTAGCCACCATGTGCATGCTGGGATTTGAATCTGGGTCTTCTGCAAGAGCAGCCAGTGCTCTTAATCACTGAACCATTGCTCCAGCCTCTCATCCCTCCATATGAGGTATGGAGGAAAGATACTCATGAAAGCTTGTTTCTCTAATGATTTTTGGTAAATAAGTAAGATACGTTACTTCTATTAGGTTTGCGACATCAATTTATGAGTCTGCTTATTATAGCAGATATTGTTATCCTATTAAAGATACAGCAATGAGATACAGTAAAATCTACAGTCTACTGAAGGGGCAAATCTGATGACCAGCCCTGGTGTCTGTGGTGAGAAAAAGAGGTTTGGAGAGAGGAACTTCATGGGGTCAGGCACTAGACAGAGTGGGTAGGCATGATCTCAGGAGTCTGTGAAAGCTAGTGGTCAGCTTTGGCATTTTCTGGTGGGATGTGAAGAGGTGCTGGTAGATCAAGCTATGCAAAAGTACCAGAGGCTCCCACTGTGGAACTCACTGGAGGCACACAGGCAGAGGTCATCATTAGGTGATTAGCCCGAACCCTCTGGTTGAACTCCTGAGAGGGAGGCAGGACTTGGCTTAGCCAACCCCACAGCAAGCTCTGAATCCTGGGTAAATCCTAAGGGTTTTCCAAGATGGAGTGATGGCCTGAGATGTTGTAGCTGCCACCTAATCGTACACTGGATGCCACTTGTACCTGGGAAGGTTGCATGCCTAAGCCACACGTGTCTGTCTCTTCAGCCAAGGCTCAGGCTGAGAAGCACAGACCAGCGCTTTACTGACTGCGTTTCTCAGAAGTGGTCCCAGCAGTGGGAGGAATGCTTTCTTCAGACACTCAGCCTCTTCGCTCAGGGATCAGAACTGAGATTTATCTGGTTATTTGAAAAAAGTTATTAAAAACAGAGAACTCATTACATAAACCGCAGTTCAACATTTTGTTTTGATTTAGCATACACCTACACATTGTCACAGAGTTAAAAGTTTTCTTTAGATGTAAGTCTCTAGGTGGGTGAGTGTTCCTTTGTTTCATCAACATCACTTATAACCAATCACCTGCCACTTAGTGTTCTTTCTGAATTAAGTAAAACTTAAACATCCATAGAAAGCCATCTGACTAATCTTACTGCATAGCCTCCACATGTCTCCTAGCTTTCAGTTATTTTGCTTCAACTAAATTTAAGAGCAAGAGCTTTCCCCCTTGTGCTTCGTTATTTATGATTAATGTTCACAGAGTAGATTAAGTGAGTAAGTGACCATCAGGATTAGCATTATCAGATCTGGGAAGAAACATGATTAGTTTTGGTAAGGCCGAGGGTCAAAATAAGAGAAAGGAATATTCCAGAAAGATGCTTACCAGCCGAAATCTTTCTGTGAGGCAGAGCCCAATGTCTTTTACTGAGCAACAGCAAGTCCCTTGGGTACTGACGACTGCAGCCCCTGCTGCTCTCAAAGCTCTGTGAATTCCACTTGCTTCTAAAGGAATGGCAAGGTGTGAATAGCATCCTGGGAAATCAGCTCCTTCAAGTGCAGACTAGAGGTGCAGTGGGCCTTCCGTCTGCATTGTGCGCTGTGCAGATCCCTGCTCTTGGCTTCAGAGAAGGGGGACCTCCTTTTACATGGCAACCAGCCAAGTCCAGTAACCTTTACCATCTCACAGTGCTCCCTTCAGGCACTAACAGACCCAACAAGGCTGTTAGACAGCTCTGAGTCACCTCAGCCTCTGTGATGCATCCTTTTTGCTCCAGATAGGGAGGTCAAACTGGAGATCAGCTTACTTGGGGGTAGGTTCATGTTTTACTGTTATTTTCTCAGAATCTCCAAGAACAAGGACCATTGACTTCGATCTACGCCACATGACAAATTTTAAGCTGCTTAACATTTAGAAATAAAACTTTTAGTCATTATTCTTTCACAAACGTGGAGCAATTTAGGAGCTAGAGTGAGTTATACTAATAAGTTTGCCATTCTCTTAACCAGACAAATTAATTCAGAACTTGTAGGCTTCTAGCTATCAAGGAAAAAAAAATTCTGTCATATGCCACAGAGGTTCTTGAAAATTACTATTGCTTAATTAGTTTCTTCCTTATTGAAAAAAAGTCATTAGTCCAATTATAAGTTCCCTTGGTTCTAGTGAACTGGGATTTTTGTTTTTTAATGAAGATAGCTGGATGTTAACACACAACAGCATAATACCTAAAATGACAAAAAGTAGACCCAAGCCCTTTATTTCACACTCAGCGCCCAGGGCACATTTCATGAAAGTATCAAGAACAGAAAATTGTTTTCAGTGTAATTGGGAAATGCCTGTTATCTGGAGCCAATTCCAAGTCTTCATTCTCCAGGAAGTTTTATCATATAAATGGGAATGTTCCCACCACTGTGTTTGAACCTTCCCTGAACACCTTGAAATTGTACACAGATTTTATTCCTTTACAAAAAGACCTTTGATGAATGCAGGTATCATGTGAGGGAATTTACAAATGTCCCAGAACTGGAGTTTAATCTTAATTAGCATACAGACTACAAATCTTTGTATTCTACCTTTATAAAATTAATAGCATTTACGTTTGACTGCCTCAGGGTGCTTTTCCTGTTGAATGTGTTTAGAACCTCTGAGTCGTCCACCCCGTTCTATTCATGGATAAGCAGTCTTTCTGGGACTGTGTAATATTAAATTTCTTATGTTGAGAATTGCGTATGGTGACACCCTCATCTACTTCTTACATTTATGAAGCATGTGTCAATAGAAACGATGGACGAGGTCCAACGCCATGGTGACCATGAGGTGGCCCTCCTGGGCTTATGGAACACAGTGTCAGTCACCATCATTCTCTTTGCAGAGAAGTAGTCACCTGCCTTCCGTGGCTGGAAGCTTTTCTGGCTTCACAGTGCCCGTCCAGACCCTGGCCTGACAGTGTTTGGGTCCCTGGCTGGGCATTGTGTGCTACAAGGCACGTGGTAGATTGTGCTAGTAGAGCTGCAAGTGAGCTATAACAAAGAAAAGGGGGAGAGTCTCCTTTATTGAAGTGATATAAGTCTTTTAAACATTACAGAGGTTTTATATAGTTTCAGTTCAAGTGGATATAAGCCAGAAAAACATGGGCATGGTTATTTGTGTCTGAAATCCCAGCATTTGGAAGGCAGAAGCAGGAGATGGCCAGCTTGAGGCCAGTCTGGACTATTTAAAGAACCTCTGTGTGAATACGTATACATTTGTAAGAGAAAGAAATTTGAAGTATTTATTAAAGACAGATTAAAACAAAACATTGGTTCCTGCTTATTTGACTATTTTCTGATTGACGAAATGTCCAAAGAAACCTCTATAAGATGGTGCTTTGACCTTTCTGCCTTCATCATCATTGTCAGGAAAGGCTTGGGAAAACAACAGACCGTCATACGTGGTCCTTTCAATTCATCTTTGATCATGACTCCAAATAGAGGGATGGGATCTTTAGCATGAGTGTCAAGAAATATTTGTTGTTTTTCATACAGCCCTGCTCTCTTTCATGGCCCAATTCGTTTGCCCAGATTTCTTAATCCCTGCCTTCTTACCACCACCGACTGGGTCCACTGCACCCTCCTGAGAAAGCTCTGACTGCTTTGGGACCCATCTGTGCCTAAGGAGTCAATATTAGCATGGCCTCAGACACATCCTACTCAGTCTCTTCCTTAGAAAGGAAGAATGATAGTGCTCTGCAGACATCACATATTTATCTCCCCCTCACTCTACCCAGCAAAATCACTGAATCCAGGACCAGGTCTCCTGATCTAGTGTAGTTGACACAGATGAGGTCTTCCTTAGCCACTTGTAAGTAGATCATTCTGTCTAAAACTGATTCTGTCTAAAACTACCCTGCGGAGTCCCTCAGTGACTGATGAACAACAGCTCAAGGATCCCACAGGCTCCCAGACCCCAGGTGCTCAGGCCCTTATGTAAGATGGTATAGTGGCTACATGTGACACCACCCATCATCCTGAAAACTGTCAGTCCTATCTGGATTGCATATAACCTCTAACACATGAAAGTGCTGTGCAAATCGATGCCTCACTGTATGTTTAAACAAACATAAAGTTTGTATGTTTAGAAAACGGTAACCATGGAAATAGAAAAATGTCTGTGAGGTTTGGCACAGATGCAGCTGGAATTCTTTTTCTAAATATGATTGGTGTTTAACTGGTTGAATTTACAGATGTGGTCCCCACAGATACAGAGGAACAGTCGATTTCCAAACTTTAAGTTTTTGTTGTTTTTTTTTAAGTAGTTACTCCTGAGATTTCCCACTAGGTCTTTTCAGAATCGTTTTCTCTTTTTTCTTTGTTTCTCTGCTGATTGCTTTGTGGTTACTTTGTGTGTTTGTCTGTTTGTATTTCCATTTCTGTAGACAGATTCTCATGGAGTCCCAGCTGGCCTTGAATTTACTGTGTAGGCAATGATGAGCTTGAACACCTGACCTTCTTGGCCTCTACCACCAAATGCTGGGACTACAGATGTGCACCACACCCCCACTTTATGTCGTGCTGGAGAGCCCGTGCATTGTGTGACAGTGTTACATCCCTGGCTCAGAGAAGCATTTTCTGTGGAACTCTTCTGCATTTTCCCCCTTGATGAGGAGCAGGAAGGTTAAAAAGATGCATTCAGAGAAACCATCAAATCATACCAACAGACAAATGGCATTGATTTTCAAAATACACTCGATCAGTTCTGATTGCACCAAAAGTACTTTTTAAAGTTCATTATCAAAGAAAGTTTTGTTTCAGTGTCGACAGCAAAGCCAGCGTCTTTTGGTCATTTGCTTCTAGTTTACTTGCTTTTACATTCTTTGTTTTGGCTGCTGCCGGAGGAACTGAAGATTCCTTGTTCTACTTTGCTGTTTGCTCAGGGATGGATTTTTACAGTTCCTCTGCTTAAAGATTGTCAATTTTCTTCTGATTTGAATTAAACACACATTATTTTTTTTACAGATTTCAAAGTTAAAAATTATAACCCCCTGTTTAAAAAAACAGAAAACGTTTCAAGTCAGTGGCAGCAGACATTATAGCAAGCACTGGGTCACTGTGTGCCCAAGGTTACACCCCTCTGAGGGACACACTGTCATGGTGTATGATAGTTCTGAGAGGCCCAGGGAAGCATGAAGACACCATGATTGGAGTGAAGGTAATGTATGTGACAGTTACTCTTCCTACTGCTGAGAAAAAATATCTGAAAAGCAGCTTAATAAAAGAGTGGTTTCTTGAGGCTCACAGCTCAAATGTGTTGTGACGGGGACAGTGTTGTGGTGAGGAAGGTGTCCTGGAGGGGACGGTGTCCTGGAGGGGATGGTGTCGTAGCGGGGATGGTCGTAGCTGGGAAGGTGTCGTAGCGGGGACAGTGTCCTAGCTGGGCAGGTGTCATGATGGGGACAGTGTCCTGGCTGGGAAGGTGTTGTGGAGGGGATGGTGTCCTGGAGGGGACGGTGTCCTGGCTGGGAAGGTGTCATGATGGGGACAGTGTCCTGGCTGGGAAGGTGTTGTGGAGGGGATGGTGTCCTGGAGGGGATGGTGTCGTGGCTGGGAAGGTGTCATGATGGGGATGGTATCCTGGCTGGGAAGGTGTTGTGGTGTGGACGGTGTCCTGGAGGGGACGGTGTCCTGGCTGGGAAGGTGTGGTAACTGGAGCTTGGGCAGCTAGTGGTATTGCACCCACAGTCCAGAGGTGGCCTGTGAGGGCTAGTGAAGCCCCCTTCACTTCATTCGTTCCTGCTGGGACCTGCACACGTGTAGGGTGGGCCTTCCCACCTCTATCAACTTAATCTAGATAATTTCTCACAGCAGGCCCATGCTCAGGCTAAATCCCATCAAGTTGACCACCAAGACTAACCATCACAATATATTAGTGGAAACAGATGATAATTACTTTTGCTCACTCTAGTTTGATTACAATTTGGAGAGAAAAGAATGCTAAGTTATATAACAGTAGAGACACCATACAGCCTCTTAAGCCACATTTTTTAATTTATTTACTCTTTATATTTATTTCTTCATATTTTTATTTCATGTGTAGGAGTGTTTTGCCTGCATGTACATATGTGCACCCTGGCTTGCAATGCCTGTGGAGGCCAGTAGAGGGCTCAGGTGCCTGGAACTGAAGTTACTAATGGTTAGGAGCTTTGTGGGTGCTGGGAACCAAAATCTGGTCCTTGCAAGGGTGGCCATCTCTCCAGCCCCATTCTATTTTGTTATAGAATTTAACAAGATGATTTTGATCATTCATAGTTTTTATGCAAGGAGGGACTACAATTGTTGAAGATCTTAAAACACTATCTCACCATTTGTTTGATCATAAAAGCACAAAATGTCTTTTACTCAACTTTGCTAAGTATGGGCCAAAAGACAGAGGCCCTGAAGGTGTTAGCTGTGACACCTTGGAAACTTTCTCCTATGTAATCTCTCTGTAGACTACATGATTTGTATATTAATTGTTCATGGGATTTGGTTTAACTTGGTAATGAGAATTTGTCAGAAAGAAGGCACTATAATTTTATAGGTAAAGATGTCATTAGAGGAGAAATATAATAAAAAACAGTGATGATTGCATTATTTCTATACTTAAAAATTTTCCCAATTCTAGCATATAAAAAAATCAAATTGTCATCCTAGTGAAAAAACACTAGACAATAAATAAGACAGCATTTCATATTTGTCAAGTGTTAGTAAGCAAAAAGATGGGATATTATTGGAAATGTCAGTCTACTCTATCAATGTCTATATTTGTATACTACAATACCAGGGAGTCAGTAAACTGGGCTGTTGTGAGATTTGATGGATCCTGTAGGTTTGATTACTTCTGTGTGTTGATGACAAATGTCACTGAATCTTCATTTTAGAGTTTTATTTCTATTAGATTTATAAATAAACAGGATAACTTGTCTCATTATGATTGTTTTCTTAATGGCAAGTTTGCAACTGTGATTACAAATATACTTCTGTTATCAAGCTTTATTTCCCCACTGGTTGGGTATCATCACTGGTTCCCCTTATGTGAATTTAGTTTCTGGCAGTGTGTAAACCTGAAGGGTTCTTGTTGCCCATTCAGACTTTGTAGAGCTAACCTTGACTTCCTAGAAGTTCTCTTTTCTAGTCTACAGATTTTTCTTCAGAGAAATTCATACCACAGAAGATATGAAAATAGACTAGGTGCAGCAGAATGAATCAGCAAGCCTTTACTGAATGCAGACACACAAGGACAGGAGAACTGTGATGGAAACAGAACGAAGACCAAATTACAGTCTTACACAGTGGATGGCATCTTGAAGTCCGAGAAACCAAAAGTTGGGATATAATGTTGTCTGCCATTCTCTACTCAATGACTAAACAATAGCCCGTTGAACAGCTCATAGGTTCCAAGACCCACAGGCAGTGCAGATAAGTCAGCGCTTGAGAACAGTTACCTTTGATTACCTGCCTTGTGAGGCTTATGAGCTGCTGGGAGAGCTGGGCGCTCAGTAATTATACCAACAGACTCACAGCCTCGCTGCCGTGGCAGAAGGGATGAAGGTCACTATGCAGTCTGCAGGGGGGCACCTCGGTCTTCCTCTTGGCCTGTCGTGACATGGGACCCTGAGCAGACCAAAGCAGCTCACACCACATCCCTGCCTGCTCCACAGCCTGTCTCTGTCCCCCAGAGCAAAACCACTCATCTCCATTCTGACCTGAGCCAACACTCTCTCCTTAGCCCTCTCCCGCCTTCGATGCCAGGCTTGCTCAGGAGCCTCAGCCCTGCTCCTCTCTCCGTCTGCATGCTGTCTCTCTATCACCACTCTTCTACCTTCAGGGTTTTGCTAGGTTAGGTGAGACACTGAGACAGGGTTGCTGCCTCTCTAGTAGAAGCAGTGATGTGGTCCAGCTCTCTGTGGAGAGGAACAATAGAAGGCCAGGTACGTGTGTCTGTGGGGCATGAGGGCCTCGAGCAATGAGGTTCAAACATGGGACATTTCATGTTTGTCACATGTCCAGCCCATGAATGCTATCTCGGTGTTTGGGAATGGGACCAAGCTTATCTGTCTACCTGTTGTGGGTACTTGGGATTCTAGCTTTTAACAATTACAAATATAACTACATTGACGGTTTCTGCAGAAAGTGTCACATGCACACTTTGCTATTCCTGGCCATAGAAGAGGTGGACATTTTCTCAGTTCTGTTTGTAACTCAGGACCGGATCACGAGCTGTTTTCAAAGTGCTTGTCCTGTTTGACACTCCTGTTGGCTGCGGGAATTCCAGTGCCTCCCTTTCTGTGCAGAGCTCAGTCTTTTAGAGCTTGGTCTTCTCAGCCTTGGTCTTCAACGCTGGGGTCAGTGTCCGGCACTGTGTCGCGGCTCTCCCCTGCACTTCCTAACACTGCTGTATCTCTTCAGCTGTTTGCCTTCCTCTGTCTTCCTGTGGCTTCTTTCCTGGAACACTGCTTCAGATGTTGTCAACACAGTAATACTGGACTGAAAGTTCTTCATTGTATCACTGTATTTAGAAAACATTTTGCTAGAAGTGGAGCTCTAATTTGTGGATTTTTGTGGGTGGGTCTCCATCTTCAGCATGGCTGTTGTGCTCCAGCCATCCCAGAGAATGGAGGACGATTGAACAGGTCCTCAGGTGGCTCAGAGTATGGAGGAAGAGATTCCCAGGAGACTGAGCCGGTGGGCAGTCCAGTTATTGAAACCAAGGCAGAGGTTTACATAGGGAGGCCTTTCCGGTCATTACAGAAGGTGGGAAAGTTAAAGGTAGGGTCTTTAGGTAAAGGTGGGAAGGTTGTAGGGCTGATGTGGAAATTAGGAACAAGGAAACAAAACCCAAAATCCTGGCTCTGGTCTGGGGTGATCTTTGTGGGGAAAAGATGAAGCAACTGCTGAGGTCTGCAATGGCTTCCTGGGACCTAGGTTATCGCATCAGGCAGAGCAGGCCAGACTCCTACCGTCCCTTCAGGGTATCCAAGGTTGCTTGGCTTGCTCAATACCTTTTAAGATAGACCCAGACCCCATAGATTTTCACTCAGTCCTTCTAAGCTCCCGCTGGAATTTTCCAGATGGGAATTTCGCTGGCCTCAGTACTTCTGGCCTTCAGCACGTGTGGGCTTTTATTCTCTCTGCTTTTACAATTTTTCTCTTCATCATCAGATTCAGCAGCTCAGTGGAGAAGACATGCTAATAAGTTCTGGATTATCTTTTGCATCCCTTGTGTTCAGTATATCAAATTCCTTATATTGGTGAGCTTGTGTTACTCATTGAGTTTGGAAATTATCTATTTAAGCACTGTTTTCTGTCTTCTGGTTACTCAAATATCATTGGACTATTTGAAATTCCCGAGGTCATAGGAGTACTCATAATCTTTAAGGGTTCTCTTCCCTTCCGCATTCCACTTTGCACATTGATGACCACGTTGTCAAGCTCCTTATGCTTATATTTCTGTCATTTCATCTAAAACGATTAACAGCAGTTGATTGTAATTTTATCCCTATCAATTTGGTCTTTGACTTTATTATATTTTCCGGAATCTTGGCTGTCTAAATCTATAGGGTAGAATTTTCATGCCAACTTTGTTACTTTAGTAAATTCTTGCATCCATCTCAGTCCTGGGGAAGACCCAACTGATCAGTCAGAGCACTGATTTTCTGCACACTTTCCTGCCTCTGCATTCCAAGCAATTCTTGACTAGATTCTAGACATTGTGAATTTTATAGTTGGGTGCTGGATATTTTTGAATTCTTTTAAACATATGCCTGTGAATATTATCCGTACCTGTCCTCACACTTATTGAGTTACAGTTTATGTTCCTGAGATTGTAGGACTCCCGCTTTCATGGAAAAATACCTGGTCCCCTTTGTTAGCTTACCTCCTCCCAACTAGAAAATCCCAGAGACCACAAAGGTCATGTCAACATCTCATGGTATGTGAAATAATGTCTGTGGGTTAAACATTCTGTGAGACACTTTGTTTTGTGAGGCACTCGGTGATACGAGCCCGGCCTCCCCCCTTAATTAAAACAGCAACTAAGAAACTATAAGACTAGGAGGAAGAGACCCAGGGAATTCAAGAGTTGTGTAAACATCCCTTGGTATGCAAGATAAAGTCTGTGGGCTTAACATTCCACAGGAAGAGTCTCCATTATCCCATCCATAAATTATGGGAAGGTTTACCTCCTGTGAACTGCAGAATAATGTATGTGGCATTTCTGAGAGAAGGTTGGACTATGTAAAATTGTCTTCTCTGTGACCCTGGTCTGTAGGCCAAAAGCCAATCCAAATGTAACAAGTGCCCTATATGATAATGTATGAAAATACTGTGAGTTCCTACTATAAAAACCTGGCCTGGCAGAAGGCAGGCGGGCTTTGTCTCATGAACGAGACTGAGGTCCCCACTTGCGCAAGTGAAATAAACCTACTTCTTGCATTTTGCATCTGACGGTCTGGATTCTTGGGACTGACTCTCAGGCAGCCTACAGGGGTTCGAGTCCCCTGGGCTGAGGGAGGTCAGTGGGCTTGAGGCTCCCCGACGTTAGTCACCCAGGCGGCCCACTGGGGTTCGAGTCCCCGGGCTGAGAGTGGGGTCTAACAAGATATTCTTTGAGTCCTTCAGGCCTAGCTTTTAGCAGTGATGTGTTTGACTGAAGCAAACCTCAGGGTAGAACCCACCACCTCTTACTATGGGGAGTCTCTGCTTAACACTTCACTTAATGCCAGGGGGTCATGGGGTTTTCCATTGTGTGTGGCAGGAGCAGCCTTGCCACTGCCCCGTTGGTACTAGACACTGCTATTCGCCTTCTCCAGGGTCTTCATCCCAGTCAGCCCGGCTCTCTCATGCATCTGCTGATCATGCTCAGCTGAATCTTCTAATGCATCCTCAGCAAGTCTCCTCCACGGAGCTCTCCATTCTCTGGTATTCCATCTGGTGAACTCCAGCTACTCTGGCTCCTCCAGACTCTGAACTAGGTCTTCTCTTCAGAGGGGATAGGCCAGGGTCCATCCCAGTTTTCCACTGGCCTGTCAAAGCCTAGAAACTCTTGACAAAGCCTGGGGTACTGCAGTTCAGTCCTGTTTGTTCTCATCTATGGTACTGTTGCCTTTGATGCTTGATGTCCAATTCTGTTAAAAATTACTGTTTCTGCATCCAGCATGCATCTGCTGTGGGATGGCAGAGGAGCTAGAGGTCCCAGAGCATAGCCTCCCTATTCAGAGGCAGACAGTGTGTCTCTGTTGTGGCTAACTCTAAGTCTATGGGGGACATTCTCATTCAAACCAACACAAAACATTTTTTCAATTTTGAAATTGTTTCTAGCAAAAGTAATCCATATTGGATACAGGAGCAAGTCTCTAAGGAACTTATATTAAATGCAAATTTATAATATTGGGTGATTCTGATTCAGTAATTCCAAGGAGGTAGATCTATAAAGAATTATTTTTAATAGTATTGAGATGATTATTAGAGTATCAGGATACTTACATCATTTTCAGCTATATGTGAACACAGCAGGCTGAGAAATTTAAGAACAGAGATTTATTTTGTTATGGTCCAGGAGCCTGGTAGAACCAGTCTCAAGGTGCAGTCTCTAGTGAGAGCCTTCTTGGAGCATTCTAACATATTGGAAAGGATCATAGGCCAAGACAGAGAAAATCAGCTGGAGTGGCTTCCTCTTCCTATATAGCCCCTCCCTTAGGACCTCATCTTACTCATCGGTGTCCTAAAGACCTCAGCTACAAATCCCAATATGAATTTGCGTATTAAGTGTGCAAAAAATAAATTACAGAATAACACCAGAGCGATACCATTTGTTTACATGATTGATTCCATATCTGATGGATTAAAAAGATTTCATGGAGAGAATTGATCATGAATTATATTTCCAGAAATAGTAGAATTAGGTAAGATTTGCTGTGTTTCAGATACTAATGGACAATCAACTGTTCTTAACCCAGTATCTGCTAAAAAATTCCTGCTTGAAATCCTAAGCTTATGGGTTGAGTCCTGGGCTTATGGGTTGAGTGCTGGGCTTACAGGTTGAGTCCTGGGCTTATGGGTTGAGTGCTTACACATTATTCCCTTTGTTAAAAATGCCCATATATTTCATCATCAAAATCACACGTCTGGCACTGTGATCAGCACCTTTTCTGCTTCCACTAACTTGCGTACTGATTCTGACCAGTCCATGACTGATACCTAGAACTTGGCACAGTGTGTAGAGTATCACAGCCCTCAGAAACCATTTGCTGACTTGAACTGCTAATCTCTTTTCATATTCACAGATGTGAAGTAGGCACTAAGGTCAGTGTCAAGGTCAGTTCTGAGATGGATGCATCCAATAATCAAGTGAAAATATAATACAGTTGAGCTACCTATGGTTACATTAGGTCTGGCTAGATGGCTCAGTGGACAAAGGTGCTTTTAGCCAAACCTAACAACTTGAGCTTGATATTGAGGACCCACACAATAGAAGGAAGAACTGACTCCTACAAGCTGCCTTCTAGACTCCAGATGCATGTGCACACACATACACATGGACAAGCATACACAATGAAAAAAATAAAATTATAATAAAAGGTTTTGAAATCATACCAAAATTTTGTGACTTATGTAATAGAATTTACTGTCTTGCTAAGATATCAGAGTGGCTTAGTCCGGTCCTCTGACCAAGGTGGTCTCAAAAGGTTGTGACATGTCAGATGGAATTGTAGCTGTCTCAGTGACTGACAGGAGAAGGATCTCCTTCCACTTGCCACAGATGCTGCATGCTGATAGGCTTCCTGTGCTCCATGGCTATCGGAACCATCCACAATATTGTGTGGTCCTGTTGCAACCACGCATTTCACTTCCTTAGAGAGAGATGGGAAGCTCAGGAGAGGGAGCATCCCATGAAGCCACACTCCTTTTAATCAGAGTGCTGTAAATGACATTCCAGAAAGTGCCACATCTTACTCAGTAATGAGTTGCCATATCTGCCAGGATCGCCGGCAGGTCGGGCAGTGGAGAAGCTGGTCCAGCCGGCCTCCTCCAGGGGCTGAGAGGGATGGTGAGTGTCAATGACCCGGACCCTCTCCACTCCGGAGAAAACACCACACTAATCCGGGAGTCTGTCCAAGCGGGATCTCATTTATTGAAGCTTACAGGATGACTTATATAGGGTAGGGGTGGGGCTAAAAGGGAGTGAAGGACCAATCATTTTTTGTCAAGTAGGCTGCAGCAGGCAAAGGCCATTTTGACAGGCCGCCAGACTCAGGTGAGGCTCAGACAGCTGCATTCCAAACAGTTGGTTAGAAGTGGGTTGTGACAGTTGATGACAGTTGGTTAGATAACGCCCCAGCCACCAGCTATTGTGTGGAGTGCTCTGAGCCACTGTGTGAGACCTGTGTGGAGGCCCAACACATCAAGCCATCCTTGTGGATAGCGCAAACCAGTTATAGTTTATCAATGACACTAGGAAGTATAAACAGAGATGGGGTTACAGATTGCTTGTCATGTCTAGGAGATAGGCACCCGCCGCCTCCAGAAAGGGGCAGTGACTGTTCAGCAGGGCGGACTCATAAGCTGTGTTCCTCAGCCACTATCAGTTCTTAGAAGAGTTATCTCCCATGTGCCTGGTCTGGGTCTCTGCAGTCTGGGGGTGATTACAGTCCTGTAAGGAGCAAGGAATTCATGCCTGACCTAGTAGTGCCTCCCAATCTAGGTCCATCACAGTACTCACTGCAAGTTCTGAGTGGACTTCATGAAAGTGCTTTTTAATGGTTTGAATGAAAAGCTTGAATTCCCACAATAATTCTAATAATAATGTTAGTGTTTTGGTGGCGGAGTGGGGTGGGGTGGGGTGGTGGTGGTGGTGGTGTGGGGTGGTGGCGTTACTGTTCTGAATGAAGCATAGTTTAAGATAGTGAGTTGACTTGTGCATTCTGGCACGAAACACTAAGGGTTGTTGGTGTCCAGGTTCTATCACACAGTGGGAATCTGAAGGTCAGATGAGTCCCACTCGCAGGTACACCTTGTTCCTTTTGTTTCTGAAGGAGAATCTACATGAATAAAGAAATCCTATACCTTTCTCATCTGTCAGTAAGATCTGGATTCTATACCCAGGTGCTGTAACATAGCAGAGTATGTCTGTTATTTAATTACTCCACACACTGTTTTCTGACCTGATAATGGGTCTCTGAAAAAAACTCTTTTTCCAAATTGCAGAAGATCTATTCGTACTTTCTGTTCCTATCAAGCCATTGTTACTGGTGTGAAACATCTTTGTAACAGTGAGTACGTGTATTTCATTGTGTAACTTTTGAGATTTTTGTGCACCATCATTTTCAACTTTGTTGCTAAATAATAAACCTGTCAGGTACAAGGGATGACTAACATCTGTTGTCCTACACCAAATTAGGTCAGTGTCCTGCCATTCATCACGTCATCAGGTTTCTGGCTGTAATTAAGGAGGAGGCTCGGGAAAGGTTGACTAGGTGCTCTCTGTGCTTGTTTGTAGCAGCATGACCCGGGATCCACTGTTGTTGTTCCCTCTTTTTTTTCAAACCCCAGCTGCAAACATGTTCATTACTGCTGTAGTGTCAAGGAGGCCTCTTGCCACTGGTTGGCTGATAGGCAAGATCTTTCTGAGTGGACTTCTGTGGACTGGCCAGTAGGATGGATCATGAAGACAGATTTTCAATTAGAGCCTCATCACTTTTGTTTTCCAAACACTTTCCCAGAAGAGCTTTCTTGGAGAAAAAGTAATGGGAAACTTGGTCTGGGAAAAATTCCAGAGAAAATTGGTTATCAGGTATGAATTCCTCTGCTGCTGTGGAGCGCAGCCTGTGTGCCAAGGGTAGATGTCAGTGGGCAAACGCTAACTCCTACTCCAATTTCCAAGTCTTGACAATAGAGCACAGTGAAAACTGTGGGGCCCGTGCAAGCTCTATAATTGAATCTCATGCAAAAAGATCATGGCTTTGGAAACGCATAGACTATGATGTGTTTAACGGTGATGCTGAAAGCCTGGCTTCTTGGCCAGGGATTTTAAAGGAAGAATTTCACCTGAGGAGATGACGAGTCAGGTGTCTGGGGAAGAAGTGGCTCAGCGGGTGACTAGCTGGGCTTACGGAGGTCGCACCCTTCTTGTCTTAAAATTCCTTTTTCCAGCTGTTCCGGGAGCTGCTTCGTGGCTCCTCTTCCATCTCAGCTGACTCGTCTTTCCGTTTCCAGCCCCCTCCTCTCAGCTTGTACCGTAGATGTCCAGCACATGTCTCTTCTTCCTTCGGTGCAATCCCATTCACGGTTTCCTTTTTTAACATTCTGCTTCGTGGCAGCATGCAAAGTGATCGGACTCATTATGTCAGCTTCACACGCATCATGGCACACTCAGGCTAGCCCCACATAAACCTTCCTACCCCTTCTCTTGCCGATCCCTTTCTGGTGTTGTCATGTGTGTGTGTCTGTGTGTATCTGTACATGTGTGTATCTGTGTGTATGTGTGTATACATGTGCCTATGTGTGTGTTTGTGTGTGTATCTGTGTATGTCTGTCTGAATGTGTATGTTTGTATGTGTCTGTGCGTGTATACATATATGCCTTTGTGTGTTTGTAAATGTGTCTGTCTGTGTTTGAATGTGTCTGTGTGTCTATGTGTATATACATATGTGCGTATGTGTGTGTGTTCACCTGTGTGTGTATCTGCCTGTGTTTCTGTGTACAGGTCTGCTGCTTTGTGTCTGTGTGTCTGCATGTCCATGTGTGTCTGTGTGTGTATACATATGTTCCTGTGTGTAAATTTACATGTATGTGTGTATGTCTGTCTATGTGTATATACATGTGTCTGTGTGTATATGTCTGTATCTGTATATGTCTGTGCATGTCTATATGTCTGTGTGTTTGCCTGTGTACAGCTGTGTCTGTTTATGTGTCTGTGTGCAAATGTCTTGTGTGCATATATTTTGTCTATATATATCTGTGTGTGTGTGTGTGTGTGTGTGTGTGTGTGTGTGTGATTTTACTGCCTCCATGAAAGGTCACCACAGGAAGTTCCAGCCTGTTCTTAACAGGGATGAGCTGAGCACAGTCAGCCTTTGCCTCACTGCTCCTAAATCCATACAGCCCTTCACCCTCATCCAGTGTTCTATCTTAGGTTCTCATCACTTTCTCAAAAGTGACACTGCATTACTACAGTCAGTAGAGTTTAACAGACACATACCTACCTGCACACACACACAGAAATACACATACATATGCATATAGGCACAATTACACTCACACACAAGTGTATTTCTAGGCTGTATTTCATGTTTTTCTTTAATTTTTGGCAGTATTGTCTGTGAAATCATCTGAATTATCTTGAGAGCAAATGTAATTTTAACCTGAGATAACAGCAGGGAGATCACAGAAAGAGGGCGTCGTTACTGTGACAGCCAGAAGAAGTTGCTTTCTATTAGGTTTCTTTTATAACTCAAATAGTTAATTGAGCTGCGTCAGGTTTAAAAATGTCATTAAAGGAGTATTCAGCCAATGGTGCATCGGAAGGCTCTGTAACCACAGAACTCGGAGCAGAGACCCTCGTCTTTCTCCCTGAGGCCCCTTGTATGTAAACACTTGTACAGATCACACATTTACTCCTAATAAGTCATAAAGAAATTTATTTTGAAACAATTCTTTGACATATGTATGATTTTTCCACTTATGAAGGAGAAGCAAATTTGCATAGTAATGAAGTGGATATGTTTGTTTAAACAATATGATCCAAAGACACACCACTTTGATACTTACATGCTGAGAAATAATGGTCAGAAAATATTACAAGTCTCATTTATGAAACCATTATGCTTCCACGAGAGCAGAAAACTTGTGGGCGCAGCAAAAACATTTCGATTCATAACATACAATAAACTCAAATTTGATTCAAGGTATGTCAGGCAGCATTCATGCTCATTAAAGCTGCATGGTATGAAGCCATGCAAAAATTCTACATGCTGTGTGTTCAGAACCAAGGCAGCAGTGAAGTCACGTGAAGCCAGCCAAATGAGCTCTGCTGGAAACACCCAGGGTTCAGCGCACAATTGACTTCACATTTATGTTCGGTTATTGCTTGCTTAGAAAGTTCTTACTGTTGCCAACATTTTGGGGACCCCCACATTCAGTTATGTGCTCCATAGGGGTGGTGACCTACAATTTAAGAATCTTTGATACAGAGAATATTCACCTAATATTTGTAAAAAAATTAGCAAGAAATATTTATTCACATGTAAAAGCCCACAGAAAATAAGAACCAAAGAGGGGCATGGCAGCTTTTGAGCAGAGGCTTCCATCATGCTGCAAGTCATGTGCGTGTGTCTATAGTGAGATGGTCGTGAGCAGCACTGGACTCCGCCTTTCGTTCATTGTTTTAAAAACTTGATAACTGGGTTCAAGTCTTCAATGAATGATCATTCACAGTGGAAACATCTTGTGGTTCTGGGTAAGAGCACAGTCCAAAGAGAACCAGAAGAAATGGTATTCAAGTGATTTACTGGAAAGACAAAGCTACAGTTCCTCACTTTGGAAACTCATGACACAGACCCAGTGTTTATGATCCTGCGTGTTTCTCCTGGGGTGTGCCTCTCTTATGGTGGCCATTTGTTGACAACCTGGTCTCGTCGTCCTCATCCCCAGTCCTTCCATTGCTGTCACGGAGCTTCTCCAGTCTGAATGTTTCAGATGTCTGTTCTCTACTCCAGACTAGCTCAGCCTGCGTCTCCCTTTGCATGTGCTGTCATTTCTAGCCTTTCTCAAAGGCTGCAGAGATGAGGATGTCCTACTTTGTCCTGTTGCCCTCTTTCCTTTCCTTCCTTTTTAAACACTTTTATTTAAATATTTTATTTATTATTGTCTGTGTGTGTGTGTGTGTGAATACATTACCTGCGTGCATGTAAGTGCGCATGTACTGTCCAGTGGCCTCAGAGGTCAGAAGAGGGTATTGGATCCCCTGACACTGGAGTTACTAACAGCTGTGAGCCATTGTGTGGGTGCTGGGAATTGAAACTCAGTCCTCTGGAAGAGCAGGCAGTACTCTTAACGACCGAGCCATCTCTCAAGCCCCTCCTTCCTTTTTTTTTTTTTCCTATAAAAGAAAAACAACTTCATAACCAGCGGAGGAGTCCGCACAGGCAGCCCTGCACATGCTGGGTAAGCAGTCCGCCACTCGTCTACATCCTCGGCGCATTAATGTTCCTTTAATGAGATAGTTACTTATCTTGACAGACAGCCCAAAGCCCAAGGATCTGACCGTATCTCTCTCATAGGAAATGTGCTCATCTCAGGAGAACCCATGTGATTTTTTATGGTCTATTTCTAGTTTATTCTTGTCAAGGTAGCAACTCTCTGACTGGGAGAGACATAGATTTAGAGTGTCAGTCACATAAAACACGTAGGCTGTAGCTCAACCAAACTCATGCAATGGCAGAGACATGAATTACTTATAGATTCAGGATGGAAAAGGGCAGCACATGTCACAGAGTTGGGAGTGAGGGGACAGAGTAACCATGGGTCAAAGTCTGCATGGGGGACATGGTGCCATGTAAGTAGGTTTCCGAGCAATGTTCCTATTGATGGGTTTGAAGCAAGCAGGTGCTCTCAATGTGGAGTGCTCTGTGATGAGGAAGATGTCACTGGGCCTGATCTGCTGCCAGGCCACGTGGGACTGAGGCAGCGGAGGCACGTGGTATCCAGTTGTTCTGCAGGCAAGGAGGACCTGCAGGAGATGGGTACCCAGCGGGCACCTAGAGGACCTCACTGAGGACCTGGGCAGGGCTGGAGCAGTAGGCATTGTGCCAATGGTGACTAAGGTTTGTCTGTAGGATGATGAAGTCCAACTCCCATTGAAAATGCATCCCAAGGAAACTAAAGTTACAAGACTGGCCTGTGGCCCTGTCTGTGTGGTATTTTCTTCATTGTTGAGTGATGTGGGAGGGCTCAGCTCACTGTGGGTGGTGCCACTCCTGGGCAGGCTGTTCTGTATTGTACAAGAAAGCAGGCTGAGCACGGACCAGGGAACAAGAGAGTAAGCAGTGCTCCAACTCCTGCCTCCAGGTTCCTACCTTGGGGTCCCTCAGTGATGAACTGTGACCCAGGAGATGTGAAGCTAATAAACACTTTCCTCCCCAAGTCGGCATTGGTCAGAGTGTTTTGTCACAGCCCCTGAAGCAAATTGGAGCCATTTGTGTGAATGCAGACAAAGGTTTTCATGGACAGCCTGAGGACCGAGTTCTACCTTGACCCTCAGTGTGTGGTAGGTGGAGAAAAGTTCTCCAGTGGTGAAGGGTGGAATGTGACAGTGAGTGCTTACACCTCAACCAGCAGCCGGCAGGACCTTTCCAGGGGAACCTGGTAAATAGATGTTTGTAAAGGTAGTGCTTGCTGGGCTTGCCCTGCTCTCAGAATTACGGGTTCTGATGCATTTTGTGTTCTCACAAAATGGCCACTCGATGGGAGGCACTTTCTGTCACTCAGAGGCGTTCTTAATATTTTATGGCTGAATAATGATATTTATGTTGCTTACACAGATCTAAGCATGACACAGTTCACATCCTGAAAGTTTGTGATGAATATTAAGATGTCATGTGATAAAATATGTTGCCACTGTGTTTTCCAGACCCAACAGGGAAGTTACACATACAACCCTCTTTCTTGTCACAGTGTGTATAAGATCTGCACAAGCCCAAGTCAGACAAAAATCAGCGTAGATGGGGGAGGCGGGAAGAGGCCCCAGACTTAGCTGAAGAACTATTAGCAACTGAGAGCTGTTGGGAATGGGAGAATACGTTTTCTTTAAGGATGAGATGCTGGGTTAGGTTGCCCAGGCTCCCTGGGATGGCTCCACACCCAAGAGCATTTGGATTTGAAAGCCCTTAAAAAGAACAGAGGACATAAAATGAGGGTGTGTGTGGCAGAGGAGATGGGGGAGGGGTCTGAGCAGGATCCCAGTACAATGAAGGAAATCCTCAAAGAATCAGTAAAAATGTTATTTTAAAAATATTTTCCAGTTTATAATTTTACTAGAAATTTTTAAATGATTTTTTGGACTGAGTTTGAAGCAGCAGAATGCCTACTTTGTTTGTTTGTTTGTTTTCTTTAAGACAATTTCTACTTGCTGCCCTGGATGGCCTGGAACTCCCTGTGTAAAACAGGCTGACCTACATATCACATAAATCCATCTGCTTCTGCCTCCAGAGTGCTGAGATTAAAGTTATGCAGCACCATGCCTCATCTGCAATTTTTTAAAGACAGGATATCACCCTGCATCACAGAGCAGACAGGCCTTGAATTTGAGGTGAACCCCCTCCCTCACCCTTCTGAGCTCCGTTATGGCCATGCACAATTACCCCTAGTTTGCCCAGCAAAACTCTTAGAGAGATCATGTATATAATATTTAAAACTCAATTCATAGTTCCTGGCCTGAAGCAAGACTGAGAATTGCTGATGATTAACTGGAAATTAAAGTACGAAGGGCATCTGTTGGACTGAATTGTCCGACATTCCTATGACAGAATTGAGTAGCCATCACGTAAGTTCCAGTTCTACACATGATAACATGAATCTTTCAGTGTCTCTCTTTGATTACAAGTACCATCCGTCTCTACATTTCTTGTAGACCTAAAATTACCTACCATAGCAACGAGAAAAATGGAACCCGTGCATGACATGCTAGGGCTTTGTGTAGAGGGAAGACAACAAAGTAGAACACATGTGAACATTCTAGAGCGGGGATACATGGGAGAATGACATCATAGGTATTTGTTTGAATGTTCACGTGCCCTTGTTTTAGCCCACCTGACAGATATGTTTGTACATTAATGTGTTATATTCCATGAGTCCTGGGAACACTCTGCCCATAATGACACCGAAAATCACAAAGTTGAAATAATGTATGCTGTTCCTATAACCAAAAGCATAGAATTCCAGTGGACATTGCTCTCAATGGTTAGATGTTTCCTTACATTTTAAACTATAAAAAGCTCTCAGTTCAAGCAGTTGAGACTGCTTTCTCAACTCTGGTATTGAGTTGGTTCATTTGCTTAAAGGCTCATATTAATAAGATCATGCTTACAGAACCACCTGCTGGAAACAAACTTTGAAGCCAAATAGGCTTAGGTTTGAATCCCACCCCTCTCATATCAGCTAATTGACCCGCGATGTGTTACTTAGACTCCCATAATTTTCATTTTCTCATCTTTGAAATGGAAGAACAGCACAATAAAGAGAAGGAAACTGAGGAAAGCTTAGAGAAGGTGGCATTCCAGCCGGGGCTCTAAGATCAGCAGAATGGGAAGCGGGGAATTCAGCCTGAAGACAGTGGAAAGAACGTTTCCAAGGAATAAGAAACTGGGTGCTGTTTTGGTGTTGTAAGGGCTAGTTAGGAGACACGTTTAAAAGGACCAGTGGGATGGTTCAGCAGGTGAAGGCGTGGCTGCCAAGTCCGATGACCTAAAGTTGATCCCTAGAACATATGGTAGAAGTTTTCCTCTGACCTCCATATGCATTCTGTGGCATGTATACACACACACACACACACACACACACACACACACACAAATATTTCAAAATAATGCAGAATGAAGTGACCTTAATGCCATATAAAAGAATTCAAGTTTTGTTTTCTAGGCAAATCAAGACACTGGAACTTTTAGGGTAAGGAGATGGAAGAAAGTTGTTTCAGAATTAAGCTTCTAGATCAAGACTCGTGCGTGGTCATTTACAAACTAAATTTGAATAAATAGATTCTCCAGGCCAGCTCCCTAGCCAGAATCTCTCTTCCCTGACTGGGGATGTGTCACCACAACATGGACTAATCTTCAATGGCCCAGCAGAGCCACCTGACCAGGACCTCTTTTCTCTAGGCTGCGGATGTGCTGCTCCAACATGGGGCTAACGTGAATGTTCAAGATGCTGTCTTCTTCTCCCCTCTGCACATCGCTGCATACTACGGACACGAGCAGGTAAGTCTGAAGTGGGAGTTGCAAAGGCTGACAGGCTGCTTAAGGGACTGAAATCTGTTGAATTGTCTTATCCTCGAGAAGGGATATTTAAGATAGTCTTTGAGGTTTTCTTATAATTCGGCGTTGGAGCATTTGCTTAGCACAGATGAAACCCTGGATTCCATCCTTAGTGTGTGCAAAGTCCTGGAAACCCAGGACCACGCACATACAACAAACACCATTTTTGGTAATTTTTGCAGTATTTTCTTCATCTCCATGTGTAAGGAGCTTGCAGATCCATGCAAACACTACAATTCCCATGCTGTTTGCGGTGGCCGTCTCAGGACGTGAAGGAAGTCAGAGGAACACATCTATAGTTGGAAGCCACGGGAATCAGTCAGCCTGAATTTGAAAAATTCTTATCCAGCTTTATGTCTGTGTGAAACTTATATATCTCTGATTGTGTCTTCATCTTTAATGGGAAAAAGTAGTACTAAGTGCAGACGTCCCATTGAAGACTTTACAGAGAAATGGAGCTGATTGGCAGACCTTCAGCTTACATGTCACTGAGAAGAGGCTAATGGAGTGGATCAAAGCCATCAGAAAGGCCCTCCCCACAGTTCTCTGCACAAAGGGGTCTTTCAGAGCCCATTTCCTCCTTTTCACTGACATGAGATTTTGAAGGCTGAAGTGTTTATCCTGAAAGTATATCCTGTAAACAAAGTTTACACTCTAATTTCCTAACCTGTAACTGTCACCTAAGAAGGTCGTTGAGTATGTGATTGCATTGCCAGTTTTCAGAGAGGAGATTGTCTCAGATTTCCATGAGGCCTGAGGACTCACCAAAGTATCTGCATGAGAGGGAGAAGGAGATCAGAGAGAGCCATCACTACGGACATGGACAGGAGAGGCCGAAGCAATGCAGGGAAGGAGTGAGAAGGCAGGAACATTCCAGAAGCTTAGACAGCAAGGACATGAAGCCCTCTGGGAAAAGTCACAGCTCTTCATTAATAGTTTCTAGTGTAGCTGTTGTTTGCCCCTAATTCCCAGTGCCACACGGGAAACCTGGCGGGAAGGGTAGCATGACTGGCCCAACAGCTAAGATCAGTGCAACTGGCATGTACACACGCAGGCTGGCCAGCCGCAAGGCCCACGCCACCATGCCTTGCCCCAGAGCCCCTTCGCCTTGAACCAACATGGCCAGTCATAAAATGCACTCGATTTGCCTGAAGTGAGGGTGGAATGCAAGACTCTGACTCCAGAGCCTGTTGGTTTCCCACCTCACACTAAGAGACAAAAAATTGAGTGCTGTTTGAAGACACCAGCCCTTAGTGCCAATTTCTCAAGAAATTGAAAAGACCCAAATCAGCTCCAGGCTGGAGGGCTGCAGGGTGGAGGCTGAGGTTTGCTGTGTCTCCTGATGTTCTGGTCACGGAGTCTGTCTGTCTCTTCTAGTTGTCTCATGCTAGCACACTCTAGTCCTGTGAAGTATAACCTAATGCCGGGAGCTTGTTGATGAGCTGCTCAGCGTGCACTCCAGGGTCCTCAGGGGCTGGGGCACTGGAAACTGTGCATGTGGGTCCAAACAGGCCACTGAAACATCCCACACTCTCCTCCTTTCAGGCAGAAACAGGATCCATAGTTTCTGTGCTGTATACGGCAGCCATCAAGTTCTCTGATTAACCTCATAACCCAGCCGAGAGATAAAGTGCCTCTATGCACACTGGGTGGAGAGCGAACGTTGTTTGCTCTCCCTGAAAAATATAGTCACAGTCTTACAAATTATGCTGAAATGTGGATGGTCCTTTTATGATAAGGGACTCACTTCCCAAGTGTGAACGCAGCACATAGTAATTTATGGAAGCTGTTGTCATTTTCTAAAATACGCTGACTAGGAAAATGGTCATTCAGTTCATAAGTGTGCCTGGTGTACCAAGTTCATTGTCTTCTGCTTATTTACTTATTTTTAAGTGGAAGAACAGACATTTTGTAGCAAGAGCAATGTGTCATAGGTATATAAAAATAATGCTTAATACACATTCGATTTGCAAGAGCTTTTAACTCTGTCCTTTCACACAATCAGAATTTACAGAGTCTGCATAAGTGGAAAGATGTGCTAAGGCCTGCAAAGTCCTTGAGACAAATCTTCTATTCTGATGGCTCAGGAAGTATGTCTGGGTCTACCCATTAGCCCCCAGAAGTATAGAATACACGTGCTCCTCTTCAGTGTATACAACTTCTGAGTTATTTAGTGCTGGGCGCCTCTCTGAGTGCTCTGCAAGTAATTACTTAATTCTCAGAGCAACTCTAGAAGGTAGAACTATTACAATTCCCATTTTAACAATGAAGAAATGGACTTATCAGAAGATTAGCTCATTGGTTCAAGGTGGCATAGCTAAGACATGTGAGCCTGACCCTGCATCGGTGTCATCCTTGCACTCAACTGGAATCCTTTCCCATAATCCACCCAGCTAATGCTCTCCTGAGAACGTCTATGAAATGTCTATCGTACTTTTTATAGAAGTTTCTACGTCGGTCTTATTGGCTGGTGAATAGGAAAAAGAACAGTCTAGAGCTCCAGCTTGCTCTTGTTTCACAGCCCATGAATTTGAGAGATGTTTTCAGGTTCTGCTTGAATGATGTGTGTATCCTAACCTGTCTCTTAAGGTCACTCTCAGGGGAGGTAATGCTAAGCTCTGTAAGTTCTCTGTGTATAGATGAGTGGGATCCCAGAAGTCATCAAAACAGTACCAGGAGACTGCTGGGAGCTTTCTGACCTCCCCACCCTCATCCCTTTGGCTGTGGTGTGCCTGTGGTGGGCGGGCCATAGGAGACGCCAGAACTGTGTGCCCACATCTTTTTTTCTCATGCACCTTTGGCAGAATCCAGATTCAGTAGCAGGGTGGAAATCGTAGTCTGTGCATTGGGCGACAAAGAAGCCAATAACCTATGAGCTGCCCTGTCTAGAAAGAGCATGTGAAAGGCACAGTTTATGAAGACCAGGGTGATCTTAGAGATGGTCGTTTAGGGGGTTGACATCTGAAGAAAGAGCAGAAAAACCAGGATTTTTAGGATCAAAACCTGCAGTGGTTTTCCTTTTCCAAAGGTTCCTCTTATCTGTCCTAGTCCTCGCATTAACTGTGGAACAGAAAGGAGAAGCAGTGGGTCTGAGTTCAGCACCGAAACCTTTGTTAAAGGCCGGATGTGTACGTACACCTGAAATTCCAGCACTTGGAGTGTGGAGAGAGGAGGATCAGGAGTTCTGTATCAGCCTCAGCCTCGTAGTGAGTTTGAGGTACCTGGATACACGAGATCCTGCCGCCCAAAGTAGATAATAAATAGAAACACATAGATAGCAGATGCTGTTTTGGCTGTTGTGAGGCACATTTAACGCACCACCCTCCTTTGGTTCTCACCACAACCTGTGAGTTAACTCCGAGCATGTTGTCACTGTACGTATGACGACACCTCGTATGAAATTGTACATGTGAGACACCTGGTATGAAATCAGCCAAAATGGCCTTGGGGGTGTGGCTCACTGATGGGCCGCTTGCCTAGAGTGTGTGAGGCCCTGAGTCCCATCCCTAGCTAGTTCTGAAGGTGCAGGAGAAATTAGAGAGCTGATTTTCTCATTCTAATTCTAGGCCTTCCCTTCTCACCACCCCATCCTAATTCTCAGTCAGTGTGTGATACTCCAATAACTCGTATTAACTGTCAACCTGACAGAACCAGTATCAACTCAGAAGAGTCTGGGAGTCTAGATCGGGCTGGCTCTCGGCATGTCTATGAGGGATTATTTTGATGGTTCACTGAAAAAGGAAGACGCAGTGCACTCTGGGTGACTCATGACCTGGGAAGGGGTGCTGGGCTGTGTGAGTGACCAAGTCAGCAAGGATGTGAACTTCCTGCTTGGTCCTGACTGGATGTAGGTTCTTGCCTTGATTGCCCACAGCTGTGGACCACAGCCTGACCGTGTAGATGGAGAAAGAAGCCCTTTCTCCTCACAATTGCTTTGTGTCAGGATCTTCTTACAGCAACAGGAATATAGCCAGAGCAGATACTGCCAACCTAAACATCTTACTTTAGAATCAGGCTGGTGTTGGAGACTTCCGCTTGCTTAGAAAGAGCGGTCATCCTGACGCTGTCATGTCACACGTTGTCGGCTTTGAAACTGGATCTTACCCCCACTTCACCCTTCTGCTGGTTGTAGGTGATTTCCAAGCCCTGTGTGTGAGATCTTTCTTAGAACAACTCATTCACAGTAAATCTTCCCTTTGTGTGGGCACTGAAACTTACAAATTGCCTAATTTAGGTCAAGGAGATATAGGAAAATGGTTTCTGGGTAATTTCAGGAAGAGCTGACCCAAGTTTAAAAGACATAAGTTATTCCCTTGCTCTGTAGGCTTTTGTGTGATGTTTGGAGCAATGGCAGCTCTCTTGCTAACAGGAGGATGTTTTTCATTCTGCTTACTGAGGGTGACAGAAAATGGTGATAGAAAGGACTCATGTTCCAGCAGAGCTGCTGAGCTATTAAAGTGGTCACATCTGGAATTGCTTCAATGATGGACTTCTTTTCAGTGGTAAAATAACAAATCCCTTTTTGTGTAGAATAGTTGGGCTAGAATTTTCTATTATTTCTCAGGTGGCTGTAACCTAAGAGACTTTAACTGTGTGCATTCTAGGAGTCTAGGTTCTGCATTGCTTAGAGTGGGGGACAGGATTGAGACCAGCGTCCCTGTAACTCGGCTGGCTAAGAACTCTGTTACTGAGGATGACCTTGAACTCCTGACCCTCCTGTGTCTGCTTCCCCTCCCACTTGCTGCTCGTACAGGCATGTGCTACCATGCAGATATGATTGATTTTTTTCATGCTAATTTCAAATGACTGGCTCCTTCAGGTAACCTGCATGCTTTTGAAATCTGGTGCTGATGTCAATGTGAGTGGTGAAGTTGGAGACAGACCCCTGCACCTGGCCTCTGCCAAAGGATTCTTCAGTATCGTTAAACTGCTAATGGAAGGCGGGAACAAGGTAGACGGTAAGGCTTGTGCCTGGCGGCCTCTTCCTTCCTGAACCTTTCCCTTGCGTTCCTGGGAAGAAACTCGAAGTTCACTAACTACAGCTGTATACTAACTTGTTCCACAAAACAAAATTTACTTTTAAGATGAAAATCTTTATATATCCAGCTGATTCCCACACACTGGGCACCCTGATATTAGGAAAGAATGTTCTAGACAGACTGGTTCTAATTAGTGTAACTGATCTTTTTCTTCAGTTGGGGTATAATTCTCCTATAGAAAATTCTTAAATCGTATCAGACAGTCTGACGAGTGTCAATCTAAATGTCCACACTAAACTTGTCAGAATGAGTTATATACAATCTCATCCCTCTGGACTCTTCTCCCCTCCTATGTCAATGAAGAGCCGTCAGCTCCAAAGGTAACTGAACTAAGTACTAAGTGCCCCAAACTACTTTTGTCTCTTGTTGAGCTTCACATAATTTTTATGTTATTCTAGTTATGTGTATGTGTGTGTGTGTGCTTACAGGAGTGTGTGCTGTATGCCCATGCATGTGCAGGTGTGTACAGTATGCATGTGGAGACCAGAAGGACAGCTGGTGTCTTGCTCCATCACTCACCATCATATTCCCTTGAAACCCGCATCTCTCTTTGAACCTAGAGCTGGGCAGCCAGCAAGCCCCAGCCATCCTCCTGTCTGTCTGCAGAAGCCCTGGGCTGTGGGCACACAGCCACACTCAATGTTTTACAGGGAAGTTAGAGATTCAACCTCATGTCTTCATGTTGGTCCAGCAAGTGCCTTACCCACTGAGCAGTCGCCCCAGCTCTGTTCTCCGCCTAAGTTTTGTGAGTAATTTCTTTTGCTTGGTGCACTGATTTGGACTTTTATTTATATTATTTCTTGAACCAGAGTCTTTTTAAATATTTTATTTATTATTTTTATTTTAGTGTGAGTGTATTGCCTGCATGTGTGTAAGTACAGCTGTGTTGTGCAATGCCTGCCGAAGTCAGAAGAGGGCGTTGAATCCACTGGAACTGGAATTATGAATGGTGGTTGGCTGCCATGTGGGTGCTGGGTATTGAACCTACGTGCTCTGCAAGAGCAGCCATTGTTCTTAACCGCTGAGCTGTCTCTCCAGCCCCCAGAGTTTTTCTTTTATAATGCAGAAGACTCTGAATCTGCCACAGTTTGTGTGTCCTGACTGTACGTACTGTCTCTAGTGGTCAGCTGTTATGAACACAGCTACGGTGCCAAGTTTGGAACACCTACATAGGCATGGAATTAATTTCTGGACCCAAGGTATGCATATATAAAAGTTTGGGGAAATTTCCAGACAGTTCCCCTGGAGTGTCTGCTATTTTTCAATTCTAAATCAGTGTGTCAGGGTTCCTTTTTCTCTCCAGAGCCGTCACAGGGAATACAATATATTATTAACTCACAAATTCCTGTAGGGACAGAAGCTAAGGGATGGTCAGTTTAGTATTTTTCTTACTGTGCTTAGGTCTTTTAATTATAAAATAAATGTTGGAAAGTTGGTTAGAAGTAGAGGAAAAGAAGAAGAATCCCACATAGATTTGATTTTTGACACAACTCACGGAAAGTTACATCTGGCCATTAAATTATCTTAGGCTTGTCCAACCTTCTCCCACTGACCCCCTAGAGACCTAATTAAACGCCCCGCTGTAAGTGCTGCTGGCCTTTGCAGCAGGCATGACATGCAGTTCCAAAAGGACAGGGTTGTCAAACCTGTGGAACTGCCAGCTCCTCTGTCTAAAATTCAGGCTGATAAAGCTAATCATCATTTTCATGGAGCGTTGAGAAACGCTCTGAGGTTCCCAGAGACACCCGAGGCCAGAGGCTGGGGCAGCATCCAGATTCCATGTCAGAAGCTGGGGCCACTTCCCTTTGTAGAGACAGAAGTATCGTTTGCCTTGGTTTTGCAGTACCCAGATTATGTACAGTACCACGAACAGCCTCTCTGCCAGGAAGGAGCAAAGCTGTTCTTTGGGCGCCATTTCAGTGGTTTTAAGCACCCTTCCATTCTCTGGCTTAGGTGGATGTACACATGTGGGACCCACTTCACACATGGTCATGTTTTGAATGCCTTGCTCTTCCATGGGGTTTTCCATTGTATCATCAAGGTCAGCTCCAGCTTTCTATTCTGCACAACTCCAAACCTCCACAGCATCAAAATGAGGGTCAGTATTGACCAACGTGTCTGTCTCTGGAATCAAAGGAATCTTCCGTGGAAGGTTCTGAAATGTGTGGAACCCAACCCCTCACACCCCGTTATCACACAGTAAAAGTTCTAGCATGTTCTTTCAGACTCACACAAACACTGCATCTTTACTAAATCATTTTAGAAATCAAGAGACAGCATGGGTCAGGCTTTAGACATTTTTTCCTTCCAGTACACTTGCCTTTTAAGCCTCTTTGGCAATTCAACCAATCGCAGAACACAGAGTCCACTTCCCCCAGGATGACGGACACAGAGCAGGACCAACGAGCAGCTAGTTAGTTTTCTTGAGGTGATTTATCTCAACTCTTCACTTTTCAATGGTGAATAGACAGAAGAGGAAGATTAAGCAAAGGACCCCAAAAGTATAATTTGAAGTCTAGTATTTATAGTGCATTCCCATGGTAACAGAATGTCACAAATGAGAATACATTCAGGTTACAAAATTGAACAAAATGGAACTCAGAAGGCAGGCTCTTCAGCTGAGAAGCCTAGGAGTCTAGCCTACCCCAGTCAGTCAGGTGTGCTCAAGTCTCTGCTTCTTTATGTCTCCTGGGCCATGAGAAAGGAGACAGAATTGGGATGGAATGAGACTGGAAATACTCCTGACTTCATAGAGACAAACTAATGAGATGGTCCTTCAAATTTATCAGTCAGTAAAGTTGAAACATTTAATTCACCATTTATTAATACTTGTTAAAGTGTTAAATACCAAAGTTCTGTTTTGTAACACACTCCTTTAATATGCCATTGACTACTGCAAAACTCTATGAAATTCTTCCCAGATGGGAGTGGAGAGATGGCTCAGTCGCTTGAAGAGAACCAGAGACCGGCTCCTGACACCCATGTTCGGCAGCTCACAACAACCAATAGCTCCTGCCCCCACAGGATCTGACTGGACTCACTTCTGGCCCACACAGGCACCTACACTCATGTGTACACAAACGACATGCAGACACACACAGACACACACACATAAAAATAAAATCTTTTAAAAGTCTTCCAACACTGGAAAGAAGAGTGCTTCATTTTAAAAACTGTATCTTGTAGTTATTATACAGACCTGATATTGAAATTTTAAGTCACATTTGGGGTCCATTTTAAACAGTGGCCAGGATTTGTAGTCATTGGTGAGTTAATTTGGAAGTTGATGTTTTAAGTTCAATAATCAGGAATAAAGAAGATGTGGCTTTCTATATCTGCCCATCTAGTCTTCCTTTCAACAGAACATTGGTGAATATTTATTCTTTTCAAAGTGGAGAACAGAAGTAAATCTTTTCCTAATAAAGAATTACATATGTTCTTTTGTTTGAAAGTCTCCTTTATTTAGATCTCTGGATAAATTTTTTCCTAGCTTCCTGTGCATTGATCCCAGGGTTTTGCACATGCTTGGTAATCACTCTACCATTGAGTAATGACCCTGAGAATCTTATTTTTGAGGAAGATTCTGTATTACCTGGCTTTCCTTGAACTAACTCTATATACAAGCAGGCCATGAATTTATAGTCCTCCTGCCTCAGATGTCCAAGTAGCTAGGGTCCTAACCTGAACTAACCTGTCTGGCTTTAGCAACATATTGAGCTATAGAAATAGAATATCATCCATACATTTAATTTCCCTAAGAAGTATAATTATATGTACAAATTTAGCCTTTGTAAAATGACCCAAGAGAAACCTGGGTTTGTCACCATAACTTCCGCAAAGTCACACAACCCTGTTGTCTCTGATCCATGTCCCTCTGGCTTGTCCCTTCAGTCGGTAGCAGTAGACCTGGGACCTCAGGGGAGCTTCCGGAGAACTTGGGCTCCAGATGGCTCTGCAGACTCACACCACTGATGCCCTCTGGCTTCCTGCAGAACCTGAAAGAATCAAGCAGTCATGAAAATGAAGATAATCAGAATAACCAGGGACACTGATCTGAAACAAGAGTGTTTTTCTGAGGCGCTCATTAATAGAAACCATTCAAAGATTATATATATATATGTATTTATTACAATTACAGTCCTGTGAGGAAAAGCCCAGGGACTTTGCTAAAGATTTTGTTTTTGCTTACGTTAGTGAAGGCCAATAAATCAGAATGGTTGTCAACATGTACAGCAACAAGAAGGTAAATTGGTTCCTAATTAACCAAACCATGATGAGTGTGTCAGCAGCAGTAAGAAGCAGCATGCACCTTTTACATTGTTATTATTTTTCTTGCCTCCTCCCTTCGATTCTTTGTTTATAAAGTTTTCTTCTGATCTTTCTACTTGTACAAAGTCATCACATAGTAAATGAATTTAGGCAAAAAAAAATATATATAATAAATCAAATTCATATAGAGCTGTCAATCCAATTATTTTAGTCAGGGTTAAGGAGTTAAAGTCAGATCAAGAATTGAGAAGTTTGTTGTTCAGATATTCAGTCAATTTGTAGGAAGACTGTGTCATTTGAGGAAATATACTTTATGTGTCAATAGTTTATTGGCTTTAACAGGAAATTTCAAAGAGGGATATTGGGAAATTGGTGGCGTAAATATTAAATCCATGTGTGGCAGGCTTTGTACTGATGCCTTGCAATCATGAAGTGTGTGTTAATGTTCTCAGTGTGCTTCTAAGTACCGAGCTCCCGTAGTCATGACTACGGATAAGACGTTATACCTCTAATACTGGCTCAGTGACTGACCTGTAGTGATCACTCCAGACCGTCAATGGAAGAGAGTGCATTTTCTCAAGCATGTAAAGCTAAGTAGTGTTGATTGAAGCATGAAATGAGTGAATTAAAGGCTATTTTCCTGGTTAGTTTTTATTCTTGATACAACCTAGAGTCACCTGGGAATTGAAGAATTTCCCAGATCAGATTGTCTTGCGGTCATGTTTGTGAGAGATTGTCTTGGCTGATAATTGAGGTGGGAGGCCAGGCGTACTGAGGGCAGCAGCAGCCCTGGGCAGGTGAGCCTGTGATGTGTAGGAAAACTAGCTGAGCAGGAGCCAGAGACAGCCAGCCAGTAAGCAGCCTACCCCGACAGACTGCTTTAGCTCCGCTCCAGTACCTGCCTGGATTTCCCTCGGTGATTGACTGTGATCAGGACATGTGAACCAAATATCCTTTCCTCTGTATGCTCTTTTTGGTCACATTGTCTGTCTCAGCAACAGAAAGCAAACCAGAACAGGTACCAAGTAGCACAGGCTCCTGCACAGAGCAGAGAAGAAAGTCAAGCGTAGAGCATGCATATCTCTAAAATCACAACACCAGACGGGTCCCATGGAGACATGTCAACTCCAATGCTAGACACAGATCTCTTCCTCTCTAGAGCCTCTTTGTGATCCCCCTCTCCTGTCTGGAGTCCCCTGAGGTCCTCTCCTGTCTGGAGCCCCCCTGAGGTCCTCTCCTGTCTGTACCCTGCCCCGTGGTCATCCTCTCTGTAATTTGAATCCTGGAGCCCACCTTGTCAGCCTCGTTGACAGACTGTGGTCTTGTTTCCCACTCAGTGCTTTTATTCCAGTGGATTCCTTAGCTGTTCTAGAGTTTGTAGGACAGAGTGGACCAAAGAGAAAGACAGACATCCATTACCGAGCATCCAACTTGGCTTTAAGTAACTTGTCTAGCCTAATGGGATTGGTAAGGTCAGTCACGTGGGAGATGCCTTTCCCTGTGTGTTATAGTGATGAGTCTCAGCTGAGGGCTCCCAGCACCTTTTGTGCATTGTCAGTGGCATTCACCAACACCTACTGCATTCAGTATTGTTGGGTTTGATGCTCTGGGTGGAACCTTCAATTAAAGAAATAAAATTACGTTTATTACTTATGCATTTCCTCGTGGGGTGTGCCACAGCACATGTGCAGAGGTCAGAGGATAACTGGATGGCATCAGTTCTCTTTCTATGATGTGGGTCCTAGGGATTGAACACATATCCTCAGGCTTGGTAACAATCACTTCTAACCTCTATCACTAGTCCAGGACCTTAACAAGTTTAACATCCTTTAGCAGAAATAAAAATCAGTTTGGAAGAGGATATGCATGGGAATGGCCACAGGTTCCTTTGGATGTTTATTGGTTTCTTTAACCCTTCTACTGCGCAGGAATGTTTTGTCAAGTGCTTTGCACAGAATTTCTGAGCTCTGAAGGATAGCCTGTTCCATGGGATAGTAAGCAGTATTCAGAGTTAGAACTTTTTCAGTTGGCACACTTAATTTCCTCTGTTATTGCCATTACCTGGCAATTTCAAGGAATATCTCCAGCACTTGGGCCAAGTCCATGGCTCTCTGCATAGGAAGACTGAGAACCACTGAATTCCCAATAAAATAACACAGCTCTGCTTTCTTACTCTCAACAGTGAATGCTCAGGATAATGAAGGCCATGCACCTCTGCACTTCTGCTCTCGCTTTGGACACCACGACATGGTGAACTACCTGCTCCAGAACGAGCTGGAAGTCCAGCCGCAGGTTGCTAACATCTACGGTGACACCCCTCTGCACCTGTGAGTCTAACTTACTGTTGCTGAGTTCCTGGTAGTTTCCTCTTACTAAACACAGTATGTTCCTCCAACCCAGGGCCTGCTACAATGGCAAGTTTGAGGTTGCAAAGGAAATTATTCAAATATCAGGATCTGAAAGTCTGACTAAGGAAAACATCTTCAGCGAAACAGCTTTTCACAGGTAAAATAATCCTCATGTGCACTAGCCACTGAAGTTGGCTGACACCCCTCAGCCCCCGGAGCTGTGTACACAAAGCCATGACAAATAGTGGCAGATGTTGCAATCAGAATGAGCATGGAGGTGGGGCAGAGGACAAGGAGCCTGAGGTGGAAGAAGGTGAAGGCAGATGCTGCCGTCAGCACAGCAGATGGGGCTCATGCCAGATGCTTTATTCCTGGCCTCAGCCACAAAGACAGGGACTGATGTTGCCAAGGCAACGGGTCTATCAACATCTGTAAGCATATTGCTCCTATTCTCTCTGTGGAGAGAGAAAATCCTCTTCACTCTGAGGAAAGCTGCCAAAAGGGGCTGTGCCTGTAATCCTTCTCCAACACGAATCTCATTACTGGGATTCATCAGCATCAGATATGACACTTTCTCTCCCACTATCTTAAACCTTATGTGCAGATGTGTCTACTTAAGTTACCCACCTGTCAGCCTGTAAAAGCCTAGTCAAGATGGTTCTGAAACACAGAAGATGTAGCTCTTTTCTAGGAAGCCATGAGAGTCCTTTCCAGTGTTCTCTAGGAGAGCATTCTGCAGGAACAGCCGAGACTGGAAAAGATACACCAAACTGAATAAAGATGAGGAAAGCCTGCTGATAACCCCGGCCCCATCATCTCCCTAAAATGCCCAAAAGGTGGAACTCTATGAAATTTACAGTTCTCCTTTGGACAGGTTGTCATTTTGCTATATAAATGAATGCATGATAATTTGAGAATAATAAACCTTGACTGTAAGATCATTTCCTTAGAGAATACATATTTCTTAGCTAATTTGTTTTCTACATAATATTTGTTTTGCACTAGTGAATAATAATGAAGACATTTTTTGCACACTAAAGTTGGCCTTGCGCTTTTATACAAGGAATCAGCCTAGCAGATCTCACAGGGAATTGCAAGGTTGTTTGGGGTTGTAAAATATTTATTATTTTTATTTTATGTGTATGAGTGTATTCCCTGTGTGAATATAAGTGCATTCGTGTCTTGAAATGCTGCTGGATGTCAGAAGTGTGCATTAGGTCCCCTAGGACCAGAGTTATGGATGGTTGTTAACCACTATTTTGGTGCTAGGAATGGAACCCAAGTCCTTTTCAAGAGCAACCAGTGCTCTTAACCATTGAGCCTCTTTGGTCCCATTTTCTTTTTTAACACCCAAAAAGTTCAGTCAAAAAGAAAGTTCAGGGAACTACCATGTGCTACATGTGTGGAGTAGTGAACACACACCTGGTGGTTTCCACCCATTAAATGTTTATTTTGCCTCAATTTGGGATTTTGTGTTTGCTTGTTTTGTTTTTGACAGGGTTTTCTAGTCCCAACCTGCCTGGAACTCACTATGTGGACTAGGCTGGCCTGGTGGCAGAGATCCCTCTGCCTCTGCTTCCCCAAGACTTGGAAAAAAGGTGTACACCACTGTGCCTGGCTAATTTGCATAAAATTTTGAAAGTTGAAGAAAACTTGAAGCTCAAGGAAGCTATGTAACATGCCAGTCTAGAAGATTCTTCTGTCTAGAAGTTAATGTGGCAAATGTCTGCCCAACTCAGGGGCCACTACTTTGCATATCTTCTTGCTCTAGTACCAAATATTTTTCTATACACACAGTAATAGAGGAAATGCAAGAGTTCTTCAGGCCAAACTGTGAGTCAGCCTGGATGGACCAGGGAGATCTGGCCAAGAAAAGGGAAACTGGAAGAACTGACAGGCCCTGCAGCTGACACAGACGTGTAGCTGATATTCCCTTTCTCTGTGAGTTGTACCCCTCAGAGCTGACATTTACCAAATAGTGTGGCTGCGTTATAGACAGGACTTGAAACCATCTGCCCTCGCAGGGTGATGTCACCTATAGAAGTTCATCTATAGGAAATTGTGGAGAGAAAAAGTATCACTCTCTTGGTTTATTTTGTATCAATCTGTGCCCATTGGGAATAACAGATTTGTGTCTCTTACTTGATCCACTTTAATCACATTCTTGCAAACAGAGCCATTACAATAGGCACTCACTAAGTACATGTTTTTCTTTGTACCCAGCATAGGACTGTGCAGAGCAAGCACGGGATTCAGTTCTGTGCCTATTTTACTATGAGAGTTTCTTGGTTACTCTTCTTGCTGCTGTAACCAAATACCTGACCAAAATTTACTAGAGGAGTAAGGCTATGTCCTGCCCCACATGAGGGGAGGTGGCCCATCATGGCATGGGAATGCCTGGTGGGCAGAGGACCAGGCAACTGATCACTTTATAGCCACAGCCTAGGTTAGTAAGCAGAATAGTTAGTGCTGCGCTCAGCTGGCTTCCTCCTTCCCCTTTTGATCCAATCCAGAACCCCTGCTGTGGCTGCTGGAATCCTGAGGGGGGTAGCTAACCCCCCCCACAGCATTCAGCCCCTCCTCCCTTCATCTCTATGGTAAGCCTAGGTATATTTCCACCAAAGGACGGTCTGTAACCAGTGTACACTCTCAGGAGTGTGGGTGCTCCCTCATAAGTACTAGGAAGTCTCCATCAAGGCAGGGATCATGACCTCCCCACAGCTGCACAAAGTGAAGAGACAGCCTCCCAATGGTTTCCTCCATTTATATGGTCTTAGTTCCTCTTCCTCTTGCAACTAGGGCTGGCTGATTGGTTGAGGGGTATGGCTTACTCTCCTTGCCCCTCCTTTCCTATGGAGTGTGATAGTCAACAAGTTTGGTCTAGGTAAGCAGGTGCAACCTGCTCGGGAATAAGGCATCTGTCCATAACCTTCTGGTAGGAGGATAGTCCTATGTAACACCTGTCCATGGGATAACATCTCCCACATTCAGGTCCTCAGTTAATTCTCTCTGGCAAAGTTCTTAGAGAAACACGCAAAGGTTTGCCTCCCTAAAGCCCTAAGGGTTTATTAATCCAACCAAGGTGACAATCAAAATTAATCATCACATATACATACAAATATCCACATAAATATATATGCACATGTGGGTGTATACATATGTACACATATACATGTACACATGTGTGTTCACATAAATGTATACATGAGTACATACACATAAATGTCTTTCTAACTTACCATTTCCTTGAAAAGGAATAATATAGCGATGTACAAAATTCACTATTAAATTCATAATGCTGGAGGTTTTGTTTACTATGTAAATATTTCAAAGTGCTATGATATATTGCATTAAGTTGATGATGACTAATTCACCTAATTATTCAATAAAGAGTTATTAAGGGTCTGCCTTTTGCTAATGGCAGTATACACATCAAGATAACACAATCCTTTCTTTCCTTAAAGGGCCCCACTGTAATGTCTGAGGACAGCAGATGTGTGTCCATAGCTGGATGGTATGTTCCATGGGACTGAGAGGAAAAAGACTCAGAGGCAGTAAGCTCTGCCTCTGTTCATGAGAAGTTTCACATGGAGGCAGTGTGTAACACATGCATGGCATCTCATTAAGAATGACTTCCTTGGGACTGGAGAGATGGCTCAGCGGTTAAGAGCACTGACTGCTCTTGCAGAGGACCAGGGTTCAATTTCCCAGTACCCATATAGTGAATAAGAAGCATCCTTAACTCTAGTACCAAAAGATCCGATGCCTTCTTCTGACCTCTGTGGGCATTGCACAACATGGGTGCGCTCATATATTTAAAATAATAAATAAAATATGCTAAATAAAATATATCTTTTTAAAAAGAAATGACTTCCTCAAGGCCATCCCAGGGAGAGGAAAAAGTAAGACACAGTGAGCTTCCTCATTAGAACCACGTTCCTGCCATAGCCAGGACTAGAAGTCGCCCTTCCCAGTGTTCAGTGATGAAGCCTCATCTCTCCAGGGCTTCGATGTACAGGAAAAACCATCATTTTATATAAAGAAAAACTACAGAAAAGGGAAACTTATGACCCTGGTTAAGAAACAAAATCTAGTCATCATTAGTGGATGTGATTGTTGATCTTTATTTTCTACTTGACTGGATTTAGGTACACTTCTGAGTGTATCTGGGGGTTTTTTCTAAAAAGGTTTAATGAGGAGAGAAGACCCATTCTGAATGTGAATGGCACCATCCTATGAAATACAAACTGAGTAACAGAGGAAGTGAGCCAAGCAGGGGCATGCTTCTCTCTGCTTCCTGATTACGGAGGTGACCTAACCTGTGCAGCTCCTTTGACCCTGCTGCAGGCCTTCCCTGCATAATAGACTGTGTCCCACTTAACTGTAACCAAAACAAGACCATCCTTCCTTCAGTTGCATTTATCAAGTATTTAGTTACAGTCACAAGAAAAGCAACTAATACACACCACTTATTTGCCTGACTCAAAATACTTTTTCTGCAGATCTCAGCTTTGACAGCAAATGGTTGAAACCAAAAAGTCCAATTAAGCTCAACATATTTAGTAGCAAAATTTATCCACAAAAATATTATTTGTTTGGGGTCCTAAAATACATCAGGTTTTTTTAAATGATGAACCTCATCCTCTCTAGTTTATGATACCATAAGCATGAATTCACTTGAAATTTCAACAGCAGTCCAGCAAATAGAGAGACTGTTAGGCATGTGGGTGGTAAAACAGACACTCGGGGTCAGAGATGCGATCCCGGCTAGGCTGCTCCCTTCGGACAAAGCCAGCACCCCTCACTCTTCAGTCAAGGACGGTTGGAGGAGGTTGCATTGTTTCCCAGGGAAGAATTTCAGATGGTTTCCCCAGTTTGATGAAAGTTTCCAGGACCCATCTGCATTACGAGACACTGTCTTGTGTGCAATTCCTAGAGTAAAGATGAACTAACAGTGTGGACGCACTCGGCTAAAGGAGTAGAACTTTCGCCAGCTCCGCAGCCTCCTGACGTGAGCCCCGCCTCCGTTTGCCCTCCTCATCCTGTGCTTCCAGCATTCTCTTGCCTCTTTGTTCGCTCCTCTCCCCTCCTCTCTCTTACGTGTTTGCTACTTTTATAAACACCTCAGTATCTGTTTTGGCCTCTGTCAATCATTTTCTATGACTCCCATAAAATGTCTATGATTGGGTGACTGAAAGAAAAGAAATACATCATTTCACAGCTCCGAGGATACATGTACAAGGTCAACGCGTCGGCGGGTGTGGGCAGCAGTGATCCTATATCTTTCCACGTGCACCCGCCCACCTTTGTCACTTGTGTCACAATCTCCACTTCCTACAAAGACACTGATCTTACTGGGTTAGGACCTACTCGAGTGATCCCATTGTAAATCAACTACCTCTTTGAAGACACTGCCTCTAAATATTGTCCTATTCTGAGCTCTTGGGAATTAGGACTTCAGCATTCTGTTTTGGAAAGGGGCATGGCTTGATTCACGATGAGAGCTTTCTGGATTTCTTGTTTTGGGTTTTTGCAGTGCGTGTACCTATGGCAAGAACATTGACCTGGTCAAATTTCTTCTTGATCAGAACGTTGTGAGCATCAATCACCAAGGAAGAGATGGACACACAGGTAAGACTGCAGTAAGAATGCCATGCTTCCGTGTCTCCTGGTTTTCAAGAACAGTGTAGAGCGGAGGGGGAAGAGAACACTGAGAGTGCCAACCCCCATGAGGAAAGGTATTTTATAAGTTAACATCATGTGGGTTAATGGTGAGTGATGATAATAAGAAGCGGATTGAGTTTTCTTCAGTCTTACTGTTGAGTGACTGAATGTACACTCAGTGCATCCTTGTAAGGACCGACACACAGTGGTACTTCCTTGTAAGGACTGACATACACTTGGCTCCTTGCTTGCTTTCTCAATGTAAAATCGATCACTATCAAGCACACTGCACACTGGTTTCTGTCTCCGTAGGGATGACTGCCTTTGGGAGATTAAAGTGCATTTTACCTCTCTCCTTGCTCCCTTTTGTTCTGTTCCGGAACAGGACTGCACTCGGCTTGCTATCATGGACACGTTCGCCTGGTTCAGTTCCTCCTGGATGAATCTAGTGGCTTGTGATCCCAGCAGGTCTAGTGGAGAAAAAGATGAGCAGACGTGTTTGATGTGGGCTTATGAAAAAGGTGCGTTTTTAATCATTGCATTTCTGTGGTGACACACTGAACTATGTGCATATATTATGTCGATGCATCAATAATTCCTTTGATTGCATGACTTGGGCCCGCCCACTTCCTCTGTAGATTGTGTTTGAGTCTCTGGGGACTTGGATCAAAGACCATCATTAGAGAAAGCAACTCCTGGGCTGCAGACAAGCTGAAGGAATTCTCAACATAGACACTTTGAAAAAGGAATGGCCTGCTGCCATTATAGGCTCAGGAGGAGCAGGGCTGACATAGATCCAGTAACAGCACCAATGGCTCGTCTCTGCCTCTTAGAGGGAATTTTGATGTAGAACCAAACTTTAAAACAAAAGTTTGTAAAGAAACAAAGGGAGTATTTGTTAGCTTACCCTGCTAACAGTGTTTGTGTTATAAAAGTGCAAGGCAGAAGTGTCACATAAAGCACAGCTCTTGCCTTAAGGGCGATCAGAGAGTTTATTCTGGAGTAAGACATGAGTGGCTGTGGCCCAGAAGCACAAATGTAGGTCCCTGCAAGCACTATGGTCCAATATGGTAACGGATTTATGAAGTTTTTAGAGAGACATAAATCAGGACTCTTTCACAGCAGGATGGTGGAAACGCTGGCTAAGGGGTTCCCACACATCGGGAAGACCTGTTTCCTGCCTCAGGGCTTAGCTGATGACCTTAGTCTTTGGGTTGGTGAAAGCCAGGGGTCTGTTCAGATATTTCAGAAGTAGTTATGAGGATGTTAGTTCACTCACAGAGGTGGGAAATAAAAACTATTTAGGGGTCAAGATAGCCCAAGATCGTATAGCTCTGGTTGCCATTCCACCCTCTCGGCGTCACCAGAGATCCAGGGTATCAATGAGCCTTATAGTATTGACATGAAAGTTTCTTCAGGAACTTCAGTAACGGGAGCCAGTGACTGTAGTGTTTCTTCACCTGACAATTCACAGGTAACAATGCCTACCTCAAAAGCATGTAAAGATGAAGTGGGGCAGTTCAGGGAAACTCTTACCTCCGTGCTGTGTCTTAGGCATTCAGTTGTATAACAGACATTCTGTAATAGGTCAGAGAGGAAGATGTGTGAAAACAGATTCCTTTGCAGCAGAGGTGAGTGAACATAGGCAGAGGTGTCCCATTGTCCTTTTGATGTGCTTTGTCTTACAGGTCAGGTCCATATATGCACATGAGTGACTAAATAATTTAGATTTTTAAGGTGGCATGGGTGGTGTACATTGGCATTAAATTAGATAGTTACAAGTAAATACTAAGTATCAGACATGGAAGAAATATTCTTATGACATTATTCTATTTGTGACTGTAGGTTTTAGGATATTTAATGTATCTATAGAAACATATTTCTCACTTTTAAGGTGAGACTCCCAAAGCATCATACTGAAAAGCACAGTTACAAAGCAATGCCAAGTTGATATAAAGGTTTTGGTGCCTGAAGCAGAGTATGAAATTCCATCAGTGAAGGGAGAGATGGGGTTCTGATGGATGGAAATGGGGAACAGGTGGAAGCCCAGAAACAATGAGAGGACAACACATGGGCCTGAAGACAGCTACTGGGAAGGAGAAGGGGCAATACCTTAACACAGAAAGTGAACAGAGCCGTGATGTGGACAGTGAGCACCATGTACACATCCTCTCCACCTGCTCAGGGGATTCATACCAACCCAACCAATACCCAGGGGTATTTTCCTGACCCGTACCCTGGATGTCCTGCCAAATTCCCTCCCAGTCGACTCCCAAAGAGTCATGACCATGTTTTCTAGTTTATGGGACTGGACTGCTGTGGGTGATCTAGTGTGTTTGGAATCTGTTGACCAGCAGTTGGTGAGCCCCATCCACCTCTCCCAGGCCGCCGCCCACCTCTGCCGTCCACCTCTCCCAGGCCGCCGCCCACCTCTGCCGTCCACCTCTCCCAGGCCACCGCCCACCTCTGCCATCCACCCCTTCCAGGCAGTTGCAGACATCTGCTACATCAGGTTTGCAGCTGCATCTCAATTTATGCATTCGACTGTCTTTGGACACTTGCATATTTCAGTTTGGGGCATCTAAGAATTCTACACCATGAACCCCAACTCACAGGTGCACAGTGTGTCTTCTGACAGACAGGACTGTATTTCAGTTAGGCAGTGGCCTTCTCATTTGTGTTAGTTCTCAGTGACTCTGGAAAATCTACAGTCTGAAGCTTGGGAGCCTGACCAAGTCCTTTGCTCAGCACATTACCTTTGTTGAAGTGATTCTCAGACAGCTTTTCTGAGAATCTGAGCTTCAGAGGAAGATTGTTTACCAAGCATTAGTCTTCCAGAAGGCAGCCCAGAAATTGCTGCTGCAGCTCTCTGTACACAGAGGTTGACTTTGCTTGTTTTTAGCTGATTGAGAGTGATGGTTGAAACCTGGCTTTATTTTATTTGTGTGTGTGTGTGTTTGTGGAAATCCACTCCTTATAAAACAATGAATCAGGGGCTAGAGAGATGGCTCAGCAGTTAAGAGCACTGACTGCCCTTGCAGAAGACCTGGGTTTGATTCCCAGTACCCACATGGCTGCCAAGAACTGTCCTTAACTCCAGTTCCAGGGGATCTGACGCCCTCTTCTGACGCCTGTGGGCATTGCACGAAATGGGTGCACTTATATTATGGTGCACTTACAACCAAGCAGGCAAAACACTCATACACATAAAATAAGGAAGAAAATACTTAAAAAATTCTGAAAAGCAGTGAATCATTGTGTACTTCCTGAGACTTCCTGCCTAATGCCAACAGAGCTAGAGTTCAGTGGGATTGGCCTTGGCTGTCTCTCTCCCCTATATCTGTCCAGCTTATGTGCCAGGCACCAGTGTGGATTCCATAATGTCTGTGAATTTTAGCAAAGTGACTGTTCATGGCCAGGAGACAGATGGATGGGTTGCCTGTGTTCTGGGGCAGAGCGAGGCAGAGCAGTGCAATGATGAAGTTACTTTCTTTGACATTGTTTTCCTATGCTCTGGGAAGTCTGAACGGCCTTGTTAGTACTGTCAGCAGTGTGCAACTTTCCTCTGCCTTCAATAAAGAAGTGCCTTCTCCCTTCAAGAGGGACTTCCAAATTAACTGATAAGGTGTTCTAGATGTCCTCCCTGAGCAATTGATGATGAAGTTAAGGAAGGGTGGGGTCCATTCAGAGTTTCATCTTCACGTCACAGAGGGATGTAGGACCAGTTCTTTCCTGGCTTGTCCAGTATCCTGCTCCATCCCAGCACAGAGAACCCAGATGGGTGCTTCACAAGCAAGGCCTCATTTGGAGAGACTATCAGGGGATCTAGCAAAGAATATCTGTAAATGCAGTCAGACACAGCATCATAAACTGACTTAAAAATGAGATCATGTCATAAACTTTTTTCATGACTCAATGGTGAGGTCCTCCAGCATGAACTCTGTGGATGACAGCATTGTGTGCTGATGCCATAAAGTGGAGTTACCCTTTGTGAATATCTCATCCTAGACAACCCTCTTAATGGAACAGTGAATCTTTCTGGGCACTACATGTTTCCTACTGGTTTTAATCCAGATTTTTAAGCTGATCCAAACAAGTTTAAGTGATCCTTCATTTCACTATTCTCATATAATAAGGTACCTTAGATTTCTAAAAGGCATGTATTCTTTCAGAATATTTTATGAAAAGAGTTGACTTACCCCAGGATCCTATGGAACCATGTATGGTGAAAGTTGTCTGTTTCCGTAGTCCTTCTAACCCAAAGAGACCAGTATCAGTTTGACAAGATGTTTTCTGGTGACCTCAGTTCTGCACAGGAACAAATGGTTAAGTACATCCACCTTATTCTATGAGGCTGCTTACAGCTCCAATTTTGCAGTATTTACAGTGCTTCTCTTGTCCAAGAGCCCCTCTACAATTCCATCTGAGAGGGGAGCTCTAACTGTCTCACTTGGGTTTGTTCTGCCCTTTCCCTTGGGCACAAAGGACTCATATGAATCCATTTAAATTGTCCAGAAGAAATAGCGGGCAGCCTGCTTATGTTCAAATCCTCTGCCCTAAGCATCAGTATGGGAAACCCATTGAAAAGATCTGCACATAATCTTACATCCATTGCATTAAAGATGAAACTGCCAAATTGAAAAGATCGCAGCCAATTAGAATTGAACCCATAGCTCAATAGCCTGTCTGGCAGTTAGATTTGAAAAGGCTGCCTTTGACAGAGAAAGGAGCTCTTTTATGTCAGGCTGTTTAGGGTCAGAAAATAACCCAAACTAGAAACGGAATTTAAAACTTCTTATTTGGCTTCAGCACTGATAGCAGTTAAAGTAATTTACAGAAGCTCCCATCCCAATAGCTAATTACCAAGAATACAATATTTATATAGAGCAAAGGTGCCCTAATGCACAGTGACAGGAAGCTAGAATTGGAGACTTACTCGTAAGAGAGCAAAAACAATAAAAATTGAGGCTCCTACCCCCCAATACACACTTTGCCCATTCCTTCTGACAGATGTAGTTGGTGTCAATTATTTATAGTAAATGTACCATAGCATATTCTCTAATAGTAATGAAGTCTTGCAGTCAAGACCATCTACTATTTTTAATCAGTAAGAAGTACTGAGAGATGATGGAAATGGAGGAGTAGAAGAAAAGGCAGAGGGATGTCGCAGACTTTCACTGGTGGATTGCACGGTTCCAGGCACTGTCTATACTTAATTCTAACCTAGTTGGAGTTTAGATCTATAATTACTGAGTCTTGGAGAGAATGTTCAGGTTGGGAGCAAGGGAGAAAGAGAGGAAGGGTTAAGCAATAGCTTTAGATCTTTGATATTTCTAAAAATGCTTGTCTCATTTATTTACTCATTATTTAATATGTATGAGTGTCTCGGCTGCTTGTAGGTCAATGTACCCCATATGTGCAATGGCAGTGGAGGCCAGACGAGGGTGTAGGATTCCCTGGAGCTGGAGTTGCTGACAGTTGGTAGCCACCATGAGGGTGTGGGGAATGGAACCTCTAGGTTTTCAAGAGCAGCCGGTGCTCTCAGCTACTGTGCTGCTCTCTCCAACACTATGCATGATTTTTAAAATATTTAATTTTTTATTTTATGTGTTATGACCATATTGCCTGGATGTATAAATGCACCCACTTTGTGAAATGCCCATGGAGGTCAGAAGAGGGCATTGGCTGCCCCAGAACTAGAGTTATAGATGTCTGTTAGCCATCATGTAGGTGCTGAGAACCGAACCCAGGTCCTCTGCAAGAGCAGCCAGTGCTCTTAACTACTGAGCCATCTCTCCAACCCAATGATTATTTTTATACTAGGTACTTTTCATGTATTTAGCTACTCTCTCTTTGAGATATGAATAATAACACTAGCAGTGATTAAAATGGAACAATTTTATTGTCACTATAGAGAGATAACATAGAAATGTTTTTGACATACAAATACTGTAAGGAGCCATTCACATACTTAAAGTGGGCAACAGTAACTTACCAAGTCTGTGCAGCATGTGAATATTTCTCTGTACCCTGATACGATAGCACATTTATTTCTTTTTTGGATCTTGAGGTAGGCTCTCATTCTGAAGGCTAGCCTGAAACTAACTCCATAGTCCAGGCTGGTATGGAACTCACTGTGTAGTCCAGGTGGGCCTAGAACCCAGAGTAGTTCTCTTACTGTCTCCTTACAAGTGCTGGGAAATAAGAATGAGCTGCCATGCCTTGCCAAAAATAAATAATTCTTTAAATCAGTATATTGCTATTATGAAGAATTTGATACTTAGCTGCGAAGTCACTCTTACCCCAAAAGAAATGCTAGCTGAGATCCAGCACCAGCAGAAGTCTGGCTCATTGCAGAGTTTGCGCTTTTAACATTCTAAAACCAGGCAGATCTAAGCCCAGACTCCATCCTCATTTCTTAATGACCTTGAGGAAGTTATTTAACCTCTCTCAGCTTTCATCCTCAAACTTAAAATGAGGAAATTAGTGGTGGCTTTACAAAATTCTAATGAGAGCTGAGAATCAAATGTGTTTGGAACATGATGGATTCTGAATAGAAATTCTGATTTTTAAAAAATTGTTAAGTACAGTTCAGAGGTTCAGTTGAATCCATGTAACTCTCAACTCTCACAATCTTTCCTTTGATGTACAATAAGAAATAGTCTATTAAAACAGCAAGCAACCCTTTAGGCCATTTACTGAAAAGCCTCTGAACTGGCAGACAGAAAGACATGTACCCTTTTCCATACTGTTGTTTTTATTTATGGCTCAAATCATTCCACCATTTTTTTTAAGATTTATATTTTTATTTATGTGTGTGTGTGTGTGTGTGTGCCTGAATGAGTCTATGTTTAGCAATGTGTGCAGGTGCCTATAGAGACCAGAAGAGGGTGTTGAGTTCCCTGGAACTGGAGTCACGGAGCTGTGAGCCTCCATGTAAGTACTAGAACCGCTGAGCCAGCTCTCCAGTCGCAACACCACTCAAAGCCTCAAGACTAAAGCAAAAATCTTCATTGAAAATATCATTAAAGCCATTAAAGCAATGTAAAAACATCATTGTCATCTGCCTATTTGTGTGCCCTTATAAAAACTGGTCTTTGAAAGCTTGGTAGGACTTGGTAAGTTTTTTTCTCTATAATAAGGTTTTTGTGACTTTGCTCCCAAAGACCATCACAAAGATCCTTGCTATGGCTTCTGACAACCACACTGGCAGATTGCTACTGAGACTTGGGCATCTGAACAATATTCAAAAAATGGCATGTAGCACCCTGGCCTCGTCCATTGGCTGCTTCCACTGTTACACTTTGCTCTGCCATTCCTGCACTGACTTAACCCATGATGGATTATGACCTGTAAGCAAAATAAACTGCTTCCTCCCCAAAGCTGCTTTTAGTCAAAGTGTTTTCTCATAACAGAAACTAGAATAGAAATTGATGTCACCAGTTGTGTGCTGTACCTGACCATGTTTATTGGAGGTCAGGAAAGCATTTGGAAGTGGGGCTGGAAAAATCACAGAGCACTCAAAACTGAAGGAGGTATTGTGGGAGACAGGGAGATAGCATACTGAAGGAAATGCAGATGATGAAAACCAGACTTGTGAGGTTGCAGAGGGAAGGCAGAGCAAGACCTGCAGCAGGGACTGGGAGGTGCAGTCATCAGGAATTGCTGCTGGCTGCTCTGCCGTCTGGCCGATCCCAGGCTCAGGCTTAGACTACTTATTCATCCCAGGACCAGATGCCTAGGGAATAAACCAACAACCCTAGAGAGGACTCCCTAAATCCATCAAAACAAGCTTCCTAGACAAATCTAAGCAACTGCTAACTGAGTCCTCCCTCTCAGATGGCTTTAGGCTGTATCGAGTTGATGATTAAAGCTAACCAAGACAGTACCCATATTCAAACAGGCACGTTTTAAAGAATGTCCCCAAACTCCCATTTCTGTGCATTATACTGGCAAGTTTTCACTCTGGCCAGAATGTTTTTATCCTTTCCTTTGGCTTAATCAACCCAGCCCCCTCTTCGAAGCTCAGCATGAAATTTGCCAAGGCACTCTTCCTGAGCCCTTACGAACGGCTGTAAGACGTCGCCAGGGTACACATTCAGAGTATTTCCTGCTTTTCCCCCTAAAGCTTGACTAAATAAAATGTAAATAATATATATGGTATAAATAGGGACCGTTGCAGAAGAGGGGGCGGAAAGACTGTAAGAGCCAGCGAGGAGGTGCCCAACCATATGGAAATAGAACCCTACATGCTCCTGGGACCCTGCTCATATGAACCCACAGCAAGTTGTCAGCATGCTCAAGAGCCATGTAAACTCAAGCAGACAAAGACACAGCATGAAACTGGGGAGATGGCAGCAGACCCCAAAGGTAGCTGAAGAAATATTGGCAGCTGATTACTGCTGGGTGAGGAAGAGCTAATCTTCTTATATCGATGGTCTCTGGATAGGCTGAATAGACCTCAGTGGATGAGCCTGAACTGAGGACTGTCCAGGAACACTAACTTGACAGAATAGGCCTTAACACAAATGGCAGGGTATATGAATTCTGGGGTGGGTGGGGGGACTGGGGAAGAGTACCAATGAGGAAAGGGGTATAAAATTAAGACAGGTCAAGATGTTCTGTATCGAATACACGAAAATTCAATAAAAATTTCAATAAAATTTTTTAAAGTAAATTACTTTAAAATTTAAAATTTATTATGTTGAAATAGATAAGTCTAAAATGGCTGTAATGGCTAGGTAAATTACTATTACAGCTTGCTATTAGGAAAATAGTGAAATAAATACTAAATTTAATAAATTAAGAATTTGGTTTCATGTAAAAATATAGTGTATGTAAATATTTTCTGGCATTCCTATAAGTGTACAGAACACTTCAACCTCAAGAATGTTTCTCTAGACCTATTGCTTCTTGTTCAAGAAAAATACACTGCCAACCTGGTGTGCATCAGTGCTGTGCTTGGAACTGAGGTGAGACAAGGAACAGGACCTGCATGCCCAGCGAAAGCCACATTTCCAGCAGGAAGGACAGAACAAAACCAAGTAAAGAAGTGAAATGTATGTCATATATCAACAAATGCTCCAAATAAAGTAAGCACATCAGTGGTTCTGAGCAACATGTTCATGTTCACTGTCTGAAAGTAAGTAGTCAGGACAGGCTTCCTTAGGTGGAACTCGGAGCAACTCTGACGGGTGGACAAGGTGGTACCTTCCGATTCAGAGGGACATATGAGGGCAATAAGAATTCCCTGACTTTGGGCTGAGAGATGTTCAGTGAGCCAAGTGTTTACTGTGCAAACCCGAGTACCTGTGTTTGATCCCCAGAACCCGCATCAGAAGAAGAATAAGCATGGTTGTGAACTTGCAGTCAGGCACTGAAGCTGGAGACGGTGGTCCTTGGGGTTTGATGGCTAGTCGAGTGCCCTGCTTGGTGAGCTCCAGGCATATCAGAGACCCTGTCTCAAAAAATAAGGAGAGCGGTACCTGAGGAAGGAAAGCCGTGCCTAACCCCTCCCCTCTGCTCTCGTGTTCACCCACACACGGAGAATTCGCTGGCTGCAGTAATGAATCTGCACGTCTCCCCTCATCCTGGCATACAAAGGGTCTCCACGTGACAAAGTCAGCAGGAAGTTCTCAGTGCTGATGTCACTCCCACTGACCTCCATGTCTAGTTCTTAAAATAATTCTCAGGCAAGGGAAGAAACCAACATTCATTTCCTCTACATGAACCAGCAAGGCTGAGAAGACAATAAGGAAAAAAACACACATACTTGTGGGACTGGAGAGATGACCTGGTGGTTAAGAGCACTGGCTGCTCTTGGAGAGTACCTGGGTTCAGTTCCCAGGTTTCCCAGTACCACATGGTACCTAACAACCTTCTGTAATTCCAATGACAGAGGGCATGGTGACTTCTTCACTCCTCTTCAGGCACTGCGCATACATAGTACACTTACACATACAGAGACAAAACACACGTGAAAACAAAATTGTACTTCTTCCGCAAAGAGCCATGAAGCCTCAGCTGGATATGTGATCACGGTGTAGAACGGAACTGTGTGATAGTCTCGCAGGGGACTGATATATAATCTTAAAAACCTAGAAAGTAAAATAACTATTCATCAAAGTGAAAGTTTAGAGGATCGTGGGGGAAATCATACCCAAAGGAAAGGAAGTGAAGAAGATAAAGTATACATTTCAGGGGCACAGAGGATTTCAGGAGCCAAGAGGACTGCATGCTGGACAGTCACATTTGCCAAAACTCCCGTGCGTTCCAGGGACTGGAGTCCAAAAGTACAAATTGTTATTATTGCTGCATTCAGTTAATAACGGAGCCACATACAATTTGCTTAAACACTTGGCTGTAGATACTGAATTCTTAGATATAGGAAATCATTTAATTAGTTGAAGTTTGATTGTCTATGCATGTACTCCATTAAAGTGCCTTGCTTACCTGTGTATCTGTCATCAGGAGTTTGGCTCAGCTACTCCATTGGTGGCTTCTCCAACAACTGCTTATGGCCCAGGGTTGGGGAGCTGTGTCCTAGTGGTTTTGGGGTTTTGTTTTCTGCATGTTAATGGCTTGTCAGAGCAGATCAAGCACAGAAGCTACTCCATACACCAGTGCTTTAACCACTGTCAGCAGGAGACGGGATATGAGGCAGAGATGCTCACAGAGCCAAGGGGCCTCCTGGCATTTCCTTGGCAGCCTCTGGCTTATTACCAGCCAGAACCCAGGCGCTCATTAGGCTATTGATGAAAAGCATCCCAAAGAAAATGCCAGCAAATCATGCCACTGTGCTGGCAGGAAATTAAAACTACTCAGAGCAAGTAGAGCCACGACAGCTGTTGGACGGGAGGGCATGATCACCGACAAGCGCAGGAGCTCCACATTCACAGTGTCTCTCCCCGCTTTGCTGAGGAAAGCCTGGGGTCCTCTGTCAGTAGAGTCAGTTCACAGACCGTGGGAATTGAGTGATTCTGTGGAAGATGCTGCTGCTCAGGAAACGGCACAGAGGGATTCGCGTGAAGTAGTATGGGAGGAAACTAAGGCCTCAGGGACACAGAGGGTGGACTCCATAGCCTGTAAGAACACTGCCTTGCAGAGCAAAGGAGAATTAGGCTTCTGCTAGATTGAAAAGAGGCGACTGGCTTGTTTTGTCCCACAGAGTCCCTGAAACCCCAAAGTGTGAAGAGAACAAGACAGAAGTGTGAGTAGATGTGGTATGGCGAGCACTCGGACACCCCTGCTGGCTTTGGGGGTCTCAAAGGGGGCTTCAGGACAGGAACATGGTACACTCTACGAGCCAGAGAGAAAAGGCAGAGAGGCTGATCTTATTTGGGCTTCTTTAAAGAAATGTAAACGTGATGTCACCTGGATATTAGAAGAGAGAAAATCCTACCAGGATTTGAAACTATGAGGTGATAAACTTGATTTGTTAAATCACTGTGTCTTGGTAATTAACAAAAGTAACAACAGAAAATAGACTATTTAGATTATCAGATCTGAAAGGAAATTTTCAAGTTCATTTGAAAGTCTTGAGGGAAAAAACAAATGACCTCCCTTCAAGTTGGTGGTCATGGTAGTCCAAGAGACTCTCCAAATAATACAGGCTATTGCCACAACTCTTGATTACCTCCCAGAACTTGACAGTAAGTCCCTATTGCTGAAGATAAGACATAAATCAGACACAGCACTTGGAGCAGTGGAACTGGAACTGACCTGGAAGCCTTCTCCCTGAAGACTAACTCGCATAGTTTCAGAGGACACTATGCAATCTGCTAAGGGAGAAAATCAATCAATGGTCCATCCCCAGCTTTAAAGCCTAAAAACCACAAGGATGACTGGCACAGCACACTATCTCTACTGATGCAGTGGTGGCATTTTCCTTGGTACTCAGTAGCTTTCTAATTGGACTTTTAAAGCCTGCTCAGTGGAAGGGAAGGTGGTACTCTGTTCATGGTCAAATACACATGGCTGGGGAGGTCACAGACTGTACAGCAAACACTAGACAAATGTAATTTCCTTTTGTATGCTAATATGGATCCTTATGTTTGCAGACAAGTATGCCTCTCAGCACTTATCAAAGAAGTTTCTTTTGCAACAGATGGGGACTCTTATAGAGTTCTACAACTGGTCACCCCACACAGAATAAGTGTCTTGAGAGATGCCCAGCCCTAAGTGACTCATCTACAATGGAACCTCTACACCTACGGCTCATGGAACACTGTGGAACAGGGGTAGAGAAAACAGAATCTTCCTCATGCAGCAGAGGGCAATTAATGCAATAGGGCACAACTAGCCAAAGTCTAGCGAATAAGAGACTGCAGAATGTGTGTTCCTTTATAGAATATGAATGTTAAACCCCACCCACCCAGGGCTAAGGGACCGTATGGAAGAGCGGGTGGAAAGATTGTAAGAGCCAGGGATGGTGTATGACCACAAGGAAACAGTTTTCCTGCCTTCTGGAAACTTGTTCTTATGAACTTACAGCAATGATGACAGTGTTCACAAGACCCATGCAAACTCAAACCAGAGAAAACTCAGCACAGAACTGGGGAAATGGGCAGCAGGCCCCAGTGGTAGCTGAGAGACTGTTAGCAGCTGATCACTGCTGGGTGAGGGAGAGTTGATCTTACAGAAATGATGTTAGATAGGCTGACCAGGTGCCAGTGGATGAGTTCACATCAATGGCCATCTGGGGACACAAACTTGACTCCACAGGACTTAAAATTCATGAGAGAACGCATGAAATCTGGTGGGGGGCTCGATGGGAGTTGCAGTGGGAGAGAGGTCCAAATATGATGGAGATGTTGTGTCTGAACTGCACAGTCAATAAATATATATTTGAAAAATGAATAGATACAGTGACAACACCCAGTAGCACACCTACATGTCCGCACTGTAAGATACAACACTGGATCATTTACTATCCAGGTACTATTTTGTGTCTGTGTGCAGTGAATGTGTGTGTACATGTGGGGGCGTGTGCATGTGTGTACATATGACTGTGGAGGTCAGAGGCCAACACTGGGGTCTTCCTCAATCACCTCTCTACCTTCTCTTCTGAGACAGGGCATGACTTTTAACATGGTTACTGTAGGTCCAAACTCAGGTCCTCATGACTGTGACCCTCAGCTGTTTGCTCACAGTCTCTAGGGAAGGGCTCAGGAATCTGTGTTCACAGGGTGCTCTGAGTGACCGTTACACATGGGGCGCAGCCAGAGGAGCACACTTACGGGCATGCACTTACCTCCCTCCGAAGCCCAGTGTACCCTCCTCCCTCTTGTCTGTGAACACATAGTGCCATGTTGGCTCCTGACCCAGGACTTTCACAGTAGCCATTACATCTTCATCTTTCCTCAGGAAGGTGCCTGTTGGCTAAGGTTATGCAGGCCTTCAGATTTTCCTGAACCAAGAGTTAATGATAATTCAGATGATCTCTACCATCTTCACACAGCCCATGTCTAAGATCTGATAAAAGGGAAGACCCGTGAGTCATGGACAGAAACAGAGGGTCATGAGTATATGCACCTTATTAACTCCTAGATTGGTTTTCATGGCCATCTTGCTAATTGCATGGAGAATGCTTTATTACAACTACTGCTATTACTGCTGCTGTTATTACTTCTGCTATTACTACTAAGGCTATTATTACTACTATTATTACTCTATTATTACTACTGCTATTACTATGCTACTGCTGTTATTATTACTACTATTACTTCTATTATTATCATCGCTACTTCTATTCGTAGTTATTACTACTAGTACTACACTGTTATTTCTTAAAGAATTTGCAGCTGGGTTGGAGCAACCTCAGGACTGACCATAGTTACGATGTGCTGCAGCCCTAGCTGACGCCAGTAACTGGAACTAGGGCAGTTGACTCAGAGTGTGGGAACAGAGAAGTTTGGCCTTGCAGTCCAGGATGTGAGTTTGGGCAAAGGGCAGCTTGTGCCTGAACAAGATGCTGATGCTTGTCAGCTTCTGTGTTCTCTACTCAATTGCTCGCAGCTGCAGGAAGAAATTCAAGGTTTTCCATCCATCCCTGAGCTGACGAAACTGTGGTTTTCTTTTGTTTCTTTCTGGTTCTGTTCTGTATAAAAAGCTTTCCCCTGAGAAGGAAGGGCTGGGCACTGCACTTGGGAATAAATGCCCGGCGTCGTCACCAGCTGGCTCTAAAGGCCTCCTTTGGGCGATATGCTGTGTCTGAGTGGTCTTCTCTGGTGGGACACCTCCCTCACTCAGGACTGGATGTGACCTTTGAGGAAACTTTTAGTGCTAGTGAATATTTTGATTCTCCATCTTATGTTGCTGTGTTCGTTGTCATTTGGGTTGTTTCAATAGGAGAATTTGATGAACAGGCTTTATGGCAGGCACTCTGCATGTTAACTGCTATGTGTTGACTCTCAGGCATCTTACGATAGAAAACATTACTGTTTCTTCACCTCCCAAAGTTGGCCTCTTTTACCATGGGTTTGATTGCATGTCACAGGTCGACTATCTTCCTCCTTTATGAATTAGCTTCAGTAGATTATTTTTGTAATGAAAGTATAAACTAGTGTCAAAGTTTAATTCTATCAAAAATCAATGGTTTCCTCTGAAGAGCATTTAATATTTTTCATCTTTCACAATAACAAGTACCTACTGCAGTTAATAAGCCTCAGAATGCTGGTGGCGTTGTGTAGTTGAAACGTGTCCCTCAGTCATGTGACATTCCAGGACTGGTAACAAGGGTGAGAAGACAGCTTCCCTGAAGCCCTAGCCCTTGAGAGCCCTGGGCAAGCAGGTAGAGGCTGGGTAAAGGTTGCCTGTTTCTCAAGTGCAGATCCAGAAGTGACATCATTCTTGCTGTGAGTGTGTCGCAAGGCCACAGTCAGATGAAAGGAAGATAAAGAAATATCCCTGGGTGGGTAGCCGTCCTGGTGACAGAATGACTGCGAGAGAGGGTTACAGAAACCTGTAGGCAGCGGATGATGAGGTTCCAGTGCCGTAGTACTGGGATTTCCAACCACTGTTTGCTCCTTTAGAAGTTTTCATGAGTCTCTTAATTATTTACTCGGCTCTACTGTGCGCTTCTTAAGGAAAGGAGCAGAGTCCTGTGCTCCGGGGTCACCAGCAGCTGCCGCAGTGAGTCAGCTACAGTGACATCTTCACAGGTTGTTCTGACAAATGAAGTAAAGCGTTGATGAACACTGCAGTGCATTGTCTTGTAAAATGCAGCCTAGGCTATAGAGCATTTCCAGTCACGGTTTTGATTGGGTCTTTGCTGAATAGATCAAGCCCGAAGTGAGACGTGCTCCTTTTGTCTCTTCATGAAGGACATGATGCCATCGTCACCCTCCTGAAGCACTACAAGAGACCCCAGGATGCCCTGCCCTGCAACGAGTACTCCCAGCCTGGAGGAGGTACCCCCCACCCCGCTTCCTATTCTGTTCATTGCTGCACAATATTGTCCCGAACAGTAGACCTGTGTTTGTGTTACTAACCCTCTGGAGTGAGCAAAGAGGTCGCCACCTAAGTGATGAGCCTCATTACTAGAAAGTCTGTGTCTGGGTGAAGCTAAAACTACTGTCCACCACCATCAAGCCTTCCTTCCTCCAAATCAGCCTCGGTCGGAATAGGCAGGAGCGTGTATGAGACTAGGAAGACCTGGGACGGGTGGGGAGAAGCACTTTCCATGTCATTACCTTCCTAAGCCAGATACAGAACACATAACCAGACACAAATTACATTGCTGGAGTCTGATAAAAATGGCCTCATCACGTCTTTAATGCACTTTCTAGACAAACATTTGCAGAGGAGTTTCAGTACCCAGAAAAGTATCTGAACCTTAAAGTGCAGCTTTCCGGACTCCATCGCCCACCTCACTTTTATAGTGTCAAACGTTACAAAGAAAGAAATGACTGCTACTTTCAACTCTCCTATGTAATTTATTTCTAGATGGTTCCTATGTGTCTGTTCCATCCCCCTTGGGGAAGATTAAAAGCATGACAAAAGGTATTTATAAATAGGATGGCTGTTCTATGGCTGTATTCTGTTGCCTAAAGCTGATAACACTGTGCTTTGTTTTCACTCTGAGTGACTGGTTTACAGGTATAAATAGTGTTGCCAGTAGATCACTGTTTTCACAATTAGCCTTATCCTATGCTCTTTCTGTCCTCGAAGTTATAGTGAAAGCGAAGCTTTCATGAGTATTACAAGAATGCCAAACACTCATAGTGCTAATGAGATATGTATATTTTAAACAAAATATAAATAACAGATATTAATAGTTTAGAATTGGAAATGGATTTGCCTTAGGCAAATATTCAAAATAATAAATTACTTTTCGAAATTTCTTAGGCAATACTGTAATTTAGGAAGTTTGTTTTGGAATGCACACCGCATACTGAAGTGCATGAAACTAGACCAAGGAAATGTGAAACAGGATTCCAGGGTAAATTTATATTCAACCACTTGGAATTTGCAGTTATTTAAAAGTACTTTTTGGTTGGGGTAGTTCCTCAGGTTGACTTCTGTGCTTATTTCCTGTCATTTAATTGGCATTCCCTAGAGGCTCAGTTCATCAATAGGTATTTGACTTAGCCTATTGATGTAGGTTGAATGGATTGACCTGGCTTTTCAGGCTATGAAAAAGGACACATTGGAGGGTAGCCATGTCTGAATTTCAGTCATGCTAATTGAGGCTCAGATCACCAGAAAAATGCATGGTTCTGATAACCTGGCAATTGGTCCAGCAGCTGAGACCATTATGCTGGCTATGCAGGGCCAGGGACCATTTTCCATAGGGTTTTATTATCTCTAAGTAAGTCCTCAGTTCCAGCTGGGAAAGTACATGGTCCTGGGTAGTGGTGTTTTGAGTTGAATCCATGATTGCATATGTGCACGTCCACGTGTGCACTTCTCGTCCTCAAAAGTCAAGTGACTATTCCTGTTTGCAGAAAAAGCAGATATCCTCCTCCTAAGGGCTGGATTGGCCTCCCATTTCCAGCTCCAGCTCTCAGAGATTGAGTTCCATGAGATCATCGGCTCAGGTACAAAACTTAGAGCTCTGATTTCGTGCAGTAAGCCCAAGATATTATATAACATTATTATAGTAGAATACGTAATAATGTAATAATTCATATGCATTCATTCATTTCTCTTGATTCAGGTTCTTTTGGGAAAGTCTACAAAGGACGATGCAGGCATAAAATAGTAGCTATAAAACGGTGAGCAAACAAATAGGAGAAATTGGCATCCGTGGGACAGCCAGCCCCAGGTGCACACCCAGCTGCTGATGAGAACTTGTCATTGTTCTAGTTACCGAGCCAACACCTATTGCTCCAAGTCGGACGTGGACATGTTTTGCCGAGAGGTGTCCATCCTCTGCCAGCTCAATCATCCCTGTGTGATTCAGTTTGTGGGTGCCTGCCTGGAGGACCCGAGCCAGTTCGCCATCGTCACACAGTACATTTCAGGAGGCTGCCTCTTCTCCCTCCTTCATGAACAGAAGAGGTATGGACTCTAGTTCTCATGCACCTTTGGACACGCACCTTTGGAATCATCTTTTCAATATTCCTAAGGATTTATGATTGCCTGAGCCTTTGCCTTCTGAAAGCTCTTAGTACTAGCAAGTTTGGAATTTTAAATGTGGCTGGTAATTTATTCATAATTATCATATTTCAAGGAATGAACTAATTCCTTAACACAACATCAAAGTTAATAAGTTTAACTTGACAACTGAATATAGTCTTATACAAAGGACTAAATTTGGTGTGCCAATAAAGTGTATGCATCTTTGCAATCTCAGAATAAAATAATCACCAAGGGTCACAGTAATTATTTTTAAACATTTTAAAAGAGAATGCACTTGCACAAGTGTCACCTGGGTCCATTTCCTAAATCTCTGCAGAAAGTATTTAGAAAGTGGCTTCATTCAATGACTAACACCATTTTTATATTATTGTGAATTGTGGTGTATCATAAATAACTTAGAAAATCAAGTACAATGTCTTAAACAAAGCATGTTAGGTATCTGAGCTGACCTATGTCATATGTAAGCATTTTCCAGTGTAGTAGAGCTGTTTTCCAGATTGGTTGAATTTTCAGGACATCCAGGTTTGGTTGGCATTGCACAGAGTGGCCGTCAGACACCCTGCTGCTTGCCTTTGAGAGACCCCACAGGAGTGGGCGTCAGCCATTTGATCCTATTCAGTCTGTTTTCTGTTCTAGAGTTCTGGACTTGCAGTCTAAACTAGTGATTGCAATAGATGTTGCCAAGGGCATGGAGTATCTGCACAACCTGACCCAGCCAATCATTCACCGCGACCTGAACAGGTAGGTGCTGGGCTTCCTAAGTAGTGGTCTTGCAGCTATACAGCTGAGATGCTAAGGTGATGTAGGGATGATAAGTTTCAGATTGACCACAGGAGAGGATTTTCCACTTCCTCTGTGGTGAAGGGAACAGGCTTCCGAACTGTAGGTGAGAGGAAGTTTGCTGCTGTCTCTCAGACAGGAAGCTGTAACTGCTTCCCAAACATCCAAATTGACAAAAACGTGCAGAAAGACAGTGCTGTCCAGAGGATGCACCCCAGGACGATGTGTCTGTCAAGCACCCAGGTGACAGTGCGATCCGTAGGGTGCACTCCAGTGTTGTCTGTAGGGTGCACCCCAGGACGATGTGTCTGTCAAGCACCCAGGTGACAGTGCGATCCGTAGGGTGCACTCCAGTGTTGTCTGTAGGGTGCACCCCAGGACGATGTGTCTGTCAAGCACCCAGGTGACAGTGCGATCCGTAGGGTGCACTCCAGTGTTGTCTGTAGGGTGCACCCCAGGACGATGTGTCTGTCAAGCACCCAGGTGACAGTGCGATCCATAGGGTGCACTCCAGTGTTGTCTGTAGGGTGCACCCCAGGACGATGTGTCTGTGAGCATCCCAGGTGACAGTGCGATCCACAGGGTGCTCTCCAGTGTTGTCTGTAGGGTGCACCCCAGGACGATGTGTCTGTCAAGCACCCAGGTGACAGTGCGATCCGTAGGGTGCACTCCAGTGTTGTCTGTAGGGTGCACCCCAGGATGATGCATCTGTGAGCATCCCAGGTGACAGTGCGATCCACAGGGTGCTCTCCAGTGTTGTCTGTAGGGTGCACCCCAGGACGATGTGTCTGTCAAGCACCCAGGTGACAGTGCGATCCGTAGGGTGCACTCCAGTGTTGTCTGTAGGGTGCACCCCAGGACGATGTGTCTGTCAAGCACCCAGGTGACAGTGCGATCCGCAGGGTGCACTCCAGTGTTGTCTGTAGGGTGCACCCCAGGACGATGTGTCTGTCAAGCACCCAGGTGACAGTGCGATCCGTAGGGTGCACTCCAGTGTTGTCTGTAGGGTGCACCCCAGGACGATGTGTCTGTCAAGCACCCAGGTGACAGTGCGATACGCAGGGTGCACTCCAGTGTTGTCTGTAGGGTGCACCCCAGGATGATGCATCTGTGAGCATCCCAGGTGCTCCTATGAGATGTTTGCAGGGCTGGAAAGGAGCAGTGTAGCCTTTGTAACAGAGTCCAGCATGTTACTGCTATGTTCATGAAGAGGCTGAGGTAACAAACCACTGTGCTGCCAGGCAGGGGGAAGTCTCGACCTGTGTTTGTCTTCAGTACACAGCACTTGATTGCTCACAGCTGTGTTACTGGCTTAGTATTTACCGCACCATAATTCCGGTCGTAATTTTAGTTGGCTACTCCTTTGATTATGAGAAAAATAGTTTACCATAAAGCAACATGGCCTGTTCTGCTGACCACATCTTTACACATCTTGTATTGATCGTCTCTTGGTAGTATCAAAGGGCTGTGCTTAGTGACAAACACGTGGCATCTAGGCTCTTGTGTGAGTGTGTACACAATGACAAAGTTGCCTGATAACACATGAACAGAAAGTATCTGCTATTAGCCCATCTGGCTATAGTCCCCAGGTCAGTGAGATCAGGTGGAGGAGTAATCTCAATGACCTTCAGAATGTCTGGCATCAGGGCTGGAGAGATGGCTCAGCAGTTAAGAGCCCTGGCTGCTCTTGCAGAGGGCTGGGGTTGGATTCTCAGCACCCACATGGTAGCAACAAGTTCCAAGGGAATCTCATCCCTTCTTTTGACCTTCATGGTCAGTACACAACATGGGTGAACTTACATATATGCAGGCAATACAGTCATACAGATAAAATAAAAATAGTGGATAAAATATTTTTAGAAAGAATGACCTGCATCATGCAAAATCAGATGTTAGGGTGTTATCTGAGATACTCTTCTGTGTGACCATCTTGGTATTTTTGTGCTGGTAAATTCAACCAAACCACAGAAGCTTGCTTACCTAGCTGCCATGTGAAAAGGCTTTCAGGTGATACAGAGACTTGAAACAAATACAGACTCAAGGTGCTCCACAGGGGTCGAACCCCAATGGATTTTAATCTTTTTCTTAAAGAATGAGCTTGTTTTTGAGTAGAGACTCAAGCAAAGGCCAGTTTACTAAATAGGGTAGCTTTGGTTGAAGGCTGAATGTGGGGTAGAAAACTGTTCACACAACCATTTCCCACTGCTAAAGACTGAGACCCAAAGTCACTTTTGTGGAATCCCACAGACACTTGCACAGTTACTAATGAACCTTATGAAACAAGCCAGGTCATTCCATGCCAATAATCCCAACTTCAGGATTGTCAATAAGATCCATCTAGATCCTGCATACCATTTTTTTTGCAATTGCCACAGTTCCCAATCAACTAGATATGAAGGAGTTCCTATATTCAGTCCTTTGATCACCAAATATGTGGACATCTGTTGTGCTGAAAGTCTGTTACACTTGGCACGTTTCTGTTTGCAAAGTTTCCTAGGTCCCAGCTTCCCAGGAGGTTTCACATCATAACAGAGAAGAAACATGCTTACCTACATATATTTTTAGCTGCAAAACAGCTAGTTCTATAAAAACAAGTAGTGAAATGGCCTATAAAATCCCAGGAAAAAGAATATTAATCAGTTTGGAGGAGCTTAGAGACAGCTCGTGAATGAAGTGGAATATGAGCTTTGTCCTAAGGGACCAGAAATTTAAAAGAGCACCCTAGGGTTAGGAGGTTGGATGAACAGAACTGTGAATGTTACGAGTCCATATAGGAACTCTAAGTAAATGGGACCAGAAGACAGAAAGGAGTGCATGCCGAACAGGCAGGTTCAGAACAGGTAGGTTAGAATGTTTCTTGTGAGGAAGGGATCCAGTGGTGTTTGAACTGTAATCACAAACCTGAAGTTCTGCTGAGGGAAGACTAATCCAGCTTCTAATAGAGTATCAACCAGAGCCCAGGCAGGACCCTGCTGAGGCAGCCACAGCCATAGTCTAGAGCAAAAGTTAACAAAAACAAGCAGGCAGAATTGCAGCATCGGGAGGTAAACCTGAAAGAGAAAGACGGACTCGAGGCTGGAGATGAGCTAAGTCAGGTTGGTAGAACCTGACACTGAGACTTTATTAATAAGGGACTTTACTATGACAGCTTTCGAATGGAAGTCATTTCTTCACTTTGCTTATTGTTTCTTTCCTTTGCCTTTTTCCCCTAAGCATTTATGCTAATAAACAGGTTGTCTTTGAGTGTCGGTAACAAGATTGAGAGACTTTACTGGCAGGCAGGATGAGTTGATTTCGAGTGTGGAGAGTTCCTTTGCTGCTCTGTTCTGACCCCTTCTGTGGCATCAGGACAGACTAGTTGCACTGCAAGTTTTACCAGCTGCACTTCTTCATTTCAAATGTATATGAGTGAGTAAATGCAAGTTTTACCATCAGTCGAATTGCAGGATCGAAAATGTAAATATTGATTAGTTATGGAAATAAGACATTTACTATATTACCATTTTTTTCTGACTTTGATCTAAACCTAAGTGCTTAAATTCCCTAAAATCTCTTCAAATATGGTGAAACAGAGACCTAACTATTGCACTTACAATTTTCCAACTCTTTTCTACCTGTCTTTAATTAGGGAACAGCAACAAAATGTTGACTTTTTCAGATTAATACAGTTCTGGTACTGTACACACTCAAAGGAGCATGCCTCACACGCCAGAGGGCTTACTACAGCTTTGTTTGTATATAGGCCATATTTTCAGGAAGCAACTGAATTTCCGCTTTAGGTAGGCAATGATTCAGGGCCAAAATGATTAAATAGCAACTTTCAAGAGAATTCAAGCAAGTATAAGATCAATGTGCAGTAGAAACTTGCTGAAGATGCAGAGCTCAAATGGGACCTTGATGAACAGGCATGGATCTCTTCAAATATACAAACCTTTGAGTTCCCCTAATACCCATAAAGCCCCTGGAAGAGGCAGAGGGAAGTGCTCAGATGCCTCACTCTCTTCTTTCAATGCACCCAGAGCAGAGCATTGTGCCCAGACATGAGGGCATTCTTAGCCCAAATAAACTCTTATAATTTATTTTAAAATTTAATTTATTAAATTCAAATTCATTTCTAGGGATGCAATCGGAGGAAGAAAGGACCTAGGTCGCACAAGCATGACAGCTTCTAGTTATAATCTTGTGGACTCAGTGCCATTTACACTTTAAAGGAAAGGCAGCTGGAGATGGCTGATGAGCCCACAGAAAGGGGACACTTCTATATTGGGGAAAGAGGCTGTTATTTCAGTAAGAGAAGGAAGCTTATTTTTCTCTTGCCAAGAAAATTTTCTGAAGCTTTTGACTATGCACTCCTGAAAATTAAATTTGATATTCAGTGTACACTAAGGACTTCAAGGAATGAATAAGAAGTGTTTTTTTCTCCAGTAAACATGGGAATAGCTTCCGTTTAGTTAGCACTTGCAGTGTGACCTGGGCTCTGCTGGGCCCTGACCCTGTTCACTGAATCCACAGCACCCTACGGTAATAGTTACCTCCCTTGTATGGGTAAGGAAACTGACTGAAAGGCCAGTCTCGGGCCACCTTCTTACCATGATCTTAACACTACTGTATGATGGAACAACAAAGATATCTCGGAAGACAGAATTGGAAAGGCCGCTGGGGTGGGCTTCTGTGACGGTTGGCTTTACCTGTCTACTTGACACCTGTAGAATTGCCAGGATGAGAGGCTTGATGAGGGACTGTCTGCACGGGGTTGGTCTGTGGCCATGTTTGGGCAGAGACTGTCTTAGTTAAGACAATGGATATAGAAAGACCCAGTTCAGTGGGGTGGCATTAGGTGGAGGGGCTGGGGGATGCTACGGAACTGTGAGAGGGCAGGGTCCATGAGAGGGTAGCGGAGCTGGGCACCCCTCCCGCCGGCGAGCGAGCGCACGAGCAGTCCTCTCTGCTCTTGACAGTGCATATACTGCTTCAAGCGCCCACCACTAAGGCTCTGCGATGGCGCTGTACCTGGAGCTGTGAGAGGAAATGAGCCCCTCTTTGATCAGGGTATTTAATCACAATGGAGACTAAGCTGGGACAGCGCCTCAGAAGACAGAGGGAAGAGGCGAGAGGCGGTGACCTTGAGCGGTCAGCCCTGCTTCTTCCCCTGCTCTCTGTACACTCCAGTCTCTAAGGGGATCGTTTTCTGTGATGTAAAGCTTCCCTTACGTCATCTCCTCGCGCCTCTTATGTTCTGCCTCATTTCCTCTTTGCTTCTGTGTTGTACTGATGTACAGCAGAGCTTGTAGAGCAGATATGGACATTGACCCACAGAGTTTAAGTATTTCTAAATTAGTCACAATTTTATTCAGGAATGCCCTAACTTCTTGAACACCAACTTAAACCTTAAACACATTTGCATATTCATTTACATGACCTTGGTGTTAAGCCATTATGATTTACAGCTAAAGGTTTTAAAACTTTGTGCTTAATATTAGGAGTCTATTCTCCTGGACAAGTGCATTTCCAAACTGTTTGACAGCAAAACAAGGCCATCACTGTGAACACATGCCGTGTAAATAGCTGGCCCTCCCTGGGGGTTAGTTTGCTGTAGTTTGTAATTCCCCTATAGAGACAGAAGAGTGACCCCTACATCACAGTGGGCATATGACTATTAACACATATGTGCACATTTTATATAGTAGGAAACACTTATTTGTTCTCATATAAGCAGGAGCTTATAACAACCCTCCATTAGAAGATATGCTGGCACACGCCAGGAATCCTAGCTTTCAGGAGGAGGAGACAAAATTATGAGTTAGAGGTTAGTCTAGGCTATGTAGTTCATAGTGAGACCCTGTCTCAAGCAACATAAAATGAAACAAATCCAAACCCTCCACATTATTTTCATATATACAGTTATTTCTTTTTATAAACATAACTATTAGTTTGTGGTATAGAGCCGAGGAGTCTGCTAATATTTTCAGTGCCTTCTTACTCTGGTAAGTATAAAAAAATATAATTACTGATCATCTAAAAAGACCAAATTTTCCAGTGCAAGTGACAAATAATTTAAAAAGACAAACCTGGTTAGGGCGAAATTGATCTTAATTTTGAAGATGATGTTTAAATAAATTTGTGAAGATTGTAGTAAATAAAAGAAAAATTGAAAAAAAATTTAATAGTTGTTTTAACTTAACATGTCCATTTGCCTGAATACAAACTGCAAACCCTGCACTTAAACCACAACAGCCAAACAAAGCAGTTTGTTCTTTTCCTGATGACCCTCCCGACCTGTGCACTTGATCTCTGGTGGAGTCTACCCCTCCGGGCCTTCCTTCTATGCATGACTTCCTCCATCAATACATGGCTTGGTGTTCACCAGCTGAGAACGTCTTGAAGAACTTCTGAATATGCATGCAGAGCAGTGATGCTTTCACTACGGTGTCTCAGAAGTCCTGCATAAGAACCTGTGGACACTGGGGAGTCACTGATGTTTCTTTCGTGAGTCTCTAGACTTGACCCGTCATAAGAAGCCTTCTCAAGCTTTGAAATAGTTCTTTTTATTCATTTCTACCTCAGTACTGCACTGGTTAAGGTCAAATGCTTGTGGGATATTTGATATTATCCAGGGCTTATGTTATGCTCTTGGGCCATATGAGAATGATATGCCCAGCAATTTTTGAGTAGAGCTTACAGCATAAAGAAGCATACTCCAGACTTCCTTGATCATAAGTGTCCTATGGGGTCCCATACTTTAAAACAGATTTGTAGCCCTCACTCAGTGAATGGGCTGATTCGGAATGCCTTGGTTGAACTTCAGTATCTACAGTTTTGAACAAGACTGCCAATTCATCTTTGACATAGTAGAAACTGCAGGACAGGGATTCTCAGCTCTCCACAGAAACTCAGAGAAAGCATTAAGGAACACGAGAAGGCGATTACCTCGGAATCCCAGTCCTGCAGCTGGAGATGAGATATGGAGCAATTGGTGATTAGAATATGCAGATGAGGTTGGGAACTCTGCTTAACAATTTCCTGTTCTCTTCTTTGCACTTGAGTGTGGTAGGAAGACTAAGGAAATGTTTTGCTCTTAATAAAGTGTAGCTGTTCTTTGACCCATTCGACAGTAAGTACAAAATCAGAGATGCGTGGACCCTTGGTACAGAGGGCAGAGAAGAGACCTCAAGACTCAGCAGTTTCCACAGAGCAGCATAGTCTCCACTTTACCACTGTGAATATTGTATAATCCTTGAGTGACCACAGAAATTTTCAGAGTATGTGTAGCATCTTCACAAGCAGCCAAAACGAACAGCTTCAGTGTCCAACAGTAGCAATGAGCAAGAGTTCATTGGAATGATCAAGGTCACAGGCCCCAGAAGGTGCAGAATTTTAGTAACCCATGATGCAGAGGCCGGGAGACGTCAGACTTCAGAGGCTCTGACATTGGAAACGTAGCTTAGTGTCTACCAGTTGAGGATCCAAAATACAAAAGGCTCCAGACTGTAACATGCTAGAGCGTTACAGAGTTCAGAAGGTTTGGGATCTCGGAAGATCTCGGATTTCAGAGTTAGGGCTGCTCAGCTTTCTGAACTCATGCACAGAAACACCGATGTGTGTCCTGCAACAATTCAGATGATAGACACATTTCCATATTTCGGGGTGCTTCTGGAGGTCCAAAGCTGCACCTCTAAGAGATCTAAGATCTCAGACAATAAGTGAGGGGATGGTTTTCAATTTTCCCACAAGAGTTAAATATGCATTACAATTTGAGACTCATAGTCTGTAAGGGAATTCATTACATACACCAGAACCAAATTTGCAGCCCCCATTCCCCACTCCACTCCTACGATGTCCTCACGTCCCGTGTAACTCTGTTTGTACTTCCTCAGAAATGCCTAAACTTTCTCTCCAGGGCCACTTAAAATGCCCTTCTTCTCTTAGCTGGCCCCATTAGAACGACTCATTTAATCTTGACGGTGTTCACTGTCTCTATAAATAATGCTCTTGCTTGTGGCTCATTAAGTAACTTCCCCCAGCGTGCCTCTTAAATCCAAAAGGAAACATTTAGGACAGAAGAGACTAGCCCATTTCCCTACACTGTCCTGTCACACAGACCTTTCCAGTCCATTTGCAGACTTCACCTCAGCCACCAGTTAGATCCCGATCTCACATCTTAGCGGAGAGCTCTAAGCCACCACACAGCATGAGTTCTACCCAAGATTGTGTGTGTGTGTGTATATTTTAAAGTCGGAATGTCATAGTGCAAAATTCACCTCCATGTCAAATAAACACAGGGTTGTGGCAACGCGCTCGCTTTGTGGCCTCTTCCCTTAGTTCACTGAAGTCACAGGCTGAGCACTCACCCCGTCACGGTCCTTCAGGGAGTGTTTCCCTCTCTGTGTGTCTTCCTCACTTGCCTGTGAGCTGAGACAAAAAAAGTTGTCACCCCTTTCCAGGGCCTCCCAGCATCCGCTGAAGGGACTGACCTGCAATTTCACACTAACACGGCTTCTCTGGCTGGAGGTGCTTTATGAACATGTCTGGTGATCTGCTTTGATCTGGGTACATCTTCCTGAAAGACCAGTGGACATATATGAAAAGGGGATGCAGCCATGCATGTGCATGTGTGTGTGCGTGTGTGTGCATGTGCGCTGCATGTTCTCTACCTATGTTCTTGAGAAGCTGGCTTAGCTTAGCATGTCGTTTGTGGTACTAATTGTACCTGCCTTCTTAAATCTACATGATAATGTAACTAGTGATTTCATTATTTTTCTGACAGAATATCTCACTACATGTTTTAAACTGTTGTATTTCTGTGTGAGAAGACACAATGCTACCACGCATGAGTGGAGGTCAGGAGACAAATGTGAGGTCAGTTCCCCCCTTCCATGTGTGTCCTGGGGATTGAACACAGGTCATGAGAGTTGGTGACAGGTGCATTTGCCCGCCGAGATGTCGCCCTGTTCCCCTTGCTGTTCTCGATGTTAAGTGTGCCCACTGCGTTCAGTGCTGCTGACAGTTCGGCTCTCTTTTTGACCCTATCTCCATGTGTGCAGTTAGTGTTTTGTCAACTTGACACAAACTAGTGTCACGTGAGACGAGAGAATCTCAGTTCAGGAACCACTCCCATCAGAGTGGCCTGTGGGCATGTCTGTGAAGCATTTTCCCAAGTCTTAACTGATGTAGGAGGACCAGCCCACCATAGCCAGTACTGTCCATCCCTAGGAAAGAAGGCTTGGGCTCTGTAAGAAAGTAGCTGTGCAAGTCAGGGGAGCAAGATGCAAACCGTGAGATGAAATCAACTCATTCCTCCCCATTGCTTTTAGCCAGCACTTATCACAGCCACATAGACCCCATGGTTTTGCTTATAGCACTCTAAAAGAGTAAGTTCTTATCGTGAAATTCTAAGGAATAACTAGGGTGCTTGTATATTGTTTCTATGGAGAAAGGAAAAAGGATTCAAGTCACATTCCCAACTTTGAGGAGATCCAGCATCCTGTCATGATTGAGTTTTGAATCAGGGATTCATCTGACACTCCCACAGGCAGACGCAGGTTTGGAACAGAATCTGAAAGAAACAGAGCCACATGCTCACAAGGGCAGTTCATGATGAAGATCCTTCTCAGGGAATCTTCCTGGGGCCCATCCACACAGTGAGTGTCATACCCATCCTTGCCTCTTCCAGCAGTCATTTCCTATCAAACTGATTAATGAGGAACAAGTTTGTGGAAGTATATTTTGTCAGTCAGGCAATCCAAGCAGGAGAAGTCATGTTTTCCTAGATTGTGTGGGGCCTCGTGGACATTGTGTGGGCCTCATGGATATTGTAGGAGCCTTGCTGAGATTGTGTAGGAGTCGTGGACATTGTATGAGCCTCATGGACATTGTGTGGACCCAGTGGACATGGTGGGGTGACTCTGTTGTCGCCCAGCTTCCCTTCTCAGTGGCCGGCTAGCTCACACAGGTACTCATAAGTTTCCAGGGTGACATTGAAAGGGTTGCTGTGTCCTCTGTTCAGCACTAACAGAAAAGGGAAAGTCCTACACACTCCTGATGCTCCAGAGACAACCTTGCCTTCCTTTTCCCAAGATGCCTCTTCAGTTACGTCACTTCTCCCTGGTTCGGATTCCTCATGTGTAGAATGGAGACAGTGCAGCCTGTGTGTGCCTGTTCATAGAGGCACCCTTATGGTTTGGGCCAAGTCAGCAGTAGGTAGAGGACTTTAGAAAATATTCCACAAGAGAAATGCACAAACAAGCCAACAGGGAAACAAACACACCAAACACACAGAACCTCCTGGGAATAAGGAGTAGGAGACAGTTACTCTGGAGGTGAATATAAGGGACCAGAGCCCAGGGACGGAGATTCGTGTCACCCCAGATTCTATGCTCCAAGGTGGTAACAGCTTCATTTCACTCTTCTCCTTTCTTTTGTTTCACCATGGTCAAACTGGCTTTCTTCTAGTGATACTGGGATGGTTCAGCATATGTAAGTCAATAAATGAAATAGGTCATATAACAGATAGAAAGACAAGAGCACACGATCGTCTCAATCGATGCGGAAAAGACCTTTGACAAACTCCAACATGCCTTCATGATAAACGTCCTAGAAGAAATTGGACTGGAGGGAAGATACCTCAACATAATGCGGGATATAGTTGAGAAACCCAGGGCCAACATTCTAAGTGGAGACAAATCACAGCACTCATATTAAAATTAGGATGGAGCCAAGGCTGTCCACTGTCCCCACAGAGCCACAAGGTACATTTCATTACAGCACTCCGTGTACCAGTCAGTATACAAATAATATGTTGTCCTCGGTCCTTCTCCTGCTCTGTTTTCCCTAGTGCTCAAATGAGAAGAGCAATTATTTTGAGTTCATTTCAGAGCAGAGAGCTTCTTGACAAAGGCTGCAATGAGCTGCTGCCGACTTCATAGTGCTTTGACACAGTTGGAACCATTTCAGTACTGGGGTCATGTGGGTGGCTCCACTAACGTCTGGAATCATAAATTCTAGACTTCATCCTGATAATCATATTTTAAACTCTTTCATATAAACACTATCTTTGTAATGGATAAAGTGTGTTCCTCAAGTCAGAGAGAATAAGACTTCAGTTTTTCCTGTCTTATTTTTCTTATTGCTACACAGGAAACTGATACCTGACTTGCAGATCACTGTGCAATTTCTCTAAAGTCTTACATAAAATGCCAATGAAAATTGTTACTCAAAGGGTATTATCTAAAAACTCAATTAGCTGGCTTTCATCATCTCACAATGTATATACAACATTTTTTATCAATTTTATGCTAATTATGTTGGAGAAAAACATTAGAAAAATCAGTAAATGACATTATAATGTATGGTAGATATCTTCAACAAGGAGAAAAAGATTTGTGAAAAGGGGCTACTGAAGAGATCAGAGAGTAAAGGAGAAGAAATAGTAACAGAGGGGCTGGAGAGATGGTCTGGGGCTTGAGAGAATGTGCTGCTCTTACAGAAGACTAGGTTCAGTTTTCCAAAGTCACATGGCAGCTCACAACCATCTGCAAGTCTAGTTACAAAGGACCCAATGCCAACTTACGGCCTCTTCATACAGAGACACATGTGGTGCCTATGCATACATGTAAGCAAAATACTCATACATGTAAAATAAAAATAGATTAAATGCTGAAAAAGAAATAACAAAAGTGATTGAGTGGAAACTGGGCCATGGGGAGGCACCAAAGCCAGTGGTGTGGACAGTGAGGCCCGAATGAGGGAAGAACCCAGCCAACCAGCTCAGAAAGGAAGCTCATCAGCTAGCAGTGGAGAGGCTCACCCTAGGTCAAGAAGCAAGATAGGATCCAGGAAAGAGGCTTGATCTAGATGGAAGAAGCCTTGTGAGAAAGAACAGGTACTTGGCTCCCTAGGATCCTCCTGAACAGAGGACAGAAGACTTGAACTAGTGATTGAAGAAACTTTTCTGGAGCAGCAACAGCTGGTGTTGATTTGTGATGTAGTCAGTGTGCTGCCAGTCCGAAAGGAGTCCAAGTTACACATTCCAGCTATGTACACCACCTTTGAACATGTAGAAACAGTTTTACTTCTTTGAGTTTTTGTTTGAAATTTCTCTATGATGGTGATGATGATGGTTAATTCTATTTTTTCTTTCTTAATAAGCAAGAATCTTGAATCATAATTTGGAAGCAAACTTAATCTTGACCATGGGAAAACATCATCCTATGCGCTGGGGTCTCAGACTCAAAGAAAAGCCCAGGACCAAATACAGAACTGGTCACTGATGAAGTCTACCAAACTTTCAAGGAAGGTTTCATACCAGTTCTTTCTAAAGCCTGTTGTTCTGTGCACGTTGGCCAGTGATGGGTCTTTGTGGTAAGCACCGTCTGTTGCATAAGTAAGCTCCTCTGCTGAGAGTTGAGAGATGCATTGATTTGAGGAAATACTGGCAACAGATGGCTTCTGGGAGGGGGAACGTCAGTCGTGCTTAAGGGAGAGACTCTTGGTAGGTGGACCAGGCTCCAGTGGACGGGCCCACCCTGAAGGGCATGTGAGGGCACAGATTTGACTGGTTCCATCATGAGGAGGCATGGTGGCAGCCATGGCTGAAGCAGAGAAGAAGGTTATAAATCAAGGCGTTTCTCAAGATGCCAGTGGGAACACTAGGTAGGTTCCAGGAAGGGGAGAAGCCTGCACTTCAGGCCTCACGTGTGACCTGAGGACATCCTCAGCTTCTGGGAGCTAGGGTTCTCTTTGTGTCTCCCCAAAAGCACTTTACCTTATAGTCGCGAGGGTGTTACCGTACACAGAGGGGGAGCACTCAATGGTTATTTAGAGGACAGAGTAAGCACAATCTAATTCAGCTCTGAGCCTGCTACATTTCAGCTCTCCAGTCAGAGACGCCCTCACCAGTCACCATGCAGAATGCTTCCTGTACACAGACACGTTGTTGTTGTTATTTTCTGGCAGCTCCCGTTTACCTACTTCGCTCCTTGCAGGTGGGTTACCAGATCTCAGATTGAGATTAGCTCTCCCTTTAGCAGTGGGCAGTGTTGTGAGCAGAGTATCATGGATTACCTTCCTCCTGCAGAGGTGGAAGTTTCCGTGTGTCTTAATGGTGCAAGTGACAACATATTCCTGTTCTGAAAGCTTCACTGTTCCCTTGAGCAGCTGGAGAAAAGAGCAGGTGGGCCTCAGAGAAGAGCTCTGTAATCCTGCAGGGAAGGCCTTGTATCAATTACATTTCAAACCTTGTCATGAAGAATTGTATTCTCAGACACTTAAACCCTCATTTAATGGCTTCAACAACCTACTGAAAGTTAGTGAAAGGCACACTTGGTGCCCCAGATGAAATAGTCAGAACTCTGATATTGTTGGCTCTTTCCAGTGGGGGAGAAAGAAATCCTGGTCTAAATTCTAAAAGCAGCAGTCAGCTTTCATTAGTCCATTCAGAGTTAAGGGTCATGGATCTTGGGTGACCCCTTTCTTCCAGAATGAAGCCCATTTTAACAGGCTTTTACTGTCTGTGTTCTCAGAAAGGGTCATCCTTGGACAGACCTCTGGACTTGCCAGGGTTTTTATGAAGGAAAAGGATGATTACAAATGTCTTCTAATTCTTTTTCTTTAATTTCCTTTTTCTCATCTCAGAGACAGAATGAGAAAGCTATTCCATGCCTCCTGTTGTGATGTGGGTGGCCTTGCAGGCAGACATTTCCCACTGAACTCTTATTAACCTTGAGAGAGTTTCTTTTGTATCCTAAATATGAGGCTAATGAGCTGTTAATTGCCGAGCTTCTTCAGCAGCCAGGAGAAGATAAGAATTTCCCTGTGACTCCTGGTTTGGCTTTGTCTCCTGTGGCTGTATCTCTGGTCTCTAGCCCTGAGCATAGGCGTCCACAGGGGCTACTCCCTCCTGCATGATGCTCATGCACCCCTGCTACCTCCTCCAGGAAGCCCCACAGGGTCCCTCTCTTCCTCTGGACAGGAGGCTCTTCATGGTGAGCTGTGGAGCTTGCACTATTTTCTTCCTTGTTTTTTTCCTCGTGCTCCAGCACAGGGACTGAGCCCTGGTAGACATTCAGCTAGCATTTCTCAAAGGCATCAAGGAATTGATTTACAAATCAAGGACTATAAATAGCATCTTTTAATGTATCATTGTGCCAGCCATTGAATTCAGTGTTCCCTGAGTGTAATTAGCTAGTGAAATCTTCACAATACTATGAGCGTGCTTTTAAGGGTAATGACAGAAAGGCTTAAAGAGAGAAACAAAAATTAGAAGATGATAAAGCTGGTGGCAGACTAAGATTGATACTCACATTATGTAATCACACTGTCTGGAACATAGGTATAAATTGACATTTAGTCCCAATTAAGCAGAGCAGTCATGACTAAAAAACAACACAGCGTACTTAACGTGTGCTTAGCTCCTGGGCCTCACTTCAGAATTCGTAACAGAGATGAGAAGGTGAGTTCTTGCTTCGGATCAGGTGGCCTTTAATACTATGAAGGTCATTTTTTTGTGCAGTCAGTAATCCTATTGCATAAGTCTGGAGCCCGGATATTTTGTGCTACAGATAATATTTTGCCTGCAAGTCACTGAAACTATCCAAGAACAAGATAGATGAGAAAAGAAGGAAAAGCAATTAGCTGTTTACTGATCTGATTTCCTAATTTTCTCAGGTAACAAGTCACATAAACGTAATTTGTAATGTGGACATGACTCAAGGCTGTCTGATAATTCTTAAGCCAAAAACACCACCTTGAAAATCTAGCGATTTTCAGTGGGTGCTGACCATGTAGACGTGAGCCAAAGCTTGCTTTCTCAGAGCCAGTTGATTTTCCTTCAGAGGCAGCATATTTATTCCCTAACCTGCAGCATTTTCATGCCTGACTGGAATATTTTTGCATGCAATTAATGTTTCCATTTGACTCTCAATGAGATCTCAAAGTAGTTTGGCTTGTCACAGTGGAATTATTTAAATATTCCTCTGAAATGGGTGTGTGGGAAATCAGATTGGATTCATCTGAACCTGCGAACGCTGTGGCAACACTTCTCAAACTTGTTATAAAATTTTTTTGTCTAAATTAATCAGTTCAGAATTTTGTTTTTTGTTGATGCTGAGTTTCTTAAATCCAGAGATTATTGAATGCCTTAATGAGAAATCTTTAATTTTTTACTGACTCAGAAGTTATTCTCTAATAAGGACTTTTTGTTTCTTTTTAAAATAATTCTTGTGATTTCAGCAACATGAGTGCATATTGCCTTCTGATCACTGACTGAAAGGCCTTTGGGCCTTTGGCATAAATGACTGGACCATCCTTTCATTTCCCCATTTGTTTTCATTCACCCAATAAATCAGAATTACCTAAGTAATGGATTCAAATATGGTCATGATTCTCTGACTGAATTCACTTCCTGCCATGTGAAAGAAATTACGTACCAGAAAACATACATGCACGCACACACACACATGCATGCACACACACACATGTTGTAGCTCTTGAGAATCAAACCCAGGACCATGCTCAGCAAGCACTGGGTTGCTGTCTCAATAGACACAGTTTGAGGACCTGCAAACTAGCCTACACTGTGCAAAACAAGATGAATGGTTTCTGAGGTGTGGTGGGGGATGAGGCAGGACAGGGGGCCTGGGAACCGGTCTGGGCTGAAAGCTTTGTTATGTGTCTTGAGACAACAGTTTAGTGGTAGAAGAAGGTAGTAGATTCACAGGATTATGTATCTTTCAAAATTCATCACATTGTAGTCTTTAAATAGGTGCACTTCTTTCTAATGTCAGTAGTAAATAAGAGAGGGTAAAGTCTCTAAAGAGATATGCAAAGTCTCACCAATCAAAACTGCTCCAGTCACAAACAAATAGTATTTGTCCTTTTTATAATCTAAAGGTTGAGGAAGAATTATGTACCAAATAATCTCCCTGTGGTTTTCAAAGACAATTCTAGCTGAAGAAGAATGAATACAGCTTACTTGTTAGAAGAAAGGTTTCCTCAGATGCCATCAATGAACACAAATCCCTACCACAGCAAGGTCAGGGTATTGCCTGAGAATGTGAGTGTTCAGTCTGCCTACTGACACTGATGGGGGAGTGAGCCAGCTGCCTTCAAACACACATTTGTCCTCGTTTTCACAGGTTCGGACTCTCATCTGAGGCTGTGTAGAAGCAATGTCTGCTTTTTAGCCAAGTGTGTGTATATTGATCTGCAAAGAGACACAGAGTGTTTCTGTACCACTAAAAATATGTACACCTTAGGGATTAGAAAGATGCTTGGCAGTTAAGTATGCTGTCTACTCTTGCAAAGGACTGGGTTTGATTCCCAGCAATCACATGGTAGCTCCCAGCTTTCAGGGGGCCCAGTGCCCTCTTCTGGCCCCAGTGGGCATTACATGTATTTGTTGTGCATTACATACATGCAGGTAAACATGCATATACATGAAATAAAAATAGATAAACCTTTTTAAAAGGCCTCATATATATTGCTACCGAGTAGATCTAGTTCCTGAAGAGAAAAAAAATAGCTACTCCAAACGCATTCCATTTGTTAAAAACACTGAGGTGTTCAGCATGCAATATTTACACGGGGACCCTGAAGTGGCTGAGGAGCCTTTTCCCCTTACAGATTATCACTTGTAAGCTCTATAAGCTCTATCGCTGCAAGCTCTGATGAAAACTGATGTTCTGAGATAAAATGTTACAGCAAAATAGCTTCCAATCTAGATCATAAAAGTGAGGTTATATAAATAATGTAACTCAGATGCAAGAAACACAGAGGTGGACTTTCCTTCTGGAAACAGTGGGACCCTCTATCACCTCAAGCACAGAAAAGTTACATATTGAATAATTACTCTTTGGGAAATACTCCAGTTTCCATACCAATTTAAGTCTGTATAACCTAGAGTCACAAAATTGGATTGAACCAAAATTTGGTGGCCAAAGAAATTCACTTCAGAATACACACAGTGAGGACTGGGGAGAAGATGATGGCTCAGTGGATAGCTTTTTCCTTGAAAGTATGACCCGTGAGTTCAGTCCCTAGACCCATCTAAGAATTTGCAGTGACAAACACTTGTAATCCCAGCACTGGGGAACAGAGACAGGCAGATCCCTGGAGCTCACTGACAGGCCAACCTAGGCTACCTGGCAAGCTCTGGGTTAAAATAAAAAGGGTGGGCAGTTCCTAAGGAACGGTGCTCTGAGGTTGACCTCAGATCTCTACATGCACATGTGTGTACATGTGCTCTCTCTCTCTCTCTCTCTCTCTCTCACACACACACACACACACACACATACACACACACATGCACACACACACAAAAATAATTTTTAAAAAGCCACTGTAATAAATAGAAATTTCTCCTGATGACTGTAAATGGCTTGGGAAGGAACAGCTGAGCATATATCACTTGAGTATAAATTATTTTGTTGAGTACCCACCTACTAAGCACAGTACTCATTGTGAAGAACAGAAAGGCTGGCCCATGCAGACAGGATTTGCTTACCCAGAATGTTAAAACTTGACATAGAAAGGCTTGTGGCACCCAAGTACAGATTTCTAATTCAGTGCATGAAAGAGCATTGTGAATGTGCAATGAGTGGAATCAGAGCTTCACACACTCACGTTTGTTCAGATGTGCTGATAATAAGACATGAAATGCCTCATTATTATTATTATTATTTATTGTTGTTGTTTTGAAACAAAGTCTCCCTGCAGCCACAGCTGGCTGGGAACTCACTGTGTAGATCAGGCTGGCCTCCATCTCACAGAGAACTGCCTGCCTCTGCCTCCTGAATGCTAGGATAAAAGCACGTGCCACCATGATCGGCTCACCTTATTTTATGTGTTGTTTCTGTTTCTCTTCACAGTTTTCAGAATAATTCTAGGTATAGTTTTTAGTACATCAACCACCACGATAAGAACCAAGTGGTTACAGAGCTCATCACACATGTGGCAGAACTGGCAGAGAATTAAAAATTCTTATTTTGAGCATTTAGCTAGTGAAAGTCATAATTCCACCAAGTACTTTCACAAGCTGCAAAATCAAGCCACTTTCTGCTCAGAAAACCCCTGCTTCTGAAACGGGAAGGTGGTGCCTGTTTAAAAGTAGGACCTCTGTGCCTTCCCTCAGAAGCCGGGCATGACTGGCCCACACCAACCTCTGATTGTGTTCCTGCCTTTTAGACAAGGTTTTACTTTGTAGTCCAAGCTGACTGGATTCCTCATCCTCCACTTGCCCGTACTGGGGTCACAGGCACATACCAAGATGTATAGCTTCAGTATCATATTTTTCTATTTTAATGTTTATTGTATGTGTATGGGTGTTCTGCCTGCCTGTAGGTAAGTACACCTGCTGTGCAGTGCCTACAGAGGTCAGAAAAGGGCATTAGATTCCTCTGGAACTGGAGTTATGGATGGTTGTTAGCTGCCATGTGGGGGCTGAAACCAGGTCCTCTGCAAGAGCAGCCAATGTTCTTAACCACTGAGCCATCTCTCCAGCCTCAATATCATATTTTTTAAAGAAGACTATCATGAAGTTTGGTTGACAGTATAAAGACTAAAGAACCTGATAGGAACGTGGAGGGTAAGGGAAGAGGAAGATAGCCCATAGCTAAGGTAGAGTGGAAAGACTGCATGTGAAGTCAGAGAGAAGCTTAACCCAGCCCACCTCCCAAGCACTGCAGTGATTGACAGGTTATTTCTATTCGATGTCTTCATTTATGAACTACAAAGGCAAGGTCTCGTGGTGTGACTTGCAGGTGTCACTGTGTCTCTGGCATAGAGGAGATGCTCAGTGTGAGAACTGTTAAGGGAGATGTGCTTTCTCAGTGACTCCTCCTTTGACTCAGATGGTTTGAGAAGGAGCTTGTCTTCCTGTCCCTATCGCGGTCCCTATTATCAAATCTTTGTTAAAAATAAGAATGATAAACAATATCTTCAGGGAAGAATAGCTAACAATTTTTTGACTGCTTTCCTCTGCTCTGACTCAATAAGCTGTCTTCCTGATGGTCAAGATATACTTTATGGGGATGGAGAGGAAAGGAGGCAGAGAAGGACGCCGCAGAGGAGGCGGAGGAAGAGGAAAACCCAGAGGGTGGGAATGGTGAGAAAACAGCAGCCCAGAGATTAGTGCTAAAACCCACTTTCTCACAGTGAAGCCCCAAGTGACCAGCCCCACGGTCTTCTCTTCTGCAACACCAGACCTGGCATTAGCTCAGCTTTCTGAAATCTGGTGTGATGGGAACCCCGGGTCTCCATGAGCAGTTCACAGAAGAATATTTGAAAGCTGACATAGCAAGACACTGTGGTCAAGACTGTCATATTCAGGAGAGGACTGAGACAGGAAAATTGCCCCAGTTTAAGGCCGGTCTGAGCAACAGAGGGAAGTCTTGTCTCTAAAAAACAAAAGTACACAAAAGCAAAGAAATTAATGCTCTTTTAATTATGGTACTGTGTTAACCTGACTTGAACCCTTTAACTTACCTCCCAGATTTGAACACTTCCGTAGAATTTTATTATTTAATTTTTACTACAGAAAAAGTATCAATTCACAAGCAGAAAGCTCACTCTAAGCATTCCGACTGTCCAAAGAACACCTCTCAGGGTGATATGCCTGTGTCCTGTGTTCAAGTGGACCAGAGCTATGTCCAGGAGAATAGATCCATAGCTCTTGCAGAAGATTTGTGTTTTCTGCCTGTAACTTGTTCTGCTCCAAGACAGCAAAAACTTATCCTCAAAACCTTCATGGCGATACTTTGTGGGACAGAGAGTGGGTTCCTCTTCCCTGGCATCCCATATGCAAGAGAAAGGATCAGTAAATCAAGTTACCAAGACATAAAATCTCAAAAGAACAAAACTCTGGAAATGCCACAGGCAGTGGCTTGGGAGCCGGTTGTTGGTTGTAGGTTAGAAGGATTAAGGATAACCCAGGACCAAAGTAATAAGTCTGAACTAAGATACAAGCCAAGGACTAATGCAGGACAGGCAGGTGCAAAAGTGAACTCACTTGGATCAGACCACTGATCCCAAGTGGGAGTAAGAAGAGAAAGCAGAAGGACGGGAGGTTCCAGCCCAGGCGGCTCTGCAGACGGTGATGCACAACATCCCGTCTGAGTGTCACCAAGGTCAAGGTCACTGTCTACTTTGTACACAGTTGTGAGGAACATGAAGCGGGGCCCATGGAGCCTGAGGGTGGCCTTCTCCAGTCGGCCTGTCCCATCATAGACTGTCGGGACACTCACTTCTCTCCTTGTCCTAACACCTAAGCCCCTCTGCTATAATTTTCTTTCTGTCCCTCAGTTAGACTGTTGGGTGGCAAGGGCAGGAACCCTAAGCACCGTGCAAAGAGCCTGGTAAGTCATACGTGCTCAGGACGTGATTAGTGATGGCTTTGAATGTTAAGAGTTGTAAAGTTCTGGGTGTCCATTTCCAGTTCACTGTTGTGGCCATGTGGTCGATGTCAGTCCTCAGAGACAGCCCACTTAGAAATAAGAGTGATCAGAACCGAAGCTGGTGAATGTCATTAGAAAACGAATAGAGAGACAGTCACGCACACAAGAGGGAAGGGGGACCTAACAGGTGAAAGGAGTCTCCAGAGTCCCAGGACACCTGGAGAAAGGACTCGGAAGGCAGAGGCCTTCAAAAGGGTGAGACAGAGGGTTTCTCTGCAGAGCCAAAGGAAAGGGTGAACACTGAATGCACAAAGGTGACTTGAAGGAAATTATGTAGAACATCTTAAGGAAATCAATAAATCACGAGGTTCTCTAATTAATGTCTTCCTACAGAAGCGGTTCAGACTCCCAGTCCATGGGAAAAGTCCTCTGACAAAAGAAGTTTAGGGAAAGGCGATGCTTATCTCGCACTTGAGTTCTCCCTGCAGCTCCCTAGTTCAGTTTCAGTGAAGGGCCTCACTTTGTTGACACCTTACCTATGACCATGTGAGAGAAGACATCCCCAGGGATTTATTTTGACATATCCATTGACTGCAGACAACATCCTCTTATCTAACTGTGAAAATAGGCATTCAATGAGTTCAATGCTAAATTTCTCCTGGAAAGTGAAAGCAACTAAAATGGATTTGTCACCTACTTATCAACATATGGCCTATCCATCTACCTGTCTATCTTTTATCTATCATTCATCCCTAATCTAGCTATTACCTGTCTATATTTTCTGTCTCTCTATATACAGGTATCTCTCTCTCTCTATATATATATATATAGATAGATAGATAGATAGATAGATAGATAGATAGATAGATAGATAGATATACACACACACACACATATATATATAGTCTGTCATCTACTATCTATCTATCTATCTATCTATCCATCCATCCAGTCCAGATCCAGATTATACATGGTTTTATGACCCATCTGAAAGTAGAAATATTGCTTTAACATGAAGGACACCATTTGGATGTTTAAGCTACAGAGAAGCAGCAGACCTGCCTTTAACTCACTCAGCATCTGCTGAGTGCCACCTCTTTTTCTGTGGCTGCAGACACTGGGGTTACAAACAGGTTCTGCCTTTATGGAGTTACATTTTTAGAGACTGATACTTTTAGCAAGACTATTCTGAAGTATTGGGAAGGCAGATTAACACGGGGCACATGTGCGAGCTGAGAGAAGGTGGAATTTCTGGTGAACAAAGTGACAGTGTAGAAGGAGATGTCAACACACTGGTGCTTTCCCAGGCTGACCTTGGAGTCCACAGAAGATGTGGAGAGAAGCGGTCAGATGGCATCTGAGTGATGTCACTTGGGAAGCCAAGTCTTAGAAACAGAAGTCAAAAAGTCTACAGCCACTTTGAATGCAAGGCTCCTGCTAGGTGTTTAAGAAGAGGTCTCAAGGAAGTTTTTGTAAATGCAAATCTGGAGCACAGGAAGAGATCACCATGAAAAATATGTCTGAGCCTCTCAACAAAGAGGAATAGAGGAGGTGGTCTGTGGAGGACCTAAGAGGACCTAATCTAGGGAGACAAAGAGAGCCTGGAAAGAGCTAAGATGACACCAGGGTTCGGAGTGGAACAGGATCCAGACAGTTGGGAGGAACAGGCTTCAGTTAGTAAAGACTTACCCACAATGCTGAGCACCATGGAGATTTGAGTACAATGAAGATAGAACAGCGAGCCTTGTATCTATCAAGATGGGAATCACTCCGACACCTAGAACATTTCCATTGAATGGTCAGGACCGACCATAATCATGTTACCACTTACAAAGTGTTTAACACTTCCATTGAATGGTTGGTACCAAAGTGCCTATCAGCTCCCATCTGTGTGCTTTAAATATTTCAAACTCACCTCAACTTGAAACCCTCCAATAAAGCTACTCCATTTACTCCCGAGCAGACTGAGCCACAGACACTCCACCTGCTTCATGTGTGCCAAGTGGCAGTGCTGGCTTTAGTAATGAACGATGCAAGCAGCAAGCTGACCACAGCTCTGGAGCCTCCCTGGGTCAGTGTGCCTTGCTAAGTTGGACAGAAGAAATGGCAAACACAAAGCTTTCACCAAGCTTTGAAATTTGGGAAATGGAGAAACTGGTGGGAGCTACAGGACGTTGGTAAGGGTTTAAACACAGAGGTTCCTGCAGCCAGTGTGCACGATGGCATCACCTGCCACACAGAGAACTGACTGTGCTGGACAGGAGAGTCCAGCCACATGCAGACGGTTTGGGGCCTGGCAAAGGTGGGCTGCTGTATCACAGTGAATTACTCAGTCTCAGAAGCTGACAGAAATGGGATTTGCCTGCAGTCATCGAGTCGCGGTTCCTTCTCGGGTCAGTGAACCGTGCCTCTTCGCCCTCAGTCCACTGCTCGCCTCCCGGGTCTCTTCTCCCACACAGCCGAGCTTCGTGCTCCAGAAGCAGAAGCATCTGCTTCAGTTTCCTGCTAGCATGAATTCTTCACCATAAGGACAGTCCTCCCTCTCAGGCTTATCTCCTTGGCTGACTGTCATCCTTCCCACAGTCCCTTGGGACTGCAGTCCCTTGTTTTCTGAGACATTCGGATAAATGTGAATTCACACTGCAACCCAGTGTCATCTGAAGTGCATGGTTTTCACCTTTTGTTATTTTTGAAATAAATGGATGGATTGCAAAGGAGCTGAATTAATGAGATGTTTGTCTTTAAGTTTGCAAATGTTGGGACGCATAATTAAGTTTAGACAGTATGCAAGTACGAAGTAAGCTGGTATCCAGAGTTCTGGAAACTCTTTGTGCTTAAGCATCTCTTGTAGCTGTTGTCCCGTGTCCCACAGGCGCCCAGACACACCGCAGACACAGAACACGCAGTCCTGACAGAGGTGGCGAATCAACAGCCAGCACAGCCCTCCTCACAGTTATCAGCAAAGTGTGCGGAGGTGGAGACCCAGGCCAGAGGGAGTGGCCCCGCTCTGGTGTTTCTTCTATTCCCATAATTGCAAGACAGTTTTCTTCACTTTCATTGTATACAATATCAGAGATAATTAAAACTCTACAGAGAGAAAGGAATAACACGTTCAATGAATGTAGAAGAGGGTGAGAGCCTCTGGACAAAAATGTAATCATCAAAAGGTTTTCATGCTTAAAAGCTGAATGATTTCCAAGAATTTTCTCTGAATCAAGATACAATATAATTATAAAATTTTTAATGAAACAAAAAGACTACACAGGACAGACCTAGTGCCTCCATCAGCTTGGAAGATGGAAAGAAAGTAACTTTACATCAGATGGTGGGGAAGCGTGCCTATGTGCAAGCCCGGGACATTGCTTTTGCTTTAGCAGACCACAGATGACCTGGAAAGGGAAACTTGTCTCTTAGGTTAGACAAGCTGGTTAGAGTAAAGCTGGGGTGGCTCAACTGATCCATTTCACCAAATCTTAGTGTTTTCTTTGTTAAATAGTATAGGGCACATAGTTACAGGACAGACAAGGAAAACCAAGAGCGCTGACTTCTCCAGCAAGCATGGTCCCATCAGGCTGAGTCATCGAAGCTACCCGTGGTCAAAGGCCCGTCAAAATGGCTGACAGTCAACATACCATGTGACTTATGAAATGCCACCTCAAGCCAATGAAGAAACCTCCCCGAAGTCAACTGAGATGCTGAACGGTCTCCGCTGTGCCTTGGCCTGGCAGCTTCAGAGTTCCGCTTCAGTTCCACATAGGGTTTTGATCCATTGGCAGTGATGTGTGCACTGAGTGAGAGAAAGGCTAAGTTCAGGCTTATGTATGTAGAGATCCAGTTTTCCCAGCAACCTCTGCAGAGAGGCTGCCCTTCCTGCGAGGTGTGGTTTTGGTATGTTTGGTATGAATCTATTGTCTGTAGATTCTTGGACTTATTTCCCAACCTTTGTTCTGTCCCAATCGTCTGTATTTTATGCTAATTGCCTACTTTTTCGTTACACAATAGTATAATTGCCTTGAAACTGAGTTGAAAGCCCTCGAGCTTTGTTCTTTTTGCTCAGGACAGTCTTCACACACCATGATGTCATCTGCAGACAGGACAGTTGGAGTAATTGGACCGCTCTTCCTACTTAGTTTCCTTGAATCGTCTCTCTGGCTATTTGAATCTTAGATTTCTTTTTCTAGTCTGTGAAGAATGTCATTGGTATTGTGATGAGGATAACATTGAGTCTATAAATAGGTTTCCATAGTTTGGACATGTTAACAATATTAATTCTTCCAAGCCAAGACTTGGGAGATCATCCCACGCCAGTGTGCCTTCCTCAGTAATTTCACAAGTTGCTCTGTGACCTTCATTACAGAAGTCTTCCTGAGTGAGGTTTGTATCGGTGGGAACGGGATTGCTTTCCGGGTTACCTTTCTCTGAACATTCATTATTGGTGAATGGCAAACATTTTGCATGTTGATCGCGCAATACTGCAGTTACCGAATCTGTCAGCTCCAACTTTTTTTTTTAATCACATTTTCATGTTTTTCTGCACATACAGCCATGCACTCTGCAAACGGCTGAGTAGACTTGGTATGGACATCCTCAGTCCCTGCTTCCAGTTCCTTGTTTACTCCTCCTTAAACCTCCCTGCGCCACTTGAGCGGGCGTGCTGACAGCAGACATTTTGCCTTATTTTTTTTTAAATTAATTAATTTTTCTTTTTATTTGTGTATGAGTGTTTTGCCTACATGTACATAAGTGCATCCATGTCATGCAAAGCCCTTGGAGACTAGAAGAGGGTGTAGGATCCCCTGGAACTGGAGTTACAGATGGAAGTTAGCTGCCATGTTTGTGCTGGGATTGGAATCTGGGTCCTCTGCCAGAGTAGCCAGTGCTCTTAACCAGTAAGCATCTCGCCAGCCTCATTCTTGCTTTATTCTTGATCTTAGGGAAAATACTTTTAAGTTTTCACCATTCACTATGATGTTGGCTGCAGGTTTGTTGTACATGGCTTTTTCATGGAAAGCCATTATAGATAACAATATAGAGAAACTTCCCTCTCCCAAAATAAAACTAAAAATAATTCTACCATATGATCTGGTTCTCTCAGCTCTGGGTACATATGCAACAGAAAGAAAATCAGAATACCAAAGAAAAGGCAGTATCCACATGTGTATTACAGCACCATTCTGAACAGTTGAACTGTGGAGTCAATCGAGGTACCTAATGACAGATGAATAAAGATAATGTAGTAGACACACACATCAGAGTATTGCTCAGCTGTAAATGATCACGAAATCTTGTTATTTGTAACCAGACACATGGAACTGGAAGTCGTTATGTGAAGTGAAATAAGCCAGCAAAGAAAAGCTAGAATGTCATCCTCTCTGTCTCACAATGGACGCTAAAATTATCAACGAAGAGAGGTAAAGGGATTGCTAGAGATAAGGGGGCAGAGCATGGGAATGACATCCAGATTTGATCCAAGCACACTATGCTTATGAATGTAGATATCACACCGAATAATGAGTTTCTAAAATTAACACGGGGATAAAGAATTTCACACACATCCCATGACAGTAGGTAGAGCCAAGAGGATGGTCTCTGCGCCACACAGTGTGGTTCTGAGTGGCCCCGCCTCCCCTCACATACTCGCTGTTTCTATGTGCAGAAACTGCCTGTCGACTTCCTCTTTCTCTAACTAGAGTTGTTAGCAGTTAGCAGTGCCTTACCCGCATCAGGAGCTCAACAACAGACGTTGACTAAAGAGACAGAAAAGACAAAAAAAAAATTGTCCAAAGCAAATCAATCACTATCTTCTCATTGAACACAGGTATAGACCAAGATGTCGAAGTATGTGTTTGCAAAGATGTTGAATGTGACAGTGTCTTTCAATATTGAAGTGTACCTAGTCTTCAGGGAATACTATTGGACTTTCAGAGTTCACTGAGTAAAGAACACAGAGCCAAAATGATCAAAATGCAGTGCATAACTTCACTGTATTTTTCATTACAGTAGAGTTTCACGTGTTTGAAAATTATAGCATTATAGATGTATGTTGCACATGTCTATTTAATCTACAGTCATCTGGGAGAAAGCTGAATGCAAATCTAGATTGAGTAATTAGATGATCTTTTAAAGGTTTAAATGGCAGGAAACTCACTCAAACTGATTAAAGCAAAACAAGAAATAAGTTTCATTTAACATAACTCAAAAATTCAAAAGTCGATCTCATGTAAGCATGGCTAGACTGAGACTGTCAAAGACCCTTGGAACCTTGCTCTAAGCTCCGTTGACCGAATTGCCTCTGGTTGTTGGTTTTATGCTCAGCCCCCTGTGGCCACCCTCCCAGCAGAAAGCTGTCTCCTACTTCTACATCAAGTTCATATCCTGCAGTTATGTATCTGTAACTCTTCCTGCTTTATCTTCACCTTTTTATTTATTTCTAAATCAATCATTAGAGACAGAAAAACCATTGCTGGACCCTTAGATCAACTTGAAACCCATAAACTGAAAGTGGAGGGGAACTCTCCAAGAAAACTCAAAATCTATGAATGTGTGCTGAACAAACAGAATTAACAATTTGCCAACATCCTGAGACAATAATTCGAGCAGCACCAAGGGACTGTGGAAGATGTGATGGCAATCCCGTAGTAAAGACTAGAATGAACCAGGTACATCCCTGCCTTATTTATTTGGGACAGACAGTAGGTAATCCACACTTCAGCAAGAATTAGTTGTGAAAATATTCTGTATTATGCTCAGTACAAGGAGATTACCATGTGATTACTATGTAGAAGTAAATTCTTACTGCTGTGTTGAGAGAAAAAGGCATGTGTAGGTTGTGGGCGACCATTAGCAAACATCACAGACACCAACTCTTCTGAGGTGGTGGCAGGGTCAGTCAGTGTGGAGATTCAGAAACAGATCCTGTCTTGTGTCTCAGACCACTGTTTGGTCTGGCCTCTCAGGAGCTCTTTCTTATTCAGGAGATAAGTCAATTAAAGAAGAGTGAAGAAAAGGCTCATTACTGCTTTTCGGTGAAAAAAAGGACTGGGAAGAAATTCAGCCCATTACAGAAAAGTCTTTGGGAGAAGAGAACTGAACCTTTTCAATATCTTGACTTACAAGGAATGTAGAAGAATGAACCTTGGAAACTAGAATCTAAGAGGAGGCTAGCTCACTGTCACTCAACAAAGGGATGTCAAAAGGACTGCAAAGTTTTAAAGTTCTAAATTCAGGATTTTTTATAACTCTTCAAAACTGGTGGCAGACCTCACGCTAAAAAGCCATGTCTAAGTAGCTGTTTTGTCCGGGCTGAAGCGAGCCCAGCTTGAGTGCGAATTCTTCCAAACAAATAGAGCTTTGATGGTTTTATAGACAGAGGCCCCTTTGCAGTCCTTTGAATATATATGTATACATGACAAACCAAATGTCATATTTTTCAGGTCATGACTGGTCTTCTATTTTGCACTGTTCTTTGTGATGAACTAAAGAAAAGATTTTTTTTAATGTATTCATAACCAAAAGAAAGATTTAAATTTTTTTTATTTACTGGTTTTAATACTCTATAACTCAACCCATTGTTATTCACAAGTAGTTTTGAGGCTTTAATCACACTATCAGTGAAAAGGCACCTGTTTGAGTTTTGTAACAAAAAGGAAAATACATAAATAGCTCACGTTCTTTGATGGCTTCTGCTGTTCAGTTACAGGGAAGCTAAATAATCCATACTCCATGCAAACAAATTTGAAAGGAACACTTAATGAGCTTCAGAGGGAAAGATTGCAGAGCGCTCTGCTCATTTTCATAAAAGGTTCTGGAGTGGTAATTGCTCAAACATAATTCTCTCATTAGGAGGTTAAGAGAGATAATAGCTTAAAACTGAGGAAATAACAAAAGAAACAAGATGTCAAATATGATCAGATTCATCTTTCCCATGTAAATTCAAACAGTAAAACTGAGATTATTTCAGAACTCTCAGAACTCTGCATATTTTATTTTCGTATTCAGTTCCTCAAGCAGGAGTCTGCTATTTCAGCCTGGCTTTCCACCAGGGAGGGCTCACTCACCATGAGGAAAGGTTGCAGTTCCGGTCACTGTCCTTTTCTTACCACCCCACAGATCCTTTGCAGAAAGTGTAGGTGTGTGAGCGCTGACCACTGAATAAAAAGCCTGAATTGGAGCTATCTGAGGACTCTCCTCCTCCTTCTCCTCTCTACATTTTCTTTCATTATTTTAATTTTTTTACTTAATTTGGCTCCATCAAAAAGAGTTCTCCAAGTGCAAACAAATGAAAACCCCACTGAATCAAATGGCTTGACTCCTTGTTTCAGTGCTGGCAGCAAGCCTGACCTTTGCAAGCACTTTTATCCTTTAAAATAAATTCAAATTCAAAAGCTATTTTATACAGTTTCTTTCTGAAAGAGGTGTTATCTGTAATTCCCCAAAGAGGAATTCTCAAAGCACAGTTAAAACTGATTTTAACTTGTCAACACCATGCTTAGGTTCAACTCCCTACAGTAAACTGGGTTAGAGTTTCTTCTGAATTTTCTTTCTGAAGGAACATTTGTTTTTCATCTGCATTGCTGCCAAATTTTGAGTATTCATTACTGACTTAATTAGACACTGCTGAACATAAAGTCAACTTCAAGACATTCAATCTACAGAGTCAAACCAATAGCAACTTAGAAAGGACAAACAAAACTGTACTCTCCGAAACTGTAGCCATCAACACATCCACATGAAAAACACGAAATCAACTAGTGGGAGGACTTTTTATGCAATGGCAGGTATTTATATTTGGGGAAGTGCCTAGATTGCTGATTAGATTCCATTCTTGTGTGAGTCTGTGTACACACTCTGCTTCTCTCTCTGCATATTAATACAAAGTAAGAAACATCAGTGAAAGCCTTGGCTGGGTCCATGCCAGTCACCTAACCATGGGTAAGGAAGAGTATGCGTGGAATATCTAATTCTGAAGTTCTGTCTCTCATGCCTCAAGCTGCCTGTACTCTCTTCTCATCACCACAGTCTGAGGACTTGAACCTCCTTCCGTCTTCTTTATGTGTTATCTGCTCAGTAATATGTGTCAGGTAAGAGCCTGGATCCCAACCCAGCTCATTCTACGTGAACTACCTTGAACACATTATTTCTAAGAAGTTAGGAGAGGTAGTCCAAGGTGTAGGAAGAAAACATGTCTCACCTTGGAACAAGGCAGCACAAACTCAAATCCCTTGAACAGCTTCCACTGGATGTGAATTCTGGCCATCTCTCTTAAGGCCACCAAGGGTGTGTCAGCAGACACGTCTCCACTGATACCTGTAGCTGTCTAGACCCAGTAGCTCAACACGTCTCCACTGATACCTGTAGCTGTCTAGACCCAGTAGCTCAACACGTCTCCACTGATACCTGTAGCTGTCTAGACCCAGTAGCTCAACACGTCTCCACTGATACCTGTAGCTGTCTAGACCCAGTAGCTCAACACGTCTCCACTGATACCTGTAGCTGTCTAGACCCAGTAGCTCAACACGTCTCCACTGATACCTGTAGCTGTCTAGACCCAGTAGCTCAACACGTCTCCACTGATACCTGTAGCTGTCTAGACCCAGTAGCTCAACACGTCTCCACTGATACCTGTAGCTGTCTAGACCCAGTAGCTCAACACGTCTCCACTGATACCTGTAGCTGTCTAGACCCAGTAGCTCAACACGTCTCCACTGATACCTGTAGCTGTCTAGACCCAGTAGCTCAACACGTCTCCACTGATACCTGTAGCTGTCTAGACCCAGTAGCTCAACACGTCTCCACTGATACCTGTAGCTGTCTAGACCCAGTAGCTCAACACGTCTCCACTGATACCTGTAGCTGTCTAGACCCAGTAGCTCAACACGTCTCCACTGATACCTGTAGCTGTCTAGACCCAGTAGCTCAACACGTCTCCACTGATACCTGTAGCTGTCTAGACCCAGTAGCTCAACACGTCTCCACTGATACCTGTAGCTGTCTAGACCCAGTAGCTCAACACGTCTCCACTGATACCTGTAGCTGTCTAGACCCAGTAGCTCAACACGTCTCCACTGATACCTGTAGCTGTCTAGACCCAGTAGCTCAACACGTCTCCACTGATACCTGTAGCTGTCTAGACCCAGTAGCTCAACACGTCTCCACTGATACCTGTAGCTGTCTAGACCCAGTAGCTCAACACGTCTCCACTGATACCTGTAGCTGTCTAGACCCAGTAGCTCAACACGTCTCCACTGATACCTGTAGCTGTCTAGACCCAGTAGCTCAACACGTCTCCACTGATACCTGTAGCTGTCTAGACCCAGTAGCTCAACACGTCTCCACTGATACCTGTAGCTGTCTAGACCCAGTAGCTCAACACGTCTCCACTGATACCTGTAGCTGTCTAGACCCAGTAGCTCAACACCACCATTATTTGCCTCTGGTTCCTTCTACTTTTCCTGATTGGTGAGTTCCAGGCCAGGGAGAGATCCTCTTTCAACAATAACATGGGAGATGCCTGAGGAATGACACCTGGAGCTGTTCTCTAGCGTCACATGCACACACACACACACACACACACACACACACATCTGTACATACACATACCCTAGAAACATGCACACACCACAAAAAGCATTTACAAGATGGTTTAAAATTAGTAAATGATTTTAGAACTATGAGAGTCACTGGAATCATGTAGGCAGTTTAGTGATGCAGGCCCTCCACACTCATAATTGGACATTGTAGACTGTACTCCTCCAGGCGAAGCAGTGATCTCAATGGAGTGCAATGAGGGAATAAATCACACAGCAGTGAAATCTGATATTCCGGGAACCGGGAGAGCTTGAAAAACTGCACAGCTTCACTTACCTATCCTTAAATACAGAAAAGTGCACCAAGAGGTCCTCTTGTCGTCGGGGAGACCCACCCGGCACACGGGGGAAAGTGCAGTGGCTAGATACTCAAGCTGGTGTGTGCATACACCCAGACACACACAGAGAGACACACAAAGACACACAACAAACTGACAGACACACATACATGTGCACAGATACACACACAGACATACGTACATGTAAGATAAATACAAAAGGATACACATAGACATATATACACAAAAGAGACACAGACACAGAGATATACACATAGACACACAGAGATATACACGGACACAAATATTTGCATAGACACACACAGACACAAATACCCACAAACACACACAAAGTATAAACCAAGAAAATTTGCTGAAAATGGAACAAAAATCAGCACAGTGTGATGTCCTCCCAGAACCCTGTGCCTCTCTCTTAAGAATAAACTAAGGAAGTGTTAATTATTTTCTCATGGTTTTGAAAAAGTCCACTGGACACTAATTTGAAAATTTTACACTTAAACCTATAAAGCATGTAGCAGCCGCAAGTTACGTTTATATTAGTTTCTTTGCACTGATGTAACAAATGACCTCCAGTTCAACGGCTTACGACAGTAGAGGCCTGATGGAGGAGCTCATCTCCTGTGGAGTAGGCCTGGAATTCTTTACCATGACCCTCCTAAGGCTCTGTGGTTCAGAGCATGGTCTCCAGGGGATGCTCTGGAGAGACTCTCAGTTTTAACTAACATTTGACACAGCTTAGGGTCACCTGACAGGGAGTGGCCTGTAGTCATGTCTCTGTGGAGAGTTGTCCTTCTTGATAATTGATGTCGGGGGACCCAACCCACTGTGGGCAGGAAGGTAGACTTGAGCTGCAACGAAGGCAAACTTAGCAGAAGGCTGGTGGCAGGCTGGCCAGGATGCAGCATCTGCCCTGGCATAGCCCCTTCCTGCTCTGACTTCCCTGGGTGATAAGCTGTGACCTGGAAGCCATTCACCATGGTGTAACCCCTTCCTGCTCTGACTTCCCACGGAGGAGACCTGGAAGCGGAACAAATGTTTCCTCCCTGCGGTTGTTTATGGCCAGTGTTTTATCACAGCGACAGGAAGGAAATGATCAGAGGTGGAGTGGAGGTGGGGCCTAGTGGGGCGCTCAGACCCACCCGTAGGGTGCGCCGTCATAGTGGATGGGGAGAGTTCTCTGCTCCGTCTATGCTCTGGCTGAGGTTGCTCCAGCACACGCTCCTACATCACCATCTGCTGCCCCATCTGAACTCAGCTACTTTGGAGCTCCCAAACTATGAGCTAAGTCAACCTTTTCTTTCAGTAATTACGTTGCTGCAAGTAGTTTGTGATAGTACCAGGAAGCTAACTAATGCCCCTGCTTCCTTCCTGGCTAACAGTGGAGATGCCTTTACCCCAAGAGCTGTCTCTATTCTGCATGTAGAATGCAGCCCAGAGTTGGAAATGCACTATGCAATCTTCTTGTGCTTAAGCCTACTGACTTTCCTGCAGCATCTACTATGACTCAAGTTCAGTGGCCTGGCCATCCAACTGAACCATCCCGGGTCGTCCTCAGCCCTCCTGGTCTAATGTCTGTCTGTCTGTCCCTCAGTCACATCTGCAGAGTTTTTGTTGCTTTTATTTTGTGTGTTTCTGTGCCCAGTATGCAGTGAACATATTCATAGTTTCTAGGCATTAAGGTATAGACATCTTTAAGAGGCTGTTGTGCCTACCATGGCTCCTCTGAAGGCTTTTCGGACCATAGACCCAGTGTGTGTGGCCTCCGCCACCTGCCGCAGTCACTGTGGCATCTCTCTGATTCCACTCAAAGGGTGTAGAAGACTTCAGAATTGCACGCCTCAGGGGATGCTGCTACGTTCTTTCTGCAGTCTCTCACCATTTCATTTATCAAAGTAGGATCTTCTCTCCCGAGTGAAAACACATTTCAGTTAAAGCCTTCCAATAACAAAACAGTTGTCAGTCTGATACCACTTCAAGCTAATGACTGCACTGTAATTGACATGCAGTTAGCACATATATTAGATGGCATGATGTTCACTGAAAGCCAGAGACAGCGGAAGATCAGTGAAAGTGGTTCTGTGCTGTCATCCCCTCCTCTCCCCACTGAAAGTCAACACTCTGAAAATAACACAACCAGTGACTGTGTGGAGAGCATGGACCCAGGGGCCTGAGACACAGCAGCACCCCAGTAACCCTGAGCTCTTAGAAGATGAATTTGTGAGAATCCTTTCTTGCAGCTGCTGGAGCAGGCAGCTTTCTAGCAGGAACTTCCACCACACTGGATATTTAGAAATATGAATTAGATACCTAAACTGTTAATGGATCATTATGAAAATATTTTTTAAAACTTTAACACTATATTTTTCAAAATTTTTGTTCCAGTTTTGGGAGAGGGGTCTTACACAATTAGGGTTTTGTCTTTGTGTGCAGAACACTTACAAGTTTTGCTGTTTGTTTATCTGAAAGTAGATGTTTGAGTAGAATTCAGACTGTGCCAATGTGTCCTCTCCTCCAGAGTTACACACATTCTTCATGGGAAAGGACTTGGACTGTGTGTGTAACTTTCTTTTTCTGTTAGAGAAAAAGTGAAAGCATGGGCCGTAATTCATGGTAATTTAGAACAATTCTGTGTGGTGAATTTTTCCCTTAGCTGGTTTTGCCTAACTTTCCTTTTAATTTCTGGGAAAAGGGAAGAAATTTTTCCTGAAAACCTAGACTTTGTGGTGTCAAAGACTGAGAGAAAAATGTGAGGTGGGGGGTGAAATGTGCTCTGTATTCAGAGTGAAAGCACTGCAATGGAGTGCGCAGGAACGCAGGCGGAGACCGTGCTCCCACAGGGGCAGCTCCTGCAGCCTGGCTTCCAGCGCAGAGACGCCCACCTGCCGCCCGTTCCCCTGCCTTACCTTCCCTGGTCTCATGAGCTGCACGGTGTGGGGCGGTCATGATAGACTCTCTGTCTAGGTCCCAGACAGACAGTGATTCCTGCTGTTTAGTCTAAGCCTTCTCTAAACTACTGTAAAGGGGCACTGCTCATGATGCGGTGGTAATAAAGACATAGGATGTTGATGTTATAATCACCATCAGTTTCTCCTGCAGGCCCTAGATCTATGAGCCCAAGCACATCATTAAGGTGTCTTGGTTTAAGAAGTCCCTATTGTCATAGAGCATACTCATGAGCTTGACAGACTGCTTCAGGTACTGCTTATCACAAACTACAGCCCCCACACAGAACCTTGTGCTTTTAGGAATGCCTAGAAAACCCTGTTTAAATACTTGAAAAATAATAGCATTTCCTCTGAACCTCAGTGCGCATATAATGGCCAGCTCTGAGAATCCTCTACCTCATTGCAACTGGTCAGCCTTGCTTCTTCCTACCACAACATTCTGTCAGTTTGGGTGGGACCTTGAGTGTCAACCAGATGGCAATTTGCAAGTAAGGACAACCTTCTTTATGGAGTGCTGGCTGTAATAAGGAACTTGGTGCTTACTGGACCTCACTGTGCCTGGATTTGCTCCTAGACTAGATCTGGACATTCATTTTTATTACTCCTTCTTATTCTATGAAACCAGCTACCATCACTATCTTCACAGCACTCCTATAAGCAACGAATGAGGACGTATTCCTAAACCACCTTCCATATGGCCAAATGTGTAACAGACGTGTAAAAACACGCTTGTCTTCTTCCCTTCTTCACTTTGCTCTTTCTTGATTCTGTCAAGTTTACATCTGGTTTTATGCTCATTTGTTCCTTCTAGGAAATCTAAGGCTGTGTGGCCTGTCTCATCCTCCCACAAATCAATTTCTCCAAATAGACATCTTAATTCAGAGTTCCTTCTTGATCATGAGTTATACAAGTAAATCACAAGTCATGGATGGGCTTGGTGTTCGCTAAAGAAAACTCCAAAGTGCATACCTAAAATCTTTGTTCAAGCATCCCTCTTGATGACCTGAAAATAAGAAAGCCCTTATAGGCTCACATATTCGAGTACGCCGGCCCTGGTTTGTGGTGTTGTTTTCAGAGTCTTGGAAGGTGTGGCCTTGCTGGAGAAAGCATGTCACTGGAGGCGGGCTTTGAGATTCAAAGCCTCCTCCCACCTCCAATTTTCTCTCTCTACTTTTTGTATATGCTTAAAAATTTGAGCTCTCGGACTGGAGAGATGGCTCAGTGGTTAAGAGCACCGGCTGCTCTTGCATAGGACCCAGTTTCAGTTCCCACATAGTGATAACCAGCTATCTATAACTCCAGTTCCAGGGGATCCAACACCTTTTCTGACCTCCTTGGGCCTTGTGCAACAGGGGTACACTTACATACATGCAGGCAATGCACATGTACATGTAAAATAAAAATAATAAAATATTTTTTTAAAATGTGAGCTCTCAGTGTCCTGCTCTGGCCCCTCCTGCCATTCCTCCTCCACCACTATGAATGCTCCCCTTGCAACAGCAAGTCCAAATAAACTCTTCCTCTGTAACTTGCCTTGGTCATGGTGCTGTATCACAGCAACAGAAAGTGACTAGTGCACCTGGTCTCATAAGACATTTTCTACTCTGTGTTTTGTACAAAGCCTATCAAACTCATCAAACATATCACTGTAGACACCATCAAGAAAGATGGCACTCAGATGCGTCCAGCACACTAGAAACAACGGCAGCATTTGACCCACTGACAAATGTAATTGAATTGACATAAAAACTTGGAACTCATAAACACTGTTCTGTTATTCATTTAATCTTCTCAGTAGCTCTGTAAGTTAAGAAAGACATAGTTATCACATCTGTACATGTAAAGAGAGAAGCTGAGAGATGTTAGGCCATCACTAATTTGCACACGGGGAGTGTAAGCAACGAAAAGTTAGGTTGATTGCTTCAGATCTCGTAAGGAGAGTCTTCCTAGTGGAACTCTTAATTGCTACAAGGCTTGAGTAAACACTAAAAGAAATCAGTCATTAGTGCTTGGAGAGAGATTAATTGGTAAGTTGCTTGCTTCTAAGCAAGCATAAAAAGCCAGGTATGGCAGCCAAGGCTTGTAATCCCAGTGGAGACAGGTGATTCCTGGACTTACTGTCCACCCAGCCTAGCTAATTGTTGAGTCCCAGGTCCTGGAGATCCTGTCTCAAAATGCAAGAAGGATGACTCCTGAGGAAAATGCCAAAGGTTGACTTCTGGCCTCCACATGTATGCACACACTCGTAAACACACGTCTGTACCAAACACACATGCATACCTGCACACACACACACACACACACACACACACACACACAGACCAGTCATTAGCAGCCAGTGCTGAAGCCTGACTAGAGACGGATGGTGAGCTCCTCACTGCTCTGAGAGGAGCTACCTGCCACTTTGTGCTTAGTATCTGGCGCTTTAATCCATGTTGCCGTGCGTTTTTATCATTGTTTTTAAACAAGCAGAGGGCTCTTTGTTGCTTTGGCTCTGTGCATAATGCTTGCGGTCGATACCTGCCTTACAATAACTGTTTTTTATGTTTTTTTATATTATATATAGTTTATATTTTTGCTGTTTGTTCACATCCCATATCTGAATTCAAGTACAAGCTTTTATATAGATTTTTACAAATTTTTTAAATTAGTATTCTATTGGATTCTTGGTTTAGTCATTGCTCTGTGAAGACCATTGATAGAAGGTATTTCAAGATTCCAGCTCATTCAGTGCTTGCCCCTTGAAATTCTAATGAACACAGGGTTTGCAGAAAAGCTTGAGCCTTTGACCTCTTCTAAATAGACAAGAAAGGCAATTGAGGTCAAGTATAATGGAGCTTGCCTTTACTCTCAAACTCAGGAGGCAGAGGCAGGAAGATCACCACAAATTGGAAGACAGCTGATTACATAGTGAGTTCCAAGCCAGTCAGGAATACACAGCAAGACCCTTTTATTAAAAAAAAATGTAGAACACAAATTTTAAAAATCAATTGTGCAGAAATAACTGACAAGGTAAATAGAAAACAATTTTGTTTCAAAATAATTCCTGACTGATGAATTGACTACTGTGATCTTATATGATGAATTAATTCTGAGAACATACAGATGACCCAGGTTGCTAATTATATTGACAAAGATAGTCTCTAATTTTAATTTCATATTCCTGTTTATTGAAATTCACTTAAAAATATCAAACTAAAATGATTGTTAGTTTTCAGTATCTTTTTTTTTTTTTTTTGAACTTTGGAGCTAAAGTCTTCCCAGAGATGTTTGTTCATTTCCCCCCTTCACACAGCTGGTTAATAATAAACTGGGCTGAGAACCCGAGTCAGCTCTGTCTCAGCTTCGAGCTTTTCACCCTCCCGCTGGTTCTTGCCATGTGTGAATCTAAAAATTTGATAGGAGAATAAATTCTTGTCTTTTGAAAAATGGAAAATTATAGTTAATTATTTAACAGAATATGAATGTCTAGCTTTTATCTACATTTCATCAAGTGCCTCAGGTTCCACTGCAATTATTTTACTAACTTTCTTTAGCCCTCGTCCAGTATTCCTCTAAGAGCTCACCAGCTGCAAAATTAAGCCTTGAAAGGCCAGAAATACAAAAGTGGCATCTAAGAAAAGAATAAAGAAGAAAAGCCTGGCATTCCTTCAAGTTACTGTATTATAACAGCGGATGATGAGATAGCTGTCAGAAGCCAATGGGGAGCTGGAATTTAGATTTACTCTTTGAAAGCTTAACTGTTCTCTGACAGTGCTCTCAAAATCAGGAGTGTCTCCTGAGCAGCAAGGCTCAAGACTGGCTTCCCACACTCTCCACGTTTCGTACGCTGATTCCTTTAGTGTTCTCTCTATCCTGTGGCAATGACGATATTGTTGAAAAGATTTTTCTCCTTGACAAATGGCGATTATTGTGAGAAGAATCTTTGTCTTTGTCGAATTGTGCCTTAAATTGTGCATCGCATACTAAATTTCAGGGCTGGAAAAATACTAGTGAGCATCCATGTTTTGACTTCATACCCTAAAATTTGAACTTACTGGCTAAGTGTATACCATCTGTTATGATATCCCGTCTTAGTCATTTATGGTCTTCATATACCATAACTTAATGTATTTGAAGATTTTTCAATGAAAGGCTACAGTGTGACCATGACATTAAGTAATAAGTAGGCGTTAAGATCCCTGAACAAGTGAGGTTCTATTCAAATGCTAATTGTCATCCATACAAAGCATTTGGAATGCAACTAAGGGTGGACACCCTGATGAAACCCTTTCGTCTGAAAGGACGGATGAAAACCATGCGTGAAACACATTGGCGTGAAACACATTGGCTATTATCGGTATCAATTCAAGGAAATCCTCAATTAGAAGTCACAGTACAAATGCAGCCCAAAGTGGTCTCGTGAGTAGGTCGAATGCAGAACAAATGTGTACTGTGCTTGGAAGAAGGGTTTCCCAGCACACACACAGACCCCTCTTGTCCTGGAATGAAAGCCCTGAGGACTTGCGACAACTGTGAGCTTCTGCCCGCTCATATATTCACCAGACATTTCCTATTACTGTCACCTGTCTTTGCCATGAAGTAATTCTGGTGGAGATTAAACTCAGCCACTGTCCTCCAGGAGGCAGACGGCAGGTGAAGAATAGACACAGCATAGCAAGTTACTGAAAAGAAAGAATGGAGCGCATTAATGGGTAACGATAGACTCCGGGGAGTGGGCGTAAAGAGAAGAAGAAATAGAAAAGATATACTGATTAATCTTCATTGGCCACTTGACTAGACAGAGACACTGCTGAGGGCATTTCCAGAAAGATTCAAGAGAGCAGGAAGGACTCATCCTGAATGTGGCTGACACCCTCCCATGGGATGGAGGCCTCGACCAAATGAGGAGGAGAACAGATGCGGAGCAGAACCAGTCCCCAGCCTTCCTCCTGACTGCAGACACACAGTGTCCCGTGAGCCCACTGCAGCACCTTCCCAGAGTGATGGCTGTGTCCTTGAAAGTGAGCTGAAGCTAACCCTCCCTTAAGGTGCTGCTCTGGGCACTGCCTGACAACACGGAGAAAAGCCATAGACCTGGAGCTGAACTCGAATCTTCCCTTGAAGGATGGTCAGGAAAGGTTTATACAAAAACAGAGATGAGGGGAGAAGAGGCCCTCCAGGATGGGGGACTGGAAAAACAGAGAGGTGTTTCTGATTCATGTCCAGATCTCTCCTGAAGTCACTCCTGTTAACTGATGGCAGCTGACTGGCTCCAGGGAGATGAGTCTTGGTTGGCTGGCTCCTACATCTGCATCTTTTCTGTGTTCAAGTTTCTAGCTGTGAACATTTTAAAAGTTCAAATATTTGCTGTCTTTAAAGAATAAATCAACAAAAGTGGGAAAGAGTACGCTAATTCCACCTTTCCCTTCTGATAGCCAGTTAAGTGGGCAGGAACCAGGTCCTGCTACTGGCTTATCCTGCTGTGTAGGCCCCACAACTTCAAAGCTCCACAGTCTTTACAGAGGAACTGCCAGCTAAAGAACCAGTGTTGGAAGCATGGGTCCCAGGGGCTGTTCAGATGCAAACCACAAGAGATGGGTAAAAGGCATCTTCAGCTCAGGATATCCAGCAAAATCATACTGTCCCTCGGCACTTCCCATCTCAGGAACAATGCCGCCATTCACCCCAGCACACTCCAGAAACCCTAGCACTGCGCTATATAAGACACAGCCCTCTCTAGGAGCCACAGTCAGCCGCGGGAAAGGAAAGCATTTGATCTTAACTCGCAAATAGCTCTCGAATTCCCCTCTCCCACTCACAGCCACTCTCTGTTCAGCTGTCAGCATCTCTTCTGTGGCTGAAATGATGTCTAAAATTGCCCTCTCTGAATTGTTTCCTTCAGATATCATCCATTCTCTACTGTGCAGAGTGCAGCTTTCTGAATATGGAGTTGATCACCCTCTGTGACATATTAATCCCCTCCCCCACTCGTGCCTCCTGGATATCTATGCCATTATTAATTCTGCCCTATTCCTGACTTAGGGCTTGGACAAGTAACTAAATTTTTCTAAAGGCCTGTGCGTCGGTGGCTTTACCACCTGGACCACTGCTGCCATGTGAATAAACCCAGCTAGAATCTGAAGAGGGTGGACGACGACAGCGTAGGGGTTGCTAAGGGGATGGGACATTCCCTTGAAGTGCGCTTCTTCCTGTAAGCCTCGGAGCATTCTCTAAAGGGACAGCACATCTTGATTTGGAATACAGCACAAGTCCGGAAGTGAGTGGTGTCCACCTGTGACCCCTTCATGGGAAGTCTGAATTGTAAACTAGTTGCTCATTGTTTGACTGTTCCTGCTTTGTAAGTACTACTAAACCTAGTGTATTTTTCCTTAAATAAGAATTTTAGCTATTTAAATAATAGAGAGTGAAGTTTATTAGAAGTATGTTTAAATAATCATAATTTTGAAATTTCTGAGAATTCCTGGGAATACTGATTTATTGGATCTTGAAAGGTGACACACCACAAATTTGAAAACACTGAGAAATTTTTCCTCTATATATTTTAATTCTAAAACATATCAGTGTTGCTGAATAAGCATTCTTTATTTTTAAGACAATTTAAATGAAGGCTTTTGATCATCAAGATCATTGTGAAGTGCTGTCTTGTGCTGAGTGAATGGCAGTGGTCCACATCACTCGTTGGTTATGATCACCTCACTGCTCTGCCCTCCAAAACTACAGTGTGAGTTCTCAAGTCAGGTGATAATATGTAAGCAACTCTGAGAAACGGTCATTACACATAGAAAATAGTTCAGTACAGCAGCTATAAGAGTGACGTCAGGCTAGCATGGCCTCTGTGGCAAGTTCAGAGGTCAGTAGTGGTTGTTGGTCCTCTGTCTGTTGATTCTGGCACACAGCACCATTCACTTCAGGTTGGCTAGATGGTGACCCGTCCGTCTCTGTAGGGCAGAGAAGAGATCAAGATACACCTCTAAAAGGGACATAACGAACAGGGGACGATCCTGACTAAACTCACATTGTCTGGAACAGTTTAAATGTCTGGGTTTTGAACTACAGTAGACTCTGTGGCTTATTTATCATAGCTAGCCTCTTTCCAATAATCCCTATTTCAGTACTTCACACCCCATCCCATGAAATGATGGGTGTCATTAAGCTCTAGATTCTGAAACAATGGTAATGAAAAAGGTGGTTACAGGAAGGCTCATATTCCTCCCACTGTTAGGGCTAATAACACAGCTCGGGGTAGAGTGCTGGCCTAAACGTGTGAAGCCTCAAGTTCAATCCTCAGCACTGAGAACACTCAGGAGTGTTACAGAGTATGATTTGTTAATATTCAAGAAATTAGCCTATATTCACCAATGAAACATCTGTCATGTCAGGAATATTGTCTTAGTGCATTTAACAAAAATAAAGTCAGCTTCCAAGAAAGTTAAGTGGGAGCTTTAAGACTTCTGTGCAATAAACATAAAAATTCCTTCTAATTTAGATGCAAAGAAACAGCAGAATCATCCTGCAGGCTCCAGGTGTTCCACTTCCTGTCTTATTACAGATCGATTATTTTACTACTAAGCGTTGTAGTATTCAAACAGAATACACCGGATAGTGCAGTTAGGACAGTGGCACTTCGTGAGATCACCTCTAGCAGCCATATCTTTAGGCAGCTTTTCCACACATTTTCCTGTGTTTAGGGTGATTTTAGGTGCAGGCCTTTGCTGGATCCCACAACTAGCTCATCCCGTCCAGGACCTAGCTGCTGTTGCTGGTGGAATGGGAGCATTCTAGAACTTTATGCCTCATCAAAATCCCCTGGAAACAGTAATGGATCATCAACTGCTAGAGAGTGATGATCTACAATTGAGCTGTTGTGCTTACTGGTTTCTACATCGAATAACTGAATGAATGAATCACACACTAAAGTCCTCAGATTTGTACTTGAAAATATTTTGAGCATGTAACCTACTGTGCTTTTTAAAACAATAATCTAGAGGAAATATAGTATGCATTTTCTCCAAACTGTATATTTTGACACTGCACTATAAGAGTGTAATAACACTTTGTTTTAAAATAAGATGTGTGGGCCAGGGAGATGGCAGAGTGGCCAAAGGCACTTGCAGCCAAACCTGACGGCTTGGGTCCAGTAATTCGGGATTCATGGTGGAAGGAGAGAATCAACTGTCACAGATTGCCCTCTGATGTCAATGCACGCATATGTACCCCCCCACACACACACAAATAAGTAAATAAATGTAGAAAATATTTTAATAAAGCAAAAATAAAATTGAAAGGAGGTATATATGAAAACTTAAGGTAATACCAGAAAATAGGACTATTTGTATAACAAAGCTTAACTTCTATTTTAGTTACTAAATACATATATACATTCATATTTTTTCTTCTTTCAGAACTAACATGTCAAGAAACTCAGGCAGGCCTCAAGTTCACTATACAACTGAAGATAAGCTTGAACTCCCCATCCTCCTGTGTCCACCTCCCAACAATGAGATGTCAGGAGAGCGGGCGTGGACCACCATGCCTGACTCCAAGATGTATCTTAGATCATTATTCTGTCCATGAACTTAGTCATTGGGCAGATAACTTTTGAGTAGTGTTGGGCACAGTAGACACTGTTTTGTTTCTAATGTCCATTTTTGTATATATGTGTCTTAACATATATGAACAAGCTTAGTAACAAGTACAGCTTGCTTATTACAGGACAAATGCTACTGCTGATAGAAAGTATCTAAGGTGGACACTACATCTGTCACTACAAAACAAGCAAGTACCTCAATACCTCCAAAAGTCACTGAACTACTCAGAATTCCACATACTCTTCTGAGTGCCGCAGATGTCAGCAGAAGCCATCAGATCCCCTGGACACTGTCGGTTGTTAGCTGCCACGTGGGTGCTGGGAATTGAACCTGGGTCCTCCACAAGAGCAGCCAGTGCTCTTAACTGCTGAGTTCTTAACTCCAGTTCCCTAAAAGAGTATTTTAAAAGTCACATCCTCTTGCTCCTGTGCCCAGAACCTTCCAGTGGCTTCCGAAACCTCCTGCAGTAAAAGCTCTACCCAGCTGCCTTAAAGCCCTGTTCATCAGCTGGTCCTTGCTGAGGCTGGCAGGGACTCCTGAGGTATGTCCTCCGTGCGGCCTCCCCTCTGCCCCTTCCCATGGCACAGCCTCCTCTCTGCGCCTGCACACTGGCCTGCGCACCCTGAGGGCTTTCCGATGCCCTTCCCTCTCTGAGGGCACTGGGCCCAGACATGGATGGCTGGCTGCTTCCATGCACAAAGGCCACCTTGTCAGTGAGGCCTCGTTCACCTCAGGATATTTAACTACACTGACCCCCCAGGAGGTTTCCTGGGCTCCTCTCTCTGCTGTTTCTACACACATGCCTTGCACTCCTTGACACATCACTTGTCTGTTAAAGGCAACTACTGCCACACTGTCAGCACTGCCAGGCCTGTGTCCCGTGTAGAAATGTGCATTCATAACCCGCATCTTACGCTCCGTGACCTTCATGACATCCATCTGGTAAAACGCCTTCCACTTTAAAAAGCCTTCCACACATTCTTTCCACGCTGGTCTTTAATTCAGTCACATTTACTGACAGGTCTGTTATTAGGATTGGCTCATTTCTAGAGTTTTCCATGTTTTTACTTTCCTAATTCCTTTTCATATTTTATGAATACGAAATAGACTTGTTTTTCTTTTTCCTCTGATTGGAAGATACACCCCACTGTTGGACCTGCACTGTGGTCATCGGTATATATTTACAAACCACTATTGAGCATATTTGATTCAGTGCCACTGAGAGGACAGCCTGAGCTCTGGGCGATCCATGGTTTCTGCTGAACACAGCCATTCTGATTTGCTGCAGAAAAGAGTATGTTTTACCTGCTCAGCATGGGCTTTGTGGATGGGTGTATACACACAAATGCACACACATAGATGTACACACACAGATGCATACACAGATGCACACACACACACAGATGCACGCGCACACACACCCAGAGATGCATACCCACACAGAGGCACGTGTAAACACACAGATGCATGCATGCACACACAGATGCACACATACACACAGATGCATGCACACACAGATGCACACGCCCATGGAGAAGGAAGGTTCGCTAGCATCCATGCCAAAACTTCAGCTCAGCGAGAGTATCTGATTATGGTGCAAACTCTGAGGAGTGGTTGTGCCTCCTGAACTGCCAGAAGTGTGGCCAGTGTTGGAATTCGATACTGTGTCACAGTGAGGGTAAGGAGCAATGGGGCAGAAACTGTGAAACGGGCACAGAGAACCTGAAAGGTGGTGTTGGCTACCGCGTGTCACCTAGGCTTGGCTTTTCCAAAAGGCAAACTTTCATCAGGGCTGACCGTGGAAATAGAGCTTCTAGGGTCAAACCAAGGGTTGTGCCAAGGTGGCAGTCTTTCTGGTATCAGAAACATCAGAGCCCCTCCTGGACTCGTAGTCTCATTACTAAAATGATTTAAGAATGGACTCAAATCAAATCATAAGGACAGTTTTCTTAGGGTTTCTCTGAGGAGGGAAGCAAAGTGGGCTGTGCTGGATGCTCTTCTTTTTAATGCACCCAGTGCTCAGGCCAAGAACATGCTTCCAGCAGGTTGGGCCAGTGAGTGCCTGTGTACGGCAGGTGTATAAATGCAGGTGCCCGCGTACACAGGTGAGATTCCACTTCAAGGTCACTCCAGCTGGGACTTCCCGCTGACCTGGAGAATTGCACTCTTTCTGGTCCTCCTCCCAGAACTGCCTTCCTTCTGTCACGTGATTCACAGTTTCTCCACCTCCTGACTCCTACCCGCTGTTAGTCTGTCTTCCCTTACTGGAGCAGGTATCTGAGGGAAATCTGAGCAGGAAAATGGTCTATTTTGACTCACAGATTTTGAGGTTGCATGGCTGGGTTGCATGACTTACTGCTCTTGGGCTTCTGGTTGGATGTGGGCAGCAGGGATTGTTGTCAGAACGTCAGAGCAGGACCACAGAAGAGAATCAGAGTCACCAACACATGAAAGAGAGAAGGAGGAGGAGAGTGGTGTCAATACTGATCATCCTCAGTGAAGCACTGTACTGGGGCCACACAGCCTCCAGCCCAAAGCTCATTTCAGTTAAACATTATCTTTCATCTAAGTTTTAACGGAGGAAATGCAAGCAGACAAGAAGTGGTTTCTCCTGCTCCACCCCCACCCCATCCTGCAGTTTCAGGGACTGTGGCTCTGAGTCCTCCATCTTAGCCATCCATTCTAGACCATGGCCCAGAGCATCAGGGGGAAAAAGCAGCTAAAAAGGAGGGTCCTGTTTCCCCTGGGCACACCCACCAGCCCGGGAACCGAATCTCCAGGACTCTGCAGAGTAACCCACAAACAAGCCTCCACCTAGCTTAAGACATGAATATTTGTTGGCTTGAATTTATTTAGAGAAAATTACTTACTCTTTTCTTCTTCTTTTGTGGCAACATGTTGGGGGTCCCAACACTCAGGACCAGCCCAAGGGGGATGGAAGGGGCTCTGCCATAGGGGAGGAGTAAGCAGGCGCGGAATCAAGACACCGACTCTGGGAGCTGAGCAGAAAGCCAGCAGGGGTAGTCTGCTGCAAACTCAGTGGATCAGGCTCCCTCCAGGTGCTGGGCACAAACCGACTTCACAACCAGCCGGTGTGGAGCACCATGCCCACGAGAGCCATTCCTCCATTCCTCCTCGCAGGTGGCCTAGCTAGGCCCACCCTGCATTATGCCCAACATATCCCCCTTTTTGTTTTTATTAATTGATTTGATTTTTAGCCAAAAAAGAAACTGGCTACTATTCCTTGGGGTCTTTTTACCCTAATCTGCCTAAGCAAATTCTACCTCCTATTCTTACCACATCCTCTGAAGAGGTCACCCCAATTGCCAATAGGGAATTGGGGCGATGACCGCTCTAACTTCTTTGAAAGCTGAAAGAGGATATAGATTGTGGCAATGGGGTACCCCGTCAGTGAGTCTGTCTAAAAGACACCTAAATTGCATAACTATTAACTCTAGGGAGAAAAGTCCTTAAGTGGTGTCTGGGAGATGTAAAAAGTAAAGGCAAGTGTAGTCAGAGAGATAGGAAACCAGAAAAGTCAAAACAAGGAAAAATTTTAAATGTAGGTTCCTCCTTGTTTCTCTCCTGGTTGCCAAAGCTGGTCTTGAGATTTTTGATAGCTTATTGGAATGGTCAGACCCACTGCAATTTCCCTCCTAAATGGCTTCTAGACAGGGAAAGAAAAGAAATTATTCAATGGTTAGGCCAGAACAACAGCAACATATTTAACTTATTTTAGAATTCTCAGTGATAACATGAATCTTCAGTAATTTATTCAAAGTGATATAGGGCTCCAAAAGTGTTTTAAGGAACATTTTCTTGTAGTACAGTGTGTAATTATCTATCTTTACTTGAATGTTCCATGTTATGAAATAGGCTGTTTTTCAGAGCAAAGAATATTTCTGATAGCCTCAAATGTAAACAGAACCATTAGTATTTACAGCTCATGCTGAAATAGTGTCCAAAACTAAAGGCTTGACTTCCATCCTCTAAGAGTTTGTATAAAATGCCCCCACGAGCTCTTGAGTTGAGCACCTGGTCCCCAGCTAGTAAAATTTAGGGAGTTGCTGAACTTTTAGGAGGTGGAGCTCAACCCCAGGAAGTGGGTTTCTGGGGGCCTGAAGCTTAATGCCAGTCTTCACTTCCTGGCCAGGCTACACTTCCTGCCTGGTGACAGGATGTGAGTTAGCTGTTTCCCTTGTTGCCGGCACAACTGTGATTCACTGTTGACACCATTTCTTCCTGGTGAACTGTTTCTTCTAAGACCATCAGCCAGAATAAGACTTTCCTGCCGTCCACTGCTTTAGTCGTGAACTGGTTACACCACAAGGAAAGTAACAAATACACATCCCCACCTGCAAAACAAATCCTCCTGCTCTATTCCCAGTGCGTCAGTGTTACAGAAAATTACCATGAACTCCTTTATGTTTAACTCTGTTTCTCCCTGGGTGTGGGCACTCTCCATTTCTCCCTGGGTGTGAGCAGGTGTTAATCAGGATGGATGTTTGGATGGTTTCTCCAGGTTTCTTCTTGTTTATATGGGTCATTTCTGACTTACAGGGTATCAGTTTCTTCCCATGCATCCATGTTACTTCCTGCGGCTGCCAGAACAAACTTCAAATACTTTAGCTTAAAACAAGAGGACCTATGTTGTACCTTATATTTTAAATAAAATATTTTCAGTTCTCTGAGAATCTCATGCATGTATGCAATGATTTTCCTTGTGTTTAAACCCCTTTTCTGTGATCCAGCTCACCCTGATCCTCTGCACATCTCCCTACCTCTTCTTCCTGCTCCCCTAAGTTCTGCCCGCAGGTACACAGGTCATCTGCTGGAGCATGGACAGTCTACCACCTACCAGAGACACAGCCCTGAAGAAAACTGGCTCCCTCCCCAGCAGCCATCAGCTGTCATTAGCTCCTCAGCTATGGGTGGGGCCTCGTGAGGCACACCCCCAACGATGGGGTTTTTGTTGGCTTGATCTTGTGCAGGTCTTGTGCGGACACCCACAGCGGCCCTGTGTTCTTGAGTACAGCTGTCCTGTCATGGGCAGAGGCAATGATTCACAACAGTCCTCCATGAACTCTGGTTCTTACAATATTTCTGTCTCCTCCTCTGAGATATTCCCTGAGCCTTGGAGGGAGAGGTGTGATATAGATGTCCCAATTCAGCGGAGCACCCCACAGACACATTTTCTCTGTACTTTGTTGAGTCTGAATTAACTGCCATCCACCACAAAAAGAAGTTTCTTTGATGAGACCTGGTGCACTAATCTATGTTTATAGAGATAACTATTCAGAAGGCAGTTTGATACTATGTCTGTTTAATGTAATGGAAATAAGTAATGGAAATAGATTTTCTCTTACATTTCTGGAGCCGTACCTAATATGTAGAGCATTCACAGGCTCTCTATCTCTCCAAGCGATCTAGAAGTTCTGGTCCTTACCTCTTCTAGTGTCTGGGAGTCTTATCCACATCTCTTCAATCTTTGCTTTCATCTTTACATCACATTCTCCCCTCTGTGTCCTCTCTCTCTCTCTCTCTCTCTCTCTCTCTCTCTCTCATAGAAAGGCTTCTAATTGGCTTTAGGAAGCACTGATACTGGAAGATGAATGCATATTCAGAGACCTGATTACATCTGTAAAGCTCTTTTTTAAACACTGCGTCATTGACGGGGTACAGAGATTCATGCCGCCTCCTAACACTTGCACTATTCAGGCTTTGATCCTTTTTAAAGGATGAGAAAATCCAACTTCTGTTATTGTGTATTCTGGTTAAAATGCAGAGCTGCTTGGATCTGTTAGTGTATTTATATGTTTATACATACATATGTCAAGAGAAGCACATGTCTGCAACTTAGATATTTGATACAACCCAATGTGTTTAAGTTCAACCCTCAGAGAGGAAACTTTGATGAGCTGCATACACATTACTAAAGTACTGAGTTAGATGAAAATAAGTGAGAAAAGCAGATCGCTGGTTCATTCGCTTATTATGAACGCATTTCTGAAATGACATGCTAACAGGAGAATGAAGGCACATATCCTGCTCTCAAAGATTCCATGTCTTGGAAGAGTATGACTAAAGTAAACCTCTATATTTCAAAATAGGAACTGAAAACTTTGCAAACAGAAAGTATATTAAATGGCGAGAGTTGGCTAGAACTGTGAAAGTAGAAGGTTAGGAAGATGTGCATGGGTAACTTAGGAGAGACCGGGTACATGAACGAAAGCATAGCTACTAGAAAGGTAGAACTCTGCGCACATACAAACTGGGCATTGTGTAGAGTAATTCCTGACACAGTTGGAAGCCTCAAATCTCAAGAAAAGATCTTGTTTAAATGAATGCATTCAAAACTGCTCAAAAACAAAGAGCTACACTTTCACATAATCCCTCTTATCATCTTATTAAACAACAAGCAGAAATGGACACTATAGGGTTTTATGTGCTGGGTTCACTCTGCTGCTGTGATAAAGCATTCCAGTCAAAAGCAACTTAGAGGAGGACAGAGATTGTTTCAGTTTACAGGTTATAGCCCATTGTTAAGATAAGTCAGAGCAGGGGCCATGGAGGACGTCAGCTTCCTCTGAAGCTCGAGTCTGGCTAGTTTTCTTTGCAGCCTGGAACTACTTTCTCAGGGAATGGAGCTACCCAGAGCAGGGTGGGCCTTCCTACATCAGTTAATTAAGACAAGCCCCAGACATGCCCCAGACCGGTCTGATCCAGGTAATCCTTCAACGGAGAAACCTCCAGGCACCCTGGGCTGGGTCAAGTTGACATTTGGAGCTAAGTGGGGCCCAGAAGGACTGTGCATCGGTGCTGTAATTGCTCCCTCTGTGCAGTCTTCCCGCCCATCCACTTTGTCTGGTAGGCCAGGCAAGTCCTGAGAAATTCTTCCAAGACATTTTCTGACCAGTTTTAGTTTGCCAAAAATCTCAGGGTCCAGCATTATCAAACACAAGCAGATGGTGACCCTATCAGGAGAGGATGCTTCTGACGGTCTCAGAGCCTCCCAAATTCTTGATCACTTCTCAGAGGAGGAGCTGCATCCAACTGTGATGGCCACTTAAGCCACAGCAAGGCAAGATCAGCCCAAGACATAGAGTTCCTCGGATGCCAGTCACCATAGCAGCTCAGTCAGTGTCTGAGAACACTGTTCAAGTTGTCAGTGTGTCTTTTACCAATCCTTCAAATTAATTTGCTTGACTTCAAGTTTACATGCTACCTTAAAAGGATAGAAGGCAAATTGTGTTTACCTGTACTGTCAGGAATTTTAATTCTTTATTCTTTTTATTAATTAGTTTGTTAATTGATTGATTGTATGCACATATGTATATGCAGATGCATGCATGCCATGACTCACTCACAGGTGAAGATCAGAGAACAGCTTGCAAGGTTGTCACACTCCTTTAAGAAGTGAGTGATCTCCCTGGTTCTGTTTTGGTTTTGCTTTTTGAGAAACTTTTTTAATTGAAGTTTTGCGATTTTCATATACTATCATTTGAGGGTGTTTAGATCCGCTCTTCTATTTGAGGCCCGCTTGCACAATTTAATGTACTGTTATGTACATAATACAGCCCATAGAGTCTGATTTGTGTCCCCAGATGTCCCTCATCATGGGTCCATCCACTGAATCCTGGTCAACCTACGAAGAGTTCCACCTATGAAAGAAACTATCTTTCTCCCTCCAAGAAGCTATCAATTGCTTAGAGTTCCTTAGGTTGGAGTCGGGTCTCTTACCTACTTCCCCATGTCTATGCTGAGATTCTGTCTGGTTCGAGCTTGTGAGGGACTTGTGCATACTGTCACTAGTGCTGAGAATTCGTGTGAGTAGCTGATGAGCTGTCTAGAAACGTGTTCTTTGTGGTCATTCACTACCTCTGGCTCTTATGATCTTTCTGCCCTCTCTTCTGCCGTGATCCCTGAGCCTGGGGAGGCAGAAGTTTGACACAGGAGTCCTGTTCAGGGATGAGCACACTGCAGCCGCTTGCTTTCTGCACACTGGCCAGTTGTGTGTCTCTGTCTTGATCACCTACATTTAATCTGCCTACATTTTGCTTTTTCTCATTTGCACAGACTTTCTTTCTGTCCATAGTGAACACCAGTTACCTATGTGTTTCCGGGCAGCAGGACAATTACTGGGACTTTCTGAAGAGCTTCTAGGATATTGAAGGGCTCTTCCATCCACTGTTCTCACAGTGTTGTCCACAGAGATAAGATGGACAGCCCCCTTCCCCTCAAAGCTACCCTCAGCTTCTAGTCCCTGAAGGTTTAAATAGTTAAATCCTTAAGTAGTCAACAAAGGGTGATTTCTACTATTAAGGTGCTTCTAGGCCAATGTGGAAGGTTGTATGAGGTATACAGAAGTGATGAATTTTATATGGTGCTTTGCAAGTTTCCATGGTATGATTCTTGTCCAGTCCTTGAGATTACCTGACCTGATGATGACTCCCAGAGAATCTGAGATAATGTCCTGAGAGACAAGAGATTCCAGGTAAGACATTTCTTAAAATATTTATCAGTAGAACTGGATCAGAACCTAAATCACAGTTTTCTAAGTTCATTCTTTCTTGTACAGTAAAGTCACCTAAGAGCCACGAGTTTTTAAATTAGAAAAAGGTGGTACACCCAGGAGGACCCTGTGGACGCCATGCAGAGTTTTATCTGGTTGCTGAGGATAAGAGGACTGCGGCATTAGTAGCAAGCAGGAATAGAATGCGGCCCGGGTCCTGGAAGGGACATGCACTGGCCCTTCTCAAGCCCATTGTGCAACTTCTACACCAAGCACTCTTACGTGGAATGCCTTCTCAGTCTCTGAGCTCTGCAGATTAGCATTCTGTAAGCTTCAGTCCCTACTGGAAAAAAAAAATCTGGAAAATTAGCAATTACACGAAAGTCAGGAAAGAAACAAGAGCCTTAGCGCCAAAGAAGCTTTGCTTTCTAATTGGTCCAGTGCAGTCCTTGCTTAGGAACCTGCTCCTTCCAAGAAAGTGTGTTTGAATTCAGAAATGAGAGGTTCCACCTCAGGCCTGTATAGATGTGGAATCACAGTCTTCAGAATCATAAAGGGTCAGTGTACCTGTTAAAAGACCTGACTTCTTAAGGTGATTTCTACCTAACATTCTTTTGCTGACTGTATAGGATTGTTCATACACCCTCCTTTCCTTGGCTAAGGTGAGGTGTGTGTACATTTTCTTATCATCCCGTGAGGAGTGTCTCTTCATTTGGTTGACTAGCCATCCTTGGTCTATGCTATGAGAAACCTGCTAATTAATTTTCCAGTGCTGGGGTTTCATTTCCGGTTTTTTCTTCATTGAGAAAATGCTCTGTCAGGTTTGTGATTTTGAATTTGTGTTCTCGGGGATTATTTCATTTAACCATTTCATCTTTGCCAAAAACAGTGCTACAGAAGAGAAACTTGAAGCCTTATGTATTAATGCCTTCCCTCAGATTAGGTAAAATCAGAGCTGACATCTAAACCCTGTGTTCTAACATCCAGGCTCAGACACATCCAACATCCTGAAAGAGCTCTAATTAAACCTCAGGTGCCTGAGCACAGGACCAACCAACTCATCACCAGAGACCAGACCCTGGGGTCTGCATGCTTCACTGACCATACAGGGGACCTGGTAATCTTCAGTGATTATTGTTACCATGCTGTAGAGTTAAACACATGCGCCACATATAAATCAAAACCAGAAAAAAGGTAAACATAAACTGATTTCTTTAGGAGTGCCAGGTTCTGTAGTTCTGCTAAGTACAGAATGCTGAGTATCTGCCACCCCCCTGTGTGGCCTGTAGACCTCACTGGAATACAAACCCTCCCCCACTTCGTGATGCATGAAGGGCACCGGGAGCGATGGGGACGTGAATTCAGTCCCTGGGACGGGCACCTCTGAGCACAGGCGTGGAGGCCTGAGGAGGATGGTGGGTGCTCCGCTCTATCAGTCTCTCCTTCAGTCCTTTGAGACAGCTGTTCTCACTAAGCCTGCTAGGCTGGAGGCCAGTGAGCCCACAGCGGCAATCCTCCCGTTTCTAACCCCCATAGCACTGAGGTAACAGACATGCCCTGCTGGGCCATGCTGGGCTTTTTTAATGGGTGCTGGGATCCCAAACCAGGTCCTTCCACACAGCCAACACTCTAACCCTCTGAGCCTCCTCTCTAGCCCCACATACCACATTTTCTATTTACATATTATCATTAAAATTCTCTGTAAAGTATCAGCCTGATTTAGCATTTTATGATCAAAATTAGTTCCTCTTCAGATCCTCCAGCACTGGGACAATTACCTTCTCCTTCCACCCAGTACCCTCACTTACACTTGGTCCTTTTTCCTTTTCTTCTTTATGACCCAGACTTGTCTCCTTAGATATCATTTTAAAAAATTGTGTGTGTGTGTCTGTTTTACTTAACATGCACCATCAGATGCCCATGAAAGCCAGAAGAGAGTGTCCGATCTCCTGGAACCAGGTAGCTAGTTGTGAACCACCTTATGTGGGTGCTGGGAACTGAGCCCCAGGTCTTCTGCAGGAGCAGAAAGTCCTCTTAACTGAGGGACCATTTCCTCACCCCATTGGGTCCCAATGTTAACTTCACAGTGTTTATTTCATTTATAGTTGTTGCTGTCTTAATATCGTGTTTCCATCAAAACCAATGTTAAAGAGAGTATTCACAAATTAATATGGCAGATGAGATATTAAGATGGTGCATTCCAGTATAACTATTTCAAACCTTCCTACCTGGCCCCAAGAAAGCACATGGGAAGAAAAGCCAAGGAACTCAGAAGAGCCAACTAAATGTGGCATCTAAGTGGGAACTGACACCAAACTCACGGCGAAGGAAATATTTTCAGCTTCTCAGCCTCAGCTCTTCAGCTGTCAGGATGAACTGTGAATACTGCTGTGTAAGATTGCTGCAGAGGGGCTGGAGACACATCTCAGTGGTTTAAGCACTTACTGTTATTTCAGAGGACCTGGTTTGATTCCAGCATCCACACGGAGACTCACAACCACCTGTAACTCCTGTTCTAGAGGATTTGACTCCCTCTTCTGGCCTCCATGGACTCCTGAATGCGTTACTACACATAAGTGTGTGCTTTCTCTCTCTCCCTCACCCTCTCACACATATAAAACTAAGACATAAATTAATGCATCTTTAGATTACTGTGAAGAGCAAATGGGATGAAAATTCAAAGTCCTTCCTGTGTTACCCAAGGAAGCTACTCCAACTTCCTGAAATTCCATTTCAAGCTTAAAATGTTTCAGTTATACCCACCTCCCTGGCTTGTGCAGCAGCTAAGTTGGTTGACCTTTATTGCTGAGAACTCTTCTTGTGCCAGTGATACATATGTCACTTATGCCAACTACCCAGCATCTAAAACCATACCTACCTCTGAATGGGAATGTGCTTTAAGAGACTTTCTACAAATGAGATGCTAGTAGAGAAATTCTAAATCACCTGTCAAAAGGGAATGATCATTCTCTATTGAATTGGATGAGGTGAAGAAAGCATGTGAGATGGATGGAAACATGTTATATAAATGGAATTTGTAGGACATGCTGACACATTGTGATGGGGATTAAAGGAGGAGAACTCAAGGATGGTCCTGGATTTTGGTTTTGGTTTCTTGATTCACAGTGAGGTCATACACTAAGAGAACAGGAGCTAGCTTTGGGCAAGAACAGCTCAATAGATAAAGAGATAACTTGGCAGTTAACTGCTTGTTCTTACAGAGGGCCTGGCTCCCAGCACCCACATATGACTAACAACTCCAGTCCCAGGGCACACTTCTGGCCCACACTGGCATTGTGTGAACAGGTGCAGAAGAAATACTCATAAACATAAAATAAAAATATGAATAAATCAAGGAGAGCCCAACAGTATTCTATATCATAAAATAAGAGACCAGAAGCCAGCCTTGGTCACAAACAGCCCAGCAGTATTCTACGGTACAAAACGCAAGGCATTCTGTGGGATTTAGTAGCACAGCATTCACGGTAGAATGGTGTATTGGGAATGAATTGAAGAGAATGCTCACGAAAGCATGTGGAAGCATAAAACCTTGAGTAATATTGACGAAAGGGGAAGAAGGAAATGAGCACTAGGCAGAGGGTGACCTTGAAAAGACGGTCTTCTGGTCACTACACTGACAATGTGCAGCCACGTCTCCTGAGCTGCTGTAATTTCCTCAGTCCTTGGGAATAAGGATACAAAGTGACTTAAGAGTGGTTTTAGTATTCCCAGGGAAATAGAGTATTTCATATTCCCTATGGTGTTTATCAATAAATAAACAAAAGGATCTGAAAAGACAACATACATTGATTACCAAATATAGAGGACTGATCTGAGTCAGTCTCAGTCACTGTTGTGAGTTATGTTATTTGGGTAGGGTTTCAGAGAGCTGACCTATGCTAAGTTGGCTCATTCCTGAGGAAGGGCATGGAGGAGGGTTAGCTCTGTGAGCACAGCCTCAGGCTGGGAACCTGGCTATGGACCACAGCGAATGATTAGAAGGAGGGAGTTGGGAGTGTTTAGCTCATCTCCTTATCTTTACTATAAAGCTGAATTTTTTGGAAAGCTGTCCCCTGCACAATATGCAGTCATAGAGTATAGACAAATAAATATTATTCAAATATTTACTGGAGAAATGTTGACTGTACAGAAAACATACAGATAAGAATTTTCCCAGAATAAGTCTAAAAATGAAAAATGAAGGTTTAAATCCCAGAGAGTTTGAATGACAAATGTGGATGTTCAGAGAAAATAGAAAATATGAAAGAACACTTTGGTCTGAGTCATATTAGAATTCAGTTCTAAAGAGCTGTGGGTAGCTGCCCCGAATGCTGCCACCACATAAAGTCCCCTAGCTCTCCCACCCCTCCCTGCCGCCTCTACCTCCAGTGTCAAGAAGAAATTTGAAGCCGGGCACATGTCTGTAAATCCCAGTACTTGAGAAGTAGAGGCAGGAGGATCAGGGTTCAAGTTTATCCTCAGCTACATAGTGAGTTCAAGGTCAGCCAGGGCTACATAAGCCCCTATGTCAAACCCACCCCTCTGTGTCCCAACCAAGAAATAATGGAAATTTTAATTAAGCAAGAGTTTATTCGTTAATAGTCATTCCCTGACTCGAGATTGTTGTTTCCAGGGATTGTATAATCTTTTTGGTAGTAAAATGTCATGAAAGACAGCGGGAGAAGAAAATCCAGAGCAGAGACCTGGAGAATGGAAATCCTTGGAAGGAAAGTGAGAGGTGAATCAAACGGAGGAGAAAGTGTGAGCAAAGAAAGGGGAGGGGCCTGGGGCATCCTGAGGACAGTCTCCGCAGCATTACTGGGAAGTCAGGGCCCACGTGTGTGCGATGGACGAGGCTGATGACTTCCATTCCTGAGCTAATACCTCTGCCCGCAGGAACAGACTGACAGTGTCTGGAAAGAAATCCATAGCCCTTCTTCTCAGCCACTGAAGAGACACTGAGTGAGTCAGCGAGCCTTTCAAAAAGAGATGTGTTCATTTCTTTTGAATTTTCAAAGTGCCCTTGATGGAAAGCCTGTGGGAATAAGTACACTCTGAACCGTGCTTTCGTGGGACGCAGGCATTAAGCCTCCATGTGTTTGCTAAGCGGGGTGAGGGGCCCACAGGAAAGCTATGGGTCAGATGGTCCAGTAGGCAAATGGTTCGCTCCTGAACCCTAATCCCTGCTAGCCTAAAAAGCCACATATAAATCCCCCCGAAGCCGTACTTTTTAAGAATGCTTATTTTTGGCCTTCTGAGTGGTGGGAAGGGTGCTCCTCAGAGGTCGGACGCTGCAGGAGCAAAGCCTCTGCTTGCCAGAGATAGGGCTGCCTCCTGCTTCCTTAGACCGACTTGCCAAGCCCAAGGCTGCTCTATGTAATTCGGAAAGCTGCACTTGTTGATAAAGCCCAGCTCTCCTCCCAGCTGTTAATTCTGTGTTCAGCCGCAGTCTGCTCGGGTAGTGACTTCAGGACTTATGGATACTTTGGCAAGAAACGTGTCACATAAAAGTTCAATGGTGTCTGCCATGTCACATTTACACGGCTTCCCTTCTTGGAACTGTCTTTCCTATAGGCTGTCTGTCATTCTCTCCTTCCTCTGACCTTCCCCCAGCCACCCACTTCTCTATTGCTATCTGGGATTTGATTTCAATATTGCTGATAGCGACCTTCCATGTCTGAGCATTAAGTAGGTGCTCAGAAAGTCCCTGGCAAGTTTCCAAGGAGGGTAGGAGGACTCTTGTGACAAGAAGAGGCCATGGAGTGGGCGTCTAAGCATTTGTATCTCCCCACCCTGTGGCCTGGAGGCACGCAGATCCCTGGGCTTTGGGATAAAGACAAGGCTAATGATCAGGAAGAAGCTCAGGTGGTACTCAAGAGGTCTGCTATGTGGCCTTGGGAGAAAACAGGGCTTGAAAATTATCCTTTGTAGAACAAAGTCTTTTCCCACATGTAATGTTCCCTCAGTTCTAGTGTGTGAAGACCCACTCTGACAGAGGCAGTTTAGGAGGAGCATTTATTTGGCTTCCACTCTCAGGTCACACACAGTCCACGGATGAAGGAAGTTGAGGCAGGAACTCACAGCTTGAACCTGAAGACAGGAACATTTGCAGTTGAACAAAACTTACCTCTAACTCGGGAACTCACATCCAAGGAAGAATGTCAGGGAACGTGGAGGGCCCTGCTGCAGGTTTTCCAAGGCTCATGTTTGGCTGGCTTGCTTACTGTTGCATAGAAAAGCAGTTTTCTCTCTGTCTGCCATGAGAGATGGGTTTCCAAATGTGATTGACAACCAACTAACCAATGATTTAAGGGGGGAGGTTTAGCGGAAACACGGGGAAGGCTGGGAAGGAGAGAGGCCAGGTCTCCATCTTGGGTGCACGGTCCAGAGTTTGGGGGGGACCTGTGATCAAAATGCAGGCTCCGCCATACGAAATCTCTGTCTTTCTCCCAGTCTCTCTCCCTACCCCCCCCCTCTCCAACCCCTCTCTCTGGGGATGAATCCCTTGTAAGTAACATGGAATAAACAAATTTCTCTAAAAGAACATTCTCTGTTTACTCAGTCAGTTCAAACCTGAGGGTTGAGTGAGGCTGAATGTCGGGCCTCACCATGAGAGAATTCATGGTACACTTACGAAGCCCAGGGATGGCACTGCCTTGGTGAACTGGATCTTCTTATATCAATAAGCAATCAAGACAGTACTCCAAGCTGTGCCCCAAGACCAATCTGATCTGGGAAATCTCTCAATAGAGACTCTCGGTGAGATGATTCCGGGCTGTGTCGAGTTGACAGCTAAAGCACACATTCCAACCCTAGAATATCATTCTTGATGTATATCACCTGCTTTTCTAATTTCTGCCTCTGCATGGTTGAGTTCTGTCACACTCAAGAGCTGGTTCTCCTGAGGCTGTTGCTATCTTGGCTATTTCTACAACCATTTAGAAGGGCATCTGGGAAGCTGTATTCAGTTGACAGACAAAGAACAGCACCCAGGAGCTTCTTCAGTCTTTTGGTGTGGTAGTAGTTGAGTAATCAGATGAGCTAACCATTACTTTAACGTACATGGGTGTGGCCTATCTTTTACTGTTTTCCTTGTTCTACAAAGATTTGCTGTGTGGTTTGTGGGGAACAATTCTCCCACACTAGCTACCTGTAATCACCACCTCCCCGTTTAGGTTTCCTAGCTTATTATCTGAAATCAGCCTCTGCCTATCCATTGTCCTGATGCACTGAATGATGCTGGAGCCCGGAAAAATACAGGCAACTTGATATCTCCCAAGACCTTCCTCTCTGTCTTTCTAGATTGAACTAGGCAAATCCTGCAGTGAATTTCCAGCTGTTGTCTCCCGTGACTCTGCTCTGACATTCACTTCAGCATTCAGGAAGGTCCCATTTTGAGGGTTTCATACCTAAAGTCTTCTTAAGACTTCAAAGCTGTCAAGAACTAGGAGCAGTTGCACATAGGGGTGGGGACACTTCCCTGCTAATCCCGGGGTGCATGTTCACAGAACCCCTTCACACAGGGCCATACTTTGGTGCTTGGACTCATCATCATCACACATCCAGTTGCATTTCATGCACCAAGCAAGTGTTAAATGGAAAGCATGCATTTTTCCACATTACACTCAATAAGTGGGTTGAACCGAGATACAAATTTCATAATCTAAATCTTCAGTCCCACCAGCGCTGGGACAAATCCAGCGGCTTTGGGGTTAGCTTTCAAATATACTTCTACTGACAGACAGAAGTTTGTTTTAGGAGAAGTCAAGGCTTTGCAATCCTTTGCATTTATTGGAGTGATCGGTTTCCATGGTTTCCAGTTCAGTGAAATTAGGCTTTCAGTGTTTAGAAGTTCATGATTCTGGGCTTTGGGAAAGCTGCTTCTCTCTCTCACCTAGATTACATTTAGCCCTGTTCCTTGCCATTCCTGAATCAGCTGTAGGCTGTCAGACTGTTAACGTGTCCTTTCTATAAGCAGAAGCAGGAACAAAGAGAAGGAATGAGATATCTCAAGGCAGCCTATGGAGCCAAACCCCAGTCAGCTCTGCGGAAGCAGGGGTATGCATGTTTGTACAGGACCTGGCTTCAAAGGGAAAGCTAGGCTTGGGGCTCTCCAGAATTTGACACTAAGGGAAAACTCTGATAAAACAAAATCTATAGACCATATTTCCACAGGCTTTGTTTATCTACCAAACGAATAACAAAGAAGACTTGGTCATGGTAGGGGTCCTGGGGTAGTTTATGTTGAGCCTTAAGGAAAAATAAAGAGAATTCAAAGTGGAGGAAGAGGCCATGTTGACTATGATATGGAGCTAAAATTTCTCATATTACCACATAATTGTCATGAAGTTTTTGTGGAGAGACTAAATTGAAGGGGAGTCTGTAGTAGCTCCAGAGGGTCCAGTTACCATGAAACATCTATAAACATGAGCATTCCAAGGGGGTCCAGGAACCCAGGACACAGGAACCCTTCATGAAGAGACTGGCCAGGCTCAAGAGCTACTACCTAAGTATCTAAAGAAGCAATAATGTCTCTTGAGAGTCAGTGGTCATAAAGAGAAGGGGAAAGAAATAGAGAGAGAAAGACAGAGGCAGAGGGACTCAGAGGCAGAAATCAGAGACAAAGAGAGAACAAGGGGAAACCATACCATACTGTGACATGCTTGCGACTATTAAGTGATTTAGATGACTCTAGAGTTTTTTGCAAGGTTCCAAAGTAAGTAGATATGTCCTGGGTACATGTCAAGGGTCTAGTCAACACCCTGCGTTACATGTGAGACACTAGAAGCAGTTCAGAGTTGTGGAGGTTGTGTCTGGAGTGACATTACCCTGGTAGTGGTCAAGGCTTTGCAAAGAATGGCTGTAAGTGTGCTTATGCCCGAGTGCTCAGCCATCTGCAGGCAATGGCAGCAGGCGGATCGCCTCAGCTTTGGGGTGAGTGAAGGCTAGTCAGAAGATGTGTTTGTAAACTGATGACTTCCACGGTGTGATGAGATTGAAAAGAAGCCTAATTGCTTCCCCTTGGAATGCCTCCAGGTTTGCTGGTTGCTGTGTCTTTAATCATGAGTTAATCACCTTCAGGGAGCATCAGAAAGCTGGCCAGCCACAGGTCTGGGAAGCAGTGCACTGCTGTTACTAGGGTTATACTTCTGGGGCATCATCTCTTCAAATAAGACGGAGATCGGCCATGGTGCCCTCAAACCTGTGTTTGTGGTAACAGCTGACACAGACAATTGCTCTGAGACATGGCTCTGTAATTCAGAAAGAAATGAATTAATATTTATGCATTTTTAATGAGTTAAAAGACTCTTAATGGTAGCAGGACGAGAGCCTCAAGTCACCTTGATCCTTCTAAGGCGGAGCATGGACTTCACTCCAGCTCTGGAAGGAAGTGGAACTTGGAAAATGGTCTAATAATCAGACCGGTCTGATTAATAGTGACAATTAGCATTGGACTACAGTGCATAACCAACTGATTATGAATCATTTGAGCACTTTAGGTAAATTTTCAATACAGGCAATTAAAATGAAATGAGTCCTGATCCTTACGTAATGACTTCATTAAATTAATTCAACTCTGAGGTTGGAGAAAATTTTCTTTTATGGAAATGAACCAGCAGAATTCAGCTTCTATTCATTGTTAGTAAAAAGAAAAGTGGAGAAAACTTAAAAGATTATAGACACACACACGTACACACACACACATGCTTGCCAATAGCTATTCTTTTCTGAAGTGATTGGCACTATGAGCAGGAAAGCAGTGAAGGCCAGAGTGTTGATTCTACTCGCCTGGCTCATTTGGATGAAGTAATCTCACCCTGGGTTCTAGTTTATATTCTGCAAAGTTTGTGCCATATTGAGGTTAAAAGAGCTTTTATGGAATAATCTGTGAGAAACAGACACTTCAAAGAGATAAATACTTCTGTGACATAAGCAATTGACTCAGATCATTTGCTTCCTGGTAAAAGACAAAGCTCACTCACAGTCCAACCACTCTACCATCAGTGTGGTCAGAGGGCCAGAGATTCCTTTAGGTGGAAGAAAGCCACCCATTCAGTCACCGACGCAATAGCTTTGCAAAGTCAGACAGTGAGGATGGAATGAAAGGCACTCTAGGGCTAAGAGGGACTTAAGATAGTAGAATCAGTTTCTGCTGTATCAGTAAGGAAGTCAGCTTCCTTCCAAAAAGCATCTCTTACTAACACTTAGGAGGCTTTATGCTCAACAAAGTATCTTGTATTTAAGTTCTAGGAATTTCCCATAAGTCAGGTCATATTATTAACCAATCTCACTTAGCAGTTGAAATTATTTAAATCCCTGTTATCTCTTAATTTCCTTCCTTCCTCTTACAGTTATTTAATTATTTGCATGTCTGCGGTGTACACGTGCCTCTGCGTGTCCAAGTCCTCTCACAGTTATTACAGACAAAAAAGAAGGCTCAGAAAGTTAAAGAAGCATTATTTGTCCATAATTACAGCAGGGATTTTAACAAGTAATTAAACATGTGTGCTTAGTACTACCTTCCAACTCTGGGCTTCAGTCCAGCAGCCTTGTGTCCCTCTCGTTTCTTTAAATCGTATTTTCTGCTTGCTTAGTGAGATTTTCACAATTAATTCTTACATTCACCATATTCCTGTCTAGGTCTCTCAAAGGGAATATCATTTTCTAGCTCTACATGGTGAAGCGTCTTCCTTCTAGCTTTATTCTCAGACTGTGGTATCTCGGAAGGCAGACACTGCAGTGCCTAGCACAGAATTTAGCCCTCATAAGGCCCTTCAGCCCAAGTCTTCCACTTACACCAGCTAGTTAGTATGGCTCAGCACTGACTAAAGAAACCTTGCGGGCAGGCCCAAGACTCAGTTTTATTGTTGTTGAATGGGATGTCCTGCACAGAGAAGGGGGCTAACCCAGGCACTCCAAGGAAATGAAGTTCCTTTTCCCAGAACCTCACGTGTGCTCTACTTCTTCAAAGTCATCCTCCTGGCATCGATTTTGGAACTTGGCCACATTCAAGGCATGAACTTGTACTGCTGCGACCTCACTTTGTCACTGTACCTTCATTTTGTTGGACTTGCTATTGTTTGTCAAAAGTTAGCGTTCATCTTGAACATCCTTAATGTGATGTGACTCAAAGGACTCTCGCCACTCTCTTTCTATCAAGCTGTACTCTACATTTAGTCAAGCCGGGGACCTTGTCTTGGAGTCTAACCGATCTCCATCTCTCAAAACACCCAGGCTTTCTGAAAGGTAGCTCTTGCTAAAGGTGTGTATTGCTGCTTTTTAATTAAGGACCCTGAACTAGAACTGGAAGATGGCCTAAGGGATTTTTCTGTCTCTTTTATGGTCTATCAACTGTCCCCAGACTGAAGTCCTTCCCAATGTTCAGATTGGGTCATTCTGTCTTCTGCCTTTTACTAGGCCTTTCTAGTTTCATCCTTCAGTCAGCGGAGTCACACACTGGTGTTCTGGAGTGGCATTTCTTCATATAAACAGCTCGCTAGTGCTTTATCCCCTGCCTCTAGGGTGGAGTTCTCTGCCTTTCAGCTCCCCAAACACTGCGACCAGCACAGCTTCCACTCTGTGCTCCCTTGTTGTCTGGTGTGTGCTCTCCAGTTCAGAAAGTCTGTTTTCATAGTCCTCACACACACACACCGTATATGACAAGCTTTTCCTGCAGACAGGAACTCTCTTCTCCCGCGTCCTGCTTCCCCTCCACACTGTCGTGTGACCCACCCCTGCCTGCCTTCTTTACCACTGGATCTCAGCATGTAGGGAATTTCCCAGCACAGGACAAAGTCTCATATTTGTATATTTAATAACAGACTGCCCTTCAGAGCTAATCCTTTCTTAACCTGTGCTATTTTCTTTGAAAACATTCATCTTTGCTTTCCCTAGCAGATTATAAATTCCATGAAGATGAAATCCACAGTTTGTGCACCTCACCTCTTCCAGAGTGGTGTGATGTCAGGAGCAAAGTAAATACCATGCTTTGGAGAAAAGCACATAGGTCAGACTCCCACAATATGCATTCACTGACCACCTACCTTTTGTCAGGGACTGCGTGACATCTGAGGTGAGGTGCTAAGGGCAGTGAGCTCCAGGTCCATCTACCTAGAGACATTCAGCTTGTGCTGGACTTTGGCCCCTTCTGTAGGACCTAAGATGGATAAGCGAGATGAACCCCAATGCTTGCACACTTTATTAGCACACTCTGAATTTTAAATATTTATTTATAGATTGATGTGTGGTATTTAGCAAATACTAAATTATTCAACGATACGATCTTATTCCCCCCAAACCCTGGTGACTGCCTATAGCAGTAAGCTATTTTCAGTTCCTTTGAATGTGTTAATGTGTTCCACAAACATTTATTGAACGTTTCTATATGACAAGTAATGCAATAAAGGAACATCAGGAAGCAATACTCGATTCCCGCATCAGGCACTGACCTCCCCTTCATAATTCACCAGCCAGCCCGGTGGCCAAAATTACTTAAATTTACTTCAAAGAAAAATATTTTTAAGCATTCTGCGGCAACTCTCACAACTGGTATAATTATTCTTAGGAACATATATTTATGCTGAAAGACATCTAAACAGATGACCTATCTTACCCAATGCTCTTCGTCAGTGATTTGGGTTTTGCAACACTGACTCAACAGCTGCTCTGTTGGAAAGGGGGCGTCACAGAAGTCTGGTCATCCTTCCTGTAGCTAACCAGAATGGTTCCATTTGTAGAACAGTTTGTGGGAAAGGTCATGCTGGCTTTGATCGCTGTTCTAGATCACTAACTGGAAGTAACAATAAAATGCTAAGTGAGGTCTGCATACATAACTGGACTGAACCAGTCAAACTTCCCTGGAAGTACATTTCAGCACTGTAGGGGAAATGTAGCAGTCGTTCCCCTGACAGGCTGAGGGCCTGTGGAGTACTCCAAAGGACCTTGTAGCCACAGGCGCTTGTCCTGTTGTCCGTGTAACATGTCTTAAATTTTCAGTATTTAAAAAGTGTGGTTAGTCTATACTCCAAAGATAAAGTTCATTTACAGAACAAGATGCTTGCAAAAGTAGCTTTCTTTGTTATTAAGATTCATTTATTATTTATTTTATGTGTATATGTGTGTGCCTCAGTATATGTGTGTTCCACATACATACAGTGTCCTCAGAGGCCAGAAGAGGTGCCAGGTTCCCTGGAACTAGAGCTACAGGTAGTTGTGAGCCAACTAATGTGCATGCTGAGAACTAAACCTGATTCCTCTACAAGAGCAGCAAATGCTTTTAACTAATGAGCCTTCTCTCTAGTCCCCAAGTGACATTCGTATAAAGCTTACATCAGCGTCAGAAAGCATGTAAATAATACAATAGTATCCTGTTCTTACCTAGTACAAAAAATAAAAATAGTGTTTTCCAGAAAAATAATAGAGGGACAAGGAACACATGTGACTTAACCCCAGTAACAGGCCAGTCTCTGCGCTGGAAGAGACCCAGGCTGACCTGCTCACACTGCAGTACCTCATTTGCAAACCAAATGTGACTCAAGCAAAGACAGTCAGAAGCACTCATGGACACTGTGCAGCACTTTCTGCCTGTCCACAGGGCATCCCCCAGTGCAGGCCACTGTGTGATAGGAACAGCCTCTCCTAGACTGACCAAGCTTTGTTTTTGTCCATGAAAAACCACTTTATGCAGCAATAGAGAGACACAGTAGACCACGAAGTATATATACATATTTATGGTATACCATATGGTTCATTGCGTACATTATTTTTAGATATCTATACTTGTATACATAGAAGTCATTATGACATCCAGGCTAGTTACCTGTCCATCCTCCTAATGTGCTGAGAACATTTAACATCTACTCGGACACTCTGGAATCTTTTAAAATCTGGGTTGGAAGAGCAATTTTCATGTCCTTTCTACGTTGTATCTTCAAAGCTTTATAATGTCATTTCATGGGCCTTGGGCATACTGTCATCTTGAGATGGTACGTAGAATGTCTTGTCTAGTACATTTTTCATATAGACACTTCCCTATTTCAAAAAAGAATTAATCTTACATTTACATATTTTCAGTGCATGCATGTGTGTATTTATGCATGAGCTTACATGCACAGGTCATGGTGCACATATGGTTAGCAGAGGACAACTTGCAGGAGTTAGTCACTCCTGCTGCCGTGGGTTCCTAGGAATCAGGTTGTCAGTCTTGGCAGCCAGCACCTTTAACAACCGAGCCATCCAACCAGCCCAAAACTCCTTTATGTTCACCACAGGCCCTGCCTTAAAAGATACTTGTGCCTGAGGCCCAGTCAGCAGTTCCTCCGCTCCAAATCCAGCAGCTCTCAAAGCCTCGTCTATAGCCAAAGCTGGATTTGCAAACAGGACTCAGTGACTGAGGAACTGGTCTTGAGAGAATGAGTCTTGTCAGGTTTAGAGCACCTACTGAAGAAGGAATTCTTTACACTTTGAATGTGATCTAGAGATGACCACATTTTAAAAATGCCTACTTAAATTAGCCACGTCTGCCGGGCAGTGGAGAAGCTGGTCCAGCTGGCCTCCTCCAGGGGCTGAGCGGGATGGTGAGTGTTGCGACCCGGACCCTCTCCACTCCGGAGAAAAAAATCACACCGAGTCGGGAGTCTGTCCAAGCAGAATCTCGTTTATTGAAGGTTACAAAATAACTTATATAGGGTAGGGGTGGGGCTAAAAGGGAGTGAAGGACCAATTGATCTTTGTCCTGTAAACTGCAGCCAGGCAAAGTCCATTTTGATAGGCTGTCAGACTCGGGTGAGGCTCTGACAGCTGCGTCCCAAACGGTTGGTGACAGTTGGTTGTGATCGTCCCGCGTCGGCCTGCAGCTCCTGGTGGATCCTGTGTGGACACCCGATCAGTGTAGCCCAGGCTGGCCTCGAACTCCAGATCGTCCTGCCTCTGCCTCCTTCAGCAAGTCCGACCCGTGTTCGCCACCAGCACCGGCCCCCGGCAGCCTGCGAGAGGCCCGGAGCGGGCCGGCTGGCGTCCTGCCCTGCCTGGGGCTGCCGAGCCACGCTGCAGCCTGCGTGCTGGACAGCGGCCGCCATTTCTGCCTGGGGGCCGCGCTGCATCACAGACTCGTCCGCAGCGGCCCGGGACGGGTGATCGCTGGGGGCGGTGGCCCGGGAGGGGGCGCTCGCTGGGGGCGTGGCCCGGGAGGGGGCGATCGCTGGGGGCGGTGGCCCGGGAGGGGGCGTTGGCCAGAGCAGCCGCCTGGGAAGAGGTGATGGTTGGCAGCACCTGCCGGGCCACCAACCCCCAAACTGTTAGATGCAGCGGGTGCAGTCGGCCCCACAGAGAACCGCAACCCCATCCTAAAAGGGCGGGCTGGAGCCGCAGCTGCGCTGGAGGCCCAACACACACCATGGTTAGCCTCTGCAGAGAGCAAGTGACTGCTGTTGTCCTCCTCCCAAGTGCTCAGCTGGACTCAGACTCACTGAGGCCAACTAAAGTCTGCTTTCTCCACAGTCACAACATTCTTCTCTATGAGGACGGCCATGCTGTGGTGGCAGATTTTGGAGGTAAGAGTTCCAGAAACAATCTGGTAATCTGGAAACAGATTCCACATTTTCATAAATTTTGATAAGTCACTCAAATTTCAGTCTGACCTTGCATTTTGCACATGTGCCATTTGTTTGGTTTCCCCTTTGATAGCCTGGCCATCAGCAGAAGTGAGCATTTGAATACGATGGTTTCTGGAGTTTTCAGGATTTGGTGCTCTTTGGCCTTGGTGTTGAGACTCCTTTGACATGAATGTGTTTTCTCTTCCTTTTAGAATCACGATTTCTGCAGTCTCTGGATGAAGACAACATGACGAAACAGCCTGGGGTCTGCTGTTCCCTTGGGCCCTATAATTAAGAAACAATTAAAACATCAAAACTCGGTGGGGGAAGGAGACCAGGAAGCCTTAGCCAGGAAAATGCCATTGCGTGGGTGGTGGGATGAGCTTTATTTTCAGTAAACACCAAATTCACGATTATGGAGTGTCTCCACTTAGAAATGTTACAGGAAAAGATAACTGGGAGCCTGCACTGCTCCTGGGAAACACACGGAGAGTGCAGATCACAGGCTCGCAAGGCAACGGCCACACCGAGTGGTGAGCTGCTGCTCAGAAGCCCTAACGCTAACATTAGTGGCTCGTGGGGCCTGCTCGGTACTTGCCGCACTGTCCTTCATCATTATCAGCAGATACCAGTCAAACACTAATATGTAAGCAAAAACGTACATTGCGATGTGTGCGGCAAGGATAAATGTTCTCAGAGCATCCCCCACCTTCTCCATCTCCTCCCAAGTAGGCATGCTTCTCCCTTTGACCAGTGTCACCTGACCCCCAGTTTCCAAGTGTCCATCCTTCCCCAGACTACACTGCGTGGGCATCCCTAAACCATCTTTCTCTGTGGCTTGGTTTCTTACTGCATGTTCCAAGTTCAGTAATCCTCAGCCCTAATCTTCCTCTTCCTTCCGCTCTGCCCTCCGTCCCTTCCTCTCTGTGTCACCTCGGCTCAGCCCTGCTGTTGGACAAGTCACGCTCTCACGGATGTTCCCCTGACAGCAAAATATAATGCAAATCTATTCCCTGGCTAGGCCCGTTCTGCTCTGGCCTCCCTTCCAGCACAGATGCTTAGAGCCCGTCAGCACAGAAGTCACTTGTCAGCTCACACGCTGTCCGCTTGCACGTCACTGGGACAGTCCCCTGTGGTGGGACCTGCCGGGAGCCCTCACTGCCCCTGCTTCCCACCCGGATGAAGACGCCTCACCCGACGAGGCTCAGGCTGCAGTCTTCTTGGGCAGCACACTCCCTCCTGTCACACACCTGCCTCCTTTCCCCTCTGCACTTTCGTTTGTCCTCTGAGTCGTTCAACAAGCATTGAGGGTTGTTTTGAGAGACAGAAGTGAAAATGTGAACAATGATCTTGAGGTGCTCATTTGCTAACAGAGATAATGTAATAATAAGCAGAAAGAGTTGACATAGCATGGAAGTTCAGGACATGTGTAGGTTTCATAGAACACCAAGGCAGCTCAGTGGGGTAAACAGGTTTCAGCAAGTGATGAAGAAACTGGAAGGGCATGCAGGCAAGGAACAGTGTGGGCAAGGGCAAAGGGCAGGTAATAAACAAAGCTGTCTGGGAACACTGCACACAGCTTGACATTATGGGCATATGTAACGGGGGAGCTGGAGTCACGCCTGAGCCGTGTTGTACTTAAGTGTTGGTGATGCCTTCTGGTTTCCACACTCCACTTCCATTGCTGTGGAAAACACGTACCACACATGAGACTGGGGATTCTACAGAGAAAGAGAGGCTGTCAGCTCAGGGTCTGGACACTGCGGTCCAGACAGCACGCTCGGGTTCTAGTGAGGACCCTCTTCTCTGTACAACACTGTGGAAGTGTGAGTTCACAAGCCAGACAGAAGCCAGACACAGGGAAGGAGCTGGACTTCTCCTGAGGTGACAACCCCTCTCTGTTCTCATGCAGACTAGTTGAGGTTCTAGGAAAATGACAAGAATCATTTCTAATTAGTTAGCAGCATTTCCAGGGTGTAATCACCCTGCATCTCAAACCTGCTTCTCAAAGACTTCTCCACTTCCCAGCGTCAGCACGCTGAGGAATGAGTCCTTTGAGTGACGGTTTTGATCTGTAGCCAAATATACAGCCAGTTAGATTTTGTTCATTCATTCAACAAACATATAGAACACCTCAATCCCATGGAGTCAGATCCCCAGCATCCATGTAAAAATCCAGGCATGGTAGCTGTGACCCCAGAGCTGGAGAGGCAGAGACAGGAGGATCCCGGGGCCTCATAGGCCAGCCAGCTTAGGCGAAATTAGAGTTCTGATCCAGTGAGAGACCTTGTTTCCAAAAATAAGGCACAGCTAACAATTGACGGAGACTGACATCTGTGTCTGTCTTCCACATGACCCTGCCCACATGGAGATGCTTGCATGCACGCTCACGCGCACACGCGTGTGTACACACACACACAGAGGGGCGGAGGGGGATTCTTGTTCCTATGGAACTAATATTCCACTGAAAAGAAATAGGCAATGAGCACATAAACAAACAAAAGTGCCAGTGGGTGTCACTAGAGGAAATTAAAGCCCACAGTGGGCCTGGGTCGGGGAGGTGCATTTAGACTGCATGAGGGTGCTTTGTAAGAGACCTGGCCAGAGGCCATCCTCCGGGCACTGAAGAGCAGAATGCTGAGTGGGCTCCCTGGCGCCACACAGCAGAGCTCTTGGTGTGCCTGAAGCTAGAGGGGAGGGGAACGAGGACCAAAGAAATGGAGTGTGAGGTGGGGGAGGCTGTGAGGTGTGGGGGGGAACTGTGAGGGGGGAGGCTGTGAGGCGGGAGGCTGTGAGGCAGGAGGCTGTGACAGGGGGAGGCTGTGAGGAGGGGAGGCTGTGAGGTGGGGGAGGCTGTGAGGAGGGGAGGCTGTGAGATGGGGGAGGCTGTGACGGGGGAGGCTGTGAGGTGGGTGAGGCTGTGAGGAGGGGAGGCTGTGAGGTGGGGGAGGCTCTGAGGTGGGGGAGGCTGTGACAGGGGGAGGCTGTGAGGTGGGTGAGGCTGTGAGGAGGGGAGGCTGTGAGGTGGGGGAGGCTGTGACGGGGGAGTCTGTGAGATGGGGGAGGCTGTGAGGAGGGGAGGCTGTGAGGTGGGGGAGGCTGTGACAGGGGGAGGCTGTGAGGTGGGTGAGGCTGTGAGGAGGGGAGGCTGTGAGGTGGGGGGAGCTGTGAAAGGGGGGGCTATGAGGGGGGAGGCTGTGAGGGGGGAGCTGTGATGGGGGGAGGCTGTGAGGGGGGAGGCTGTGAGGTGGGGAGAGCTGTGACAGGGGGAGGCTGTGAGGCGGGAGGCTGTGAGGTCTGTGTGCGAGCAAAGTGCTCAGAATAAAGACATGATGCCTTTGGAGAGAGAGTTCTGCGGGATTCCTACGCAAGGCAGAGCTTTCAGGAACAGGCGCGGGAGCAGCACGGACCTTGCAGTCAGCGAGCACACCAAGAGAACAGAGCTCCTCAAGGTGCTGGTAGCCTGTGCTTGCGCAAGTTGACTGGCAAGATTTAGAGTCTGGAGATTCAGAGCTGGACTGCTGCTTTGTCCTTTAGGAGTCTGAGGTCTAGGGAAGATGAGGGTCCTACCCAGAGCTGCAGGTGGTAGAGCCATAGGTCATCTCATAGGTCGGAATCTAATGTTCAGAACCTGAAACTACAAATGAGCCAAATTTGGGTATTTGTTTTCCTGAGTGTAAAGTATTTTAAACAGAAAAATATGTAATTACAAATAAAAAGACCATAGACACTGCCCTCACAGGGAGGGGGCTGGGGAGTTGGAAAAGTTTTGGGTTGGGTTTCTTTACTTTTCTTTCTTCTTTCTTACTTTCTCTTCCTCCCTCCCTTCCTTCCTCCCTTCCTCCTTTCCTTTCTCCCTTCCTCCCTCCCTCCCACCTTCCCTTCCTCCCTCCCTCCCTCCCTCCCTCCCTCCCTCCCTCCCTCCCTCCCTTCCTTCCTTCCTTCCTTCCTTCCTTCCTTCCTTCCTTCCTTCCTTCCTTCCTTCTGTATTGGGAATTGAATTTAGAGATAGCACCTGTGGGCAAACCTGGGAAAAAGTAGAGCTTCCATCTTGCTAGGAAGCTCAACTTCACAGGAGTTGAGCATCTGAGTGTTGGGTGCTTCTTCCTGAGAACACAGGGTCCTAAACTTAGCCACTTACTAAATTAGAACCTGGACACCGGAACAAGGGACAGTGCCTCCCACGGGGTTTCTCAGCCCTGGGCAACCATGAGGTTCACCGGTGAATCCATGGCTGCCTGTCAGAGCTGTAGCTGACTCTTCTCGGGCTTCTAGGATATCTAGCTAGGCAAGATCGTGGCAGCAAGAGAAGAAAAGTGCTGTGATAGGACTCCATGAGGCAGTTACTTGGTCATTAATACTGGTGATATGATAGTTGTGAATTTTATGATCTTCCAGTGACTTTCAACGTGCCCTGAGAAACTGAGGGACCACAGAAGATGCAATGTTTATTGCATTTACAGAGAGCAGAGTCACAGTCATCCATGTCCATGTGGTGTGGGATGTCCACATGGGAGTGTCCGAGAACCTTCCTTGGTGCTTGCTCAGAAGCCGGGGCTGGGCCCTGGGTGACCATGTCTGTCTTCTGGTCCATGCAGAACCTCCGCTGGATGGCCCCCGAGGTGTTCACGCAGTGCACCCGCTACACCATCAAAGCTGACGTCTTCAGCTATGCCTTGTGTCTGTGGGAACTTCTCACGGGAGAGATTCCACTTGCCCACCTCAAGTCGGGTAAGATGCGGTGCGCCTCAGGGTCACCAGTGCCAGGGTTGGTATGAGTTCACAGACACTGAGGAGACATTTTCCCCACAGGGTAATTATTCCCAGTGGGGTGGCCAGAGATCTTGCATTGTCTTAAGGTATGCACCCCATCTAGAAAACTCCATGGCTTTATTCTGTGAAATCAGACACAGGCACACACTGGAGCTGAGGTGCTTTATTCAAGTCAAAGGCTTTGATTTACTGGTTTCTAATAAAACAAGCAATGAATTGTGGCCCAGTGTACAAAGGCATGGACAACCTTGCAGTGCTATTCGTTGAGCTTAGATCTTAGAAGTGTCTTATTAATATGGGTCTAGGATGAGCAAGTGTCAGCACAAAAATAGCCACTTAAGGCTACAAATGCATTTCCTAATAATTTTCAGTGAGGTATATGGCTGCGTTCTAAAAGCCAAGCTCTCTGAGAGAGTCTGATTTGAACAGATGCTGTAAATGTCCACATACAGATCATGAAGCAAGGGATCTAATTCCTGGAAAATGTGCACATAACAGGTTCAAGGTCGACATTATGTCTGTGTGTGTGCCTGTGAGTGTGTACGCATGGGACACGAAATCATCAATACACACTCGGAGGCCAGAAGAGGACACTGGTTGCCCTCCCCTGTCACCCTCCACTTCCCCTGAGGCTAGGTCTAACCTGAACCTGGGGCTTTTGTCTCCAGTAGACCTCAGCCAGCCAGCCCCGCAGAGCTGTGGCTGCAGGCATCTGCAAGAGTTCCCGGCTTGTTGCGTGCGTCCCGGGACCTGAACTCCAGTCCTCGTGACTGTGCAGTAAGTTTCTGAGCCAGTTCTCCAGCCCCAAGGAAAATTTAACTTGTGTCTCTTTCTTCATGATTCCTGACACTCTCCTGTCCCCTTATACTGAACCAAAGCCCCTTAAGGACTTAGTGTCCCTAGAGCTGAGTGTGCTTGACATGCCGCTGTGGAGTGAATGGCCCTTGAGGGAATCATGTGATCGCATGCCCTGTGATCGTATCCCAGAAGGATAAAGTGAGAACACGTTAGAAAGCTTGCCTGGGCCATCACGCTTATCAGCACAGGCATACGGAATGAGTACCCTCAGCTCACTTGTGGGTGTTCTCGCCGGTATCCCAGGGCTCTCCATGATTTCTGGACTTTGCATGTGCTTCATGAGCACACTGATGATGCAACTTGTCGAGGAAGTCTCGGCTTTCCTGTAAACTTGAGCATAGCACTGTCTGCCAGGTTCTGCCTTGTGATGGGCTTGTGACCTCCTAGAACTTGGTTCAATTCCAGTTGCTCTGCGGTGTATTTTTATGACAGAGATGGGTTTTCCCTTCTCAGCCCTGGTGTCGGTCCTTTCATCTGGTCCAGTTGATTGTACTTCCAAATGATCTTGAATATCCATGCTTATCACTCATCATCGACTCCTAGGTCGAGCCAAAAGCCTGCACTGAAATTATTGCAATAGTCTTTTTTATCAAGATGCTGAAGTTCAACAGAAAAATGGCCTTTTTAGAATAACAGTGCCATGACTATTAGTGAATACATGCAGTTATTAACCACAACTTCCAGCCAGGTGCAGAACATTTCATGACTCCAGAACATTCCCCAGTGCTCCCTGGAGCCACTCCACGGTCCCCGGCTCCAGCACCTGTGATTGCTGATCTGATTTCTGTGTGTGGAGATTTGCTTCCTCCAGAGTGACATATAAATATAGTCCTGTTTCTCATTTATGAGTAACTCATTTTTTTTCACTTTCATGTAATATCCCACATTTAATATGCTTAAATTTGATTATGCACAGACAAGCTGATGACCTTTGAGTTAGCCTTGGCAAGGGACCATGAGATTGAAAATTACTGAAGCTTTTTAGGGGTGTATATGCTGTTTTTGTCTTTCCTGGATTAATTCATAAGAGATCAACTTATAGTCCTTACGCTAAAAATTTTCCAAGTTACCTATAGCATTGTGGAGTCTCATCTCATTGACAGTCTATGAGAATTTCACCTTAAACAAGTTCCCCAGCACTGAAGTTGGTATACACATGCTATTTTAGCGTTATTGGCCATTACTCAGATTTTGATAACCTGTTGGTGCACATTATTGGCATCACTATCTTTCTTGGGTGAGACACTCGCTTGTTCATCTTGTCTTGTTATGTTACTTGGTTGCAGGGTTCCAATATTCGAAGTGGAATCTAATGTGCCTTTTGTAGTGACTTTCCTCATATCTTTGATCTGTCTTTTCATATGCCCAGTGATGCTTTGCAAAAACTAAGGCAATTTCATTTTACTAAAGTCCATCTTATCAAACTTTAAATCATCCTAACGTCTTATCCAAAATATCCACAGAAGTGTGCTCTTTTTCTCTAGCATTTTATATGAACATCTTACCAGCTTAGGTTTATAGTTATATGATCCATTTTGCACTGTTACTTTGGGATGGATATGTTATTCCTTTGCATATTTGGTTTTTTGAAAGTCAATATTCAGTTGTTTCAGTATGATTTATTGAAGAACAGTACACTTTTCCAATAGATTATTTTAGTACCTTTGTCAGGAGTCAGTGAAAAACATGTGCATGCACACTTGATGCTCAGGTCTCTTTCATCTCTGAGGCTAGGCTTGCTTCAGGAGCACACCACCTCCATAGCTGCTACTGAGCCCTTAAACTTGTGAGCTGCATGAGGCCTCCGACTCCATCCTTGCTAAAAGTACTTTTGTTATTTAAATATATAGATCTTTAAATATTTGGTAATATTAAATCCTTGGATTTAGTGCCCTCTAGTTTGGACAGAGTGAATGTTTTAACCACCTAGTTCTCAACAAACATGGTCCATTTTTTTTTTTTTGCTTTGCTTGGATCTACTTTAATTTCTATCAATGAATATTTTATTTTTACTGTTTACTTACTTTTATTTGGTGTATGTGAGTGTTTCGCCTGCATGTAAGTGCACTCATGAATGCAGTGTATCCAGAGGTCAGAAGAAGGTGTTGGCAACCCTGGAACTGGAGTTATGACAGCTGTTAGCCACCATGTGGGTGCTGGGAACCTAACCCAGGTCCTTTGGAAGAGCAGTCAGTGTTCTTAACCACTGACACATCTCTCCAGTCCCCTTTAGTGTTTTAATATGTATTGGGGGTGGGCACCGGAGTGCAGGTGCCCTCAGAGGCTAGAAACGCCAGATCTCCATAGAGTTGGAGTTATAGCAGGTTGTGAGTCACTAGATGTAGGAGCTAGGATCTGAACTTGGGCCTTCTACAAGGGCAGCAAGCCATCTGAAGCACTGAGTCCTCTCTCTAGCCCCTCTGTCAATACATTTTAATGTTTATCATACAAACCTTGTGCAATTTTAGATTTAACTGTGTAGATTTTATTTCTCCATTTTTTAATTTTATTGATCAATAGTTATTTGGAAGCATGTGGTAATGTAATTTTTGAAGATCTTAGTGCCCTACAAATAAGAAATTCATGTATATCCATTATTCCAGTGATGATATGTACATCTTAGAATTTCTATATAGATAATACAGCCTTTGAATAAAGGAAATTTTACTTCTTTTTTCCAATATGTAAGTCTTTTATATCTATTCCTTACCTTCCTGAGCAAGCGAGGGACCCCAGGACAGTGTTCAGGGGAAGTGGTCCGTGCGTGCCTTCCATCTACCACTTCTTCCACACTCGGCCACACAGCCCTCATTCAACCTGCTGGCTTTGTCTAAGGAAACAGCCTTTGACTCTTCCTCTTTGGATTTTTCTCAGTACTTATCAAACCTCCTTACGTCCCCTAGAATGACATCTGAAGCAATATCCTGGTAATGTCGCCATTGCTGAATGTGGCCTGTGGTTGTTGGTGCTCTTCAGCTGAATTGCAGAGCGCGGCACCTCGCTGGGAGTCTGCCTGTCCTCCGTCTCTGGCTCAGCCATCCCACTTCACCCAGCTGTGTTAGCATCCTTCCGTCCAGCCACCGCTGTCTGCAGTCTTTCTGTCCTCCTGCCACTGTAGCCTGCGGCCCGTTTTGTCTACATTGCAGTGTAGCTGATCTCCGGGAATTTGGCAAACTCACCTTTCTCAGTAAATGCAATTTATGACTAACACAAGATTTAATGTGAGGCCCCAGTTAGATTGCTTTCTGCAGTCGAAACTGTGAGCTGCAACGTGATGGGAGTGAACACAGTGAGGGCTTGCTGAGTCCGTTCCAGCACTCTCTAGAAAGTGCTCACTCCCCTAGAAAGCCCACCTGCAAACCTCAAACTATCCTTGAGTGCTGTCTTTTCTTCTTGTCTCTTTCTGACTCTCTGTCTCTTTCTCTTTCTCTTTTCTCTCCTTCCTTCTTTTTGCAATTGCTTTTTTATTTTCAATCTCTTTTTCCAAATATGTCTCAAATCCAGCCACTGAGCCCCGTCTTTACTGGGTTTTCCTCATTTTACACCTAGAATTCCTCAAGATATCTGGGTTTGGCTGTTGGTTGGTTGGCTGGTTGGCTGGCTGGCTGGCTGGCTGGTTGGCTTGTCTTACTAAGACCAAACCCAAAGCCTCAGCACCCTTGACCAATGATTTTCCACTGACCTGCCCACCTCATTAAACACCACACTGTTTGCTAAACATTAACCAGTGATGGGATTTCCCTAACGGAAACCTCTGTGCTCCCTCTGTGCTCCTCAGGTAAAAACGTTCTTAAAGCCATCTTTACAAATTGCTAAGAAATATATGAAAAGAATTCAACCCTTAGTCATCAAGGAAGTATAAAACCATAACAGGATAACCCCTGACTTGAGTTAGCATGGATTTTAGTTAAAACACAAAAAATAACAAATGTTGATGAGAATTTGAGGAAAGGAAATTCGGGCACCTTTTTAGTGGGAATAAAAACTACTGTAGCTATTATGTGAGTGCCTCAGTAAACTAAAGCCGAGCTACCTCACCGTGCAATGTTCTCTGCACTCACGTGTGCCTAAGGGGAAATGAAATCCGCACACCAAGGAGTCACCTGCAGACGTGGGTTTATAACGGCACTGTTCAAAATGGCTAAACTAGGGAACCATCCAGGTGTGTGCAGATAGATGGATAAAGGCAATAATGATTAGACAGAGTGAGAGAGACAGAGAGAGATACAGAGAGACAGAGAGAGATACAGAGAGACAGAGAGATACAGTGAGAAACACAGAGAGAGACACACACACAGAGATACAGAGAGACAGAGATAAATATATAGAGAGAGACAGACAGAGGAGAGCAAGATACAGAGAGACACACAGAGAGAGATACAGAGAGAGAGAGAAAGAGAGAGAGAGAAGGACAAAATTCTGTTACTTCAAGCAAAACTGGAGGGCATTATGCCTAGTGAAACAGGACAGATTTGGGAAGATGGGGAAGAGAGGAGGACAGGAAGCTTGTTAATGAGTAACGGAAACACATTACTCAGCTAGAAGGAATACATACTGGTATTCCAAAGCCCACCAGATGAGGGTGATTCCCCGCAACCTACTATATCATTTGTTCTGACATAAAAGGGAGGGCCTCGAAGACTCTTGACATGAAGAAAGGACGCGGCTAGCCGCATTAATTATGTCAGCGCCCGCCCAGCCAGAGGCGTGCTTCTTCCCCATTAATATGTGCAATTAACGCATGTTAATTAAGAACTGGAAGAGGCACAGTAAATCACGCACAAGCCTCCAGTCACGTGTGCAGGCTTTATTCCCGGTCTGCCCTCACTGCTCTCGGTGTTCGCAGTCAGGGGGTCGTGTGCCCTGCCGTTTTCGCTCTTCTCCTTGCCCTTGCACACCTCACACCAGCATCTTTTCAGAGTCGCTGCCCGCTTTCCCCCGTGAAAATGTCAGTTCACTGTTAGGGCTCTGCTTAGGCATAGCCTCTTTCCTCAAATACCCTTCAATTCCCCAGCATCAAGTCCAGAGCATCATGTACTCTTCTACAAGTCCCAGGTCCCCATGCTTGGTGGATTGATCATGCAGGTATAGTCTGGTAATTTTCCCTAATGCATTAAACTCTGTGAATTGAAAAATGGTTAGTTCAAGGAACCAAAGACACCTTTCCTGGCAGACTCTTCTCATAGAAATATTTATTCTTCGTATGGGAAGAAGGACATTATTTAATATAAAAGAAGTCTTGCCTAAGAATATAACTTGATTCTAGTATTCCAGATATTAAAATTTATAGTACTTGATTGGAAAGAGAATTTGTTTATGACAGATGCTGAATTTTTTAAAGTTGGACAGTGACCATGCATCAAAAAACAAGACTGATAATATGATTGAGGCAGCTAGACACTCTAGCGTGTGCTAGCAATAAATTGTATGAAGCATCCAGTTCAATATAGCTTCGGATCAGCCACTTACACTAAGCAACAAAGCCCCGACTGCAGCTGGGGTAGCATTACCACTTACGCAGGGCTCATCCTTCTGTGTTCTGCAGCATGGTGCCCCCAGGAGAGACAGAAAAGGAGACCTAATATTAGCAGCAACTCCTCCACAAGTGATAGATAGCCACTCAGGGGTCTCTTTCCAGAGCACATGTTCAGTCTCAGGTTTAACAAGGACTGAAAACCCGTCACCTCCAATCCATGAGATTCCAGACAGCAGATGCCCACAGGCCAGTGAGTATGTTCATGCCCAGACTAGGGACCAGGGGTGTGATGACTGGGGAATCACGTGCTCAGAGGCCAGTGTTCCCGTCTTCGTGCCAGCTAATTTCCGTTTATTTGTTTCTTTGGGTATCTAAAGATTACATGTTGGCATCAACTTAATTTTCTAAAAGAAAGCATTTCTCAGCTTTGGACGCAGGAGAGGGAATCATGAGCATGGGTCTTATGCCCTTGGACAAGAAATCTAACTGCACTTCAGCTTGCTTTAAAGAAATAGATTTTTAGGGTGCCACACACCTCAGGGCTTGGAACAGTGACAACAACAGAACAAAGACAATCTCTGAAGTGTTTCCTGTGGGCCCAGAACTGTGCTGGTGTTGAGTAAGAAAAGGAAGCGCCTTCAGGCTATGCACAGTGAAGTGGGACACAAGAACAGCCCCCAACTGGGGGCAGCTCAGGGGTCAGCACCGTCCACATCTGTGCAAAAAGAAATGCCCGATAGAAAGTTTAAGGGAGAAGAGATCTGTTTGAGCTGCTGGTATGAGAGGATTCAGTCCATCACAGCAGGCAAGGCAGAGACATGCAGTTTGGCCAAACAGGTGGCAGTGGCTGAGGCAGCATGTGGGCCACAGCTCATGTGGGCCATGGCTCAATACATGGTGGCAGCTGTTTACTTGGTCACAGATCAGGAAAGAGAGAACCAGGCCGAAACGAGGGACCAGGCTGTGCTTCTGAAAGTCAACCCCTAGTAACATCCTTCTGACAGCTGCATTCCTTCTCCAACAGGCTCCCCAGTCTCCCCAGATGGAGCCACCAGCTGAGGGACAGGGATCCAAAGCATACAGTGAGGGACATGTGACATCCTGATCACAATACCCGAAGGCCAGGGCTGCTCCCTAAAGGGGCCTTCTGGCCAGACAGAAGGGTGGGAAGCGACGGGAAGGATGTAGAGCGCGTCCTTCTGTGCTGCACCCTCAAAATCAGCTTCTCCAGGGGCTGCTCTGGCAGAGAATCTGGGTTCCGTTCTGAGCATCCATGTGGTAGCCAAAAACCATCCCCTAACTCCTGTTCCAGGAAATCTAGCACCCGTTTCTGACCTTTCCAGACATTGCAGGACACAGGTGCACTTACAGACATGCAGGAAAAAAACCCATGCACATAAAATTTTAAAAAAAATTTAATTCTCCTGAGACTAGAGAGATGGTTCAGTTGTTAAGAGCACTGGCTGCTCTTCCAGAGGACCTGGGTTTGATTCACTGTACCCACATGATGACTGACAGCCATCTATAGCTTCAGTACCAGGGTATCTGACACTCTTTTGACCTCCTCAGGCACTGCATGACAGGGGTGCACGTACACACATGCAGGTAATACACTCATACACATAAACAATGTAAACTGTGTATTTGTGTGAGCGTGTTGGGGGAAGGGGATTTCTGACAGAAAGCAACATCAATAAGGTGCAGACACCAAGAGAGCCATCATTAAGAGTGGACCAATCCAAGGATACAAGACATCAGGGACAAGATTCCTGATGTCCATGCAAAACTGGAACCAGATGCCAAAGGCCCTTGTGTTAGTCATGGTCTCCATAGAAACAGAATCAACAGGAGATAGCAGTAGATAGAAAACTGAATGATAGATGGGTGGGTAGATAGATACATAGATAGATGGTACATAGATGATACATAAAGATAATAGGTAAATGATACATAGATAGATAGGTGATACATACATATACATAGATAAAAGATAGGTGATAGATGGATAGATGATAGATAGATAATAGATGGATAGATGATAGAAAGATGACACATAGGTAATAGATAGATAGATGATAGAGATAGATGATAGATAGATAATACATAGAGAGATGATAAATAGATACATGGTAGATACATGATAGATGGATGATTGATAGATAATACATAGATAGATGATACATAGATAGATGATACATAGATAGATGATATATAGATAGATACATGATAGATAGATAATACATAGATATATGATAGATAGATAAAGGATACATAGATGATACATAGATAGATGATAGATGGATAGATAGATGATGAGATAGATGATAGATGAGATAAATGATAGAGACAGATAGATGATAGATGAAACATAGATGATAGATGGATAGATGATAGATGAGATAAATGATAAAGATAGATGGATAGATAATAGATGATACAGATGATAAATAGGTGATACATAGAGAGATGATAGATGGATAGATAGATAGATAGATAGATAGATAGATAGATAGATAGATGATACGTAGGTAAAAGATAAGATGAAAGAATTTATTATGGGACATTATTCACATGATTTCAGAGTCTTCAAAGTCCCACAACCTGCCATCTGCAAACCCGAGAATCAGGGTCACCAATATGTAACTCCATTTGAATCCAGGCCTGAGAAGCACCAGGGCTGCAGTGTAAGCAGCAGGTAAGTATCCAGGACCATGAAGGTCTGAGGTCCACGGCAGGGTAGCACAGTTGTGTCTGTTACAGAGGGAACGCTAATCCCATGCCTTCTCCTGCCTCGTCGTTCCACTGTGGCCTCAGTGGGTTGGTGACGTTTGCCCGGACTGAGAGCAGATCTTTGCCGCATCTACTTACCCCAGTGCTAGGCTTTTCTGGAATTACTCTGGCAGGCTCAGAAACGACGTTTTGAAATCTATCTGGCATCCCTTGAGCAAGGCAAACTCATGCATGCATGGTTTGGTTCTTGTGTGTGTGAACATGGAAATCCCTGCAGGATTTTAAGAAGGGACCCACCACAATTTCATGCTACTTGAGGATGTTCTCTATTGTTACCAGCAAAGGCTGGATTAGCGTTCAAACCCAGAGACAAAAAGACCAGCTCTTCCCTTAGAAATGTTTAGGACTTTAAATAAGTGGGGGCTTCGGAAGAGAGCAGAGAGGTTGGCTAGAGAGCAAGGTCTAAGTGGAAACTTCCCGGGGGGTTGAAGTGGGAATGCAAAGGGAACAGAACATCAGAGGTGCCTGCTGGGTACAGGAAAGGAGCAGATCGTGAGAGGTGATAATATTAGAAAGAGGAAGAGCCAAGGTGTACAGCCAAGTGGAGAAGGAACGGCGCAAGACGCAGAGGGGACTGGCGTAACCTGGCAAGCCGGAGCCCTGGATGTGTTTCAGAGGAAGAGCTCAACACCTGCTTCCCGGATTTGATTCCCCTCCTGGCTTGTCTCCTCTGATATATCATGAGACACAAGAGAAGGAAGCAGACAGAAGTTAATCCATGGATATGTACTTCATCCAATCCTATCCCCTGGTCCCCAGCTACACAGTTTCGTGAGCCACTCTCTCAGTTTTCGGCCAAAAAAGAGTCTCTTGTTTTCCTTTTTTTCCCTCTGAATGATGCCAGCTGGTTTACAAGGAGACTCAGCTCTGCTCTGAATTCCTTGATGCCAAGCTTATGTGGAGTCTGGGAAGTGTCAGCAAGTCAAGAGCATCTGCCAAATCATTACAGCCAGGTTTGGGGGAGACTTGATATTGAGAGTTTAATTCCACCGAGTTGCGAACTGGAAATCCCAGAAGCAAACATGGCTTGCACGCCTTTGAGTCTCACACGCAACCTTTAAGAATTGGAACTATGTTTCTTTTAAAGACACACTTAGCCACACACTTCGTGTAGCACCCATCCATTCTCTGTTCCTCAAGCAGTCGTTCGTTGTGTTCATCTCCCTCCATGACTGGAATGCCTCTGCGGCCTGAATATAATAATCTCAGAGTCGATGACCACACTGATGGTGTGGACAGGTGGAGGAACACTGGCGTGGGTTATGCCCCTGTTCGCTGTGCTGACCCTTACCAGTTTATCGCTGAAAATAGAAACACCAGCCTGTCAGTCACAGCACGAGTCACAGGAAGACTGCACTGGTCTGGTAGACGGTGATCTTTCCACGACCACAGTTGATATTAGCATCTGGATGCTTCATTAAGCAGACAGTGATGGCTCTGAGAACAGACAGTGCCACAGATTAATCTAGTCTCTGACGATATGTAATGAGAACGGACGTGGTTTTGAAAATTAAGCCATGTCTAGTAGACTCTCAGGACTGCGATCTCATGGTCACCCATCAGGGCTGCATACTCTGGGGATATGTCACAGAAAAGTGTCACCTTAACAAAGAGTGTGCTCTTAGGGGTTGATGGGATATGGTTTCTTTGACCATAGCTTGGTTCATTAGAAACAATGGTATGCAGTCAGTTGTGCTTTGAAGAACATGCACATGATCAAAACAGAAGAAAATTCTAGGAATTGTATCTTGGTCAAAACCTACAAATATTTAAATATTTTTACTTTCTTGTTTCTCTCTCTCTTTCGTTCTCTCTCTCTCTCTCTCTCTCTCTCTCTCTCTCTCTCTCTCTCTCTCTCTTATATGGGTGTGAGTGTGGTTTATGTGCCCTTGTGAAGAGGCCAGGCATGTGTCTTCATCCATCCGCCTTCACCCTAGTTTCTGAGACAGCCTCTCACTGAAACGGAGCCTCACAATTTTAGCTATACTGGCTGACAGGCAAGTTTCTGATCTGCCTCTCTGCCCCCCAGACCTTGGATTACATGCATTTACAACCATGCTAGGCTTTCACATGGGTCTTCACTGCCTCTTTCTTTCCTGGTAAGCACTCTTTCCCACTGGGCCACCATCCAACCCCTTTTTTTCTCTTTACAATAGGAATGTTTGTGTTTAATTTTACAGAATATAAGTTAACAGGAGACCTCAGGAACTCAGGTCCAAAGCTGATGTATGGATGAACAGTGACTAGATCCCTAGATTTACTGTGGAAGGCTGCAGGACCACATCAGCTCAGGAGCCCAGACTGATGGCAGATGCGGTAGTGAGCAGCCTTGATGCTTGTATTTTATTTTATCTTCATACCAAAGAGAACCTCAAAAGTATCTAAGGTTTCTGGTGCTCTAAACAAAGCAGAAACTACAATGTTGTCCTAACAACATTGCTCTTCCAGGTTCAGATTTAAATGGATCACTACAACTCTCAGATTTGCTGGCTGTGTGATTGACACAGCAACGTTTAGTGGCACGCAGTGTGTCACATGCTTCAAATGCGCCAGTGAAGTCCAACATCCACCTGAACTTCGGACTCTGTTAGGACAGGCACAAGCTCAGTCTCACCAGGCAGTAAGCGCACAGCCAAAGCCCAGGTCCCATGACCTCACTGCACCTCAGGTCCTTTACTATCAGGCGCAAATGACACAATCCCAAAGGGATATTGTCCTTGACCTCCAGGGTCTTCTGTCTCCACACACAGGCCTGGACACTGAGGTGTGACTCAGTGGGTGCTGCTATAGTATGGTGTGCTGTGGGACTGTACAGGAAGGGCTCCAAGCTCATCTAAACTCACTCCCAGAGCAACAGGTAGGACGAAGGAAGGAAAAGCGACAGGATGGGAAGCCACGCTTCAGATTTAACCCCAAACAAAACGCATAAAATTCGGTTATTCACGTCCTAATTGTCCACTCACTCGCCAAATTCATTAACAATAATAATGCCAATTTTCACGTAGCCTGTTATGACTTATATAGAGTATTCTATACTGTTTTTGCATTTTAATTTTATTTATTATTGCTACGGTGTGCGTGTGTGCCATGGCAAAATGTGGAGATCAGAGCACTACTTTGGGGAGTTGCTTTCTTTCGTCCATTGTGGGTTCTAGGGATAGAACTCAGGTCATCAGGCTTTTGTGGCAAGTGCTTTTGCCAGCTGAGCCATCTGCCAGTCCTGTCAGCGCCTTTAGAGACAGCAGTACAGCAGAGGGTTTGGCACTGGCCACATTGGATGCCTGTTCTGTAGGTCTTACCTGTGTTCAAAGACAACACTGCCAGTCTTCTTTTAAGAAGTGTTGACAGGGAGGAGCCTGAATCCTCAAACTGACACCTTGTTCTACAGACCCTGACATAAAAGTGTATTCAAGTCTCATTGTTCTGGATAATGGGATCAAGTAAAACCTATTTTCTAGAGTATTGCTGTTCAGCGTGGAAGCTACCGAACATGGCTGCTTAAATTTAAATGTGTAATAATTAAACTAGCCAAATTACAGATTCAGTTTCTCAGTCACGTTCCCATGTTCTGAGCGACCCAGGTTTCTGCTTGCTCAGTGAACAGGGCAGAAGGCCGTTTTCATCATTGCAGAGAGGTCTGGAAGGCCACTCTCCTCTACAGCTGGCTACGTTTCAGTAAAATGTAGTTTGTTCAGGATAAAGCTTAAAAATAATCGCCTGATGAATCACTGGGATTGTGTTTCGAGTCGGCTCATTCTCTTCAAAGAATAATATTTTTCTTTTTAGAAGTAAAAACCAACATTTCCATAAATCATTTAACATTTTTTCTGTAACAATCAAGGAAAAGATTTGATGAATGGGCTGACAGCCTTGTTCCTGGATCTGTAACACCAGAAAATTTCCCAGCTCTCGGAGCAGCATGGCCACAGGCAAGACTGAACTGATCTAAACGTGGCACCTTGCAGTGCCTTAACTCCCGCAGTGCCCACATTCTGACGGAGGTGATCAGGAGAAGCTTCGTGGACAGGACTTCAAATGGGAGAAGACAGCAGATGTTTCCAGAATCTGCTTTGAATAGTAAGAATTAAAGACCATTCATCAAAACTGACTATTCAAACACAACCAAGAAGCAAACAGGTTGATGCCACACTTGATGCCAGACCCCAAGAACTTCAAAAGGAGATGCCTGGTACTGACAGCAGTTTGACTTGTCTTAGGGAGAGTCGCTGTCCACCCATCAGAGACCTCCATTTGTTAAATGCTCACTGCTCTGATTTCTGTGTACATGCTGGTACAGGCTCAGTACCATCCATTCATCAGGTAACATAGTACAATCAGATCAGTGACCAGAAGGCAGTGATCAGTGTTTACCTGTTAGTCCAGTAACTTAATTGATCCATGGAGGGATTCAAAATGGTCCAGAATAACCAATAGAGGGAATCCAACCTGCATGCATTGTGTGTCAAAAAGGATTTTTCTTTTCTTGGTAAATAAGAACCCAGTCTAAAGAGAAAACAAATGGTTTATCTGCATTTGAATGGACACAATCTTGTACAGTATGAAGTTAATCTTATTTTGGCTTGTTTATAGTGCATACAAGCTCACTGTATACCTTCTATACAAGCCATGTGCTCTTCTTGTGACATGAGCATATGTCTTAATCCTTCACGACCCCTTCTTCGCCTTGCATCCAAAAGAATATATGATATGCTGTCCTATCACAGTGCTGCTAACAGTGCTGATCTTACTGAGAACCATGAGAGAGCTTGGTAACATGTTGACAGTTGTGTATGTATGTGGTGGTCTGAATGAGGTGTCCCCTAGGGCTCGGGTATCTGATTACTTGGTCATTTGTTGGCGCTGTTTTGGAAAGGTCATGAAAGGCCTAGAAGGTGCGGCCTTGCTGGGGGAAGCATGTCACCTGGGGCAGCTTTGAGAGTTCATAGCCACGCCCTACTGCGGGTTTCTCTGTGAGTCAGGAGCTGTCTATGGCTGCCTCCTGACGTGATGGACTCTTCGCTCTCTGGAACTCTGAGTCCAAATAAGCTCCTTTGTCTACAAGTTGCTCTGGTCATGGTATTTTATCACAGCAAGAGAAAGTAACCAATGCTCTGATGTGCGCGCGTGTGTGTGAGCGTGTGTGTGTGTGTGTGGCGGGATGTCAGGATTAGGAAGGGTAGGTTTCATTTCTTTGATAAGGGTCCTAAACCATGTCATGCTGGATTGCTGGATATTGTCTTTCAATTAAAGAAGAATGAGCGTTTTTTTCAGGAACACAGCTCCAAGAGAATTCTGAAGGGACAGGTGCTCAGCACCTCAGGTCCTCATGATCTCAAGACGATGCTACAGGTCAGGAGTCTTGAACTCAGGCATCACTCTGTCCTCCTGTGCAGATGCAGAAGCAAAGGCAGTAATAAGTGTCTTCCGCACTTGCTATAAGAACGGTTCCAAAATAGTTTACCATGTGTTCCAAAGAATTTAAAGTATTTGTGTCATTTGATGTATTCTTTCATCCCTAATAACATCTAATCTATGAAATGCAGAAACTCTGGTTTTAAAGATAGCCTTTGAATAATTTCAACTAACCTAAAAGTGAGAAATGATTAAGAAAATCACGGTAAATGCAGTCATTAAAATATGTTAACACATAGTCTTAATAACATGGTAAATGCTTAATTGCTTAATGTTTTAAACTAGGAAAACAGAACTGTATAATTGTATGTCAACATAAGCTGGAACATATAAAGAAATATGAGAAATTCTCAAAGTATTTTAGTAAAGATTGTTCATCAGTAATTGATTTTCCAGACACACAGAAAAGAAACAAACATCTGCTCTACGGAGTTGATAAGAGAGCTCCAAAGAACTTCAGAGGGGAGAGCTGGGCGAGTGTTGGCCTAACTCAGGGAGGACTGGGCGGGCCTAACTCAGAGGGAGGACTGGATAGGCATCGCTTAATTCATCTCATAGCTAGACAGGGTTTTCTCTTAAGAATTATCTAAATTTTCTAAGTTTCTACAAAGAACAATTATTCAGCTTACAATTGGCAAAATCTTAATTCATAATAATCTGAACTGCAAAAAAATTTAAAAGTTACACTACATGTAGCTTCACTAGATCTGCTGGAATTACATGCATAAACATAATTCATTGGAAGTAACTATTGGTATAGAAAAGGTAGTTTTTGAGAGTTATATCTCAAACATCATTAAGACATAGGCAGATGTGCCACAAACCATTAGCAGGACAGAGTAACTTCCCCTGATGTAGAGACTTTTTTTTTTAAGTATGAAACAAAGCAACACATGTTGTTTACAATGCATTGCTATTATGATGTGTGTTGAAAGACATGGGCTCTGGAATAAAAGGGGACTCCAACCATGAGCGACTTTTTAAGTGATTATGAATTACAAACTCATCTTAGTCATGATCACACATAAATACTGCTTTGAATGATTGCAGAGTACTTGAATTCATGTCTGCATACCATGATGCCTGTACAGAACACATTCAGTAGAAGACATTACATACTTAGCTTCCAGAGGGGCGGGGAAAACACTGATTGAAGAAGCATAGGATAACTAAGTACTCCCACGTCTACAACATAGGGCTACAGGTCTGTGGTGAGCAAAGCCCCAGGCAGAGCCAGGGAATCCATCATGAGTAAAGCTGGCTGAAATCATGAATTAGAATTGCTCTCACTGAGTTTATCAACAAGTGACTTATCCATATTCCAAGTGTGAATCTAAATGTTCAGATACCAATAATTACATTTCAGCTTAGTGTATATCTTTTCCCAAAGAAGTAGATTCCTTCAGATACAAAAATCCAGTGGTCCCTGTGTCTTTCTAGGCATAGCAAAACCATGCTAAATGTGGATTTACTAGGTAATGCAATTTTAAACATTTTTACTGCATTTATACATTTATGTGTGTGCCCAGAAGCACATGTAGGGTCAGAGAACAACTTACAGACAACGGCCTCTCCTTCTAGCGTGTGCAGCTTGGTTGTCAATCCCTGATCATCAGGCTTAGCCGCAAGGAGCCATCTTACCACCCAACATTGTGTAATTTTTTTCAATTCAGCTTAGGGTTTTGAGTTCCAAGAATTTATTCAGGCCCCTGAACTACTGACTCTGTGTGTCCCTCGCTCCTTTGCGAATCCCTCTGCTTACTATGTGGTTTGTTTGTTTGTTTATTGTTTTTTAGGGTTTTTTTGGAGACAGGATCTCCCTGTACCCCCAGCTAGCCTAGAATGTACTATGTAAACCACGCTGGCCTCCATCTCACAGAGACCCTCCTGCCTCTGCCTCCTGAATGCTGGGATTAAAGGCTAACATGCCTGACTGTGTTTTGAATTAACAGTGACATGAATGAGAAATTATAAAGCTGGACATAGAATACGGGATTCTCCACCCTTTTGTTAAACAGAAAGGTTGAAAGGCCGCCTACAGGTCCTTTAGAGTCTCCCACTGAAGACACAGAGACGACTTTCACCCCTCCTGTTGGTCCCGGTCTTTCGGGGAGTAAGTCTGTGACTTCCCATCTGTGTTTTGCAGCCGCAGCAGCCGCAGACATGGCGTACCACCACATCAGACCTCCCATTGGCTACTCCATCCCCAAGCCCATCTCATTGCTGCTGATGCGAGGCTGGAACGCGTGTCCTGAAGTGAGTGGTTTTCACGTCCTCTTACAAAATGCGTTGCGGTCAAAGTCTATCACAGTGTGGCTCGATCTCTCCTCTCTGTGTGTTCAGGGAGTGTCCTGGCAGAAGTGGGTCTCCGCACCTCCATCTCTAAATGCTTCGGAGCCCGCGGAGCTCAGGTTTCCCACGGCTCATTAGTAACAGAGTCCCGGGCATGACGGCTAGTCCCAGTGCCGCCTCAGCGCAATTTGATCAGCCACACTAGAGCAACACTGAGCCGTTTTCTGGAATGAGAGCTTTGGTGGAATGGGTCTTCATTCTCTCAGGTGAGGCAGAAGGCACCAGGGGAGGGGAGGAGGTCTCACCAGCGCCTGCTTAGGCAAGAGTCAGAAGTCTGGGGCCGGAGAGGTGGCTCAGCAGTTAAGAGCACTGCCTGCTCTCCCAGAGGACCAACGTTCAGTTCCCAGCACCCACATGGCAGATACCAGCTGCCTGTAATTCCAGTTCCAGGTCCGAAGCTGTCTTCTGCCCTCTGTGGGCATTGCACAATATGGGTGCACCTACATATATTTTCAGGCAAAACACTCATACATGTAAAAAAAAAATCATTTAAAAATTAAAATAAAAAACTTGGGAAAACTTTCCTCCTGTTTCAGGGTGAGCCTTGGGTACATTTTCTAGAGCTCCCTTCTTTCTGTGGGAAGAGATGTGCCAAACTTCACATAAGTGTCCGTTGCGGGAATTCTTTTTGCTTTTCTTAACAGTTCATCATGATCATAGATAAGGAATATATTCTAAAAAGAAGTTTGGGGGTAGAATGTATGTCTCAATCAAGGAAAATGTTGAGAAATGAGAAATTAGAATTTAAAGATATTTTATATATATATATGTGTGTGTGTGTGTGTGTGTGTTTATATATGTGTTTTTATATGGAAAGAGAGAAAAAGTGATGGTTAAGTGGAGAGGTTGTGTTATTAAGCAGTACAGAACTAAGCAGTTCAAGGAGAAGAAGTATTGTTGGAAAGCAGAGTTACCAAATTGCTGGCCAAATTAGGCTTTTCAGTCTACTGAGCCCTGTCTTGGCCTTGGCATATACGTCAAAGTCACAATTTCTAGCTGTTCCCATTGCCTTTACAATGCCCAGAGAGGTGCTTACCAGATCAGTAGGATGAGCAGTTAAGAAAAGCGAACAGTAGGCTGAATTTCATTTTCCTTCAACCATCAGTTTGTGGGGTCCCTAACTGTACTGTTCAGGATGGGGATTTGTGGGGTCCCCACTGTACTGTTCAGGATGGGGCTCAGGAGCCAACAGAGCAGAGCTGTTGTGGGCTGAGGGCCTCCCTGATATGTGGAGAGTGGGTGAAGGTGAATTAATAGCTCTCTAGCTACAAAAAATTAAGGAAGACAAGATTCTGTGAAACTGCACTGGATCGACAGCAGCAAGCTGGAGGGCAGAAAGGCAGAGCAAGGCAGGGGCAGCTTCCAGCAGTGACCCTTGGGCTAAGATCATAACCCATGGACAGGGGTTCACTGACTGAGAGGCCTGTAGGAGAATGAAACAGTTCAAGCAAAGAGAAGATATATGGTATCATTGGGGTTTCCTGGTGATTGGCGCATTCTAGTCACCGGGAGGTGAAGCTCCTATGCAGGTGTCACTTGGCACAGGACCTTCAGATCTGAAACACTAACATCACGCTGAGTCACTCCTTTCCTCTTTCTCATCTTGTTTCCTCACTTTGAATTTGAACCTCATTACCCCCCGTTCCTCAAGGGTCTTCTTAGTCAAGACTCAAGCACAGCATGCAGAGCCTGTCCTGAGATTGGCCAAAGGAAAGGGAGAAGCTAGTACAAAATAACAAAGAAGAAACTGTCCTGATAAACAATATCAGACCTTGCAAAGCCTTAGAATTCCAATTAGGAATTTGGACATGAAATTACCGGTCATTTTATTTTTGCCTTTAAAGCAATACAAAAAGAATCAATACTAAAAATATGTATTTCAGGTGGGTATGAAGGATTTTTCACTAATTACTCAAGAAATTACAAGTAGCTCTTTTCATAAAATCACCTTGGAATCATCTTCTGGTGATCACTGGAACAATGAACATTTCTTTCTGTCTGAGAAGCACACTTCTCACTCAGCCCAGCCCTGTTGGCTAAAGCAGTTTCTCAGGCCCCATGCACATCCCTAGCATGGGACCTGAAATGCATATTCAAACCAGCACCCCAGAATGGCTTGTCTCATAGAGACAGAGAACCAGAGGATAGAAACTGATGCAAAGATACTGAAGTCAGATCAACCAGCCGAGCTGCTGTTGCTGTAATTTGGTTGATTATAGCAGAGACCTCAGTGGTTACCATGGGGACCTGGAGCCAGAGTAAACCTGAGAGCTATTGCAAAGGCAGAATTGCATGGAGAAGAAAGCTAGGATTTCAGAAAGGGAATAAAGGCAAGTGCCCAGGAGGACTGTCTCTGCTCATTCTGAGAGGGAGCTGAGAGGGTCTTAGCCCCTTACACAGCTGAAATATTGTTAGCAGCGAGGAGAGAGAACTGAGCTTAGGACCCTGCAGCAGAGACAGTGCTTTAATGCTAGTCTTTAATCCCAGCCCTCCGGAGGCAGAGGCAGGCAGATCTCTGTGAGATCCAGGCCAGCCTGGTCTATATAGTGGCTTCCAGGCAGGCTGGGACTAAGGAGACCCCATCAAAAGCAAAACAAAACAGAGAAAACAAAGAGACAGTGCTTTAACAAAACAGGAAAATGGAAGGTATAACCACAGCCCAGTGTGGATGCGAAGAGCCGTCAGCTAGTGGAATCACCACAGGAGAAGCTGCAAGGAGCTTCTTCTTATCTCAAAGATGCTTCCCAGAATGGAGTGGGATCAGGAGAGTCAGGAGGGTGACATGGGAGTTAAGCCCCAGTGGAGAGGCCAAATAAAAATAGACGGGCAAGAACTGAGCCAGGGACTTCTGAGTCCTGGAGGGATCGGGGAAAAGGTGAAGGACTTCAAAATGAGAACGTTCAGTCATTTTCTGACAGCTCCAGGCAGGAAAGGGAGAAAAGGGGAGCCATGCAGACAGTGCTAGCATTGTCCTGGGCACCCTGCAAGCCTTATTATATCAACTGTCACTAAAGAGACTCGCAGTCCTGGACAGATGCAGATATGGGAAAAGAGAAAGCGTGTTTCTGTGTGGATCCCCTCCCCATACAGTCAGACAATGGGAAGTATAGTATTCTGTGCTGCGAAGGTAGGTTTGAAGCGTCTTACTCGGGCATCAATAATAAAATTCTTTGAATATATCTATAGTTTTCAAATAAATGTGACTTTGAATGAAAGATGTGTATTTGGCAAGGCTTCTAAATCCAACATTTATAAGCACATTTGATTCCTCTCTGCAAGCTAAACTCAAGAGATCAAACCTCGAAAACATGCTAACAGATTATTTGGTTTTCATATTCTTATTTTAACAGCGATTGGCAATAAAGCTCATTAGAATTCCTTTTGTTCATGAGCCATTGTGTTGATCTTGAAACCTGTTTGCACGCTGAAATGAGGGACACTGGGGTCGATCGCCACCTAGTGGACGCAATAGGATATTGCAGATTTTTTTTTTTCAGAAAGGTATTTTGCCTGGAAATTCTCAATTTTTTTCTCTCTTAGAGAATAACAGGTTTTTAAAGACTTCTACTTAAGATCTAAGATCATTATCGACAGAGCAATTACAAACGGGTGAAATTTACCACTGTGCAATACAGTTAACAAATAAGGCTGAATTTTCATTCTATACCGTAATTAGGAAAACAAATCAGGCACACACATACGAATATATAATCATCTGTGTATAAAGCAATATTATAATAGCACTAATTAAGACATGCATAACAATTTCCATAAAATAAACATCAAATGCAAAGTGCCCCTTTCATGTTGAATCTTGCATTTACTTGAGGCTTTTATCTTTTTTTTTTTTTTTTTTTTTATGTTTGGTGCTTTTCCAGGACTAGGCAAAATTTTCCAACGTATGCTCACTTAATTGCATCAGGCGTATTCTGTGATTCCATCTTTGCTTTTTTGTGTTGTAGGATGTGAACTTCTGTGTGTCTGGAAATGGGAAATTACTGAGCATTTCTCTCTCAAAGCTTGTGAAGAGAGATGGAGAACAGTTGTTACTTGGGCTGTCTTTCCTCTCACTCCACTCTGTTTCTAAAGGTGGCGGATGAGCGTTCCTAGCAGATGGTGGTTGCAGGGCACTGGAAGTAGAGCCCTCAGCTGCATTTTTCTGGTAGGAATTAAAGGCACATCCATTTCTGCTTTGGAATGAATGACTTTTAACTCGTTTGAAAATGAGAGAGCTCCACGGGTCTCTACCGCCCAGAACCTGACCTTCATGCAATGGTCTCTCCGCGGGACTGAGTATTTTGAATCTCTCTACAGTCATGCCCCTGGTGGTTAATCTGAAGATCTGTTTCACCCTGTGGCAGGCTAGTTTGGGTTTCAGGAGAGTTTATGCTACTTGAGTCTTTAAGGGTGATGGTCTCCTGGACAGAGCTGGTGTCATGTAAAGCTTGTTTCTTGTCTCTCCCACCTTCCCAAGGTGGCCGCTTTTCATCTGTGGCATCCTTCAGAGCCATTTGTGTCATGCAAATCAACGCACTAGAATCTCCCTTTCCTTCTTTCTCTCCTGCCTGCATCTCCGTCATCCTGCCTCTGGGCACTGCAGCTGTGGTCATGGTTCCACTTTTGATGGTTAGGAGCCCAGTGGCCTGGCTTCCAGGAGAAGGGCACCTCTCCCAGCGATGCTCTGCTCTGCTTTATTGTGGAGGCGACTGCGTCTCCATGAGTGGAAGGTTGTTTCTGGACTGTGTCTGGGCGAGGGGAGATGAAGCCCAAGCTCCTGTGTGCCCAGACTTGCTTCCCACATCATTCCCTTCCCCGTCCATGACATAACTTCCTGCACCTTCGTGAGGTATTTTGGATTTTTCCATTTCTGTTTTTTCTTCACTTCCAAGTTGTTCCTGGCCTGAGCTTTGTTTATTCTGGTGTAAAGCTTGTGCTTTACCTAAAGTGTGATCCTTGTAGAAGATGTCATTAGAACGCACACCTGCAGGTTGGGTCTGGTCACTGGTGGATGGATTAAACTGGCTCATCTCATTGGTCTTTAATTTTCCCTGGCCTAAGAATTGGGTGGATTCTGTTTCTGCAGAGCCAACGACCCCTACGGAAGGTTGAGATGCTAGAACACCGTTCCCCGTGTTTCCCCAGGGGGCTTGTAAGGGACCCAGAACTTCTACTTGGAGCTGAGTGGCATTTTCCATCTGCTCAGGTTGGCACTCAGTGTCCCTGGCTGTAGGCTGGGGCACTGCTGATGAGCCTCCATTGGGAACATGGCCAGCTGGGTAACAGCTGCCCCGCACAGAGCCCCCACTGCCTTCGGACGGGCCGTTGGCCCTGAGGGAAGGAGCACTGGTCGCCTTTCTTTGACGGTGAGACGTCTGCTCCGGAGCATGTTCAGGCGGCAGCTTTGTGGAAGTGAATGTAACACAGCTGTTACTCTCTGACTGCCGAGGAAAACTCACAGGAGACAGGGGTTTTGCTTTGATTTTTTTCCCAGAAGTTTTGGCGACTGTCTTAGAAGGTTTCAGTACTAGTTTCTGTTTCTTGGAGAATTCTGGTAGAGATGCTTCTGGATGGACTCTGATTTTCCTTACGGGGTTCATTTTCAACTTTATCTTTAAATTCTGTGCTTTGACCTTCCCTTTCTGATGGGACTGTCTGGGCCCCCGCTTCTTCAGAGTCCATGTCTCTGTAAACCTTTCTCTTCCTTCCTTGCTCTCCTCAGGGTTGGCACATCGATGGAGAGCCCAGGAGGCTGGGTGGTTGCTTTGACTTTCTAACTGACTCCTTTGGGTTGACATTTGGGGTGATATGGCCAACCGCTTTTTCCCCACTAAATCAGGACCCTGGAACTTCACCCTCTTTGTAGAATACGCTTTCTCGATCTTTGCTGAAGACCTCCTCCATGCATCTATGGTGTCCTTACTCCTGAGGAATTTCTCTATGGCCCTGTTGATTTGGATTTGCTCTTTATCAGACTTTGAGTGCTCTCTACGACCTGGCTTCCTTTCTTTCATATAATCCTGAAGTTCATCACTAGACACGTATCTACAGATAAGGGAGGGGGTGGCATGAAAATCTGTGAACTTACTCTGTTTGAGCAGTCCAGGGAAATCACTATGTTCCGATCTATGATTGTGGAAGAACTGGCCTGCCGAGTGTCCCCCAGGCTCACACAGCTTGGCTGCTGAGCTGGTGATGAAAGATCTCTGTCTGAACAGTTGTGAAGCATTGTCTCCATTTCCTATTGGATGCTGCCATGATTTGTTTGGTAGATGCTTTTGAAGACTCTCTCTTGCCAAGGCTGGAGTGGATGTTGTGTATCTTCTAAATATGTCACTGTGGAGATCTGCAGAATAATAAGTTCAGAAATTTAGCCCTGGGCAGAGGTGCAGCTCCCCAACCAAGCAGACTCCTAAGCACCTTATGAGAAGTGTGAAGTGACTCTCCGTGACAATTCTCTAGTATGTCCTAGCTGTCTGTCAACCCTTTGCCACTTGCTATGTTGGCAGTGGTGTCTCATGGCTGCCTTTCAGTCAGCTGTAATGCTGACTTTGAAACTGTGATTTTAGAGATTAAATGCTATTCATGTGACACAGGTTTAAATTAAGCGACAGCTACGTGGGCTCTAAAGAATGGCATATGAATCCTTCTCAAGCAGCACAATTAGCTTATGTGCTCATCTCCTATTTGGAATACAAGTATTTGGATGAACATGCACTATGAAGCAATGGTCAAGCCTCTAACAGAGTAACCCACACAGCCAGAGCAGCAGCAGACACTTGCTGCTTTGATGAAAGCAGAAGGCCATTCTCTTTACTTCCTGTAACTTAATGTAATATCCATTAGAGATTTGTTACCAGATGTGGTGGCACACCCCTTTAATCCCAGCACTCAGAGGTAGAGGCAGGAGAATCTCTCAGCCTGGTCTACATAGCAAGCTCCAGCTCTGGATGCTGGGAGACCCTGTCTCAAAAGGACCAAAAACAAAAGATGTTCATATTGTATTAGGTATTGTAGGTATTTGGCATTTGCTTGGTTTGCCTTGTAGTACTCTTTGCCTTTAACTTTTAGATGGTATGGATAAATCTAATATTATTGATATCAATAATATTAATGAAAAATGAATCTTAATCGAGTTCATCTGAAGACCTAGGCAGTGCTAAACATTACACATCTTGGCTTCACAGTGGCCAAGATCTATTGGAAAAGTCCTACTAGCTTCTAATTCTTACGGATAGGAAATGTGTTCAGAGTTTGTTGTTTTCTGCAGTTCTTCATCAGGAGTTGAACCTGTCTGTCTATTAGAGTGGATCTCTTAGTCATGACGAAAATTGAGCTTAACAGTATACACACCAACACACTTCTCCTGTTTTATGAAATGGTTTCATTTAGAGAAAAAAGGAAGGATTTCTGTTTAGTGGGTGGGAGGAGGTGAACCAAGCCCCAGAGCCCAACGTCAGCTTTATGGGTGACCATGAGACAGATACTTACTCTGTGAGTATCAGAAGGATAGACTAAAGGAGAACCTTATGTGAGTCTACAGACTGTACTAGGGACAAAATCCGTGGTCTTTATCAGATTCCCAGCGAGTTCTAGAACTGTCAGGTACATAGCAAGGACTATTCAACTGGATGATCTTTGCATCTTGTGTTTCCCTGGACAGATGTCTAACTCTGAATTCCCACATCAGGTGTAACTTAGCCACCTTATTCTGCCCTTCTGATCAGGAGCAAGTGTGACCCTTGGCTGTTTTCTTGAATTCTGTGTATCCCACCCTCACCCCACTATGGTACTTAGCAGAATTTCAGCTGCTTCCTTATGGTCACTGTTGAGCTGACAGAGCAGAGCCTCCATGTGAAGCAAGGAGCTGGCTTGCAGAGGGTTAACCAGCCACACTCACTCTCCCACAGACAGGCCCAGCCTTTGGGCACAGCTAAACGATAAAAGGAGATGGAAAGGCCACGCACTATTTCTTTATAAAGAAGAACTAATCTTTTCTGATTCCTGTGGCCATCTCTGTCTAGAGTCAAACCATCAGCCCTGAGGAACTGGCAAAAAATATAGGCAGATAAACTCACACCCTGCCGTATGCCCTATGGGAAATAAAATAGTTTCATTCTTATCCCGAAGTCCCCAAATCCAGCCTTCTGGAAAGATCTCCACAGTAAGAACTTCACACAGCACCTCTCTCATTAAAAAATATTCACTGGAATAAGTGGCAGGAGACCTCTTCTGAAAGCCGTGTACGTTAGCACTGCTGGCCTTGAGAATGCGGCCCTGTCTTCAGAAGGAAAAGATGCTGGACCCACTGCCTCCAACTAAGTGCTGGCATCACTCACAGACAGCAGCTGGTGTCATGGCCAGATTCACCGAGCCCCCAACATGGGACAATGAATTAAGTCCTGACTTTCCCTGAACTGAGAAGTTATCATCCCTGACAGCTCAGCAAGCAAAGTATGTTTCCTGACACCATGCCTGAGATGAATTACGGGTGGTGACGTGCCCACGCTTCCCACGTGCCGTGCTCCGGGAAGCCTGTCTCTCGCAGGTGAATTCGGAGCTCAGAGAATGTTGGAAGGAACACTGCTACTCACTTTCCCATAATTCTCAGCACTGTGGTGATTTAAGGCTTCTTCCCTGTCCTCTTTTAAACACTCTCAGGTAAATCTCAAACTTGGCTTTCCATAGACAGGAGGCGCACGCTCAGCTACTGAGAAAGGGGAGGAGGCACCTGCTCACCCAGATGCACGCTGACACACTCACGCAGAGACACGCGTGCACACAGATGCACATACACAGACTCACATAGAGATGCTTATATACAGAGACACATTCATACACATACAGACACATGTGCTCACACAAATGCTCACACAGACACATTCACAAAAACATGCTTATACACAGTCTCTCTCTCTGTCTCTCTCTCTCCCCCTTGCCTGTACACACACACACAGACATACACACAAAGACACAGACACACACACAGACACACAGATACACACACACAGACACACACACACACACAGACACAGGGACACACAGACACACACACAGACACACACACACACAGAGACACACACAGACACACACAGGGACACACAGACACACAGACACAGACACATAGACACACAGACAGACATACACACACAGACACCCACACACAGAGACACACACAGACACAGAGACAGACACACGGACACACAGACACACACACACAGACACATAGACACACAGACACACAGACACACACAGACACACACATAGACACACAGACACACAGACACACACAGACACACACACACAGACACACACACACAGACAGACACACAGACATACACACACACACACACAGACACACACACAGACACAGACACACACATCCAGACACACACACACAGACACATAGACACACGGACACACAGACACACACACACACACACACACACATGCATACTAAAAGTCCCAGTACTTTTCTGTCTTTACAAAAGGAAAAGACAGACTACAGTGATTTGATGAGCACTTCTGCTAAGGGACTTGGAGAAGGGTCTGTCCTTCTGACTGAGGAACAGTGGAGTTTTCTTACAAGCAAGCTCATCTATTCTTCTTGTTCCATTCTGGGACAAGGTTTGGGATGGGACTTCTCCAAGTTTAAGATAAGTTAGGTTTTCAGCTCTCTTTGGACAGTGTCTTGTAACTAAGCCTGAATCATGCAGAGCTCTCCTGTTCCCAGGAGGCCCAGAGCGTCCTGCACATGGTGGTGTTCTTTCCAAGTGAGAGCCAGTGCCATCAACCCCATGACCTCTGCCTTTCAGCTTTCTCAGTGAGGTGTCTGGGGCTGTGGACCCGGAGGCCAGCATTGCTGGTCGGCTGCTTTCCTGTAAAGGTGGCATTTCCTTTCTGGACTCCACAGCAGACATGACCTCTGTCTCTTTTTGCTGAGTGAAGTTGCAGTTATGGTGGCCCACAGCATGGCCATTTCCTGACTCCTGAGCACACAGGGGTTCACCGAAAGCTCTGCAACAAAGGTTTCCAGATGTGTGTCCATTTGCTTTGCCTCGTTGGAGTTTCCAGTTCAGTATGACTAAACCCACACAAGTGAGACCGATGGTGCCTGTGGGAGACAAACAACAAAGGGCATCATGGGGAAGTGCAGACCGCCGAGTACACTCACACGTCCGGAGGGCTCAGTGCGGCGGGAATTCCACTGCTCGAAGAAACACTGGGCAGGCAGAGGCTAATTTAACCAGCATGATCCTGCTTTCCAGTTGCTATATCTTAAAAATTATGGGACTGCAGAGCTGGCTCAGTGGGTAAGAGCACTTGTTTGCACAAGCATGAGGACCTGAGTTCAAATCCCTACACAACCACATAAAAAACATCTCCCCTGCAGCTCCCGCAGCTGCAGGGTCAGGGTCTCTGCTATTTAGTGGGGGCCCAGACCTCTGCAGACAGCATGAGAAAATCTGAATTCAGCCTCTGCCTAGCAATCTTCCCAAATTAGGCTGTGCCTGCTGGCTAGAGGGACCCGGATCTTAAGAGAGAGCCTGATATCATCTGATCTTGCCTAATCTGTGTCTCTGAGGGAACTCCTGAGCAGTCAGGCTGGAGAGAACGTAGCCTTGACCAACCAGCTTTTCATACCCAATAAGAGAGCAACCAAGTCCCATCGAACACACAAACAGAATCCAATTCAACCCGACAGAGGGAGGCTTGATTCTCATATCAGATTCACAAACAACAAAAGAAAAAAACCAAAATAATATGCTTTCACTAAATATCACCAGAACAAAGAGAAAATATTGAAAGCTGCAAAAGTAAAACAACAGTCACATATAAAGGAAAATCCATCAGAATTACAGCTGGCTTTTCCAGGAAAACTATGAAAGTCAGAAGAGCCTGGACCAAAGTGTTCCCAGTTCTAAAATACAATAGATGTCAACACAGAATACTTTACCCAGCAAAACTGTCTACTATAGTTGAAGGGGAAAAAATCTTCCGTGACATGAGTAGGCTGAAAGAATTCATGTCCAGAAAGCCAGGCCTTCAGAGAATACTTGAAGCAATACAAAGAACTAAAAAAAGGAACAACTATAACAAGGGGCAACAGAAAGAAAATTAATGAAGGCCTAACCTGGAACCACACAGTTAGACCAAGAATGCAAACAGAAATTAAAATGACAAGAACCAATGCACATCTTTCAATAATAACTTTAAATATCAATGGACTGAACTCCTCACTCAAAAGACACAGGCTAGTTGAATGGATCAAGAAACAAAATTCCTCTTTTATTTTCTTCAAGAAACCCATCTCACCTTCAAGGACAGGCACTACCTCAGGACAAAAAGATGGAAAAATTTATTCCAAGCAAATGGCACTAAGAAACAAGCAGGAGATGCCATTCTAATATCTGACAAAGTAGACTTCAAACTAAAACTAATCAGAAGAGATAAAGAGGGTCATTTCATTCTAATCAACTGATAACTGAGAAGATATTACAGTCGTGCACATATATGCACCAAAATCTGGTGCATCAAACTTCATAAAAAAGAGCACTACAGGACATTAAGATACAGATTAATCCCAACGCATTAATAGTAGGGGACGTCAGTACCTCACTGTCTCCATTAGACAGATCAACTTCACAGAGAATAAACAGAGACATCTGAATTAAACTATACATACATCAGATGGATCGAACAGACACCTACTCAATATTCTAAACAAACACCAAAACATACAAATACTATTCAACATCCCATGGAACTTTCTCTAAAACTGACCACATCCTGGGGCACAAAACAAACCTCAACAAATGAAAAATATTGAAATAATTCCATGTATCCTATCAGACCACAATGCAATAAAGCTTAAAATCAACACCAGAAGAAGCCCCAGTAACTTCATGAACTGATAGAGACTAAACATCTCACTCCTGAATGATGAGTGAGTCAAAGGAGGAATTGAGAATGTATCAAAGTATCAGTAGAATTAAACAAAGAGGATAATACAACCCAACAAAACCTAAGAAGGAAGACTATAGCTCTCAGTGCCTAAATTTAAAAGTCAGAAAGATCACAGATAAATGATTTAACATTGCAACTCAAAAATCTTGAAAGGCAAGAACAAATGAAACCCAACCCAGCAGACAATAAGAAATAACAAAAATCAAGGCAGAAACTAATGAAATAGAAACAAAAAACATTACAAAGAATCAATGAACCAAAGAGATGGTTCTTTGAAAAGATAAATAAGATAGACCCTTAGCCAACTTAACCAAAAAAAAAAAAAAAGAAAGAGCAAGTTCAGATCAACAAAATCAGAAATGAAAGTGGGAAACGTCACAACAGACAACAAAAAGATTGAGAACATTATAAGGGAATACTTTAAAAACTAATGTACCATCAAATTTGAAAATCTTAAAGAAATGTATATATGTCTAAAATTATGGGAACCACCAACACTAAACCAAGAAGAGGTCAAAAGGTTAAACAGACCTCTAATTTATAAGGAAACTGAAAGAGTAATACAAAACCTCCTGACCAATAAAAGCCCAGGCCCAGATGGATTCAAAGCATAATTCTACCAGACGATCAAAGATGATCTATATCCAATACTGCTTAAATTATTCAAAAATATAGAAACAGACAGAGAATTCCCAAATTCACTATGAAGCTAGTGTCACTCTAATACCAAAACCAGGTAAAGAAAACTATAGACCCATCTCCTTAATGAACATAAATGAAAAAATTCTCAACAAAATACTTGGAAACAGCATAGAACACACATCAAAAAGACCATCCACCATGATCAAGTCAGCTTTATTCCAGGGATGCAGGGATGGTTCAATGTATGTAAATCAATAAATGTCATAAAGCATATAAATGGACTCAAAGACAGAAATCACATGGTCATCTCAATAGGTGCAGAAAAGGTCTTTGACAAAATTCAGCTTACACTTAGCTTAAAAGCCCTAGAGGGAGTTGAACTGGAAGGAACATATCTCAACATAACTAAAGCTATATACAAAAACCCCACAGCCAACATCATTCTACATGAAGAACACCTGGAAGCATTCCCCTTATAGTCAGGAGTCACACAAGGATGTCCACTAACTCCACTCTTTTTTAATATAGTGATTGAAACTCTTCCTAGAGCACTAAGAAGAGGAGGTTAAAGGAGTATGCCCTGGAAATTAAGATGTCAAATTATCCCTTTTGAAGACGATATGACATTATATGTAAGAGATTCCAAAACTTCCACCAGAAAACTCCTAGAAATGATTAACGTGTTCAGTAATGTGGCAGGCTACAAAATAAATCTACAAAAATCAGTAGTCTTTCTATATACCACCAACAAGCAATTAGAGAAAGAGTACAAGGAGACCCTCCCATTCACAATAGCCTAACAAAAATAAAATATCTCAGAATAAACCTGAACAAAGGCATGAAAGATCTCTACAATGAGACTTTTAGATCTTTAAAGAACAAGATTGATGAGGACACCAGAAATGGAAGGCTCTCCCATGCTCATGGAGTGGAAGAATTAATATTGTGAAAACGAACATCCTACCAAGAGCAACATATAGATTCAATGTAATTCCAGTCAAAATCCCCAAGACTCTTCACAGAATTAGAGAAATTCATCCTAAAGTAGATATGGAAGCACAGAAGACCATGGATAGCCAAAGCAACCCTGAGCACAAAGAGCAATGCAGGGGGATTACTATGCCAGATTTGAAAGTATGTTGCAGTGTACAGTCATATAAACAACACAGTACTGGCAAGAAATAGACTCATAGATCAATGGAACATAATTGAAGACCTAAACATGAGTACATCCAATTTCACCCACCTGATATTTGACAAAGGAGCCAAGAACACTCACTGGAGGAAAGATAACATGTTCAGCAAATGGTGCTGAAAAAACTGGATCTCCATCCATAGAAGGATGAAACTAGACCCATATCTTTCACCTTGCACAAAAGTCAGCTTCAAATGGATCAAAGACCTCAATATGAAGCCTGAAACTCTGAAACTTTTAGAAGAAAATTTTGGCAGTAACCTACAAGATATAGGTGTAGGAAAGGACCTCCTAAATCAGACAGCAGTTGCTCAGGAACTAAGGTAAATAATCAACAAGTGGGACCTCGTTAAACTAAAAAGCTTCTGTCCAGCAAGAGAAACAACCAAGGAAGTGAAGAGAAAACCCACAGAGTGGAGAAAATCTTCTCCAGCAACACATCTGACAGGTTTAACATCCAGAATATATAAAGAACTCAGAATATATAAAAAACAAAGAATCAAGAAAACAAGTGACCCAATTAAAAGATGAGCTATGGATCTAAATAGATAATTCTCAAAAGAAGAAATAAAGATGGCTAAGAAAATCTTTAAAACTGTTCAACATCATTAGTAGTTAGGGAAATACAAATTAAAACCACTTAGAGATTTCATTTTACTCCAGTCAGACTGGCTAAGATCAAGAGAACAGATGCTATCCAATGCAGGAGAGGATGCGGGGAAAGGGGGCGCTCATTCACTGCTGGTGGGATGTAGACTCTTGCAACCCTTATGGAAAGCAGTGTGGAGAACTCTTAAAAATGAACCTACCATTTGATCCTGTTATATCACTCCTTGGCATATACCCGAAGGACTCATCCTATTTGCAGAGATACTTGTACATCCATGTTTGTTGCTGCTCTTTTCACAATAGCTAAAGGATGGAAGCAACTTAAGTGTCCCTCAACTGATGAGGGGATAATGAAAATGTGGTGCATTTACACAATGGAGTTCTACTCAGCAGTAAAGAAAGATGGGATTATGATATTTGCATATAAATGGACAGAACTAGAAACTGTTATGCTAAGTGAAGTAACATAGACTCAGAAAAACAAACTACATATGTTTTCCCTCATTTGTGGATCATAGCACAAAATTCTTATATGTGAGTATGTATCCTGATGTAACTGCAGGAACCAGGAAAATGGAAAAGAACCAGGGAGGTAAAGGGAAATAGGAAACCTGAGAGAAAAGAGCAGGCAACAGATAAAATTAAGGAGAAATGGATAAAGTGGGGTTATTAAAGGGGAGGGGAGGGAGGGTTATACAAGGAACTGTGGGGTGAAGGGAAAGAAGGAGCTCGAGAGAGTGGGGCCTTAGGAGACTGGTGTTAGCAAGGGAGAAATGGGGAAATGGGGACAGTTTGATGGGGAAGGCATGGAGAGTTTGACAGAGGGAGAGAAGAGAGTAAAACACCAGAGGGAATCATATTATTCTAACAATCTAATGACAAATTCCATATACAATATCTCTACATGATCCCATGTGCATTGCTCAAGGCTACATAACAAGAAACAGTGCCAGACAAGAGAAAACTTCCTTTGCGTTGTTGGCTAGGGTTGTCCAAGAGACTCCCAGATTACACAGGCTATTGCCACAGCCCTTGATTGCCTCCCAGAACTCTAAGGTAAGACCCTATTGCTGAAGACAGGGCATACTTTGGAGACTGGATTTGGAGCAATCGAGCTGGAACTGACCTGGAAGCCACTTCCCCTGAAGGCTAGCTCTCATAGCTCTGGAGAGCACTATGCAAGCTGCTAAGGGAGAACATCAATCGATGACTCAGCACCAGTATGACCAAATAATCAGAGACTGGCACAGCATTTGACACTGGTGCAGTAGTGGCACTTTTATCTTGGGGGCAATCAATGGCTACCTAATTGGTCTTAGAGCCCACACAATGGGAAGAAACTCATGTGCAATATTATAATTATGGCCAAACACACAGGCTGAAGCGGTCATAGATCTTAGAGAAATTCCCAAGGAGGTTACATCCCTAGACTAATGTAATTTCTTACTAAGTGCAAAATACGTATCCTTATATATACAGTTAAGATTCCCAGTCACCACTCATCAAAGAAGCTCAGTTTGCAGCAGATGGAAACTAATGCAGAATACCACAGCTGGTCACACATATTGTCTATGAATTTTCCCAAGCCTAAGCTGCACATCTACAATGCAGCTTCTACAACTAAGCCTCAATCAGCATAGAACAAGGAACAAGGAATAAAGAGAACACTAATGAATCTCTCAACTCTCATTAACGAAGCTCCCTCATGCAATAGAGGGCCAGGAGCATCAAAGGTCACAAATGGCCAAAGTATCATGATTAGGAGTCTGCAGAGTGTGGGTCCTTGGACAGAACTCCTGTATTCAGTTTCACTAATCCAGTGTTCAGGGACCATTGCAGCAGATGGGTCAGAAAGATTATAAGATCCAGTGAGGAGCTGCATGATCATATGGAAACAGAATCCTACAAGCTCCTGGGACCCTGTTCATATGGACCTACAGCAATGGGTTTGGCATTCTCAGGACCCATGCAAACTCAAGTGGACAAAATCCCAGCATGGCACTTGGAAAATGGGCAGCAGACTGAAATTTTCACTAAGAAAATATTGGAAACTGATTACTGTTGGATAAGGATGAGCTAATTGTCTTTAAATGTGGGACTATGGATAGGCTGACTAGACCTCAGTGGATGAACTTGCACTGAGGAACATTTGTGGACACTAACTTGACACAATAGACTTTAACACAGATGACAGAGTGTGTGGATTCCAGTTGGGGGCTTGAGGGAGGGTGTTGGTGTGGAATGGGTATAAAGATGATTAAGATCTATTGAGATGTTCTGCATGAAATACACCACAATCAAATTAAAAAAATAAAAACAAACAGGCATGGCCACACTTGCCCATAGACATGTGGGAGACAGTCAGGAAGATCATGATGGCTTACCTCTGCCAGCCTAGCTGTGGGCTGAGTGACAGACCCTGTCTCAAGTGGGTAAGATGGAGGATGGGAGAACAGTCTATGTCTTCCTCTGGTCTCCAAGTGCACTCACATGCACACACATCTGCACATACACATGTGCACAAATGACACAGACCACATAGCCACACACAAAAGTAATTTAAAACACAGTAACAATACATGTGAAATCTCATTAGTTAAAAGAAACAGAGACTGCCATTTGTTCAATATAAAAAAGTATGACTTTTCATCCTATGAAAACTCATTGAATTTTCAAATTGCTATTTCTTATTCTCATAGATCATGAAAGTAAATTATAGCTAGTATATACCCAGAAAGCATCAAACACCATCGTGCCCAAAGGTAAGCTGCCCCCACGTGTCGAAACCTTTCATCAGCTCTACAGACTCACCACCACCCACCCACACGGAGCCTGAACTCCAGGCATTAACCTCAGTGCAATCTGCGTCTACATCTACCAGGCTTCACCCGACTCTTCATTGTCCTCTGTCCAAACTCTGTCCTCACATGTGAATTCAGTAGTCTTGGGGAGTGCTTGAGGCTTTTCAGATGTTCTTCTCAAGTCAGTAACACTTTCTCCTACCTCCATTTATTTGAAATTTACTCCTTAAAATCTGAATCACTACCTCCAAATCCTCCTTGTTTTTGCTGGGTTTTTTTTCCCATCTGGCAAAGGGATGATTTTCAATCTCTTGTAAAAGGATTCAGTCTATCCTGTGAACTGCCATGGGTGATATCTGATCCCTGAGGGCCGGGTACTGTTGTTTCATGTGCTGGGTAGACACAGCTTGAGCGTTGCATAAAACTACACCAGACCCCTGTTTCCCAAAGTGGGAGGTAATCTTTCTCTTCCTCTACCTCATTTCTCCCGTCTTGACCAATGCCTTCCGCAGCCACCTGATGTCTCTGAATCACTTCCCATCACTGCCAACTGTGCGTCTCTCATCGTCCCTCCCGTTTAAGATATGTAACGCTGAACTCGCTTCTTCATTCTGCCTGTGCACTGTGTTTTCTGCTCTGCTATAACTAAGCATTGTGGGGGAAAAGACCTTTACAGTCCTGTTCAACATTCTAGCCCCAGAGCCTACAACTCAGGCACCCGGCGGGTGCTGCAGAAGTGTCTGTTGGCCTCAGTAGGTAGAAGTTCTGCTCAGGCACCCAGAGAATGAGGGCAAGGGGTGATCAAATCTGATTGAGCCCACAGTACTGCTGAGGAAGACTCAGACTTGGTGTCACTGTTGTGTGGGCAGAGAGGTCACGCCGCCCCTGCCCTTACTGCGTCTTCTTTAACGGTCCCACCACCCCTAACGGTGGCTCCTCCTGAAGGTTCCTCTACCCGCAGTAAAGCTCATTCTCTAAGTGCCACACTCTTCAGGAGTGCCAGAGACTGGAAACTCAGCTCGCTGGAGATGAAGTTTGGGTACGTGAGTCTTCAGGGGATCTTTGCATCCCAAACCTTCACACTACTGCTGCTCCACTGAGGTTTTCGGTGGCTGTTTTAGGTCCTGGAAGACTCAACAGCTAGGTGAATCATTAATAGAATATTTTGTGTGGCTGATAAAGTTATTAAACTAAATAATAAAGACCACATTTCTTAACACTGTGAGACAGTGAGAGCCAGGAGAACAGACACCATCTGATCTTAGGGCAAAGTTTCTCTCCAAGTGTCTCTGAATTGAAGCTCCCAGCACTTTGATTTCTTCGTGCTAGAAGCACATTTGCAGTCCGGCTGCTGGGCTATGGACCCTGTCACTAGCGCAGAGGTCATCAAATGAACGCTGGAGGCTTGCCTAGCACCTCTTAAAAATGACTGAGTTTTCATCCGTGTGGATATGGCCTCCGCCTGTAAAAGCAATCTGAGTATCTTTCTCATTTGGGAGGAAAGAGGAAAAATTAATGATACTTCCACCTGGAATCACAGGACAGTTAGCTTCAAGACAAGTTTATCTGCCAGGTCACAGAATATGAATCGTCAGGGGCAGGTGACACACACCTGTAATGCTAATGCTGGCGCTCAGATGAGAAGGCAAGTGGTTTGGGAGTTCTAGGCCCACCTCTGCTATCTAGTAAGTTCAAGATCAGCCTTGGCTCTATGAGACAGTGTCTTCAAAAGCAAAACAAAACAAAAACAGCAGCAACAAAAATCATAGAATAGAATGTGGTGCATCAGGGCCTGCGCCATGCACCAGCTGATCAGTTTTAAGCTCAGAGAAAGCATAGAGCTACTTGTAATTACAGTGAAACAGGTGCAGCTGAAGAGGAAACAGAGTCACGGGCTTCATGACTGCCCACAGCCGGGGTGCGGATAATTCAGCATTCTTCCACTTTAAAAGGAAGAGCAAATTACATCAGAAATCAGTCTTGAGCCTGGAGAGATGGCTCAGTGGTTAAGAGCCCTGTATGCTCCTGCGGAGGACTTGGGTTCAGCTCCCAGCATCCACATGGTGGCTCACAGCCCTCTATACTTTCAGGAGATTCATCACCCTCTTCTGGCCTCCTCGGGCATCCATGCGTGTGGTGCATACACATCCATGCAGACACACACTCATACACATAAAATAAAAACAGACAAGTCTTAAAAAGTCAGTTTTTAACTGAAGATCATCATCCCCTAAAAATATAGTTGAAGAAGCTCAGTCTACACACCTTTAATTACAGCATGTGGGAGGCAGAAGCAGGCAGATTTCTTTTAGTTCAAGGCAAGCCTGATCTACATAGTGAGTTTCAGGTCAGTCAGGGCTATACAGTAAGATCCTGTCTCACAAAAAAGTAAATGAATAATACATTATGATGATGTTATACAGAATCCAATGTTTATAATCAGCCTTTGTTAAGATTCTAAGCTTCCTGTTATTTTGACAAAACTCTTGAATCTTCCAGAATTTATGTCCATCTCTATACACATAAAGAGCAATTAGCTTAGAATATATTTCAGAGTATGTTTCTGATAATGGTTGTAAAAGATACTATCATGATGTTTCCCACACTGACAGACCACATTGACTGAAACTCTTTTGGCCAAGTAAATCTGGGAATTTTCCACAGTTAAGGTTTCCCTTTCTCGTTAAGGTTCAGTGGGCTCCTTAGAACATGTGAGGCTGTGTGGTCCTGCAGTAAATGTGCCTGCTTCCGGTTAGTCTAGCATGCCCAAGCCTCTTTGGCCCCCTGACTGTGCCCCGGACTGTGTTTTCAGTGGGATATCTACAAACGTCCCCACAGCCAGTGCTCTCAGGACAGTTAAGAAGAATCTGCTGCTGCAACATTCGTGTCACTTGTGGTAGATTTATTTTTTAGCATTTTTAATTACTCTCTTGGCTACAAGATTTTAAAACTCACTTTTCTGAGATCTTTTAGAGGCTGTTTGACTCCTCTGGGTGGTGGATCCATTGTCTGGACCCCAGGCTGTTTTCTCTTAAAGGCATAACCATGAGAGTCAAAAGGCTGGCATTCAATTAATTCATTGAAACCTGTTGTCAAATAATGATTTATAGTACAAATTCAAAATTCATCACTCAGTGTTGAGTGCCATTGGTGGGGCCTATGGTCATCCCGATCTGGAGCACTGTGCACACAAGACACACACAGACACAACACAGAAAGACCTACAGACACGTGGAGACACACACAGATTCACACAGACAGTCATACAGACACATAGAGACACATACACAGACTCACACACGTGGACACATGTGCACACACACATCTACACGGGCATACAAATACACACATACATTCACACAGGCACACACAGACACACAGTCTCACACATGAACGCACAGACACATAGACTCACATGCATGCACAGACATAGACATAAACAAAGGCGTACACATACATACACAGAGATACACAGAAACATGCACATAGAAACATAGGCATGTATAGAATCACATACACACAGAGACACCCAGAAACTCACTCAGATACATACATGGAGAGACACACAGACACACACACATGCACATACAACTGACACACACACTTGATTACTGTGGCTACTCACAGGTAGATTTGTCACTATGAAATGAGGGCATTGTGATGCACATGTGGAAAAAAGAACTCAAGAAGTTTCAATGAACAGCATTACTAGTAAGATCTGGTAGCCAGTGCTCTACAGAACTCCTTGATTGGTCTGGAAAGGTCTAGGTATATGAAGGAGTTGGAAAACTACAAGTCCTGGGAAGCTTCAAGCAAAGGTACAGCAGGCTGAAGCAGCTTGTCCCAAGTCAGAGACATTTGGACAGAGCAGAGTCAGGATTCATCCCGAGGAATCCAGCCGAGGCTGCCATGCTCTTAGGTCCTGAGCAACGCCCTCTGCAGGCCCAGTGGATAAAGCACGCATGACTGACTGTGCTCATGGTCCTGGAAAAGTCCACTGGTGATTTTGACAATAACATTTTAATTTTTTCTTTGAAAATATCATATGTGGATACACTGCCCTTGAGTGGAGGTCAGAGCACAACTCTGAGGAATTGGTTCTCTTTCCATCCTGTGAGTCCCGGGATAGAACTCAAGCTTGGTGGCAAGACCCTTCGCCTGCTGAGCCATCTCGTCTCTCCTCCCTGCTGGTGATTTTTAAAGGGAGGAAAGGTACATAGATGAATGCCCTAAGGACAAAGCTTGCAGCTCACCACGGTTTTAAACTGTTTCCTAGTATTGTAATAAACATTCCAGGATGCTGGTGAACAAGTACAGACTGTAAGAACCAGCAGGAACAGCATGTGAACTAGAAGGGGAGACAGCGTGTATTAGCTCCATTTGACTGGCCAGTGTGAACCCGAACAAACACACTTCCCAGAGGAGTTAAAGGAATGAGTGGATACAGGAATGAAGGGATTGTTTCTGTGATAACGTGAACATAAAGTCAAAAGCAATTTAGGATTATACTGCTAGTTACACCAGAACCTGAGGGCTTGATCCTCAGCTTCTTGGCTATACATGAGACAGCTTTCCCTTTGTAATTTATTTGTTTATGGGTAAGAGTGTTTTGTCTGAGTGTGTGTGTGTGTGTCACAAACGTTCAGTGCCCAGGCCAGAAAGGGACATCGAATCCCCTGGAACTGGAGACCTTGACAGTTGTGAGCTGCCACATGGGTGCTTGGAACCAAACCCTGGTCCTCTGCAAGGGCAGCGAGTGCTCTTCATGGGTAAGCCATCCCTCCATCCCCTGGACAGCTTTTCTGAAATGGGAAGTGTTAGCATCCCATGGCAGCTCAGCAGACACCCCTCCATGCACTGTCAGCCTCTCCCACACTCAGCACATCACTAGGTTTTTTAGAGAGGGTGGAGGACAGAGGGGAGGAGGGATGCCTGCTTCTCTCTGTGTACCTGCAAAGCCGAGGAGGGTCATCAGGGCGACATCCTGCCCTGGGAGGAGCCCACGCCTGTCCCTCAGAGCCAGGGTGAGGTTGTGATCCGTGGAGGTGCAGTCGGTTTCTGGCAGGTTCAGCGTGCTCTTTACACCCACCACAGCTTGGGGCGACACCTGACAGCTTAGGTCCTTGGCATTCCGTAGTGTGCGAGCAGGAGACTTCACGAAGTTTCTTAGAAAGCTGGCCAGGGGGTGCAGGCCGCAGACACATCTCCACTGGTTCTCCTCCAGGCTCAGAAGTGTTAACTGCTTCAGTGGAGTGAAGACATCCGGCATGTGAGCCAATCTGTTTCTAGAAAGGTCCACTTCCTGCAGCTGAGGCAGGGACCTGAAGGCATCTCTCTCAACGTAGGAAATTAAGTTATTGGATAAGTCCAGATGCCTGAGCCTGTGGAGGTTTGTGCCTCCAAAAGAATCCCGAGTGAGGCTGGTGATCTGGTTGCCATCCAGCAGAAGTCGGCTCAGGGCTCTGGTGTTCCTGAACCAGGAGGCTCTCAGGGTGCGGAGAGCGTTCCTACTCAGCACCAGCACCTGCAGGCTGCGCAGCTTGCCGAAAGTGTGGCCCGACAGAGCAGAGCTGGAGATGTGGTTGTGGTCCAGCGCCAGGGTCCGCAGCCTGGTAAGGCCATGCAGGGCACCATCCTGAATGCCCTGGATAGCATTTCTGCTCAGAGACAGCAGGGCCAGATTAACCAGGAGAGACAGGTTCCCACTCTCCACAGAAGAGAGCTGTCCGTCCGTAAGGATGAGGACCCTGGTAGTCTCAGGGGCTGCTGTGAGGGAGAAACGCAAAGGCTTAAGTCAGGGTTCACCTGAGTGAAACTGAAAATGAATCCAAGTTTAAAGAGAAGCTGACTGTTTGAAAGGGGGATTTTGTCCTTACCTGCTGCTGGGACCTGTGCCCTTGACTTGTGAAGGTAATTCATTGTTTGGGTCCACCTGTCAGTGTTGTTTTCACGGTAACTTTTTCAGCCTCCCTTTGAGGCTGTGTTCTGGCCTGCCCTAGGTCTACTGGCCCCACAGTCTGTCCTCACCCACCCCAAAGCTGACCTGTCTCAGCTTCCCGACTAGCTTCCCATCAGCATTGGGTACTTATACCAGGAAATCAGATTTTCTCTTAGACATGAAGGTGTGGGCTGGGGTTGGGGATGAAAAAGAGCTAGGTTTCAGCTTTCAGCTCCAGGCTAAGAGTTGGCAGCTTGGTCAGGATCTATATTCTCTCCAGACAACTGGAGGATCAGTCAGCAGGGTTCTCATTATAGCCCCGGCCATCTTGGCCTCCTGTCTGATATCTGTTCCCTCCAATGAGGTCCACCCAGTGATAACAGGTGGTACTCAAGACTTCCAACTGCTAAATCCCTTCCCCATAATCACCTCTGAGCTATCACTTCTCTGTCATTAGAAATCAAAGCATTCTAACTCAATAAAGATGCATTGTAATCAGGAGTTATTGTAGCACAGCTTTATCATGCTAAAGCTGTTTCCTTTGCAGACAACAGGATCTGGAGAAGGAGGGAGCCCATTGTCCCTGGGAGGTCTGAAGGTGATATTAGAACAGCCAGCCAAGAGGGAAGCAAATTCCCCTGGGAAATTCAGACTGCTTGGCTGAAACAAAGAGATAAAAACATCAAAGACAAAGGCCCCTCAGAGCGCTGTCTATGGGAAGAATTGCTTCTCTCCTGGCAGCCCATGCATAGCTTAAGTGGGGGCACTTTCTAAAGCATGTTTTATTGATTTTTAAAATTCTATTAATTCTGGACAGTTTGGCATTTTGTTATATTCATCACTGTATGTGATATGAGCTTGGAGGGGGCCATTACTGGGTGCCCAGTCCTTTGGGATTTTCAGGCTCTGAATGTGCAAGCTCCTGATTTCTGTCAGTTACTTGTCTGGAGGAGACAGACTCTACTGGCAAGTCAATCTGTATACTTCTGGGCGTCGTGATGGAGATGAAAATCTCTGCTTCTTACAGAGACATCAACTCCTTGATCACACACAGATCAAGGAATGCAGTGAGCTCCGGAAACCTATCTGACGGGGTGGGAGTTTTGCGTGTGTATTTCCCGTGTGAAAACATCCTCCTTTTGGGTATAATGATACTATCTCCTAATTCTCAGAGAGTCTTGGGGTTTCAGAAATGAAAGAAATTACCTTCTTTTACTCTGTCTTCACTTAGGCCTATTTCTGAAAATTTCCATCAGCAGAGCTTATAGCTTGTTTGTCTGTTCTTGGATATCAGAATGTAAATCACATTCTCCTCCAATTTGTTAATAAGGTGTCTTATTAAATTGTTGACTTAAGCAAGCAGTATGTAATGAATACAGGCAGCGTATCTTGTTAGTGTTTCTACAGCTCATTTACCACCAATAAAAAGAGACCAGACTTTCAAAATGAGATGCACTTTGATAATAATCTGTTTTGCTGGTACATCAATTAATCTTACTAATGCTGAACAATTGCAGTTCAGGTTTAGATTCCTTTACGCTTCTTTCAGCAGGTGGCAGGGTTCAAATCTGCACAAAGTATGCAGAAAAACTAAGAATCACAGTGATCGAATTTTTCTTTTAAGTATATAGTTTTATGCATTGGTAATATTCTTTTGCAATAAAAATATCTCAGTTGTGGGTTGGAGAGGTGGCTCAATGACTGAGTGCTTACTGCCCCTGCAGAGGAACTGGATTCAGTTTCCAGAACATGTATGATGGCTCACAAAGACTTCTAATTACTCCAGTTCCAAGGGGTCCAGTGCCCTCTTCTGACCTCCATGGGTTCCTGCAAACATGTGGTGCACATAAACTCATGTAGGCACACACATATACATAAAAATTAATAGTTAAATAAACCTTTAAAAAAATCTCAGTTGTCTCTGAAAGTCTTATCTTGTTGATGACCTGACCACCAGGATTAGGAAAATAGAGTAAAGTCACTGTGTAGGGCCTCCTTTCTCAAAGGTCACCTTGTCTATGCTGGGCTCAGAGCAACCGAGCAAAAGGCACAGCAGTGACTTTCCAGGTGCTCTGTCCTCTGCTGAGGGGAAGCGTTAGGTTATCGCCTACTGTGTAGGTTATTACCTAGTACATAGGTTAGCTGGTGACAGAGGGTGACATCTTGGCCACACACCACACAGGTTGCAGGACAAGCCACAGTCACTGACAGCATGAAGACCAGAGGCAGCAGCCATCCACCTGAGGAGAAAGCAGAGGCGAGACGCATCAGTACTGTGCTGGAGACGCGTGATTCCAGCATCTTGGCACTGGCTGCTGCTTTTACATTTCTGACTTATTCATCTTTATTTTATGTGTATGAGTACACATATTACCACGTTGCCTGTACACATCTGAGTGTACCATGTGTCTAGAACGTCCATGGAGGCCCGACGAGGGCCCTGGTTGCCCTGAAACTCTGGTTGTTAGACATCATGTGAGTACTGGGAACTGAACCCTGTTCTTGTGCAAGAAGAGCCAGTGCTCTTAACTGCTGAGCCATCTCTCCAGTCTTCTTTATCAGGAGCTTGGTGTCCTTGAAAGACACCAGGTAAATGACACCAATCTTTGTTTTGACTTTAAAGTGAACTATCCACACATTTGATCATAAAATCAGAAAACTCACACCCAGAGCATTCCCATCAGTAGATTACTAAACAACTTAAATCCTCTCAGAGCACTTTAGAGTTTGTAGTACTTCTGCATAAACATGATCTTATTTCTCTTAACTGTGCATCCAGTTAGCGGCTAAGGAAAAGAAAGCTCAGGACGGTTAATGAACCATCCGTAGTCAATAGATAGCACATGTGTCTCCAGCTCTTTTCGCCTAAGTCTGACACTGTGTCTACTATGTCCTGTGCCTAAGGCCGGATCTGTGCTCCTGCAGGTAAAGGATGTTGTTATTGCCACATTTTGGGCACATTCACGAAGGGACCGCAGAGCACTGGGGCCGAGCACTGTCTAGCTGTGAGCTCAGCTCTCTGCTCATGGTGTCTTGGATTAATCACTCCATTTTCCTTATTTTCTGCTGTTTCCTTGTGTGAAACAGAAAATAATTGTCTGCCATACATAATATTGTGGTGTTACATGAGATGGTCTAGGTGTTCAATAAATCCACTATGGTTAAGCTTTTCTAACCTTCCCCCAATGAAATATGAATACCACTGAACCTTCCTTGAAAAGGGCCATTTACTTATAAGGAATTCCTTGTTTTGTTTTTTTGATGAAGAGCAGATTACAATAGAGCCGTTAAACCATATGATATGAGAACAAAATAAGATGTAAAGAAAATATAAAATTATGAATTTTATTATTGCTTCAACAAGTATTTTTAGAGCATATTCTACATCAGGCTAAGACCTTTATACCCCAGATGCAGCCAGAGAGAACACACTGCACCCTCTAGGTGTGCATTCAATGGAGTGAGAGAGCAAACCAATAAACATGAACATAGGTCCTGTGTCCCCAGAATAAATAAGACACTGGGGGAGATAGCCTTAGCCCCAGGGCACTAAATGTGTCAGACAGGCCTAATTCTCTGATAAAGTATCAATTAGGCCCTGGCCTACAGAAAACAAAGGTGTGGGCAATTCTTGGTGGAGACAGCAGCAGCTGGAAGTCCCCAAGGACTTGGGGAACTTGACTTGAGGGGTGGGGAGATCCCACACAAAGGGTGGGGCGGACTTCACAGGGGAAGGAGTCATGTGAGGGACCTCACGTGAGGAGTGTGGTGAACCCCACATGAGGATGAAGCAGATCCCACATGAGCCTGCGGTAAACTAGAGAGGATGGAAGGGTTGAGTGGATGTGGCGGGCCCCTCACGAGGGTCTGGTGTGACCCAGGGAGAGTGTAAGAGGAAGCACAGCAGTGCAAGAACAATGGTGGCCTTAGAAAGGGCACAAAGGCTCCGTGTTCCATTTATTCAAACGAGATGGGAAGTAATCCTAGGTTTGGGAAGAGGCATTACTCCAATCCTGGGCTTAAATGGTCACCTTGACTACTGTGCTGGGGGCATTCTTTTAAATAAGAAAAGAAGTTGCACTCACAGAAGGTGATTATGATGATGCTAGCAAGGAGAGTGTGGTTCTGGGGGAGCAGAAAGATGATGGCAGATGACAGATTTTTTATTTTTAATAATGCAATTTGATTTGACGAAAATGAACTCACATCAATTTGCTGAACTACACTAACTCTACAAGCATCAGTAAAGCAGCATGGACTTTCAAAATACTTCATAGCTAGCGTCATAGAGATGCAAATACTGATCCTGAGAATGAGTGAAACGAATCTAACTGTGGAAAGCTATCTTCTTGTAGAATCTCTCAGACCTTTGTTGGACATAACGCAGGGTGGGCCTAGCTAGGCCACCTGCCAGGACAAATAGAGGAATGGCTCTCGTGGGTGCGGTGCTCCACATGGGTTCCCTGTTCAGGTGCCAACATTTCGGGGGATCCCAGCACTCAGGGCCAGCCTGAGGGGGACTGAAGGGGAGGGGGTGAGTAAGCGTAGAGTCAAGACACTGACTCCGGCAGTTGAGCGGAAAGCCAGCAGTGGTGGTCTGCTACAAACTCATTTATTCAAGAAAGAGCAGAGAGTCTCATAGGTCTTGTTAGCCAATAGCCTTATGGGGTGGGGTCCTGACCACAGCCAATCGCAGTTTGTTCCCAGGTGGATCAGGTTCCCTCCAGGTGCTGGGCAGAAACTGGCTTCACAACCAACCCTTGTGGAGCACCACACCTACAAGAGCCATTCCTCCATTCCTCCTGGCAGGTGCCCTAGCTAGGCCCACCCTGCGTTATGCCCGACAGAACTTCACTAGAAGGATGTTACTGGTAAGTTGGATCTGCAGAGTGCAGATTTCCCTGGGTAGAGACTAAGAGTCAGATCATTCTAATCTGAAAAAAATAGTCCAAACAAGGCCCAGAAGCAGAAAATGGAGTCACCTCTTAGCTCATTTCCTGTAGCCCAACTGAGCAGCTGAGTGTCTGCCCCAAGTGTGAGGTTCAGGGCTCACACAGACATTTAGGGAGTTGACACAAGGTTTTCGTCATGCACAGTAAGAGTACAGAGTAGTAGAGAGCATGACGGAAAACTGATTATTAAAACTTCAAAGAACAGGAAGTCAGACTTAGTGGAAGACGCAAGGCTGGCGTGTCAGCAGGAGAAATCATCAGGTATTAGAAGGACCATAGGAAGACACAGCTCCTCAGCCACCCTGCCACCAACTCAGAGGAACAGGGTTGTGCTGGAGAGAGCACAGAGCAGCTTCCACTCACAAGGAACAGGGTTGTGCTGGAGAGAGCACAGAGCAGCTTCCACTCAGGGGAGGGACACATGTTAAGGGAGAAATTGTTCCACTAAGATTCTAAATTAGTCGGCTACTGAGCCTGCATGTTCAATGGTGCTGTCCTCCTCTGGGCAGCAAAACTCTCGTAAAGAGAGAAGTGAGGATTCATGGTCCTCAGGATCCAACACAAGGAGACATACAGTTCTTTAAAAGAGACCAACATTTTCCAAACTTTCAAGAATTTGTCCTGTAGGGCCTTACTCATTTTATAGCCTTTGCAACTTGGACAAAGCTTGAAAAATAACTGTCACACAATAGCAATTTAACCAAACTTCTATGACTTTGAAGTTTATAATAGTCAATATCTTCAATGCCAATTTTTGAACATAAAAACTTGACCCTAAAGTGGGGGCATAGTTCTGAGGCTTCTATCTTAATCTTAGTTATGAATTTGTGATGTCTTTTCAAAAATAAAGCTAATTATAAAATTATTGTCTGAGATTCTTTTCCTACAGACATGCACAGCGTATTATAAGGCACTGAGATAGTTAATAGATTTTAGTGTTCACTTTTATTCTTTAATTTTGAAGAAGAAACCCTGCCATTTAAAAACATGCAAAGCTAATTAAAGCTTTTCCACTATTTCATTATCTGAATGTAGTTCCGAATGCTGACTTAAAACTCTTATCGGAGAAAGACTCAACATCCCTCTGTGAACAGTAAATGAACATTCAATTAACACTTCAATACAAGTGCATTTTAAATAAAAATATACTTTATTGCTAATCTCATTCTTTACAAATGCAAATACTCAATTTTCAAACCCAAAGAATTTACTTTCTTTTATTATTAAGTGGAAAAATGTCTTTTCTTGATTTACAGGGAAGACCAGAGTTTTCTGAAGTTGTTACGAAGTTGGAGGAATGTCTCTGCAACATTGAGGTTAGCACTTCACCTTCTGAAATGTGTCTATGAAAGTAGCCATGGATGTCCAAGGTGTAACTGAAATTACTAGGTACAGAACCTGACCCTGGGCAGCTTTCACAAGCCAACTTAATAAACGATACTGAAAAGAAGAAAAAAAGAAATGTATTCAGTGGGGTCACATTAGGAAGAACAAGAGGTCAACGGCACTTTCTACCCCAACTCCATTCTGACTTGGGGTTCTTGACATGAGGTTCAGCTTTAAACAAAGGGCAAGTAGTAACTATAACTAAGCAGCCCAGGTCAAAATGTGAGCACAGCCATGTCTCTTCTGCAAAGGTCATGTCACAAGTGTCAGTCTGTGTGGAGTCTCCTCGCAGGCATCAGCCTTTTCTCTCTTCCTGCATGAGATTCCTGGGGGAATCACAATTTCTTCGGGTCCAATAGTTTTGTAGCCAAGAGGAAGGCACAAATGTCTCTTCAGGGTATCTTCATTTCTTCCAAGGCCATTACAAGGGTTATTAGGGAGCGAGGGTGGATTAGTGCTTCACGGTTACTGTATGACCCACAACTCCATCAACACTTTGCCTGTTTAGGAAGCCCTTAGTTTAAACAGAATCAGCTACTTCTCCCAGGGAAGAGGCTGATTCAAACTGAATTTGGGTGGTTCCCAAAATAACCAGGTCAGAGAACGTTTGCAGGCAGGCTCAGCTTAAGAGCTGGATGTGTAAAAGTTTCAAAGTGTAGGTGCTGGCCAGATGGATCATGATTCAGAGGGCTTACTACTCCGTCAGAGGGAGAACCTGAGTTTGGTCACAGCACCCACACCGAGCAGAATTCAAATGCCTCTAACTCCAGGTCCAAGGCATCCAAATATCTCTTCTGACCTTCTTAAGCACACCCATACTCATGTGAACACACCACCCACACACACACACATACACTTACACACAACTCACATACCCCATACATACAGATAAATAAAATCTTTTAAAAACGAAAGAATAACAAAAGATAAATATTTAATCAAATTTTTTCCACACAGAATTCCTGCAGAAAGTGGTAAGAAAGCTAAAATGTTACGCCGTTGGCCCTTGTGTCCAGTAAGGAAGGAAAACACAAGGCATAGACTCTTCAGCATGGCAGGACACTTGCACAGAGTGATAGAGCTGATAATCAGGCTAATGGAATTTCTCTCCTTAATATCAAGGAGCTGTTTGCTTTAATTTTCTCTATAATTGCCTTAATTTGCGATATACCTGGTCATGAAATAGCATCTAAAAATAGGCAGTGGAGCTGAAACAGGAGCACCCATTCAAAAATAATACATTCCAAATGCACAGGAGGAGAGGAGAGATGATGGGCTTGCACAGGACTGTGGGCGAGCTGCATGTAGGGCTGGGGCTGCGGAACCGGAAAGCCTTTACCTAGGTCGGCACATTGGGAAGTGCGACCAACAAGAAAGTTTCCTCCTTTAAATCTCAGCTCAGAGCCCCTGGAACTGGGCTTTTGGGGAAGGCTCTAGACCTGACAGCCTGCAGTGAATCTCTGTCTCCTGCGCCTGTACTGAAATCTCAAGAGACAGAGCCTTTCCTGGAGACAGAATCTTCAGCCTTAGACCTAAAACCTCCTTTCCCCTCTCTCTGGTCCAGAAATGTTTAGAATTGGGGAGATAGCTGCCTATTTGGTGAGTCTTCGGTACTGATGACCCACAAGAACTCCCTCTAGAGGAGTTCCAAGTATCCTTTCATTCTGGATGTTTGAGTTCTACTAGGCCAGTTTGCTCCCAGCCTGGGAATCTAGCCCAGTAGAAGGGCGGAAGGGTTATCTGAGAAACCGGACCACGGAAGTCTCTGCTAAACCTGCATGTCTAGTTACATTGCTCGATACTCCCGGGACACTTCCTCCAGAAGGGAAGCCAGAGGGGCTGTGTGCAAAGAGTTTACTGAGCTAGGTTGCACTAATTAATGGGTCAAAGTCGATGGAAGGTTTGACTTGCTGAGTCCCACATAGCTCTGTGCTGTCCACTGATTTGCTTCTCACTCAGGATGAACCAAGGTCAAGGGGGGAGTTGCCTGGCAGAGTGTGCAAGAGGTACTGAAGGCCAGAACCTAGAACGCCTTGGAGGAGGAAGCATCAGCACGTGTCAACGAGTAAATTTAAAAAGAATCCTATACCGTTTGTCCCCAGCCATAGAAAAAAATAGTAAAATATGAAATAGTGACACATACACAACCACCATGAGTGTCGCCATTATAACAGGGACTCTTCTGTTCCAGAAAAAAAAACATCTGGTCATCCATGCTCTGAAATGCCCAAGCAGAACAGTACCTCGTTGTGCCCTTGGTTGTTTTAAAAGATGGAAATGTCTTCATTTCCATGGAGAGAGATGACAGTGACAAATAAGTTGAAAATCAAGTAAGCTGGGGAACCATTTAGGGAACTGTGTCAGGAAAATTGGGTTGAGTCCCGGGACTGTTTTCAGACATCCAAGAGACCACCAGTTAGCAGAAAGGATGGCTTTGTTCTCTCTCAGGGAACATACTTGTCAGATATTAAAGCATCCTTCATCTTATTCATTGAATGTATTCTTGAAAACGTGTGTGTGTGATGGTTTAATTGTCCCCTCGATAGCAGCTAGACTCATCTGAGAAATGGGCCCATGGGGATTATCTTCATTACCTTGATTATATTCATTGTTGTGAGAAGACCCATTAACTGTCGGCAGGACCTCTCCCTGGGCAGGGTCCTAGACTCTAAGAGGAGAGGAAGCAGAGAGAATTCTGCTCTTTCTGTTTCCCGATTGTGGATGTGATGTGCCCAGCTGCTAAAAGCTGCTCTACCTCGACTTCCACATGTCTATGACGTAAAAGAAACCTGAGTTAGTTTTATTACAGCAACAGAAAAAGAAAAAAATCCTAAGATAGTGTGTGAGTCATTTTTTGTCTAGGAAATAATTTCAGCTACAATTGAAAGGAATTTTGCCGTGAATTTTATTACCATAGTGAAGAATGGGGCAAATCTTTTGATCGTAAATAATAATCTTCTGAATAACAGCTTAGGAATTTGATTTTGGCTTACTGTGCTTTGGGGACAATGAAGATAAGTTTAGCAAGTCAGCTCTCAAAATGCAACTGGGTGAGTCAAGAAGTAAATTAAACTACCCAGGTGGTGCCCCAAGAGGCTGAAAGAAAAAGCAAGTCGGGCTAAATGAAATGGAGCAGATGTCCTCATGATGCAAGTGTCCTCACACTTCCCAGACCCGTGGACTGAGTAAAGGGTGCCTTTGATCCCTTCTTCCCTCAGCTCATGTCTCCTGCGTCCAGTAACAGCAGCGGCCCACTGTCCCCCTCTGCTTCTGTCGATTCCCTGGTTAGCCGCGGAGGGCCAGGCCGGAGCCACGTGGCAGCTTTACGAAGCCGTTTTGAGTTGGAATATGCTCTCAATGCCAGGTCTTACGCAGCCTGGTCTCCAAGGTGAGTGATGATGTCATAAGGTTCTCACTACAAGGCCAGCATTCATTTTCCTTCTGTGATCAAAAGTTCAAGATGTCACCCTTTGCTCATTAAGCTTCTTGAGTAAGTCACACAGTAGGCTGTGGCACAGAGACACATCTGCTGTGAAGCAGCCAGGGGGAAATACCGAAAGTATCCTGGGTGGCTTTATGGCATCCAAGCAAGGTCTCCTGTTTCCTGTCTGGGAATCTGGAAATAGTTGTGCCAATCTCAGCAGCTCCACTCCCAGGAATATAATGTACCCCAAAGAACCAAAGAGACATCCAAACCAGCCCTGCGCTTAAATGTTCACAACAGCCAAAACATGGAAACGACTCGTGGCCATCAACGGACGGAGAGACAAGCTGTGGGTGGAATCCATACGGTACAATATTAGCCACAAAAGAATAAGAATCTATGCGTACTAATACTAATACAACCAGCACAAACCTTGAACACATGCCTACTTCGTGTGTGTGTGTGTGTGTGTGTGTGTGTGTGTGTGTGTGTGTGTGTAGTGCCGGATGGCTGGAACAGGTGGTGAGTCCAAGGCCAGCATGCCAGCGTGGCCGAGTTCAGGTACAGTCCCCTTCCTGCCTTACAGAAGTCCCCTCTCCATGGCGTCAGGGATAGAAGCACACGTGCATCTTCACCTTCCTGTATAGGGTGTTAAGGCTCTACCCTGTGGTCTATGAAACCTTTATTAGTTCCTCAGAGACCCTCTTTTTAGTGGAGTCATATAAGAGATTGGAGTTTCAACAAATAAATTTGAGAAAATATGATCCATTTTTTATCAATTGGCAAATCTATGAAAAACAAAACAAAAACAGATCAATATTGCCAAGAACTGAGGGGAGAAAGAGGTTAGGAAGGCTGTCTTGGTAGGTATTGGGTTTTATTTTGCATAGTGAAAACAACTGGGAGTTAGAGGTGGTAAACTATGCACCCAGTAACAGCAGAACAGAGGCAGCTGTGAAAACACTGCAGGCACATAAAGTACCGCTGAAATGCTCACTGACACTGGTTAATTATGTCGTGGGGACTTCACCTAGTTCACCTCCTCTGTAGAGAACACTCCCATTCACATGCCCCAGGCCCAGTAGGCATTTGACTCTCAGCTTAACTGAAGAGTTGAGAGGAAACAGGGCGCCAATATCGCCTTGAGGATTCTGTACAATGGTCCATCTTGGAATCAGGGACTCACAGACATTCACATGCATTTCTGGCTCACGTGTCTCCATAGAGACATGTCCCCATGTCTCTCACATGGTTCTGGGTGAACTTGGTATGAAAGTGGGTTGTTTTCGGTTCTGTTTTATGCTTCTTACCCTGCTCAGGTGCACACTAGAACATACTACTTGAGACATGCTCTCCTCACAAAGGCCTGCAACCTCACAGGCAGGCCTCCACCCTTTGCTCAGGTTTCAGCCTTTGACATTCAGTTGGTCAGTCACAGAGCAAGGTTCCAATGTCAACAAAAATCTGTGCTTGGCCTCTAGCAGAGAGGACTGGAGGACACAGATCAAGAATGATGTACAAATTACTGGATATAAAGATGATATTGCATAGTGAGTCCGTGGTCATCAGTAAGAAGGAATGCATAGGCTCTGGGTGGATTAAGTAGTCATTACTGGTCTAACCACACGGGGTTGGAGACAGGGTGAACTCATTCACAGAAGCAAGGTTATTGGGGCCCCTGTTCCAGATGGGGAACCAAGAAATCAGTGAACTTGATGGAGACCCTCAAACGTGCTTCTGGTAATAGGTGGGAACAAAAAAAGGCTATGTGAGGCCCTGTGTAAGAGCTTTTGCACGTGAGCCCAGTTATAGGAGCATACATCATCAACTCAATTATCAGAGCAAAAGTCATCAGCATGTCCAAGGTAGGAGAAGGTCATGTGGAGCTAGAGGAGCCATACACGAGCTTCCCAATGCCAGTTGCATTCACTGTATTCCAGTTTACACTGTATTCCCAGTCTGACAAAAGACTTACAGCTGGAGCTCTGAAGAGATGGAAGTCCAAACCCTGACAGCTCTAATGTGTGGTGTGCCGGGGAATTCACCATGAGAAGGGTTGATGGATAGTGAATTTCAGTCTCTACTGCGATTTCATAAGGGCCACAGGCAGAAATTGATAAGCTATAACCACATGGCCGTCTTCTAGTTCCATCTGTGCCTCTTATTCCCAACCTATGGTTTAAAAAGGTAATTCTCCAAGCAGTCAGATCTTTATACGTCTGAAGCAGTTCCTGAGGTTGGTCCACTAGAGACAGAAGCTAAGAAGGCAAACTGTAAATCATCAGTCCTAGCCTTCACCGAGGAACTCTGGTAAGGATGATCGGACTCATGTGTGAAGTGCAGGAGAGGAACCCAGATCCTAGGACTGTCATGAAGGAGAATTACAGCTTTTGTAACCACCAGTGATTGATAGATACAAGTAAACCCAAGCATGGGATACAGATCTGCTATTGCGGATGAGTCAGAGCATTGGCCACTCAGAGGACTACAGGGAGCCACAGCCACTCTGAGCTGTGTGAGTGGGGAAAGGAACATGGCCTCGCTGGCCAGAAAGAACCTACAAAGATAGACACTGTTGAGAAAACTGCCTGAGTGAGCGCACGGCCCCCACAGGTGCTGTAGGCTTTCATATTTCGTGTTTCCATCGGTTTCTTCAGCTTTCTGGTCCTTTGTGGTCATTACAGAACTCTGATAATATGTGTTTTGCATGCAAGCTTCTCTGAATAGCCTGGTAAAGCTGAGGACTTGCTGCAAAGGCTAACCAAAGGTCAGCTTGTTTGTTAATTGCCCCACCCTCAAGGGACCAGAACAGGGCTTACAGCAGTATCCTGGTGAAGCTTGTGGGGAACTGAACAATGGATTGAGAGAGGAATCATGCATTTTAAATATCCTGTTTATTATTTTTATTCTATGAGTGTGTTGCCTGCATGTAGGTAGGTGCACCCATGTCATGTGCAATGCCCACAGAGGGCAGAACATGGTGTTGGATCCCCTGGAACTGGAGTTATGGGTGGTTATTAGCCACCATGTGTATGTGCTGGGACTCAAACTCCAGTCCTCAGCAGGAGCAGCCAGTGCTCTTAACGACTAAGCCATCTTTGCAACCCTGGAATCAGGTATTTTTATTTATTCAAGTATGTAGCAGTTTGACAATAGGCCATTAAATAGCAAATATTTGTGTTTCAGATAAAGAATGATAAATGGGGTAAATTGGCAAAATATATGATAGTTACTATGAATTTGGAGCCTAATCAGTGAACTGGTATCCACTGTTTCTCCATTTAAACAGCTATCATTGTGGAAATCTAGGACATGCTGGACACTGTTTTACATACTCTGAACAGTCATCTAGTTAAGCTCTCAGAGTCAGGCCTTCCAGGTTTTGTAGATGAAAAAACCGTGTGGCTCAGAAAGCATAAGCAACTTTCCTAAGTGAACGGCAGGCAGGCGGGAGACCAAGCTGGATTCCCACCCAGGCCTCTGCTGTGCTTTCTGAATTTCTCTGGTGCAGGAGGCAGCAGCTTCCAGGAGCTTGGTATGTTTTGCCAATACTTGTGTTTGTTGGACTTCTCCCAGTTTGTTCTGGAAGTTGATCAAGGAATGATTTCACCAACTCCTCACAAGCCTGCTTTTCAGCCTGTGTTTATAACGGCAGTGGAAGGGAGCTTGGCAATCAAGAGCCCAAGGATGCCGGGATTGATGGACTAAGTCCAGCAGGGCCATCATGGGGTTCACTGCCTCTAGTGGCTCTCACCTGGGAAGCTCTTATAGTACCAGTGCTCAGGGCCAGTTAAAGTCCATCAGGGTGGCACCTGGACCTCCGAACCTCTTCAGGTTCCCCAGGTAGCCCCAGCATAAGCAGCTGAGATGGCTTAAAGAGAATAGCATGAGGCTAACGTGCCAGTTGCTCCCTGGGGAAGAGAGACAACTGTTAGGACAAAGGGAAGGGGAAATGCGAGCTTGCTGCCATGGCATCCTGGTCAAGAGGGGTGTGCAGGCGTCCGTGTTGCTGTGATAAACACCATGACCGAAAGCAAGTTGGGGAGGAAAAGCTTTGTCTGGCTTGCACTTCTGTGTCACAATCCACCACAGGGAAAATCAGCACAGGAGCTGGAGGCAGGCGCTAATGTAGAGACCAGGAAGGAAAGCTACTTACTGGAGGCCTCAGCTTCTCACAGAGCCCAGGCTCACCTGCCCAGCGACGGCACTGCCCAGAGTGGGCTGGCCCTCCTACGTTAATCAGCAATTGGGAAATGCTTCATAGATGTACTCACAGGCCAGTCGGATGGAGGGAATTCCTCAGCTGAGTTCCCCGTTTCCCAGGTGCCTGTCAGGTATGAGGTTAACAAAGACTCCTCAGCACAGTCTTTGCTCTGGAGGGCAACTGAGTCTGTCTTATGCCAGTTCAGCCTGATGGGTGGAATTCCAAACTAACTTACTCCATTACACCGAAAACTGTAATTTTTGTATCTCATTAAGATTTTGAAGAATGGGCACAAGTTTTGGCATGTGGTTCCTACGAGCCTACAGACTGGGACCCCTCAACAGTGTGTTGAAAATACTATTTACATTTCAGCGTCCATCTAATGGCATTTATAGCCTGAAGATCAATAGTTGCAATCTTGACTTAATGTAGTTGGGGTCGTCTTCTAGTTACTGTTATTATTTTCCTATATAAAAGGAATTTCAAGGTGGGAAATTGTGTTAGATATTTCCTCCATGAAAATGGGAATTTATTAATTATGGCTGAAATCACAAATTGATTGAAATCTGAGATTAAGGAAGAAGTTATTGGAGTTCTCTCTCTTAAAATATGTTGTGTCTCTAGGTATATTTAGAAACCAAGCATGTGGCACTTGCTTCTCCCACGGGATCTGAAATCTCTCCTCTTGTTCGTGGATTACATCATGTTAAATTTAGAGATGACAAAGTGATGAACAACCTTTCAGATGCGAAAACCAATTAGTGTTCGTGTGGGGCTCCGAGAATAGCACTGTGACCTAGTTAGCTGGCCAGGAGAAGACAGCCAGGGGTCCAGAATTCGAAACTGTGAAACAGACACCATTGGGATTAATCTCTAGCACTGCAAAAGGGTCCATCACGGGTTCCTTAAAATAGCTTGCCTAGTGTAACTAGAGCCTGTTTCAACTTGTACAAAGTAAATATACTATACCAAAATCTCAGTTCACACAGTTTTCGCAGAACACAGTAACTGTGCAGGATGGTATCTCCGTGGACTCACAGAAGAGAAAGGAGAGTAGAAAGGGGCCGTGCCTACTTGCTGTAGGCCAGGATGTGTGTTAACTAACAGAAACTGAGTCTGGACATCTTCCCAGGTTGGAGTCTGTAGGCTGCCACCTCTCCCTTGTTCTATGGAAACCTTCAAGACCATCAGCTGTTGCCTTGTCCCCTGAACCACTCTTCGCCCCAACACTTTTCAGCATTGTCCTCAGGATGACTTTTAACTACCTCATGTCTCGCTTGATACGCTTCGTGCATGGTTTACACATAGCTCTCTGGCTTCAAGCCTCCCTCTCTCTCTCTCTCCCTCCCTCTCTCGCACACACACATACACACAGACTCAGTTCATGAAGACAAGCTTGACTTTGCTTCCAGCCTTTGTGATGTCCTTAACTTTGTTCCTGTTCTGCCTCCTCTTGGCCCTCAGCCAGCACACCAGCACCCTTTTCCTCATGTACACACCCCACATCATCCACATTGAAACCTTCGGTTAACCTTCATCGCCTCTCCAGAGCTGGAGTGACAGGCAATTGAGAGCCTCCCAAATGGGTGCTGTGAACCAAACTTAGGTTGTCTGGAAGGGCAGTGTGTGCTTTTGACCACTGAGCCCCTCTTCAGCCCTTATAATGTATTTTTTGTTTTATTTTTCCAAAATTTTTGTTTCATCATGATTTTTAAAATTTTACCTACATATTTTATGGTTTTATGAATGTGTAGTTGTTTAGACCTATCCAGCCTATCACAGCTTTCTCCTTGTCCTGGGTTCCTTTTCCACAAGTGCATCTTAAATTTTCCTTCAGCACAATTGTTGAAGTAGATGTATGACGGATTGGAGAGACAGTTCTGGCAGAAGACCTGGGTTCAGTTCCCAGCACCCACATGTCCGCTAAAAACCATCCATAGCTCCAGTCCCAGGGGATCCAGTGCTCTCTTCTGACCCCTGTGGGCATTGTATGACACAGGTACACTTACAAACATGCAGGCAATACACTCAAACACATAAAATAAAATAGGATATTTTTAAAAGTAGACCCATGGAAAGGCTTTATTTTCTCTCTGAAGAGACATGCAGCGGATATGAGGTTCTCCCCGGTATTGTCAGTTTCCTACTCCCTGTCGGACTCACCTGTGAATTCATCAGCCTTTTGTTTCCATTGTGCTCTTTCTCTCTGCTCTTAGAACTTTTTCTTCTCCTCGATTCCACTGTAACTAAATTGTACATCATCTATTTTCATTTCTCTCACTGAGGGTAGTTGGATTTTAGAACTGAGTCTTGGCACCCTCCAGAACTTCTGAACACTCCTCAGCTACCAGTCACGATCTTGCTAACAGTACTATTTTACCTTATGTGTATTCTCTCTGGAAAGCAATTAGAAGTATATGATTGAGGGAAAAGCTTTAAAATATCTTTGAGAAGAGAAAGCATATAGATGTAGTGTGTATATTTATAGGCACACAGATATGTGTATCAGGAAGATCTGCAACTACAAAGGTCTAAATTCCTTTTGAGAGTAGAGCATGTATGCGCATGTGTGTGTGTCTATTTAATGTCTGCGTGTGTATGTTTGTCTGCAGTGTGTTTGTGTGTCAGCATCTGTTTGCATGTGTGTATGTGTCCCTGATGCATGTTTGCCTGTGTGTGTGTGTGTATGTGTGTGTGTGTGTGTGTGTGTGTGTGTGTGTGTCTTCGTGTGCAGGGTATAAACTCCCACTCTTCATCCTCTATGCCACATTTTAGGCAGACTTTTCAAATCTACTGTGTTTATTCTCTTCTTCGTTCTAGCTCATTTTCTGCTGCTGTTTATACATTTGTAATTCCATTCCTTGCTGATTTAGACCCTAGCGGTTGCCTCTTTGCTGTGCAGAATTCTTCTTTGCAGTTTGGTGGGAGGTCTTGAGTGTCTCTGACCCTCTGCACACTCTCAGTCTTTCTCTTCAGCGTCTTCCATCTCATGCTCACTGCCCGTGTCCCTCTGTCCCCTCTAGTCTCCATGGTTCTGGTTGCTGTCAACCATGCCTGTTTTCCCTCACCTTTGGAATTTTTATTTCTGTTACACTCTCCCTCTCCTTGGGCCTACACATTTTGCATCTTCTATATTTTCTCTTATTTTGCACAGGCCACCTTACACATGAATTGGATTTATTGGCTCCTTTTGGTCAGTACCCATCCAGGGACACCAAGACTCCGAACCATCGTAAAACTTCAGTTGTGGAACTGTTCATGAATACATGTGCTCATAATCCTGTTTTACATCGGTTTGCGTGGGGGTGTGCAAATAACTTCCTGGGCTATATTTCTTTATTTTTCTTGTTAACGGAAGCTCAGTATAACGCAGGTTATCTACACTGCATCTTCTGGGCGTGGAGTTGATCTTATTCTTTCTAGTTTGCTTAAGCTTGGTTGTTCCTTGGAGATTTTAGCTTTTTAAGGGGTCACTTGACCTGCTACCCTGCTTGGGCCTATGTAGTGTCTGCCTCATGCATCCACTAAAATTCTGCCTGGAGGCCAACATGAATCGACAGGAGACATTCATCACACATTATTTGTGTGAAACGGTGGCCTTGGTCAATCATTTACTTCTCTGTTGACATCTGCACTAGACTATTCACATTGTGCGCACATCAGCTCTGCTTCTCACTGCTTTACTTGGGGTGTTGTTGGGTACAGTGCAGGTGCTGAATCCCTGTTTGTGGAACGAGGTAGCGAGCACAACAGCTTCCCATAGCATGATGTCATTTTATTCTAACAGCAATTTTGTCAAGTATTGTTTATGGTTTCTATTTTTCCAGTTAAACAATCTGAATTTACCAAATTTTAAATAGTGGTTCTGGGACTATTACACAGTGGAAAATAAGTTAGTAATTGAACTTGGGTCTGTCTGGTTCCATTACCATCTCTAAAGACTAAAGTTGGCCACCATGCTTCAACTAGCTCTAGGAAGCAGATGGCCTAAGAGCCAGGAGGCTCCGCAGGGAGCTCTCCATGGTGCTGAAGCATCCGTGGCCCCTCAGGTACATCTCCAGCTTCTGTTACAGAGAAACCCCTTCTCTCTCCTCTCTCTCTCTCTCTCTCTCTCTCTCTCTCTCTCTCTCTCTCTCTCTCTCGATACTGGCCACCTCCTTCTGCTTTACCTCCTCAGGACAGGTTGTAATCAGCTCCCTGCAACTTCAACCTGAGCACAGTTCCACATCTGTTGCCTTGCTCCCAGCAAGCCGTGAACTAACCATGCCCCTCCTTCTTCTTAAATCATGTCCCCAAGTCAGCCTCCCAGGACTCATTGGAAAGGCAGTGATTTCCAATCAGACTGTATGACAGGACACGATGCCTACAGGAATGTGCTGGCAGAAGGGCGCCTGGGCTAGTTTGAAGATAACTCTGCTGTAGTTTGATTTCTTTGTTGAACTGAGGTATTGTGAGCCAGGCCTCTTCTTAAATTCATTATGAGTGCTCCACCATCACAGTCAAACTATGGTGCTTGTTCACTTCTCTGGACATAAAAACACAATCTTTTGGCTGACATTTGGTGTAAATGACAACCTGAATTTCTAGTAATGAGTTTCATGAGTTTTTCATGTCTGGGACTGAAGAGGCTCACTGCCCTTTCTCATTCATAGACACAATGTGTGTTTAGAATCTACCACTGATGTGAAACAGAACTCAGTTTAAGCTTACACATGGGAGAAAAGAACAAAAAAATAGAGTCTTTGGCTTCCCAATGTGCTCATTAACATATTCAAAGAAGGCTGACTGAACCTACTGCTAATGAGATTGTCATGGGATCTGACTTGAGTGTCTCCTTAACTACCTTTCCTGACCTTCATCCAGACCCTCCCTCTGAACTGAGTGGCGAGCTCCTGGTTGTGTGACTGTGCAGTGGTCCCCGCTTTCACTGCCCTATAATGGAGACAGTGAGATGTCACTTGCCTAAATCTAGGAGCAAGACAATTTTTTCAGGATATTTGTCATCTCTCGGGTATATAATTTTTATGACACAAACTTGCTGAAGGTCAGCCACTCAGCTCATTAAGGCCCGAAGTAGAAAAATATAAACGGCAAAGGAGAAACGCCAGAGTCTAAGCAGGTGCCGTGATGTCTGTCATCTGCCTTTTATCTCTTTCTTTTTAAGTTGCAATATTTTTAGATGCCCATGAATTTTCCTAATTAATAGAAGCAGAAGAGCTTCTGATGCCCTGAGGTGTGGGGCTGAGAAGGAAACACACTCCTGGTGTGCTGATGTGCAGGGTTGAAAGCTCTTCCAATACACCCTCATTATGATCCCAATGTCATCTAAAGTTGAGAGAAATTGTTTAAAAATGAGGACTGTGGAGATGGCACAGCGGGGAAAGCACTTTCCGAGCAAACACGAGGCCATGAGTTCATGTCCTCGGAACCAGGTAAAGGCTGGGCACCATTGTGTGCAGTGTACCTGGTGCCCAGCCCATGCGATGGAGAAGGCCGGCTAGCCCGTGCACTCCCCACCCGCTGTGAACAGCAAAGATGACTCTGTCTCAAACAAGCTGCAGCTGAGGGCTAGCATTGTCCTGTGACCTGCACATGTGCACCAAGACATGAACACACACACACACACACGCGCGCGACACACGTGCTAAAGACTAAAGGAAGTGGGTAGAATTTTTGTGGGATGTTAAAACTATTTCTATGAAGGTTCAAAAATCCAGAAAATCCACCTCTATTACAAAAGCCACATGTATGTTCGTATCACATCTTCACTCAGCACAGCCATTGGTACCGTATCCACAAAGCACTTGGTGAGATTTGCTGACCGTTCCGGTCTTGGAAGGGAAGGGAAGGTCTTGCGGAGGCTGCTGTCTTTCTACAGGATACTCCTGCTTTCTGCCCAGTCCTGGCCCTGATTTCTGCTGTGCACAGTTCCGTCCCAGCAGCCCCACCAGGGACTCTGCTGAGTTGTCTTGCTCTCCAGCGCCATCTGGCCATCTTCTGACTACACGTCAGGAGGGCTGTGGGGAAGGCAGAGGACAGAGGCTTGGAAAATTCCTAGGGAACAAAGACATGCAGCCTCAACGTTCAGAAGCAAAAAGTGTCAGTCCAAGCCGCGACGTTTAAAAACCACCCTTTCTCCATGAAAAATGTCAAAGAAAGAACTTCAAACGAAATATTCTGTTCAGAAGAGGAAGTGCTGGGAGAAAATGTGAAATTAATGAAAAGCCAAGATAGGAGAAAGCCCTATGTGTGTAAAATCGCCACCTCTTAAAAAGGAAGCTTGAAGGACCTGAATTTATTGCCACATATAAAAGATTTGCATGAAAAGAGTGAGGAAGTGACATATTTAGGTTACAACATCCTATTCCAGGGAGCACGTGCTGCCTCCTCAGCTGGACTGCTCTGCCTGTGTCCTGTTCTTTTCTGTCCCACAGCAAGATTGTCAGCAACCTTTTAAGGGGCTCCTTTGGTAACCGAAGGGGCAAGCCTGAGTGCCTGTTGCTCTTGACATATTCTGTAATACTAATTAACTAATTTCCAGCCACATGAAAGGAACCTGCAAAGATCTGCCAGAGGCAGATTGCTAAGTAAGTGGTGACAGATTTCTCAGTTTTCAAGTAGATGGAATGACATGTTGTGACAACAGGGAGGGCCTGGCTTTCTAATGACAAGAGCTCTCTGAGCTTTTCCTTCCTGAAAACGAAGAGAAACCTTTGGCCAGGCCTCCACCTTTGGGCACATCAAAGCAAGATTCTACATCGGGTATACTTGTGTATCACTGGAAGTTAGATTTTATCTGAAAACACCACTTTTAAGATGGTTTCTGCTTTCCTGAAATGTCTGTCAGGACACAGCACAGGGAACAAAGAGAAGAACCAGCCTAATTAAGTCCATACAGGCGGCATCGTGCTCAGTTCCACAGCCCTGACTCCAACGTGCCCCGCCCGCTCCCGCCTGACTCCAGTGTTTGTGTTAGGGATCTCTTGCTCACATGGCAACTGTTGCTATGCTCACAGTAATAAGTGGGTGATGCTGGTATCTCAGTAATGACTGGGATACAAGAACCATGATTTCCAAATGGATCTTTGAAACGGCTTACACAAAGGCATCGCACAGTGTAACAGGTTTAATTTTCCAGAGATTCTTCTTCTTTTCACCTTTAGTATTTGCCATATGGACAGAATCTAACCCTCAAAGAATAGCAACGGAGGCAGCATTCTTCCTTCAGCTTGCTGCTAGTATGTAAACAATATGTTTTTCACTTTAGAAAAGCATCCCGTCAGCCATTGTTTCTTACCACCTCCTTAGAACCTATGAGATTTGGTGTTTCCCAATTCTTAGGTAAAAGCAATTAAAGCAATCAGAAAACATCATGGGCCCAGGAAGAAAACAGCTCCTGCATTAACCAAAGTGGGAGGAAAGACATCTGCTGTTAATATCTGTGATATTAGCTGAGCATTTTGTATTAATGAGCAGATGCTTTAAAGGTCTCAATTGCAGATAAGTCTGTAAAATTCATGAGTGGATATGTTTTCCATGCTACACAGTCTCTTTCAAAAAGACAGGGAGAAAATGAAATTCCCTTTGTTTCCTGAGCCTTAATCAAGCACTTGGCTGCCTGGGTGCATCATATCTGTGCATCTATCCTAGAGGCTTGACGGGGCAGCAGCCCTGGAGCAAAGGGATGTGGATAGTATTGGGCTGCACACCAATGACATGACCAAACTGACCAGCACATAGAGAGAAAAGATACATCGTGCTGATTATCAGCCATGCTTGAGACATTCTTGTGAATTTTTGTAGGAGAGTCATAACACTATCAGAGCTCTACTACAAGGTAAGAACCACTGATTAATATTCTACAAATGAGAAAACGAAGCCAGAAACGATGAATGACTTGCCCGAGGCTTTGCAACTAGTAAATAGCAGAGCTGAGGTTCGAGCATGAACCAGCCTGATTCCAAAGCCTGGAGCTTTTCACTGTGCAGACCCCACGATGCTCCCCTGCTAATCTCCTGCATGACACCTGCAAAGCCCTTCCCACTCTGGGTTGCAGGGTGTGCATTCATACTGCCACAGATAAGTGCATGCCTTGCTCCAGCTGTGACCCTCTGAGCATCAGCTTCCCTATCAGTAGGAGTCCTTGGAAAGACAAAGCCCAGAAAGACCTAGTCCATCTCAGCCTGCACTTTAGCAAGACTTAGACATGTGATTTGTGGATGTGCATTAAAATTTAAGAAGCACAGGGCCTGCCAATCTCTAATGTATTTAGAGTGTCTCCAGCCTTTATCTCTTTACACAACCTAGCTCTACTCCAAGTTACCTTTCTTTATAAGCATGCTCAGTCTCAGACTCTGACTTGACAAAGAGATCTGTCTTCTTATCAAACATTTTGTCTAAACTTAGCCTGCTTCCTTGTTTCTCTTAGTGTCTGTACTGCATAAGCTCATCCAGGTGAAATGGCATCTGTGATAGAACTGATAGAGCAGATTGTCCCAGGCAAAGCATGAAAAGGATATGGAGCACACCTTTGCCCTATTCTGTGTGGATGTCATACAGTCTTCTGATTGGGAGATCCTATATTATCCAATATGAATATCTTAAGACAAGTGCAATTCAAGTGTCCAAAGATGCTTGAAGATAGCATATGATAAGAACAGAGTTCCAATTTCTTCATCTCCCTGTGTTTAATATGCAAATGATCAGATGAATGAATGTGTGGATGGAAGGATACTCAGTCAACACAAACGCTTCTCACTGTCAAATCTCCAAATTTTACTGTGCTCGTCATCCTTCACAATAAGGTTAATGACACGCAGAGCTTGGACAGTACAGTGTCATGTGGGTTTTTTTTAAGCCTTCTTCGAAGCCATACTGGCATTTTCCAGCAAATGGCACTTTAACTTAATGTCCCATGACGTCACTGTCTAGGTGCATGTGAAGCTCAAGGCTCTTTAGGACAAGACTGGAAGTCAAACAGGGCTGATTTCCTGATTTCCTGAGTAGGTCATGTATTCACTCCCAGAAGTCTGCAGTGGACCAGCATTTTGTCTTTGTAATATAATATAATATAATATAATGTAATATAATATAATATAATAACATAATATAATCTTTTCACCTTGTAAGTTATCCTGGAAGATGAATTCCAATTGCTATAACACAGCATGCACAGCAGCAGACACATGACTAGCATATGCAAACACAGTGGAAGGCATTTCTTAGCATAGCACAGCAGTCACAGGCTAAGGGGTCTGTGGGAATCTTTCTAGAAAGGGAGGTTTCTAAGTGGAGCTATTAACAATAACCTGTCCATATTGAGTTCTTGTGTTCTTATTTTGTGCCAGCTGACGGGCTATGGTATTTTGAACATACCATTCAATCCACAACGAGCATGGTACTGTCATTTCCTCCACTTTACAGGTAAGAACAAAATGAGACCGTAGGTAATATGTGCAGCCCATTCTGGTGGCCGGACTTGCACCTAGTGGAAGCATTCTCAAACTGGTGAGTGAGAACATTAAACTCTGCAAAACACAAGGAAAAGAATGTCCAATAAGAAGAATCCAAAGTAATAGCTGGCAGGTCCAAACAACAGACTTCAGACAAAGGATAACCAGCAATTGGGCAGGGTCCAAGGCTGTATTCATAACTAGCTGGAAGGCTGACAGTGGGCTGTGGGCAGAGCCCGGATACAGACAGTGGGCCATTCTTGTATAAATGCTCCTGGCAACTTAAATATATTATCTTGTTCTTTTAATCCTCTTTGTGCGAACTGTATCTTCTGAAGAACTAATACTGTATTACATCAGTATTAGTCAATATAGAGTCAACATCAGTGCGTGCTGTTTCCTTACTGCTCTGACCCCTTCACGTACCTGACCCCTCACTTTGTCTGCTGCTCACATAAGTAAGTCACCATTGACCTAGCCATTAAGTACCTGCTACGTGCTATGTCCTGCAGCTGACACTGGAAGCCCAGTGTGCATTAGACATCATCCCAGGGGAAACTCATAGTCTACTAAGGAGGTCAGGGAAACCAAGAAAAGAGATATGATGAGTCCGGGGTAGGGTGCCCTGCAAACCAAGGCACTGTTATGGAGATAAAGTAGTTCATTTCTCTTGAATCTCAAATAATTACCCAGACAGGAAGCAACAGGTCAGAATTCCCAAAGAGCTGGGAATTGTGTGATGTATGTGCCGAGCTGGGGCAGCCAGAGTAGAAGCCATGGACGGAGATTTAACAGGAGCACAGGAGAGTCCTAAATCTAGGATCAAAGAGAAAGGCAAGAACAGTTTCCAGTCTGCTGCTTCCCTTCTGGCCAGTGAGACCTCAGACTCCACCCAGATAGGGAGCGCGCACCTGTCACTACCCATCTGGATGTGGCCAGATATATGGCACCAGGGGTCTTTGTTGAAATTGCTGTGCCAGGACTCCAAACTCTGAGCAACCCTGAATGAGCTTGGCCTGTTCAGCTGTGTTTAGAATGAGTCATCATAAGACTCAGGTGGATTCTAAGATAGGAGGTTGGAGAGCATAGGAGCGAGTGGCACGTTCACCGTGAGTGCAGCACTCGCCCCTGAGATCGAGACAGTATTAGAGCTGAACCTCAGACCCATCATCATCTACTATTGATGGAGCCCCTGCTAATCAGCTTCTCTCTAAACAGTGAGGAAAGGAAAGGAAGAATACATCTCACTGAAAGGTTTCATAGCTTGCTATTTTCCAATCTCTGCTCTGACAGGGGCGTGATGATTCTGGGATCTACTGAACTCATCGCCCAATGCCTCAGCCATATGCTGCTGCTGCTGTACAGCATCCCCACACCCACAGGGTCCCATCTGCCTTCATCCTTTTGTGCCTAGAATAACACCTGTCAGGTGATAGCTCCTCAGGGGTCACCGAACTGAGGAACCCACACCTACTGCTCACAAGGCACTGTTTATACAGCTCTGTCTTCACTGAGGAGAGCTTTCTGCCATGTTCTTCAAAGAAGGTGCATCCTGCAGGATGCTTGCCTCCTTCCCCCATTAACACACCTAACTGGAGGCATCTTGAGCTGGCCTCTGGGCCTCTAACCCAGACAGTTCACTCACCATGGGAAACCTAGATGCCTTTTGTCCTGTCACTAATATTCCTGATGATGAGGCATTGACAGCTTAAATTCAATGCTCGGTTTTGATTCTTAATAAAAGCTTCTTGTTTCTAGAATCAGCAGAGCACACAGCTTGCCTTGTGGGCACTATCTGACAGGTCTGAGGTTGCAGCAGAGGCACCTGGATGAGCTGCTCGTTGATTGGGAATGCACGGTTTTCTGGCTTGTTGACTTGGCCAACACTTGCTGAGTGGCCACCCTGGGGTATGGCTACACCGAGGCCTTACTTCTTCTCAGTGACTAAGTAAATTCAATCCAGTGAACTAAGCGCTCCCATGAGAGCAAATCCAGGGAAGCACAGAGACGGGCCACTGGCAGCGGCTGAGAGCTGAGGGACCCCTCCATGTCCTCTCCACGTCTGCAGCCCACGCGGCCTCAGACTCCAGCCTCAGACCCCTCCCTCTGTGTGGAGAGCCATGCATTGTTCTCTCCTCCTGCCTCCCCTCTCTTTAGTCTGGATCCAGGCATGGCTGCCTGGCAAAGAGCAGTTGCCACCACAGACGGCACGATTCCATGTTGGACATTTTGTCACTTTCACAACTGATGGAATCATCTTGTTTGTTTCAGAGTTTCGTGTTTAGGAGTGGAAAAGCGAGATTGATGAGCATTACCAGAGAGAAATATTTTTTGAAAAGTAAGCAAAGCTAGTGACATATAACTTCAGAGTTTAGTGAAATTCAGCAAATCGAATTCTTTTATCCTGTCAAACTCCCACATGAAGGAGACCAGAAGGCATATTCCAGAAGAAGCTGAGAAGATTTCAGAAAGCATGGCCACATCTGCAAGGTTCTGAGTGTCTGCTACCAAAAGCCTGTTGTTGTTTTAGGACTAGAGTAAATAATCTCCAGCAACTAACTAAATAAATTATCTGGGCATTGTGGTGCTTGCCTGCTCTCCCTGGGAAGGGTGTCAGGCAGTAGATGATGCCATGTTTCCAAGTCAAAGGCTTCCTGGAGTTTACATAGGCAGAGTTACCCTGGCTTACCATCGTAGCAGTTTTCTTGGTAGTCTTAAGCACAGTGCAGACACACAGATTTCACAGCGCCTTGAAGGCCAAATCCTTTATGTCCTTGCTTATTGTCGCCACCAAGGATGAGATATGATCTAATAAATTTGTTCTGCCCAAAGGCCAGGGGCAATTGTTTTAAAGTATTTTCCCACCACTCCGCGAATTTGTCAGAGGTTCCCAAGCTGACAGACCGAAAGGGTTCCATGATGCCTTAAGCAATTACATTAACTGTGCAGACTTGCACTGAAATGCCCATCATTAAGAGGATTTAGGCAAAGAGGAGCAGAGATGGGAAGGTTCATTTTAATAGAAATTGCTACTTTCCTCTTCACTATCAAACAATTATTCATTACAGAAAGAGATGCTCAAAAGAACTTAGATGTACTAAGTGCTAATATATATATACATTTGGGGCTGGAGGGATGACTCAGGAGTTAAAAGCACTGGCTGCTTTTGCAGAGGACCTGGGTTTGGTTCCCAGCACCCGCATAGTAGCTAACAACCATTCTTAACTCCAGTTCCAGGCGCTCCAACACCCTCTTCTGACCTCTGAGGGCACTGCATGACATGCAGGCAATACACTCACACAGAGGAAATAAAAAATGATAAAATTCTAGGCCCGAGCATGCTGGACAAGCACTCTAAGCTACATCCCCACCTCTTATCAGGACCCTTTGAGGGTTGGAAAGCTTGAAAAAAACAAGAAATACTCCCTCCCTTCAGTGGTAAACAGGTATGCTGGGGTTGGCTGCAGCGGGTCTCAAACTAGACCTGGTGTCTGTTCATTTCAAGACGGCATAAGAAATTGTGCTGAGCAAGAGTAATCCATAATTCCGAGGAGGATGGCCTGCCACAAAGACTGACTCTATAGTCCACATCAGCATATCAGTCACTCCCCTGCAGTGTTGAGTCTATGCATTCATATGTTCAGTTTTTCTCTGACCTTTTTGACAAGTTGAAACAACTTGCTTCTAGAGATATTCTATGTAGAGAATGTTCTACATAGATGAAGTGCCCTTCTTGCCAGTTTTCCAAAACAATATTGGTAACTGTTAATCTTACAGTAGATATTTTCTTTAGGAAACTCTCTCCAAATATGAGAGCAGTTTAAAACAAATATTGACAGTATGCATTTCCATGAAATTACGGGGAAACACTATAGTCTTAAAAACAAACAGAACCACGATTGTCTTAGCTACAACGATGGAGATGGCTGACAGCCTGCCCCTGTTTTGGCAGGTGTTATCATTACTGCCTGTCATGGAAGTCCTCCTCCACACCTATGGGGGATGTTAATGTGCCTTCTATCTTCAGGTGTAACTCTTTTAAGAAGGTTAATAGCATTAATCCCATTTCACAGATGGCAGCTGAAGACAACTCAATTACTATGTTTTCTCAGGTCAGATAGCAAATCAAGCCTTCATTAATTTCAGTAGAACTTTCACCCCATCCAGTTTACACCGAGCCCCTTCCCTAAGGGGCTTAATTGCTTTCAAGAAATCTCCGGCTTAGACTCCTCACTGACACACGTGTACAGCATTTGTGCCCAGAGGTGAGAGCATTACGTCAGTGGCAAGAGGCCTGCTGGGAAATGGGCAGTGGATCTTCGGAGCGAGCTTGGAGAAAAGGGCTTATGGTCAGTGCAGGGGTGGGGAGGAGAGTGAGCGCTTGTATTTGACAGGGACTGAAAGTATAGGCTCTGTGATGGACCTACGGCTCTGCTCAACTTGCTGTGTACAGCTCCCAGCGCTACCCGCACGAGGCACCACTTAATTAAAAGATGAGGAAACCAGGGCTTAGAAAGTGACTCCTGTAAATAACACAGCCAGGAAGCCGGAAGAGGATCTAAGACTAGCGAAGAGGTAAGAAGAAGGTTTGAACCACCTTCTGAAGCAGCAGTCCTTAAAATTCCATTGCTGAGCGCAGTGCCTGAGCTTCCGAGTTGGGGTATGAGGGGATGGAGCCTGCACGTCTAACCTGCTCCCATGTGGTTTTCAAGGCTGATGACCCAGTGACCGCTCTCTGAGAACCAGCACCCTAAACACACCGTAGAGAGATTTGGCTTGTAGTACAGTTTCCAGCGGGGACTGACCTAGTTGCAGTGCTAGGTTAAGGGAAGGAGGTGGCAGAGATGTGCGGGAGTTCTGGAGGGCAAAGAGACCCAAGGACAAAGTGTGCAGCTAGGGAAGAAAACTAGGGAGATGGGACACACTCGCCAGGAGGAGGAGGAGTTAGCAGTGGTGGGAGGTGGAAGGGTAGCTGGGTGTGTCAGTCTGATGTTTGGTCAGAGCGCTAGGAGGCTGCGAGCAGGGCCAGGACTCCTGTTTATTCTTCCTGTTCCTCCGGTCCCATTGTTCACACCATGTTGACAGGCTGGGTTTGGGTTTTTTGCTTGTTTTTCTTTCATGTTTTTTCTTAGTCTCATGTAGCTCCGCTGGCCTCGAATTTGCTAGATAATAGAGCCAATAATTACCCTGCCTCCATTTCCAGAGTGCTTAAGTACTGGGGTGAAAAACATTTGCAGATGGAACTCAGGCCCTTGTGCTTGTAAGGCCAGGGCTTTACCAGCTGAGCCATCGCGCAGCTCCTAAATGCTGCTGTAACCCTTTCTTTACCTCTGCAGTTCCTTCCTTTGTCTAGAAAGTAATTGCTGAAACCTCAGTGTATTCCAGGCTCAGAGATCAGCAAAATGGACCCAGTGTCTGTCCTCAGAGCATGAAGAGGCCATTTCACCAAAGCATGATACATTTCATAATAAGAGAGCAACAGCTTTAATGAAGGAATGGCCAGCGGCCGAGTGATTGAACAGCTCTGGTTATTTCTGCTTAAATGTTAAGGTCTGTGATCCCCGAGAATAAGTCAGAATTTCTTAAAAGCTCAGGCTAGTCTATTCATAATGCCTTTTCTTCTGCGAATAATAACTTCTCCAGAGCCCAGCGATTCTGAGTCTGCATTGAACAGTTGTTAATCTTCCAAGCAGGTGGCTGAGACCCTGGTCGAGAAAAAAAAATCAGCCAAATGAGGAAGATCTGTATATCAACAATCCCCAGCGATAGAAGGCAGGAAATGATTGCCATCAGCCTCATCCCCTAAAGCTCCCACACTGAGATTCGTGGCCCAGGGATTGTTCTTTTTTATGAAATCTGTTTCAGGCTCTATTGGAAACTTGATATAGCAGGTGAAGCATTCAGGCCCATGATGAATCAAGGCCAGACACAGAATCTGAGGGCTCGAGGGCTTCAAAGAGAGACAGTTAGGGCAGTTCTGCCCTTGAATCTGCTGCCTTCGCTTGCTACCAGCCAGAACCCAAAGGAGGCAGCTGCTGCATGCGTGCATAAATAAAGGAAGCGAGGGCCCAGCGTTCCTATGGGAACCTGCCACAGCTCAGATTTCCAGTCCCCAGACACAGCCTCCTTTCAGCTCTGTGTCTCACATGAAAAGATAGACAGAGAGGTACACTTCCAGAGAGGGGCTCAGGAAACTCTTTGTGGTAAGAGATGCATGACTAATTCTCCCAACACAGTGTGGCAGACTGTGTCCTGAGGGTGTTGTGTGCTTAAAGAGTTGTGGACGAAGGCAGAATCTGTCTTTTTTCCTACCATTCCAATAATATATATTGCTCTAGTCACAAAAATTTTGTGTATGTGTGTGTGAGAGAGAGATGTGTAGTTCCAGGAAAACACTATCCATTTTCTGACTGGGATATTGATTGATGATGCGATTCAAATCCACCTTAAATTCCCTGCTTCTCCTGGCTGTAAAACCCTTCTTTTTGCCTCATCCCCCAGCTTTAGTAGAATCTTTGCCTGTAGAGGGATTCAAGATCAAACCCAGAACACATAAAATCCAACCTGCACAGTGCAAAGATTCAAATGATTCATGTCTAGAAGCTCTGATTTCTAACTTCAAGCCTGGAAATTGAAAATCCAAATTACTAATGAGCAGAACCCCCCTGTGCATGCCCCACCGTAGGTCACGAGGCATTTGCAATCTAGCAGCCCTGTGCAGCTGGGAAGCAGCGAGTCCCAGGGTGGCTGCCCTCTGATCTCTTCTCTGTTGCCAGCCAGTCGACCTCAGGCGAGTCTTCTGACCTGTCCTCACCAGTTTCCTCATAGAAAAATGATGATCCAATCTCTCCTCATTGCTAGAAGAATAAATTAGGAATTGCATATAAAGTAAATGTTCTGATTTCAAAATGCCTTCATGGGCATGATTCCAATAGCTCTTTCCATGAATCTGATAGGTGCATAGATGCATTGAACTCTGCATGTGATTTCCATGACTTTCTATATTCCCAAGGCCACATAGCTCAGAGAATATGGCACTCCCACAAGCCACAGTTCATTGAAAAGATCTGATCACTAAGTGTTGCTTTCAGAGAGAAATGTTTATGAAAGTCAGGGTGTCTGTTGTAATCTAGTCATGGTCAACCATATATCCTTATGTTATTCTTGGGTCCCTGGGATTCCAGTGACTTCCACTATGTATACAGTCTCTAAAACAGGAACCGTGTGGTGATTGCAGACAGTTTGTGGCATTATTTAAGTCTGATCCTGGCCACTCTGAGCTTGTTTGGACAGCATACAGAGGGCATCCCCTATAGACCTTCCAGGGCACAGGAGCCTGGCACTTCCAAGGGCCATTGGAAGGACCTCTTCCTCTGACACGAGGGACTCCAGACTGCTTAGAGGTCCAACTGGGAGCTCACTGCCAGACCTCTATACAGTCTTCTCCTACTCAAAAATAGTGCAAGAAAATGTATTTTAGCAAATGGGCACAAAAACCTCCTCTGGAATGAAGCTCATAAAAGATCTTCCTCTGTTCACAGACCACACATCTTTAGTCCCAACATGCAGGAGGCAGGAGGCAGAGGCAGGTGGATCTCTGTGAGTTCAAGTCCAGCCTACTCAACATAGTAAGTTCCAGGTCAGCCAGGGCTACAAAGTAAGACTCTTGACTACAAACCAACCAACCAACAAAATATACTAAATAAACTAAAACCAAAACCAAGCCTTCCATTCTTCCCCATTCTGATGCTATTGCTTTTCTTTAATTTTTTTCCCTTTATTTAGCAAAAAAAAAAAAAAAAAGTATTGAGGCTTAAAACTCTAGGCTGTGTAGGTACAACAGGAAATACAGTGATTCAGTCCCTCACAGAGGTTTTATTTTGGTGTTGGAGGCGTGACTATTTAAATGGATTATGTGAGCTCTGGGTGTAGCTTAGTTGGCAGAGAGTTTGCTCAGCAAATACAACACAAGGGTTCAGTCCAAGCACCAGGACCCCCAGTCTAGCATGCACCACCACAAGTCAATCATGGGATGCACCCTTGTAATCCCAGCACTTGGGATGAGGGAGCAGGAGGATCATGAGTTCAAGGCCACCTCAGTTTTACAGTGGAAATTGGAAGCCAGTCTGGAATATGAGACCCTGTCTCAAACAAAGCAAATCTCAAGACAATTAATGGATCATGCAGTATTCTAATGAGGGAGGAGAGGAAGAGATGTGTCCTGTGGTTGTAAATAGGGTGGTTGGGGAGGGCTCACCCTGAAGATGGCACACACGGGAGATAGCCACAGGCCCCCAGGAAAGGATGCAGCACTGGGAATACGGGAACAGTTCCTATGAGGGACCAGAGGCCAGGTAGCATGCTGACAGAAAAGAGGAAGAAGGGGACCAGGTTCTGGAAGGTTCCTGGACCATCAGCACCACAGGGTAATATGTCCCAAGCAGGCGGAGAAGGGGCCTGCTTTGACCTATGGCTGTAGGGCCCGAGAAGAAAAGTAGCTTGCCCCAAACCTATTTTCTGTTCATTTGATTATGTATTATACATTTTATTTAGCACAGGCTATGAACTAGGGACTAGAGAAGGCAGACAGGATAATTTGGTGAGCAGCACACTGAAAAGGGCACCTAGCCAAGCACTGTGGAAAGACTGAGGCCAGGACCTAGAAGGAGAGCATTCATGTGGTCAGGCTGGTGAGGAAGCTGCCAGCTGTAATGGCATGCTAATGTCTGCTAGCACCTACTGTGTGTGAGGCTGATGTCTGCTAAGCACTAATTATAAATGAGGCTGGTGTTTACTGAGCACCTACTGTGTATGGGCCTGGTGTCTGTTAGCACTCGTGCGTAAGATCCACCTCTAAGCTCTTTGCCTGCCTACAGTCCCCTGTGATGGTGCTCCTATTGTCCTTGTGGTACAGAAGAACTGAGGCCCTGGGAGGTAGTGTATAGCCAGTGGAGATGCCAGAACTGAAAACCAAGTTCAGTGTGACCTTGACGCTGTTGATTGACCTGCATTCAGCATCTCTGCTGAGAAATGAGTAGGGACTCAGTCCAACCAAAGCTAGTTTAGAACCATGTAACAAATGCTGGGGCTGCAGTGAGTGGGGCGTGGCTCCTGCTTTGAAGGGTAGGCTTTCTGGCCTGCCACATGTCAAGGCTTCATAGAGAGCAGAATGAAAGAGGCCATCAAGGTCCAGCTGTGCAGAGGCCACTAAGCACTTCTTACTGAGTCCAGTCATGTCCCTGCCAGCACAGAAGGCTGAAGCAGGAGGTGTGGGGGGAGGCTCATCAGGAACTGTCAAAGCCTGGGTTGCCCAGGATTCAAAGCAGCATCAGAGTACATCACACTGGATGGGGTGGGAGCCCCCCGTGACTTCAGGAGAACATGTACCTGGCAGCCTGCTCGCTGGCTCCTCTGTTGTTGGGGTTGACAGCATGTGTAGGGAGGAAGGAAAGCTTTGTCATGTGATGAGGGGAAAGGTCCCAGAGGTTTGATGTAAGCTCACTTAAAACAAAAACAGAAAACACATGGCTTGTAATTGCGTAACTTCCTTAGGGTGTTTCAGATGATTTGTGAGGATCAATGTTCTCCGTGTTCAAAGAGATTGGGGAGTTTTAAACTCTCTCCATTCAGACTGACTTGTCAAGAACAAAGGAACGTGGAGTTTTTTACAGAGATCTGAATTCACACAAAGAAACCCAGAGATCTAAAATCAACAAGGCTGGCCTTTTAACTCCCCTATACCCAAAAGGGGGAGACAAGGCTCTGTGTGCTGATCTTACTGATTTTCTCCTCCATTGATAAAACTGGTTCTGTGGTTTTAATTTATGTAACCACCTGTGAGCCATTAGTAAAGAAATGGTTACCAGCTTTGATCCAGATGGACTTGGATTCAGTTTCAGTTTCTACCACTGTATGACTCGGGAGAATCAGTTGGATTCTCTAAACCTGAAGTTCTCATGTGTAGGATTATAATGGGTCATGTTCATTATTGGCGTGGCTGGGTATGTCTGTGAGAGCATTTTCAGAGAGTTTGAACTGAGGATGGAAGACCCTCCCTAAAGATGGGTGGTACCAGCCCATGGGCTAAGGCACGATAACTGGATAGAGAAAGAAGAGAGAGCCGTTTATACACACATTCCCTTTCCTTCCTTCTTAATCTGTCCAGATGTGAGCAAACAGATCCAGGCTCCACTGTCAGAAAACTGCTAAGACTGTGTTCATGCCCAGGTGTTCACTCTGACCAGTCCTGGAGTTGTGTGGGGCACCGGGCAAACAAAGACTCCTGGAGGGAGAGGGTTCTTCCCCTTGAGCAAACCACACTACCTCTGCGGAGAGAGGAACATGGCTGGTGGCCCATAGAATGGGCTCTATCCAGAGAGCAACAGCTGGGGTAGAGCTGAGGGCACCATGGCTCCTTTTCCCTCCAAGGAGACGAGCCATCACAGAAGAGGCGAGACTAGAATAGAAGCCCTTCCACGTCCCCTCCCTGGTCCCGCTAGACTGCACTGCCCCACAGTGGAATGCGGGTGCTCGAGTGGACTCACTCTCACGCCTTACAGAATCAATGCAGCTCCTTTTTATGGGAGAAATGGAAGGTTGACCACTGACCAAGAAGTTTATTGAAAGATTCAGAGGTGAACACAGTCCTATGGAGGGAGCTGTCACTCATCCGCCCATCCCTCAGTCATTCATTTACTCCATACCCGCCTAGTGCCTAGGGCAGGACAGGCAGTTCATCTAAGGCATGAGGATCACGCCTCCAGGACAGACATGTACAGTAAGCACACACCAATGAAACAAGGAGCTAATGTGCCAGCCAACTGAAGAAGACATTGCAGTGTCCAGGCCATAGGTCACTGTTGGGTCCTGAGGCCAGCAAGGAAGGTACCCACTCAGTGCAGGCAGGTGTGGAACAGGCCAGTGGTACAAGATCTTCAGAGGGTAAGAAGGGCATCCACCTGAGTGCAGGACACCGAAGCCCAAGTGAGGTAAAGGAGGCCGTGTGAGCGCGGATACCAGTGCTGTGTGCTGTGGAGGAGAAGCTGCAGCAGAAATGGGAGGCTTGCACATGTGGCATTAATCAGACAAGCTACTGCTAGTGGGAGCCAAGTTTCTTACTGCTGGAGAAAGGTGTGATGAGTATGGGAAAAGAGAATGCTAGACTGGACCACGTGCTGTAGGATCGGACCCACAGGTGCACACATACATGAGGGCTTGCCTGGGAGGAGATAGTCCACGTGCATCCAGGTGTGTGTGTCTGCTCATGGGCATCTTCTGGCACTGCCTAGCAATGAGAGGGCTGCAAGCCCCACACTTGCCCCTTGAGGAGCCTGACCACCACCTTCAAGTCACCTTCTAAATCTTATCACTGAAGGAACACAAGGGCATGGAGAAAGGGCAGCTTCAAGACAGGAACAAAGAGTTTATAAATCAGAAACAGCCTGTATCTGCTGCCAGTAAACAAAGAGGTACAGAGGACGGCTACATGCCAAGGGACAGGTGGCACTCCCACTGGGCCAAGTGGCATGACTTAAGTGTAGAAACAAATGCAGCAGAGCTATAATGCACCAGATGACTGCAAACTCAGAGATATACATGCACGAAGTAACTGAGATTTGGTTGAGGTGCAGGGGTATTTAGAGTCTCTAATACCTTCTCACAAAATACTACAGGCAGAGGAGGAGTGATTTTGTAGTGGAGATCTGTCAGAAACCATCTTAAGCAATGAAAATCACACAGCAATGGACAGAGTTAGGCGATGTATCACAGAGGACCCGCACGCCTTCAGTGGTACTTCGCAACAACGATGCTGAATTTGAATCCCATCATTTAGAACCTCAGATCAAACCATACTGAAGAGCACTGTGAAAAATGTCAGGCTTGGGAAGCAGGGCCTGCTGGACACAATCAGACGGTGGAACCCATGAGCTCACAGCAGCTGTGGTTGCCTCCATAAGACCTTCATGAGACCAAGCCCGCCCACACTCTATCATGAGGAGGAAGGTGCTCCTCATGGAGCACCTCAGGAGACCACCCCTTCCAGCTGAGCAGCTTCTGGGGTATAGAGAGTCATTTTTCTTCCAGAGGGTCCCTGGAAGGTTGGTAGGTTGCCATGCTCCGGTGGATGACCTCATACCCATGAGTATGTGGACAGCACTAATCTCGGACTCGGTGGGTTAAAAAGACGTAGAAGGGGAAAGAAAACGAGGAAGAGGAGGAAGAATAGGGAGCAGAGGGATGAAGAAGAGGAGCAGGAGGAGGATGACAAGGAGGAAGAGAAGAGGAGGGGGAGGAGGAGACATGTAGTTGGGGGAGGACTTGGGGGAAGGAAACCTGGGAACACTCGGAGGAGTGTGGGGGTCTGGGTACTGAGCAAGGCAAGCAACCCCGGATACCCTGCAGGGACGGCAGGAGTCTGGCCTGCTCTGCCTGGTGTGATAACCTGTCCCCAGGAAATCACTATAGATAATGAATCTTCTTTTCCCCCACCTCAGACCAGAACCAGGTTTTTAGGTTTCTTTTCCTCGTTCCTGAACTTCCACGTCAGCCCTACAACCTTCCTGCCTTTACCTAAAGACCCCACCTTTAACTTTCCCACCTTCTGTAACAGTCAGAAAGGCCTCCCTATATAAACCCCTGCCTTGGTTTTGATAACGATACTACCCACCAAGACAGTATCCCAGGAACTCCTCCCGCCCCACTCTGAACCAGCTGAGGACCTGTTCGATCGTCCTCCATTCTCTGGGATGGCTGGAGCACAACAGCTGTGCTGGAGATGGAGACCCACCCACAGAGGGGAATGTAGAGAGTGGATATGATCAAATCACATTGTGCATATGTAGAAAATTCTCAGAATAAATTTGAACCAATGTCAGACTCTCTATCTTCAAAACAATCACAGTTACCAAGTCCACTAGGGAATAGGAATTGTGTCGGACCGAGCAAGATTAAAGCACAAGGACAACTGGAAGTCGAACCCTGAGTGGATTCTCTCAAATAGGAATGCTAAGAGCCTGAAAACCCTGACTGGGGTCTAGGTGCACAAGGCGGCATCGATTTTGGGGATGCTCTACATTAACGAACCTGATTCCATCTGATTGACAACTCACTGTTAAATTGTATGGGGGCGGAGAAGAATAGTATCATTGCTGCAACCTCTGCTTATACAAGAGATTGCATGCAGATGAGGCGTCCACTCTGAATAGTTGATTCCTGGCAGTTCTGTATGTGCCTACCTTGCCTGTCCCTTCCCCACATCCCTTGCCACCTTTCCCTCTGTACAGAGGGGTGCACTTTAGAGTAGGTGCCTTCTGCTGTGATGGAGCGTGGCTGCATATGCGTGCATTTCCTTTCTCCAGATGTGTGTCTGTTTCCCCAGTACACAGCCCTCCTCCTGGTAGTGTGCTTGATGCTAACCACAGAGAGGGGCAGAGAAGGCGTGGAGGAATGCCTTTTGGAATTGCTTCTAGAGCCAGTAGTGGAACTAGCAGAAGATTGGGATATCACTTGGTCTGAGTTTGAATTACCCTGAATGATCTAGAGTAAGACTTAGTCTCCTAGCCCCAGTTTCCTCACATATTAAATGGATCGTTAGGTTGACCAAATTGAATATGGTGTGTACAGCACCGGGCAGTGTGTCCGACACTTGGCCGGCATTCAGTAAACATCAGTTTCCCTCTTCTTCTTAAAACCACCACAGATGACTTGAAGTTTAGGGTTCTGGGTTGTGTTCCTGATAATACCTCATCTTGATGTCTGATTGGAGAGCTCATTCCACCTTTCAAGGCCTCCCCTTCCTCCTTGGTAAGAATGAAAGCTAGGAAAATTGGGCACAGAGGAGTTGGTTTTCCATTCTCATGTCCCAATATGTCCAAATTTTCAAGTTTAATTTTCCCCTTTCTCGAATGAAAAGTTCAAAGGATGGGAGATGGGAAGACTTGCTATATTTAGAGGCTATTCCTCAGTTTCAGTCATCAAGGCACGCAGAGTCCCCTACCTACTGATTTGCACCTCTGACTCATTTATACCTGCTGAAATTGAGTAAATTGAGAGGTAGTGTGGTTAGGCTGCTGCTGAGCACATTAATGATTTATGAGCTCTCAGAGAATTAGCACACACTTTAAACCCTCTCTGCCTTTTTCCTTATTCATAATTCTTTGGCTAATTGCTTTTTCCTTTAAAAATGGGGGAGCTGAGACCTTGGATATTTGCCTAATGGCTCAAGCAGAGCCGTGACCCAGTTGTCCACCCTTATCTGTCCTTTTATAGGCTGGAGACATTTGCTACTGAAAGAAAACTGATGGGTTTGATTTCCTGCAAGAGATATTTTGTGCTGACACCTGACCCCATTAAATACTTTGGCTATTGCCCATTCTCTATAATGGCAGCAATAAATTTGTTTTAATTTAGGACATTGTCAAATACAGAATATTGACCAAAACAAAGCAATGTTTTGAAAACAGCAGTATGGGGTCGTGAATAAATAGGTACTAGCAAACTCACGGATAAATTCACCTTTAAGAATAGAACCAGAGAAGTTCAAAGTGAGGCCAAGGTATTCCCACTTCTGATAGAAATGTTGTCAGAGGAAAGATGAGCTATATGGAAAGTTACTGCAAAGTATAGTGAGGCATATATCCCTTATGACAGGATCTGCTTTAAATAGATCTGTTTGTTTTCAGATGAATTCCAGACAGGTCAGCCAACCTACTCTAGCAGCCTTTTACATGGCAAGGCACTCGCTGTCCTAGTCTAAACACCTTCAGCACAGAGTTCAGCTGCCTCTCTGCCTTCTCTTTATATCAGTTCTCTAGACTGGCACAAACAAACTGAAATTCTGGTCAGATGCTATGTGTGGGTTTCTTTTTGAGTGAAAGAAGTAGTTCCTAATTGAATGCATTCCCCTTGAAGAAGAACACACGGCTTCCCATGGCTGAGGTCCTTGTGTTAATATTCTTAAATAGGAACATTATATTGACAGATGGCAAGATGATCCAACAAACCGCATAGCATGTTTGCAAAGCTGTGAGGCCCTGGATGGTGTTTTCTTATTTGAAGTCCAAAGGACTGATTTCTTCCAAGATGCAGGGTGCCTAGGGGCATTGTTAGCTGCATAAAAACTAATTGGACCAATGTGAATAGAAAAATATTTTGCCTCCCATATTTAATCACACTAATAACTTAATGATTTCTTATTGTTGCTGGTGTTGTTCAATATAACTAGGGCTTTATTCAAGAAGATGAATCCATGTGTGCAACTTAGACTTTTACATAAGACTAGAAGGTGGAGAAGTCATAAGTGTCTCATTTCAAAAGGGATCAGTGTGTGTGTGTGTGTGTGTGTGTGTGTGTGTGTACTAACATTTCTGCAAGGAGACATACAATTTATGGACAGAGGAAAGTACCAGGGTTTAGAAGATCAAACAAAGAAAGGCACAAGAAAGATTCTGGTTTTGCTGTGATGATAGATGATGTTGGGGGCGGGGGGATTTAGTGTTCAACTCTATTTGACAGACAACCAAAACTCTGTAGCAACTCATGACTAATTCAGTGAGTCCTGCACATGAGACCAGAACAGTGGTCTGGCATGTACTGCTGTTAAGTAGACTGCAGTTTCCTAGGAAGAGCATGGTTTGATCCTTAGAAAGTCTTTCGTTCAAGCCCTGGATCAGACTCTTGACAGTCACCTGCACTTTCTGAGCTGGACTTTCCATCCCCATAGTGTGGAGATAAAAGTCATGCTTCCCAGGCGCCTCGTGGGGCGTCACAGGAAAAGTACAAGCGGAAAGCCGAGTAGCTCGTGCAAGCTCTGTTCCCTGTCAAAGCGCTGTTAGATCACTGTGGTCAGACTTCACATGTTCTCTCTCTTCACCTGTATGCAGTTTATGTTCCATTCCTACATTCAAGCCATGAGGAGCAGTCCACATCTGGAATAACTCACCAAATCATAGTCCCAAATCTTCAAATGCCACACTTAGAATACTGCAATTTTTTTTTTTTTTTCGAGAAGGGTTTCTTTTAGACTATATGTCCATGTGAAGGCGTTTTTGGAATGTAATGCAGCCAGAAGCAGTTATAGCTCCAGTAAATATTCTGGGAATTCATGGGGTCTTACAGCCAAACCCATGATTCATCGCTCCAATACCAGAAGTGTTTGGCAGGCTGCACCTTGGAAGCTACAACACTCTCTGCTTCAGAGGCTCTATATGGGCTGTTTGGATTCACTGTAACACTGGCTCATTCAACCACTCTGGAGAGATGGCAGGAGAGGTCCCCAGGCTTCTCTGACAGAATTTTTCTTATTTCTTCTTGGACCTTGTTTAACAAAACACCCTTCTGGATAAAGAGATAGTACAGTGTTGGTTTTACAGGCTCCCACACTGACCTCTCAAGCATTGTAATATGAATATTGTACAAACTCATCTGTAAAACGTCTTTGTAAAGCCTCTCTGCATTCCTGCATTCTCTAGTGGCAACCGTACGTGGCTTGTCTTTCAGCCCCAGTGACGGACGTATGGGACAGTCTCCTCTCATTCTGCTCGGCTTCATCTTGGTGGCAGTGCGGTTCTTTTTCTGAAGGGGCATGCTTGTAGAGATAGTTCCTTTAGGCAATAGCACAGATCAAATAAAATGTGTCTACCAAAGCTACAAACAGGCTCAGTAGTAGCAACAGTGTGTAACCGTGTATACTGTGGTGTGTATGTGAATTCAGGCACTCAGTCCTGGCAGAGAGTCTGAGGGCTCAGATAAGATCAAATTCACCTTCCTAAATGGGAGCAGTCACCTCAGCTTCCCAGCAAGCCAGGACCTGACTTTGCATGATCCATGAACTTTTGAAATTGTAGGATACAGGAAGCACGGTGACTAGAGGCACTTTCTGTGGCTTCTGTGTGACACTTAGGTACGACTCCTGCACCCAGTGCCAAGAGCCACTCCAGCCTTAGCTTTTATACTTGTGGGGCTGTGATGGTAATGCCTCCTCCTTCAACAGCTCAGTTTATTTTCAGCAATTATAACTATAGGAGAGGTAGTACTTTGTCTTAATTATCACCAATGGATAAACTTAGCCCTATCACCTAGATGGGCTGACATCAAGGTTAGTCCTGAATGTTCAACCATTAACAATTCAGTCTGGTCACTTGTTCTTTGCTGTGAATCTCTCCCTGTTCTAGCAAAGCAGTCAGGAGAAGTCTGTCTGATACTGCTGGAATCCGGGCATGTATTCTGCCCTGAGGCTCTCTCCTTTCTCTTTATCCTAAACAAAACTAAATCAAGCAAATCTTCTCAGTCTCCTCTTCTTTAGCAATCTTAATCTAAGCATTTTTCAAAGAGCACAGAAACCCTCAGGATTAGTTGTCCCTCTCTGGAACTTTGCCTGTGACAGTGTCTGTAACCCCCTGGCTTGTAAGAGCCCCTGCCTTATTCTCCTTGGGGAAGCAGAGTCTGTCTTGTGCTGTGCTCAACCTTCGAGGTTTTGTCCCATCACAGCTCTTTGCTCTTATGTATATCTTGACTGAATTTTCAGTTGATAATAAGTTTTGCCGTACGTGCTTGTCATGGGCACCATTGCCCCACAGTGTGGGTCGATCCACGGCCTCTTATCTTCCCTAGTACCAAATGCCTCACTTGCTGTATTGGCCCCAGGTATGAGTTCATTCACACAAGTCAGATTACATGTTGTAGTTCAGGGTATGACCTGACCTACTGAGCAGGAAGTCTATAACCCTGCAGCTTGGATTAAAGGGCAAGAAATGATTTTAAAGTGGGGTGCTGCTGTGAGTCCTTAGGGATGAATCACTCATTCTGTGATGCACCTTTATAGCAGACAATGGCTGGTGAGCACATGTGTGTCATAGACACTGTGTGAGTTGTCTAGTCCAAAGTGAAAACTTGTTCAGTGCTAAGACACATTGTGGAATGCAGTAACATAAAAACCAAACTAGAATCTGTCTTGTTCTCCTTTTATGAGAGAAAGATTTATCCTACAAAACATGCTTATAAAACATGTACATGAAGTGACTTCATCCTTCACATACATACACACGCTCATGGTATCCTGTTAGCATGAAGAAGGTTACTCAGTTGCAGTAATGACTGAAACATTACAAAATTGCATGTGGTAGTGAATGCCCATATCCAGGCACTTGGGAAGTGGAGGCAGACAGATCAGAAGTTTAAAGTCATCCTCAGCTATATACCGACTCAGAGCCCAGCATATGTTACATGAGACCCTGTCCCAAAATCGATATCAAACAAGAACAGAAACCAGTGCAGAATCGAGTACTTCCCTTACCTGCCATGTGTTCACAGGCTGTGTCCTCGACTTCCTGGGGAAGCTGAATCAATGGAAGGGCCTTGCTTCCACTGGTCACAATGCCAGCCTTACAGTTCTGACACATCCCTTAAATGCCCAGCTTCTGTGGCACCTTGTTGCTGGCCTGATGTGCCTGGTGGAGAACAGCTGGGTCTATGGACCAGGGTCTGGTTTCTTCTTTTGTTTGAGCTGGGTATCTTGCTACAGGTCGGATGTGCATGGATGCCTGATGGAGAAAAGCTGGGTCTATCCACCAGGCTCTGGTTTCTTCATTGTTTGACTAGTGTGCTTGGCTTCCATCTGTTATCCTAGAATAGAGTCTGGTGCCAGCCTGTGTGGCATCTTTGGGGAAGGTTAAGTTTCCTGAGATGAACTGCATTCAGCCATGGTAAATGCACAAGGACAGTCTGGAGATGGGCTGTCCTCCTAGAAAACCAGATAGCCATTTAGGTGATAAAGTATTTATTTCCTATTATTTCCTTGCTGCCAAGACTGTGCGTATACACATTGCTTACATTGCTTAAAAGGAGTTTACATGCACCAAAAGGAAATTTTCAAAATTTAATTTTTAAAAATAAATTAAGTGACTGTCTATGGACCAGAGTTGTCTGCTGTTGATTGTTTATCATTTAGTGTTGATTGAGAGGCACCATGTCATGTTCTCAGCTACCATTTTTTTCTTTTTAATCATTGCCTTCCTCTTAAGAAATTTCACTATTCTTTGTACGTTCAGGGACTAAGGCCAGAGATACAGCTATTTTTTGAGACAGCTAAGTGTGAGCCGATGTTAAGTCTTAGAAATATCTGATTTCCCTAAATGAACACTTTTGAATAACTTGATTTTATGTAACAAACTTCCATTTGGAGTGTTCATAAAGCACCAAGGGATGCCAAGTGAGAATTCAGCCATGTTGAACAGGATCTTGGACGTCCAGATGTTCTCTGTGTGACTAAGTTCACTATCACAGAAATAGGGGCATTTCTACACCAAGGCAGACCCTGTGAGCACTGATGACACTGCAGAGTACAGAAGGCTGTGGAGGAGAGAGGGGCTAGCTTGAGAGGCATTCAAAGAGTAGATGGATCAAAAGTTGGCTGTGAAGGATAATAAATGCTGTGGACTTTGAGTGCTTCCGAAATTCAAGCCCTGCTCAGAGGGCTTTGAACATATTGACTCATTTAATTCTTGTGATTAACCTTACATGATAAATCTTGTGACAGATCCCACTTTATAGGGGATGACTGAGGCATAGGACAGGGAGCAGTTTGTCACAGAGCACCAAGCAAAGGCAACGCCAGTAGGATAACTTAGAACATCCATTCTTCCTGTAACAGCACCATGTTGCTGCCCCTGTCAGGGCCAACAAGAGGTCGACACACACATTCAAGCAGAATAGGAAGCTTAGCTAGCTGGGACAACTAGAACATGAGGGGCGTTGGAAAAATCCAGTGTCAGTTACTGTGGCTAAACCTGGGTTGTGGATGGTGAAGGGGAGGTCACAGGAAACTGTAAATACAAGATCCAGGGGAAGACAAGCCGGCACCTGGCAGGGACGTGGGCCTCTGACCTGCAGGACCAAGGGCAAGCAGGGGAGACCGTGCTAAGGTTTCTGTTACAGCTACTCGTGGTGGAGGGGGATTGAGTGGCATCATTTAAGGGTCCATTCATTCATTCAATCCTTCGAAATGTGTTCAGTTTCTCCTATGTGCCAAGACTATTGGGGGTTGAGGACGAACTGTAGGGAATAAGAGACAGGCCCCAGCCTTATTGGGCATTTTAGTTCAAAACAAAACAGAAATAACAGCAAGCTACAAAATACATTGGAGGGTGCCATGCATTGTGGAGTGGGTGCTTTGGAATGGCAGTCAGGGCAGGACTGGCTGAGAAAATGAATCAAGGGCTGAACAGCAGGAGCCAATCGTGGGTAGAGGAAGGTCGGGTTCACTGAGAAGAGCATTCCAGGGAGAGCTAACAGTGCACAGGCTCCAAGCCTCTCACCGGCACCCCAGGTTCCAGGGACAGACAGACAGCAGAAAGAATGGTTTAGGGGAGCTGGGGAGCGGGAAGGGGCTGGAGAGGATGGCAGCAGCAGGAACTTTAATGACAGTAAAGCATTTCCATTGTAATGAGAAAATGAGCCAAAAATTCATTGGGAGGGTTTAAGTGGGTGGATGATTTAACCTGCCTTACATTTTGAAATGATCACCATGGACAGCCTGGGAGGGTGTGCTGTTAGGAGATAGAGGTGACAGCAGAGAGATCAGCCCAGAGACAAACTGCTGAAGTCCAGAGGAGAAAGAGGTGGGTGGCCATTTTCGTAAGGGAGGAGGATGAATGGGTTCAGTGGCATTTTGGAGTCAGAGCTTTAGAAGGCCTGAGTGGAGTGAGAGCCCATGAGGGAAAAGACTGTGAAGGGTGAGCTGGCCGGGTGTCACTGACTGGTGTGACTCCAGTGGAGGAGTGAACTGACACGGAGCTCCTGGTACGAAGGGCCCTGCTGTGGACCCAGAGAGGACAGTTCTGGGGTGCCAAGGGCGGCTGCTCTGACGGTTGGCAGAGGACAGAGGAACTCGAGCTTCAGTATGTAACGACTGGCAGGGGTGACGACTAGTGGACACAGTGTTTTTACAACTTCAGATTTTCAGTCCTCCTAGCCTGGGGAGGAAGTGACTCCCTAACCAAAATGATCAAAGGGTCAAACTTCAGGGGAAGAGAAGAGTTGTGAACAGTGGGAAGAAAAACATAGTGTGGGCTTTGGAATAAAAAGTCTCACCAGTGAGTGATGCTCCAAGCCAGTAGCAGGCAGTCCCTAGCCTTGGAGTCAGTGTTCCATCTGTGATAGGAGAGAAGAGTGCCACAGCAATACAGATTAAATGAAGTCATTGGTTATAAATGCGTCATAGGTGGTTCAACAGAGTGCACAGCTGTGACATATTCACTGTAGTAACAGCCATGTAATAATAGTACTTGGGGTGTGTGTCGTTCATATAGACTTACTGAGATGATAATGTTCCTGTCCTTAGCTGCTTTCAAGTAAGGATTACAAATATATGCTTATATGTAGACTTTTTGTTTCTAATTGTTTGCTTAAATAAAAATGGAGACCTGCATACACCTTTAATCCCAGTACAAAGAAGGCACAGGCAGGTGACTCTGTGAGATGGAGGCCAATCAGGTCTACATAGAGAGTTCCACGCTAGCTGGGCTATAGGGAGAACCTGTCTCAAAAATGAAAAAGGGAGATAATCATGTTCTTTTCTCCTTGTGATAGCTAAACAGGGACTCAGAGGTGTGTTACCAAGGATCTGCTGCTGGGAACTGTAGCGTCTGAGGAAAGGGGCTCACACACAGAATTTATTCTGTATAGTTCTAAACTTTTCCCAGACTAGACATTTATAAGACAAAACATCATTCCACCATCTCTTAGGATCTATACTAGGTGAATAAATTCTGTTTTAGGAAACATTTTGTGAGGCCATCAGCCCCACGTGAAACTGTATCTCACTCCTCTTGCAGGGATGGACCACACTCTGCCTCGGACCTGCCTTTGGAGGAAGTGAACAGAGGTGCCGAGTACTCACCCATTGATAAGTACGGTAAGTGGGCAGATGGGGCTGGATTCACGAAGGAAATCTCTCCAACGGGGAAAACAGTGCATCGTGTAATATCCAGAAATAACAGGTACTTTGAAAATACTGTGGAAATTCAAACTCTGATCTTCAAGTCTTATGACTCTACATCTGCCTTTAAGCTTAATAAAGTGTGAGCCTGTGCATGGGTGTGCACAGTGTGGGTGAGCATGCACCAAGTGGGAGCATGATGTGTATACGTGAGTGTTGGTGCATATGAGTACAAGAGTATGTGCACACAAGTGTGAGAGCCTGAGAATGAATGTGCATGCATGTGCATGTACACATACTTGAATGTGTGTACATGCATATGCATGTGTGTGCATATGTTTCTGTGTGCATGTGCATGCATGTCCGTGTGTGGTGAAAGAATGTGTGTGATGTGTGGTGTGTTTCTCAGCACACTTTAAAAAAATTTAATTTTTAAAAATTGAATCTTTGTGTATTTCATAGAGAACATTTAAACCAATCTTAATCACTTTCATACCCCATTCCTCACTGGCATTCTGTCAAGCCCCCTCCCCTGGAATTCATACATGCTGTCATTTGTGTTAAGTCCTGTGGTATCAAGTTAGTATCCACAAACATTCCTCAGGGCAGGTTCACCCACTGAGGTTTCGTCAGCCTATCCAGAGTCCCTTGCTCTAAGATTAGCTCTTCCTCACCCAACAGTAATCTGCTGCCAAGATTTCTTCAGCTAAGATTGGAGTCTGCTGCCCATTTCCCCAGTTCTTTGCTGGATTTTTGTCTGCTTGAATGTGCATGGGTCTTGAGCATGCAGATACCATTGCTATAGGTTCGTATAAGCAGGTCCCAGGAGCTTGTAGGACTCTATTTCCATGTGGTCACACCCCCCTCCCTAGCTCTTACAATCTTTCTACCCCTTTCCAAAATGGTCCGTGATTCCTGGGTGAGTGAAGCTTAATATAGGAGACCTGTTCAGAGACCCACACTCTGCAGACTTCCAATCGCCACACTTTGGTCCTTTGTGTCTTTTTGTGTTCCTGGCCCTCTGTTGCATGAGAGATTCATGTCTTTTTATCCCTCGTTCCATGTTGGGTGTAGAGGCTGCATTGCTGATGTGCTGCTTAGGCTTGGGAAATTTACAATGACTGTGGTATCTGCGGTAGTCTCCGTCTGCTGCAAAAGAAGGTTCTTTGATGAGTGGCGACTGGGATACTTGACTGTATATATAGGGATTCATACTGTGCGCCTAGTAAGAAGTTAAATTAGTCTAGGGAGGTGACAGCCTTGGGGATCTCTCTCAGATCTATGACCTCTAATCCATTTCCATTTGGCTATGATTATAATAGCACACATGAGTTTCTTCCCATTGAGTGGGCTTTAAGTTAAATTAGGTAACCATTGATTGGCCCCAAGATAAAAGTGCCACTACGGCACCGATGTCCTATGCTGTGTTGGTCATTGATGTGGTTATTTGGTCATGAAGCTGGTGTTGGGACATCGATTGATGTTCTCCCTTGACTGCTTGCATAGTGCTCTCCAGAGCTATGAGGGTCAGCCTTCAGGGAAAGTGCCTTCCCGATCAGTTCCAGCTCCATTGCTCCAAATCTGGTCTCTGAAGTATGTCCTGCAGAAGACATTTTATGTAAATTATTTCTGTTCTTCTGACACTGCAAACCCTTCTTTATCAATTCCCTGGGGCCATCGCCCCTGAGCCCACTTCACTGTATGGAGTAGAGCAAAAAGGAATGAGCTGCTGTGATTGCTTTGGGTTCTGGAAGAACACTTCACTGTTAGTGGGTTACCACAGAGTGAAAGGTGAACCCAGGCTTCCCACACACAGCTGACAAGACGCAAGGAAAAGCTGCTGAACTCATTTTCCACAGGACTGCTCCACCACAAATAAGCACAGCTCTTTGGAATGATTAACAAAGTTTGCTGCTGGCCTCTGGAAGCCAAACAGAAGTCTTTGCCGTCTACTGTGCTAGTATTTAGATGGAATGAGAATTCCTGTAGATAAACATGGTATGTTTAGTATTTTCCTCTAAGAATATCATATCATATGCAGCTTTAATTACCATAAGCTAAGCTACTGATATACTAGGGTTGCAATATCCTTTATCCAGCCTTTAAGCCAGAGAGGCTGTGTTATTTAATTGGAATTTTAGTCCAGTGGTCCATTTATCCATGGCCTCTTCCTCTGACTGCATTCCTGTCAACTAAACAGATCAGTTGGAATACGAGAGCTGAGTCTGTGGAAGAAAAAACTGGCTCCTGATATAGGTGGCTACAGACCCTTGAGATGTCAGAGTCTACTCTTTGGGGCCCTCTCTGTGCCCCTCAGCTTCTGAATGCCATCCCTCATGGTGTTAGAAAGCCTGGAAGAAACCAAAAGGAAGTTGCTCTGAGTCAGCTGGGCAAGCTCCAGTCTCGAAAGCTTCACAGAACAGGGCTTCTGTGCAGGTACACATGAGCATGGTACAGCACTTTCTCTCACTAGCTTTCCTAGGTAATAATTGTCCAAGGTCCTTCAGAGGGGCAAATGTGCGCTGCGTGTCCACAGCATTGCACCTTTCAATAACACAGAATGTTCTTCAAACCTTCCCAGATGAGGATCAACCGCTGTAAAACACAAGGCAGCCTGGGTGCCCTGAACTTCAGTGAGAAACTTCTCATGGTGGGAAAGGGCATCTTTAACTTAATTATCTGCTTCCTAAAGAAACAAATCTCAAGGCTGGGGAGACAGCTCAGTAGTTAAGAGCACTGGCTGCTCTTGCAGAAGACCTAGGTTCAGTTCCCAGCACCCACATGGCAGCTAACAAGCATCCATAACACCAGTTGCAGGGAATCGGATGCGCTCTTCTGACTTCCACTGGTACTCACACACATGGTACACTTACACATATGTAAGCAAAGCACTCATACACATAAAAAATAAATTTTTAAGATGAAATGCAACATAGAAAGCTCTCCATGATGATGAAGAAGTATAGTAAAAAATAAAATATTTAATAATAAAACGTCTGCTTTTGCTGTGCATCTCTGTGCCAGAGGCAGGAGGAAACCTTAGGGTGTTTGGATGGAGAGAGAATTCTGACAGGTGGCTGTGACGCATTCAGTCCCCTGGAATGTGGTCTCTAAACTGGAATTACCATCATTTTAGGCTCTTTATTGCTTTGCTTTCTGGTTTGCTTCTTTGAGATGGTATTTCTCTGTGTAGTGCAGGCTATCCTCAAACTCACAGCTCCCTCCACTGCCTAGGCATGTGCCACTGTTCCAGCTGAGCTTTCATTTCATATAGCCAAAATGAGCTCTTCAAAATAGATTTTTAATTTTGGGGGCTGGAGAGATGGCTCAGTGGTTATGGGCACTGATTTCTCTTGCAACAGACCCAGCTTCAATTCCCAGCACCTACATGGCAGCTAACAACTGTCTGTAAAGTTCCAGGGGATTGGATGGTCTCTTCTGACCTCCATGGGCATTGTACAGCACGGGTGCACGTACACACATGCAGACATAGCACTCATACATAAAATAAAAATAAAAGATTTTTAATTTTTAAATTGTGTTTTATTTATTCTTTGTGGATTTCATACATGTACACAAAGTACTTTGGTCATATTCAGTCCTCACTCACCCCAACTCCTCTGGGAATCTCACACAGGTTCCAGAATTCATATTTGTGGAGTGTGTGCGTGTGTGTGTGTGTGTGTGTGTGTGTAAAATCCCGAGTCCAGTTAGTGGTACCAGTATTCATATGGGTGCAGGGTCTTTTCCCTGGGCCTAGTCAATTTACCAGGGAAACATACCCGTGAAGATATGTGACTCCTCCTCCTAACACAGCCACCAGCCACCAAGGGCCAGTATCTCCTTAGCTGGGACGGGAGCTCATGGGCCCCTCCCTGTCCAGGCGGGCATGTTGTCTGACTTGATGTTGTATGGTCTTTGTGTAGGTTAGTTAGCACAGCCGGGGTGAGTTCATGTGGCCCTGTCTGGTCCAGAAGACGCTGTCCAGCAGTCCTCCCCAACTTCGCTCTTAAATTCCTTCCACTCCTTTCTGTGATGCTTCCTGAGCCAGAAGCAACACAATGAGCTACTTTTTAACTTCAGTGGCAGAAGTTAAGAATGGAAATAAAACGGTGAACAATTATTTGTTGTCAACCTCAGACTTTCACCCTTACGTAATAAAACATGACGACATGGTTCAGTCTTCTCCCACTTTCTATAGTCAAACTCCAGGTGAGTTCCTTTTCAGACAAGGAATTCTCCAGTGTCTGCCTTGACCTTCTGATAACTGGGATACCAGTATGAAGTGCCAGCCTCTGTGATGTGTTGACTTCCTCACTCATCCCTGAAGCAGAGCTACCCACACTGTGGGACATACGCTCACAATCAGATTTTTCACTGGAGACCAATGGGGTAAAGGGTACCGCAGCAGCCAAAGTCAGTGAGATTATATGTGGAACATTAGAGACCGATGACAGTTGTAAATGCAACCGTCCGTGCCTGGAATGAGACTGCACTTGAAGCTGAACAAAAGAAATATTTTTGCTCTAAGATGTAGATTCTGTTTTAGAGCACCTAGAGGTAAGATTCAGCGATGTGCATTGGCTTATCATCCCCCACCACAATAGTCCTCAACTCTGCCCTGGGTTGGTCCCAGGAGCGGAGAGTGAGATGGGCCAGTTCACAGAAGTACCAGCATAACCAACATCTCCTTGCAAAAGAATGTGTGACAAGCCATCCAAAAGATCTCGATGATATCTTATCATGAAAATCAACTTGCTGATCCAGCTGCGTTGGCTGCAGAGCTTAATGACAAGGCAGAGGACTGGGCTGGCCCTGATAACCGGGCTGTCAAGAGGCCAAGACCAGCAGAGCTATGGATAGGTGCACCCATTGGTGTAGGGGAGCGAACAGCTTCTGTCTGAGGGGAAAGGCTGCAGCTCCCAGCACCAACCCCCAGAGTCTTTCTACAGGGGCACGCTACAGCCACAGCCGTGCTCTCTAGATAGGCCCAGGGCTACGGCTTCGACACGCATCAAATGCCACTGGTATTTAGACCTCAGCAGTGATGAGCACTTAAAGTTGAGCTGCTAAGGAGACAAGCGAGCAGAGCCAGCCGCTCTCTTTATCCACAAGAACTGTTTCCGCCCTCTTTGCGGCCACCCTTCATTCCAAGTCCACTGGTGTCAGCTCCCAATTATCTGATGCAGGCAGCCGACCTTCTGACAAGTTAGCACGTTGCTTCCACTTATAGAAGAGGACACTGAGGCTTAGGTTAAGATGACAAAAGTCTCATAGGCATCAAGGGATGGTGCTACGGCTTGAAACAGATTTGCCTGACATGAAAACCTGGTCTTAGTCATCACAACACTCTTCTTCCAGAATTGTAGAACCAAAATGCTGCCCAGGCAATGTCTGTGTTCAAAGCAGACCTTCATCACAGACGTCCGACTGGCATCAGCCCTCTGTTTCATTTTAAATCTTTGAGTTAGACACTCTTTCCAGTGCCTCTGGTCCAGTCTCTATTCTCAAAATTTGGAAGAACTGCCTGGTAACTGTGTCTGACACTGGGTCAGACTAGTCAATGAAAATGGGGAGATGTGCTAGATGGCCCATTAAGTAACAACTGGATTTCTTTTCTGATGTAGGATACGTGTCTGGTCCCATGAGCCCAGTGAACTTTCACTCCTGCCGGAACTATGGCAACTTTGAGGACAGCAACTGACGTGTCTGGCACATACCTAAGGAGAGCTTCCCCAGGCTGACAGGAAGGATTCTAACCATGGCAGGCCTGCCTCAGTTATAATGCACTGCCCTCCAAGGTCCCCTCGCCTTTGCTGTTTAGGCTGTGCTTGCTTAATTCCTGTCCACAAGATAGGCCTCGGATTGTGGCCAGGACACAGTATAAAAGTGAATACAGAATGTGCATGACAAATTGTTCTTCGTGTGTGTGTACATGTGTACACAGGGAACCTTGTGGCTTGGAGATGGGGCTTTTATCTGTGTAGGTAATTGGGCTGGGTCTGATCCTTATGTTTTCCTACGTTGAACTACACAAAAACATTGTGTTTGAGAGCCACACTGGTTTCTTAGAACACTGCTCACTGCCTTATCTCATGATGTTACTTCTAGTGCCATCCCTGGGATTAAAGATGCTTTGTTGGTCTAGAAAACTGATTCAGAAATGTGTTTTATTCCAACAAAACTGCCACTGACTATATCTTCTTTCAGACGCTCCTGTAAAAGCTACAAAGACAATGTAGCCTCTGATCCCCGTGTCTTGCCAAGTGGTCTGGGCTTTAATTAGACAATCTGTTTCTGTTGGTAGCAAAATGTCCTTACTGGTATTGGGTCAGTTATGAACCCAGCCCAGGCCAGGGTCAAGTCACCATGACACCTGACAATCATAGACCTAAGCGCATGCTGCCTTCCAGAAATGAGAAGTCTGAACCAGTGAGATGGCTCGGCAGATGGAGGTGCTTGCTAACATGTCCACCTGAGTTCAATCTCCAGGACCCATATGACAGAAGGAGAGACACAAGTCCTTCAGGGTGTCCTCTGACCTACACACACATAATTAATTAAATTTTAAAATGAAGAAAGGAGTTAGAGTCCTGCCTTCCATCCCAGTTCACGCTGGAAGGAAGGGACAGTTCTGCCCGATGAAGCAGATCTGCCACTGAGAGCAACTTAGGACAGTGAGAGGTAAAACGATAAGGCTTCCATGGCTACTACTGCTTCTGACCTTGGCACCCTCGGAGTCGTGGCTTTCCACACTGTTTCTGGACAGGACAGTTCTCACTGGGCGCTGGAGCCAGCTGAGTGCCTTCAGGTGCCTGTGGCGCTGCCTGTGATAGTAACTTTCTACGTATCAGTTGACTGATAATGGGATGCGCAGGCATCTTGTTAAACACCGCTTCTGGGCGTGTCTGCGAAGATGGTCCAGGAGAAGAGCAGCACTTGAAGTACAGCACAAGGTGGCCTGCCCCCCGATGCTGCATCGTCCAGTCCATCGGGGACTTGAGTAGAACAGAATGTGGAGAGTCTTCCCTCTGCCCAATACTGGAGCTGGACCCTCAGCCTCTGCCCTGGCGCCAGGCCCTTACTCACGTGGAATCTGCATCCTGGGCTCTCCAGTTCTCAGGCATTTGAGCAATTTCTTGCCTGAAGACAGCAGATCTTGGGACTTTTTAGCTTCTGTGGTTGTATGAACTGATAGTATATAACATAAGACATATACACATATATATTACACATATGCATGCTTATATGTATGTGAATAGACACACCATACACATATACATATATGTGTACACTCATGGATACTGAACAATACCTATCTGTCATCTATCATTAATCCTCTATTTTTCTGTAAATCATCTATTAATCATATGTCTATATACCTAATTCATCTAACACCCTATTGGTTATGTTACTTTAGAGAATCAATAGCTTATACACCCATTCCACAAAGCATGATACTCAAAACTGTATCCAAACCATGACTTATATAGCAACAGACACCTGTAATCCTAGTACTCGGGGGTGGGGTAGCTGAGATAGGAGAGTGTGAGTTCAAGCCTACTTTGGGCAGATATAGTAAGACCCTATTTCAAAAAAGACTCCAGACATTTTCAACATGTCCTGGAGCATATGATGGTTCATCTCTAAAGCCAAAGGGGACAACTAGAAACTGCAAGCCTGCCGCAGAGGGGTGTGCTCAGGGACATCTCCTCCTGAGCTAATGTTGACTTTGACAGAGGGATTTGCACAGACCTGCCCATTCCCTCTCGGATGTCCCAGCAAGTTCTGCTCTCACTGTTACTAGAAATTATATTTGTAGAGGGCAGTGTCCATTAGAGCAGCAATCCCACCTCTAAAGTCCATTTGAGTGTCTTCGTGTGACCATAGTGCAATGTCTGTAGTCCCTACCTGCCCCAATAGGCTTACAGACTCCAGTACCCCAGTGCAGGTCCAAAAGTATAAATTAAAACCCTGTCACTTCTAGTGAGGTTGATCCCTTTTAAGCTGACAGCCTTTTCAATTCCCTACTTGATTATTATAGAGTCGCAGGTACTCTGTTGCTCTACGCAAGTTCCCAAAGGGTTGGTAACAAGCAATTGAGCAGAGCCAAGGAAGCAGAGGGGACTGCTCAGGCATAAAGCCCTGGAAAGATGCGGAAGGAGAATGGGCCCCGGCTAACAAGCACCTGTCTGCACAGTCCCTCTGCTGTTGTCTGGGGAGAACTACTCTAGGGAACAGACAGGTGTCCAGCCTGAGCTAGTCTGAGCCTTAATCCTTAATGAATGGAGAGGGAGGGAGGAAGGAGAGAGGGGGGAGAAGAAGAATGTGGAATGGCAAGCACGCTCGTAAACAGTACCATGGCTAGTGTTGGTGTGAACCTGAGGCTCACAGATTCCCATTGAAGAGGTCACACAAGGTCATTCTCCTGAAGTACCCCTCTTCCTGAAGGGGACTGTCCGGAACAGACTGGGCACACGGTCTCCCCTACACTGCCTTTCCTCGTGAGGCTCCCTCCCTCGGCTCCTGTCTTGTGAAGTGATTCCTGAGAAGGAAGCCCTCTCCTGCATCTAGCATCCAGCCTGTGGCTCTCGAGCCTCTTTGTTACTCACCCCTGATGGGTTCTAAAGTTCATCTCCAAGTACATCTTGGGACCATGGGATTTTCAGAGTTTTTTTTTTTCTTCTTGCTGAAAAATATCTCCCTAATTTCTCCCCCTTTTTCAGGTATAAATTGACTTCTAAATTCATGTTTCTAAGTGCTGGGTACATTAAGGTTTTCCTTTCCACATGCACACAGCACTGAATTATAATTGTGATCCAGATTACAGAAGCTGCATGGAGCCCACCCCACCCCCACCCAAATAGCCTATTGGGTTAAACCATTTCCAAAGCTGACATTTCCCTGGGAAAGAGAAGTAAGTGCTGATGGTAAGAGAGGTGAAGACTAGGTAATTCATCTGAAACAGAAGGTTCTCGATGCTCTTTTCTTAACGTCCTCCCCTTCCTTCCTTTCTCCTGCTCTTCTTCCTCTTCTGCTTCCTTCCTGGCCTCCTTCCCCCTTCCTGTTCTTCCCTCCTCCCTTCTTCTTTATCTCCCTTCATCCTTTCCTTTGTTTCTCCCTCTCTCCTTCCTTTCTTAATAAGAACTAGCCCGGGGGCCAGGACTGGAGAGATGGTTTAGTGGTTAAGAGCACTGGTTGCTCTTGCAGAGGACCCAGGTTCGATTCTCAGGACCCACATGGCAGCTAACAACTATCCATAACTCAGGTTCCAGGGGAATCTGATGCCTTCTCCTGACTTCTACAGGCACTGCATAACATGGATGCACTTACACACATGCAGGCAATACACATAAAATAATAATAGATCACTTTGACACAGTAACTGTATGAGCTTGGGTAAGCCACTTTACCTCTCTGGCCTCCGGTTTGCCATTTCCAAAATAATAAAATTTATCTACTCGAGCTGTAAGGATCACAGGTAATTTAAGCATGTGATTTAGTTCTAAGAACACACTAGCTGCTGCCATCCTTTGTGGCTAATGTGTGATCACCAAGCACTGTACTAGAGAAGGTGAGTGAGGGAAGGGTGTCTCTAAACCACTCTGCCTTCACAGACAGTACGAGCAGATTGAGCCAGTGCCAGATTTATACCTAAAATTACATCAGGAAAGAGAGCTGAAATTCTTCCAGTCAAATATAAGAAGCACAAAGAACTCCCCCAGCTCAGAGATGGGCTAGTACAAAGAGAGCACGGACCTCCTGGCGGCCTGCTAGGTGGTGGGGAAGGTTTTGAGTGGTCTCAATGTATTATTTGACTTCATTTCCTACAGATTCCTAAATAGAAAGATTTTAAGTTTGTATTTCAAGTTGTCGCCCCCCACTGTGTACACCACGATGGTGTACCCATAAGCTTCTGGGGACTCACCTGTCTCAGCTGTCCATCTCACAGTAGAAGCACTGAGATTACAGATTTGCGAGTTCTGCGGACTTGAACTCAGGTCCTCACATTTGCAGGGCCATGCTTTACCTGTTGAGCCATCTCCCCAGTACCCAGTTCGAGGAGCTTTGTCTTGCACTGGAGTCCCTGATTTTTCAACCACATAGTCCTGCTCCACTGTGAGGAGGGCCAGGTAGGGCTAGCCCCAACTCACAGTCCAAAGCTGTGGTAATCATGGGCATAGGTGAAGTTTCTACAGTCCAGAGGACAGCTGGAGAACTATCACAGGAAGTTTTCAGAGACCAGGAAGACAAATCTTTTCTGATTGTCCTGGCTCCTTCTTATAAAGAAAAACAAAACAAAAACATCATTTTCTCTGTTATCATTACAAAGGGGATACAGATGGGATGATCTTAAAACTTGCAGTGCTATTTTCTAGGTAGAAAGAATGGGAAATGATTGACAGGTACAAGCCCTGGCCACGATAAGCAGGAACAAAGTTGGGAGCAAAGGCATCATGGTTAGACAGCCAGACTCCCACCTTCCTTGCTCATTAGCTCGGGAGGAATCGCCAGGGGAGCCACTGTGGGCTTTTCCACTCGGATTTGAATACTTTATTTCTCCGGAGTTGTGGGCTACGTGCAGTTACTCAGGCGTGCAGACTGAATAGCTTCCCTGATCTATTCCCTCCCGTATCTCAAGAGCCACGAGGGCAAAGATGAGCCATCTGACATTTACAATCCCTTCACTGGGCCTCGGCTCGCACCGGCTGCAGCAACTGCAGACAGTGGCCCAAGACTGCCAGTTCAATTAGCACTGTGTGGAGAGCGTGATGGAGAAGCAAGGCTCCTCTCCTCTGACATCCTACCTTTTATGAGGCTAACTAGAAGTAAAAAGAGCAGGGGTGGCATGTTTCTCCCTGGGCCAGAGATCCAAGACCACAGGGCAAGCTGACCCCATGGCAGAATGCTAATTAAATCAGACTTCCTGCATTAAGCACTGCCAGGGTACGGGGTCCTCCTGAGGTGAACACAGGCCGAGGTGCCTCCAGCTTCGCTTCATGCATAATTAGTGGGGAGAAAAGAATATTGTCTCTCGTTTCTGTCTAGAAGTAATGGGTTCCTGTGCAGAAGGATCTCCGCCATCTTTAAGGGGAGATTTTAGGCTCATTAAGGGCACAAAACCTTATCTCTTTTTTATCTGAGCAAATCAAAGAAGAAAAAGATTGAAATAACTAATCAAGAAGGGGTAGAACTAACCACAGAACAACAATCCATTGTCTCAGCACCCGTTATCTCAAAGCACTTCACAATGGAGAATGTCAGTTTCTTTTTAAAAATTATAATTTCATGCTATTTAGTGTGCATGTGTGTGTGTGTGTGTGTGTGTGTGTATGTTCATGCAAGCACACACCACAGTGTACAAGCACAGGCCAGAAAACAATTGGAATTCTCTCACCTAGGTCATCAAGCCTGGCAGCAGGGCCCTATCCACTAAAGCCATCTCATAGACCCAAATATCAGGTTCTTTAATTTTTCATTTCCTGAAACTCAAATTAGTATGAGGGAAAAGAATCAATACTGAGGGTCACTTGATGTGGTCACCGTAGAACTGAAAGGAAACCAAGTAACATGTTCCCCTCTGATCTGGGAAACTAGGAACAATAACTTAGAGCAAAACTGGAGCCTATGTCTGAATGACTGGAGGCTTTATTGAAGCCCAGGCTGCTGGGCCCACCCAGCAGTGTGGCATCAGCCTGTGAAGGACCCTTTTCACTGAACCTTTTGCAAGTCTGATTAACTGGAATTTCAGTGATGTGTGATCCCAGGACCACAGTTACACTAGCACAGTGCCAAGGGCAAGAACTTGAGAGTTAGACTGGTGTCCACGTGGAGCCGCCTGGATCCCACCACGATGGGACCTAGTTCACCACGGGCAATTTCTTGGGCTCTCTGATTCTTGAATCCCTTGTTTGAAACTGGAGGCTGTGGTTCTTGCCTCATAAGGAAAAACTTGATGAGACCAGGGTGCCCACACACTGTGGTGCCCTGTGACAGGTGCTCCATTGTGTTTACCAGAATACAGCTGGAAGAGAAGAATCGGCCCGGCACAGAGGATGAATCGCGTCCGCTCTGTGTACTAAGGAAAGCATTATGGCCTGAGGAAACGCAGGCGTTTGTAACATAAGCTCTAAATGACACGGTCGGTGGTACAGGCAAACTATGAACAAAAAGAACAGGAGAATAAAGGAAAATCACAGTACAGTTAGAAAATCAGCATTGTTTCCAGAGAAAAGTACTGGCTCACCATCTGCTAGGCTCTGAGAGGCTTCCTCTTTATGTGGCTGGACTTGGACTCCCCATGAAAACAACCTCTGGGTGTGTCTGTGAAGGAATTCACAGAAAGGCTTGACGGCGAGGGGACAGTGTGCTCTAAGTGTAGGTAGCACTACTGCATAGGCCGCGGCTCTGACTGGAGGAGAGGAGACAGTTTGCTGAGCACGGGCGCCCCTCTCTCTGCTTGCTGCCTACGGATGCACTGTGGTCACCCCAACTTCCTGCCATGACGAGCTATCCCTTCAAGCTGTAAGCTGGGAAAACCCTTTCTCCATTAGGTTACTTCTTTTTTTAAGACGATTTTATTTTTTGTTGATTTTTTGGTATTTTCATATAATATAGTTTGATAGTATTAGATCCTGTCCCCATCTTCTCCTCCCCCATTGCCTACACCCATACAATATACATATATATTATATATATATATATATATATATATATATATATATATATATATATATAATATGGCCTATAGAGTCTGATTTGTGTCCTCAGATGTCCTCCAGTGGTCCAACCCTCTGGCCACCATCCTGTAAGACACTGCCTCTCCTCTTCCCAGCAATCATCAGTTGCCTAAAGTTCCTTAGGTTGGGTTTGGATTTCTTACCCGCTTCCCCAGATCTGTCCTGGGATTTTGTCTGGCTTGAGTTTGCATAGGACTTGTGCATGCTTTCATCATTACTGTTTGTTCATAGGAGTGACTGATCAGCTGTCTGAAAGACTCGGTTTCTTTGTGGTCATCCACTACCTCTGGTTCTTACATTCTATCTGCCACCTCTTCTGAAATTATCCCCAAGCCTTGAGAGGCAGAGGTTTGAAATAGGCATGTCCTCTTTCAGAGATAAGCACTCTGTGGTCTCTTGCTATCTGCATCCTGGCCAGTTGTGGGTTTGTGTGTTCATTACCATCTGCTGCAGAAGGAAACTTCTCTGGAGAGAGTTGAGAAGTAGAGGTCGAATTGAGGGTGTCACTCAGGGTTAAGTGTCACAGACGCTCGCTCTCTGCCTTTGACTCTGCAGTCGTCCCCATGTGTTGCAAAAAGAAGCTTCTCTGATGAGTGTGCAAGGTGCAGTCACAGCAAAGAGGAGAACTGACGGGTGCAGGTGCCGCCTCAGGTCTTCCTGGCACCCTGCAATGCCCTCGGGCCTGTTCCCACCGAGCCTCAGTCAGTCCCACATGGGCACAGCCTCCCCATATGTCACCCGGTGTGGCTGGGTCCCTATGTCCTCTTTTGCCATTGAGCATTCCTGCTGCCCCAGGTCTGACTGGCCTTTGGAGAACATCTGGCAGTTAGGACTTGTGGCCTGTGGAGTCAGCCTTTGCCCAAAGGGAGAGCAAGGCCGGGAAAGGTTTCTTTACTCTTTTCTCCCCTTTGTCCTCAGACATTCTCACTTCTTCCAGTGCTGGGAGACAGTTTAGTGACAATGACAGTGAGGTTCCATCTACCACAGATCCTGCAGTTCACTGACAGCCTGCCTATCCTTCAAGCCATAGATTTGCCCTGAGAAAAAGAAATGGAATAATAATTTTTTTTAAAAAAGCCTTCTGGGTTGGTAACCGAATTAAAGGTAAATAATTGGAAGAGAGACACCTGATGGCTCCTTTGCTGTTCTGCAGAACACGGAGTACACATTAAAAGGAGGGAGGATATATGGCTCAGTGGATAAAGGCCTTGCTGCTCAAGCATAAGGACCAGAGTTCTAATCCTCAGAATGCACAAAAGTTGGGCAGGTGTGGCAGGCTTCTGTCATCCCCAGAGGCAGAAACAGAGAATCTTTAAAGAAGCTGACTAGCCAGACTAACCAGAACTGCCAAGCTCTGGTTCAGTGAGGGAGCCAGCCTCAATAAACACAGAGGAGAATGGTGGAGGAGGGTTGACCCCCACTGTCAACTTCTGACAGGCGCCTGAACCCACATACATGTGAACACACACATACATACACATGCATACACACAAGCCAAAAATAGTTTTCTTGGGATCCACATATTCACTGAAAATTTTCTGTCTCTTCGAATACAAAGGTAATATATTCTTTGGCCAAGTTCAGCTGATCAAATCTAGGCAGAGCAAGCACATATTTTAAAAATTCCAGTAATTAAAATAATGGGCTAGCTCTGAAGAGACTGTCCCTGTTAATTGACCTCCACTGAAGAAACATTAAGCTTTAGGAAAAATGCACGTTTAACAGGAGTAGTACCTTACTACTAGAAACAGAAATTCTGCAGAGGGTGAAACAGCAGGTAGGGACAGTTGGGGTTGCTTATGGAGGTTGATTTTGTTGGTTACTTTTCTCTCCTTTATCCATTAAGTAGTTAGCTGACTTAAATTATTAATGCAACTCAAGTTTCGTAGAGAAAAGCTTCATTATTTGTTATTTTTCTTGTCAAATATCACTACTGCATTAAATCTGATTAATCATAAGCACACATTGCAAATACTCGAAGGCACCTTGCATGCAGAACAGGAGTCTGCAAATGTTTAGCAGAGTTCTTCACCTAGTTAAAACCCAGTCCTTCTCTGTCCTCGTATAATTTCAAGTGAACTGCATTAACGGTCATATTATCTCATAGTTTTGTAGATGCTCTAAAGTCCCTTTTCCTGTGGTAATAATTTATGGTGTTTGTGGAACAAGGTGTTATTAGCTATTGCAATAACTACATACAGCTCAAATGCTGGCTGTGTCTCCAAGGAGAAGATGCCTGGTCTCTGCATGCTCACAGGGCTGCGATCACCTGCCAGGCAGAGCACACAGCATGAAAGTGGATGTTGCTAGCATGCCGGGCTTAAGCTTACGATGCACCTGGAGGAGAACAAATCCGACACTTGCTGCAGGTCTCCCTGTTCCTTTCTTTGAAGGTCTCCTCAGAGACAGGTGAACATTTTCCTTCACACTCCTTTGCTTCTGGTTTCCATCCTGGTGTTTTCTTAACTTTTAAGATTGGATAATTGCCAGGAATTTGCCAACTGCTATGTGGCAGGTTCTGGCACTTCTCACCCAGGGTCTCCAGGTAGAGCACCTTCTTGCTTAACTACAGTAATATCAAAATAAGGAAATGGCCACTAGTCCTAGTTATGATTTCGATATATGTCTCCAACCCAAGTTCACAAGCTGGAACTTAACCTCCTAAGTTCAGAGGCAGGACCCTTGGGAGATGGCAAGACTTATAAGAATCCCACCATTGAATTAATTCCCTTTCAAAAGGTGTTAGCCCAGAGGGCAGTCGGCTTTCTCCTGCAGCAGACTTGCTGGTTCCTTATCTTGGACATCCCAACCCCTGAACTGGGAGGAATGAATTTCTATTGTTTTAAATGAACAAGTCTCCAGTATTTTGTTACAGCCCATCCCTCTTCTTAAAGGGGCCCAATTACCTCTCAGCATAAGGAGTCCTTTTTAGCCTGTCTCATTTTAACAGCAGCAACATACAAGGCATAATAAAACCGAACAAAGAAAGAAAAACAAGTACTTGGAGACTGGAATGCTTCCACACTTTCTGAAGTTTCAAGCAGCCTAGTTGTTTTCCTGACCGGTCTATGAACCCTTCTTGAAGCTGCAGTTAGGGAAGGAGTGCCCCTAACAACAGCATTTCATTTTAAATGCCACTAAAAGAATATCACTAGGTAAACGACAGTAACAAGAGCACTGTGATTTCAAAAATCTCTTCACAACCATTCCAGGACAACTGTGTGCAATCTTCATGTAAGGTTCAGCGTGCAGAACATTTAGTCTGTGCAGCCAGTGTCCTCAGGGTCCAAACCCTGCCCTTGGAAAAACTGAATTTATGAATATGTTTGTGCTTAGAAATGCTTGTAAATGTATGTGATGGTAGAAAGGATCATATTAAAAGGCTGTTGCTCATGAGCACTCAATCCTCTAAAGGGTTTGTCCATTTTAATGATAGAACATACATAAAACTTCACAATAGTTTTTGTTAAACTTGTGGGAAACAGAGAGACAGAGGTACAGACACAGAGAGAGACAGAGACATACAGAGAGACAGAGATACACACAGACAAAGACAAAGACAGACACACACACATACAGAGAGAGAGAGAGAGAGAGAGAGAGAGAGAGAGAATCAGAATCAACGTCATCTGGCTAACCAGAGGGAAGAGCAAAAGTTGTACTGAAGAGAGGACTTGATTGACTGCTGGAGGTTTCAGACTCAGGATTAGCCACACACTGAGATTAACTCGGTCCACACACAGGACAAGAAGCCACTGTGCCTAGAAGTAGCAACAGCAGCCAACTAGGAGACCAGAGTGCCGTCAGGATTCCAGGCAACAGAAGTCGCACAGTCGAACAGTTCATGCATGGGTCACTGCAGTGCTTAAAGCAATGCTTTGAATGAAATGAGAAGAGGTAGGAGCTCAGCAGGCAGTACGAGGCCACCAAACATGAAGAGGTGCGGTGGGTGGTGGGCCGCACCTGTGGTCGCCTCAGCCCCTGGGAGGCAGAACTAGGACTGTCTCGAGTTCAAGACCAGCCTGTGCTGCAGAGTGAGGACATCATGTCTCAAAAGAAAAGCTATTCAGCACATAAAAACCCCACCAAGAACAAAAGTAAAAGAGGTAGATTAGGTTTAAAGACTGTAAAATTTTAAGATACATGGAAGAATAAAATTTTTCGAAGTAAAGCTCATTGGATGAATTGAATATAAAATTAAACAGCTACATATAAATGACAAAAAATCCAGAAAATTGGTAGATGGCAGAAGAAATTAAATGATGCAACATTTAGAAACAAAGGATAGAAAGGTCTGGAGCTCCCCAGGCCTCTGGCTCATCTCTGATGCTATGGAAAGACCCGACTTCTGTTTGCTACTATTTTATTTCAGGAGCACAGTGCAAGGTGTGTACAATCATGACCTAACCCATACATGAAAACACTATTATCTACCAAGACGCATGGTCAGCCAGACCCCATGGTACCATCTAGGCCTTTCCTTGGGCTACTCTGTCATAGCTCATGCTTCTCCGAGATCATCTCTGTTTATTACCTCCTCGTGCCGCCTGGGACACCAGTTAGGAGGCCTGGGGAGGGTGTGTTGTGATTTATCCTTGAGCTTCTCTTTGGCTTTAGTTGAGGCAGGAGTTTCTCAGGCACTGTGTGGAAAGGCGTGCAGGTGTTTATCACTGGTTTGGCGTGCTGCGGTGAGGTGACTCCTGGGCTTGAGGGTCGGAAGGCTACATAGCATTTTACATTGAAGCTGAGGGCTTATATGAGCTAGCCACCACAACTCAGCTCCACAGTTTACCGAGAACTAATTAGGTCTCGAAACCAGGCTTTCCATGGGAGGAGTGTTCTACCCAAGAACAGGCCCCAGAGGTGCAGGGAAGGTAATTAGTCGAATAGTTCAGGCTAATGGTGTTCAATTGAAATATTGCTGGTTGGGTGATAGAATACTACTTTTTTATGACTGTAGTGCCGAGTTGGGAGCCTGTCCAGAGGCGGGGAAGGCAAGCGCAGGGACAAGGCTAACACAGTGCACTAGGAGGCATCTGTTCTCTGCGGAGGCTGGAGGCAGCCCCAGCCCTGCTCCAAAGACTTTCATTGTTTGGGATGCTGGATGCAGGTCAGGCATCAGGACTTTCTAAATTTCTAAGGGGACTCTAATGGGCATCCCATTAGACTCTCATCACAGTGGCTATCAGACATTAACATAGTCGCCATCACTCTTTCATAGCAGAGTTTGGAAACCAGCATCTCTGATTCTGATCCATGTGCCAGATCACAAGCATCACATGGGAGCTTGTCACATGCGGTTTCTTCAGCCTCGCAGGCCCAGTCAGCCAGAAACACTAGTATGTGGCTAGGAAATCCCAACTTACCGTGCCCTTCATTCTTGGGGGCAGGGTTTCCTATAGCCCAGGCTAGCCTCAAACTTCCTGTGTAGTTGAAGATGACTTTGAACTTTTTGTCTCGCAGCCTTTACCTCCAGAGTTCTGGGATTGCAAACATGTGCGTCTACACCTAGTTTATGAGTGCTGGGATTGAATCTGAGGCTTTGTGTATGCTAGGCAACCACTCTCCCAACATGCCTTTGAAAGCTAGCTTGGATGCCTTCTGCTCCATGTGGAGCTGTGTTCCCTGGCCTGACTCCAGCTGGGACACACCCTCTCTTTGAGTCCTGAGTGTGTTATATCACCTATCTGTGCTTTATCATCTACAACTTGGAATAGTAACTTCCTCACAGTAAGACCTAATGGGTGGGGGAGCTCAAGAATGAATATAAAATAAAGACTAAAGTAGCGAAAATTAAGGTGTGGATACATTATATGCTAAAGTTTACTCTCCTGATTTAAACTTGCTTGTGAGATTACATTTAAAAATCTAGTTTTTAATCTCAGTACCAATTCGGATTTGAGAGTGGTATAAAACCTTGGCTGCATGTAGCATTCGGTTTGGGAGATTTTCTTTTCTTTTCACTTTTGATGCTCAATTCCTATTTCCAGAGATTTAAAAAATCTAAGAAGAATTCTAATGTACAGCCCAAGATGGGATTTGGTGATTTAGCTTTGCGTCTGTTAAGCCAATTCCTGTATGCTTAAATAGGGCTGTGGTTTATTGAATTCAGGGAATTCTCTGTTTATTATGGGAGGGGTTGGGAGTTTCCATTCTATTCTGAATGATTTCTGTTCTTGGACTGAGATATGAAGTTATTAGGAATTCACATCTGATCAAGAAAAATTCTATATGCCTTATATTTTGATAAGCATCACAGGCATAAAAACTTAGAAGTGGAGATGCATCTCTGATGTTCATGTCTCTTTGTAATTAGTTTACATAACTGTGAACAAATATTATTTACTGATAAAATGAGAGTGTTCACATCGGCTTTATTCTACTTTGTGTTTTATTCTGTAGATGTAAAATTATAATGTTTATGCATGTCACATAAGTGAGTGATTGGGAAGGAAGTAGCTGTTTTAATGTATAGCTCTGCTTGCTGTTGAACTCTGTATACTTTAACAGAATTCTTAGGCTAAAAAAGCACTAAACAATATTTTCTTGGCTTATCAGCTAATGGTTCAGCCTGGTCCTCACTTTGCATTTTTAAAAACAAAGAGCTGGAGGATATGTTAGTCACTGAAATATTCCTTCTTGGTCCTTATGTTTCAAACCCTTCCATTCATTTGGGTCATTCTATGGCCAGTAAACCATGGCAAAACTGAAAAATGGTGGAATCGGTTTTGATGGTCAAGAAAGTGTAGGGGTTAGTAAGACCTGCTGGTGGCAAGTCCATTTTAAGGCAATATGTACCTGGAGCTGCCCATTTGCAGTCTGCTCTTGCCAGTAAAGCATGAAAAGTTTCATCTCCCTCCTGGGTACTCCCGCCAGGTTGAAGGTCTCTGTGTGATAGTACCCAAACTCCTAAAAAACTGAGAATTCTTCCAGAATTTATGAGTCCTTGATATAGCCTCTAATTATGTTTATAGTAACTAAAGACCAGAAACATTTGCAGAGGAGACAGACTGACAGCAGCTTATCTCTGATAAAATGGATAGACCCCAGCATTCTGAAGTAGCGTAGCAGTGGGTCGCATACATGGCTGGAGTGTCTGAGCCATCTGGACAGAACCCGAAAGCCGTGTGATCTCATCGCACTTTCATCTCCTACAGTGAGATTCAAGTTGTTTCAAAGAGCAAAGTTTTCCTGTCACTGGGCATTTTAGAAGAAAGGAAACCGAACAAAGGGAAGCCGAGAATGTAGAGTGAGTTTTAAAGTCCAGCTCCGTCTGCTCTTCTCTTCTGTGAGGGAAGATGACAGGGAATGTCTTTCTAATGACACGATTGAGCATAGGGAGGAAATATTCCACAAGGTCAGAGCAGTCTCTCCTGGGCTGTCCTTGAGGCTGTTAGAATATTTCACTCAGTGGATGTATTCCCTTGCGATTCTTCTCTTCTTTGTTCAGTCATTTTCAAGGGCAGTAATTGTGGCAAAGTTATAGTCATAAGGGTGGGAAAGGGCTCAGCTTTGCTGGCACATTTATAGTCATAAGGGTGGGAAAGGGCTCAGCTTTGCTGGCACATTTATAGTCATAAGGGTGGGAAAGGGCTCAGCTTTGCTGGCACATTTTCCTCACCCACATCTATAGTCATGGGAAAGACACGTCAAAATTCAAGTACAAAGCCTAGTTCTTCTTACATTTCCGTTGGGAGTTGACCTTGAATAGTTTCCTTTGTTCTTTGGTGAATACTGGCTAGAAACCGAGTACCCAGTGCACTATCACAGGATGCATCATAAGGTATTTTTTTCTTCTTCCATGAAAACGCAAGAAGACACTTGCTTAGTATGCTCTTATGTAAGACTACTCTTCCTTGATGTAATGTGTGGGGTTTTTAAAGCTAGTCTGAGTTAGGCAGTAAATGATCTGAGATTGGTTGTGATTTCAGATAAGACACTTAACTATATTGAGCTCTGTTTGCTTCTCTATAAAAGAGTGGGAACAATTTTCCTTTCTGGTATTATTACCCTGTGAATCGGAATGATGCATATTAATGCAGTCTATACAATCTCGAACACTCAAAAGTACAGCCCAATAAAACTACGTCTCTTTTGTCTGCTCTTATCACTCGGATTTTATAAGGAAAAAGCACAAAGGTTTTAAAAGTCTAGACTTATTTACAAAGAACAACTCTCATGTCATGTTTGCAAATGTATTATTTATTTTTTAGTAATGAAGAAATTACGAAAAAACTCAGTTTGGTTGAACATACCAATAATTTTATTAGTGTAGTATTTGCAGAGAAAGAATTCATTTAATCAAAACATCACAATACTGAATTTCGCAGTTAAACCCACATACAGATTGTAGAAATATGCTACAGACTGGTTTGATGGAATGTGTTAGATATAAAAATAATCCAATGCAATTTCCATTTAGCACATTCTACAAAACGCATTTTTCAATGTGATTAACGAGTTTACCATCTTTCCTGAAAGTGCTGTGTACTCAAAGTGCTCTATAGCGTGAGAACAGGGGAAAACACACCTACAGGTAAGATTAATGCTGATTAGTAACATTCAGAAGCTGATGTACAGCACCTGAGATCCATCCATAACAGAAGACAAGGGGAGCTGTGGCTGCCAGTGGAGAGAGCCTTATCCCTCAGTAGACTGTGGGAAGGGCTCTTCAGAAAACACTTCATGCAATCACAGTGAAATGAGCTGGAAGTTGGAGTCCCCTCTGCTTAGAATTTCATTTAAAAAGAAGGGACTCGGAAGGGTAAAAGAACAAAACTGAAAGGGAGACAGAGATGGGCTTGATCTCATAACCTGGCGTCCAACTAAGACAAACCCTCAGTGTAACCAGCAGTCCCACTGGGGTTCATGGCTTTGGTACAGATCAGAATACCTTAAAGAGTGGCTAAAACAGCAGTTTCTGGTCCCCCCCCACTCCCTGCTGTTTTGATAAGAAGAGAATCACAGGTTCTCGGTGATGGCATCCATGCTCAAAGGATCAATCCACTATCTGCCCAGTTTGTATCTGATTATTGAATATCTCCATCACCTTGTTCACAGAGGGCAGCCACTTGGTGGGAATGGCCCTCAACTTTGTCTATCTCTAGTAGCATCAAGAAGTTTTGAAAAATACTGACATAGATCCATTTAAAACTAATAAAATCTGAAGCTTTGGAATGAAGTCTTAATGAAATGTTGATGTGCCCACTGGCTGGGGAATTATTGCTTTGAACATTCTTATCTCCTCACTTGGAGAAAAGGAGGCAATGTGTGAGCTTGGGGCCACTGCTATGTAGATGCCTTCAAGGAAATCCAGACCCTTTGGGTACACTGATGCTCAACTAGGAAGTGAACCTGGGCACTGCTGACTGCATGGCTGTCACAGGTTTGAGATGCCAGGACTAGGGAAGGGGAACAGGGTGCTGATTTGATCCAAGCTGCTTTTCTGCAGAATGACATCGGGGACTGGAGAACACGTTGTCGAACCGCATCTTTCCCTCGCAATTACCATTCGCATCCTGTTCATTTCAGTTATTTACTGCTTTCATTTACATTCGAACAGCCCCATAAATAAAGTTCCCAAGGACGGAGTGCTGCCAGCTAACATTTTTCTAGTGTGCCCGCAAAAGCAGAAGGACTCACCAAGATTTCCACTTCACCCCCTGCTGTAAACAAGAAGAACCAACGCTTCCAAGCAGCAGAAGTGAATGTTCATTTCCTGCAGTTCTGTTCTGGAAGCACTCAGAATGGCTTGGAGCAATCTTCAGGTTTGAATGTTCACGGAAAACTCTGGAGCTCAGGCCCAAAGACCAGTTGCTTAAAGAACCAAGCTGCAGGTTTTAAATGCAACCCTCGTGCATGAAACTAAAGTTGATATGTGACTATAAAAATAAAAGGTAATCAAATCCCAGATATCAGGCTTGGGCCTTCCTGTGATCTTTGGTGGAAGTCAAGCATCTGAAAACAACTATCACGCTGATCGGAATACACCTACGCTAGCTGGAATGTGCAAGGGTCCCTGTTTGGGACCACGGCTCCTGGGAGGCCCTTGACAATCCAGTTAACCTATTTTTATGTTGGATACTAAGTTACTGACTAGCACGGACAGATCAGGAACCCACTCAGACAAGCAGTGATTTAAAAGAAAACCCAAAATCCTGGGGAAGTGCATGTTTCAGTCTTTCTCCACTCCGCATCTTCCAGAAGACACCTCGAACACATCCTGAAAAATAAAGAGATAGTTACCCCAGCGAAAACAATCACCCCAAATAGTAGAAACTAGGTACTAAGAATGTGAGAGAGCCATGGAAATAACAGAACATGAAAAATGTGGTCACTAGTTCCACTATTCAAAGTTGAGGTGTTGAAATGGTGTGTGGTAAATACAAATATTCATATTATATGCTTAAGACACCACGGGTCGGTTAAATTTCATCATCCTTCAGACGAAAAGGCACAGAGCTCAGGCCGCGGCAAATGGACCATAGGGAGGCTTCATTCACCCCTCAAACCCCTACGTGCCAGTGGGGTTATGGAATGAGTTGGAGCAGACAGTGGGTGCATTTGCAAAATTCTCTCTTTTTTTTTTAAAGAACAGTAAAATGGAGAGAATTCTAGACTGAGTATGAGCCTTTACTTTTGGGGTGTGTAGATTTTTCTCTGAGTGTGCCCTTGAGACACACAGATCTGTCTCTGAGGAGGCTAAGGGGTCACTTCGGGAGCTGAAGCAGGCTCCAGAGCGTTCTCCCCTTCCCTCACCAGACCCTTCAGGCCAGCTTGGGGCTGGGTAGCACATGACTGAATGCTACCTGTATGAGCGCAGTGGACACAAGTGCACTTAAAGGCCGGCCCCAAGGGGAGGAGACCCAGTGGGGTTTCTGAAAGTATCACACACACATCATTTGAACTCACGGTCTGAGGTGGAATTGCTTCTTCCTTTGTGCTCAAGGGACTCTCGCTTTCTCTTTGCAGCCTGTGTGGATGCCTCTCCGGGGTTCCAGAAAAGTCCAGCTTTGAGGACGGCGCTGTCCCTAGGTACGCTCTCGGCGGCGTTGATCCTCCTGCAGCTGCTCCTGACAGGTATCCACCATCCCCATCCCGCGGCCCCGCGTCTGCCTCCTCCCCGGCTGACCCTGTGCACCGAGCGGCCTCTCCCTCCCTGCGCTGTCCGTCCTGCCCTGGCTGTGAGGCCTTGGAACCCTTCGGTTCTGGAGTCTCTGTCCCGGACCCTGCTGATGTCCGCATTACCTCGGCCTCCGCGGACGGCGCCTGCGCCCCCAGCTCCGTGGCCTCGGCTGCCGTGGGTCCCGGAGCCCGACCCTCGGCGTGCCGTGTGCACCCCCCGACATCTGCGCGGGGGGCTTTGCTTGCCACTGGCTCTGCAGCTGCTCGGTGCAGGTCGTCCCCAGCCCCGCTCGCCCCTCCTCCCGAGGCCCCGTCCACCCCTACGCGACCGCCGGTCGCAGTTCCCGGAGGCCCCTCGTCCCCAGCCTCTCCCCGGGCCGTGGCGCCTCCCCCTCCCGTCCCCGGATGCCCCGATCCCAGGCCAGCAAGGCCGTCTGGCTGGGCCAGGCGCGGGGCCCTCTCGGCAGGGGCCCCCGGCGCCCCCTCCCCTCCCCCGGGTCCCCTCCGCGGCGCAGGAGCCGCCCCGTCCCGGCCCAGCAGCCCTGCGGCTTTGCTGACCCCCGACCGGTCATGCGTGGATGCTGCGCCAGAGGCGGCCACTGTCCTTTCTGCGGGCGAACCTCCCGCAAGCCCCGCACCCTCGGTCCCCCCGGCCTCAGCTGGAGGGCCTCTTTGGGGTGCTTTGGTCTCTTCCTCTGACCTCACTTCCATCCCGGTGTCCTGCTCTTCCCCGAGGTCCTGTCTGTCCTCCGGAGTGTCTCCGCCCGTCCTGGGTACCGCTGACTCTTCAGGGCCGGCCGGTCTCTGAGATGCAGTGTCCTCCGCAGGCCCCACGTCCTCCGGCTCTGCGGGGGCTCCGACCTCACCTGGGTGTACATCTAGCTCCCTGGAGCCGGCCTCCCCCTTCTCCTCGGCCTCCCTCTCAGCCTCCCCCTCAGCCTCCCCTTCTTCCTGAGTCACTGCTTCTTCTCTCCCAACTGCTGTTTCCCGAAGGCTCTCTGAAGGCAGGGCTGTGCTGTCTGTGAGCACTGCCTCCCCTAGGCCCTGTTCCCTGTCAGAAACCTCCTCCTGCATCCAGGGCACTGCACATACCAGAGTCTGCCTGTTGGGATCCTCCCTTCCCTGACTGCCAGGGGCCTCGTCTCCACTCAGACACCCAGAGTCTCTGACCAGTGCTTGTCCTGTGGAGTCCAGCTTTTCCTTCTCTGGTGAGTTACTTCCTTCCGCATCGGCCTCTGCCCCACTGGCTATGCTCAGAGGGATTTCTCCTCTCTGTTCTGCCTGCCCTACAGTGGGGCTCCTCTCCCCAGTGGGACCGTCCACAGCCGCTGCTTTCTCCTGCAGAGTGGCCTTTTCCCCCGCGGTATCAGCGTCCCGGGGCTGGGGAGCCTCATCTTCCTCCATCCCTGCTTTCTTCTCCAGTGTACCCATTTCACGTGCAACAAGCTTGGGTCGTGCATTTGCGATGAGTTCTGTTCTTTGCTCCACCCCTAAGTTTCCATTTCTGGCTATAAAAATAAGATGAGAAAACAAGGAGACTTTAACCAAAAGACAGTAAACATAGCATGGAATCTTATACCTACGAGATTTGATACATGTCATCAAGGGGACGCTGAAAATATCTATCAGGGCTGTCCTCAGTTGATTCTGTTATGTTGTGAACTAACATGAACTCTACGTACACATAGGCACTGCAGGCACACATACACACTCCAACACCCAACTTTCATTCCAAACAAGTCTTGAAGAAACATTAAGATGGGAGAGCTTCGACTAGCTGCCTGACGTGGCCAGATCCCACAGCACCCAGCCCTCTGCTTTGGGACCAGCTCCAGGCCGGCTGCTCCAGGGCTCACATCTTCTCTGCTAGCTAGTCAGAACCAACCGGTCTTTTCCCCATGGGCTCTCTGTAGGCCTTGGCCCCTCCCTGCTGAGTCTGCCAGAGAATGCCTGACTAGCTGGGTGAGTTACTAGATCCTGCCTAGCCTGGTCAGTATTCCTCTGCTTTGGGACCAGCCCCGGCCACTCAGATCCAGGGATCATCTCTGTTTAGCTAGTTAGAATCAGCCCATCTGATTCCCATCCCCCTGACTTGGGTCCAGACACTTTCATACACCTGGAGAGCTCCTGAGTAGCCTGACTGGATTCATACCATCCCTCCAATAGAAAAAAAAAATCAAGAGAGAGATCCTAAGGCACGGACAACTGTTCCTACTCTGTCAGAAAGCTGCAAAGCCACATCAACATTATAAACAGAATCAAACGGCTCAACAAGGGCTTGCTGGAGTTTCATGTCAGACACACAAACAACAAAAGAAATCGACATACCCAGACCACTAAAAAAATACAAATAATATGAAAACCCCAAATAATATGTCCCCACCAAACCCAAAGAAGAGTTCTGCCATGAGAACCACCTAAAGGAATGCCAGAAAACAAAATTTAAAAGAACAATTATAAACATGATCAAAGAAGTCAATGAATTTAAAGAACATACAAACAAACTCAACTCACAGAGGATAGCGATAATCCTGACTGAGGCTCTAGAAAATAAACAGATGAATGAAATGACAAAAACCATTCAGGATTTGAAAAGCAAATTCATGAAAGAAATACTGAAGAAAACTCAGACTATAATAAAGATGGAATTGAAAAACTTAATTAGCCAATTTGAAACGACGGGAAAAATATCACCAGCAGAATGAATGAAAACAGAATATTAACAATGGGTGGTAAAGCTGAAGAATTAAAACACTCAGTAAATGTATATGAGAAAAATTTTAAAACATGGAGTAGAATACACAGGAAATGTGGGACACCATGAGAGACCAAATCTACACACTATGGCCATAGAGGGAGGAAAAAAACTCAGATCAGCATTGACCAGATCCTCAACAGGATTCTTGAAGAAAACTTCCCTAAGTTAAGGAAAAACATGCCCATACAGATACAAGAAGCACACAGAACACCCTATACACATGATCAGAATAGAAACAACGTAAATGTCCTTCACTGATAAATGGATAATGAAAATGTGGTACATTTACACAATGGAGTTCTACTCCACAGTAAAGAAAGATCATGAAATCTGCAGGTAAATGGATGGAACTAGAAACGTTACACTAATTGAAGTAACAGACTCAGAAAAACAAAACAATATATGTTCTCTCTTATTTGTGGAATTTAGCTCCAAATCCCTAGGTGTGAGTGGTATATCCTGCTGTAACTGCAGGAAAAGGAAAGGAACCACGGGAGAAAGGGGGAAGGAGGAGCTTGAGAGGGGGTTAGTAGGGAACAGGTGTTATCAAGGGGGAGATGGGAAACATCTATGCAGTGTGTGTGTGTGCAGGTATGCATGTGCACACACCCATATGTATAGCTGAAGGCTGTATAAAACAAAGAACTGCCAAACAGGAGAAACCTCCCTTCAAGTTGTTGGCAGGATAGTCCAAGAGACTCCCAAAATAGCACAGGCTATAGCCATAGCCCTTGATTGCCTCATTTGAAGGTAAGAACCTATTGATGAAGACAGGCCATAGTTTGGACATAGGGATTGGAGCAAACAAGCTTTAACTGACCTGGAAACCTCCTCCCTGAAGGTTAGCTCTCATAGTTTCAGACACTGCTATGCAAGTTGCCAAGGGAGAAATAATTCCATCAGTGGTCTCACCCACCTGTAAAACCTAACAAAAAACAATGACTGGCCCAGAAAACTCTTGCTATTGATACACTAGTGGCCTTTTACCTTGGGGGTAATCAACAGCTCTCTAATTGGGATTAAGGACTGCTCAATGAGAGGGAACTTATGTGTGGTAGTGTAAACATAGCCAAATGTGCCTGGTTGGAAAGTCAGATCCCAGAGAAAAACCTAGTTCACCACATTCCTCAATAAACATAATTTCTACTGTATTTTAAATATGCATCCCAATATTTATAAATAAGAGAACCTCTCACCACTCATCAAAGAAGAGACAATTATAGAGTTCAAGAACTGGTCAAAGGCAGAGTGTGTCTGTATGATCCTTAGCTCTAAGTGACACATCTTCAGTGCAACCTCTACACAAAAGATAAATGAATCTCTCAACTCTCACCACAGAAGCTTCCATGTGCAGCAGATGGTGATTAACACAGAAACCCACAATTGGTCAATGTGCAGAGAATAAGAGGCTGTAGAATGCCTAACTCTGAATAGGACACCTCTATCAAACCTTTGCCTCCCAAGGATCGGGGATCATTGTGAAAGAAGGAGCAGAAAGATTGTAAGGGTTAGAGGTGGTGGATGACCACAAGGAAACAGTCTTCCAGACAGCTGGTCAGTTACTCATATGAACTCACAGCAAGGGTGACAGCATGCACAGCTACCATGCAAACTCAAACAAGACAAAATCCCTGCACAGACCTGGGAATAGCTAATCCCTGCCCAACTTTTGGCAACTGATAGCTGCTGGCAGCAGGAAGGACAGTCTCATAGGGGTGGGACTCTGGGTAGATTAACCAGGCTTCAGTGGATGGACCATGCTGAAGGATATTTGGGGACAGAAATCAGACTCTATAGGACATATATAATTAGGCGGGAACAGTATGGGGAAATGTGGATGGGGTGGGGAATCTAAATACCATCAAATTATATCGTATGAAGATCGTAAAAATAGCTCAAAAAATTTAAACTCGTTCCCTATGATGTCATAACTGTTTACTGACCATCTGTCAGTTAATCAGTAAGCATCTAGACGTACATCAATGACAGAAGGATGCAATCATACCATGTGCTGTTCTGTATCTTAAAGCTACTCTGGTTAGATGTAGTCATCAAAATCTTTGTAGCTCAGATGGAACATTTTACTAGACACTGGGATACAGGACATCTATGTTCAGAATGTGATGTCTTTGTAAAACAGGATCACAATGTGAGACAGGATGTTGTAGAGTGGGACAATCTTCAGCATAAATAGCTTCCTGAAATATTTCTCAAGCTCTCATTCAAGAGTCCTTGGCAAAATCTGGGTGTGCTTTATATCATATCTTAATAAATGCAGGTGGCTGGGTGTGGGGGTGCATGCTTTTAATCCCTGCTCTAGGAAGGCAGAGGCAGGTGGTTATCTGTGAGATCAAGACCAGCCTGGGCTACATAGTGAGTTCCAGGCCAGCTGTGACAACAGGGAGACCCTGTTTCAAAAAGACCAAACAAATAAATAATAAATGCAGGTCACCTACAATTTTTAAAGGGCTTATGTTGAATTTTTCATTATTTAACAAAGACCTATATGATTTTTGAATAATTCCTACAAAGTATAAAATAGCATATCATGTTAAATTCCAAAAGCTCTTAAATTTTTCAACTGACAACTTCAAAGGTAGTATCCTAATAATCTCTATTATTATTAGTGTATATGTGATATGTGTTGGGGGATGGTGAGACACATGCCACATAGCATGTTGTAGGGGTTGAACTCAGCTCCCCAGGCTTGTACAGCAAGCACCCTTACCAGCTGAGCCGTCTCCCCTGTTCAGTTACTCTGACATTTTTCATTTATTAAAGAGACGCAGTTCAGGGAGACAGCTCAGTCAGGTATGTGCTTGTCGAGCATGCATGAGGACTTGGGTTCCATGTTTAAAAAAGAAATCAGGTGCGGAGTTTCATGCTTGCAATCCCAGTGCTGGGAGAGGAGACAGGTGAATTCCTGGGTTCACTAACCAGCTAGCCTCACCTACCTGGTCATCTCTAGGTCCAGTGAGAGACCTTGCCTCAAAAGAAAAAATGTTAAAAAATGCATAAACAATCCCAAACCTCAGGTTGACTTCCGACCTCTACACACATGCACAAATATATGCTCACCACCTACATATATAATATGTATATACATAATATTTATATGTAATATATAATATGTATATATTTATCTGTAATGTGTATATAATCGTGTGTAATATGTATATTTTTATATGTAATATGTATACACACATGGAATATTTATATGCATCTGCACACTTATCAATGTGGACATACTTGACACATGACTATACACTATAAATTATAATCCATTACCTATTGGGTATCAAACAGTAAGCAAACATGTCCTCCTCATTTTCTTGCTTGCTTGCCTTTTAAACATTTTCTTTACATTCATTTCCTGGGTGCGTGTATTTGGGGCAGGGAAGAGGCACACATACTACACTGTACATGTGCAGATCAGAGGGCAGCTTTCAGGAGTCAGTTCAATTCCCTCCTTCCATCCTGTGGAGTCCGGGGGTCGAACTCAGGACAGCAGGACCCTGATTCAGGTCTTGCTCACCTTATTGGCTACAGTACTGTCAGTGCCAATCTGGCAGTAACCAAACCTCTGATCTTTTCCTCCACACCGGAGCTGTTACCACTTTACCACCTCTTCTGACACAGAGCATGGCTGCCGACTGTCCTGTGTGTCAGTCTCTTATTCGGTGGTATTGTAAACTGCTTGGAGGATAGGCCAATAGCAGACATGAGAGTTTCTTAAAATATATTTTTGGAAGATAACTTTTGATATCTTCTACTAAATGAGTCGAAATTTCAGGTCTAGCAGTGAGTCCACAGCTGACCTGCACAGTGAGCCTTGGTATTACTTAGTGCCCTCTAGAATTGTATTCAAGAGCTCCAAAGGGGGAATGTAGAGCCAAACTGTTCACTCAAAGAACGCATAGCCAACTCCCCTCAAAGAGTGCAGTCCCTGTCCATTTCACTACGGATTCTGACTGATCTAGAACTCGGCTAGATGGAATATGTGAAACACCAGTGTGTCAATTCTTCACTAGTGTGTCTGTAGATTTTCAGATTCCTTTAGAGACATATTATTTAAAACTCGGTTATAGAAAATGTTTAAATAAAGCTGCCTGCTTTGTAACCTGGTCTCTAAATTTACGGATTAATTAAACATCAGTTGGAAAAAATGGAGACACATAATAACATAGTGTCTAAATTCTAAAGAAATGCTAATGGCCCAGCTGAGCTATTGAACACACCCAGCAGACCCTGCGTCCCAAAGCAAGGGGCAAAAGGTCACTGGAGACTCTGAGAACCAGAAGTATGAAAAAGTCAATATTTTTGCGATAATCCTTACGAGCTTTTGAAAATATATTTTCTAGAAGCAGGTGTGCAGTGTTCACTAATGGGACCACTGGGTCTGGTGTGATCGGCATGTACCTGGAGGTCTGATGAGCTCTGGTGCCCAGTAGTTATGGGAACTTAGGAGATAATACCTCTAAGTCTTCATCTCTTACCCATAGCTTGGGTGACATGGTCAGAATAGTGTGGGGCTGTAAAGTCCTCGCAGCCTTCTGAGGTCCCTGTGGAGAGTTCCCGTATTCTCTCATTGAATACTGCTTTCGAGGAATTAGACTGTCTTTGTTAGGCCTAGGCCTCAATAACTATTGGACTGTGTTATCTGTCTGCGGAGGGTCACTAGAATTCCTCTAGGGGAGTGTCCATAGGACAAGCTCTTTATCCCTCTGCCGTGACTCTACCCATTGCTTCTGCAAATGTCATGTAACCCACATCATGCTCTCAAGGGAGAAAGGGAATCCATCCGTGAAACTATCTTATAGTGCTTGAGCTGTCACTAAACATTGGAAATGGAGTAATGTGACTGATAAAATTAATACCCCCTGAACACCTACATTCAAATCAGAACATCATTTAAAATTTATTACATTATTTTGTGTGTGTTTGCATGTTTGTATGTGTGTATGCATGGATGTGTGTTTGTATGTATATGTTTGTGTGTGTGTGAGTGTATGTGTGTTTGTGTATTTGTATGTATGTATGGTATGTATGTATGCATGTATGTGTGTACATGTTTGTATGTGTGTGCATGTTTATGTGCGTATGTGTTTATGTGTATATGTGTGTGTGTGCGTCTGTGCATATGTGTGTTATGTGTATATGTATGTTTGTGTGTGCTTGGGTTTGAGTGTGTTTATGTGTGTATGTGTGTGTATCTGTGTGTATATGTGTATGCGGACATGTATGTTTGTGTATGAATGTATGCGTGTGTGTTTGTGTGAGTGTGTGTATATGCATATGTGTGTATATGTATCTGTGTGTGTAGGGGGCACATGAGCATGATGGTGCCTGAGGAGACCAGGAGCATAGGATCCCCTGAGCTGGAGTTATGGGCGGCTGTGAAGCTACATGGCTGCTGGGATCGCTGGAAGAGCAGCCAGATCTTTTAACTGCTGAGCCGTCTCTCCAGCCCCATCAAGTCAGATGTTAAAGACACCATTCACTGTGAATGAGAAAGCCTGACTGAGCAGGCGTGTGTGAACCCTGTTCTGTTGTCTTGGTTTTACCTGATAAAATTTCAGGCGAAATGCCAAGTACCAAGCACCAAGCACCAGTTCACACATTGGCAGCAATCAGTTCTTTCCCCATTATGAGAGGACTGAAAAGTTTCTACGACCCACTGTGAAGCACCACGTGCCCAGACTCCTAATGTTTCCGACTGGGCCAGTGAAGGCAAATTCACCAGCCTGTCAGTCAACTGTAAGACTATATAATAAGGCCAAATCTGAACTTCCCTACCAGCATTTATTTTCCTTAGGCATCAATGCATTCTTAAAAATTTATTTATAAATGCATTTATAGCTGATGCCAGTTTGAACGCTCTCCTTCAGACCCTCTGACCACTTCCTGCCATCCCTGAGATGAGAAGCAAAATCAGAAAAGACAGCAGTGCACAGGAGAGACAGGAGTCGGGGCAGGAAAGGTAGAGACTAGCCATCGTCTGCAGAGGATTTCTGAAGGCCTCCGCTGGGTAAAGACAAATCCTTACCTCCACCCAAGTTGGTGGCCTCTGGCTTCCTCTTGGCTGTTACCCCATCTTCTGCATTGCTAACCGCAATCACGGTGTCAGAGTGCTGGCAGCTTGGTGCCTCAGCGTCACTTGCTTTTAGTCCAACTGATTGAAGGGCATATAAAATATCAAAAGGTATAGAGCAGGTCATGGGAACATTGCTGAGCAATTTCACGTCATTCAAGCAAGTGAGGTCAATTTGAATACACTCACATAAAATGTGACCTTGTTTCTAAAACTGAAGCTTAAATGGCTTCCAAGGTATGATTTCCAAAGGAAGGCAGCACAGCACAGGAAATCACAAAATGGAAAGAGACACATGCAAAGAAATGCCTGCATTAAAATAAGACAGCAGCCGGAGCAGTGAAGGTTTGCAAGGACACATGCGAAGCAGCAGGGTTGACTTTGATCTTCTAGAAAAGTGCGTTATGGCTTCTGTGACACAGTCATCACTGCTCTTTTAAATTGTGAAACCTGCCCAGGCTGACGGTGCCCTGGGCATCTCATCCATTAGTATGTTTTAGCAATTTGACCTCAATACTCACTCCAAATGGACGGAAGCCAAAAGAGGCTATTAAGGGATTCCTATCAATTTGACAAGACAGGCTTTCACAGAATTCCTGTTACACCCAGCTGATTACTACTGTGGAGTTCAGGAGCAGAGATCAAAGTTCCAGTTCCACATGGCATGCTAACTATTACCTCAGTTTACCCGTCTGTCAAAAGAGATCTGGACTCAAAGTTATCAGCATTAAATGAAGTAATGTACGTAATGTCTTCCACATGCTGGCAAACTCCTGTGCACTTAATCATAGCTGTAAATATGCTGGTAGTGATGAGGAGGGTCACTATGCCTGTCCTCAACCAGTTCTAAGCAGAGATAAAACTGCAGTCGAGTTTGTTGGTCTTTAGCTTCTGAAAATTTCCTGTCTCCCTCCCTGCCAGGAATTTGATGGCCTGTGTCTCTAAATTGTTAACATATACATCTGTCCATCCTCTTGTAATTAACAGAAGCTCAGTCAATAACTTTAGACTTAGATCTGCCTCTGGAGTAAAAGCGTGGTGTCCCGCCTTCCGCCCCGCCTCCTTCCCCCCTCCGCCCCGCCTCCTTCCCCCCTCCGCCCCGCCTCCTTCCCCCTCCGCCCCGCCTCCTTCCCCCTCCGCCCCGCCTCCTTCCCCCCTCCGCCCCGCCTCCTTCCCCCCTCCGCCCCGCCTCCTTCCCCCTCCGCCCCGCCTCCTTCCCCCTCCGCCCCGCCTCCTTCCCCCTCCGCCCCGCCTCCTTCCCCCCTCCGCCCCGCCTCCTTCCCCCTCCGCCCCGCCTCCTTCCCCCCTCCGCCCCGCCTCCTTCCCCCCTCCGCCCCGCCTCCTTCCCCCCTCCGCCCCGCCTCCTTCCCCCCTCCGCCCCGCCTCCTTCCCCCCTCCGCCCCGCCTCCTTCCCCCCTCCGCCCCGCCTCCTTCCCCCCTCCGCCCCGCCTCCTTCCCCCCTCCGCCCCGCCTCCTTCCCCCCTCCGCCCCGCCTCCTTCCCCCCTCCGCCCCGCCTCCTTCCCCCCTCCGCCCCGCCTCCTTCCCCCCTCCGCCCCGCCTCCTTCCCCCCTCCGCCCCGCCTCCTTCCCCCCTTCCGCCCCGCCTCCTTCCCCCCTCCGCCCCCTCCTGTCACCATGACAAGGGCTATACTTTGAGAAAACCAGATTCAGAGTGACATCCCTTCGTTAGTTCAAAATGAATTCCTGAGGGATCTTTATGGATTTGTTGACAAACAGTGTGATACCTATCTTGAGTGGAACTCAGAGGGAAAATAATGATGTTTCTATGTTAATGTTAAGAAAACATATGTGGAAATAAAAAGAGGAATTCCACATAGTTCAAATATGTTTCGAAAAAGTTTTCAAGATGAGCTTTCTTCATACAACGTACTATAAATTCAGGTGTTTTCTTATGATACTGCAGTTTGGAGATGACATCACTTCATAACAACTCCATTCTAGTTGGATTTGCTACTGAATCAACTTGTATTATAGGAAGGTATGAACTAGGTACATAAAACTCAAATATCATTTGCCTATTCTAATATTACCATAATATGGTACATTAAAGAGCTTACATAAGCACGGGTTTCGGACTTACATAACCCTTGGTCAGCTGACTGCGCAATGGGAATGCCAGGATTTAGGGATGGAAGCTGACTCAGCAACTGAGGAAGCCTCGTTTCAACAGTGACAAGAGTCATCTAGGTTTGTGCTAAGTGCCCTACAAGCTATAACAGGGCTGTCTAACATAAGCCTGACCCAGAAGGACATATATCACATGTTCTCTCTCATATATGGAATCAAGATGCAAGTTTAAATATATGTAGATATAAGTAGATAATGGTCTAAGAGATGGAAGGTAAGGGTCTATGGCAATGGGAAGGAGAAGATAAAGTAATGCAATATACAGCACATGAAAGTAGAAGAAAGAAACCAGGGAGAAGGGAAGGTGAGTGGAGGCAAAGACTCTGTGTGTGTGTGTGTGTGTGTGTGTGTGTGTAAATGTCACAAAATGAAGCTCTTTACAGTGTATGCAAACTAAAATAATTTTTAAAATAAATATGCTTATAATAATAATAATCAAATTGCAGCAGTTGAGCCAAAAACTCTTCCTAGAAGCCAAGCATTCATGTGACCATTAAGACTCACTCAGAATTCACAGTGAAGCTGGCTTCTACTGTGTCGGGCTGCAGTCACCACCTTCCCCGTGTGCTGGTCTGCCCCTGGAGGTGCAGGCTCTGGAGTACATGAAAGCCCCTGCAGGCACCTGTTGCAGCAAGAATGCGACTCTGGTCTCAGAGCTGGGGACTCACCAAGTCTGTAACCAGCAAAGGACTCTCCGGGACATTTCCTTTCAGATGCTCTTCTGGTACTAAAACTTGAAAGCAAGAACTTGGCCAGTTCTGCCATCTACAGTTTTCGACCAACAGAGAAAGAGGGCTAATCCTGCTGGGACTCCTATATCAGCCATGTGACCCGTCACTTTGTTCCTTCTGTCTGGCTCCTCATCCCCGAAGTCGCCTGCTCTTTAGCTCTCTGTAAAGGTGACCACTAAAGGAATGGTAATTGTCATCTCTCACAGCATTAGTAGCAAATGGAATGGATCATACAGGGAATTTCTTAGAAAACTATCTTTTTCCACTCAAATGATGTGGGGAACTGTATAATACAGTTCAAAATAGTGTATTTTCATATTTTATTATATTGCTATTATTAAAACAAATCTGCTTTACAATAACATATAACATACTTCCCTAAACATAAAATAGTATAAATTCATTAACTAAAACTTAAAGAGATTTTTTTAATACAAAGAAGAAAACAAGCATGAGCCACAATTCTGTGATGCGGAAAGATTATCACCTGATGTTTGGGTGAATTTCTAAGCTTTACTCACTGATCTTCTTCAGAGGGAGCTTCTTCACTTCCCTTTATTCACTTAGTAACATTCTGTTTCACTGTACATGAAGGAATAACACGTTCTTCAGTAACATGGAAGGTTCAAAGAAAGCTTTGGGTTGGGGAGGTATCTCAGAGGTAAAGCCCTTGCCTTGTATGTGCAAGGGCCTGGGTTCCATCCCCAGCTCCACACACAAACAAGTCTTACCAAAATTTAAGTAATGTCTTATAGTTACAATACTCTTTGGTGATCACAGAACTATTTTAAATACCACAGCCATTCATATTGCTGGTTCTGTTTCTAATAACTCTTCTTCCAGCTCCCACATTATTCTCTGACTTGGAGACAACCTACATTAAATCTAGAAGTTCATCTGGAAAAACTGTCAGCACCCTTTACTAAGCTTACTATTGAGATACACAAGAGTCATTTCTCATTTATCTCAATTTCTTATTTGTTCAATATTTGCTATATTCTCCATTCTGATAGATTCCTAGAGTGTGATTATAGATTTGGCTCATTTGTTGCATACTAGTAAGTACATTATTTTGCTCATAACTTCAGTAGAATCACTGAAGCTCTAGTTTCTAATAGCTTACCTTAAAAACAGTAAATAATGGTTTTAATAATTGTATAGTAAATAATTGGGGAGTTGAATTTTTCTTGGATCCAATAATTATTTGGAGCAATGCCTTTTAATTCCTAATTTCTTATGAGAGTAATTATATTTTGTGAGTTATTTCTAGTTTCACTGCACTATTACCATAGAATATCGACTCAAAACCTCAGACTCTGTGGTGCTGGAGAAATGGTACCCAGGAACTCTGAAAAGCCAAGCTTCTAAATGGCAGCAGTCACTTCTATGTCATTATCTATTTAGAAAGAGCGATGACTTATACAAAATGAGTATATTCCTTACCTTCTCCCTTAAAAGAGTTTGGTGGCTTCTTAAATATCTTTAATTTTCACTTGGATACACATCTTTCTAAGAGGCATTTTGTTGAAATACTCATCAATTCCCACTGAGAGACCCAAGAGCTACAGGGAAAGGGAACTTGAGGCAGGGCTCCGAGGCCTTTGGTGGAGAAGGGTGTCGAGTTGTGCTGGGTCCCTAGCAGGTCAGGGAAAGAGGTGACAAGCTTCTAAAACCTTTAAGACAAGCTTCAAGCTTCAGCAGAAACAACCACACCACTGTAAAATCCAGTCCTGCAGCCAGGATGCAAATGGAAGCTTTAGTCATAAATATTTACTAAGTTTGAAAACTACAGTTTTGGTCACTTTTGAAGCATTACCGTTCACGTGGTCTGAAGAAGAAATTTGGAAGTTTCCAGAGATTCCTTGTCACAAACTCTGATTGTAATACAAAATAAAATACTTAGAATGATGGTAGTGAAGGGTACAATTTTGCAGGCTGGACAAAGTTCCAGGATGCAACAGAAAAGTGAAATCTCCTTTAACCACAGAGATGTTAAAGCCATGAAAGAAAGCTGTCAATCTCCCCTGTCTCCTGCAGACTAATTTTCACGATTAGTTCTTTTCTCCAGATTCTCAAACATCAAAACCCAAGTGTCTGGGCATGTAATACACTAGGTCTTTTACATTCTCTACCCTGCTTCATCATGGAGAGCCAATTCATTCTCTTTCCTCTGTTAGTTTTGAAACAAAATGAACTGATCCTGTTCTTCAAGCATGCTAAGAATCCTGAGTGATTTAATCATGGAAGAAAGGCTGCTGATACTTTTATCAGAAACTTAAAAACACAAAAAACCATGAGAGAAAAGACATAGTCAAGCTCACTGCAGGCTCTGAGTCACCTTGGAAAGCATCTCTCTGCTTTGATCAACCTTCCTATAGCCAATCAATTATCTCAACAACCCACTATGACAAAATTCACAGCTCACATCATCTGCCTCCGTGGTAAAGCTGTTCTGGTGCTACCTTTGACATTGAAACATGGCCCACGAAAACCAGAATTAATTACAAACTCAAAGGCCACAGCTGTCCAAGGACAAATTCTATCATCTATAAAGTAGCCAGAATCTTTAAAACACTTTCAGGTCATGTCATTGGTCTACTCAAAACTTTCCAGTGGAGATATTTCCACCAGAGTAAGTGCTTCTCCACGTCCAACAAATCTGCCTCTCTAACCTCTCTCTCCATCCATTTCTATCTTCTCCTCCCTCCTCTATCCTCACACACACATTACTCTACCAAGCTGTCCTCCCAGGGACACTATCCTCCATGGACACTGTCCTCCCAATGGACACTACCCACCATGAACACTGTCCTCCCAGTGGACACTACCCACCATGAACACTGTCATCCATGGACACTGTCCTCCCAGTGGACACTATCCACCATGAACATTGTCCTCCCAGTGGACACTGTCCTCCCACAGACGCTGTCCTCCCACGAATGCTGTCCTCCCACGAACGCTGTCCTCCATGGACACTGTCCACCATGGACGCTGTCCTCCCACAGACGCTGTCCTCCATGGACACGGTCCACCATGGACGCCGTCCTCCCACAGACGCTGTCCTCCATGGACACTGTCCTCCCACAGACACCGTCCTCCCACGGGCGCTGTCCACCATGGACGCCGTCCTCCCACAGACGCTGTCCTCCATGGACACTGTCCTCCCACGGACGCTGTCCTCCCACAGATGCTGTCCTCCACGGACGCTGTCCTCCCACAGACGCTGTCCTCCATGGACACTATCCACCATGAACATTGTCCTCCCAGTGGACACTGTCCTCCCGCGGACGCTGTCCTCCCACAGACGCTGTCCTCCATGGACACTGTCCTCCCACAGACACTGTCCTCCCACGGGCGCTGTCCACCATGGACGCCGTCCTCCCACAGACGCCGTCCTCACATAGACGCTGTTCTACATCACACTCCCCTCTTTCACTTCCTAATGCCTACTTCCCAACAGCTCTGATCCCAGCTAAGGCCCATCCTCCTGGGCTGTCCTTCCCATGCTCCAGCTCCTTCACATGACAGACACCCTCACCTGTGTCTCACCTCTGCCCTCCATTCCTGTTTTTGTTCATATGTTCCCTCAGGAGAGAGGCCGGTTCTCAAATGACACACCTGATGAGACAGTCAGTCCGTGTCCCCACGCTGCCTCCCAGGTACCTACGGTGCTTGTTTTTACTTGGTAGATTATGTCCTTCCTAGACCAGCAACCGTATGCAGGCAGGGGCTTTGTTACACTAAGCACTGTACTTGACAGGAAGCTGACTACTGGTGGAAGATACAGGCAGACTCTACTTGCTGAAGCAGACCAGACATGTCAACATCAGCCCAGACCCTATAACTCATCCTAAGCTCAGACCACTAGTCCACATGTTCTCCACAGGCCTGTACGCGGACAGCACACTGCATTTCCCTCTATTCTGAATGCATTTCGACTTAAACTGTGCAATGCCGGCTTTAATTCATACATAAAAAATTCAGTGAGGCTGAAGATACAGTTCAGTGGTTGGATGCTTGCCCAGCAGCCTCAGGGCCCTAGGTTCAGTGCCCACACCCCACCACATCCCACACCATACATACATCACACCACCACACACCATACCTCACAACCCATACACCACACACACAGCATACACACTACACAGACCACAGACACCACCACACCACAAACCACACCACACCCCATACCCCACACACCACAACACCACACACACAGCACACACCATACCATACACACCCCACACCCCATGCCATACATACCATCACACACACACCACACCCTACACCCCCACACATCAAACATACACACAGCACATACCACACCACACCCCATACCTCACACACCACACCACACACACACCATGTACCACACACCATAGGCACACAGAGCTTACTTCTAACATGACAGTGCACTACTCTTTATTTATGTCTCTATGAAAACAGGAGTCTAAAATGGTGGCTCCTTTTACCACAGCCACGTTACGAGAAGGACTAAAAGCCGGGTAAGGAAGCTCCCACTTCCCCCTTTCCTTCCCATCCTGCACTGTAAAACTCTTGAAGCAATTTTTATGAGAAAAAAAAATTAAGATACATAAAATGGGGCTCGAGAGATGGCTCAGCCTGTTAAGACGAACTGATTGATGGGTAAAAGGCCAGGCCATGCAGTCGGGTGCAACAATGAAGCCATCAATAAGGACCCTGCAGGGAGGGCTCAGTGTGTCAGAGCACTGGCTGCTCCTGCAGAGGACTCTGGTTAGGTTCCCAGCACGCACATAGCAGCTAACAACCATTTATAACTCCAGTTCCAGGGGCTCCAACACACTCCTCTAACCTCTGTGGGCACTGCACAACACATACACACTCACATGCAGGAGATATGTTCTTATACAGAGAAAAAAGTTAATGAAATATTCTTCTAAAAGAGTCATAAGATATGTGTAACTTATGATTCATAAATTATACTTTCTAAAATCCATCCTGAGGAATTATTGTAGTCAACAATTGAAATCAATTCGGTAATAAGACACTAAGGTACTATGAATCATAGTGAGAATAGAAAAATATGAAAATATAAATATACTGAAAATAAGAAACTATAGACATCCAACAAGAAGGGTAAATTATGGGAAGTGCCAGAGGCACACATCAACATTAAACGTGCTCATTAAGGCCACGAAGTAGTGTGGAAATGATACTGACGCTTACAACAAAGTAAACAGCAGGTAATAAAAACAGAACTTTGTAAACTGTTGGTTTGAAAGTTTACAAGGTGACCAAATACTAGAAGTGACTTATGTGATAAATATGTGAATAATTTTTCAAAATCTACTTTTTCTATTTTCTAGATATTGCATGTATATTATTAAATGTTAATGAAAATAAATGATAATCACAACTTAGCCCATTTAGAACTTTAAAGAGATTACATCTAACCCTTGGCATCCAGTGCCACATCCATATTAATAAAAAGATAACAAAATGTTCTTGAAATTATAGATATCAAGTAAAAAATACATGTTTACCAGCGTATTTGAGGAAAGAATGAAAAGGCTTATCCATTCTCGTATCCAAGGGACAAAGTCTCCTGACTTTCAGGCCACATGTGGAACATGTTATTCTATCACCAGCAAATAACAATCTGCTTTATGTAAGTCCTTATTGACAAAAAAATGTGTTTACTTTAATAAACCCATGTAAAAATCTAGGTAAAAAAAATCTAGGCTTCAAATATCACAGGGTGTCCTTTCTGCCATTTATTTCAATACATGGTGTTACATAATGAATACTTTATTTTCTGTAGATATGACTTTGGATTGATACCTATTGCCTATGTCTCATGATTCAGCCATTCTTCATTGGTTTGAAATGTGTGGTAAACAGAATGCTTTCCCCTTTATAAAAGGCCACGTCTTCCCCTTCAAACCTCAGAGTCTCACCTGGCATAGAAGAAAAGGCTTTGCACATGCAATAAAGAGCCTTGGCTTGAGGAGTTTACAATCAGCTTTGTAGTCAGACCTAGTGTGCCCCACATGTAGATGAGGCAGAGGCAAGGGGAGGAAGGTAGAGGAGATGTGAGCTTAGGAGAGAGGTCTAAGAGAAGGCCGATCTCAAGATGGAACAGCTTTCAGACAGTCCTTAGGGGTGAAGCAGGTTAGCTTGAGAAGTGGAGAAGGGACGGGAATGCACCTCCTCCTAAGATCTCAGAAGCAATGAAATCCTTCCAATTTCTTACTTTCAGGTCTACAAGACATCTAATTTCTCACTCGAGAAATAGTTCATAATGAACCTGCCATCTCAAGCCGTCACTTCCTTTATACTTGATTATAGTTATAATATTAAGGTCAAAAAGCTTATTTAAATAAATTATAATCTTATTTAATCAGTATATATATATACACTGTCTTTAAAGAAATAAGTATTATTCATACATATGTGTACTTGTATGTACATGTTATATACACAAAGAAGCATAAAGGGTAGATATTCATCTATACATGTATGTTGTTTATGTATGAATTAGAGATATATGTATATTTGATTGCTGTGTTACTAACAAATCTTAAGTTCATTTGAAATGGTCTTTTTGCTCATTTTAGGAAAGACACAGGTTCCATATAAATTTCTGATTTTATATATATATATATATATGATGTGACTATTATGGGCTACAGAATGGTGAGGATTTCTGGTTAGTTGGGGATTTCCTGAAAACACAGGTTCTACTAAACTGTCAGGACTTTCTACCACACATAGAGAATTCCAAGATGAACTTTCCCCAGCCTGGCAGCAGACCTAGGCCAAGACTGAAGAGTCTTATTTATTTAATGTTATTGGACTTTTTATACAATCAATGAAAAACAGTTTAGGGCTGCTACATCCAATGTTAATATCCCCTTAACCCCTGAATATTTGCTTCTCTCTCTCTCTCTCTCTCTTTCTGTGTATATATATATATATATATATATACACACATATACATATATATACTATATATATACATATACATATATACTATATATATACACATATACATATATATACTATATATATACACATATACATATATATACTATATATATACACATATACATATATATACTATATATATATATATAGTTTATCCTTGAATCCTTGAAAGAACTCTCAAGACAATTTTTTTATTCCAAAGCATCCTATTGATACTTGGTTTTGAATTGCAGCATATCAAGCAAACTCACTTGTGTGAGTGTGAGTGTGGGTGTAGGTCATCAAATGGCAAAGGGGACCACTCAAAGAAAAAAGGATTTGAAGCAGCTCAGGAGAGCAACAGAACATCTGTAACAAGAAAGCATAATGGCACTGTTGGGGTTGGAAGGGCTCAGGAGAGGGGGAGAGATGAGGGAGGAAGGCAGAGAATCAATAAAATATCATGTATGAAAATGACATGGGACCTAGGACTTTAAATACCAATTTAAAGAACAAATGCAGAACTCCAGCTTTCTGGAGTAAAACTAATAATAGTGATATTAGTGTCATTATTGATCTTCAGCTGGAGCTCACACCTAGGACCACACAGGTGCCAGACATGCACCGTCCCACCAAGCAATGTCCCCAGCCCACATGTCTACGTCTGTCTCCTTCACTGGCTGCTTAAATAACCTGCTAAATGATGCAAATTTCCTAGATCTTAACTCAAACTTAATTTTTAATTTTTATTTTCTGCGTATGAGTGTGCCACTTGCATGTATGTAAAGTGCGTCCATGTCATGATTTTCAGGACTGAAAAAGTGTAGGTATTAAAGTACTTAAAACACAGCTAGAGTTTCATAATATGAAAATGTGAAACAAATTTTATCTTGGAATGTAGAAGAATGCTCATTGTACTAGTGGCTGGTGGGAAGGCAGGGGAGGGGAAGGAGGGAGGAAGGGAGGGAGGGAGAGAGAGAGAGAGAGAGAAAGAGAGAAAGAAAAAAGAGAGAACATGAACGAACTTGAAGCCTGATGGGAGGGTGCAGGACACTGAGTGAGAAGCAGACGGTTGGCAAGCACAATTCACCTCTCCACAGATACAGCTGGGTCCCTTCCTTGTCTTCTCAAAGGCAAGAGCTGTACCAGGCCTTCCTTGCCTCTAAGGTTCTAAGGACTCTTCTATCCAGGGATTCTTCCTCTATCAAATAGGACATTCTTAAATTCTAAGGGTAATCCCAGGGATCATGAAAGGATTCAGTTTCAGAGCACAGAGTGGAATCTCTTATGAAACTTTCCCGTTTCTATCCAAATCTAAATGGCATTCACACCGATACAAAGGAAGTCTTCAGAAACTCTGGAATCCCTTGGCCTGAGCCCAGGTGCCAGGTGGACCCTCAGCTGAACTATCCTTGAAACTGAACCTCCCCAGGACACAGCTGCTCTCCCTGTGGAGAGGAGATGGGGATGAAGGGCCCCAGCCCATGGAGAGATTGAAGAATTATGAAATGCAATTAGTTTGTAACTGATTTACAGTCATGCACAGGACTTAGTAAGCACCCATCTGCGTGAGCAATGGATATATAAATGCATATGCACTAAGAATAAAAAGCAATGTGATATCAACCTCTAAAAAGTAACACGTATCTGCCTTCAGACACATATTATGTTTTATTTGATTCTTGAGATAGAATTACCATCGGAAGGAATTTACAGAAAATAGAAACGGCCTATGTAAAAACGATCGTCATATTTTAAAACGCAAGCTGAAAATACATGTCAAATTATGTGACAAGGAGAAAGGGAAATGCAGAATACCTCCAACCTCATCAAGAGAGAGATCCCCGAACTTGGCCAGTAAGCAGGCGCCAAAGCAGCTTCCACGCACAGGACCCTGGCACGTCAACTCAGTGGCTGTACTTACCACTGTCCTCCACCCCCGGGGGACCCGCCTTTCTGTCCTCCACCTTATCCTGTGCTTCCTCAGAAGCAGGCTTCCTGGACCTCGTGGCTTGACTCTGTGCCGCCTCCTGGCCTCCCTTCTCCTCTGATTCCTTTTCCGTTCCATGCTCACGGCTCCCCTCTGTCAGCGGAGGCCGGTCCTCCATATCGACTGCTGTTATTTCTTGATCTTCAGTCTCAGTTTCCAAGACGTGCTCATCAGGGACCTGGGAGTTCCCTGGGTCGTCACTTTCGTGCAGCTCCTGAGAAGAGGAACTTCTGGTGCTTCCATCTGTGCTGTGTCTAGAGAGGGCATCCCTGCTGCCCTCGGCGGAGTCATCCTCACTCTCACTAGAGTAGGAGTGACTTCTGGATGAGCTTGAAGAAGCAGTTTTAATATCTACAAAACACAAGTGATGATGTCACTGTTATCCCTAAATTCATTGACTTATGCATGAACTTTGTTGAGAGTTAGTCATACAATTTTTATTTGGTTTCATTTTATGCATATGAGCATTTTGCCAGCATGTATGTAAGTGCACTCATGCAGGCAATACCCATGAAGGCCAGAAGAGGGTGTCGGATCCCCAGTAACCAGAATTACGGATGTCCTTAGTTGCCATGTAGGTGCTAGGAACAGAACCTGGATCCTCTGCAAGAACAGTCAGCGCTTTGCCACTGAGCCAGCTCTCTAGCCCTTCACACTACATTCTAGAAAGAATATTCTTATGGATTCTTGAAGAATTTTATGCAGTGCATTTGGATCAGTCTCAGCCCTCCTTCTCCACTCAGAGCCCACCTCCAGAAACCCCCGACTTCATGCCCTCTTACAGTTTCTTAAGGTCTGTGAAGTCTAATTTGTGTTCTGCGAATGTTCTTCAGTGTGAGTCCATCCCTCGGAGCCTGGTCACACCCTACTGGGCATCACACCCTTAAAGAAAACTGACTCTCCCCTTCCCAGCAGCTACCAATAGCCAACAGTACCTTGGCCAAGGCCAGGGCCTCTTACCCACGTCCCTCTTGGTGCTGAGACTCTGTGGAGCTCAGGCTGACACAGGTCTTGTCACAATTGCTAAACGTTGTTGTGTCCGGAGAACACTGTTTCCCTGAATTCAACCACCATGTCATAGCACATACTACATGTTAAACATAACACACACTGCATATTAAACATAACACACACCACATGTTAAACACATACTATATGTTAAACATAACACATACTACATATTAAACACAACACAGGCTACATGTTAAATATAACACAGGCTACATATTAAACACAACACACACTACATATTAAACATAACACATACCACATGTTAAACATAACATGTATGTGTTAAGCATAACACATGCTATATGTTAAACATAACACATATTACATAAACATAACACACGCTATATAGTAAACATAACACATAGCACATGTTAAACACATGCATGTTAAACACATAGCACATGTTAAACATAACACACATGTTAAACATAACACATACTACACATTAAACATAATTCATACCACATGTTAAACATGACATGTATCACATGTTAAGCATAGCAGACTACATGTTAAATATAACACATACTGCATGTTAAACATAACACATATCACATGTTAATCATAACACATATGTGTTAAAAAGAACACAGACTACATGTTAAACATAACTCACAGCACATGTTAAACATAACACCTATGTGTTAAACATAACACAGACTACATGATAAACATAATACATGCTACATATTAAACATGACACACACCACATGTTAAGCAAACATCCATTCAGTGCCATTCCACCTTTCCCTTCTACTCTACTGTCGTGATAAAGGAAAAATAGTCTATAAACCACAAACATTTTGCTGCTGCTTCGGTTTGTGTGTGTTTGATTTTTGTTTTGCTTTGTCTTGTTTGGGACAGGGTCTTGCTGTATACCTCAGCCAGCTCTCACACTCCAGATCCTCCCGCCTCTGCCTTCCAAGTGCTGCATTATAGGTGTGTGCCACCACTCATGGCTCATCGACTTTAAATGTTTTTGATAGCTACATTTAACTGAAAAACAACTCCAATGCCTTTACTTGCTTTGTGGACATCATTTAACTAGAAAGGCTTTATAAATATCTCCTTTGTTACTGAAATTTTAAAATAACGCTCTGCTTTTTGAAGAACATATATCCACTTATCTTGTGTTGTCATAGTAATAATGTAATTTTTAAATCCACTACGAGATCTATCAACCTAGACCACTATGATCTCTGGAGATGGTACGATATCTGCATTTATAGAGTAGGTAGGAATTAAATGAGTGTTTCTGAGTGATGTACACAACAGTGTGTAAGATACTTTCTTAGAGTTCCGTGTAAGCAGGGTGTGGAGAGGTGATACATTGAATATGAACACCAGAAAAGCATCTTTAAGGAATAGGGAAGTCAGGCAAGGGAGGTAAGCAGGCAACGAGCTATTTCAAGCAAAACTCAGCCTGTGACTGCGGAGCCTTCCGAAGTGAATTGTTCTGGGGTATAATGAAGTCAGAGGGAACTGGGTTTCCAAATACAGATCCAGTAAGACACTGGCTATGGGCCAGCCTGAGGGGACATAAACTCCCTGGAACTTCCAGGATTTTTATGCCCGAGGGTGAAATCACTCTGGCAGCCGAAGGCGTTCCCTGAAGAGGAAGGTGCAGAACCAAGATTCACACACAGAACTTCAAGAAAGGCCCAGAGGAGGTGGAGCCAGAAGCTATAGTAGTCAAAAGCACCAGCACCAAGCCCTGAAAGCCTTTAGGGAGGGTCCAAGAGCCCACATGCCGAATCTGCATAGAGATGCATGGCGCAGAGTCACCCACACACTGCTTCCGGACCTCAGAAACGCAAGCCCGGTGCTGCTCCTCAAGTCAGTCAATCGACTAAGCAGTTTCTAGATAGATTTCCTTTTCTGATGTGTTAGGGATTAGATGAGCATCAAACGCGCCTTCAGATGAAGCCGCGGCACCGCACTGTCCCGGGCCTTCCGGTCTTCCAGACTCATCTGTTTCCGTGTCACAGCTACACGGATAGCTATGCGGCTAAGGCCGAACTGAGAAGAAAACTCCTTGCTTTATCTTTCTCCTTCCGGCCTTCGGGCGCTGTCCGCTCTCTGTGACAGGGTTCAGTGTTCTCAGGGAGGCAGAAAAGCCTCCAAGAGAAGAGGCTAGGGAAGCGCAAAGGCAACCAGAGAAGGCTCCCGGAAGCTGCACCCCTCTGCTTCCGCTCAGGACAGCACCAAGTGGCAGTTTTCAAGGGGATCCCACACTTCAGCCACTGACTGGTTATGCTTCCTGCTCTACATCTGCACACAGCGCCTCAGTAAGAAGCGGGACAGACCAGGGAGACTAGCTTTGTACGTTCTTCACACCAATACAGAGGTCCACGTCCTCCTCCTGTGGTAGATACGCTTCACTTATTTTGTAAAAAGCAACAGCTGACACTTAGGAGTGGGTCAATGGGTGGCTGTCATCCACGCACAGTTAGCTAGGACATGATGCTAAGCGAGTTCAGACCTTCCAAACTCTCCCTGCTACCAGAACACTGGCAGGATGATTTCCACTTTGGGCTCTGGCAAAAGTTCACATCATAATAGATGAATGGGGCTGGCAAGATGGTTCAGTGGTTAAGAACACTGCTCTTGCAGAGGACTCAGGTTCACTTCCCAGCACCCACATGGCTGCTAACACCATCTGTAGCTCCAGTTCTAGGGGATCCGACACCCTCTTCTGGTCTCCGCGGGAACTATACAACATGGGTGCACTTACATATATGTAGATAATACACTTATACACATAAAATAAATAAACTATTTTTTAAATAATAGATGAATGTTTTATCTTCCTTTAGTGTCTTCCATTAGGCTAACCTCTGCTGGTTCAAACTTGAGTCAGTCATTCAAGGATGAACGCCCCAAAGCGGTCAAGTCAGTGACCTCCTATGCAAACTCATTCCAGGTTTCAAATTTCTGCCTCACCTCCTGATAAATTCTCTCAGTTCTCTCTCATTTTCATACAGACACTAGCATAAGACTGGGCTTAGAGGACTACAGTAATGGCTCGGCGGTTAAGAGCACTGGTTGCTTTTACAGAGGATTCGGATTTGATTCCCAGCACCCACGTGGCAGCTAACAACCATCTATAACTCCAGTTCCAGGGATCCAGCACCTTCTTCTGACCTTCTCAGGCAATGCACATCAGGGGTGCACCTGACTACATGCAAGCATACACTCATACTCATAAAATAAAAATAGTTTTTAAAAAGAAGCCAGATGAGCTTTAAAGCAGACAAAGCTTTAAAAGCTTCAGGGTCAGGCAATGGGACTTTCACAGTAAGCTGCATTCATGGTTCTAGAAATAAGGCACATTTTATTTTAAAACATTCACATAAAGAAACTCTGAATATTTGAAATTTTTGTCATTAAAGCTGTCTTGGAGATACAGCAGCCCGCACCCCAGTCCATTTGTCAAAGAGCCCCTCTCTATGCTAAGAGCAGGACTGTACTCCACGAAGGAAGCCTTTCGAAGCAGCCACTGGTCCCCAAGTCCCTGAGTGTAGTGTCTGCTTTCCCTCTTCAGTTTCACCCTATTCCCAAATCCTGTCTCTTTCCACATTACAGATAATTATACATGTTAACAACTACTTTCCTCTTTCTGATTCATTACAATTAATACTTTATATCGGACGACATGAAGTGGGACAGTAGTACAACACAGCCTTCCTCAGCAACACAGACCTAGATGTGCCTGTGCTGACTCAGCTGACTGATGGTCACTTTTGAGTTTCGTGACAGTTCTTAAGTTGTCCCTCTGCCCTTGGTACACAATGGGGATGAATCTACTAACCCTCCCAAAGTCCTCACAAACATTTCCTGGGGAGGAAAATGTACTCTGATCACATAATTTATTCTTTATAGCTTCCAGTATTCTGTCATAACTGCAGTGTGATCTGATGAATCATTTATCACTCTCCACAGTACACTATCTTGACGATCATTACAGATCCTATTAATTGAGAAGAAATATATTAAACTTGATCACTATTATTATGTATTTACACCTCACTTCCTCCTATAAAATTATGTTCTTTTGCTCAATCCAGAAAGTAAGTCCCAAAGAGGTTAAATAAATGCCCAATATTCATTAGCTTTGAAGCAGCAAGCTTTGTTTTTTTTTTTTTAATCTCTTTTCTAATGAAGCTTTGTCATAAAGCCAAAACTCCTCTCTCTGCTAAAAGGCCTTCAAACAGGAAGCAGTTTTCCTCAGGGACCCAGGATGGTGCTTCTCTGCTGTCAGCACCCAAGGGGACAAATGGGAGACAGTTCTCTTGGGAACACAGAACTCAGGAGATACATGCCTGTCCTTCCTTAGCAAGATCCAATCATCACTTCATTATTTCCCCCACTGGAGAGCTCAGAGCATCCAGGACACTGAGGCAGACAACAAGAGGGTACAGCAACAGGCAGTCCCAAGCTTCCCCACAGCTATTCACACGACACTGACCAGGACAAAGGGACGTGTGCACCACTCACCTGAAGCTATACCATTCGGTTACTTAACAAATGCTCAAGAAACACTGTGTAGGCATTCACAAAAGTGCTGTGTGTGAGCACGCATATGTGTGTCTGTGTGTATTTGTATGTGTCTGTGTCTCTGTGCATGTGTATGTCTATGTGTCTGCATTTGTGTGTGTCTGTGTCTGTGTGTGCATGTGTGAGTCTGTGTATCTTTGTGTCTGTTTGTATATGTCTCTGTGTGTGCATGTGTGTGTGGGTGTGTGTCACCAGCTACACAAATATCCAGTCAGCACAAGTCCATCAATTTCAGCATAACTTTCCTTCCTCACAGCTCAACTTCAGCATTGTCCTCCACTTCCTGTTCACTTACATGGATTCATTCACCCTTTACACATGCTGAAAACATCCTGTGGCTCAAGGAATGTTCTACAAGGGAAGGCTCTGGCCTTGGCTTCCATGCAGATGGCATACCCCATGCTAGCTCATTAAGTGCTTTCTTTGCTAAGATCATGTTAGCTAACGGCTCTTGCTTATTGGGGGTACTGGTCCATTTTCCTAATAGTGACCATAGGAAACTCTTGGAAACTGTAATCTTCTTGCAGTCCACATCTGCATGCTGCTTTAAACCAATGATAGGCCTGGTTTTCAGTCACTTCCTCATCCTCCCGTGGTTTACATAGGCTAACTCCTCTAGTAGTGTCCTGATTTAACCTCCACTCTCCCCCTCTCCCTCTCCCTCCCACTTTCTCTTAGTTAGAAACTCAAATGTCTAGGTTTAATTGCACAATCTAAAACGAATAAATTCACTTAAAAATTTAAATCAAGCCCATAGCACACAATGGATCCCAACTCAGAAAACACCATAACTTGACTGAACTCTAACACTAATTTTATCTTTCTTGTTACTTGGTCTACAATTTCACAACAGAATTTGCATAAATGATTCTCCCTTTTTCCTGGAATTTAGCCATGGCACATGAGTAGCCAGCTATTAATTCTTGATTATATTCATGAACTCATGATATCTGTTGATATTTAATACCAGAAACCAAGGTTCAGTCAAAGTCTTCAAATACAAAGGAGACAAGTGCTCAAAGACAGGAAGTATGGAGCTGGAGAGATGGCTCAGAGATGGCTCAGTGGTTAAGAGCACTGGCTGCTCTTACAGGGGACCAGGTTTGGTTCCCAGCACCAACATGGCAGTTGACAACCATCTGTAACTCCAGTTCCAGGAAATCCAGTGCTCTCTCTGACCTCTACTGACACAGCACGACACAGGTGCATGTACATCCATGCAGGTAATACACTCATAGGAATAAAGTAGCAGTAATCAAATGCTTTTCAAAAAGATATGGAAGTGTAAGTCATTAAATCCCACATGAGCTGACCATTCACCATAAGAGCAAGCATATGTCCAAATATAGGTAATCACTATTCAATAAACTGTCTCAATTCATCAGTGAGACAAATATATATATATATATGATTTCATAAAGCCATGAAACATACACGCTGACAGTTACAGAGATAGCCACAGGAAAAGCAATCAAAGCACACTCACCTTTCTACTGACCTTTAACTGAACTTGATAAACAGTAAAGTGCATAGCTAAGATGTTACAGCTAGAACCAGGTCCTGTGTTACACTGTCACACTGTGCTGCCTAAACCTCTATATTGATCTGCTCAGTCTGCCTTCATTCACAGGACTTTACTGAATATCTAGGCAGCATCCTCACTGGAAATAGGGCAGATTCAAATGTACTGTGATGCCTGATGTGTTATGTGCTTGCATCCACAGCATGTGGGAGGCTGAAGCAGAAGCTCAGATCAAATGCTGGCATCATCTACACAGTGAGACGATGCCTCAGAAACCTCAGAGCGCAGAGCAAAACTCCCCTGAAAGTGCTAGGCAATGGTGCTAGGTTTAGTTACCATCCTTAAAGCTGTCAGTACTGTAGCTTGAGGACCTCATGACTAGGAAATAACTAGACATGCAAGCAAATCACACATAAAGCCTGTCCAGCAGCTGTGTTTAATTTTCACACAGTTCTGCCTCATCCAAGCTGTAGGCACAATGTTATACTAAGTACACAAAGCAGGATGTCCCAGGAAATATAATCTCAACATGTAGGGAAAGGTCTTTGCTACAAGCTTCTTGTCAAGGCCATACATGGTTAAGCGAGCCAAAACAAAACAAAACCCATGGTGAGAATCTTGATGTCAAGTAAACCGAATGTTTTTGTGACTCTGGGATTATTTTTTTATGTGTATGAATATACTGCCTACATATGTCTACATGCACCCATGTCGTGCAGTGTCCACAGAAGTCAGAAGAAGGCATTGGATTACCCTGGAACTGGAATTATGACAGTTGTTAGATGCCATGTGGGTGCTAGGAATCAAACTCAGGTCCTCTGTAAGAACAGCCAGTATTTTTAACTGTGGAGCCATCCCTTTAGCCCCATGACTCTGGGATTTTAACTCTCTGAGATCTACTTTTTCATCTTACTGGAAAATATCTCAATGAATTATTTCTTGGTAGAAAAACTTGCTTCAAGTCTTCCTTCGCTCTTAGTCTGCGAAGCAGTGCTCCGTGCTTCTCTCCCTTCCCACTCATGAGGAACATATAGGCATTATTGCCCAAACTGCCCATAAAAGTACAAAGGCATATTCCTAGCAACATGATCCTTTCCCCTTCAACCCATAACATTCATTTCTGACAACACATTTTCAGCAGGTAAATTAGTGTCCCGGTTGGCAGCACAGATGTAGAGAAAGGAAGCTGTCATTGCTTTGAAATGACAGGGAGCCGCACACATCCTTCCCGGAGCAGGGTCTTCTCTGAGTCAGCCCTCCATCACTCATGGGCCGCTCGGCAGTGTATTCATCACGCTGTACCAGTGCAACTGTTAGCTGGCAGTTTAAACGGGCCGACTTGTCAGAGTGACAGCCTGGGCAATTGTTTGCCCTCTGGGAACAGGTGCAGGCAGGTTCAAATGAAACACATCCAAACACTAACAGCAAGATTCTTAATCATGTCAATAAAAGGGATGAACTGATGTCTGGGACTCGGCGGCCATGCCATGACATACCGCTCACACTTTTGAAGGTGAAACGCTGTTTTCTCTACGCAATGTTTCAAGGTGTACACCAGGTCGTTATCATGGTTAGTACATGCTACTTATTGGCCAGATGAAACCTCTAACTCAGATATCTCACCTACTAAAAGGCTTAGCTTTGAGTGGTACACAGGGAGTCGATTAAAAGAAAAGGCAGAAGACAGAAGAGCTGAAAAGTGCAGGACAGAAACAGTGTCAAGCGGTGAGTCTGTGTTTCAGAATAAAGGTAGTACACTGCACCTGGGATGCCACGAGCCTTTGCGAAGGGTGGGTTGTTAATTTCATTATTTATTTTGAGCTCTTTAGCTATAGGGCCTCCAGGAAACAAATTCCTTTAATGGGGTGGGGGTATTGGTTTAATTTTAGATAAGTGGACTTTTTTAAAATATATAATTCAAAGTACAGGCTGTGAAGTTGGGTTACAGCCGAGTTCCACTGCTTTCCAGGTACATGATTTTGGGAATTATTTGATTTCACCATTTGCAAGCTGATTTCTTTGCAAAATGCAGATAAAAGGAAAAAGCAATTGTTTCAGGTACATGAAGTAAATTTATATGACATTTAGTGCAGGGCTTAGCACACAGAAGAGTCTTACTAAACAGTGGTCACAATGCAGGCTATTTCCTTGTCAGTTATCAGATGCTGTTTTGATTGAATTATTTAACTTTATGTCATAAAAGACTATAAACCAAACTTTAATATTCATATTCTAAGTGAGGAAAGGACTTCGTATATACATATCTAGTGTAGCAGTTACAAAATGTGACCACAAATAGCAATTGTATAAAATACCTGTTTAATATAAATATTTTAATATTTGACAACTATAGCAAAAAAGTGAAAGTATATCTTGTTTGCAAATTTTCTAAGTGTTAGCTTCATTTTGTTTGTTCAAATTGTGTTTCACTATTCACCTCGTCAGGAAGCCCAGGGTTAAATGTGACATTCACACATGCATGCCTGGTTCCAGTCGAGACCACTTCTTCCCTACTCTAAAGAGCACTGGTTCTTCGTCTGCCTGGGAATGTGCATACTGAACTTCAGAACAGGGTTGCTCCATTGGTTTCTGAAGAGACTGGGACCACAAACTTCCTCATAACTAACTTGATGACTTCATCCCCTCTTGCAATATCCAACGTGCTTCCTGAATTCTAAATCTGACATTTTAATTTCTTTGAGAATTTCATTAAGGAGTATTGTATTTGCATCATTTTCATTCCCCCTCTTTCCCTTCCAACCCCCTCAATTTCTTCTTTTTTGATGATTATGAGATTTTTATAGAGAAAAAAAATCAAAGTCCAAAAAATGCAGGAAAAACAGACAGCAGTTCGTGAATCCACCATAATATGACCTTATTATCTAGTATATATTGCAGGTGTGATGAGAATCTCCATGCTATTGGTTGAAACTCAAGAGGGACCAGGAGACATCTTAAAGCCAGGGATCCTTGGCCAAATCATCTTTTCAGAAAAAGTAGAAAATGGGCCCCTTCCTTCATTGCACAGAATTCAGGGGAATATAGGGAATTGCCATCTCTTAAATGGTCTTTAAACTCTGAGTATGCCTCACTCGCTGGGCTTTCTTTTCTACCTAGAAAGCAGTATATTCTCAGTAACATTTAGAGCCATTTTAGGCTGCAAGATTTTAAAGAAGTCATAAACTCTCCCTTGAAGCTGACATGTCAGAATCCTGTGTTCAAGGTAAGATTTAAAAGAAATGAAAAGAGCAGAAAATGCCTAAAGTACAAACCCTAAACTTTTCCTTTTAGTGAATAGCAGCTCTTAGGTTTGAAATAGGGGCTGCTCAGGTCAGGTTTACCTGGAGCAGCCTTTCTTTTTCCCCCACCTTCGTATCTGGTCCTGTAAATCTCCCCGAGATATACAGAGATTCTACGATCCTCACCTTCCCACAGGAAGTCTAGGATACCATAAACAATCAGGGCTACCAGTGGCACATCCCATATGATGACCACACATTAATGAAAGGACTGAAAATGTGCCCCTTCCCCTGGCACCCAGACAGAAGTAACATGACTACAGGCATGTAATATGGGGTCCTCATTGCTCATATGGCATGGGAATGCACACACTTTGGAACTTGAAAGAAGGGACCTTCCCTCTACTTTAGGGCCTGAGCTCTCCTCAGAACCCTACATGCTGCTGTCTGTCTACTGCATTAATAACTGTTCTGCCTCAGTGTCCCCTTGAACTCTAATTCAAATCCTTATAGGACTGCTTTTCATTTACTGAATGAAGCAACAAAGTGAAAGACTGTGCATCTGTGTGCGTGTGTGTACGTGTGTGTATGTGTGCGTGCATGCATGCATGTGTGCTGTTTGAGATAAAAAAAGTAGTAGCTTTTCTAACTGGATAGAATGTGTTCCTACAAACTAGCACCTTGCCAAACAACCCAGCACACAGATTAGAATGCAGTCCGTATCGTGGACATGCTGGAGGGCTGGCTGCCCAGCTCTCAAGCTGAACCACCACGCTCTGGACATCTTATGGAAAGATCGTCTTAGCATATGTGCAGGGAGGCCTAGCAAGCAGGCAGGACTCTAAGCACTGACCTTGTTTATCCTCGTCCTCTTCGCTGTCCCAGCAGCCATCACGCTCCTGGATCTCACTTTTATCAGCGTCAGGGGCCTTTTCAGATGAGGGATCTGCAGCATCTTTGTCATCTCCTGGAGGTGAATTTGACATGCGACTCATTGGATCATCAGCCTGTTCTTCGTCAGCTCTTTCCTCTCGTTTCTCCTCATCAACTTCAAAATCTTCCTCATAGTCTGACAAAGGAAAGGCTGCCGGGTTAGAATGAGGACAGGATTCCTGATGCGCCACCCTTCACTGTGGGAGAACGCAATTCCGTCATCCTGGTCTGCCTGGGTCTTCCTTTACTGCTTCTTCTCCACACAGTTAGTGAATATGGAACACTGATTAGGTGACCAAAGACTGCCATTGGCTACATATACAGGAGTACAAAGGAGGACTCTAACCTCAAGGCTGGAAACTAACGCTTTCACTACAGATGGACATCGCTACCAACAGTAGCCAAAGTGGACAGAGAGGAACTTGATCTAAGACAATACACCAGAAGTCAATTAAAAGTGAAGAGAAAAGGATTACAATAACAGAAATTAATCTGGAGACCCAGTGAGGTCATATCTCATAAGAATGCTCACATATTTGGATATCACGTTAATGAAGAGTGAAATGGAAAAATCCAATTAATCACGTCTGAAGGGTTTGAGAAGGAGCACTGTAAATGGGATATTGAGAACTTCATGGGTCCTGGACATAAGATTTGTAGACAATGGTACAGCGAGGCCAGAATGGAAATCATGGATATTATTGTTCCTACAATATATGAAATAATTACAATTCAAGTATAAATATTCTTACAAAACAGAGCATTCCTGTCACCATCTCAAATTTGTTTCATTCCCCACAGAGATGGTGCAAATTTGTACCAGGGAAGGGAAACTGTCACATCAAATAAGCTCCAGCTGTCTCTCGTGGTTATAATTTTTCACCTTTCATATTTAATTGTTTCCTCCTTCTCCCCCCACCCAAAACTAAAATTCTGGAAGTGACAGCATGTCACAGAGTCTCTCATGCAGAACCAATTAGCCAGTAAATAATTATCCTCCAGCTAAAAGACACAGGAACACAAAGGTTTCCCAATCGCGTGTGCTTTGGTTCTTAGATAACCGTGCTCTCGTCCAGTAGCGAGGCCTTGTGGGTAATTTAGTACTGTCCTCCCTGCTGCAATCGAAGAAAGGTAATTTAGAGATCTGTGCCGTCTGCATATAAAGAAAGCGCTCATGATACAGAGAACAAATGAAGACTGTAAGGGATAAGTGAAATTTCAAATGTGGTCAAGGGTGCGCAGAGGATTCACAAAGGACAGCTGTGGCATACGAGACAAGGTGAGGAACTCAGTTCAAGACACAAATGTGAAATACTAGTAAATAAGAATTCTCATTCATGTATTCTGGGGAAAATTTTAGGGAAATATCTCTTCTTAAGATGTGTGTGTGTGTGTGTGTGTGTGTGTGTGTATAAGAACTCTGGTCCCCTGGAAGAGCAGCAAGTATTTTTAACTGCTGAGCCCTCTCTCCAGCCTCCAGGGATGTTCCTTTACTGGGTGCTATAGAGCGACAGTCATAGGACAGAAGTCACAGGCAAACAGACTCCTCTGACAGCAACATGGGTTCTGGAGGCCCCTGATTTAAATCAGAGCAGTACAAGTAGCCACAATTAGGACCATCATAGCTGTTATTAAATGGTGCGTAAAACTCAAGGACGACCTAGGGAGCAGCACCCACAAACAGCCCTGCATCCTGTTTTACATGGGCTTCTGTGATCTCCCTCAAACATAAAACTCAAAGCTTGCCTAGCTCTGTGTTAGCCCAGCCATCATCAGAGGGACAGCCTGGCCCTCTGGCGGCCACTACGCTTCCATTTCTCTTAGAGCTGAAGGCAAACCACCTTAGCTTCTCCCACTCCGGCATGCTGCTGAGCCTCTCTCTGTTCACAAGTTCTTCTGAAGTTCTTTTGGAGCATTCTCCTAGCTCGTTGTCTCCCCTGTGACTAATGAGGAGCCGGGGGACACCCAGGCAACATCTGGCACAACCACCCTCCCTCCCTAACCTGGCTCAGGCTCCTTGGAGATTCTCATCTGCTCTCAGCAGGCAGCTGGGGATGTCCGGCTTGTTCTCTGAGGGTTTTATGGAATTGAGCAGTTAACTCCATTGACTCACCAACATAGCAGACAGACCTCAGGAAAAACTGTGTCCTAGGAACAAAGGGCGTCCACACGGCACAGCCATGGTGGTGAAAGAGGGGAAGATGGAAAGCAGCCTTGGCCTGCCTCCATGCCTTTTAGGTGGAAAAATACATGACCCACACACACACACCAGTTTCTTTTGCTGCTGTTGCTCCTGATACTTTAAAACTCTCGGTCCAAATGAGGATAAAAACTAGGGGGTTGTCGTGGGGAAAGGTAAGTGGGGTGTCAGCATTATGACCAAAATCTCTGGTACAGTGGCACACCATCTCAGGAATCACCGAGCATGAATCCAGCACTCTGATTTCTATCTTGGATGTCTGCAAACCTTGGGCAATACCATCAGGTAAGAAAGATGGTACGAAGAGGCTAGGCCTCCCTCCAGTCACCTCAACTTGTGGAAACAGCTCCTCTAAGCCAGGCTTTGTATTCTGGGTGTAGGAGGGACACTTGGGCTATTCTGTCCTCCTCAGTGCATCACACACAGCACCTGGGAGTGCTGACTGGTACAGAAAGAAGATTCTGTAGTTTGAAAGTGAGCATACATGGTATGGACCCTAGTTCTGTTCTGGTCTCTGTGTGTGTGTTTGAATCTGGTTTCTAAACCTGTAAAATGGAGATGGCCACAGTGTCTCTATGCAAAAAGGTTATGTGCCCATTGCTCAGAGCCTAGCACTGTGAACATGCATGAGGGTGCACATATGAGTAACAAGGGAGGGAGGGAGAAGGGAGGGAGGGAGGGAGAGAGGGAGGGGAAAAGAGACAGAGAAACAGAGAGACACAGAGAGGGGAAAGGGTGCTAGAGAGAACAAAGAGAAAAAAAGAAAACTACAAAAGAAAAGATTCAGATTACAAAGCTGAATACAAGCTGCCGATCATGTAGAATGACCCGGCATCCAACTCTCACGCAGACTGTACCTACCCAGTACCAAACCAGCCGGTCTGTGTTAAGCTCACAAGCATGTTCAAAACCTAAAGACAGACACAGGTCTATCTGTCAGTGGTTTCTGCAAGAGCCATGAGGGGCTTTGGCTCACAGGGATAGAAACTTCTGTCCACACTCCCAAACCAAACACTCCGAGGCCCTGTGGGCAGCTGCTCTCAGATAGGGGAACAGGTCACAGCTGTCTACGCGCCCTAATGACAGCAGTTCATAGACCATTTTGAGACACCCAAAAGAGTCCCAGCAGCGGCAGGGGATGCAGCCGGCCCTCCTCACCATACTTAAAGGTGCTCCCCTGCTCCTCTTCCCAGACACTGTCCCCTGGCTTCTCCTTCCACTCCATCTCCTCGACGGCAGTCCTCACTTCTCCGACCCCTGATTTTATTTCCTCAGCTGAGAAATTGGCTGAGACAGGGGTTTCCTTCCCGTCTGTCTCGTTTCTTCTTGACGGCACATTCTCCCTGTCCCTCTTCAGCTTCCCCTGACCCTTCTTTGATTCCTCTTTTTTGTCAGTGTTCTTTTCCTTCCTGGATTTCGTTGACGATGTTCTTCTGTCAAGGCCCATTGCAATAATGCATCTGTGAAAAGAAACCATCACGATGTGTTTATTAACCCTTATAGGTGAACCACAGAACCACAAAGCTCCTTAAATCACGTTTCATATTCTAGTAAGAAATTATTAGAAATATTTTACTACTATACATGTATTAAAATAGACCATTTTATTTTTATTGATACTAAAATCTTACATTTGAACATAAAAATTCTTAATTTTCCCCAAAATAATAAATAGGGAAAAAACATCAACCGAGAACTATAGTACCAAACTTAAAACAAATTATACCTCAAAACTTCAGAGCACATTCTATAGATTTACATATCATAATTCACATATAAGGTAGAAACAGAGAGGCAGTCAGACAATGGGTCGGAAGGTAGATGAATACATATGTACAGACATAGTTAATAGATAGGTGATTGATATATAGATCATCAAAGTCCTTAAGTAAATCTGTGTTATCAAGGGTCTACAGACACGGCTCAGTGGTTGAAATCACTTGCTGCTAGTTCAGCAAACCTGAATTTGAGCTCCAGCTCTGGACTCCTCTTAACAACCCGTAACTCCAGCTTCAAGGGATTCAACACTCTCGGCCTCCATGAGCATCTACACACAGGCGCCCTACATTCACACAGGCACATACATATAAAAAAATAAAAATAAATCTTTTAAATAAAAAATTATGTGACCAAAAATATTCATGTTTATAACAATAGGGACACGGAGCTAGAGAGATAGCTCAGTGGTTTAGAGTACTGACTGCTCTTGCAAAGAACCCAGGTTCGAATCCCAGCACCCACATGACCACTAACAACTGTCTGTATTTCCAATTCCAGGGGATTCAAAGCCTCTTCTGATCTCTGTGGACATGGCATGACACAGGTGTACCTACCTACCTACATGCATGTAATATACTTATACACATAAAATACTTAAATTTAAATAAAAATTAAAACAAGAAAGCAAAATGAAGAATCAGACAAAGATGTTACTGTGTCTGATAATTCTTTATTCAAGCACTCAAGGTTCATCCTAAATGTGTGATTGGTGTTTGAAGAACATACATGGCCTGATGTTGCTGTGCCCTTTGAGTAAATAACTCGGGAGTTTACACAGTTGCTATAATAGAATTACCATTATTGATTTTAAAATCGGCTTTTGAGGTCTGCCCTGTCAGTTTTCTGTGAATTTTACTGGCAATAAGCTTTTGTTCCTCCAAAATGACAACGATCTATAGGAGTCATAAAGTCATTTCAAGTCAAATCTGGTTAACCACACAGTTGATCTGGATGCACTGACAAGAAATTTTAATCGGGTGCAATACAAGTGATGTGAATACATTGTCTTCTGTAGCCATTTTCTAACTTTCAAGAGAAAATCAGCATAAAATGCCAATAATGATAGTGTATTAACAAAAATGATTATGATGAGAGTCACTGAGCCTTCCCTCAAGCAAGGTCCACACTGGGCATCCCATATATGGCATCTTAAGGGATTCCATACCCCAAATAATTACAAATGAGGAAACTGGGGCTGGAAGCATCCTGTGGCTTGCCCAAGATCACTCTGCAGGCTCAGGATGGAGCACAGTGGGGTTCACCTTGACCCTTCTACCCATCCACTGCAGTGTCCTGTTGGAGCCACTGCCCCTGAGATACCTAGTGACAACACAGGTCACACAGTTGCACTCAGCACCAAAGAAAGGTCTGGCACTTCCTCACTGGGAACTAAGGCATCTGCAGAAGTTTCTGTGGCCTGAGTTAAAGGGGGTGTCTGCAGTCACCCACCTCCACAAACCTCCCCCTGAAGACAACATCCATTCTCTCCCTATTTTACACAACCTTGGGAACTAGACTCCTTCTAGTGGACAGGTCAAAAGGGTCCAGAGTGCAGCAGACACCAGAATGCAGCAGTGTCTGACAAGTGAAGTCTAACCCCGGAGTTACTGAAACCAAGAGAGAACGCCATCCCTTCTGAGAACCGCCTCCTCAGCCGAGGGTGTAGCGACATGCTGTCTTTATTAAGGAGTGCCTGGTGTGATATGGAATAGGAATGAGGGACTTTGTCTTTTCGGGGAAGGGTTTTCTCTCTCTGATCCCCACTGACTCAGAACAGCAAATCAAACTACAAGTAGATGTTGGCAACCTAAGTCCACACGTTCACAACAAATACTGTGAGTTTCGTGCTTCCGGTGATGATACTTGTATTTTTACAGAATACACACACATAAACTGTTCTGGATCAGAGCAAGGAGGAGTCATGAGTGAGAGAGGGAGCCTAGTTTAAGATTGGAGCTTTATGTTTAGCTTGTACAAGTTGATTCCAGGGGAGGCCAAGGCCTGGTGAGATTGTTTTCACTGTTTTCCTAAAGGCTAGCCAATAAGCTGACTGTATGGTAGGAAGACAGATAAAATAGATAACATTAATGATCTCAAAACATAAGATTAACTTTAACTTTGGTTACAAGGTCAGATAAGGCAGGAGACATCCCCAGGAAAAGTCATTCTCACAACAGAGTACAGTATAGGTGTGTCAGTCCAGACCAATCAAGAATAGGAAAAAGGTTCAAATCTGAAAACTCACTAGACTTGAGCCAAATCCTGGAACAATTTCATATTTACTTACATTTTATCATGTGTGTGCATGTATGTGTGTAGATGTGGTGCCCATATGTATAAACATGTGGACGTGTATGTGGATGTATGGACATGTTTGTAAGTGTGGATACACACTCACCACAGCATGTGTAAGGAGGTCAATGGAGACTCTCAGGGATTAGTCCTTGCCTTCCACCTTGTTTGGGACAAGCTCTCTTTGTCCCAGCCTCTCTGTATGCCAGGCTAGTTAACCCTCGAGCTTCTAGAGAGCTCATAGTGTGGACTTCCCAACTTCTCAGAGAAGCAGTAGGATCACAGACACTGTCACAGCTGGCTTCTTACAGGATCAGGGTCAGAACTGAGGTCTCCAATTTGGGGCAGCAAGTGCTTGACTCACTGAGTTAAGAACAATTTCTTAAACTGAAGATTTTACTAAATTCCAGCCACTTCCAGTGTTGCAGTGCCTGGGAAATCGACCTTAACCAGTTTCCCAGAACCAACTAAGAACTGAGTTCTATGACCTATTATTTCAGCATGTCCCCAAATGATAAAGCTGGAAACGTTTACACTCAAATAGAGATATGACACATGATCAGTAATGAGACTGAGGGACCTTGCCCGTATTAAGCATGGAAGGGCTTCTCTGCCATGATGTCCTTAGTGCATAACTTTTGGGGACAAAGATATCATGTGTCTTCACAGGATGTCATTGTTAGCCTCTATGCTCGCTGCTCATCCTGTATTGATGGTCACACCAAATCCAGGGATTTGACGCCTTTGAGTTGCTATGACTTTGGCTGCATATCAGGACGGGTAAAGGCTTTGTAGCCTCCCCATTGCAAGTACGGAAGTTTTATTACCTCTCTGCTACAGGGAATTGGACAAAGTCAGTGCCATCTGAGCTCCCCTGGTTGCTGACTTCTGAAGGTAATTGTGGTGTTGGCTTTTCTTTCTGAAGCTCAAACCAGTTTGCCTTCCAGCAATCCCAGTTCTAGCAACTGAAGTGACTGTCATTTCTCTTCAGAGTTCCATGACTGGGGGATGAGTCCAGCTGTGGAAACTGCGTGTTCTAGAAGTGACCCCTACTCAACGTACCTCGTTCTCTGAGAGCCCTCAATGGGTAATTCTTACTGGGTTTAGAAACCACTCCCAATCATTTGATATTACCAAGCCCTTTTTTCACATCCTAAGCATTTTCAGTACCATTACTGTTTTAAATGAACCGAAATGAGTTTCGGTTTTTAACAAGTTGGAGGAATTGATGTGCACCACTTAAAGTAAACTAAAAGCATCAGTACAAGACTAGCAATGCAGCTCAGTTATTAGAGTATCAGCCTAGCAAGCAGAAAGCCCTTAGTTCAACCCCAAGAGTGCATTAATCTGGAGTGACTGGTGCACACCTGAATCCTAGCACAGGGGAGGGGAGCAGGGGATCCGAGTTCAAGAACAGCCTCGACTACTTCATGAATTTGATGTCAATCTGGGCAACACTGGAGAGATGGTTCAGCAGATAAAAGCACTGGCCTCTCTTACAGAGGACCCAGGTTCAGTTCCCAGCACCCACAGGGTAGCTAATAAATGTCTATAACTCGAGTTCCAGGGAAATCTAATGCCCTCTGCTGACCTCTGCGGTTGTTTCATGACAACACATGCATGCATAAAAATAAATCAATTCAAAAATTTAAATCAGAAAAAGCACAAATAAGAGACAACATTACAACTCAAGACTCTGGGAAGGTGACAAATAAAACCCAAACGCAGGAGATGAGACGAAATAAGAAAATCAGAGCAGAAATCAATGAAAAGGAAAGAAAATAATATGAAGACTCCATCTAAGAGCTGGTTCTTTGAAAAGAAAAAGAAGACAGACCCTTAGTCCCATTAACCAAAAGAGAGAAAGAACAAACCCAGATCAACAAAATCAGATACAAAAGAGAAACATCAGACCAAATGCTGGAGAGGACGAGGGGAAAGAGGAGCACTCACTCACTGCTGGCGCGTTGCCACCCCTTCGGAAAGCAGTGTGAAGAACTCAAACTAAATATGAGTCCACCATTTGACCAGGTTAGACCACCCCTTGGCATATGCCAGAGGATTCATCCTACTGCAGACATGCTTGTTCTCCCATGTGTGTGGCTGCTCTTCTCACAATAGCTAAGGGATGGAAGCAACCTAAGTGTCCCTCAGCTAATGAGTGGATACTGAAAATGTGGTGCCTTTCCACAATGGGGTTCTGCTAAGTGGTAAAGAAAGATGAAATTATGACATTTACAGGTAAATGGATAGAACTAGAAACTGTTACACTAAGTGAAGTAACAGACTCAGAAAAACAAATGACGCATATTCCTAGCACCAAACCCTTATATGTGAGCATATTCTGATGTAACTGCAGGAACAGGTAATGGAAGGAACCAGGAAGGTCAACAGAAAGAAGAACAGTGGAGACAGGTATTATCAAGGGGAGATGGGTAAAGTGGGTGTTTAAAAGGGAGGGGAGGGAGAGTTATACAAGGAACCATGGGATAAAGAGGAAGACGGGCTCAAGAGAGGCAGGCCACAGGAGACTGGTGTTACCAAGTGAGAAATGGGGAAATGGGGCCACTTTAAATGGGGAAGGAATAGAGGGAGGGCTACAGAGAGAGAGGAGGGATAAATAACGCTCAGCTAGTACAGAAAACCAGAGGGAACCTTATTAGTCCAATAGCCTAATGACAAATTCCACATACAACATGTATAAATGAGTCCATGTGCATAGCCGAAGGTTACATAACACCACAGGACAGGAGAAATCTTCCTTAGAGTTGTTGGCCAAAATTGCATGGGCTACTGCTGTAGTCCTTGATTGCCTTCCAGAACTTGAAGCTAAGACTCTATTGCTGAAGACAGGACAGACTTCAGATACAGGATTTGGAACAATGGAGCTGGAACTGTCCTGAAGCCACCTCCCTGAAGCCTAGCTCTCATAGTTTTGGAGAGGACTACAAAAACTGCTAAGGAAGAATATCAATCAGTGATCTAACTCCAGCTTTAAGACCTAATAACCACAACAATGACCAGCACAGCAAATTATATTGGGACAGTCATGGCACTTTTATCTTGGGGGTAATCAACAGCTACCTAATCATACTTAAAGCCCACTCAATGGGAGGAAACTCATGTGTGGTATTGTAAACCTTGCTAAAAACACATAGCTAGAAAGGTCACAGATCTTAGAGAAAAGCCGAAGGCTGTTACATCCCTAGACAAATGTCATTTCTTACTGTGTGAAAAATATGAATCATTAAATTTACAGACAAATATCCCAGTCACTCTCATCATTGAAGCTTCTCTTGCAGCAGAAGGTGACTATTACAGAGTTCCACAACTGGCCACACACAGAGATTTTCTGAGAAATGCCCAATCCTAGGTGACACATCTACAATGGAATCTCTACACCAAAAGTTCACAACAGAACAAGGGGTAGATGTTATCCTTCACATAACAGAGGTTCACGAACACAATGGACACAAATGGCCAAAGCATAGAGAAAAAGCACCCTCAGAATGCGGGTCCTTGGACAGAACTTCTATATTAAATTCCACCTATACCTACCCAGGGCTCAGTTGTGGGAGAGGGATGGAAAGATTGTAAAAGCCAGGGAGGAGGTACAGGACCATATGGAAATAGAGTCCTATGGGCTCCTGGGACCTTGCTCATATGAACCTACAGCAATGGTGTAGAATGCATAAGACCCATGAAAAATCAGGCAAACAAAAGCGCAGCACAGAACTGTGGAAATGGACAACAGACCTCAATCTTAGCTGAAAAATTATTGTCAGCTTATTACTGCTGGGTGAGGAAGAGCTGATCTTCTTCAAGGGAGGAATTCTAAATAAGCTGACTAGACCTCACTGAATGAACTTGCACTGAGGGCTCTCTGAGAACACTAACTTAATATGATAGGCCTTATTACAAATGACAGAATTATGAAATTTGGGGGTGGAGAGCGACGGGTCGTTGCTAATAGAGAAGCGGATAGAAGATGTTATGTATGAAATATACAAAAAATGAATATTTAAAACAAATAAATTTAAAATAAATATGCCTCCCCCAAAAGGAGGAAACATCAGATCAGACACACAAAAGAGTCAGAACATTATAAGGGAATATTTTCAAAACCTATACTCTATTAAATTTGAAAACCTAAAAGAAATAAATGTATATCTAAAATCATGGGAATAATCAAAGTTAAACCAAGAAGAGATCAACAGTTTAAATAGACCCATAACAAATAAGGAAACTGAAACAGTAATACAAAACCTCCTAACTAAACGAAGCCCAGGCCCAGATGGATTCTAAGCAGAATTCTATCAGATATTTAAAAAAGATTTACAACCAATACTGCTTAAATTATCCAAAAAGATTGAATCAGAGGGAGAACTCCCAAATTCCTTCTTTGGAGTATCACTCTAACACCAAAACCACAAGCAAAACAAGAAAATGATAGACACATATCCGTAATGAACATAGGCATAAATACTCTCAACAAAACACTTGCAAACCTCATACAGACACACATCAATCAGATTAATCACATTAATCAATATGATTAAGTTGGCTTTATTCCTGAAATGCAGGGATTGTTCAACATACATGAGCCAAGAAATGTCATAAAGCACATAAATAGATTCAAAGACAAAAATCATATGGTCATTTCAATAAATGCAGAAAAGGTCTTTGGCAAAATTCAACATGCATTTATATTTAAAGTCCTCAAGGGAATTAGACTGGAGGAACATACCTCAACATAACTAAAGCTGTATACAGCCAACCCATGACAAACAACGTTCTAACTGGAGAAAAATTGGAAGCATTCCCATTAAAATCAGGAACTAGACAAGGTTGTCCATTATCTCTACTAATTTTAATATAATGCTAGAAACTCTGGCGAGAGCAATCAGTTAAGAGAAGGAAATTAAAGGAGTGCTAATTGGAAAAGAAGCGTTCCTTATCCCTATTTGTTGATGATAGGATATTATACACAAGAGATGCAAAACTTTCACCAGAAAATGCTTAGAAATGATTAATACTTTCTTCAAAGTGGCAGGTTACAAAATCAATCTATAAAAATCAATTCTACATGACAATGACAAGCAATCAGAGAAACAGTGTGAGGAAAACTTCCTATTCAAGAGAGCCTCAAAAACTTAAAATACCTAGGAATAAACTTGACCAAAGTTATTAAAACTCTACAATGAAAATTTTAAATCTTTGAAGAGATTGATGAGGACACCAGAAGATGGAAGGATCTCCCACGCTCAGGAATTAGAAAAAATGCTAGTGAGAAAATGACCCAGAATGATTATCCTACCAAAAGTGATCTACAAATTCTTTCCAATACCAATCAAAATCCCCAGGACATTTTTCACACATTCTAAAATTCATATGAAATCACAAAAGACCCTGGATAGCCAAAGCAGTCTTGACACAAAGAGCAATGCTGGGGGACTATCATACCAGGTTTCAAACCATATTACAGAGCTATAGTCATAAAACAGCATGGTACTGGCACAAAAATAGGTCAATGGAACATAACTCAAGGTTCAAACATGAGCATGTGCAATCTCAGTCACCTGATATTTGACAAAAGGGCCAAGAAAACTCACTGGAGGAAAGACAGCATCTTCAGCAAGTGGTGCTGAATCTCTACCTATAGAAGAAGGAAACTAGACTCTTAATCTTTCACCTTGCATAAAAGTCAACTCCAAATGGATCAAAGATGTCAAGGTGAAGCCTGTAATGCTGAAACTGTTGGAAGAAAACATTGGCAGGAACCTACAAGATAGAAGTGTAGGAAAGGACTTTCTAAAACAGACAGAAGTTACTCAGGTATTAGGGTCAACAATCAACAAGTGAGACCTCATTAAACTAAAAACCTTCTGTACATCCAAAGAAACATCCAAGGAAGTGAAGAGAAAACCCACAGAGTGGAGAAAATCTTTACCAGCAACACATCTGATAGAGGTTCAACATCCAGAATATATAAAGAACTCAAAAAAAACTAACAAAGAATCAAGAAAACAAGCGACCCAATTAAAAGACAGGCTATGAATCTAAGCATACAGTTTTCAAAAGAAGAGTAAAGATGGCTAAGAAACACCTTAAAAAGTGTTCAACATCATTAGTAATTAGGAAAATGCAAATTAAAACTAAGATTTCATCTTACCCCAGTCAGTCTGGCTAAGATCAAGAGAACAAATGATACCAAATGCTGGAGAGGATGTAGGGAAAGAGGAATGCTCATTCACTGCTGATGGACTGTAAACTCCTGCAGCCCCTATGAAAAGCAGTGTGGAGAGCTCTTAAAATCTAAAAATGACCTCTCTTCTCCAGACAAGAAGGTGCCAAAAGGAAAGAAAGCCAAGGGGAAGAAGGCAGCCTGGCACCGGCCATCGTGAAGAAGCAGGAGCCAAGCAGCTGGTGGATTCTCTGTTCCAGAAAAGACCTAAGAACTTTAGCACTGGACAGGACATCCAGCCCAAAGGAGGCCTCACCCACCTCCTCAAACAGCCCAATACATCCGGCTTCAAAGAGAGATGGCTATCCTCTCAAAGTGCCACGTGCAACTAACCAGGCCTTGCGTCATCAAGGGAAGGCCAGGCTGGGGCGGCTGGTTCACAGGAAGATGTGCACCACCATGGCCTTCACACGGGTTAACTGAGAATCAGGGAGGGAAGGGGAAGAAAGGAGTCTGAGAGAGAAGAAAAGTAGACGATGGGGAAATGTGTACAATGCGGTATTTAACTGGGAGGGGAGAAGGAAGGTTATACAAGGAACCACAGGGTCACAGGGAAGAAGGAGCTCAAGAGAGGTAGGGCCTTAGGAGACTGGTATTGTCAAGGGAGAAAGGGGAAAATGGGGACACTTTAAATGGGGATGGAGGAGGAGGTTCAGGGAGGTTCAGACAGGGAGAGAGAGGACAGAGATAAATAATGCAAAGCTGGCGTGAAAAACCAGAGGAAAATATATCAGTTCAAAAGGTTACACCATGTGTATAGCTAACAGCTACATAACAAGGAACAGTGCCAGACAGGAGAAACCTCCCTTCAAGTTGTTGGCCAGGGTAGTCCAAGAGTCTCCTACAATTACACAGGCTATTGCCACAGCCCTTGATTGCCTCCAAGAACTTGACTTTAAGACCCTATTGTTGAAGTCAGGACATACTTCGGGAAGAAGACTTGGATCAAAGTAGCTTGAACAGACCTGAAGCCCCATCTCTGAAGACTAGCTCTCACAGTTTTGGAGAACACTATGCAAGCTGCTAAGGGAGAACATCAATCAATGATCCAACTTCAGTTTTAAGGCCTAATAATCAGAACAATGACCAGCACAGCAAACTACCCTGGGGAAGAAGTGGCACTTTTATCTTGGGGGTAATCATCGGCTACCTCATTGGAGTTAAAGCCCAGTCAACTGGACAGAACTCATGTGTGGTATTGTGGTCATAGCCACGTACACACATGTGTGTGTGTATTCGAAAACTCAAGGCTTTCACATTCCTAGACTAATTCCTTACTGTGAGCTGACTATGAATTCTCATATTTACAGACAAGCAGGCTAGTCACCGCTCATCAAAGAAGCTTCTTTTGTAACACACAGATTATTACCGAGTTGCACAACTGGTCACACACACAGAGTAAGTGTCTGTGTGACCTAAGTGACAACATCTACAGTGGAACCTCTAGACCTAAGGCTCATGGAACATAATGGAACCGGGGTAGAGAGAGCACTAACACATCTCTCAACTCTCATCAGCAAATCTTCCTCATGCAGCAGAGGGCAATGCCTCCAAAGGTCACAAATGGCCAAAGTGTAGAGAATAAGAATCAAAGTGGGGGGGGGGAGAGTCCCTGGCCAGGAGTCCTATATTAAGGTGCACCCACCCAGGGCTCAGGGACCACTGCAGAAGAGTGGACAGGAAGATTGTAAGAGCCAGGGGAGAAGGTGCATGGCTATATGGAACAGAGTCTTCTAGGCTCCTGGGACCCTGTTCATATGAATCCACAGCAATGGTGTCAGCATGCATGAGACCCATGCAAAAACAGACAGACAAAAACCTTGTACACGGACTGGGAAGACGGGCAGCAGGCCCTGGGCTTAGCTGAAGAACTACCGGCAACTGATTACTGTTGTGTGAGGGAGAGATGATCTTCTTTAAGGGAGGGACTCTAGATAGGCTGACTAGACCCCAGTGGATGAACTTGCACTGAGGGATGTCTGGGTACACTAATTTGACTTGATAGACCTTAACATAAGTGACGGAATGCATTAAATGCAGTTGTGGGCTGCTATGCGAAGGCGCAGATGGGGACGGGGCAGGAAGATGATTAGATATTTTGTATGAAATCCATAAAAATTCAGTAACAATTTTAAAATGAAACAATTTAAAACTAAACGGACACCAGTGGCAGAGGCTTTCTAGTGAGGACATCCACCAACCGCCTCTTTCCTCTAACACAGCTGTGTCTCCTCCTAATAGAAGAATGTTCCTCCTTAAGGCTGAAAGTCCTCCTTGAACCCCAGATCCAATTTTCTCAAATCTACTAAAGCTCTAAACTCTAATAATATTGCCCTTCAAGTGTTTTTTCCCTTCCTATGTCTCAACACTATCAGCATAAAAGCTATGAAATCTCACCTTGAAAACTAAAAAAGCGTCAGATCCCTAGAACCTCCCTCCCGGGAGCCTTGCAACTACCGTCTTTAAAGGGGAACTTGCAAAAGGAGCTGTCTGCGACCTTCGGCCTTCACGCCTCTTTTTCTAATTATTCTGTACACCTACCTCGATCCAGTTCCCATCCTCCACCGTTCCTGAATAATTCGTCTTAATGCCATCAATGCCAACATATCACTAAATTAGTAGTCAATCTCTGGTTGTGATGAGCAATTTTAGATTGTGCGCACTGGGTTAGGAAATAGCCAGGACCTTAATGAGGAGGAACGCCTTTGGGTGTGTTTGTGAAAGTTTCCCAGGGAGAGTTAACCTGCCTTGAATGTGATCACCCCTTAGGTTGGGGTCTGTGTTTAGCCCCAGAATTCCTGTTTCCTGCGATGGACGCAGTGTGTACAGCCTCTTCACACTCCTGCTGGCCTGCCTTCTTTACCGTGCTGGGCTTCATCCTCAGACCTTGGGCCAAGCTAAGCTCGTTCTCCTTGAGTTTTTCTGGCTGGGCATTTGGTCACACCAGTAGGAAAAGTCACGGCATATTGGTCAACATAGTCAACATGCTACCTACCTACACATTTGATTCGGTCACTGACACACAGGCTGAGGTCTGTCCACCTCGACTGCTCTCTGTGTCTTGTTGCCCTCGGACAAGGCCTCTCACTGAACTGGAAGCTCACAGTTTTGCTGAGGCTAGCACCCAGACCCCCTTCCTAAACTGAGGCTGCAGGCCTAAGCATTATGCCCACTTTTGACATGGGTGCTGGAGATCTGAACACAGGTCCTCACTCTTACACAGAAATTGCTCTTATGCATTGGACCATCCCTCAGCCACTAGAACAAAAGCGTTTGGGCCTTTTGACTACTCAGCGATCTTATGCCTAGGTCTACCCACCAGTTAAACCTTGTAAGCCCCACTTTCAGAGCACAGGGCAAACCCAGTCATTTACAGCCTGCCCTCTTCTCCCTACCCCCGTCACTAAGTTATTCCATAGTAGCCACTGTTGGATCAGGCTAGATCACTGATCAAAGCCTAATGTAGAGGCTTCTTATCTTCGCAGAAAACACATCGAAGACCTCGGAATGACCTCAGGACTTCTCCTGGCTCAGTCCACTGCCTCTCTGACCACATTGTTCTTCTCTGACCACACATGAGACATACCAAGCCCTCTGTTCCTTTTATCTGCCACATAGGTCTTCCCTCTAGGTGAAAAAAAAAATCTGTTTGAATAAAGAAACATTCTTTCTGGTTTGTGCTAAAAGAGAATAATCAGAGAAATGCTCTCCAGCCACCCTGGGCTGTGCTCAGGATCTCTCATTCTGGTAATATCCTTGCCTTATTCATTTTCATTGGACGTGTATTAATTACTTTAATTAGCTGCTATTTCCCTTTCAGTGTTGGAGTGAGCTCCATGACAGCACTCTTTGGTTATATGGATATTTTCTGTTTGAGCTTGGCATTCAGTCAGTTCTTCGTGAATATTTTCAAGAAAAAAAAAAAAAAGGAAGGAAGGAAGCCATCAGATGAAAGTTCTGACTCAAGCAGAATGTCCAGTCTCATGATAGAAATAAGTCACAATGCCTAATAGTGAGACTAAGTGGGGAGGGGCGGGGACCAGGCCACTTTGTAACGCAGACCCAGGGCAGATGATGGTCACACCCCATGGGTTTGGGCTTTAGCATCAGATCAGTTATAAAGAACAAAGCTATGGGAATGGAGTAAAAGCAGGCCCGTACAGAGGTCATGTGGAAGGCAGTGTGGAGCCGCTCAGCAGTGAGACAGACAGTTAAATGCTTTGACCCCCTTCTATGCAAGGGTTGACATCTCATAATTTCAAAATCAACATCAAGATGGTAGTCAACAACCCTTAACTCAGTTGTTAGGCTTATATACCCTGACTTTTTTTTTCTTTAAAAAGTATTCAGAGAAAAGCATTAATGAAAGAAAAAGGAAAAACCTGGTAAAACACGCACTCTACCAGAGGGCGTGGCATTTTCATACTTGTAGCAAGGAGACGCCTTCTCCACACACACAAAGCCGAAGTACCCTCTTTTGCCTCCGAGTCGGGAGCTTCGACGGTGCTTGAACTCGCAGCAGGAGCTGAGTCTGTTCACCTGTATCCCATTCAGAAAGAAGGTGAGGCTGAACGGGAAGCCGTGGTGCCGCTTGGAGATGAACTGAAAGTTGTCTAGAATCAAAACAAGATGCATTAGTGAGGGCCGCCAGCTTAGGCCTGGCGTCTCAGACCACAGTTTGCTTTTCAAAAAGAAGAACATTTTTTTTTTATGTTAAGGACTTTTTTTTCCTGTGTAGCACGGTGGATGGAACCCTGGATCTCACACATGCTCGACAGCCACTATCGTGTTCTTTTCATGTTTCATTCTGCAGTGGTCTCTAAAAGACCTAGGCAGGCATTGAACTTGTGATTCTCCTGTCTCAGGCCCTTTGAGTGGCTGGCCTTCCAGTGCATGGCTTGATTTGAAGACAGCTTTAAGCATAAAATATTCTATTACTTTTACTTACAATAAGTACACCAACTCTCTAACACTCTGTTGAAAACCCTCTGACATGCAATAAGGTCTAACATCACAGGAACACATACACAGGCATGGTGTGTGATTGCCTGAGCTCTGCAGTGTCTGAACAGTCCCACAGACGAGTCACTCCGATGACTTGTTTCTATATATGAAATTATACCTTGGAGGACTTCAGTAATTTAAGGAATGCCACACAGGAAGGAAATCAGTGAACAAAGCCACTCTCGGGAGCCATGCTTCTCTCTTGCTATCTATTGACAAATGCTTGAAGACAAGGGCTACTATGAGGTCAGTATGCTAACAGTTTTGACTTCTTGGACTGGGGAGATAGCTTCACTGGTAAAGTGATGGCCTTGCAAGCACGAGGACCTGAGTTGGATCCCCAAATCCATGTTGAAGAAAAAAAACAAGGAGGCATGCAATCCCAACACTGTAGGAGGAGACTGGCTGATGGGTCCCTGGGGCTTCCTGAATGGCTAGCTCAGCTATTGGACAAGCTCCAGCTAAGTGAGAGAGCTTGTCTAAATGAAACAAAGTAGACGGCACCTGAAGAACAGCTGTCCTCTGGCCAGCGCACGTGCACACATAAGCATATATATGAACACTCCACACACATGCACATGCATGAGCACTCCTGCACATACATGAACATATAATACAATACCAACACACGTAAAAACTGTATTTTTTCACTGTGGCCTTAAACATTCTGACAATCATACATTAGTTACAGTGAACTGGACTCCAAGCCACGCTTGTTTGCCTTTGAATTTGAGACTTTTTTTCTCCCTCATCCTTCCAAACACCAGTAAATTAAGAATTGATGCTTGCAATGTCGCTTTTAATCTTTTTAAATCTTCATATTTTTCTGTAACAAAGTCCAACCCGCGAACCCTTCTGCAGAAGAACCCCGAATCCCGCTGCGTGTCAACCCCTCCGACTGGGCCCTGACCAGGCTCCACTTCTCCACTCTGCACACCTTTCCTGTCATGGATCTTACTGTGGCTTATTGGAGCATGGCTGCACCAAAGGTTTCAACACTTTAAAGTACAGTGGGGCTCACCGGGGACTTATTAAGACAGGCTACTGACCTTTTCTCAAAGTTTCCCACTCAGAAGGTCTGGGGCTGAGGAAGAACTCTGAGGAAAAAAATCTGCATTTCTGAGAAGCTTCTGGTGCCTCTTCTGGAATCAAATCCAGATGCCTGCTGTGGGTTATCCTTAGGAAATCCACACGGGCTAATGCTCCCCTTGCTCACCTGAGCGCCTTATTTTAAGACTCTTTCCTGCCTGGTCATTGGGAAATTCTATGAGGAGAACACACTGTATCCCCAAAACCAGCTGAAATTTGTCTGAAAGAATTTCACCTATTATAAAAATTATTATGTCCACCTTTAGTAGCCACAGTGAGAAATTCAAATGGGAAAGAGAAAACTGAGAAGATTAGCCCATGAAAAAGCTAGGACACAGCAGCTGTGAATCCTGCTTTCAGACCAGTGTTTCCTCAATTGGTGGTAGAAAGCAGGTCTGATGACATCACAGGACCTGAGGTCATACTCACAGGACCTCATCACAGAGCCCACACTCACAGAACCTGGGCTCATACTCACAGGATCTCATCACAGAGCACTGTGGTGTCTATGAAATCAGATACCACAGATGCAAGACTAAGAACAGGAACAGAATTTTTAAAGTCAGAACAAAGCATAACTAGCTTCACCCTTATTCCCAAGGCAATGGGAATGAAAACTCACATTTATTCAGTTGCTAAAAGAAAATGGTACATAACCGTGCCAAAAACACCCTCCATGACTAGAGAGATAGCTCAGAGGTTAAAAGCACTAGTTATTCTTGCAGAAGACCTGGGTTCGAATCCCAGCGGCTAACAATCTATAACTCCAGTTCCAAGGGATCCAATGCCCTCTACTGTCCTCCCTGAGCACTGTATGAAAAAGGTGCACCTCCATACATACACACAATACACACATACACATAAAATAAAAATGAAAAAATTTAAAAATACTCTCCAATATAAAAACTATAAAATCCATAAGTCATGGCATCTATAATAATCTAAAAGTCATTTTCCAACAAAACAAATGGAGGAGAGGCAAAGAAACAGGAAAGCATGCCCCACATGAAGGGAAAAAAGGACGCTTAAAACCACTCCTCACAGTCCGGCCCAGAGAATAACGTGTGTGGGCACAGATGCGTCAGCGCAAACCACAACCATGAGTGTCCATGCACCGCAGTGGATAGAAGAAGCATCTACCCACACAGGCCTATGTTCAGTAAGGGAGGAGAGAGCTACTGCTGATACTGGAAACCGGAGACCCCTTAACTGGGACAGAAGCCTCTCCAACCTCAGACGGGAGACTTGGGTGTCTTTGCATAGATGTGAAACTGCTAAGCTCCCATAGTCCAAACTCTGAAAACTTGATGTCATGAAGTCCCACATTACAAATGCAAGGCTTCAGAAATATCACATCGAGTGCAGGGCACAGAGCACAGAGAGCTGTATTTAAGTCACACGTCCAAGAAGGGAAGTCAGCAGAGACAGAAAGCTGCCGACCAGCACTTGGAGACGGGGCAGGTAGGACAGTAAAAGTTCACGTGAGAAAACAGAGAAGCTTTAAGTGGAATGAGAAAGTGAGTGAGAATTAAATTTAAACAGGAGGCGATCGGGGAAAGAGGCGTCTCTGTGTGGACAAGAGAGTCTCATCATGAAACCTAAGAAAACAGGGCCAAAAGGCAAAGTATTAGAAGGTCTGAAAATCAATTACACATTTTTTGCCTCCACATGAGTCCAGGAGCCAAAGTGTCTTTTGTCTGAAAGGATGGATGTGGCAAGTCCCAACACCTTGGAAGAAACTGCAGTCTTGATGAGAAGCACAAATTCAGCAGCTTCATTGGTGTCTAAAAAGCAATGCATTGTGACTCAGACTCCGAAGCTAAGTACAACAGACACAGCGAATTGCTTTGGGAATAAAACCTCTGACCACATTGCTGCATAATTTTTGTTATTCCTAATTTTCAAGAATCAAGAAAAATCAACAAACGCCACATTTGTAATGAAAGTACTCCTCCAAGCGTATGCACAAAGGCCTTTATTTTTTCATAGAAATCTTTTAAAAATGTATTCACATTTCACAGGATCGTGGCAGCTTTGATTTGCTAGAAGGGGAGATTCCTTTTAGTCTGGATAGATTGCTAAGACTGCTGGACCTCAAGACAGCTCCCAAGTCAATCAACTTTTCAATTTTGAACAATTACTCTCCTGGCAATCAAGGCACGCTGAGGCCACATTATAGCATAGACAGGATCAATTATTCAAGGCCCTGCTCCATCCTTTTATGTAAGACTCTCCGGTGCCACAACACAGAACCCCGGGGCCCCTGTGGCGTGTACAATCACCCTGGCCGGCAGTGCCTCTTGCCCTCATTTTGCATCTGTGCATCGTCTCCCACCCCAGTAAGACACTTTTCGTTTTCATCAGCCGCATTTTCCACCAAATAAACAATGACAACATATGTTGTCAAATCAAGTGTGGTGTAGGGCCCAGGAGAAAGCTTCACGCTAATTCTAATCTTAGATTATAGCTAACTTCAGTAACTCTCCTAAATTAACTTCTGAACATTACACTTTTAAAAATAGCTATGTCTATGCCTCTCTGATTAAGACAGAGGTAAGTGTCTAACTGTGCCTCTGACATGTCAAGCTCACTGGGAATTCACAGCCCTCCTAGTATTAATGAGTTGGAAAATCTTGGGGTACTGGGGTAAAACTAGAGAACCCAACCAATCTTGTGGCATGGTCAGGAAGCCTGGCTCTGTCCTTGACTCTGGCCAAGCTAGACAGTTCACCTTCTGGAGCTAAGCCTTTTACCTTCCTCATTTACAGATGATCTCAATGAACTCTGAATTGCTAGGACAACATGAGACGAGGAAATTTAACACCTTTCCAGCAAACAAGCAATTGAGAACCTTAGTTCCCTGCAAACTGGGCATTCTGTTCCATTTTGCTTTAAGTTAAAACTAACATTCAAGTGTGTTTATTTATTTGGGAGGCTTAATATGTACAACTTCCAAACATTTGGTTACATGCACATCTTTAAGGACTTTGGAATGTTTTTATTAAGAGCCACTCTTTGCAATAATTGAAAGAAATCAAGAATTCCATCCGTCCTGAACTCTGAACTTTTCAGTCTTTATCAAGATTTCTCAACTACCAACATGTCTTACAGTTACAACAAATAACAATACTTTCTTTTAAAAGTTTCTTATGCAAAGAAATAAAGAATAGGATTCTGGAAATGTGTTCCCTTTCATGGCTGTCCCACTTAGCTAATTATTGAAAAAGATGCAACAGTAAAGTATTAGTCATAAAAATTATTTTAGAAGCCCTGTAATACTCATAAAAATTATTTTACACTGGAAAACATTGACTTAGGATCAAATGAAAGTAGAATTGCTCAAAACAGCCCTTTAGACAGTTTTCAACTTTAGTTGTGATTCACTATGGAATTTTTGGATCTGTGATTTTTGCCCCACATACCTCTAAAGAACAAATTGCCAACCAGCTATTTTTCTCTCAGAGTACTGTGTGATATAATTCACTATGGTAAGTCAAAATAGTTAACTTCCAATCTGGGGGCCACCTTATTCTTGCAACATTTTAATGATCATCTCTATCCCTAAATTAATCTGTTACTAGGTTAAATCACTCTAAATTCCTTCTACAAAAGGGATTTCTGTTTCAGTTTCAATCATGCAGCCATAAATCTAGATTTGCTTTTAGGCAGTTGGTTTATAAGTCCCTGGATATGCATAATTTCATAAAGTGACTGAATTCATTTTGATATTATGTCAACAACAGCTTATACAGAGTATCAACTGTGAGCAATTTTTAAAGATTCACATCTTGTGTGTACCTTTCTCATGAAGTTTGCCTTTGTAGACACAAAGATTTTCTCCTCCACAGTGCTGTTGGTAAATCTTTATTTCATCTCGGAAGTCTGTATCTTCATAAGATAGGTGCACGTTTTTTCCAAAATAGACCATTTTGATAACTGCATTACTATGTGGTGATGTTTTATAAACCCGTCCTGAATCCTAGGATAGATCCACAAAACAAAAGAAGACATATTGACTAATTGCTTTTTTAAAAAAAAAATTATTATTGTGTATATTTTTTGTGTCAGAGTTCTTATTCCTACATGCCTTTATAATACAAAGAATAGAAAAGTCGAGTTCTAAGCACCTAGTAACGAAAATCTTTATAAAATATCAGGTTGACAATGCACAGAAGACTAAAGGCCACTTGCACCAACTCTAACAGACACATTGCGGCTTCATGTTTTATAAATAATGAGGATTGGAACAAAGCTTCTCATCTTTCATTTTAAGTTTCTCTCTCTCTCGTCTGTGTGTGTGTGTGTGTGTGTGTGTGTGTGTGTGTGTGTTCCATACAGTGAATATCAATTATGCTGGGAGGAAAGTTTGACTTCTAGATAGTTCTCAAATGAACTTCAAATAATGACTAAATCTAGGTGTCACTGTTCTGAGTTTGGCATCATGATGTAGGGACAGTTTTGTTAATGACCACTTCATCTTTATAATGAGCAAGGGTAGCCGATCCTCCTCTGGGGTCCTTCTACCTGAGAGGTGTGCATGCTCACTCTTCTGGGGTCAGTCAAGCCCTAGAAATCATGTATGTCACATGCCTGGGAATATCAGGTAGAAGTCCAATTGGTGTCTACTGACCATTTTCATTAGTTCCAAGATTTGAAAGAAAATGTACCATAAAATAACTTGCATGTTGGTGTGTGAGCACTGTACCAGCAGGCCCTGCCTGTGAGCCTGCGGGGATGTAGACTCAGCAGGATGCGAGTGGTACCTGTCCTCACGGATGGTTTATTTAACTGACTTGCATCAGTTGCTTCATTTTTGAAGAAATGATCACATCCTTTACTTAGGGTTATTGTTTACATCTGATGTTAAACACTGAGCAAAATCAGCACCATGAGCTATGCTAATGGCCCACTAAATAACACATGCTGTTAGTATGGTCATTAAATATAAACATATATTCTGTTAAAAGTTAACAGGACACATACATATAAGGACTGGCAATTAAATAAAAAATGATAATAGCTGATTTTAAGGTGGTTGTATTTCTGGAGGGGAGACAGAGAAGAACAGCATGGTGGAGTAAAGGCTAAGAGGAGGCAGGCCAGTTGAAAGTTAGGATTCATTCACGATGGCCAGATGAGATGGCTCAGCAGTTAAAAGTACTGGCTTCTCTCACAAAGGACCTGGGTTCAAATCCCAGCACTCATATGGTAGCTATCAACCATCTGTAAATTCAGAGCATCTGATATCATCTCTTATGACCTCTGAAGACACTGCATAACATAGGTGCATTTGCATACATGCAGGCAATATATTCATACACACAAATATAAAAATAATAAAACATCTCTAAAAAGGAAAGTTGGGAGTCAGTCAGAGGTGGCGCAGAAGGCTCAAGGGGCGGAACTGAGACCCTGAATGCCATTGGAAGACGTCTTCCTTTGATAAGTTGGGATCTTGGGCCCACAGCAGAGGTGTTAAGCGGCGGGGGACGTGCACTGAGAGCTCTTCTTTGGGGTTTATCTGAGCTGTGTTAGGTAGAAGCCACTGACCTGAGCTGAATCTCATCTACCTCCTTCTAACCTTCTCAACGCCCTGGTTCCATCTGCTAACTTCCTACTCACTGCTCAAAGGCAGCTCCAGGACAACCCTCTGAGGCCCTCTGTGGTCTCTTCAGTCAGAACCACTATGTCTTATCTCTGGACTTGGGACTTCAGTGGGATGCCTGGCTGTCTTGGGTTAATTTTCACAGAGAAGCACATTGGTCTTTTCCACAAACACATAAGAAATAAATACAAGCTTTGATTTAGGTGTTTTCATTGATCAAAATACTCAAGTGGATTCTCCTGAGAAAGCCTGAGCTCTCACATCCATTGTGGAACTGTCCTACATTCAGCTGGTGCCCGCGGTATGTGACCAGTGAGGTCAGAGTCTCTCAGCCAGAGTCAGAACTCCAGAACTGTGTGAACCTCCGTGTGGAGTCTAACTAGCCTAAGAGAGTCTGCACGAGCTGCAGGACCCAGAGGCACCTGGCTGAATGGTCTACACCGGGTCTCTTTTCTTACCTTCAAGGATGTCAGAAAACTAGTCACAAAGTGCAGAATCCCTTTAATTTATAAATAAATTACAAGAATCATCTCCCCTTAAGTGAATCTTTCTGTATCTAAATAAAATAAATCCAAGTACCAAGGTAAAGTGCCCAGCTACCCGCTATATATGTTTTCAACTGTGCTCCCGCCTCATGCCCCTGTGTTCAGAGAATCTAAAAGATGTCCACAAGCAGTTGAAACCATGTGGGAAGATGAGCTTACGCAGGCATCAAGGCCGAGGGCTCTGGTGATGGTTGGAGTCACAGGTGAAAGCAGGGTCAGGAGACAAAAGGGGGAGTGGTAAGGAAAAGGGAGCCTTGAGAGGGAGGATCTGGAGTGAGAAAGCCAAGTCTGAAGGGCTGAGGACAGGTCACGGGGGCTGTGACCCACGGGGCTGAAACCCACAGGGCAGGTCAAGGAAAGAGGCGAGTCCCAATAACCAACAAGCCACACGGACACACCAGGATGAAGGTCAGCACTGGAACAGATATCCCTGCTGAACTAAACACAGCCACCCACCTACATGGGACACATGGCTTTAAAGCCCAGACTTCAAACCACACATGCCAAAAGGGCTGAAAGTCAAATAATGCTGACATATTACTCTCTATGTATATTACACAAAGCAGACTTTCAGACAAGAGGTGATGAGGTATATCTATAATTTTTTCAGTGCTATAGGATCTTACCAATAAAATAAAATACTCCTAGATCTGAAAGACACAAAAGTATTACGAACATTTACAAAACCGAAACTGACATAATTATGAAGAGACATCAACAAGCCTGCATTTATGTACTATGAATCATCACTATAGTTCAGGAACCAAGAGAGGAAGCAACCTAAAAATCTAATGATATAGAAATAGAAATGACACAGGTAAGATGGACTTGTGGTTACACTTGACATGGGGAACATGGATTGTTAGCCTCTTGTAGAACCTTGATCCCTGAGAGTTATAATCCATATACCTTCCAAAAACCAAGCAAACAAATCTCCACAAAGAGGTAAAGTTTCCCTGGATAACAAGCAAGATGCTGGGTAAAGGTGTGTCCTTTGAACACGGGAGATCAGAATTCAAAAAGAAAGATCAGAATCTCAAAAAAAACTGGAGTCTCCCGACCAGAAAAACAACAAGACAAAAAAAGTGAAGGTAGTAGAGAAAAGCAGAGACAATGTGTGCGTGTGTGACCTGTGTGTGCATGTGTGACCTGTGTATGCATGTGTGACCTGTGTGTGCATGTGTGTACCTGTGTGTGCATGTGTGACCTGTGTGTGCATGTGTGTACCTGTGTGTGCATGTGTGACCTGTGTGTGCATGTGTGACCTGTGTGTGCATGTGTGTACCTGTGTGTGCATGTGTGACCTGTGTGTGCACCTGTGTGTGCATGTGTGACCTGTGTGTGCATATGTGTACCTGTGTGTGCATGTGTGACCTGTGTGTGCATCCATGCATATGTGCATGTATACTTGTGTGTGCGTGTGTGCATATATGTGTGTGCATCTGTGCACATGGGAGTGTGCATGTGGGCATGTGTATAACTGTATATGTGCATGCATATATGATATGCATCTGTGTATTATGTGTGTGTATGTATGTCTGTGTATTTGTGTGTGCATGTGGGTATGTGCATGTGTATGTATCTGTGTGTGCTTAGACTGAGCCTAGCACTCTGTTGCAGGATGGATGGGCCTTAATGTCTGTCGGAGTCAGGGGCCCGCTGACCTCCAGGAACCTGGATCACACGCTGGCCTGTACTTGTCACCGTCCTGGACAGAGGACCAGGACCTCATCAGCTCAGCAAAGACGATCACGGAGGACAGAAAGAAAGCTTTGCTGTCGGGAGTTGGGTTATTCTGTAGACTCTTCATTGATAATGACTTATGCCTCCTGCCAGCACCTAGGAGGTGGGGGAGGAGGGAGAGGGGGGGGGGGGGGGAGGAAGGGGAGGAGGGGGTGGAGGGGGAGGAGGGGGAGGAGAGGAAAGAGGGGGAGGAGGGGGAGGAGGGGGGGGAGGAGGGGGAGGAGGGGGGGGAGGAGGGGAAGGAGGGGCAGGAGGGGATGGAGAAGGGGGAGGAGGGGGAAGAGGGGGAAGAAGGGGAGGAGGGGGAGGAGGGGGAGGAGGAGAGGGCGGAGGAGGCAGTGGTGGCCATAGCAAAGGTATAGAAAATATTTTCAATAAAATTTCCCACACCTAGAGAAAGAGAGGCCCAGTCAAGTATCGCCATGACATATTATAATTAAAACACAAACCCAGAATAAAGAAAGGGTATTCAAGGCTCAAGAAAGAACAAGTCAATTATAAAGGTAGACCTCTCAGAATAATACTTGATTATTCAACATAAACTTTTAAAGCCAGAAGGTCCTGGAAAGACATACTCCACATTCTGAAAGATGACAGACTGTTATATCCACACAGCTACCTATTAAAATTGAAGGACGTTTTAAATGTCAGGATAAAAACAGACTAAAGTGATTTATGATCACTAAGCCAGCTCTAGAGGGGACCCTAAGAGAAATACCTCAGTCTGAGATGAGGATAAACACACCTCTGAGGTCACAGGGAACAAAGAAATGGTGCCAGAAGAGCTAATCAAATAACAAAATTGTGTACATTTTTGTACACCCCAAAATGTTCAAAATGAGAAGAACTAGTAGACATTGTTCCAAAATCACTGGATTTTAATAGTCTCAATCCCTCAATAAAAAGTCAGATTAACAGACTGAATTACAAAACAGGATCCATCTTTTTGCTGCCATGAAGAAATGCACCTCACCATCAATTACAGACAACACCACAAGTGACAGGATGGAGGAAGGTCCTCAGAGGAGATGCAGTGACAAGCGGGCTTGTTTTCCAACATCTGAAAAAATAGGCTTCAAACCAAAACTAGTCAGAAGAGATAAGAAAGGTCATGTCACACTCAAACAATCCACCAAGACTATTATTCTAAATACCTAAGTACCAAATTCGTATACTCAGCGTCATAAATAGTAGTTGACATAAAACCAAAGATTAATCCCAAAACAGTGGTAGGCGATGACTTTAATACCTCACTCTCACCAGTAGACAGATCACACAGACAAAAACTAAACAGAGAAAATAATGTTAAACGACCCCATAAATCAAATGTACTTAGTAGACATCTACAGAACATTCTACCCTCACACTCAAGAATACATTCTTCTCGACGGGGTATTTAAGTGGGAAGGAGGAGGAAGGGCTATCCAGGGAACACGGGGATAAAGGAGAGAAAGGGGTGCGGCCATAGGAGACAGTGTTATCAAGGGAGAAATGGGGAAAATGGGGACACATTAATGGGGAAGGCATGCAGGGAGAGTTTGACAGAGAGGGTGGGGCGGAGGGAGCGAGGGAGGGAGAGGGAGAGAGAGAGAGAGGGAGAGGGAGAGAGAGAGAGAGAATGTCTAGCTACTGTAACACACCAGAGGGAATCATTAGTCTAACAACCTAATGACAAATGCCACATACAATATCTCTACATGATTCTACGTGCACAGCTGAAGGCTACATAACAAGAAGCAGTGCCAGTCAGCAGAAACCTTCCTTTGAGTTGTTGGCCAGGGTCTTCCAAAAGACTCACCAAATTACACAGGCTATTGTCACAGCCCTTGATGACCAAGAACTTGAAAGTAAGACCCTATTGCTGAAGACGGGACATACTTCAGACACAAGATTTGGAGCAGCAGAGCTGAAACTGACCCCTAAATCACTTCCCCCAGAAGGCTAGCTCTCATAACACTGGAGAGCACTATAACAGCTGCTAAGGAAGAACATCAATCGACGGTCCAATGCCAGCTTCATGATTAAATACCCACATCAATGACCAGCACAGCATTAACTCTGGTGCAGTAGTGGCACTTTTATCTTGGGGACAATCAACGGCTACCTTATTGGACTTAAAGCCCACTGAATGAGAGGAAACTCATGTGTGGTACTGTAATTAGAGCCAAATTCACATGGCTGAAGAGTCATAGATCTTAGGGAAATCCCCAAGGCTGTCACATCCTTAGACTAATGTAATTCTTACTGAGTGCAAAATATGTATCCTTATATTTACTGTCATCAATCATCAAAGAAGCTTCTTTTACACCAGAGATTATTAAAGAGTTCCACAACTGGTCACAAACAGACATTGTCTGTGAATTGCCTATGCCTAAGCAGCACATCTACAATGCAACCTCTACACCCAAGGCTCACACAACATAGAACAAGGGGCAAAGAGGACACTAATGAATCTCAACTCTAGTTAATGGAGCTCCTTATTCAACTGAGGGCCAGGAACACAAAAGGTCATAAATGGCCAAAAATGAAGATTTGTATCTACAGAGTATGGGTCCCTGGACAGGACTCCTATATTAAGCTTCCATCACCCAGGGCTCAGGGACCATTGCAGAAGAAGGGGCAGAAAGATTGTAAGAGCCAGGGAGGAAGTGCATGACCACATGGAAGTAAGAGTCCTACAAGCTCCTGGGACCTGCTCATATGAACCTACAGCAATGGCGTCAGCATGCTCGGGACCCAAGAAACCTCAAGCAGACAGAAACCCAGCACAGAACTTGGGAAATGGACAGCAGATCCCAACCTTTGCTGAAAAATATTGGTGGCGATTATTTTTGGGTGAGGAAGAGCTAATCTTCTTAAATCAATGGTCTCTGAATAGGCTGACTAGACCTCAGTGAATGAACCTTCACTGAGGATTGTCCAGGAACACTACCTTGACACAATAGGCCTTAACGCAAATGATAAAGTGCATGATCTGGGGGGAAGAGCTGTAAGAGGGTGTCAATGAGGAAGGGGGTCTAGAAGAGGTTAAGATTAGTCGACATGTTCTGTATGAAATACACAAAAATTCAGTAATAAAAGAAAATAATAATAGGTCCTGTATACATAGCTCAGTGTTTGGGCAAGTGATTAGCATGTCTGAATTGATAGGTGAATAAATCACTGAAGAGAAAAGAATATACATTCATCTAAGGAAACCATGGAACTTTCTCCAAAACTGACTAGATATTAGGACATAGAGCAAGTTTCTACAACTGCAGGAAAAGTGAAACAACATCCTGTATTCTCTTTGATCACAATGGAATAAAGCTATATATCAATAACATAAAAACTCCAGAAAGTATACAAACTCATGGAGGCTAAACAATATACCCATGAAAGATAACTGGGCCACTGAAGAAATCAAGAAGGAACTTCTTTAAAAAGAAATATAAGATTAACAAACTTAGCCAAAGTACCCAAAAGAAAAAGACCGAAATTAATAAAATTAGAATTGAAAAGGGAAACATTAAAATGAAATTCAGAAAATCCTAAGGACATACCTTAAAAACCTTTATTCCACTAAATTGGAAACTCTAAAAGAAATGATTTTCTAGATAGACAAGCATAAAATAAGACAATTAAATCAAGATGAGATAAACAATTTAAACAGATCCATAACCACAGATGAGCCTGAGGCAGTAAAATATAAAACATCTCCCAGACCAGAAGGATTCAACGTAGAATTCTACCAGAGCTCCCAAGATTTAACACCTACACTACTGAAATTATTCCATGAGATAGAAAAGGAAGGAAAGCTTTCAAATACTTTTAATGAAGTCAGTATTACCCTGATGCTAAAATCAGATAGACACCACACCACAAAAAAGGACAGAAAATTATAGACTGATATCCCTTGAACAGACATGCAAAGATCCTCAACACAATGCTGGTAAGCAGAATTCGGGATCATATCAAAAAGATCATTCATCATGACCAAGTTGGTTTCATTCTAGAGATGCAGTGATGGTTCAAAATATTCAACCATCACATAAAAAGACTCAAAGACAGAAACAACAGGATCATCTCAACAGCTGCACAAAAAACCCTCGTCAAAATTCAACATCCATTCATGATAAATGTCATGGAGTGAACATACCTCGACATAAGAAAGGCTACAGACATCAAACTTACAGCCAACATCTTGCTAAATTTAGAAAAACCCCTAGTGTTCCCACTAAGAACAGGAACTGGACGGAGCCTCCACTTGCTCAGCTCCTACTCAACAGAGCATGTGAGGCTGTAACTGCATCAAGAGAAGGAATACGACCAAGAAACGAAGACATCAAGGTGACCCTGTGGTATCACACAATACATGAGAGCCCCAAGACTTCACCCAGAACCCCTGGAGTCAATAAACACGATCAGCAAAGTGACAGGTTACAGCACTTATACACAAGAATGTGTCTTCCCACATACCAATGACATACTGAGAAAGGAATCAAGGAAACGATCCCCTTCTCAGTAGCCATACAGAAAAAGTAAAATACTGGGAATAAACCTTACCAAGAAAACGGAAGAGCTCTACAGTGAAAACTTGAAGACAGGAAAGAAACTGAGGAAGACATTAGAAGATGAAAGATCCCATGCTCACAAAATGGAATAATTAATATTGTGGTGAAAGTGACCATCCTACCAAAATATGTAATCCCAGTGAAAATTTCAGGGCCATTCCTCACAGATAAAGAAACAACAATCTCAAAATGTGTACAGAGGCACTCAGGAAGGGCAGCCAAGGCATTCTGGAACAACAGCAGCTATCATACTACATGAGGAGGTGTCATCATATCTGATTTCAAATGTCCATCAACTGATGATGGGAAAGGAATAGGTGGTACACACACACAATGGAATGTTATTCAGCTGTGAAGAAAAATGAAATTTGCAATAAATGGTTGATAGTAGAAAAGAGTCTACTCCGTGAGGTCACGTGGGCTCAGAAAGGCAAATGCTTCATGTTTCTTTCAAATGTGGATTCTAACTTTGATTCTTCGGTTTTGTGTGTTTTTAACTCGGAGCACTAGTGGAAGCCAGGCCATCGGGGCAGATCCATTAAGGGAGGGAACAAGGTAAAAAGTGGAGACAATGAAGGTGGGGAGGGAGGACACTCCCCAGCACGCTTAATCCATGCGTCTTCACGAACTACATGCTAAGAGACCCCGGAGGAGCACATTAAGAGACATAAATGATTTGGAAATAAGAGTGATTCAAACTAAATTTGAATGCAAGACTTTACAAGTCTATCATCAATTATTCAAAACTAGTTATCCAACCGACGGAAATGTTTGATTCCTTTACAGCTACAGTCATACTTATATTGCTTTATGGAATGCGTTTTTGCATAATTGAAGCAGATTCTTCCAATGCAGATCTAGAACTCGACCGTGTGATATAATTAGCATTAAAGAAATAAAAGAAAACTTGGTTCGATCCTCACCCTGATGAAGAGGGGCTCTAAGCCATGTGGAGCCGTGGTGGGACGGAACCTCTTTCTCCTCCAGGCCTCGTATCTGTTTTCCTGGATGATCTTTCCAGCTGGGGGAGGGGTTGGAGGGGGAACAGGAATCAGGTAGCTGTTGATGTGCGGAAGCTGGTAGGGATCCACTCTCTGCGGACCGTCCAGGGAGCTCCTGAACTTCATCATTGCCTTCTTGCCCTGTAATCAATCACATTTCATGACATAAGAAACCATGACACAGAGGCGGCACCCCGGTGCGACCCCAAATTACAGGCAAGCTTGGATGACTGTCACTGCACATAAACCCCGCTAATAACAGACCAACCTAAAACACCACAGTAGGCTGAAAAATCAGTGTATCCGTCACAAATTCAATAACCATAAATTCTAAATCTCACATGAGTGTAGTGTTTTGAGAATACGGGGGTGTTTTTCACAGCATTTCAAGGTTTTGTTTTTTTCCTCAATGATCCACTAAATCTTTAGGGAACTAGTACAATTAATTTCAAATCACTCTCCAGTAAGGTTCGACAGTGTCCTGGGCCTTCTCTACACGCTGATCTAACCACCAAGAGGTTAGAATCGGCAGGCTGGGAATAGATACAACTCTGTGCATTGTTCAAATTACTTCAACTGGGATATTTATGAAAACTTGAGAGAGAATATTCCTTGATAGAGAAACTTGACAAACAGAAATAAATCTTACATGGATGGCTACAGCAATAATTAATTCACTAGTGTTAGTGAGAATTTGGCACACACATGTACATACATACATACATAGATTAAATTTGATACATAAATATCAAATTTAATTGGATCATCAAAAAATTTAGCACCCTGAAAGTACATATCTATTTAGTTAAATTTTGATTTGTTTCTGTAATTGCAGATTCTCACTAGGCTATAAGAATGTGAATGTATTTATATTGACATAATAGTCTAGGTAGTGTGATATTACATGTAGGTAATCTGTATGTAGAGTCTGGTTAAGAAGCAAGAGCGAATGGAGAAGCACAAACTGGGAATTCTTAGTGGGCTAGACCTTCACTGCTGTCCACTGTCAGCACTGTATTGTGTGGTATTTTATTCTTTGCTTTTTCTCTGCAATAGGTTGCTGAGACTAGGATGCCACATTGTGAGCAATGTACTAGGAACACTAAAATCAATGAATCTAGAATACTGGGAATTGGAAATTTTTAAATTTTGTTTTAGAATTTAACTAGACTAGGTACATCAATCGCTTGTCTTGTATGGAAATGGTTTAATACTTTGTAAATTAACATCTTGTTCCTCTTGGCTAACAGTGTCTTAGATAACTTTCTACACCACTGCATTTAATTTAACTGTCTTTTATGTACTCCAGCATTTTAAACAATACTCAAATATTGGTCTTCCCAGTTGTTCAGTTATAGATATGATACTTTACAATGTTCTTGACTCAATCCCTTGGCACATAAGTGTGTATTCCTCAGATAGATTCCTGTGTATTAAAATGCTTAGGTGTGTTCATTTAAAAAGGTGCTAGACAGGTCAATTTCTAGTCCTAACACAATAGGACAAACTAGCTCTGAAAGTATGCACTGGAGTCAAGTGATTAGTTTTACTCAATGACGTCACAACCAATCTGTTTCTGATCAGATCCTGTTTTCCTAAAAGAGCCCACTCCTGCTGCTAGTTCAACCTGGTCTAATCTATTGCACCCTCTAGTAAAACCTATCTACCTTTCATCCAGGGCAGGAAGAACCTACGGGGCTCCACACATGCTCAGCAACCACACAGACTTACTATATTTCTAAGGCGGTTCCTGTCAGTACTCCATACTTCCATCATCAATACCACTCACAAAAACATGTCTTTCTTCACGATATATTTTGCTTATACATATTATAGTATAAACTCCAGTAAATTACCTTTGTCCTCCTTGATAACTGATACAGATCACCAGTTCTTATATCTGTACCTAGCCTATAAATGCCCAGAAATATTTGCTGAATGAAAATGGAGTTTAGCTCATTAAAACTAACGTGAAAATAGTCTTCATCTTGTTAGTACATGCGAGTTACCAAATGCCTTTCTGTCAATAACCCAACCCGTGGAAACCTGAAAACAGGAAAGTAAGGTTCCATATGAATTTAGCTAGCACTTGCACATGGTGGCTCAGAATAAATCTGGAAAAATTAATCACTTCTTAGGCAGGAAAAATGTGAACATCATCTGATAAGCGGTGTTCCCATACCCAGAAGGGAATGTAGAAAAGTAGTGTTCAAAACTATAGAAGCTTAGAAAGAATGTAATCACCTTGGCAAACATGTAAAGGACTCAGGAGCACTGTCTAGGGGAGAGGAAGTCCTACCCATTGGACTTTGAGTACTTCCAGTCCTAACAGCAAAGCTAACCCAGGACGACACAGAGAGTTGAGCCAAAGACCTGTGAGTTTTCTGGTACTTTTGGCAAGCCCATTCCTGAGATGGGATGGGCACCTCAGGCCACCTTAACCTGATCCAGGAACACTGGGCGGAACCACAGCCCCATTCTGATTCCATGGTTACCGGGCAATCCTCTCATTATGATCTCTCACCCTGGCTGCTCTGCCCACTGGAGAGGCAAGCACTTTGCCTTTGAACTTTGACCATTGACATCTCCTGGCCCCTGATTATGACCAGTCTTCTATTTGGGCTTTCTATATAGAGACAAGGGGCCCTTCTTTTAAGTATCCAGGGACAATCTTCCAGGACTGGGCCACTCCGAGACACTGGAAAGTGTATGGACCTTGCATTGGAGACTAGATCTGAGACAGGAGCCTGCCTAGCTCTGAGCAGTGTTACCAAGACAAAGAGACACCACTTCCTGATTACTTTCTCCTGTTTTTGAGGAAGCTACCATTAAATTAATGAAACAAGGTGTGTAAACTCTTCTCCTAAGCTAACAATAGCATTACGTGGATTCGGATTTTAGAGTTACAGTTCTCTTTTTAATATAAAACACAATCATTTGTTCATCTCTAAGGAGGTTGTCAGTTAAAGAGGAGAATGACCTCAGTTCCTAGATGTTTTTCCCCAGTAAGGAATGAAGCATATTCACCCTTAATGATGATTATGCTCCTGACACAAGTTCCTAAGCTAGCAAATGCTTCTGCAAGTTAGAGAAGCAAACATTATCTCCTTGGTGAGTGAATGGCCCGGCTGGTCCTCTATGTAGTTAGCTCCTGCTTCATAGCAACCATACCTGTTTGTGCCCTATTTAAATGAGGGAAGATTCCCAGAATACAACCCTGAAAGCGAAGCTGCATCAAGTTCCTGTGTGTGATGAACTCAGCACATTTGAAAATGAATACTTCTCCTTCTGCAGTTCAACCTTCTGAGACTTAACCTTGAAGCAATTTCATTCACTGATGAGAAAGCCAGTCAGCATGCAAATGTAGGCATATCCATGCAAAATTCCATTTCTACTTCTCAAGTATTTAAACCTAGAAGGAGTCCACACCAGGTCATTTCTGGGGGAAGTCAGGTGTGGCTGTGTCAAGTCCTCTGTTTTTTTAACTGGCCTTTCAATTAATGGAGCTGGCACAGTACAATATTACAACTCCACCCCAGGCACATTTTGCTCAGTTGCACAGAAATGACAGGCCTTCCAGTAAGATATAGGTAATCAGAAGTATACAATAAGTGCTTAATAAGTGCACAGTATCATTTTAATCAGTGGACAAACTGAAAATGGTATCATAAAAACTTTGATAGCTCAATATTCCAATGATGAATTTTTAAGGTATTTCTTAAAGAAAATAGTACTCACCCCAATGGGAAATGGAGTTTCACTTTCCAGCAATGAGGTTTTGGGTTTGGACCCTGAAGTTATCTTCGAAACATTTCTCCTTGTGCGATTAGGGAGAAGAGGCTGTAATCGAATCGGAGGCTGCATACTTCCTGGGGCAGTATATGGTCGAGGGGCTGTCTAGACAATTAGGAAAAAAATTCCATTTGAATTAGTATCTTGACATGTTTCCAGAACCAATTAATAACCCAACAAATTGCCTAGAGTAATTAATGGTGCCGTTTTACTGAACAGATTAAACTTTAATTATATTCCTCCATTATACACACCCTTATGACCCCAAGTATTTGTTAAAACATATGGTGTTGAAGTCCTGTACCTAACCAAATGTCACGGTTACAGACTATTCTAGACTGAGGTGATGTCCTCTATTACAGTCCCATATTCTTATTCATACTATAAACTCTTGACAATATTAATTTATACTGTGCAAAGAAAGGCTTTGCTCAATTCAGTGCTCAGCCGAATAGCGTTCCTGCTTTAGCTCTGGCAGGATATTATTGGAACAGGCTCATTCTTGTTCCAATGTTTGCAGTATGAATTCCTTAAGCTAGAAGGTTGGCACCAAAAGTAAAAGAGAACAGGCAAGACAGGTGCTTGACTGTAACGCACAGCAGCACGCGTCCTCGACTGCTTCCTAAAAACGTAAGGAAGCGAAAGTGAAAAACTGCCACTGACAACGTAGGAACGCACTGCACAGAAACGGGCGCTTTCCACACCGCGTACTCCAGTTGCCCTTCTAACACTCCTGTCTACCTTCTGCCTCCTGTCTCTCCTGACTCTCGGCCCTGAAAGTCATTCCTCTAAGGAGTTACCAACCAACCTCAGGACTGTGGTTGGACTCTGCAAGGAGAGGGAATGAAGTGGGGGTGGAGAAGCGGAGGCCTCTGTTCCCCTGGATCATCTCTGAAGGGAGGACTGGATCCCTGGACCTAAGTGTTGTATTCCCACTTCATTGCCTGCTTCGGGACCTACCTGCGGCTTTTGGAATCGGACCTCCCCCTTCCCCACTTCCACAAGGGGGCCACAGCTTCCCATAGCGCGGACCCCAGCAGGGTTAGCCTCCCCAGTTGCTTTCCTTCACCCTGTGGCATCTTCCTAAATAGTTTCTTTATTAAACACTTCCTAATTACTCTATTTGTATGAGCCATCTGTTTCCTGCTGAGCCCCCAACTGAGACACTTTCCAATCAAGAATGTACTGCAGCGAATGCAGAACATGTCAGCATGGAACATTACAAGTGCCTTTGGGGGCATCAACAGAATATTATAAGTTCAGCATAAAGATTAGCAATGTGTCAAAAGTGGGTGGGAATGAAGCTTGGGGCCCTGTTCTGTTGCAACAAAATAGTGAGAAACATGTCAAGAATGAGACATACATACTTGAGCAAAAGGATGAGGTTGGTGTATGATTCCCCAAAGAGTTTTGACTCTAAAGAACAATGAGCCACAGATATTCCATCCTGAGAAAGTGTGTTAAAGGCGAGACAGATCCTACAACCAAATACTAGTCTTCCCACCATCTTGAGTGCTAAACCTGAGACTCGACTGAAATCTCCAACCGAGGTCCAGCAAGGTGATACAAGGTAATTTTTTAACACCAATGATACCATCGGCCAATCAGGCCCAAGGAGCCACAGGCAAACAGAAACAACCAAAGGCCAGAGATCAGGATGCAGAGAGAAGAGCTCTTAGAACATTTACAATAAACCTAGGAAGCTAATCATGATTCAGTTTTCACAGAAGCGGTTAGATTTTATCTGCTGACGAAGCAAGAGGAAGATAGACTGGCAAATTCAGGTATCCAAGGGAAGGCCCAGCTCTGCCTAATGCCAGAGAGCAGTGGCCACACACTTCCCTGCTCTCCCCAGGAGCCACAGGCTGTCATCTGGGACATGGCCGACCCATGGCTGCCCCAGATACAGGGTCTGTTTCCCAGAGTTCCTTACAACTCTGTGCAGACAGGGCCCTCACTTCGGGCCAGTCAGGTGAGAACAGACTTGCTTCACAGAGCCTCCAGGTCATGCTCACAGAGAAGAGAAGGGTGCCCTTACTTTCCTGCAGACCCCTTCCCTTGGGCTGGAGTATCCACATGATGACAGGCAGCCCTGCCTGGTGTCGCTGAAGCAAGCACCCCAGCTGGATATGCAGCCCAGGAGGAGTCTGGGTATTTGATGACTTCATAGAGTCACCTGAGACTCAGGTGCCAGCGCTGGGGTGGGCAGAAGCCCTGCGGTAAGCCATTGCCACTTGGAGTCTGTCATGGTTTGGATGTGAGATGCACGCCGCAAGCTGGTCTGAGCTGGAGGTGCTCTTTGGGGAGTTTATGACACCGACGGGAGGTAGGGCCTGGCTTGAAGGGGTCTATCTCTGAAGGCAGGCCCTGATGTTTATGGACTGCCCTGTTTCCAGCTCTTTCTCTGCTCTCGGTTCCGACAGACATGAGGAGGTAAGTACCCCAGACTATATGCTCATGGAGTCGTCCCCCTTTCCCGCCTTGAGGGACTCTATCCCTTCCAACCACCAACAAGCCTCTTCAGTTGTTTCTAGAAGATATTTCCTCCCAGCAACAAGAAAGGAATGGGTTCAGAGTATCTTCAAACAAACATTGGTCATAAGTAGCAGGCAGATTAAGTGGAGGAGAGACCAGGTCAGGGTCAAAAAGATATGTGTATATGGAGGTCTTGAAATCCACATGCAGAAATTAAAATAGACCATTCTGGACAAGGCACACAGATCACCCAAAGAATTCTGTGGCATCTATTAGACAGGTCTGCCTCAGACTCACCTGTCCCAGTCATCCAGCTAAACACAAAAGCATGAAAAATATGTTGTAGAAACCCAGGAAAATGGGCTACTGCAAATGAGAACATGATCTATTGGCTGTTATGCTCTCAATTTTACTTCTGTGCATTTGCATACAAATATCATTCAGTTAGATGAATGTCACAGTCAAATGTTTAACTGATTACATTTATCTCTGAAAGCAAATCTGCCCTGTTAACTAACAGCTGTGAGCGCTAAGCTATGGGAGTTCATATCAGAAGCTACCTTAAATGTGCTGGGTTTTAAATTGTGTGTAATATATTTTCTTGGAATAAATATGGCACATAGCATAGCACTCTCAAAGCTGCTCTGGGATGTGAAGTGCGATAGGCTACTGGGGATCACTGAGTTCAGTTCTAATTCTCAGGGGATCTCTGGGGCTATGCAGAATCGGTGATGACTTTCCTCGGTTTTAATGGCAGTGGTGCAGTTAAATGCCTGTGTGATATTTTGAAAGTTCAGGTGCAATTAACAACCAGCCAAATGCATGAACGTCACCGGAGGCTTCGCTTATCAATTCAGAGAAGGTTAGAAAATGGTAGTGACATCCCATAAAGAGTCCTGTCTTCATCTTGGGTATGTGTAGGTCAGGGATGAAACAAAGATGTTTTCAAGATAGGCTAGACTAACTATGAGGGCTTGAATTTCTGTAAGGCAGGAAGGACAGTTCTAAGATGACAATAAGAGGCACATGGCACACAGAGGGTGGCCATGTGATGATCCTGGCCTGGCGGGTCGAAAGGCTTTGGAGGTGTCAGCCGGATGTCTGTGTTCCGATCATTTTTAAATGACTTCCCTGCCGCTGCCACATCACAGTCTCCTGGTTGTGTCATAAACTATTTACTGAGGGTGTTCAGCTGGAAAATTGAAAGGGAAGCTTCTGTAAGAGGGTTTTCCTTTCTGAACCAGGTGGAAAGACTGAAAACCACACTCACTTGTTTCCTTTGTATTACCAGGGTCAAGTTGGGGAGAGTCTAGTAAATTACCACAACAAAAATGTAACTGTGTGTCTCCACCTACATTCAGATCAGACCTGAAACCCAGAAACAGCCAAGGGAAGATGGTAACTTTTCAAAACTTAAGCTGTTCACCGGGAAATGTCAAAGCATATTTACCTTTTGAAAAATGTCGAAACTTAATGCCGTAGATGATATAATGAACTTACCTCAACAATCTGTGAAGGCATTGTAATCTCTCTAAAAAAATATTGTGCAATGTGAAAATAAACATTCAGGCTAACGAGGAAATACATCAGATCACACAAACCAAGGGTAAATATGTCATCAGGCAACTTGGCACAACCTTAATGAACAGTATCCAGCAAGTATTTTGGAAATCTTCCCTGAATCTGTATTTCCTCAAAGAACCTTGCCCTCCTTCAAGCAAGTTCCCTCTGTGAGTCATGTTGAGATAAAATATCAGTGTATAATTTCTTCAGATGTACATTTATTGCATCTTCAATTATATGTACATACTTTGGATAAAAGGAGCCCAAACAGTATTATCTAGCCAACATACAGCATGTACTGTTGAATGTTTTAATAGAAGAAAGAGCGAGAATAACCGGATGTCAGAAACCACAAAGCATGTGTGGATGGACTATCTCGGTTCTTCTGCATTGTGAAGTGCAAAGGGGCAATTCAGGGGTCAATAACTTGACTGACCTGGAATGGTTAACTTGATCATGATGCTCATGATCTTAGCCATCAGGTGGAATTTGTCTTTTCTGAAAGGAAAAGTGAGCCAGGAGCGGTATCTGGGCTTGCAGCGTAAGTGATCTCCACTTTACAGAACTGACAGGATGGCAAACAGGAGGCGCACAGATTCGATGGCTGTGATCTTGATTGAGGGGGACATTCAGAGGAGACCGCAGAACAGATGTGAGAGTGTGGGGTTTGTGTCTTCTTTTTCACTATGTTTTTCTATCTGTGAGGTTACTCAGACATGCCTCTCAGATCATTCTTTCTGAGATTCATGAGCAATCATAAATTAATTAGCTGGGACAGAGTGTTTAATAGGGCTCACCGGTGTTAATGGACTGGAATGTCCTTGGTCAGCCAGAACACTGTGGCCATGGTTCGTCTTTGGGCCAGCTGGGGGGTGGGGAGTTAGGGTGGGCATGTTGTCTTCCATCAGTCGTCTTGTGTGTTCTCCCTGCAATGAGAAAGAGATCTGTGAAACGGAGGCAGAGCCGATCATCCAGGCCAGCGTAGCACCTGGCACACTCATCCTTGACTATGAGATCTGGTTCTTCCTCCTTCCTCCAGAAGGGATACTCCAGTGTGGTGGTGTCCAAGTTAGGAAGAGCCCCCACCCTCTCGGGGAGCTGGGTGTGGTGGTTAGAGGCAGGACATGAAGCCCTGTCTAGCTGTACAGAAAAAAATTCCTCTAAGAGCAAAGTATCCTGATGTTTACTAAGCTGCTTTTCACTACTCCAAGAAATAGAAACTGCCAAGAGTGCTTATTGTATGCAAATGCCCTTAAGCAAAAGAGTTCACATGTTAAATAAAGGGAATCTAAGTCATGTTTGGTCAGTTGTAGATATGGAAATCTCTGACCAGTAGATATCAAATGGAGGAACTGGAGTGTCTACAGCCTATCTCCCAGCAGCCCAGTCTGCCCACACACTTGGCTTCTTGCTCTGCACAGGATGATGAGCAGACACAAGCTGGTGCTGCGTCTGGCAATGGGACTTGCTCTTTATTTCCAGCTACCATTTTTTTTTCATCAACAGTTTAGCAGACAAATTACAAACTCTATAAATCAGTCCTTAATACAAGATTCCTTAATATACTATCAGCTAAACAAGTCTAAACACCAACTCCTCTGCTTCCTAAAAAAGGGAGCCATCTTCTGTCATTTAACACTTTGAGAACAAGATTATCTTTTGAGCCCAATAAAACAGATTTGAGTCCATCAAGCAAGAGAGCATTTCAGTCTAACTGGCACACTGTCCTGCAGACGCTTTACAAACATGTATCAGTTTGTGAAATATGTCTCAGGCTCCACATTTGTAAGCCTGCACAGAAAATTAAGAACAAACAGCTCATGATTTCAAACAGCTCAAGAAATCAGAAAAAACCGCCATCCTAAAATGGGAGCTTTTCAGATATGCCTAATGGAATCTCTCACCTCCCATTTGAAATCGATAGATTAAGTTCGCTTCAAAGATCAAAAATAGAAAACAAACAGTGGTTTTAAAAATACCCAGCACAAAATGTCTTAGATCTTATCATGCGGTTTCCTGCGGCAGTGGATCATCTCTCCACACAAATAATTTTCAAGGGTGACATTAGCATGAAAACGTGTGACTGTGTAATTCTTAAAATGTCCTGTTCTCCTTCACGTCAGTGCAGCCCCATCTATTTGTCTATTTTTATTTTCTTCAGATGCATGAATATCCTTTGGCCTCTGTTGCCAGAAATACAAAAGCAAGATTTCAGGCTTGACTGTTTTCAAGTTTGTCTTTGAAGGGTTTTTGCCTGGAAAAGCTTTTTTTTTAATCATGGTGTCCTGTGCTGATGACAGTCAAGATTCAGGCTCCGTAGAACCCTTATTTGACCCTGGCCATGTGCTGCCCCGCAGTAGAGTGCCTCAGGCGACTTCAGTGACAATGTTAGTTTTTGAAGTCACAAAATAAGATTACAAAGTGAAAGAAAGCTCTTGGTACCTTACCTTAAACCTCTGAATTCGCTCTTTCTTAGCCAAGCCCTCCAGCTTCCTCCTTATTTCAAGCTGGTGGTAACGCTGTAGAGAGAGAGTCATCGAAGTTAGAGCCAAGGATATTTTAGCAGAAAATAATCCCAATAGAGCCAGCACTAGTCTCAATTAGCCCTCTTGTCATTTAGATGGAGAAGAATCACCTGCATAAGTGTGCAGGTGCGAGTATCAATGGAGCCTCTCAGCTGGGAAGCCAATTACAAACACATCTTAGCTAAAAGTATTCACACCCTTTAACCAGTGAGCCCCATCCCTGAACCTAAGAGGAACAAACGTGGAACAGTGACTTCTAAGTGTCTTTCTTACACAAAAGATGCTCTCAAAGGCTCCGGCCCTGTCTTTCCTTCAAAGAAAAATGTAGCCTTGTATGAAATCTGAGACTAGTTAAATGCTTAGAGCACCCTGTGCTGGAGGAGAATGTGATAATTAGAATAAGACTCTAAAGATTGTGACTTTTAAGATGGAGAATCAGTCAAGTAGAAGAAAGCAGACACAGAATGGCAAGGGATAATGGAGCCATCACTGGTGTCTGTCCCTACAGTGAGAACCTGCTTTCTGTACATTGCTAATTGAACAACTCCAGTTGCCAAGAAGTCCCATTTTGCAAGCAGAGAAACTGAGGTAGGGAATCATAAACTTCCATCTAGTCAGCTCTAGAGGTATAACTTCAATCTTGGTGCGTGTTAACTTCCTGTTTCCTGTGTGCCACATATCCATGTCCCTCTTACAACACATCATGATTCTCTTTTCTTTTTTTAATATTTTATATATTATTTTTACTCTATGTGTACTGCCTGCATGTATCTAAGTGCACCCATGTCATGCAATGCCCCAGGAGGTCAGAAGAGGGTGTCAGAATTACAGACAGTTATGGGTGCTGGGAGCTGAACCTGGGTCCTCTGCAAGAGTAGCCAGTGCTCTTAACCTCTGAGCCACCTCACCAACTATTTTCTTTTTTATTGGTTTTTATTTATGAGACAGGGTCTTGAAACATAGCCCAGGCTTGCCTGGAACTTGATATAATTCTCCTGTCTCAGTCTCCTGGGTGCTGGGATTACAGACATACCATGACCATATCATGACTATTGATAAATAGATCAGAAGCAACTGAAAAGAAATACATTAAATTAGCAGTTACCTCTGAGAACAGAAACCCACGTGGCTATTGTTCTTCATAGTGCTTTGTTTTCTGGTGACATAATAGTTTTGTAATTTAAAAATAAACCCCATAAAAATGATCGTTTCCAGTCAGATGTGAAATCATTCACACGTGTTTCAGGGTTTTTTAGTGTTCATTTGGGGAAAGGTTTCTCTCTGTTCTTGGTCCCTGCGGATCCTCTCACTCCCTTCCGGAGTCATCCATCATTCGGCGCTCATCTCCACGCTCCCGCCCTCCCTCTTCCCCGCTGATCTTTCAGCCACTCAGCACCAGACTCTCCTACCTTTCACTTCCTCCCAGCTCTCTGCAGTCAGCCCCCTGCATTCACCTTGGCTGAATCTACTTTCCCAAGGCCTCCAGTGTCTTCTGGGTCAAATCTCACTGTCCATTTCCTCAGTACCACTGTAGCCACTCTACAGTGTGTACGGTTGTGAGTCCTGGCTTCCAGGGTATCAACCCAGCAGGTCTGCGTTCTACCACTGGCCAGTTGCCTCCTTTCCCACCTCGCCCCCCACCAACCAGGGGGAAGCCTTAGAGCTGCTCACTGAGTCTCCGGCGCCTCCGCAGCTGCACCTCGCCTTCTTGCTGCAGCTGTTGACCGCTCCCTATGGCAACAGCTTCCTAACCGACCTCCCACCTCCAGTCTCCACCGGCTCACTAACCCATCCACGTTTCCAGCACCATTTCTCTGGCTCTGCAAGGTTTTGCACTGATCTGCCGGAAAACATCCCATCAATTCACCACCTCCACTGCAGCCTAACTTGAGAATTTAAGACCAGAAAAGGGCCAACTTATTGGCCAGTGTCACCTCCTCCTTTTGACCAACCCTCTGTGCAGTCTGGCCTCAGTGAGCTTCCCTTCCCTTCAGTGTCCTGCACACTGCTACCTTCTTCCCCCGGAATTCCGCTCCTGAAATCCTAGCTTACCCCTGAGGCTGTGTCTGAAGAAGCAAGGTCTTTGTGCATCTTGCTCTGATTCCTATGGAGGAAGGCCCTTCCCTTCCTCCTCTGCTATGTTCAGGTTGCCAGCCCTCTCCTCTCCTGTGCAGCATGTGTAAACTACGTTTATAAACCATGTCTGGCAGCCACCCCACAGGGCAAGTCTGCATTTACTGTTTGTTGCCTGAGTGAGTGTAGGAACACCCACACGATAGCAGTAAAAACCACGTCAATATAAACTCGATGGGAAACGGTGTGATGATTGAGAGACACATATTGTTAGTTCTAGTATATTAATAGGTCAAGTATCCCTTTTGCAAAATAGTAGGACTAGAACGATTTCAGAACTCACCATCTTGGAGATTTCAAAATGTTTGTATACTTTACTGATTAACATTCTTAACTGAACATGAAAACTACTTTGAAATATGGAAACTTTTTGACACCAATACTACTAAAAGTGGCTTTAATTTTCAGCATTTTGTATTCGGATTTTTACACTTTTTGTGTGTCTGTCTGTCGGTCTTGGGGGATCTGAATGTCTGTGTGTTCCCATGCAGAGACCAGAGAAAGATACCAAGTGTCCCACTCCACCCTTCGTCATTTATTCCTTTGAGACGGTCTCTTGCTGATCCAGTGCTACACACACTGACAGCCAGCAAGCCCTGGTGATCACTCCAGTCTCTGTAGCTCACAATACTGGGGTTGTGTGTGACCTATGCCTGGCTTTTATAAACTCGGGTCCTCATGCTTAATGCAGTAAATATTCTAACCCTTTGCCCCATCTCCCTAGCCCCATTTTTCCATTTTTTTCATATTACAGTTATTACACATTCTTTTATATATAAAGTATAAGTTGCATATTAGCATTTAACAAAGATGTGTATTCAAAATTTGAAAACTTCATGAAGGCTTAAATAATAGTATATCTAACAGTTTTGATGTGTTATAACCTGTGAGTTTGTGAGATTTTTGGAGCGCCAAACTCTAAGGTTCTAAGCTAATATCGAATACAGTACCTCTGAAATTTGAAACCTGATAGAGATTAATAATGTGCCATTCTCTTTATTTAAAGAACAAAAGGATTCCTAAATGAACAGAACACCTGGATGAACACAATCACCCTGAGTGGATACTCCACTTACCAACAGAATGATAAGTGTTCCTCCATGGTAACAAATACTTCCAGTGGCACCGAAGTTCTTGCTGGTTTATTGAGGGCTCTACAGTTGTTCAGAAATGTTTGCTGCACTCTTGGGTCAACGCTTTTACAAACCAGATTCTCTGATTTATGACTACATGGTCTAGCCAAGAAGCGACATCCTTTTTCACAGAGATTAAAATGGTGTTGGTGCTTGAAACCACAGTCTCATGAAGCAAGACTGAAATAATTTATCAGAGTAGCTACACACTCCACTAAAAATGCAATGTCAGATTTTTAAAAATTTGGTTGATGCCCAGGCTGTAAATCCATGCTGACCAATGTTTCTAAATCGGGAGGGACAGCAGATGTTCTACCACCTATTCCTTGAAACTTAACATACGGCTAAGCTACGGGGCCTTAAAAGAATAACAGAGCTGAGATCATTCGTGGCAGCGGAGTTACTGATATTTAAACAGATGTCACTTTTTTTAGCAAATGGAAATTAAAGCACAGATGGCAAGGGCTGGGTGGCCACTGGAGATTAAAAATCTGCACTGAGGAAATTAAATATCACAAAAATTTATCATGATGTCCATAGATGTCCAAACTGAAAAAGAGAAAACTTTGGTCTCGAACTATCAGTGGTAAATAAGATAAGCATCTGTACCTCCATATCAAGGACCTTTCGGAAAATAGCTTGGGCCAGGCATTCCCGGGTGTGCTTTTGGTGATCCTGTTTCATGATATTTACTTTATATTCCTTTTCAGAAAGGATTCTCCCACTTCCTGTTATCTGTGGTGAATAAACAAAATCCACGGGTGAATACATGTAGAAATACAAAGAAAAATGTCTTAAGTACCAAAATTAGAACGCAGAGAGGGGGAAGGAGAGGGGGGAGAGCAAACAAGAGAGAGGAGAAAAACAAAGTGGCCTTATCTTCAAAGCCTAAGGTGGCTAATAAATTTTCACCTTTAATGATTATTTCATAAGGCAGAAAGGAGAAAGGAAGATTCCCATCCTGTCAGTGTGAAAGCACACACAGGTGATACACTTGATGTTTAGAACAAGGTTTTCATCAGAGTAACAAGTGCCCAGTGATGGAGCCAGGTGTTCCTGTCATCCCCAGAAAAGGCACTCAGGGAGCGGGGTGCTACCTTGAAATGGTGCACAGGCTGTGCTCACAGGACGGCTGGTCTCACAGGAGGCGCCCACGTGGGCTACACAGGCAAGCCAGAGAAGCCCTTCAGTTTGTTTGGAAGAATTGGTTTCACCACTCTGCTTCCCCTCTCCAGCCCAGAGTGTACTTTAATTGGTTGTGATTTAGAATTTTACCAATCACGCTGCAGATAGAAAGTTTTCCATCTTGGTCTCAGTGGGCAGCATCGTGGGTCTCAGGAGGGGCAATTCCTCCCCTTCGCTTGTTTTCCCTGACTCTTTCCCATGGGTGTATTTTCAGCGTGGTTTGACAGCTTGCCCAGAGGTGTGTTTATGCTGATCTCTTTTAGATTAGATGCAAGCCACATTTATAATCTGAATTTCACTCTTACTTTGCTAGCTGTGTTTTGTATACTGTTGTTGCGACATATTATAGTACTGAGCTCAACCAAGGTTGTGCCACACACACACACACACACACACACACACACACACGCTTTAATGGAAGAAAGGGCCATGTTACAGAACATGGACTTGAAATTCTAAAAACTCACTTGCATATCTGGAATGTGCTGCACAGATTTCATGTCTGATTGGGGAAATCTTGGTCCACCCTGACGGCCATCGCTATGGCACTTAACATGAGTCATGAATTCTCTTCTCTGGGATTGTGTCTGCTCTCCCCAGTTGGACTAGAAGCTCTTGTAGGGTAGAAGATCTTAACTTCAATGTGGATCAGAAGTACCGGGAGCAGCAGATGGTAGCCCTGTCCCTTGGCCGCCTACTCAGCAAGTCTGCCTGCAAGCTTTATGTTTGCTTTTTCTAATGAGCTCCCTGGCGATGTGCACACTTAGGCTGTGGGGCTATTGGAACCACTGCTCAACAGAAAGTGCCACACCTTTGAATTGCCATGCTTTTAACCTGTGTATCTCTGTCCTCTGACCACAGTGTGCCTTAAGTCTCCGTTTCACAGTGGAGAAAGTTGGGGCTGAAAGTGGTTCATGAGTGGTTTACTCCTGATTGTCTTGTTAAAGACAGAGTCAGATTTCTGCTCCTCTGATAACAAAAGCCTAGGGAGGCTGAGAAGGGCACACAGTCTCTAAGACATACCCAGAGAGGGCAAAGCACATTAACAACAATCAGAAACACAATACACATTGTTCTTTCAACCCCAAGGCAAGACTGTGGAGGAAACCCTTTGTATTTTAGAAGGTGAACAATCAATGCTGTCTTTGTGTGGAACCAAGCCCCATTCTTTCAGCTGAAAAGCATAGTATTTTCAAGATTCACCACATTACACACATTTGAAGGAATGGAGATTGTGGACATAGGATGGTTTTAAGGCCAATGAAAGGTACTAGGGTCTCAATAAACCATCATATGGGAATGAAAGCTTTAAAAAATCCAGGAGGGGGGCTGGGGAGATGGCTCAGCAGTTAAGAGCACTGGCTACTCTTGCAGAGGATCTTGGTTCAATGCCTAGAGCCCACATGGCAGCTAACAACCGCATCTCCAGTTCCAGGGGATCGGAGGCCCTCTCCTGACCTCTGAGGGTGCTGCACACACACAAGCACTCTTACACACATGCAGGCAGTACACTCATACACGTAAAATAAAAATAATATGTATTAAAAACAAACTTTTCCTAAAACAATAAAGTCTCCTCTAACACTCGTTCTTTAGCAGTTTCTGGCTCACAGAATGTGTGTGAATAATAAATAAACAAATGAACTCTGCTGCTGAAGGCTCACAGGGACTCTTCTTCAATAATTTATGTTTCCTCGGTAGCCACTATAACCTCTCTTCTCATCTTGAGAAAGCCTCAAATAAATCAATCAGAAGTTTGGAAAGGAAGTAATTTTTCTAAATTAGTAGCAGAAAAAAAAAGAAAACAAACCAAAAAAATCAACATGCCATTGACTCAAAAGGGAACTCTGAAAGAGAGACTGGGAATTTTCAGACTTAATGAATATGAGTAGAAAACAAAGCAAGCCTTACCAGCCCTGATCTTAGGAGATGCCGCCTGATCCTGGTGTTGCTAAAATATCCAGCCAGGTGTTTATCGGTGAGACTGTTATATGCCGAAAGTGATCTGAAACAGAAAAATGAAGACATTCTGGTTTTATGAACAATTGCTTGGTAACCAAGGCCATTCATGGTCTCATTCCAAATTTTGCCTAACACAGTCAACTATGCATTCCCGGACAAGTTTAATGACCAGCGGCTGAGCATCTACCAAATTCCAGGTCTTCTGGTAAGAGGCAGAAGGCATCCTGACTTTGATTAGACAAGAATGGAACCAGAAATCAGTGATAAAAATGTGCATCAATCTTAGTTCAGAGAAGAGGCCACCAGCTGCCACTGTCAGAAAAAGCTTGGCAGCGACAGCGACTTCAGGACTCCTGCCCGACTTCCCCCACTGCCTATACTGCACTCACACCCTCGCATCTCTCATACCAGCAGCACAGGCTATAAAGGCCTCTCCTCAATCTGTCAGGGAGCAGGTGACCAGCAATTGACCAGCATCCCACTTCCCCAGAAAGTGTCTCCTGATGCTCCTCCGAGTCCTACCTCAGGAGACCCCGTTACAGTACTCAGCCCACGATACAGAAACGCTCGCTTCCCCATCTCCGCTGGTTCTGGAGGCCATCACAGGTTTTCAGCACCACATCTACTGATGGTACCTGTCCTGTTTCTAAGTAATTGGGTGCCCGGGAAATGAAGACATGGCTTTTGTAGGAATTATTCTTATTGACATAGAGTTCAGTCATTATGCTTAGCATTTTTGATTCCTTACCTTATGCATATTTATCTAGACAAGTTCATTCATCCTTCAACTAGCACCAAACGTTTCTTTAATGTACAGATGATCTTAAATTTGGAGAGTCTTTTATTGTAGGAGTTAAAAGAGGCCTGATGTCACAGATCTGTAAACCCAACACTGGACATGGGACACAGAGACAGGAGAATTTGTAGTTAGAGGCCAGCCTGATACTAACTCACTCTGTGTGTGTCTCTGTCTCTGTTCTCTCTCTCTCTCTCTCTCTCTCTCTCTCTCTCTCTACTCTCTCTTACACATACATGCCATGACTTAAAAGAGAACCATCTGAATTCTTGGGCATACAATATACAATATACCCAAGAATTAATAATACATGATTAATCTTAGTATACAAGTCAGTATTGGAAACGTTTTATCTTTTAACCTGATTATTTTGTTTCTTAGAAAAACATGTGTATGCAAATATACAAGTGTATTCACATGTAGACATTCACAAGCATCCATGCATGTACATACACATAGTAGGCAAACCTAACCACAGCTATGTCTTTAAAATGTACACAATGTTACTTGCAACAAAGATTCACCCCCTGAACACTTGACGAGAAGCCCGTCTAACTTCTGCAAGTAGAACAGAAGTACTTTACGGACTGGCAGGAGTGAGAGCCGCAGCAATTCTGTTTAGCTGGTTTCCACACAGCCTTAATTACATGGGGAGGATATTGGTGACCTTTTCCTGTCTCTTTTCTCCTTAATAGCCTATCTCAGGACAGTTCCATACTGTCAAAGGGTAAGGAAAGTTTAATTCTGTCCACAAACAAGACTGAAAAGCAGTTCCAAAGCCCAGAAGCTAAGGTACCGCATGGGGCTGCAGACATGTGAACAACTGCAGAGACCATTATTTCCCTGGGTTTATGTAAAAGACAGCCCAAGAGCTTTGCCTAGATGCACAGAAAACTGGCCTGGGAGACAACTTTGAAGCCATCCTTTAAATGAACTGTCTCGGTGTCCTATAGTTCATCAAAGGTTTCCTGTCTCTGAAAGGTCAGCCTTGTATCCTTTACCCTTTCTGAATCTCAGAATCTCTTTTTCAGCTCCTCATCTCAAAAAGAGGAGCAGGTGCCTCTAACAATCATGATTCCACAGTTTGCAGATCTTAAGAGAAATCATTACAGTGATATCATACTAGTCTTTTGTCCGTTTTGCAGGTCAAAGTTTTAAAAATATATCAAAATCAATAGTTTTGGAAAATTTAGGTGTGTAAAAACCCTTATTAAATGAAGTGGGGTCAAAGCCTTCTTTTAATTAGGGTTTTGAAACATTTAAATATTGAGTTCTAATAAGAACATCTAGCAGCTTTCGCACCTGTCTGTCTTAATTCTGTCACTGCCAGCACAGGGCGTGTGCGGGGTGCCCCTCCAGTCCCACTGAAGCTGGATGGGGGTTAGCACTCTTCAGTCTCCTCCCCTCTCCCTACTGAGGAAAGAATGTGGGTCCTACCACTGCAGTCACCTGTCCAAGACCAGCTGTGATGAGACAGCTACGACATCCTCTCGTCCAGCAGACTTACTCAGCGTTCATGATCTCTTTGACCGACAATCCCTAAACAGACTTTATTTTAGCTGAAACTGCCAATTAATAAATTAGTTGGTAAAAAGAAATCACATCACAAAATCACATTTATGTACGTATCTGGTGAAATGGCCAAAGCAAACCTCCTTTACTGGGGAAGACAGCCACAGCCTGGGCAATCACCACTGGGTCTGTTTGTGTCCTTTTGCTCTAGTCGTCAAGTGTGTCTGGCATGGCCTATAGCCAGCCTCTGCTTCTACCCAGTCAGGCACTTTCAACTCACAACCCACAAACCACGTGGAGCTGAGAGTAACTATGAGCACAGCCCAACACAGAATCATAGGTTAATTTAAAACACGGGGGTTTTTGTTTTGTTTATTTTGTTCTCTCTCTCTCTCTCTTTCTCTCTCTCTCTCTCTCTCTGTGTGTGTGTGTGTGTGTGTGTGTGTGTGTGTGTGTGTGTCAGTTTTCTTGGTAACTCGATTCTGTGCTTCTAGATAATGAACTTGCCAGAAGACAGCACTACGTCACTATCTCGATTCAGCCATAAGAGCTTCACCTACTAGACCACAAACCGGGTGAGCAGACCTCTGCTTCCCCCCAAGTCACTGCAATTTTCCCATGTTTATTCTTTGTACTGCACTGCGCACAGCCCTGGGCCACATTAAGGCCTCCCAGCTCTGGGTGTGGTGATGCTGCTGTTAACTCTACAGGAGTAGTCAAAGCAGGATTTCCTGGTCACACTACCTCTGACCTGTGATCTCTCTTACTCGACTGTTCATCAATGATCCCATTATTACCACACCACTCACAGACCATGTCATTCACCTCAACTTCACCAAGTACTACCCACTACCCAGACTGGTCTAACATCCTTGCTTCTTTATCAGATAAAGAGCAACATCTGGTAGAGGAATGAGGCCCACTCTCTGGTCCTAAGGAAACACAGCGCCCTTGTCTCTTGACTGGCTCCTGCTTCCTTTGGAGTCTGGCACTGAGTCACTAGGACTGCTGCCTTCCCAGCTGCAGCTTTACAGCAGGCATCCTGGAACCCTCGCCTCCCATCAGGAAGGACACATAAACAGGACTCTATAGAAATAAAACTCAGCAATTCCCACCCGCTCCTCCATCTGGCCCCAAAGAGCATCTGCCCCATAAAAATCTCAAGTCGAAGAGAGGCATGATAATTGCCATTAATCACCAACATTTATTGAAAATCCTGATATTTTTAGGTCATTCTGCAAGGAATGGGAGGTGGGGGATGTGAGATGTCACAGACACTGCTCTCATAGAGTCCCAAGCCCATGGGGAGATACACACATACTGTGTGTGTGCCTGTGGGGGTTCATATTTAATTACTACCTTTCTCACAGTCTGTTCATTCATGGAGAGTTACGGAGCATCTCCATGTGTAACGGCTAGATCCCAAACTACAGATTACAAAGCAGATTCCGGACTATCAGGATGGTACAGCAGGTAGAGATGCTTGCACAGAGGTGGTAAGACCAGAGTTTGAATCCCACAAGGTGACAGGAGGAAGTAGATGCCTGAGAGTTGTCCTTTGACTTCCATATGTATAACATAGCATGTACATGCCTGCACATGCACACACACGAAATAAAGTAAAAAGCATATGCACCCACTCCGTCCTTTGATCCCTTGTAGGGTTCTGAGCTGCCAGAACAGGGAGCACTCCTGCACTCCCACCTGTCTAAATGGAAATGTTCCCAAACAAGATGAGAAGATGGATCAGCAGGAGTGCGTCCTAGGAACTCTTCACAGAAAACGCCTCTTCTCAGGGCTGGAGTGATGCTCAGCAGTTGAGGGCCCTGGCTGCTCTCAGAGAGTGTTTGGTTTCCCAGAACTCATATGGTGGCTAATAACCATCCATAACTCCAGTTCCAGGGGATCCAATGCCCTTTTCTGACTTTGCAGGCATTACATGACATAGGTGTACTTACACACATAAAATACTTTTTTTAAAGCCTTATCCTAGACTACACTGATAAGCTCGTTTCTTCTGGTCTGTCAAAGATAGAAAAATCTGAATGAAAATTTGTGTGTGTGTGTGTGTGTGTGTGCTGTAAAAATACAGACAAAAAATACATTTTCTGAGGCATGTTGGTATATGCCTATCATTTTAGCACTCAAAGAACAAATTCAAGGTTAGCTAGAGCTACATAACATGTGTTATTAGAGAGAGTGGTGGGAAGGTTGAGAGCGAAATTTATTTTGACACAATCAGGGTAATTTCATTTAATCTAAATATGGCAATTAACTCATCTGAACTAGCACAGGCTATGGGAATTTCTTATTGGTATTGTAATAACACACACACACTGGTAGCTTTAAAGAACACAGATTCATCATCTCATACATCCTGGAGTTACAAGAGCAAAATGTGTCTCACTGGTCAGAGGCTCTAAGAAAGAATCATTTTCTTTTCAATTTTCTAGGAACACACACTCCTGGGGTCCTGACCCTCTTGCATTGTCAAGCCAGCAGTAGATAATCAGGTTTTTCTTAAGCTGCCATCTCTCTTTCTCTTGTTCTGGCTTTTCTGCTTCCCTCTTCCAATTTGAGGACTTTGGAGCTTACACAAAACCCATCAAGACAAGTCCAGGATAACCTTCTTATCAAGGTCAGCTGACTGGCCACCTGAATTCTACCTGCCCCGTTCTCTCCATCAGCAAATAAAACAACCTACTCAAATATGCTGAGCATCAAGACATGGGTATCTTTAAGGGACATGTCTTCTTTGCCACAGGACTTCTCCTTATTCCAAATGCCAAGGAACAGAAGCACTGGATGCCAAAAGACCCCACAATTAAGTTGTAGCGTATGCTGTCCACTGGTCATTCATGAAATTGACCACTGCTTTCAAAAAGGAAATGCTCACTATACTGTGTGCCATGGTTTGCAGAATACTTCTAATCTGAGGGGGGAAAACTCGAAACACTTTAAATCAGAACAATGTTGTACAGAGAGAAATCAGGCCTGGGCCGTGGGCGGGAGTGGAACACACAGAAGCAGGCCCCGCACTCCCACTTGTGTAAGACTGCACACCCATCCAACTCACTTCTGTTTTTCTTGTTTCTGTGCCTTTGAGACAGGACCTCACTGTGTAGACAAGGCTGACCTCGATCTCACAAAGGTCCACTGGCCTCTGCCTCCAGGATGCTGAGATTGAAGGCATATGCCATCACACCTGGCTCTTTAAGTTTTTGATAGGCTTTTCCAAAGACGATAGGTTAGTCTGCAGATAGAGATTCCTGCCCGTGCCTGCTGAGTGCTGGGATTATTCGAGGCTGTCTGGCTGCATTTGTCTTTCAGTCTCCCCTCAGCCGGACCTGCTTCACCCTCCGCTGTACATCTCTACTCCTCCCTGGGTCCTGCTTTTCTATCCGATGCTGAATTCACTGAGTCTTACTCTGTTTCTTTCCTTCCCATTCCTTAGTAACAGTTTTTAGGAAACACCATCTTGTCCTTGTTCATTTATTCCCCCTAAATTTTTGGAGTTGTTTTAGTTGGTTATTGCTGCATCTTCAGAGTGGCCTGATCTGTGGGTGTTTCTGTACATAGTTCTATACTGGTGGAGTCATGCAGGAGATCGTAAACAATGCCTTCAGCATGTGACCTGAAGGTTTAGCTACTGAGCTATAGCTTCAGTTTAGTGGGGAGAGATGAAATCTCAACTCCTCTGCAGCCTAGTCTTGCACAGAAACTTCCACCGAGTGAATATGAGTGATTTGAAAAAATTCTAACCAAGAACCTAATCCTGATGTACAAGACCCCTTGAGAAATTCAAGGAACATGAAAATATCAAGGAAAATGACTTCTTCAAAAGTTAGTGGTTGCACAGGAAGAGACTCCAATGAGAACGAGTTAGATAAGTCCCAGACAAAGAATTCACAAACGCTATAAAAGAGGGCCTGGAAAGAACAATGAATTTAAAGAGAGCATAAAACACCTAAACAAAATGAGCAAGTCAATAAAGAATATGAAAGACAAATTAAGATATAGAATTTAACAAAGAGATAAAAAACTGAAAAAATCAAATTGAAATTGTGAAAGTGACAAGCTCAGTAATGACAAAAATCTAATGTAAAGCCTTACCCATAGGATAGATCAAGCAGAAGACAGAGTTCTGGGCCTTGAAGACAAGGGAGATTAATTTAAAAATTGAGATACCAAAGATGAAATAATAAGAAAATGTAAAAAGAATGACCAAGATCATAAAAAATGTATAAATCAGCCAGGCATGGTGGTGTATGCCTTTAATCCCAGCAGAGGCAGAAGGATCTCTGTGAGTTCAAGGCCAGCCTGGTCTACATAGTGAGTTCCAGGTCAGTTGGGGCTACAGGGAGACCCTGTCTCAAGAAGATCTATATGTATGTGTGTGTGTCTGTGTGTGTGTGTCTGTGTGTGTGTGTTTAAATCATGGTCATAGAAGAGGAAGAAGCGAAAACCAAAATTGGTCAGAAGAGGTAAAGAAGGAGATCTTATACTGATAAAGGGATCACTCTACCTGGATGATATTACAGCTCTAAACATATATGCAAACATTGACACACTCAATTTCATAAAACCAACACTACAGGATGTGAGGGCACAGCCTGACTTTAACACAGCGATTGATATGACTTCAATACTGCACTCTCACTATAGAGAGGTCATCCAGGCCACTCTCCCCCCACCAAAAAAAACAAAACTGACACAGTTCCATGGTGTTATAGATCAGCTGGATTTAAAGATGTCCACAGAGAACTTTACTCAAGCACTGTGAGCAGCTCATGGCAATCTCTCTGAAACAGACATAAGGCAAGTCTTAATAAATGCAAAACAATTAATTTCTTGTATCCTCTGTTAATTTATTGCATCTTATCTGATCAGAGAGGCATTAAATTAGAAATCAATGTATAGAAAATGTATACAAAAACATCCAAAAACGTAAGGAAATTAAGTCAGCCTTGCATGACAATGTGACCACTGAGGACTTTAGAAGGAAAATTCAAAATTCCTGTATTTTGAAATGAAAATGAAAACACAACATATCCATGGCATACAATTCAAGTGGTTCTAAGAGGGAAGATTATCATTATAAATGCTTAAATTAAAAGTCAGAGAACTCTCAAATAAGTAACCTAGTGATGCATTTCAAGGTCTGAGAAAAATCAAGAATAACAAACACGAGATCAGTTAAATAGAAGAAATGAGGATCCAGACAGAAATTAGCAAAATGGAGAATCAATGAGATAGTTGTTCTTCAAAAAAACTAAGATCAATAAACCCTGACTCGAACTAACTAAAAGAAAGAGAAGACGAAATTAATTTGGAGATGAAAAGACATTACAATGGATGCCAATGAAATTCAGAAAAGTATTTGACATACTTTGCAAACATATATACTGACAAATTTAGAAAAAATGTAGATGAAATAGATAAATTAAAACAAAACAATATACACAAACAGATCTATAACAAGCAATGACTTGTTAGGTCAGATGGATTTACTGCTGAAATCCATGACCACTTTCAAGAAATAAAAACAATGCTCCTGAAACTAGTCCTTAAAATAGATGGAGAGATGTGCTGACTCAGTTTTAAGCGTGCTTGCTGCCAAGCCAGCTACCTGATTTCAATGACAGACCACACAGGGATCCTTCAAGTTGTCCTCTGAGCTCTACATGTGTACCATGGCACATGCACACATGCATACACAAAAAATTAAATAAATAAGTGTAATTAATTTTAAAAATTGGAAAGGGAAAAAACACCAAACTCATTTTTATGAAGTCAATATTATCCTGATAACAGACTGTAAGAACACAGCAAAAAATAAAATTATAGGCCAATCTTCCCAATGAACAAGGGTGCAAAACTTTTCAACACACATAAAAACATCATTCATAATGACCAAGTAGGTTTCATTTCAAGGATGCAAAGATGGTTCAACATATACAAGTCAATAAACATAGCCCAGCCCATTAGTAGACTCAAGGGTAAAAGTTACATGTACAAAACAATTTGACAAGCTCTAAAATCCCTTTATGAGAAAATCACATAGAGAATAGGATTAGAAGGGTCATGCTTCAAAATGATAAAAAGTACATACAATAAACTAAGAGTCAACATTATATTAAGCAGGGAAAATCTCAAAGAGCTATAATGGAAAATTATCATAGATTATCAAACTTAGAAATTACAACCACTTTCAACAAAGTAGCAGGATACAAAATCAATGAGCAAATACAGTAGCTTTTTTATATACTCATAACAAACTTGACAAGAAAGAAATCAGGGAAATAGTCACATTTATACTAGCTAAAAAATATCTCAGAATAAATACAACCAAGGAAATAAAAGACCTCAATAACGATAATTTAAAAATCTGAATGGGGAGATTGAAGAAGACATTAGAAGACACAGAGACTCCCCATGCTCACAGATTCGGCAGAATTAATATCGTGAGAGTGGCTATATTACCAAAAGTGATTTAATATAATTCTCATAAAAATTCACATGACATTCTTCACAGAATGAAAAAGTAATGGCAAAATTAATGTGGAGACACAAAGATTCCAAGGAAAGAAATACTGAACAAAAGGTTCAATGCCTGATTCCACATTACAGTACGAACCCACATAACAAAAAACATACATAAGACAGACAAACACATCGACGGGATAAAGTACAGATCCTGAAATTAAACCCATGCAGTTCTACCTGATTTTTAATAAAGGTGTCAAAAAACATTCAATGGAGAACAGACAGTGTCCTCAACAAATGGTGCTGCGATGGTGTACATCCATGTTCAGAAGGACACTAGATCCCTGTCTATCATCCCCAAAATTAATTAAAATGCATCAATGTCATTAATATCAGACCTGGAACTCCGGAATTATTAGAGGAAACCAAATACTTCAAAATGTAGGCAGAGGCAAGGGCTAACTGAAAAGGACTCATATTGCCCAGGAAATAACAAGAATTGACCAATAAGGTCATTTAACTTAAAAAGCTTCTGAGCAGTAGAGGAAACAATTGATTTCAAAAGAATTTCAAAATGAGGTCAGACAGAAATATTCTATGCACAGAATAATTATAAAATACATGAAAGTGCATTTTTAAAACTATTAACATTGGCTATAGGCTTGTACTTACTCCCATGAGATAACCATTAAATGCTCAAGAATTTTGAAAAACACTAGTAGCTTGAAATTGGAATCATGGACAGATTTATATCACAGAAATTGATAAATACTACAAATTCAGGCTCTTTTTACCCTGAAATGTCAGTTTTCCAGCATACCAGTGATTACATTCACAAACTAAATGGCAGGACTTAGGCAGAGGGAAGAAATGACAAGATTCACATATGAGTAAAAATGTGGAGATCTGCCTTACATGCTTTCAGTCTGAAAATTCATCTTTTAGATGCAGTATTCATCCAAGAGTTTCTCCACTTGTCTACCCATTTCCTACCTCTCACAGAGGAACGTAAGAATCCTAGCAAGAACACAGCCATTTTCCAGCTGCCTTTCAATCAAGACATTTTATGCAGGATACTTCTTTACATTGCCATAAAAGGAAAAGTTCAACTCACCTACCAATCTGGAAAAACTGATTATGCTATTTTATGCTGAGCAGAATCAAGTGAGACTTATGAGAATGAGCACAGTTTTATTATTGAAGATGAAAAGCCTAATCGAGAGGTGCTTTGCATTTCAGAGGGCACTAAATCTGCAATTTGTAGAGTTTGATATTGTTCAAGGAGGGTCTCCATCGAACCTCCACCGCTAAGGCAGGCTTCTAATGGAAGCCAGTAAAACATGTAACTCACAAATCAAGTGCTTTGCATTGGAAAAGCATGTTAAACACTTAAACAAAGCTTAGAGCACACTGGCTTGATTGCCTGGATGTCACTCCACAGCTAAGGAGCAGGAGGTTCTGCATCTTGACCTAACAGCTTCTCTCACTCTCTATATAAATTTGCAATACACTGAATTCCAATTCCAGGAGGAAGCTAGTCACATCACACTGCTCAGCCAGACAAGACTCAGATCTTAGCAAAGACTCCTGGGGAAGAAGTAATCATATCCAAACTAAAATAACTTCCCCAAACTAGGTATCTTAAAATGCTGTTAATACCCAGGGGAATAAAAATTCAAAAGCAACATCACTAGTTGAGAGAGTGTAGCTCTATTTCTAAAATCACGTCTATTATTTAAATGTTAGAAAATTTAGGAAATGTGGAACTGGATGCTTTACCTGTAAAGAAATACAGTAAATTTTCTATCATATTTAAGGCAGAGAAATCTGTATCACTTCCTGCTCAATGTAAAATTTGTTGAAATAAACCAAAGATAAAATTTTCACTATGACCATGAGGTTCAGACATAATTCTACCCCTCCCAAGAGGCATAACCTGGAGAATCCAACCCGCTTCACCTGACAATTGTCACTTGCTAACTGCTTCCTGAGGTGGAAGATCCATTTACATTTACTTGGAGGTGCTGTTACGTCATTTGCTTATAGAACTTTTTATAAATAAATGGCCACCTAAGATCTGGCCAACCCAATCATTTTTCATACAGGAAACTAAGGTTCTAAAGTGAGTTTAGGGATGGAAACCAGTCAACAGAACTGGCTGCTCTTGCAGAGGACCCAGGTGTCGCGGTAAATTTACAGTTTCTCTCTGCCTCGAGGAACATGCACCCAAGAATATGACTGATACAGATGAAGCCAATAGAGTCAACTACTTTCCCACCAACCAGTGACTTAGCGGGGAGGGTCTATCGGGAAAGTAGAAAAAGCCGGGTAGACGTCACTGGGGCGCCGCGGGTCCCCATCTTGGGACTTGTGATCAGAATGCTGGCCTTCCCCATATGAAATTTCTGTCTCTCTCCATGGGTATGATTCCTCTGTGTGTAACCCAGAATAAATTGGTTTCTCCAATTGGAGAGCATTCTCTATTGGCCCAATCAGTTCAAACCTGGGGGTGGGGTGGGGCTGAACTACTGGCCTCACTGCAAGAGAATTCATAAGATACCAGGTTTGAGTCCCAGCACCTACATGGGTGGCTAACAACTATCCGTAACTCCAGGTCCAGGATGCCCTCTTCTGACCTCTGTGGCCTTGCATGACACAGATGCACTTACATACATGCAGGCACTACACTTTTAAATATTTTAAAGTGAGTATAGCTAATTGACAAACTCAAATGAAATGGTTCCAAGAGCCGGGATTGGGGATGTCACATGCATTCCCACAGAACTGTTCTTTTCTCGTGCTGTGGCTGGGCGGTGTCTTATGGCTTTATCTGGAATAACGATCATGCATGCATGCTCTCTGGCTTTGGACTGTCCCTCCCTGTATCCTTTCCACAAGTATCACGTGGAGCCCTGCACCCAGGAAACACTTAGCCAGCAAATGAATAAACCAGTTACTGGAAACTAACTACATCGGTCTAATTCCTTGGTCCATAGCCTTCATAGAAGGCCTCAAGTGAGGGTCAGCACCTTTCATTTTTTCTGTTTCAAGGCAAGTGCTGACACCACAACAACAAAAGAAAAGCTTCAAAAGTATCTTGCAGGTCTTTGGACTTTATTAAAACACAAACTCCTCCATGTGGGTTATGATAGTCACAGCATTAAGTAAGAAAGTATCTTTACAGGGGATACACAATGGCCTTAGAAGGCACAGCTCCCCAAGAGACAGGAAAAAATACATCCTTCAGAGGAAACTGGAAAGAAGACCAATGCAGAAGAACAGTCAGTATGAAGGTCAGTTATTTTCCATTCCTTTATAACAAAATTCTTTGCCAACTAAAATTAGACTGTGAGTATCTGTAACCTGCTACTTTATAGGGGGTGACTGAACTGCTATCATCTACATTGTTTCACATCACACTCTTCATTCCTTTTTATTTGCATCCAAACCTGCCAGATCTCAGCAATTATGCTAAATTTTGATTTACACTTTCTCTCAACTTATTCTAGCAATGCCTCTAGATGAGAGTCATATTATTTTATTTATAACCTTAATATAATGATTTGAAATGACTAGTTAAAAACAAAACTCCAACTGTGCCAACTTCTAGCAAGACAGAATTCAGATATGGGGCAATCAGAGTGCCCTTGCCCGGGCAGCTAGCCTGAACACACTGAGCTTGACCAGCTCCATGGAAAGCCTGCTATATGGGGACTGGAGAGAGAGCTCAGTGGTTAAGAGCACTGGCTGCTCTTGCAGAGGACCAGAGTTAGGTTCCTAGCACCCACATGGCAGCTAACAACCATTTGTAATTCCAGCTCCAGGGATCCAACCACCTCTTGTAGCCTCTGAGAGCGTTGCATGCAGGGCGCACTGCATGTAGGCCAAAACACTTGTATAAATAAACATAAAAACAATTCTTAAAGGCCTGCTATACGGCTCTAAACCTCTTTTTTTTCAAAAGCAATATTCTTATCAGAATAGAATGAGGCAGTTGAAGGAGAAAAGGAGGGAAGATTCTAGAAAGCAATAACCGTTTTTTTTTCTTTTTGATAGGGTCACCCTGTAGCCCCAGCTGCCATGGAATGGACTCTGTAGATCCAGCTGGCCTTGGGGGCCTTGATCTCAGAGGGATTCACCTGTATCTGCCTCCCAAGTACTTGATTAAAGGCATGTGCCAACCATGCCCAGGGAAAGCAATGATCCTTACCAAGTACATTTATTACACACTTACTTGAATGTTTGTAGAATACACAGTGGACACTCTAGACAATGTGTGGTGTACTTTAATTCTCAAAGCCAACTTGTAAAGTCCTGTATTCTTGCTCTTAATATGTGCAGAGAGGTAGAGTACACTGAGATAGCCAGCTCAGGACACAGGACCCATCTTCTGAGCCACTAAACTATGTTATGTGTTCAAGTTTAGCCTGAGGAAGGGACCCTATGACATTGGGTAAGTGGATGGTTTACCTACAAAGAGGATGAGATTATAACCCTAAAAAAGAGTGAGTGAAAGTTCAAGGGTGATTCCTGGGCTTAATAAAAAAGTAAGTTGTTTGTCTAGAGATAAAAGGGGTGCCTGTAAGGTGGTGACCTGTGGTCCCAGACCAGAGGGTTCTGTGACAGTTGCAGAGAGGTTCTTTGGACCAGAATCTCCCAGCTTATGCCCTAAGAGCCAGAGTGTGGTCCTTTAATGGTTTGCTTCTCAAGTCAGATTTTCTAGGTCTGAATTCTAACTTGGTTGTTTAGTAGGTGAGAGAAAGCTTCTTCCCATCCCTAGGCCTCGTCTATACCTCCCTCTGAAAAGGACATGTTTATAGTGTATCCTCAGAAAGTTGGAACTTTGAAATAGTGAACATGTGTGCAGTCCTTAGCAACTTATCAGCACAGGGTGAATTGAATATTCCATGAATGCTAAGAGTGAACGCCATACTTCTTCCTCAAGGACTGAATAGTTTGACAGTATCCTCTTAATGGGTGCTCACCTAGAGCCAAGCATGGTGCCCTGGAGCTTAGAGAGCCATGTTCCCTATTGTGTTTCCTATAGAACTCCATAAAAGTACTAACTTGATCTTATTCACCGGCACCTAGTATTCCAGGAATGCAGGGAAATGCGTAGCTCTTTGTCAATGTACAGCTAAACATTCTTTTTTTAAGTCCTCAAATTCTTTCTAGTTGTCACCATTTGTTTCAGTGAATGGGTTGTAAGAATATTGTCTTCTAGAAGGAATCTGAAAACCTCCAAATTATTCCACTTACATGTTAAATATTTGCACTTAAGCAACACAGGTGGGTGAAGCTTGTCTTGTATGTGCAACTGCATGCTCTGGTGCCCTTGCTCACTCCCAAATGCCAATGCTCCTGAGTCTTTAGCCTATCGGGTTTGTTTTCCTCCTCTGCTTGACCTGCTGTTCTTCTACTTTTAGTTGTTCTCAGGACAGTTATTCTCAGAACTGTTCAGAGTACATACTAAAATGCTGCCAGATGTTTCCCAGGTGGCAACACTGTGAAGAGAAAAGAGAAGAAGCTGCAAGAGGGAGAAGTCATACTGCACAAAAACCAAGCTACGGCTTGACCAGCTCCAAAGCAAGTTCTGTCCGCAGAGTTGTCCACTCTTGGACTGAACTGACCAGGTCCTTATACACATCCATGCTCCATACCAGTGAGGCCTTCTCAGGAAGCAAACCACCTTTGACTAGATATGGCTTTTGAGCTGAGGCAGACTTTGAAGGTACTAACAGCCAGAGGACACACAGATGAAGAGCAAGCACTCCCTCAAGAGGGCTCAGGGTGCCAAGCATCCAGGTCAGTGAGCGCAACTGAGCACCATATCTCCCCTGTTGCAGAGATCTGCATTTACACAGAATTGAGATCTGTAGTCTACAGTGTATGCTGTGAAAATGAAGTACGCCTCAGAAACCCAAGCTAGACAGCCACTTTGGTGAGCAGGAAGTGTTTTCTGAACTCCAGTATGAAAAACAGTCTCCTCTTCCCATACCCTTCCCAGGCTCAGCTAATGCAGCCGTCACCACCAAGATGCTGCCCTTCCCAGTCACAGCTGATTTACAGAGGGAAATCTTTCCTTTTCTTCCCTTCTTGCTTACAATCCCACCTGAAATCTTCTGCAGTAAGTCTGGGTCCATTCACTTCTAAGCAAATCTGCCTTTATAAAGGAATTTTGGATGTCGATTTCACAGTCTTCTAGAGATCTGTCCTTTCTTCAGCACTAGCTTTCACTTCCCAATCAATAGTCAACCTTTCTGCTGGCCTCTGGTCAAGGAGGACCTTGATAGACAATGCTTGGCCTAGGTCCAGCCTGTCAGTAAGTAGTTACTAAGTACGGAACAGGTCAATCCTTCCAGCAAGTGGGTATTTGGTAAAAATTGTGCTGAGTTGGCTCTGTTTTCTAAAGTCATAATAATGAAGGAGAAGAATTAAAACCATTCAAAGAGTTCCAATCATATGTCTCTCATTTTTGTTTCTAACCAAGTTTGTTTGCAGGAGCTGGTTCTTGCTAACCAGCTTGAGACAATGCTCCAAGTGTATTGTTCACAGATCCCCGCCCTCAATCAGATTAATCTTAAATCTATTGTTATTTCCAGTGTGGGACTTTCAATAAGTTACTTGATCATTGTTAATCTAAGTTTCCTCATCTGGGAGTGGATAATTCTGCCTTGTGGTCATGGAGCTTCTGGGAAGGATTAAATATGATATCATAAGTAAATGGGCTGGTGGAATGAGAGATACCGTCCTTGCAACAGTGTCATTAGATATATTCTATTCTTAAGCAAGCCAGGTGTGGAGTAACCTGTGCTCTGAAAAGAATAACTCGCCTTTAGAATTCTTTAGAATCATCAAGGAGGTACATCAAGGCCATGTGGAGGAGGGGATGATCTAAAGTCTGAAATTAAACAAAACAGAGCCAGGAGGAAGCGGAGGAGTACCAAGCTACATGGAGGGAGACAGGAAACATGTCCGCCTTGTCTTGGGAAGGACTGAGATCGCCCAAATGCCAGGGATGAGAGAGCACTGTGGCGTCTCTACCTTATCTTGGGAAGGACTGAGATCGCCCAAATGCCAGGGATGAGAGAGCACTGTGCCGTCTCTGTCTCCGCCCGCCCGCACTTCTCCTGCCACAGCCCCTCCTCTCTGCCCATCCCATAGCGGGCACACAGTCCCAGAGCCCTACTCAAAGCACTGAGCATGAGGCCGGCACAGTACTTCAAAGGCCAGTGGGTGAGAACAAGAGAAAGGTGTCAGGCAGCTGGACGGGGTCAGTGCAGCCTCAAGAGTCAAGCAAAATATACTTTACACCACAGCGGCTGACATGCCTGCAGAGGAAGGGTTCGCCAGCCTCACTCTGGAGAGAGAACTGGAGTTGCGGAAGAGCTTCCCCAAGTTCGCAAAAGGCTTGCCTGGAACAAAAACTGACATTTTTCTGACTCAAAACATAAACAAATAAATCTGCTAGTGCATGTTTGTCAGGTGTGTAGATATATGCGTGAGCATGTGCGTGAGTGGGCATGTTTATGTGTTTGTGTATATATGTATGCTAATGTCTATGTACTTGTATGTGTATGTACGAGTGCATAAGTATGTGTGTGTGCACGTGGGTGTGTGAGAGTGGCAGAGTGCATGCATGCATGATGATGGTTAATAATGACTGTCAACTTGACTGGATGAAGAAACCCTCAGGAGACTGGTAGTGCGCACTTCTGGGGGTGTTCGTAATGACATTTTCAGAGACAGATCTTGAAAGCTCTGACCTAATGTAGGGAGTAATCCTTTGATGGATTTATACTATGATGGCATTATTGGAAGGCGGTGGATTTAGGAGGCGGGGCCTAGTTGGAGGAAGAGTGCCCCTGAGATCAGTGTCTCTGGGGGCTCTGTCTTGTCCTCGCTTCTTTCTTTCTACATACCTGCTTTCCTCCCTTCCTGCTGACCACGGTGGACTAACATCTGAAACTGTTCTCTCCCATAAGTTCTCTCAAGTAGTTTATCACATTGACACAAAATGGATAACACACAGACAGACACACAAACACACCGATTTCCATATTAGAATAACTGGCTAATTCAAAAGAATAGAAATAAGAAAGGAAGCCTTCAGACAGTTGGAACCCTTCCTCACTCCGCCTAGGAAAGACTCCAACCTCTGAGCCCAGTTTCTGAGCTTCTTGAAGACCTGTCTCCCCACAGCCAGCCTGAGCTGCTGCTCCTCACAGGCTCTGGAAGTGACTCTTGCTTCTGCACTTGCATTAAACCTTGAAATTCAGACCTCCCGTTTGTTTTTCTGTACTCCCCCGACCAAGAACTAGAATCTCAATAGCACTCTTCCCTACCTCAGCCTGAGACCAACCTCTCCTTATATCCTCGTTCTAGAAGATTCTAGCCAGAGTCAAAGCTCCAGGTCCCCAGCTTGACTGACAAAAACACAGTCTGCGGGGAAGGAGTTTACAAAGACAGGCCCTCTGAATTGTGGTGAAACCAGGCATTTGCTAGAAAGAACAGAAATTCACACTGTTGAGTTCCAAATCCATTTTACACTAATAACATGACTGGGAATCTCTAATTTCTGATTTAAAATTTTGGACAAACATCAACTAAGAAAGAAAAGCCCTATTGTGTACAGTTCTATTCAAGTTTCTGAAAATGAACAGGAAACATTAGACACATGCCAAAAAAGAAACTGCATAAGTGTTAACCTAGGTACAGGTTGACTTTCATATGGTCGCTGAGTGTGACACCCAACAAGTGATGTCACGGTCCCCTCCATTTGTTCAGTCACAATAGTCCGCAGAGGTGACATCTGTAATTCATAGCACTGTGGTTTTAGAAAAACTGGTTTCCACCAGTTTTAAGTGTTCCCAGACATTATTTTATATCTCTTCCTGCCCTTCAACATTCTTCTCCAAGATGGATTCTTTAATTATCTGAACTCTCTGCTCAGGACTTAAATCTAGAAGCTCCATAGAAATCTGTGTTTGTTCATACACTGTTACTATAAAAACCACCAAGCATCAAACCAACAAATTAACAATATGAACCAGGCCCTGGGCAAAATCTGCAACACGCATCAACTGGTCCTAAGAACAACTTGTAAAGCATATTCCTCCCACCAAGAGGACTGGACGGAGTCATGACTAAACTTGAGAAGTGTGACCCAACTCTTACCCAACAAGGCTGACAATGGAAATCTCAGACCATCTAAATCCAGTCTCACACAGTCAGTAACTGCAGCATGTGGAAGTCATGGGACTGGCCAGGAGAGGCTTAGCCGGACATCTGTACCTGTGAACGTCCCCCGGCAGAACGTGGAGCCGGACACCCCTCCTCCTCTGTCCGTTCTTGCAGCATGCCAGACAGGCCGGAAGACTGCTGGAAGGTCACAGAAGTGCTTTCCTGGCCTGGCTTTTCCCTTTAGGCATGGAGGTGGTTTTATAAAAGCATAAGGCCTGAATTTAATTTTTATGCCTTGCTACCACAGGAAAAAAAAATAAGGAAATTGCAGGGAAAGACTCACAGAAAAAATCCAAGTCCTGACAGTGATAAAAAAATGTAATCACCTGCATCATATCACTGGCAAAAGAAATCACAGATACTGTTGTGGCTCGAGCCTCTTATGCTATTTCCTCTTAAGTAGCCAGAGATACTCGTAACATATGCTGCTCAACAACGGCAAAGTCAGCAAAGGGCACTGACACTAACACGTCTTCCAGACTGATTATTCAGGCCTTTTAAAGATTTGAGATGAATCCCTGGAATATAGCAGGCCCTGACTGCGGTGTTAGTGCAGCAGAGTACGTAAGAAACAACGAACTGAATGAGCAGACACTCCTGGGAGGAGAAATGCTCATTGACGTGGGAGACAGTACTGATGTTTTAGCCTGATTGCCACCTTAATGGGATTTAGAATCACCATGGAAAGACACCTTTTGGCATACCTATAAAGGGATTTCTAGATTAAGTTACTGAAGTTGGGGAGACCCATCCCAAACACAGGCAGCACCATCCCAAGGGCTGGAGTCCTGGACTGAAGATGAAGAAAGAGTTGAACACCAGCAGTCTTTGCTGATGGGTTCCTGAACACCCACACAGCCTCCAGCTGTGGGCCCAAATCTTCTTTAAATCACTGTTAGATAGTTTCATCCGAGCGATGCATAAGTAACTAATACAACGATTTTCGGCCATCATGGAACTAAGTTTGGGGCGTAGAACCAGTTCAAGTTCTGAAGTCTCTACCGCCAGGATTTCCAATTTATATGAAGGGAAGAGAGCTTGGAGGCTGAGAGAGAGGGACCCACATGCCTACACCTTACTTTTGGTGTAGAGTTCAAAGCAACTGAGAAACAGATTTTAAAATAGCATAGTTTTGTCAAAATAACTTTCAAGACAGGAATAAGTCACGGGAAGACAGATAGAAGTAACATAACAAGAACACTAGCTATCATTATGATTGAGGGCAGTTTTTCAAAACAATTTTCATTTTCTCCTTTGTCCTTGTCTTCTCAAAGTATAAACATTTCAAAATATAGTTAAGTGAAGGGAAGAAGATTAGAAACCACTTGTATCCCTAGCACCCAGCAATTTGAAGTTCTTTCTAATTTTACTATTGTAATTTACCGCAGATTATTTTTATTGGCCCTAAACAATAGAGATGGTATTTTTGTAAATATCTTAGGCAAGCTATGCAGAGAAGAGACTGCTCAATACGAAGGCCACATAATACCCACAAATATGAAATATCACAACCTGCCACACAGAGAGAATGTCAAATGAACGGCAACTATAAAACAGTATGATTCGATTCAATTTAAAACCCTTAGTTTGTGATGCCATTTCATGACTGCTTTGTACAATTTACAGCGCGTTCAGTGTCCTGCTGTTTCTTCCCTTGTTTCAATATTTCGCCCTAAGTATTTTCATTAATTTATAAGTGTTTATGGCAATGATAGAAAAATAATGACAGTCACAGAAAAATGGATCACCAGTTTAAAGTGTTCAATTTCATACCCCAATCAGTGCCAGGCATGGGGGGGTGGGCAATAACCTGATTATTAAGCAGACTGAACCAAGAAAAGCTCATCAGATCCCTGTGAGATCACAGGCCCATGAGCTTCATTACATTTCTTCCCTGGGATTTTCTAAACTGGCTGGGTTTAGAAACTATCTCTCTTTTGAACTTTTGGCTTTGAATAGCCATTCATCATGGTACAAACTTAATGTATTTCCCCAAATTTATATGTTGCAACCCTAATCCTCAGTGTGACATTAGAAAATGGGACTTTGGGACTAGTTTAGAAGATAGTTAAACCATCACAAATGGGATTAGCATCCTGACAAAGAAGACCACCCCAGGAGTCTTTGATAGTTGGGTAGTGTGAAGACACAGACAGGTGGCAGCCATCTGTGATCCAAGAAGCTGGCCTTCAGCAGACATTTAGCCTACTGCCACCTTGACCTTGAACTTCCCAACATCCAGAACTATGCAAAATAAAAAGTGACAACCTAGAACAAGTGGTTTGTACAACAGAAATGTATCTTCTGACAGTTCTAGAAGCTAAAAGTCCTGCAACTTTTAGCAGGTGTCTAGAGTTGGTTTCTCCTGAGGGCCATTCATGGAGGATGAGTGCCAGCCTCTCTCCCTGGTTAATAGGTGTTCTGGCTTGCTTTCACTGGTTGTGACAAACCATTCTGACCAATACCAACTTGGGAGAGGAGGTGCTTATTTGGCTTACATTTCCTCAGTTCATCACTGAGGGAGCCTAAGGTAGGAACTCAGGGCAGGAACCTGGAGGCAGGAGCTGGAGCACGGGCCATGGAGGAACTCTGCTTACTGTCTTGTTCTGCTGGCCCATGCTCAGCCTGCTTTCTTAGATGATACAGAACTACCTGCCCAGGGGTGACACCACCCACAGTGGGCTGTGCCCTCCCACATGACTCAACAATCAAGAAAATGCCCCACAGACATGGCCACAGGCTAGTCCGATGGAGGCAGTTCTCCAACTGGGGCTCCATCTACTCAGGTAAAGCATCCAGCACAACAGATGACCACTTTACTCATGAATGTCCACAGGGTCTCTTCTCTGTACACATACGTCTGTGTCCTGATCCCTTTGTCTTCTTCCTTCTGGATCTCACCATCTCCATGTAGACAGTGAGGCTTGAAGAGGAGACTCAGAGAAGCCATGCAACATTCAGCAGAAGAAACTCATTTCACATCAACCTTCCCACAGACCAAGAGTCAACCACACAGAAGAGACAGGGAGAAGCCCAAGGATAAGAGTTTAGCCACAAGGGACTGAGAAATGGGAAAAGAATCCAGATCTCTATCTTCACACTTTTCAGTGTTATTTGCTGCTATAAATTTCCTATATGGCTCAATATACAAGCGATGATTTGACAATTCAAAAAAACAACACCCTTAAATTCTGCCACCAACAGAATCACAGTGAGGCCTGATTGCTCAGTTGACTATTCTCTTGTCACATCCTTTCCTCTCTTCTCCAAAAAACACATTAATCCGAAAAGGCATGCTCTAAGATGAATTACTTCAGTTCAAGCAGAGGTCCTAATGCAACAGTCTGCACCAAGTGATGCTACCAGCGAAGGACACACCTCCCTTCAGAAGATGATTTTAAAGCTCTGGCTAGTGAAAGACCAGAGACACCTATTCAGCTGGAATGTGGGGGTGTCGTGTGTCCTCTTTATGCTTGGGGTGAGTCTTGAGGCAAAGATACAGAGCCTTAAAGACTGTTTAACTCGTAAAACACAAGACATGACTCTGCATAGCACACTGTTCAGAAGCTCATCAAATGCCCAACTTTGACCATAGAACCAAGTTGAGGAAAGGAAGACAAAGGAAAATCAGAATACAGTGTTGATGTAGTTCTTTGAAGGCAATGCACATGCTTCTTAATGCAATTAGGACAATCAGTCACTTAAGAAAAAAATTAATATGGTAGCTATTGAAATACACGTACCCAAAATAATTTAACAGAAAGCATAAATATATCTGTTTACTATAGGTTTTGCTTGAATGTATAAGTTTTACTTGAATGAGTCAACTTATTATTTTTGCCATTTTTAATTAGCTATAAACATAATTATGTCATTTGAGATTTGAAATTTAAGGTAAAATGGCAAAGACCCTTGTAAAGCAATATGAACGCCGAATTCAATATTTTACTTTTTTTTAATTTTAGCATCACTTGATTTGACAGCTTTACTTTAAACTTGATATTTATGAAATTAGGTCCTGACATATACTCTTCTCCACTTCTGGTGTGGGGAGGTGAACAATTCACAGAGGGACAAGTCTTGGGTTTTCATGTCCACTGCTTCTCTTGGTCTGTATTAAAATAAATCAGACTCAAGAATTACAAAACTTGGAAAGGTTCACACACAAAAAATGTATTCTGGAAATTTGAAGTCTCAAAAATATACTTTCAAGTTCAATTCAGAGAAGTTCTATTTTCCATTTCTCTAAACTTTTTCATAGCTCTTAATTCAAATAAATTGAAGAATATTTTATCTTTCACCCTTGTTTTCCTACACAGAGAATCAGAAAGGGAAGGGATCAGGGGTACTAGAAAGGACCTCTGTTCTTTAAGCCTGTTTACAACTTGAATATGCACACTCATGGGAGGCCAAGGAAGTCTTCCCTAGGGATGCTGGGATGGCAAACTCAGCAGAACCGTAGTCCCCCCTCAGCTTTCCCCTGACCTCCCACTAGAGTGAATCTTCTTGACAATTTCCCTGTAGTCACACAGTTCCCATCCTCTCATGCTGCCCTCACCGTAATTTCATAATCACTTCTATTTCCCCAAAATGAGGCACATCTCTCTCCCCACCCCCTGGTGTCCTGCTGGGGAACAGAGCTTAGAAAGAGCAGCGGAGGGACAATTTGAGGCATGATATACTACACGCTGATACAGTGAACACCTTCCATATTGGGCACCAAGTCTGATTACACATCAGATCATCTCCAGTCATTCTTCCAGTGCAGCTGCCTCACTGAGTTTCATCAAGAATTCACCAGAGACATATTTGACGACAGGTCACTGTGATTTTTGACAAGATCTCTAAAGGAATTCAATGAACAAGGAGTAGTACAATGACAGCTGCCTCTCTTTCCCATCCAGGAAGGGTTTGCTCAAAGATGGACCATGGCAGTCACTTTTAAAAGAACAAAAATCTGCATCTCAAAAGAATGTCAGAAGAAGCCAGAGAAAGAAGTTTGTTCAGTTCACCATATAACAAAAGTAATTTAGCCCTTAAAGTTGACTTGTTGGTAGTTAACAGGAAAATGAATAGAAACTACCCCAGTGAAGGGGCTGGAGAGACAGCTCAGTGATTAAGGGCTCTGGCTGCTCTTGCTCTTCCAGCACCCACATAGTGGTGGAACAACAACCATCAGTAACTCCAGTTCAGGAGATCTGACGGCCTCTTCTAGCCTGTGAGTGTGCTGCAGGCACAGGTGCACTTACATACATACAGGCAAAACACTCATACACATGAAATAAAAATAAACTTTAAAAATTCAAAAAAGAAACTAACCAACTTGAATTCAAATATTAGAAATTTTCAAGTCTGGAATTCTGTGTTAAAGACATGATTTTAGTGGTGGTGTGGGAAGCAAACTAAAATGCTCCTCCAGTCACACCAAGGGCTGCACTGCGGTGGAGGAGTAAATAACACTGGAGCAGAGACATGGTGGGTCAGCATGGCTTGGGTCGCACATGTGATCTAAACACTGGCCATTCAACTCACGCCTTTTTGGCTCTGAACTGAATTATCAGACGGTACTACAGATAAATTCATTCTCTCTCATCCATTCTGTCCATTCTGTCACGACAGAAACTTCTTTACATTGAAAATGTGTAACAAGAGGGCAAACAGAGGCGGCGTGTACACCTCGGAGCAATCCTTGTCTGCATGGTTCTTTGTCACACAATAGTGTTCCTCTTTGCTTAAAGAAGGGCTATATTTGAGCGTGGCTATCTCTACTCTAAGCCATGTTGATCTTGGGTGCGAACTTGACACAGATTCAATGATGAACCTGAAGGAAGAGCCATATTGTTTGATTCTCATCCTTGATGGAGGATTAGAAAATCCCCATTGTATCCGCTAGGCCCAGCGGCCAGCTCACAGATGCAGACACAACAGCCAGACTGAGCGACCTGAAAACTGAGGAGACTATCCATGATCTCTGCTCTACAAGACTTGCATCATGGCAGTACTACGGATGGCAGCTTAGAGTTGCTGCCACCAAATTACTACACAGTTGGCACGAAGTCTGTTATTTCTGGCAGGATTTTTAAAGGCCATTTTATTTATTCAAAACTTATCTGAACAAAGTCAGCCCAGGCCCTGTGTCGTTTTTACATCCGGTGTTTCATGGTGCAATTAAGTAGGCAAGCAAGTGGGAGCACAGAGGCTCCCGAGGACACATCAGGGCTCTACTTACTGACTGGCAAAATTTCAGAAACTTACAATTTCTGTTTTATTGTCAAACCGCACTTTATTACTGTTTTATCTTTAAAATGAAGTCAGTATAAACCGCCTTGGTGATGATGGAGAAAACATCTCAGCTTTAATGAAACCTTTTATCTGCTACTCAAACTTTTATTATCCCCAAATGGCAACATAGGCAAGAAAAATAATTACTACTTTTATTTGAAAGGGAGACTTTAGCAACTCAAATACTTTTGTTCTTGGGTGAATTTTAAGGCATTTAGATTGAATACACACCTGCTCATTGTCTCCATCTAGTTTTTATAAACTCAACACAATATATTTACATATTGCTATTACCAGATTATTCTGTCATCATTTATCAAAATATTAGATGTGTGTGGCTATGCTATGCTCTATCAGATGTTGGTCTGATCTACAGAGAATTTCTTTACACTTAAAATCATGCAAACCAAACTTTGAATGTAATGAAGGACACAGGCTTTGACTAGACCTGCTGGCTTCATATTACAGCCCTGATCCTTCCTAGCTGTGCAGCCTTCAGAAACTTTGAGGTCCTAAACTCCCTCATCTGTGGGGACAAGGGTCATTAAAACCTCCCTCAGAAGGGCTTCAAAGAGTCACTGTGGTATTTCAGAACACCAGAATGGAGCCCGGCTAATGTAAACAGTAAAAGTTGAGCCCTAACATGGCGTTCACACATCTCCACCTGTACGTCCAGATCAGTTAGTATCATTTATTCAACCCCAAATTGCTGGGCTTTACCTTACTCTGAATGCAGTCCTAAGCACGAAGATACAATGCTTAACGAGGCGTGGTACTAATTTTTTAAGAAGCTTTACGTTTTAGTGTAAAATGTGTGTTGCGACCCCTGTCTCTCTCCTAGAGAGCACACTCCCTTGGATCATGAATTCTCTTTTTCCCGACCCCTCAGAACTAATGGGGCTTCAGAAAAATTTGATTTCTGTTTCTGAAATCTTCATCTTAATAAGCAGCTACAGGTTTGCCCATATTTTCACATAAACGATTAAATGGTCTAATCAGAATCTAACTTAGCCAAAAACCTGACGACCATGACTCATGCTCATTTTCCTGAATTTGGACAAAGCACCAAAGGCAGCTGCAGGAAAACCTGACCCATGGCCAACAACTGCTCGGGAACTCAGCAGCAAAATTTTAAAGCTCCTAAATTTAACCTAGTCCTAGCCTCATTACTTTCTAGAATGTTCTGAAACTGACTTCCAGCAGGGAACCTTACAGGGCTAAGGGTTTTTCAAACATTTCTGTTTGTGCCCTTTCACTCAGAGAATTCATTAAAAAGTAAGATATTCAAGTTTGACTATAAATCCGAAGAGCGGTGATTAATATGGTTTTTCAAGCATCACAAACTCCAAGCGATCTTAAATAGGTTATTCTCTGCTAATCTGCTGCTCTTTAAAATGTGGAATAAATGCAATTAAGAACAAAAGTGTTCTCATATTAGCTGCAAGATCAAAGAGGAGAGTTATCTGTTTGCTAGATGTATCACAATAAAAAAACATCTGATGCACATAACAAGCTTCATTCAGAAGGAGGTAGTTTTCTTCCTTTCAACAAAAGAATGGAGACCTGGTTTGTGCAAAAGCCAACAGTGACTGTTAACTTTCTGTGGTGTAAGGAAGACCCACTCTGCCCACAGGAGATCATGCTTGAACTCCTGTGTGCCCCGCACCCTAACCTCTTCCTTTCCTGTGTCCCATCACTTTCCTGGGTCCAGACCCTCCTAAAGGAGCCTCATGCTGCTTCTGAGACTGGGAACATGCAAATTCCAACATAAGGCCTCTCCCTTTTCCAAGGAGACCTTCCTCAACACAGAAACAACCTCACTGGCTCATCTGCAAGCCCCACTGAGAATTTATTTACCTCTGCTTCCCATCTCCCAACCAACGCAGACGTTGGTAACCTGTGCGTTTGCATTTCAACACTTATGTCCTACGCCACCAGGTTTTCACCGCGGCTCAGTGCGCAGGCTTTGCACATCCATTTTTATTTTCCATCTTTCTAGGCTGAAAATTTCAAAGCGGCTGAATGGTGGTGAAATTAGCAAGGGAGGAGACAGGCCGCCCGGATTTCTGCCATCCTTCGGCAACCTAGAATCTGCGTGTTTCTTCTCCCCTCCCCGTCCTTCCTTCCTTCCTGCCCCCACCCGTCGCCCCTCGCTGGGCTGCAGGAGGGAGGAGGGCTGCAGGCTGGAGCCGCCACCTGCCGCAGCGTGGCAAAGCTCCAGGTGTCACTTACCCAGCGGGGTGGGAATGGCTCATTGTGCAGGACGTCTGTGGGACCCCGCTGCAGGTGCGGCGGGCGGGGTGCACGCAGGGCGGGATGCGGGCTCGGGGTCTCCGGGAACGGGCGATGTCGCTCTGCGGTGGCCGATGCCCGGGCACCCGGGCTCCCAGGCCGAGTTCACGGTCTCCCGGGGGCTAAGGGAGGACGGAGTGCCGGGCCTGCGGAGCTGCTGGAACGGAACCTGCGGAGGATGGAAGGGAAGCGCATCCACCCTGCCTGCTGGGCCGCGATGTGGGAGGAGATCCCAGCAGGCCCCAGCTCCCTAGGTTGCTCTGGGGCCTTCGTTCCCTAGGCACCTGTTACCTACACACACACACACACACACACACACACACACACACACACACACACACGCCCTCGTGGCTTGTGTGCTTCCTGCTAGACCCCGGGGAAGACAGACTGGGGTTATGTGCCTGCGGATTACGGAGAAGCCACAGTCAGATGCCTCGGTTTTCCACCTAAGGCAGACCCCAGACTTCAAGGAAGGCCAAATCTCATTTAGTTTTCTATATCAGCAAGGAATGTCTTCAGCTCCCTTCCTCGGTGGCAAAGCCCCATTCTTCTACCTGCAGTCCCCTACCAGCCAGCACAACCTGCTCCCATCCCATCAAGCAGGTGGGCTGCTCAGGTTCAGAGGTTAAAGGGTGCTGTTACTCAGTAGGAGAGCTGGGACAGGCTTGGATTGGAGTCCATCTGGAGCTGGAACGCAGGGTGAGGCCTTGGTGGCAAGTTTCAGCCCTGGATTGAGATGTTCTGCCACCAGTCTCCTTGATGTGTCAGCGGTCTGCAGAGTAACTTGGGTGCTTCCCAGGTGGTGAGACACTTTAGGGGTGAGGGAAGCACTCCTGGGTCTCTATTCTCCGCCACCCACACTCAGGTGGGAAGGTCATCATCTTCCCCACTGCTCTCTGCCTTTCCTGGTGTTAAAAGGTCCACCGAGCAAGAAGAGACCAGTCTCCTTGGCATCTGGCCCAACCAACCTCCTTGTCCCGTTTTCCCCAGCTTCACTATCTTAAGCTCTAGCAGAACCATCCCTAGTTTGAACATGCCTTCTCTCCTCCTCAAGCGTGCTGGTGAGCCTTGTGTTGTTTACTTTTTCACTCACAGCCTCAGAGGATTCAGTCCATCACCTTGAGCTGCCGCAGTAGAGGGGCTCCGTGGGCGGGAGGCGCAGAGTGCCCCTGTACAGTTCACATGCTGGCAAATCCCAAGCAGAGACTGGGAGAGAAGCCGGCCCACCACAGTGGTCCCCGCCAGGCTTAGCCTCTTAAGGCTTCCACCACCTCCCCAGACAGCACCGTCAGCTGGGGACCACGTGCTGCTCCAGGAGCTTGGGAGCATAACAAGCCCAGCTCACACACACTTCCTGCCTGGACACACCCAAGTTAAACTCACCCAGCTGTCCTGCGCTTGCTGGTATATGACTTCTTCTCCTACTAGAGTGAGAAATCTTGTATTTTGCACTTTTATCTTTTCATGTTCTCGGAAGCAGCAAATGCTTGGAGCAAAAACAAAGGGAAAGAAATCTTGGCTAAGTTGCAGTCTTTGTGGAGTACTAGTACATGTTTGCTTCTCCTTTTATTGAGTACTTACCAACCATCTGTAACATCCATTATCTCATTTAATCCTGATCTCTTCTCCCTGGGCTGGATGCCTCAGTTGTCAACTTGACACACCTGAGTGGAGGGAACCTCATTCGAGGACTGTCCTACATTGGACCCACCTGTAGCTAAATCTGTGGGGCATTTTCTTGTTTTTCAAGCGATGTGGGAGGGTCCAGCCCACTGTGGGTGGGGCCACACTTGGGCAGATGGTTCTGTATTGTACAAGAAAGCAGGCTGAGCATGGGCCAGAAGAGCAAGCCAGTAAGCAGTGTTCCTTTCTGGCCTGTGCTTCAGCTCCAGCCCTGAGTTCCTGTCCTGTCCTCCCTGATTGACCTGGGAAATGTAAGATAAAATCAACCTTTCCTCCTCAGGTTGGTTTTAGTCAGTTTTTATCCCAGCAACAGAAACCAAACTAGGATTGTGTTTTCCTCTCTTCCCCACTTCATAACTGTGAAGAAACACAAAGAAGTTAATTTTCCCAAAGTCTGCACTGGCTTCCAAGTGGAAAAGCTAAGATTTAAATCCAGGTCTAGCTGATTCCCTAAACTGAAATTTTAATCACTACAATGGGATTTATTTCTCCTTATACCTCCTGTAAATTTTTGCAGGATTCAAATTGTCTATAACCTCTGAGTTTTCAGATCTGAGAGACCAGAGACCTCCTGGGGGAAGACAATTAGAAAGATAGATGACAGACAGACAGATAGATAGATAGATAGATGGTAAATACATAGATGATACATAGATAATTGATAACTAGATGATACATAAATGATGAATACCTAGATGATAGATGATAGAGACAACAGATAGAAGATAGAGGATGATGAAGATATGTAAGTAGATAAATACATAGATGATAAAATAGATAACTTGATGATGGATAGATGATAGGTGGGTAATAGATGGAGAAATAATAGATAAAATAGATAGACAGATGATAAAGACAAAGAGACCTAGCAAAAAAAAAAGGGAAAGAAATCTTGTCTAAGTTGCAGTCTTTGTGGAGTACTAGTACATGTTTGCTTCCCCTTTTATTGAGTATTTACCAACCATCTGTAACATCTGTTATCTCATTTAATCCTGATCTCTTCTCCCTGGGCTGGATGCCTCAGTTGTCAACTTGACACACCTGAGTGGAGGGAACCTCAATCGAGGACTGTCCTACATTGGACCCACCTGTGGCTAAGTCTGTGGGGCATTTTCTTGTTTTTCAAGTGATGTGGGAGGGTCCAACCCACTGTGGGTGGGGCCTCATCAGGCTGAAGGACCCAAGGCTATTTCAAGAGCCAAATGAATAGAGCTAGAGACAGACAGAAGTCCCCTCATCCCCTCACTCACCACACTGCAATGTAGGCTCTGAGGCTGCTGTCAGTGCTCAGCACCATTAGATCTCACCTGGGGATGAGGAAGCGGAAGGGACTAGAAAGGCCTTGCATTCGGCACGAGCTCTGGCAATGCTGGTGCACGGTGTAGGTTGTATAATCTTCCCTAGGTCCTAGTTGTAATGTACTACATCATGACTCCAAGTAGTAGACGGTACTTCCTCACTGGAAGAATGAGAAAGGGCATTCGAGCACATGGCTTAGACTCTGGAGGTTCTGCAAGTTCTCTGGAATCCTGCGACGGCAAAGCCCCAAGCCAGCAGGTATTAATTCATAAACAGGCTTGAGCTCTCCACCCCATGAGCTGTACCTTTCACATCCAGGATGAAAACTGCAAGGAAGTGACTAATTTTCACTTCAGAAAATGCTCAGTGTGAAAATGCATTGGGAATTTAGCCAGAAGGAATTTTTATGCTAATTCTGGTACAGAGAAAGGGTTAGAAAATAAAAGGGAAAAAAACTAAATTAAACCATTTCAAGACCAAGTAGTCACCAGAGTCGTTTTCATTTCCTCACAGGAAAACAAGCCCCAGATGTCTGCGGCTCCACCAGAGAGTCATATGGAGATTCCTGTTTTCTAGAAAGACCTGTGCTCCTAGGAGCTGGGGTAGTACTAGAGGGAAGTGGGTGGGCGGAGGCAGGACTGCACCTCCGTGTTGACTGGATCTGCACTTGGGGGTGGGTAGGTGCTCCAGGGGGCAGCCAGGACAGATCTAGACTTTCAGTGGGTGTCCTAGAAGGAGACCGCGTGGGCTAACGCCTGCTCACGTCTATTGTTCGGCGCAGCTGGGAAGCAAGGACGATGCTGCATGTGTTGGTACCTGGGGACAAAATGAAAAGGAGTTATATAGGATATGACGTTCTACAGAATGCACACCCCTCTGCATGGGAATCATCCACACAGCGCCTCACAAAGGGGCAGAGCAGAGCAGTTCCTGTAGGGGCCTATGCTGTGCAAAGCCTAAAATACCCACTATTCCTTCACAGCAAATGTCTGAGGACCTCTGGCTGACACCAGCTCTAAATCAGAGAAGAAACTTACTCAAGGACCTAGAGAACAGATACATCATCTTTCACTGTTGCATTTCCCAGAAACCATCACAACGTGGTCAGTTTTGAAAAAGCAAATGGTGAGATTGGAGAGATGGACATCTAAGTTTGATCTACAGAACCCATGATAAAAAGTGTTGTGTATAGGGGTGCATACTTGTGACCCTAGAGCCGAGGGGGCAGGAGGATCCCTGGGGCTCACTGGCCCGCTCTGGGGCTCACCGGCCCCCTAGTCTAGCCTAAGTGTTGAGCTCCAAGCCAATGAGAGATCCTGTCTCAAAGGAGATAAACGGCATTCTTGAGAACGATACCAAGCTTGTCCTCTGACAGACAAATGTGCATACATGTGCATGATCATGTGAACAGACACATGCCCCCCGTTTCCCTGGAGGCTTGGGGACTGCTAGAGGGGAGGGAGGCACCACTGGCTCAGAGTCTAAAAGCTGAGGAGCCTGGAGTCCTGATGCCCAGGAAGGGGAAGGGTGCCTCGCTCAAGAAGGAGCACACAAGCCCTCTGCTTTTGTCTTTTCTCTTCCATCTGGACCCCAAGACTTCTGAGGGTGCCATCCACAGTGACTGGTGCCTGGAGCATGGACATCAGCTCTTCACCTATCATCAGTCTATCCATTAGAGCTGACATGTAAGTTTAATCATGACTCACGGATAGAGGAAATAGTGTGATTACAGAGAAGAGAGATTCAACATCACAGGCAGTGGGTATGAGGCTGGAGATGGTGGGTGGGGCGGGACTGGAACCATAGTAGGTACTGTACATCCTGGTTTATGTGTGCTCCCATAATGACATTAAGCATTTTTCTCTGCCATTCTTTCTTTTAAAACCAAAGCAGCAACAGTAAAATATTTCAACAGATCGATTAAGACAGCAAAATCACACTCCTGAACTTTAATGGATTCAATGGGAAGCACATTTTCCCATTGGTAATAGGAGCTGTACTTTATACAGACCCTCCATGTTTCAGTCCGTGTCTTTCACACACATCTATCTGTTACACACATCTATCTGTTACACACATCCATCTGTTACACACATCCATCTTACCAGGTATGGGTGATGGTCTTTTCTTATTGATGATGAAACTGAGCCTTGGTAGGCTTACAAGTTGCTAAAGGTGAACCAGCTTGTAGTGCCTACAACCAAGTCATAGGAATCCGAGTCTTTGCTTTTCCCACCGTGTCTGACTCCTCTCCAATAACTAAGAAATTACTTATGATATATATATAATATATAATATATATAGTACTTATATCAGTAATTAAAACAAAACTCATAGCAATAAAGAAAAAAAGGAAATAAATAATTGAAAATTTTAAATGACCATATTATTTTATTTTATTTTTCAATGTGCATGGAATCTGAGAGACTGATTTGGTCATAAGGATTCCCAGCAGTCCCTAGTCTGAGGTTGTTGGCTCCTAAGGATAACATAGTGAGGTAATAACATGAATTTGTAAGCAAATTTGAGACTCTTCATGTCTAGAGAAAATAATGTATTTATAGGGAACAAGATGACTTAGGAAAATTTAAGTTTTTGAGGAAAATTAAGTTTTTGTTATTTTTCTTTTTATCAGAATTTATAGTGGGTCATCTCATTTTGGTACATGTGTCTTCTTCAAAGGAAGACGTCATTTATTCTTCAATGAAAATGGTCTTTTTTTCAAACATTATACTTGTGATGTGTTTTTAAAATGCTATACAAAGAGGCGTTGGTATTCAAAAGGTTGTTTAATACTATTGTATTTCAAATCTCCAAGTTTAGTGAAGATGAGCCCGAGGTACCTTTCTTTATGTTTTTCCACTTACTTTCTGGTAACTCAGAGCTGGCCGGCTCCACCAGTATGAGCATAGACACTGCACAGGGAGACGGGAATCACAGCAGCCATGCAGAGACCGGCAGTGAGTGACTCGGGGTCCCTGTGAGCAAGGTCACCCCTCTGCAGTCAGCTGCACAGAAGAAATTTCTGAGGGACAAAAGTGCAAAGGGGGTCAAAGTTTCTGGTTATTCTGGAGGATGAAGAACAGAAGCCTAGAATCTGGGGGGTCTGAGAGGGATCCAAAGGAGATTGTGGGTTTAAAAGATCTAGAGTTAACATGGAATTCTGTGACCACCCTTCACGTCCTGCTAAAAACTCTTTTTTTATATATATTTATTTTTAAATTTTCAGGCTGACTAAACCGAAGCTTCTTCAGTCATCAAAAGAAGAGCAACAGTAGTTAAGAGTGTTTCGGTCTGATTCTGCATCCAGATTTCTGTAGGACAGTTATTGGCCTTGTCATCAAAGCAAGCACATCTACTATTGGGGCAGTCCGTGGAGTGAACCCTGAAAAACAATGCTAGGTGTACACAGAGGGTGGGGCAGGCTCTGCGCCAAATGCTCTGAGTGTCAGGTCTTATCTTAAACTCAAATACTATTATTTTCAGGGTTTTTTTTTTTTTTTTTTTTTTCCACTGAGAACGATTCTGAGAAGCAGGGAATTGAAGCAATTTGTTTGAAGTCAGGCACTTGGAAGAGGGACCTTAGGAGACCCTCAGCCCCGGTGTTACATTGCCCCCTACAGGGAGATTGAGGGTGAACAAAGTAAGAAGACAGGAGCAACCAACGTGCGTCTTCCGGAGTGCAGACCCTCCCATCACCTCATCGGATGCTCTGTTCCTCAGGGTCGGTATTATTTTTATGTTATACGAGGCATATACACGAGACAAGCAAGGGTCAGAGGCGGAAGGATGGCCAGCTGATCTGACAAGACCAGGGAACAGCCAGAGCATGGCAAATCCGCTCAGTGATGCTTATTCCAAAGTAAGTTGCCTCTCATTTAGCCTCGAAAATTATTTTGAGCAAATAAAATATCAAGATATAAAGCTTGACTCCTGTTTATTTCAGAAACAAGTGGTAGTTTCCATTATTTTGGAAATTGAAAGTAATTGTGACATAGTAATTAAACTCTCATGTGATACCAACATTCAGTTCCCTCCTTTTCTTTCGTATCTCTAATCGCCTGTCGTATTTTCCCATTTTTAACAAGAGCATATTTTATAGGTACCCCACTCTGTTCTGGTCACCATCCTTCCTTTATATGCATCATCTACCTTTACACGTATCTGCTACTCTCTTGTTGTTGTTGATGAAAGTGACCCTCAGGAAGCTGTAATGCTGTGCACATGTGACAGTTACATCTCAAGATGCCTGTCAGTCACTGGAGTCTCCACATGGAGAAGCCAGGGTTCTGTTCTTCAGGCTGCATTCTGCAAGGCTCATTTGCTTTAAGGTAAGGTGAGCGCATCCCTCTCATGCAGGACATGTGCAAATGGGGACAGAGAGAAGTCCACATTTTAAAATCTCCCCAGTAAAATCCTCACCATCAGCTTGCTCTTGCTCCTTGTAGTGGGCCCCAGGTCTTCTTTATCTAACAGCCCACATTATGATAAGTCACTGAGAATCAGCATGTATGTATACAGCAATGCAGGGTATGTTGGTGGCTGAACATGCATGCACACACTACGTGATCTGTCCATGTGGCCCGTGACACAAGTGGTGCCCTTCACAACTGTACAACTCAGTAACCCTTTGGGGCACATTTGACTCTCTGTTGAAATTCAGTAGGAAAACGTCTCCTTCAGCTGCTTCTAGGCTTGATAGTCAATGATGCAAAATAAAGGAGCCATTTTTAAACATGCTCTAAACAAATCTTCATTAAATTTGTTAAAATGGTGACTCCCAGGAAGCCCAGTGATAGGAGACACTACCAATGACTGGAGATGTCTAGACAAACTTTATGTGATTATGAAAATTATCAGTGTAGTTAGTTAGAGGCTGGAAAGATTTTATAAAGAAGGAAAAGACCGAAGTAGCTTCATGGGAAATGTTAGCTTGAGAAGATTGTTGGCTCAGCAAAAGAAAGACCTTTCCAGAATCAAACTATTAAAACCCAACATGCCACCCACAGAAAGCAGTACACATTATACTTATTTTACATAGGATATGTCCAAAGGGGGCTAGGCAGTGTTTATGGCTGAGGGACTCTTGATCTCTAGAATCGATAGAGGAAGGGAGTCGAGATGTTCCATGGGAAATTCTGCTATTACATCCAATGAAGTGGTTACAGGTTCTTGTAGGAAATGGACTGTGTTTGGATGGTGGTGTCAGCCCTGGCAGTTCCTGGTGCCCCTCCACCAGTCCTAGGAGAGAAAGCCCCATCACCCCCTGCTGGAGGGAAACTGCATAAGGCCTGATCTTATTCTTCATCTGTCCGTTTCAAAGCTTCTGCCAGGCCTTCTGTAGAGCAAAATGAAAAGATGTCTGCCCTCAGCCAAGGACTTGATTTTCTTCCCAGAAGAGCCAGGAATTGCAATGGAGAAAGCAGAGGAGGTCAAGGCAAAGAGCCACAGCTCCATGTATCTTCATGAGTCTTCAACCTTCGCTGGGAGAGTGAAGTCTGACCTGGAAAGGTTTCCTCTTTGTTTTAAGCCAGGGATCAAAACTGCCAGAAAGAAGAATGGAGAAACTGTGGGTGGGTCTCCATCTCCAGCACAGCTGTTGTGCTCCAGCCATGCCAGAGAATGGAAGATGATCGAATAGAACCTCAGGTGGCTCAGAGTGTGGCGAGAGGAGTTCCCTCCCAGGAGACTACGTCGGTGGGTAGTTTGGTTATTAGAGCCAATGCAGGGGTTTATATACGGAGGCCTTTCTGACCATTACAGAAGGCGGGAAAGTTAAAGGTGGGGTTTTGGGGTAAAGGCAGAAAGGTTGTAGGGCTGATGTGGAAGTTCAGGAACGAGGAAACGAAACCCAAAAACCTGGTTCTGGTCTAGGGTGGGGGAAAGGAAGATTCATATCTACAGTAGCTTCCTGGGGCCAGGTTATCACATCAGGCAGAGCAGGTCAGACACCTGCCATCCCTTTAGGGTATCCAGAGTTGCTTGCCTTGCTCAATACCGAGATCCCCACAAGACATGGGTGCAGTAGTCCCTCGGCACTGTCCGCCCTGCTCTCCAAAGCTGGCTGCTCCTGGGCTCAGCATTGACAGCCTTTTAGAAACGCTTTCCAGGATTAACACGTCTTCTAATTTTTCCAAAGAAGAGGAAAATCCAGATGGCTTGGGTGAAATTTTCTAATTTTTAGAACGCCACACAAGGCAAACAAAGAATATCTGAGATCAGAACTTTGGCCGCCAGCTTGTGGCTCACAGTGTCGGTGACAGACTCGGCTTTGAAGGAGGGATGGGAGTAGGTGAACCCAGGCTTCCCCACATCTCCATGGGGCCCAGTAGGCATCTGTTGGACAAATTCATGGGTGGAAAGGTGGAAGGCTGCCTAGGGTGGCGCTCCTACATGTGATGGCTTGTGGGACTCACAGTCCAGATGCCCCAAGCATTATTCTGCTGAAACTATGGAGAGACCCTCTCTCCACTGAAACCAGACTGGAGGAGACTACCAGTCAGGCATGGAGAGAACAGACTTTGCCCACAGGGTATATGACGTCTCTCAAAATCAAAGTGAAGGAACGTTATTCCCAGTAACAGAGACCCATGGAATCATAGTTTTTCCTCAGCTGGGAAAAGACCCACTGATGATAATTTCAAGTGTATTTTCCTGACAAATCTATAACTGTGGTATACATTTGATCTCAACCATATTTTTAGATGCAACCTCTAACTTGTTTACTGGGATTTTAATATGAATACAAGTTTAATCACCCAGCAGAAGCACAGGAACTGTTTCACTGAGTATGAACTATGAGCTATAGAGAGAGAACAGAGCTTGGTATGTGTTTATTTCCAAGGAGAGGATGGAATAGATAGATATTATAGACACCTATGTTACAAGTGTGTGTGTCTGTCCTTTGAAGTTACAGAGAAAGAGCACAGTTCTCTAAAGTGAGAAGAACACATGGTTTGGACTTACCCAACACTCGGATGTTTAAAGACATCTCTCAGCAGAGAGTCAATTCCGTGACTATGTGGCTGCCCAAGTCAGAACAGATGGCGTCTAGGCTGAACTGCCTCTGCACACAAATGTATGCCAGAGAAGGTCATGCACGACCAGGCCTTCCCATGCAGTGATGGCCAGGGGGGCATCAAGAGCTGTGAACACCTGGGTGCGGGTGGTCAGCAGGCTGCTAGATGTCTTTGGGACAGACCAGGCCTGAGTGACTACGCACTAATGACTATGAACTTGAAGATATGTGTCTGGCTGTCAATCATTCCTCAGATTCAAGACCACTGCACAGGCTGACAATTAGCCTGAGTACAACTAAGGTGATGTTTTCAGTCGCTCCAGGCAAATCAGGCAAGCAACCAAAAACTGCCAATAAAGGCCCGGAGTTAAAAGCCCATCCAGTTCCTGCCTTGTCTAATGACAGGTTCTCAGCTTCGCTTTTCGCTGGTTTTTTAAGCAACGACCCATACTGGAGCTCATTACTGGAACATCCTATATTAATAAATCCAGCTTATTTGGAGGAAATTGACAAGATTGAAGTATCTGATTACAGATAAAACAGCCACGTCCGAGACAGCCTTTCTGTCCCCTGTGCCCTGTGGATGGGAGGCTCAGTTCATTACAGCCTCCTGGAAGAAAATTAATTCTGCTCCGGACAGAATATCAAACTGCAGTGCTGGTAATCGTGTTAAAGAACTGGCCTGCTCGTCAGCCATTGACAGAAGATTTGACCAATCTCTTTAGTAACTACACTAAAGTAGAGTCAGTTCAATGGCCAAGGAAATGACTAAAGTTTGCAGGAGCACACAAGACAATCCAGAAGCTGCAGTTCCTTACACAGATTTCTAATATCTTCACAATGTTTGTATAATCCTGACCCAAACTTTAGCAATTTAGGGGGCTCACCTGGAAAGCTTAATTTCCTACACTGTTAGACTCCTTTCATTAACAAGTGTTTCAAATATAATCTGCACAAAATTCCAAAGATGAAAGAAAATGTGATGACGGAAACAAGGGAGCATACTTCTGGTAGGTTCTCTTCCATCTACTTAGGTGAATAAAATCTGGAGTCTCTCTCTTAGTATTTATTACCTGTGCTGCTTCTTACCAAGCCTATGTGAAGTCCATTAGAACAGAAACAATACTGACTGGGATGCAACCCAAAGCATGTACATGCAAACTACATGTTGTCGGGCTAAGTCCTTTTATCCCATCTGGATGGGAATTGCAAACCATAATGCAACCTATAATTCTGTGCATATATTGAAATCAGTAACCTTATAAAACAGATTACCATGACCGCCCAATGAACAGCTTAATCTTAATTGACTCAGTAAACATTTATTTTGTTCACTTTGAACAAGGCTATTCTGATGATCACAAAGTGCTGTCTCCCAAAGCTGGTGATTCTATTCTACAACAGAAGAGACCTTTGAATTAAAGACAGAAAGTTTCATTTTCCCAAATGTTTAAGACATCAATATCTACTTGATCTGATGAAAAATAATATCTTCAAAACAAAGTTTCCACAAGGAATTTGCGGGCAAGCAGTTCCAGAGCGCCTCAGCAGCAGTGATTCTAGCTCTACACCGCAGCAGTGTCTAGAAGATGCTCAGCCGTCGTCGAGGCCCTTCAGTTTGCAGTTGGGCAGTCGTACCTGTCATGCCTGTGTCTAAGAGATGCTTGTTATTGGAAGGCAGTGAGAGCGTCAAGAAAGGAGGAAGGAATCGGGAGAAGGGGTGGTGGTTCACCGGCTAGGAGCCTTTGAGAGACCTGCCCACTGGATGACGGCAGGGTACCAGAACTGCACCAGCCACGTGGCCAGACCTCAGTAGACAGCACCTTGTAGTCCTCTCTGAAAGAAATGTGAATGTCTCCACAATCAAAATGGAGTTGCTTATGCTAATCCCAGCAATACAAAGTGAACGGCCCAGGAAACTACGAGGGAAGGGTTCATATACATGCTTGTCTGGTAGGAACTATCCTGAAAAGAGTGTGCCACTAGAACCGCAGGAAAATGTGTTTCTGCAGGGATTCCTGCCTGGCAGCTATCAGTTTAACCTCGGACCGACCACACACGCTGTCAGTTCCTGTGGTCAGGAATGGGTGTTTCAAAATACCGTCTTCATTTTCGTTTTTACAAACTTTCTTTTGGACTGGGGATGTAATTCCAGTGGCAGAGTGCGTGCCTAGTGTGCATGAAGCCCTGGGTTTAATCACCAGCACTGCAGGACCCAAACTAGCTATGGCAATGCACACTCCAAATCCCATCAGATGGGAGGTAGATGTACGAAGATCAAAAGTTCAGGGTAATCTTCAGCTACATAATGAGTTCCAGGCCCAGCCTGGGCAACATGAGGAAGGAGGGAGGGAGAGAGAGTGGGGGGGGGAGCACAGGAGAGAGAGAAACGAAGGAATGAAGGACAGAGGACAGAGACAGGAAACTGGAAATAAAAAATAAAGAGAAAAACAACTAAAAACAATTCCCACTGGCCTTAGCCTCTACATTTCCAGACTTCTCTGTGACACATGAATTCCCTTTGCAATGCTATTTCCAAATAAATATTGGCATTTTTTAGAGATCCCGCTTTTATTTAAGCTGGTGTGACTATGTTATTTCGTGCTGATACAGTGTTTAAGGACCTGAAACCAGCTTAAATGCTTTGCCTCACACGATCCTCATGACACCTCTTGCAGAAGGGCTCTACGTTTAACCTGAGAGCACAGATGCCCCAGCCCCACACAGCTAGTGTATTTTAGAAGAAATATTTTAGAAGTCGCTTTCTCTTCATACCCAAAGCTGTGAGCACCCAGCACTGTGCCTCGATCATTTCATTACCTTTCTTAAAAAGCTGTCTTCCCTGTGTATCCTCGACCCGTCAGAGGCTATTTTTTACCCCGGCTGCTGCCTTTTAAGCTTGCTTCTCTTCTTCCTGGGTCTCGGGTTTGTGAAAGAATCACTGGGTCCTGTTCACAGGCCCACTATGAAAATTTCTTTATGAAGGACGCCAGCTCTTCAAAGATGAGACAGCCCCAAAGAAGATACGTCGTTCTCTGGATCTTGCTTTACTTTGCGCGTTCTGGCTAAGACACTGAACACACTGCATCCTGCTTGAGAGCGGAAAGACATGACTGTGTGTGGCTTTAGCTGCTCATGCACTGTTAGCACCCCGACATGACATCTCCTGCCGCATGTATTTCCTGTGTTCCTAACATGATGCCCTACCTTCAATTTTTATTTCTATCGTTTTTAAACTTAGAAGTCCTTTTTGCTTTAGCAATTTCACCTGGAACACTGTGTTTGAAAAAGAAAAAATGCGCATAGAAAAAATGAAGGTTAAATCAGCTTTACTCTGTAAACAGAGCCTGAATTATCATCTCCTTCCCATAACAGCCCAATTAATACCTTACAGCAAAACAGAAAAGCTGAAGAGAGATTACAAACATAGAGCAAGGGCGACACCTGCTGGCTACAGACAAATAGTATTTCATCAACGCCTGCCAAAGCAAACTCAGCCCTCAGGCCTGCCTCTAGGTGGCTTTTACTCCTCCAGGCCTCTCCTCTGCGAAATGCTGGTATGGTTCGGGCACTGTGAAAGGCACCACAGTGATTGACACTAAAACTTTCGACCCTTATGTCCAAGAATCACCTGTATTCCAAGGAAGAAGTAGGTCTATCTGCCCAACAATCTCTAGAAAGATCCATAGCCAAGGATACCAGGCAGCGTTGGCTACCGGGAAGACAATGCAGGATTCCCAGGGATGACAGCCCTGCAGAAGTGATGAATGAAGTCTTGAATGATGAGTAGATTTCACAGGAGGAAGACAGGAAGCAGGAGGTGTGAACACTGGAAACAGTGCCTATGACAGAGGCCCACGGCCCACATTTGCTGACCAGGAGTGAGTTCAGATTCGGTGTTCTAGGTGGCAAGGATGCATTAGACTAAGAGACTGACTTGATTAGATGTGCACCTTAGAAATATCACCCTGGGGGCCTGGAGAGACAGCCCACTGGTTAAGAGCATTAAGTGTCCTTGTAGAGAACTCACGTTTGGATCCCGGCACCCACACGGTGGCAAACAACTATTTGTAACTCCTGTTCCAGGGGATCCGAGTCCCTCTTCTGATTTCTGTGGGCATTTCAGACACTGGTGTACTTACACACATGCAGGCAACACACTCATACACATAAAGTAAAATAAAATAATAAAATATTTTAAGAAGAAAGAAAAACAGATCACCTTGATTGCAGCATGATAGATGGCTGGGAGCCGGGTTAGTTAGGGTCAGGAATATAGACAACAGAGAGGTGTGTGACTAGTTAGGCGGGGACTGGGGGGGACAAGCCCAGAAGATGATATTCACGTAGGTTCGGACGGGAAAGAGGACAGACTTTTGAAAGATATTTTATGCCTATAGGAACTTATGAAAAGAACATGGCTTTAAACAACACACATCCAGCTGCTTACTGTAGATCTTTTTCTCTTTTTTTGTCCTTGGTCCTAGGAACATGTTTAAGTGTCGTATGAAATTATAATTGCTGCAAGAATCCACACACACACACAATATTATAAACCAAGCTCACACTTGAGGGCAACATTTAATGAGTTAATTCAGAAAAAAGGGCCCAGGGACTCTGATTTGTATCACTAGTCCCTAAGCACCTCAGTGAGGGGGGAAACACCTCCAGTTTCCTTCAGAAGCTGGATCACTGTTTGTCTTTTTTTTAAAGGGAAGTTTAAAGCTTTTAAATAGAGAACTATGATGACAAATTGCAAGCTCAAACAGAGCAAAGAACAGACAATGATTCTTCTTAGTCTCAAATAACTCTGAGAAATACTTTTTACCAACTGAGCACCAAGCCAAGGGCATGCAGCTGTATTCATTTATCAGCATTTACTGGGTGTTTATGGGAGACATCACAAAAGATAAATACTTTAAATAACACAATTACCTTGTCTTCCAGCAATAGACAACCCCCTTTATCTGTCTATATACTTATACATGTGCACAAGACACATCTATGTACATGCTTACATGACATTTCCTTTAATAAGAGTCTCTACCCATGAAATGATGCAGTTTAGAAATGTACAACTCCAAATCTTTTTATATTTGACCTGAGATGGCTGAACATAGAGAATAGATTATTTGATTCATAATTTTTGTATAAAATCATAAACTTTCATCTTTTCAAGCAGAATCTTATGTCTTTACCCATCTTTAGACTATTGCCTCAGAATAAAATAGCACTTCCTGAATCAGATACATGAATATATACCTTATAGAAACTTCAAAAAAGAAGACAAAGAAATCAAGCCATTGACAAATCAACAACCCTAATCATAGATACTATATAGATATATTATATAGATATACAGGCATGTCTTTCTGTAAGTCGGAAGTACACAGTATGCATTCTTAAAAATGTTTCATTTAGTATATAAACTGGTTCCACAAGAATAATCACTTTAGACAGTGTTCTTGATTCTAAAAAAAGTTAAGAAGCCAGATGTCTCAGCCCTTGGGAGGTGGATTTCTATGACTTTGAGGCTAGCCTGGTCTACATAGTAAATTCCAGGTCAGCCATGGCTACGTAGTGAGAACCTGTCTCAGAAAATAACCACTTGAAACATATTTAGGTATTTTGATGTAAGTAACTTATCACTGGGAAGATGGTCTAACAATTAATCCCTGATTGGTAGAGCTGTGTAAATTTCAGCTCTGGTATTACAGGAATCTATTCAGTGTTAAAGATCACACACATATCTGTCGGGAGCCATTTGCCTGCCTTGAACTATGCCCTAATTTTGGGTTAGGCAGAAGTCAATCTCGTGCACAGAAGTGCTGTTGGAAGCAGGAGTTTTCATTATGCAAATGATTTACACCTAAGGAGAAGTTTATTCTATGCCCAAGATTGAGGTCACCTGAAGATCTTTGAAGGAAGCCAATCACATCTTAAGTTATTTTTCCTGTGTTAGTATTGTTTTTGAACATCTGACTCATTGTTTTGCTCATTTCACAGTATAAATAGGGGAGACTTAATAAAGGCAAGCTGCTTCAGTGTGACTGGCAGCTCTCCTGAGTCTGTCCTATTCTCCCTTCCTCCCTCCCTCCCTCCCTCCCTCCCTCCCTCCCTCCCCTCTCTCTCCCTCTCTCTCTCTCTACACTTTCTCATCCTCACTCCCTGCTTCGGGTGCGGTTCGATTTCTGCTGGCGGGCTCCGGCACATATCCATCACAAAACATGAATGACGTTGCTTACTTTTTGTTATAAAATCCACAAGTTGCTGAATTGGTTGTATTAGTGAATTAGTAAGCTCAATCTGTGGAGTGGGCTTTCTGAACACAAAGCCCCACCAAAAGGCCACTCTGGCCTCCCACTGGGTTATCCAGACGGCCTCTGTGGCCTCCACTGTCTTTGCTCCAGTTCTTGTAACTTACAGGTTGCCTCCATACCTTCCAGTGCAGAACAGTGACCAGGTTCCCAGCGGCTGGACTCAGGATCTACTGGAGCCTCCTTCTAGTCTGCTACATTTGCTTGTTTACTCTGTGTGTGTGCATGCGTGTGCATGTGTGTGTGTACATGGGTGTGTGTGCCAGGGTGCATGTGGAGGTCAGAGGTCAAGTTTTGGAAGACAGCCCTCTCCTTCCACCACGTGGACCCCAGCTTGGCGTCAGCCATCATGGAGCTTAGCCTACTGTCTATAAAGCATAAACCGGGCAGCCAAGTTTTGCAGCGAGACTATGTTCTCCAAACTCCAGCACCGAAGCAAGCTTTGAAAGACAGAGTCAAGCAGGGTTGCCTTCCTGCCGGCAGGGAAGAGAGACAAGCTTTCTTGCCTGGAAATTGAGGTCCAGCAACTAAGCTGGTGGCCAGGGGAGGTGGAGTCACTGACGGCTGCTTGGTCCTTGTATTTCAACTAAAGAAGTGGTCTAACCCCATACTTTCTGGATAGGAACAGGAGTAGCAACTATCCCTGAGAGCCCACTGTAAAGACTCAATCTGGGGCTCACCCTGAAAGTCCAGCCTACACCACCCTCTGCTCTTCCAATGATGCTCACATACCTTTTCCACTGGCTGGCTCGAAATAACAGAACATTTTTATTTCTATACCTAATGCCAATAGACATACTTTTCATCTACCTCAGACTGAAATTCTAGATGTTTCCATCTGTGTAGACGGTTCCCTGAGACCTGGCTTACCTCATCTTCTACCCCAGTCACACTAGCTCTTTGCTCGTCCTGAAACACACCAAGCACACCCCTTCCCCTGGCCTTTTGTTCTTAGTTGCCTGGAAAGTGCTTTGTCCTGATAGCTATCCACATGACCCAACTCCCTACAGGTCTGTTACTCAAACATTGCCATCTTACAAGAACCAATATTTTTTATTTTGATAACACTGACCACACCCTGGTCTATAAATAATGGGGCTTCCCTGACCATGTTGCATAAAATAGCAACAGCTCCCAGCATCCTCTGCCATCTCTTTCTGAATGTTCTCAGTCTGCCATGCTACATATGTGCGTGTGCACATGCTTCTATGTGCTTGTGGCCTCTCTCCACTGAAGTGCAAATTCTATGAAACCAGAGACTGTCAAAGATGCATCTGTCACCTGCTGCAGAACAGTGCCTGGCTCACGGTAAGTATTTGGCTAATGTTTGTTAATTAAGTCATGCTGACCTGAAGAGTTTATGAAAGATTTAGTCAGATCCAGACGTCAGCAGTTTCCACAGCTTACCACTCATTGCTATGTGGCACACACTACTCTCTTCCTTGCATAAAACGAAATTCTCCAAACACAATCCAGAATAAACAAAGCAAGTGGGGTCAGGAATGTTAATTATTCGAATCCATTCATTCAAGTTGTATTTATGGAATACTTACAGGACAAGGAAAATTTTCAAAGATTATTTTTTGTTCAGCACTGTGTAAAATCACAGGGCTTGGGCAGTATGCTTCTTCATAACAGTAGAAAGAATACTTATTGTCTGAGATTTTCAACCATGTAGCAGGAGTCTTTTCCCACTGGGACCCAGGATCACCCCATTTAGGGAGGATAAGACTCTACCCAGCTTACCTCTAAGACTCTGGCCGTCTAAGCACAAGTGAGGTCAGGAAAGTCTTCTCAGTGAAAAAGCTTCAAAAGAAATATACTGAAATAGAAAAGGACATAATGTAAGTTCTACTGGCACGAGTCAGCAGCCAATGTTGCAATTTCAATAAAGAAATAAACACAGGTCTTATGTGCCTTTATTCTTACTGGTGAGGAAGATTAATTTTCGGTTTCTTAATTTGTTACTAAAATATAACAAGAAATATAAATGCACATCCAAGTCACTGTAAACACTGACAATTGGTTCATACATGATGTAACTCCACAGGAAAGATCAATGGGCAATAAAAAGCAATCACATATACACTCAAGACCAACGGATGGAGAGCATTCCACATTCAACAAAGGAGATATGATTGCCTATAAACAACATTTCCCATTTATGGTGTATAATTAAATAACTTATGTAGCAATTAAATTACATGCCAATTAACTGGAATCTCAAGCTGTAATGCAGCAAGTTAAAGCAAGTGGAAGTTATCACGGAAGCACATCAATTGCTTTTTTTCTACTAAGCTGAGCTGACATTTTAAAAATTAACGCTGCCCTGTCTCAAGTACTTTCAGCACTTAGAATATAAGTTTGAATTAAGCTGTTCAAAGTTTTAAAGGTAAAAACTGAATTGGGTTACAATAAGCCGATTTTTGTGTCACCCAAACAAAATCACAAATGAAAATAAATGTTTCAATGGATCATTTTGCTCCTGTTGTTTGATTTCATTTCTTTTCGCCATTGAAAGTGAGGTTTTCCATGAACCAGGATGACAGGAACACGGAGCTAGGTTTTATACCATATAAGGCCAACTTTTTCATACTTTCACCAAATTTATACTTTGGAGTTAATGTGCAAACATATCTAATCGGTAACTGTGTGCTCTTCTGTGATACAATTTACGTTTCACTTTCTGTCTGTTTGATGACTGTGTTTTAATGCCATATCTTTTCTGTGTGAGGCTGCTGCTATGTTTAGCATGTTTCCTTGAATGGAGTGCATATGTACGAAGCTGAGAAAGGAAATTTTACAGGTAGAAAAATGTCATTCATCCAGGAAATCTCTTACTTGTAAACTATCGGTGTGCTGGGGTTTCTAGCTCTTAACCAGCACATTGAGTTCTGGCATAAAACATATCAAGGGCTGGGTCAGCTCTGCAGTAACAGGGAAAGTGCCTAGCATGCGTGGACCCTGAGTCCAATCCCAGTACCGGGCACATATAAAAAATAAAACTAGGGGCTGAAGAGATGGTTCAGCAGTTGAGGACCTGGGTTCGGTTCCCAGGCAGTGAACAACCTCAGTAACTCCAGTTCCAGGCGCTCCGACGCCCTCTTCTGGCCTCCACCAGCATCACATTCTGAAGTTCATACTGACCTCACCTGTTTCATTTCCTTTCCTAATAGCTGGTTTATGGCCATTTGCTTTCACTGTGTCTGAGAGACAGCTGATGAATGGCTACTCACACATCCCACTGAACATTTCAAGAGGAAAAGTGCCCTGTTATCTTCTAAATGTTGCTGCAAAGATATGCACAGATTATCTCAAAACTAATCAAGTGATTAACTTCCAGACCTACATGGAGAAAAGGTAACACATGGAGAAAAAAACATCATTGAGAGCAGAAGTGGGTGGGGCCTCCCAGGTTGGAAAGGCAAAGCAGAGGGCTGCACAGGGCTACCCATTTCCTTGGCAGGAACTTGTGCAGGTGCAGCAGTGGACGGGAACGCTGGAAGCTAGAGGTGATTACAGGTTCCACTGGGGTCTCAGAACTGACTGAAGCAGGGTACTGTGAGACAAGACGGTTGACGGAGTCTAGTGACCCGCCTAGGCAAGTCTAAGTGTGATGTGGGTGGAGCCAGGAAAGTCAGGTATCCAGGGACTGAATGAGGTCAAAGGGCAGGTATTATTAAAATGAGAGAAAATTATTTCTCCAAGAGAAATGCTTTTGTCCCTCCAAAACTTACTTATAAAGTTGAACCTGGGGGCTGGAGAGGTGGCTCAGTGTTTAAGAGCATTTGCTGCTCTTCCAGAGGATCCATGTTCAGTTCCCAGCACCCACTCCAGCTCTTGGGGATCTGACATTTTCTTCTGACATGTGTCACACACACAAACACACACACAAACAAACAAATAAATAAATTTTAAAACTTCCCTCCCTCAGGAGACGCTAGGAGACAGGGCCTTTGGAAGGTGAATCAGTCCTGAGTACCAGAGAGGAATCTCGCTTTCTACCATGTGAGGATGTGGCAAGAAGGGCAGATCACGTCTTTACCTTGTCTGTATCTGCCAGCACCGTCATCTTCAAAGAAGCAAACCCTGTTGTCTATAAATTACCCACACTTGGGTTTTGTCGTAGCAGCTGAAATGACTTGATAGTGGTTTTCTTCTATGAAGCTTGTTTTCCTGCTCTCCAGGAAGGTGTGCAGGCTAAATTTTACTATCCCCGTCACCTGGGGACTTGGGGGATGGGACAAATGAGGTCACAACAATAGCAATGATATAAACGATCCCAGTGATTCCAGTGTCTAATTTGGCATGTGTGGCTCCCTCAAAATTCTTCACACACCATTTCTGAGGGGTCCAGGGCTGTCTGGGCCCACTCAAACTTGCCCTGGTCTGACAGCAGCAAAGTCTTGCTGTTTCTCCTACATGCACTGGAGTCTGAACAGAGGAACTGGAGGGGGAAAACAGAATGATCGAAAGACTCAGGCTCGGCTAACTCCACAGAGCTCGTCTTCATCCTCTGAGAGAGAAAACAGAAGAGAAGCAGGTGTTTGCTGACAGGTGCATTAGGGACACAGCAATTTTGAGGAACTGGAGGAATAGCTAAGTGATGACCAGTGGTCAGTGTGACCTATAGATCACAGGACACAGAACAGACTGGAAACAGGTCTAAGTCATCACCACACAATGACACCCAGGCCTGTGTGCAGAAGTCTGCCAGGTGATGGACAGAGGCAGAGTGCAAAGCACACTGGCCTTCCAGAGGGGAGTGGAAAAAAAGAAGTCTGCACAGAAACCGAGAAGGGCTTGAGGCCTGGAGTTGATATTCAGAAGACGGGGTGGGAAAGAAGTGAGACCCTTGTATAGTTCTAGAGATGGTGAGGAAAGAAGAAGCAGGGGACCCAAGAGAGCAAACGCCACGGAGGCCACAGCAGTGGGATCTGGTGACACACTTAGCACACTACTTCTAAACAACACCACGACCAGAGGATGCAAGTACATATGGAAATGCAAAGGAATATTATTTTTTTCATTGTAAAGAAAAAAAAATCCTCATCTGCCTAACCAGTAGACTGACAGTGAAGATGTAAACAATTCCAGCGACTTGAGTCTCCATGAATGTGGAAATGTGGTTTGAAGACACAAGAGAAAACCTAATTTGAGAAGCACTTAGAAGTTAAGGGAACAGGTCTATAAACAAGACTAAGTGAAACCACCTAATAAACCCGACAGAAGGAGCCAAGCACAGGACACATCAAAACCTCAATTACACGGAGAGATAGTGAGACAGAGATACAGAGCTAATTCCTAAGCAAAATAATATTTCACCAAATAATAGATGGATTCAACTTTGTGGAAATGCATTGGTCATGCCTACTAGGAGTACTTTGATTAGAAGCAATGCTTACAACTGGATTTCACACATGATGCTATAATCAAAACAAACAACCAAATCAAATTCAGAAGCCAGAGTTCATCTTGGGTTTTAGATTAAGCATGGGGATGGCAGACAGTTCATTCCTAGAAACATAAACTCAGTTTTCTCTTAAATCAGGTAGTTCTCATCACCAGAGAAAGACTTTATCTATTTAAAATAAAATACCGTGGAACTGGCAAGATGGCTCAGTGGACAAGGAGGCTTGCAGCCAAGTGTGAGTCCTAAATTCAGTCTCCAGAATCCACATGGTGGAAGGAGAGAACTGACCCTTCTACACGCATGAGTGTGCACATACATGCACAATAAATAAATACAAATGGAACACTTAGATATAAAATAAAATGAAGTACTGAACAGAATAATTTAGGCTCTCAATGATAATAAAAACAAGAAGAGCATTACCAGCTACTTAGCACAAATTTAATACAAATACACTGCCATTGCTGACAGAGCATGCTGACGACTGAACCCTAAATCATCAGCACAAGTAAAAGCCAATTTGGGATCTAGAGATATACAGAGACTCTGGGATACTGCAAACCAAGGTACTCTGAGAATTAGAGTCATTTTAGTTTGGTGGAAAGCTCGTAGCCAGATTAGTATTATTTAAGGAAGTGTTTCTATTAAGTGGAATTTAGCTACTGATTTCATTACACGAATAACTTATCATTTAAAAATATTTGAGGGGCTGAGGAGTTGACTCAGTGGGAAGCATGAGGGCCTGAGTTTGATACCCAGCACACATGTGCAAAGCCAGGCATGGCACATGCTTGCTAGGCAGGCACCAGGAAGAATCTAGCTAAGACGCCCATTTGGTTTGAGTTATGCATACACACTCCCTACTGTGATAACACAACCTAGATCCTCTACCTGCATGTCCTAGACACCTCTCTCCACACAATGCACTTACCAACGTTAAACCCCTCAGTTCCCCAGGAATTAGGCTGTGTCTACCTCCACCTCTGAACAGTGGTGCGACTTTCCTACCCCGGTAAAAAAAAAACTTAAGAGTTTCTTTCAAATGTATTCCCAGTGTATCCAAGTATGAGGACCAGGAGCACCAATCTGGCCTGAACTGTTCAGGGTGCAGTTTGTTTGCTTGTTTGTAAGGCAAACCTGTGCTTGCTAGCAACCTTTTAGGTAGAATGCCCTATTCATTGTCTTATACCAATGCATAACTGGGTGTGCATATGACTAAAATCAAAGGCATTGTGTAAGGTGATGTGCGCAGCAGGAAAACAATTATATGATCTGACCTTTCAGCAGAACTGCCTAAAGGAGGCTACGTGGTAAGGAGCCTTTCTCTCTTGAATCCCATAAAAGGAAGCCCTAAACAATAATCTGGTCTTTGAGCATGTTCAGGACGTGGTCCCCTGCCAGTCCTGAGAGCACACCCTCTTTAATCTCTGCTCTCTTAGCTCTGAATAAAATCATCGTGCTTCTTTGCAAACCTGTGTGAGATCCTATTTTCAATTCTTCGGATAGGAGTCCAGGAACTTGGAAACACTCGGCCAGACCCAACCACTGGAACCAGCTGCTGCTGCAGAGAAAGTTGGTGGAACCGGATATACCCCAGGGCTTACTGGCCAGTCTGCAAGAAAGGAGTAACTAGTAACTTCTGTTCCTTGAGAAACCTTGTCGAAGGTAATAATGTGGAAAGAGGTGGGGAAGAGACAGGTCGTGTTCTGGATTGCACTTGTACACCACAGGCATGCGCAGTCACACACTCATATGAACACATTTCACACACACAACACTCCAAACACACCACACACACATTATTACACCACACACTATACCACACACACAAACACACAGACACCACACCCTACACACAGCACACCACACACACACAGATGACCAAGTATGATGGTGCACATCAGTGATCCTAGCACTGGAAAGCTGAGGCAGGAAGATCTGAGTCAGAGGAGAGCCTGAATTTCCAATATCAAACAAACCAACAAATATTATTTGAAAGTAAGTGTTGGGGAAATATCCACCGTTCTAACACCAGACACAACATTTTGAAGCAATCGAGCAGACCTGCCTTGAGATGCATGAGCAAACACACTTAGGCAGAAGGACCAGAATGCTACACCCATATGAGACCTGCTCCTGAGACAGGATTCTAGAGCATTCCTTGAAGAGCTTCCCATGTGGAGAAGCATGGGTCTGGCTTATCATTACAAGGTATCTGCAGTGTTGGATGTCCTGGAATGCTCAGCCCATGGAAACTTGGCTATTTCCAATTTTACTATGATCACTTCTAGGCATAAAGGTTCTTGAAACAGGCAAGTCTCTTTAGAGTAAGTTCTTGTGGTGGGAATAATATTGGATCAAAGGAAACCCATATTTTGAGTGTAAAAGACACTGCCTATCCACCTCCATTATGACTTTAGACCCCATCAACAGTGTATGAGAGCCTAGCCAACCAGTGACGGTGTGGACACTCCCACGCCTCCCAGGCGTAAGATCTTATTTTTCTATGAATTATCTGGTAATGCCCACTTCTCTTGAGAGTTGCTCCCCATTTCCCAGCCTGTTAATACTGTTCATGGGAGATCTCGCTCTGCTTTTCCCACTTTGCTATGCCTTGTCGCATGTAGTTTAACTTTTTCAGGAACAGAATGGATCTTTCCACCTCTTGAGATTGTTTCCATCTCATGTAAGTTTACTGATTATTACATTTCTGAGCCATCTAGATGTTTCTATATTAAAGGGGAGTTGTGTGCTGGCTTACTCCTTCTCCTAACAGTGGACATTTGCTTGTCGAAGGTTCCTCCTTTCCCCAGTGAGAAGCTGTTTATCACTTGCACAAGTGACAAGTATTTCTAGACTATTTCTGTGCATGCACCTTGCTGTGCACTGGGTGATGTGACTCTAGTTCCCCCAACTTGGAGGAAAACATCTCCTGGGACCAGCTCCAATTCATTCTCCTTTCTGATTTTTTTTTTCTTCTGGCTATTTGCTTTTCTGCTCCTAAAAAACTCCTTTAGAAATATTTTGCAAGGCTTCTAAAAATGTTACTGAGACTTTGTCAGGAATTACTTTGGAGTTTAAAAGCACAGAGTGAGCCTTCCCCACCTCTGGCTAAGAACCTTTTCTTTGTGTCACAGTAGAATGCTGCAGTTTTGTTTGTTTGTTCTAATGCTCTCTTCTTGTTACTTTACCATATAGAATTTATTTATCCAACCTTGTGTGTATGAGTGCTTGGTTACATGTATCTAAGTGCACCCATGCATGCAATGCCTACAGAGGCCAGAAGAGGCAGTCAGATCCTCTAGAAATGGAGTAATGGATGGTTGTCAGTTGCCATGTGGGTGCTGGGAACTGAACCTGGGTCCTCTGCAAGAGCAGCCAGTGAGTGCTCTTAACTGCTCAATCTTTCTCCAGGCCTTTTCCTGAAAATTTGGTCAGTTTCATTTTCACTGTTTTTAAAATTAGTAATCACAGTAATTGTGAGAATTTTTTCCATTCTATTTCCATTGTATTTTCTATCTTTTCACACTATCACCATTTGAATTCATTATGTTCTTATCTTCCAGTTTCCAGGTTTGGGCTGACGTGGTATGACAGGCTATGACATGATATGATATGACATGATGTGATAGGATATGACATGACATGATATGATATAATAATATAAGTACTGATTCTTCTATGCATTCTTTTCTGTGGTTAAACTCCATTGTACACATCACTGGATTTAGAATCACCATGGGGACACACCTCTGGGCACCTGTGAGGGTGAGTCAGAAGGGTTAACTGAGAAGGGAAGACCCACCCTACATGTGGGCCAGACGGAGGCAAGTACTCCTCTCTCTCCTGACTGTGGACTCTGTGACCAGCCCTGATGTACTACCTCCACCCCCACCACGCCGGACTGTGCACCACAAACCATGAGCCCAATAAACCCATCCTTACACTGCTTCTGTCAGGCATTCTGCCCCAGCAGGAAGAGGAACTAGTACGTCTAATTGCGGGAAATCCAGCCCCTCATGTGCGCATCTTCCCCTTCCTGTTCTGCATAGATCTGATGCTGCCCATGATAACCAGCTCTGCCCTTTAGCTCAGGGAGTTTTCGTTCCTATTTTTATTTTCCTGGGTTATTTTTTTGCACACCTCTATAATCAAAGGTTGCTTGTCTGCCATATTTCTCTCAATTCTTTCTCTCTCATCTTTTGGAGAGTTGCCAAGTTTTTCCACAGGACGAGGAAAGTTTTCTGGAGTTGCGTTCATTTCAGACTCCTTCGGGCAATGGAGTTTTAGGCTCCCTTCCTGGAATGATTCAGGGTTCCCTCTCTCCAGCCCTCCTTCACTCATTGTTACAATTCTGACCTCTAACACTGTGCTCCAGATTATGAAATTCAGGTGCTAAATTATTAAGTCATTTGCCCTGGGTTCCAGAGCTGGCCAGAGACAGAGCTGGCATTTAAAGCCATGTCTTCTACCGCTCTAAGCTCTGAGCTGAACTGTATCAGAGTTACACATGCTTGAAAGTTGTTTTATCTCCCACCACCATGGCCAAGGCAGATGCAGAGGGCTGACAAATGTATTAGGGTATTAAATGTGCAACTGGAAATTCCAAGCTATGCTGAGTGAATCCTGTGTCCCCAATTCACCCTGTGACCGCTGAGGATGTGTCAGCACAGTCATGCTTGATGTATCTGTTTACAACTCAGGTCAACTCTAAGGACATCTCCTTCAATAATACAGGTATGTCTTATCCAATTAGTTGAAGGCTTTAAGAGCAAAAATTAAAGTTCCATAGAGATAATTCTGCCTCAAAACCTCAACACAGAACCCAACCTTTATTTCCAGCCTCTGGCCCTGACACAGCAGCCTCTACAACTACCAGAATGAATTCCTCCAAAAAAACCTCTTACTATATGTTTTAGTGATTATAATTCTCTGGAGGACATGACAGGTACACTCTTTTCTGGGGTGAACCCCACTTTACAGTAAAGGATGAAAGCCTGAACATACGCCCTATATACGGCTGAGCCTTTAAATTCCAGCAGGGCCTTTCCCAGCTCGATGTGCTCAATAGCCTTTGGGCTAATGGATGAGTGGACTGCACCCTTCATTAACTACAGTAAGGTGGGCAGAAAGAGGAAGACAGGCAAGAGTGATGGACAGTGAGGAGCCAGAGGAACCTCGGCAAGGTGAGGCCAGAGTTCAACTCCTATGGAAGCCAGAGGTATGGTAAGTCAGAAAGGCCAAATACCCCAGGTTCCAGGTTCAGGAGCTAGAAGCTTACATCAAGAGCCTTCCAAAAATTAAGCTCATGAAACTCAACAGAATTCTAACCTCATGGTTACTTGACCGTGGGTGGGTTTTACACCTTTGGGATTCAGGGTGGCCGATCCCCTTGTCTACAAAAGTCAAAGCACCTAGGATCAAAAATCCAGGAGGGTGAAATTAGGACGGAGCTGTGAGTCATAACCTGCCTTCCATCAAGGACAGCACTGTCTGGGCCTGATTCCTCAGCCGTGACTGCTAAGGGCAGTTAGGCAGAAGCTGGGACAGGCCTGGAGTCAGAACCACACGGAAATTCACACAGAAATACACCCGCGCGATGGCAGCTAGCTCAAGGTTTGGCTACTTTGGCCTTCGAAAGAAGCTGAACTGCTCCAGAACTCTGGGGCATCATGGTCTCTGTAGGTCTTCTGTTCACATCTGCAGATGTGCAAAGAGGGAGCACTGATCACAGAGCCATCTGTCCCTTTATCCTTCTGTATGGAAAACCCTCCGTTAGGAAAGCACATAAGACACTAGCTCAAGGATCAATGACATTGCCTTTCTGATGCTTCTTAAAAATGTTATTTTCTAGAACAATCAAGCTGACAGAGAAACAGTGGATGAACGTGGAAAATGCCAGTGGCCACAGCACACACACCAGAAGTCAGTGGCAACCCTCAACTACACCAACAGTGCTTTCTACTCATGGCTGAGCAGAGTCCGTGTTTAGCCTTCGAAATGTCACTCAACAGAACAAATCAAGTAAGACAGTCCCCTCCAGAGTGGAATAAGACACAGGGGGATGTGTTTATTTGGAGAAATACAAGAACAAATGTAAACAGCTCCTTGGACATATACTGATGTGAGATTTCTAAAAGGTCATCCTTTCTGTCTAGATAGAGCTCCAGCACAGAATGCTGCGAGTAAGCAGTTGTGAGGTGAGGACTAGGAGGAACTGAGGCACCTAGTATACTGCCATACCAACACAGGCACATACTACACATGGCAGACAAGCACAGCTTTTAATATTCCATGCAATTCACTCCACGTTACCATATCATGAAAACCAAAGCAGGTAATTCTTAATGTGTCAAATGTATGAACTTATGAAGTAAAAACATGTAACTCATATCATCGATACAATAACTCTAAACCACCAAGCATTATCTAATGAGTGATTTTACTGAGTATCAAAGACCCAAGCTAAGGTTGCTGTCCTCCCAGCACTCCTGTGTGGTTGGTGACAGGCAAGTAGTGGGCAGTGTGCTATTTTCAGCAGTGTTAGGAAAATTCACAATTTCTATAATGTTGCCTATTTTTGTCCTTGCCAAAGGTTTATCAAATCAGATAATATTAGTTCCAAAGGGTGTTTTTTGGTCTGGAAAGCCTTCAGGGTCCAGGACAGCCACAGCTGGTAAGGTAAGACGAGTGAGCTTTAAATAAAGGGCGAGCAGGCCTGGAGGGCCATAGGAATCAACAGCTTTATTCTGAATTAGTATGCTTAGTTAGGAGTATGCAATTAATTATCAAGATGTTTTGAAATGAAGCCAAGTACAGTGGATCATGCCTATTATCCCAGTACTAGGGAGGCTGAGGCAGAAGGATCACCATGAGTTCAAGGCCTGGCTACATAAGATCCTGTCTCAAAGGAAAGAAAAAGAAAAGAAAAGAAAGTTTTTGAAATGCACACCAACAAATGAGACGAATACATTGCCACCACTTTGAGGGCCCCTTGATCTAACACAGAGGACATTAAAGGGTTAAAGGTGTTGCCAGCTATAAAATTAACTCCACTCCATTTCTCTCATCCCTAAAGAAAAGTTTCCATTTTTAATATATGGAACTTAATCAAATGTATATTAATTAAAGACAATGAGGGCAACACCAGGGAGAAAGGCAGCTTCCCAACAACACAGAGCCCGGAAGAATTGGTCTCATAGGAGAAGAATCATCTTCCCCATTGTCCCACTGCCATGGATGATATCTTCATGGGCCTGGGCCACCTTCTCCAGTGGGTACTCAGAGCCTATCACAGGGTCCAACCAACCCTTTTCCATTCCTGCTTGGACGATGGCTGCAAATTGCTGAAATTCCTCCTAAGGGAAAGGAGAAAAATAGGTTGATTTGTACTGGACCATATGACTACACAGTCAGAAGCACTGAGAAAGTTCAAGATCTCAGTCAGGGTTAGACCCTAAAGGGTCCTTCCAAATGTGTGGCCTTGACAGACAGCCAGAACCACCGGTCTAAACGGTAAAGTCAATCTCATTTGGCCAGGACAGCGCTAGGCTGATAAGTACGACCTTGAGATAGCACTGACACGCCTCCTCTCCCAGAGGATCGCAGCTGGAGTAACAAGCTTTATTGCCACCTTCACTACCCACTCCTCTAGCCCGGGGTGACTTTAACATCTACTTTAACTTTCCGTCTGCCTGACCAGGCAAACTGCACCAATGTTTAAGTTACACAAACCCCAGCACTTCTCTCCCTACCTTAGTGGATGTGAAGAGAGAAATTCCAGTTATACGGGACTCCTTTGGCATGATGTCCCCAGGGTTTATTTCAATAGGACCCCTAGAGCCAACAACCTGTCAGGAAACGACACACATGCAGTTGAAGATTACTGAGAAACATGTTAACTGTGAGAGTCAAAGGGTTAAAGACTAATACTTACTATCACGCATCCTCCAAATGACAGAAGTTTCAGATCATTAATAAGATTGACATTCGCCAGCATTTCGATAATTACATCCACTCCCTTGTCACCAACAGATCCCTGTGCAATAAAGAAAATAAGGTGCCACTGAACACTGCGAACCTGCAGCAACAGCACCGTATTCCACAGAAGCATGCTTCAGGTGACATGTAAATGCTACATTTTAAAGACTGAAAATGCACACTTTAATAGTCTAATTACATAAAGAGAATGTCGTACCCAGGAACCGTCACAGTAACAGAAGTGATGTGGAGGATCAACTGCTACAATACAATAAAACTTGCCTGGAGTCTCTGTATACTAGATTCAACTTGAGTATAAAATACTTTTTCTTTAGCTGAAAATTTTTTGTCTTCAAAAGGAACTTTTACAGAGAAGAAAACAAACTAAAATCTTGCAAGTTCCAGGAGTCTCCTGTTTTTATTAAAAAGAGAAGAAAGCATTGGCAACCCAGCGCTGCTGGGTGGTGTGTGTGTGTCTGTGTATGCCTGTGTGTGTGTCTGTGTCTGTGTGCACATCTGTGTGTTTGTGTAAATGGCTGTGTCTGTGTGTGTGTCTGTGCATGTGTCTTTGTCTATGTCTGTGTCTATGTGCATGTCTGTGTGTTTGTGTGAATGCCTGTGTCTGTGTGCATGTCTTTGTGCATGTCTGTGTGTGCATGTGCATCTATGTGCATGCCTGCATATGTTTCTTTGTGCATGTCTGTGTGTTCAACAGGGAGAAGACCGTAGCAAAGATTTCTATTGGCTCCACATTTTGGAGGTCGCATCCCAGCGCTATTCACCCAGTAAGTGAGACAGTGAGTGTGTCCTGGGAGGAGAGCACCGAGCAGCAAGCTATTCACCTCACAGAGAAGCACAAAGACGGGGATCAGCCCTCCACACCCTCTAAGGGCACACCCTATGCACCTCCTAAAGGCTCCGCTGTCTGCCAGGGGCACTAGGGGCTGGAAACCAAGGCTTTAACACGCTGGCTTTGGGGAATGCTTCTTGAAGCCATGGCACTGTGGCAGAAGGAGGACAAAACGTGGAGGCTGAAGCACACTGAGCGCCACGTCAGGGACCGGGGCGGCTTTCAGCAGGTGTTCACTAGTTAGGTTTAGGTCCTACAAACCCAGTAAGATACAAGAACCAAACAACCCTCTCCTAATAGGGACCCTATTGAGCAACTTCTGCATATATATAAAGACCTCTGGGAACGGTAGAAGGTAAGAGGGGCTATGAGCTCAATTATCAATATCCCCAAGGCTGACGAAACTGAGGCTTAAACAAAGTTTCAGATAAACAGAGTGGAGAACATGTCAGAGGCTTGTTCAGAAAATGACATGACAGGCAGGGAGGAGAATGCTCACTAAAACAGTGGGAGCAGGGCTAGGGAGCTGGCTCACTCAGTAAAAGGCCTGCTACAAAGCATGAGGCCCACGTTCGAATCCTTGACACCCACATGTAATCCCAGCACTGGGGTGCAGAGGCAGGTGGGTCCCCAGGGCTTGTTGGCCAGCCAGGTTAGTGGGAAGTGAATTTTCAGGTTCAGTGAGAGACTCTGCCTCAGAAGATAAAGTGGCACCGACCTTGACCTCTGTCCTCTGCACTTATGCATGCACAGACACACAGAGAAACACACACATACACACAGAGACACATATACAGAGACACAGAGACACACACATACACACAGAGACACATATACAGAGACACAGAGACACATACACACAGAGACACATACACACAGAGACACATATACAGACACACAGAGACACACACATACACATACACAGAGACACATACACAGATATACATGGACACACACAGACACATAGAGACATACATCGACAAACACAGACATACACACAAATACACTCACAGATACACACAGATATACAGCTATATACAGACATATACGCATACATATACACAGACACAGACATACAGACATTCAGACATGCACACACATACACATGCAGATATATAGATATATACAAACACACACATATACACACATACACAGACACACATACATAAAGAGACACAGACACACACATACACACACAGATATACAGACATACACACACATACACACACAGAGGAGCACCAATATCAAATAATATGAAGATGAAGGAGAATGAAGGAAGTGGCCATGCTTCGGCAGCAAACTCAAAGTCTGTGCTCCTGAAACCCCAAACAGGATGAGGACACAAGACCAGCCACCACCGGGACCCACTACCAACCCCTGAGAGTCAGCCAGAACAGCTATAAAATCAAATGTGCACAGAACTCCAGGGGGTCGGAAGGAACAGCACTGAACACACTCCGTGTCTCCAGGAAGCCTGAAGGTAAAGGGAGGAAGAGATCACTAGCACAGGCGGGAGAACGACGCCTGTGATGTTGTTCTTCAGGTCTCCACTTGACACACCTGGGTGGAGGGAGCCTCACTGGGGACTCGCCTCCATCAGACTGGTCTGTGGCCATGTCTGGGGTGTGTTTTCTTGGTTGTTGAGTGACATGGGAGGGCCCAGCCCACTGTGGGCAGTGCCATCCCTGAGCAGGTGGTCCTGTGTTGTATAAGAAAGCAGGCTGAGCCTGGGCCAGGGGAGCAAGCCAGTAAGCAGCGCTCCTCCATAGTCTGTGCTTTGGTTTCCATCTCCAGGCTACTGCCCTGGGTTTTTTCAATGATAAACTGTGATGGGGTGGTGTAAGCCAAATAAAACTTCCTCCCTAAGTTGGTTCTGGTCAGTGTTTTGTCACAGCAACCAAAAGCCTAACTAGAACAATGTCTGAGGACAGGAGCAATTAAAGCCAAGACAAGGAGGAACTGGGAGAAGAGGCAAACAATGGAAGACCACAGACGGCCACCAACAAGCAGCAAGTTCACAACATAGCTAGCCTCTGTGTGACTATTCCCAGAGAAGGTATCAGGAGTGGGAACTCACTCCCCTGCACTTATCACAAGTGAAGGCGCTGGCTGTCCTCCTCAGCTGGTAATGGCCTTGTCTGCGGACTACTCTTGCCTGAGAAGCTCCCGTACCAAGACAGCAAAGGAGCCATGTTGAGAAGATAAGAGTTCAATGGGGGAGTCTAGGACTGGCCTGAGCACAGGGCTTTAGATCAGTGGCACAGCGCTTGCACAACTCAATTAACAAACAAATTTAAAATCCGTATGAATGGCATAAGAAAAAATAATTACCGAAACGACTCTTCAGCATGGTGGATGGGAGAGTGATTACTCCTCCCTAGGACCTAGTTAACAAATCAGCCTCCTTTCCTCAACACACAGATCCAGGCTGTAATTCTGGGACTCCTCACCTTCAGTGGTAAGTTCACACCAGTAAAAACTTCTAAGAATGCCTCCGATCTGTAAGGGTTACTGAAAATGTGACCTTTCGATTTTTAAAATAGGATCACCAATTTTTAAAGCCATAAGAACCAAGAAAGGCTCTATTTTATTTAATACACATACAAAGCATATACAAGACAGTAGAGGCTGAAAAACTAGATGCCTGTGCTTTTTAAAAGAATTATTTATTTTATTTGTTATATGTATGTGTTGTATATGTATGTATATGTGCATCCCATGCGTGCGCTGTGCCTTTAAGTTAATTAAGACACTGAGAGGGATAAGAGCACATACAGCACAAAAGAAGCAATTTTATTTATCTATCAAGCAAAATCTTATTTACTTATTAAGAGAGTAGTTGTTAAAAGAACTTATTTTAAAAATATAAGTCTCCCAGAAGCAACACTTAACTTTTATAAAATTATGAAAGTTTTACCTTAATTTTGTCAATATAATTAACTTCTCTGTGATTAAACACTTCATGGGCTCCATTTTGCAGAACAAGCTTTTGTCCTTTCTCAGAACCGGCTGTGCCTAGTACCTTTAAGCCATAAGCTCTGGCAATCTGACATGTAGCTAATCCCACCTGAAAAAAAGATATATTGGCATTATGTATATTCTTGCATTTCTGCACGCACTCCCACAGCTACCACAAAATGCAGAGACCTTAGTGTCTAACCCATCTTTAGGGAAGGAGGCGTGCAGGTCCAGGAAGGAGAAAAGCAGCTCTGCTTGCATACTGCATACGTACAATGCTCCAGAGACACGCTAAATATTTCTGATGCACCGCTCAAATTTATCTTCACAGTGCCTGTGAGGCACACGGCGAACTGTCTGGATTCTGCAGATGAGACTTTGCCCAAGTCACACACCAACAGGGAGAAGGGCAGTCAGTCAGACCACAGACCTTAGCATTAATCCCTGCATCAGAGAGCTGCCTAAGACCTGCTTTGTGCAGGAGGCACAGGCTCCCAAGATGACTTGGGTGCTACTCACTGACCATATCTCAAACAGTTAAACAGCACATTCTCTGTAACAGACTTAAATAAGAGAGAGGGTCATGGGCTCACATTTGTGGTCTGCCATGTGCCGGACCCAGAGTTGATAGAAATAGCTCACTTTCTAGGGAGACCGTTAGATCATAAACCACAGGCAAATGAACAAACTTGGTTAAGAAAATGGTAAGCTCCAAGGGAAGACAAAAACAGCTTCTGGGTTAGAGATGGGATGGGACAACAGAGGCCATCTGGAAAGGTCACTGAGAAGAAACAAGGCCAGAATGAAGGGAGGGCAGGTCAGGTGAATGGCAGGCAGCCATGGGGGTGGAGGAGGGCATGGGCTGCTAGCTGGACACCACAGGAACATGCTCGGGTGTTCAAAAGAGAGAACATGGCTCAGGGACAGAGCATGTAGCACAGTGGAGATGAGACGGAGGGACACAGGACCCTGGAGAGGTAAAAGTTCTCAATGACATTTACAGCCATGGGACCCACTGGAGAGTCTAAGGGTTCCACATCTTACCCCTTAGAAGCTAGAAACTTCTCCCCACTTTGACAACCCCAAGACCCCTGGAGATACTGACAAATGACTGGAGAGGAACTGAGGGGTGCTATAAGAATGTCCTAACGATGACCACAGGACTAGAATGAGGCGTCGTCCACTTCTTCCATGAGCTGCCTTACCTCCTTATTTTTAGGACCAAAATTCTTCCCAATCATGACTTATCTTAACTATTTTATATAAGGTTTTACTCACAGTCAAACTTAGGAAAACATCTACTATTTGAAGAGGATATAAAATACTCAACCATTTCTTTTTTCTTTTGAGAAACTCACTATGTAGTCCAGGCTAGTCTGAACGTATGGTGATCTTCCTGCCTCAGCCTCCTAAGTGATGGATGTAATTTTCTGTTGTCTTCATGTTAAAAATCAAATTCTCACACATATCCCACATACCAGAGCTTCTTAAACTTCTTCCACTCATAAACACCTTTTGCCCAAGAAATTTAAAAAATATTTTATCTATTATTTTTACGTATATGAGTGTATTGCCTACATGTATGTAAGTGTACCGTGTCATGCAATGCCTGTGGAGGTCAGAAGAAGGTGTCCCCCATAACTGGAGTTATAGATGGACAGTTGTTAGCTGCAATGAGGGTGCTGGGACTCGAACCCAGGTCCTTTGCAAGAGCAGCCTCTTAACTACTGGGACATCTCTCTAGGCTCCCAAAAGATCTTTATATGAGCCCAATCATATAGGTACATAAAACAGATAAAAAAACCAAACATTTCCTTACATTAAGTCACAAACTTTAAAGTAACTATAATATATATATATATATATATATATATATATTCCCTTATTAAAGATGAAAGAAAATCTACATGCTACTGAGATGAATGGGAATGCTTATTTTCACAAGAATTCAATGTTAGCCAGAGATATCCAGTAACTTGACACTGGCTTTCCTACAAATGTGAGAAAACACTGACCAAACCCAATTTGGGGAGGAAAGGGTTTATTTCACCTTAAATTTCCAAGAAACAGTCCATCACTGTGGCACAGCAGAGAAGAACTCAGGAAGGAACCTGGAAGCAGGTTCTAAAGCACAGACCACAGAGGAACACTGCATCCTGGCCTGCTCCCCTGGTCTGTGCTCAGCCTGCTTTCTTATGTAACCCAGGACCACCTGCCCAGGGGTGGCTGTGCCTTCCCACATTGCTCAAAATTCCAGAAAATGTGTCACAGTAAGGCCTACAGGCCAATTTGACAGAGGAAATTCCTCAGTTAAGCTCCCTCTACCCCAGGCGTGTCAAGTTGACAAGGAAAGCCAACCAGGACACCATAGGACATAGAGCACTGTGGATGTTTCAGAGTTGACACATCAATGAAAAAGCCACTTTCCATAAATATGCAAAATGGCAGAAATACGTTCAGGGCATTTCAGAAATAGTTAAAAATTTTGCACTAATCCCAGGCCAAAATTTATTATTATTTTTTAAATGAAACTCAAGTCAGCACCTCAAGGAAGCAACATTTAAAAGCAAGCATTGTGTGTATTTCTACGTACATGTGCACGTAGGTGTACACATCTGTGTGTGTATGTGGCAGAGGCCAGAAGGTGTATTTCTAGATCACTCTTAAGCTTATTGAAATCAAACGTTCTCACACAAGATAATCCAAAGTTAATGTTAATGACAGTAGAAAAATATTGTCTTTTTTCTGTAATTAAACTATTATGTTTCTGAAACAGTAGAAAATACGTGTGTAAAATAAAAACAATTCATGACATCCAAGAGTCTCCAATCTGAGGGAGGGTGCCGGCACACGGGTGATGTTTCCCAGAGCAGCAGGGCAGGCACCGCACCAAGATGCACACTGTATGTTCCGAAGGCTGAGGTCAACACCTTAAATGTCATTATGTGTTTGGTTTGGAATTAGTTCTTGGTGACTGCATGTTAGAAACCTTTTACTGTTCCCAAATTCTCTGTGACACACCTCTGAACCTAGGAGCCAGTGTGGGGCTGCCCCCGATTCTTTAGGAAGCTGTAGAGGACGACAACGAGGAAGTTAAAGGCGCTTCCCACTAAGCCTAAGAACCGGAGCTACTTCCCCAAAGTGAAGGAGGGAACCCGCTGACCCTGCACACATGCACATGCACACACACACACACGCACGCACGCACGCACACACACGCACGCACGCACACACACACACGCACGCACACACCAGCTGACCCTGCTGGATGTCCCCTGACTAACACACAGAATAAATGTAAAACCTCAATTAAAGAGAAGCTATAGTCTAGAAGATTAATGGGACTGGGCAAAACAGAAAAAATAATTAGAATGAAGAGAGAGAGAAATACATCAAAACTGTAGCAATCCCAGACTCCCAGGTGGAAACACTCAAAGACTCTAAGGCCCATGGTATTGATTGCTGGGTCTGTGTCAGTCAGGATTTCACACCATTTCCTTAGTCTAACCTAGCATGTAAGTAAGTGCATGGGACCCCAGTCTGATGCAGAGGACAGTCAGCTGACTGATGCACAGCTGGCTGGCACCTTTAATTTTCAATTGAAATTATTCTCTCTAAGACAACCAGATTTTAAAGTAAAAATTTAATGCAAACACACTGCCTTATGCTCTCCTCTAAGAGCCACTAAGAGTAGCCTTCTGGAAGGCTATTCATTTCTTACTGAAAATTATGCTTGCAATACTCGTTCAAGAGATTATGTTCCATTATCTGTCAGCTGTTTTTCTCCGGCTTATTTTGTTGCTAACACAAATGAAACCCTCCCCACTAACATACTGGGACAATGGCTGTGTTCATAATCCACACTGTTTTAAACCCACAACAAAATCCTGCAGGAACGTGAATTAAATGAGGACAGAAAGCACAAAACAGAAGCCAGGCAAAAGGCAGCCCTGTCTCCCAGGGATAGGGCAGAGGGGGATCCGAGGCGCTTCACACAAGCTGCCAGCCCTTCCCTGCCAGCAAGGATTTAGAACACTCAGCCAGCTCCAAAACCGTGTGGATTTTACCGTAAAAGACAAAGCCCTGTGAAGTGACCACACTTTCTACAAAAGGATGAAGGGAATAAAGAGATTTCTTTAAACTCTCCTTTCTCTGTTACAGTGAAAGTGGGTGTTCAGGGTTCAGAGCCATGCCACACATCGGGCCTGTCTCTTCGTACAGAGAACAAGGAGGGCTCTCAGGAAGCAGAGCAATTTAAATAAATGCATCTGTTTTTCTGACCTTCAGTTTCTTAAATTTACCTCACCCAAATCAGCCTTTGGTGGAGGTAAACAATGAATCTGTTGGTGTTCACCTGTCATACTTTCTCAAGCTCCACAGAGACAATCTCGGGCTCTTTTGGCAAATAATCCGATCTTTAAAGCCCTTCCAGACTGATCTATTTGCGGCATCCAGGAGGCTGAGTGTGAAACAAGGGAGCTCATCTCTGCGGAGACACAGAGTGGCCTGACTTTCAGAATCCCTGCCATCACACTGCCAAGCCAGCACTCTCCTGGGGCGCACTGCGTGTTGCAGGGAGTGATGGCTTTCTACCCCTCCCAGACTACACCATCCTCTGGAAGAGTTGACCAGTTCCTGAAGGTGAGCCATCTCACCCCAGGCCCTTGATTTTAAAAATGAGAAATCTTGTCTCCAACATTTCCAAAGCCTCTACATGCAGGATGGAGGTCATGTTTTCTTGTTAAATTCCAAATGCACAGCTCTAACTCTCCCTCTAAGCTCCTCTAAGGCAGACTGGAAGCATGGGTCACGAAGAGGTTTCAGAGAAGAGCTCATGTCCTGGGCTCTGAGTCCTTACCCCCAAACATTAGCACTTTCAACACTGCAGTGTTGAGGACTCACCGTGCACCGTACACTCTGTCCTCAGAGAGGGAGCAGAGAAAACAGGAAGGATGCAGACTTCGTCCCGAGGCCGCACGGTGCAGACCAGGGCAATGCTGGAAAAGCTGGTGGCCCTTACCTCCCTCTCTAGGGGTTATGGAACGGATATCTGGCTTAGAAGGGCTTAAAATGCCAAAGAAGTCTAAGATCAAAGAACTCTTTTGCCACCTGAAGGCAAAGGCAGGACCAGTTTATCTCAGTCCACTCTGAACAGAGATGGAAACCCACTACATTCATTTTTTGATGAAGTGGCCTACTGAATTTATTAACCAAGAAATGCTACACTAAAGGTGAAGAATCCCTTCAGAACACCGAATGGGAAAAGTTCCACAGCATGATGGGACAAAAAGCATTCATGACACATGAGTTTGTCTTTTAAAAATGACCTCAGCCTGCCTGAGATCAAGCAGTCTACATCCCAGCATGGATGGGAGGGTATCAGGAGGTCCCACCTCAGGAGCTGTTGTCAGTTAACTGCTGTGAGGGAGGAGGAGTTGGTTTCTCTCTTCAGGGGCACGGCCCCTAGCAGGCTGAGCAGGCTGGTAAGGTTGGCCCCACACCCATGAGCATTTGGGTAGTACTAACTTTTGACTCAGTGGATTATAAAAAAAAATAAAATGGGGGGCGGGGGGATGAGGTTGGAGGGGAGATGGGGGGATCAAACACGTCGGAAACTTTACGACTACATGAAAAAATCAAGTAAAAAAACAAAGAAATGCGATTGGAAAGCCATAACCCTACCTCATCTAAACAGAACTCAAAGATATACTTACCCCTCCACTCGCCCCATGAACCAGAACGCTTTCTCCAGCTGTCACACAGGCGCTGCAAAGGGAAGAGGAGGCACGGTCACCTTCTCCTTCCAGCAAATCGAGAGCTGGTCTTCTTCCTATCTTTAAGGAATTTCTACCCTTACTCTAACCAACACCCAAAGAGAAGTGTATCCTGATATCCAATCAAAATATCCTCCACTTCCCACAGGTTCAAAGGATGGTTTTCCAGAGCCACAGATCTGCGCATTCACACTGGAGGTGTTGCGGGGAGGCCGTGGTGCCTCTTTGGCTGTGGTGGTGTCAGGATCATATCCCAGGACCGGGGTTGCAATCCCTGCTGACCCGGAGGAACTGGAGTCTCCCTGCTCACACGTCCCCACAGAATGCATCCCCAGGCAGACCCGCAGCACCGTAGTGCTCCGTAGTCTAACCCAGGAACATGCATCAGTTGGGCTGCTTTTGGTCAAGGCTAAGAAAGTTTCTGACCTTTCATGCCACTGAAGGTCAACGAGCACCACCAGTTCTGAGCACCGCGCCCCATACCTCCCTGAAATGCCCAGGCTTTTTACCTGCGGCTCACATTACTGGTTCTCCAGACACTGAACGCTGGGAACACCTCACTATTCCAGACCGACGGGTGCGAGGGTGCACATGTCACAGCCAGCACATGCTCTGTGACCCAGATCATCCCTGAGGGAGGACAGCCACCCTGAGAGACCCCTTCCTGCTCACTCTGGAATGAGGACACAGTAACCTGAAGTCCCTGCTCACAGCCACATGCCAACGGCTGGCAAATAGCAATCATGGGCAATCAACAAAGGCTTCTGGATGGTGCTACGCTGTGTCTGCTCTGTTGAGAGCCCCACTTGCTGTGTGCAGGATTCTGAACTTTCACAGAGCTGCCAAGATGGTTCTGAAATAATCTAAGGCTGCGCCTTCCCGCATCTCACGCCAAAGGCTCATCCCTCAGGATGCTCTAGGTGCGTGTGTCCCTCACCACGGCACTTCCAGGACACACAGGCACCACCATGCTCACGTCTCCTCACCAGACTCGGAGCATCCCGAGGACTGAGGACGACGCCGTGGCCTCACCTGTGGAACAGAGCCCGGCAGGCCGTGAAGTAGGGGATGCCGACGGCGGCGCCCTGCTTGAAGCTCAGCGACTCGGGCAGGGAGTGGACGGCGTGCTCCTCGGCCAGCGCGAACTCGGCGTAGCCGCCCGAGACGGTGTTGTGGCTGAAGACTCGGTCACCTTTCTGGAAGAGATCAAAGACCATGTGCGGCACAGATCCACGCTGAGGCAAGGCGGACGCCGTCCTTAGGAGAAAAGCGTCTGTGTCGGGCTGTTGCCAGGCTAGGACCTCACAAAAACCACCTCGACCCGGCCCGAGCTCACATGTCCCGGGCCGGGAACTGCAGGAAGGCCGGGAGCAACCACCCGAGGCCGCCGCTGGAGCTCCGCCGCAGGGCCCCGTGCGACCCCGACCGCCCCGTGCGACCACGTGCGACCACGACACGGCCGGACGCGCGGTCTGACCATCTCCCCGACCCCGCGTGAAAGCGGAGTAGTGTCCTCCGGGCCGCTCTCTGTGCACCAAACACGAGAGAGAGAGATAAAATGCCGTTTCTGCCACTCACACACCTGCTCTCAGGCCTTCTCACAGGTCTCCACGCCACACGCCCACCGTGCTCCATGTGGACTCCCCAAAGTGGGGGCGGCGGGTTTGCATGAGAGCATTCCCCACAGACTCCAAGTATTTGAACACTTGGTCCCCAGTTGGTAGCACAGTTTGGGGAGGGTCATGGGAGGTTTCGGTAGTGTGGCCTTGCTGGAGGAAGCAGTCACTGGGTTCACAGCCATACTCCACATCCGGTCTGCCTCTGTTTCCTGTACAAGAAGATCTCCACTCATCAGCTTCTGCTCCTCCCACGCCTTCCCCACCATGATGAAGTGGAACCCTAAGCCAAACAAACTCTTCCTTCCATAGCCTGGGTCACGATGTTCGACCACTGCCACAGAAACACAACTAACGGCATGTCAGCACCCCAACTGCAGGAAGAACCAGGGCAGACCAGCCTCGCCTCGGCAGAACACAGTCCACCGTCCAAGGTCCCGCCTGGCCCCAGTAGGGACCACTTACACAGCATCGCTCAGTACTCTCCATGCTGAGGAGTGACTGGCCTCGGAGCACTTAGCCTGGATTATCTTTTTAGACAAAAAAGAAAAATAAACAGTCCTTAGGGGAAAAAAGACACATCAAAGCAAGGATTGCTAAGTATACTTAAACTGGTCATAAATGCAGTGAAGAAATATGAAAAGGTAAGAGCAGCACGTTGTAGTGTAAATATGAAAACTGTCCAAGAACCGAAGACAAGAGTCACCACTCCAACAGTGTCCCTGTGACCGGACAAAGACAGCTAAGTTAGCATGAATCCCCATGTTACAGTGTGAGAACGAGACAAATTGATTTCAATGTAATTTGAACATTAACTACAAACTCACCAGAAGGAGAGCATTATTTAGAGTTTTGTGAGGGACGTTACCTGCAAAACACGTTCCCAAACCTTGACCACGCGAACCTCCGGGAAGAGAGAAGAGGATACAGAGCATTAGGAAGCAGAATAAACATGGCGAGCAGTCAAAGACCGGCATGGGAAAAGAAAAGAACTGCTTCTGCAGTCCAGAAACTGAAGACTGGCTCTGTACAAAAGCTGTCTCAGAGGCAAGTTTGAAGGATAAGAAAAGACTTTAGAACTGGGAAGAGCCAATATGGCTGAAGGAAGCAAGGTTAACGAAGGTACAGGTTAAGAACCAATGCTGAGCCACTATGACCGTTTACTCCTGGTGACACGAAAGTGCTTCATCTCAGAGGGAGATGGTTTAGTCTGGAGCCAAAAAGAGTAGCCATGGCCTGGAGCAGACGTTTAGATCCAATGTGCTACCAGCTTCATGACATGTTTATAGTAGAACAAAAGTCATAAATCAGAGCACTTTTCAGCGACGTTAGTGGGATCAGGCAGGCATGTTACAACAAAGCAGGGCCTCAGATGATGTCTGAGGACACAGTATCAGAGTCGCTGGAGGCTGGCGGCCTGTGTGTACATTCACCAAGGTCTACCTGACAGTCACAAGGATGGATATCAGGCCAAACACAGAGGCAGGCATGGAAGACTGTCAGGGGCCCAAGGATATACCAAGATAATTGAGCTCCAGAGTTGAAACACTCCATAATCATGGGCTATAATGAGTCATTGAGCCTTGCAGAACCTTTAACACAGGGAAGGGTTTTTTCAGTTCATACTCCAAGCTGAAGTGGTCTCACATGTGTCCTTTGGTACTGTCATGAGATAACTTGGAAACAACAGCTGAGGTCAAGAAGCTCTGGAAGCTATGACTGTAGGTTTCTGGGTCATCCCGCCATGGAGCAGGAGCAGCAAGACCACAGACATGCCGTGAGAGGACAGGGGACCTGCAGGAAACTACAGGCAGTTCAGCCGCAGCAGGGGCGCGGAACAACGGAAACACCCTGTGTCAGCACTGAAGCCCCCGGCCACAGAGACAGCCGTTGAAACAGAACTGAAAAAACCAATGATACTCTTGAAAATGATTCTTTCTGGGGCTGGAGAGATGGCTCAGTGGTTAAGAGCACTGAATGCTCTTGTAGAGACCCAGATTCAATTCCCAGTACCCACATGGAGGCTAAGAACCATCTTTAATTCCAGTTGACGCCCTCTTCTAACCTTCATGGGCACTTCATAACATGAGTGCACTTACGCACATGCAGGCAATACGTTCATAGAGATAAGTAATAAAAATGAAAAATAAAAAGAAAGGATTCTTCTAGAGTTAGTATTCCAAGGGCAGGAGAAAGAGTAGTCTCTAGAAGTGTCAGAGGATTACTTAAGCAGTTCAGACAAAGTGAACTAAGCCACAGGTGAAGGCTGTAACAAAAGAAGAGATCAGGCAGAGACGGAACCAGTATGCTGGACCTGTCTCTTGGCACATAAAGAAGGACCACTCTGGGCAGAGCCCTTCTGCAGACTGATCTGACTCTCAACTCTAATACTGCCCTGTACACTGTACATTTCAATAAGAATTAACTTTTCCTTCTTTTCGGGAAGGACATTTATAAAGGGAATTAGAAGTTATGTCTGTGTGAGGCCCCTGCTTTGTTGTAACATGCCTGCCTGATCCCACTAACGTTAGGGCCCCTCCTCTTCCCTGTTTGTTCTCCTTACTCCCGTGTTTCTATCAAGTTAAAAGGATCGAGGCACGTTTGCGGGACCAGCATGTGTCTCTAACATGGTGAACAAGCAAGCCATCTAGACAAGAAGTCGTCTCTTTTTTGACTAGTGGAATCCCTCAAGTGGCATAATTTATGCACTGGGGACCTCTGAAAGCCTGAGGTCTAGATACACTTCAAAATCCATGATAAAATAGCATAAGAAAATGAATGAGTCAAAATAAAAATAAAGATGCAATACCTTGAAAGCAGATACGTTGTCTCCAACAGATTCTATGACCCCGGCCACGTCAGTGCCAGGGCTATAGGGTAAGAGAGGTTTTCGAGTGTAGGTGCCAGAGCGCAAGTATGTTTCGACTGGGTTGACACCACAGGCGTGGACTTTGATTAGAACCTGGAATGACAGTATAATTTAGTTCACACATAGCACTGAGCCACTGCTTTAGGAGGAGGCAGTGACTACAGACTACAGGAGCGATCAGAAAATAAAGCAGCACAGAACAAACCCCTGCCTTCAACAGCCTATATTCTAGGTCTGCAAACCAATATGTAAATGAAAAATAAAACAGACTGCTGTACACGCTCTATTTACAATATTTGGGACAAACAATAAAGGAGATGTTTAAGGAGGTGCATATCAGAGATCCCCATGTTCTCACCAGCCCTTCTTCCTCTGAGGAACGCAGGAAGAACACAATTTCCTGGCCACCCATGAGTTTGGGCCAATGGGCTGTAAACAAAAGCAGTAACAGCCAGAGATGCAGAGATGGCTCAGTGGTTAAGAGCACTAGCTGCTCTTGCAGAGGACCCAGGTCAGTTCCCAGCATCCACATGGTAGCCAACAACTACACTTAATTCCAGCTCTATGGGATTCAACACCTGCTTCTGACCTCGGGAGGCAGTGCATGTGAGGGAACACTTACATACATGCAGGTCAAAATACAAATAAAATAAAAATAAATAAGGAATGTATTTTTAAGTCATGAAAGTCCCTAGCAGGCCTGGCCCAGTGCAACCTCCTAGGCATCCCACAGTGTTGCTGCCCTTCTTGTGGGGAATCCCATGCTAAAGGTGGAAAAGCCTGTGATGAAAGAAGCCTGGGTCCTGACCTCACTGTTGGAGGAGAGCTACCCACCAGCACTGCAGAATTTGGGAAATAATTCTCTGTTGTTGAACCACTGAGATGTTGAGATCATACCTATTAAAGGAGCAGAGGTTGGGGTTGGTGCATACAGACCATTAGCAGAACACTTACTTAGCAAGCTCAAGTCCCTGGGGTCAAGCCCAAGCACTGTAGAGAAGATGACTTTACCTCAAACAGTATAAGTATCTCTGCAGCAAGAGTAAAAGAGATCTCACAGAGGAGGTAGTATGTGGGTTAAAGCTTTAAAAATGAGTAGAATTGGTCACACACAGAGATTGTGAACTGCCCAAGCTTAAGTGACATATCTACAATGCAACCTCTGCCTAAGGCTCATGGAACATAATGGAACCAGGGGTGGAGAGAATACTAATGTACCTCTCAACTCTCATCAGTGAACCTTCCTCATCCAACAGAGGGTAGTGAACAGAAAAGGACACAAATGGCTAAAGTGTAGAGAATAAGAGTCTGCAGTGTGAGAACAGAGTAGAGAATTAGAGTGTGGATTCTTGGCCAGGACTCTTACATTAAACTCCACCCACCCAGGACTCAGGGAACAGTTCAGAAGAGGGGGTGGAAAGATTATAAGAGCCAGGGAGGAGGTGCATGACCATATGGAAATAAGGTCCTACAGGCTCCTGGGACCTTGATCATCTGAGCCTACAGCAATGGTGTCAGCATGCACAAGACCCAGCAAACTTATGCAGAAAAAAAAACCAGCACAGAACCGTGGGAATGGGTGGCAGACCCCAACTGTGGCAAAGAACTACTGGCAGCTGATTACTGCTGGGTGAGGAAGAGCTGATCTTTTAAAGGGAGGGACTCCAGATAGGGTGACTAGATCCCAGTGGATGAACTTGCAATGAGGGACGTGTGGGGGACACTAACTTGACTGGGCCCTAACAGAAATGACAGAAGGTATGTACTCCAGTGAAGGGAGGGGGCAAAAGATGATTAAGATAGTCTATTCTGTATGAACTACACAAAAATTAAGTAAAAATTTACAAAATAATGAGTAGAAAAGCTGTGGGGATGGGAAAGGGATTTTCAGGTAAAGCGACGTATGAATAAAGACAGAATGAGTCTCTTGGGAAAACCAGATGAACTTGGACATTACAGCACAAGCTGACAAGAAACACCTCTAAAGATAAGTTATGGCTACATTATATTTTAAAATATTTTACAAAGCTTCCTAAGGAAATCAGACTTGACATACAAGAGCTGTCTTAATAAAAATACACAACTGAGTCAAAAACATATTGATAAAGACCATGGAGACAACTGAATTCCACAATCAAATTCTCTTAAATCATATATGAAAAAGCAAAAATTCAGAAGGGCAACCAATTCTTCCACCATGTGAAAAAGAAACTACATGGAGGTTTGCAGAAGGAAAACTTACTCAGAACTACTTACAATGCTATTAAAATCCAGGCAATGCATTACATAGTTGATTTCCGACCTCAGGAACTTTCTGATAGCCAGAGGTTATTCCTTTTCAAATGTCTACCTCATTAACTACCATCTATGCTAATTTTGTCAGAGTGCATGGATAAACAATGTGAACTCTGTCCTAGTTCCAGGTCTTTACATATAAACCGTCGTGAGTCTGCTCCCGGTAATCATTGTCTGGGTTAAATAATTATTTCCACCTGATGGTCTTTTGGAGCTGGTACTACAACATCGGACTGGAGTTTCAGTACTTCTGGTCCACCAAATTCAAATACCCGAATAGCCCTCATCAACTTCTGTCCAGTTGCCATGGTGATCTAGAGGCTAAGAAAAAAAATTAATATATTATCATATTATATCTAGGCTCTCACTCTGCTTTGTTCTCCCCCTGCAGGGACAGATCAAACAGTTTTTCAAACAACAATTTAAATCATGAGCTTACCAACTGATCTCATTTCACATTTAAGGACTTTTCATCTTACAAATCCTTCAGGCACAAAGCAAAGCAGTCCACACTACTTCCTGTGGGGACTCAGTGCCTGGAACAGGGGAACCAAACACACAAACAAAACATCTGGGCGGACGCAGCATGGTACCACATCTTCAGTTTTCTTTTCTGTAAGCTTGGGTTGCAGCAACTTGGAAATTTTCAAAACTAATTAATTGACTTAGAAACTTTTTAACAGATTATACAATGTTTCAAACCTACAGTGAAATGTAAAGAATAAACACATTTATATCTAACTTTGACAAGTATTACCTTTTCAATAAACTAAAACATTACAAGCATAATCAACGCCACCATGTTCCCGCTCAAACCCTCTCTGGACAGGCCTTGGATGAAGTGATTATTATAAATTCAAAGCTAGTAATCCCTGCACATTCGTACCGCAGCAACACACAGATGCACTAGGAAGCCCTGTTTACTAACTTTATATTTACATTTAATTATGCTGAATTTTCCAATTTCCTTTTCTTTACAGCATTAAGTTTTTGAGATTTCTCAGTGTTGAAACATTAGGTTTTTCTGTAGCTTTAAAATCACTGTTATGGGCTGGAGAGATGGCACAGCAGTTAAGCACACTGGTTGCTCTTACAGAGGACCTGGGTTCAATTCCCAGCACCAACATGGCACCCATAACTCCAGTTGCAAGAGATCTGACACCCTCATCTGATCCCCTTAAGCACTGTACAACATGGGTTCACTTACATACATGCACACATACATACATGCATATACAAAAAATAAAAATAATAAATATTTTAAGCTATTCCACTATTTACTTATGTATGTATGTATGTAATGTATGTGGTATGTAAGGTGGTGTGGGTATAGGCCACAGCATGTGTGGAGGTCAGAGGTCAACTTCTGATCCACCATGTGGGTCCCAGGGATCAAACTTGGTCATCAGGCTGGATGGTAAGCGCCTTTACCCACTGAGGCAGCTCATAGGACTCTGTAATTCACGTTATGAAAAGAAGAGCACTAAACACTAAAAAAGAATGCAGTGATTTGTAAGTCACAGGGATCCAGTTAACCTTTCTGTCTTACCACTGTTCATACTGAAAGAGAAACTTCAGTTAAAAATAAACTAAAAACAAAGCAAAGAGAATTAGCATATGAAATCACATAAGGGGAAACTTTACCTGCAGAGGTTCGACGAACAGCTTTTAGCTTCCACAATTTTAATTGTGGGTTTCAATTTCTTGAAATAAATCAAATTTGATTTTGTAGATTCTGCTACTACCTAGAATACTTTTGCTAACTTGTAGAACAATCCCATTCCTAAAATACAAGTGTTTTGAATAGCAGAGGTGCAAAAATTAGGACCTGCCAAGAACAAATTTAGGTTTTTGTAACCAGTCTAGAAAATCAATCAAGCACAGCCTTAATATTAAACAGTAGTTGTTACCCACTCGGCATGAACTTTCTCAACATTAAATGCAAATACTGCCTGAACTCTTCTTCTGGAGAGATGTAAATGAACAACTCCCCCTCCCCCACCTTACAGGGCTTCAACAACACACCAAAGTCCACTAAAGCCCAGCTTAGGGATCCAGTGAGTTTATTGAGCTTATAGAGCATGGAGAAGGGTTACTTACTGGAGTGTGGGTGACCTCAAAGCAGATGCACCACAAGAAAGTCCTACCCAGCATGGACGAGGACCCCACAGAGATGCACAGATGAACTGGCCCTTCTGCTAACCTTTCGGTCTCTATACACTCCAGCACCTCCTTAGAGGGTGATACCACTGCAGCTAGCTACCTACGGCTGTCTGGGAAGGGCAGCAGGGAGTGGCTGGAATCCCAGGCAAGAGTCTACCAACCCAGCCAGCCCCTCCATCTACAAGCGGATGTCCGCAGTTAATAAGCATGCTCTCAGGGTCTCTTGTATGTAGACAGAGCTGCTATGGTGTAGGTGTTCTAGGGGGTAGGGTTCTCAGAGGAGGATGGCACTTTATTGTGAGTACTGTGCTAAGTCCAGAAACCACAAAGACTCCTATGCAATGAGTTCTCTCACACACACACAGATGTGCCTCCACACATGTACACACACACACACACACACATGAGATACTTAACTCTTATTCCATTTTTCCTTCTTTGTTTCCCACATTGTTGCTACGCTGTAGAGAGAACCCAGGGTCTTAAGTATTCTAAGCAATTAAATTATCTACTTTCAGTTTTTTTTTCTCTCTCTCTCTTTTTCTTTTCTTTTGAGACAGGGTCTGACTATGTACTTGAGGCTGGACAGGAACATGTATGTAGCTCAGCCTGGCTTCCAACCCTCAAACCTACAGGCTTCAATCTCAAATGCAGCTGATGGCCTGTGGGGACAGGCATGCACCACCCTGCTCAGCTCTTTTCCCACTTTCAGTCCCCACTGACTCATTTGTTTATTTCAAACAGATCTGTCTTTCCAATGCAGACTTCATCATTATCCTCAAAAAAACTATAGTAATAAAATCAAAATTGCTATGATAGGATTCATATCTTTTATCTGACCCACATATTTCTCCTATGTTCTGATAGTTCTAAATTGGAAGGCAGGAAAGATGAGGGAGGGAAGAGCCTTACCTGTCGGGTGCACTTGCCTCACCCTGCCCTGTCACTGGGTCCTATGCAATGGCACAGAGATGGCATGCTATGACAGTTCTCCCTTCTACCTCTCTTGATCTCTTGCCTGTAAACTCAATGGCAGTGACATTATCTGCTTTGGAATACTGGTGCCATATCAAAGAGAATTATAAAAAGAAAACAGCATGATGTACTAATACCAATTATGAAAGTTCTTAAGGCCTCACAATAAATACTCTGTTTTCTCCAAAGCCAAGGTCTTCATCTCCATTCATTTAGTTATCTTCAAAATAGGCAGAAAAGTAAAAGTCATTAAAACTGTGACCTTGTGTGGAAGTAAACATGCAGTCACCACCTTATGAATGAGAAGGCATCACAAGAGCTGAGGAGACTTAGACAGGGTCACAGAAGACCAGAGTCAAACCCACAACCTGTGCCTTCAACATTGACTGATTTTGTTTCCTTACCTTATATCCTGTAGGAACGACTTAAAAATGGGCATAATCTGAACTAATGCCTGTTAGTTAACCCCAGCAAAATCATATGCTCTTCTGTCTTGGGACCTGGGAACCTGATCTTCTTTCCTTGGATCTTATTTCCTTGGCAACCTCAGTCTGGTGCTTCACCCCAAAAGTTGTGAATGAATGTACGTGTGCTTGAGAATTAAAAGATCAAAGCACTGAAAGCAAGTAGACTCATCTCCACTGCACACAGTGAAGACTGGGAAAGACCCACAGCCTAGGGTGAATGAGATATTCTAAAACTAGGGACAAAAAGACAGGATGGTCTGTTAAGATGAGGGTGGAGCCAAACTTGTACCCTAAATGAAGCTGGAGAAACCATTTTTAGTAAAATTATGGGTGGGGCCTGACTCAAGGACACAGTTCCAGAGATATCTGGGGGAAGGGTGTCCTCTGAGTTACAGTCCACACTTATAAACTAAATTTGGGGCCGGAGAGATATCTCAGCCCCCAAGAACACTGGCTGCTCTTGCAGAGGACCTAGGTTCGATTCCCAGTACCCACATGGTGGCTAACAACTGTGGGTAACTCCAGTTTCAGGGAATCCAACTCCTTCATCTGTCCTCCCAGGTGACTGCATGACACAGGTGCCCTTACATATATACAGGCAATACACATATACACATGAAATAAAAATAATAAAACTTTTTTAAAAAACTAAATTCATGAGTGAGGCTTTTTGTTCAGGCAATTATAATGCTGGTATAGTAATGCTACATAATCCTTTAAATCTCATTTTTGGTTGTTGGGTTTGGGGGGGAAGGGCTGTTTGGTTTTTGTTTTTGACAGGGTCTCCCTAGTCTCAGCTCACTTAGAAATCACTATGTGGACCTGGATCTCACAGAAATCTGCCTGCCTCTGCCTTCTGAGAGCAGAGATGTGCTGCCCACCACTGATCAAGACTGGTTCTCATAAGCATGTGGCTTATTATTAACTTGGGAATGTAAACAGTGATAAAAATTAAGGGTGGCCAGTGCAATCCCCCTGGCTGGGATGCTGTCATAACCTTGATCTCAAAGACCACTCTGGACAGGGGGAAGGGAGCTAATAGCACAGTCTGACCCCTCCAGGGTCTCCATGCTTATGCAGGCTACCCTCCAATGCCTAAGCCCCTAGAGCAGAGTCAGGATGGCTTCAAGGTCAAGTCCATCTCTATTAGTAGAAGACACAGCAGTCTGCACCTTGACCTCTCCAGGGCTCAATCGTTAACACCTCTTTCCTAGTCTGAACCCCTCTAGAAACTGTAGTTCACAAGGTGTTGGAGTTTTGTGGTTGTTTGAGGGCTATGGGTAGATGCAGATAGGGGAAAGGGTTTTAATAAGTTCAAGACGTACTGTAGGAAATGCATAGAAATTCAGTAAAGAAAGAAATACATATTTTCAAAAGATTATTGTAGGTGGCTGCCTGGGTCTAATGGGCAGACTGGAGCCAGAGAGCAAGGAGCCCACTTCGCGGAGCTGGAGGGCGCTGGGTCAGAGCAAAGACCTGGGTGGAGGGCGAAGGCGACCCAGGGGTCCCCAGGGCAGCCCCTGGCAGTCCAGTCCAGCCTGGACCCGGCGCTGGAGGACGAGCCCATCTGCGCCGGCTGTGCACAGAGCAAGTGCAAACCCCTCTTGAACCCAGACCTGAAAGGACTGGGCCTCCAGAGGCTTGCTGCCTAGATAGAGGCTGGCTCCTGTCTCCAGCAGCTCCTGAGCTGGTTCTCAGGTCAAAGGCCAGGAGAGACATATGGATAATCAGGCGTTGTTCATTTGGAAAAGTGGAGATTCGCACCCTGAGTGACTAAGGGGGCGTTTAGAAGCACTTACCCTCCTCTAGACTGAAGAGGAGACCTTCCGGAACTCCTGCAGGTCCAGGGGAAAGTCAGTGGGCCGGTTCTTTCCAGCTCCAGCAGGCTCCTCCTTGCTTCGGTGCCGCCTCCTCCGACCTGTAACTGCGCGTTATTGCCCCAGTGAGGAAGTTTGGTCCTCTCCGGCCGCCGTCTTGCCAACATGGCCGCGCCCAGAGCGAAGGCTGGTGACCACCGAAGCGGTGCGAGCGACTGGCAGACGTCCCGGCATGGACGGCAGCGCGGAGTTCGGCCGGTGGAAGACGCAGAGGCTGCGCAAGGCGGACCTCAGCCGGAAGGGCAGTGTGGACGAGGACGCGGTGGGCGTTGTGCAGCTCCTGAACTCGCGCGACGAGTTCTTCACCACGAGCTCCTGCTCGGGGCGCATCCTCCTGATGGACGGGGTGAGGACCCGCTGCCCTCGGGGTGCCGGCCGGCTGGAGCGGCCGTAGCCGCTCACTCTGAATATTAAAGAATGCCTCCGTCTCCTGCCGGGAGGGGTTCACTCCTGAGTTCTGCGTAGACCTAACCGCTGACGTGCAGATGGGCAGCATGGGGATCCCCAGGGCCCGCCCTGTTACTGCAGCCCCAGTCGTAGCCAAGTGCACACGGTGCATGCAAGGCGATGCTCCTCTAAGCCTCGGGTTCCCGGTGGTGCTGAGAACGCAGCCGTTATCGAAGTGCTGACTGTGTGAACCCCGTCCTGTGAACTTGGTCTAGGGAGTGTTTAGAAACCCCGTCCGTGAACGGGGGATAATTAGAGAGCCTCTCCACAGGCTTTTGTATTCAGGAGATGGGCTCGTTTATGTCGTTTTCCCTTTCGGCACAGGTTGTGATTTAAGACTTGCCAGAGATTTACTTAATTAGTAGTACTGTGTTGAGACAGCACAGGCGTGGCCTCATTCTTGAACTTGCCATCCTCCTGCCTCAACCTCTGGAGTAACTGTCCCTTTTGAAATGTTTGCTCCCACCTCTGCTGATCTGAGACTTGATTCCCCGAACTCCCCTCTTCTACCTAAACACAGCACAGTCGGATACAAGCATGCTGCCTCTTAGCGGTACTGACGGTTCCTTCTGAGTTGCCTGTCGTAGGCCTTTATCCCAGCCTCCTTTCAGTTTATTATACAGCGTATGTATTTATTTTACTCTGCTTTATTTCAGAAAGAACTTGAAGCCACTTTAAAAAAAGGAAAATAAGAAAATTAGGATAAAGGAATTTTTTTTAAGTGATAACAGTGGTTTCCAGATCATGGTATTAGATTCTGTAAAATTGGTGAAAACGAACCACATTTGGCTCTAAGGTTTATAACAGCCAGCACTAGGCCATATATACGTTACTAAAGCCTTACCTTGAAAATCAGTTGTTCGGGAACATATATCCAATGCCAGATACCAGAGTCTCTTCTAGACCTACTGTATAGTTATTTTAGAAAAACAGTGAGTGATTTCTGTGCATGTGATTTTCTGCTTTCCCTGTCCAGCGTCTTATAGGTGAAATCTGTGTATACCTCATAGACCTTTGCACATAAACATTTGTTGGGTTTAAGTCAGTGTTGTGTTGACCTTTTCAAATCTTTAACATTTTGACTTCTACTTTCTTGGGGTTGTATGTACAGTCTAATGCGAAATCAAAAGTTTCTGCTCATAGACATGAAGGAAGTGTTAAAGGATTGAGCATCATAGACATCAACGGAGACAGCTAGATCTTGTGTGCTGTTTAGCTAGGGCTGTTCTGTAGAAGGAGTTCCTCTCTTTTTATTTTTTATTATGTTAGCAAAATAAAGCAGGATAATTCAAATTCTATTAGTGGATAGCACCTTGTAAGCCTTTTCTTCCAATAAAACCATAACCAGGCTAGGCTTGTGATCAGCGCTAAGAGTATTTGCCTAGCATTCATCAGACCTTGGTTTCTGTCCTTAGCACTGCAGAATAAACCTAGACACAAACAAAAACTATAATGTTTCAGAAAATGCTTGAATACTTTAACCATTCAAATTCTAAGTGATTAGGGATGACTTTTGTTCTAGGCTACCTTTACACCAAAATGTATTGGATTATCTTCAGTAACAGTTATTATTGATTTTAAAGTGCCTATAATACTGTACTTACTATTTTGTAAATGTGATTAAATTATTTCTTGTTGTAGAGCACAAATGGTTTTGAGGTACAGAAACAAAACTGTTGCTGGCTGCTTGTTTCACACAAACCTTGTGTGAAAGATGATGTGGTAAGTTTTTATATTTAAATGTAAAAGGAACTTTTAAATTCACAGGTACTTGGAAAACATACATAAAAAAAAGAACACTGAAGGTGATTTATGCAGATAATTATAATGGCCAAGGATTATAAAGCCAAGAGAGCTTTCATTTACCATGGCTTTGGGGTTTTAGGAGTTAAAAGTGTGAAAGCAAAAGCGTGTCTGCAAGTGTTCCTGATGGTGGCTCACAAAACATCCTCTTGAACATAGCAGAAAGTTCTAGAACGTTGGGCTCTTTAGGTCCAAATTGTTAATTTCAGTTCTGTTGTTTAATAACTTTGCAACTTAGAACAGGTTTCAATGGAAGGGATTCACCCTCTGTGTTGCCAGCTTCTCCGCGGGAAGTAATTCCACATTGCTTATCTGGGTTGTCCCTGGAAAATCTTCATCTGTGCTCAGTTGTCTAGTTTTTGAAAATTGAAGTGTTTGATAAGTTCATGTAAGTTTGCATTAGTCAGACACTTCATTCCTAGTAATTTTAGAGATCCAGTTACATCTAAATGAAAAAAAAAAAAAAAAGATGATTTACCAAAATAACCCAAAATGTCCTTTGTCAGACATAGGCATTTAAGGCTTCTGATCAATAGGGACAGCAGTGAGTAATAGTCCTAACTGACAATTCTCTAGACTCAAAGTGTAAAGGAAGGAGGGTGCTGCCCACGAATGCCAGGTAGACAGAAATGGTGGACTATCTGGTATCAATTACAGCTCAGACATAATATTACCTGTTCAGTAGGTGGTAAGCCTGTGCCACAGTATAAACTGTAACATGAGGGCAACCAGATCAAATGACAGACACATGCCTCCCAGGAAAGACACTGAGGTCTGACTAACTGGTGCTAAGAGCAAGCAGTACACATGCTTGGCTCCAGTGGTGTGATGTTTACTTACAGCAGGAAAAAGGTATAAAGTCCTGCCCCTTGTGAGGGAGACATGGTGCAGCCTCGCCCCTCAAGGGGTGGGCTCCCTTACAAGCAGAGAGGTAGTGCCTCCAGGGAGGACTCTGTGCTGCAGTACAAGGGCTTTGCCCCGCCCCATGGGGTCTACACATACCAGTAAGCCATCCCAGGGAATCGCGCTTGTGCCGTGCAGAGGAAACAGAGGAGTGCGGACTATGCCCTGAGTTCTTTGTATGTGACATGATTTCCAAGCCCAGGAGTCTGTCCCATATCCAGCACAAAGCTCAAAGAAAAGTCTGTTAAGGAACTAAATGAAATAGTTTATTTTTTCAGAGTAAAGTAGCATTTAGGGAAATGGTACACAATGTTCAGCTTATGGAAAATTGTAAGTCAGGTTATTTACGAAAATAAGCACATAGGGCCAAATGGTGAGGTTGCTCAGTGGTTAGAGGCACTGGCCTGCAGGCCTGATGACCTAACATGGTGAAAGGAGAGAACTGACTCCAGGAGTATTCCTCTGACCTCCACACCATGCACCAGAGCACATGTGCTCCCCACACACAATAAATATGTGTGGTAAAAAATTTCCTAAAGCAACTGATAAGGCCTTTCTGAGAAAGGCCAATAAGGCAAAGAAAACAGACAATGCAGCCAGTATGTAGGTCTGTAGGAAATAAAGGGTGGGCAAAGGATGGACGGGCTGGAGAGCGGGGTCTGACGTCTGCTCTTTCTCCCACTTAGCTGGCAGCTCTGAAGAGAGCGAGTGGTATTGCTGTCCTCAAGTTCGAGCCGTTCGTCCTTCACGTGCAGTGCTGGCGGTTACGGGATGCCCAGGTTCTGGTAAGAAGGTCTACGGGCCTTTGAATTTGAACATCGGTGGCTGAGTTTAGGCTTTAAGTCACCCATAAACATGACTTGATGTTAGTTTATTCAGCTCATTTTTTGATGTAATAGTATTTTCATTGTCTTCATCAGCCTCATTCGTCATGTCTGGTATTAGAAAACAGGAGTAGTGGCTGGAGAGAGCCTCAACATTGGCTGCTCTTGCAGAGGACCCAGGTTCGGTTCCCAGCACCCACATGGCAGCTGAAAACTGTAACTCCAGTTCCAGGGAATCCAGCGCCCTCTTCTGGCCTCCTCAGGCACTTCATGACATGGGTGCTCTTACACACATGCAGGGAATACACATAAAGTAAACATACACATAAAGTAAAAATAACAAAATATTCTTTTTAAAAAAGGAAACAGAAGTACTTAGTAATCTCTAGCAAAATAACACTGACCATCCACACTCTGGTTCCAGTTTTCTCTCTTAGCCCTTCCATAGGTAAATTGTATATTAGCAATGTGTCTTTGCTTTGTCTGCTAATCTTTCAGAGAACATGAACCTATCGTGGACCTACATTGGTCTTTGAAAAAATATGTTTCTCATTATTTAAATGAATATTAGTTAAGCCTCTCTTTAGCTGTGTTTCTCCACATCATAGTCCTATTCGTTTCTATACCTTCTATTAGTTTATGCGTTAAAGTCAAATTTAACTGAATAAGAGCACTGCAGCATGGTGCATGTTCAGGGTGTGATGAAGCAATCAGACTGCCTTGGTTCCTCCCTTGGCCTTAGGGCAGAGCAGACATGTAGAGATTGTAAATACCAAATTCAGAGGACTGGAGGAGTTGCTCACAGCATGGTGTGCGGGGCAGCCTCTCCCATGGGCATCTCCGAGGGAGGCTTTTCAAGCCAAGACTGAAAAGGAGGTGGAACCTGAAGACAGATATTCCAGACAGATGAGAACATTTCAGAAACAGAAAAGGCTCAGTGTTTTCGCAGAGAGGGGCAAGACCAGAAGGACCAGGTCCCTCAGGCCTTAGAGCAGAACAAAGGGCTTGGTCACTTCTGAGTCCAGGACAGTTAGTGAAGGAGCAGCTGCGGAGCCTGATCGGGTGATCTGAAAGCCTGGGTCTGCCCCAGAGCCTCATGGGGTGATCTGAAAGCCTGGGTCTGCCCCAGAGCCTCATGGGGTGATCTGAAAGCCTAGGTCTGCCCCACAGTCTGATGGGGTGATCTGAAAGCCTGGGTCTGCCCCAGAGCCTGATGGGGTGATTTGAAAGCCTGGATCAGCCCCATAGTCTGTTGGGGTGACCTGAAAGCCTGGGTCAGCCCCATAGTCTGTTGGGGTGATCTGAAAGCCTGGATCAGCCCCATAGTCTGTTGGGGAGATCTGAAAGCCTGGGTCAGCCCCACAGTCTATTGGGGTGATCTGAAAGCCCGGGTCAGCCCCACAGTCTGATGGGGTGATCTGAAAGCCCAGATCTGCCCCAGAGCCTCATGGGGTCTTCTGAAAGCCCAGGTCTGCCCCAGCAGTCAGTCAGGCATCAGCTGCAGGGACTACAGTAGGCATGGTGCTTGAGGTGACAGTACCAGAGACACTGAGAGGGGGACAGAGGGTGTCAGGGAATAGATGCCCGAGGAGAAGAAATGTGGAAGGGGAGCCAGCCGCAGGTCAGGCTGGGATGCCGGGTCGTGGCCTTCAGACAGCAGTGCAGGAAGCCTGCAGTGTGGGAGTCAAGCGTCAGCCATAGGGGCATCCATGCCCTGAGACACTGGTTTGCAGTACTGGATGCCTGCCTGTCAGGACTGCCAGCAGAAGACACCGTGGGGCAGATGCATACAACAAAGGTACTAAGTCCGTGCTGCGCTGGGTGTCAAAGGTCAGACAGAGGCTGGCGTGATTGATTTTCCCATCTCTCGTGGCTTCCTATGTGAATACACACCACTGGCCTCTCTTCTCAGGATGCCAGTCCTGTTAAGGTGGGTCCTCATCCTGAAGACCCCAGTCCACTTGATCAGCATAAAGTCCCTGCCTACAAATGCAGTCCTGGGGTTAGCACCTCACAGGAGCACTGAAGGCCAACTCAGCCCAAACACCGAAATTAAAGTTGGTGTGCTTGGAAAGTTGTTCCAAGCACAAACAGAGCTAACGCTACACTCTGGAGAGATGCCAGGACAGCCATTTGAAGCTGTGAGCCTAGGTAAAATCTCCTGTGGAGAAGTGCAAATGAGAGCGAATGGGGCCAGAAGCCGCGGGTCACTGAGGTGTCCTCAGTGTGTTTACCGGGCAGTGCTTGGCAGCCTCAGTGCCTCCTCGTCCTGGACTATAGTCTGTCCATATTCCTAAACACTGCTTTGCCCTTCCTGTTTCTGTATGCAGGTCCTGTTCTGAGTGCTGATCCTCGCACTGCTGGGCCAAAATCCAGGTGGAAGTCTAACACTCAGAGCTGACTAGTAGAATTCCAGAAACAGAAATTCCTCCTGCTCAGGAGCACACTCAGTTCTCAGACACCCTGCTTGGCAGAGCAAAGCAGAACACTTGGACTCCCATGTCTGCGGAGGGGCATGTGTCTGTCTCCCTGGGAGGGAGACACAGTGAGGAGGGCCAGAAACGAGTTCTGTTGCCAGCTGCTCTCGGGACATTGTTAGGGCACTGTGCTAGGTGGGATGGGAGATGAGCCTGTGAAGAGAGGAGCCATGGATGGGCTCTGGAAAGTGGGAGGGAAACAGGACCCAGGAACCAGCCACAGAAAGATCAGTGCAGGCAGAAGGGCCAGCAGAAAGAGGCTGGTGTCAAGGAAGCCTGTGGAGCCTGGCGTGGTGGCACACACCTTTAATCCCAACATTCAGGAGGCAGAGGCTGGTGATCTCTGTGAGATCGAGACCAGCCTGGTCTACATATTGTGTTCCAGGCCAGCTGGGGCTTACAGGGAGACCCTGTCTCAAAAAGATCCCCTCCCCTAAAAAGAAGTATGTTCAGGGAACAGGACGGAAGCCAGATGGGGTTTGAGAGGCACAGGACCCCAACTGTGAGACGTTATACCTCATGGTATATCATTTGGACTCCATCTTTCCATCTTTGACTGGTCTGCAAGGAGGATTAGGGGACAGGAGTGAAAACAGAGATTCCTGCAGAAGTCCAAAAGGGTGATGGGGAGCAGATCTGGCTGAGATACAGGAGCTGGGTGAGCACTGGTACGATGTGAAAGCAGAACGGGCAGGCACTGGGTGTGGGGAGAAAGCACAGAAGCACCAGGCAAACGGGGTGTGGAGCCCGCGCAGCTGGACGTGTGGTAGTCTTCACGTCGGGTGAGGACTGATGAGGGAGAAGTGTTTGTAGACAGGAGGGTCCACTTGGGCAAGTGATCTGCCTGGAAATGGGGCTCACCAGGATAATTCACAGGAACACACGGGGAGCTGCGTAGCGTCCTGTGGGTTTGTGGAGTCCTTTGCGCTGTAGAATGCTCCAGTAGCAGCCCTGGCTGTGCCATCCTTACGTGCCAGCCTGCCTCACACCCCCTCGCTCACCACCACCCAGTAGCTGTGACAGCCCGGCAGACACCAGTTCCCCAGTCATTGCAGTGTACCTGTGGGGCCATCATTCCAAGTTAGGAAGTGCGCTAAAGAGAAGACCACAGCATGTAGGGCCGGATAGCCTTAAAGTCCTCCCACGGGTTCGAGATTTCCAGGCCCTGCGGTGCTCATCTCATTTCCTCACCACGGTCCTCAAAGCTGGGAAGGCACTGAGGGAACCTGGGCTCCTTCTCAGAGAAAGCACTGAGCTCGTTTGAAGGCTTGTTCGCCTCTGTGAGGTGGTCAGGGCGAAGCCTGGTTTCGGTCTTCTGCTTTGTGAGCATTGTTGGTCAGGTGCCTGCTTTCCTGGGTTCTGGCTTTGCCCTTTCTCAAGGACATTTCCAAAGCTGCTGTTCTGGGATGTCTTCCAGAATTCAAGCAGAACTTTAAAGCATAGTGCGCACAGCCAAGAGCCCAAGTAGGTCTGGGGTTGCATGCTTCTGCCGTTTATTGGGTGGAACTGGGGGTCTGGAGTAGTTGACATACCAGAGCTTAGCACATTTTGCTTGTTTACAGCATTCGGTGGCAGTCGATTCTGGCTTCAGGAACTCTGGCATCACTATGGGAAAACGAGGGAAGACCATTCTGGTAAGGTGCCTGTGGCAGGAGCAAGTCTCTTCAGATTGCTGAAGAGCAGCCAGCCTTGGGGACTGCTGCCTTGATTCCTCCCTTATAGAAGCCCCTGTGGCTTTCCTCTTCCCTGGGACATATCCAGAGCTAGACTTATGTTTAAGGCCCTGTTCTGTCACCCTCCTTTGCTTACTCTGAGCCGAATTCTTGGCTCTGCCTGAGTCATCAGGGTTGATTCGATAAGCTGCGTGGCAGAGGTTAGAACCGTAGAGGTATCTGAAGTTTTCAGTGTGGACACTCTGGTATCAGCTGGACCACAGCTATGCTTTGTAAACGTTTGAGAGCTGCTTAATGCCTCAGAGTCAGAATTTTCTCAGCCCTCCAAGGGTTCTAACAGAGTGCTATCCTTAGGCCAAGTCCAGCCCACAGGAGCCAAGCCCACCTACCCCCTGATTAACTGTCCAATACAGTTGTTTTGTGCCACTGTGGCAAATCTGAGCAGGTATGAGAGACGCTGCCTGATCCCAAACTAGGAGTACTCGCTATTTGTCCCTCGCCAGGCGTCTGCCAACCAGTCACAGTTATCTTGCCCAGCTCAGTTCCTGTGGCATTTACTGTTTCGCAAAGGACATGCTGTTTTAAGCTGTGTCAGATCCAAGCTCTTTTAGCCCTCTAGACTTTTGCTATTTTTAGCAAATAGCCCATTTCCCAGATAGAGGTGGCTTACAGAAGAAACTTGCAAAGCGTGACTAAATAGCAAATCAGAGCTCTTGCTACACTGGTTTGTGGCGTGACCTCAGTCCACACTGCACCTGGTGACCCAAGGGAAGGGAGACATCTCTCTGTCTCCTCTCCTTTATCCTCTGTGTCCAATTAGTCACTGAACCTTACTATTTCTGCCTTGGTGCCTGATAACCACGCGAGACCTTCACTGGTGTCCTGCAGGCCTCGTCATTCACTCCCTCAGTTCCTGCGACTGTCTCTGGACTGACTTTCTTAGAGGTCTTGTTGAGTCCTCCCAGCCCCTGGCCAGTGCTGTCAGAATCCCTCCTGAAAATACCGGGTCTCCAAAGACCTGATGCTCAGGTCATAATGAAACTGTTTAGCCCTGGAAGTGGCTAGGCATGTGACCACAGAGACAGGCCTTACGGGGAGATCATTTGGGAAAGAGTCCAAGGGCAATAGTAAGAGATGGCTTGAGAGCCCTTCTTTCTCAGACATGACTTGTTCTTCTGCGTCTGCATATCCATTCATTGCTGCCGTGGCTACGGTACTCTCTCCCTGGTTTTGTGTCTGCTGAAATGACACTTGTCCCTGAAAACCCAACCCAAATGCTGGCTCAGTCCTCAGACTTCCCTGTCAGCAGTGAGTACGTGTGTGCCTGATTCTTCTGTCATAACACCCAGGCTGCATTGTGATTCCTGTGTGTATTTTCTGTCCTGAAGTATGAGCTCTCAAAGGCAGGAACCATGCTACATTCCTTTTGGATCTTCAGAGGGCCTAAAACATGCAGATGCTCCATAAATATTCACTGAATGAATTTTTACTCTTCGGTGATAGTCTGCATAGAGTTTTTGTTGCTGTTGTCTTAATCTTCACCCAGTGTTTGGATGTCGTGGGGATAGGTAGACTGCCTCATCAGCAAGGTCACTAAGATTGACAACCCTAAAGCATTAAGAAGGCAGGTGCTCTGAGTGACAGAGGACATGCGGCTTCCTCTCCACCTATGAAGCTCATGCAGATGCTCCCTTCAGGCCTCTGGTAATATTTCATTTATTTCTTTTCTTTACCTGGTGTACTAAAGCTTCCTAAGCCATAGCAAGATTGAAACTGTAGAGTTAAGGAATCCTTTGATATTATCCCCTTCTCTGAAGAGCAGTGCAAAGAATGCCTTTCTTGACATAACTGCGCAAGGTGAGGAAATCTGTTCACTCCCCCTTGATTCGGTTGCATTCGGCTAAATTCTGTCAAATCGAGGGCGTACATGCTGTAATAGGAGTTAAGTGTCCACACCGAGCCCTGACTGGGATGCTCCTTCCTTTCCTCAGAAGCTCTGGCTGTTCTCCACAGTTCCACTCTTCCCTCTCTAGGCTGTCCGTAGCACACATGGCTTAGAAGTTCCTCTGAGCCATAAGGGAAAGCTGATGGTGACGGAAGAGTATATCGAGTTCCTGTTAAATATAGCAAATCAGAAGATGGAGGAAAACAAGAGAAGAATTGAAAGGTACACTTAATTATGTGTTTCCATGACATCCCTGTACACTGAAGCGTTCTTGAAAACATTACTGCGCACCCTTGTAAGTTTGTATTCCCAGCTGCTTTCATATTTGTAGCCCTGTTATAGGGAACAGACAGATGGTTGAAGGCAGACAGTAATAGGCCATAAGGGGAAGCCTCCAGAGACGGCTGGGCTTGTGACCCCCAGGAACAGGCATTAAAGGGAGAATCATTTGGGAAAGAGTCAATAGGTTGCAGGAAGCTGTACGTCCTTCTTGTTCCCTCGATTCTCCCTCTCAATCTGTAACATCCTCCCCCCCAATTAGTTCAACAACCAGCTTACTATGGAAAATCTGGAATGGCCTCATTGGTCAGATCTGTGGAGACTGGATTTCAGTTCACATCTTTCTGTTCTTGTTCTTAAACTTTACCTCCTGGCAAATACATTGCTTTCTTTTTCAACATTTTCCTAAGAACAGAGTTTGTAAATAGATAGGTAAGTATTATGCTGCCTTTCATATTCAAAAGTAGGCAAGTTGTGCATTTCTTCCTTTAAATTTTATTATGTGTGTGTGTATGCTTGTGTACATGTGTGCACACATGCATGTACATGCCGTAGCACATGTGTGGACGTCAGAGGACAACTTTGTGGAGTTGGTTTTCTCCATTTTTACGTGGGTCAGGGATTGAGCTTGGCCTTCACCTTCACCTGCGGCCGAGACACCTCAGCAGGACTCACCAGCCACAGTGAGCTGCGGAATGGGGAGCAATGTGGTGTCTCTCCTGGTTCCCCTTTCTCTCTCCCCTCCCCATTTGGCCACCTCACACCTAGTAGGTTACCTCATGAGCGCCTTGGGAGTCACTCTCTATGGCCATTGTTTCCAGTCAGCCCCGGCAGGAGCTTCCGAGGAGGGAGCTGGTGGTCCCCCTCAGCAGTGTCAGAATCAGGTCCCTGAACCCTGCAGAGGACCCAGGAGCTGAGCTTTCTGCCTGAAACTCTTCACTCCCCAGAGCTTCAGCAGCAGCTGAGTCCGGGGTGCCAGTGACAGCAGCTGTCCGGCGGGCGGAACAGTCCTCGGCACAGACTGGGTGCACTCCTGATGCCCGGGTGCTCAGCCGGGCTCCACCGAGTCACTCCTGTTTTTTTATTGTATTATTTCTAAATTGAGGAAAGTACTATCTCAAAGAAGAGTTCCTAGTATTCATCACGCAGGACGTGCTGTGTAACGGGTGTCCGCATACCATGGGCTCGCAGCCCTGCTTCCTCATTCACCACGGAGAGGTAAGCCCGTAACCACGTCAGTGCCAGTCTCGAGCCTTCGGAACGTGGAATCCACACGTGAAGCGGGGATGCTGTCTGACGTGTTCCCGTTTAGATGCAGTGAGAGGAGTGGATTCATACAGGCAGTGGAACCTTAGAGCTTAATGTTCTAGCTGGATTCTGGTTGAAAGAAACTACCCATAAATCCTGGCCACAAAGTACAGGTGTTTTTACCAAAGTGAAAGTTTCAGGTAAGAAATTCAGGAGTGCCTGGCTGGTCCACCGTACCCCAGACTGGAACAGGCGTGGCACTTCCCAGGGCACCCGAGTGCACTGTACTTGCTGGGTAGTAACCTGCAGGACTGTTTGGGGAAACAGGAGGCAATGTTTCAGTTTCTCTATTTCCTGCCCTGAATTTCAACAAGATTTTATATATAGCCCAAGATCAACTAACTATACACCTGGTGAAGGTAATTGAGCCACGTTCACCAACCATAAAATCAAATTATGCATTAAATCTAGTGTCTCAAAAATATGTTTTGAGATGATAGTCTGCATGCTGCCATCAAGAGAGCCACACTCATCATAAAATCAGGAAAAATTAAAGAAGGGTAAAAGTGTCTTAAGATACTGATTAGAAGATTGCGTGTGGATTCAGAGAGGGAGCAAATCAGGGCACTCCTCTGGGAGCAGCCGTCTGCGTGTTCAGCAAATGCATAGGAAGGGATGTGAGGAGCAGAGCTCCTCGTGCTGCAAAGATCAGAGGCCACAAGCACACCCAGACAGGGGGAGCACTGTTGTATCTTGGGACTGGTTTCACAGTTCAGATTGCTCTAAGAGAGCTGTAAAATCTCCCAGCAATCCCAGTAACCAGCATTTCAGCAACAAGAAATGTTTTAGAAACATGAAAATTAAAGTTGAGGTAAAATATTAAAAGAAATACTGTGTATGTGTGTATGCCTGAGTGTGATGTATGTGTATTATGTGTGTACAGGTGTGTGGCCCCTGGGTGAGCACAGAGGCCTGAGGAGGAAGTCCTGTGTCCTGTGCTGTCAGGGTCCCACACTGAACCTGGAGCTGGCTGGTGGCCTTAGCACCCTCCCGTCTGATCCTCACAGGCCACCGTACCTGCTTTTCACCAGAGTTCTGGGCTCTGAATTCAGGTCCCTGTGCTAATGCAGCAAGCTCTCTCACCTACGGGGCCTCTCCTCAGCCCCTGAAACAGTTTTAATAGAGAAAAGCTTCCGTTTGTGCTTCGCCCCAGCACGGGCCTGTGGGCACAGCCTGCTTTGTAAATGGCAGATTTGGAGAGTAGACGAGACGGACTGCACAGACCTATAAGACCATTTCATACATAACCATTTCCAGGTGGAACACAAAGCTTGTAGGCCCGCTCACTAGCTACAGGAGGAAGGGTTTCTTTGTCTCCATTAGTAAGGGGTCAGGACATGGATTGGATGAACCATGTGGCTGTGAGGGGGATGAAATTAACCATGTTCTTTTCATCAGCTATAGAATAAAATATTAAAGAAAACAGAGTAAAAGGGCAGAATTGATTGGCATATCATATAAATTGATAAGAATAAAGAAATCTGAAAGGCAAATTGAAACTTTTTTCCAGTGGCTGATTTTTTTTAATGTCTTTTTTTACTCTGTTAAAATATGTGTATCAGAAATCTATTACTTAACCAATGGCGTTAAGTACATACATCTATGTCATTATGTAGCCGTCATGACTATCCATCTCCAGAACTTTCATCATCTAGACAGAAACTGCCCCACTAAGCACTGACTCCACTTTTTCCCACCAGCCTGGTGAACACTCCATTTCCTGTCCCTGTGAACTTGACTTCTGTAGACACTTGTTTCAAGTAAGATTATATAGTATTTGTCCTCTGGTGTCTGGCTTAGTTTCACTTAGCTAATGCCTCGTTTTGTTTGCTTGTTGCAGTACTGGGGATTGAACCTAGAGGCTTGTGTGCTACCGAAAAGCTCTACCCTGAGCTCACTCCCAGCCCAGCTGATGGTTTAAAAGTTCAGCCATACCGTAGCATGCACCAGAATCTATTTTCTGTTTCAGACTGACTAATACTGTGTGGTGTTTATAGACCGTGTGTTTCCCTGCTCATCTGTCAAGGGGATATCTGAACTGTGTCCAACTTTCCCCTGCTCTGAGATGCCCACTGCACTCCCTGCTTTCAGTTCTCTTGGGTATGCACTCAGAACTGGAGCCATAGGGATGGCTGTAAATTAATTCCTTGAAGAGCTTCAGTCCTGTCATCCACAGTGCAGCTGTATTTCACATGGTCTCCAGGAGGGAAAAGTCAGAGCTGTGGCCTTGCATATATTTACTTCATTCTGATCCTGGGCAGGCAGGATGGTATAATGTTGTGCCCCACTAGGGTCTTGCCTTGTGTTTCCCTGGTAATTGGCATCATTCAGCAACTGTCCATGCCTATAGGAGCTGTCTATATGAGCCCATTTTTTAATGGGGTTTGCTGTTGAGGCAGACTGGTCGGGGTGTCAGTCAGCTGAGAGGGACAAGTGTTCTCCCATTCTCTGGGCTTTGCTTTCACTCTCAGTCATGTCTCTTGGTTCATAAAAGTTCAGTTTTTTCTGAAAATTGGTTGTCTGGGTTTTGTTATAGTTGTTGTTTTGGTGTCATACCCAAGAAAAATCCTTGCCAAAACTCAGTCTGATGGACCCCCCATCTTTTTTTTTAGGTGATCATAACTTCAGACAGAATACATACATTTGAATCCCATTGAATGTGTATTGGACTTGTATGGGGTCTTTTAGAATCAGTGAGTGTTTAGGATTGTAGCATTATTGAACCTTTCCGAGTAGAATCTAGACGGTTCAATAACTTGAAGAAAGAGGCAAATCAGTCAGAACAGTAGACAGTAAATGTTTGCTGTTGTTATCTGGTCAGAATAGGGTGTAGAAGAAAAGGATACCACACTGGCAAGGCCTCTTCAACTCTAGATACACTGATTTGATACAGTCCCCATAGCCCCAGCTGGCTTGGAACTCGATATGTAGACCAGGCTGGCCTAACAGACATCTGCCTACCTCTACCTGGGATTAAAGGTGTACCCCACTATGCCTGTAAGAGCTACATTTTTACACACCAAAGTAAGGAGTGTATTTTGTGGTAATATTCAGCCTGTCAGGGAGATGGTGTCTCTCAAGTACGACTTAGTTAGAAGCATGGGATTTTGAACACCCACTCAGAATGGTCATCATTTATCAAATACCTTCAGATGTTTATACCATTGCTCCAGGCAATTAAATTGTTAGACCTCTATCATAAAGAAATGGCTAGAAACACCTGTCACGCTGTCTTCAAAGCTGTGTGTCCCTGTCTGCCAGAGAATTTGGAAATACAAGAGAGCCGGTCTACATAAGACCATATGTTCTTATTTTGTAGTTTTCAGCAAATATTAGATTAAAAAATGGTGAGACTTTACATTTAATACCCTAATATGTAAGGTAATAATAAGGTATGTGTGTCGAAGTAAATGAATCCAGACTACACTTACCAACTGGAAAGATGAGAATATTTAAAGTGGGGCTGGTGGGACAGATGCGCAGCAGTTAGGAGAATTGGCTGCTCTTGTGAGCCCCCACGTGGTAGGTGGCAACTGTCCATAACTCCAGTTTGGGGGAATTCAGCACCCTCTTCTGACCTCTGTGAGTACTACATGACATGGATGCACTTACATACATGCAGAAAATACACATGCACACATGAAATAAAAAACAAATAAAATATTTAAAGTGGGCTTGGTGAGGTAGCTCAGTGGCTGTGTAAGCCTGGAGATCTGAGCCCATCCCTGGGACCTACATGAAGGCAGAAGGACAGAATTAGCTTTACAAGGTTGTCCTCTGATGGTGCACCCCCCACCACCACACAGTAAGTGTAAATAAGATTAAAGAAAAAAGACTTAAAAGACCTGAAGTAGATGTTTCTTTGTAGCTATATAGAGGTAAATCTATTTTTCAAATTCTATAAAATGAAACTCATTTGTAATTTTTAATTTTATTTTTTATGTGTATGAGTGTTTTGTGTGCGTGGTACCTGAGTGCACTCAGGTGCAATGCCTGCCTGTGAAGCCAGAAGAAAGTGACAGACTTGGAGTTTCGGACAGGCGTGAGCTGTCATGTGGGTGATGGGAACCAAACCTGGGTCCTCTAAAGAGCAGCTGGTGCTCTTAACTGCTGAGTCTTCTCTCCAGCCTATTTATGTAATTTTTAATAAAAATCTTAAGCTTCTCCCCGCTTCCTTGACCTTACATCGTAGATGATGGCTGATATTGGACAGAGGGTAAGAGGTAATTTCAAACCACTTGTCAGTTCTTAAAGAAAACACATTTCCTTTATTAGTTTAATCAGAATAACGAAAGGAAAAAATTGACATGGTTTATTAGAATTACTAAGATTAGTTGTCACTTTTAGGAAATGTATAGGTAGATTTCAGTCCTTCACTTTCAGAACCCTGACATACCTGATGTGTGTTGAACTCTTTTCAGGTTTTATAACTGCCTGCAGCACGCTTTGGAAAGGGAAACCACTGCTGACCCACATTGCAAGCTCAAGGAGAAAAAGAAGCCATTTTGTCCTCATGAGAAAAAAAGAAACCCAGGAAACGCACATGGCCAACTCCTTGCTAAAGACGATGAAGAGGCTGTAACTGAGTGTGACGATGACCCCGGAGTTAACGTCACTTTCTTCCCCGAACATTACTGAGAGTTGGTACAGTCATGTTTCCAATGCATTTTAGAACTGCTCTTTATAAGAGTATTTCAGTTGGTTGAGCATATCAGCCATTCAGAAAAGCAAAATGACTTTGAAAATAGCTTGGTATTTGCTCATTAAATCTGCCCTTTTTTGGTACATAAGGAATCATTTCTGAAATTAAATGTTGATTTTTTTTTTTAACACCTGTCTTTTTAGTTTGTTTCTACCTGTGTGAAACAGGAAAACTAAGATTAATTCCCTTCCAAGACAAGCTTAGCATCATGAACTTTTGAATAGAAACCATAAGATCAAATGACCTATTTTTACTTCACCCCCACCCCACACACACCCAAGTTGCTTTTAGAGGAAAGTCAGTTTGCGTCTCTTTCCTTGAACAAGTTGTTTCCTCCCCTTGTGGATGAAAACACTCATGATCTTTTGGGAGAAGAGAGAATGCCTGAACCTTCTTTCCGAAGCATTGATTCTTACAAGCCAGAGTTGGATGCTGGTACATTCTCTGTAACACAGGGGCATACCTCTTCTGAATCCTGGTTGAAAGTGATCACCAAGACACGGGCTCCTCATTAGACAGACTCGTGAGCTGCAGAAACAGTTCCTACATCTGAGGTCCTTGAGCAAATCAGTGTGTTCTTAGGTTTCCATTTCTTGTGCACAGTAGGAACTCCGACACCTGCCTCATTCGTACCTCTGTGTGGATAGGACCAGACTGCGAGTAGTCTGCTTTACCATTTCTGTTCATTAGAAATGAAGGTGACCTCATACGATATTTTCAATGTACTAATCATAAAAATGATGTTACTTTAGTCAGAACTGACAAGATAAAATGCCAGGATATCAGACAATAAAATAAAATATCAGATAATAAAAGTAAACACTGAGTCGTAATTAAGATATTTGTATCTTTTTAAAATTTATCCGCGTCTTAACTGTACGGAAATTTAGGTTTATCCTCACATACTTTCCTCTGGATTCTGTCTGTTCCTTGATATGCAGGCCTGGCCAGCCTGGAACCCACTGTTCAGTCCACATTGGCCGTGACTTGTAGATTCCACTTTCCTTGCCTGCCTGAGTGCTGGGGTTCTGCAAGTGCGCCTGCCATGCTGATTTCTGTTCTTTGAACGAGTCGTCAAAGTTGGTGTCCTGCAGTTCTAAAACCTTATTTAGGTTTTTCCTCCTCTGTTTCCCATCGTCACTCCAAACAACTTTGCTGCGACTCCAAAGTAAGACACTGATATTACTGACCTAATTTCTTTTAGTGTCCCCACAGCATTTAGGGAGTCTCTAGCTGGAGCCCCGTCCCTGGACATTTCCAGGGGATTCAACATCCTCTTCTGGCCTCCAAAGGCACTGAATGACATGGACACACTTACATACATGCAGGCAACACACTCATATACATAAAATAACAAGTAGATCTTTTTTAGAGATCCTTAGTATGTTAGGATATTACCTGTTTCGTCTCTGTGAATAACTAGCAATTTAGCAATGACTCAGTATCCACAGAGCCCATTCACATTGTGAATTTGTGGTTTGCTTTTGGTGTACTTTAACCATCCCAAACAGAAGTAACTTCCTGCTTCCTCCCAAGGTTTGCATCCTCCATAGCACACAAGGAAGTGCTTGGTATTCTAAAACAGAGAATGAAACAGAGTCCTATCAATGAGAAACGGAGGGAACTAACGGGCATGCTCGTGTTTCTGAGGTTCCAGAGCAGACATCATAAACTATCAGCCAAGTTACAGCCGAACAGATATGTTTTGTTTGATTCAAGCAGAGGATGTTTTTTTCCTAATTGGGTCAGGATTTTAAAAGAGGATGATGTCAGATTTGATGTAAAAATACATCTCTGGTGTTTGCCTTTAATTGGAAGACTTGGCAGCAGGAGGCTCACATTCCCACATGATACTCAGCTGGCCGAATTCTGGCTGTAACTTTTGGAAAAGGCTCATCTTCCAGTTTACTACAGACTCCTCCCAGGCCTGGCTCTCTGACCTACCCAATCCAATTGGGACACCTCACTGTTTGGGTCCCTCAGATGTCAATCAGTGCTGTCAAGCCCTGGCACGTTGGTGTACCGCATAATAAAGAGATGATGGCACGACTTCCTGCATTACTTACAAACATCAAAAGATGGAAAGACAAACACAAAGAACCAAATTATTGGTAAGGCTTTTCATTTGTTTGTTTTTTGGGACTGTCTCATGTTTCCCAGTGGCCCCTAGTTATACAGGCATGCATCACCACACCTGTTATATGTGGTGTTAAGAATGGAACCCAGGGTTTCATACAAGCTCTCCACCTACCAAGGACACCAAAGATGAGGTGTTACCACTTCTAGATGCTCTCACTTCATTTTCAGATCTGGGGCCTTGTCGGTCACTTTTCTGTTGCTGTGATAAGACACCATGGCCAACCAACTTACAGAAGGGAGAGTGTACTGGGCTTCAGGTTCCAGGGGGATAAGAGTCCATCATGGTGGGGAGGAAGGGTGCAGAGGCGACCAGAACAGAAAACTAAGTGTGCACATCCTCGAGCACACACAGGAGGCAGAGAGAGAGGCTGGAAGTGGGGTGAGGCTATGAAAGCTCGAAGCCCGCCCCCAGCAAGGTGAGGCTATGAAAGCTCGAAGCCCTCCCCTAGCAAGGTGAGGCTGTGAAAGCTCGAAGCCCACCCCCAGTGACGTGCCTCCTCCAGCAAGGCCACACCTCCCAAGCTTCTGCAAACAGCACCACCAACTGGGACCAAATATTCACATACCTGGAGTCTACGGGAGACTATTCTCATCCAAACCTCCAAAGAGATAGGCAGATTACATAAACAATGTGAGAAGTTCCATCCCTATCTGTCAACACTTTTCCAGAATCCCTGTTGATTTATTTGATACACTTTCATACATCCTGACATCCCAAAAGATAAATGAAAGTCTCCATCACTAGAGCATACAAGTCTTGCAAGAGGAATACAAAATCTCTCCCCATAACCGAATTCTTGTACAGTTATGCATGCATGATACAGTTGCATGGTTCATTCATTTCCTTCATATTTATTGCACACCTACTGTGGGTCTGTTGGCACAGGACAGAGTCCCCTCCCTGAGTACCTACGGAGTGTCTGTCAGGACACCACCCCCTCCCTCCCTCGTTGTGTTTTCCTTCTAGTAACAATGTTCATGACTTTGAGCTGAGCCTAGCGGAGCTCACCTGTAATCCTAGTGCTCAGAGAGGCAGGAGGATCTCTGCAAGCCTGGTCTACATTGTGACTTCCAAGTACTACATGGAGCGACCCTGTTTCAAATGAAAAGATAATGCCGCTGACACGGGCCTAGGCTCCTGTGCACAGACCGCTGGAGAAACTTTCCTAAAAGCCCCTCTGAGCCACACCTCACTCCTGTTCTACTAGGCACTCTATCCTTGCACACTCACAGTGTTTGTTTAGACCTCTAAACTGCACAAACAAGCAGTATCCTGACAGCTATCAATTACACGTCCACATGCATCCTCTTAAATATGGAGGAAGTGGGACTTCTGTCATTCTTACATCTCCAGCCCTGGACGGATGTTGCCTATCAACAGATATTTTTTACATTATTTTGATTTAAATTTCATTATCTAGTTTACCGGTTACATAAACTGAAAAAATCTTGATAATAATATAATTAATAAAACTAAAATGCCGGAGTTAAAAAATAAGCTAGGAGGTTACTAATTAGGAGCATGATGTTAGGTCATATCTGTGATGGTTTGAGTGCGAAATACCTGCACAGGCTCATCTGTTTGAACGCTTGGTCTCTCAACTGCCCACACAGTGGCACTGAGGAGGTCAAGGAACTTTAAGTGCTACAACCAAGCTGGAAGAAGTGGACCACAGAAGAGGAGTTATGGGTCACAGCCTGGCCCTGCTTCCAGTCCAAGTCCTCCACTCCCCGGCCTCTCAGAGGTGAGGAGTTGCAGCTCCTGGTCCCCAACACCCTGAGCTCTGCCATGCCTTCCCCGCCATGATTGGCTGTATCCCATTAAACGATGAACCAAAATAAATCCCTCCTCCACAAGGTGAGCCCTTCAGGAATCTTACCACAGCACCAAGAAAATAACAGAGTATTTCAAAAAATAACAGTCTCCAGACCCTGGTGTTTTAAGATATACCTTGTGACTAAAGACGGACAGGACCTCTTCTTTCAGCAAGACCTTTTAACTTTTTTATTGAGATAATTTCAAATCTGCAGAAAGGCTCTACAATCATACGAAGAATCTTGCTCTCTGGTTGAGGATGGCGTTGCACTCTTACATCTGTGTATTACGAATATATTAATGTATGTATAATCACAGCTACACTAACATTTTAGAGTACATTGAAGATAGATCTCTGATTTTTTCTTTTTGAGCTATGGTCTGGTGTATATCCCCAGACTGTCTTTGAACTCTCTGTGTAGCTGAGGGTGAGTCTGACTTTCTGAATCTCCTGCCTCTACATCCTGAGTGCTGGGATTTTGGCATGTGCCATCATGAATGGTTGACATGGTGCTGGGAATCAAAACCAGGCCTCATGCATGTGGGACAAGCACCTTACTAACCGAGCCACATTCCCAGGCTCCTTTGCTCTTAACCAGTTCAATGTATACAGTCATCCCTCAATACTCATGGGGAATTTGGTCCGGAATCCCCAGGGATACTGAACTTGGCAGGTGTTCATGCCCCTGTCTAAAATGGCATAGCGTTTGCATGCAGTCAGTCTTTCTGCATACTTTAAAACAGCTCTAGATTTCTTACAAAACTTAATACAGTGTAAATGCTTGATGACAAGAAGTAAAATGTCAGTGTTCGATAAGATATAATTTTTTCTTCAAATATTTTGTCTTAATCCACAGATGTGGAGCCTCCTGATGGAGATGACAAACTTTGATGAGTTGATTCCATTCGTGTGGTGTTGGCTAGGTTCCTCACCCTAGCAGTCATTTGTTTTCCTTTGGCATTGGTGAGACATTTGTGCACTGCTGTACTTTGGAGTATATGTGCTTTAAAGGTTTTCTCACCATGTCCCCCATCCACTTATAATTCTTGCTGCAGTCCATTGTAATGGTCATTACAAAGTGGTGGTTTTCTCTTGCCTTTAATGCATTCCCATTTGTCAGCTGGCATTCTATTTTAAAAGGAAAGCTTCTTCTTCATGTCACACATGCACACTGGCTGCTTTGTCCTGAGACCTCTTACTTCACTCAGCGCTGACAGGGCCCTGACTGTCATCATTTCTTTCAGTGTTTACATTGCCCCAGACTTGGCCCACAGAAGTCCTCAGGTTGTGCCTGTGTGCCTGCCACACCTTCTTGTTCACAGAAAGCTACTCTGGGCTCCTCCTGTCCATTTCCATCCTTTGGCACTGTGAATCTAGCTTCTGAGCACTCGGTGTTATCAGAACTTCAGGTCCTGGTTTATATAATTATGAAATGACTCACCCGTACATTACAGTTAGCAAATGGTCATTTTTCAAAGGTTGACCTTGCAGCATACATCATGCGCAAGAGGTGTTCACAGAGGTGATGACAACCAATCCTTTCTCTGACAGGTGGGAGAAGGAAGTCCACACACAATGATGTCTGTGGTCTTCAGCCAATGAATCCCCTCGTCCCTCAGCTTCTTAGGACTCAACAACCACCAGTCTATCTTCCCAGGCACAGTGAGACTTAAACTATTTTTATTCCTAAGAGAACAGTGCAATGTGGAGATCAAAGAATTGTAAGGAATTTCTTTGATGTCCTGTGAACCTTGTGGCTTTCTGGATCAGCACTTGGGAACAAGTGATTCCCCTGAACTATCGCATGACCTCATCACACTGAAGTTTAATTAGCCAGTTTTACAAAGGGGAAGGTCACACAGGAACTGGGTAAACAGAGTGGCTACATTGTCTAAATTCACACAAGTGGCCACCAGGTGGCATAGTCCGACACACAGTGGAGGTGCCAGTCACAGTCACTGGAGGCTGGAGCGCAGTGTGGCTTGGCTTTCTTTATAAAGCAATCAGAATATTTCAGTGGTTTACTTTTTATATATAAAACAGCTTCTATTTACTTTTTTAAATAATGAAATCATCTAAAGTCAAATGGTTGTTTTAGCCATTTGATATTTTAATATTAAAGGCTATTTATCTGGAACAGTGCAGCAATGAAATTAATAGGTATATAAAGAGCCAAGTGAAGGAAACGATAAGACCAACCACTTCACACTTCTAATCTGTTGGTGCCATATATTCCATTCTTGTGATCATTTTCATATATTTAAATGTGTCATACTTTGAGTACATGATTAAATTCATAATCAGCATTTGTACAATTTCAAAATATGACTGCAAATATCTGTGATAGCTTCTGAAGTAATGTCTCTCTCAATAGATCTCTATTAAATGTACAGGTGTTCTGGGAAGACTGGGTAATCACTGCTAAATTTATCAGAATTCTAGGTCTTCCATTCAAGTTGTTTTCTTCTTCATTTTTAATGTTCCTGCTCGCCACAGAGGTCTGTTTATTCTTTATGTTAACTATAATGTTTAATAAAACAGCAACAAATCCAAATTTTAAATGTGTATATTTAATAATCTAGTCTAAATAATACATGCCTGTAAAAGCATGTTGTTCTTGATCCCAATGACAGCTTACTCTAGATTTTATCCAGATAACTCTGTGTGTGCTGTGCATGTGGAAGCTGTGCGAGAGTGCATATGTACATGTGTGCCTGGGCATGTAGAGGCCACAGGCCGAGCTCGGGTGCTGTTATTCAGGATCCATCCACCCTGATTTCTGAGACGGGGACTTTCACTTGGTCTGGAACTCGCCAGTTAGACAGGCTGGACTGCCAGTCAGGGCTGGGAACCCTCTGTGTCTATTCCCCCAGGAACGGGTGTCACTGAGCTTTTTTTTTTTTTTTTTTTTTTTTTTTAACACAGATGCTGGGAATCGAACTCAGGTCTTCGTGGTTGCAGAGCAAACACTTTATCAACTGATCCATTTCCCCAGTCTTTCCAGATAATTCTTGGATGTCTTGGTTTCGAGGAACTTTGTTATACTGGTTTTCTGTGTTATCGTATAGCTAACATATAAATAGTATATTTCCAAATCACAGCACAGAGCTAAAGAGTTCAGAATACGGCACAGCTGGGAATGCAGAATGACTGCTGTGGTTGGATGGTGGAAAAGTGGGAGTCAATTAAGAGGAGCTGAAATGAGAAGAACAACAGTCCTTAATGCAGACACGAGTGCAGTTCAGCGCTGAGAAACCTTTGTGACTTATTTCCTTGCTGTTATTATGTGTTAGACGGAGTTAAAATAAGATCTGGCTTCTCCACATAATCTCTAGTTTACACGTTTCATTTAGGAGACAAAGGAACAGATTTTGCTCAAGATCACATTCGTATTTTCACTTACTAACGCAGGGAGGAATTGGCAGGCAGTCCGCGGTGGACTGAGAGTTTTTGCTTTCTCCTTGGATCCCAACTTAACTGCTTCCCCAGGCCGTGCTGTCTTGCTCTCTGAGTAGACCAATCCTCTAAATGGGGAAATACCACTCTGGGGACAGTCTTCCACTCAACGGGGGAGGAATAGCTCTTTAAAGGGGAACATTTCATCATCCACTTTCAGTCACTTCTTTCTGTCTTTCCAGATTTTTAAAATTAAAAAGCTACATACGATCTGCTCCTTGCTGTTGGTCAGTGGCCTGCTGTCCCACTGACGTGAGCAGTCTAACTTTAGAAATGAGCAGGTAGCATCAGCTCCAGTATCACGCCTGCCTCAGACAGAAAATACACGATTCCATCTAATTACATCATCTGTCTTCTCTCAGACGGGCTCCAACAGGGCTGAACAATTCTAAAGCCAGTTCCTCTCTCTTTTTAAAGAGGGCTAATCAGAAGGGATTTGTGATATTGAAATCACTAAGAGGTAATTATGATTGATTTTGTGCAATTCAGAAATGAAGAATTCTTCCCCAATGCTCCAAATCTTGGAATCGACTATGTTTTAAAATAATGTGGTCTGTGGCATCACTTACACATCACATCGATGCTGTGTGGATTTCCCAAGTGTCCAGAATGAAAATACGTTCCTATCAACACAAGACGAGTCGATCCAAAGTGACAGTAAATGACATATATCCCAATTCAGGAAGAATCTAAAAGCGGGAATTTCCACAGTGATCAAAGACAGGGAATCTATTCCACGAAATAATGTTAAAAGTGGGTTTTCCACACTGGGGGGTTTTTATTTATTGTTTCTTTATAATCCGAAAAGGAAAGCATTCTCCAGCAAACTTTCCACAGCCTTGTTGACTGAACAGCAATTTCTGACATTAAAGTAGAAACTAGTAATTAAATTTTTAAAAATGATAACTCTGGTAATTATATATTTAAAATATGAATCCTGATGTTTAATTAGGTCAGATGACTGTAATAGCTTGCAGGAGCTGCATGCCAATTCCTAGCAATTCAGAGAGAAATACAAGCATAAAAGGCTGCCGTAATTGTAACGTTTAAATAGAATAAACCGTAATGCACTACAGTATTCTTTAAATATTTTAATGTTTACCAATGTTATTGAGTAATGAAGTTATCATCATGGTGTATTCTTCACAGATAATTACTCTGCTGTCAAAGAGCACACTGGAAGGTTGCTATGTTTTTCTTCACAAAAAGCTTCCAAATTAAGCTCAGAGTTGGAAGTGGTTTCTGTATTTTAATATACAGAATAGTCTTACAGGGGATGTTTTCTGAGATTAGTTGCTTGGTGCTTGAAATGAGGTAAATACCTTTCATTTTTATCCCCAATCACAAGCCTGTCTTTTATTAGGTCTTATTTTTACTGCTTTCTATTTTTTTCATTTACAAATAATGAGCTTCTTGTCTTTAATGAGAATCTGTCTCATTAGTGACTGTTGCTAAAAAACTTAACCACATTGCCTGTGTTATACAAAATTTAATTTTGTCTTAATTATAGTCAGTTTTGTTAAACTTTGTTAGAATTTCTCCCATCTTCTCTCAACTATACTAATATGTAATTGTTTTAGTTGTCACAAACACAAGAAGCTTCAGTTACTTTTTCAGTCATACTACAACCCTCTCTTTTCTGGGAAGGTGTTTTGACAGAACCCCTTAGTAATAATGTTTGTGCTGCATTTCGAAGACTTGAAAACTACATTCCTAAATATTCTATTTCTTTCCTCCAATGTGATCTTGAAGATATAAAAATCAATAAGCAGGTCCTGCAGAACTCATTTGTGTCGGTTGGCAATACGAGGCCTTTTAGATACTTACCATGGTTAGCGTCTCCTTATAATGCATTTAACGATTTATACAGGCAAAATCAATGAAGTGCTTTTCCATTAGTCCATAAAAGCTTGGATTTCCCACATACAAGTAACTTTACTGCCCAAAAATCTTGCCTTGAAATTATTCCACAAAATGTCCTTGACGATGCTACCAGAAATTTTTTTATGAAAATGTCTCTCTCTCTCTCTCTCTCTCTCTCTCTCTCTCTCTCTCTCAAGCTACGTCTGCTTTAACTCGGAGCTATAAACATCTACTGTGAAGTGAAAGACAAGTTCTTTCTGGACATCAAAAATCTAAAATCCTTGAGTGTCCTGGAGGGCCGTATATTCTTGTGTTTAATGTCAGGAGAAAAGAGTTCCTTTATCATACACCATAATGAGGTCTTTTAAGTTGACTAAAAGCAGCTAACTGACTCGCAAAAATGTGCGTGCTAACATCCCTGCAAGTAGCAATGAAATTTGGTGCCTGTGACTCGTGGCTTAAAAAGAGAGTGTCTGTGTTTTAGTACGGCGGTCATTTCTGCTTGTGGTAATGACGTGTGGCATTCATTTTAGTAGGACAGCAGGTTAGGGGTGTGCCATTTCTTGAATTGTGTTATCCTAGAGAAAAACTTTTCTGGATGCAGAGCCCTAATTTCCACCCTCGTTTAACAGGGGGTACACAGTTACTTTTTCCAATTTGAAAAATACAAAGCAAAAGTGTGCTTTCAGTTTCTCCTGCATTCATTTTTGCTAGTTCTCCTCCATGTCCAGCATCCAGAACTGAGGGGTGAGGCTTCCTTCCAGCTTTCCCTGGTTACTCCTCCTCACTTAGGCTTGGGATTTGATTCACCCATCGGAGAACTTTACATTCTGACCTTCCCAAACCATACCAAAAAACTTTTCTTTTGTTTTCAAACCACTGTGTCATAAACACATCCACAAGGATGTGTTCCCATAATAAAATCAGTAGTTCCTTTATAGAATCTCAGAGAGTAATTCTCAAAAGCATTTGAAAGTACAGGCTCCTTTTGAAAAATACATCTGCTGTGATTGGCTGAAACTTAATAATATAAATTACTTATTTCTTTATAAAGCTTCACCTGAATACTATGTGTGGGACATGTGAAATAATGCAAGAAAAATATCGGTTTTCAGGATAGCATCATGTATTTTCAAATTCACTGTAGACTCTGTAATACAAATTATGATCCTGTTTATGTTGAATGGAGCAGGTAATTGCTGGCTATAAATCATTTCTGAGTATTTGAAAAGTATAACCTTCTGACTCTCTTTGTACACATACAGATAAATTTTGTTTGTTTGTTTAATATAAGTTTTTAGATCTGCTTAGAATCTTTTGTGTTTAATGTTTTCAATCTAAAATCAAAATATTTCCTTGGATTTAAACTCTAGATACATTTCCCTTAGCTAGTATTTGATAAACATACCAACACCAACAGTAAGTCATTTTGTCCGCTGGAAATGACTGAATGATAAAACGTTCACTAGACCCTCCCTGTTTCTAACCTGGGATTGTGGCCAGGTTTTCTGACTTGTCAGTTACTCCCTGGAGCTGCATCTACAGAGACCAGGATTCTGCCCACAGAACCCTCTGTTAACTGCCTGCCTGAAGAGTGCATGGAAGAGCACTGTGTCTGGACTCCGCTACGACTGATCTGCTTTAGGTAACCAATCTTAACGTGGTAAATACAGAGTGAGGAGCACTTTCAACAGGTGACCTTTTCATACCCTCAGACCCAAGGGCAAGAGTTCTGAGCTACAAAAAAGTTGTATTATGAAGGGACGGGAAAGTGGTGGGACATCGGAAACAGTTACTGTCTACACTAGAGGCTGCAAGCTGGCGTCCACCACCTTTTTTCTCTGAAGGTTCCCGATGCCTCTGCAGCCGGCAGCCAACACATCACATTTGGAAACATGCATGGTTTCAAGCAAGGGACAATGTTGGAGGGAGGTATCATGCAGAAGGTATGTTGGGAGAGTGGGGCCTCCGAGCTTCACTGTGATCTGTTATCTGCCACCTTTTTCTCCTTTCGGAAATTACTACCTTCCTAGAGCTGCTCCCCAGCTGTAGAATTAAGCTGGCAAGGCAGCCTCCACAGTGGCCCCGAATCTGTGAGTCAGTGCATCTTTCTGAAAGCCAAATGCTTTCTCAGAAAACACCATCCTTGGGAGGAGAGACTCTGTGCTTAAGAACACACCTGCAGCTCTTCCAGAGGATTTAAGTTCTGTTCCCAGCACCCATGTTGCATGGTTTACAACCATCTGTAACTCCAGCTTCAAAGGATTTGATATCCTCTCTGACTTCTGTGGACACCCTCCAACACACAGTACACACTGTATACACATATACATGCATACCCATAAATAACAGCAAACCATAAAAATGAGAAAATACCATCATCTTAACTTCTTTCATGAAATTCTGCATTTGATATGCATGCCTGTTTTATAACAAGAATATTAAATGCACACATATGTGTCTTGCTCAATGGAACAAATCATATTACTCTCTAAAATAGTACCTTTATTAGAGATACTTCAAGTTTATGGATTGATGTATTAATGAAATGACTGCATATGCACACATTGTAATATGCAAAAATAACAACACAGAAACATGGTGCCTCATAAAATAGAATATATTAAAATAACAGTGCAGAAGCACAGTACACAATATTTCCAATGATAGAGCCCTTCCTGAGCCCAAACTACCAGCACTTAGAAAGATACATAGTAGAGCATTTATGACATGAATTTTTAGGAAGTTGAAGCCTCTAAAAGGTCAAAATCTTTTCCAAACAGTGAAAAATCAAGGACAGTTGTCCAAAATTATTTGTGATTACTATGGATCACTGTGTACAAGAGAATTCACAACATTGTGTCTTCATTCCTTGGAGATATATAACTCTCTCTCTCTTTCTCTCTCTCTTTCTCTCTCTCTCTCTCTCTCTCTCTCTATATATATATATATATAACTTTCTCTCTCTTTCTCTTTCTCTCTCTCATTTTCACTATTAGTCACTCTTCTAGCACAACAGCAATGGGATTTGATGTCATGAAAATGGTCCCACCAGAGACACTCCTCACAAAGCAATCCCTTCCCCCTGTCCCCTCCCCCTGAAATAATAACAATTTGCTAAATTGTTGGGAAGTTGTTATAATTCCTTTTCCAAATTATTACTCGCCCTTTAGATTAGAAATGAGGCCAGGGTTAGCAATCAGCTATAAATGGTAGGACTTTTCAAGTAAGAAGCACTTGTCTGATTGTGAAGTGGAGGCCATTACTGCCTTGATTGGGCCTTTTTTTTTTTCTTCCAGCTTGCTTGATTTGTGGTTGAGAGCGCATATTCACTCCTGTACTGTGAGCAATCACAGCTTCCCCCTCTCATTTTTGCTCAGCGATTTAGGGTCCACGACTCTGGCACAGCTGCCACCTTTTAGCCTCCATCACGCAGAATATGTCTTAAAAAAAATAAAGGGTGGGGGATGGGAGCAGGTAACTACTGTGCGGGCTCCTTAATGCACCTTTTCTATATTTTGCAGAGAGAGAAGTTTTTCACTCGAAATAACAGTCATGTTGGAACTTGGAGATCTTTGCTCAATAAATAAGTTTAGTAAGATCTATGAAGCGTCTATTTTCCATTAGTTTAACCTTTCAGAAATAAACAGGTGTGGGAGCCAGAGCCGGGACCACAGCACAGGAATGCACATTTTCCTATAATACTAGCACAGTCTTTGTTCTCTGGGAACTATTTAAGAAGCAAGTGCTTTCTGTTTGCTTTGTCTATAAGGCATTCTGTAAGTTTCCCCCCAAATGTTAAGTCAATGGGAAGAAAGAATTAAAAGCTCTTGAAATCAAAGTCTGTTTTTGTCAGTGTTAAAAAGGATTCCAAGGGACCACTTCTAATTCAAGGAGGCTTCTGTCAATAGTAAGGGCTGTTTGGGGTGAGAGTTAAGTTTAGCACATCATACTTTCTGGGATACATTAGAGGAACCCAGGGAAGCTGGAGTTCCAAGGTTGGAACCAGCTGATCATCCTGGCAGCTTCATGGGTGGTATCAGTGAGCATTAAATACTCATGTCCTAGGGGGACAGTCAGCCCATTCCTCCTTTCCTGCCCCTGCTCTCTAAGGTCAAAATCCCCAAATAATTTTTACAAACAGTTTTCTAAATGCACCATCCAAGTCTGAGTCATAATTAGCCTGCAAAGCTCTAGAAAATTAATGATCCTCAGGAGGCTGTGGCTCTCCCGAGCTCTCTGCACCTCATGGTGCATCTGTTTTCAGCTTGGTTAAGACACTGTTAACTAACACATTCACTGTACAGTTTAATGGGTGTTAGTATATTGATTGACTTGTTCAGCTGTTATCACAACCTAATGATGGAACACTGCTTTCGTCCTACACAGAAGTTGCGAGCACATTTGCAGTCCTCTGTCCCACCCCAGGCCTAGGCCACCATGAGTCTTTCTTGACTCTCTATGTTTGTGGTTTAGAGACATTGCATATACATGCAATAATACAGTGTGTGTTCTTTAAGTCAGGCTCTTTCACCGAGATGTTTGTGATGTTTGGTATGACAGCCAGATCATCGCACGCTTGGGCCTTTGTTCCTTTTAATTGATGGATAAGATTTTATCAAGTTGACACATCATATTTTATTCATTCATTCATTGATGTACAAGATTAGAATGTGATATGATCCTATTTCTATTTTAGCAAATTGTTATTGATACTATTACAAAATCCCTGTACAAATCTATGTGTGGACACATGCATTCTGTTTATATCAAGGATTGGAGTTGCAATGGCACCTGATAAATCTATGTTTAACTTGTGGAGAAACTGCCAAACGTTTTAGAAAAGGCTCTATCCTGAAGCATTCCCACAGTGACACGTTAGTGTTGCCATTTTACCATGAGCCAGCACTTGCTCAAGTCTATCTTAATTGTATCCATTTTAATGGGCCCTTTGAAACCCCTCCTGACTGAAGATAGTCTTCCCGTAGTCTTGTTGCATTCGCCCACATTTTAGTTGTTTCCAGATTATCAGATAGATGATTCAAAAATATTTTCTCCCAGTCTGTGAGTTGACTTTTCACTTTCTCCACAACATCTCTGAAGTCCCAAAGCTTTTAGCTTTGAACAAATATCTTTGAACCCTTAAAGGATCACACTATTTTGACAGTACCAAATACAATTGTTTTAAAACTGAGTTAATGATTTAAGGCAGAATCTATGATTATATTTGCATGAATAAGAAAAGGGAGAAATGGCTGCTTCACTTCTCCAAGATCATCTGGAAGTTTGCAGAGAACCAGTTTGCTGCTATTTTGTGTTTAACTGCATTTCTAGCTTCATGTCCATCATCCATCTCAAAGCTCAGAATTCAGCCAGGCCTAGGTAACAAGTGGTTGTCAGAAACATATCCATGAAATGAACCCCAGGCCACAAAACTCTGCTCTTTGAGGTTGTACCTGTAAGGAATGGCAAATGGCCGAAGAAAGTGTCACCAGCCAAGAATCATCATCTCACAGACGGGGTATCAAGCATTGTTCTCCCAGGTCCACTTCAGCATGTTATTCCTGACACAATTTCCTGAAAAGAAAAGCTACCACTGAATGTCAAGCCCCTACTGAATGCCAAGCGGTCCTGGTCAGTGTTTATGGCTCACCCAACACAACCTAGAGTCACCTGGGAAGAGAAACCTCAACTTAGAAATTTCCTCACTCACACTGGTCTGTGGCAATATCTGTGCGAGAGTGATGGCTGATGTACTATGGCGGTGCCATCCCTAAGCAGGTGGTCTGGGATGTACCGAAAGCTGACATAAGCCTTTGAGGGATCAGTAAGCAGCAAACCCCACATGGTTTCTGCTTCAGATTCATCTTAGCTCCCGTCCTGGCTTCCTTCGATGACAGACTGTGGCAAGGGAGTGCAAGGTAAAATAAACCCTTCCCCACTTGTTGCCTTTGACAGTAACAGAAGGGCAACCCAGTGCAGGAGACTATCAGACAAAGGAAGAGTGAAGAAACTCTGGCAATGAATCATCTGTTTAGAAGTCACTGGTGGGGGGGCATAGTGCCAGTGAGGACACTTAAAACTTGTAACAGTCACAGCTTCGTACTAGTGTAGTTCTCTTATGGCCAAGCATCTCAGTTGCTCCCAAAGCCTGCAATTTAAAAATACCCCACCGAGAATCTTTTAGGAAATAAAACCACACTAATTATCAGCATTAATTATCAATAAATGAACAACCTCTGGTGTTTGCTGTGTGTGTGTCTCTATCTTGAAGAAGACATTCTCATTACATAACCTGGTTACCCAAGACTCACTTCTTGCTTGGCTTTGTACCACTATGAATTGGACTTCTGATACCCAAAATGTATACACAATTACATACTGTATACGCAATATTAAGGAATACTCTTACTGGACTTACTGAACCTCCAAGTGTCTTGTCTATAAAATCTAGATATATCTACAAATAAGTAATTACCACACATTATTTTATAGATGTAGATGTTGTGGTAAACGAAGAGCTAAAATCAGCATGTGCTGTGTCCTGAATGTTAAGAAGGTTTGTTGTATACAAGGAAGAAGTAATTGTTGGCTATTAATTTTATACTTTCATCAGGATTACTTTATTTTTTAATTGAGGCTCAGCTAAGAATACCAAAGGGCACCAAAGGATACCAAAGGATACCAAAGGGCACCAAAGGATACCAAAGGATACCAAAGGATACCAAAGGGCACCAAAGGGCAGAGTGAATTCTTGCTTGTCAAGATTACATAATTAGCTCAAATCTTTACATAAAAGTGGAGTATGGGGAACTCAAAACAGTTTGTCTACTGAGGTTGGAATGCAGTTAAGACACAATGAATTAAGATAAAAAGTCTGTTAAGTACAGTCAAGCTTCGCCAGAAACAAAATCAGGTGAATCAAGAGCAAGAAATGGTCTAATAGGTGTGCCCATCCTATGATTTTTTTTTTTTGCAATTATTTTAACTAGTCGCATGGTTCTCAAGTGTGAGCATTGTAGGTGACAACTCCATGTTGCAATATAAAAGGTTGGACGTGCCTGGTAGGATGTCAGATAACTCCAGAAATTCTTAAAGAGTCATAGGACCAAAGCAGAAAAGACATTGTCCACATGATAAGCTGCACTCTGAAAAGAACGAAAAATTGAAGGAAGAGAAAGATGACATCAGGGTTAGGAAGAGAATGACAAAACCAGAGTTAGGAAGCACTCCATTGGGTTTGGTTGTTATCATGGAGCTACAGCTGTTGTGATCACTTAGGAAGAAGGCTATGATCACTTAGATGGAAGCTGGGTAATCTCAATTCCTTATGGGTGGAGAAACAGATGTTAAGGCAAAGCCACAGACACTGAAGGCCTGGGCATCAGAACGAGGGTTGAGGCTGAGTTGTAAATCAGAACAATGGGACTGGGAGGAGCGCCTGAGTGTCTTATTACCTGACACATTCAGTGAGTCTAAACCAATCAGGGAACCTCCAGCTCATTGAGAGATCCTCTGTCAGAAAGTAAGGGAGAATGATTCAGGAAGACACCTGACAGAGCATCTGGCCTCCCCACATATACATGTACTACACACACACACACACACACACACACACACACACACCTCACCCTCATATGTGAGTACTAATTATGTATGTTATCCAGACTAGTAAAACGAGATAGAAAATCATTTGTCCAACTCAAACGTTAGTGTATTCAGCAAGGATTTCTGTACTTCCTGATTACCAGGCATTATCCTCACATTCCATCGACCCCTGCCTTGCAGAGTGAGGACACCTTATCACTACTTTTCCCAGGTATTTGTATTTGTAGCACCATAAAAATCCCTTTGTCAGAACTTAGGGTTCAGCAGTGACTATCGCACTCACTGTCTTTGCTAAGGCCTCCTTTGGATTTACCATGATTATCAATGTATTTCTTAGGTGTGTAGTGTTTCTCATTTTACACATTCTCTGAATTCATGACAAATTCTCTCAGTTCCATAAGTACAGACACACATACTATTATTGTGACACACCTATATGCGTTATCTCTCTCACACACACATAGACCCATGTATCTACAATATACACATACAATCACATTTCTATTCTGACACCTTTCCAAATATATATTTCTATCCAGGAACTCAGGATCCCACACTTACATATCCGTTTGTCATGTGGCTTGGCCTCCACACTTTAATAATTAAAGGTGTTTCAAGCATTGTGTGCCATAACCACATTCCTTTTCTTTCCCTCCTTCTGATATCAGCCTACTTTCCCATATCCTATCTCAACTAAAAGCAGGTTAATCCTTCTGATTCTCCAGGCTGAAGAATTAGGAGCTTCCATTGACATCCAGGAACCAATAATCATCTTCCACCATCTCCACTGCCACTGTCCACCATCCTAGTCTAAGCCACTACTATGTCTTGTACAGTTTTGGTAATAACCTCTATCTTTGTCTGCTTGGACCATTATAACAAAATACTGCAAACTAGCTCGTGTATGAATAACAGGTACTTCTCTCAGTGAAGCTGAGAACCCCAACATCCACTTGTTTGGCAAGGGGCTGCTTTCTGGTTCATGGACAGTATCGTTGCTGCATCCTCACACGGTAGAAGGGGAAGGCAGCTCTTGGGGCCTCTCACAAGGGCATAATCCCATTCACCGGGGCTCTGCCACAGTGAGCTAGTCAGCCCCAAGGCCTCACTTCCTAAGGTCATGCCTTGCTGACTAGGTTTCAGCATGGGTGTGAGGAGAATACATTGAGATTATAACCTAGTGTTCCTTAACCCCCCCTTCTCGTCACATGCCCCTGGGGCTGGGCATCATCTGGGTGTGCGGGGAGATAGGGCATTTCTGAGGGGGAATGGGCTTCAGCTCATTCTCTAACCTTCCAGAGTGGTCTTCAGGCCGAGTGGGAGTGGAGGATGGCGGTTGGGAGTCATGAGGCTTTAGACTCTGATTCTGGCTCCTGGTTGCCAGGTTTTGAATTTGAATGGTTATTTTCCTTTTCTCGAAATATCTCCCTACCCCCAGGGGCTGTTCTCTGGCACAATCTCAAAGTGCTATTTTAAACTAGGAAAATCCCTGTGATAAATACTTTGCTTGTGTTTTTCCTTGTACTTTCATGATCTTATAAAATATGTATTACCACTCACTTTCAAAAGTTGGGTTCAGCGGGTCTGGGAGACGCCCCGGTTGGTTAAGTACACAAGCGTGAAGACCTGAGTTCAGATCCCCGGCACCATGTAAAAGCCAAGCATGGGGAGACAGAGGCAGGCGGACCTTGGAGTTCACTGGCCAGTCAGCATCACTCAGTCAAAGAACTCAAAGATCAATGAGAGATCCTGTCTTGAAAAATAAGGTGAACAGTGATTTTGTAGACACACATGCACACATGTACACTACACAAACACACACACAAATTGGGCTCAGAGAGGATGAACTGTCAGGAGAGTACTTGACTTGAAAGCACAAAACCTGAATTGTACTCCCCACTCCCAGCCAAGCCCATATTAAAAAGCAGGCCATGTGGGTTGGAGAAGGGCTCAGTGATTAAGAACAGTGGTTGCTCAGTTCCCAGCATCCACATGGTGGCTAACAACCATCTATAACTCCAGTTCCAAGGGATCTGACACCCTCTTCTGTCATTCAAGAGCTCCTGCCTGAACCTGGTACACTTATATACATACAGGCAGACAGGCATACACTTAAAATTAAAATAAATAAATGTATTTCAACAGTCTGGATGTGGTGGTGTACTTATAATCCCAGTGCTAGGCAGGTAGAGACAGATGGACCTCTCTCACTGGCCGGCCGAGTCTACCTGGTGAGTTTCAGGCCAGCAAGCGACTCTGCCTCAAAGACAAAAGTGGACACTGCCTGGGAAATGTCAGCTGTGCTGTCCTCTAAACCATATGCATTCACACACGTGTACTCACACACATAAGCACACATACACAAAACTGGGCTCAGAGAAGTCACACTGTAGGTAAGCAGTGCAGTCAGGACTCAGAATTAGTTCTTCTGACTAAACAGGAGGATTCTGAGTCCCTTTTCTTATTCCCGATACTATGTGCATATCCCAACTACCCTTTAGAGGGCCAGCTATCTGGGGTGTAACAGGATACCTGAAATACAAGCACAGAGCCCCAAATCCTTTGTTGGATAAACAGGGAACAGTATGTCCCTCAGAAGAAAAGGAAAACCTACAAAACCAAGAGAGATGGCTCCTTTGATCATGTGCAGAGCTGAGTTCAGATGAGGGGTGAGGCGGGGAGGGGAGCAACGTCCCAGAGCAATGCCTTGTCATTCCTAGAGAAGAAAACATTGAAATGCTGGAAATATGCTGGAACCTGAAATCTGATATTGCATGAAATCAATGGTGGAAATTACAAGCCATCATTTCAAGTTAAAAAGAGTGCGCTCAACACACACATTTGCATTCAATTCTTCCCTGAAACCCACTATTCGTCTTTCTAATAAGTAGACATGAATCACGAAGCCAGAGACAGGCGAAGGGTCCAGCAGCAGCAGCAACTTTGGAAGCTGGAAGGCATGTGGATGGTGGAAAGTGGCTCTGCAAACTTGAGAGAACAGCATTGAGGAGAGGAAGAACAGCTCTGAGGCCATACTCTCTCCTCACACGCAGGCAGGCCAGAGACTCAGGCACTGGACCAGTCAGGGACTGGAGGACCAGTCCCTCTGGATGTGGAACTGACATTGGGGCTAAAAGTGGGGAGCCCACTGAAGACAACAGGCCATTGGAGTCCCTCCTCCACCGTACCAGTGGCTGTCCTCTGACATGGGGAGAGTGGGGACAGTTGAGGTTCAAACATAGATACCTATTTACTTTTTCTTTTTAGTTAAGGATGTATTTCATTTTTGCAAATTTCATACAATATATTTTGATAGAGTTTAGATCCCCTCCCATTTGCAGCCCCTACCCCCCCCGCACGTAATTTCCTGATTTCCTGTATTCTATATCTATCGATCTGTCTCTCCAGCTGTCTGTGTATCTATGCCCCAAATGACCAAGCTACTGAGAGTCTTACCCTTCAACCAGACTGACTCCTGCCCTTCCAGTGGGCATCGGTTGCCAATAGTTCCCCAGGCAAGTTTGCTTTTTCTCACTCCCCACACATCTGCTGGGGTCTTGTCTGGTTTGAACTTGCACGGGACTCGTGCATGCTGTCACCATTGCTATGAGTTCATACGGGAACTGCCCTGCCATCTTGATAACTGTTTCCTTGTGGTCATTCACGCCCTCTGGCTCTTTCAGTCTTTCTGCCACTCTAAACGTTTGATACAGCGTCCTATTCAGGACAAGCAGCCTGCAGCCTCTGCTCTTCATGTTGGCCAGTCGTGACTCTCAGTGTTAATCATCTGCTGTGTAAGGAAGCTACTCTGCTGAGAGTTGAGAGTCGTATTCATCTATGGGCATAAGTCACTAGGAGTCAGTTTAATACTATATCTATTCAGCAGAATAATAGTGTTAGGCTATCCCCTATGTCCTGTGACCTGTCTAGCCACAGGTTCCTAGGCCTGATATCAGTGTCCCATGGGGACATCTTATAGAGCAGACCTTAAATCCAATTAGAAGGTGGTTGATTACTCCTATAATAATCATCTCACTACTGCACCAGTGGGTATATCTTGCCAGGCTAGTTGTAAATAAACTTGCATTTATTTTATTTTTTAAAATTCTGTGTATGTGTGAAAGTGAGTGCAAGGTGACTGTAGAGGCGGAAGAGGGCTCTAAATTCCCTAGAGATAGAGAGCCAGGTGGTTGTGAGCCTCTGACATGGCTGCTGAGATCCAAACTTGGGCCTCCGGAAGAGCCATGCGTGATCTTAACCACTGAGCGGTCCTTTTCCCACTCATTTCTGCTTCCCACTGGGGATGAGACAGCTGGCTGAGTTCTAGCATCAGGACAGACCCTGAGGACACAGAGAAGAAGGAAGGATGCCTCCATGCGAAGAAGGCTAGAGACACAGCAAAACTTTAGTCACATCTCAGAAAAAAAATCAATTTGTGTTGGGGTGTGTACACCTACTTACTTAACCTTCTCCCCATCTCTACCCTGTGCTTCTGACTGCCAAGCGTACCTGCACACTAACTGTAAGAGTCCTTTCCTGGGGAACTGACCAATGGAAGAGAGGACACTCAAAATGCCAACGATGAACCAGTGAGATCACACTACAGTGAAGGAAAAAGCTTAGAGAGCCCACACAGACTTCAAAATTCACGTTCCTTTTTAAAGATTTATGTTTTATTTTCTATGTATAACTCTTTTGCCTGCATGAACGTAAATGTGCCTCTGTCATGCAATGCCCTCAGACATCAGAAGAGAGCATCAGATCCCCTGGAAATGGAGTTACACACAGTTGTTACCCACCATGTGGGTGCTGGGAACCAAACCCGGCTCTTCCGCAAGAGTAGCCAGTGCTCTTAACCATTTGCCATTTCTCCAGCCCCCAATCTTACATTCTTAAGTGTGAAAGGTTAGCTGCCATTTGATCTTTGACAGAAGCATCTAATATTAAAGATTGAGACCTAAATAGGCAAAAGGATAAAAGAAACTTAGAAGAAACAACTCTTCAGAAAGAAGAAATATAGGACAGACAGTACAGTCACCGCAGACATGGTAGTGAGTCCCTGTAACCGTGGCTTTCAGGACACGGAGGCAGGAGGATTGCCTCAAGCTGTATGTCAGCCTGGCCTGCATAAGGAGATCTGTCTGACAATGTAGTAAAATTCCTATTGTTAATACTATTACATTTCTTAGTGACTAAAGGTCATGCAAAGGTCTGGAGAGATGGCTCGGAAATTAAGAGCACTTGCAGTGGACGCAGCACCAACTTGGTGACTAATGACTGTCGGTAACTCCCATTCCAGGGGATCTGACACCCTCTTCTGGCCTCCACAGGCACTGCAGGACATGGGTATACTTACATACATGCAGACAATACACTCATACACATAAAATAAAAATAATAAAATATGTTTTTAAAAGATCATGCAATGATTAAGATGGGTACAGAGTTATATAAAAGGCAAAAGAAACTATAAACACAATATACAGAGTTTGTGAATTAAAATATGGTTTCAGAAATCTTTTAAGTTCAAGTCTATTTTTTAACAGCTGAGGGCACTTTTCAGTCTTTGAATGTCCTTTTCTTCATTGAAGAATTCTGTACATTTACTATTTATAGAATCTGGTGAGTATTGTCTGTCTGTCTGTCTGTCCAAGCCATTCTCCTGTCATCACCCTTAGCAGACAGACCGAGGGTGGTCACCTTCAGTGGGCCATGTTAGAAAAACTCTCCCTTCTCTTTGAGTGCAAGACTTCAGCTTGTATCTAAGCCACAGAACATGACAGAGGCGGCTCTACCTCTCATGAGTAAAGATAAGGGGCTGCTAACTCTTATCTACAAGTGCCTCAGGACATAGCTGCAGATATGCACATGTCATATTATTATGTATACATGTACAATGAAGCCACACCCCTCATAAAACATACAGCTTCATTTGCTAGCATGTACTACAGAAACAGAACTGTTGGCCTTGAAGAAAGACTTCCATCTTGTAAGCAGCCTATGCAACAAGCGACAAGGCAGGGAGCCACTGGTGGCCTGTCCAACCTCTGGTCACTACCGGACACCAAGAAGCCAGGTTACACAGGGGTGAGAGGCAAGGGAATAAACTCTGCTTACAGCCCGAAGGGGCGAGAATGGAAAACATGTCTAGACTAACATCTGCCCTTACTGCTCCCTGCTGAGACTCACAGGCAGCTAAACCAAGCCTGACAAGGGCTAAGGTTTAGTTACTTGCTTTGCGACAACAGGGTAAAGACTTATGCAACTGCTGTAGTGGCCAAGAAGCTGGACCCTGAGGACTAACCCGGATCAAAATTCACCCGCACTGCGCACCTGAATGAGATACTTAGACTTCTGTCCACCATTGTATTGTATAAGACCTGGTGATCATATCGGCGCGTTCTTCAGTAAGTTAAGAGTGTGCAAGGAGTTAGTACACACAGAGCACTAGAGCAGGGCCTGACATGGAGAACTGTGTGATTCTGACACTGTAATTATGATACAATAATAAACAAGCTAAGCTAACGTAAAATACTCAAATGATAGGAAACACCCATAACAAAACTTTCACGACAAAAACTAAAATACAAATGATGTAATAATATATGTAATGCAAAGCATAAAACTGATGTATAAACTAGGATAAAGTTGGTTATTCTGCAATAAAATAAAGAAATAAATATAACAATAATATACAAATATATAAAAGAAATATATTCTAAAAATCCCAATGTCCCATTGATTTGAAGCACAAACATGTATTTCTCACTTACATGAGCTACCCGCTGCTGACAGGAGCGCTTCCTGTGGGTTCTGTTTCCACAGATGAAGTAGACGCCATCTTGAATACTGTGGATCACTTCCTGAGGAAAGACAATGAAGGCTGAAAAGAGGTTCATATTTGTAATCCAACACTTGGTTTACAGGGAACCCACCCGCTAGCTTTCACCAGCCACCCATGGCTGCACGCCCTAGCCAGGGCCCAAGCACAACCCTTCCTTGCACCCCAAAGAAAGACTCTTTTGGAAGTAAGTGCCTTAGTCAGGGTTCTCTAGGGGAGCTGACCCCACGAAGTGACTCTGTATTAAAGGGAATCTAGTAGCTAGTCTTAGATGACACGGTCAGATAGTCCAACACCAGCTGTCCTCACCCTCTAGAGGCTGGGCGCTCGGCAGCTGCTCATTCCGCCAGGCTGTGGGTTTAGGCAATCCCAATCTGGCCTTGGAGGCCTGGAGGATTCCTGGAGAACCTGGGGTCTTTGGTTCATGTCAGAAACTGAAGGAGCTGAGTCTGCTGTCAGCGAAGGGCGGTGTAGAAGCAGCTGTAGAAACAAAGCAAGCTCGTCTGCAAGCCCTGAGGACAAGCAGGCAAAGAGCGAAAGACGTTTTCCTCAACTTGCTTGTACCTGGACCGGCAGCAGAGGGGGCTGCCGGCACTTCCGGTGGCTCTTCAGGTCGATTGGCCCAATCAAGAAAACCTCTCGCAGGTGGGCCCAGAGGCTTGCTGACCGGTGTTTTCTAGAGCTCCTCAAGGTGAAGATCTATATTAACCATCACAGTAAGTCATCAGAAAACAAAGTTCTGATTTTTCAACCTGCTTCAAGTAACTAAGGCACCTTTGCCTCAATACTGCTGGCATTGCATTGAACAGATATATCATTGTAGAGACCACATAAAACCTACAAAAACGCAGGTTTTAATTATGTCAAGAAAGAAACTGCGAACAGAAATCAACACACAGGAAGCTTCATTCAGACTGTGCCCCACATTGTGCCATCGCACTGGCTTCTCCAAGATGGAGAGTCCCAGAGACAGAGCAGACCTCAATGAGCAAAGCTGTGTGTGCAGAGGTGGGTGTTTGGGGATGGGTACACAGTTGGGTGTGCAGAGCTGGGTGTGTGGGGCTGGGTGTGTAGAGGTGGGTGTGCAGGGTTGGGTGTGCAGGTTACACAGCCCTGTCCAGTGTTTCATCCGCAACAGAAGGAAAGTGGAACATGGAAAAGATTGCTACATGGTGAATTCAAGGCCAGTGTGTCTCAAAAAAAAGGGGCGGGGGTGGGGGGAGAAGGAGGAGAAAGAGAAGGAGAGGAGGGAGAGGGAAGAGGAAGAGGAGGAGGAGGATGAAGAGGAGGAGGAGGAAAAGTACATCTTTTGAAAGTTGCATCTTTTAAAAATTGTGAAAGTTGGGCCTAGTTAGATGGTTCAGCAGGTGAAGGCACTGACCACCATGCCTGACACCTGAGTTCTATCCCCAGGACCCAGATGCTGGAAGGATGGAACCGACTATCACAAGTTGAACTCCACATGTGTCCCCTCCATATTGCAAATAAGTGTGGTTTTTAAAAATAAACTCTAAAGTGTTTACGTTTAAAGTGATAAAAGTAAGGCTGGAGAGATGGCTCAGCCGTTAAGAGTGCACACTGCTCTTGGTAGATGATTCAGGTTCAGCTCCCAGCACACTTGGCGAGTCACAACTGCCTGTAACTCCAGCTCAAGGGGCTCCTAGGCCCTTTTCTGGCCTCCTTAGGCACCCGCACTCTTGTGGAGCATATAATTCCTGCTGGCAAACACACACATAAAATATTTATTTTAGAACTTTGTCAAAGACCCATAAATTCCAACATGTCTATTATTCCATTTTTCCTTCCTGACCAATCAGATCCTAGAGCTGGGAGGGAGGCTGCGCTCCAGATGAGGGGGTTTGAAGCATTGGGTCTTCTTACCCCATGCACATGGAACCTGGGCATGTCACAGGCAAAAGCTTGCATGGGCATCAAGCCAACACAAGGTGAGCAGGGCGTGGGTATGACAGGAAGCCTGTGTCAAGCAGAGCTTCAGTGGGGTGAGGAAGGCACTGACATCAGGACTAAGCTTTGTTCTCTGGGTGAACCGTCCCAGAGATGGATACTCATTGTTAGCATTGATCTAAGCGTTCTAATTTTTGTTTCTGGGTATGTATTTTCAAATATTTCATGTATTATTTTAGAGAATTTGATCTTACCATTCTTAATATTTCTTCAGTTTTGTTTATGGTGCTGGGATGGAACCCAAGGTTGTGCAGGCTAAACAAGTATCCTGCCCATGGCTGCTCCCCTGGGCCTCTTAACATTTCAGAGTTATTTTTTAACTTATTATTTATGACAATATTTTTATTATATTAAAAGTTATGACATTATCATGTTTCCATAAGATCTCTGATGACAGTTTTTATCATTTTTGTCTTTAGTAAACAGCAAAACAAAACAATTTTAATTTTCCTTTTTGTTTGTCATTTTGTTTCTCTCATTGGAAATTATCTTTTCATTTAACTTTGTGGATTTTCTGTTACAATATTATTTCTATCTCTTTATAACACTATTGATAACCCTTTTGATGTGAACCCTTTTTCTCTTGCATAAATATGTCAAGCATTATTTTTTTCATATACAATGCTGGTGTTTCTGATTTCTTTATTTGTGAGAAAGGAAAAACCTTTCTGATTATGATTTATCTTGTGTTTTTTATCTTTCTAGTTTTATTTAGAGTCAAATTTAGGAAAGCATTTACCAGCTGAAGATCAGATAAATATGCATCTTTTAAAAATATATTTTTCAAGGATCTGGAGAGATGGCTGAGCAGTTAATAGTGCTTACTGCTCTGGGGGGACCTGAGTTCCATTCCCAGCACCCATATCCAGGGATTCACAACTGTGTGTAACTCTAGCTCCAGGGGATCCAACACCCTCCTGTGGGTTCCTCCAGCATCTGCACTCATGGCTTGTACCTACATACTTATGAAGACACATATGCATAATTTTTAAATGTAAAAAATTCAAGACAGTCTCTATTTGTCCAAGTCTGGCTTTGAATTCAGGATGATTCTTCTGCCTTGGTTTCTCAGGTTTGAGGACTACACATAATCAGTAAGACTTGGTTGTTTTTATTCTTTTTGTTTTTATATTAAAGATCAGATTCTAATACATTAGACCGAAGTTTCTTAAACTGTTTTCTAATCTCAATCCCTTTTCCCCGGGAAAGTTTTTATACAGTCCCTGATATATTGATATGTAAACTGGGTATATCAACCAAACATTTATTGAAAATATATAGAAATTATTGCTCAGTATACAATTTACTATGTATTAAAGATGAAAGCGGAGCCAGTTAAGAGCACTGGCTGCTCTTACAGAGAACCCAGGTTCACCTACATGGCAGCTAACAGCCACCTGTGACTGCAGTTCCAGGGGATCTGATGCCCTCTTCTGACTTATAGGCGCTGCATGACACAGGTACACTTGCATCCATGCAGGCAAAACACTCATACACATAAAATAAAAATTAAAATAAAATTTCAATGAAAACAAATTTTCATGGTAATGAGGTAGGAATGTTCATTTTCTTTCACATGAAGAATTAGATCTTGGCTGAATATTTGACACAGCAGGATGTAAGGAATCTTCAGTGTTTCTCAGAGTTGACTGATATCTTGACTTTATAATTGTCAATGTTAAGAATGCTGTTTTTCACAGATAGATAGTTTGGAATTATAGAAGTATGTTTGGGGATATTTCAGAAATTACTGAATATTATTCTTTCCTAAGCCCAAGCCAAAATTCATTGAATTATGTTTTGTGGAACTCAGGTCAGCTACTCAAACATCAAGTTTTAGAATCTAATCTTCTAATTCTATACAACCAAAAGATAATACTAATTTGATATGTGTTAAGAAATGACAGTAGGAAATATTTAAAGTTTTTTTTTAAATAATTAAATCATTATACTTCTAAAAGTGCAGGAAACCTCATCTGTACATTAATGACATACAGCAGTATTGAATCTGAGCCTCGAGTTTTCAGGCATGCATTCAGGCATGGTGGCATGTGTGGTGAAATTGTACATGCCACATGCTCCATGCCTTGTGCTCTAAGCAAGGCATGCCGGGAAGTCATGAAATACAACATGGACAAGCGATGCAGGCAGAAGCACCTTGGACTTGTTGTGTATTGAACTTGAATTAATTTTCAGTGGTTATGTGTTCAAAAACCTTCACCTATGGCCTAATTGTTCACAGTCCTCATATTTAGTGAGACTTAAGTTCCAGAAACTGGGCATTACACCCAAGCCAACACACTTTCTGCAAAGGGCATCTGTGAGTGTTTTACGCTGGGGTCTATCCAGGCTCAGCTCCACTCTGCCAGTAGAGAATCTGAGACCATCTTGGCCAAACTTTCTTCATTGCCTTCCAACTTCATGCACCCATGAACCTCAGGCTGCCCGGCATCACTGGAGCACGGTGCAGCCTTGTTAGTGAGAAGCTGCTGCAAAGGAGGCGTTTAGCGCTGACCTCGCCACAGCTCTGTTGAATGTTGCCAGAAAATTCCAAGTGAACCTAAAATTGAACTAGAGATTTTTTTGGCTTATCAAACAGAGCCTCATTTTGGCAAAGTGGTGATTTAATTTGTCAACACAGACGCCAGTTGTGGTATTCAGACGAAAATATTTATCTGAAGGTGGAGGGAGAAAATTCGAGAAAAGTAAGTTTCACCTTCTACTGTGTGGCACCACCTAACCCAGTCAAGAAGCATGGTCACAGTCTGACCTATGGGGTCAGCTCGTAAAGTAAACTAAGTCGAAACCGGCACTTTTTTCACATGTAAAAGAAATGGGCTGAGGCGCAAGAAGAAAATTGGGAAGTAGGAGAAACCATTTCCTTGGCACCTGAGTTTCTAGTCTTTGCTCCTTTGTTTTACACACAGGAGAATTTATCTTGGCCCTATTCCATTGTCATTAATGGTACATTGGCCAGTAGAATAGATGCTCACTAAGGAAATTAGCAAGAAAGAGACCCTTGTGAGTAATTTTACCCTGCTGGACCATCTTTTAGTTTGCAATTGGGATTTTCATTGTAATTTGATTATGAAGATGTGGAACACCAGGGCTGGAGAGATGATTCAGTAGTTAGGAGCACTGGCTGCTCTTGCAGAGGACCTGGGTTTGGTTCCCAGCACTGACATGGCAGCTAGCAACCACTCCAGTTCCAGGGGTTCAGAAGCCCTCTTCTGTCTGACCTCCAAGGACATTGCATGACACAGGTGCTCTTATAGACATGTAGGTAGTACACGCTCATGCACAAAATGTAAATAAAAATATTTAAAAAAGGAAAGATGTAAAATACACTTGTCTATTGTGAGGGATGAATAGCTCTGATGGTGGTGGTGCTGGTGATGGTGGTGGTGATAAGCAGAAGGTGATCTTTCTGATATTCCTGGATTCCTCCATATATATGGAGAATATATAAAATATTTTGTTTTTAAACACAAGAAAAAGTGGATCATTTGGATACACAAAGGAAGCAAAATTTTTATGTGTTTTTCTGTAAACAAGAGAAATGATGGTATACAGACCCCAAGATAATTTCAGACATGAAAGAAAGACATGGGTTAGAAAGAGAAAGGTTAAGACATCCACCTCACCTGACATTTGTTCAGGAAAGCCAGACATGACTAGGTAATGATCAGGGTACAGGCTCTGATGCTTGCGCACAGCAAGGCAGAGCCCTGATTCCCAGCTTCCTAGCCATTGCCCCGGCCCTTCATCACTTATTATAGGATTTGGTATTTAATGAAGTTCTCATTCAAAGGCCACATCAGATGGAGACGATCGGGAAACAGTTTAGGAACCTAAGGCTTATCAAAGCACTTAAATGGCCACGGAATGATTAAAAGAAACGTGTGTGTTCAAATACAAACGAAGAATGATTTGAGGCTGGGTACATGGGATAGCAGCTGGGATCTATTAATTATTAGCTTGTGACCAAGGCTCAGTCCAGTACAAAAACATTCTATGTCAGACTTTGCATCATCTAACCTTTGTAGTGCTTTGATTTATCATAAGGACATTAAAGGAGACATTTCCTCCTGATACTGACATGTTCAGGAAAGAAGCAATGTGTGGCCCTTGCTGGAATAATACTGCGTGAAATTCCAGGACATGTATGTCAGGGGACTCACCGACAAGAAGGCAGAGACATTATTACTCATGAACAGTCTTTGTGGAATTATTTGTCTCTTGCTCTCAATTAACACAGCTCTACAAGGCTGAGCTGGGATTTGAGACACTCCTCTCAGCCTGGCCCACATTTAGGTAGCTCGTAATAAGCGTGTAGTCAGTTTGTGCCCCAGTCAAATGGTTTTAATAAATCCGTACAAGCATTTTGGATCTGAAGCTGGCAGGGATGTGCGGGGGTTAATGCTAGACATGAGGGGGCCCCAACTTTATGAATGAACTGTATACATGTCATTAATGCTTCGAAGGGCCTCCAACAGGGGTAATTGGGCCTCTGGAGACCTTCACCAATCCTCCAAGTTTCATCTGTCCGCAGTGAGGATGCTCAGGCCCTGAAGGTAAACGGAACCATTCCCGTTTTACCTTGAACCCCGGGGTCAAGCAGGCCTAAGGGAATGAGTTTGGAACTGTCATTTAGTATTACCTTCGACACGGACTGCATTTCCAAGCAGCCTGCACAGAGAACCAGAGGCTTGCCAGCATGTCCCAGAGCTGCAGGGTGGTAGCGTGTCACATGTCTGGAAACAGAAGGGGATAAGCAACCCAGTACAAACTTGACATATATAAATTGATTACATAAGTGGTGGTCCTTTCAAGTGCAGTCCTTTTGTTTGAGCTTTACAGTAAAATTACCAGCAGCAGTTTACAATTAAGAGGAGTAATAATAACCGAATATGCTTTCATCTGCACACACAATTACAATGCACTGCATGCCTTAATAGGATTGTGAAAAATCTGCGTTTGACCCATACAAAAAAGTAAACATTCTTGGTCTGGATACTATATCATTATCACAACAAAGGGAAACTCCTGAAATCTGATGATTTAGACATCTGGAGAATGTTAATCACTTCAAAATGACGGATGTTTTTTATTTCAGCTTTTGACAGACACACTCCCTCCATAGATAGATGATTATTTACATAAATTACATCACCAACGTGAAAAAAATCAGAATAACTTCAAAGGACGAAAAGCTTAATTAAAAAGAGACTTGCATGTCTATTTTTCTCTCTTTCTCTGACTTTTTCCTTTACAGGAAGAGAAAAAAAATACCAAGTCTGCAGTTTGCTTGAAGGTAATAAATACATAACGGTGAAGTTGGGCTGGGTTGTTTCGAAAAGTTTTCATATACAAGACATTCACCTTTAATAATTACCCAGGCTTTAGTACTCCGAAAACTTCAGTGATTTTAAGTCTACTTAATTTCTCAAGTTCCTTCCTTAGTCTTAATGGCAATTTGGACTTCACGCTGTCATTCCAGTACACAGAACCACATAGATTCAAACCTATATAGAATCTCTTCTGGTGCCCTCATCCTGTCCGAATCCCAAATGAGACTCCATAGTTGGGGAAGATAAACTTTTAAAGCAACTCAGAAATGCTGAGCTCACCAGGAGGTTTGAGGGACTATGTGGAAACAAAAACCAATGACAGCCTGAAGAGAAAGGTTTAGAAACTGCTCTAGAAGGCAGAGCCCCAGGTTGCCCCGCCGGCCCCTCAGGGCAGCCCCTGACTGGCGGCGTGCTGCCGGATGTTGGTTGGAGGAGCTGGTACAATTTGCCTGATCCACTACAATTTCCTCCTACACTTGGAGCTGATCCGCAGGCTGACCTTAGATAATTTGTCTTCTTTCAGGGAGAAATGTCACCCGAAAGGAAGCTATTAAGTCAAGAAGGTAATTCTCTCAGAACCGTCCACTGTATAAACAGAACTTGACCTCAGGTAATTTATTGCTGGTCCCTAACAAAGAGACTCAAGATTCAGACCTGATAGAGTGGAGATCTGACTCTATCAATAAAAAGGGCAAGAGAGCCACAGCCTCACAAGATTTCTTTGGAATGTTCCCATTTAGAGCATGAGTCAGATAAATCAAGTGCTTCAGACAAGAAGAGCTTTGTCGGCTTACTTAGAATGAAAAGCTCATTTTATTAGCAAATGGTAAGTCTGGGTTTACACAGTTAAGACATTAATTGTCTTAATTAAAAAATATTTTATTATTTTTATTTTATGTGTTTGCGTGCTTTGCCTGTATATATATAAGTGCACCTGTGTCAGGCAGTCCCCACGGAGGTCAGAAGAGGGCGTCAGATGCCCCTGGAACTGGAGTTACGAATGGTTGTTAGCTGTCGAGCTAGTGCTGGGAATCAAACCTGAGTCCTCTGCAAGAGCAGCCAGTGCTCTCACGTGCTGAGCCATCTCTCCAGACCCCTTCAACGGCCAGATTCAGCACGGAAGCCCCAGGTACGTTCCTGGTCGCTAAGAGTTGTGTCTTGGTTGACTGAAGTGGAAGACGAAAAGCCAAATCTCTTACTGAGTTGTACGTCATGCTGCTGGGAGTTTGGGCAAACCACCTAGAGGATGTCATGACCTGACAGGATGGACCTGCTGAGCCCTCTCTAGACAGTGTCCCAAGCACCATCTTTGATGGATATTGGTGAGGCTTCTGGAAAAACAAGGAAGAAAAAAGGAAGGGAAGAGGGCTGTCCATCTGGAGAAGGGAGTCCAGCATCTAGTCACTTGACCACAGGGTGCCGGGCTCCCATCACTCCTGAGCACAAGGGAAGCTTTTCCTCCACACCAGCCTCCCTCACTCCTGACCAGCTTGATTCCTGCTTCCCTTTCCAGGTCTAGTTTCTACATTAACTTCTAGTTTCATGGGGGAGCTTTACCCACACTTCCTTCCTCTCTCCCCAAGTACCTCCTTCCTTCCCAGGTCCCACTTCACTCTGAGGCAGCCCACCAGGGTCTGCAGGAAAGACCACCCACATCCCAAAGTAGAAACGTGCTGAAATCCTGTCAGCTACAAACAACCGAATGTGGGAGACTAGATTTTAATGCTGGAACATTTTTCTCAAATTTTCCCTCGGAGTATTACCAGTATTGACGTTCTAACATCTCAAAGTAGCAACCCAATCACAAAGAAATATCCTAGGCTTTGTGACTAGCAGGAATTTTGAACATGACAAGAAGTGCTGAACTGCCTGAATATTATTAGTCCAGTCTATAAAATGGGGACAATACCGCAACTAGAATCTTCGGGACAAACTACAATACCTCCATCAAGCAAGCGAAGGGCTTTGAGATCCTCATAGGACCTTTGTAAAGAAGGATTGGACAGCATAATGTTTTTCTAAATTGAAAGTGACAACCACCACTTAGTAAAGGAATCGGAAGACGGAACTAAGAACAGGAAGCCTTACGTTCATTACAACAGATGGCTTAGCTTTCACTGACTGGCGAGGAAGGAGACCGGGAAGGGCAGAGGGAGTCCTTAAAAGCTTCAGCAGTCCTCCAATTAGGCAGGAGCAGTCTAGCATCTATGAAGGCCTGCACAGGTCTGTGTTACACAAAATAAAGCACCTCAATTGGGGTTGACTTCAGTTGATTGGAGTCATAAGGCATCATGGTCCCCTATTAAATCACTGCTGTGGTGACTGTGAGCACAGGTTAAAAATAGGATTTTGCTCAGATTCTTAACACAATGATAAGTCACAGAGGCAACCTGTAAAATGTTTGCTGAATGAAAACTAGTGAATGACTTTTATTGCAACAAAAATACCTTCACCCTTCACTCACGGTTCCCCACCCGCCCATCTCCTGCCCGCCCCTCTTTTCCTGCTTTTAAAAGTTATGAAGCATTTTATCCAAATACAAAACATTCAGAAGAGTGCAGAATGCTGCATAACAGACCTGCACTTCCTCTCACTGGTGGAGCAGATGTGGAAACCTGTGTGATATGTGTAATATTCCCTCTTGTGGTCATTACACAGCATGTGGCTGGAGCCTTACCCCTCTTGGCTCTTACAGTCTTTCAGCCCTTTCTTCCACAATGGTCTCTGAGTTTTTCGGGTATGTGATACAGGTGTCCTATTTAGGGCCAAGTACACCACAGTTTCTTAGTTTCTACACGTTGACCAGGACATTATGTTAATCACCATCTACACACAAAAGATGCTTCTCTTAATCTAAGGGTCCAGCAATGAGTCATTAGATGTTGGTTTAATATTTGCTCATTTAGCAGGATAATAGTACTGGTTCTCCCCTATGACCTGTGACCTGTCTGGTTATTTATTGGCCTTGATAATAGTTCCAGCTATGGATTCTATCTTGTAAAGTGGGCCTTAAATCCAAGCAGACAGTGATTGATTACTCCCATGACATTTGGGCCACTATTGCACTAGATGTCAGGCCAGTCATTACTGTAGCTCACAGGGGTCACAGCTGAGCTAAGCTGATGATTACTTTTCAATTAGCATGTATAACACCTTCCAGTACCATGAAAGCTAGCCAGTAGAGATGAAACGTCAAGGTCTGTGCCTTGATTTCTCCTTGTTTGTTCTAGGACTCTGTATGTAGTATCTTCAGCAATGGATCTTACCATCAAGTTCTGGCAGGCAGCCAAGGGTAATGTCAGCAGCCAGTACTGTCTGAAGGTCTACGGGACTCCTGCTCAAAAACGCCTAAAGAGGGCACCCATTCCTGGCGTTGCGCTTTTTATTTGCTAGGCTGTGGTCTCTGGTGGGGCCACTGAACCCAGCACAGGGCAACTCCATTTAAGCACTGTGATGTATGTGTATATGTATACTTCAAGAAGTGGGTCTTCACATGACTTCAAAAGGCCTTTGCTGTTAGCTGCTTCTCCAGTCTTCCTCCTCTATTCAGCCCTCCCATTCTCTGCCCCATTTAACCCTTTCTTTCCCATTATTTCTTTCCCCCTCCACATCACTGCATTCTATCTCCCCTAACAGGAAGCTCCATCCCAGGACCCCTAACTAGTTTCTTGACCTTCATGAATTTTCCAGTTGAAACACACACACACACACACACATGCACGCACACACGCACACACACCTGAAGATTCAAAGCTAGTATCCACATATGAAAGAGAACATGTGACATTTGTCTTTCTGAGTCTGGGTTACGTCACTCAGGATGATCATTTCCAGTTCCATCCATTTCCCTATGAATTTAAATAATTTCACTTTTCTTAACAGCTAAATATTCCATGGTGAAAATGCACCATATTTTCATTATCTATTCACCAGTTGATGGACATCTAGGTTGTTTCCATTTGCTGGCTACTGTAAATAAAGCAGTAATGAACACAGATAAATAGGTATCTCTACAGCAGGATATATAGCCTTTGGGGTATATGCCCAAAAATGGTATGGCTCGAACATGTGGTACATTTATTTCTAGCTTTTTGAGGAAACTCCATAATGATTTGTTTTGCACAATTGCCTGAGCACTTGTTTCTCTAGAGCTGTCTAAAGTCAAGCTACTAGATCATATGGAATGATAGTGTTCAACCATATTATATGCTGCCACTTTTTCTAAAAGGATTGTGCTAAGTTGTGCGATCATCAAACAATAAGAATTTCTATTTCTTATATCATTGCTGTGATTGTTACTCTTCCTAGTCTACTTGACTGGATATAGAATCATCTAGAACACACCTCTGAACATATCTGAGGGTGTTCCTAGGGAGGTTTAACTAAGGGAAGACCGCCATGAATGTGGTCAGTATTACCCTCAGTGTGGTTGGGGTTCTGGACTGACAAAGGGGTTCCTCTGCTTCCTGACTGACCTCGGGTACCACGTGGCCAGCCTCCTTGCCTTCCCCAGCGTGGACTGTCTTCCCTCATCCGTATCTTAAAGCCCGTCCTTTAAGATACTTTTATCTGGTATTTTGTAACAGCGACAAGAAAAATAACACACACCAGCGCTTGATGCAAGCTCATTAATTATTCTGTCTGTAGTAGTTATAAAATTATACCTCATCGAAGTTTTAATTTGAGATTCCCTGATTACTAATGATATTGAGCATATTTTTCTATTTCTGTAGGTAATGTATACTCCTATGAGTTGCCGTAGTCTTCTCTGTGCTCTTTTAATTACACTTTATCAGTTCTTAGGTGGAGATTGCAAATATGTTTCTGTATATGCTGGTGTTTTGACTTTTTGGTTTCCTTTTCATGGAACAGCTTACACATCACCATGTACAGATTTATTGCTCTTTTCCCTTCCCTTTGACACAATGCTTTCTGCATTGTGAAAGAAATCCTTTTCTACATGATATCATGAAGCTAGTCTATAATGCTTTATTTAAACTATTTGGTTTGCTTTTTATATTAAAATTTAATTCTTGGCCTTTATTTTGTTTCTGTGCTTGGAATTGAGTAATTAATTCATCATTTTACCATTTCTCAGGTGTCTTTTCCAAAAAAGCTACCAAATACACATGATTCTATCCCTATGCCACTATAATATTGGTTTTTGCATTATAATTTAAAGTTTCATGAGTTATCTGGGAGGCAGAAAAATGTATGCTCACAAGATGCCCACCTCCTAACCTCAGGAACCCATCTGTTACCTGTCCTGGCAAGAGAAATTTTGCAGATGAGCTCAAACTAAGGACCTTGAGACGGGAGATTATCTGGGATTATCCAGGCCGATGCACACCAATCCAGAAGTCCTGAGCAGGGGAGAGCCTGCTCCCAAAGTGGGAAGAGCTAGAGGGAGCCGTCATCAAGGGAGGACACGGAGGAACAGGCCGTCCAACAGAAAAGAGAGACACGGGGCCCGAGCTTGGGGGAGACTACCCTAGCAGCTTCAGAGGCAAAGAAAGCTTCCAAAGACTCTGCCCTCAACAGACAGAACTGGTGAACTGACCGCTGTGTTGGATTACTAATCCACAGAACACTTAAGAGAATATACTTGGGACATTTCCCACCACTAATTTAAAGGGAATTTGTTATGGCATCCACAGAAAATTATTATAAAATGAGTTTATTTCTATTATATTTTATTATTTTTGGTTCTTTCCTTGTCTATTATTTGTAGAATAAGTTTATCAAGCTGCTGAACACTGAAATTTTGATTAGAATGGAAGGAAATTCTAACCAACTTGGAAAACATCACTATTTTTGTTAATATTAATTTTTCCTGTCCTTTAGCCTGGAATAATGGTTAATTTTATGTGTCAGCTGACTGGGACATAAGGGACTCTGCTTCATAGACAAACATTTTTCTAGATGTTTCTTTTGGAGAAATTTTAATAGAATTAAGATTTAACTCGGAAGGCCCGGTAAAGCAGGGTACCCTCTCTGTGTGGGCGGGCTTCATCTAATCACAAAACGGCTGATCTTCCTTCAAATCAGACAGAATTCTTTTTTATGCTGGTTTTGAATTGGGATGGTGGATCTCCTCTTACTGGTTCTGAGTCCAACCAGCCTGTGGACAGAAGCTAGACTACCACACTCTTGCTATTCAGGCCTTTGGACTTGGATTGGAACTACCCAACAGTGTTACTGGGTCTCCACTTGCTAGGCCATTCTCCACAGTGGGAACATGCTTGTCTTTGTAGCCACAGGAGCCAGTCACTTAAGTCAGACTTCTGGAGGAGGGGCCACTAGGAATTAGGCCCAGGGCTCTGCACATGCTAGGCAAGCACTCTACCACCAAGCTTCACCCCACCAGCATGAATAAACCTATTCTAGGTCATTTTTTCTACTTTCCAATCAACCACATAATTCTTTTACATTTTTATTAGATTTATTCTTCATGCCATATAAGATACATTGATTCTGTAAATGTAAATATAATTTCATTTAATCATTTGATGCTTAAAATAGATATTACGTGAATGAAATTTGAACATTGATATTTCCAGCAACAAAGTGCTTTTGTTCTGATACTCTGTTCTCTGGGATTTAGTGCAGACTACCAGAGCGCCGAGGAACGATTTCTTTCTACTTTCTAATCTTCATCGGTTCCATTCTCGATCTCCTAAATACAGCTAGCACATGTGTTTATGAAAGCTGAAAGCTTCATAAGGCTAACTTAGAAATCTAAGGAGAAACAGCAGCAGAGCCAAGAGCCTCCCCTCGTGTGGTGCAGACATCCTCTAGACCTGGTTATCCTCGGCATTTGGTCCTTAGGGAATGAAAAGGGACTAGTTTGTGGAGCCTGCTCACTGGCCCAGACCTGGCAGCGCATATCATCTTTTCCACACTTCAGTAGTTAGAAATTGGCTGCTGGTTTCTGTCTAACTGCAAAAGACACTGAGAGAAAGGAGCCACGTGCCCAGAACTGAGAACTAAGGTGGAAAATACATAGCGATTGTCCGTGGCATCCCGGTTTTCTTTAGGAAGCTAATTGAAATCCAAACTATTGGGCAAATGCATATACTTAAAATATTTTTGCACCCAATGTAATGTAATATAGGGATGCAGATGGAGTTCTATCTTTGGAGCCCGTAAGAACATAAAATTGGGGATTTTTTACATTCACCAAACTTTGTCCTAACAGCCTAGCATTTCTTCAGGCTAAAGACAGACTTGCCGCAATGCACTGCTCGGGGGCTGGTAAAAAAAGAAAAAAAGAAAAAAATAAATAAATAAATAAAGCCCATATCTGGGGTGGCTACAGACAGGGGCTGTGTTAGCTGCCTGCCTCACCCCAGCCCATGGGGCACCTTCACAGTCACTAAATCAGCAATCAAGAGCAAAGGCCGAAGAGCATTCATAAAAGATCACCTTGGGCTGATCTGAAACAGCCCAGATGTGGAGGCTCCCCCAGGACCCCAGCGGTCCCAGAACCACACCACCAGCATGAGCTTCATTCGGACCGCACTCTCCAGCTGAGCATGGTTGATTGGCACCTGGCATACTTACCTCTGAGTCTTTGACTCCCTCCTCTATCATGTTCCGTGAAAATTTCAGAAACTTCTACCTCATGTAGTGTAGGCTACTCCTTCCTGGCTTCCAACAGATACTCTAGAGGTAGACTAGTATTTCTGAGGTTCTCCCCAGGCCCTTGAATTCTGTCTCCTAGGATAAGCAATGCCCTCATGTTTTTTCTCCAATTTTATAGTATATTCCCTTGAGTTCGCCCCTTCAGGATCCATCCCATATACACTATCCTGGCTTTTACATGGGAACTGTGTCCTGGTGGAGAGTAGCCTTGGGGGACTTCAGTAGAGGGCAATTTTAGCATCCACTAATTAATTGTGTCCGAAACCATTATTACTCCTGTGGTTGCCAAGTAGCAGGTTTTGAAATCTTTCACTCCTTTTCCTTGTACATCTCTAAGACCTTGGTGTTACAGACAGAGAATGAGCAGCAAGTAACACAGAGGGAGAAACGTAACCCCTCCACGGAAACCCATTGCAGTTCAGACATCCAAGGAACACAGGCAAGGCGAAGCATGCAGACGACCCAGTGGTAAAAACAAGCAGGTTCTATCACATTTGTGTGCACAGTCTATCTTTGAGAAGTATCTATCTTTGTTTGTTTAGTGCATTTAATTGGATTTTCTCTTTGATGATCAGTATTTTTAGTTCATTACATATTTCAGGTGTTAGTCCTTTATCTACATCCCATTTGTAAATGTTTTCTGTTCTTTCTCTCTCTCTCTCCATTTTAACATTGAATATAGGGACTGGAGAGATGACTCAGTGCTTAAAAGGAGTGGCTGCTTTGGTAGATGAACCAAGTTCGATTCCCAGCATCCACAGAGTGGCTAACAACCCTCTGTAACCCCAGCTCCAGGATCCAATGTTGTCTTCTGACCTCCAAGGGCACTGCACAGACACAGGTGCCTTTACACACATGCAGGCAATATACTCATATACATAAAATGAAAATAATAAATATAATATTCTTAAATGAACATATATTCAGTATGTAAAAATGGTTTCCACAGTATTATTTTCATACATGTGTATCATGTATTTTGCTTACATTCACCCTTCATTCCATGTTCTCATCCTCTCCCTCCGTCAGGACCACTGTCTACACAGTAGTCCCTCTCCTGCTTTAATGTATTAAATGGCACATGAAAAACATTATTTTTAATCTAGATTGTGCCAACAATGTGTTCTAAAATACTTTCAAATTTCAAACCCAAACGACAGCTGTGATTATTAAATTTACGTTCTTCCCTTCCTAGTAAGTCCAGCAAATCAGCATTTCTTGATGGGTGTTTGATTTGTTTAAACTGAGGCAGAGATGTAATTTTTATTTAAAAGTAGGCTGTCATGGTAAACCCATTTTCAAAGTCTCCTGACTCTATCAACTTTTGCACTCGGCCTCATGAAGCTGGCTGGTTTTCAGGGTGTGAACACGCGGTATTCGGTGGTAATCTCTTTCAGGAAGTCCACTTCCAGTATGTACCCGGTGGTGGGTGCGTCTCAAATGCAGGGAGGCCGTGACACCAGACACATGAATCCCTTGCAAACAGTTGAATCCATGCCTGTGGGAAGCAGATGTTGTGTTGTAGAACCGCAGCCCCAGTCCATGTGCATCCTTGTCATTATCTTTAAAAATTTATTTGCTGAATTTTTGTGAATTTCATCCCCTCCCCTACCTGAACCCCTTACTACCTTCCCTGCCCAATTTCATATTCTCTGTTATTATTTTAAGGTCCACTGATTCTAATATGTGTTTCCCAAATGCCCTTTGGTGAGGGTCCATCCTCTGAGCCTGGTCAACCTACCCAGCATCACATACCCTTAGAGACAATTGATTCTCTCTTCTAGCAGCTACCAATTGCCAGTACTTCCTCAGCCAGGGCTGGGGCTTCTTACCAACCTCCCCACCTCTATGCTGGGCTTTTTGTCTGGTTTGAGCTTACATGGGTCTTGTGCATGTTCTTACGATTACGGTGAATCTACATGGATAACCGCCCTGCTGTCTGGGAAACACTGTTCCCTGTAAGCATCCACCATCTCTGACTCCTTCAGTCTTCCTGCCTGCTCTTCCATGATGATCCCTGAGTCCTGGATGGAGAGGGTGTGATGTAGGTGTCCCGTTTAGGGCTGAGCATTCCATAGTCTCTTATTCTCTACACTTAGATCAGTTTTTTGTCTCTGTTTTAATTGACATCTGCTGTATAAATAAGCTTCTCTGGTGAGAGTTGGGGCATGCATTAATCTATGGCTATAACAATAAGTCACTAGGAGTCCATCTAATACTGTATCCATTTAGCAAAATAACAGTACTAGGTTCTCCCCTGTGGTCTGTGGTCTGGGATCTCTCTAGTTGCAGGTTCTGAAGCCTCATATCAGTGCCAGGTCTGGGCTCGATCTTGTGAACGGATCTTAGGTCCAGTCAGAAGGTGGCTGGTCACGCCTATGTTGTGCCACTACGGCACCACTGGACATGCCTTGCCAGGCCAGTTGTTACCGTGGCTTTCAGGGTTCACATCCTGGAAGGTCGATGATTATTCTTCCGTAGCATGCACAGCACCTTCTTTCACTATGGCAGAAGAGGTGAGGCTTTGAGGATACTAGCAGCTTGATTTCTCCTTGACTCACGTATGTAGGGTCTTTATAAGCAGGGTCTTAGTGTCAAGCTCTGGCAAGTAGTGAAGGGCAGGCACAATGGCCAGTATAATTTGAGGGCCTGTAGGGCCAGCCGATGGTCAATAACTTCAAAAGAGGTAGTCTTCCTGACACTGGGCTTTTTATTGCTAACCTATGGTGTCTGTTAAGGGCATTTTTAACACACAAACATCAGTAGCCTTCCCATACATCAGCAACAGACATACTGAGAAAGAAATCAGAGAAACAATCCCACTCACAATAGCTTCAAAAACCACTAAGTATCTTGGAATAAATCTAACTATGGAATTGAAAGATTTGTATGACAAAAATCTTAAGATATTGAAGAAAGAAACTGAAGAAGATACTAGAAAATGGAAAGATCTCCCATGTTCGGGGATCAGTAGGATTAATATTGTGAAAAAGACCATTGGATAAAAGCAATCTACAGATTCAGCACAATTCCCACTAAAATCCCAATATTATTCTCCACAGAAATTGAAACAAATAATCGCAAATTCATATGAAAGCATAAAAAAACCTCAGGATAGCCAAAACAATCCTCAATAATAAAAGAAAGAGGTTTACCCATCCCAGATTTCAAATCATACCACAGAGCTCGTAATAAAAACCGCATGGCACTGGTGTTAAACCAGATACATTAATTGATGGAGGACCCAGATTTAAGTCCATATACTTATAGCAATCTGATTTTCACAAAGAGGCCAAAAATACACACTGGAGAAATGCACATTCAACACATGCTCAAGCTGAATAGCGGCAATGCAGACGAATAAAACTAGATCCCTAACCTACTACCATACACAGAACTCAACCTCAAAGACGATCCAACACCCTGCTTCAGACGAGGAGAAAGTGCAGACTCGCACCGGAACTTACAGGCGCAGGAAGGGTGTTCTAAACAGGAGACCAACAGTGCAGGCGTTAAGACCAACAATTGACAGACAGGACCTCATGATGCTAAAAGCTCCTGGCCAGCAACGGACAGCACTGTTGGGCATAATGCAGGATGGGCCTAGCCAGGCCACCTGCTAGGAATAGAGGAATGGCTCCTGTGCCATGGCACAGGTCATGGCATTCTGCTCTTGCTTCTTCTTAGCACCTGGAAAGAACCTGCCTCCCTGGGGACACACTTACCATTGGCTGTATTCGGGACCCCACCCCATAAGGTCATTGGCTATCCAGGCCTGTAAGAGCTTGTGCACCTGTTCAGTAAGCGAGTGTGCAGTGCCACGCGCTTGGCCCGCTTCTCGTCCAACTTCCAGAGTCTGTGTCTTGACTGTTTACTCGCCCCTCACCTCCCACGGCGGAGCTCCCCTCCGTCCGGTCCGGCTGGCCCCGAGTGCTGAGACCCCGATTCAGCACCACTGCGCCATTTCCTCTGTCATCTTTTACACGTTTCCAGCGGACCTGAGAATCAGCCTCAGGAAATGTCCTTCCCTCTCCTTGCCCCAGCTGCGCCTGGCTCCCTCCCGGATCCCCAGCCTCGCAGCCACAGCGGTCCGGGCCTGGTTCCTCTCAGCATCTAGGCTGAGATGTCAGGTCCTGAGTCTGTGCTCTGGCTTCCCTCTGGGTCTTACAGGAGGCTTCCGGACAAAACACAGACGCCTAATCTGTTTGAAAAGCTCCCTGTTAGACCGGAAGACATGATCATCCTTCAGTGGGCAGGCGGTGCTGGGTGTTGTCACTGCAGAAAATCCAGGAGGTGTCTAAGAACCTGACCTGAGGCCTGCTTCCATTCTACTAGAGAATCAACCCTCTCTGCCAAAACCTGAAGGCTGAGCGTCCTCTGGGGATTCTCCAGCCTCACTCTGGAAATCATCTGCTGTCTCCCTGAACCCGGGCTCCCCAGGGATATCCTCAGCCCGTCAAGACTTGGCCTCATGTGTAGGGGAACTCCAGAACCAAGCTAGCCAAGATTTTGTGCTGTCTTGTTGGAGAGAACATTGCAATGTATACTTTGGGGAAGAACAGTATTATCCAGAAAGGAAGCTAATCTTTTTAATTATTCAAATAAGTATCAAGAAGCCTCTTTTTAAAGAAAGGTATCACCATATCTTGCAAACTGAACCTGAATTTCAATTTCAAACATAAGTTGTAGATGAAGGTTGGACCTTAAATGGACCAAACTCAGTAAGACACAAGCAGGAGAAAGAAAAACACCACCAAACAAAGTAAACAGCCTTTAAAACAATTATTCCTCAGTTACTCAGAACTTCTGCTGCAAGAAAAATCCTGGAAGGCATCTGGTGTTTCTTTCATGCTCAGGTAACAGAGGCTTCGCACAGCTGTGGTTGCAGCACAGGACTGGACACCTCAGCCTCACACTCTCTGCCAACACCTGGGCACTGCTTCACCCCAGAAGTCCGGAGTTAAACAAGGGCACGCTTGTCTGCCCTTTCTCCACCCTGCTTTCAAGGACCTCTGCTTTCTCTTAGAATTTCACTGGGTCTATCAAGTTGGAGACAGAGAGAAAGAAGGGACGGGTTCTCACCAGGGAGGACTGTATCTGAGTCCCTGGGATATCATCCACAGTGGAGTTCTCTGAGTGTGCCCATGCTCCAGGGCTATTCTCCTTGTGTGATGCTTTTGAGAGCTGCACAGTGATATTCCAACTGTGTCCCCCTCATCTCCAGCCTCCATCCCCTTCCCTCCATCTCCAGCCTCCATGTGCTTGACTGTCCAGTGGTTACAGTTCTTCCTTTCATCTCTGAACACTTATTTTATGAGCCAAACTTTTTATTCAGTCAGCTTCCTGAGGTAAGAATGCAATCCAGATCGGATCCAGCTCATTTGCCTCTGTGTGTCTAGTTAATAAAAACACATAGATGACACGCATGACACACATAGAAATACAGACACACACAGGTACAGACACAAACAGAAGTACAGAGACACAGACACGCACCCCAACATAGACATAGACACAGAGACACATAGACACACACACACACACTCACAGAGATGTATTTCCTCCTAAACAATTTGATAGTAAGTTGCAAGTATAATGTCCATTAAATGACAAGTATTTCCGAATATATTTCATAAAATTAAGGTGTTCTCTTATGTAACCACAGTTTATAGCATCTGGAAATAAACACTGATATAATTCTATTATTCAATCTATTGACTTCAGTCTTTGATCAGTTGCCTAAGGGAAGAATATGTCTCTAAGATCCCACCCAGGCTGCACATTGCACTTACTTTTATATTTGTCCCGTTTCCTTTTAGTTTCCTTTTAGCTGAACTCAGCCTCCAGGGGCTAGGGAGAATGCTCACTCAGCAAGGTGATCGCCATGCATGCCTGAGGGCCTGAGTTCCAGCCCCAGGACCCACGTAGAAAGCTAGGCATAGTGATTTGTACCTGCAGTCCCAGCATTAGGGAGGCAGAGTTCCTGGAGCCCCCTAGGCAGTAGACTAGCCAGATAAATAAAATTTTAAAAAGAAAAACAGATAGTGACCCAAGTACATTGTGAGAGGACCACACTGAGATACTGATGTCCCCAAATCAGCTGATCTAAAGATAGGAAAATTATTGTGTGTCCTTTAAATCTGAGTCTAGGGGTTAGAGACTGTGTGAGGTTTTAGCTCAAAAGAAATGAAAGAAACATAAAAGTAAGCCCAATGTGTGGCCTGGGGTGGGTCTTCAGGAAACCTTCGGCCTGGTGAGATGCCTCAGTGGATTAAAAGAAGTGACAAGCTCGACAGTCTGAGCTCCATCCCAGGGACCCTTTGGTGGAAAAATAGAACAGACTCCCACAAGTTGTCCTCTGACTTCCACATCTGAGCCCCAGATACACACACACACACACACACACACACACACACACACACACACACCACAGTAAATTGAAAATGAAAAAAACAAAAGAGAAATTTTAAGTAGAGAAACTTTTGTCCTTTGACAAGTGACCATAGTTTTACAAAGTCTACAGACTGGAAAATAGAATTATATGAATGTTTATTTCATGGCATAAGGGAGTGTCCTGTTTATGAAATATATATGAGGTGTTTAGTAGTTACTACCCATTGTATTGTACTTAATTCACAAGCCATTCTGGGAAGTATGCATAGTCATGATTTATATAATGCTTACGCTAGGGTAGGAGAATCTGACCTGGCCTTTAGTCCCCAGCAGAGTGAGCGCCTAAGTCCACAGCCACAAACATGTAGCGAAGCAAACACAAACTATCCTGCCACCCTGCTGACTGGTCCTGAAGGAAAGTTATTTCCCTGGGTTTCCTGAAAGCATTGCAGTTTGGCTGGTGACTTGATTTCGACCTTTTACAAACTGACCAGAGTTCCAAGTTTCATCCTGTGTCTGGATGCTGCAAGTCTGAAGCCCAAAAATGGAGAGATGACAGATGTACAGCCTCGAAACCACGAGTGAGTAGTGATTTGCCATGCAATATGCCATATCTTAAGATGAAGATTGGAAAAAGAAAAGCAGTGGATGATGATGAATTCTAAGCAAGTGCTGATTGCCCAAGACAATGCACACAATTCAGTGTTCGGGGCTTCCACAAATTGGAAAGAAAAATACCAGCAAAAGTTATATTTAAAACAAAGGGATGTTCCGAGCAAAGAGTTGAAATGCCTCTGTGCTACTTGGGAGGTGGTTAGCGTGCTAACCAGATGATGTCCCATCAGGCATGTATGCTATAATACCAGAGCAACAATGGAAAGCTATCAGGAGAATGTATACTATTCCTCCAGCTGTGTTCCAGAAAACTTCCTGGATGTCCTCTGCATATAATGCAGTCTTCCCTTAAAAACCTGAGTTTAATCTGCTTTTTATCCTCCTCAGTAAGCTATGGTATTTTTTTTTTGCATTCTTCTTGTTTATCTAACATATTCCCCAAGGGAGTTGTTAGGATATGTGTATCTACTATGGTTTTATAATTATCAAAGGAAGATGTCTCCATTTGAGCAGCTATAACAAAATATCATTGATCAAGTGGTTTAAACAACAGAGGTTTGTCTCACAGCTCTACAGGCTGGAAGACAAGGTATGAGGTGAGTACATGGTCAGGTTCTTTTTAACATGTGTGTGTGTGTGTGTGTGTGTGTATGAAGTCAGAAGACAGCTTGCACGAGTTGACTCTCTCCTGTTAAATTCAGGACATCAGGCTTGGTGGCAAACCCATCCCTGCATCCTCTTGCTCAGTTGGTCTCCTTGTTCTTTATGAAGGCTCCTTTCCTGGCTCCCTGTGGCTTTCTTAATCTGTCACCACACAGGCGACACAGAGAGCTCCAGCCTCTTCATCCCTTAAGATTAGGGCCCATACCCATTTACAGGGCTTCGCTACACAACTTAACTGGCTCCCAAAGTCCCTAACCCTAACCCTAACCCACCAAATGCATCATCCCAGTGGGAAGTAGGTCTCGGCACAAAAGGTGATGCACAGTTTAGTAATTCCAGATTCACTGAAACCGCACGAGTCATTCCTACAATTTGCCACTATGACCTCTGGTGTACCCCTGTGGGAATGTACACACTTCTTTACACAGATATCGGTCTTACAGATGCATCCACACCATTATTAGAGTCATGAAGCCCATACTTTTCTTGGGTAATGTAGCTTAATAGTTAAAAGTATAAACTTTGCCATGGTTGATGAGATGACTTAGCAGTTAGGAGCACTGGCTGCTCTTGTAGAGAATCTGGGTTCAATTCCCAGCACCCACATGACAGCTTACAACCATCTGTAACTCCAGGTGATCCAACGCCCTCTTCTGACCTCCATGGGCACTGCATAACACGGGCACACTTACACACATTCAGACAATAAACTCATTCACATAGAATGAAAAATAATAAATGCAATATTTTTAAAGTATAAACTTTGAAGTCAGAGGCCTTGATTCAAACCCAGCTCCACCCTTTCTAAGTCGTTCATCTCAGCAAACGCCTTCATCTCAGAAGCTTCAGATTTATCTGTTAAATGTTGAGGGCCATTTTGGTAACTCCTGCAAGGGCTGTTGGCAAGGGCTATTGCTTCTGAAACGTTCCTTTTCAAATAATCAGTGTTATTTTCTTGACGAGTCTTGTCTTTTCATGAAAATCCCTCCATCCTCATTTCCACTCTTCAAGCTTGCTCTGTGTGATCTGGGGGCATAGTTCCAATGACTCACATTTTGGGGTTGTCAATTCTTTTTGTTGTCTTGCTTGTACCTTGGATGAGCAGGAGAAGCTACATCAACAACCTCTCTGCTGCCCAGGCTGGAAAGTTTCAGACACCCCAAGACTGAAACTGGTGCTGCTTCCCCTCTTGAAAGGCACCATCACCCCTCACAGAAGCAGCTAGGAGAAGATACAGACCCTGTCCTAACCATGGCCAAAGTCATGTCACCAGACACGGGATCTTTTGAATCTTGTTGGTAAAGCAGTTTTAAAATGTACTCAGAATGGGACTGGAGGACTGTTAGAGGAAAAACGGCTTGGTGGCCGTGCTGGAGACCTTGGCCACTGTTGGGAGAAGGGACACAGAAATCTGATGAAAAGGAAAAGCGAAGCTTTCTGACAGCAGGAGGTTCAACACGGAGGATCGCAGGAGGTGGAGGGAGTGCTTTGATCGAGTAGGAGGCACAGGATTCAGCTAGGATTCCTCGAGATACGTGAGGACTGCTTCCTCATCCAAGAGAACCAGTGAGTTCTTACAAGGTTGCTGGAGTTGCTTACAAGGGTATATTTGAGGGGTTACCTACAGAAGTATGACTATCTCAAAGGCAGGTACATCGTGGGAAAGCAGACAGTGGCGAGGGTGCACTCAGGAAAGCAGCTGAACAAGGCAGGCCCTTTCCCTGTCACGTGTTACTGTTGAATAGCCTTGGGGGCCCTACAGATCTTGTAAGTTTCAGAACTTCCTGAGACTTGTAGTTTTGTTTCCTTCCTGAGTCTTCCATACTTTCTCCTCCTTTCAGGAGTGAATATTTCAATTCAGAGGAAATGTCTGCACAAAACGGAAGAAGGGAATTATGGGAGAGGGTCATGCTTTCTGTGCTGGACTCGGAAGGCAGGCAGGCTTAGGACAGAGTCTGCAAGCGGCTGCATGGAGGGTCTGTCAGCACTTTTCTCACCACGAGGAGGAGGCGATCCTTCTCCCCACTGTCTGTCTCTTTTTACATTTTGCCTTCACATTGGTCTTCTTTAACTTCCAAACCAATATTTCCTTCTTAACACAGGTCTCCAGCCTTGTCTATGCAAGTGAGCCTCCTGGTCAAAGAGGAATTGTCAACCACTGACCTACGAAGCCATTTGTAAAGGGTTACTGACCATCAACTGTGCTATACATGTCAGACAAGGTCACCATGTCGGTGGTTCTATGCCCCAAAGAGAGCCCCCAGTGTGGGAGGCACTTGCTGATTACATCAGAAAGGAAGGAACCAACCACTCATGACAGAATTTGTGCCTCGGGAAGCTGACATACACATCCCTAAGTCCCAAGTTACCTGTAAACAGCTGACTGGAGATGCCCTTTGCAGCTCTTTCTTCCTGCCCAGAACCACCTGTCAGTCACATAGCATGGCTCTTCCTCATTACAGAAGACTCCAAGTCCTTTTCAGATTGAATAAGAGAGGTCCTAGACTCTATTTCTGTATAGAAGGGGCACCAAGTGACTGCACACATCCTTTAACATCACCCTTTTATATGCCACATCTTGCCGTAGGACGCAGGTATTGGTAATTTAATTTTAACCTATGGCAAAACATTCTCTTTGAGATTACTGAAAACAAAGGCAAAACATTACATTCAAGTGGATTCTGTCTTCTGTAGGGCTTTTATTTTTGAGACAAGATCTTACTATGTAGCCTAGGCGAGCCTCACACTTGCAGTAATCCTCCTGCCTCTGCCTTTCAAGTACTGGGGTTATAGGTGTGTGCCCTGACCTCTACTGTTCTTGGCAAATATCCTCTCATTCTAGGTGTCTCTAGTTTGTGCCAGGTTGTCAAAAACTAACCAGAACAACCTGGCAATGTGAGTATCACCCAAAATAAAGCAGTACCTGGAAGAAAGTTCCCATGGAGGTATTCTTAGACATGATGCCTCCAGCCAAACGCATTTTTAAAAGCTCATCTTCTTGAAAAGGTGCCTTCCACTTTGTTCTATTGAAAACCAAGAAGGGACCATAGTAAGTACACTGGGATATTTGGTTCTTTTATTTGTTTATTCTTATTTTATGTATATGAGTGTTTTGTCTGCATGTGTGGAAGTGTACCTGTGTCATGAAATGACTGTAGAGGTCAGAAGAGGTCATCAGATCCCCTGGAACTGGACTTAGAGATGGCCGTTAGCTGCCACTTAGGGGCTAGGAACTGAACCTGGGTCCTCTGTGAAAGCAGCCACTGAGCCATCTCTCCAGTCCCAGTATTTGGTTAGTTTTACGAATGTCAGTCATCCTATGATGCAACATTTGTTTTCTAGCCCTTTCAGCTTCGAGGTCTGCAGCTGGGGGAACCTGGAAGGTGAGAGACGTGGGCTCTGCATGGCCACAGGGCTGCGGTTGCCTGGCGGTTGGTTGGTTGATTGGTGGTTAATGATAAACTCCTAGCCTGGAGTGCTGGCTCATTCCAGTAATCTCCTCCCGGGAGAGGCAGAGACAGAAAGACTAAGTGAGCAACTCAGGTCTTTTAGAGAGTCATGCTGTTGGCCAAGAGTGAATTCCAGGTCTGTCTTCTGACACTATCATGTTAATTTGGTTGTGGTACAGTATTTCGGGATCGCTGCCAAGCATGACTGATTTCCTAGTTGAGTGTCAAGTGCATCAAGACGCGTATTTCTGAGTTGTTGTTTCACAGGAACCCCCACCTTAACTGAGCCCATGCTATAAACTAGGAGTGGCGAACAGACACCTCCACAGTAATAATAAGCTCTTTCACTCAGAAGTAAATAAACTGGTAACTACTCCCAGTTCCCTTGATTCACGGCTGCAGACCTCCATCCACATGCGTACTAAACCCTGCTTGAATCTAGCATGTTTAAAGATTGCCCAGATTCTGGGATAATCACCAATGTTAGAGCTCTGTATTTTTTAACTTACAACGAACTCTTTAAAACTACAAGAAAACCCATAAATTTGTCAAGAGCCAATCAACTGGCTCAGCTTTTATCTCTCTGTAATGAGAAAGTGTAAGCTCTTAAATTAGAGACTGCCTCTCCACCTTGAACCTTTCACCTGTCGTTTTTGCAGCTCTCTTTCAGCCCCAGCCCTCCTTCAACATATATTCTGGACAGAAAGGTACACTTTGTGCTGCAGCTGAGTCCACTGCTCCTCACACAGGGCCAGAGCATGGAGCCACCCCCACTGCTTTGATGATTCGTCAAGAAGCCCAAACGCCATGTTAGAGTGCTTCTTAGGATACTCCCCCAGCATCCTGCAAGCTCATAATAGCAAGCTCTCTTTTGTCGTCCAAACCAAACCAGTGCAGTGGCCACAAGCTAATATCCTCGTTCTTTGAAGTCCCCACAAAATAACAGCAAAACAATGTAAACATATATTTACGCTTACGAAGACACAACATTTTATCTGCTTCCCATATACTTGCATATACGTGATACGGATAAAGGAATGGAAAGTAATAAAGAGTCAAAGTTGTAGGGACTGGAGAGATGGCTCAGGGGTTAAGAACACTGGCTGCTCTTGCAGAGGACCCAGGTTCAATTCCCAGCATCCACATAGTGGCTAATAACCATCCTAATTCCAGTTCCAGCAGATTCAACACCCTCTTCTGACTTCAGCGGACATTGCACAACACAGGTGCACTCACATCCATGTAACCAATGCAACCATACACGTAAAATAATAAATAAGATAAAAAAGTCAACATTAAAAAAGAGTTGAAGTTAGCTATTAAAACTTAGGGATTCAAAAACAGAGAAGTGTGCATGAATCCACAGTCTAGACCATGCAGACAGCAAGGCTGCCTTGCCTCCTGAGACCTGAAGAGGCTCAGCATCAGCATGGGGCTGTCAACAATTGATCTGATGTGTTTGTATTCTATCTTCAGTCTTCTACACTCCCATAGCACAGAACTCCCAGCACTGAGAAATCTCTCTTCCTGCTCTCCTGTTCTCAAGACTAGTCATGGCTGAATTCCTCACAATGAAGGATGGTTCTGTGGAAAAAAACATCTCTTTCACATCTGGAGATCTTTCAAGTGGCAATCAGGACCTTTAACCTACTAGCGTGAAGGATAAGTGTTAACAAGCCCGGCGCTTTGGACTGCAGCCCTAGAACAGTTTCGTATCATCACGTATTGGAATGACAGATATAAGCAACTATGCCTAGCTGACCTGTTATTAAATGACGCGAATTTTTCTGTACAGTTTCCCTCCCTAGGCACTGAAAAAACTGTAGCTGGAATAGATGTCTCTATTGGAACATTATCTACCAGACTTGACAGTGCATTTACACACATGAACTCAGTGACTGTGTTACAGCACGCACAAGATGGGCACATTATCCAGCCAGCCAAAGCCTAGAGGGGCTCGTGAAGTTTTATCCTTATCTGAGGAGCGATTAGCAGTTGATGGCTACCGGGAGCTCTTCAGGGATATGGCCCCCCCAATGGTCCAGTAGATGGTCCCACACCCATGAACAAACAGGCAGCACTAAATGAACTCTGTGGGTATCAAAAGTTTTTAAAGAGAGAGTGAGTGAGTGAAGTTAGAAGGGAAAAGAGGAGTACAGAAGGAAGTGAAAAGGAGGGACTGGGGGGTGGACTGAATCCAAACACAGTCTGTATGTACAAGTATCAGATAAAGTATTTAGTTAAATATTCAAAAATATTATCTGTCAAAAATAGAAGATTTACAGCACAAAGACATACAGCAAGATGCACACATAAAAACGATACCATGGGAAACTGATATTTAAAGAAACAAAATAAAATTTAATTTTAAAAGACACGCCTAATTCTAATAAGCATCCTCAGGCTAATTTATGAATATACCGTACTTTATAAATATTGTGTCAAAAACAAATGGAAAATGTTTTGGAAAAATATTAAAATGTGACTGAAAAATTCAAAGAAATATACATGCAAAATACATCAGTGAAAGAGCAAAGAAGAAACAAAACCCAAGAGGCAGAGCATGAGATCTGCCTTCTAAGAGGCAGGAGTGTGTATGTCAGGAGGGAGAGAGAGAGAGAGAGAGAGAGAGAGAGAGAGAGAGAGAACCAAACAAATGGGTAAGCTGGCATAGAAGACAAACCTTTTCCCCAAAGACAGCTAGCATTGTCTAGAACAGCACATTTTTAAAAACAGGCATTTATCATTCTGTGGAGTTGCATCATGAAGAATAAATAAAACTGAAAACTTCTAGAGAGAAACATAAGGAAAATGGAAAAGATGTAGGTAGAGACAGAAGTCAAAACTCTCTGCAGCAACACCAGATATTTAGATATGGGATGGTGCCTTCTAAATGTATATCCAGGCAATTCAGACCCCAACCAACCAACACAGCAAAACCAAGAGGCAGCAGAGGAAAATCCCTTTCATCTCAAATCCTTTCCCCTCCAAATAATGCCCAGGGTTAGACTGGACTGGAGAGTCTTCGTATTAAAGTCTTCAACACTGGCTGCATGCTTGCTGAGTCTAAGAAGGCGCAGGGCTCAGATGCTCTCCAGTAAGTGCAGTTATGCAGGGAAAGAAAGAAACCAAGACAAGTGGTTCCAGTCCCAAGAATTGTGGAGACTGCTCAGAGGCGGGCCAAGTCTGGAGAGTTCTACCACCTTGATCACGACCTCCACACGCATGCTTCAGAGGGGAGGTGGTCTGAATGCAAGGGACAGGGTTAGAGAAATGTGTGATTTCACCCCTGAGGATTTGGAAAAGATGGAAAAAGGTTATATGCATAGATAGGTGTGTAAAACTAGGATGGCCAAGCACAGCGTCTGCATTACAACACCCGAAATTTTTTATTTAAGGGCTAAAATTACCTAGCCATGAAATAAACCAAAATCAAGAACTCAGACAAGCTGGGCTGGAGAGATTGCAGTGAAGAGTACTAACTGCTCTTGCAGAGAACCTGAGTTCAAGTCCCCACATCCACATGGTGGCTGACAACTGTCAGTTGGTCACTCCAGTTCCAAGGAATATGACGCCCTCTTGTGACCTCCTCAGGCATTGAATGACACGTGCATGTACACACATGCAGGCAAAAAACTCATACACATAAAATGAAAATAATAAATAAAATATTTTTTTAAATAGAACTCAGAAATATTGAGATAAAGCGGCACTGAACAGTAGTATTTACACACAAAATCACAACTAACCACCATGGGGACATTACAGAAACTGAGGGAAGCCGCTCTACACATAACTAGGAAAAGCGAGAAGGAAAAGAACCCTGAGGAGACAGCAGCAGAAGGGGCTAAATGCTCTGAAACCAGCTGTCCTCCGAGTTGTTTTCCGATGCTGTGATAAGACACCCTTCAAAGCCAACTTGTGGAGGAAAAGGCTTGTTTTATCTTACATCTCCCAGGTCACAGTTCATTGCTGAGGAGCATCAGGGTAGGAACTCAGGGCAGGAACCTGGAGGCAGGAGCTAGAGCACAGGCCATGGAGGAACACTGCTTACTGGCTGCTCCCCTGGCCCATGCTCAGCCTGCTTTCTTAGATGATACAGAAACAGCCTGGGGCGGGGGGGGGGGGGGGGGACACCGCCCACAGAGCTCTCCCCTCCCACATCACTCAACAACTGTCAAGAAACTGCCCCACAGACATGGCCACAGGCCAGTCCGATGGAGGAAATCCCCCAACTGGGCTCCCTCTTCCAAGGTGGGTGACAATGACAACTAAAGCGTCCGTCCAGCACAGGCACATAAAATGAATAGCAATGGTTTTTTTTTCCTATTAAACATTACTGTTTTACAAAAATCCTCTCTTTCCTGCAATGAGGGAGCCCTCTATGTGATACTCCACACTTCTGTTATTTTCTTTTTCTTTCTTAAATTCAATAGTATATACTACAAAAAATTTAAGAACCTGACCGGAGTAGCATGCTTCATTCTCTATAATGTGCACTCACACATTCAACACCTTCCTCCAAGCTCCATAGATGTGTCAGGCAAAGTTAATCAAGTCAGCATATAGAGAGTTACGAGTTTGCTCCTTTGGGCCTCAGGGAGGGGTAGGCCTTTCTTTTCATCTGTGCCTTTCAGTGTTGGTGGAACTTTCTACACCGATGTGATGTGCCACAGAACTCGATTAGAACGGAATACAACTTAGCATTTTGAAAAACATTCTCATAGACCTGCCTCACCTAACTCAATGCTGACTACCAAATGAAACTCATGGCTTTCTGTTTTATCCTATGCAATACTAAGGATTAGCACTTAAACCTCTCAGAGTGGTTCGTGCTTGTGCTTGGTCTTTATTCACACAGGTGATTTATGAGCAAATATGCACTTTTTCTAGACTCAGAGGCTAAGAGTACTAGTTGCTCTTGAAGAGGACCTGGGTTCAATTCCCAGCACCTATATAGTAGCTAACTGTCCATAACTCCAGTTCCAGGGGAATCTGATGTCCTCTTCTGACCTCTTCAGGTACTATGCAACATGGGTGCACTTTCATACATGCAGGCAATACACTCATACACATAAAATAAAAACAGTAAATAAAATAGTTTTTAAAATAAAAGAAAAGCCACTATAAGGACAATACTCCTTTTAAGCTTTCCTAATTGAATTTTTGCAATTTTCATACAATATAGTTTGATGGTATTCAGAGGGGTCCCCTATCTGCACTTTCCCCCTCCAACCCACCCAGTTTAATGTGCTGTTATACATTGTGTGAGAGAGAGAGAGAGAGAGAGAGAGAGAGAGAGAGAGAGAGAGAGAGATGCATGGGCCTGTAGAGTCTGATTTATGTCCGCAATGTCCTTCAGTGTGATCCATCCACTGGGACCAAGAGTCTCAGCCTGTAAGACACTGTCTTCTTCCTCCCAGCAGGTATCAGCTATCAGAAGTTCCTTAGGTGTTGCTGGGATTTCTTACCCACTTCCTCATGTCTTTGCTGAGACCTGTCTGGTCTGGGCTGGTACAGGACTTGTGCACGCAGTCACCATCTCTGTGAGTCCGTACGTGTAAATGGCCAGCTGCCTGGACTGTTCTTTCCTTATGCTCATTCACCCATCTGGCTCCTATCTTTCTGTTTCTTCCACAGTGATACCTGAGCCTTGGTCCCAGTGGATGGACCACACTGAAGGACATTTGGAGGACATAAATCCAGATCAGAGCCTCTTGTTCTCTACACGTTGGGCAACACTACCTTTTAAATTGAGTTTGGTCGTTACAACACATCTTGTCAGGTCACCTATAGTTACAACTATCTTGTCAGGACAAGTGCAGGGAAGACTTCTGTCTCTGTGTAACGCTTGATCCTTCTCATGAAAATCTGTCGCCTGATTACATCATAACCAATACTTTGACAATGTTCTAAAGTCACGGTATCCTTTCTCTAGATTTAGGATGCTTCTTTGCATAGAGGAAAAGAAACAAATTCCACCATTAAGATTTGGATATAAGTCTACCTCTCACCACCCATCAAAGAAGTATCTTTTACAACAGATGGTGATCATTACAAAGTTCCGGTCAAAATACACTGAATACGTGCTGGTGCCCAGCTTCAAATCACACATCCACAATGCCACCTCTACACCTACAGCTCAGAGCACAAAGTGGAACAGGGCCAGAGAGAACACTGATGCAGCTCTCACCAGTGAAGCCTCTTCATGCAACAGATGGTGATTAACCCAGAAAGCCACAACGGGCCAAGGTGCAGAGAATAAGAGACTACAAAGGGCTTGTCCTTGAAGAGGACACCTCCATCAAACCTCTGCCACCCAAGGCTTGGGGACCGCTGTGAAAGAGGAAGCTAAATGATCGTAAGAGCCAGAGGTAGCTGATGACCACAAGGAACATACTTTTCCAGACAGCTGGAAGTAACTCGTACGAACTCACAGTGATGGTGACAGCATGCACAAGACCCATGCAAGCTCAAACCAGACAAACTCCAGCCTAGAACTGGGGAAGAAGCCCAGCCTTAGCTGAGGAGCTCTGGGCAACTGATAACTACTGGAAGAAGGGGAGCTTGTTTTCATTAAGGATATGACACTAGCTAATTTAACTAGGCTCAAGCGGCTGCACGATACAGGACATTTGGGAACATAAACTTAGTTCTGAAGTCTTAACATATATAACAGTACTGACACTGGCAGGGGTGTGTGAGAGGGGTAGAGGTTAGGGAGGGAGGCTAAATGTGATCGGATATATTGAATTAAATTCACAAGATTCCAATTTAAAAGTATAAATAAACAAAAATATTGTGTGGAACTCACAAAATAATTAAAAACAACATATTTCTTGCCATTCTGGAGGCTGGAAGTCTGAGACCCAGGTACTAACACAGTTGTGTTTCTGTGGAGTGTCCTCCCACTTTTCAAAAGGAGCTCATCTTGCAGTGTACAGGGTAGAAAGGAGAGAGTCTCCTTCAGTCCCCTTTTATAAGGGGACTAATCCCACTGGTGGGGGGTCCAGCTTACCAAGTAATCACCTTCCAAAGGCTCCACTCCCTAACACTCTGACCTTGCAGATTAAGGTATGTTAAAATACCTATGAATTGTGAGGGGACATAAATATTCTATCAGGTACAAGTTCTTAGGTACAGGTCAGGGAGAAAAAAAAAAACTTGACATTTGTTCAAATAAGGCAAAAAGAAGTCATAATCACATTTCTCCACAGGCCCTCAATGTTTTTCTGTAGGAAAGTGCTGAAGCGGTCAGAACACCTCAGTTCTGTTTGTGTGGGCCACTTGATCCACCTCTGTAGACTCTGCAGGGTCTGGACGTCCTTCGTGCCCAGACTCCTTTGTCTCCATCCTTGGCATCAGTGAACTTGTCTACCAACCCACACTCTACAGATTTCCTAATCTCCATGCTTTGGCCATTTGTGACCTTTTGTGTTCTTGGCCCTCTGTTGCATGAGGGATCTTTATTAATGAGAGTTGAGAGATTCATTAGTGTCCTCTTTATCCCTAGTTCTAATTTGCATGAGCCTTAGGTGTAGAGGTTGCATTGTAGATGCACCATTTAGGCATGGGCAATTCACAATGTCTGTGTGTGACTACCTGTGGTACTCTGTAACAGTCTTTGGTCCAATAGAAGCTTCTTTGCTGAGTGGTTACTGGGACACTTGACCTTAAAGATAAGGATACATATTTTGTACTTAGTAAGAAGTTACACTAGTCTAGGGATGTGACAGCCCTGGGGATTTCTCTAGATCCATGATCTCTTCAGCCATGTGTATTTGGCTATGTTTACACACCACACATGAGTTTCCTCCTCAGGGGGTTTTAAGTCCAATTAGGTAGCCATTGGTCACAGGATAACAGTATAACACTGCCACTACCGACTGGTGTCAAACGGTTGTGCCCGTCATTGAGGTGGTTATTTGGCCATGAAGCTGGTGTTGGGCCATTGCTTGATGCTCTCCCTTGGTTATTTGCACAGTGCTCTCCAGCGCTAGGAGAGCTAGCCTTCAGGGGAGGTGGCCTTCAGGTCAGTTCCAGCTCCATTGCTCCAAATTCTGTGTCTGAAGTATGTACTGTCTTCAGTAATAGGGTCTTACCTTCAAGTTCTTGGAGGCAATCAAGCACTGTGGCAATAGCCTGTGTAATTTTGTGAATCTCTGGCCAACAACTCAAAGGAAGTTTTCTCCTGTCTGGCACTGTTTGTTGTTACATAGCCTGCAGCTATGCACATGGGCTCATGTAGATATTGTTTGTGGAGTTTGTTATTCGGTTGTTAGATTCCCTGTGGTGTTTTACACTCTCTGGGCATTATTCTCTCTTCTCTCTTTGTCTCCCTGTCTGACCCTGCTTCCGTGCCTTCCCTATAAAATTGTCCCCATTTCCCCATTTCTCCCTTGATGATACAGTCTCGTGAGGCCCCACCTCTTTTAGCTCCTTCTTTCTCTTTATCCCCATAGCTCCATGTGTAGCCCTCCCGCCCCCTTCCACTTTAAACACCCCATTTTGTCTATTTCTCCCTTAGTAACACCTGTCTCCTCCCATTCTTCTCTGTCAGGTTCCTTCTTTCCTGTTACCTCCCTGGTTCCTTTCCATCTTCCTGGATGCATACTCACATTCAAGGGTTTGGTGCTAGGATCCACATCTGAGGGACACCCTAGGTCATTTGTTTTTCTGATTCTGCGCTGCTTCACTTGGGCATAAACAGTTTCTAGTTCTATCCATTTACCTGAAAAGGTCATGATTTGGTCTTTCTTCACCTCTGAGTAGAACCCATTTGTGTAAATGTACCACACTTTCATTATCCACTTGTCAGTTCAGGGACACTTAGGTTGCTTCCTTGCCTTTGTTACTGAGAAAAGAGCAGCCACAAACATGGATGTACAAGTATCTCTGCAATAGGAGGAGCCATTTGGGTACATTTGGAGTTGTATAACTGGGTCAAATGATAGTTTCACTTTTTAAAGAGCTCTCCACACTGCTCTCTATAGGGGCTGCATGAGTTTACAACCCACCAGCACTGAATGAGCGTTCCTCTTTCCCCACATCCTCTCCAGCATTTGGTATCATTTGTTCTCTTGATCTTAGCCAGACTGATTGGAATAAGATGAAATCTTAAAGTGGTTTTAATTTGCATTTCCCTAATTTACTAATGATGTTGAACACTTTTTAAGATGTTTCTCAGCCATCTTTATTTCTCTTTTGAGAACTGTCTGTTCAGATCCTTAGCTTATCTTTTAATTGGGTGACTTGTTTTGTTGATTCTTTATACATTTCTTGAGTTCTTTATATATTCTGGATGTTAAATCTCTGTTAGATGTGTCACTGGTGAAGATTTTCTCCCAGTCTGGATTTTCTCTTCACTTCCCTGGTTGTTTCTTTTGCTCTACAGAAGCTTTTTAGTTTAATGAGGTCCTACTAGTTGATTATTGACCTTAATTTCTGAGCAACTGCTGTCTGATTTAGAAAATCCTTTCCTACACCTGTATCTTGTAGGCTACTGCCAATGCCGCCTTCTAACACTCTCAGTTTCAGGTTTCACATTGAGATCTTTGATCCATTTGGAGTTGTCTTTTGCAAAAGGTGAAAGATAAGGGTCTAGTTTCATTCTTCTATAGGTGGAGATCCAATTTTACCAGCACCATCTGCTGAAGACGCTGTCTTTCCTCCAGTAAGTGTTCTTGGCCCCTTTGTCAAATATCAGGTGGCTGAAATCCCATGTACTCACGCTTGAGGCTTCAGTTATATTCCATTGGTCTATGGGTCTATTTTCGTGCCAGTCCCATGCTGTTTTTATAACTATACTCTGTAATATAGTTTGAAGTCTGATATAGTAATTCCCCCTGCATTGCTCTTTGTGCTCAGGATTGCTTTGGCTATCCTGGGTCTTTTGTGCTTCTATAGTAATTTTGGGATGATTTTTTTCTAATTCTGTGAGTAATGTCTTGGGGATTTTCATTGGGATTACATTGAATCTATATATTGCTTTTGGTAGGATGGGCACTTTCACAATATTAATTCTTCCAATCCATCCATATTTTTCTGTCCTCATCAATCTCTTTATTTAAAGGTTTAAAAATTTCACTCTAGAGATCTTTAATGTCTTTGGTCAGGTTTATTCCAAGATTTTTTTGAGGCTATTGTTAATGGGAGGGGCTCCTTGTACTCTTTCTCCAATTGCTTGTTATTGGCTTATAGAAAGGCTACTGATTTTTATAGATTAATTTTATGACTTGCCACTTTACTGAATGTATTAATTGTTTCTATGAATTTTCTGGTGGATTTCTTGGCATGTTTTAGATATGATACCATGTCAACTGCCAAAAGGGATAATTTGACCTCTTCTTTTCCCAGGAGTTTAACTTCCTTCTCTTGTCTTATTACTCTAGCAAGAGTTTCAAGCACTATGTTAAAAATGAGTGGAGAGAGTGAACAGCCTTGTCTGGTTCCTGATTTTAATGGGAAGGCTTCCAGGTTTTCTCCATTTAGAATGAAGTTGTCTGTGGGTCTGTTGTATACAGCTTTAATTATGTTGAGATATGTTCCCTCCAGTCCAGTTCCCTCTAGGACTTTTAATGTAAATGCATCTTGAATTTTGTGAAAGTCTATTCTGCATCTATTGAGGTGACCATGTGTTTTTTGTCTTTGAGTCAATCTATATGAGTTTGACATGTATTGACTTACCTATCTTGAAGCATCCCTGCATCTCTGGAATAAAGCTGACTTAATTATAGTGGATGATCTTTTTGATGTATGTCTGTATGCAGTTTTCCAGTATTTTGTTAAAAAGTTTTGCATCTATGTTCATTAGGGTTAAGGTTCTGTATTTTCCTTTCTGTTTTATTTTACTGATTGAGTTATTCCTATCTTAAAGTATAGAACACACCTTCAGTCTTGGGACTGGTGGTGATGCTTATTGTCTCTTCTAGTGCTAAGCGACCTCTGCGAAATGCCCACCAGATCCCCTGGATGATAGACACCACTGAGGACTTTTTTGTTTGTTTTTGGTTTTGTTTTTGACAGGGTCTCCATGGTCCCAGTCCACCTTTAAGTCACTGTGTAGACCAGGCTGGTCTCACCCTCACAGAAATCTACATGCCTCTTCCTCCTGAGGGTTGGATTTAAAGGTATGGGAACTCATGTGTCAATCCCAGGTCAACATCAAGTCACAGTTTCAGCACTAAAGGCTTCCCATAAAAAGAGTGATTGGGGGTCATGTCACTGTTCCAGGCACATATCCTTCTTTCCCTGAAAGATCCTAAATGTTAAACAATGTTCTCCATTATTAATGGCCCATGACTCATCAGTCCCCAAGATCACTTGCTAAATTCATCCAAATTAAGGCAGTTGCCATCATTGAACAGACCACACCCAGAGCTACTTGGAGTAAGAGTAGAATATGACTTTCACATTCTTATAAATGTTCAGAGTGCCCTGTTTTCTTCCCAGTTTATCTTATTAAAGTTGCTCTCTGTAATTTATTGAGTGTGTAAAAAATATTTTAGCAAGGAGAGCAGAGAAAATGAGGATAAATCACTCATTGCGGTTGCACAGGCCACAGTGTTACCCAGAAGATCTTCATTCCTAACTTTGTATCCAAGTGCCAGTGGAGACAAATTGGTCAGCATTTCATCCTGGGAGCCATTCCAGAGCTCATGCACTTGAACTCGAAGGACCCAGTGTTGCCAAGGCAGCCAACTTCCATGTGATGACCTCGGGAAAAAACACAATACTTTAAAACAGCTTCAGAACCTAAAATCCATCCTGTAATTTCCTGTCTCCTTCCCAGTGGTAAGAAACGTCTGTCAACATGTGTGCCATTGGCCTGTCAGTCTTCCCGACATGGTTATTGAGGTCATCTTTCTATCCAGAAACAGGGAAGTTACTCCAAGGCACATGCAGGCTGGCCCCATGGGGTAACCTAACCTATGCAAGGGTTAAATCATCCCGTGTCCACACCCCCACTCTGGCGAATCTACCAACAGGGATAACCACAGATTAAGAAACATGACATTTCCCATCACCCTATACATTAGGAATTCACATGTAAAATTCCCTTTGTGTCTTCAACAGAACAGCGTATGTTATGCTTCCATTTGAAAACAGACTTAGGAAAGGGGCAGCCTGCTTGTGAACGCAATTAGCTGGGAGTTCACATTTCCCCTGGACAAAATTGTGAGCGAAACACATGTTTTTCCATCTAAGTTAGAAGATGGAAAATCATGCATTATTCTTGAGGCTTTTGTGGCATGCCATTTAAAATCATTGCATTCTTCATGCACATTTTCATAAATGTCAATGCTGATACACCCACCAGATCTGATGGGTTCAATCCCTCAGCACCTGGGGAACTTGGACTCTTGAAAGTGTTTTGCACGTAACTTTTCAATTTGCTCCTGAGACTTGTAATGCTTTTTGACTAGCGATAAGTGAGAAACAGGCCTCTCTGTCTTTGTTTCCCGCTGTAGAACAGGGTTTGGTTTTTAAATTTTTATTTTCTTTTTAATTGTGTATAGGTGTGTATCTGTGTGTGGGTGTACACATGTGAGCACAGGGGCCCACAGAGGGAGTCAGATCCCCTGGAGCTGGAGTTACAGGTTCTTGTGAACCACCTGACATAGGTGCTATTCTACCTGAGCAGCAAGGACACTAACCACTGAGCTATCTCCAGCCCCAGACAGGACTTTTTTATTCATGATCTCAAGTGGATCACAGAGTGACTGCTCATGTCCCTGTCACACTACAGTAGTCCTCTCACCATCCTGGAAGGAAAGATAAGCCAGCGGGGCACTCACACATTATAAGGCACAGAAATCAACCTGCTGCAAGACCATAATGTTGGACACAGGGCTACTTAAACATCAACACATCACCCATAAATCAAGAGGGACTATCATAGAATCACTATATCAGAAAAAATTGCCCATGCATCTCCTTGAGTTCTGGAGGGGAAAGGAATGCCTTTTCCAAAATGCTGTTTAAAAGGGAGAAGGGGCCAGAAGAGGGAAGCTGTGGGGCCAGCATTTTGGCTGCATGTTGTACACACTGGGGAGTAAGGTTACCAGGAAGCCAATCAGACCCTGATTAGAAGCCAAGAGAGACATGCTCCCCAAGGAATCTGTTCAGCTGAGGGTGGCAGGGGGCCAGCACTGCATGCTGGCAGAGGGGTGGCCCCAGTAGGCAGGCCACACACACATCTAAGACACGCAGAGTTGGGTCTTTCTTTCTTTCAAATGCATGATTGAGTTTTAACTGGGATGGGCAGAAAAACCCATCCACTGAACTAAGAAAGTAAGTAACTCGAGACTAGAGGCCTCACCTGACATCTCCGCAGTGCAGGGAGGGCCTAGCTTTCAAAATCCACGAGCAGAGCAGAGTTTATTGTGTAACATGCTGTCAGGTCAATCAATGAGCCCTTATGCGGCTCTTTTATGTACATCTCTCATACCCCACCTAATCCTAGATGCAATCACACACATGCACACTCACACATGCATGCACGTACACACACATGTGTGCATACATACATGCACACGCATGCATGTGCACGCACACACGCACATGCATTCTTTTGTAAGGTGTTTGCTCCAGGCTGTAGTCTTCAGGAGTAATGCCTCAATGTGTACAATTTGCTGGTATGATTTGTTCTCTTCTTCAGACTACATAACGAGAGAGCCGTGTCTCAACCACAAAGGAGCATGCTGCACATGGAACAGGTAAATGAATGAAGCTGTTCTTACAAGTCTTTTACACTGAGAAGGTGGTACCGGGAGAATGAGCTCTCCTTAGTGAAGTTAGTTCTGTGACTTTGCTTCTAGAATCTTCAGAGCATAGAGTGAGATGGGTGATAAGTTCACATTTCCAATTATAAAATTAAATTTAGACTTTCAGACAAATTTCAAGAAGAAATAAGCACCCCTCTCTATTGCAAAAAAAATGCTACCTTGTCATGTGAAAACACATAGCAGAGCTGGGGGGCTGGCTCAGCCGGTAAAGAGCTTGCCACTTAAGCATGAGGACCCTAGAAACACGGAAAGCTTGACACAGCAGAGTGCATCTGCAATCCTAGCGTTCCTGCAGTGAGACGGGAGGAGGAGACAGGAGAATCCCAGATAGCGCCAGATAGCCCAACTCGCACAGTGGCAAACAAGAGACTGTTTCTAATGAGGTGAGGGGAGGGAGGACTCAGATCTATGGTTGTCCTCTGAGCTCCACACACTCATCTTGGCATGCATACTTGAGCACTCATACATAGGAACGTGCACATGAACATGCTTACACAAACACATATGTAGACACACATTGTCTACACATATACACACACAAAGACAAAACTGGGAGGGGGTTGGGTGAGGGTGACTCTGGAAGGCCCTAGGGGAGGAGTGAACATGACTGAAATGCGTTGTATTCATGTACAAAGTTAATAAAACTATACTATTTTAAAATTTTAAAAAGATCATAAAGGGAAATTTTTAAAAATTCATGACAACCAAAGGATTAATTCAAGTAGTTTGAAACTTTGTTGAAACAAGTATGTATAGTTCACTGCAGTTGACACAAAATAAAAATAACCGCAGTTAAACGTGATTACCACAGGCATATGCGGTCTCATGAGAAATGAGCAGCTTTCGGCCCAGGGTAACTGGGTGTTCTAGCTCTGTGCCTGAGAGTTTCATTACGGCAGAGTCCTGGTCTGGGCAGGGTGTCTCCAGGTGAATTCCTACAGTCGTTCTGCGCCTTCTGCAATGTTCCCTGAGCCTTAGGAGATACATCTAAATGGGCACACGTGGTCATTCATTCTCTGCCCTTGACCAGTTGTATGTCTCTGTAATTGTCCCCATCTGATGAAAAAAAAAAAAAAAAACCTTAACAAACTGTGAAAGCTCTACTTATCTGTGGATTTAAGGATGATTGGGGTCAGAACATTTAGACAGAGTGTCGGGGGCATGAATGTCAGGGGAGGGAGAGGGAGGACGAAATGATATAAATACAGTATCCATATATGAAATTCTCAAAAAATAAAAACAAATTAATAAAACAAAAATCCCCAAATCCCCTAACAACAAGAACAAAACCACATCAATATCTTAGCCGCATCGATTCAGACACAGAACGAGTTCAGCACTGGGGTGTTCAGACACAGAACGAGTATCCAGTTCAGCACTGGGGTGTTCAGACACAGAGCGAGTATCCAGTTCAGCACTGGGATGAGGAAGCAACTGGTAAAGCCCTCATCCAGGTGCCAACTTATCACTGCAGAGATTTATTCTTTAAGCTCTGTGTTCACTAGCAATTATTTAGGTAGAGCTAGTCATGCTCTAGATTAAGTGAGAGTTGTTGGGCAAAGTTAGACAGAATATGATCCAGGGGATGACAGAGAGTTTCAGACAGATGATACACCTCTCCTCACAAGTTTGGAGTGGCCAGCATAATCTCCACAATCAGGGCTATGCACAAACATCAATCAATGACTGAAAATAGAAACTATCGGTAAGCACACTAGATATGCATCTGCTGATCTCTTTATAGAATAAAACGAAGGATTACATTGTGAATAACTAGGAACAGAGAAACCAAGCTCTTCCTTGCCTTTACTGGGTTCACTGATATTGTTACTCAGGGAGGCCAGCCTGGCAAGGGACTCAACACAAAGGACAACACAAGAAAACAATGGAATTCATGAAAACTGGATAATACGATTGCCTAAACAGGACCCGCATAGTAACAAAACCATCTGACAGGCACTGTGGGTGAGGGAAGGCTCACAAGGTCCCACCTCCACAAGAAGAGCAAAGCTAATCCCCAGCTACTGAGAGGGAGAGAACCAGTCTTCCCAGGGATGAGCTCCCCAGTAGGTTACCCAATCCCAAAGTGCCAGCACTAAACATAGGTACAGACTAGCAAGACTAAATGGACTCAGTAGATTGTCTCTCTCTCTCTCTCTCTCTCTCTCTCTCTCTCTCTCACACACACACACACACACACACACCAATTAGAGGTCAGAAATTTTTAGAATATAATTAGAAATTGTATTTGTTTAGGGAAATACAGTCATATGTTCCCCTCTAGGGCTATGACCTGACCAGCCATGTATATTTGGCTATGTTTACAGTTCTAGGCACAAACTCCTTTCTAGTGAGCAGGCCTTAAATCTAATTGGACAGCTGTTGGTGACCGACCCACAATATAAAACTGTCACTGTTGCAACGTTAGGGATGTCTTGCTAGGCTGGCTATTGTTGTGGTCCATGGGCTTGACAGATGGCCAGGACTGTTGATTATTTTCCCCCTTTGGCAACTTTCAAAGCACCTTTTGATACTGTGAGAGCTGGTTCTCAGTGAGGTGGCTTCCAGGCCAGTTCCAGCTTGATTTCTTCAACTCCTGTGTCCACAGTGTGTGATGTCTTTAGCCATAAAGTCTTATCTTCATGGTCCTGGAGGCAAACAAAGGCGATGGCAGTAGCCTGTAGTTTGAAGGTCTCATTGACTACCATGACCAGCAACCTTGAAGGGAAAGTTTCCACACTGGGCACTGAGGCTGTTGTTAGATAATCTAGAGTTCTTATGGGAAGCAGTATATAACCCCATGAGGCATAACTCTATTTGAAATAAATATTTTATATATACCACATATAATTATTTTATAAACATTATTATATGTACTATTAAGTATGCTTTACAGGCTTACTTATTTATGAAGTGTATATCCCTCTCCCTAGAGTCCCCCACAGTTTCCCTTTTCCCCTTGATTCCACCTGTGTCCCACTATCCCCTTCTCTAGAACTCCTCCCCTGCCCCATGGTCTCTCTCTACTCTCCTGGCTTCTGTAGATACTGAACATTCAATATTCACTTCTAGAGATTCAGAGTGACATCCACAAATAAGACCGAATATGCACCACTGGCCTTTCTGGGTCTGGGCTGTCCCATTCCACATAATGTTTTCCATTACCGATCATTCACCTGCGAATTTCTTGGTTTTGCTTTCCTCGCAGTTGAATAGAACCCGTTGTGTAACTGCACGACTTATTACTACGCTATCACCAGTGGAAGGACGATCAGGTTGTTTCCACTCCGAGGGTGCTGGTGTTTTCCGCGGTGTTCAGATCCGTCTTGGAGACTAAGTGGCTCAGGGGCGCCGAGCTCATGAGGCTTTTCTGGGCGGCATTCCTCCTGTAATTTCCAAACTAGTCCCTCCATGCTTGTGTTTCAAGTGCGACAGTGGAGCATTAAAACCCAGGTGGAGGCTAGACGGAGGAAGACTTTCCCGCCGGAGAGATCCCAGTGGTGGGAGTGGAGGAGAATCCCGACAAAGGCAGCAGCGAGTCAGCGAGGACGAGAGATGTCAGCCCTGCTTAGTGCTGGAGTCTCCAGCTGGCTCTGACCGCAGCACCTGCCGCTCCAGAGTCCGCCAGCTAAGCGTCGGCAGAACAGAGAAGACACAACGGTAGCGGACAGAAACCAACCTTGCAGAGGGAAGAGGGCAAGGCATGGAGCTTGAGGAGAATGGAGTTTGGGACTATGAATGGCTGTCTAGATTTCTGTACTGTGTTGGCACTAGACATGGTGGTATTCAGGATAATGGTCACTTGCCTGTCTTACTTCTGCTCCTGGGTTGACAGACACGAGCTTCATGGAACTTCCAGGAGCAAGGACTCATGTCTGTAGTGCCCACAGATGTTCCATGTTTCTATCTCTGGATGCTTGGGCAAAACCCGAGAGGAAAAAGCAGCCAGTAAAAGCCCACAGGGAGTTTCACCCTCACATCAGCACCGCGCCCTGAATTCACGGAGCCCACTTTCTACACACGGAAATGGAGTCCTGGAAAGACCTAAGGAATCCACGTAAGTCCTTACACACAATGACATAGCAAAGTTTGAGCACAAATCTACCTCAAAGTCATTGCTCTGTGCACAACACTCTGCCACCACGGGAGCCCAGCAGAAACGGTGACCAGGAACACCAAACCCTCCGCTTGTTCATCTCCTGCCTGCTGCAGAGGCAAGCAGATGATGAACAACTCTTCATTCTTAGGGGCTCAGAAACCTTCCCTTCCTGGAACTAAAATTCAGCATCTGAGAAGCTGTTGACACCCTGTTGATCCCTGCCAAGTTCCCTGCACTGGGGAGGGCCGCTCAGTGTGAAGAAGACTGATAATCTCCAAAGGGAAGAGGAGGACCCAGCCTGGGAAGTGAGCCTAGTGCCGAAGTGGTTCTGGCAGCAACTCCTAGACTGTGGTGCTGGGGGTTCATGCTTTGCACATTGAAAATAAAAAAATGACAATAAACAGATTGTCTGGAACTTTTCCAGCTCCCCCATACTTCAGCCTCCAGGGCTTGCAACCCTAAGCTCTCAGTCCCAAATGTGGTTTTCCCTGCTAAGTGTTGCAGAGCCCAGGTGAGGTGTGTGTTGCAGGGGCGTAGGTGGCTGGCCCTGCAGAGCAGTAGGAAGGGCGTGATGACATTGGTTACTGAAGCTTCCTGGGCAAATGAGCTTCTTTCTGAGCAGCCATCATCAGTTTCCAGTGGAAGATGAGTCTCCCAAAGAAAACCTGTCCTTCTAAAGAAGGGAGATGGGGTGGTGGGCCCCTGAAGCCCCTGGCAGATGTCAAGAATGGAGAACATTTTGAAGAACCCTAAGATCAGGGTGGGTGGCAAAGCTCACTGCTTATTTGGTTAGTAATTCTAACATCCACAAGAACAAATACTGGTTTGTCCCTAAAGTTCCATTACACTGAAGTTACAAGGAATGTCTGTGAAAAGTAGGTATCCATGTCTTACATTTTTAGATGCATGCTTTCATATAGAAAGGCATTTTCCTGGTCCTAGGAATATGTATTGAACATCAATTCCATGATCTTCTCAGTTTTAAACATAGTATCTCCATTCCTCACAAGTAGCTTGCAAAGTATTCTGGAAGTAATGGCTGCCATCTACTGAGTGCTTCTTCCTCATATGGGTGGGTTATTATTTACCATAGTCCTGCATAGATTTTATAACCATGGTCCCAGTTTTATCATCATCAATTGAAACAATGAAGTGATGACTATTCTTAAACTTTTATTATTGTAATTTCCTCTGAGACAGGCATTGTCCTTAATATTTTTCACACATTAACCTATTCCACCAAATAAGAACTCTTGTTCTACCTATTTCGCACATTGAACATTTGGTCAAGAGTATGATTTGTCTCAAATCACATAGTTAGTGCTGATTAAAAATTCAGTCAACTGGATTTCAGCGTCTATCATTATAACTTGCATAAGATTTTCTCACAACCTTAAGACCCAGAAAATGTTTAGGAACCCATCTAAGGTCGCAGTGTTACAAAGAACACTGTGAGAGCCCCAGTCCAGAAGTATCGCTCTGTGTAAATTCCATGTTTTACGCCCCTCTCGCCAGACTAGCTTTCAAGGAGTGTTTCTTTATCACTGAGCTTCTACCCTGAGTCCTACATGCCTCATGAGATCCATTCTGAACTCCCAGCACGTCCACAAGTCCCCTGTGCACCTACAACATGGATAAGAGACATTTTGACCTAAAACTTTACTTCCTAGGCATACTGACAAGATGAAGATAGTGTTTCAAAGTGAAATAAGACTTTGAAAGATGCTGTAAATACTGAAAACAAAACCGACTCTGACTTAGGTAAAAGTAATCGACCTTGAAATATAAATTTCACTGTCAGGACACTGAAATCTTGATCTAGGAACAGCATTTCCAAAGTCATCTAAAATATGAACGTCCATATCCATCCCATTGTGAACATCCAGTGATTTATCCCAGGTATAAAAGCATAGATCCCAGACAGGGAAAGGGGCGATCTGATCTTGAACATAGCACCTGCATTTTGGCATGAACCCACAAGTCATCTTTCATGAGTGGAACGGCATTCTGAAACTGAGGTGGTTGTTTATATTTCTTAAAATTCTTAAAGTTCTGCCCAGGGAAGCAGGTGAGCTCCAGCCTCATCTTCCCATGTGCTGAGCTCCATGTTTCCCAACGCCATTTGTTGAAGGTGCTTTGTCCTCAAATTTTACTTTTGGCATATTTGTCAAAAATCAAGGCGGACGGAATACGAGAGCTGGAGGATGGGGCGGAGGGCTGTGAAATTCTGTTTCCGGACATGACGGCTGTTGCACTCATGAATGCACAGCAGCTGTGGTCACCTACACAGAACCTGAACAAGATTGAGCCAGTTAAAGCTGCAGCGTGGCAAGATCAAGCTGGTCAGCATTCTAGCATGGCATGGGAAGGGGTTTGTGAGCCCTGGACCTAAGTAGGAAGCTATGGACAGTGGATGGCTTCCAGGGATGGGAGAATCCTTTCCCTTTAAGGATACGACTCCTGGTTGATTGGTCACACTCCAGTAGATGACCCCCAACTCCAGAAGCATATGGACCACACAAATTGGAGTCAATGGTCATTAAAGATTTTAAAAAGAGGACATGACGTGGGCTCAGGGCTCAGGAGGACAGTGAATCTGGGGGCAGTAACTGGGAGAACTTGGGGTAAAAATGATCAAAATATATTGTGTAAAATTCACAAAGACTTAATAAAAAAACTTATTAAAATATTCTGGATCCACCACTCGCTGAGGAGCAGCTAATGGCTGATGAGGAAGGAAAGCCGCATCTCTTTGAGGGGCAGTGGTGGATTCTCTAGGCCACAGTGGATGGACGCACGCCCATGTGCATTTGGGCAGCGTTAACTGAACTCAGTGGGTTAAAAGTAGCTAGTTAATTTACAAAGAACAGGAAGCTGGAAGAAAGATGTTTTGGGAGGATTCTGGGGAGAGTTGGGGTGGGGACTGGGGAATGATATGATTGAAATGAACTGTGTACATGTATCAAGTTTTCAAGAAATAAAATATTGCTAAAAGTCTAATGAGCATATTTCAGAAGGATTTTTATCAGTTGCCTGTCATGCTATTTTCTGTGATGTCGGGGTGAAATGTGAATGATCTTCCTAAAGCTGTGCCGACACCACACTAGTAGAACTTAAATCACCTAACCCTTAAGCACTGTCTACATTCACAAGGGCTTTCTAAATCCAGATTCCATCCCAGTTACAAGTAGGAAATACGACTTTATGTATGTATGTCAGCAGATAAGGCACTTGCTGCCAAGACTGAGACCCTGAGTCCTATTCAAGGTGGAACTCCCAGTTACCCTCTGACCTTCATGTGACCACCATGGCACATGCATGTCCACACACAGACTCACAGACCCACAGACACACAAATAATTGGAAAGAAAAGAATAAATTTTAATACAAGGAGAATGAAGCACCTTCCTCTCATCAGGTTTGTAATTTACATGAAATGCCTCAGAGTGTATGTGAGGTGTGTAAGTGTGTGTGAGAGGTGAGGGAGAGGACAGAGACCGGGAAAGAAAGCAAAGTCTCATTCTATGTCTTTTAGCAGAGCTGCGGCTCTATTTATGATGGGACGTCCTCTGAGAGAGACAGAGAGAGAGAGAGAGAGAGAGAGAGAGAGAGAGAGAGAGAGAGAGAGAGAGAGAGAGAGAGAAGGACTGTCAGTCACACTGAAGCAGCTTGCCTTTATTAAGTCTCCCCTATTTATACTGTGAAGTGAGCAAAACAGTGGGTGAAAAGTTCAACACAAAAACAATACTAACACAGGCAAAATAACTTAAGATGTGATTGGCTTCCTTCAAAGGTCTTCAGGTGACCTCAGTCTTGGGTGTAGAATAAACTTCTCAGGTGTAAATCATTTGCATAATGAAAACTCCTGCTTCCAATCAGCACTTCTGTGCACGAGATTGACTTCTGCCTAACCCAAAACTAGGGCATAGGTCAAGGCAGGCAAATGGCTCCCGACACCTGTCTTAGCAGGATGATGACTTGCAGGGTGTGAGATGTCCACCCCTGTGATCTCACTGTGCTGTGTCCTCACATGTCCCTGACCTGGAACATGATCCAATGTTAACATCTAAGGTGTAGCTTCTATGGAACACATGTCACTTTTGTACCACTGTAAAGGGAAAAACTTGTGGGCTGGCCCACGGTAACTCAGCAACTACACATGGCTGAACAGTCTGAGTTCTTCTTCCTGTGTCCACGTTTAACGCTTTCCCCACACATCTACAGCCATCCCTATCTACAAGATTATTTAGAACAAACAATATATTTGAATCATATGTGGGCCTAACACAGCTGCACCACATTGCAACTATTTGCGAATATACCTACATTCCTCCTGGGGGTGGGAGATCAAGGTCTTAAGTGACTATATTCTGTACTGCCTGCAGGACTTTGTACAAAGCAGGTTTTGAAATATGTGTTAAACAACTGATAGGAATTTGCTACTTGAAATTGAACTTAACTGTGTATAATGGAAAGCCCCTGAAAGAGCAGCTTACACAAGAATCACGCAGACATTTCTCTTGCATCTTACATAGGTTGACTTTTCTGCATTGATAAAAAAATTTATAACCCAAGCGTGATGGCACATGCTTGTAATCTTGGCATTCAAGAAGTTGAATCAGGCATATGTCAAGTTTGAGGCTAATCTGGGTTACATGTCTCATTAAACAAAAATAAATACAAATAAATAAAAAATAAAACCCTAAACAAGTACACAGGAGAGTTGGCATGGAAAATTGTGGTTGATGTTCTTGGCACATGTTTAGCAGTGAGGGACTGACGCAGCATATGTAGTCTTCGTTTTGCATGTATGTATACGTGTGTTATGGTGGGTGCATGCCCCTGGGAAGGCCTGAAGTTGATGTCAAGACTCTTTCTCAATCACTCTTAATCTAATTCTTTGAGGCAGGCTCTCAGCTAAACTGAGAGCTCACAGATACAACCAGTCAGCTAGCCCGCCTGCTCTGGGGATCCCCTGTCTGCCTCTGAGCACTGGAATGCCTGCCTCGCCTACCTGACATTTACTGGTTGCTAAAAATCCAAGCTTTGGTCCTCATGCTTAAGTGTCAAGCATTTTAGCCACCAACCCGTTGTCCTCAGTCTCCAAATGTCTGTACTTTTAAGGATATGCATTTCTGTGGCTGCAGCTGAACAGATGATATCTCTGTATCAAGTCCACCTTATTCATTCTCCTTGTATTAGAATTTATTCTTTTCTTTCCAATTATTTGTGTGTCTGTGGGTCTGTGTGTCTGTGTGTGGGCATGCATGTGCCATGGTGGTCACATGAAGGTCAGAAGGTAACTGGGAGTTCCACCTTGAATAGGACTCAGGGTCTCAGTCTTGGCAGCAAGTGCCTTATCTGCTGAGCCATCTTGCCAGCCCAGACTTCATTAAATCTTGAAATTTCTGCTGTAGTAGAAACGAAACTGAAATTCAAATAGAACAGGAAATCTTATCAGAACTGCCTTGTTTCCTTCTAGAGATAAAAATCTTTACAACACCATCAGGAAGAATGAAGGGAGTCCTCACCCACAGAGTCTCTGAATCTAGTAGGTAGAATCCTGGCCAAAGACAGTTCCTAATCTCTGATGAGAGTTTCAGTGTATGTTTGAACCAGCAGTTTCACACAGGGGAATTTATTCTGCACATAAGATGACATTTGTGGAAAATAATGCTCAGGCAAATCTAGTCTCTGTGTTGCTGTTAAGAGCTACACCCTGGCACCCTGGAACCCAACAGTCAGATTTAAAACAAACAATGAGAAAACTCCTGATGTAACAGAACACATGAATATTTAAACTGTGCCATCAATTAAAGAGCAAATATTAGGGCACGTCTAACCTGTGTTTCAAAATACTTTGAGCAGATACATTTATAATGTGTGTGAAGGTAACTAAATATCTAAATGTGAATGTGCTATTTAATATATTTGCATATTCATATTTGAACAGAAGATCGGGAAAGAGCAAAAAACTTTCATCACTGGCTAACCCCAGAGTGGGGCTTAGGACACGACTTTCAGAGTCCTTTTCCCCTTCCTAATACTTTAATATCTTCTGCCTCATCCAAAATTAAATAGAAAAATAAGACAGAAAGCACATTTTGCAGTCTATGTATTATAGGAAATAGAAATACTCCTTGGAAAGATCTTTTTCCATTGTGCTGAATTTAACTCACAAGACTAAGGATTTAATAAACAGATCAAGATAAAACACGGTTTCCAGACAGAAATGAAAAAAGATGACAAAGACACAGGCTGTATTTTCCTAAAAGCCTGTGAAGAGGTATGAGAGATTTTACATTTTAAAACTGAAATTGTAATCATAAAACCAAGTTAGTACCATAAACAGTACAATTAATGCCAATGCAGAAAAGAATTTCAGCAGCATGGAGGCGGAGCCAGGGAAATGCCCCCAAACAGCCAGGACAGGGACAGAATAAAGAAAAAATATAAAAATCCCTGGTGAGCAGAGAGCCAGGGTCAGACACAGACAGCATAGAATTACCCGAGAAGATGAGTCAACCTTGGTCACTGTGTCACTCAGAAGTTCCCAAGGTGAGGACAGTTCTCAGCCTGTGAGGAATTGTATCTTCACAAAATGTAAGGTTAAAAAAACTGTTCTTGACATTCTTTATCACTACATACCCAAACTGATGAAGCAAATAAAGAAATTTTGTGAAGGCAAAATTATGCTTCAAGGGCTGTTCTTTTATTTTATTTTGGGATGCACTGGATAATCTCAGGACTTCACACATCCTAGACAAGCACACTTCCTCTGAGCCACATCCCTCCCCAGCCCTAGGGAATCCTATTACCTGACAGCTTTGGCATTGGTGAGCTATCACATGAGTTTCTAAAAACCTTGACATTTAACTTCTAGTAATGACCAGAAATTAACATAACAGAGACTGCAGTGGAGGAGGGCACCTTCTATCCCAGCACTCAAAAGGCAGAAGCACACGGAGCTCTGTGAGATCCAGGCAAGTCTGCTCTACAAAGCGAGTTCCAGGGGGGCTGAGACCACAGGGAAACCCTGTCTCAAAAAACAACAATAAAAAACTAAAAACAAAAATAAAATCAATAAAATAGTACCAAATCAATAAAAGTGACAAGGAAGGAAATGCACAAGTTAAGTATAACTGAATAAGAAAGACTTGGAACTTCAATGAAATAATTCCTGATATTGTGGAGTGAGGAATTCAAATTGCCCACTGCATTTCATGAAGCCTCATATAGAATGTCAATCAATGGTTCCTTCTGACGACAACTCTAAAGGTGAGCTAAGAGATTAGACACGTGTAAAGCCTGGGGGAAATACAGAGAAGCAGAGTCTGCACCGAATACTCGCGATATTTCTAGTACCAGATGGGCATCACAGACAGCTAGTCAGCAGAACCAGCACACACAAGAAGTCAAGTTTACACTATGCAGGCGTCATTTATGCCGATTTTATAAATTTTATTAAACACTCAAAAGACAGGATCGGTGGCTCATTCTTACGAGGTTTGACACTGTGTTCTTTGACTTTGGCTATGGGTGATGGAAAGCAATGAGTGGTTTCAAGCCCGGGGGTGAAGTGATTCCTCCAGCTGCTGGGCTGAGAATAGAGTGTGGGACAAGAGATCCAGCCACGAGTTAATCCCAGAGCATACTGTTCATGTGTGTGTGTGTTCATGCATTTTACGTTCATGTGTGTAGGAGCATATGCATGTGCCAGTGTGTATGTGGAGGCCAGATGACAACCTCGGGTGTCATTACTCGGGTACTGTGCACCTTTTTTGAGACAAGAGCTCTTTGCTGGCCTGGAATCCACTAAATTAGCTATGCAACCTCAGGATCTTCTGGTCTTAGCCTTCGTAGAACTGGGATTAGAATCAGGAACCACTATACCTGACTTTCTTTTAATAGATTCTGGGGATCGAACTTCGATCTTCCTCCTTGCAGGACAAATTGTTTACTGATGACTGAGCTGTCTCCCAGCCCAGCAGAGTTATGTCCTACACTGGAAAATTAGAAGCTAGCCAGGGCTGCAGCAGTTGAGCACATGACCACTCAACCGTTTAGGATGTTCTGTCCCAAAATGGGTAAGCAAGTCACATGCACACACTTCCACCTGTAGGGTGTGTAAACTCTGGAAGAGACGGGGGAATGTTAGTTACCAGGAGCAGAATGAGGGGAAGAGGGACAGCTGTCTAAAGGGTGTGGAGTTGCACATTTGCAAGATGGGAAAGTTCTAGAGGTCTATTTCACAACAGTGTAAATATGCTTACCACCATGTGTCGGGAGCCATTTGCCTGCCTTGAACTATGCCCTAGTTTTGGGTTAGGCAGAAGTCAATCTCATGCACAGAAGTGCTGTTGGAAGCAGGAGTTTTCATTATGCAAATGATTTTTACACCTGAGGAGAAGTTTGTTCTACACCCAAGACTGAGGTCACCTGAAGATCTTTGAAGGAAGCCAATCACATCTTAAGTTATTTTGCCTGTGTTAGTATTGTTTTTGTGTTGAACTTTTCACCCATTGTTTTATTTAGCTCATTTCATAGTATAAATAGGGAGGACTTAATAAAGGCAAGCTGCTTTAGTGTGACTGACAGCCCTCCTGAGACTGTCCTTTACCCCCCCCCCCATCTCTACATTTTCTCATCCTCACTCCCCGCTTCGAGTACAGTCCGATTTCTGCCGGCGGGCTCCGGCAACCAGGCATGCTTAGAAAAGATTACAGCTGTGAGATCTGTGTTTTTACCACAATAAAGTGAGAGTATGCACAATCATGCTTTTTAAGACAAATTTGCTTTTATGTTTACCTCGTCCTCTGCCCTGTCAGGCTGAATGCTACGCAACAAGAACTGTGATTTGGGCAAGATAAAATTTAGAAAACGACTGAAGATAACAGGTTAGGGTTTTAGCACGTAATGTTAGGTGTGCACTTTAAAGCCGTGTGCGTATCACTCGTTACCCTGCCGGGCACTCTTCCTTTTTCTTTCATGCACACCTCACTTTAAACTCTTTTCTTGATTCTCCAAGGCAAGAGCATCTATAAAAGGCGTCCACTACAGCAACATGACTTGAAAGAGGCTGACAGGCCTGCCTTGGCATGGGGTACCCTGGGCAGAGCCTAGGAGGAAAGGCCAGTGTGATATTTAACTTCATACAAGAGCAGGTTGGTGCCAAACTGCTTGAGGTGGAAAATTCTAGACAGCAAAGCTGTTTTCTCACTTACGTTAAGAGATCAGGGGATCGTTTATACGGAAAGCATTTTCATCTGGAGGCACACAGCGTTGCCCTAATTACACCTGCCAGGGAAGTTTGCCAAGAATGCATCGACTCCCTTGGCAGAGTCCCTGGCAAAAGGCACAAACTCAGAAACTGAAAAAGTGGAAGCTGGCTGGCAAATCCCTGACAGAACTAAAACCTGTCAAGCGACCCTGGGCACATCCACAATGCCTGGGTTCAGGAAATTTCACCCAGCTTGGTGGGGTTTTTCCTTCTTTTCTCCCTCCTTCCTTCTCCGTCCTCCCTCCTTTCTCTCCCCTCCTCCCTCCCTTCTGTTCTTTCATGATGCCATAGATCAGAAACTAATAAATGTTTTCCTAATAGATCAGATAGTAAATATTTTATGATTTGCAAGTGTCAACACAAAACACAGCTTTTATTTCAACATAATGAAAAAAAGACGGTTTACTCCAAGTCACATACAAGCAAACATAGCCCAAGGACAGGAATGACATGAGTTTTTATAGTACAGAACAAAGACAGCCATAAATCAATGCATTTGCCAAGTATATTGATGGGACAGCAGGCTGCAGTGAGGTGGGGAAACTCGACTGTAGGTTTTAGATACTGCCTGATGATGTCTTAGCTTTGGGGTTGGTGGAAGTCTATGGTCGGTTAAGAATACATTTCAATACAATTATAAAACTGACCAGACACGGAGGACGACAATAAATAGGTATTAATGACTATAAACTGGAATAGCCTGATGTCATTTGGGCTATGGATCTAAAATAGTCTAACTCCACATTCAGGGGATTGTAACCAGTCTTACAGAATCTTCTACATCAGTGTGGCTTATTTAACCTTCAATTTACAGTGAAATATATACTCTCTCCCATAACTTCTCAATTCTGCCACTGTAGTATGGAGTTAGCCATAGACTAAATAAATAAACAATAAATAGATGCTATATCCAAGAAAACCTTGTTTACAAAATCAGATGGGGATAGGTTCTGCCTGATTTGCAGGCTGTCTGGTCCAGAGTCAACATTATGAATTTCATTCCAGTGACAGCGAAACCACTGCCTCCTATAAACATGGAAAATAATTATCCTTTTATTTGGACTTATGAAACATCACTTTGAAAACTGAATAGAGAATTCAAGTAAAAGGCTCCTGCTACGTGCAGATAACACACAAAGGTGGCTGGCACCGAGGGGGCAGTGGAGCTGGAATGCAGTTGAGTTCAGAGTGGGAATCAGGGTTGGCACTAAACCTTTGCAGCCAGCTGCATAAGGGTGGTATTTACAGATCTGGACCTGGATGAGATTATCAAAAGACAGTATAGGTTAGTAGTGTAAGCAGAGAGGTATATGCATCAGGTCGAAGGTAAATGGATGGTTACTTCCACATCTAAACGTCAAGCAGGAAACAAAGTCCTTTATCCTCAGAGGAGGGGTGCAGTAGCCAAGTGCACAGACCGTTCATCCACTGCCAAGAAGGGGGTGCAGGGAGTGTGGCACATGTGCCAGTGAGCCTTTCCACTTTGATCGGAGCTCTTTTTGTTCTGGCTGGCTCAGAACTTCACCAAGCAGCCTAGGCTAGCCCACCAGCAGCTTCTGTCTGCCATTACTGGGATTACAATCATGTATACTGTGTCTGGCTTTTTATGCAGGTCCAGGGCTTTGAACTCCAGTCCTCAAGGAAAGCACTTTACCAACTGAGCCACCTCACCAGCCTCTTATGATATTTTAAACAAAATTACGACATGAAAGCAGTGAAGGTTTGAAGAAAAGGAGTTTGGGGACAAGATACGAAGCCGTGCTGTGGGAGGAGGATAAGGCATTTACCAGGGCACTGTGGTAGTGCTGGGTGACGGCACATCACCTTTAAATCTGGGGTTAGAAGTCCCAGGGACCACTCTGGCATGGCGCATGATTTCTCTAGACAATTCAGCAGCAACACCACCACAAAGGGCCCAGAAAGATCCCGAGAAATGAAGCTCTAAGTATGAAGACGGGGACAGAAGCAAAGGAATGGAGTCCAGTTGTCAGTCACACTAAACCCCGACATGCCTCCTGCTCCCAGAGTGCCCAGGCGTGACGGGTAACAGGATGCCAGTCAACACCCACAGCTCCTGCGGTGATAGCTGACTCCGACACAACCCCTGTGTAACCCAGCAAAAGCCTACTAGGGTTCTGACTGGGGTCTTTCTGCTACGGAATTCTATCTTGCAGTGAGCCAACATGCTTTAAGCTTGTTGATACTTGTTTTACGGGGTAGTATCTAGAACACAGACATGTGTCTGTGTTGCAGACGATGCCTAATTTATTCATACAAGGATGTTCATGACAGTCTGTAGAATTTATTTCCCCAAATTCAGGTGCAGTGTCTTCTCCCTCATTCCCAATTTTAATAATTAACTCTTCTGTCTTTTTTTTTCTCTCAGTCTAACTAGTATAGAAGTTGATTAAAGTCAGGCATCATAGTGCCAGCCTTTAATTCTAGCACTCCAGGGGCAGATCTCTGTGAGTTCAAGGCCAGCCTGGTCTACATAGCGAGTTCTAGGCCAGCTGGGACTGCTAGAAGACTGTGTTTCAAATAATAATAATAGTAGTAGTACTAAAAAGCAAAAAGGAAAAAAAGTTGATTAAACCAAGAGTCAAATGGTCACACTATAATATGTCAAATTAGGAGTTTGCAAATTTTTCTTCCATGGCTGACAGGGCATTGCATTAAAACTCTCTCCTGTAGAGTTATTGTACTGCTAGTCACTGTGTGCTATCAGCCTCCGTCACACAGTCTCCACCCTGCCTTGCGGCACAAGCAACCACAAAGAACACAGCTTATTACCAAAATCAGAGGGCGACCAGCTGGCAACAGTCTGACATCTGGAGTAAAATATTAACTGTTGTACTTTCCAGATTTCTGAAAAAATTTAACTATCAAAGCGGGATGAGAAGTTCCTCACATCACATCAAATCCAGAACAGAGAAAGAGCCCAACAGCCTCATTAGCACTCCTCATCGGGATCCCTCTTCTACCCAGCAGAAGAGTCCAACCTTTGGACATGGTGACGCTCTGTCATCTATGTAGTTGACCCTCCAGAACTGCACAATCATATTACAAAACAAGTCATACCTTTTTCAGTAGGCTTTTGATTTTGTATAGATTGAATTCACAGCCACTGGCTTCGGGCTGACCTTGACGGTGTAAGAGAAGAGAAAATAATTGAATGGGATCAGCCAGAGGAAGATGAGGCATCGTTCTGACCAGCCAGAAATGGTGAACTCTACAACAGGCTGAAGTTCAAGTTACAGGACTGGGCACAAGGAAGCCAGGAATACAGCCTGCGCCCGGGTCCAGGAGCCTCACCACCCTGGGCCAGCACCAACTGCCCCAAACTGCCATTTGTGTGAGCGGCAGTGATCAGTCTTCCCATCTGTGGTGTGTCCAAATAAGTGAGGCAAATTACCTCATTTATTGTCACGGAACAGGACATTTATTTCTTCATTCAATTGAATATCGCTGAGGAATTTGCAGTTCTGGAAGTCAGACTTTCTTAAACTGTCATATCCCTCAAAAAATAAATAACGAAGCCAAAACAACAACAATGAAATAGATGGTGGGGGATGTTTCTCACCTTAGATGGTAACATGGGCAAGGGTCCAGAGAAAAGGATCCAGTACATGCTCAAAGAAAAACTGACAGTGGTAAAACTCACCTTTATATCAGATGGTCTCAAATACAGCCTCTACACTGAACAAAATATATCTGTTTTTTAAGTGAAGGATTGATTGAGAATACTCCAGATTTAGCTGAATTTCAGGTTGGCCAAGGAAATCCTTTTAACCTAGTTTATGATCTCCACCTGGTGATCTTTAAATGCATTTTATTTTCTAGCTGTCTTTGCTGTTTGCCCAACTCTGATTTTACCAGCTATCATTTATAATCACAAAATTAAATATTGTCATTTGAGCATCTTACAAACATTTCAAGCTCGCTGTCAGCTACCTGTGCTGGCACCTTGAAGCACATCATGAGAATTGGTGAGATTTTTAGAGTTCGGAGGAAACATCATCAGGCCTTTCCTTTACTTCTTCCTGACAAGGATGCTGAGGCTCTGAGGAGTAAAATTGCACCTTTAACCTCACACGCGCAGAACTAGGACCAGAATGACCGTCTTCTCTGACTCAAGCTTTTAGGCTAGCTCCAGGATTCTAGGTCACTAGTGATGTCATTTGTTCAAAAGTTTCCTTTGGAACTTGAAATGTGTCTTAATAATTATTTGAGATTTCCAAGATGGAAGAGTCCTTCTTCTAGCTCAAAGTCATGTTTCGGTAAGAACATCAGCGTCTGACTACCCACGGCACTCTTAGCCCACTCTCCAAAACACAAGTGATGAGGGCACTGTCAGCAGAGTCAAGCATCAGCTCCAGGGTGCTGAGGGGCCGCCTGGGGAGCTGGCTGCGTCTTCTCTCAACAGCGGGCTTTCTCTCACGGGTTGCTTGAAGCTGATTGAAAACAACAGAACCATGCTTAACCTAGCCTTAGGAAAGAGAGACTCTCATAGAGAATCACAGCTGACCCCATTAGTCCAGCTCAAAGATACTTTATTAAGAACTCTCTGGAACCCCATGGCTTACCATTCTGACAACTGATTTGCCCCATTCTTGTATTTTGCACTTTAAAAACATGTGAATTCTGTCAAAGCTGATGCAGTAGAAAGTAATCCATGCTTTGGTAGCCTGGGCTATGGAGTCTGCAGTGCCTGCAAGTCAAGTTTTTCATTCCCTGAAGAAGTCGTGGGGGTAGAAAGGAAGTTATTAATATTCCCAACATAACAATATACAAATAATGTTGCTCATTCATTTTTTTATTCATAAAGCATGGGATTTTCCACATAGTGGCTTCAGTGGGTTCAGATTGCCCCCTGACAACTTGGCCCAGGTAAAATGAGGAATAATTGCCTCAGAGTTTTCCTCTAACCTCCACTCATACACAGCGGCACGTGCTCCGCCCCCCGCCCACACACACACATAAATAAACAAATGTAATTGTTTCCCCAAATGCTTCCACCTTCTCCTCTTCCTACAGCACCCCATTCACACAGATCACCGGGGGTCACTGGTCACATTTACAGCTGGAAAAATAAACGAAGAGACTTTGAGTGATTGGTGCACATAGCTGAGTCATATCTTGAATTGAAGCTTCTGGGCTTTACATGTCCTTTCAATGCTCACGTTCACCGTCACCAACGTATACAAGAAAGAATCAGCAGTGATACAGAGATGGAACCAAGGCCAAAGAAAGGGCGGACCAAGCAGGGTCTGGAAGTCTTTGGTTCAGGACTCAGGCTTTCTGTGAACAGATCTATTATTCTTGGACTTCAACCTCACTGTTCTTCCTTTTCTCTGCTCCTCCTTGTGAGCACGCCATATTATTCCAGTCTGTGTTTGCAAGTTTTATGTCATGCCTACTGTCTTCTAGAATGCTTTTCCTTTTGATTGTGAACCAGGAGTGACCTGAAAAAAGGCAGAAAGGAGCAGGGTGATCACGGCAGTGATGGGAACGCCCAGTCCTCACCAGCATATTACAATTTCTTTTGAAACTGAGGAACAGAGGGAAAAAAATTAAGGCAAATGTTAAATATCTGTGTAAGATGAAAGAATTCCTTATTCTGTGATTGATAGGAGCCGGAGGAACAAACACCATGTGTTGAGGCAGGGCAGAAAATGTGAGTACAAAGGTATTATGCAAACAAAGAATAGCATTTCCATATGTATCAGAGCATCAGGGTCTGGGAAGAGAGCTCTGGGCCACCTTCCCCAGCACAGAATCTGGATTTTGTATCTAAAAACATTCTCCAGGGTTAGGCCATGGTTTACAGGGCTGCGAGGGAGAGTAGTCTCTGGTAAGGTACCCGGAGTAAGAATTTGCAAGCGAAGAAACATGAACACAAGTTTTAAACATTTCCCAGACATGTCTACATGAACACGACATGGCATTGGGCCATGCCAATAAAGCAGTATCTTCGGCCTAGAAATTTACCATCCCTTAGATAAGGGAAAAGCTCAGGATGCCTGAGAAAACTGGGATCAAACCTGGAAGAAAGGAATGTAGTTTCTAAACTTAAAACAGAAAAAAAAATCTATCCAAGTGGTGCATAGATCATCGTGAAAATCCAAATTGTAGCATTTCATTCAAATAGATGTTAAAGCTGTGGTTATGCAGTGAAATGTTTATTCAGATACCTTTGTCTGATCACTATAAAGAAGGATATTTTCTTTTCCTAAAATGACTAATACCTTGAAAACTGTCCTTAAGGCATTGTTCATTGAGGGAAAAGCAGAACACAGTAATGCTTCCACTGGTCGATTTAATTCTTCCTACATGTCTAGGTTCTCTTCCCGAATAAGGAAGATCTAGATTTACAGTCTTATTTCCCTATTACTTGATGTGATGAAGTCCCTTAATTTTTTTGAAGACCAATTTCTTCATGCGCAAAAGGGAATAATTAAGTCTACCTAGTTCAGAGGGGTGCTGAAGAAACTGAACTAAAGGGATTTCATAATTCATTTGATTCCACAGGTTACTGCATAAATATCTCAGGCTTCCCTTTATTCTTCAGTCATCTATTTTCTTCTAACTTTACATTAACCCTTTTCTTTCTTTCTGTGGTCTGCACATAACTTTAATATGTGACGGGATTTTACTACAACTCACATACAGTTGAAAACCCTCTTGGCCCTGAGGAAATGTATTGGCTCAGGGGACCTGTGAGCTTGGCAGCAAGTCCTGTGTCAGATCTGTGCAGAGCATGGCTGAGCCTGGTTTTCCTTCTGTCCAGCCCCTGTGGCCAGTTAAGGCGAATGGTATATTAAAGCCCCTCTCTTCTCGATACCAACTAAATATCCCCTATTATTGCATTAGGTACAGCTAAACCTGGAAAAACTGGAAGTTATTATGATTTCGTGGGGTCACTTTAACATACAAGCATCTCTTCTGTTGTGTTCCTTTCCTTTCAAATAACCCAGAAGTAATGAGACTTCCCAGGGATTAACTTGCTCATCTGAACAAATCGGCCTCCATATCCTGGCGGTGTCTGGTGAAAAGATGTGGTCACCACAGACGGGGCTGCTCATCCCGCCACATTTCACTCATTACCTGGCAAAGGTACAAGTCAAATCCTCATGAACCTCCCGTTTCCTGCTCATAATTTGGGGAAGTAAGCCATGTCTGAGAAACCACATGAGTCTCCATTAAATAAATCTAAATAAATGATGCTGCTTCAAATGAGCCACAATTTCCCACAGCTCATGCACTGCAGAAAGACAGGCATAGTCAGTACATACCAGACTCCCAAGATAAGCCCCACACCTGCTCTCAACACAGCTGCAGGTAAATACAGTGGCTTCTGCTGCCCGCTCTCAGCTAGTTAAGTGCATGGGAAGCAACAGCAGCAGTGTCTGCAGCAGCCATTCACCATGCAGGAGACACGAGTCCACGCAGGGAACTGAGTGCAACCTCTAAAGGAAACAGCGAATTAAAGTGGGAGCAAAGGAGGTAAATTAGAAGGACCAGGGGTGCTTTAATGGATGTAACTTGTAAGTTGTTCAGCATCTTCCTAGCATATTGTACTAAAATGCCCTTTCAGTTCCTTAAACAAAGATTTGTAAAGGGCTTATCATGTCTTTGAGAATATGCAAAGAGCTCAGGACATTATAGTGAAGAAAACTGTCGCTCTCTCTCGTGGATGTGACAGACACCAGTCCATGTACCCCCTCTCCACGTTCCCTGTCTCCCACCCAGCGGGAGAGAGCGCTGAGGGTGATCAGGTGCACAGCTCATGTCCTACTTCTCTTGGATTGCCCCAGCCCTCACCCCGTGGTTGGTGAGAGATTTTGAGGGGATTAAAGGGAGATCGGGTGTGACAGCTTGCCCGTTCCCAGCCTCCCGGCCCGTCCTAGGAGACACTCAGACACAGCTGGGGTTCCCATCAGCCCAAAGAAGCGTGCAGCGAGTCAGCTCTTTTGGTGATACAACTTTAATGTTAGAACTCTTTCAGTGGTACAGCAGGAAGCCGTTTATTGAACATAACAGACACATTATAAGGGCTCAGAGCCACAGGTATTAGCATACGGTGCGAAATCTCTACTGATCACTTTACTGGTCACTTTGACCATGTCTTCACTTTACATAGAGGCTATAACTGTCCACATGCTGTTCATGAGGAAGGAAGTAATTCTCTTCCAATGGCATTTATGCCCCTAGTTCACCTAATTACCATGGTATGTGCTTATCTCCTCTGGCCAGCCTTTGTTCAGCTCCTCTCAGCACCATCTTGCCCAGGCCACAAGGCGCTGGCTGGTCAGTTAGGATTTCTTAAGGCCCTACAGAAAAGCATTCTTTTTCTCTCATGAGTCAAATCTGATTCCTTTTTTAATGTATAAAACAAGGTTTTATTAGAATACAATGCTTTGGTTGTCCAGGTGGGATTTCTGGTGGCTCTTGTGCTACAATGACAGAACTGAATATCTGGTACAGAGAATCTATGGCCTGCAAAACCTAAAATATTTCTACTATTGATCCTTGATAGACGCTTGTGAAGCCCTAGACTATGAAGAGAAATGGGTTAGTACACAGGAAACCACAGCACTGCTTAGTGAAGGGTGACTGGGAGTTTGCATCATCATGGAGAATGTGCAGTGAATCCTGCTGAAATCTAACCCCCCTGTGAGGTGCGAAAAGGAAGGAGCTCCTTCCCCACAGTTTTCACCTTCTGACAGCAGCATAAGCTTTCATATTTCACTCATTTAGAACAATTTCCTTCCTCTCATTATGATATAAATCCTGTGAAGACACAGGTTTTGTCTGCTGTGTTCACTGATAGATTTCAAGGGTTTATAGTGACTTTAGTCAGTGTTCAAGTATGTGTTAAAGGTTCAAATGGATCTTTTCACTATCAGTCTGTTACTACAAGAATATAGTTGAAGAAATAATATGGAAATATGGAAACCTAAGCAGAAGATAAGAGTTTGAGGCCAGCCTGACTTACAGAAAAGAAACTTCTTCAGAGAGGGGTGCATCCATCTCATATTATCATTAGAGGAAAATTGAGGATTTTATCCAAAACTCTGTATACTTGAATCAGCGATGCAAGCTGAATTTAGACCAGAGAGGACAAAGTTAACGTCTTCCCATTTGAACAGGAGCTTGGAAGATGGCTCAGTCAATGAAGGACTTGGCACGAAACCATGAGGATCTGAGCCTGGTCCCAGCACCCGCATAAAAAAGCCAGCCGTGGTGGTAGGTGTCTGCAGTCGTGGTACTGGGGAGGTGGAAACAGCTGGTCTCTGGGACTTGCTGGCTAGGAGTGTAGCCTACTTGGCAAGCTCCAGGCCAGTGAGAAACACTGCCTCAAAAAAGGGGGGGCGGTAGTTGATGGTGCCTGAGCAACACCTGAAGTCGACATCTGACCTTCACATGTGCACACACATATGTACTTCTTACATGAACACACACACACCCAAGCACACTAGCCTTCTGCTTCAGATGCAGGCTCTGCGTGAATAGGTCATTTGGAAAATGCAATTGCTGCCCCAGAATGATCCATCATCAAAGACTCACTCTCCACCAACGATTTGCATGTCTCTGTCTATAATCTTCAGCATGCCCTACAAGGAAAATGCTGTGGTTTTGGTTTTTCAGGTGGACCTCTGAGAGGTTTTGTGACTTGCTTAAGATTAGCTGACTATTAGAAAGATAAACCATAATTCGAACTCTGTCTCTCTGCCTCCAGAGCCCTCTCACTGCGCTGACAGTAGGGTCCTGTACATCATTCCAACCCAGTAAGGCCCACAGCTTGGAGAATCTTATGTTTTACTTAAAAATAAAGTGCCAATAATGTATGAATATTGCAGGTAACGTATGCGTCTATTGGGCTGCACATTTCAGCTCTAATTTCCATTGCTTTATGTCTTGTTACGTGACTGTTCATTTTGTCAGACCATGTGGCCTGCATGGTACCCGAGCCCCTCTCCAAGTCTCTGCTCTCCTTGATGCCTTTAGGTCAAACATCCTACAGACAGACAGCCTGGGCTCCTCTAAGTCCTCAAACGTCCTACAGAGAGCCCAGGCTCCTCTCAGTCCTCGCTGGTGCTTGTGTTCTCTGGCTCTCACACCGCTGGAGTTTCCCTTTGAGTCCCTCAGCCTGTACTGTGCATAGATGAAGCTTACAAATCTGATTGATGGGGTGGTCCAGCCTGAACCACCAATCACTCAGCGTTCTGTATTTGCCCCACAGTTGCCGTTATAACATCATTATTAAAACTTGCTCCTCTTGGTCATACACGAGGAGCATCGGGATTTTGCTTTCGTCTCCTCTTGGTTTTGCAGGGCTAGGGATTGAAGCGGACCGTCTGTGCATATCACAAGCACCGTACCAGTAAGCTCTGTCCTTGGCTAACCTGAAACTTTAAGTTTTCCAAAAATGGAATTCTGGAATGGCTTTTCCTTCTAAGAGTTCAAGTTGACCCCATGGTGGCTTGTTTACATGACCCATGACTGTCTATGACCTGTGCTTCATTGAAAACCTGCATCACGAACTCTGACAAGGCTGCCTTGAGACCTTGCTGCCATTGCTAAGCAAGTGTGTGTATTTGGGCAAGTAATGTAGTCTTCAGTTTCCTTAGTAGCTGTTTTCGTGACACTAAAATCATGGTTTCTTTGAATGTTGAATGAGATACTGTCTGCATGGCTAGGTTATATGTTTTAGGGATAAGATCATGTGTGTGTTTACTTGTCTACCTCCCTGAATTTTTTGCATTTATTTTAAAAACCCCCACACTGCAAGAAAGGCGTCTTGTCTCAGAGTGGACTGAAAGACGCGGGTCACTTACTGGCTTTGCCAAGAACATAACAAAGCCTTTCAGGGAAAAGATTCCTAAGAATAGGAACACAAGACAAATACTGAGTTGTACATAAGCAGACTGACACCCCCACAGAATAAATGGGTTCCTCTGAGTCAGGGGATAAAAAGGGGCACCTGTGGGTCTCAGAGGCCGGGAGGACCTAGGCCCCAGCCAGAGACAGGCAGGTCAAGAAAGAATGAGAAAAAAAGCTAGGCAGGTAACTTGGGGTCAGATTGTGTCACTTAAACTTTTGTGCTTTAATTATGAATGAGAAAGTTAAGAATTTAAAACCAAGACCTCATTCATGACTTAAGAGCAAAGGGTGGTCAGAATCAGAGGGAAAGGTCAGACGAGTGGCACAGGGTAGGATTTACCAAACTGGCCAGAGTCTGAGGTGCTAAGACCCCACCTGAAGGGTTGGGGTTCCTGGGCTTCAACGTCAGTAAAGCACTTAGGCCAAGCTTTGCAGGCCAGGATGACAGCCACCTGTGAGCTCCCAGGGCTCGTCAGAGAGCTAGCTGCCCTTTAACCTGCCTCCTGAGCTAGGCAGACAATGGGAAGGAGCCTTTGTCTCCTCTGCAATTCTCTTGAGATCACCTCAGGAGTAAGAGGGGGAAATCGGAGGCCGGCAGGCAAGAGGGGCTTGATTGTAATGGCTCAGGGCAGGCAGGGTGCTGTTTTCTTCCTTAGAGCTCCAGAACACTTTTATATGTTTTAGAGATCACTGCTGCCATTAAAATACAAAATGGAACTTTGGTTAAACAGCGTATGTCATGGAAATTTGACAGATGCCAGTCAAGCGTATGGAAGCTTTAACACTGGTCTTACCAAAAAGATAAGAACTCTACCCAAAAATCTGGTTGCTATTAACTACAGGAGTAAACACCTCACAATCAACTTTCCACATAATTCTGTTCAAAAGACTACTTACCTCGCATCCATTTTTCTTTACAATAGAAAGAGGAAATTCAACTAATTTCTTCTTAAACAATAAAGGAAAAAGAGTGTGATCTGCTGTTTGCTAAGACGTAGGTGTGCAGTTTCTTTTATAATCCTATTTTTTGACTCTTTGAGAATGTCATACAATATACTGTGACCATATTCAGGACCCTCCCCCATCTCATCTCAGACCCGCCCCTCCTGCCCACCCACCTCACTTCATGTCCTCGCCCATGTCTTTAAGTCTAATTTGTGCTCCCAAATACTTCTGGGTGTGGGTCCATTCCCTGGAGCATGGCCAACCTACCCACGTCCCAGTACTGTTCCATTCCAAGCTTGCTACCCTGGAGGCTGAGTATCACTACAAAGGAGAACTGAGATCACATGACAAAAATAAATACGTAAGAAGGGTCCCTGGGTGAGGCTCCGTGGATAACCGCTTGCCACACAAGCACAGGGGTCTGAGTTAGAATCCCAGAACCTATATGCAGCTTGGCACAGTAGCGCATGTCTGCAATCTTAGTGCCCCTATGGCAAGATGGGAGGCAGAGATGGCACAGTCCCAGTGGTGGGCCAAGCTGGCACGAGGGTGTCCTCGTGCTCTGCAGCCATGTTGTAGCATACATGCTCCCACACTCCCATGCATACACACAGAAACAGACGTGTAGGCAATGAGTAACACACAATGAAAGACAGGGGGATGGCTCCTGAGAAAGAGCCCTAGGTGGCGTGCACATGCCAACACATGCACACATCACACATATACATACATACACACACAGACAGACAGACGTATGATAAACAGGTATTTAAGCATTCTATCCCAGGCATGTCTCTCAAATTTGAAGAGAGATAATATAAGCGAGAACAGGATTAACTTCTAGAGGAAACACGTAAGAATTATTGGTCAGCGCTAAGTGGAAGAGAGGGCTTCCAGCCCCTGCTCCTCCTGAGTACCCAGCGCTGCAGCAGAGTTCTGAAGGCCACGGGACAGAGCTCTTCCCTCTGCGCTGCAGGACCACTGCCTCCTCCCACGCGTGGACGGACACAAAGCTGAAGAAAAGCAGCCTTACCCTGAAGCGTTGGAAAGTTTTCAATAGTTCCCTTTCTTTAGTGGCTACTAAATACATCTGGACTCAAAATTCAGGCAGGATCACAGAGACAGCTACGGAGGCTTTTAAAAGAAAAGCCTGGCTTAAAATGACAAGGGGAAAAGAAATACATTAACACAATTCTGAAATACACTTAATCCTCGGCATTGGGATTTACCTTTCAAGGGTGAGTCTGGTCTTTTAATAACATCTTAATCATGTAGTAATGGAAATTTTTGCTAAGATGTTTATTATTTTACTCTTTTACAATTTACAATCGATTTTTTTTGCCAAATTTGCACAATATATTTTATTGTGTTTAGATTCTACTCTGTCTGTCTCTGTGTTGCTCTTCCCCATCTAGTTTCATGTACTCTGATATATAAGTATATATAAAGGCCTACGTAGAGTCAGATTTGTGTCCCCAAATGCCTTTCAGTGTGGGGCCATTCACTGGAGCCTGGCCAGCCTACTAAGAGTCACATCCTTAAACTAGTGTGACTCTCCTCTTTCCGGCAGCCTTCAATTATGAACACTCCCTCAAAGAGTGTTGGGGTTTCTTACCCACATCCTCAGGTGTATGCTGGAGTTTTGTTTGAGCTTGCATGGGACTTGAGCATGCTGTCTCCATCGCTGTGAGTACCAATGGGGAACTGAAAAGCTGTCTGAAAAATTCTCTTTCCTTGTGGTCGTCCACCACTTCTGCTCTTAAAATCTTTCTGCCTCCTTTTCTGCAATGATCCTTGAGCCTTGAGAGGCAGAAGTTTGATCTAGGTGTCCTATTCAGGAGCAAGCACTCTGCAGCCTTTATTCTCTGCACATTGGCCAGTAGTGGGTTTCTGCTGCATAAGGAAGCTTTCTGGTGAGAGCTGAGAGATACATTAATCTATGGGCATGACAGTAAGTCATTAGGAGTCAGTTTAATGCTGTAGCTATTTAGTAGATGACTAGTGTTATGCTCTCCCCTAGGGCCTGTGATCTACCAACCCTCAGGTTCCTAAACCTGCTGTCAGTACCAGGTATGGGCTCCATCCTATGAAGCAGACCTGAGATCTGATTAGAAAGCAATCGGTCACTCCCATAATATTCATCCACTACTGCCGTAATGGGCAGAGCACCTTCTCACACTATGAATGCTAACAAGTAGATATGAGGCTCTGAAGTCAGCACCAGCTTGATTTCTCCTTGTTTGTTCTACAGTTCATGTATGTAGTGTCTTCAGCCATAAGGTCTTACTGTCGAGTTCTGGTGAGGCAGTGGCCAGTACTGTCTGAGGGTCTATGGGACCTCTGGTACCAGCTTCAAAGGTGGGGGTCCATTCCTGGCATTGTGAACACCTCCATTTGACTTTTGGTGAGTTGTTTAAATAGCAAGGCAAAAGGCAAACAAGTTGTCACCAATCCTGCACCCTCTTCTGAGCTCTTCACTGACATGTCAAAGCCCCTGGTTCTCATAAATTCTAAGGACTGCCCCTCTGAGGTCCATCATGGTTGAACTTTGAATACAGGTTTAGACAGAATCATCCACAAGGTTGTGCCTCAGACATATGTAAATGTCAGGTTTTCCCAACCTCTCTAGAGCAATGATTCCCAGTGCTACATTTTTTGGGGGTGATGGTGACATTATTTGAGACAGTCTCATGAAGCTCGAGTCAACCCTAAACTCTTGCTGTACAGCTGAGGTTGGCCTTGAACTCTTGATCCCACTGTGCACCTCCCAAGGTGCTGGGATTGCTTGCGGTGCGTCATACCCCACTTCTAAAGCTGCATTTTCAATGCTCGGTTTTCCCTAACTGGCTCCATTCTCTGCTCTGGAGGTAGTAAGTCTCCCCTTTCTGGGTACAGGACACCAAACAGAAGCCATTCACCACAAACCATTCTGTCTCCAACAGCTCATCCCGTCCTTCTGTGAACAACTCACACAGGCGTATATGTCATTAGAACATGTCTCCACTGCTTACCCCTGATCTAGTTCAAACTATCCTATCTCTCACCAGTCTACCAGAGACTATTCAATAGCTGTCTCCCACTGAATACGCCTCTCTACTTTGTTCTCTCCAAATCTATTCTAAACACAACCAGTAAATGCCTTTGCCTTACTTTTTAAATCTCCTTGAAACTATTCCATGACTTCCAACATATGTAAACTCCAACTTCAAGATGCTAAGGGCTCAGATGAACGCGACTCCGCCTCTTGCGTCTCCCACTGTCACTACTTCGAGAATACTGTCCAGCCTGACTCCTGAGACTGTTTCAGTTCAGCCTTCTAGTACTTTACTGGCTTACCTGTAATTTCCAGAGACACTATGCCTGTTCTCTGTGTAAACTGGGCATTCTTTTAATTTTCTATCATAGAATCAATCTTCTGTTCTTGTTGCACTTGTCTGTCTCTAAACTCATGCTGATTGTAGTGACTTATTATTTGGTTCCTTCTCTTAACTCTAAAACCATGAAGGTAGAGATTGGATCTGTGTTGTTCTTCTGTAGAGTCTCTGCTTTATGAACTTCCTGGTTCACAGTAAAGTTTAAATGTACTTGGTGAAAAGATGAATGACTAGTCAAGAATGGCCTGATTATCTCAAGATTTGGAATCAAGTTCTCTCAAGACAAAGTTAATCTAAATTGAATTTACTTCCATTTTAAAAGCCAAAGATTTTCACTATACCTCTAATGCAAAATGTAATGAAACAACTTTCAACAAGTACAAGTCACATCAAGGTTAGCCTGCTGTATGTACCCACGGTATCTAGCATGTTCTGCTTTTTGAAAAGTGCTTAGTGAATAGCCATTTCCTCTGCCTTCTCCAAGGTCAGTTTCTTTCACGTGACAATAGATGAGATGCATCTGGCCTTTGCCAGCACCTCCTCCTGTTTCATTCTTCTCTGCTCACATGGTCATGGAGATGACAGAAATGCCCAAAGCATGGTGAGAAGAAGTCCCTGTCATAGGAGCCAGGGCAGATATGGCCCCTCTTCATGAGTGTAGCGGCAGATGGTTCTTCACTGAAATGCATAAATCGCTCTCCCTGGTGAGTCTTCACTAAGCTTCCGTTCACTGGACGGAGGTGATAGTGGGCAACGCATGCAACCTGAGCCTAGACCTGAACAACACATACAATGTGTGAGCCCAGTCCTGCTGACAAGATTCCAACAAATCACATACTTCTCAAGAGTCCACCAAAGTCCAGATGGACTGAGCATGATCTTGATAATAATAATAATTAATAATAATAAATAACCAGCTTGGTACAAGTGTAGGCAGAAATCTGTTCTGGCTTCTCCATGAAGACTACTTAAAACCTCTTAATGATCGTTAAAATTAAATTAATTGCTTTTCCCCCCAAATAAAACAGTATAGCTTCCCTGAAATCAAGAGCTAAAACATCAGGACCTATGTTGTGCTTGCAAACTTCAGGTTAATCCAACCTCAATCATCGAGGATTAGGAAGTTAAAGAGAACTTGGCCATGTTGGGCCACGGAATTCCTTTTGGTCAGTGGGAGGGAACAAGAAGCCCAGGCAGGGTGTCCTTTACTCTAAGCCATGGCCCAGGACTTCCGCAGACACGCAGTACCCATGCTTCCCTTTCGCAGGTGAGGAGATACAGCCCTGGACACTTCAAAGACCTGCCCTGGTGTCCAAGCTGCACTTCTGTGGCTGTGATAAAACACCCAGAATAAAGCAGCTTGCGGGGAAAGGGTCTGTGTCAGCTTCCAATTTCAGATCACAGCTCAGCACTCAAGGTCAAGGCAGCAGGAGCCTAAAGCAAGACGTCTGGTCACAAGCAGAGCAGAATGAACATGCGCTTTCCCCACTCAGGGCTCCGGAGCAGGGGACTGTGCCGTCCGCAGTAGGCAGGCCTTTCTGCCTCAATTAATGTAATCAAGCCCGCCTGATCTAGGCACGCATTGCTGAGATGCTCTCTGTGTTTCTAGGTTGGGTCACGTGATGATCAGACCTAACCAGCACATCATTGTCATCCCTGGTACTAAACCACAGAGCCTGCTTTTGCTCCGAGACATTTTCCACACCACTAGAGATTATCTCTAGCGAGATTAGACTCTAGGGAACCAGAATCCCTGGACCTGACCCCCCCTCACACAGGTCACGTTGCTCAGCCCTTACCAAGTTCAACATTCCTATCAAAGAAAGATTGTCTGGTAGTGGGTGGGCTGGTGGCAACCAACACTGAGAGGACCATCCTTTGTAGTCCCCAAATTCACTCATGGAGTGAGGACATGACCTTCACTCTGGCTACAGAGATGCTTTCTCCTGACTCTCTCCAGGTAGGTGACATTTTTGTTCTGTTTTCTTGAATTCTCTTATTCTTCAAGACTCAACTCTCTCTCTGTTTTTTCATGTATTACGTCCAACTTATTGTCTTACATCTCAGCTCAGTAAGACAAAACACAACTAAAATCCACATGCTTTATGCCCACGTCATCCTTTATTTTAATCTGTGCTTTACAAGTCATATACAATCTCCTATTTTTTATAAAATCATTTCTCACAACTCTAATATTCCAAGAATTAAGGAGAAAAAGCTCATCGCTGCCAGAAGGCTATCAGTCTTGGTAAATCATAAGCATAGCACTGTTGATAAAGTTCATTGTTCATTGCAAGTTCTAGAATATTCTGTATATGTATCATGCATAGATTATGCATAAATTACATGAATTTTAAAGAATACTGTGTGTTCTTTCAGTGGTTTCCTGAAGATTTATCTAGCAGAACCTCCAAGGGTCACTTGACTGTCTTGGGATGTGTTTCACTGCTTGACTGCTGGCCCAGAGACCAAACACTGTGGTAACTACACGTTATCTTGTAGATGTTTATGCAGTGAAAACCACTGATTTCTGACTCAGGCAAGAAGGACCTAGAGATACTGGGAACTGTGTGAAAATGTGAACCTGTTTTAGATATAACCTGACAACCTTACTCTGAAGTTCTTTCTTCAAGGCCTATGAAAACTCGGTTCAATAAATACTCTTTGAATTGGTCTTGTCATCCTTGCTGTGAGTTAAATTGTAAGAGAAAAATATTGCTGATATTCTGAGTTTATTCATGAAATGAACATGAAGAATCGAGAAACACCAAAAATGGGTCAGACATTCTGCTGGATACCAGAGGTCAAGCAACCAGAGAAGCAGTTCTGACCCTTGTTCTTGTGATGTTTTCATTCCACAAAAATGGGTCAGAATAAATTATCCAGATACAATTTAGCCAGGGTGGAAAATCAAACACATGAAAGAAAAGTAAAGATGCACCAAGTTGGATCTCCAGAGGGGAGAAGAAAGTCTGTGACGAGGAAATGAGGTTTGAAACACATGAGAATTCTGTGCAATCAAAAGACGCGATTCAACTGAGTCAAAAAGACTAAGAAGAGCCAACGAGAACTCAGTCAGTAAACGACTGCTGCTAAGACTGATGATCTGAATTCAGTTCCTTGGACCTACGTGGTAGAAGAGAGAACTGAGTCCTCTGTCCAGCAGGACACCATAGCACACAATCCCCCACCCAATAAATAAATGAATAAAAAGAGAGAGAAGTCTATACCTTAGACTAGCAGTAGATTTGATAGAACGCCACGGAGAAGGAGTTAAGTTGTAAAAACATCCAGAGAAAAGAGAAAAACATATTTTTTTAAGGGAGCAGGGGTTGGATGAGGACTTTTCCAGAGTAACAATGAAAGAAGCAGGCAATGCAAAGCCCCATGCACTGATCAAAGAGAAAACTGGTGTCACCTCAGGGCTCTGTACTTATAAAACAGCTTCAAGAAGGACAAAAGAAACTCAAAATACACAGATTTCGCTCTATAAACTCTCAATAAAGGATATTTCAAAGATACTCTTCCAATACAACGAACTTATTCCCAGGTAGATGATATAAGCAGAAAAATGTCAAATAAATAAAATTAACTATGAAATCGATAAAACTGCCTTGACTATGTAAGGCAAAAGCAATTAAAATGCTATGTGTATATTTAAAAAGTGAAAAAGTCACAACAGCACCAACTCTTGAGCTGGGAGAGATACCAGAGCTATGTGTTCCTAGTTCCAAGAATTCCCTGGGTGAGAGATAAGATCTAACTTTAGAAGCTGGTGAGGTAAGAATTCATCCTATAGTTTCTATGGAAACCACAAAAAGACTGAGAAGATCTAATTTAGTCAAAGAGAATGTGAATTGATTTCCTTAAAAAGCTAATCCCAACAGACTCTTTTAAAAAATCAATAAAAATAAGGAGCTGGAGGAATGACTCAGCACTTAAGAGTACTTGCTGTTCTTGCAAAGGCCCCCGCTTTGATCCCAGCACTTGCATAGTAGCCAATAAACTGTCTGTAGCTCTTGCACCCTCTTCTGGCCTCCTCAGGCATTGCACGCATGTGGTGCACTTGCAGACATGCCAGAGAAACACTTATAAAAAATACAAATAAATAACCTTAATTTAAAATTTTTAAATAAAAAATAAAATGAGCAAAAGAAACAAGTGGGTGGATAGCAAACAACGATTAATGATAGCATGTATAAACCCCAGACATCAAAAGCTGCATTCCATGAAGCAGACTAGATCCTTTGGGTAACAGAGGAAGTGTCAGGCTTCTTAAAACCATGCCTGTAAATTCTGTTCATGAAGTAGTTCTCCACTATAAAGGAATGAGAACACTGGACACATACTCTGGAATGAAAGCTGGTAGGACTGCATTACTGACAGACGAGTAGACTTCCTGCCAAAGCCTTCCTGGAGATAGAGCTCTGTGGCTGTCTGAGTTCTACATACATAACTCAGCCCCTGAAAAATAGGGCAAAAGAAAACAGAATTCAACATACAAAGTCATAATATTGGAGAGATTTTAAAATCATTCTCTGCTTTTAAAGTATAAGCACATAAAACATTCATAAAGATATGGACATTTCAACAAGATAATTTTTTAATGGAACTGAGACTATTGACAAAGAACTCTGGAATCTACATTTTGAGCATGTTTGCCGTCTTCACAGAAATTGAAATTAAATTTGCCTATTGTGTTTCCTCAAGTACGTCACTGGAATATATAATACGTCAGAACAGATTTCACAGGAATGAAGTTAAGTATACTGTGTGAGATGTTTACTGATAACTGGGAATTCAGTAAGATCTAGAATCACCTGAGGGGAGGCTTTGAGACTGTCTATGAGGGATTGCCTTCCTTATGTTGACTGATGTAGAATGGCCAACCAACTGGGGATGGCGCCATTTCCCCAGACGGAGGATTCAGGACTGTATAAAGAGAGGGCTCTACTGAGCACCGGCCTGCTCTCTGCTCTTTACTGTGGATGTAATGTCACCAACTGCCTCAAGCTCCTGCTGCCTTGACTTCCCTAGACTGATGTACTGTAACCTGGAAAATGTGAGCCAAAGAAATGTCTTCTCCCTTAAGTTGATGGTGTCAGGGAGTTGTATCCCAGCAGTGGGAAAAAAAACTAAGACGCTAGGTTATCTGTGATTGAGTTACTATCCATTTTTAAAAGAGATAAACTAGGGAAAACTATGTTTTAAAATTAAGACACATACTTTTAAGTGATGCATCATTAAATGTAAACATTAAAGAAGTGATCTTTAAACAGTTTCCAGGATAGCGATGGGAGGAGAAAGATGGAATGGGGCAGAGAATATGGCAAAGTGAGAGTTAGAAAGATTGGAAGAGAAGAAATATGGCCCTTCCCTTACAGATGAGATAAACACATCTGTAGACAACACAAACTTAAAATGCTTATAACTGAATCAGTAAATGGGCACAAAAATCTGTAAGTAAAAATGACCACATTCCCATGTATCAGCAATGAAGATAGCAACTGGTCATATCTTTTAAATGTTATATAAAACTACAGTAGAAATACCAAGAAGATGTACAGGGCATTTACAGAAAAATTATAAATTTTGGTGACAGGCCATAGCATGAATATAAATAAATCAAATGATATACTGTGTTCATGGCTTGTAAACAGTATTTCAAAATGTCAGTTCTCTGTCAATTGCTATATAAACTCAAAGCACTTCATCCAAAACCTAAACAGATAATTTGTGAATGTGTAGAATCTGAAATCCATCCCCAATGGTGTATAGAAATTCACAGTGCCAAGGACAGCCAAAATTTACCACATGAAAACATATTATAAACACACAGTAATTATGACTATATAAGATTAAGCAGTCAATTATATATTAAGAGAGGATGACAAAACTTTGCAAGCTATTAAAATTCTGTCTGGCTTTTTCCATGTGCCTTGACTTGTTTTGATTTTTAATGTGCCATTAGGTTATGTTCTGTTAGTTAACAATAACTAAATAAAGTGTTACTTTATTAACAATAACTAAATAAAGATGTCAAACTTGAAAGATAATGAGGATATAAGATTCCATCGCTGTGCTTTTAATACTTAAATGCTATTCTTATTGTTTATTAAGACTATTATCTGGATAAAAGTATCTTTTTGAAAGCTGAGACAGTTTCATACATGTATACATGTATTTCTATTCACCCCATTGCCCTCTGGTACCCCCCTCTTCTCTCTCTAAATTCCTTCTTCCTCCTATCTAGTCCCCCAGTTGCCAGACCACTGAAAAGATGGCAGCCCCTCCTCCAGGGACCATTATCAGTTACTGGCTCCTCAGGCAGGGATGTGTCCTCACAGGCACCTCCTCATCCTCGATGGAGAGCTGGGGAGGGGGAATCCTGTGTAGCTGTCCACGGGGCTGTGTTCATGGTGGCAGCCACAACGCCAGGTCTGGATGGCAGTGTTTCCAGGCTCTTCCCCGTCCTCCGGCTCTTAAATTCTTTCCGCCCCTTTTCTGTGATGTTCCCTGAGCCTTGGAGTTGGAGAAGACCTCAAATTCAATTCACACAGAGGTTTGTCATGCCACAGCTGCACTAAATGGGCACATGCCCCTGATGGGTGGGTATTGGAGCATGCATGCTCCACAGCTGGGTGAGACCATTGGTGAGTTTTCTTACCCGGTAGCCTGCACAGTGCCCTCCACTGCTATGATCAGTGACCGGCAGGGAGGGGTTTCTAGATCAGTTCCACCTTGATTTCTGTGTCCTGTTAGCAAAGTATATGGCGTCTTTAGAAATGAGGTCTTAATGTGCAATTCTGGTGCAAGTGAGAGCAGTGACAGTAGCCTGCATTCATTTGGGGTCCTCTGGCTGACAGCTCACAGGGAGGTGTCCTGCCTGGCTCTGGGACTCTCATTTTAAAGCCTGGGACTTCTGGGAGCAGCACGTCATGATACATCTGCTATCAGCTTTAATTTTTAAATTGTATTTTTCATTTACAAAGTGATAGGTTTCTAAACGACCTTTCCATACATTCTTAGTTTTTAACCCTTCCTCCAACCCTTCTATCTCCCCCACGCCTCTCTATAACCCACTTAACCCTTTCAAGTCCCCACTTTTATTTCCCCATGTTGGAGCCCATCATGTGAGTGAGAGGCAGCTTACAGAATGAGAAAAGGCCTTTGCCAGCTGCAGGTCTGACAAGGGTGAATATGTAAAATACAGAGAGAACTAAAAACAACTAAGTCCCCCCCCCCCAAAAAAAAAAAAAAACAACTCAATCAAGAAACAGGATTCCAGACTGACTAGACAATTCTCAAATCAAGAAATATTAATAGCTGATAAACGCCTTCAAAGTGTTCAATTATGTTAGCCTTTAGGGAAGTAGGAATCGAAACTACCTTCAGCGTCTATCTCATGAGCCAAGTCAGAATGGCTATTATCGAAAAATTAAATTATAGCAGATGCTGGAGAGGTTGTGAGCAAAGGGAACATTGATTCAGTGTTGGTTGGTCTGCAAACTGGTGCAGCCACCATGGAAATCAGAGTGACAATTCCTCCAAAGGCTAGAAATAGGGTTTGCATACAACTCAGCTAGACCACTCCTGGAAACAGACCCACAGGCTTCTGTGTGCTGTGACTGAGAAGCCAGCCCATCCATATCATCACAGAGACTTGGTAAAGGAGAAATGAACTTGGAAAAGTCTGTGTTTGTTTTGGACATTTTTTGCCATCAGGGTAACACAAAGTTTTGCTATTCAAAAGCTAGAAAGAGTTTTGAATGCTCTAGAAACAGAAACAACTCTGAAAGAAAACGTGAGAAGGGTTTAGACAAATAAAGCCCCGACTTCTCTTTCAGGGATTCTGAACAGCCCCTGTGCCCTTCACATGATACTATGAGAATTAAACCGCAACAAACAGGAGTGTAGGCCCACTTCCCTCGCCCGTCTGCACAGCCGCCCCAGTGTCCAATCGACGTCTAACATCTCATGGTGCCTGCGATTTCCAGCTGCTCATCACTTGAGTATTTCTCTTGGATTCCTGTAGCCCAGGAGCGATTCACAAAGCAGTCCACACTGACCTCAGATTCATTATGCCCTCACGGCTGGCCTTGAACTCCTGACTCTCCTACCTCTACCTCCGAATCCTGGGATTAAGGGTGAATGCTACCATGCATGGCTTTAGGATTTTGTGGTTTAAGGTAACAGATGAATGAGAAACGAGATGAGATGAAACAGTAGTTGTTTTTTATTGGGAAACATCTTCATGGAATGAAACCACAAATCTGACCATTTGTCTCATGAAATTGCTATCCACTATCACTATAAAATATGTTCTTCCTAGGAAAAGAATGCTGCGAGATAAAACTTCCGAGTTCTGGGGTGTTCTTATCAGCTGTAGAACATTTGGGGAATGTTCTGATTAAAAATGTCTAGAAATTGCTACAATTCGTTGGAAGATTCAGCATACTCCTGAACCATGTATGCTTCTAACGTCTTTGTAAGTGTTAATTGTGCAACTCTTTGAATCCAAACAAGACAGCTCCTATAATTACCATTTAAAATATGGGAAAGGGGCTGGAGAGATGGCTGGGTGGGGGGAATTAAGAGCACTGGCTACTCTTGCAGAGGACCCAGGTTCAGTTCCCAGCATCCACATGGTGGCTACCAACCATCCAGTTCCAAGGAACTCAATACCCTCTTCTGACCTCTGTGGGCATTGCATAACGTGGATGCATTCACACTCATACAGAAAAATAATAAATACGGTATTTTAAAGGATGGGAAAGTTGAGCCACAGAAAGGCTGGGTAAATTGTCAAGGTCACAGAGCTGCTGAGAGGCAGCGTGGAGCTCTGGAAGATGGCTCAACAGGAAAAGCACCTGCTGCATAAGCAGCAAACTTGAGGGCAACTCAGGTCCTCAGAGTGCATGTAAATCCCAGGCGAGTAACATGGCTTCCTGTAGTCTCAGTGCTCAGGATCCCTAAGTGAGCTGCATGGGGAGACAGGCCTCTTGGTGAGCTCTGGGTTCAACTGAGACCCTGCTCAGTAAATAAAGTGGAGAGTAATCGAGGAGGACACCTTAGGCCTCCACATATACACACATGCCCACTCACATGCATCTGCACATATGCATGGGCCCACACATATGTGAACACATATGTAGACACATACCGTACATGCATATGCATGCAAGCTGGGGAGGGCGAGGTCACTGCTCTACCCCAGAGAATGTGACTCATGTCCCCAGGCACAGATTGAACTTGGTAATGATTATAATAAAAGGGGGACTGGAGGAAACGTCGTGGAGGTTTCTCTTCTGTGTCATCCAGACCCTTCCCAGCGCTTATGGAGGCCATCTGGCCTTTGGGCCTGAAAATATCCCATACAATTTTTCAATAAAGGCAACAGTCTAAATTCCTTTTCTCAGCTTCTTTCCCAAGACTGAGGGATGGAGATGTGATTTAGAAATGGAGCAGAGCAGTTTGGGCGGACAAAGGGGGTTAGCAAGAAGTTGGGGCGGGTGGGGGGGGGGTTCAGCATACGATGCATACATGCACAAAAACTTAAAATCGCTAAAAGTAAACGAGTCAGAGCATTCCACGGAGCCTCTGAATAGGCTCTCAGGAGCTCTAGGCCAGATGAGGAAGACATGCTGTTCTTACAGCTGAGAGCAATCTTAGAGGGAAACTGCCCCTCGGATTCCCACCCCCCCCCCCCCCGCATCCTCTCCCAACCCCACCCACCTCCTGGCCTGCAACATCCTGAGCTGCCTCCTCTTCTCTTGGACCCAAAGCATCTTTCCAACTTCCTCTCGACTCTGACTCACCTCATCACCATATGCTGGCGAATCTGCTGAGCTGACCTGTATACTCAGGACGAGTCAAGAGTGCCTGATGTCCCTATTGATAGGGAAGCTTTAGTCCTGGAATCCAAAGCTGACACCTGCTGATGTCTGAATAACCCTGGGCAGGGTACCGAACCTCTGAATTTCAGTTCCTTGTTGCTAACGTGAAGACACCAGTGCCCCAAAGAACTGCCCGGAAGAACTTGGCAAACTCCAAGGTCTTGCAAAAACATGAACTTCTTGGTGGGAAGATTTTTAAGGAGCCTCTTACCTGTAGACAGATGATGTTTGAGCTCATCAGGCCATTTCCTTTCTTTTTTCTAGGTCTGGAGATCAGACTCGGGGCCTCTCACATAGGAGGCAAGCACTCTAGCACTGGGTTATAGCCACAGCCTCATAGGATAAATTTTCATAAAAATGGTAGATGGTGGAGATAACAGACACGGGTGGGTGTGAGGAACGCGGTCGTCCTTCTTCTTTCCTCCAAAACCCATGGGTGTTTCTCGTCCCCATAAAATGCCATGTAGTACTCAGGAGCATAATCTGTATTGTAAATATCTACCATAATGAACATTTACCCCACAATTTATTAGCACAACAGAGTCTGGATGTTGATAGGGCTCAGGGGAACAAGTGTTAGCCACTTTGGCTTGGTCCTAACCAGCCTTCAGAAAAGTTAGTCATTCTGCACACGTCCCATGGACGCCAAACCTCAAAGAGATCAACAGACATTTTGGCAAGATGTCTCCCTGCATACAAACCCCAGATGATAGCCAGAAGACTGTTAATGTTTTTGAATAGCTGGAAAATAAACTTCTTTTTAAAACCATAATTAAATATTGTTTTTTTAAGCATGAGTCATTAAATTTGGTCAGACACCATCCTATGCATTTAATGATGTAAACTTATATTTTGGAATATTAATTGCAGAATTTATTGTATAATCCTCATCCACACAAATTACAGTAAAATACCAGAACAAAATTGCTGTGCTAACGAGAGCAGAATCAGTCATGGACTTTATAAAGCAAACAGAATGTCCCTAAAACAATCTTAGAATTGTCACCTTCCAAATATTCAGTCTTTCTTAAAAGTAATCAGTAAGAAGCAGACATTTTCATTCCATATCATATAACATCAGTTTTAGAGCTACTAAATATACTCTTTAAAATATTTATTTTAGTATAAAGTTAAGTCTGGTTCTTTCTCAAAAAAGCAAGTTGTTAATGAAAAAAATGAAAATGCACACAGATCCATGAATTTCATTTTCAGGGAATTATATGCCACAGTTTTTTTTTCTTTTTCACATGTATATATGTGTATCATGTGTGTGTGTGTGTGTGTGTGCCTGACTGCTTGCAATGTGTGCTTGTGCATGTGGAGGGGATATTGGGGGGGTTCTCCTCAATCACTTCCCACTTCATTCATGGGGCAGACCTCACGGAACCTGGAGCTATCTAGCCCACCAGCTTGCCCTAGGGGTCCTAGGGTCTAAGGGGTTCTCTGCCTCCTTAGTGCTAGAGTCACAGATGGGCTGCCACACCCACATGGCATACACCTGACGCTGAGTATGAACCTCAGGCCTCATGCTTACATGCCAAGCGCTTCAGCACTGAACTGCCGCCCCACCCTGTGATCTCTTGCTGTTTCATAGTTCTATTGTTATAGAATTATGCTTTATCATCAACCAGTAATACTACAGGGGATGTTATAGATTTCAGTAGTGTTGTAGTTGATGTAATTTTCACTTGAGCAGGCTAATAACTGGGAAACAGAATCTGAGTGAGTTTCCCGTGTGTCATTCTAACTATGGTGTTAAATAAATTACTTACTCCATATGTACACACAGTGTGCTTAAAAGTTTGCTCATAGACAAGTTTGCTGTGTATTACTTTTGCATCATAAAAGACAGAACACATTCATTTCTCAGCATAAGATTAAAATTTCTGCTGAACCCAGACAACTCTGCAAGGAAGAGGGCTGATAACTTCTTCCGAGAAGCCTATGAGCCCACAGAGATAAAGAAGAGTCTCCCTAGGATAAAGTTGTAATCAAAATGTTACCAATAAGTCTGTAAGCCTATGATGATTAATACCTTTCGGAATTGCCTAGACGCAATCCAGGTTGGACTCCAGATGTTTTACAGTTCACAAAAACTGATGAACTCTATGTTGTGTACACTGTTTTACATAAGTACAACTTTTGGGGACAAACTTAGAAGGCATTGATTTTTAGAGCTATTTTTTTTCTAATGCTGACAATAAATTAAGTCAACTGCTTTCTAAATTCTGTACTGTCGCACAGATTGAAGCTGCTCACTGTGGATAAAACACTTTAGAGGCTTATAATTCCCATAGAGTGTTTTGATTCTTTTATACAAACCAAACTCAAACAACCATAAATTTCACAAGGAAAATTGCTATGTGGTTTAAGGCCACATAATCTGGGTTCAGCCCTTGCCTTTGCTTTGAGCTAAAGGCATTCTCATTAACTTGAAACAATAAACTCAAACCTTAACGTTTCTGGAGAGAATTCAATTTCGAACTTTGGCAGTATAGACAGCGAGTACTGTGCACAGCCTCAACATGATGGAATGCAGCCACCAGACGTGTAGGTGCAGTTAAGAGCTTTAAATGAGCAACTGATAGACCATTACGCCACAGTGGGGGAGGGAGAGGGAGGGGGATAGATGGGGAGGGAGAGAGAAGAAGGACTACAGTTTCCTGGCTTTCCCTCTGTGGTAGTAGCTTAAAGGTTTATTTAGACTAGAAATGTAGAATAGAACTGGAATGGTATTAATTAAGCACCACATTAAGGCAAGTAGGGGCATGCAAAAATACACATTAAAAAACAGTTGAATATCTGTGGTTCATATTCAGAATGGACAATGCAGCCCACGGAAGCAACCCACTAACACCTTAGCAAGGTGAGTTGAGCCAGACAGCCCACTCCTGCAGGAAAAGGAAAATGAAATGTCTACAGGCATTTTTGTATATTCAGTATGCTCTAACGTTAGACCACTGGAAGAAGGGACATTATAATAGAAAATCCCATTTACTTAAATAGGTTTGTCAAAGAAGTTTCCTTCACTCCACATCCAGCTTCCAAAAGAGAGACTATGTCCAAATTTTGCTAGATTGTAAACAGAGCACCGATGCCAGCTCCCGAGCCCAAGCAGTACGAGGCGTGTAAAAGAAACTTGCTGACTCAACAGCTTCTTTCTGTATCGTCTGGGCCCAGAACCTACTGCCTCTGCACCTGGCCCCACTTGCCGGTGTCCTACTGTGTGCATTCACTGAGCATCAGAAGTGTATGCATCAAGATCTCATGTCTCCAGACTAAAGCTCGACAGCATGTACTGATGAGCTTCAAAATGTGATCAACGAACAGTATGCTGTGACATAACAGGAAATGCACACCGTTGTGGAACTCTCAGGGGATTCTCCATGAACGGACCCAAGGTGAGGCAAGGCGTCAAAACAGGCTTCCAGGAGGCTGAGGCCCAGGGATTTGTAGCTGAGTATTGAAAGGGAAAGGCTAACTTCTAAGTTATTCCCATACTCTTGAAACATTATCTACTCATGAAAGATGGTTTAACTAAATCTGTTCATGTTTAGGATACATTTTCCTTGGATGTCTTCCTGCTCTGAGCATTTTTCCGGTGTTATTTTTATAACTAAAATGATTGTTCACCTTTTAACCTGTGTTTCTATTTTTCTCCCTTTGACTTTTCAGCTTCTAAGGTTTTATTAGGAGAGATTTATGCAAATGAGTACCATAGAGACCTATTTCTAATCACCAATTTTCAGGCAGTAAAAACGTGCACGTAAAAGTCATTATTTTTCAAGCTAAGTTATTTGAAACACCAGGATGCTTGGCACAAGATGTTCAAAGACGACTGCTTGCATTAGCGGCTGAACTCCTCTTTTCCGTCCTGTTGTAGACTAAGATAGGCTGATTTCTCTTTTTTTCAGTGTAAATAGGTGAATTTTGGTTTCACAAATGTTCTTTCTTTGTTAATGTCTGTGACATTATTTTGAATTTATCCTTTATGTATTCTGTCTCCTCCAAATCTGTTTTTAATGAATGACTAACTTACAAGTGCTGGTAGAAGGCTGGTTACCCGTGTTCTTTTGCCTGCCTTACCACGGTAACCCTCCTGACATGAAGCCGGTGTTGTTTCTGTCCCTGTAACACAGACAAGGAAGATCGGTGATTCTCGAATATTTGGTAAGTGATAGGACCTGGGTTTCCTTTGAATCCTTTGCCCTGCATCCTTTAAGTGTCTTCTTCCTTATTTGTGTCTTTGGAGCTCTGATTAATGTCACCTCCACCTAACCTCTACCTTGCTTTCCTCTCTGTACACTCTGATACCAGGGACAGGAATAAAGCCACAGGAGGGACCCGAAAGCCTCAGCTTTCCTCACCACATACTGAGCTCCAGGCCAGCCAGAACTACCTGAGACCCTCCTTAAAACAAATAGTAAAATAAAATGGCTATAATCCCCTCCAGGAGAGGGAAGCAACCCAGGCCAGAATTATTTGAATAACAAACAAGACAAGGCTATTATCACAAGAAAAGTACAAACCAGTATTTCTTATAAAGATAGCAGCCAAATCCCCCTGAAAGGGTCAAAGGTGCGGCTGGGTAAGGTGTGTGCTTAGCATTCCCAAGTCCTTCTGTAGATCCACAACACATGAAGAAAAAGAGACAAAATATTAGAAATCTGATCCCAAAAATATCTATCAAAAGAATTTTATATCACATCTGAGTCATTCAGTTAGAATGACTGATTCGATATTTATAAACCATTCACTGTAATCCATCATCTTGACAAGTCAAGGAGGAAACCTATCATACCACACCATCATATTAATAGATGCAGAAAACCATTAGAGGAGTGCTCACAGCCATTCATGAGACAAACTTAGCAAAGGAGGGGTGCAGATTTGCATGTGGAATGTCTGACCCTAGTGGTTTGAACACTTGGTCCCCAGCTGGTGGTGCTCTTTTGGAAGACCATAGAACCTTTGGGGTAGAAGGCTGGAGGTTTTTCATTAAAATCAGGAAAAAAGTAGAGATGTTCTCTCTCACTTGTATTTTTACCATAATTCTATAAATTCTAATGAATGCAATAAGCCTAGAAAAACAAACAAAGGATGTTCTGTTTGAGAAGGAAGAGGTAAAGCTGACTCTTCACGGAAGGCATAATCATGCATTAAAAAAAAAAAAAAAGCCAATACCAAAACACAACAAAGAAAATAACCACACCTCCAGGTGATTAGAGGAAGGCAATGAGAGATAAGGTTAAAATACAGAATTCAATCATGGGAAGTTAGCAACTAGAATTCATTTAAAGCATGTTAATATTGACATTAATATCCCCTAAAATGAACACTTAGAGATTTATCACACTACACACTAAATACAGGATCAATTCAATTGAAAAAAAAAAAAAAAGAACTAAGTAAGTGAAGAGAGATTTAATATCCGTAGACAGTAAGATTCAATACTGCCAGGATGTTTGTGCTTCTCAACCTGACCTATATATTGAACACAATGCTAATCCCAGGAAGTTATTTTGTGAATATTGGCAGCCTCATTCCAAAGTTTATTAGGAGCAGGAGCTGTAGAGCAGCCAACACAATATCGAGGAGAGGAGTGGTGGGGAGGACTGGCGCCCCGCCACCTCAAGGCTTAACGTAATGCCGCAGGGATGAAGACAGCGTTGCATTGCAGAAGTATACACAGACAGACCAAAGTAAGAGGAGGAAGCCCAGAAACAGATTCAAACAAACGCAGCCAGCGATGATCTCTGATAAAGGGAGAGGCAGCGCAACAGAGCGAAGGCGGCTCTTCAGAAACCGCTCCTGGAGAGCAGAAAATCCATGGCGAGAAAGGATGACTGTGGACTGACTCGTGGACACCGTTCACAAAAATTGATGCAAAGTAACTCACAGATATAAATGAGAAACTTAAAACTTACAAACCGCAAATGTGAAGACTTGAGTTCAAATCCCAAGAGACCACAGTGAGCTGAGTGCAGAGGCCCATGTCTGTCAGAGCCATGTTCCTACGGCAAAGTGTGAGGGGGACACAGGAGGATGTTTGGAAGTTCACAAGCCAGCCAGCTCTGCACACCGCACACCGAACAAGCCACCCTGCCTCAAAGAAGGTGAAAGGTGAGACTATGGTACAAGGTTGTCCTCTGACTTATACACATGTGCCATGACATGGCCTGCCTGCACACTCACACACATACATGCACACACACAACCCCCATTTTTAAATGACTAAAAAATAAAGTGGGACAGAATCAAGGTGGCCTTGAGTTTTGTGATAACTTTTGAGAAACATTATTTAAGACAAAATCCATAAAAGAACTAAAATAAAAATTTCACTAAAACTGAAACTTCTGTTCTACACAAGACACTGGATGAGAATTAGAAGACAAGGAAATATGTATCTACTAAGGGACAAGCACCTAGTATGCAAAGAGAGTGCTTAAAACTCAATAATAATGCAAACCAGTTAATGTTTTTACATGGGCAAAAGATGTGGCTATCTCAGCACAGAAGTTATAAAAATGGCAAATATTCACATTTCTAATCAAAGGTGCTCAAAACCATAGATCATTAGAGAATTAGATCAATAAAATACCAGTACAAACCTAATGGGATGATTAAAATTCTTTTTTTTATTTTAAGACAGAGTCACTGAATCTGGAGCTCACCAATTCTACTAGACCTTGAGGTCAACAACCCTCAAGGACCCTTCTGTTTCTACTTCTGCAGCACGGAGGCTGCTGATGTGTGCTACCACACCCAGACCCTTGCGTGGTGTCCTGGGGGGCTTCAGCCGTCAACCTGACACAAACCTCCACTCATCTGCAAAGAGGGACCCTCAAGAGAAGAATTTCCTGCACCAGACTGGCCAGGAGCCATGTCTGCTGGGCGTTTCTGTAATTGGTAATTGATGTAGCAGGGTCCAGCCCAGTGCAGGCAGGGTCATCCTCAGGCAGGTGGGCTTGGGCTGTACAGCACGCTGAGCCTGAGCCAGGGAGCAAGCAGCCAGCAGCTTCCTCTGCGGGCTTCCGTGTCAGCTCCAGTCTGGGTTTCTGCCTTGGCTTCCCTTCAGGAGGCACACAGCTGTAAGTCAGATAAACCCTTTATTTCCCCAGGACCCTTTTGGTCATAGTGCTTATCACAACACCAAAAAGCAAACTAGAACACATGAGTTCTGGGCAGTGAATCCCGAGTTCTCACATTTGCACAGTGAGCACTTTAACTGAGTCACCTCCCCAGCACTAGCAATAATTTTTAAAATGCTTTATGTGTATAGGTTTGTCAAACTCTTAATCTATGTCAGAGACCTCTTATCCAGATCGTAATTCCAAACTAGCCTCACTTTATTTTAAAATAAGCCTTCAAATAGGTAATATTTGCACGTGAGTGCTACTGACTTCGAAGAGCTCTCTCCAGGATTCCCACCCTCTTCACTGTGTTTCCTAGGGCACACTTCTCTGCAGCCCCAGTTGCAATGAATTCTCTGTCTCAAAAGATGAAGATGACTTTGTGAAACAATCAGTAAACATCTGTCAGCAGGGCTTAGATGGAGGAGCCGGAGTAGACAAAGGTGGGCTTGAGACTCCAGTGTTGCCCAGCAGCTGGGAAGACGGGTCCTGGAAAAGTCGGGCGCACGTGCATTACATAGTTGCTTTCAAGTCCCTCTTGGTTGTTGTGACATTGCCATAGGTTGCACTATGTGTGTGTGTGTGTGTGTGTCTATGTGTGCTCACATGTGTGGGACTGTATACGGGTGAGCATGCATGTGCATATGTATTTGCATGTGGAAATTAAAACTCAGCCTCTGGTTTCATTCCCCTAGCCACCATCCACATTTTTGAGGCAGGGCCTCTCGCAGGCCTGGAACTGGCCCAACAGGCTGGGCTGTCTGACCAGTAACCTCAGGGATCTGCCTACTGCCATCTCCCAGCACTGGGGTACAGGAATACCACCAGGCCTGGCTTCTTTACATGGGTTTTGGGAACTGAACTCCCGTCCTATATGCAAGGCAAGCGCTGCGACTGACTGAGCCGTCCCTCCAGTTCCAGATGGCCCTGAGTTTATCGCTCATTTTAGGAGCATCTTGCATTCCCCCATGCTGCTTCTCAGTCCCAGTAAAGGAAGGCAGATGAGGGACACTTTACCAATGTCTATAATATTGAAACCTCTCTGTTCTCATCTGCAGAAGGTACCTAGCAATCAGAAGGAAGTATAATAAAAACTACCGGCTATTCCAATAAACTCCGAATCCCTGGGTTGAAATTAGTGGTTCAGTTTTCATCAGAAATAGCTTTTTTTGTTTGTTTCTTGTCTTCCATTTTTAGAATGAAAGACACCCATTCTGATACCTAGTTAAAAAGATTCTAGACAGGTCTGGTTTTCAGATTTCAGAAGAACAAGACAGAGCTGCACCAGATTCTCTTGGCTTTGCTCCCTACAGTAAATAACTCCTCTGTACTGCTTGGCAAGGAGACAGAAATAACTGTCTCTCTGAGGGCCTGCTGGAAGCTAAACCTGCCCTGGCTCAGCTTCCTGAAAGGGTGTCATCATGCTGACATGTGGACCTCACTAGACTGACAGGAAGAGGCAAGGAGACCAGGAGAAGGAGGATACTGGCACTCACTGACCTTTCCTCGAGCCCAGCTGTCCTCAACTTCTGCAATTTGGTAACCTTTGCCCCCCACCCCCGCCTTGGAAATTCCCATGAATGGCAGACTTCCTGAACCACGGCCCTGCGAATAGGGAGATGTATTGTATCAAAGTCTCAAATAACCTAGAGACAGGAGGGTAATAGAGAAGGCAGGAAAAGGGGAGAAAATGAAAGGAAACAAATTTTGAAGAAGAGAGAAAGGGGAATAAGAACACAGAATACAAATCTCAAAAGAAGAATGAAAATGAAAACAAACAGAAATCAAAGAGAAACTTAAAGGGAAGGGACAAAAGCCCCTTTGGTTGCAGCATGCTGATCATCCAGATGAAGTCGGACTGAGGTCTTTATGCTGTTAAGTCCATACTGTTAGGGACGATGCGAAGGAAATGGTACCTCACTGTCCCAGTTTCTAAGTGGGCACCATACACGCAATTTTTATAATACTGAAAACTTTACCTTTCGGAGGGAAAACACCTATATTGAACCCCACTGAGAGATCTGACTGCAAACACCATCCAGACCTACAATCAGGGATTCTGAGTTTGATTCCTAGAACCCATGTACAGATGGAAGGAGAGAGCCCACTCCACAAAGTTGTGCCTGGGCCTCCAAATGTAAATGTGGAATTTTCACCCACACACAGGTGCACTACACACATCATTTACACAGGTCACGTACACAGGTCATTTTCACACATCATGTCCACACATACTATCATGCACATACATCGTGAACACACATCATTCACACATACATCATGCACAAACACATCATGCACACACACAATGCACACATATTTCATGTAAACAGGTCATGTACACACATCATGCATTACATAGCATGCACACATCATGTACACACATCATTCATATGCTCATGGGCTCACTCATGTCATGCACTGCACACATTGCAAACATGTACATACATGCACACACACATCATGTACACCCATCATGTACTGCTTGTCATGCACACACATCATGCACACATATAACATGCATACATACATTATGTACACATATCAGGAACACACACCATGCACACACATCATGTACACACATTATGCACTAAACATCATGCACATACATTGTGAACACACATCATGCAGTATATTACATGCACATACATCATGTACACAAATCATGCACATGCACATCATGTACACGTATCAGGCACACACATAATACATGATACATCATGTACACACATGCACACACATCAGGCACACATGTCATGTGCACACATCATGCACACACACCATGTACACACATCACAAACACACCTTGCACGCACATACATCATGTACATACATCATGTACATGCTCATGTCATGCACACATATGGTGCAAACACATCATGCAATACACACATTGTGCACACATACACATCTATCAACAAAAGGACAGAGACAAGACCTACTCTTCAGAGACAAGATCCAGAGGTGCTGTGCGGGAAGAGAAGAATTCATTCCTGCAGCAGCCACCGATGAACGGGGATGGCAGGTGGCCCACACATGTAATCTTAGCACTGGGGAAACTGAGGCAGGGGGCTAGTAAGTTCAAGATTAGCCCAAGATACACGCTGAGGAGGAAAACAAATACTAATCTTGCTATTGAGCATCACAAGATAAGACTTTAAAAGATGGAAAGAGAGTCCTCGTCTCTAAACAGAGCAGTTGGTGTAAGGGGAAATTAATGTGACACAGAATGGCTTGGATAATGATGTCCCAGACAGAAAGCAGGAACAGACACACAGGCCTACAACTGGGAAGGCATCAGATGAACACACAAGCACGTTTGGATTCCATTTCTGTAGGGTCGAGGATCGATTCAACGCTCGAACAGAAAAGTAGTGAATGAGAGGTTCATGGTAGAAACCCACCTCCGGCAGCAGGAGAAAAGAGATGCAGGAGCTGAGGGGCGAGGGCAGCTGGCGGGTGGGGCAGCAGCCGGGCGGGGACAAGGCCTGAAGCGCAGAGCAGAGGAGGGGAACAGAAGGAAGGCTGCCTGAGAGTGAGCAGAATGCAGCGTGGGCAAAGGGACGGTCCAGAGAAGACTGCGGGGATCAGAGAGTGAAGAAGCCAAGACCCCAAACAGGACGGGGCCAGCCCGTCACCACAGGGAAAATGAAGCAGAGCAGGGACAATCCACGAGGAGAGATGCCTCCAAAAAGCAGGGATGGCGGAAGAGTTTGCAAGAACCAGAAACAGTCTGTCAATGTCTACAGGAAAACCCACTAACTCCGGGAACCCCACCTCAATCAACCAGAGCCATCCCTACGTCAGTGAGCACCTCAGAAAAAGCCCTGGACATACAGGTTGGCCATTCCCATTGCGGCTCTGTCTACCTGCCAGAGCAAAGCCGAAGCCCCCACTGGGCCTCTTCCTCAAGAGCCACGTCAGGACCACCTGAAGAGCAAGGCAGACTTCACGACTGAGCTTGGAATCATGCCTTGAGAAAGAACAAGACAGGGAGCCGCAGAGTAAGCAATGGGGTAAGCAGATCAGAAGAGAAGAAACAGAGCAGAACCCACCCTGCTATGACGGGCGAGGACTGGTAAATAGAAACAATAAAACCTCAGGAAAGCTACCGCTGGTTCAGCAGCTGCTGTGCCGAGCACCGTGCAAACACTACGTCTAAATTTCCAGTCACTCTCCCATCTCATAGCTCTCAGCTCAGAGGAATAAGAAATCATGTACTCTGAGCCTATAAATACGAGTGACCATGGCCTGGGAATACCGGTTCAGACTATCCCCAGACAATATGTCCCATGGTGGAAGTTGATAGATGACTTTTATTAGTTAGAGAACAAAAGAAAGTCAAAACTCAGGGCATCAGCCAAAGACCCCGATGAATATCACCAGTGGGTGGGTTTCTGCTGGTATGGGTCTGAGATGCTACCCGATGACATTCTTGGATCTGGATTTGTGGATCTGCTCAAAATATGCTTCAAAGATTTTACCTGCTAGTCAGACGATCAGACCCACGTGGGCAATGAAGGCTCTTCATGGGACCTAAGATGCAAATGCTCTCTAATCAGTCCCTAAAGACAGCCTTTGGCCTTTCAGATGCACACACTCTAACCCTCTCAAGGCTCGTGCATGCATACTGCCCTCTGCCAGGAGAGCTCCTGTCAGCTCCCCATGGCTGGCTGTTTGCCTCTCACTCAAAAGCTTCCTGCTCAGAAAGGCCTTCTCTCTCTGTGATCTCCAGTGGCCTCCTTCCTCCCACTCCATCCTGAGGCTTCTGTGACAATAGCTCAGACCTTTGTCTGTCAGCACCTACCACAATAGATTGATTTGTGGCTTTGCTTTATTCATTTACTATTACTGGGGCAGGGCACAGATGGGCCACAGAGCGCAGATGGAGGCCAGAGGAAATTTTCTGTCCTTCCCCAGTGGGCTCCAGGAACTGGATTCAGGTTATCAGGCACTTTTGGCATCTCCTGGGCTCATATTTGTGGATGCTGCAGCCTTTGTAGCACTCCCGTTGTATGGGTCTGTGAGGGCAGACTGCCTATCCTCAGAGGCAGTGGGAGGAAGACGCTACATCCTTAGAGTAAAGTGAAATGGCTGGAGAGTGAGTCAGCCTGGCATCGGCTTACAGCCCATCCCAACACTCTCCCGCTGTTTATTCCATGTCACATCTTTCCCCAGGTCTTATATAAGAAATATTCCTGTTGTTTCAAAGGCTCTGCACTAGTCGGACTCCCTTTTCTACAAGGATTTGCCCTCAGGAATCCCTATCCCACCTCAGTTATCCAAGGATCTTGAAGATTGGCCCAATGCCAAACCTTTCTGCAAGCAAGTTTAATAAGCCCTGGGACACCATGGCTTTGTTACAGCTATGGGGCTATGATTGGTAGGGGTCAGGCTCCCACTCCCTGTAGTTTCCCTGACAGACCCGGTACTGGAAGATGCCCTGGGAGTGCTGAGGGATGCTTCAGAAGTGCCCAAAGGTCTGGGAGCAACTTACTCATTTGCTCTGAATAAAACTGATCCTAAGGAGAGGAAATGTTCAAATGGGCAAACAGGCTTCTAGACACACAGGTGGGGGTTTTGTTTCAGTAGCTGATCAAGAATCTCCTTATTTATACTAAAAATTAACCTCTGTGCCCATAACACTCACTATGAACATCCTCAGTGGGTAATTGTAAGTTTGAAAGAAAAATGTATTAAGCATGATACAGGGGCTGGAGAGATGCTCAGGGGTTAAGAGCACTGGTTGCTCTTACAGAAGACCTGGGTTTCAGTCCCAGCATCCACATGGTGACTAACAGCTATCTGTAACTCCAGTTCCTGGGATCCGACACTCTCTTCTGATCTCCATGGGCATTGCATGACACAGGTGCACTTACATACATGTAGGCAATACACTCATACACATAAAATAAAAATAATAAATATATATTTTAAAAGAATGTTAAGAAGCCGCCAATGCTGAGCAGAACAGAGGGACTGGCTGGTGTTGGTGCAGGCCTGTGCATGCATTTAAAGTTAATAGTAACATGGCTTTTCACGGAGAAGAAACCTTATTTCCACAGTAATTTCTTCAATGGCTCTTCTACTGGAAGGAATATACTATATTTTATGAACTGTCCCCTTGTGTAGAAGCATACAGGGACCCGATGTCTTATGGAGTGCCCAGTCTGGTCATATATTGTATTCATGATCAAGACAGAATGAAGAACACTTCCCTGTCTTGGATAAGACATGTTCAAATTGCTGTTAATGACGGAAATTTCGGCTTTCCAAACAAATTCAGAATTTTCTGCATCAATTCTCAGGATAAACACTAACAGCATAAACATAATAGCATAGATGCTGTTACGTAGATAAAAGTCTTCATTTTCATTTAAATATGGTTGTGATGCACAGCAAAGTATCTCACGCCTTATATCCCCTTCATGTTGGCCTCCAGTTCTTTGAGATCACACAACTCTGTCTTGGGTCTGGCTACCACAAAACACACTGACATGGACCTAATCCAGAAACCTAGAAGTCAGGAGGATTTCTTTTCCCCTGAAGGTACGTGTCCTTACTTACTGACACTTAATCTCTCAAATGCAGCTACAAGCCACAGCTGACAGTGTGTGCGCACACGTATGTACTGTCTGACTGGATAATAATGAGATGAGACTAATCACACCACTAGGCAGGAGACTGTGGAACTCCTGCTGTCTTTAGGGACTGATTAAAATCTTACAATATTATTTTCACTTCGTAAGCTCTAAATTGAATAAATAAATCTCATCGAAAATGTGCCTTTGTACATCCATCATTGCTTTTGATCACTTATCATTATCTTAGATGTGGAAGCTCCCAATCAGGAATCAATATATTCAGACAAATACCTAAGTTTGCCACTCAAATGTGATAATCCCGCCTTTTTCTTCTAGGACAGGTTTTCCTGAACATCTCTATTTTGCATGTTTAATATATCCCTATAACATTACGCCAGCTCCCACATCGCTAGCTAATGTAAATCTCTATCACATGTAGAACAGGTTGAAATTTTTGTTTCCATCTTTACATATTTATTTCAAGGTGACAATTATGACCTACTCAGTATCATTCCAGTCTGAGGAAGGTAGAGAGCTGACTCACTCTGGTCTGAGTTATTTTTAGCAGGATTATGTAAAGAACAAGAAACTTTAAAATCTGGTTTGGGTCCTGAAAATCATAAATAAGCCCCTCTTGATATTCTGTCCAGTCAGATGGCCTCTTTTTTTGAATAACCAAGGTTATACCCTTCTTAATTAAAGACCTGAGCAGGAATTTTAAGTTACAGAGCTGGGTCATGTGTGAGGCAGCCTGGGCCATCCAGGGAAAAGGCAGCTGTGTCACAGTGGAGCTATCCCATCCCATCTGCCAGAAGCACTCCAGTCTTGAAAATCTGTCTAGATAGGGCCTGTCACCCCTGTGATTCTGCTGTGGGCAGTGAGAGATGTAGATGTGTGAGAGGGCACAGTCAACAAACTTCCTGTAAGAAAAGTCTTTCCTACGGAGAATCATGACTGTCACCACTGTGGGTGTAGATCCTTGTGAATTCCTGGTCAGTCCGTGGTAGGACTTTCATGTGCAGCTTACACTGGCCACGCACTTCTGCCTGGGAGTTCAGAAAGGCCCAGGGCAGGATTCTAATAGGGGCCAAGCATCTCTACAGAAGCTGCCTCACCCGATCTATTCATTTCTTCTGTCAGTGCTGGAGACAGAACCCAGGGCACGTATATGCTGGACCAGTGCTCTACCTCAGAGCTACACCCCCAGCCTGGCCTCACTTTCTCATTGTCAGGCTCCTCCCTTGGGATTCCGAGCACTCCAGAATCCCCAGGTCTCCAGACTGTGCAATAGCTTGTCTGGGTCTATTCTGGGTCTATTCTCCCCAATCAACCACCTCCACTTTGAGATCTCCTTTCACCTAGATCAAAAATAACCTGCCCATCAGAAGAGAAGGCAATGGCAAGCCGCCCAACAGCCCAGCATCAAGAAGGAGCTTCAGAAAAGGGATATCACAAAGAAAGACGGCGGAGAATCCTGAGAGGGAAGGAAAAGAAAGAAGACAGGACTGAGGAGATAGCCAGCTCCACCGGCCAGGCTTCCACGCCTGGAACTCACGTAAAGCGGGAGGGAGAGAACTGATTCCACAAAACCCATCATCTGATTTCCACACATGCACCCATGGCACACACATGAACACACATGTGTGCACACACACTCACACACTCACTCACAAACAATAACAATAAATGCAATGTTTAAGCCAAGAGAAAATAGTAAGCTATGTTTCCAGGCCTCGGAGGAGTGGGGAATGACTGGATTTGGCCTTGAGGGAAGGGTTAGGTTGCACTGCATAGTTTATCTTTTCTAGGGTGCTTGTCATAGGATTTCAAAAGGTCATCTGGTTTGGGATTTTAGAATACTTTGGAACTTATTTTTAATCCAAACATCTGTCTGACTATTCTTACTGATAAATTCATGAAAAAACTTTCCAGAACAAGGTGGAACTTTAGCCCAGAACGTGGGCCTCCTGCCACACTGAGCAACTAGTATAAAGAGTCCGGGGAGTCCTGGGAGAGAGCGAGAGGAAGCCAGCACACACAGGAGCATTCTGGGGCTTCTGGTCACAGCAATAAGGACTTGCCAGGAGCTTTGAGATTCTACTCTGACCTTTTGTCCATGATTACCTTTCGTGGACATTATGTTTGCTCAAAACATCCACGACTTTTCAGGTCACCACCATGGAGAACAGTAAAATTTAATACGAACATGTCCCTGCCAACCAATCACACCACATGAGTCAGTACTTCACACCGCGAAGCTCGCACTGGTGAGGTACAAACCCACAGCAGCCTCTGCACATGAACACCCGTGGAGGGCCAGCCACAGAGAGCGTATATCGTGGGACTGCTTTCTCCTTCCGCCATGCGGGTTCCAGAGATCGAACTCGGATCCTCAAGCTCGGTAGCAAGCACCTTTACCTGCTGAGCCACTGTGCCAGCCCTTAAATAGACTCCTAACCTTTTCCCCAAAGCTTAGTTATTCTTTTTAAGTTTTTTATTCAATGTATTGCTTAAATGGATATATGTACACAAGAGTGAGCGTAGGCCGAGGCTAGAAGAGAGTGTCGATCTGCTGAAACTGAAGTAATGGACGGTTGGGTTGTTAGGTACTGTGTGGGAACTGAACTGGGTTCTCTGACCTCCACACATGTGCACACACACCGCTCACAAAATAAATGTAATTTAAAAGACCATTTAAGCCCATTTAAGATCAAAGTATGATGCTTCATGACTATAATGCCAGTACTCTGGAAGCTAAAACAGGAGGATTGCTGTGTGTTTCAGGCCAGCCAGGATACAAAGTGAGACCTTGTCAAAAACAAAAACAAACAAAAAACAGTCAATTTAATGTTCAAGTCACAGATTGGGAACTATTCTTCAGAGAATAGTAAACTACACTATACTCCTGGAATAGATGCTTATAGCATCTTAAAGATACAATTGTTCTTCAGATGAATTTGGAAATTCAGTTCAGTGGCAAAGTCCTTGTCACTGGCACAAGGTCCTGCATCTCAACCCTTAGCCCCCAAAACAAAGGAAAAGACCAACTTATAAACTGAATGCAATTTCAGTAAAAATTAGAAACGGATTTTTTTAGTGCACAATATATTCTAAAAATTGCTTTCAAGGGGGATAGAAATCTACAGTTAGTTTAAATCATTTTGGAAAAAGGAGAGAAAATGATAATAAAAAGGAACAGATGACGAAGAAGAGACGCCATAGTACACAACAGAAGACGACCAGGTGAATGGATTATTGTAACACCATCAAGATAGACGTGCAATACAAGAATAGTATATGAGAAGGGTGGCCCCGAACTGTGGCCATGAACATATACATTCCACGGCTTCTGTTAGAGATTCTTCCCAATGCGTCCACTGCCACTCTGTGGATGAGCCGCTCTGGAACCCTCCACTCAGCCCATTCCCATAGGTGATGGCTCTTCTTTGACAGGTTTTCCCCACTGGCCTGGCCAAAGCTTTCTCAGAGCTGTGCGACATCTGAGGCTTAGCGGATCACCCCACAGTGTTACATGCTCATTACGTTTAAATTAGCACACAAACTGGTTCGACTACAGTAGTGTTTTCTACACACAGTTTGTTCTTGGTGCCCCTGCCCACTTGCACCCTTCCTCTCCCAACAGGGCCCTTTCTACCCCCTCTCCAGGGTTTATTCCCTCCCCTCCTCCTCGGAGCCTCTGTGCCATCTCACAGTTCCCCTCCATCACCTCTACGCACACACATCCACATGTATAAACATTACAAGCTAGGATCACAGAGGAAAGAGAGTTTGTGATGCTTGTCTTTGAGTCTGGGTCACCTCACTTATAATAAACTCCATAGTCATCCATTTCCCTGAAGAGTTCACAACTTCATCTGTGCTCATGCTGAGTAAACGCCTCTGTGACTGCAGCGCTCTGTCAGTTGCTTGACATCTAGGATGATTCTGTCTCCCTGCTACTGTGAACAGAGCAGCAGGAAACATGGATGTGCAAGTATCTCCATAGCAGGGTATGGACTCCCTTGGGTATGTGCCCGGGAATAAAATCACCATATAACCTAAATGCATGGCCTTATCGTTGGTCTATGTTTGACCCCTTCCTCCATATCCTTCACAAGTATTGCCTTCAATTAATCTCTCACACATCTAAATGCACCTTGGCATCCCTGTGAACCTGAATGAACATACAGAAGCTAAGGAACGGACAGATTCCTGAACAACTGATATTGAAAAAGCTGCTTCCCTTGTAATGAAAAATAGAATTGCATCTTTCTCCAAAGCCATCATTGCAAGTAAAAGACAGATCGATTAAAAAAAAAGTATAAATAGAAAACTAAAAGATAGTGTCATCCAGAGTAGTGAAAGATTCCTTAATCAAAAAACTCCCAAAACAGAAAAAAAGTGAAGAGATTAATTTGAGAATATCAGAAGTAAGGATTTATGCTCAACAACGAACACTTTACTGTAGTATGAACTATCACAAATATCTTCTCTCCTGCCTTTAAATCCAATAGGATTCCTAAACTGTAGATGGGAACATGAGCACTCTGAGTACTGCATTTCTCAGCCTTTGTTTCCTATAAAATGGTCTTGTATCTGCTTTTGACCAGTGAAATATTAGAAAAATTCCGAGAAATGTGGGAACTTTGGCATACTGCTCTTACAAGGAAAAAGCATATCTCTCTGTCCTGGTTGTCCTTTCCCAAAAGCTGGTGCATCACACTGAAAAGAGACACTGTGTCATTCTAAAAATATAGTAATATGGGCTGGAGAGATGGCTCAGTAGTTAAGAACACTGGCTGCTCTTGGTTCAAATCCCAGCATCTGCATGGCAGTTAACAATCGTCCATAACTCGTGGCCCATGGAACCCAACACCTTCTTCTGTCCTCAGCAAACACTGCACAACACATGTGCACTTGCACACATGCAGGCATAACACTCATACACATAAAAAAACTTTAAAAATAATAATAATACAAGATAGAATGATCACTTTCTTCCAGCTTGTTATAAGAATAAAAGAAAGAAGTTTCTTTCTTGTTTGAGGCAGTATTAACATAAAACTCCACTACAAATATCAAAGCCTTCTTCCAAACAGCACACACTTCAGGGGCAAATTTAATGCTCCAATCACAGATTGGGTGACTCTACTGGCAGTGTCTTAAATATGTATATAAAACATGGAGAACAAAACAAAACTTTAGTTGGGAATAAATGAAATAAATACAGGCAAAGGTTGCTAACGTTCCATGTAAGCTGTCTCTCATTGTCATGACAATGCCTGGAGAAGTCATTTAAGGGAGAAAGGATTTATTCTCAGAGGCTCACGGCTCAGTCGTTGGCAGAAGCTTATGGCACAACTTGTCCATGTTTCTGTAGATTAGGAGCATAGAGCTTGGGTTGGCAGGGGGGCCCAGTTGTAATACTCAGTGCCGCAGCCCAGAAATGCATGTCGTTCAGAAGACTCCCTTCTCTTCGAGGTTCATGGTCTCCTAAACCAGCCATCGCGTGCTGAGGATCAAATGTTTAACCTGTGAAAGATGCTGTGCAGTTAAACCACAGCAGTTCAACTCTGCCACTATAATCACATGACCATGCCATAATGCAAAATGCACTGCGACCAACTTTACAAGTCAGTCTGAATGTCTTAACAGTTCCAGTACTGTTCAAAAACCCCAAATGTCTCTTCTGAGATTCAAGGAAATCTCTCAGCAGTTCCCACCACACAGTTAAGAGGAAAGCTACACACTTCCTATAAACAACAAACAGGAAAGAATTGAGCCACAACACGGAAATACTGGAGGAAAACAAGACCAACTCCAGGCCCTGCACCTTCATGTCTGGCATCTGGGCTTCTGGAGGCATCATCTGGGTGCATTTGGCCTTGGGCGGCCCCTCCCCTACAGGTCTGCTGCCTGTGGCCTGCAGGACTCTCGTTCATCAGCTGACATTTCACAACCCTGGCACCCCCAACATGCTGAGGCTTCTATTTCAACTTTTGACTGTCAGTGCTTGGGAAGACAGTCTCGATGGGAGATTGCCTAGACCAATGTGGCCTATGGGCATGTCTGCTGGGAATTATCTCAATTTCTTTAATTGACAGGGGGAAAAGTCCCAGTCAACTGTGGCTGGCACCATTCCCCAGACAAAGAAATCCAAGCTGTGTAAAGATGGGGAAGCGAGCAAGGAGGAGAGATGAGCGCATTCGTTTATCTGTGTTCTCTCGACTGTGGATGTGGTGTGATTAGCTGCTTCAGGTTCCTGCCTTGACTTCCCCACAATGATAGCCTTTCACTATGAGCTTAATAAACCCCAACCCCGCCTACAGTTGTTTTGCCAGTGGGTTTATCACAGTAAGAGAAATTAAACTGGAATACCTTCATTTACTGCATTTTCCTGGAACATTGGCATAAACTGCATGACACGACAACTCTTGCACTTCATACCTATAAAGCCAGGACCATGTGGTGATGCCAAGTTCTGCTGCCAGCTGAAGACCTGCTCCCTTTACCTCCTCTGCAGCAGCCGCCCACACCTTCACAGCCGAACCTTTCCTTCAGCAGTCCTACATGGGCAAGGAGCCGAGAGCATTTCTTCCCTGCCCTGTATTCTCAGGCCTTCTTTCTTTTTAATAAAATGCATTTTTAACACCCTGGAGCCTTAGTACGATTGTTGCCCTTCAGGCTCCATTGCTATCGTACCAGTGCGAAGAGAAAAGTCTCTCCTTCAATACACCAGTCTCTTCAACACCTACCTCCACTAGGTCCATGGCCATTTGGACAACAGTCTCTTCATTTGCAGCTGTTTCTTCAGAGCCACCTTGTCCTGACTTTCACAATTCTTACATCTTCCTTTGGCTCAGAACACTCACTGTAACCTGATGAAAGGCCACCGGCCTCAAGCATGCTACAGTCCAGATGTTATGAAATGTCCTAAACCAAACAAATGAGTCTGTTGCTTTTCTTAGCTTTTTTATTCTCATTTTGTGTGTATGAGTGTTTTGTCTGCATGTGGGTAAGTGTACCCATGTCATGCAATGCCCGTAGAGGCCAGAAGAAGGTATTGGGTTCCCTGGAACTGGAGTTATGGGTGGTTGTTAGGTGCCACGTGGATGCTGGGAACTGAACCCAAGTACTCTTCAAGAGCAGGCAGTGCTCATAACCACGGAGCCATCTTTCCTGCCCCCAAGGCTACTATTGTTTAATTTAACCTCAGTAAACTTTTTAGGACATGGACAGAACTTTGTCAGATTCTTTACTGGAATATAATGCAAATAATCTTTAACCAAGTTTTAAATAGAGTCCTCATTTCTGTCTGAAACCTCAGGAGTCTGGCTTTCACTGTCTGCATTCTGGAATTTTGAACTCCCACCAGAATGACCCACCACGCTCAGCGTACAGCACTCTAGGGCATCTCTGGCCACAGCTCCAAACTCTCCACTTTCCTCATGTCTGAGCCAACCATATGGTCAGTTTCATCACTGCCATGACCCCACTTCTCATCACCAATTTCCAGATCAGCTATTTTTCTCATTGCTATCTGACAGACGCTACGAAAGGAGGAAGGATTCATTCTTTCTGGCTCAGGCTTACGGGGACAGAGCCCAATAAGGTGTGGTGGACCTGATGACTGATCCAGCCACAACAAGGGTGGGAGCTTGCGGTGCAACTGGCTCACATCCAGGCAGATCAGGAAGCTGAGAGCTCAGGCGGGAAGTCAGGCCAGGCTATAACCCGAAGCCTTTGCCACCACAGTGACCCACTCCTTCCAGGATGCTCCGCATGCTTCATGACCTCCCCAATCAGCACCACCAGCTAGAAACCAAATCTTCAAATACATGACTGTGGGGGAACATTTCACATTCAGCCATAACACGCAGCTCCCACAAGCAGAAATCTACAAGACTTCAGACCATTTAAGGTGATGCTCAATTTTTATTGGTAATAAGAAAAGTAAATGATAAAATATCACACATTCATCAAACTGGAACATATGGAGTGAAGCAAAGCAGGAAGAGCTATCGGGGATGCAGGAAGGTCGTAGGCACTGGGAAGGCAGGGAAGCCTGGAAGCCTCTTTAATTGAATATTTCCTCCATCCATGTGCATACAACCAGTGCAGTCACACGGGCGACCACAAAAAGGCCTGCATTTCCGGCTCTCTGTGGCTCCCACCCTCTGCCTGGGCCAGCTACCAGATCGAGTTGACTGCTGGCGACCACGGTCTGCTCATCTTCCTTTACTCCCCTTACCAGAAACCTGGCAGAAGAGAGGGTCTGTGCCTCGGGCTGATCTAGCAGTGTACCCCTGGATTCTCACTCGACCCTGTCTAGGCATCAAGCGAGGCCTGGCGCAGGATCCCCATCTGCAGTAAATGGCACAGGAGGCCTATGGGATGGCCCCCTTCCTCGACTGCAGTCCTGGGACTTATCTTTCTTAGTCCTGCTGGGTCAGTGTTAAGAGGAAATGCCCCTGGCGTGTAAAAAGGCCCACAAATACGACTGTTTTATTGAGTTTCGTCTCCTTACATTTTCCCTCAGCATCTCCACGCCACCAACACTACTCCTGAGGTGCAGTGCTCCTGTCCACCGTGCGGATCCAACTAGTTCTGTTTATACCCCCTGGAATGAATGGACCAAGCCGAATACTTCAGACAGAATGTGTTAAATGTTAGAGAGAATAACAGGGAAGCTAAACATGGAATATATACAGAATAAGGATTGTCTGTCTGGCAAAGTTGTGGTTGGGGGAGAAGGAGGCTATTCTAGAAAACCCTGGCTTGGCCACTCCACTTATCAGACTATTCCATTCCCTTCCCTCTCTAAAATCTCCATATTTTTAAATGATTTCAGACAGTTCTGTTTTTCTCTCACAGTGATCCAGGTCTTCCCAAGAAGACTGATACCAGTAAGTAAAGCATAATTCAAAGGAAACACTGCCTTCCTTTAAAAAAAGTGGGCGGGGGGAGATGGCACCGTGGGTAGAGGGGCCTGCCCTGCCACCAAGACTTACTACCTGAACGCAATTCCTGGTACCCACATGACTCCGACAAGCTGTCCTCTGACCTCCGTGTGTGCTGTGACACACACGCATTGAGTAAATAAACAAACACACACAAACTGATGTAAAAATCTTTTCAAGAGGTAAAAAAATAGTAGTTTTAGATCATCAGACCTAGCTTATAGGAAAGCTGTATTATAATTAAGTATAAGACGATTTCACTATATATCAGGGAATAAATCACACGGTAACAAAGACACTATTCCCTAGTGCTAAAATTACTAGAGGGTTCCTATTTTCAGATACTTTGCATTAGGAAGATGCGCTCTCCAGGATCCCATGCAGCAGCAAGCTGAGCTCTGGGCTCCGAAAGCTTCTGGAGAGCCCAGGTTGTGGCCTGCTTTTGCTTCCATCCCTGGTTGTCTTTCTTGTGTGGCCCTTCACTGTGAGACAGTCTGAGGGTTTATTTTTCTCTCGAGTGCTAGGGCTTGGTAACTGGTTTGTATTTCTTCCAGAAGCAGTGGCTTCATCCATAACTATGACAGACCTTTTGTCTTAAGCAAGACACAGCCCTGTTAACTGATTTTAAGTTTTTAGGCTGTGAACTTGGAAAGCTCCCATGGTGACTATCTTTTTAAGTGAAAGGAGAACCTAGAAATGACTGCCAGCATTTGATTTTGTCAAGAAAACATGCTGAAAAGCCAACCACACTGACACTATTATCCCATAAAATGAAGGATAGTTTATGCCTAAAAGCAGTGCATTTTCTGAAGAAATTAAGCAATAAGTAAATAATAAATTAAACATGTGTTCTCATTTCTCTGAGGAGCACTGCAGAGAGAACATTTAAAATCACCACAGTGAAATTTTCAATTCTTAATGACTATTTCCTTCCTATATATCTCCAAACTCTCAGATATGACAATGCACGAGATTCAACAGTCTGGACTTTGTAGCTGTTCAAGGCCACCCTCAATGTAAACAGAAGTCTGAAGTAAGCATTTATGTGATTTTAATGCTACAATCTCTGAGCAGAAGGCACAGTGTCATTCAGCCTCTTGGACTTGATTTTTTTTTCTGTCTTGTGCTCTTTACATACAAAACCAACTGTGTCTCATGGCACCAGGACCATTTTTTAAACATATGATGTCATTTTATACTTAATCTTCGCCAAAAGCCTGAGAAGCAATAGTGATGCTGTTTAATGATCAATAGTCTAATGGGGCAAAATCAGCTCTGGTTGCAAGTGTCCTTATCAATATAAACATCTTCACCCTCCATGAGGCCTTCTTCTTTTCTCATAGACGGAAAATTGCTCATAATTTTTTTTAATTCTACTGATGCTCCTCCCTTAATGGCTGTTGTGTTCCTATGTGTATGTGAAGCATGAGTTGTTACCTGGGCAGAGGACAAAACACGATACAGAATTAATGAGCTGTTCACGCTTGACCCCGGCATAATAATCCATGTGAGATGTTATAAGGACATATTTATTATGTTAAAACAAAGAACATTACTCTAATAGCTGGTGGGTCTAAAATGTAGTATTTGACTTCTGAAGCAAATCAGCAGAGTGCCAAGCAGATGACTCGAGCAACAAAGGATCTTGAAGTTAAAAAGTCTCGGTTAATCAATGGCGAATTTAGTACTTGTTGCTACAATTACAAAGATAATAGTCCTTTATGCCTTTGGTCGTGCAGCTGTAAAAGAGCTTTGAAATTCAGCATTTCAAGGAATAGAAATTAATAGGAGGTCATTTTTACCAGAGAAATTTTAGGGGCCCATCCTCTCTAATCATCATTAAAAACTAAATCCGCAGGAGAAGAGGCACTTCGCTGATTGTCAAGTGGGAGCTATTATTCATTTGATGAGGCTCCTGGCACTGTGCCATCGATTCCGCCTCCAGCCTGCTGCTCCTTCTCCTTCATCTCCTGCAATCAGGGCTGTTTCTGCCTGCCAGGAGCTATTTATAGAGCAAGGGTGGGGGAGAAAGGCTGATAGGTTCTCCTCCTTGAAAAACAACTTTCAAACTTTGTAAGTACAAATCTGCTTTTCCTTGTCACCAGACTGTGTGCGCTTTTCCCGTCAGGGCAGAAGGTGAGGACGCTAACCTCAAGCCCACCACCCGTCCTGACGATGCGGTGGACTCGGCGGAGTCTTAGGCTACTGTCCCGCTGCCTCTGATTCCTTTCCCTGGATTAATATCAGCGAAACTATATGCACCATCCTAAGTTCACAATGCAATCCTGTCTTTTCTACACTTCTACGTCGGATCCGTTCTGTATCAAAAAACTTGCCAAGGGGCGTCCTCTGCTTCCTCGCACTTCTGACAGGCGCATTTGACCAAAAAAAGCTCAAAATATGAATATGATATTTATGGGCTTAATTATTTAAAAGACTGGTTTAAATAAAATCAAGAGGTTGCTGAAATCATTCTTACAACTGCAAAAGAGTTTGGATTTTCAAAAGTTTCAATGATTGGTCAGCTCAGCGTGAGATCAATCGCTTGTGATTCATCATTTGCACACATCCATGGTTCTCTGTAAACATTTATTTTGTGTTGCAGTCATGAATGTATCTCAAAATCAAGACTCTTCAGAATTGTTGTTTGGGAAGTATTCATTTTCCAAAATGTTTATATATAAAACAATATAGAGAGAGAACAAAAATAATAGTGGGCATTTAAAATATTTGTTAAGGATAGCAACAGCAACATTTCTATCCCTAAAATCCAATTCCATACGAAGGAACTGAATTTTTCAGAATACAGAAAAGGAAGAGTGTCCTTAAAACCACCCAAAAATGTGAGTTTCGTAGCTATGACTTGCCTGGTGTTGTTCTTCTTGGGAAAGCTAGCTGATGATCGTTCCAAGTGTGGTTTTAACAAAATGAGTTAAGTAGTTCTAGAGCGTCTGTAATAAAAGTTTAGTTACCAAAATGAACATTGAGGATTCTCTCAGTCATTTAAGAAGGCAAGAAACGATGCGGGCAGGTCACCGCCGAGAAGCTTGTGTGAGCAGAGTGGAGACATCAAGGCTTCTGTTTGTTTTGCTTTAACTTTATAGGAGGCTCTCAGTGGTGCTGCAGGTGTTTATAGACGAGGATCTTCCTGTGTTGCCTAGACAGGCTCCTGATCAGCCTCCTCAGCAGCTGGGGCAACAAGCACTCCAGGGCTCTAGCTCAAGACCTGCATCCCTACATTTCAGTTTCCTCTTTGGACTGCGGTATGTTCAGAGCTCAGATTCTCAGCAAACCAGAAAGATGTTTACAAGTAAGTCTGTACTGCCTTTTCTCCTAAAACCTACATGCTTGCCACCAGGACAGCTACCTAGAAGCCCAGATTAGATGAAATGCTCTTTCAAGCCACGGCTGTGCTGTTAATGAAACGAGGTATTGGAATTTTCATCACTTGCAACATCCATCTGAATTTTCCGAAGTATCTCTGCATGGCCTATGCAGTTCTAGAAAATTTCCCCTTCATCTTTGGATCTCATAAACTTCCTCCAGAGTCTTCCACTCTACACAATGATGAGATGAGGTTTATTTAAAACAATTTTACGAAGTTGACAAAGTTTCTGTCTTTAACTGATTGCTCTGTGGTTCCAAAGGTTAGGCTGGCGGAGCTAATGACCACCCTCAATGCTTAGTACTTCACTTAAATACTCACTGAACATCTGGTACATACCTAGCACTAATCTAGGACCTGTCTGGATGGTGTATGGGGGAGAAAACAAACAAGCCGTGCGTAATTCCCATTTGTCAACTTTATAGCCCAAAGGACGTTCAGCTCTGACATAAAGCAATGCTGCAAACACTCTCGTCTTTGATAAACACAATCCTGTGTTTCTAGGATGTACATTACACTGAACTGAAGGGCACAGCTCTGAAGAGTTATAATTCTTGAGCACAGACTGTGAACACAGGTGCCAAGAACTGTATAGAATAACTTTATTCATTATCCCATTTAATCCTAATTATCAAAAAATTCCCACCCCTACCACACTGGTAAAGAAGGGATATTTGGGAATAATATTAAAATAAAACAGTTGTTTAGTTTATATAGATTACTGAAGCTTATCTAAATGCATCCCTTCCCACCACAAGAATTCCACATAAGTCTCCATTGAGGACGTAAGGGCGTCAATCCACATGTGTCCAGGACTGTGACACACAGGATTTGCTCATGCTGCTATCTTATATCCGTACTGCTTTTACACATGAGATACATTCAGAAACCAAAGGGGCTAAGAGGCCTGCCCTCAAGAAACTTAAACCCCAGTTAGAGGAGACAGATAGTAAGTATAGACATAAAATTAGTGAACATTGTACTAGAAAATAATGTTCAATGGGAAAATATGTTTTCTAACTTTATCTGCTAACAGCATGAGTTATTAAATAAAAGGAAAAGAAAATGTTTTACATCAAATTTTGTAATTTTAAAAAGGGCAGTTAAGGGAATTTGATTTCTCAGACACCCAGAGACGATCCATAGAGCAGAACAGTGTCTGAAAGGGGTGCTTCACTGTGCGGGGGGGGGTGCCTGTTAGTCATGCTGGAGTAGACTTGTTTCTGTCTTTGTTATTTTGATCATGGTGAGCTGGCTAATATAGGAAAACTACGGCATCAGCTAATTGTCCATCTTGAGGACAACAGACATCACGGGAAAACTGGGTGTGATTGGATGACATTTTTCCATGCTGCTTGGCACGGACCAGCATGCCAAATCCCAAGCACCACAACGAGAAAGGTTGTAGAATAAATACCCATCATTAAACTTCCAGTGCTTTAATAATTATCCCTTTTGCAGGGGTATGGTTAACTCTCCCATGACAGCAAAAAATCCAACCAAATAGCCAAAGAGAAAGCAAACGAGAGGGAGATGCGGTGGTGGGGAGACACTGGGGTCCTCTCTGCTGGTCACTGCCGATCAGTGTTTAGCGTGGCAATCACCCAGAGATCCTAGTCAAAGCCTGTCAGCCAGTCAGCAGCACGCAGGGCTAGACTCTCAATTTCATCTTTGGGATAGGTAAACTCAGGCCAGAGTGATCAGTGCTGTACCAAGTCGGTAATCCCACCCTCACACCAAAGCTGAGCTCAGACGACATCTCCCTAGCACAGACATGAGGGTCTTCCTCTCTCCCTGGGATATTTGGTCAATATCGCTTTCTCAAGAGGGGTAAAATGAAAACTTTGTTTTATAGAGTATGTCAATGGTCTCAGAGTTCTGATTAGGTAAACCTTAGAGTTCCTCATAGGCACAGGAAAACTCCCAAACACCTTCCATCAGTGGAGCCTCCAGGCAGAGCCTAAGGACTGCTGTTTACTGACTAGATCAGAGAAGCAAATTAGCTACAGATTTCCTCTGGGTTAGAGCACCAGTGATTACATATTAACTGAGATCAAAATTCATGATTTTTAAATGGGGTCTGTCTTCATTTTTTCTACTTACAACGTGTCCCAGTTAATTCCAGAAAACTTGATTCGATATTCCTCGCTCCTCTATCTGTAAACCAGCATAGCGCCTAGTGAATATTACAAGAAGTATTAAACTAGGATCTAGAGAGATGGCTCAGAACTTAAGAGCACTGGCTGCTCTTACAGAGGACCAGGTTCAGTTCCCAGCACACACAGGCAGCTAACAACCATCATGACTCGAGTTCTAGCAGATCCAATGCCCTCTTCTTGGGTATTGCACCATACAGGTGCACTTATACATATATAGGCAAAACACACACATAAAATAAAAATAAATAAATCGAAAAGTATTTGTAAAAGAAATATTGGACTGAAAATGGGGGGCAGTAAATTTGTTAATATGTTTTTCCTATTTTTACAAGAATAAGAAGCCATATCATATCTAACTTTGTAGTTCCCTAAGCTCGCTGTGTATGAACTCTTGGCAGAGGTGGTAACTGAAAATAAGTGGACTGTACATAGTGTGCCTCACTACGTGTTTTGTGGATGCATAATTTTATCTTATTAAACATAAGAACACTACATTACTCTCTAATAACACATAATATGGAAGAGCAGTACTGTTGGAGAGGCATCAGAAGTGAAATGTATTTACACCACCTGTCTAAGGTGGCCTGGAACCCCAGTGATCCTCCTGCCTGAGAGTGCTAGGATTATAAATGTGAGCCACCAGACCTAACATAAGCATCCTTTTATTTTTCAGGGTGCTCTGGTGGGTACTATTAATACCCTTTTTACAAAGGAGACCATACACATTTACAGAATGTTACTTTGCTTAACAGTGTATAAACAGGAAACTGCAGACTATAAATCTAGGCCAAGGATTTTCTGTTAGGGCACACACACGCGCGCACGCGCACACACCACTGGGGATCAAACCCAGAGCCTTGTGCATGCTACACAAGCATTCTACCACTGAGTTCTATCCCCAACTCCCAGGCCCTTTTGACTTTAAAGCACCTACTTTTTCTTTCAATATATTAAATTACCAAAAGAAAGCATTCAAACAGGAAAGGCAAGCCGGTGTTGTGTGTCTTTCGGGGAAGCATCTCTCTCCTCTCTGAGGTGCGTCTGCAACTGAATCTGAACACCAAAAAATCTCTTACACAGAGATTTTTATTCTGCTGCAGCGAGTGTCCAGGAATTCTTTCCAAGGAGACATCATTAAAGACGTCTTCCTTTCTTGTGTTTAGCTTGACTTACCTTGTCAGATCCATCAAGAGGAAAAACGCACAGTTCAAGGAAAGTTACAGGTAGAGGTAGATCATCCAGAGTAAGGAGAATTGAGAGGCTAAGCAGCAGCCTCAGCAGCTCTCTGCTTCCACCAAGAAGGCTCCAAAAAGTCAGTCCAGCTTCCGGGAAAGACACAATTATGCTCTCCTCTTCCAGAAAATTACTTAGAAAAATGAGCATGACCTCTGCTATGTCCTCTATGAATAAATGCTGACAACATCCATGGAAGTGCAATCGTATATGAAACGGAACAACAGCAATGAGACTGTGAAGTCTCAGGGACAAGGTCTGACCCTGACAAGGGAAGTCAGCAGCATCTGCGTTTTAACCCTCACTTTACCTGCACATAGGTACTGTCCCCAACATTGATTAGTGACCAGAAAACAAAGCTAAACACTTCTCTCTGGTTGTACCTCTAAGAAAAAATAATCTTACTCTTGAGTTGGTATAGAAAACTCCTTAGGCTGAACAGGAAACCAGCCTTTGGATAATCCCACAGCAGCCTTGGTCTCAAAGTGCTCTTGATATCTGACGGAAGTGTCAGCATTGGAACTAAAACTCTGAGATACTGCTAGAGGCAGATGTACACCAATCAACACGAACAATCAAGAGCAGAGCTTATTAAAAGGTGACTTGTATTTTTCATATCGCCAATCAATAGCATGCCTGTTTCCCCTACCCTAAAATAGAGTTTGTAACGAGGAATTCCTGCCTAACAAAGATATTTTAAACATCACTAGCTATTTATCCTATGAACAGGCAAATGCCTAAGTGGTTGGTTTTGAGGAATAGTGCAAGTTTCTATGTTCCAAAACACATATACTGATCTCAAACTAAGTAATTCATCAGTAATGACACTCCTTCAGACTGGGAAGTACTGCTAATTGTTTACACCAATATATGCCTTTCCCCTAAGAGAAGAGTCTGAGGGAAGAGGATCAATCCATATTTCAGAACAGGAATAGAGAATACTTTGGAATAGCCACAGAAAAAATATTAGAGAAATAAAGATGCCAGATATATGGGAACAGAATAGAAAGGTGAAGTAAAAGAAGTCACTGTAACAGATTGACATGACAAACCCACTCCGGACAGTGACACCCTGAAAACAGCCATTAAAACACAGGTAGTGTCACAGGACATTTCTTAGTGCTCAATCAAGTCTTGGCTGAAAGTCCCATTAGCTTATTTTTCTCACCCATTTTACTTTATGAAATCAGAGCCCTGTAAGGGCTCTGACTCCAACCCAAGCTCAGAATGAACAGTCCAAGAATCTGGCTCACATGATTTAATGTGCTTTTTCAGACACTTACGAGAGAAAGAGATGAATAAATTATCTCCAAATCCTGCCTATAACATCTAAGAAATGAACAGACTGCCACCTGTCTAGGGTTTGAGTTTCACGGGCATGCTTGCTGGATCAAGCATCAGGAAGCACAAGCTATCAGGGAGTGGAGACAAGATCGAGAGACTGGCACATGCTAAATAAGACACAAAAATTACAACATAAAAAAGGATCAAGATTCTCTTTGTTCATTTACAATTCTAAGGATCCTAGAGAAGGAAGCTTAGAATTACCCTATCCTAGGAAAGGTGCCTGTATAAAAGGAAATTTAAGGAGGAACAAGTGTGTTTCATGGGGTTTTATACACTAACAGAAGTTGTCTGCAAGGTGCTTTGAGAGTCAAAGATTAAAGACAACAGTGAAGCCATGTGCAGAAATGACACTTCCTGATGCTTTGAGAACATAAGCTACTTTCTCAGCTGTTGTTCAGAAATTGTGTCTGTAATGTTTCCTTGTGTTATCTACATGGACAAGAGCAAGAACATTACATGTGAGCTATACCTTAAAGATCGTTAAGGAACATACATGTTATCTTTCCAATTTTTATATATTCTGCAGTAAGTTACTTTTCTCCTAAGATTTATGAAACAACTAAGATAAAAATATTGATAATTTTGTTCAAAGTCACACAATAGGCAAGTGTAGAAATAACCATGAGATCCCTGTCTTGGAGACTCCGGTGGAACCCCCAAGATTCTAATAACTTAATTATTTAGGGGCTCATGTGCGTGGGGATTTGGAAGACAAACAGCAACACTTGCATCTAGGAGCACCGAGATCCAGGACATCACTTGACATTTACACTTACATTTTATGTGTCCTGTCCGTTTGATAACGTAGCTGTGGACTTTACCTGGAATGCACAGCAGGATCTTAACACTGGTCAGAGGACCCGCTATGGGGATGCGATACTGGAGAACTCTAGCTGCCGATGTTCCTAGATGTGTGCGAATCCATCATGGCAGGGAGGCATGGCAGCAAGTGGCAGACACAAGGTCAGAGGCAGAAGGACGACAGATCAAACTATGGGGGAGAGCAGGCTGAAAGCCCTCCAAACTTCCCCAGCGACACTCTTCTGCAGCAACATTCCGCCTCCTCAAGGTTCCACTGTGTCTGACGACAGCCTAAACAATTTAGGACCGAGTGTTCAAATATGTGAGCCTCTGGGGGACATTTTTATTTAGGCCACCAGAGTCTGCAAGTGTGTATATGTACCATATGTGCAGTCCCCACAGAGGCCAGGTAAGGGCGTGGAAATCCGGCAGCTGGAGTTACAGGTGATTCTGAGCCACATTGTGGGTGCTGGGAGCCACACCCAGGTCTCTGCAAGAACAGAAAGTGCTCTTAACCGCCGAGCCTTTTTCTGAGCCCAGATGAATGAGTGTTCACTGAGAGTCTTTGCTTTGTGAACAACGCTGTGGTTCTGAGGGAACTCCAGATTTCTTCCCAAATACATATTTTCCATGAATATATTCCCCCACAGTGGGATGGCATCATGTAGTAGTTTTATATTTAGTATCATACTGTGACTGTTTTTTTCTTTTTTCTTTTTTTGAGAGGATCTCACTATAGCTCCAGTTGGCAGAGAACTTGCTATGTACCCCAGGCTTCCTGGCACAGAGTCTTACCTGTCTTTCCCTCTCAAGTGTCGGGGTTAAAGGCATATGCCAGCACACCTGGACACATAGTATGCTTTATTTTTTCCATAGTAATTTACATTGCACTTCAGAATTTGTTATTTTGTGTCTCAGATTATCAGGAGGAACTCAGAGCAACTGAAAACACCACTCATCGGTCTGGCATGCTATCACAGCACAGAGTCATTGCCATCCGTGTTTCTCCCCTGGACTGCAGAGTGGAGAGCTCAGCTTTGCACACAGGTCTTATGGCCAGAGGAACACCCGCGTGTGCTGGTTAGTTTTTGTCAAAAACTTGAACTAGAGACACATAGGAAGGGAAGCTGCTACTGAGAAAGCACCGCCATCAGACTGGCCTGTGGGCATTCTGTAAGGCATTTTCTTAATTATAAGTTCATGTAGGACGGCCCAGCGCACTGTGGCAGGGTGCATGCTGGGCAGGGGGCCTGGACAGTATGAAGAGTAGCTGACTAAGCCAGTCAGCAGTACTCCTCGCTAGTCTCTGCGTCAGCTCCTCCCTCCAGTTCCTGCCTTGAGTACCTCCAGCTTCTCTCAGTGAGGGATTGTGGCCTGAGAGCTGGCGGATAAAATAAGACCTTTCTTCCCCAAGTTGGTTTTTGGTTATGATGTTGAGCAGAAAGCAAACCACAACAGATGTTGGTACTGGGACTTGGCTATTGATGTAACATACCTGAACACATTTTTGAGAGGATTGTGGGAGGACTATGGAACTTTAGACTAGAAAATGCATCACGTTCTCAGAGCCTGGTGGGCTGTGGAGAGAACTTGGAAGATAAAGATACTTAGAGAAATGAAGAGAATGGAGGCCTGGCCTGTGAATTTTCAAAGGGGAGCAAGAGGACCAGTCAGGTAGAGGCAACGCCCCTTTCGTGACCCCAGGAGGTACCTGGACAGCCTACTTGAGCAGTTTAGCTCCCAGGAATGAGTCGGGGACTGACACAGGTTCTCTAGGGTCCTGGAAGAGGTACCTGAGCCCACTTGTCTGGCATTGCCAAAGGAAGTAAAAAAAAAAAGCAGTCAGAAAGGCCTGCCTGCCTTTTTATAGGGCCAAGGAGCAACAGGAATCTGTTCTGAGAAGTTCTACCCACCGAGGCTCCTAGAAATGGACATATAGTCACAGTTAGCCATCTTGTCCCCATGAAGCAGCTGGGACAGTCTCCCTGTGCAGATCAGCCTCTGGGGGACACCCTGAGTCACTTGCATAGCTGGGATGGTTTGTGTGTGCAGGTCAGCTCCTAAAGGACACACTGTGTCGCCTGTACAGCAGGGACAGTCTCCCTGTGGAGTCAACCCCTGGTGGACATACTGAGTCACCTGTTCATCCTTCAAGCACCAGAGGGCATGCTATTTGGTCCCAAGGATACAGCACAGGGACCCCCATGTACTGAGAGGCACACACCCTTCCACTGGGCAGCACTTAACTCTGGCACCCCAGGCCACAGAGACAGCCTCACTGTCACCAAGGTTGACTGATAACAGCTACAGAAGCCACAGGGTCCGCCTGGTACCAGAGACAGCATGGCTTAGAGTGCCTTGCAAAGAGAAGAATTCTTCTGTAATGAAAGCCATTCCATACAATGGTGATCTGTTCCATTCATAAATATCAAGTTAGGGACAGAAGAATCACTGTAACATGATACATCCCAGAGAGTGTAGCAACCTCCAGCCGAAGACCCTGAGGAAATCAGTGAACTGCCTGAAGAATTCCAAATAATTGTTTTTATGGAAACTTAATGATCTACAGGGGAATAAAGACACATAATATAACAAAATTAGTAAGAAAATCCTTGATATAAGAAATTCAGCAATAAGCAAAAATCTGAACTGAACTCTTAGTTACGAAAAAATGCAATAAATAAAATAAAAATCCAGTTAAGAGTCTCAATAGCAGAATGGATCAGGCAGAAGCAAGAATTTCTGTGCTCATGACTGGGTGATGTAGAGTGCTTGCCCAGCATGCAGAAACCCTGGGGCTTGATCCCCGTTACCACATGGACCAGCTGTGATACAGGGCTTGATCCCCATTACCACATGGACCAGCTCTGATAGGGTACCCCTATGATCATAGCACTTGAGAAGCAAAAGCCATAGGATCAGAAGTTCAAGGTCATCAATGGCTACACAGCAAGTCTGAGGCCAACTTGGGATAGGAGTATCTCTCCGTCTCTCTCCCTGTCTTTCTCTCTCTCTGTCTCTCTCTCTCTCTCTAACTTAACTTTTAGTTAACTTAACTAAATATAAATTTATTTATATTTAACTTAAATATAAACTTCTGAAATAGCCTGTCAAAAGAATAAAACACAAGAAATTCCTTCCGATTGGGCTGGTTAGTTTCAGTCAACTTGACACACCTGAGAAGAAGGAACCTCAGCTGAAGAATTTCTCCATCAGACTGTCGTTTGACGTGTCTCAGGGGCATTTTCTTGATTGCTGACTCCTGTGGAAGCCCTGGCACCCAGCAGTGGGTGGGGCCATCTCCGGGCAAGTAATCCTGGGCTGTGAAGGACAGACAGATAGCTGGGGGGGTGGGGGGGAGGGCACAGACACGACCAGACTGTCGCTTGGAAGAATAAGATGGAATAAATCCCTTCTTCCCCAGGTCGGTTTTGGTCAGTGTTTTATCACAGGCACAGAAAGGAAGTAAAAAAAGTTTCAGTATGCATCATCTTTGTGGGTATCTGAAAAGGGAGAAAAAGAAAACATATATGAAAAAATAAATGTAGAAAATACTTAGGATCTTAATAAACATACGGACATCCTGGTCCAGGAAGCTCGGAAGAGCTCTAATGATTCAAACAAGAAAAAAAAAAATCTCTCCAAGGTCAGGCTGTCAAAAGAACAAAGAGAAAATTCTGAAGGTGGCTCAGGATATCTGTGTTAGAAAGAGTTTGAAGGCATGCACACTCTATGTGGGACTACAACCTGCAGGATCTTTAGAGGTCAACTCAGCCTTTCCTATTAAAAGATTAAAATGTAGCATACCTCCCAGTAAGAGGGCAGATTGGAAACTGCCTGCGTGGGATGGGGTCAAAGAAGAGAGTCAGGAAAGCAGGAATTGGCTCTATGCCAGAGACAGAAGTGGTAGGAGAAATTTGGAAAATGAGTGAGACACAGCTGAAAGTGTGTCTCTCCCTTCTGAGAGGCCCTGGAGACCCAGCCCTCAAGAGTCAGAAGCTCACTGAGAAGATCCCCCAACTAAGTCAAAAGAGATTTCCAAACTGGCAAAGATACAAGTTACAACACAGAAGGAAGAAACATGAAAAAAACAAGGCAACAAACGGCTGACTATGAGACTAACTCTCATTTAGCTCAGACACAGAAATGGTGAAGTGCCAGAGGACGAAGTCAAAAGTTTATGTGAAAAGAACCAATGGCATTAACGAGGGCACAAGCAGACAGAAGAACAAAGTAAGAAAACCAATCCAGGCTCCAGAGGTGAGCACCTGCACAGGAACTGAGGAGGTGGGGGTGGGCTGCTATTTTCAAAAACAGAGTAAGGTTGGAAATTAAAATCTTAATGAATCAAAACACAGTCAACAGTGTTAGTATTAGACTAAACCCGGAGAAGAAAAATCAGGGAGAGGTGTCGAGATTGAGGAAACAATTCACTCACACATCAGTAAAGAAAAAGAAAGCTTGCCTACAGCTCCCCCAGAACTCTGAGACAGAGTGGGACTCAAACCTAAGCATCTTTGGGTAAGGAGTTAGGATTTTAAAAGGGAAAAAAAAAAAAAAGCAATAAAATGAGGGTGGAAGATCCCCAAAGTTAGGGGAAGAAAGGAACATCCAAGCACAAGAGGCATTTAGACAGCAAATAAACATGACCAGAAAGCGTTTCCATAGCACATTATATGACAGGAAGCGTCCAGAGGAAACAGCAAGAAAACTCACCAAGGAAGCACATGAGAGTGACATCCCGACTCCCACCGGAAGCTCTAAATGCCAGGTAGCACGGAATGATACGTGGCAGCCTTGAGAGTAAATAACCAACAAACCTGCCGCATCTAGCAAGAGTCTTCTTTCAAAATGATTGGAGAAATTAGGGTATTTCAAAATCAAAACAAACAGGAGTAATTCATGACCCCCAAGGCAGCACTACAGAAGTGAATCAAAAAGAACCATAAACGCAAAGGAAAAGCAGTCTCAGACAAGGGAGTACAGGCAAGGACCCCTCAGCAGAGGAGAGCTCAGAGAACCCTCCAGGGGACCGTGGCAAACCCAGTAGGCCCTACCGTGAGCAGGGGGAGAGAAAAGAGCAGATCCCCAATCAGCCAGAAAAACAGCGGACACATTTACACAGCACAGCAAAAGACAGAGTAGACTTTTCTCAGTAGAAATACTGGAAGCCAGAGAGTATGGGGTAACAGTCATGGGCAGACACCATGAAAAGGAGAGGGAGAAAGCTGCACAGCAGAGATAACATTAAACAATAAAGGTAAAGCAATAGAAAAACCACTGGGGACTGGAGAGGTGGCTCCCAGTCAAGAGCACTGGCTGCTCATGGAAAGAACCCAGGTTCAATTCCCAGCACCTACACAGTGACTAACGACCATCCCTAACTTCAGTTCCAGGGGATCCAATGCGCTCTTCTGACCTCTGCCAGCATTGCACAGCAGGGTGCACTCACATACACGCAGGAAAAAAACACTCATACAGAAAAATAAAAGTAAAAAGTCAAGTATTTAAAAGAAAAAAATGAGTGCAGAGCAGATGAAATGAATAAAAACCACTAAGGCCATAAAAGAGTCCAACCCCAATAGATCAATAATCATGTTCAATGTAAATGACTAAAAATCCTGGAAAATTAACAACTATGTGCTGAATACAAGAGGAACTGATGACCAAGCAAAGCTCTTAGATATGAGCATACAGAGATGGTAGTGTTGCACGTGACAGAAGCGGTACCTTGAAGATACTAACTGGAAGAAAGTTGGTGTGCCTATGCCAATACCAGAACTAAATGTTGAGGCTAAAAAATTGCTTAGGGAAAAAGACATTTCCCAGCGATTAAGGGTCAATCCACTCTCTTGGGAATAAAGATACTAAATTTATATGCACCTAATAATATAGCCTCAAGATGTATAGAAAATTGGACAAAGATAGAGAAACCTATATGAACAAGAATAAAGAATTATGAGAGATTCCTCCAGGCCACACCTGGGTAGTGGGTATCATTTCCACCCGCACTCCATTGATGTTATGAACGTCTAAGCAATAGCGGTTTTCATGTTAAGTAGAGGATTAAGATTTACACTGAGGAATTAACTACTTTATGGAGAACTAGAACTTGGCTCTACAGGAGTGGCAGGCTGAAGGTAGTGAGGAAATGCTAACCCTAGCCTCCAAGTGAGGATCCAGATTCTTCACGTTCCCGGAAGGGGAAGGAAGCAACATGCGAGTCTCAGCACACCTGGCAGTCGAGCATGAGCGAGCGAGCGAGTGTCCTGGCAGCTGAAGCAAAGCCAGTTGCTCTGAACACTGCAATTCCTCTCCAGGACCCTAGACAGTAAGAGAAAGATTGCATTTTCAGACCCTATTTATAAGCAGAGAGAGACAACATCTCATGGACTATAAGAACCCTGCAGCACAGATGGAAATAGGCAGGTAGGATGTGATAAAATGATGCTTCTTCTGAGCTAAGTGATACTTGAAAGACTCCCACAGCTCAAAATTCTTCTCTCCTAAGGTGGTTTGTTGTGACTTTCAAAGGTTTTTAACCACATCAGTTGAGACTCCATTTACTCCACGACATGTAGGCTATAGGCTTTGTATTAAAGGTAAGGAAGGTGGCGGGGGGGATTTGAATAGATTCAAACCAGATTATAGAACCCAAAGTAAAACTGACTGATAGACCATCAGAACAAGATAGGTCTCCAGAGGCAGAGTGATGGGGTCATGAACACTTTGGCCACAGAAAGGTGACAGACATCCCAGACACTAGGGCAAGGCACAAGCCCTAAGAACATAGAAGCTCATAACTTACATTGTAACAATTCTCAGGAAGGAAAAAATATGTGACAGTCAACTGGACTTACCCCAGTGAGTCTAAAACCCAAGGACATGGTGTTTGGAAATCTCTAGTTCTGTGACTAGACACATCTTGGACACATCTTAGAATGCTACGTATCAGTCATGCATGATCTTGGATAGACTCTTCTTGTGAGGACGGAGTTGACATTCAAACTGAACTTTTATGAGAAGAAATTGGCTGAACTTCTTTACCCTAGAGGCAGTAGAAGGGCTTCAGAGAGGCCGGTTACTGATATATGTGTAAAGAATATGAACCTAAGGAATTTTGGCACGTTTTAGATGTGAAAGGCATAGACGGGGCTTAGCTCGGGGTGAAAAGGTAAGTTGGAGGGCTTGTGTTTTATTACCTCAGGCATCTCCTTATACATCCCTCTGTCCTTCCTCTCTACCCTGGAGACCCTAATTCTTCAATGCAAAGCGGAGTCCACACAGGCCTGCGTTCCTTCAGGGTCCTGTCTACCTCAGTACCTCTGCCTCAGAGGTGTCGAGCAACTAGCTTGGATAGTATGAATTAAAAGTGTAGAGGCAACTGTGTGTACTAACTTCTTTCACTGGGATGCATCATGCTCATTTTGTTAACACAGGCAGAGAAAGCATGCCATAGGTGAGCCTAACTGTTACAGCAACTCACATTTTCATATGCCGATTTCATCTCCATAATAGGTCTCTAAGACAGATGTGTCATTAACCCCATTTTACAGACAAAGTCATCAAGGTTCAAGTTATGAGTAGTTTGTCTTCAGTCAGTGTGTTTTTTAACAGGACGAGAACCTGAATCTGGGACCGCTGATGAAAAGACTTCAGAAGTGCTTACTATAAAACGGTACCGAGCCTGCAAAGCAGGCAGTGACTGTTTCTCCTTGCACAATTCGTATCTAGTTGAAAGCCAGAGTCAGAGGCTGGACAGGTGACTTGGAGGTAAGAGTGCTTGCTGTTCAAGTGTGAAAGCCTGAGTTCAGATCCCACACTTAGGTAAGCCTGGGCACCGCCACACAGACCTAGAGCTTCAGGGCTGTGAGGGGCTGAGACAGCAGGATTGCTGGAGCCTGGGCCAGCCCGCTTAGCTTCCGGAGCAGGGAGACACTCACATAAGATGGAGACTGAGAGAGGATCCCTGGTTATCCACAGATGCAGGGTCAGCTAAGAGAAAATGTGCCATGAATTCAGGTCTGAAAAAGATCATTGAGAAATGAGGAATCATGGGACATTTTACAGAAGGGGCGAACATGGAGGTAGACTTTTAAAATTAAGAGAATGTGGACAGAAAGGAATGAAAAACTTTATGGCAGAACAGATGCTGTGAAGAGTGAGGCAGAAATAAACACATACAGGGTTCCTAAGGGACAGTGGGTGCAGCGTTAGTAGACGAGCATCTTAGAAGAAAACATAACAGTGATTTCAAGCAGCCTCTGAAGGCCGACTCCCGGGGTTTGAGACACTCGCCCTCATCAGCCCTTCACACGGCAAGCTGATTGCCTTTCCCATACCTCAGCTTTCTCATTTGGAAATCTCAGACAATATAACCTATTTCAGAGGCTTCTCATATGATTCAATGAGTTTACAAAGGATTTGGGTCAGTGCCCAAGTCAAGTTAATTAAATAAGCTTCTGAAAATGCTGTAAATACGCTCTACTCCAAGCATTGTACTAAGCACATTATATTATTTCATTTAATCTTCGTCATCCTATCAAGTATGTATATATTAGCCCTGTGTTACTGATGAGAAAATTAGAACTTAGAGAGTTAAATTTCTTAAGGCACACAGCTGGTCTTTTACAAAGCCTGTTGCAAAACCTGAGCTCTTAACTACAAAGCTGTGTGTGCCACTGGGTAGAGGAGGCAGGTGGCGGTCAGATTGCACAGGGCTTTGAAACCATCAGGCTGAGAGTTGGGATAAGCACTGCACTGTGAGAAGCCAGTGAAGGTTTCAGGGCAGTGGTGCCTTCAGGGAGATCTCTCTGGCCTCAGAGGTCTGGGTGGATTTGAGAGTTCTGTTCTGAAGGAGCGTCAGAAGGCACAGGCACAGCCCAGTTGACTTGCAGAAAGTAGCCAACGTTTGCGTACTATGAACTTTCTCTCAGACTCATCCACCCCTGTGACTGCATCTAAGCCTCTAAACCACAATTAATGACAGTTTCCATGCCAAATAACCAAAGGTTCGGGTGTCTAGTGGCTGATTCCTAAGTCCATTCAAGTCAGATGATGGTGTCACATTCCGCTGAGGAAACGTAAGTGAGGACATCCATGCACACCCACATCCCTCCTTTGTACTCTACAACTGAGAAGTATTGAACAACTGGAACTTCATACGAATCATATGGGTTTTCTTTGATTATAGCCCTACTCACCCCGGATTCTGTGCTAAAGAAAACCACACAACCACGGTTGTTACTGTGCACGACAAACTCATCTTTGCCCTCAGCCAGGCTTGAGATGCAGCAGCAGCCTCTCCTGGCAGGTCTCTCCCCTATGCCCTGCATGCTCCAGGTTTTCACAGCATCTTTCCCCTCTGTTCATCCTCAGCAAGGGCCTCCACCCAGGTTTGCTGACAGATGACCTTTTCTGTAGTTTGTGGTCAACATAAATTTAAATTCAATCTAGAAGGAATGTCTTAGCTCCCCGCTTCCACCACCAAGAACCTATCTGTAAATTCACTTATCTTTGCTTTTCCCTCCTAGAGCAATAAAAGGCAACTTTCCCTGTGTCCACAGTTAGTCTTTTCTGTACTAATCACTCCATCAGTGGATTCCATTTATTTCTAATTGTTTGATCTAGCTCTTTCTACTGGCTCTGTTCTCTTAGTACATGCCTCTAAGAACCTCTACCACATCAAATTCTTCTAAGGCTGGGGATGCAGATTAGGGACTAGGGACGGAGTGCTTGCCTGGCATTTACTAAGTACCCAGTTTGATCTCCAACAATGAAAAAGCAGAATCTAGACAGATTTCATCCACGTGCTGTAAAGAAGTCCTCTTCCACACTGCTGTAACCATCCCTGACAAAACTGACTGGGTCGTAAAAAGAGACATGCATCGAAGGGGGACTAGTTAGGGACAGGAGGGGGCTGGGGGGGAGTGGGAGAACAGCAAGAGAAGATAATGGTGTGAATAGGATCAAAGCACATTATCTAGCTGGATGAAAATGTCACAAAATGAAACCATTGCTATGTATAATTAATATGTGCTAATTTAAACCACTTTTAAAAACTGAAATCCTCCTTGACCTGCATCCTCCCCAGCTGACTCCTTCACTTTTCTTTTCAAGCTTCGAGCTGGCAGTCCAGCTGCCTTACCTCTCTGTTCTGAACACTGCTTTATTCCGTGCACACCACAGAGCATGGGGCTCACAGTAACTTCAGGACAGGGCGCATCTGCTGCTCTTTTGACTGTCTTTGTTCCCAGTTCTGGAGTCAGCATGATCTTTCTTCCCGGCACACTCATCACGGGTCTGGACTGCACACATTTTTTTATGTAGATAGATGTCCCCAGGTGCCCATTCCCTTCCCCACACTGTACCTGAAAATTTTCTAAAGAATCTCAGGGCCTGGATTCCTCCTTCAGACTCTGCTTCTAAAAAACCCATTAGAAGATATGTAAAGTGATGGCACAGAAACAAAGAGCCAGAGACACTGGGAACGCGGAGTCACGGCATGGCACGGCAAGTCCCAGACTTCCTGTTACATAAGGAAAATGTCTTCCACATGGACAAAGACCCTGACACAAAATTTCTTAAACTTTCACTTGGAAGAATCTTTGAGTCCCAAACCCATCTTCCCGGGTCCAGCTCTTCTGACTTCCCGATGCACATATCTAAACACTTCAGTAACATCTCCATTCAGTGCTTCAAATTCCTCCTGCCTAAACTTGACTCCATGAACGTCCTCCCAAAATGTCTGGTTCGTTCTGTGTCTTGAACAATGGTGTCACCACCCCTAACCGTTCCTAACAGAATCAATCCTGAACTGCTGGGAGAGCTCTAGATCCCTCAGCACGGCCACCACACCTCTCTAGGCTGGAAACTCCCGCACCACCCCCTACCTCAGTTTCTCGGGTCACTAGATCTCGTCCTGTAGACTGTGTTCTAACAGGCCTCAAACCTGCCCTCAGAGTCGCAGTCCTCTTTTCAGAGCCACAGCGCGTTGCCCCTCAGGGATCCTTCCCACTGCTCCACCTGTCTCTTATCCTGAGTCTTATTCACATTTTTTCGCTCACATTTCCCTCAGGGGAACTTTTTAGAGACAAAAATCGGTATTCCTGTCTCTCTCACAAGAATTCTGCATCTGATAGAACAGGATAAACTGAAGGTGGTCATTTCTTACAAGAGAAGGAGAAAAATACGTCAAAAAGAACAAAGGGAAAAGTGTACATCCTGTTTCCCGAGACGGTGAGAACTTGCACGACAAGTAAGGATCCATAAACGCAAGCCCTTGAGCCAGAAAAGCCTGAGACATCCAACAGCCTCCTTCCCTCTCCTGCTCCCAGGTTCTTCTGCTTATGGTTAAAGCTCAAATAAACATACCGGACTTTGAGATGTCCTTGTGGGGCTGTGACTGCTTGCACAACCTAAATCTGATGTCATCTTCTACTTTAAAATATTGATTATCAGCCTAGCTCTGTGACCCATTAGTGGTAAGCCACTTAGCATGTACTCTACCATGGTTATGTTCAAACGTCTGCAATTCTCACTCCAAACACATATGCAAAGCCCACACCCTGAGCAGAGCCACGTGTGGCAGTGTGGCTTTCAGAGGTGGGCAGAGCCCTCCTGGGTGTGGTGGGTACGCGCCATACAGAGAAGACCTCAGAGACCTGCCTTGCCCCTTCGTGAGACCCATCTCCCAGTTGGGAAGTGGACAGATCAGCTGGCTGCTTGGTCAGCTGCAGCAGCTGTGAGAAATAAGCTCCTGGTATTTCCAAGCCCTGAGTACTCTATCTCAGAAGCCAGAGGGCCACAGGTACATCACCAGGTCTTAACATCACAAGTTCCCACATTCCTTTGCATGCTGTTCTCCTGGCTCCCAACCTCTTAATTCAGTTTGGTTTGTGCTGCGTACTGCCCTGCACAGACCCAAGCTCCATTAGGTTCCCTGGCCCTAGTCCAGTTGAGACTTTTCCTGTCCTGTAAGTCTAGAGGTATATAGATGGGGTGTTAGCTATCCTGTGGGTGCTGGGATTAAACACAGGTCCCCTGGAAGAGCAGTGAGTACTCTTATCCACTGAGCCATCTCTCCTGCTTAGCAATGGTAGATATATGTACATACTTTCAACTATACATGGCTGTATGAGAACGGATACAGCTCAGACCTCCATTTGAAAAAAAAAAAAATGGACCGAAAAATCTATTAAATGCTGTATGTTTCTCCACGTGCTTAGAATATAACTGGGCAACAAGGCCACCTGTTTTCCTGAAATTACACTAGTTTCAGGAGACAGAAACAGAGATAAAGAGTGAAAGAGAGAGTGAGAGATGAGAGAAATGTTCTTAACTGCTATGAAGGAAAACAAGCTAGATCAAGACTAGAAAGGGAGATAACCGAGTGCAGATCTGTGGTTGACACAGGGTCATCAAGGAAGGCCTTCAGAGAGAGTATCTTTGGAGCAGAGACCTGGATGAAGTAAAGAGGTTTAGGCAGTGGGAACCAGCCAGTCCAGGGCTCTGAGCAGAGCAGGTCCTGGGCCAGAGGGTACAGCATAAAGGGAGTGTGGTCTAGGTTGCTGGTGGTACAGTACTTTGTGTATCTCTAAGTAAGTGACTCTGCCCTTTTAAGACAAATGCCCAAAGTAAGTTAAAGCAATTACACCTTGCTCTCCTCTGTAACTCGCAACGGTTTCTCAGTGTGTGCTGTCGAATTCCCTTTAGGTCTGCCATGACGTTCCCCTCTCAGTATGCAGATGGCATGCGGTTCATACGTGTACTGGGGTCTGCTCTGGCAGACACTTTCACTCATTTAAGAAAATGTGTGATGTGAAGGAAAGGCGGAGAGAAAACAGCAGAAAGTTCACCAAGTGTGAGAGATCTGGAAAAATAAATAGCCATGTCAGCCGACCATCCAGGAACACCAGCATGACTTTAAAAATGGGAGTAACTGTGCTAAAATAAAACCCATGTAAATTGCAGCCTTCAAGACCAAACTCCAGTGTTCTGAAGAACCCAGCCCCAGCTGAACTGAGTATCAAGTATGTCGAGAAGGGTGGCGCGTACAGGCAGCATTTTGTCTAAGGCCGGGCACTCAGTGCGGAGAAGAGGCCCTCAAAAACCCGTCAGTTGGGGTGTTTTCATCTGAACCTGAATTTTCAGATGTATAAATTAGTTTACCTCCTTGGAAAGACATGGCTTCCTGTTTTCAAGAGAAATACCGGCTTCTAAAAGCTTATTTTAAAGGTTCAAAAGGCTACTTGGGCATCAAATAACTATTAAAAACAATATTTTGACTATTTAAGTGTAAACGAATCAGAAACATATGGATTAAATTTCCCTTAAATTGCACATGCCCTAAACTTAAGAGTAAAAGCAAGTGAAACCTGTTTTGGATTTCAGAGAGCCCCGAATGCTGGAAAGCTCATCAGAGATGCTCGGTGGTCCCAGAAGTACAGCTGGAGACCCCATCCCTAACTCATCCCTGCCCAAGCTTCTGGTCTTAACCGAAATAACAGTGTAAGTACACAAACAGGGTCAAGGTAAACTGTCTAGACCCAAACTTAGAGGGGAGAAAGAGTGAAGAAGACAAAACTTGGATCTTCTTAAATTCTGCACCAGAGAGATTTCCCATTTTAAAGAAAACCTGAAATGTCCATTAGACTCTGTATGATTTTCTAGCCTGGAGACCTAGACTCAGCACCTCGGGGGGAGGGGGCTGAAGAAGGACAATTGCAAGTTCAAGGTCTGCTTTGGCTACAGAGTAAGCCTGAGGTCACCCTGGGCAACTTATGAGACTTTGTTCCAAAGGAGAGACACAAAGGTTGGCAATATAGCTCAAAGGTACAGCGCTGGCTCAGCATGTGTGAGGCCCTGTGATCAGTCCCCAGTACCACAGAGAATGAAGGAAGTCATTTTCGGGAAGAAAAATCTGCTCACTTGTGGCTCCTAGAGTTTATATAGACACCTAAAATCATGTGTATATAGTATGTATGACAGTAGAATCAAGGCTGTTTGGGGGGCAAAGGGGATGAATAGGAGGAGGGAGGAGGGAGGGACTACACTCAAAGCACGTGACAGACTTGTATGCACTGTCCTTGTGTAGCCTGGTACCATGGATAATGACTATATAACAGTGAGAAATTTAAAAACTGAAATTAAAAACAAAATAAATAAGCATTTTTCAGAGGAATGAGCATGTACCGCTGTAGGATAAAAGGCAAGAAACAGACAGCCAGGAGCCTTGCTGACCCTATGTAGAGCCACTGGTGCTATCAGCCATCATTTCTTCATCCAGTGTCACCAAAAGTCGGTGCCAGGTCTGTACTATGCATAAGGAGTCAGTTCTGATCTATTCTGTGCAGAGAGGAGGCAGCTCAGGTCTATACTGTGCATAAGGAATCAGGTCAGGTCTGCACTGTGCAGAGGGGACAGCATTTCACAGTCCACTCTATTTCATTCTTCTCACTTTGAACTGCCACAGAGTTTACAATCAACACCCTCAGTGCAACCAACGAACTAATAAAATGATAAATTTTCCTCATCAGTTAAATGCCTACTATTACAAATTAAAGTCTACTAGTAGATAGATCTAGAATTGGGAAGCAGAATAAAATGTGGCTATCAGCACACATTTTCAGACAGCAAGTTTTCACTCTTAATGTTCAGGTTTTGGTGTTTTGTCTGTGTAACTGGAGTAACAACATTTAGTCTAAGAAGATCATGTTGACATTAAATGGGGAATTTCATGCTATACACCTAAGGATAAATGCTCAGTCAATAAGAACTGTTCCCTGGGCTGGGAAGATGACTCAGTTGGTAAAGTGTTTGGTTTGTAAACTTGAGAAACTGAGCTCGATCTCCAGAACTAAGGTCAAATATGTGTGTGTGTGTGTGGTGGTGGTGGTATTGTTCATAATCCCAGTTCTGGGGAGGCAGGGGCAAGAGGTTTCCTGGCTCCCTTCCCAGTCAGCCTAGCCTAGTTGGTAAATTCTGAGAGCACCTAGGGCATGACCCTGAGGCAGAAGGGCAGCTGAGGTTGTCCTCTGGCCTCTGCATACACACCCACGAGAACTTGCACACACTCAAACTGCTGCCTACAAAGAGTATATGCACTGAGGTGTTTTGTTTTGTTTTTTTTTTCCCCAATAACCAGGCTAGGAAACTTCCTGTCACTGAAGGCAGGGAGGCCTTATCTCTCCAGACTGCAGTGAAGTTTCCGTCAAGCACAGAAAGGAGGATCAGTGGGTGCATCCATCCCGAAGGGGTGGCTGGGGTCCATTTCCATCACAAGTGACAATCTTCTTAAACATGGCATGCGCTCTGCAGGAAGGCAGACGGGGACCTGGAGACTGAGACCTGGCCAGCCCAGCACCTGTCAGGTCGGAGGTTCCCTGTGCTGAGCCGCGGGGACCGCTGCCATGCGGACTCCAGTGTGGCAGGGGCTGTAGCTGCTTGGACGTTCAGATGGAAACCCGCCTGGCTCCTCTAACTGTGCGCAGGGGTGGGGGTGGAGGAGGGTGCTGGTCTCCAGGTGGGCGCAGCTCCTTCTTGCTAAATCTTGCTCCCTCTGCCGGGTGCAGCTAGTCCAGACAAGTCAACATGTCTGCGGCAGTTCCATGCTCAGAACCATGGACTGAAAAAAGACGAGACCAGCAACAGGCCCCTCTCTACCGACCAAGCTGGCTTTCCCATCCGGAATCCTGGCCCTGCCTCCCCAGCACGGCACATTGCTCACCGAGGAGATGGACGTCCGGTGGCTGGGTACAGTGGGATCAGAGAGGAAGCGGGACGTGAGATCTCTCCTGGGCCCCCTTCTCAGACACGCGCCCGTGCGCCCCTTTTCTTGGGGGAAAGCTTCAGTTCCCCACCCAGCAACTATGAGGTGTCCATAAACCTCCTCGACAGTTTTGAAACGACCAGGTTCTTTCTACCCACCTCTGTCGGATTTACAGTATTTAGTTTCGACGCCTGTCAGCATGGAAACCTGACCCAAAGGGGCGGCTGGCCCGCAGGCAGCCCTGTGCCGCTCTGCCACACTCGTTCCAGGAGGTCTTAATGAGAGGTGATGCGTAAACTCCAGCACTTTGACAGACCCGAACACGCGGTAATTGGTTATAAATCCCACGTGACAGGCCGCCCAGGGAGCAAAAGCATCGAATGTGGCCCACTCACCATGGGTGAGAATTTTAAGAGGCAGCCTGATGGTTTGAGAGCCATCTAATTATCCCCAGGTCGCTCTTCCACCGGGCTTCTCTTTGTTTTAAGTTTGCAGGACTGGGAACAAGCTACAAATCTTAATGTGAGAAGGCAGAAATGACTGGCTCTCAGCAGAGAATCTGCCCTTCGGGTGCAGGCTCTCTGGGAGGAAGGAGAAAAATTATGAGGTTCAAGCTGTGATGCCAGGAAAGAAGGAGGGTCAGGGAGGGCTGGGAGGTTCAGGACAGTGTGTTGCATCGTAGACAAATAGAACATCGAACAGACAGGTATACAGGCCACACAGAGGTAGACATACAGGTAGGCTGGTGAAGATCAAGGCTAAGGCTTCTGACCTCAAGGCCATATTTAGACAAAATCCACACTATAGTAACATTATGCTAAGAATACTTACATAACAGAATACATCACTGCTTGCTTTTGAATTTCTGGGACATCTGGTGTTGGGCAGAGCACCTCCATGTCCACTGTTGACCACCTTGGCCCATGCAGGGTATCCACATCGATGCTATCATGTGTTAAGCTGGCCTCTACACTTTGTTCTCTACAGAAATGATAGGGTGGCCTGTTGTCACTGCAGGCCCAGTAGTACTTAGTTTAGGGCCTCAGTCACAGGCAGATTCCAAGCTAGCGAAATCAGATTCTGGGAACTTCTTCTGCTTCTAAGTACCACGGTCCACAGTGTTATCCCTCAAGCCAAGTTGGGACAGGCAGACAAGACTGAAGAGTTGGTGTGTCACCTCCAGGAGAAAGTTCATCACCAAAGCTGCTGGACACAGGACAGACATGAAGACAGGGTTCGAAGCAGGACAGAGGACACAGCAATCTCAGGCACCCAGTAACCATCAGTACCAGGAGTGCTTGTGTCAGACCGGGCATTCCAGAGGAGACATAAGCAGGACCGCATTCCGGAGCTCTCGGCCGACTTAACTGAGGGTGCCAGCCGAATCTAGCAGAGCTTCAGCCCGTGGAGATGGCATCACCTCACAGAGTGATGAGTTCAGCAACGGCCTGAGTTTGGAGAGGACCTAGAATGATCCCCAAGACATCCAACTGGAATGGCAGGAAGGTGACCAAAAAGGCTGCCAGACAGGGAGGGAGGTCTCTGGGAGTCACCTTGCCAACAGCCCACTCAGATGCTGAACAAGGAAACCAAGTCTGAACATTGTTGTCCCCTCCCTCACTCATATGCCAGCCACACACCAGCCCTTTGCACCATGCTCTCCGAGGGCTTCAGACTCTCTCCTGTCCCTTGCCTCCTGCAGTTAACCACTTGGTTGAGGCACCAGCTCACATGGATTCCAACCACAGCTTCCCGTCTGCTCTTACTCTCTCTCCGTTCCTCACTGCAATGCCTCTCATAGTCCACCCTGGTCACCCCCAGTGGCCTGTCGCTCCTTACACGAGGCAGGCTCCCTCTTTCTTCCGAGGTTTGTACATCGTTAACTGGCTAAGCCTGATCATCCTAAGTGCTGAGATTTGCCAAAATCTGAAAGAGGCCTTTCAGTTCTTCAAGATTAAAGCCAGTGCTCCAGCCCTGCCTCCTACCCCTCCGTGTTAAAAAGAGCGAATTCCACACTGCGCCTGTCTTTTTGCCTCTGTCTTTAGTTTTTACTTCTTATTTTATAAATGTACATTTATTTTCTTTCTTCTCTGAGAGGGATTGCCATAGCATAGTGTGCAGGTGGAGGTCAGACGACAGCTTTCAGAAGTCAGTTCCCTCCTTCCACTATGTGAGTGAAAGAAATCAAGCTCAGGTGGTTAGCTTTAGTTACATCACTTTTATCCACTAAACCAACCAACTAGCCCACCTTTCTCTTTTTGATATTACTCTCAACTCTTAGGATACTGGCTAGACAACAGTAAGCAATCGATCAATATTTAATTGATGGACAGCTTCTGTGACGTGAGAGTTATACTCCTGAGATTTGGGAACAAGATCTCAGGAATATGTGGTCTCACCTCCAGATTCTGAATCTGGAATGTAAGTGGGTCACAGGTGTCTGAGCATTTGTGCCCTTCCCCCAAATTCATGCACTAACATCTGTGATGGCAAATCTCAATTGTGGACTTGGACAAAGGAAACATCAACTGAAAATCTGACTCTGACAGACTGGCCCACGGCATGTCTGTGAGGCATTTTCTTGATCACCCAGTCCACTGTGGGTGGTGCCCTCATAGCAGGTGGGCCTCGACTGTGTGAGAAAGGTGGCCAGGGCAAGCATCCCGATAAAGCAGCGTTCCTCCCCGCTTCGATGTCTGCTCCAGACTCCTGCCTTGAATTCCTGCCCTGATGTCCCTCCATGATGGACTGTGAAGTATGATTTGAAATAAGCCTTCCTTCCCCAAGTTCCTTTTGATTGTGGTGTTTATCACAGCAACAGAGATAACACTAAAATACTCCAATCTCTGCCATGATATTAGGAGGTGGTGCCACTCCATCCTGGGGAGATTAGTGCCACATGAGTCCAAAGAGAGCAGGCCCCCCTCTTTCTACCAGGCAGGACTCATTGAGAAGATACCAGCCTCCGTCATAAGAATCACCAGACACCAAGCCTACCAGCACTGTGGTCACAGATTTCCCTCCTCTGAAGAGGATGAGAAATGAATTTCTGTTGTTTGCAAGTGACTCCACTTCCAGTAGTTCGCAACAGTTAATCAAATACAGACACTCATCAAAGAAACTGATCTTCCTTCAAGTTCAACTCAGGACATAGCAGATGACCAAGAGGGGAATTTCATAGTATAACAAAGCAATGTAAAACACAAATCTGAGGAAGGTAGCAGAAGCTTCTCGTTTGCTGATGGGAGTAGCAAAAGATGCTAATAACACTTGACTCTGGTCAGCACATGAAATAATGAAATAATCAGATATTTCTTATAGAGATTATTGCTTTTGGGACTATCCTCTGGTCACCCATTAAAAGCACTGAACCTAGACCTTTATTTGCTCCAATTCAATCATAGCTTCTCCTGCCTTCCCAGCCCCATGCTAGCCCCGCCCCACTGCAAAGGGAGGCAACACAAGGCACAGGTAAAGCCAAGACCCGGGCATGTCAGATGGACTCAAAGATCAGCTTCTAGAATGACGGGAACTTTTGTACATCCCTTTATGTAGAGAGATAAACAAATTGGAATAAAACAACTTTTCACAACAATGTGGGAACACCACAAGAATCCTCAACCAGTAGAAATGGCAAGAAAGTAAGGTGCACCGGGCTGTTTACAGCCATTCCCTGGTCATCACTTTCTGGTGTATCTGGCATTGTCTGAGGTGCTGAGAGTTGCTGAAATATGCTGACCATGCTCATTCTATATGAACCACATGACGACCGTCTACTTCCTTGCATGACCATGAGGCTCCACTGCATAGAGATATCCACATATGACAGGGACGCCCTCCCGCACGTTGAGCGACAAGTGTGGAACCTGGTGTGGGGCTTGCATTATCCCGTGGACAAGGCACCTTTTTCTAGTCCACACAAGGCTACTATGTAGGCAGAATGGGGCCATCTTGGATGAGTTAAGATTCAGACCCTCTCACAGAACACAGCAAGCAACCTAGATGATCAAACATCCGAACTACACCCCCACAAACCCCAGTTCCTCGTCAGGCTGAGGGTCACCATCCTCCCCTCGACCTGTCGTCGCTGTAATCATCATCTCACACCAGTCACCAGAGCTTATTGTGGGGACTTCCAAACTTCAGGCCACGCAGAGGTGAAGGGAGCAAACTTCCTCCACTATGAACTTCCACTGTGATGTGCTGTCTGAGCAATGGGATCAGCCAGTCATAGGCTGAAACCTCCAGAGCTGTGAGCTAAAATAAACCCTCCCTCTTTGTAAGTTAATTATCTCTGGAATCTCATTACAGTCATGGAAACCCAGTTAATAGAGTTGGTTTGCCTTTTCTTGTTGTAGGCTCTTCCTGTGGTCTAAATATCAACTGCTATCAGAGAACTGATTGCAAATATTTTTCATTCTCTGTGTTAGCTTTTCACTTTCTTAACATTTTCAGGGTTTTGCTTCTGTTCTGTTTTGTTGTTTGCAATACTGAGGATTGAACCTAGAGCCTCATGTGTGCCAGATAAGTCCTGGCCACTGAGCTGCTTCTTCAGCCCTCTTGACTTTTTGAGAAAGGACCTCATTAAGTGGCCTACATGGACCTGGAACTCACTCTGTAGCCCTAGCAGCAGGTCTTGAATTTGTGACTTTCTTGACTCAGCCTCCCTGGAGCCTGGGTGGACAGGCTTGACCCTTAAAAATGTTCATTGATGAAGACAAGTTTATTGTTGTGATGAGGACAATTTCTATTCTGTTTTCCTGCTCCTGCTTCGGGGTCATGTCTAAGAATGCACTGCCAAGCCCAGTATCATGAAGGTTTCCAGGACATTGCTAATGGTTTTATTAACTTAATGCTTCTATTTAGGCTGTTGATTCATTTTGAGTTGATATTTGTGTACAGGAGGGGGATTTCCACTCTCTCTCTTATCGTCTGAACCTAGCTGTCTCAACACCTCTATGGAAGAAAAGGTTCCTTCCCTGGTCAATAAACTTGCTATTCTTGTCAAAAATTAGCTGGCCACATGTGTGTGGTTACTTCCAGAATCTCGATCTGTGTGTCTTTCTTCACGTTGTGGAGGACTTCGGGGATTGCTGAGTTAAGAAACACAAAAGACACCATACTCGCTTGCTAACACTGAAACCTGTAACAGATGACTACAACCTTGGAGGCTTACACCAATGTTTTAAATCCTGTGGTTCTAGAGATGGGAGGTTCAGAACAGTTTAACCCTGAGGTCAAATGAAGATGCCAGCTGGGCAGCCTCCTTTCCAGCAGCCCAGGGGGAGTCTGCTCCTTTACATTCAGATTCCAGAGGCCAGCACATCCCTTGGCTCCACCTTCCCATCCCGAAGACCAGCCTTGCTGGAGTCAGTCCTGTGACATAGAATCCAGCTTGTCCTCCATTGCCACATCATCTCTGACTCCTCCCTTCTGTTTGCATCTTCTGCATCTTGTGAATATGTTAGATGCATTGGAAGAACACAAGATGATCTACCCACATTAAGGCATGTAACAGAACATGCTCCTGGGGTCTGGAATTAGTCGTGGACACATCTGGGGGTCCATAATGCTGTCCTCTATATCTTTAGTTCTAAATTCATAGTCATTTGATACAGTAAATCTCTCTGCCTGTAAAACCTGCAGCATTTACTCTGACCCGGCTTCTTCACCACAATGCTTTGTCACCACGTAGCATGGTGCTGAGAACATGGTCTAGAGTACTAATCTTCAAAATTTTATTATACAGTAGCAATCAAATAAACTAACAGGGAGCTGGCCAGAGGGCTCAGTAGGAAGGAGCACTGCCATACCTGAGGATGTGAGTTCAATCCCGGAGGCCCACGTGATGGAAGGAAGGAGCTGACTACTACAAGTTGTCCTCTGACTTCTGCATGGACCTGGAGTGGCATTGCCTCCCCACATCCCCAGGAAAGCAAATGTAAAAAGTAAGAACTCTGAACCAATAGACTGATAAAATCCATTCTCTTTTTCTGAGGAATACTGCTGTTGACGGACTTGATTAGATTTCCTCCCTGCTGAGACTGGGCCCCTTTGTTTTACCAGATCTCTCAGAGCCCCGAGTCTCCAGTTCTGTGACTTAAGGAACCCTTGGAGTGAGAAAGGGAAGGTGCAGAGGAGGAGGCTGAGCTGGGAGCCTGACTCCTACCCTAACTAGGAGAAAAACACTTTTCCTACGTCCACTTCCTGCTTCGAGTGTCTGTGCAAACTTTATGTATAAAGGATTCTACTGCTACAGGAAATCTGAACAACACCGACTTAGGTCACCCACTGACAGCACAGAGCAGTGTCAAAAGTCTGCTTCCTGGAGATGCTGATTGTGGAAGATGAATGGAGCCAGCTGCCCAGGTGCAGAGAAGGGTGCGCCTCACGTGGCTCCCCCCAAATGAGGCTGTGGACCCTAAGAACAGGAAACACTATTTTTGTAACTTGGTTTTTCACTAGTTTCTTTTTCAATTCTCCAAATATTTTCGTCAAATTAAGACAGCCCTGTGGCCCCACGTGTTTCCCAGAGCTCTTCAGAATTCTTTTGGAAGTGAAGTACCTTTTTCCAAGCTATCAAGAAAAGAAAAACTGTGAGAATTACCGTGAGCGAGCAAGGCAGGCTCCGCTTCACAGTGCCACATATGTGTGCAGGCCTAGCTAAAGTCCTCAGAGTGTGTGGTAAGAAAAACAGACTAACAAGCGTGACGTAACCTGCCCAAGGCTGTAAAGATTATTAACAGATCTTGTGATATTTTCTCCATCTGCTGGTTACAAAGACATCTTTAAGAACAGGAGACTAACACCAGGAATGGTGGTGCATGCCTTTGATCCCAGCGCTCTGGAGGCCGAGGCAGGCAGATCTCTGTGAGACTGAGGCAGCTGGTCTACATAGTGAATTCCAGGTGGGCTGGGGCTACAGGGAGACCCTGACAAAAACAAAAACTAAAACTAGAACACACAAACAAAAGAGAAGAGATTACATCTACAATGGAACCTCTATACCTAAGGCTCATAAAACATAGTGAAATAAAAGGCCCAGAAAACATTAATACATCCCTCAGCTCTCAGCAAACTTCCTCATGCAACAGAAGGCAATGAACACAAAAGGCCACAACTAACCAAAATGTAGAGAGTAAGAGTCTGCAGAGTGTGGGTCCCTAGACAGGACTCCTATACTAAGCTTCACTTGCCTAGGGCTCAGGGACCACTGAGGAAGAGGGGGCAGAAAGATTGTAAGAGCCAAGAGAGGAGGTGCATGACCACGGAAACAGTCTTACAGGCTCCTCACTTGAACCTGCAGCAATGGTGACAGCATGCACAAGACCCAAGCAAACTCAATCAGACAAAAACCAGCATAGACCTGGGGAAATGGTCAGGAGGCTGTAACTTTGGCAGGGAACTATTGGCGATTGATAACTGACGGGCGAGGGAGAGCAGATCTTCTTTAAGGAAGGGATGCTAGACAGGCTAAACAGGCTCCAGCGGATGAACTCACTCTGAGGGCTATGTGAACACACAAACTTGAGTGGATGACACGTGACAGTGCACATCGTCCTGAGGCAGGCTATGAGGGGCACAGGGAAGGGAGGCTAGATATAACTGAGATGTCCGAAATCCACAAAACTCAATTACAAATGTATTTAAAGAATAGGAGGAGGGCACAGTTTGGTACCACGGAAGGTCACAAGTGGCCAAAGCGTGGAGACTAGGAGTCTGCAGAGTGTGGTCCCTGGACGGAATCCTACATTAAGCTTCACTCACGCAGACCTCAGGTACTACTGCAGAAGAGAGGGCAGAAAGACTGCAAGAGTCAGTGAGGAGGTGTGTGACCATAGGGAACAGAATCTTACAAGCTCCTGGGACCCTGCCTGTGTGAACCTACGGCGATGGTGTTGGCATGCTCAAGACCCATGCACACTGAAGCAGTCAAAAACCCATCTCAGAACTGGGTAAATGGGCAGCAGACCCCAATCTTTCCTGAAGAAATATTTGTGGCTGATCACTGCTGGGTGAGGAAGAGCTAGTCTTCCTAAAGCAAGGGACTCTGGACAGGTCTACTCAGTGGATGAACCTGCACTGAGGAACATCTGGGAACACTAACTTGACACATAGACCTTAACACAGATGACAGAGTGTGTGGATTTCCACTGGGGAGTTATGGAGAAGGGGATTATAGAGGTGATTAAGACTGAGATGTTCTGCATGAAATCCACAAAAATTCAATTAGAATACATTTTTAAAAGACCAGGAGACTGTCATCTCCACCTACATGATCATTTCATTTGTATCATCCGTGGATGAGATTCCAGATTGATGGTTCCGTCTAAGAGAAAGCAAGCTACACAGCCCAGAAAACCTGAGCGAGTGGACACCTTCTCTAAGGAGTAAAACTTCTGGTTGCCTTTAAGATAGCTAGGAAATTGAAAGCACCAGAAAAAGTCTGCTGATCCCACCAAGAGATCCAAGGCTTATTTCTGGTTTCTGCAGGCGCCATCACACATGCACGTGTGTGCATGCAGACACACACACAGAGATCTAAATGACATAAAGTACTGGGCAGGAGTCCCAGTTCAGCAGTTGGGAGCACTGGCTGCTCTTGCGGAGGACCTGAAGTCAGTTCCCAGCACCTACATGGCAGCTAACAACCATGTGTAACTCCAGTTCCAGGAGATCCTATGTGCTCTTCTGACCTCTGCAGACATGGCATGACACGGGTGCATTTACATACATGCAGGTAATATACTCATACATAAAATATATAAAATATTTTAAATAGTCCTAATCATGTAGCAAATGCTAAATAATATTCCCAATTAGTCTAATTAAAATATTATAGTTTTTATCATTAACATTAAATATTTAAAGTATCAATAAGAATAAATTAGTCATATAATAAAATCACCCTCTTTTCCTTGGTCATCTCCTCTTCTTAAATAATCCCTTAACCATAAAACCTTGTCTGGTATGACTTATCCTGAAACTCTCTCTTGTGAAAGAGACCAGAAAGAGGGGAGCAGGGACAGCTGGAATAAAGTACGGGACACATTTGTATGAAAATGCCATGATGAGGTGAGACATATTCCCAAGTTCTCAGTTCATTCTTGGAAACCTGAGCAGGTGGAGGAGGTCTTCGGAATCCCCGATCCGTCAGAAGCATAGGTGACATAGGACTTGCAACAAACCATGGCTTCATTAAGCTAAGCAGTGAAGCTGTGCTGTCTGCACTCGCAGGACTTAGTGTCCCAATTAAACCACATTACTAGATGCCTAGTAAGTGTAGACAGAGTCACAGAACCGAGCGGTGTGAGGAAAAAAAAATACCCACACATCTGGTGTCAGATGTGAGTAAACTTCCCTGTGGCAGGAGAATGAGGTCAGCCCTCCACCAGAACTCTCCCAATTTTATCCCGCATCCCCCCCACGCTGAACTGTAGGCCATTCCCAGTTGACCCGACCCCCCCCAACATTGAACTGTAGGCCATTCCCAGCTGAACCCCCACCCAGGATGAACTATAGGTCATTCCCAGTTGACCCGACCCCCCCCAACATTGAACTGTAGGCTATTCCCAGCTGAACCCCCACCCAGGATGAACTGTAGGTCATTCCCAGTTGACCCGACCCCCCCCAACATTGAACTGTAGGCCATTCCCAGCTGAACCCCGACCCAGGATGAACTGTTGCCATTCCCAGCAGATCTTTCTCAAGCTGGTGTCAGCCTAGTCCCTAGCCCTACAATCTAGCCAGCACTCAGAGTGCTCCTTACTATAAAACTTAACCAGACAGTATGCCTCTGCTTAGGTGTCCCAGGACAGTCCATTCCCACTAAGAACACCCCCAGTCCTCCCCCAACTCTAGCAGACCAGAACACTTCCTGTTCCCTCAGCACCCCAGTTTGCTCCTGTCTGCCTGTCAGTCTCTCTTCTCATTCCTGTGTGACTTGCTTCCTTGACTTACCATGTCTACTCACATGCCACCACATCCAAGGAACATTGACTAACTTGCCCCATCTGCATCAGTTTCCCTCACCCTGCCTCATCTCTCTTCAAGCAGTCATCAATCCCTGGAATAATGGATTTTCTAGTGTGTGGACATTATCTTTTTCAGTGTTTACTTCTGTAGCTTTAATGCACAGAAATGTGCGTTCAATGCGGCACACAGTAGAAGTATTCATAAACATCTGTTAACTTGATACATTACTTCTTAAGTTCCCACTGTGTAACCATTTTGTATCCAATCCCCGCACCATCTATGGCCAAATGCTTGGGGTTTAGAATAAAAATTATACAAGTCTGGTACTAATTGTATTGTTAGACAAGTTTCTTACCTTCTCTCTCAGTTTTCTCATCTGCATAATAAGAAATGAGACATAGTTCATGATATGATTGGAAAGATTTGAAAGGATAAGGAATGAAGAACTTGGCACAATTTCTAAAAGCTGCTTAGTTTCGTGATAGTGAGGAAAAGGAGAAATTAAAAACCTACAGCCATATGTGTAATTTGAAAAATAGGTTTATCTGCTATGCTGGATGTTTATTGCTGTTACAAATACCTGAGCAAAACAGTTTGTAGAAAGGAAAGGTTTATTTTGCTTTCCAGCTTCAGAGGTTCAATCCCATTGCTTTTGGCAAGAATATAGGAGTGGGAGCAGGTGGCAGAGGTCACCAGAGAGGATAACAGAAGGGGGCGGTGCCAAGACACACTGTTCAAGGTCAAACTCCAGCAACTCACTTCCTACAACCAGGTCCCACCTTCCTCAGTTCCACCACTTCCCAAAGTCTATTTAAATGTGGAGCCCATCAGTAGATACCAGTGATCAGGTCAAAACCTTCCTGATCTAATTGTCTCTGCAAACCACCCTACCCAGCACACATCTACTGATCTCCTGGGGATTTCTCAGGGTGAATCCTTGCAGGTGATCTTGCATACACAGCCCTGGTGCTTCAGGCCTTGTGTGTTTATGTTTGATTATTCTTGAAGCTTAATCAAGGCAAGTGGCTTTTTCTATCATTTGTTTCTCTGTTTAAAAAGCAAACTTAAGCCTTTTCCAAGTTTGATAAGGAGCTATTGAGATGTCTTGTTTTCTGGAGTGGGTAGTATTATTTTTCTGTCTTTATTCACACAATGAACACATGACCAAGACAGTATAGTCTACTCAGAACACAAACCATGTGCTTGGCTGACAAACAGAAGAACCGAGGGTCCTAAAGAAACACAGAGCAAGGGTCAAACTTTTCTCTCTATAGTGAAAGCCCAGTAAAGAAGTTCTTGTGAGTCCTTGCTATACAAATATAAATACAGAGGGATGATTGAAACAGACCAACTATCTTTCTAAGTGTTAAGTATTGGTTAAGTTCCTAACTTCAATTTCTCAAACATAAATGCATAAATAATCTTTGGGGAAGTAAACCAGAGAGTCTGCTATTCATCTCATCTGGTGTGCACGCTCTTAAGTGGTGCCTCTGGGTAGACCATGAAAGCGCTTTAATTAAGAGCAAGCAGGCTTGAGTTTTACATATCTTGGGCCCAATAATCAGACTAAAGAGTTCATAAAGGGGGAAACAGCAGATACTTTTTTCAAAGCTTTTTGTCTACTTCCACAGTTATTTTTTTAAGCCACATGTAATGCTGAAGATTACTTACAGCCTCTGGAGAGAACTAACATGCAGTATTAGTGTACATGGGTACTGTCATGTGTTAAAAGAAACACACTTATGGAGGGCCTGGGACTATGGAGTTCTGAGGTTGGATTTCAGGGTTTATTGGGGTAAAGGAGTGATTCATTGGGATGCTGATATTTTAGCATTTTCTAGTCAACATGGGAATACAGGGATTATCCTAGGAGCAATAAAGGGGAAATTTACATATCTCAACTTTTATTTTTAATGAGGGTAAATTTGCCTCAAGAACTGTATGTCAAGAATTGGATGGCCCATTTGCCAAATCTCTGTTTTGCATATGCACTTTTTTTGCCATTGTATTACACTCAAAATGGTGTTGCCAGGAATCATTCCTGCCATACGACCTCTGTCAGCACCATCCAAGTAAGAAGCTTTTCTTTGTTAGAAAGAGCATGTGGTGCAGGCTAGTCATGGAATGGTGGAAACATTCCTGCTTGCAAACCTCTGAGTTTCACATGAACAAAATGGTATGATATTTGCCACCACTTAATCCAAAGGCTCCTTCTCCTCTTTACATATTGCAAGTGATGTGTCTTTTAAAACACATCTGGACCGCAAATACAAAGTACGTTGGTTAGAAGTAGACTGTGATCATCAGGCAAAGTCCCTGCCTGTACTGATTTCACTCAGAAGCCAGGAACTTTTCCTTACAATTCTGTCTCTCAGCATGGAGGCCCCTAGGCAAATGAAGCCTGAGTATTCACTCTGGAAAATGAGGAATTACAGTATCTACCATAAAGCAACATTGTCATAATGTAAAGCTAAATAACCTTCATACACCAGTTAATGCAGAGAACATGGGGCATAAGCACTCAGTAGACAGAGGCCAAAGAGACGCAGTGACAATAGCCCTGCATTCCAGCCAGCTCCTCCTCTTCTAGACATGGAAACCCACTCCTCCTCTTCTAGACATCCCAACCCGCTCCTCCTCTTCTAGACATGGCAACCAGCTCCTCCTCTTCTAGACATCCCAACCCGCTCCTCCTCTTCTAGACATCCCAACCCGCTCCTCCTCTTCTAGACATGGCAACCAGCTCCTCCTCTTCTAGACATCCCAACCCGCTCCTCCTCTTCTAGGCTGTGCTACTTTGGCCACCTAATTTCTCAAGATCTGTCTCTTCAAGTTGGAATGATCCATTGCCCATCTCACAGATAGGTGATAATTCAATATGACAGTACATCTAAAATGTTTATTGTGGTGCCTGATATAACATCCAGATTCTACATATGTGGTTGTTGTTTCTGACTCATGACTTCTTGAATGCTTGTAATATATATATATATATATATATATATATGTGTGTGTGTGTGTGTGTATATATATGTATTTCAACATGGATTAGGAAGTCCTTGGTAAGATAAGTTTATTGTTTTCCTCTAGGAATAAGATTGATCTGGAACCCTGAGTGTTTAATCAGAATGTCATAGGCCTTCCTCACTTATACCAACTTGGGGGTAAGGGTGCCTGTGTGGCTCACATCTCCCAGGTCACAGTCCATCACCGAGGGAGTCCAAGGTAGGAACTCAGGGCAGGAACCTGGAGGCAGGAGCTGGAGCACAGGCCATGGAGGAACACTGTTTACTGGCTGCTCCCCTGGCCCATGCTCAGTCTACTTTCTTATACAACACAGAACCACCTGCCCAGGGCCAGCGAGACCCTCCCACATCACTCAACAATCAAGAAAATACCCACAGACATGGCCACAGGCCAGTCCAATGGAGATAATTTCCCAACTGAGGCTCCCTCAACCCAGGTGTGTCAAGTTGACAACTAAAGCTGTCTACCACACTGAGCCATGGTGGATGTGTCCCCTCTGATGTGGAAGCACACAGGCATCCCTGAGTGCTCTCTAAGGTCCCCATCACTCCTGCTCTTGGCACTGTGTAGACACGTATTCCTCCTGCTCTAGGCACAGTGTGGACATGTGAAGGAAGTGGACATCTTGTCTTCTTTGGGCTCTGCTCCAGCTAGAACAGCTTCTAGACCAATTTTTTTCACTGTTCTGTTTCTTTGTTTTCCTTTTCCTTCCTGCTCAAAAGTTCACTGGCACCCAAATTGAGGACCACATGACTCCCCCTAGAGCTAGGCTTTGGATCTCTAATTTCCTCAAATCTGGAGTCACTCTGTCTTATAAACACTGCTTGTTTCTCTAAATCCAGTTAAATCTTAATATAAAATTGTAGATATACCTGCACATCATTGGACATACCATCATTGGTACTCAGAAAGTGCATACTCACCAAAGAGACTAGATGTGTGCAGATGAAAGCAAGGAGAGCTATCACTAGGAAAACACAATTGGAGTTTATATCAAGAGAATGGCTGTCAGTTTCAGTATTCAGTGAAGGACATGGCTGTTTTTTTCAGTGCTGGAGATTAAATCCAAGACCCTGTGCATGCTAGGCAAATGCTCTATCACTGAGCTATACCCATAATACAACACATGGCATTCTGAAAACCAGAGAAATCTACTTTGTGTTAGATTGGTGAATGAGAATCAATTCAGAAGTCAGCAAGTCATAAAGCACTTGACTTGTGCATTCATTCCCTCAAATAATGAGCAGAGGAAAGAATAACGACTCTGGGACACTCTCCTCTTTTAAATTTGCTTATTATTAGATGCATGAACATTTTGCCTACATATATGTAAGTGTACCATGTGTACAGTGCTTTCAGAGGACAGGAGAGGGTGCCAGATCCCCTGGAACTAGAGTTACAAATGGTTGTTAGTCACTACTTAGGTGCTGGGAACTGAACTCAGGTACTCTGCAAGAGCAGCCAGTCCTCTTAACCACTGAACATCTTTCCAGTCCCAGTGAGACACTATTCTAAGCACTGATAAAATTGATCATCATATTTTATAATTATATTTTTATTTTATGTGTATTCCTGCATGTATGTAAGTGTACCCATGTCATACAATTCCCACAGAGGTCAGAAGAAGTTGTCAGAGCCTCTAGAACTGAGTTATAGATGGTTAGCCATCATGTGGGTGCTGAGAATTGAACCCCAATCCTCTGCAATAATAGCAAGTGCTTTTAACCTCTGAGCCATCTCACCAGTCCCCAACTGATCATCATAATGAGAAAAGAATACTTCCTAGATCTTCTAATCACACTGAGGACAGGGGATTTAAATAATTTGTGCAGAGTCACATGGTTAGTAAGCAACCAAACCTGTTACATACAATGTGCTCTGCCAGGGACAGAGTTTACAAAAAAATCCTAAGATCTCAGCCCAGCCTTCAGGATGTTTGCATTCAAGTGACAAAGCCAGGCAAAGATGCAGCAAACAAGTTAACAACTCCAGGCAGGCATTATAGAGAGGAACAGAAAATAAAGAATAACAAGGAATGTGTTTTAGGGGTGTGTGATTGTCAGGGCTGATCTGTCTCAAAATTTATGTTACAGTTTACCTCAGAATGTTAGTGCATTGCAAGAAGGAGTTTTAAAGAGGTGATTATCCCAGCTGTCAACTTGATTAGATCTAGAATCATCTCTGGATGGGCCTTCTGGACATGCTGTAGGGATTATCGGCATGAGGTTAACTGAGGTGAGGGCCCCACTGCTTTCCAGACAGGGAACCCGGAACAAACAGAAAGGGAAACTGAGCTGAGTACCAGCAATCACGCTCTCTCCTTCTAGACTGTGGGTGTCGTGTGACCAGCTGCCACGAGCTGCTGCTGTCATGACTTCCCACCACAATAACACAGAAGCTTAACCCAACAGCCACAATAAACCCTCTCTCCTTTCAGTCACTTTTGTCAGGGTACTTTAATACAGTAACAAGAACAATAACAAAGATGCTGAGGTAAACTGAGGTTAGGTAAATGGGCTCACAATCCCAATAGAACTCATAAGAAGATTCTAGAACACAAAACAGAGACTCCGTGTAGAAACATCTGAAGAAGAGATGAATAGAAGGAAACCCTGTGGGGCGTGGTGGTGCCTGCTTTAAACCCAGCACTTGGGAGGCAGAGGCAGGTGGATCTCTGATCTACATAGCAAGTTCCAGGCCAACTGAGGCCACAGAGAGACCTTGTCGAAAAAAAAAAATCTGTTGATACCTTGACCTCATACACTTCAGCCTCTAGAACTGGGAGGAAAGAGATCTCTGCGGTCTAAGCCACCGCCTTTGGTGCTTAGGTAGAGTAGTCTAGCAGACTACCTACAGGTCAAGGGAGACTTCACCCAAAGTGAGGACATTTAAAATTAGGAATTGCAGAAAAGCATGGGAGAAGAGAATTCTAGGAGAGAAAAGGGAAATCGCAGAAAGGGCCGAGGCTTTTGAGGTGAGAGTCAAAGGCTCTGTACAGTATCCTGTATCATCACTACAGTATCCTGGACCTCTACAGTATCCTGTATCATCTCTCCAGTATCCTGGATCTCTCCAGTATCCTGGATCTCTACAGTATCCTGAATCTCTACAGTATCCTGGACCTCTACAGTATCCTGGACCTCTACAGTATCCTGTATCATCCCTCCAGTATCCTGGATCTCTCCAGTATCCTGGATCTCTACAGTATCCTGAATCTCTACAGTATCCTGGACCTCTACAGTATCCTGGACCTCTACAGTATCCTGTATCATCTCTCCAGTATCCTGGATCTCTACAGTATCCTGGTCTCACTCCAGGAGTTTCCCTGAGTGGTTCCTCGGAGACGCTTTATAATGCTTTACACATCAGAGCCTTGTTCTGCGTTTCATCAAAAGAACCATACCAGCCAGGAACGGATAGCTTGGTTTTACTGATGGAAGTTAAGACACCAGACATGTTAAGCATCCAGTCTACAGTCACAGGGACACAACAGTCAGAATTTGCTTCTGGTTCCATAATGGACAGTCAGTGTCCTTTCCACTATACACAACGTTCCTCCTAACCAAGAAAATTTTGTATAAAAGCATTAGGAACCTTGTGTCTTCATGTCAGACTTGTGTAAGGGACAGTACCTGTTGTGGTTTGTTTGAATGCGGAATGTCACCCACAGGCTCATGTCTTGGAATACTTGGACCCCAACTGGTGGTGCTATCAAGGATGTTATAGAACCTTTGGGAGCTGGAGGAAGTGGATCACAAGGGGCAGGCCTTGAGACTTTACAGCCTGTTCTAGCTGGCCCAGTGTGGATGCACTGTGAAGCCTGCTTCCTGTCCCTGGGAAATCCCTACATTACAAAGAATCATAAGGAATCTGATGGCCTTATATACAACAGGAAAAAGCAAATTAAGAGATGGGAAATTATAATCAGGGTGGGATTATTCTGGAAGGTCAGCTTTTCCAATTCCCACTCCCACAGCCTCCTCTTGCTGTGTTCTATGATGATGGAGTCCCCTTACAGGGGTCATTGTGTTCATTTTGCTTGGTTTTGCTTTCCTGAATAAGATGTCTTCATCGCTTTAATCTCTCCGTCACTCTGGTGCGGCCCATCCAGGATCCAGAAGCCTGTGAATTCTCTGCAAACTGACTTTAAGTTTAACTGTAGCCTTTGTAAAACTCGGACCTCAACCACCACCTTCAGTGCCTGCCAGCAGGGCCTCAGGAGGCGGGGAGGCTGGGGAGATTTCCATACACCACATGTCTCTAAGTACAAAATTACAATAATTAGAGATGGCAAAGCCTGAGCAGCCCATCTCCAGGAAGGTCAAAGGAAGCTTGTGACAATGTTTAGTCTAGGCCTGGCCCCATTCTCCGAATGCCACACAACGTGAACGAGCCATGCACACTTCCTCCTGTAGGCGATTACATGACATAATCAAATGTAGTTTCAGCATATTTGTACAATGTCATGACCCATAACTCTATCGTATTTCACCATCAGTTCTTCCCTCTGAAGCATTTGGGAATCTAAGTGTGTAGAGAAAAGGCTGATGATCTGTTAAGAAATTCAATGAATATTTTGAGAGATCCTTACAAAGGAAAAAAAATCTATTAAGCACTGTGGGCTTTATTAAAAATACAGCTAAGAAAGTTGTTCCCCCTACAAATGACTGTAAAACAATAACCAAAAACTGTCATGGAGTTGAGAGAACAGAGAGGGAAGGGGGTTTGAATATGATACACATGCACTGAACGGCAATCTCAGAGAATCAGTAAAAAGTTTAGTGTCTATTTCTATGCCAGTTCCAGGCTGAAATTGGCAAATGGAGAAAAGGGATTGAAAAGCAACAGGAGAACTCATAATGCAGTGTGAACCTCGGGGGCCTTTAATGAGAAACACAGTGTTGACAGGTGGCCCTAAAAGGTAGTCAAGATACCACTTTTATATAGAATCACAAATGGCACAGGCTATAAAAGACCAAGTTTGGGAAAAAAAAGAGAAAAATCAAAGGTCAGTAAGATGGCTCAGCAGGTAAAGGCACGTGCTGCCCAAGCCTGCAACCTGAGCTCAAGCCCCAGAATCCATGTAAAAGTGGAAAGAGAGACTCAGTTTCACAAAGTTAATTTAGCCACTGACCTCCATACATGCATGTGGCATGCTCAATGCCACATATACATCATACATAACTAATAATTAATAATAAAAGAATTTTTTAAAAAAATAAAATAAAGGGAAACACTTTCATGAAACAATTTGACAAGGATTTGAATAACAGCTCACAGGCTGGGGAGCAAGTGACTCTTATCATATAAATAATGTACCCAGTGGGACTTCTTAAAAGGGGACAGTACAGTGACACACCTACTGTGTCACAAGCAGGATGTCTGGCCAGTTACATGTGCATCTGTAGTTTAATTCCCACAATCATAAGACTCTCAAGGGGAAACTGGATCGCCTGGAGGTTAAGCATAAAACCCACAATATGTCTTGAGGAGAGTCATGGTCCAAGACAGGAGTCTAATAACATCTGAGGAGAAATCACGCTGTCACAGGCAGGAAAGAGGAGATGATTGTTTGGGATCAGAAGTGACATGCTGAGCGGTCAGTGAGTAAAGTGAGACATCTCAGTGCTTCCCATGTGTGTGATGTATCCCCATGTCTGTGTCTTCTTCCATCCCTCTCAACCTTTACTTTTAAGACGTGATCTATCAGTGAGCCTGGGCCTTTCCAAGATACCCAACATACCCTGACACACCCAACTTTTTATTTGGTTGCTAGGGACCCAAATTCAGGTCCTCCTGCTTGTGTGGCAAGCTCTTGGCCAATTGAGCCATCTCCCCAGCCCTCCAAAATAGTAGTCCTACATGAGAGGACAGAATTGGGACAAGTGGTCACAGCTAGATATAATTTGAGAGCGACACCTGCACAATTATGGGAAATACAAGATCACAGAAAAATAAACCAAGAGAAGACCAGAAAAGACACAGCACAGGGAATACCACTATTGGGGGTTAGAGGAAGAAGACGTCGGTGACGAGGGGAAGGGGAAGATGAAACACTGAGAAGGGAAGCAGTGCATTACAAAGTCCCTGACATAATCATCTCAAGTCTGCTCACAGTTGTAAGGAGATGAAGGGAAGGAGAGAGGCCGGAGCAGAGGGAGACGCAAAAGGTCTGCGCAGGGTGGGGGTCTGGGGGAACGCTGGGAGTCATGGTAACTGGAGGGAAAGCTTTGCTCATGGTAGAGCAAGGTAGTCCCGCCTCCACACAGGAATAGCGGTGGACTGGTGGACTGAGAGGGTCCGTGACTTTCCCCGGCAATAATCACAGGCCATGCACACGCAAAACAAACCATGAAATACCAAGGCATGGAGGAGAAAAGAGGACAGCTGTGGACCCCAGTGTTGGATCCACGCTGAAAGAATAGCGAGTAGATTCTAGTTTCCTATTCTCTTTCACATTCTTCACTGTGGCTAGAATGATTTAACAAAAAACGACTGGGCCAGCTAGAGGCCTCAGTGCTGTCAAGCCCAATGACCTCAGTTCAGCCCCTGGAACCCACGTACTAGAAGAGAACTGACTCTTACAAGTCATCCTCTGACAGCACATGTGTGCTGTGGTGCACGAATGCCCGCCCCGACACACACACACAAATAAACAAATAAATGCAATTTTAAATGTTTTTTAAAAGAAGAAAATATTACCAAATATCAGTAATTCTCAAACTTTAAAACAATGATGTGAGACCAAAGTAAAGAAATAAGATATGTACATCGTAAGAATATTGAATTTGGCCAAATTTTGCCCTGTGATTATCAAGGTATGGACCAAATTCTGACTTTATGTAAGAGCTACTTGGCTTCCATCATTCTGTGTAGAAAACAGTTCAGTGAGCTAGAAAGAACTCAAGATTAGAACCAGAAAGAGTCAATGTAAGACATTATTCTAATACATATAAAGTGTGGCATGATGCAGTGAGTTTATGTTTCTGTTTTCAACTCATTTACTTAGAGACAGGATCACTGTACAGGTCAGTGGTGTACGCAAACCATCAGCTATTGATTTCAACAATACTCGTCCATATGCCTTTCACATGTCGGGATCTCTGTGAGGAACTCAGATTTAAAAGATGCATAGAACTCATTCACAGGGAAGATTCAAGGTGTGATAGTAAGCAATAGAAACAAAGATACGGAGGACCCCAAGGAGGACAGGAACGGTTACCTCAAGGATGTGTAAGGGGCTGGGTCAGAAACACTTCCCAAGGAAAGTAACTGCTAACATTTGTGTTGAACAGATGGTCTGTCATCCTTACATGCACATTTGCAGACAGAACCCTGGAAACCTAAGACCTTACGTCTTTTGTAAAGATGTATTTTATTTTTTATTTTATGTGTGTGAGTGTTTTGGCTGTATGCATGTGTGTGCCTGGCGCCTGTGGAGTCCAGAAGAGGGCACCGGATCCCCTAGAACTAAAGTCAGCAACAACTGTTAACCACCATGTGGGTGTTAGGAACTGAGCCCAGGTCCTCTGCAAGAGCAGCCAGTCTTAACCACCGAGCCATCTCTCCCGCCCCAAGACTACCACTTCTGAGAGAGCATTTAAGGTGGCTTTCCGGAGCAGAACCTGAGTACAGTCCTAGGTGACTTTTCCTCTTTCCTCTTTTCTAGAACCTCACAGCTAGAAAAGGTCATAAAAGGATCAACACAGGGCCAGTAAAATGGGTCAGTGGGTAAAGTCACCTGCTGCTAAGCTTGATGATCTAAGTTCAATCCCCCAGATCCACATGGTAGAAGGAAAACAACTTTGGCAAGTTGTCCTATGGCTTTCACACCTGAGCACATGTACACTGACAATAATTAACAAATAGAAAAAGAATAGACAAGTAGATAACAAATAAAAGAATTTTGATATATTTTAAAAATTTTTCAGTCTACATCCTCAATTTCACAGCACTGAAGCCCTCTAGAAGTGCTTTCTGGAATTACCACAATAGGCCTGTTACCATGTGGGTAACATTGTCCCTCTCCATCCTTGGGGTGGGCTGAGCCTTTCAATTGCAAGGACCTCGCTCACAGTGACATATCATGTGCAGTGAGCTCTCTCTCCCTCCCTCTCTCTCCTCGGCTACTTGCCCTCATTTCCTGAAAAGGTACACTGCATAAACAGACAAGACTACCGCAGAGTGATAAGGTGCCGATGCTTACTGCTATTGGTCACCATCACCTTCACAGTACATGTCCTTACTATCATTCCTAACCCTTAAACCACAGAAAACACAAGAGCCACTTGGGTTCTGAGCCTGACACGTGAGGAAAGGAGACTATGTCTGTCAGTCTTTTGATCTCTGAGATACCTATCTCATTAAAACCCAGGCTTCTTTGATGATCACACGGGCTGAGTGGAAACACGCACAGAGTGACTGTAAGGGAGAATGTTTCCCATTTTGCCTCTAAACGTTTCTTTTTGAATGTGCAAAGTATTTTCTTAAAATCTTGCTACTTCCAGCAAAGTACATTTTGATTCTGTGAAGAGAACTGAGAAAAATAGGGAAAGAACTATGAAATTTAAAGAAGTGGATTAAATTAAATGTGGGCTTTATTTTCCTGTTTGGCTAAGCATTTTAGTTTGTGTTTTGATCCACTGAGTTTTGCTGTCCGAAAACCTAAATACTTGCTGACTTGACATTTTACCCTATTTGAGAAATATTTAGATAGTAATATATACAAGCCTTCTGACTCTGGGTGAGAAGTTTATATATGAATGGTATTATTTTATGACTCAAAAGAAAATAGATACCTATACTCAACTGGTCAACAGTTCTTTCCATCTTTCTGTAGGGGAAGCTTGAAAACTTGAACATCTATGTTTTAATGATCGTTAGTTGTTTTAGGACAAACTACAAATTCCCCAATACAAGAAATAACCCAAGTCTTCTCAAAGATAAAAAATATATTTCTGTTCTGCTCTTGCATGTTTGTGAGAGTTCTTTGACAAGTTAGTGGGTCGAGTCCCACTAGCAGTCCCAGTAGGAGTGGTGAGTCCCGGGTTTATTTTATAGAGAACAATCCCTGCTTCCATTTTCTAGTTGTCAGCAAGCATCCCACCAGCCCACCCTGCTGTATTCATAGAAAGGAATTAATTAGGGGGCAAACTATGTACTTAATTGCCTAAAATAGAAGCCACATCATCAAGAGTGATGTAAGAAGATTAAGAGAAAGCAAAGCAAGGCACTGAGACCTTGGATTAGGAAAAGGAGAAAGAATTCACATGCCCTACAGATAAAGGGCGCGTTCAGTGATGCCCTGCGCCACCTAACTCCAGGCTGTCTGAACTTTTCGGGTTTTTTCTTACTCCCGTCCCACTTCTAGAAAGGGATTTATTCATAGTAAAGGATAAAGGTTGCTGAACAAGACTGTTGCAGAAGGTATGTAATTTACAGTCATTATACCCCACCCCTGTATAATTTCTATAACTGTTTAGTATAAATAACAGAAAACACTTCAGCATGTTGGCTCTGTGTGTCTCCCCATTATACCATTTGTAAGTTACAATCATTCATTTATAGCCTCAACTTTTCTTTGTATATGGTATTAAAAGCTGCAGTCAAGTTAGATCAGGTTGGAATCTACTTTAATGGAAGGCTTAAGCCTGCAGAAACAACCCTCCCTCCAAGGCTAACTTGTATAATTATTTCTCCTGCCACTTCTATAACTTGTTATTGGCAAGCTATTTCTTATATTGAACTTCTTGCTTGTATCACGTATTTAGGGACAAGAAATCTAACAGACGCTTTGTGTTCTGTCTGGGTTTTTTCACATTCCCATTTCTCCAAAGGAGATCTCCAGCAGATGGAGTTTAAATATCCTGTAAAAGGCCAGCCATGTAGAAGGTGATGTATTACCATGAACCCTGTATGGAAGACACAGTGACTCTCTTGTGAACTCTGATTAGCCAGCTAGAAAACCAATGAGAAAATATAGTTATCTGTTTGGTTACTGGGCTGTTTGGTTGTTTGGGGGTGGTGCTTGTGCAGGTGGTGCTTGTGCAGAGCCCAGAGGAGAACTTTCAGGAATCAGTTCTGTCTACCATGTAAGTCACAGGAACTAAGCTCAGGCTGGCATCTCACCACCTCACCAAGCATGCTCTGAATGTAGCCCAGCTGACAGTGCGATGGCACTATTAAGATTTACTAAGGCTAGTTGTATAGCAAAGTAAATAAATAAATAAATAAATAAAGCCTACACTTATAGCTGACATGTCTGAGTTCTCTGTTGATTTATGGGTCAAAAGTCCTTCATACTCTCAATGCTTATATTTTTTGTCTTTTTTTTTCATCACTAAATGAAACCAATTTAAAAGCAAGGTAGGTCATGAGCACTTGGAGAATGTGGAAGCTCCCTGTAAACATGAATAATCGCTGTTCTTGTCCAGGCACTGGGAAAAGAGTGTTGACTTGGGCTGTGACTACTGACTGACCTGAACTGGCATGAGACTGGAGGCCCCTGGATTTCTAGGGAAAACTGCAGATGTTTTCTGAGACCAGACTACACAGAAGAGTGGAATGAAGCTTTTGTACACAGGGCTCTCTGGAAGACCCAACTCAAGCTAGGGTAACCAATCTCACATTCGATTACCAACCTCCCTCAGATCTGTCCCTCAGTCATTCCGTCATAGTTATCATTCATTCGGAAAAACCAGCTATGACCAGTTTGGAAATTGTCATCCTAATTCACTTATTGCTGAATAGATTACATATCATCTTCCAACTAAACTGTATAACAATATATATATATATATATATAACATATATTATTCATATATTTTATAACAAAAAATAGGAAGCAGAACTTATAAAGATCAGGTAATTTCTTGGAATAAGAGAAATATCTAAAGATATTCTCTTCTTCCAAGCACTAAAATTAAACCCTAAGAAATTTATTTTCAAAGCTCTATTGTTACATCATCATCCAACCTGAGAAAAATTGTGACCAACCAGAATTTTAGAATTTAGAAATAGAAAATATTTTTTGTATTCTAGAAAATATTTCAGTATTTTTCACTGCAGAATCAACCACAGCAATACCTCCTACCATTAGGGTATATAGAATATAAAGAATATAAAATTATTGGTAGATTTAATGATATCACTTTAGATGATTAAAACCCCAGTACAGTTATGATTCTTTAAGCCCACAGTAACATCCAAAGTTTGTTCCAAGTTCCAACACCTAAAGAACACTAGAAGATGGCCTGGAGAGATGGCTCAGCAGCTGAGAGCACAAGCTGCTCTTGCAGAGGACCCAGGTTTGGTGCCCAGCCACCCACATGGCATCTGATAACTATCTGCAACTCCAGTTCCAGGGGATTTGATGCCCTCTTCTGGTCCCCATGGACACTGCCTGAGACAGGTGCACTTACACACATGTAAGCAATACACATAAAATAAAAATTATGAATAAATAAAAGAATGCTATAAGAAAGCTTTTCTTTTCTGTTCTTTTCTGCTCTTTTGTGCACTTCCTGATACCAAATCAGGACATACATTAGTAATGCTGATTGGAATGCTAGCAAAGGCAAGATTTCAGAAACTATGATTTGTGTTAGCATTAATACCATCTGAATGAACTCTTCTGATTAACCTATAAAAGTTATATGTATCCAATGTGACAAATACCATTTGGCAAACCATTAAAACATTGTCATTTTCCAGAACCAAATTGGAATTTTTAGTGTTTCATGAAGTCTGCCATGGCATCATTGAGTGTTAAAAATAGTGAAATGTGATTTTTCCAAATTCTATATCCTGTTCATATCCCCATTTTACAGATGACAAAGCTTGTCACTCAGCTTACAGATACTGAAACCAGAACTCCAAACCAGATTGACATGCTTCCAAATCTGGAATTCTTACCCAGTAATCCCCCTCTCCTTCAGGGCCCTTGGAGCTGCATACCAGCTATTAAAATGCACAGCAGAAAAACCCATGCAACTGAGTGAAGGCTTCCAAAGTGCATGCCTCTAGGGTTCCAAGGCTGGTGGAACACCCAGAGGGAAAATCTGTGGTTAAACCTGGCTAAGGGAGGCAAAGCTCCAACCACATGGCAGAGCTTAAGTCAGAAAATGTTGATCCAATAACCTGCCTATCTGTGGCAGCTAATCCTCCTGCAGGGTTGGTTAACTGCAACTCTGATGGGAGGCAGCTATGCAAGGTTGCTTCTCAGTAGCCTGATTTCTCTTTCCCCCTCTTAAGGACACTGTGACTGCACCATGCTTGAAGGGCAACAGTAGTTCTCATGGGTTTTTCTAGACACATCCCAGCCAACTGGCTGGAGACACTGGACTAAGGATGCAAGCTATGCAACTTGAGCACTCACTTAGGAGCTGGCGCTTGTTACTTACAGGAATGCACATCTACCAGACTTCCAAAACAGATGTGCTAACTCCCAGCCAGGTGGCTCAGAGTGCTCTGATGTCTCTATAGAGGACAGGGAAGGACTAGCTGCCCACAGGACAGCAATGACTATTAATAGGAAGAAACAGTCCACAACGTTTACTTCACTCTTTCCCACTACTGGTTTCAAGAGTCTCAGCTAAACTCTAACAGATGTCTGTTAAAGTGTTTATTCATATCTTTGTCCACGATAACCTGCAAGGTTTACTCTCTATAAAACGGATGTTATTTTTTTCCTTCAAGTGAAAACAAAACCACAATTAAGAGAAAGCATTCAGTTCAAACTGCCAAGTTGCTTAAAATGACAAATGCCACTACATGACAGTAGTGCCCTCATTAGTGAAGAAAACATTCTTCTTTTATGTCTAAATCATATCAATGCACACGTTACATAATGACAGAAAAAATTTGCATGCCTCTTCTTTTTTTCTTGAGCTTGGTGAAAAAGATTTCAATGGATTGTTGCTGTGAGCTATTTATTTCTGCAAAATAGATGAAAAGCAGATCAGATGTGCACAAATATTTTATATGACTACTAGAACACAGAACGTTTCCTTCAAAAAACTTAAATATGGCTGTGGTTAACACAGTAAACCCAGGATGAAAATTTTGCAGTTAGAAACATCACTAAAAAATCACTAAGATATTTTTTCTTAGTGACAATAAACTGTTTTTATCAACATAAAACCACTAAATCAGGAAAAATAGGCTTACATTGATTTTAGTTGCCTATGAAACATCCATATAAACGCCCTATAAAATTTTTCATATTTGCCTCTTAAACTATGATGTAAAAGGCATCTCTATGGAATTTTAGCTCTTTATCTAAAGCAATTATTATTAGGTTTCCCAACACCGCGACTCTGCTAGAGTGTCCTAGTACCTGTCTTTGGTATGTGCGTCTGTGATTCCATCATGTCTATAGCTTCCAATTGTTGCTGAACAGGTACATTAATGGAGAAACTCCAACTGTTTCTTACATAAGCACTAGAGGAAAGGGCTGTAGAGGTCTTGAGAGAGTGCACGTACAGAAGTAGGAATGTCCGCTGGGGTCTCTCATTCCGGACTCCTACCTCCCAGGTCTCCATAAGGTTCAGAGCCAGTGCCCTAGATGCACATACTGTCTCTGCAGTACGACTCTCTGGGTTTGCATACAGCTTTGCTACTGGTCATCCAGTGCTCTTGGACACTAACTAGTGGCCTTGGACAAGATAGGTGGCCTTTTCAACCTCAGTTTCCTTTGCTGTAAAACAGGGCTAGTAAAAATACATACCGTATAAAGATTTTGTGGAGACAGAATGAGATATTGTGTGAAAGGCACTGAAAATCACTGACAGGTACTCACTACATTTATGTTTTATTTTTGTCTGTAAGGTGACATGTGGTAGAGAAGGCACAGCTATGTTAGAACAGATGGGAAGGACAGGATTGGTCAACAAATTCAGAATTTTTCCTCGTCATATACACTACTGTGGTTATTTGTACCTCTGGACATGTCTGTGAAGGAGTTTGTAGACTGTGTTAATTGAAATGTGCAGACGTACCCTAAATGTGGGCTGGTGCCATGTCATGGGCTGGTTTCCTTGACTGCATAAAAAGAAGAAAACGAGCCAAGCCCAGGCTTCGTGGCGCTCTGCTTCCTGGCTGTTCGTGGCGCTCTGCTTCCTGGCTGCAGGTGCGAGGTGAGCAGCTCTCAGGCCCTGGCCACAGGCTGAGCCCTTGCACCTTCAGGCAAAATAAACTCTTCCTTATGTTGCTTTTTGTCAGTATTTTTCCAATGAGACAAGTGACTAATATCGCTAAGCATCCCTGTACAATTCCGTGCACAGATGAAGTCAAGATAAAATCTGCTCACGAAAGATCAGCTTCACAGGCTTCACTAGCACTGCTGGAATATTTCATGTATGAAGTAGGACTAGATATCCATAGGAGAAGATGGTTCTCATTAGCCTGAGTAAAAGTGAACAGAATGCGATGATATGAAGATACAGAAAGTTCAGAAAGCAGCAAAGACCTCACAGAACCCACTCCATAAAAGTGAAACCAACATGTTCAGGATGCTGGAAATTAAATATGTCTCACAAGAATCCAAGAGCTGAGCTGCAGAGATGGCTCAGTAGTTAAGAGCCCTGGCTGCTCTTGCAGAGGATCCAGGTTCAGTTCTTAGCACCCACATGGTGGCTAATAACAATCTGCAACTCCCGTTCCAGGGGAGCCAATGCCATCTTCTGGCCTCTAAGTGTATTGCATGCACAGGTGCACTTACATGCAAGCCAAATACTCATATGCATAAAAAATAAAAACTGTTAAAAAGTATCCAAAAATATTTCTTTTTAAAATCTAAAGGCTGAATTCCATCACTAAGTTGATGGACACTTGAGTGACCACATACAACAGAATGAAAGGAAAGATTTAATCCTGGAAAGTCATTAATAGGAATAGCAAAAGTAATCTGTGGGGGACAGGATTTAATTTCAAGAGAGTTGTGCAGTAGGATTTTAAATGTCTAGTTTTGAACAAAATGTTGAGTTTCCATATTAATATGTGAATGACACTGATAACCAACTCGACCTAACATGTCTCTAAAGTATACATCAGAATAGACACTTTGTCAACTTACATAGAACATTCTTCAGAATACACCACACATCAGGCAAAGAAACAAGTTTCAGTAAATTTTAAATGATTGATTTCATGTAACGTATATCTTCTGACCACCATAGAATGAAGTTATAAATCTATAACCAAAGGAAGTTTGGAAGATTTATAAACACTCAGGATTTGAAGACAGATTGCTAAATATCCATTGGGGAGAAGAAGGAGCACAATGGAAATTAGAAAAGTTTAAGATAAAACCATAGTCATCTATAAACACATTACAAACCGTAAACAAACCATTATAACCAGAAAAATCAATAAATAAAAGCCAGGCATGGTGGCACAGGCCTTTGATCCCAGCATTCAGAAGGCAAAGGTAGATGGATCACTGCCAGCCTGGTCTCCATATCGAATATCAACAGGAAGACCCTGTCTCAAAAAGACAAAAAATAATAATAATAAAAGCAATAAATAAAAGTAGAAAAATTTAAAGTTCATTCTTTCAAAGATCAACTATTCAGATAAATTTTTGGCTAAACCCACCAAAAGTACAGAAATGGCTCAAATTATTAAAATCAAAAATCAGTAATGAAAGAGGCACACCTGGATGTGTGCATCCCTTGAACCCTGAGTATTTCTTAAGCCAACCAAGTTGATAATGAAGATTAGTCACTACTCATGACCTCACAGACGAGAGCACTGAAGATAATCATGAGGCAATTGATGGACACATGCAAACTCCAGGTGGAGAATTCATTAGCTGTTTAAAAGAAAGTCAACAAGCTTCAAGGAAATCAAAATGGTTGACTATTTTAACAGAGAAATGTAACATCTTGTGAAGTAATTTTTAGAAAATTAAAGAGAAGTCCTTAAACTGAAAATCAAAGTAAGCAAAATGTAATCTGTGACAGAAGTTACAAATAGCAGGAGAGATCAAACACAGGAAAAAAATGGGTTAGCTTGTAGGTGGGATACTTGAAATCTCGCTGTAAGGAATAAAAAGAACAAAGAAGAAAGCTAATGGAACTTTGGGTCAGAATTAAAACAGAAAATATTCAAGTGATTAGGGTTCCAGAGGGAGTAAAGAATGACACAGTTTACAACACTCTGATTCAAAGAGATGATAACAGAAAACTGCTCAAACCTAGAGAAAGAAAGAAAAATATTCAACTACAGAAAGTCAAAGGTTCCTGGTCAAATTTAATTCAGTCTGCCCCAAGATATTTTATAATCCATGTCTCTGAGGTTGAAAACAAAGGGGATTCTGAGAGCAGTACAAGAAAAGAAGCCAACAGTGCAAAGAGGTATCCAGCCAGGAAGGAATGGGATGAGAGCTTCCACAATCTGAAAGGCAGGAACTGTCAAGCAAGAGTACTATATCAGCACAACTTTCACATCCTCTAGCTATGAGAGCCAACAGAATTTATTACCACCAGATTTACTCTAAAGGAAATATAAAGTGAGCTCTTCAGAAAGAAAGAAACACTAATGAGTAAAAAAAAATGTCAAAAAGTATGAAATTCACTGGTAAGGGTAGCCACGAAAACAAGTTCAGACTGTGCTAACGAAAACACAAGGTACAGCCCAATCACCTGATATTTGACAAAAGTGCCAAGAACACACACTGAAGGAAAGAACATCTTTGGCAAATAGTGCTGGGAAAACTGGATCTTCACCTGTAGAAGAATGAAACTAGACCCTTATCTTTCACTTTGCATAAAGGTCAACTCCAAATATCTGTAGAATGAAGACTAAAAACAAAAATAAAGTCCAGACATTTCCAGACTGACTCAAAGTGCCTGAATCCAGCCTCTGTGAGGTGATGAGCTCCCCAAATTGCACCCTGCCATCCCCCTGCCTTGGGACCATTTGAAGCCCCTCCTACTGCTACAGGACTAGACTCAGCTCTCTACCAGGGGTCCAGACATTCCCAGACTGCCCGAGAGCATCTGAATACAGCCTCCACCTAGGGAGACTCTCAACGGTGCTGTGCCTGCTGGCTAGTAGGGGACCAGAACTTAGGAAGAGACCTGAGAGTACCTGATTGGTGCCTGACTTGGCCCTCTGTGGGAATTTCTGAGTAGCTGGTCTAGAGTCATAGGGACCCTCCCATATAAAATGAAAAGAGGGAATCTGAAGCCTGGACCAACCAGCTTTTCATGGCTAATAAGAAAACAACCAAGGGACATCAAGAAGACAAGTAAAATCAGTTTTCAACTTAACAAAAGAAGACTTGAGATTCATACCCAAATCACAAACAAACAAAAAATCCACATGCCAAATCACAAAGAAAAAATAATATGAAAAACCCAAATAATGTGTCCCCACCAAACACCACCTCTCCTATAGAAGATTTCTACAGTGAGAACCTCCTAAAGATAATCCAGGACACAGAGTTTAAAAGAACAATAATAAACATGATGAAAGAATTCAATGAATTTAAAGAAAACAAAACCAAAGAAATCAAAGAACTGAAAGAAGATGGAGATAAACTTCATTAAGCCCATAGGAAATGACAGGAAAAAAGGTTCACCAATAAAACAATATGAATTGGAAAACAGAATATCAACACTGGATGATAAAGTTGAAGAACTGAACCAATCAAGCAAAAACTATGAAAAAAAATTTAAAGCATAGGAATGGAATATGTAGGAAATGTGCAACACCATGAGAAGAATGAATCACACTTCATACGCATAGAGAAAGGAGAAGAATCTCGGGATAATGATATTGACCGGTCAACAGGACTGTAGAAGAACATTTCCCAAAATCGAGGGAAAAACACGTCCAAATACAAAACACACACAGAACACCAAATAAAGAGAAACAGAAAAGAAACTCCTCCCAACATATCACACTAAAAACACTAAGCGCACAGAACAAAGAGATGCTACTGCAAGTCTGCAAAAGATAATCACCAAGTCACATGTAAAGGAAAACCCAGCAGAATGACAGCTGACTTTTCAATGCAAACCATGAAAGCCAGAAGAGATTGGACCAAAGTATTTCCAGTTCTAAATGACCATAGATGCCAACCAAGAATGCTTTACCCAGCAAAAAATGTCTATTATTGTTGAAGGGGAAATAAAAATCTTCCACAACATGAATAGGCTGAAAGAATTCATGTCCACAAAATCAGCCCATCAGAGAATTCTTGAAGCAATACAAAGAGCTGAAAGGAATGACTATATCCAGGGGGACCAGAAAGAAACTAAAAGAAGGTGTAACTCTGAAACCACAAAGTTAGACCAAGGGGCAAACAGAAATTAAAATGATGGGACCCAATACACATGTTTAAATAATAACTTTAAATAACAACGGATTGAACTCCCCAGTCACAAGACACGGGCTAGCTGACTGGATCAAGAAACCAAATTCATCTTTTTATTGTCTGCAAAAAAACCCATCTGGCCATCAAAGATAGGCAATACCTTAAGGTTAAAGGATGGAAAGAAATATTCCAAGCAAATAGAACTAAGGAACAAGAAGGAGTTGTCATTCTAATACCTGACAAAATAGACTTCAAACTAAAGCTAATCAGAAGATATAAAGGAGGTCATAACATTCTTGTCAAAGGAACAATTAATCAAGAAGACATAACAATCATGAAAATATATGCACCAAACTCTGGTGTACCCAAATTCATAAAACAATACTAACAGGACTTTAAGACATAGATTAATCCCAACTCACTAGTCGTAGAGGACTTAAATGCCCCATTGTCTCCATTAGACAGGTCAACTATACAGAGAATAAACAGAGAGACACCTGAATTTAACAGTACTATATACCAAATGGACCAAACAGAAATCTATCAAATATTCCACACAAGCACCAAAGAATGTACTTTCTATAAGGCATCCCATGGAACTTTCTCCAAAATCAATCAATCAAGTACTGGAGTGGGAACAAAAATCCTCAACAAATATGAAATAATTCCATACATTCTATGAGACTACAATGCAATAAAGTTTAAAATCAACACCAGAAAAAAGCCCTAATAGCTATGTCCACTAATAATAGCTACAACAACACATTCCTGAATGATGAATGGATCAAAAAAGAAATTAAGAAAGATATAAAATATTCCTGGTATTAAATGAAAATTACAATACAACAGAACCTCTGCACACATTAAGCAGTCATAAGAGGGAGGTTTATAGCTCTAAGTGCCTACATTAAAATATCAGAAAGAGAGCAACTAAATGACTTAACATTGCAACTCTAGAATCTTGAAAGGCAAAAACAAATAAAACCTAAACCCAGCAGACAAGAAGAAGCAACAAAAATCAGAGTAGAAATTAATGAGATAGAAACAAAGAAAATAATACAAAGAAGCAAGGACTCTAAGAGCTGGTCCTTTGAAAAGCTAAATAAGTTAGCCCAGTTAATCAAAAGAAAGAAAGAACAACTCCAAATGAACACAATCAGAGATAAAAGGAGAATCATCACAACAGACAGCACTCAGACCCAGAACATTATAAAGGCAGACTTTAAAAATCTATATTGTATTAAATTTGAAAACCTAAAAGAAATAGGTGTATGTCTAAAATCATGAAAATTTCCAAAGTTAAATCAAGAAAATATCAACAGCTTAAACAGACCCATAACATATAAGGAAATTGAAACAGTAATACAAAACCTCCCAACTAAAAAATTAGGCTCAGGCACAGATTGATTTCCAGCAGAATTATGATAGTCAAAGACAATATTATTTAAATTATTCAAAATGATAGAAACAGAGGGAGGACTTACAAATGAAGCCAGCATCACTGTAATACCAAGAAAAGATGTAAAAACCAGGAAAAGATGCAACCAAAAAAGAAAACTATAGACCCATATCTTTAATGAGCATAGATGCAAAACTTCTCAGTAAAATACTTACAATCCTTATACAGATACACATCAAAAAGATCATCCACCATGATCAAGCTGGCTTTATTTCTGAGATGCAGGATGGTTCAATATACCTAAGTCAATAAATGTCATAAAACATAAAAGTGAACTCAAAGACAAAAATAATATGGTCATATCAATAGATACAGAAAAGGCCTTTGACAAAATTCAACATGCATTTATGTTAAAAATCCTAGAGGAATTGGACTAGATGGACCATACCTCAACAAAATTAAAGCCATATACAGCAAACCCACAGCCAACATAATTCTAAATGGAGAAAAACTAGAAGCATTCCCCTTTACATCAGGAGCCAGACAAGGCTGTCCACTTTCTCTACTTGTTTTTAATATAGTGCTTTAAACTCTTTCAGAGCAATAAGAGAAGGAAGTTAAAGAACGACTCATGGGAAAGAGGTCAAATTATCTCTTTTTGAAGATGATATGATATTATACCTAAGAGATGCCAAAAATTCCACCATAAAACTCCTAGAAATGATTAATTAACACTTCAGTAAAATGTCAGGTTATAATATTAATCTACAAAAATCAGTAGCCTTTCTATATACCAATAACAAGCAATTGGAGAGAGAGTACAAGTGACCCTCCCATTCACAGTAGCCTCAAAAAATAAAATATCTTGGAATAAAGACATTAAAGAACTCTACAATGAAAATTTTAGATCCTTAAAGAAAGAGATTGATGAGGACACCAGAAGATGGAAAGACCTCACATGCTCATGGATTAGAAGAACTAGTATTATGAAAATGAACATCCTTTCAATAGCAAAATAAAGATCCATGCAATCCCAATCAAAATCCCCACAACATTCTTCACAGAATTGCAAAAAAAATCCTTAAATTCATACGGAAGCACAAAAGACCCCAGATAGATAAAGCAACACTGAGCACAGAGTAATGCGGAGAGATTACTATACCAGATCTCAGGCTGTAGTATTATATTTATATTCATTAAATCAGTATAGTAATGACACAGAAATAGACCTGCAGACCAATGGAGTTTAATTGAAAAGTCATACATGAGTACATGCAATTTCAGTCACCTGTTATTTTACAAAGGGGCCTAGAACATTCAGTGGAGGAAAAGATAGGATTTTTAGCAAATGGTGCTGGCCAAACTGGATCTCCACCTGTAGAAGAATGAAACTAGACCCTTATCTTTCACCTTGTACAAAAGTCAACTCCAAATGGATCAAAAAACTCAATGTGAAATCCAAAACTCTGAAACTGCTAGAAGAAAACATTGGCAATAACCTACAAGATAAGGAAAGGACTTTGCAAATCAAACAGCAGTTGCTCAGAAATTAAGGTCAACAATCAAGTGGAACCTCATTAAACTAAACAGCTACTGTACAGCCAAAGAAACAACCAAGGAAGTGAAGAGAAAATCTCCACCAGTGACACATCTGACAGAGATTTAACATTCAGAATGTATAAAGAACTCAAAAAACAAAGAATCAAGAAAACAAGTAACCCAATTAAAGACAGGCTAAGGATTTGAACAGACAGTTCTCAAAATAAGAACTAAAGATAACTAAAAACATCTTTAAAAGTGTTCAACATTGTTGTTAATTAGGGAAATTTTAATTAAAAACACTTTAAGATGTCATCTTACCCCAGTCAGACTGGTTAAGACAAAGAGAACAAATGATACCAAATGCTGGAGAAGACGTGGAAAAAGGGGGTGTCACTCACTGCTCGTGGGATTGTAAACTCGTGGAAAGCCATGTAGAGAACTCAAAAATGAACTCACCATTTGATCCGCTTATACCACTCCTTGGCATTTACGCAAAGGACTCATCCTACGCAGAGACAGGTGAACATCCATGTCTATAGCTGCTGTCTTCACAATAGCTACGGGATGGAGGCAACTTAAATGTCCCTCAACTGACGAGTTCTACGTATCAGTAAGAAATGATCAAATCATGAAATTTTCAGGTAAATGGATGGAACTAGAAATTTGTTATGCTAAGTGAAGTAACACAGAATCAGAAATTTTTAAAAAAATGTATTTTCTCCCTCATTTGTGGATCCTAGCACTAAATCCTTGTATGTAAATATGTATCCGGATATAACTGCAGGAACCAGGCAAATGGAAAGGAACCAGGGAGGTAAAGGGAAAGAAGGAACCTGAGAGAGAAGAACAGCAGGAGACAGGTGTTACTAAGGGAGACGTGGATAAAATGGGGTTATTTAAAGGGGAGGGAAGGGAGGGTTATACAAGGAACTGTGGGGTGAAGGGAAAGAAGGAGCTCAAGAGAGTGGGGCCTTAGGAGCCTGGTATCATCAAGGAAGAAAAGGGGAAAATAGGGACTCTTTAATGGATAAGTCAGGGAGGGAGGGTTAGACAGGGAGAGGAAAGATAATAATGTCTACCTCATGTAAAACACTAGAAGGAACCATATTTATCTAACAACCTAATGACAAATTCCACATACAATATCTCCACATGAGTCTATGTACACAGCTGAAGGCTACATAACAAGAAACAGTGCCAGACAGGAGAAACCTTCCTTTGAGTTGTTGGCCAGGGTGGTCCAAGAGACTCCCAAATTATACAGGCTATTGTCACAGCCCTTGATTGTCTCCCAGAAATTGAAGGTAAGACCCTATTGTTCAGGACAGGACATACACAAGATCTGAAGCAATGGCACTTGAACTGACCTGGCAGCCACTTCCCCTGAAGGCTAGCTATCATAGCTCTGGAGAGTACTATGCAAGCTGCTAAGGAAGAACATCAATCAATGTCCAACACCGGCTTCATGACCAAATAACTACATCAATGACTGGCATAGCATACACTGATGCAGTAGAGGCACTTTTATTTTAGGGCCAATCAACTGGACTTAAAGCCCAGTCAATGGCAGAAAACTCATGTGTGGTGCTGTAATCAGAGCCAAATACACATGGCTGAAGAGGTCATAGATCTTAGAGAAATTCCCAAGGCTGTCACATCCCTAGACTAATGCCACTTCTTACTAAGTGCAAAATATGTATCCTTATATTTACGGTCTGGTATCCCAGTCACCATTCATTAAAGAAGCTTCTTTTGCACCAGATGAAGACTACTACGGAGTACACAGCTGGTCATACACGAGCACTGTCCGTGAATTGCCCATGCCTAAGGGGCACATCTACAGTGCAACCCCTACACCTGAGCCTCAGGCAACACAGAACAAGGGGTAAAGAGAACACTAATTGTCTTAAGAATTTCTCTCAATGAGGTGGAGCATTAGGCTCTGCCCCTCTAGGTCCAGAACAACCAAGCAAATAAAGTAGGATTTCACCTAGGCATGGTTAGGGAACCGGAGTTTGTTTGGGCTTACTTACAAAGAAATTACAGGGAGAGGCGGCAGGATCCTCGGAGTGAGGCCAGGCTGCAGCTTTTTACATTTTCATCAGAACCACTGCGGACCTCCACCAAGATAGTGACCTGCCACGGGAGCACCCATCTCCTCCCCAGAATTCCCTGCTGCTCTCTTAACCCCTCCCCCTACATACAACTTAAGCCACTTGTTGTTAGGAGGTAGCTGACTCTATTGGCTTCTTTCTTTGTCAAGTTCCTTGTGCTGTGTTCCAATTTTGTGGGTCCCCATTCCGACAGAGGAAAACTCCACACTACACAAATGAATCTCTCAGCTTTCATAAAGGAAGTTCCCTCCTGTAACAGAGGGCCAGAAACACAAAAGGTCACAAATGCTCAAAGAGTGGAGACTAGGAGTCTGTAGAGTGTGGATCCCTGGACAGGATTCTTATATCAAACTTCAGTCACCCAGGGCTCAGGACCATTGTGGAATAGAATGCAGAAAGACTGTAAGAGTCAGAGAGGAGGCGGGTGACCATATGGAATAGAATCCTGCAAGCTCCTGGGTCCTTGCTCATATGAACCTACAGCAATGGTGTCAGCATGCTCCAGACCCATGCAGACTCAAGCAGACAAAAACCTAATATGCAACTAGGGAAATAGGCAGCAGACTCCAATCTTAGCTGAAGAAATATTGATGACTGGTTACTGTTGGGTGAGGAAGAGCTAATTTTCTTAAAGCAAGGGACTCTGGACAGGCTGACTAGATCTCACTGGATGAACTTGCACTGAGGATTGTCCAAGAACTCTAACTTGATACAATAAGCCTTAACACAAATGACAGAGTGTATTTGCAGGGGGGGGGCCTGTGGAGGGTGTCAGTGAGGAGGGGGTATATAAGTAATTAAGATGTACTGAGATGTCCTGTATGAAATACACAGAAATTCAATTTGAAAATTCTATAAAAATAATAAATGCATCACTTTGAGGTATGGAACATAGAAAGATATAAAAGTAGAATAAGAAACATTCAAAATGTAGGCAAAGAGGGCTTGCAAGTGTATTTGTACCTATTTCTAATCTTTTCCTTGACTATGATCAACATAAATTTGCTATCATTTCACAATTATCACAATATATCACATGGTCATAGTAAAATATCTGAGAAAAACAAGAAAGCAATGCCATTTCCAATGATTACCAAAACAAAAACACACCCAGAAGTATATTTACCAAAGAGATGAGTGACATTTGGGTTAATACTATTCAAAGAAGTTAATTGGGACACAAAGAAATGGAGAACCAACTTCTTTTCATGGGTTATAAGACTCACTTTTGGCCCATCCTGCTAAAAGCAATGGTAGACTCAATGTAATCCTCATCAAAACATCAGTGACTCAGGCTCACTGGTAAAGTGCTTACCTAGGTTTTGATCCCTAGCACTTTATAAAAACATAAAGACTTCATAAAACTAAATGTAATCCTAAATTTCATATGGAACAGCCAAATAAAACCTCTCAAATATCCAAAGCAAAACAGAGCAAAAATGTCAAAGCAGGAGGCAGCACACTGCCTTATTCCAGCAGATACTACAAATCAATAGTATCAGAAACGGCACAAATCGGACACGTGTATCACTGAACGAGAAAAGAAAGCCAGGATGCAAGCCATGCATTACAGTGGACTGAGCTTCCAAAAAGAATGTTAAAACAGGCATTGGAAAAAGAACCATCTTTTCGATAAGTGGTGCTGGGAAAATCAGGTATCTTTATGCAGAAGAATGAAACTAGATCCCTATCTCACATTATATGCAAAAATCAATTTAAAATGGATTAAAGCCCAAAGGTAAGGCCTGAAACATGAAACCGTTAGAGGAAAACACAGAGAAAAGTTTCAGCACACTCAGCCAGAATTTGGATTTGATCCCAAAAGTATAGGAAACAAAAGGAAAAATATACAAATGGGATTATACCAAACCAAAAAAGTCTGCACAGAAAAAGGAAACAACAGATCAGAAACAACTCACAGAATGAGAGAAAATACTTGCAAACCATAAGTCTGACCATGGCTTAAGAACTCGTACCATTCAATAGATGGGAAATGGAGGAGTGTGTTGACAAGTTAAGTCCTGGACAGGTAATGACCAATGCATCGAGGAGAGCCAGCAGCACCGTGCTGCATGCTGAAAATTTACTGAGAGCAGACTTCAGTGATTTGGCTTGCAGAAGGTGGTAACTGTGTAAGGCAGGGGACAGGCTAATTCTCTTCATTGTGGAAATGATTATAGTAATGTCTCCATTAACTACAGATCGCATATCCTATAACAGTCTCTTACATGAAACAGATCAGAAAAATTCCCATCACCCAGTGAGATCGCAGCCATCATGAAGTCGGAGCACAATGCAAGGCTCATGCCCTTGTGATGTGGCAGTGTCCCACCTCTGTTCTGACTGCTGTGTAAAAGCATGGGGGCCTGTAAACAATGCAGCACATGCTTGACACCATCGACAGGTGCTGTGGGCAGAGCCCCTGAGGTCCTGGGCTCTGTGTCTTGCTTCAACATTGTTTGGACAGAACAGACCCAGGGACTGACTAACTGCGTGCTCTCTCTCTCTCTCTCTCTCTCTCTCTCTCTCTCTCTCTCTCTCTCTCTCTGCTCTCTTTCTCTTCTCTCTCTTTCTCTCTCTCTCCTCACACACACACACACACACCACAAATCACCTTCCATTCTTTCCAGTTTTAGCCCCTGAAACCATCTCCTCTCTACCTGTGGCTCCTAGAACCAGCAAACAACATCTCTTGGTGGTTTTAGCCACAACCTCCCAGATTTGTCAGCATCATGTGGAGGCTGCCATCAACCTCCCGGTCAGCCTGCACCTGCCAGCTTCCCACACCTTCCTCCCTCTGGGCTACTATTTTGATAGGCATGATGTGGCTCTGGAGATCATGGACCACTTCTGTGAATTGGTCAAGGAGAAGAGAACATCCTCAAGTTGCAAAACCAGCGCCACTTCCAGGATGTTCAGAATCCATCTCAAGATGAGTGGGGTAAAGCCCAGGAGGCCATGGAAGCCACCTTGGTCCTGGAGAGGAACCTGAACAAGGTCCTCTTGGATCTCCATGCCCTGAGTTCTGCCAAGACAGAGCCCCATCTCTGTGACTTCCTGGATAAGGGCTTCTTTCAAGCTCTCCAAGAAGATGGGCGACCACCTGACCAACATCCACAGACTGGCATGCCCAACCATCTCTGGGCAAGGTATCTCTGAGCGGCTCACCTGAAAGCACGACTCAGAGGTCCCCATGCCTTCCAATGGGGCTTTCTGCTCTGCACTAGCTGAATGCCAGACCTCCACTTGAACCTCTCCAGCCACTAAGTAGCGTTGTAACTGTCCAGAGCCCCTCCTAAGCCTTGAACCAACTGAAAATAAAGCTTTGAAATAGAAAAAAAAGTTACTGTTATTATTGGCTTTGATACTGTGTTATAGTCCAACATTATGTTGAAGTATCCTTCTTATGTTGCCTTTAGCACATACCATCTGGAGGGGAGCAGGCTTGGGTAGCGGACATCCCTGCACCTGGATGGCTGCGTTCTTCTGTGTTGTTGCTATGGTAAAGCACCGTGACCACAGGCAATTCATGGAGGGCAGTTCACGGCAGGCAACAGTGGGAAGGCAGGGGTCAGGAGCAGGGACCTGGGGGCTCACGTCTTCAGCTACAAACTGGAAGCAGAGAGAGCAAGCTGGAAGCCTGCAAGGCCCTGAACTCTTCCTCCAGCATGGGCCCACCTCCTAAAGGTACCATGACCTCCCCAAACAGCACCACGGACTGACGACCAAGTGCTTGCTCAGACATAAAATGTGGCTTTTCTCAGAATGGAAGCACCGTGTTAGGATATCAACGCATCGTATCGCGAACACTAGTGCTTCGTCGATGATGCTTCCCTGGGCTGCGGGTGGAGAGAGAGCGTGTGGCTAACCTCTGGGAGTCTGACGAGATTCGACTCTGCCTCCAGTCTTGGCCTTCCTTCGCAGACAGTCAGCCTATAAGTTGGCCCGGACTTCTCAGAAACAAGCGCAGGGAAAACAAGAGGGTTCCACCCCAGGGGAACTGCCAGAAGTCTCTCCAGCCAAGATCTCAACCACGGGAGCACTTGACAGATTCAAAACAATGTCTGAATCCTTCCAAAAACCGGCACTGTCTTCGGAACAGTTTATCTTCCTTACCTTAGCTGAACACACTAAGGAAAACCAGATTGCTCTGCAGCAGGCTGAGTAAACAGACTCTCCTACCTGCGAGATTGACTGTGGCTGGCTCTAAACAGTGATCCAGGTTGTCCGGAAAGGCTTCAGCCCTATTAGTGCTGATGAAAATACCAAGAGTGTCCTACCCCATCTTCCAAACAAGAGTTACTGAGCTCTCTTCTCCCAGCACTGCCGAATTTTTAATGTTTCCTACTAGTGGGAAGAGACCAGAAAGCTGGTATGCTTAAAACCTGGATAGACTACACACACTCTGTGACTAGGGTAAGTCTTTCAACCTCTGGGCCTCAGGTCCTCCAATCTTAATATAGTACCAAGTTCTGCTGTGATTGTATAGGATAGTGTCAAAAGCAATAAACACAACGTAAATGAAAGAACTCTGTAGATAATACACTTCTGCCTAGGACAAGCTGCTTATCATAATTAACAGAAGCATCAGGTCATCTACAAAACTCTACTCTTTGCTCTAGTGAAGTCATGTAAGGCAAGGCCTGCACTTTTGCTCTTCCTGGAGCAGGCAATATTAGAGGGGAGAGAGTGCATCAGGGAAGCATCTGTGGAGTTCTTGTTATCACTGAAGCCTGGTTGAAATATTTTCCCCATAAAGATTCTGAAGTCAATCAACAAGGGTGCAGACATTTCTCTGTAACCCTGTGGACTCCACAGTAGCAGAGGGAACATGAATCCGAATCACTAATACTTATTGAGTTAGAGCCTTTGAATTGGATGTGCTGTGGTCACTCCTAAACATACCCTGCCTCTTGCACGGCCGTAGGTGCCATCCTACAGGAGACATTCTGAGAAGCAGAGGACCGTGACTAAAGGATGCTAGACTGGACCAGGAGACTTGGATCTTGACGGCAACCTGCTGACTGACTTGAGAGAAGCATTTCACCATCCTTTGTTTGCATTTTGCTGTTTGTGAAACAGTGGCAACAATATTTACCTTAACTGCCTCAGGGAGCAAGAGTGACAACCAAGTGACGTCCTGGGTGAGCTCAGCCAGCAGGAGACTGTCAGCTCAGTGAAAGGACGGGTGGTGTGGGATTCAGGGACCGCTACATGTAAGTTCTGCCTCTGCGTTCTCCTCCCCCCACTAGAGCAGTACAAAATAAGATCTCTTCTGCACGGGAGCCTTGCATTCCTTCACCATTCAATCATTTACTGAGCATTATCTGCAAGATGTGCTCCTTTATGGTAAATGGAAGCAATAAACTGGAGTGAAGGTGCTTGACATCCACCACCACGTGGCTTTGGGTGAATTTCAGAGTGTCACATGTCTTTACTTCGCCTGCACAATTAAAGCATACTGCCCATCTTGTAAGATTGGTGCAGCATATTTTTGTGCATGTGTGTACACATGTATGTGGGTCATGTGTGTGTAGGTGCCTGCACGTGTGTGTGCAGAAATGCAAAGTTGGCATTGGCTGCCTTCCTCATTCACTCCCTACTTTGTTTATTGAGGCATTACACACAGGTGCACCTACCTACATGCAGGCAACACACTCAAACAGAAAAAATAAATAAAAACAATTTTTAAAGATTTATATATTTTATGTATGCAAGTGGTGTGTGTGTGTGTGTGTGTGTGCGTGCGTACTGGGGAGATTAGAAGAGGGTACCAGAGCCATCACGTGGGTATGGGATTTGAACCCAGGTCCTCTGTAAGAGCAGTAAGTGCTCTTAACCACTGAGTCATCTCTCCAGCCCCCACCTTTTTTTCCTTTGTGATTATTCATTGCACATGGTTCTATGCTGCAGAAGGATACAAGTACCCACTGTATGTTGCATGCGTTTCCCGTTACCTGCATCCTCCCTACCCGCCTTTATTTCCTTTACCCCTAGGCAGAGTTCCTTCAGCTTTCACGTCATATACACAAACATGGTTTCATGTATCTACATAAATCTAGGAACCACAGGAGAGAAGACACACATTGATGAGACTGACTTAGCTCCCTTGATATAATTATCTCTAGTTGCATCCACCTTCCTACAAACAATATAACTTTGTCTTCATTGTGGCTGAATATGTTTGCTGTGCATAGAACCACGTTTTCTGTACCTATTGCTGTGTTCTTGGACACGTTGGTTGGTTCAGTACCGTAGCTTTTGTGAACAGGGCTTCAATAAACTTTCACGTACAAGTGTCTCTGTGCTGTGTTGATTTGGAGTCCTGTGCATGAACACCCAGGAGACGAATAGCAGGGTCATATGGTAGGTTTGTTTTCAGATTTTTGAGGAACTTCCACTCTGACAGAGGAAGGGTTTCTGTGTCCCAGTGTGCTCTGGGAAGATTCCCACAGTGTGAACACCTCCCAAGGCACCAAGACCAGTAGCACGTGGCACATCCCAGTGAGTGGCTTCCCCCAATTTTCCCTAATGTGATGACTTTAGTATGTATCTTCTGAAACACAGGAGGTTCAGCAGTCCCAAGTGTGACACCATGAGTGGCTTTGCAATGCCTTCCAATCTACAGCATCTCCCCCTACAGACCTACATGCGGCAGACCTTGGAAAGCTTTGCAACATGTTCTGGGACATGCCAACTGTCCACAGAGTCCATCTTCTATAGTGCTTAGCAAATCCTGCTGGTACATCTCAGAAAGCATGTGTACCATCAAGTGAGTTATAACCTTTCCGTTGAGATCTAGATCTCATTCCAGAGTAGGACAGAGGCGTTGCCTTAGATACTACCCTCCAGCCCTGGATAATACTGCTCCCTGGTTCCTGCCGCCTCTAGACTCCTCTGCCCCACTCTGAAAACTTTCCAGTATTCCAATCCCTACTTACAGCTGACAACTCTTTAAACCTTTTCTTTTCAGTTTTCCATCTGGATTAGGCTCTCCTCCTATGGCTTGCTGGAGCTCAAGCCTTGCACATGCTCAGCAAGCACGCTATCACCGACTAACACCCTCCCCCCAGCAGGCTTTGCTTTATTGGACTCTACTGGATGTAAAACTGAAATCATAACCAATTCAGAAGATGCACACACAAAGTTGGGACCTGAGAATTGACGTGTTCACACCTTTGGGCTTCAGTGATCTGGGGAAGTTGGATGCTAGCAACCTTGACTTAATCAAGCTATCACCTGTGACTGGTTGCCATGGAAACCTCCACTGAAGCAAAAGCTTTGCTATCACAGGCTGCTACATTTCAATACTACATCAACCACGACTGTGAGGTCTGTGACATGGGGTGGATTCTTAGACATTCCTTGAGCGTCTACCTCTTCACAACAAATTAAGTTGTATTTCTTCAACCTCTCTGCTCAAGTCATAGCTGAAGCCATGAACCTTTCATCATAGCCCTTAAAAGAATGTCTTATTCCCTGTGGCCAGGCGGCTGATAGCATTGAAAATAAAACCAAACATTAAGTGTGTCCATGTGAACTGTAGCCAATGAACGGAGTCTTGCCAAGTTTCTCACATGGAGGTACTGATGATCAGCAGAGTCGAAAACCTGGAATTGGACCGTCATTTGAACGCAGATGAAACTGACGATCTTGAAACCTCACATTCAACACACATCACTCTGGCCCTCCTTTACCATGGGGAGTGGCTTCCCTTTGCTTCAAACTCCTGACAATGTCTTCTAAGATGTACTGACAGAGACTGATCACTTCCCTAAGTCCTGGCTGCCAGTATATGCCAAAGTAGTGTCACATACTATCAGGCTCTAGGGATCAAGCACATATTACTATGAAGGAAAAAAACCTGCAGACACTCCCAAACCCTACAAATTTTGCAAATCTGTATTTACAGAAATAAGGGGACACGTTTGGATGCTTAGGCAAACAATTAGGCATCAAGGAAAAGCAAATACTGCACCAACTTGGAAGGAACAGCCAGTGCAAAGATATTATGGGATACTCTGAAAATGAAAGGCCACCAAGGCTAATGGTTCAACATGATGATGTAAATATAAAATCACAATCATGGGCAAGAATCCACTATGTCAAAAACGTAGTTTTAAAACGACAAAGTTTATAACAAGACTTTGAAACTAATTATAAAATAAATATCTTTATAAATAATGGTTTATATGGTGGTACAAAAACCAAAAGGAAATGTATTATTTCATAAGCCTACTGAAAAATACACATTTAGTATATATGTGAATGCCGTGTATAGCTGAAGGTTATATAACAAAAATCACCATGCCAGGCACAGCATAGTCCAAGATCCCAGAATAAGATAGGTTATTTCCACAGCCCTTGTCTGCCTCCCAGAAACTAAAGGTAGCAGCCTGTTGCCAAAAATACCACATACTTTGGACATAGGACTTGAAGCCATTGAGCTATAAATGATCTGGAAGCCTCCTCCCTAAGACTATCTCTCAAGTATCAAAAGATACATACTATTGCAAGCTGCCAAGGGAGAAAACTAATCAATGGTCCTATCCAGCTGTAAAGCCCATGAACCACAGGAATGACTGGACCATCAAATTATCTCTATTGGTACAATAGTGGCACTTTTATAGAGAGAGTAATCAACAATTGTCTAATTGGACTTATGAACCCCTTAATAGGAGGGAATCCACCCTCAGAACTGTAATCACATGGCTGGAGAAGTCACAGACTGTAGAGAGGAACCTGCTTCTGTCATTTTCCTAGACCAACATAACTTCTTACTGCATTTTAGTATGTATCCTTTCATTTACAGACAAGTGTTCCTCTCACCACTCATCAAAGAAGCTTCTTTTTGTGACAAATGGAGACTATTACAAAGTGTCACAGCTGGTCAAATAGAGAGACTAAATATTCTCAGCCCTAAACGACACATCCACAATCAAGCCTCTCCACATAAGGCTCAGGGAACATCAAGAAGAGGAGGCAGAAAGATTATAAGAGCCAGAAGAACAAGACACGGCTAGTTAATGCATTCTAGACACGACAGGGGGGCTGGAGTAATGAAATCTCCAGAGTGCAGTCATCCAACAAGATCCGCCTATGACAAAACCAGCTGACACGCCAAGGGGGGCATGGAGAATTCACGGGGGCCCACCTCAAGACGAAGAGGTGCTGGATGCTGAGTGCATCAGTTACTTTTCTGCTGCTGTGATGAAGTACCATGATCAAGGCAAAAGGAAGGGTTTATTTGGCATGTGGCTTGGAGGATTTCGAGGCCGTATGGTGGGGAGCCGTTGTGGGGAGCCGTTGTGGGGAGGGTGGCCAGAGCAGAAAGCAGAGTGATCACATCTTTGAGCAGGCACAGGACACAGAGAGGGTCAGGAAATCTGGCCAGGCTTCAGGATTCTCAAGCCCACCCCCAGTGATGTCCTTCCTCCAGCAAGGCCATACCTCCCCAGATCTCCCAAAACAGCATCACCAACTGGGGACACTATGTCCAAATAGTTGGAGTCTTCTGGGAACATTCATTCAAACCACCTCATTGAGGAAGGGAACATTAGTTTTCTCCAGGAATTAACTCTCTGAGAGCTAATCCCAAGGGAGCAGCCCTAAACACATGTGCACAGGGGCACCGCTCAATGGGCTCAGTGCCTATGTACACACATAGATTCAGTGCATGTGTATATATGAACTCAGTGAATTATACATATGTATATGTACAACAATAACAGCTAAAGCAGACAGGAAGTTGTGAGGGAGTGGGGGGACATGGGAAGAGCTGGAGAGGGACAGAGGGACCTAGAAATAATGCGAGTACAATACTCACGTATGAAACACTCCAAATCTTAAAAAAAGAAGTGTCTTTAAGCAACAAGAAAGCATGAAAATCCAACATGAAAACACTATGTAACCTCAAAGGAGCCTTCACCTATTAACAATGACGCTAACAAACAACAGAACATTCGCATATGAACTGGAATTAAGTGGCAATTAAACTACTGGACAAGAAGAAGGAAAGTGGGGCTGATACACACTTAAACTAGCTCAGAATTTTGAACTGCTCAGGAAGAGGACGGGAATCCTCAAGCTTTCCTGTGTCTGTGTTCTTGTGTGCATGTTCATGTGTGCGGGTGTACACGTGGGGGTGCTCACGTGGGAGAGTGCAGGTGCAGCACATGTACTTGTGTGCGTGGAAAAAGTGGTGTCGCTCTACAAGACATAAACACAACGCCAGCTGCACAATCTCAAAAAATCTTCCTAATGTTTAAATTTTTTATTATCATTATTTTATGTACACAAGTGTATTGCCTGCACGTATATAAGTGCACCCATGTTGTGTAACGCCCTCGAAGGTCAAAAGGTAGGTTGAATACATTGGAACTGGAGTTCAGGATGGTTGTTCGCTGCCATGCAGGTGTTGGGAATTGAACCAGGTCATCTGCAAGAGCAGTCAGTGCTCTTAACCGCTGAGCTCGCTCTCTAGTCCATCTTCCTAATTTTTCAGCAAAGATAGGAACATATTTAAACAATCCCTGCAATATTGTAAATAGATGCGTATCTTCTAATTTAACAAAGGAAAATGAGGACAAACAATCCCATGAAAAACCAAAACAAGCCAAGGAATCTCCTGTGTTTTACAAGTTAGCACCCATGGGAACTGACTCCTTGCTCACAGGAAACGGAGAGCTCAGAACCCCATTTTCTTTGTTGTTTTAATGGTTTTGTTTCTTTGGATCTTAGATGATGGTATTTCTTTTTAAATGTTGTGGGCTTTCTGGGAACCAATTTATAATCTACACTTAAAGAAACTAAATTACATATAACTAAAGTTTCATAAGCTAAAAGGTATACAACCTAAGTGCTGGTACCACAGGTTCCTCCAGCTGCAGTGCGTTTTGTAAGGGAAATGAGAGAGGACACTGAAGATTCTGAGCCTCTTTTTGTGTGAAGTAAAGGTCTAAGAGCTATCATCACCTGAAATCTTTCTTTATTACACTTCCTGTAAGTGCATCCTTGAGTGTGATCTTTCCCCAAAGTCATTTTTTTCTTACTTTTGGATTTTTTGCTGAAAAGCTCAGCGAGTTCTGGCTCTTTGATATCCACTCTCTTTCATCAAAACAACCAAAGTCATCAGGAATGAAAAATGAATGTCAGTGGCCACCACCCCAGTTCTCATCTGCACTGTAGGTACAGATGGGTCAAGAAGAGACTGAAAGTGGAACAATTTCTACGAAATAAACAAAAGGCCAATGTGGCAGGTGATGGGACTTAACGCCCAAAGAACACAAGATAGATCAGAAATGGAAACCTATGCAGGAGAATTACTGTCCACAGGATAGAGAGGGAAAGGCCAAAAATACTGAGATACATAAACATAGAAGAGCTGTGAAACCTTAATGGAAAAAACTAAAATGCAGAACATGAAAAAGCCATTAAAAGTAAAGGCAGATGAGATGCTTTTACATAAAGCCACGATCAAGACCAAGATTCCCCCTTTCACCCACTCACCCAATAGCACACCAGCAGTCCTACCTGATGCAATAAGACAGGAAAAATACAGCTGGTGAGACAGCTCCCTGGGCAAAGGTGCTGCGGCCAGACCTGGCAGCCTGACTTCACGTCCCTCAGGTGGAAGTGGGAGAACAACTCCCTCTAGTTTTCTGGACTCCACACTCACACATATAAAAACAGTAATACATAAAATATTTTAAAAATAAAAAAGAACTTGCTAATAAAAACACAAAACCATTTATTAAATATATAAGATCTATATGAGGAAAACTATAAAATTCTGAGTAAGGAAATCAAACCATGAGATAAATGAAGAAACATTCTATGTATATGGATAAAAGATAATATCAAAATACCACTTTTCAAAAGAAATCTGTACACTCAATACCATCCCAATTAAAATCCTAGAAACTGATTTTATGAACACAAAAAAATATTTTGAAAGTTTATATGAAAAAGTAAAAGACCTAATTATCCAAGACAATACTGCAGAAAAGAAATAGATATTGCTACTGTACTCTAAGACATATTTCAGACTATAATGATTAAGGCAAGAGGTCACAGCAGTTCACCCTTATGTAAGGTTTTGATGGTCATGATCTCGGTTACTTTCTGTCAGTCAGGATCAGTATAGTACGAGAGAGAGAGAGAGAGAGAGAACGAACATGAACACTAATTCACATAACTTTTATTGCAGTCCAGTGACTAGTTGACCTTCAACAATCAGGTACTTGGGTGTGTTAACTTGTAGGGAATTACTTTTTTAATATTTTTATTAATTCTTTGCAGATTTCATGCAATGTGTTTTGATCATATTCACTCCACCTCCTCCCTATAAATCCTCCCAGATCTGCCTCCACCTCCTCCCTGTAAATCCTCCCAGATTTGTCCTCCACCTCCCTAACCCCAACTTCCTGTCTACTTCTAAAAAAATAATCCATTGACTCCTGTTTGTGCTGTCTACACTCTCATGGGTGTGGGGCCATCTCCTTTCCCCTGAAGTCATCCACTGTCTGCAGCTCCTCCCCATGGCCAGGGACTCTTAAAGCCCTTCCCACTCCATGCTAGACGGCTGACTGACTTGATCTTGTGCGGCTGCTATGACTGTCATGAGCTCCTGACTACAGTGGTCCCGTCATGTATAGAAGACACTGTTTTACAGTCCTCCCGGACCACTGCCTCTTAAAATCCCACACACACACCGACTTCCACAGCGGTCCCCACCAAGTGGGCCCCAAGGATGATTGTGGAACAGGGTCAAAGCCCCAGGAAGGGGTGCAATATAGATGCTGCCTTTGTGGCTGAGCACTCCACTGACATTCATTGTCTGCACTTTGGCCAGTGTGAGTTTCTCCCTTAACTACATCCAGTGCACACAGAAGATGTCACTTCTTACAACAGACCATTCACTGGAAGAACCGCAGAGCAGAGGTGAGTCATCTCACAGGGGTCAGCAGACACTTTCAACCCACGAGTTCATACCACAGGAGATGACTCTGAGATTATTACAGTAGTGCCCCTTTGCTACAATTAACTTTACACAGTTGCCATAAATCTCTAAAGACATAACCAATAAATGGGCCTGTGCAGTTAGAGCGCAAGCTGTTCAAGGGATAAATGTATATATTGTTATAACTGTGTATTTTATCATTCATTATTCTTGTTAGTCTCTTACTGCATGTATTCTGTAAAGAAAACTGTATCTAGAATATGCACATACGTACAACACAGGAAGCATTTCTTAGTGTGTATGCAGCCCAGTAGCACCCATAGGACTAAGCATCCTCTGGGGGTCTGAGGCTGTGTCCCACACAGATGAGGGGACTAATGTACTGATAAAAGGACCGGCAGCTAGTCCAGTGGGACAGTGTAGAGTCTAATAGACTCACAGAGAAAGTTAGCTGATTCTTTCCCAGGGATTAAGGCAATTCAGTAGATGGTGATGGAGTAATTGGGCATACAAGAAAATGAATCTAGATGTAGACCTTACATATTTCACAAAAAAAAATAGCTCAAAATGGATCATTGGTAAAATGAAATGGCAAACCAAACAGCTCTCAGTAGATAAAATCAAACCCAGGTAACAAGTTCTCTCTCTCTGCCAAGGCTGCCTTCAAGCTCCCTATATGGCACAAGTGGACCTCAGACTAGCCTCAACCCCCAGGTTTCTGGGATTCTAGGCATGTCCCACCATGCCCGGCGATCTTGTGTGGTCTGAAGATTTTCTCATGCTGTTTTACATCAAAAGTAGAATCCATGGAGTCAATAGTGAGCTGGATGTCATTCAGGCCAAAGACTCTACTTTGTGAAGAGACTAGGAAGACAAGAAGACAAGCCAGGACAGGAATGTCAGCCCAACTGCGTGCGGGTAAAAGAGGTATTTGAAATACAGAAAAAGGTCAGAAAAAGCGATCACAAGGAAACAACCCCCCAAGTGGGCAAAAGAACTAACAAGCACCCCACAAAAGACACACAGAGGGCTACAGTGCCAAAATCACATATCATCAGAGAACCGAAGATTAAAACAAGGTACCTCTGCACAACTGTGAAAGCAGATAGAATAAACCCACAAATAAGACAACATTCTGGTGTGCATCCCCAGTGTCCCTCCTGGACCTGGAGCCCTGGGTACGCTTGCTCCTTGCTGTAGAAATGTAAAGTAATATGAGCAATTTTGGAAGTACTACATGCTTTTTTATAGTCCGGAAGCTGTATATCTTAACATTTACCTCAATGTGTTGAAATAGTAAACCTAGGCATGTCCTCACAGTAATGTATTCATAATTTCCAAAGAGTGAAAAAAAACAGATGTTCTTCAGTAGTAAGTAGATTTTCAAAAATGCTGTATATCCAGACAGAGGTATATAACAAAGCCATGCAAACACCCATAACTTGAAATGTCTGTTACAAAGTAAAAGAATGCAATCTGCTATGAAGCGTCTATAACAAGATCAGTGATTGGCAGGCACTCGGGGGAGGGAGGGAAGAAGCAGATGGAGCACGTGGACCCCTCGAGTGTGGTGACACCATTCTGTATGACACTGTCATAGTAGATGCCTGTCATTGTGCATTCATGAAGCCCCAGAGAACACAGGACACACTGCGAACCCTAATGTAAACTGTAGGCACTAGTCAATGATACCACGACCATGCATATACTGATGAACTCTAACAAATGCTGAACTAGACACAGCCCAGAGGTGAAAAGAACTTGCTGTACACCAAGAGGACCCAGGTTTGTTCCCATGCCCATCTGAGGGGACCCAATGCTCTCTTCTGGCCTCTGTGAACATTGTATACACATGGTATACTTACATGCAGAGAAAACATCCATATACTTAAAAGAAAAACAAACACATCACAATGATGTCAAATATCAATGATATAAAAGTAAACCCGAATTAAAACTATGAAAGTTAGCTTAAAATGTTGTATTAATTCACACTGACAAAATACAATGAATGTACCACAAGGATGTAAAGTACTATGAACAGGGATGTGGGGTAGGAAGAGACTCAGTGTGAAGACTGTGTTTTCTGCTCAGTTTTTCTGAAAACCTAAAACTTCTCTGAGCTGTAAATTCTATTCATTTAATTGGGGAAACGGGACACAGGCACCTGTACATCTGTCTTTAAATGGGAAGCTATACAGATAACAGTGATTCACTCTATTTTGATCTACACATTAAATTCACTAAAATTAGGGGCTGGGAAGGTGGCTCGGTGGTCAGAGTGCTGGCTGCATACCTGAGTTCAGGTCCCAGGTGAACCACACTGTGGGGTTAGCAGGTAGGAGGTAGAGACAAAAAGCCTAGACTGCCAGCCTAGCAGGTCCAGTTCCGGTTCAATGAGTCGAGAGACCCTGTCTCAGAGCAATAAGGTGGACGGTAACAGAACCTCCACACGTACATGCACAGCTAACACACTCACAGATCAAGTGTGCGTGATGCGTGGCACACACACACAATAACACTCAATAACAACGACAACGAGGTTAGTTTTTCATGGAACCTGAGGGGTTCACACGAACATTTCTACAGAATATAAAGAGCCGTGAGTCACCCACAATCTGACTGAGGAGGAACTGAGGGCTTGTCCCTCTGTCTCAGGTTTTCGAGTGTAAGCAGACTAATGGAACAAATTCAAAAGTCCACACGGTGGTGTGAATTTCCCCCGCCAGTGGTGAAGAAGATCAGTAAACAGCCTCCACCCTCTGCCGCGGCACCATGTGACTCCACACTGTAAGGCGTCAGGTGGGAAGGTGGAAACTAAAGCTGAACATAAAGCGTAAAGTGACTGTGAGAAAGAACAGCTTGGAACTCCAAAGCATGACCCAGAGCAGTGGAGCCTCGAGGAGGCAGGATGGGGCCAAGCTGCCGCCTCGACCCAGCGGGTGCAGGGTCCTGGGATCCACCACTGAGTGCAGGGCCCTGGGGTCCACCCCAGCTGGTGCAGGGTCCCAGGGTCCACCCCGGCCGGGGCCGTGTCCCGGGACGCAGGGCCCCACACGGCTGGCCAGCTTCAGAGAAGAATCTGGAGGAGGTAAAGCAGCCCTGACTCAGGGCTGTGTGCCTTTCAGCCCGGCCCCAGCCACCTACCATCCAAGTGCTGACTGGGTGGGGCCTGCCTCTCTCCTCTGGTCTCCAGATCTCACTTCAGGATCGTCTCTGTGGTCTGCCCTAAGTGGAAACACACAGAAAGGGAAACGCTGGGAAATGCAATTTAGTTAACCAAACTGACACATTATAAAGCCACCACAATTAGAAAAGGGTTTCTTACAACTCCATCTTGATGTCAAAGGTACTGTAAACACAGTAAAATGACCAAAAGTGCTTGAAAGCTTCAGAATCACAAGAATATTTCTTCAATTCCTACAAATCAATAAAGAAAAAAACAGATTAGAAGATAGAACAGGGAGAAATGATAAAATACTCCAAACGAATCAGAGCTTAAAAATTAAAACCGTGCTCACTAAATTGGTAAAATGCCACAGATGTAGACAGACATTAGTGAGCAGTCTGTGATGGTGCTTTAGATCGTGGTACACCCTGTACACTTCAGCTCAGCTCTGAAGAGGTCATTTAATGATTTGTGGCATGTGTGTAGACACACACCCTCGAGTACAAAAATATCATCTCTAAGTTTTTAGAACAAAAAAAAAATTGTACCTATCTACAAGGATACATGAAAAAGATGTTTATGGGAATACTTTTGACCATAAAATGTGCCATCAACTTAACTATTGCTTTCTGGGATAGAAGATAAGCTGTTTTTCCATACATGAAATGTCATACAGCAAATACAACGTATTGACTGCATCTAGTGTGTTAGTACGAATAAATTTCAAAAAATAATGTTTTCATAAGTTAAAAGTAATATTAATGAATAAATTTCCACACAAAATGTAGAGGAGGACAATGCAAAGTTCTCGGTTCCTAACGGTGCATGTGTGCATGTGTAGATACATATTCTGGAGGTGTATGTGCATAGCAACATGTAAATGCATAGAAGTGACATGTCTTTACTTCAGATAACTACTGTAGCTCCATCCGGCATGAGACCTAAGTTCCAGGAGTGGTGAAAACAGCCATTGATTCACTTATTTATAAAACACATCTGGGGCCCCTGAGATGAATCGGCCCAGCCCCTAACAGTACTTGCTTGAAACCCTGGCAACCTGAGTTTGATCCCAGATCTCAAATGGCTCCCTTCTGTGATCCCAGCACTCCTATAGGAAGACGGAGGCAGAGATGGGAGAATGGCCTGATGTCACACACAGCTTGAAAGCAAAAATAACTCCACTTCGCGCACATCCCTGGATAGGACGCCTGTATTAAACCCCACCCACCCAGGGCTCAGGAGCCATTTCGGTAAAAGGTGGGTGGTTCATGACCATCAGGAAACAGTTTCCCAGGCTTCTGGGACCTGCTCATATGAATTTATAATAATGGTCACAGCATGCACAAGACCTATGCAAACTCAATCAGACAAAAACCAGCATAGAGTTGGGGAAATGTGCAGGTGGCCCCACCCTTGGCCAAGAAACTATTGACAACTGATTACTGCTGGGTGAGACAGAGTTGATCTTCTTTAAGGGAGTATAGATAGGCTGACCAGGCTCCAGTGCATGAACTTACACTAAGGGGACCTCTGGGTACACAAACTTGATGTGATAGGCCTTAACCTAAGAAAATGCACGAACTCTTGTAGGTGGGCTTTCGGGGGAGGGAGGGTCCAGATAGGACAGAACTAAATATGATCAAATGTATTGTATGAAATCCGCAAAAAATTCAATAAAAAACCAGACATTGGAAAAAAGAAACGAATAATGAACTCTGCCTCAAAAGCAAGGTAGAGAGAAAACGAACTCCCAGAAGGTACCCTCTGACCTACACACACTGTGGCATGTGTGTACATGGACTCATACAAACTAAATAAATATAAATACATAAGTAATAAAATCTTCAAAAATGAAAAGAAGGTTCGGCAGGTCAGGTAATGCTGCCTCTGGCATGTGATGCTCTGCCCCAAGGTACACATGCAGACGAAGGGGACCATGAAGGAAAAGCGCCAAGGAGATTTCCATCTTCCCTGCAAAGCCAAGCACTGTGGGGGGCACAGCACCCCAGGTTCTTCCATTTTAGCCTTTTATTGCATTTGAGCTGCTTTAGGAGTCATTAAAAATGCACAGCTGAGGAGCTAGGGAGGCAGTTCAGTGGGTAAAAGCACCTGCTGAGCCAGCATGAGAACCTGAGTTCGGATCCCTAAGCCCAAGCCTCTTGCACCTGCAACCCCAGTACTGTGGGAGTGGAGACAGAGGACCTGCGGAAACAGCTTCAGTTCAGCTGACTCCGAGGGCGAGGTGCCCAGAAATAGCCCAGATCACCCGACATGCTCCTTTGGTCTGCACACTCCAACACAAATGGTACACATACTCAAATACACACTTTCATATACCACACATACATAATGTCAACCAATAAGCTCTGTCCCTTCCAATACGGATCTAGTGGCCGGTCCTTCCTTCTCTCATACACAAAAACACAGTGTTCCATAATCTGCTCCTTTAGCTTCACTATTCCTGAGCTACAAATATTCTTTACTCTCCTTCACCTAGGTGTGATTTCTACCTGATTCCGCTGAGCGAATTAAAAACAAAATCTTCAATGTATATCCATTTCATGTTTAAAGGAGGAGATATCCCAACAGCTATTTGGAGGATGGTTAAGAAAAGATTCAAACTCTATTTTTCTTTTGTCCATAGGGATCCATGCCAGTTCATCCAAATGTTAGTTTTCTAGTATTCACAGACACAATCTAAACATGATTCCTACAAAGTATTTGTTCTCTCTTCAGATTTCTGTGAATTGGCTGGTCTTAAGGCGGTTCCTTCCAGACTGCTGTAACTGGGTCACTTTTAAGTTCCTCCCCAGACCTCTGGGGGCAAGCTTTGAATAGCATTTTCCAACCGGGGAAGCTCATGCTTGCCATCAAACACTGCACACCTCTGACCCCTCCAGCCACCCTATCCAACCCCAGAATCTAGTTCCTACACCTCAGAAGTCACAAACCCAGGGAGTGTTCCCTCAGGGTCACACAGTGCAACAGTGTGACAAACAGTTTCCATAAACAGCACTAATTAAGCAGCAGTTTTAACACACACTGACCAGGCTGCTAAGGGAGAGACAGCAAACCGGGCCTCAAATCGTTTTTTCCAATAAATTCACAGCACTAAACTCCAGTTTTCACCACGTAGGGATCCAATCAAAGTTTTTTGAGACTACATCACACTGTACCCCCCGCCCCCAAACCTCCCGGGACAAACTTTAACTGCAGAGCACATAGTGCGGCAATGGAGAGAGAAAGGGAAGCATTTGTAAACAGCAGCCACAAAGGATGCAGCTCACCCCTCATCCTGGCTCCTGGGCACACTCTGGAGAGAGGCTGGGCCAATTAAGGTGATTGTAGAGGTCATAATCACCATGCCTGCTGTGAAGTTCTTGTGAATATTTGAATATCAATGAATGTAATCTATGCAGAATGAATTTTCAGGAGCCAGGCAACACTGTTTACACAGCAGTGGAAATGTCACCGCCTAGCTTTTGTGTGTGTGTGTGTGTGTGTGTGTGTGTGTGTGTGTGTGTGTGTAGAGAAAGAGAGAGAGAGAGAGATTCTCAATACAGAAACAAAAGAAGTGTTTAAGGTCTCAAGTAAGGGGCCCTGAAAGGAAACATTCAGGAAGGGAAACTAGACGTGATTTAAAATCAAAAGACTATGAGCTCTACTTCTGATATAAAGGATTTTTTGTCTCTAGACTGTCTTCTAATCTCCCTTTTGAGTGGCTCTTTTTCCATGACCATTTGTATTTAGCTGAAGTTGTTTTTCTTTTGCGTGTGTGTGTGTGTACGTGTGCACATGAATGAGCATGCATACGGAGGGCATAAGACAATCTCAGGTGTTGCTCTGCAGTCACTGTCCATCTTCTTCTCTTTTATTTTCCATGTATATGTATGTATGTGTGCATGAGGTGTGTGGGCATGCATGTCAGAACACACATGTGGAGTTCAGAGGACAACCTTCAATGTTAGTCTTTGCCACCCACCTTGACTGAGACCAAGTCTCTCGTTTCACCACTTGTCCTAGTTTTCCTTCGATCACTGTGACAAAATACTGTGACAAAATACTGACTAATACCAGCTTTGGGAGGAAAGGGTTTACGTCCCTTACATCTACCAAGTCACAGTTCATCAGGAAGCCCAGGGTAGGAACTCAGGACAGGAACCTGGAGGCAGGAGTTACAGAACAGTTCATGGAGGAACACTGCTTACTGGCTTGCTCCCCTGGCGGGTGCTCAGCCTCCTTTCTTACACAATACACAACAACCTGCCCAGGGAAGGCAGCACCCACAGTGGGCTGGGCCCTCCCCATAGAACTCAGCAATCAAGACAATACCCCACAGACATGGCCACAGACCAGTCCAATAGAGGCAATTCCCCAATTGAGGCTCCCTCAGCACAGGTGTGTCAAGTTGACACCAAAGCTCTCCAGGACACCACTGCACAAGCCAGGCTAGCTGCCATCTCTTCTCCAGTCTCCGGCTCCCACAGGTGGCAGACACGAGGATTACAGACACTCGCTCTGTGTATCTGGCTTTTACTAGGTTCTGGGGCTCCAAGGCAGGCCCTCGGGTTTGCACAGTGAGCGCTTCGCTCTGGGCCATCCCCACACATCCCTTATTCATTCGTTTGTATAGAGGCACAGTCTCTCATTGACATAGAGCTCACCCATTGGGCTACACTGGCTGGAGAGCAAATCTCAGAGATTTGTCTGTCCCTGCCTCCCCAGGGCTGGAATTACCTGTCTACACCAGTGCATCTAGGCCTTTCACATGAGCTCTGGGAATTGAACTCAGGTCCTCAAGTTTTCAAGGTAAGCATGCTTCTGGCTGAGTTAAATCCTTGGCCCTTCATTATTTGTTCTTTAACCAATAATGCTTTAGTCACAGTTAAGACTTTTTAACACATTATATTTTCACATATTTAGGGGGGATGCTGTGAAACTTGCTACATGTATACTGTATGAATACCATATTTAGTACCTTAGGTGTGGTGTTTACCTTCACTGTTAGATTAGAGACATTAGGGATAAGTTCTGGTGTTTTCTTGCACAGTCAACAAAATATACTTGGTACCAGGAGTGTTGGGAACTTTCACATTTTATTAATACCATTTTTGTTGAAGACATTGACCCAGAAAGGAATAAAGACTTGGTTCACATTCACAAGGATAGGATCAGACCTTTTGTTCATCGTGAAGTTCCTTGTTAGACCATGCCTCCCATTTTCCTTTCAGATGTATTTGCAATCGGAGATTCTTATGCATTGCTGTCTGGCCTCTCCACATTCATGCACACTGCTGTCAGTCCCCAAACACATCTGGAATGCAGTCTTCACCATCTTCACCACCTTCATCCTAGCTTAGTACATGCTCTCTCCTCTGAACCCAGATCAATTCCCAGTCTCTCTGCTTCTCCTAAGACCAGGAAATACTTTTTGCCATATTCATTCAACAACTTCTAAGAGATTCAAAACAGCCATGAAATCCCATGACCTGATTCCTGGCCTCTTTCTCCAGTGTCACATCCTGTAGGCATGACTTCTACAAAATGGATAGAATCTAGAATGATTTTTAATTAACCCTGGCAAACTAAATGAACCTGTGTCTTGTGACCAGGGTATTTCCTGAGAGCCTCAATTTCACAATCCACCCAAAAAGATAACAAATAAATGTGGATATCCTTGAGAATTAACACATCAAAGTACTGAAAGACCTTGCAGCATCCTCATTGAGCACAGTGAAGACTGGGAAGAATGCTTGAGATTGGGTTAATGAGATATTATAGACTAAGGATGAAAAGGCAGAGCTGTCTGTTAAGATTAGGGTGGATTCAAACTTGTACTTGTCCAAGGAAGCCCGAGAGAAATCAATTTGAATGAAATGTAAGGTCTGTCTCAGGAGCACAGTTCCAAGAGACAGATGGTTCCAAGAAATATCTGGAGGAACGAGTATCCTCCAGTGTCAGGAGCCATTTGCCTGCCTTGAACTATGCCCTAGTTTTGGGTTAGGCAGAAGTCAATCTCATGCACAGAAGTGCTGTTGAAAGCAGGAGTTTTCATTATGCAAATGATTTACACCTGAGGAGAAGTTTGTTCTACACCCAAGACTGAGGTCACCTGAAGATCTTTGAAGGAAGCCAATCACATCTTAAGTTATTTTTGCCTGTGTTAGTATTGTTTTTGAACATCTGACCCATTGTTTTGCTCATTTCACAGTATAAATAGGGGAGATTTAATAAAGGCAAGCTGCTTCAGTGTGACTGACAGTCCTCCTGAGTCTTTCCTATTCTCTCTCGCTCTCGCTCTCGCTCTCGCTCTCGCTCTCTCTCGTCTCTACATTTTCTCATCCTCACTCTCCGCTTCGGGTGCCATTCGATTTCTGCCAGCGGGCTCCGGCACTCCTCTCTAAAAGATTACATTTAGAGTCAGGCCTTTCATTTGGGCACCTGTAAAGCTGGCACAGTGACCCCACAACGTCCACTTTGTTCTGCTCTTGGCCCACTGCAGCCACTCAGGGCTGCTTCCTGCTTGAAAGTGCATGCTGCCATCAGTCCAGGATCTCCGGGCTAATCCTGTCAGTGTCCTGTCAAAGTCACCTCAGAGAAGCCCCAAGTCTCCATTTCCTCACCAGCCCAAGCGATGAACTCGCACTCACGGGGCTCATTTTCTGTCTTTCCCTTTGAGTTGTCTCACTTACCCACAACAGTATCCCTTGCTTATAAGAACTTCAGCACACATGTGTTGGACACATGAAAGTGTTCATGCATGAAGGTCTCAAGGGCGTTGACAATGCTTCACAGTGACTGAGTGCTGGCCAGCAAGGAGACTTGCTTACTAGCACTGGAGAGTGGCTTGAGGCCTGAGGATCTGCTGGTGCACATTTCTGCAAGCAATTTACTGAAGGTCATCCATGACCCAGCACAGCCGTCGAACCCAAGTGAGGGACTCCTTCTGTAGGGACAGTTCAGATTCAGCGTTGTGGCTCCTGTTATGCTGAAGAAGGCGATCAGACTTTCTTTAGTTCTCATTGTGCTCCTTCTCTAACTCTCTAAGCCCAACCAGCCTGGACTTCTCCAATCCGAGACTCTCCCTAGCATGTCCCCTGCTCTCACCCAGCTGGACTCTTCTCCTAACCAATCTCCTTCCTCCCTTCCACTTCCAAGACTATCTTCGCATTTCAGGGTACCATCCCTCTCATCTTACCTGACTATGTGGACCTCTTTCCTCTGAGAAATCCTCCTCCTTGGAGTGTGGAGTTCTAAACAGGAAGTCAGTCTTCTCTGAACTTGTAACAAAAACTCCCAAACACTGCTACAACCAACTCCTACCACCTTCGACTTCAGAAAACATCTGTTCTCTTTACCATGGTTCCAGTGCTGCCTGCCATCCTGCCAGACACAAAGAAGAAACTGATGATTTCAGAAGATTAAAATACACTCACTTTGCATGAGTTTCTATTATTTCTTATAAATGATAATTATGGCTTACCAGAAAACAGGTATGAAAAGCAACTATGTTTTATATGACTGTCATTAGAGTCCAAAGTTAGTCACAAATTTTGTCTTTGAGAGCCTAACAGGCTGTGTCAAAATGCCAGTTGACATAAGTACTTTGAAATGGCAAAGGAGAAGATAGTAAAACAACAAAAAAGGAATGTGTGCAGGACAATACAAACAGAAGCTCTCCACTGTAACATTTCATTAATACTGAATCAGTCTGTTGTGGGATGCTTAATACCATTTAGCAAAACCTATAAGGCCAAATGTCACTCGATCTGATTATAAGCTAATCGAGTTTAAAGATTTTTGTCAGCTAAGGAAAGCAAGGCTATTATACAACATAAATACGTGCCGCTCCTGAGAATGTACTCTAAGGAACATATTAAAGGTCAGCATATTAAAGAGACACTTGCACATCCAAACTCTATCCACAGCAGCTTAGGTGTCTGTCAACAGCAAATGGGTAAAAACAATGTAGCGTATCTATACAATGGAGTTTCATTCATCCATAAAGAAAGACAAAAATACACGGATGGAAAGGAGATCATCATATTCAACAAAATAAGCCAGACTCAGAAAGACAAATATCGTGCATTTTCTTTCAGATGTGGATCCTAGATTTTTATATAGTTCCATAAACACACACGCACACACACACACACACACACACACACACACACACACACGGCCCAATGAAAGTAGAAGTGAAGCTGCCTGGAAAAACAGAGGATGAGACTGTGTGGGAGGGGCGGGAAGGGATAGACTGCATGGGGTGGATATAATCCGCAGAGACCACAACTCCGAAGACACCGCCCTGTGAAACCCGCACTATGTAAGATGACTACACAGGCTTTTAAGTGGTGGTAAACCGGGTGCTCCCCTTCATCCCAGCACTTAGCAAGCTTTTAAGTGGTGGTAGACTGGGTGCTCCCCTTCATCCCAGCACTTAGCAAGCTTTTAAGTGGTGGTAGACTGGGTGCTCCCCTCATCCCAGCACTTAGGGACTGGACTGGGACAAGCAGAAGTTCAAGACTGTGCTTGGCCACATAGCCAGTTTTAGCCAGTTTGGCCAAGTCTGGGCTACATAAGTCACTGTCTGACCAAACAAAGAAAAAAGTATTGAAAGTGCATATGGGGAAGAACAACTTAACCTGAAGAGTTAACAGTGAGACGGAGACGCTAACCTCACGAAGTTCTTCAGGTAAGGAACGCGGGCTCTCATCGCCTGTTCCTGGCTTACTCCATGTTCTCACGGTAGAAAAAGAAACACGCTGATGCAAAGATGTATTTGGCGAATCAAAGATCCTAATAATACCATTCTCTTGAGAGCCATCCCTCCCCAGAGGGCCTTGATTGACCCCACCCAAGGCGCTCTCTGCACCCAGAATTCTCAGTGAGACAGCCCTGGTCCTGAGGAAGAGAGTATCAGTGTGGAAAAACATGTGTGTTCCTAAAACCACTCATTTTTAGTTTATATAAGCACCAGGGATGAAATATGAACAAAATAAGCAAAATTACAATTCAGAGATATGGCTTGGAAAAGGAAAACAAAAGATGTGTTTACTGAAATTATAAGCACTTTGGGGCTGGGATATTATTCTTTCTGCAGTGCTGTCAGCCATTTATATAGCACTGTGTACACTTGTGGCAACCCAGAATGAGTAATAATAATTAATACAGCATGCTTGCTCTAAACCCTGCAGACCTTCTTATCAGACTCTCGTAGCATGTTTTGTACTTTGTTTTAAAGTCAATTCATTTTGGCTTATGTATTTCCTAATCCTTGCCTGTTGGGCATCTTTCTCTCTCATAAACCCACTCGTGATTATTTTGGACAAATATCTGCTATTGTATTACTAACAAGACTTCAAAGAGTTCAACTTGGATGGTGTTGAAATGACTGGAACTCTGGCCAAGAGTTCTAACCTCAAAGGGGTGTGATTTTAGTCATTTCTGGCTTGGAAATGGGGAAAAGAAGATGGAGCTGGAGAAGAAAAAGAGGGAGAGAGAAATCAACCATGAAGCCATCTCAGTGCTGTTTAAACAACCAAGACATCAAAATGCAAAGCTATCTTTTTTGAACGTCAAGGTATTTATTTGTCGAAGGAAATACCACATGAGTGTGGAGCGTCCCAACTGAAACAGCTTTCTAACTGACACTCTGTTTTTCCTCTCCAATCTATTCTATACGTCTTCCAGAACCATCTTCCATAAGTCTGGTTCCAGCAATAATTTCACTTTAATTGAAAACAACAGTAAGCTACCCGGTGCCTCTACGACGTCCCCGCTCCCTGACAAGCCAGCTCTGACTCTCTTTCTTACCAAATCTCCATCTTCCATCTCACACACGTTCTGCATGCCTACCATATTCACCCACCCTGACTCCCTCCAACACCCTCAGTGACTTCCCCGGGGCACCCTGATGTCTCTGTGTCTCGGGTGACTCTTCCTTACCATGGAAACCTAGACAACTTGCCTGTCAGACAAGGTCTGGCTGCAGTGCTCTCCTTCCTAAAAGAGGTGCTTTCTCCTAACCACTTCTTAGTTAAGAGCCAGTAACCAGTGTCCTTCAACAGGCCATGTGGATGGCCAGAAACGATCTTCAGCTCTGAAGAAAGCACCCTGTGTGACTCACAGTAGAGACAGAAGAAGTATGTGTTTAACACAGTACTGTGATTATAGCTTTAAAACACTGCTAAAAATCTGAATATTGGTTTAGCGGGTAAAGGCCTGGGTCACCAAGTCTGATAAACTGAGTTTGATGCCCCTGGACTCACATGGTAGAAGAGTCCTGACCTCCACAAATTCGACATCTGACCTTCACAAGCTCACTGACACGCATATACACAAAAATAAATAAACAAATATATGCAAAAACTGTAGTCTGAAAAGTCCATTCTCCTTATTCAGGGAGGTAATGAAACCAACCAGCCATGCAAGCCGCAGTTCTCTCCTTAACCACTTGCTAAGACAGAATGAAAAACGAGTGTCTGATAGAAACAATTAGCCTCTAAAGCAGGTGCTGGCTCAGTCTCTCAACGCATTCTGTATGGGGGTTACACTCTGGGTCTCATTTAATTAGTGAAACCCAGAAAGGGCACCCCCACTCCAGCCCAGCAGTCAGCATTAACCAAGAGCTCCACGCAGCCATCTCTAAGTGCACTTAACTCCCATCAAAGTCACAGGAAATTATGCATGCATGTGAAGTGGAAGGGGCGGGGACAAGACAGACGCCCGCTGCTTCTTGGAAAACAGTCAGGGAAAAGATCACAAAGGTAGGGGCCCTAGAACTCTGCCACCCTTCGCTGCCATGTTTTCATCATGGTGGGGATGTGTGAGAATAGAAAGCACTTTGCTACTCCAGGTTGGCCCTGGCTCCCATTCTCTGGCATCCATGCCTGTCTGCACCTCCTGCAGCAGCCTGTGCAGATGTCATGCCCTGTCAGATGAAGAGGTTCCTGCCTCTGGCTGTTTATGTAGGACCTACCAGGGTTTCCCCACATGATGAAGTAATTAGAGGGCCACCATGCGGGGAATGATGCTGCGAATCAGTTGAAGCAGTGTTACATTAAAAACTGAAAATGAAACATTTGCCCTTATCTATTCCAGAATCTTCCTTGGGTTTATTGTGAATGATCTGTTCCTCATTTTCATAATTTTCGCGTGGTTGGTAATTTTAATGTTCACTGAGAGCACGGGGTGGCTTTCGAAGGCTTTCTTTAACACTTGGGCTGCAGTTTGAATGAGGAGTAAGCACGGGTGGGGACAGGTCTTTTTTGTGTGTGTCTAATGTTCTAAATAAAGTTTGCTTTTGCCTCTTAAAACAAACAGATTCTCATAAACTCAACAAAATCGGGAGGATCTTTTAAAAAAAAATTAGTAACATTTTCTCAATCACTTAATTTTTACATCTTATCAAGCTGTAAATTCTGACCTTCTGACCCAGAAAATCAGTGCACATCTTGCTTGTAATGTTAAAATATTTTAAATGTTTTTATCCATAAGAGCGAATCTTTAAGCTCTTATCCACATACAGTTTCTATGACTCAAGAGAATTAGCCTATATTCAATGATGTGACTCAAAAATCCTAAGCAACTTTAATTATCAAAATTAAAAGGTTAGGAGGCTGGGAGTGTAGTTCAGTTAGTAGAGTACTGTCTATCATGCATGAAGCCCTGGGTTCACTTGATCAGAGTGGTGGTACACCCTCGTAACCCAGCACTTGGGACATGAAGATGGGGCATTAGAAGTCCAAGATCAGCCTGCATAGTGAGTTTGAAGCCAGCTTGGGAGATTTGAGACCATGATTCAAAAGAGAAAAAATTAAAAGTCTGACAACGATGTTGTAGATTCTAGCAGCACACCTAAAGAGGACAAATTCAGAGGGAATTCCAGCCACTATGCTCGTCTGCCTTCGTTCAGAGCTGTTCTCCTCGCTCCTGAAGTCCTTCATTTACAATCACATGTCTCTATTGCTCTGTGCCCTGAATGCACTGCCAGAAACAGACAGTTCATGCCTTTCCACGGTGTCCAAATTCATCAAATAACCACAAATTCACAGACTATGACAGCTTCATGGAGGTAGTTGGCCAAGTAGTCCCAATTTCCTCAATAGCAGGCCAGGGCAAACACAGGTTCATTTTGTCCAGTCTTAATTAACTCCCACAATACAAAGTATATATCCCTCAATAAATGCATCTGTATCTATATATTCATGTGTGTGTGTGTGTGTGTGTGTGTGTGTGTGTGTGTGTGTGTGTACGGAGTTTCACAGCGGCCTGAGACAATAGAAACAGGAACAGGGATATAAAGAGTCAGGTGCCCAGAGGCAACAAATCCTGCTGAAGGTCTGCTGGAAAGGTTATTGCTGTGCCTTCCCATGCAGGGTACAGGTGAGGTGCAGGGCCGTGGAGGCTCAGAGGTGACTGCAGGACCTGGTCCGAAAGGTCCACTGTGGCCCAGGGGCTCAGATGACAGGGGTGGGCAGATGACAGAGCAATGCCTTGATCATCACAGAACGAGGTGTGCTCCTTATCGGGCCCAGGAGAGGGAACTGTACCCTTTCCTTGTTCTGTTCAGTAAGTTCTTAGGCCTGTTTTTCCCGATACAATTTCAGAATTTCCATGTGCTCATACAGTTCCAGTTTGCTTTAATAAATTTATAGAATGGCATGCCTCCTACTCTAAAAATGAGTCATTCCTCATTCTTGGCCTCATGGGTCGTGCTGGACAAGCAGGATCTACATCTACGTCAGTTACAGACTCAGGGGTGGTGTGGACAATCAGTGTCTACACCACAGCCAGGTACAGACTCAGGGGCAGTGCTGGACAATCAGTGTCTACACCACAGCCAGGTACAGACTCAGGGGCAGTGCTGGACAGGCCATGTCTATACCACAGCTGGGTACATTCTTCTCTGCATTTTCACTCACCATGGAGTCACAAGCCACTTGTAAATGGTGTCTCTGGGCAAAGAACAGTTTGAAAACCTGTTTTATGCAATGTGGCCTGATCTCATCACTGTCAGCTTTTCCCTACAGAGAGCCCCTCAAAGGCAGAAATCGGAGACTGTCCACCCTTCTGTCTGCTGTGACTGCTGTCACAGAGCACCTGCACCCTTCTCCTTGGTGGAAGAAGAAAAGAGTAAGGCAACAGGGGTGGCCCACAGAATCTGCAGGACTGAGCGCTCCCTAGGACAATAACTTCTCTTGCCAAATATGAAGTTGGGGGAGAGGCTGGAAAGATGGTTGGGCAAGCTCAGAGTGCATACTGTCCTTGCAGAGGATCCTAGTTCGGTTCCAAGCACCTAACCTATGTTGGGTGGCTCAAACTGCCTGTAGTTCATGCTCCAGGTGATGTGGCACCCTCTTCTGGACTCCTTGGGCATGGCACTCTACAGACATATACACATAATTTAAAAGGTAAAATAAAACCTTTTCTAAGAAAATGAAGTTGAGGCTCAGAGTGACAAAGTGGTTGACCTCAAACCACAAAACAGGTCAAAAATGAGTTTTAACATTCAAATTCCCTGCCTTGCCTGCTCTCCCACAAGGAAAACATGCAGACTAACTGAATGAAAATCAGGAAAGCATGCGGACTCCACTTTGTAAGCTCTTGATAACCCAATCACAGAGGAAGTGAAAAACTAAGCTTCGGTGTCTTCTGTTTCTCAGGAGTATGAGAGTCAGACACATCCCTCCTAATAAAGATGGGGTGACCTTCTAGAAGGGAAGTTCCTGGGAGCTACAGAAGCCTGGGAAAGATGCTTCATCCAGTAAGGAGATCCTCAGAAATGCAAATTGCTCACTTGAGATGAGAAGGCACCTAATTGTTCTGTCTTGATTACCTCTGCAGGCCTGAAAGCAAGGCAAATAAATAAATAAATAAATAAATAAATAAATAAATAAAATAAGCATCCTTGAGATAGAAAGAAAGTGTAAGAAAACCATGCCTGAAGAGGAAACCCATAATGGAAGTGGGACTCCTTCCTGATGTTTGCCTTCTGCAAAAGGAGCAGGGGTTACAAGCCAGAAGCTTTTACTCTGAACCACAGAACTTCACTAATCCTCGTGTCTTCCCTTATGTGTTCACAGTCTTCGGGATATCTGAACATGCTGCTATATTGGACTGTCTGTAGGAGACCTGCCTGCCATCAGTGAGTACATGGAGCAGAAACCATTACAATATCCCTTTATTAACACAGGGAACTTCCCACCAGGAGCATTTGCTACAGCAATAGGAGAGAGAGAGCCTTCTCTTCCTTCCCCCACGTGCCTTTCATTTAGAGTTCTGTTCCTGTCCCAACCTACAAATTCTGCTCTTTTGCCTTAGGGAAAAGAATGTGATGATTTTTATTTTATTCCTAATTTAATTTCTCTTTGAAAGAAAAAGAAACTAGTGACAAACAAAATGTTATTAAGACACTACGAGTCTAGGTTTATAACAAATCTTTCAGAGGAAAAGAAACAAGGTACCTTTCCCCCTGAAAATAAGTCTCATCTAACCTGCTTCTCAGCTAAAAAATAGAGACCTGGGTATTTAGGCTCCAAACTTATTTTATATCCCCAACTTTGTAAACAGAAGAAAAATCTATAATTACTATACTAACAAAGAATATGGCTGAACTACACACAGGTTAAAGCATTCTAAATAAAGCTGAGACTATAATAAATATTCAAAAAGTCAAAGGAGTTAACACAATAAACTCCAAGAGTGACACCACATCCCACAAGATAAGATGCCACCCACCCCCAAGTATTAAGCTTCCTGCGAAGAAAGAGAACTTGAAAAGTATCGGCTGAGTTTTTCTAGAAACTGGAGAACTCAGGTCTTCTAGACTATAATCCTACAAGTGAGGGCAGTGATGGAGGAGACACAGGCGGCAGTGGACCTTCCTTAGAGATTTCCCAGGTGTGCTCCGTCATTTGAGCGTGTCTCCCCACCCTCCCAACCATCTGCTACTACAGATTCACCCGCCTCTTCATTCCTGATTCCTGCCGAGGTAGTTTCCCCTGGAAGGATTCTGCGCTAGAACGCTCAACGTTTCATGAGACAGCTCTTCCTATTTTAAAAGTGTGGTGTTTGAGGCTGGGCAGCTGGTCAGTGGGGAAGCACTTGCTATGCACGCACGAGGACCTGAGTTCGAATCCTGAAACCCATGGAGAGCAGGGCATGGCAACATGCTCTGTACACCTAGGGTTTCTATGCTGAGATAAAGATGAGAGGGTCTCAGCCTGTAAGCCAACTAGCCCAGTGTAGGCAGCGCTTGTAACAAGGGGAAGGTGCGGACTGATGACCAGGATGGCCCTACGACCTCCGCAGGCACACTGTGGTATGTGGGTGCCAACCACACAAATTGCTGTGGTTGAAAACCCCCTCCTCACGCAGACCCCAGACTGCTTTCATGCAAACTACACTTAGCTCTCCTTTACAAATAAAACAAATCCAGTGTCTCTGTCCATGACCACAGCCCAGATCTTTGCAGACTGCCACTGTGAAGTCACATGGGCCAAGTTCACCTGGCTTGGTGTCACCTCTACGGCATCTATCATCAGGGCTAAGTCACCACCTTGATCCTTTCTGAACGCTGGGCTTTGAGGGAGTTCAGAGACAGGGAGCTGCAGCCTGTGCCCTTTCTCAGTGCTTTATTTTGAGTGCTACCAGGGTCTTATGTTGATTTTCCCCTGGATGTCAATCCCCAGTCCAGACCCTTGAGCAGGCTCCTCTCCTCTCCTCTGCTCCGTCTCCCTCCTCCCATCCCACCTTCTCTTCTCTTTCATTCTCGTGCTAGGAGTCAAACCCAGGGCCTTGTACAAACTAGGCCTCCCCAGCTCCTTGAATAATTTCTATTGGCAAATGCAAGGCATTAGCAAAGTGTACCGCTCCTCCATAGTCCTAAGGGTTGGCTCTGGTCACACTCAGTGTCCTTGGAAGGAATTAGAAATGGAGACAGGAGTAGTGGACATTTACTAGTGATTCCTGTGGCCAAGGCATTGCTCTAAGCTCCTGACTACTGACCACTCATTTAGGACCGGCCTGGGTCCTGGCCTCATGTGCTAGGTACCATTATTTCATCCATTTTGGCTGGTTTCTCACAGGTCACCTACAGGCCATGTGGCAAATGTATGATCTCTGGTTGGGTTCTTGGTAGAAGGTTCTACAGCCTTCAGAATAGGCCCTAGGCAGCCTGGGACAAAGCCTTGAATGGACCTTGGGACTCCCACACTCTTCCTTCTTCGCTGGCTGACCCCAGGTGTCCACCAACCCCATGATGGTGTCCTGTCTCACACAGGATCAAAGCAACGGCACCAAGTGGGCATAGGCTGAGGCTGGGTCAAGGACATCGGCTTCCTTCTTAAGTTGTCAGAGTGGGATAGACAGTTTTTTTTATTTTAACAGTAAGTGTGTTAGTGTGCTGCTGTGATAGAAACACTGACCGAGGGAACTTATCAAAGGAAGAGTTTATGTAGCTTACGGTTCTAAAGGGGCAAGAGTCCATCATGGCTGGGAGGCTTGGCGGTGGAGGTGGCTGGAGTAGACAGAGAAAGTAAGCGCTCACATCCTCAAGTAGACCCGGGAAGCAGAGTGACTGGAGATCCAGCAAGGCTTCCGAACGCTCTCAGCCCCGCCCCCAGGCACGTGCTTCCTTCAGCAAGGCTGCACCTTCTAGACCTCCCAAAACTGTGCCACCAAATGGGAACAGAATGTCCAAATACTTAGAGCCTATGGGGGACATGCTCATTCAAACCACCACAGTAAGGAAACTGAGGCACTACAGATATCAGTTCATTTGCCTAAAGTTCCAGTCTGGTGAGCGCTGGAATCTGACTTCAGAGCCTGGGGTAGGGGTAGGCATCTGTCTCCTGTGGTGTCGCTCGGTCCAGCTAGTTTCCAGAGAGAAGCGCTTTCTGGGTCAGCAAAGTGTTCTTCCTGGGCTATGCCACTTCCTCTCTCATGAATCAACACAGCTTTCTCCTTGTGAGGGTGGCCGTGACATGGGCATGGTGAGGCAGGACACTGACCAGGAAGTCGGGAATCAGAAGTCACAAAAGGCTGAACAGAAGACTAAATAGGAAAAGACCCTCGTGGGAATCAGAGCGGAAACTGATACTTCAGGTGGCACTGAAGAAACACGGGATTTATAAAATACACTAATGTGGCCCCCACATCACACACCAACAAATACGCTGTGAAATAAAGATGACAGTGCTGGTCAGACATACTTACATTTGGTCTATTATGTTTTCTCAGATCTGCCTGCCGTGGTTACAATCAGAAATTAAATTGGGTCTATTCTGTAAAACTGATATCCTGGGTCTCAAAATAGAAAAAGCTCAAGTTTAACTTGAATGAAGCCTCTGAGAGCCCCGAGTGTCGCTCTGTGCCCAAAGCCAGAAGTCCTTCCATAGCTGGAGGCCTCTAACCTCCCGTTCCTTTTTCTCAATCAGAATTACGAGGATACTATACAAGAAGATAAAATCTGCCTTTTGCATTCAGCAAAGTTATGGAAATTCAAGAAAATAAAAATAATCCTGTAAAGGGAATCTTCTGTCCATCCTAAGCCAAAATAAAGTGAAAGCAGGGGCTGACTTCAGACGTCTTTTCGGTTCAAGGGCAATCTGGCACCACGCTCGAGGTTCACATGCTGTAAGGGTACGATCTATCTGTATACCGCCTTACCTATTTTAGCCAACTTAATTATGACTGAGTGGCTCAGTCTTATTAAGAGAAAGTTTGCAGTGAAACGGCCCCCACGGAGGAGTGGGAACAGAAACGCACCCTCACTGCAGCGGGAACTCTTCTTTTAGGACAGAATGAACCTTCCCACTCTGGGCTCTGCTTCTTTCTTGGCTTCCTCCTTGTTGTTTGTAGCTTTTTCTTGGTAACTTTCTCTCCTCTGGTTCTTTCTTCCTTCTACTCAACCCCAATCATAACCCCTGATAAAACAAATCTCTCTTGTACATCAGTATCCATTTGGCAAGCTACATACTGAATCAGGCATTTTTCTGCTGATTTGAAATATCACTTATCAGTCATTTTTCTGTCTCTAAGTCCCTATGCTAAGATAGGGAACTGTGAGGAAACGTTAATCTCTTGTTATCTTTTTAAAGTAAAACATGCCTATTTATGGAATGTGTACACCCACTTGGCCCAAATCCCAACAATTTTCCCAACTGTCCAACAATAGTAATTTATGTTTTGAAACAATGGAAATATATATTCACTCTGGGAAGGGATACAAAAAAATTTGCATGTATTTGCCTGCCTGTGACAAGAAGATAAAGTACTCTGAGAATTCTGGAACTTTCTCCATCCTTCTGAGCAGTCCCAAACAACAGCATTTTCTCCGCATAGAAATCTGGGTTGCAGCTCCAGGTCCATGTTTTCTTGTGATATAATTTTCATTCCATATATCATCCTCCCAAATAGTTTCTCATAGCTTATTAGCAACCCCACCAAAAGGGAAAAAAGAAAAAATAATGACTCACAAGACACAGAATAGTCCCAGGCATCAGAGAAAATCCTACCTAGTCTTCAGCATTCTGTCCTCGGTAAAATGAAAGATGGAACAAATTCTCGTGATCCTCGTTTATTTCCAATGTTTGGGATCAAACCCAGGGCCTGTACATGCTAAGCAAGCCCCCCACCACTGAGTCCATTCCCCAGCCCACAAATATCCTTTGCTAACAAATAGTCTTTACTTCAGACTGCAGAATTCTTTTTGTTTGCTATCTCAAAGTCCAAATTTGATCACACCTTTTGAGAGGTCAGATCCCCTGGAACTGGAGTTTTAGACAGCTGTTAGCCACCATGCGGAGGCTGGGATTTGAACCTGTGTCTTCTGCAAGAACAGCCAGTGCTCTTCACCGATGAGCCATCTCTCCAACTCGACCACACCTCTTTAAGAGTGTATTTCACCTTTGTCTGGTAAATATCCTATTTAAATCCTGAACTGGGTAACGTTATACAATTCTGAAATTCTTCTTTACAGGTATCATGATAATCAAATGCACATTGTGGATTTGAATGGAGCAAAGCACCAGGTCCGTCACCATTCAGCAAGGAGCCCTTACTCCTCTGTCTCAGAAAAGTTTAATGAGCTAAACCAACTTCTGTGTGCCACATTCGAATTTGGTCAAATCCTGGTGCTTCTTGTACTGGCAACTAGAACATAATGCTGTGAAACATTCGGAATAAAGCTAAGTGGATAAAATCCAAGCAGAGGTGTTGGTTCTGTGGACTGAGGAAGTGCCAACAGCCTAGCACCCACCTCTCTACACCCAGCAGTCTAGAGTGACCCTCAGACCCAACAGGCTCCTCAGCACTGATTTTGCCGATTCCTAAGGCCACATGTTCATTTACAAGGGCGACAGAATTTTTCCACTGACAGTGGGTGAGCCCTGTCTATACCCAGGAAATCTCCAGGTCAAAATATTCGGACAGTTAACTAATCAGATGTCGGCTTTTCATCAAGGAATCAGCAGATTGAGTGGGGAGGTGTTTTGCAGGGACCATGAGGGTAACTCTGCAAACACTACTTTGCTCCAGAGGGCCAGTCTCATCTAAGGCTCTTGTCTTGACTATGCCTTCCTTTGTGAGAATAGTCCCATGTCCAGGACCCGGAGATGCCTCACACTGTTCTGGTTCATCATCTGTACCTTGCTTCATAGGGCTGCAATCATATCATTGCGTCCAGACTTTCTGATGCCACAATTTCAGCTGCTTTAATAGTAATTACTGAGAGACTAGAGAAAGCCTATGCCACTTACTGTGACATGACAGCTAAGACCACCCCAGAAAATTATAATAAATAGCTTCACTGTAAAGTAAATCTCTTATCTTTGACACTGATTCTCGCTTATCATGGCTTAGTAAAATAAGACTAAACTATATGTATAATAGTCCCTGAGTCAATATTATGCAACTTATACATATTAAGTCTCCAAATATGCAGTGATTAGATGACATAACAAAAAGTTTTATTCCCAGGCAGGTCAAAATCCAGTGATTCTATACAATAGAAATTAGTATTTTTAGAAAGGCATAGATGGTGGAGGGTTCTATATTTTTTCAAAGAGGAATTTATAAAATTCTATGCAGAACTTCTGTAAGAATCGGGAGGCTATCCTTGACATGACATGAGGTCTTTTTTCCATTTACAGAATTTCCTTTTCTAGGAAAATGTAGTATTCTTTTTCCTTTTCATGGTTTTTTGTTGCTGTTGTTTGGTTTGGTTTGGGGTTTGGGTGTAGGTTTTTGAGACCAGGATCTCCTGTAGTCCCTGCTGACCTGGAACTCATAGACCAGGCTGATCTTTTCCTCACAGATAACTGTCTGCCTCTGCCTCCCAGTGCTGGGATTAAAGGCATAGCCACCACACCAAATTCTTCCAAATTGTTTAAAGAAGTATCTTTAGAACTTTAGGTTAGTGTTAGTTCTTTCAAAGGTAGGCTTTGTCTAATGATCTAGGAATGGTTCCTTCATTGTTTGCAAAGCATTTTGAAATGTTCAGTGACCGGTCACACCTTGACATCTGAAATAAATAAATAAATAACAAGTCCAGGACCAAGCAAAAAGACTTTAGCACTAAGCTGGACCACATTCGCTCATTCAGTGAATAAGCAATATCCATCAGGTACTGGGCACTTGGGTAGATGACAGAAATCCAACGCTGAGTGATAGCATACAGCCCACTTCCCTGGGGTTCGCAGGTCAGTGCAGCAGTACCAAGGCGTAGCTCTTTTCCAGTCCTGTTTTCAAAGTGCTTTTTGTATCAGGAAGGAGAAGCAAAATGAAGTCACACGGAAACAGGGCGGCGATGGCAAAACCCGTCTGTGAGTGGCAACCTCGCACGCACGATGAAGCGCCGGCGAAAGGAGCAGCCATCCGGTTCCTTCCGTGCGCGTTTGCTTTGTGTGATAGGGTTTCACTCCATAGCCAAAGCTAGTCTCAAACTTGCAACGATCCTCCTGCCTCAGCCTTCCACGTGCTAGAGTGCACATCAAGCGCGGCTGAAAGCGGCTATCTGGGGATAGGACTGGATTGATTAGTTGCGACTCCAATGGTTAAAAAAAGAAAGAAATGAAGAGCCTTTAGTCCCAGGACTCAGGAGGCAGAGGCAGGCAGAGCTCTCTGGGATCAAAGCCAGCCTGCTCCACATAGTGAGTTTCAGACCAAGGGGGGCTACAGGGAGACCTTGTCTCAAAAAGACCCCACCCCCAAAAGTGCTACATTTTGACTCCAAGTTGAAAAAAAAATTAAACTAGGCTTTCACAACAGAGAAATCCAAGTAAAAATATCTATCACAAAGGCCACAGGGTCGTTTTTGTCAGATGAAATTCTCTCATTGATTACTGTGCTCCGGTTTTAATTAAATTTATTTATTTTATTTGTGTGAGTACATGCACACATGGTACAGCAGGATGCAGAGGCCAGAGGATATCCTCCAGGAGTCAGTTCTCTCCTTCCACCATGTGAGTCCCAGGGACCAAACTTAGATTGTCCGGCTTGACCGCAAGCACCTTTTCCTACTAAACCATCTCACTGGCCCTTTTCCAGTTTTTACATACTAGAATTCCATAAATTGTTTTCATTTTTGTGGATGAATTTTACTAAAAGAAAAAATAGCTCTTAAGAGAAATAACGTTTTTGGTAATACCTACATCTTCCAGATTGACTATTTAGATGATAAACCAATTTCACCCATAAAAAATAAAAAAATCTTTAAGTCTACACTTACGCTACCGTTTGTGTAAATTCAAATATGAATTTACATTACATTAGCTTGGTAACAAACTGACTTTTTTTTCAAGGAAAATACAAGCTCTGCTTTTCCCTGTGACTGTGTCTCAACTGCTAAGGTTATTTTGATGAAGCTGTGCTCCTCTCTGGTAGCTTGAGTTCAGTATCCTGTCAGACTCCATTCTGGCCAACAGACGTCTAATGGTGGTTTCCGCTGTTCTCTAGTACAGATGGTTTACTGAAGAGGGCAGACCTGGATGACCAGCCTGGTACCACAGACTTGGCGGATTCTAAGACTAGCTCATGGGAGGCAACAGCACCACCACATGGGTTCTCAATTCTCTTCTGGGGAAGCTAGCTACAATCATAAAGCACCCAGCCAGCTCCAGACGTCCAGCACTGGAGGAACTGTGTGAGGCTTCCTCCAGCACCCAGACTAGCCAGGACTGACCTGGATAGCTCTTAGGTAAACCACTTGAGAAGGAAAGATGCCAATGCTGTCAGTCAGCCTTCATCTGACTGTGGCTCAGCCAGCATCCCACCTGCACCTCATGACATGACCCAAGCCAGAGCCCGGCTCAGCCATTCCTGAATTCTTGTCTAAGAGAAGCTATGAGAGGTGTGAAATGTTTACTGTTTCTTTAAAATGCTAAATTTAGGTGTGCTCTGTCTCACAGTAAGAAAACTTATACAATGAGAAAACCCAGCTAGATCCCACATATATTATAACATGAAGACAGACAGCCAGGTGTGGTAGCATGTGCCTCTGTTCCCAGCATTCAAGCTGCTACACAGATAGACCCTAAAAGAAAGAAGGAGAAAACGAAGGAAGGAAGGAAGGAAGGAAGGAAGGAAGGAAGGAAGGAAGGAAGGAAGGAAGGAAGGGAAGGAAGGAAGGAAGGAAGGAAGTTAGTTCAGGAGAGGGGGAGAGAGGAAGAGGAAAGTTATGAAGGAGAAACAATTATTGCTCACTTTTTAAAGTCACTTTATAAATTGTATAACATTTCTGTTTTAGTTATAGATTTTTCTTGTCTTCACTCTTACAAGATCTAGATATTTTGGAATGTAAATTACCTGGGAAAATACATATGATACAGTGTTTAATGAAAAAAAAAAAAACTCTCACGCTGCCCCATGGTGTGAACTGAAAATTCAGGGGTGGGATTCCGCTCACAAGAAAGCTTCTTGTGCAGAATATAGCAGTTAACTATTACCACACCACACACTAGCCTCAAATTTGTGCTTAAAACAACCATGTGCAGTGCGGACTGAGTGCTGGGAGCAGCATCTCCTGCTCCTGATGGTAGCGACTCAGTTCCCTCCAGTTTGTAAACAGCTTATAGCTTCACCAGAGCTGATGAATCCAAGATGGCTGGCTTCATCTGCAAGTCAGTTACCAAGGCAGAATCGCTGGGATCCAGTTGCACCCTCCATAGATTCTTTCAATCACAGAATCTGTCTTTCCTCAAATAAACTACACCAGGCTTCTTTACAGAGCATCTCTGCAGGTCTCTTAATGTCTGGGCCTAAAACTAAACAGTGTTCTATAGACCCCACATTTTATTAGTGCAGACAAACCTTAGAGTCAGTCTATATTCACTGCCAGTGTGAGCTGCACCAGCTTGGAGTCTGTTCTGCATGGTACATTGAAATGAATTAGGACACATAGTATTTATATTTCCAAATATTCACAAATGAGCATTCTCCTTATTATTTTGATAAAACCATAATTTGGAATTTTTCGTTGCCTTAAAGCCAGTACCATAGAAGACAGTCTGTGCTAATTTCGAGAGAAGGAAGTCTCTGACCTCTGCTGCTTCATCTGGGAATGTGGATTTCTCTAGATTAAGGCATCTAGCTTAATTATAGGTCTTACGCCAAGCTTCTGTTTAGGGTATGTGTGACACTCATTTTAATAATATCTATGGGTACAGCATTTCAGTCCACTCACTGTTTGACATGCCCTGTTTTACCTGTGATATTGATGGATGGTTTCAGAGTGGGTAGAGTAAAAGAAGTTTTGGAATAATTTCTATTAGTGTAATCTTCAACCAGAACTCTTGAAAGCTTATAAGGAAAGCATTTTTTTAATCAATTGGATTTTACTTAACAATTTACTCTATGTCAAGCACCTTGCTGAATTCAAAGTTATAGACAAATTCTTGATGTTAGTTAACATAAAAGCCAATAATTTGGAAGATATGAAATGAGTCTTAAGAGGCTGTCACAAATAGCCTTGAGAAAAGTTTCACTGTTATGAAATCATAAATTAACAGCCAACTGTAGCTATTTTTTTTCATAGACATAGAGCAAATGGTACCACAGCTCATGGCCTCGGAACTCAAAGCTGCACCCAGCTGGCAACGGCCACTGTAGCAGCAAAGGGTTCTTCAGCTGTCATTTTCCTTTAGCCTTCCTGGAGGTATGCCATTAATCTTTTTTTTTTTTCCTTTTCTGCACCCAGAATCAGCAGTTCTAAGCTGTAACTTTAACTCCTAGAGTGCAGTAGCCCATAGGGCCAGTCCTGAAAACCCAGACACCCAGCTTCAAGTCCAGCCACTTACCCCACACAGCATACAAACCCATCTCAATGACTTGATCAAGAAACAATCCTAGAAGAACTAGACATCAGAAATGGAGCACTGGCGGCTGGGCAGAGCCTCAGTGGGCAAAGCACTTGTTGTGCAAGCTTGAGGAACTGAATCTAGAACCCACAGAAATCAGGCAAAGTAGTATGTCTGTAATCCTATGGCAAAAGGGGAGGAGGCAACTCCTCCACAGAAGCTCAGGGGCCAGCTAGCCAGCTCACACCACTGAGAACATGGCAGAAATGGAGGAACAACTCCCGGGGTTATCCTCTGACCTCCACACACTCACGCCCACAATGACACATGTAGATAGGAAGAAGAAAGGATGGGAGGGGAGGAGGAGGGAGGGACAGAGGGAGGGGGAGAAAGAGGAGAGAGGGAAGGGGAGGGGAGGGAAGGAAAGACAAAGAGGAATGAAGGAAGGAGGAAGAGAAGGTCAGAAAAGAAGAGAAGGAGGACAGGGAAGGAGAAAGAGAGAGAGAGGGAGAGAGAGAGAGGAAGGAAGGAAGGAAGGAAGGAAGGAGGGAGGGAGAGAGGGAGGGAGGGAGGGAGGGAGGGAAGGGAAGCAACGGAAGAAGGAAGGAAAAAGAAAAGAAAAAAAGAAACAAAAAAAAGAAAAGAAAGGAAAGGAAAAGATTGAGTGATCACTTTTATTTTCCTTATTAAAGGTTAAGAATTAGAAAGGTTAACATAAAATGATCATTAGAAGTTATTCTGCAATAACCACGGTGGGCGTTTATTGAAGACCTACGTGTATAATCAGTGCACTATAACACATTATCATTAAAAATTCCTTGAAGAACATATTATTATTACGAAATGCTTCCTTTTTATATCTGAAGAAACTGTCTCGGTGACCACCCAGTGTGCCCAGGATGAACGTGGTAAAGCTAGGATTCCAGCTGGTCTGTCTAACACCAAGTCAAATCAAACTTACTACACAAGGCCCTCTGGTACCGATTTAAATCGGTACTTCTCTGAAGAGGAACCAAGTTGATATCAACTGTTTTCTGTTTTGCACATGTGGCTCAATCTGATATTCTAACCTATTTTTCAGTTTCTTGTACACATATATATTGTCTCATCATCTTTAGAAATTCCCTGCTTATCAGACAATTTTTAAGATTTATGCATTTTATGTATGTGCATGTGTGTCTGTGTGTATATAGGCACATGAGTCTGCAGGTGTCCATGGAGGCCAGAAGAGGGTGTCGAATCCTCTGGAGTTGGACTTACAGGCAGCTGTGAGCCACCTGACATGGGTGCTGGGAACAGAACTCAGTTCCCCTAGAAAAGCGATAAATGGTTTTAATCACTAAGCCCTTCAGACCATCTATAAACAAGGTGTTCAAGTTTTCTGCTCAATCTCTTAGTCATCATTAATATTGTCTGCGTTATAACAGCAACTTCCATAGAACAGGAGGCTTCAATAACCACATTCTGAAAGAATGCACAGAATTCTACCTTTAGCACTTGAGGAAATGACGTTAACGTACAGTACTCAATAAATATGAGTGATTACTAAAATCAGCTCAGTCAAAAGGTACCCAAACAATTAATGACATTTGCCAAGCTCCTCAGGGAATTTCTTCAGCCCTAAAGAGTTTCAATTCTTAACTTCGAGTTATCACAGATATCTTTGAGTTGTATGTTGCAAAAATTTATCTGCACACTACCTTTTGTCTTTGTTTGGAATCTTCTAAAATTTTAGAACTTTTAAATACATTTGCCTTCCAAGGAACTTGAAATTTGCATCCCATAGTTAAACTTCATAATTTTTTACTAAGTTCACATTTAAGGTTTTCAATGCTTTCCAGTATAGTTTTATGCATTGTGTTGAATGAGTCTGAGGAATAATGTGTTCAAGTGATGAACTCATGAGAAATTACACCCAAAACTCTAAAACGGAGTAAAGAAGGAACTTCACCCATGAGCTTCCAGGTCAGAGAATTGATTTGACTAAAATGTTAGAGGAAATCTATTTCTTGTTGTCCAATTAATTATATGGATTTAAAACGTAGTACTTGATATGTCAAAGATGAGGTTGGGGACTAGGCTAGAGGGGTTGAGTCTTCTTTTCTAGCCCCCTTTAAGCTGTTTCGGGGAGTCGAGTACTCCCTAGATTTTGTTTGAGTTTGTCTCCATTGGCTTTATTCAGTGCATTCCAAGTCTTCTCTTGATAATCATTTTATTCCCTGTCTGACTTCTTTTGGCAATAGCTGACCTGGCTGTGAGCCCAAAACATGGTAAATTACAAATCACTACCAGATGAAGCTACAAGCTCTACATGGAGCATTTCCCCAGGCTCTGTGCACTTTGAGGCACAATAAAAATCACTGGAGTGATGTGTGTGTGTGTGTGTGTGTGTGTGTGTGTGTGTGTGATAGAGAGAGAGAGACAGAGAGAAAGAGACAGACAGACAGAAAGACAGGAAAGCGAGAGAGATCTGTGTGTGAGAGTATATATGTAAATGTATGTTCTCATACGCATGCACAAATGTGAGTGTGAAGCCTCAGGAGTTGCTGGACGAGAAAGCACTACTGAAAAGTTCCATTAATTGTCAAAATAAAATACAAAACAAATTGCAACAGGAAAAAATGAATGTAACCGTGATGGGAAAGAATCATGAAACAAATTATATCATTATAAATTCTCTGCTCCAAAATGACTTTTTTCAATAGCTTCTTTCTAATTTAAATTTCATAGTTATCAATAATATTGCAAATAAGACTTCTCAAAAAATAAAAAGCAAACTCCCTACTAAAATATTTAATTATATCTTTTCTTTAAAATGTTTTTTTAAGGTTGAAGAGATGGCTCAGTGGCTAAAAGCACTGACTGCTCTTGTGGAGACCTGGGTTCGATTGTTAGCACCCATATGGCAGCTAACAACTGTCCATAACTCCAGTTCCAGGGTAATAATCTATGCCTTCTTCTGACCTCCACGGGCATTGCATGAAACGGGTGCACTTACATACATGCAGACAATGCATTCTTACACACACAAAAATAAATAAATAAATATTTTAAATGTTATCTTTTAATTTTAAATATTTATGACTACACAGTATTGCCATATGATTTAGCAACAAACAAAAAATGTCCATTTTAAAACTTTATTATGTTTATAGATGTATTTTCAAAAGAGTACAATGATTTTTCTAGACTCTAATAAATTACAAGATAAGGAGAAATATAAAATTCAGTCCTCTTACTGATTCCACAATACAAACAAAATTATTTATTTACACCACAGAGAAAAAGTTATGTTGGTGATTCTTGCTGATGTTGACCCTGTGTGGACTCATCACCTAAGAACTTTAAGAACCTTTCTCAGCTCTCAACTGCAAATGTCACTTTTTAAATCTGACTTTATGCCGTGTTCTACAGAACTTGTTCTGAGAAATAGCGGGAACACCACCTCCTAAATAGATGTGGTATAATTGGGGGTGAATGTTTATGATATATCAAATGCTTCTATATACAAGTGGAAAATGTATAGCATCTATCAAATTAAAACAGAACATCTGTAAAATGCTTCGCAAAAAAATGTTAAAAAGTTATAAATCAATTTGGGAGTGTTTAAAACAATGTATATTTGCTCCACACTTTGTGGATTTGATTTATTCTCATGCTTCATGGTGCTTACACAGGGTTAGACTCCAGCAGAGCTCAAAGAACCAGATTTCTCCACTGCCCCTTTCACACCAAGGCAGCACTCTTCCCTTCCACGGTGGTGGCAAGAGCTCATCAATGTAAAACCCATGATTGCTCTGAGCACTTGAGTGTTTTATATTTTGAGGCAAGGTCTCATTGTATAGCTGAGGCTGACCTGGAAGTCATGATGTAGACCAGGCTGGTCTTGAACTTGAGATCCTCTTGCTTCAGTCTCCTAATTGCTGCAATTGCAGATATGCACCACCAGACCCAATAAAACCTATGCTTTGATCCATTGCCCCTTGCCAACTATGCAGATGCAAGCATGCTCAAAACACAACCCCAAACTCCCATGTGTCCAGAAATAGACACGAAAGGCAGTCTGATGACAGCTGTGTCATCAACAACCAAAGTGAGATCCCACACAGGTGAAATGCCTTTCTAGACTGTGGAATGCCACCCCAGAAGTATTCCTCTCAGGGCCGCCTTCTGTGACTCTGCACCCTGAATGCTGCCCTTCAGTCCTTCCACTTCTCCCTCTGGTATGAGTCAGTTCAAAACCCTGAGCTCTTGAGTCTGAGGACTCAGTTCAGTTACATGGCAACAGACCTGAACAGTACCTGAGACACAGAAAGGCATTTCTGAGGCTAAGAGCCCTGTTCCTCCACACGGTCTGACTCATTACTAAAGTTCCCCTAAGGGAATCAAACAGAGCAATGCACGGCTTGCCAAGAGTCTGGTCTAAGGGACACAGACTCCCTGAAACTCTCACCCAGATCAGGCAGGTGTGAATCCAAGTGAATTAACCCTTTCTGTCCAGCAGAAGAAACATGTGAAGGGGTATTACTGACACAAAGGGAGGGGCGTGCGCAGTGAAACACCAATGTTGCCCTTTCATTAATAACGGAAAGAAGCCTAGAATTCGTATACAATCCCAGACCACCCTGCTCTCCTCCCTCTACCCCCAACAGAGGACTGTTTGGCTGTGGGACTGACTCTGGGAGTCTATTCTTTCCTAGGTAAATGTTATCTGAGGGACTGTTGGTGTGGCGTCCGGCGTTACCATTTCTTGTCCAGCTTGTTTCTGTGTGTGCCCTGTGGTGCTATTGTCGACGCTCCTATTGTGTGTAGGCGCATTGGGCTGTGCTGTGCAGGAACTTGCTGTTCTGCTAGAATGAGCTCCTGGGTTCCCCCCTCGGCTACACCAGGTTTTTGTTCTCTGTGTGTTGTACATTGGATGCTAGGGATCCCAATTCAAGTGTGCATACATGTGCAGCAAACATTTTACCCACTAAACCACCTCTCCAGCTCAGGGTTCCTTCTTTGACTTCATACTCACCATGAACAAGCCAAGGGCTGTCCTAAGCAGCCCTTCTCCCAGTTTATCTGTATCCCCTGGAGAGAAAGCAGTGCATTGTGGGGGACTGAGCACTTCACCTAAGCGGACAAATCTTCATGCTTTTGAAACCTCGCCCGATGTGTACTATCAAGAAGATTTAACTACACCACTTTATGGAGGTAATGAACAAAGTACTAAGCAGAACCACAGTGAGCTTTTAAAGTGTGTTTACAATGTGATTGGAAGCCATTCTGTCACAGTTGACGTTACCTTAAGCCGCAAGCTTGGAAAGGATACTGTGTACCTCAGAAGAACAAAGTAGCTGCTTGCTATTGCCTGACTGAGGTAAACGCCTTCATGAAGACTTCCCATGTAGCCTCCTCTTCCCAGCATCCCCCTGTCTCTCCCTCTTGCCTGAAGCCATTGCCTTGGTAAGGGCCACCCAAGGCCGACCCTGAATGAATTCCAGGCAAATTCCATAGCCTGAGTTTTCCTCCACTTCAGGGTCGGAAGAAGCGGAGCCACAGCCGCGGCCACAGACTCTGAGGGTTTAAGGTATATGACCCCCCAACATGAAATATCGGTGAGTTGAAGATGGAAGTGAAGGCAACTTCAAAGGGTCAAGTCTAGACAACACCTTCCTGTCTCAGAGAATCGCTCACGACCTCCACTCACATGCAGACCAGCGAGAAGGAAAGCCCGTCAGACCTCATTGACCATAGGTAATGAAACAGGATAATTTCTTCTGATAATGTCACCAAAAAGGAAATCCTACAGACTAAACCGATTAAGGCCTCAAGGGAGATATCATATGAACAAAATTGGTTTTGTTTGGGGGTATATTTTCTTTTGCCTTGGGGAGGTTTAGGAGGATGGAGCGAGGGGGGGGGGTGTGGATGGGATTTTTTTTTTTTAATTGACTTGGGCTCTCTTTTGTCGAGAAAACTAAATTTGAGGAAAATGTGATTTGTAGCAATAGATAAGTTTTTAACAAGTTTTCTCCATAAAAGAGTCATGAATGCTTAAATTTTTAGTTTCCAGAGACTGAAACCACAAGCCTTCCCAGAAAAAAACAGAGCTTTTTCTTTGAAGATGATTAAACTGACTGCACTAATTTTAATATTTTTTATCTTACTATATGTGTCTCAGATGAGATAGGAAAGCTGTGGTCACTCAATTGATTACTTGTGGGTATATGACTAAAAATAAGTAGAACTTGAACTCCAGCAACTGTGAGTTGAGACCTCTTGTCATGAATATTAAAGACTTACATTTTTATCTAGAAAGGATGTTTAACATGAAAATAGAAACTTCATTTTGTTTTAAATGATTTCATGCTCTGCTTTTACCTGACTCTCTCTTTTAATCTCCTGCTTAAAAAAGAATATTTCAGTTCTTCATACTGACCATGAATTAGTGAATTAGTGAGCAGGTTTATTTTGAAGTACTTGCATTCACAGTGAGATCTTGACCTTCCATGATGATCCCTTGATGCTTGGTCACTTTCTGGACAAGGACAGTCATGGGACAGGAAGCTGACCTTCCTGGACATCCCTGGCAGGCTGCATGGTGGGAATAGCTGTTCTTTGCTAAGGACATCTACAACCTATGGTGGCTAGTTAGGTGGGTCTGTCTCCCTGTTGACCCAGGTGGGCCTCACACTACCCAACATTATTGAAAGCAGGCTTTCCCGAGCCCTTTTCTCAATGGGTTTGAACTCAGTAGATTCCCTCATTGGCATCCGTGTCCAACCAGAGACTGCGAAGCAGTCACATCCACACTCTCCCCCTGTTCTGTGCACTTTTCTACAAAATCAAACTAATCTTTGACAGTCATGGTTGTTGAAAGAGCTGTCCTAAGACTTGAACTCGGCTCTGGTGAGAACCAAGAAGTCACGCTGGCAGCCAGATCTCCTCTTGATTAGGTTTGACGCTCTTCTGTGAGTATGCTATTGAACAATGGGATCCAGTGTCAAACTTGTAATCATCATCAATGACTTATTATTAACAAGATTACATGCTTCATAAGAAAGCTCCTTGATTTAGGTTCAGAGGAAAAAGCAGCCTCCACTAGTAAAATTCTGACTTGAAATTGAAAAGCTGTTATTACTTTCCAAATGATTCAGTTATTAGAAATATATATGATATATTATTGAAATCATAGCCTTTAAGAGAAACACATTTTTTTGCACAAGACAAACCTACAAAAATCTTGTTAATAAAAACCTCTGACACCTATGTTTTTCCAATTACGAAAGCAATTATGTAGATACCATGAAAAACTAAAATTACAGAAGCGTTTAGAGCCAATGAACTGCAGCCTATCACAGACCTTTGATTATTTTACTCCCTTGGCCTCTCTTCTTGCCCCAGTCACTTTTGCACAGTTGGAGATCTGAATTTATATATGGTGTGCTTTTCAATTATGTCAGAATTCTCTCCATAGAAAACTAATTTTAATAACTGAGTGATACTCCACTCTAGAACTAAGCTAAAATTGCTTGCTTACTCCAAATAGGTTGCTATGGGCAATGACCAGAAAATAAGTACTGTTCTCTCCTTCTGCACAATTTGAGGCCATGAGCGATTTTTATTTTTTAATTAAAGGAAGTCTCACTGCATAGCCTAGGCTGGCCTCAAATTTACAATCCAGACTAGACTGTCTAGGAACTCAGTAAGCAGCTCCAAATTGGCCTTGAATTTACCATCCTCCTGCCTCGGCCTCCCCAGAGCAAGGATTACAAGCATGGGCCACCACACCCTACTAATGTGGGACTAGTGTGGGCTATTTTGTAGTGGATGCGTTGGTTTGTTTTTCGGTTTTGTTGTTTGTTTCTGTTGAAATTCTTCCTCTCTGATTTAAAAATAAGTTTAGCTGGGTATGGAGACTCCCATCTTTAATCTCAGCACTGAAGACACTGAGTCAGTGGGAGGATTGTCATGAACTAAAGGCCCGGTTGGGCTATAAAGTGAGACCCTGCCTCAAAAATAAATAAATAAATAAAGCAGTTCCCTTTAACTGAAAATAAGAAAGAAAACAGTAGAGAAATCACCCCTGCATCTCCTCCTTGGGAAACTAAATTCTGACACATTTCCTGACAATCATTTTTCCTTCATTTTAAGATATTTGAAATTATCTCAAATATATAACTCTGTGTCCATTTAAGTCTTCTAACATAGTAGAATTATTTTCATTTACATTTTCCTTGTTATTACTCTAGTGGCATTAATAATTACTAGTGATTGCTTATGCTCCATCACTTGAGAGAAGTATCATTTATTTAATGACAACCCCTGGACATTTAAGTACCTGTGATTTTCCTTGTAGAAGTGAGAGAATGCCAAGCATCACTGAATGCAAACTCTAGTAAGACTTTCATTTCTTTTGCACAGAATGGCCAAAAGAAACAAGTGATTAAGATGATTAATATTTTAAATCTTTCTAGCTACGTATTATTAAAAGATGTGCCAACTTTTAATCTAAGTAGAAATGTAGATTACCTTCAGCCTCACCAGCATTACTGACAGCATAATACAATTTGGGCTTACTAAACGAGTAATAATAATTTCTAATCTCATTATTTTATTATTTGTATTTTTCCATATACTATTTTCCTTATATCTCTTGGGCATTTGTAATCCCTCCTTTAAAAATGACCGTAAAGATTTTGCCCACTCATTTATAGAATTTGGTATTTCCTTTTCCTGATGAGTCACAGAGGCTTTTTACACAAAGATACAAATCTTTGCCACGCTGGCTTCAAATTTCTTTCATCATTCCAGAAAACGTATTGTTGTTTCAAAACCAATTTATGTAACACTGCTTGTATAGAAGTAGTAAGCTAAAACATCCCCAAAAACATTTTTGGTGTTCCTAGAATAATATTGCATAAATTAGTCAAGACTAGTGTCCCCCGAAGAAATGATGAATTTGTCTGTATGATCACCAATTTCAGATGATCAGAGTTTATATTAGTGAGGACTGTCTGAAAGCAAACTCACTACCGATCTTTAGTTGTTTTGGAGGCTAGGGATGACGAGAAATGGTAGAAACTGAGGCACTGAACTTCTCAAGTGTATATTTGTGTATATCTGTGTCTGTGTGTCTGTGCGTGAACAGTCTATATTCAGAGATGCTCCCAGATATATTTACTCTTGTTGGATGTCTATCGTTTACAAACTATTCCAAAAAATTCTGTTAGATAAGAAATGGTACTTCATATCCCCTACAGCATCTTAATTATAGATAACTACAATAGGCAAACAAACACATTTTCATGTAATGAATGCATTTTTTCAAAGTGGAAAAAAGATTAAAGAAAATTGGCAAAATTTTCCCTTTCCTTATATTAACAGGAGTAGATTTCACAAGATGCCATCTCATTTTGATGTGGTCAAGATTGCAAAAGGAAGCTATTATTTTAACCTTGGGTATGAATATCAGGCCAAAAGGGAAGCATATTTGTTATGCTTAGACTTCACGTGACTGTCTCCTAGCTCAGAAACCCTTCAGGACACTTACTTTGATTGCATGTAGAGAAAATTATTTTGTAAATAAAAGCAAGTTATTCATGCCTTATTGTCTTGAACTCTTGAGGTTGGCAAATTTTGAGTTTAAAAGAAAGAGTTTGAATATCTCTCTCTCTCTGTTATCTGTCCCATGCCCACACGAGTGTGTGTGTATGTGTGTGTGTGTGTGAGTGTGTGTGTATGCGCCCAGACCTCATGTATTCTAGGTGTGTGTTAAGCCTCATCCCAAGGCCCTGAATCATTCATTTTTATAAGTCAGATATGTTCATTTCAATGTATTTATTAACCAAGGTAGCCAACAAATAGTGACTTTACATGAACAGCATCATCAACAATAAACACCTCACTCTTTTAGTTTAATCAGACATACATATGACTGTATGAGGAAAAACCTTGTAAAAGTAATCAATACTATTTTCAGAAAAGTCCAACTGATTTAGATTTTATTGTGGGTGAAAATATAATTCAAATTAAAGCTGATCCAGGGATTTTTGGTGATAACCTGTGGTGGAAAAATGTTAGTCAATCTATGTGTATAACTTCAAGACAGAACTCTTTCTAATTTCTAAAGGCAAAACTAGAAAACTTTCATGTTTTGCAAAAAATATAAATCATATTAACATGTTACTAGCTAAAAGCAAGATCATTTTTTATTAACAATGAAATAGACACCTTTCATTTTAAGAATGTATACCTTTCCCATAGAATCAAAAAAATGAATCTTATTTAAAATGAACCTCAGTTGTCATCTGAAATTTTAGATTTTTATTTATATGGTGAACGTTTTTATTTTAATCTGAGTAGATATACCACAATTATAGTTGGAAAAGCAGAATAATTTTTAATAGCTCCCCAAAATATTTTTTTCCTCATCTGCTTTCATGGGAAAGGTTGCCTAACTACAGCATTACATCTCTGTCAATAAATCATTAGCAATTCTAAAACTGAAGCCACTGAGCCCTCAGAGTCTGCTACTATAACAAATGCTTAGGGTTCAAAGGTCTTTAATTTTTTAGCAATCACTCTAACTAGCAACCCACGCATGGCTTTCTTTCCTGGTCTCTCTACACTCTCCTGGTGCCTTTCCGGCACCTTTTGTTCTTGCTGCTTTGAGAGAGGTTCCCATTAAACTCAAACAGACAGGAACCTGCCCTGATTCACACAAATGAGCTCTGTGTCAACAATCCTAATATCAAGAAGCCGCCAGAGCTGCTATGAAATGCAGCCAACACGTACACGGAAAGTGCGTTCGAAATGATGAAGTTGGGGAGATATGCACACCTGATAGCCTGCCCACCCTTCGCAGTATGATGAAGACCTCCACTACTCCAGAATGCTTTCCTCAAGCATTTTTCTTGCCTTTTCTACAAATTGTCTTTACACATTTTGGAATATATTTATTCTCCTGTTTGTTGTAACAGAGAAATTCATACCAAAACAAAAGAATACCTAGACTATAACTAAATTTTAGTGCTCAGATACTTACAGTAACTTATAATGTCAATATGTAGTGCAGCGTCTGATTAGAGCCAAGTATACATATAACTAACAATTACAAAAGACAGCGAGAGTTATAATTCCTCTGCATGTTAAACATCATTTAATATTACAGAACTCAGTTGTGATTATTTAAGTCTACTTGCTTAAATGAAATAAAACTACATATTCTAGTGCCTTTTCAAATATGAACTAGGAACTGGAGAGACAGGTCAGTGGTTAAGAGCACTTGCTGCTCTTGTAGAAGACCTTCCCAGAACCCATGGAGTGACTAACAACCACCTGTAACTCCAGGTGCAGGGGATTCAACATCCTCTTCTGGTACCAGCTGGGAACCCAATGGTGTACATCCATACATTCAGTAAGAACACTCAAATACATAAAATTAAATAAATCTTTTTAAGATCATAAATTAGTATTATGAGTTTAGAAAGCTTAGACCTACCAGCATGATTTCTGGGATATAAAAATCTTCTAAGCTGAAGCTTATTTGATGGAAAATGGAGTCATATGATTTCCACAGCTTCTTTTATTTTATTGTCATTTCATTATACGCATTAAAACATTGAAAAAGCTATATATTACTTTTTTTTTTTCCAGGAGGTCCTAGGGATTGAGCCGTCCTTTCACACGATAAGAAACAGCCTTGTTTCTAAGCAACCCTCCAGCCCATATGTCACATTTTTTAAGACAGTTGCTTCGTTACCATTTTCTCCAGAAAAATACTTTTACTCTGTTATCTCAGTAATGGACGTTAATCCTGCTCTTTTATGTTGTGTTTACCTTGAACAGAGCAGCTTTTAACAAAGAGAATCACATCAGTAAAGCCACAAAAAATACTGAAGTCCCTTTCTAGTTTACCATCATTAAAGCTTCCCTTTATAAATCTTTTTTTATCAAAAGTAGAGTTAAATGTACTTGGGGTCTACTAAAGTGCACCTTTTGCTCTAATTCTGATATGCTATTTTTATACACACATAGATAATAATTTAGTCTACATTTACTACTCGGTGTTATAAAGTACTGTCATAGTATTTTCTGTAACAGTGTTTTTTGTGATATTTTCTTTTGTAGTACTGGGGATTGAAGCCAGAGTCTTGTGCATGACACAAATACTCTACCACTGAGCTGCATTCCCAACCAATTCTTGCTTTCTATTTTGAGACAAGGTCTTGATAAGTGGCCTAGGTAGACGTGAACTTGTGTGCCAACCTTCCTGCCTCAGCCTCCTGAGTATCTGGGATTGCAGGCTTGTGGCACCAGACCCAACTTACCACAGTTGCTTTAAAAATAAAATGTCAAGTGGAATAAATATCAACCTCCACTTGTGTGACTTTAAAGAAATATCTGTTCTAGAACTCCTATGATATTAGTCATTCATAAATCTCTACCTAGTATCTCTATTTGATAATTTAAGACATTTTACCACAGATTATTGTAAACATCTTTTTCCAAGGGAAAGAATAGGAAAGCAAGTATCCTAGAATTCAAACTCTCTTACCTAGAATTTAAGTCTTTTTTTTTTTTTTCACTTGTGCTTGAGATAGAACTTGGACCTCCCCCTGCCGGGGCCAGGCTCTACCCCAGAGCCACTCTCCCCGCCTCCATTGTTTTCTGAGTCAGGCAGGCCTTGAACTCTGATCCTCCTGCTTCACCTCTCTAGTCCTGGCATTACAGGCGTGTGCCCCCACTCCTTCCTATGGTTTAATCTTGATGAAACGTTTGGCTCAGTGTTCTCTTTAAAAAGTTAACTGCTTTCAGAATAGATATAACAAGGAGCTGGAGAGATGGCTCATTGGTTAAGAGCACTGACTGCTCTTGCAGAGGACCTGGGATTTGTTCCTAGCACCCACATGGCAGCTAACAACCACCTATAACTTCAGTTCTAGGGTATCCAATACTCTCTTCTGACCTCCTTGGGCATTACACAACATGGGTGTACTTACACACATGCAGGCAATACATTCATACAAATAAATAATTTTTTTAAAGAATAGATATAACAGGAAGACAACGAAAACATTATGGTATGAACAGTCCTTTTACTTCCCCTTCTCTGAGATCCCTAGAAATCCTTTCCAAAGGTAAGGAGCTCTTCACATCCCCTCCGGTCAGAGGACAGATGAACATCTGAGAGTCCAGGCTGGAGCTCTTCACACCCTCCGGTCAGAGGACAGATGCACATCTGAGAGTCCAGGCTGGAGCTCTTCACATCCCCTCCGGTCAGAGGACAGATGCACATCTGAAGAGTCTTAATGAAGATAAGAACCTTTACTTTGCCCTTGTAACAATATCAAAATTTCTTAGCATATCAAGTTTTATTTCACAATATGTATTTCTTAGGAACCAGGAACAATGTAAACTGTAAGAAGCTTCTGTCTCATGAAAACGTACAGACCAGCAATTATAGGTACTTGGAGGCACGCCTGTCCTTCCAGCACTGGGAACTGAGGCAGGAGGACTGCCAGTTCCAGATCTGGCTGTATAATAAGGTAGTCTCTCAAAGATAAATAAATAAATAAACAAATAAAAATAAGCAAAACACATCAACAGTGGCTTCATAAGGAGAAATAAAGGCATACACCAAATCAAACCCTCGGGACTGTGCAGCAGATGGTTTAAAGTGCGGTAAAGAAGGTGTTCGAACACCTTGAATTGAGGGTCATTTGCATACGTAACACCACCAGGTATTTATGAAGCAGGTGTAATGGCAGGACTGGTTGCCCTGGAAATACAAAGTACTTTCCTAAAGATGGAAGTTGATTTTTTTCTTGATCCTAAACTGCCAAGAGAACTAGTAACTGTACACAAACACCTTTATAACGCGGTTTTCCGAAAGCAGAATCCCCTTTAGCCATGGTTTTAATTATGGCATATCTAAAAGTATTAAATGGAACATTCAAGCACTCTACAGTTTGGGGCTGGGCTGGAGAGATGGCTCAGCGCTTGCTGCTCTTCCAAACTTCTGTTCTCAGCACCCACATCTGGTGGCTTAATCACCTGTAACTTGAGCTCCAGAGGGCTCCAAAGCCCTGGCCTCCATGGGCACCTGCACAGTTGTGCACAGACAGATAGACAGACAGATACACTCAAAATTAAAATTAAATATAATTTTTTTTAAAAAAATCAACAGTGTATGCATTTAAGTCACTTTATACAGCATATTGTTATACTTGCTCTGTTCAGCAGTGGTTGGAAGCTTTCCCACAGCTTATCAGCAGTATGAATTAATAGGGACACAGAACAATGTGCCAGAAGTTTCCAGTATCCCCTAGTGGTCCTGCAGCATATCTACCTAGGATAAATTTCATGTTGAAAATAAGAGAGGTTACAAATTGTCAAGGAGAAGCATTCTGACTCTGTACCCAGTAGCTTTCCCTTTGCATTTGATTTCTAAAGATTCCTCTTATCCTATAGACCATCAGGTTTTGGGATTGTTGCTTTCAAAATTAAAATTATAATCATCCCCACAGGGTCATTGTCTACAGCAGGTAAACAAACTGTCATTCTTTCCCATCACTCTATTTTCAAACCTTTCAAGATTTGATTCTGAACTTAGTCATTTGTACAGCAAACATCTGTTGAACTCTACAACTTTGGAGAGAAGATTAAAATAGTGGTGTTCTAATGAGAACGCCTGTTTGCTCATATTTTTAGACGGTCCTCCCCTGCTCATCTGCTGGAAAACTTAATGGTGAATAAGTTATTTCATGTCTGGCTCAGTCACCTGTCTGTAAGCATCGAGGTTAGGAATGGCTGTGTTCCGTGGTTCTGAGTTGGTCCCTGTGCTCCTGACAGCGGTTGGCACAGGTGAGTGTTGGAGGCTCTCCTCAGGGCCCCATCTCTGTTCTCTTACTGCTAGAGTTCCTATGCTCCCCTCTCTCCCAGTTGTCAGCCCTTTATGTTGTTTTAAAAACCTGGATAGTCAGCTAAAGGCTTGGTAGTGAAGTTGTTAGCACAAAATTCTTCTGAGAAACAGTTCACCTCTGTAGCCCTGTGAACTTGTTCAAGAAATTCCCACCTTACCTAACATTCTACCAAAGCTTACGCACAGAGTTTCCCTGAGTAAAAACTCTCTTGAGGACTTGATTCCAAGGTGCCACTCTCTGCTCAAACCACACTTGAATTCAGCTAGGAAATATTACTAGGTTTTCTCTGCTGTCCCTACATGCCAATGAGCTCTTGTCCCTGTGACTTGTGTGTTTGTGTCTAGAACATTCCTCCTGACATGCACATGTATAACTTTCCAAACTTTTGGCTATTCCTTTGCATTTTCAGCTGGGAATGTAGCTCAGTGTTACAGTGCTTGTCTCACACACACACACACATATCTTGATATATTATCTCACTTAATATCATAATGGCCAGATAACTTAGAGAAAGTTACCCCTACTTTCTAAATTAAAAAAAATAATGGCCACAAAAATAAAACAAGCCCAGGCCCAAATTGTTAGTATCTGCATTTTCCAAACAATAACAGTAACAAACTAGGTCACATGCTTAGGAAATATCAGTGTGGAGTCTTCCTATTTTAAGAAGAGATTTTTGTAAACTGGCAAACTAATGCAGTGATCACTGATCACAAACCAATAATCTCCTCAGCATCTGGTCACATTGAAAGTAACTTCAATGTACATACGAAAGATGTGTCTCAGGTCTGTCATTCACTATTACATTTACCAGACGCTCCCCACACAGCTGCCTACACCCACCCAATTGGACTGCCACTCATTTGTAAATCCATCCATCCATCCATCCATCCGTTCAAATAGCACGGTCACTATTTGAGGCACTGAGAATCTCATTTCATAAAACATGCCTGCTGTCCTCCAACAGTGCTTAGGCTAGCAAATAAATCAAATAAGGCCATCTGGGCTCCAAGGTGGCCAAGAGAAGAACACACAAAGTACCAGTCACACCCCAGGTCAGATGGGCAAAAGGCAGCCCTTGGATGCCTGTCTTCATGACCCCTCCCACTTTGGTTTTCAAATGGCATGTCATGTGCTACCAGGCAGCTTCTGGACAGCAAAACCCAAATACTAGGTCTTTATTTACCTCCCATCATCAGAAATGACAGACAGCCTCAGAGTGGGTTCAGTTCTTAGCAGACTTCCATTAAAAGATGTAGTGATGCTTAGGGGAGAATGTAAGGCTGCAGTTCTACTGTGGACTTAGATCTATTTCATTTTTAATCATGTGTATGTATGCGTGGGAGGTGCACATGAGTTAGTGCTCACAGAGGTCATCTGGAGCTGGAGTTACAGGTGGTCATGAACCACCTGATGTGGCCGCTAGGAGCTAAACTTAGGTCCTCTGCAAGAGCAGTATACTCTCTTTTAACTGTGAGCCATCTCTCCAGCCCCATTAAGAGATTTTAGAACAGATCTTCAACACATAACAGAAATGGACAAGAGAATTATTTTATTTCTAACCAACAAAGAAAGTCAAGTTCTGTTGTGAGTCTCAATTTCCAGCATGGCTGTTGTGCTCCAGCCATCCCAGAGAATGGAGGATGATCGCACAGGGCCTCAGGAGGCCCCAAGTGCAACGGGAGGAATTCCTGGGAGATTGTATCAGTGGGCAGTTCACTTACTGAAACCAAGGCAGGGGTTTATGTAGGAAGGCCTTTCTGGCTGTTACAAAAGGTGGAAAAGTCAAAGGTGGGAAGGTTGTAGGACTGACACGAAAATTAGGAACAAAGAAACAAAACCCAAAAACCTGGTTCTGGTCTGGGGTGATGTTTGTGGGGGGAAAAGATTAAACAACTGCTGAGGAACGAGGACGACGTATCTGCAGTGGCTTCCTGGGACCTAGGTTATTGCTTCAGGCAGAGCAGGCCACAGCACCTGCCACCCTGCCTGCTTAATGCCTTTAGGCAATAGGCCCAGGTCCCATATTCTGTCTCATAGGTAGAGCCACTTTGAGTATTTTATTTAGCACTGAGAGTGTAGCATTGTGCTCTAAATACTCATGTGTTTATCATATTAAACTCAAGGAATTTGAAAAGCCCCACAACCAAAGTGTACCTAAAATCATGGCTGGTGAGGTGGCTCTGCAGGAAAAGCAATCACTGAGCAGGCACAAGGACTGGAGTTCAGATTCCAGCTCCTAAGTAACATGCTAGGCATGTTCCCATGCCCACATGCAGCCCCAGCGTTGGGCAGGCAGAGATGGGAGGATTGATAAGGTTCACTGGCTTCCAGCCCAGCCAGATGGTAGAGGAAGCAAAGACAAAACAAAACACATCCCAAGCTCCAGGTTCAGGAAGAGACCCGATCTCAAAGGGAAAATGACAGAGAAGGACACCCAAGGCCCTCCTCTGGCCTCCTGGGATGTGTAAGTTGTGCACACTTGCACACACCTGTGCATCAGCCATACACATAGAACATAGTCACATGTACATAGACCACAGTCACATGTACACATACAGACACATGCAATGTATATATACATATATATGTGTGTGTGTGTGTGTATATATATATATATATATATATATATATATATATATGTTTAAATGAATATACCAGGGGCTAGAGAAATAGCTCAGTGGCTGAAAACATGTACTGCTCTTGCAGAGGACCCAAGTTCAGTTCCCAACCCCCATGCTGAGTAGGTCACAATCAGCTTCAAGTGATCTGACACACAATTTTGGCCTCTATAGGCAAGTGCACTTACTTACCAAGGCACAGAAAACACATAAACATATATACACACACACCATTAAAAAATAAAAAAAAATCTTTTTTAAAAACAGAATATGTCAAATTTTCTGTCCATTACCTAAGGCTTAAGTATCGAGGCGATGTGGAGGTGTGGGCTATGTGGAGGCGATGTGGAGGTGTGGGCTGTGTGGAGGCGATGTGGAGGTGTGGGCTGTGTGGAGGTGATGTCAAGCTGTGGACTGTGTGGAGGCGATGTGGAGGTGTGGGCTGTGTGGAGGTGATGTATAGCTGTGGACTGTGTGGAGGCGATGTGGAGGTGTGGGCTAAGTGTGGAGGCAATGTGGAGGTATGGCTAAGTGGAAGCGCTTGTCTCCCGTTCTCAGTGATCCTCATCCCCAGCAGCTTCACCCTTGGGCTTTTCCTTCCTAACCACCAGGTGGCTACGTTGAGTGCATGCTCCCTAGTCAGTGTCCAGGGAGGGATTCTCCAACATGTTTGAAATCAAGCAGAACTCCAGTGAGCATTTTCTGCTGTAAGCTTGCTGCAGTCACTCTTTCCATAAATATGTATTGATCTTCTGCATGTAAGATTCCGTTCTGGTCTCTGAACATAGACATGAACAAAGCACAGTCCTTATATTGATGCAGCTGAAGTTTCTAGCCCCACCTTCTTTAAGTCAGGCACAGGGAGATAAAGGACAGCTGGCCTTCAGCTGTTCACATCTTCTGGACCTAAGATGGGGGCCAGTCTCAGTCAAGTCATGTGGCGGCTACACTGTGATGTAAGGAACAGAGGCGGCTGAGATGCTCACTACATCTGTTACTATCTTAGTGATGGGTAATGATATCAATTGATCAATCTATAGAAAATTCTATGTGAGTTGATAAAAAGATACACAAACTCAACAATTTTACATGGAAAGGACATGCATTGGGGGCTGACAAGACTAATCCTCTGCAGCATGAAATGGGCCGCCGAACTGAGCCACAGACAGGACGATGGAACTTGTTTTGGTGGGTGTATTCGTTACTGTCCTGTTGCTGTAATCAAACATAATGACCAAGGCAATTTACAGAAGGAAGAGTTTATGTGCACTTACCAGGTCCAGAGGGTTGGAGACTGTAGTGGTGGGGGAGCCATGGCGGCAGAGGGGCAGGCACAGGAAGCAGAACGAACCGGAAATCCGGCCAGACTTAAGAACTCCCAAAGCCCGCCCCCAATGATGTGCTTCCTCCAGCAAGACTGCACCTCTTCAAACTCCTGAAACTGCAACACCAACTGGGGGCAAAATATCCAAACACGAGGAGCCTATGGGGGACATTGTCATTCAAGCCACCACATGGCCTCATCACTTCTGAACTGCCTGCCACCTTACAACTAATTGACCATAACAGTAAGCTATGACAAGATGGGAGTCAACAGCCATGTCAATGTTTTACCACCATAATTAATGCCAGGAAATAGATCCAGAAGCTTTTGCAGAAACCATGTATATGTACAAAGGTGGGCCAGCAAGTCACTCCACAAGTTTGTGCTGCTCCCAGCCTCAGTCAGAGCAGCTTCTCTTTGCAGTGGGCAATGATTAAAGTAGAGACTCATAACTAGTCCAGGTGCTGAGAGTGATTGTGAGCACCTAACCCTAAATGGGACATCTGTATCCAAACCACCATTAGCAACAGCCTTCTCCAAACGAGGCTCAGGAACAGCATGGAAGAGGGTTGGGAAGAATGTAAGAACCAGAAAATGGGGAGAGGGTGTGAAATGCTACCTTCTGGACATGACATGGCCATGATCCTTGCATTCGTGAACTCACAGCAGCTGTGGTCACCTGCGAAGCTCAAGCTAGTTGATATTTCAGTACGGAGCAGGAGGAGACCATGAGGTCTACCTCCAGTTTAGAAGCTCTTAGGCTACTGGGCAAGGGAGGTCATTTTCTTAGAGGGGGGTGACCACCAGTAGTTTGCCTGTGCCCCAGTGGATGGTCACACAGCAAAACCCATATAGACAGCACAAATGAACCCAGTGGATTATTTATTAAAAAAGAGAGAGAACAAGAAGGAGGAGGAGGAGAAAGAGAAAGAGGAGGAGGAGAAGTAGGAGACATGAAGGGGGAGAGGAAGCAGTGAGGCATATAAGAAATGGAGGGTTGGATATGATCAAGATATATTGTATAAGGGTATGAAATTGTCAGAGATAAATAAAAATATTCTTTAAAAAAAGAAAGAAGAGAGAAACTAGCAAGCATGCTCCCCAAAAAGGCAGCATTAAAACTAGGCTTTCAAAGATAAAGGCTAAGCGGAAGATGAGGAGGCTTGTTTGGAAGTTTGCACACAGTTTGATTGGTTGGAAAACACCAACAGCCAACAGCGGTCAGACAACTCAAAATGCTTGGAAAATTCAGGATCACAAGATTTTAAAACAAAAACACTTGATCTTTGTAATTCTGAGGTTTTGTGGATTAGCTTTGCTTCAGGGGTGCCATGTGTCCTTCTGCTTTCCAGGCTTTGAAGATCAGCATTAAATATGTCTTCTGCTGTGTTAGACCTGGTTCATACCCTGAGTTCTGGTCACAAGGAACTCCTCTTAAGACAGTTTCATTAGCTAAAAGAGGAACACTTGCCTGCTAAGCAACCAGCACTCAGGCTCAATTTAATTTCAGCAAATAGCCATGACACAAAGGAACTCTAACAACAGGCAACAGGTGGGCAAGCTGAGGAGAAATCTCCCTCCAGAGAACGATCCTAACCAAAACTCATAAGAGCTGGTTTGAGAAACACTCAAAAAAAAATCTGTGAATAGTGATTGATTTACCACTGAAGCATACAAAAGTTTTCAAGGCGTTAACTCTTACTTTGTGGTTCTTACCTCCTCCAAAAGATACAGGAACCAGGGTTCAGAAAACTAAGTTATTCTTCCAAAGTCATCACACTGAAAAACTAAGAGTGAGGCTCGGATCAGTGGACTCCACCTCTATAAGCTTCCATCTGAGCACGCTGCCTTCCAAAGAACCTGGAGCCACTGTGCAGGCCTGCAAGCCTAGCTCTTGGGAGGTGGAGGCAGGCTGGTTCGGAGTTCAAGGCCATCTTCAGTTATACAGTGATTTTGAGGATAGCTTGGAGTATGTGAGACCCTAGGAGAGACAGACAGAGAGACAAAGACAGATATAAGAAGAGACAGAGAGGAAGAGAGAGAGAGAGAGACAAAGACAGAGATATATAGGGGGAGATAGAGAGGGAGAGAGAGACACATACAGCAGGAGGTGGGGGGGACTAGTATGACAACATCCAGTAGAAACAAACGGGTAATGTAAATAAGTCACAAATCTGTGATTATGTCCAGACAAAATCAGACGCAGTATCCACAGTGCGCACTTAACTTAGAAAACCATGATTAAACAGAAGACAGAAAGCAACCTTTTCTCCAGGGGAAAGGGCATTCAATTAATTCAATCAAATGATTACTTCTTTCTCTCCTGGTATTTTCCATCAATGTATAAAAGAAGAAAATTATGTTTTGATCTCCAAGGTTATTAGAGATAGTCACTAAATTTAACTTTGCTGTAATCATTGTAAATGCTAAGAAAAACTTTGCATCTAAAATTTTACTGTGAATTTCTAAAACTTTCTGTTTTAAAAAAAAAATTCTTCTTCTAAGCAGTTTATTCCCTATGTGTTTGTATGAAAAAAAAAATGAAACCCAACCTTCCAATTTGGGGAACAACTAATTACCCAAACTAGTAAATACATGATGGAACAAAAAAACAAAACAGTGACTATTAACCTCAGCCACCCACTGTCCTGAAGGACTGTGTAGCATACCCCTCTGACCCCACCCAATCACCCTAGAAGCTGCTGGAATCATAGGGAAAGCAAGAAGAAAGAACTGTTTCGGAATTTTTAATTTAATAAACCAAAACAGTACCTGCACTCAGGCACTATTGTTTCAAAGAGGCTGCAGAGGAGTAACTGTGATGTAAGCATCAAAATGAAGAAGAGCAAGGTAATGCTGTCATCATCCTTGAAAAAGCTCAGAGGGCGAGGGCAAGGGTGTCACCATAGCCTTGACATTCTAGTCAGTGGCTTGTGTCAGAGTTTGCTTTCCTTTCATACAAACAGCAGCCCTAAGATGTTGACATATCATACATATTTATATAAAGAAAAGGAATTAAGATGACATCATCTGATACTTTATCAATTCAAGAACCAGGGTTAAATGAATACATTATAGACTTGTGAGAGTGAACTAAGTGTACCCTTGTCCAGTATCCTCTTCTCCTGGACAGGGGAACTTCAGAGTTCGAGGACCACCCGTGTGTTACTGTTCTTGCACCAGTACCACCTGGTGCACTGTAGATGCTCAGACAAGTCTGATGAATTGAACCCACATAGATGTGTACAGTTCTCTTTCAAAAATCATCCACACTTGTTTAGACTTTCTGTTTTTTTTTTAACTGTTGGAACTTCCAAAGACTTTTTAAATGCATCTAACTATTTTCTTTTCCAATTCTAGTCTTCTAAGACTAGACCCATGAACTAAATGTGTGTAAGAAAAGGCATTAGACCTTAAAGAGGCCCATGGAAAATCAGTGCAGAACTCCAGATTGACTAAATCAGGTTTGTTATTTTATCCATTAAATAGTCTAAGCAGATTAATTGGAACCAGACATGTGAAGATTCATCAGGCTTGCTTTTTAGTAACATTGGTTATTTTAAAAAGAATTCTGTAGGTTACATTTCAACACATCCAACCTAACTGCTTAGTGAAAATGCAGATCTTGATAAATACATTTTTAAATACACATAAGTAGGAATGTTAGAAGACTTTTTCTCCTTTCCATAACCAGATTTACCACAGAGTAGCAAGGTGCTCCATTCTAAATGCCTTGTGTAAATGATGCCAGTAACCCAGATTGCAATGGATACATTTTGTTTAGAACAAACATCATCAAAACAAAGATTTATTTTCATCAGTAAACAAATAGAAAGAGTGAGTGTACCTCCCTAAGTGGTTAATAGACACCCTGTGTCACAGTATCTATGTAAAGAACAGTAAGCAGCAATCTGTCTGTCCAGGTAAGGAGGAAACAGTATTTCAGTGGACCTCTGTCACTGGAAACTTCATGTCAGTAGAGCATACTGATCTCCAGGAATGACTGTCAGCAGCGTATGTACTCAAATCTGATGACTGTTATGCCCGGGCTTATAATCAAGATATCTTCAGAAATTAGCATCTTAAAACTTTGCAGACTGGTGTAAACAGAGCAGGTCGAGGCATCTAAAGGATTGTTTCATGCTAGCAAAGGTGCTGAAAACACACAGCTGTGATAATGTTCCAGCAGGCACAGCCTTGAACTATTAAATACTTAGCTATCAAACAATAGATTTTAGAACATTTTTTGAAATGTCACTTTAGCTGTGTGAATGACCACAGATGAGTTTTCAAAACTATCTGATTTGATAGGCTCAATGGTTGCCTACATTGTATTTAACATATATTTAATATAATTATATTCCAATGTCACTAAACTTCATTACTTTGCAAGTCAATCAATATAATATAATGGCAAAGGATATGAATTCCTGTTTAATGTTTATAATGAAGAAATACATAAATCATCAGAAATACACTAATTTTCAATAACCAGGTGTCTCTCTCTTTCTCTCCTCTCTCTCTCTCTCTCTCCGCATCAGTTGTTTAGTTGGGTAATTATTTGACTTTAATTTAATAGCTTTGCTTCCAAATATTTTTTTCTTCCAATGTCTTTACTGTTTCATTATGATTCCTCCCCTGAAACACTTAGCTCTGCTTTGACCTGGGCAAATGTGTTTCCGATGCCTGTCAACAAGCACAAATGCATAATTTCATTAAGTGTATTCTATATGCTTCGGATGGGGAGAACATTATAAAATGAAGTTTGGCTAAAGTTCAACCGGGCATCAAATAGCACTGGTAAGAATGTTCTTAAACAGATGGTGTAAAAATCTTGCTAACACAATAGTGTATGCTTAACACAGGAAAGTGATCAGAAACAGATGTGCTCCAGATTACCACGTACCAAGCTGAAACAATGAACATGGGGTCGGCATTAAACAACGATGCCCTGGCCAACCTGGTAAAGAAATGATTGAACAAATGCATGCCCTTGTCAAATGTGAGGCGCTACTGATATTTTTTCCAGATTAAACTTGGCATGAAAATATTTTGCTTCGGCTCCCGCTATACCTTAGTTCTAAACTCTATCAAGGTGGTCAAAGTGAAGAACATAATTTTTAAATCCGTATTAAAAAAAAAAACTAATCACATAAAGGGAAAGTAAGTCCTTGATTTAACTGAAGAAATTCAGGGACCGAACATATTCTCATTAGCCTAGAAGAAACTCTCTCTCTCTCACCCTCCTTCCTTCTCTCCCTCCCTCCCTCCCTCCCTCTCTTTAGAGCTCTGCACACAAGCCTAAATAGTCAAACAAGCACTTGCCCTAGCATTGCACAGCTGTATTAAAAGCACCAGGTCCAAGTAGCTGTGATTGGGGGCTGGGGGGTCTAAGGTCAAGGGGATAATCCCTGGAGAAATTCTCTCAGACACTGAGCCATTCCTGAACCCGGTTCCCGGTCTGGCCCACACCCCTGGTGATGTTCCTAGGGAACCACCTGCGGTGGACTGGGGTGGGTGGGATAAGAATCCGTGCCTGCACTGGAGAGTCCGAAGACGGAAGATGCTTCTCCAATTCTAAGCAGATCGCCCTGCTGGCCTCCGCGATCCCTCAGGCCCTTCAGGACCTTGCCATTTTGGCCTTGTCCCTGGTGGTTAACTGTAGTCCTTGCCTTTTCCCCTTGCTCAGCTTTCTGGCGGATTTGCCCTTCTGGAGCTTTGGAGCCTTTGAGCAGGAAGTGCCCTTTCCTATCCACAAGCTGAAGGGACCCAGGACTTGGGTTTTGGACTTGGGGAGCTAGGAGGCCGACTCTCTCATGAATCTTCTGGCGCTCTGGAAGCATCTAATTCCAGTCTAGGAATGTTCGCGGTGAAACTCAAGCCTGGCACTGGGCTGGCCCTTCGGCAAGGGCTCCAGGGCCGAGGCCAGCATCAGTGGAGCGCCACCCTGCCCGGGTTGACCCTGGCCGCCCAGACTCTGGTCTTCCTCCGGAGTGGGCGGCAGGAAAGACCCGCAAGGCAGCCCAGGCCGTCCAGAGCTGCGGGGATGCTCGCCACAAGCCAGGACAGCGGCCCCGCTGGCGAAGGCCAAGGCGAGAGGAGCGGAGCCTGGACGTCCCGGTGTCTCCAGGGAGGACCCCAGGAGGCGGCGCAAAGCCGGGCGCTGGCCCACCAGCCAGGCCGCCCAGGGAGAGGAAGGACCCAAGCCCCGCAGGAGGCCGCTTCCGAGCCTAAGGCGTGGGAGTTACCAAGGAGATGCAACAATATTTATGAGCCCAGGCTGTGAGAAAGTGCGCGCCCGGCACGCGATCTAGCCTGTCCCAGGCAAACTTGGGCCTGGTGAGCTGGTCAGTTGGGGCTTGTGCACTGGCTGGGCTCCCTGAAACAGGCGCTCAGGTCGCTCTGACCTCGCACTTTCCACCCCGAGCCTGCTAAGACAACTCCAACTTCCATTACTCCAAGAGAAAGCCAGGAGCCAAAAGCCAACCCGCCAGGAGGGCAGTCTCTGTCCATGGAAGGCTCACGAAAATCTTTACCAGGCAGTAGACCTTGGCATGGGTTTGCGTCCAACCTCTGCCGCTCATTTGCCTTGAGAATCTGAGGCATCGTCTGTAAAGTAGGCATCACTGATGGGGTTGAGGAGGGGGACTCGTGACAGTGCAAGAGAAAACTGGCCCGTGCTGAACGGGATGGCTCACTCTAACTGTGCTGTGTACTCACTCTAAAGTAGAAAGTCTTTAGGAAAAATGAAGCAGAGACTGGGGTTTAGTTTACTGCTCTGTTTTAATTCCGATCCTGACTTTCAAAAACAGATTTACATAGGTTGATTCAAATTCTTCCTCCATCAAGTATTGAATCCAGGACTTTGCTCCCCATAAGCAAACCCCTACCACTGAGCCACACCCTCAGTTTCTGATTTAAAATTTTTTAAAGAGGTTTCTAACTTGCCCTTCTATCCTTAAAATTACTGGTGCAAGATGAAAATGTCCCAAAGGGAAGGAAAAGAAAGATGCATTGAAAGGGTTATTACATATTAAAGATGTCTGTTTGCATATTTAAAACTTCAGAAGAAAAATGCAGCCTTTTGACTTTACGACATAAAAACGATACTGAATGCAGAGCAGGTCAGATATTCTCCTCCCGGGCAGTGTGGCCAGCAGAAAACACCCTCAATTGTTTGAAATTATATTTCTATGTTTATTTGTGTGGGAGCAGGATGCACACACCACACCATAGCTTCCCTGTGGAGGTCAGAGGACAGCTTTCCAAGTTGGTTTTCCGCTTTCCTCCAAGTGCATTCAGAGTCCAAATTTACATTATCAGCCTGGCAGCAAATGCCTTGACCTGCTGAGACACCCTTTGAAAACCACTGGGTGGGAGTCCCTCTGAAAAGGGAGTTTCTATTTGATCAAAAGGAAGGGATTAACCACTCCTTAAAGATTGATTTTTGCCACATTTACAAGCATGCTCCTGGTGAGCATTCAAGTCTTGTGAAAAATGCAAGCCTTCAGGATAAAATCCTACTGCCTTCCCTCTGAGGAGTGGGTGAATTTAATACCGCAGGGGCTGGGGACCCCATCACAGGATGAAAGGCCTCTTTCAGCCATCTTCCAGGACCTGGGATCCCAGACATGATGTTTCATGAGAAGGCCTGGACAAACTCAAGTGCTGGGTGGAGAAGGACTGGTCTGGGTATAGATGCCCATGGTGGCAGCTCCTGGCTCCCAGCGACCAGCCAGGCTCCCATCCTGTCTACTATGCATCCCCTTTTACCCGGGAGCAAAACCCCGTGTCAACACCTCATAACATGCGCAGCACTTCTGTGTGTGCAGAAAGTGATCAAAGAGGCTCTCCCTCTCCCTGAAACACACTCTCTATCCAAGGTGTTCTTACAAAGATCCACACAGTGGCTGGGTGTGGTAGTGCACGCTTTAAATCCAGGAAGCAGAGGCAGGTGGAGAAATCTCTTTGAGTTCCAGGGCAGCCTGGTCTACAAAGAGAGTTCCAGGCCAGGGTTACATAGTGAGATTCTGTCTCAAAAACAAAAACAAAAAAATAACTCCCCTGCAACTTCTCAGGCACCCAGAACCGATGTCCAGTGTTCTGTTACATATACTGAGGTCCTGCTAAAAGAAAAATGGAGCCGAAATCCCTTGTCAAAGTTGCCTCCATTTCTTACCAAAGTTTTTCAAGGAATTTCAAGTCTCAGTTCCTGAGTTAGATGGTGTCAGAGTAATGGACACAATGCTAGAATGAAGCCAGCAGAGAGGGAGGAGGTGGCCTTTTATGAGACGGAACTTTTATTGCCAAGGCCCAGGCACTAAACTGGACTTCAGAGAGTAGGAACTACAGCTCAGGCCTCCAGGGTCTTTGCAGCCCAAAGCTTTCAAAGCGCCTGCTGGAGTCATTTGATTCACCTGTTGGTGCTGGGAACCCTCGTTCCAGACCCTACCCAGGTGGAAGCCGGTAAGCTCTGATGGCTGTGTGTAGCTTGAGCAGGGCAACATCTCCTGATTATATAGTTACAGAGTCGGGGAGTTTCCGAAAGGAAAGTTCCAGAGGTGAGCTTTGGCTTCTGGCTCTCTGCCAGTATGGAGATCCAGGCATTGCTTGTTCCATCCAGGATTTAATCTACTCGCTGAAAGCAGATGTCAGATTTGGAAATCTGCAAAGAAAAGGAGAAAGACTTTACTGCAGGTTCTGAGCATTGAGTCCTTTCTCCCCTCTTGTTTTATTATTTCAAATCATTCCATGCTATTTAACCTTGACCAGGTGACACTGGAGGTGGGATGGGGCAGCCTTCACCAACTGATACCAGAAACCCCTGTTTGCCTGGATATATAGATACAGATAGGTTCGGGGAGGAAAGGACTAGAGACTGGACTACCTTTGCTAGGTCACAACCCAAGTCCTCTGGACTTCTAAAGATCATGCCAAGAACCCATTAACTGAAAGTGTCCCTCTCTGAAGTTACTCAGAAGAGCTGTTTGGCTAAAAGTGGAGCCTCCAGTTGTGTTTAAATTCTAATTCAGACCCGGCATTGTTGAGCAAGTTCAGGTCCCAACCTGAACTGGTGGGTGTTTGATCACAAGCTCCAGCTAAAACGCTAAAATGCTGCCTGGCCTGAGTACTTAGAAGGTTGCATGGATATACAGACATCCAGGCACCCTGTTTTAAAATGCATCAAGTTAGCCCCCAGATAAGCCAGTGAGAAAGGAGGGCTTCGGTGGAGTCATGTGTGATCCTACCAGGGCAATGATGAAGAGGCTCCAGGACAGCTAGTCCCTCCAGGAGGCTCTGGGGAGGAGGGAAGCACACCTGATTTTCAGACAGTGGGTGGGGGACCCCTGGAATAGTTAAGTGCACCCAGTGGATGATGAAGAAGAGTGGCCTGCTCCTTCTGGGAATGGGCTCCTGGTGGTGCCTTCACCAGACCTCCCAGGAGACCACTGAGCACTGGAGGAGGGCAAGGCAAGGCGGCAGCTGCAGCACTTGAACTTAGAACCCACCCTGCTGGTGAATGTTTATTCAAGCATCATTTTTAATTACAGGACGGCTTCTAAGGGATGTCCTTTCCTTTTTATAGACATTTAAACTGCCATCTTAGGAAGTTAAATTCCTTGAAATCTGATTGAGGTGACCACCTTCAGACCTGGTGATAAACTGACCAAGAATACAATGCCTAGCTCTGGAACCCTAAACTCCCAAAGGAAGGAAAGAAGGCATGCAGGGAAGAAAAGAGAAAGAGGAAGAGGGGGCGGGGGGAGAGGAAGAGAAGCAGAGAGGGAGAGAGGAGAGAGAAACAAAACATTGGTCGGTGCTAACCAAGCCATCTGTAGCTGAAATCCACACTCAAAGTTAGGTAAGGAAGGACGACACTGGACAGGTCGTGTTGCCAGGAAAGCTGGGGACACCAAAGCCCTGAGCAGTCCGGCTGAGCTTGTTGAGGGTCTCCCCTGTGGCTGACCACCAGGACTGTGAGCTCCCTCCGCAAACCGTACGGAATCTTGGTATTCAGAGGCTCCTAAGGTCGCCAGCACCCCCACTCCGGGCTCCAGAGAAGCCGGGCTGTTTGCAGTCAGGAGTGGCTGTCCTGTCACCCTGGCTGGGTTTTAATTACAGGACCCCTGGAGAACGGACAGGGTAGGGTGGCATGAGTGCGGAGTAGTGGGAGTCGGGGACTAGCAGCTCCGGGGACTGGATTTCCGGCCTCCCCTGTGAAAGGACGGGAAGCCGGATCCGGGGGAGGGAGGTGCCTAGAAATCGGAGGACAACGCGAGAGGGAGCGGCGGCTCCTGCAGCATTCTCTCGGTTTCCCCACAGCGTGCTCTTTCAAGTTTTCAGGGCAAAATTTCGTAGAAATGTTAGAATCAAGTTTCTACAGGTCCTATTATCTTGGTCGCTGCAAATGACAAAATGCATCGAATGCCCGCAGCTCCAAACCACAGACTGAAGGTTTGGGAGTGCAGGGCATGTCTAGTCGAGGTGTACCTGGGCGTTGCGCGCAGCAAGGTTTGGCCCGAGGGTATTCCGGACCGCCTCCTCCCCTCATCCCGGGCTCCGGGTAACCCCTGAATTTGTCTCCTTTCTCTGCTGCTGTAGCTGGCTATCAGGAACCCCTCTCCAGACCCCCCTCTGCGGATCTCCCGCACCGCGAGCGACCACTGGCTGGATCTTGCTCCTTCGACTCGGTTGGGACTCAGAGGCGCCCCCGCAGGGCCGAGACTCAGAGCACCGGTGTGCGCGCCGCGCCAGGGTGTTCCTGAGGGTCGCGCTAGCCTAGCAGAAAGCCTTGCAAGGCTCAGCCTGGGCCAGCTGCAGACCCGAACCGAGGCCCTCACATCTGCCGTGAATAGACGCCCCTCTCTTTTCTCCTGGTCGCTATGGGTAACCAAGTCTAAAAGACTGGACTTAGTGAGTCCCAAGCTCAACGCGAGCTTCAGTGGCCTCCCATGTTCTCGCAGAGCAACTTTTCCAGGGCTCTAGTCCCTCTCTTCTTCCTTTGCTTTCAAGAATAACAGCCCCGAGACCCCTCTCCCAACTAGCAGCCCAGTGTCACACAGGTTCAGACAGAGCGTAGCCGAGTTTTCCCCTCAGGGCTTCCAGGAGCCCCCATCTGTTCCCTTAGGGAGCCTGCTGCTCCAGCCGCTGTGGACAGTCCTGGCGCCCGCTGAGCCCGGCTGCCTCCTCCGGGAGGTGGGTCGCTCCCGCTGCGGGCTGGGCCTTGGTGGTACCACTGAGGCCGCGTTCGCCCAGGTTTTCTCCCAGGCGTGCAGAGCCCCCGGCCTCTGTAGACCCCGCCAGGGCCAGCCTGTGCCAGCCTTCAGGAGAACGGCAGCCCCGGCTGATGGCGAATTCAGTAGACCCTGGCGATGGCCTACATTCTACACTAACGCCAGGCTAAATTCCTTCGAACGTGTGGTTACTCACCGAGAGGGGCCGGAAGCACCGGGTTCAATAGTTTAGTTGGTGGGGACTTTCTCTGCTCAAAGTAATAATTTGCTAATTCACATCTATTGCTTTTAAATATCGAGTTCCAAAACCCGCTGTCAGTGCAGCCTTAATTTCATCCCGCTGACGAAGAATGTTTATAAATGGCTCCTACGGCGTGAACCGAGTGTGAAAATATCAGTTTTATGCCTTTTGATAAGAATTACCAAGGTGGAAGGATTATTAGATGATTACAAATTTCGCCGTCGCTGGCTACCCAATTAGGCAGCTCTTCTTGAAGATGGAAACTGTAGGGGTCGGGTGGGTTGGGGTCTCTCTCTCTCTTTCTCTCTCTCCTCTCCAGCGCCCTGGATTCCAACCATGGCCTGGCGCGACGGGATTCACCGACGGAATCCAGACCCCTTTCCAGCCCACTTGGGTTTCCAGTAGGATACACTCAGCGCCTCCGGCGGCAGCACAGCCCGGGACAAAAGATCTTTGGGGAATCTCTCTGGCTCTCTCCTACTCCATTCATTCTTTAGACCAGACAGGGATTCAAGGGAGGCCCCATAGTTGGGCCTTTGGCATCTGATTTTCACCTGCGGTGGCCCTCTGGAAATTTCAATCCAGTAGGCCCTGGCGATTTCTTTTTTCCACCTATAGGCAAGCAAGATAAATTTTTGTTTTTCGGACTGTCCTTCGTTCAAAATTGGTCTCAACTGGAGTCCATGCTAAAAACCTTCATTAGGAAAATTTACAAACAATCAGGGGGGGGGGGTGGTCTTCTCCGTTTAGCCTAAGGTGTGAAGAGCAGAAGGCGAACTTTTTCTTTGCTAGAAAGCAGCAGGAGCGCGCTCCAAAGAGACCATGGCTAAGCTGGAGCAAGTCTTCCCAGGCTCTCTGGGCTCTGGAGTCAGAAGGTCGACAGGCCCAAGGCTCAGCCTTGACCTTCACTTGCACATTTCCCCTCCTCCCACCTCCATCCCAAACCCCAGTTCAAAGCACCAGGTTCCCTGGTCTGGGAAATGCACTCACCACCCGGAGGCCTCCAGAGCAGGCTGGACCTGGGTGATCACAACTCTGCAGGGATCTTGGTCCAGCCTGGAGCCTGGAGTCTGGCGGACATCAGACCAACCTTCCAGGTCTCCGCTTAAGTCTGAGGTCTGTTCTTCTCTAAGACCAGAAGCCTCTAAAAACGAATCATTTCCTCCACTTATGCAGAGTTAGGAGCTCTTAGATCAAGATTAGTATTTTGAAAACCTGATTGAGAGCCGCCTGATTAGGCGAGGGTGGGTGCAAAGACCACGTACACGCTGGCGCCCCCGCCCCACTTCCCTATACAGCTCCAACGAGCTGGGATCGCCAGATGATCAGCGCCAAGAGTTCTCCATTGTGAGCAAAGTGAACCACAGATTCACACTGCCAACCTTAGCACAAAGGACCCTAAGTGAATCACCAAGCTGGACTCAGGCTTTAATTTCTCTTCCAATGGAATCTGCCTTCCACGAGGCGGGATGGCTCTAGGCACCGTTCTTTCTTACTACCAGGAAGGATCATCTCTTCCCAGGGACATCTTATAGGAAGTAGATTATTATGTGGATCTTTCCACCCCAATACTGATTTTGCAATTGATGAAAATACCCGTTAGCTTTTCAGGCTATTCCCGATCCTTCAGCGCTCATCCAGGACACAGGTTAAGCTTAACCTCTCCCTCCAAGCTAAATTTAAGGGAGTCCTCCCGCAGAGGGCTAGAGAGAGGTGGCTAATTAGGACCTGTGCACAACTACGGAAAACGAAAGCAGAGACAGACGGTAAGAAAATGCTATGAAGCGTCCTGTGTTTAAAGGAGAAAAATGCAACGAAACCCTCAAATGTGCAGTCCTTACTCAGCCCCAAAGTGTTACACAGAAAGTGTCTGCCCCCTACTAGGCGCTGCTGGCCAGGTTGAGAAAGCTCACACGTGGCCACCCTCCTCTTCTGAGCAGGGAAATAGATGTTGTGTCCGTGTCTGTTTCATATACATATATTTCTGTCTAACTGAAGCAACTAAGTTTACTTTTGTTTCAGGCCTCCAAGAAATGAGCTCTAAGCGGTTCTTTTATTAAGTTGTTCTAAAAAGGGGCGAATGGGTAATAAGTCACTTTAAAAGAATGTCATACCAAATTCTTCAATAAATGAAGAATTTTAAAAGGTAAAAACCACACCTTCCTCCAGTCCTGATTAAAATGATTATCTGAACGCGCCCCCACCCACAAACACACAGCAAAGCGCGCGCAGAAATAGGAAACTGCAGCTGGTCCTATCTGTTCATGGTTTAGATTCTGTTTGCGACTAAATGAAAGCGACATTGGTGAGCGACATACTTTCGTCTGTCTTGTAGCCTTCATGTCAAATCTAGTCGAAAATCGCATCTGGTAGTTCGAACGTCCCCTTCTTTATCTTAATTAGAAAACTTTTCGCAAATGAGGCGGGATCCCTTAGATCAGTGAGCCCTGGGGCTGCAGCGAGCGAGAGCGCCGGCGTTTCTAAGCCTCCCGGGAAAGATGCGTGGTTTTGGAGAACTAAACAGCGCGAGACCAGGAGGCTTCCACTCTCCTCTCTTCGCTGCAGAGAGAGCTGTAACCCGAATCTTTGTTTAGGTTTGGGCTGGGAGGCGAGAATTTAAAAAGACAAGGCAAACTCAGCTGCTCCGATAATAATTCTTCTTCTTCTTCCTCTTCCTCCTCCTCCTCTTCTTCTTCTTCTTCTTTCTTCTTCTTCTTCTTCTTCTTCTTCTTCTTCTTCTTCTTCTTCTTCTTCTTCTTCTTCTTTTTTCTTTTTCTTTTTCTTCTCCTTCTTTTCTCTAAATCAAGTCAGCAGGCCATCCGCATTTCCCCCACCTTTAACACTGAACTGAGAGTAAGTTAGCTTCTGCTGATAAAGATCTCAGCCTGTAGAGAAGGCGGGTTTTCCGCGAGGAGGTGAGGCCTTTCCTCCAGGAAACTTTCCCCCACTCCCCCTCCTCCCTGGAAGGTTCCACCCTCTGGGAAGCATAACTTTTCCCCCCTTTTCGTGGAGGGACCGACCTCAGTGTGGCTGGGAAAGGGATCTTAAGAGCAGTGGGTCGGGGAGTCGCTCGGGCCACAGCGGCCTCCGGACGAAGACGCCCTGGAGGCTCATTGCGGAACGAGTTAGCTTTCCTCCGCGCGCACTGTACCGCTCGGAGGGGGACGTGGCCGGCCGAACCTCCGGCCTCTGACCCTCGGGAGCTGGGATGTGAGCAGCAGTCCCCCGAGAGGTCATGTATTGGAAGAGCGATCAGATGTTTGTCTGTAAACTGGAAGAGAAGGACGTACCGGAACTGGCGGTTCCCCACCAGAAGGTGAGCTAGCCGGAGCCCGATTCCTTTGAATTGTTTCCTTGAAAAGCGGGTTGTTTGGGCTCCTAAAGGAGTTTCAGGAACTACCTGTCACGGCCTCATCTCCAGACCTGACAATTTTTTTTATTGCGTAGTAGCGTTAGGTTGTAATCATTGTTCCCCTCCCCTCCGGCTCTCTTAACCTGAGGCATGGACACTGTAATCTGGGAGACGAAGCCCGGAGCCTAAGCGTTCCGGGTCCGGGCTGAGGGAGTCCGGGATTCCTTCCCTTAGCGCGGGGACCCTGGCCGTCCTGACAGGGGTCGGGAGGAGACCAGAGCGACGGATCGCTGCGCTGCGCTGAGCGCTGGCGCTCTCCGGGCTAAGGTGCGTGTCCCGCCGCAGGGCCGGCGGCTAGAGATGGGGGACCTGGGTCTCTGGACTGGCCAGAAGAACCTTTCTAAGAGAAAGACCAAAGGAAGCAATCCCACCCCACCCCACACCGTGACACAGGACTGCCAAATGGTCCTGCCTGCGTAGACAGACTGGGGAAGCTGGCCGGCTCTCGCCTGGCTTCCCAGGCATGACCCACGACGGGTGGCTCGCGTTTTCATCTTGAACCGGGTCTCCATCCGGTGGGGAGACCTTAGCAGGACCCGGGAGGGCACCGCGGGCTTGGCTTCGTGTTTGCTGGGACGGTGGTCAATGGCATTTTTGCCTTGAGACTCTGTGCCCAAGAGGACGCAGCTCTGGAGCAGCCGCGCTGCGGACACCCAGGAGTGTTCTAGAGGCTCACCTGGAGCTTTCAGAGGGTGCACAAAAGGGAGGCACAGAAAAAAGACAGAGATGCGACTTCGGGCCGCTGGAGTCCAGCAGCCCTAATCTGGACTTCTCCGAGCCCATGTTCTTTAGAGGACTAAATTGAAACCTATGGCAAAGGCTGGGGAACACGAGAGATCCGGGGTGATTTAAAATCTTCCTAATGAGGTTGGGTGAGGCGGAGTGGTTCACCACCACCCCCTTCTTTTTTTTTTTTTTTTTTTTCTTCTTTTGGTTTTGTTTTAAATGGGACAAATTAAATTCAGCTGGATATTTCCATTATTCGTCCCGCTTTCTGCGCTGGTTAAAAATAATCCTTCAGTAGCTGAAATGTTGACTTACTGAGAATAAGTGGCAATTTACACCTTAAAGAAACCAGTGGAAATCGCTCAGGGCTCTAATTGCTCCAAGTTTACGAAAGAGCTGCTGGCTCGGTTTAATCTGAGCATTTTCATTCAAATTGTCGTCGGAACAAACACCAGGCTCCTTAAATCCCGCTGTAATTAGCTTTCAAGTATCCGATTAAACCTCTTCACCTTTCGGGCTATCCTATTCAAAAAGCCCCCCTTTTAAAAATATATATGTGTCTTGCTCTTTTAATTGAGGTTATTAAAGAAATCAAGTTTCTCCCCCACCCCCTCTCAGTCTTTTCTTCTCTCCCTCTGCACCTCCCCCCGCCCCGCGCCCCCTCTAGCCCGGTGTTCCCCGCTCGGGGGTGATTGACGTGTAGAAAGAAAACGCTTTGTGCACTCAGGATTGTTATTAACTTGTTATCCCCGGCGGGGGGGCGGGGAGCCGGCGTCCCGGGTGAGCGGCGCGGCCCGGAGCCCCGGATCGCCGCCCTGCGCCCCGCGGGCCCTGCGCGCGCTCGCTCGGCGGCTGCTGCGCGTCGCGCCCAGCTGCACCCGGGCTCAGGTGCCCGGGCCGCACGCGCCGCCTCGTGCCGGGCTTCATGAGCGCGCGGGGCCGGCCCAGGCTCCGCGGCTCCGCGCGCGCGCCGCAGCCGGCTGACCCGCGTCTCCCTGCCTTCCCCACTCGCGCCGCGCAGTGCCGGGGGCTCATGTCGGACGAGTGCGGGCGGACCGCAGCCCTGGCGGCCGGGAGGACTCGCAAAGGCGCCGGGGAAGAAGCACTGGTGAGTGGCACCCGGCCCGAGGGCCGCGAGCGGCTCCCTGGGTGCAGCCGGCTGGGCGGGATGCGCGGCCCTCCGGGTAGAGCGCGGGGTTCCAGGTTCCGGAGCCCTGGAGGTCAAGGGACCTCTGGGACCAAGGGTGGGGATGCCCTAGGAGCGGGGTGTCCCGGGGAGGCTGGGCAGGCCTTGGGGTGCCCTCGTGGGGAGGTGGGACGCGAAGGAGAGGGGGGTTCTGGCCCGGCCAGCGCTCGGCTGTTCCCCCCGCAGGTGAATCCCGAGGGAGCCGGGGACGAGGACTCCTGCTCCTCTTCGGCCCCGCTGTCCCCATCGTCCTCGCCCCAGTCCATGGCCTCGGGCTCGGGCTGTCCGCCTGGCAAGTGTGTGTGCAACAGTTGCGGCCTGGAGATCGTGGACAAATACCTTCTGAAGGTAGGGTGAAGCCGGGGCCCTGGGGAGCCGGCGCTGAGCCCCTCGTGTCCACCGACCTTGTGTCGACTTTTTCGGCAAAATAGTCCAGTCTAGGGCAGCTAGGATGTCGGAATCATGGAACCTTCCAGGTTGCAAAAACAGGGTTAAGAGGGACAGTGCTGTGGAAACGCGGGCTCTCTGGGTGCTCATGGAGGAATCCGGTGCCCACTTGCAAGGAAAGGGATCTGGAGAAGCGCCACCCTTTCTGAAACAGTTGACATTGCCCGACCTTTGTTTGTTGGTATACCAACCAACCCCTAGACTGTTGCTCTTTGCTACCTCCAAACTAGCTGGGCCCTCCAACCCAATAACCCGGTGTTGCTGGCTGCTTTGAGTAGTCCCAGCTTGGCAGTGTCTCCTTTGGTGACTAAAGACTTTGGATAGTGCCTTAAAAATATCTTTTATTTTGGGGGGGTGTTATCGATGTGGTCTTACATTTATTAACCGTTACGTGGAACTTTTCCAAAGCAAAAGTTTACAGAAGCATTTACAAGGCTGTTCAATGCTTTACTGATCTCGCTAAGCACAGAGCTGTTATGTTCCGCCAGTGTTTAGGGGGTGGGGAACCCAAAATCTATGAAGTGTTTCACGTGGTGATTTGAGAATTGACTGTCTATCTTAATTTGGCTTACTTTTCTTTTAAAATATTGCGGGGGTGGGGGATTTTGGAGTTGAAATTCTGGCAGGCTGCAGTTAGCCACGTTATTGAACGCAGGATCTTGGTCCCATGAGTCTCAATCTGAATACAGCGGGTTTTCAACTTAAACAGCTTTTACAAACCACTATGTAAAATAATGGTTTCTCCTATACCAAATTAGTTGCAAACCAGTCCACTTTCTACTCCCTCCCACCACGCTTGAGTTTTTTTTCAGAAGGATTAATTACGGAGAGTGTAAGTTCAAAAAGTGAATTAGTGGGCTTCTGTAAGTTCACGTCAACACACAAAAGCTGCCTTGTCCGTAAAATGGGAATTGTACCCGGTGTAGTCCAGGTACGAGAGAAGACACTGAAAAATGCTGATGGCTGATTCGTAGAGCTGGCAAATTAACCTGACTTTCTCTTGAAATCTACATTCTTAAGGTTCCATTTTCAACTTTCCTAAATTGGAGCCCTTTGCATATTGCAAAAATCATCTGTTGGATCAAAAGCAGCTTCTTATTTTCACCGAGGTTCTCAATAACCAGCACGGTTGTTAGGGATGTTTCTGAGATGAACTTATGTAAACTTCAACACTTTATAGCAGAGAAGATACAGGAAAAAAAAGCTACAGAGTCACTTTACCATCTTCTGAAATAGTTTCAGGAGTTCATTTTGTGTAATTCTATCCGTTCCTTATGTTGTCTTTATATCATATAAAATATTTAAGATAATCAAAGTATTCTTTTGAAATTAGAAGTCTACTCACCGAAGTTTTCTGCACAAGTCTTATTCGGCCATTCTTAAAAATGCTAGAACACTATCACTGCATTTGTAGACTATGTGATTATTTAGTAACTCTGAGTCTTCAACACCCTTAAAGGGTGGTTAAAGTACTGGGTCTTCCTTATAAATTTGACTTCTCAAATCAGTCTTCTCAGTGGTAGAAAATAGCTTGACTCACTGCAGATCTAGCATTTGAGATTACGGAAAATCACCATCTTGTGGAGGGAGTCAGTCACCTGCAGCTGTTGCCCTGTCCACTGTCCTGTCATCCAGAAGTCCTGGTATGGTCCTAGCCCTGTGTTGAGCCATATTGAATTAACAGTAGTTCAGGGAAGGTTTCCAGAATACTTTCCAGAATCTTTCCCACCTTACTTTACTCCTTGGCAAAGGGATAGAATATTAAGGAGCTTTTTTTGTTTGTTTGTTTTTTCAAAAGAAACCTTGAGGAAAAGCATCTAGCCAGGCCTGAGATCTGGCTTTTGTAGGAGTTAGACAGCAAGGCCAGGACTGTTTTAAAAGCCTTGCTTTGGAAAACAAAACCGAAGTCTGGGTGCGATTGAAATAAGGCCCTAAACAGTGGACTAGGACAGGAAGTTTGGCCTTTACTTATTTAACGGGGTAAATCTTGGCAGAAAATCTATCTTTACTCCCAGAACCGTATTTTCAGGCTTTGTATTTTTAGTCCATTTTTATTGGATCACCTTTTATTTCTTTGTTTCCTCTAGTGTCTATTTAGTTCCTTTAAAGAAAGATCAAAACTTCCAACTCTTAGAATTTTTCATCAAAAATGAAACTTACACTGCTTTGGAAAGAGGCCCATAACTAATAGAAAACTTTTCCTTCTATATCAAAGTGCCTTTCGCATTTCCTGTGGTGATGAAGCATGCTGACCAGTATTTAGAATGTGACAGTGTCTTCAAACAAAAAGTCCATTAGGAAACAGTACCACCAGAGCCAAACCTCACAGCACCGTGCCTTCCTAACTCAGGTGGTGTGGGGTGGAACCTGAGTTTGTGCACCCCCTGCTTTTCTGTGTCAAACTTCTTCATAAGCACAGTCCTCCTGTCTTCTCTGCAGGAGCACTCTACTGGAGCCGCCTTGCAGGCCAGCTCAACCCAGCACACCCTCCTTTGGTGGCTGGGTGAGTGGTAGAGCAGGAACATGACAGTCATTCTCATTTGATTCCTGAATTCATATTTCTGGTTTCTGTTTAGGCATCTACAGTGCTGTGGGTTTTTAAATACTGCCCTGCCATACCTTGTGCTTGAAGAATAAATACAAATATTTCTTGGGGTGTCTTTCAAAACCATCTGCAATCAGATTTCTTTTTTCTCTTATAGCCAGGTCGTCCAGTAGGTTTCCAGCACCCTAGTTCTTGGTATTTTGTTTTCCGGTAGCTATGCATGCTAAAAGGGGGTTGGGAGGGTGTCATGGAGCTCTTCCTTGTTAATTCCTGAGTTGTAAGGGAAGTGGACTGCCTATACTCGCTGTTAGGGTGAATATCTTACAGAGATATTTTAAATTTTTCTTTGTTTTTCCTATTAATGGGTGTACAAGTTAAAATTATTTGGCCAAAAAATAGGTTGAGAAAGTCTGGGTCTTAACTTCCTTAGCTATCAGGGTTCATGGTGGAAAGAATTCATATCAGGGTTCGTAGGAAAAGAAGAAAACAAAATCTGTATGTATGACCTGAAAGTTTTCTCTCCATTCACAGAGATTTGATCTGTGAGAGAGAATATGAAAGAAAACCCGAATCCTTCAAAAGCATAAAGAAGCATAAACAGAAAATGTGGCCTGTGAGAGTGTTTTCTCTAGAGGAACTTCTACCAGATGCATGTTTATGTAAATGGTGCTGTCTGGGTGGAAGCATCTAGCACTCCCAGTGCCTAGTGGGGATGCTAGGAGGCTGGACTGGGGTTCTGGGAGTGGCTGCTCACCCACTTCTCCTCACAGGTGAACGACTTGTGCTGGCATGTCCGATGTCTTTCCTGCAGTGTCTGCAGAACCTCCCTGGGGAGGCACACGAGCTGTTACATTAAAGATAAAGATATCTTCTGCAAGCTTGATTACTTCAGGTACATTGTAAAGCTTTTCCTTCAGGGCAGACACCTCAAGAAGCTGTACTAAATGAATTTTGTAGCAGTCCTTTCTGTGCCCAGTTTGATTTATCCAAGGGCAATTATTTGATGATAGAGTTTAAGATGTTTTGATTCTTTGAGACAGGTGCTTGCTTGCCTGTTGTGGCCTTGAACTCGTGATCCTCTTGCATCAGCCTCCTAAGTGCAGAGATTAGAGGCTTGAGGCAGGTCCTTAGCTTCTCAAAATATTTTTGAAGTATAGTTTGTATTAAAACAAAATACTTGCTTGTGTCCTTTAGGAGTACACTAGATGAAGCTTCATTTTAGGCTATACTTCAGGCTAGAGAATGAAAATAAAATCATAAACCTCTAAAATGCCAGGCTGTTTCAGTTCTGAAATCAGCTACTCTATGTAGAAGAAGAGACTGCCCCAATACTATAAATAAAACAAATCGAATTATTCTGCACCAAATCTTGTTTTTATTGTTATTTACTTTTAATTTAGGTCTGTTCTTTGATTGTTAGCTTGAGAGACTGTATTTACACAAGATATTAAGAGTGCCAGTACTTTCTCTCTGTGATTTCTTTCGAATTGTCTAAGTGTCAGGTTTCTTCCAGGACATAATTCTTTGTGGACTGCTGTCTACAAAGTGTAAGCATGACTTTAAACATGACCCTGTAGCTTCCTTATTTGCATTTCCAAATGAGAAAAGAAAGTTCATTTTGAAATTCTGCATAGCAAAGTTTGTAACGCTAATTACAATGTTGATCCTGTTTCAAAATGTGATTTTAGAGAGCTTAGCGATGAATTTGAATAAAATTCATAGGTAATGTAAAGCACTTCATAATATCCAAAGTCATTTTATAAAATCACACAATTTCATAATTTCATTTCTACAATTATGAGAAATGAACATTTGTCACTTGGTTTACTCCATCTTCTCAATAATAGTAATAGTTCGCTTCCTCTTTCACTTATAATGTGTTACTAGTATGTTTATGGCAAATAAAAACAGTGTGAAAAAAATTTAAGCATTTATTAAAGAGTTACTTCTAAGCTGTGAGTGGTGGTGAGCGAAGCTGCTAGTGGTGGTGAGCGACTTTAAACTCAGCACTTGGGAGGCCAAGGCAGAAGGATCTGGCCTGGTCTGTATAGCAAGTTCCAGGCCATCTGGGGCTACAGGAAGACCCTGTCTCAAACAAACAATCAAAAAATCTAATCTTTCAGAATTTTTCATATTTATGTTCTGAAGTCCAGTTTTAGAATTCAGTGCTCTAAATAAATTGGCAATATTTTTAAAGGCAGCCATGGACTCACAGACAGGCACTTGAATCTCCGGTGGGTAGGACTTGCGGAGCCACAGCAGTGATTGTGGCGGATGGGAGGCTGAGCAGGGCATCTGGCCACTCAAATTGGAAGAGGGAAAAAGAACTCTTTACCCTTTGCTCAGTCATCTTGCTAAGACTGACCTGCTATTAGTGTCTAGAGATGTTTCTGGAACTCTAAGATGCATTCCTGCCTTCCTGTGGATGGCCATGTGACCATGTTTCTGAGTTGTTCCTTTTCACCCTTTTAGGGCAGAGAATGTACCATTCCTTAATCACATCTTACTTAGATATTTTAACATTGTTTCTCACTAGTCATCTCAACTTAGTGTTTTGGTTTTTTGTCTTGTTTCTGGTGCTGGGGACTGAACCCAAGCCTGTGTATGTGCTAAACGTGAACTGTACCACTGAGTTGTCCCCAGCCCCTCGGCTAGATTTAAAAGTCGACATTCACAAGTAGGGTGGTTATATTTTTGCCTTTTTAGGTTTTCAACCTGGAGAGTATACATGTGTGTGTGTGTGTGTGTGTTGTGTGTACCTGGGGTCTTTAATCTATAAAATTCCTAAATACTTTGACACAATAAGAGGGATATTGAAACTCCCATTTTATTCATTGTAAAAGAAAATCTAAAAGAAAGAAAATCTAATTACCCTTCCTAGTACCACTGAAGTTTTCTTTTAAAAATGGATTTGAACTAAGAGCCTATCTCAGTTGCTTGCAATATATACGGTTAGAAGAAGAGCCAATTCCTGTTTCATTTTCAAGATACTGACTTAGATTATTCCAGTGAAGCTTGATAAGATGTGGTTTGAGGGTAGACCGATAAATACCTCACCAAGCATTAAATTCTCTGCCCCCTTGCACTGTAGAAGGTATGGAACTCGCTGCTCTCGATGTGGGAGGCACATCCACTCTACTGACTGGGTCCGCAGGGCCAAGGGCAACGTCTACCACCTGGCATGCTTCGCATGTTTTTCCTGCAAAAGGCAGCTTTCCACGGGAGAGGAGTTTGCACTAGTGGAAGAGAAAGTCCTCTGCAGAGTACATTTTGACTGCATGCTGGATAATTTAAAAAGAGAGGTGGAGAATGGTAAGTGTGTACCTAAAACATTTTTGAGTCTTTCGGGACACTGAATAGAGAGAGAAAGTTGATTGGTCTCTTCCCCAAGGTCATTTTAATGCATTATTTTGTTCAAGATATATTTGTGGCAAAATCCAGAAAGCACCCAATGATATCAAAAGTCTCCATATGTTGGTTTACAAGGAAAGGTGTGGTTGAATGTTATAGTTCCATGCCCAATTCTGAGGCAGCAGCCTAGCTAGCATTGAGATTTGGCTTTCATTTTAGTGTATCTGCCTTCCTAAGAATGGGCCTTAGGTACATACTTTCAAGTTCTTGAACTTTTGACTAAGGGCACAAAGCTGTAAATACTGTTTCTACCGTATATTCGCAACATGTCTTAGAAGTAAGAAAATTCAGAAGGTATTTGTGGGTCACAACAAAATTTATGTATATTCACATGTCAAGAGGTGTAAGGAAACTATTATTACAGGATTGTGGACCCGTTTGAATCACCGTCTTTGTGGTTTGCTTTTAAAATGCAGGGAATGGGATTAGTGTGGAAGGAGCCCTCCTCACAGAACAAGATGTCAATCACCCAAAACCAGCCAAGAGAGCTCGGACTAGCTTCACAGCAGATCAGCTCCAGGTACATATGGCAGTGAATTTGTGATTTTTGAAGTTCCCCCCATCCCGAAACAAACCCAAAGCAATAAATAAATCTCAATGCTGGTTCAGAATATTGTTTTCTAAGAGGTTGTCTTTTGCTTTTTTAAAACCCTAACTTGAGAAGTGTATGAACACACAGTTATTGCCTTAAGTTTATCAGTGCTTCCCACACCCTAGTCTACAGGGGCCTAGTCATCTTAGCTTTATTTCCTTGGGGTCTCTTGGTATTGACATGCAATTGGAGCACACTGTTGATCTGTTCTGCCTTCCTGATGACTTCAACAAGGGCAGGCATTTTCATCACCACATATAACTACAGCAGAGGGCAAATTGTGTGGAGACTCCGTTGAAAGGGGCAGCACGAGGGTCTGTGAGTCTCACTGTGTTGGCCTTTTAAGTAAATGACATGAGCTGTTTAATGGACAGGACTGCATGGATGTTGAGTAGGAAGGTTAGAATCTGCCTAACCGTAAATAGGAATCTACTGGTTGAGCCCAATCAAATAGTCCCTGTTTGATCCAATCAAACAGTCCCTGTTTCTCTTATTAAAGAGATAGAGACAGTACTCTAGTGTTTGATGTTAAAGGTTGATTCTGCCCTGAAAATTGAAGGATTGTCTTCACTATGGTTGTCTTAAATGTTATTGTCATTAGTCTGTTTGATCCAATCAAATAGTCCCTTTTCTGTTATTAAAGACATAGAGGCAGTACTCTAGTGTTTGATGTTAAAGGTTGATTCTGCCCTGAAAATTGAAGGATTGTCTTCACCGTGGTTGTCTTAAATGCTATTGTCATTAGTCTGATTTGTGCTAATTGTCAAGAAAAATGACGACTCCTTGCTTTATATTAAGTCTACATGTGTAATGATCCTTTATGGCATTTATTCGGGTAATTAATTCGGGTAATCATTTTCTAAAAGATTAAAGTGGCAGAGATTATGATAAGATAAAGTGGCATTTATTGTGCCTTTATCATGTAACACCAGGGGCATTGAATGTCCTATCAAATTTAGCTCATGACTGAAAACATTTGTGTCCTGTTAACAAATAATGAAAGCAATTATTTGAAAAATTACTTGTAGTAGTCTAAGACTGGTCAGTGTTTAAGACTTCAACAGTAAGAATATTTCAAGAGTATTTTAAAGAAAGATTAGGAAAGCAGACTTGATGTGACTCTCAGTCCAAGAGAATCTAAATCCCCTTGGAAAAACCAAACGGATAGTTGCCTGAGATTTCTTAGGCAAAAAGTGAGCCGCCAGTAAGTAACAGGTTACAAGGCAGCAGAAAGAACTGTCTTTGCAGTGTTGATCTGATGCTTTGCTGGGATGTGGGAGAGATCATACATGCTCTGAGGTTGATGTGAATTCTGATTGGAGCTTTGCAAGAATACCCATTTGCTAGAAGGTGTCTGGGTTAAAACAGAGTCTCTGATAGAAATGCATATTGGGGTGGTTGTTGTTGTTTTGAGACAGGGTTCCCCTATAGCTGCAGCTGGCCTGAAACTTGCTGTGTAGACCTGGCTGGCCTAGAGCTCACAGAGATCCCAGAGAGTGCTAGGATTAAAGGTGTGTGCTACCACACATGATGTATCCGTTTTTAAAATGACCTTCCATGAAGAGCTGCCTGCACCTTTAGTGATAAAGATCTTGATGACCTTGATGTACAAAGTTGTTGTTAAAATTATAATTGTGAAACTTTGATGTCACGGCAGATAGATATACACTATCTGGTGGGAAGATAATTATAGAAAAGAAAGTGGGATATCTGTGGAGGTCTTTGCAGGCCGAGTCCTGTGTATCTTATCCTTGATCCCTCTGACTCCTCATATACTCCAGTGATTCGTCAATGTGATAGAGGGAGCCTCTCAGAGACGTATGCGAACGTCCTTCAAGAGACTGTGGGTGGCAGAGAAGAGGCTGGGATTCGACGGACTTCTCAGATCTCTGTGCCTTTCATCTGGTTTGTCTTCCCAGAAGACCTGGGGAGGACATAGGTTGTAGCGGAACCCCACTCAGTAGCAGCTGCTAGAGAGCTGCAACTTGGAGACTGTGGACAGGCTTCCCCTTCTAAGCTGCAGAAATACACAGAAGATTTCAGTCACAGATCAGTACAAAAATGTGATTGGAGTCAAAAGTTTTTAAAAACATTTACCAGAGTCAGGTTTTAAAAACCAAAGGCATGTGTGAGATGTGCTTTCAAAGCCTGGCTCACTTGCCCAGTGTTCATGAATTCTCAAGCTAGGGATGGCTGAAAAGAAATACAGTTCTCAGTGGCTCTTTATAAATGAGAGATGCAGGATAGCCCAGACTTAAAGGTGGCAAAACAACCAGAACGAGATTTTCCCAGGTTCTGTAATAAATCAGGTGATAGACTGTCAAATTATCCCACATATCAAAAATTGTCAAATTACCCCACATCCCACATATATTTGAGAATAGATTCACATGTTGATTGAATTCAGCAAAATAATAAAATATCATCTGTGAACAGCAAGTCAAGACTATCCATGCAGTGTCTGCTTGGCCAGAGTTTTGAAAAGGGTGAATAAATATGTTCCTGAAATTCTGTCACAGAAATTCATGGCAAGAAGTTTCAGATTCAGAGGTGTATGTCTACAGATACATCTCAAATAGGCCCCATGGATAAGAATGGTTCCTAAGCAGTTCCTGAGTAGGCCAGGGCTCACTTACAATAGCCAGCAATTGTTAGTATTAAACATGCCAAGGCTGTCTTCTGCTTAAATCTATTTTCAGATTAAATTGCTCAGCTATTAGCATACACAGTCCTGACGTCTCTTGTAGACCTTTTGGTCTTAAAATGATGACACCTACAGAAGTCCTGCCTTGGTGATGTATGAAGAGCCTCGGGAAGGAATGGGGTACATTTCGGCAACCTTAACATGAAGAATAATGGAACTAAATAGAAACTTAAAAGATCTTTTTAATCCCCCTTTATTTTTTGTGAGACTGAATACTAGTATTTTGGAAAACAAGATCAGTGCTTTTTAAAAATATTTTAATATTCTAGTTCCAAATGGCCAGTGTAGGCTTAAGTTTCATTTTGTTTCGTTTCTTGATGAGAAATGTCTTTCTTGGATGTATTTTGGTTCTTTTATTAAACTTGTAGATTTGGAGAATATTTACAAAGGAATGTTGCTAGGTTTGCTTTGTTTTTAAGTCCGTTTACTAATAATGGCCTTATAAGCAAATCCCCAAGTATTGGTTCTTTTTTTGCATGTGAAAAATTCAAAACATTTTTTTTTGTTCATTATTCTTGTCCTTGGGACACTCTGTGCTCAGTCACACATAAGAACGCGGCTTTATTCCTGTAGGAAGACACAAAAGCACATTTGGAAAAGGGGAGGGGAAAATGAGATTATAAATATTTAGTCCATTTTGCTATGTTTTAAAATAAAAACTCATTTTCCATTTATAATGAGTAGATAGATACAACATTGGGTGGGAAGCCAGGAAAGCTTCACTCTGGAAGCGCCCCTACCCGGAAGTGGGGCGATCTTAAAGTGTCGTTTGTAAACTGCTGCGTAAGGCTTCTGGACCTCACTGGACGTTTTCTTGGCTCTCCAGACTTTCCTCACATTGTCAGGGTCCTTCTGTCACCACCTGCACACTGTGTAGCAGGCAGAGGTTTAACTCTGGGCACAATGCAGGGTGAGGCTTGCCTCTGGCCCTCCAGGACCTCTCTGCTGTGGACAGTGGATGGACTTGCACAGATCAGTTGGGCCCTGTGACAAGTGAGGTGGCAGCATTGCGGGAGCTGGTGGGGACGTGGGGAGGGTGAAGAGGCAGCCAGTGCCCATTCTCTCTCCCGGGGACAGGCTCCATCCACTAATGCCCTCGTTTCTTATATGCCCTTTACATTACAGTCTCCTCGGACAACTTAGTAATGAAATTCAAGCACGCCTCTAGAGTCTCAGGATTCCCCTTGCAAGGGGATCCGAGGCCTTGACTCCGGCTCTGGCTGGCTCTTCCTCACCTCCGTCCACTTCGCTTCCTTCCTTTGATTACTTAGTACTGACACTGCTCTGTTTTTCTTATATGAAATTAAGATCAGGTTCCCCAGCCCTGTGTGTCACTACCTCACAGCCCTGGGCACAGTGGTGCCAATCCAGAGTCTCTCAGCAGGATCACCTCTGAGTTTTTTCAGAAGATGTTTAGACTATGCTAATTTTAGATTCCTCATAACTAGTGATGGATGTCTCCTCTTAAGAGCACAGATTCCCTTACAGATTCCCTTCAAGGCTCCTCCCACGCCCACAATGGTGAAATCAGTACAGTGTGGTCATATCCATCTCTTGCGCTATGTGCTATTTACGATTCAATGACAGTTATATTAGAGGCACTGAGTCTGTGTAGGTTCATGGAGGCTGGAGATGGTATGTTGTTCTTTGTGTATTTTATTAACTCTCCTATGTTGGAACATTTAACAAAATAGAAAGACAAGTAAAGAAAAGTTATTTCTAATGGCATAGTCAAGAGTCAAAGTTTCATGTTGCAGTGGGTTAATTTTTAAAGATCTCAGAACAACAGCTTGTGTGTAAATTTGCAGTGTGCTTTCTGTTTGACTCACACTTGGCCGTATTGTCACAAAGCAGAATACACCTGCCACAGTTTCGTTTGTGTGTCTTCGCTGTCCCACCATCAAGATGCAAATAGCCAAGCAATATTTTTTTAACTCTTTGTTACCTGTTTTAAAAATAGGTTATGCAAGCACAGTTTGCTCAGGACAACAACCCAGATGCACAGACCCTCCAGAAACTGGCAGAGAGGACAGGCTTGAGCAGGCGTGTCATACAGGTGAGTATTTTAAACATCAATCAAGGGGTGCAAAGAATTCTAAATCTGAGTCTCTGTGCAATTTTCTGTGTGAAAAAAAAAAATCAAGACACCCACTCCCACTTGAGGTCCCTTCTACTCTGATTCAGTTTCTTCTTTTAAAGCCTAACATTATATTTCCTAGGCTAGGCCACCACTTATCAGATGACACTTTGTACATCTTTATTTGATGCCCACAGAAGCCCTGAGATCCTCAGACCAAGAAAACCACTGTGGTCACTGAAGTTCTAGCCCATGTTTGGTTCCAAAGTCAGTGTTCTTTCTCACCCCTCCCTTTCCCTTCCTTTTCTCCAGTCTCTCTCTCTCTCTCTCTCTCTCTCTCTCTCTTTCTCTCAAGGTATATCAGAAGAAGGCTGAGTAGAGATCCATGGACTGGTTGTGGTGACCAGAAAAGTGATTTTTTTTTAAACAAAGACTTTAACTGAGAGTATAAGCCTATAATTCATTCCAAAAATATTTTTACTAGTTGCACAATGATGGCAGCGACTGGCAACTCAGAGGCTGTAAAAGAGAAGCAGAGAGAAGTCAGTGATGAATGCCAAGCAAGGAGTCGAAGTGCTCCTGAGCTTGGTACCCTTGGCAGGAACACTGAAGTCCAAAGGAGGCTTGGATAGCTTCGGGAGGGGTCAGATCTCCTTCACTTATGGTCATGCAGTCAGCACCGTGTTAAGTCGTCCAACAGACAGTATTAGAGGAATGAACAGGACTCAAGGGAACAGTTCTAATGTTTGAAATTGGGTCGATTTCTTTACAAATTCTGATAGAAAAACATTGGAGGAGCGAGGTGACGGGGGAGAACAGGGTCCGAGGTACTGTCTGAGTGGAGCCTAAAAGCACAGGAAATGAAGAGGCAGGTGAGAAGCAGACCGGGCCGGGGGCTGCAAGGAGGAGGAAGCCACCTACATCAAATGGTGCAGAGAGACCAGGCATATGGATCATGACTTTAAAGAACGGAGTGTTTAAAAAGTTGAGGGCAGTAATTTTAGTCAGATAAAAAGGTCAGTAGTAAGTGTGTGTGTAAATTCTTTTTTTCTTTTTTTTGTACAAATAACACTTGCTATTTCTGGAGTTGTGTGGTTGATACGTGTTTATTCTTCAGGAAGGAGAAGCATTTTGGGTGAACATGTCATTCCCCGAGGCTGGATGCACCCCGAGTACGTTGCAGCTTCTTTAAAGATGGAGTTCCCAGCACCTGGGGCCTGGGGTTGCGGCAGTGTTCAAGGCTTTCTCCAGAGGCAGGCCTTCTGCACCGCTCATATGTGTGGAATAGTGTGTTTATTTGTAAAGAGAAACTAACAAGGAGCCAATTCAAAATGAGTGTTCTTTTAAGGAAAGGCTACCAGCTCTTAAGGGAACTAGAAGCCTTGTCATAATATTAAAGACAACAGGAATCTAAGAAGAATTGCGTCCGGGAAAGGGAGGGAACAGTCTATACAGAGCTGGTTTCTTTAAATGTGTGTGCAAGGCTGTCCTGTCAAAGAAATGGATAAGCACTGGTTTAACTGCCCATGAGCGTCCTTCGTGAAAGGCTACACCATAGTGTGTCGCCATTGGAGGCAGTGAAATTCCCTTCGTGGGTAGTTCAGACACTGTGGCCTGGAGGATTCCTTCTGACTTAAGACTTTGTGCATCTTTGGCAAGGGAAAGCACTAGAAATCCATGAATCTGCATTTGTGGCACTTAGAGAATATATTTCTGGGTTTTGTGGCACTTAGAGAATATATTTCTGGGTTGGGGCTTTTAATTTGTGTGGATTGCATGTTAGATTCTAACAGAGATTTCTTTTTGAGTATGTGTGTGGGGTGGCATGTGCAGATGCACACAGATGCCTGTGGAGCAGAGGCATCAGATTCCCTGGAACTGGATTACAGGCAGTTGTGAGCCACCTGATACGGGGATGGAGCCCCAGTCCTCTGCGAGGGCAGCACAGGCTCTCAGCCACTGAGCTGTCTCTCCAGCCCCTGAACCTTTTGCTAATGTGGCAAAGGAGGGGGGAAGGGAACGCTTCCTTGGGTGAAATGATGGGCCCTGTTCTGTAGACAGCACAATAGTCAATAAAACCACGGAACAAGAACTGGAGAAACTGCAGCCATCCCCTGGCTCTTGGTGCACGTCAGAGCAAATCTTGATTTTGAGTGTCTCCACTTTCTCATTCTTGATGGAAGGCTGTCTGACTTACCTGTGCACAGTAGGTCTTTTTTTTTTCTTTTCTTTATTTTAAAAATATTTTTATTGAATTTTGTGCATTTCATGTAATAGTTCTTAATAAAATTTAGACCCCCTCATGCACACCCCCAATAGCCCCCTCTGGATTTCATGCATTCTGTCATACATCCTAAGGCCTATCTGGTTGAGCATTTGTATACAGATGTCCCTTGGAGCAGTTTTATCCACTGGAGTCTAGTCAGCCTGTCTAGTCACTCTCTTAATGAAAATCTACTCTTCCTTACCCAGCAGTAACCAGTTGCTAATAGTTCCTGGCTAGGGTTCAGGCCTGCTGCCCATTTCTCAGTTCTATGCTGGGTTTTTGTCTGACTGAGCCAGCGTGGGTCCGGTGCATGCTGTCAGCATTGCTGCATGCTCACATGAGCAAGCTCCCAGAGGCCTGGAAGCCTGTTACCGTATGCTCGTGCATCAGCCCTGGCTCTTATAGTCTTTCTGCAGAACTCAAACTTTGTAAAAATAGTTTTTTTGAATTTCATATGAGTTTTTTATTTGCATCATTTCTAGCCTTTCCAGCCTCCCCCAGCCCCTCCCGCATCCCCCTACTCCCTTTCAGTTTCTTGTCCTCTCCTTTGATGATTATTGTAACATACACATACATGTATTTATAAGTCTACATCCCTGTGTAACTCACTGTACATTTAGTGATGTTCATGTGTACCTGTGTTGTGGCTGACCACTTGGGGTTAGATGACTTCTCAGGGAGATCATCCCTGGAGAACACAGATCCTCATCAGCATCCATTGGTTGCCTATAGCTCTTCATCTTGAGGTGAGGTCCATGACATTGCCCCATCCACATTGGCATGTCAGCTGGCATTGTCATTATGTAGGCCTTGTTAGACTGTGGAGAGTTCATGGTACAGTTTCCCTGTTCATCGTGTCTAGAATACATTAACCAGCAGCAGGTGTCTTGATCCCCTGACTTACAGTCTTTCTGTCCCCCTTCCCAGTTTGTGGATGTGTCACTTAGGGCTGGGAACCTCACAGTCACTTGCTCTCTGCATTTGACTAGTTGTGGAGCTCTGTAATAGTCTCCATCTGGTGCAAAAAAGAAGCTGCTTTGCTGAGGAATCAAAGGTACACTTGTCTGAGAACATTTCAAAGCATGCTGTGCTGAGAGGATTTTATGGGTTTTGTGACCTTATCAGAGAGTTACAAAGCACAGGAGGAAGGTCTCCATTATCTAGGAGAGTCAGAGGACTTGTCTGAGTTCTGAGGGGGCCAGTAGCCTTGTCCAGGTTTTTATCATGTCTGGAATCCACCACTACTATAGTTGAAGGAGTTACTAGGTGCTTTGGGTCCACAGGTCTTTCTCTGCTTCATTACCTATGAACAGTTTTTCCAAGGCGCTTATTTAGTTATTAGTCATTTTGTTTTACTAAAAAAATTGTATTATTTTTATTTTATGTGTATGAGTGTATTGCCTGCAAGTATGTATTGTCATACAGTGCCTGCAGAAGTCAGAAGAGGGCATCAGATCTCCTGGAACTGGAGTTACGGACAGTTGTTATCTGTTATGGGGTTGCTAGGAATTGAGCCAGGGTCCTCTGCAAGAGCAGCCAGTGCTCTTAACCACTGAGCCATCTCTCTAGTCCTAGTATTTTTTACTTATTATTTAACTATATTTGTTTTTGTTTGTTTGAGACAGGGTCTCATGTTGGTGTTCTCAAACTTGCCATGTAGCTGAGAGAGGATATCCTTGACCGCCTGGTCCTCCTGCCTCCAACTCCTGAGTGCTGAGATTACAGATGTGCACTGTCATGCCCAGTATGTACAATGGAGGCCAGAGCTTTGTGCACGCTACGCAGTAGGCAGGGGCTCTACCAGCTGAGCTACAGCCCTAGTCATATTCTTGCTTTTGCTATCAAACATTCTTGGTATTTCTTTCCATAGTTTTAGAAGATATCATTGGGGTGGGGTGGGTTTTTAAGAATCCGTGTCTCATTTTACGCTTGACTAGATTCTATGCAATGTATAACTTACTGAAGACAAAAAAGGTATGTTGAAGAAACATGAGATCCACCATGACTGTATGAGGTTCTCCGCAGTCCTCCGGGCAGGTGGCTCCTGGAAAGGCAGAGGGTGGTACTGCCCCCCCCACCAGAGGAGAATGTCCTCCTCTTTGGGTGAGGCTGCTGATGGCAGTGGCACGTGCTATGACAAGCCTGTGGGTGGGCCTGGGAGCGGAGACTTTGGGTGTGGTCTCTATATGGGTTCCCGGAGTTTAGTGCTCCAGAGAAGGCGTGAGGGGCGGCTGTGGCTCACCCTGCTCTTCTTGATGTTTACTAAGCCACCAACTGGAAATAGTCCCTAAGTGCTGTATATTAGTTACTTTTCTGTTGCTGTGATGAAACACCATGACCAAAAGCGACTTACAGAAGGCTTTATTTTGGATTGCAGGTTCCAGAGGGGGGTGGTCCATCATGGTAGGGGGCATGGCTGCAAGCGACAAGCATGGTGTCAGGGATCACACCTTCAGGAACAAACACAGAACAGAGCGGGTTGGAAGGGGAGCTATGATACGCACACTCACCTCCAGTGACGGCTCCACCTTCCAAAGACTCCATAACTTCCCAAACAGCCCCACCAGTGTGGACCAAGCATTCAAATATCAAACCTGAGGGGGACAGTCCTCATGCAACCACCACATGAGCCTCTCACCACCTGCTCAGGGCTCCAGAACCCATAAAATTAACAACTTTATTCTTTTGATTTGAATCTCTTTGAGTTCATGTCATGTCAGTTCTCAATTTTTGAGCCCCAGGGGGAAGGTCATGTCTCTGAAATTAGGCCAATTTATATAAATATATGTATAATGTATAATGTGTGTATTTGTGTGTGTGTTGGCAATGTCAGGGATTGTATCCAGGGCTTTGCACACATTGAACAACCACTGTACCATTGAGCTATATCTCAGCCTGTGATACTGTGATAGATTTTATTTTTAGAGATCTATTTTTTTAAATAATCATTTTATGTGTGTTTTCCTTGCATGTATGTCAGTGTTCCTGTGCATGCAATGCCCACAGAGGCCAGAAGAGGGCATTGTATCCCCTGGAACTAGAGTTAGTTGTTATCAACCATGTGGGTGCTGGGAACCAAACTGTGATCCTCTGCAAGAACAGCCAGTGCTTTTAACCGCTGAACCATCTCTCTCAGCCCTTTATCGTGTGTGTGTGTGTGTGTGTGTGTGTGTGTGCGTGCGCGCACATACACCGTTTTGTGCAGTGCCTGCGAGACCAGAAGATAGCATCACATCCCCTAGAGATGGGGTTACATGCAGGTGTGAGCCATCTGTGTGGGTCCTCTGGAAGAGCACTGAGCACTCTTCATCACTGAGCTGTTTCGCTGTCTTGTGATAGAATATTGTAGTAGTGAAGCTCTCCACAGTGACGTCTTCTCTCCTGGCAGAGGATTCACTCTCAAGTAGACTAGTCTCTGGATGCATTCTAGTGGTGCAGGTTCATGGACCCAAATCTGGCCCAAGAGCTCACCAGTCTGGAATGGTTTAATTTCTTCTATAGAATGGATAACAGTGGTTGGCACTTTTTGTGGAGGTTACCCTACTTGGACGTGTTTGTATTTCATTCCACTGAAATATGGCTACTTTGCTTATTATGGACTTGACTTTAACATGCTTCTGAGGGAAAGGTCTGTGTATTCACTAAGAGAAATTGAACTCAGCAGGTTAAAATGTCACCAGAATAACTGAATCAAGAATCCTGTAGAAAGCTTTAAGTTCCCAGTAGGGATTTTAATCATTTGACAAAGATTTGAAATAAGTCCAGCAGGTGTCTAAGAATGCAAAAGTCATTTCTTTATAACTTCTGATTTAAAAAGCCTTTTGTGTTTTCCTCTTTTCCCTAAACAATAGTAAAACCACAGACACTTCTCCAGAATTCTCAAGTCTTTTCCCCCAGTTTGTTTTTTTTGAAAAGTTGCTGGTTTAGTATAGAATAGGCTTTTAAGCAAATCATCAAAGACCATCAACTGAGAGGGGAAAATGGACCTTCAATATAATACTTGACGTAAAATGGTTCTCCTGCCTATACACTTTTCTGTTTAGTTCCTTTGGGACAGGATTTCATGTAGCCCAGGCTGGCCTCAAACCTCTGATTCATCTGCCTGTGCCTTTGAAGTGCTGGGATTATAGTGTGAACAACTGTGCCCAATTTGTGGTGCTGGGGATGGAACCTGGCCAGGCCCTCTGAGCTGTATCCCCAGCCCTGTCTTTGGGAAAGCTTATCCTGTGGCTCTGTGGTGGAATTACTGAGCTGAGACGGTAGTGTGCTAGAGAGCTGAGTGTGACCCTGCCCTTGTCCCTCCCAGGTCTGGTTTCAGAACTGCAGAGCCCGCCACAAGAAGCACGTCAGTCCAAACCATTCCTCCTCGGCCCCAGTCACTGCAGTCCCACCATCAAGGCTGTCTCCACCCATGTTGGAAGAAATGGCTTATTCTGCCTACGTGCCGCAAGATGGGACAATGCTGACAGCGCTCCATACATACATGGATGGTAGGTACCTCAGTATTCAGCTGTCTCTGAGGTAGGCAACCACGGGCTGGAAGCCCTGATGTTCTATTACTGATACGAATCACTTGAAATACTCAATAACAGTTGAAGAGTAGTGCTACAGAGCGCACAACCACCTGAACACTCTTCCCCTGTCCCACTCTGAGGAGCAAGTTACTAGTCCACTTTACCACTAAACTCAGATAGCAGTAACCATGGCTGCTAGTGCTTGATTTTTTTACTGACAGCATTTTGTTGATATTTAAATGATTTCTTTTCTTATAGTCAGAGAAAGTGTTGACGCTCTGCTCTGTACCTGGAATTAAGTTTTGTTACACTATTTTTAAATACATTTTTATGTTGTGTGTACAAGTGTATTGCCTGCATGTGGGTAGGTGCATCCCTGTGGTGCAAAGCCCATGGAGGTCAGAAGAGGGCATCAGGTCCCCTGGAACTAGAGGTAAGGATGGTTGTTAGCTGTCCTGTGTGTGCTGGGAACCAAACCCAGGTCCTCTTCAAGAGAAGTCAGGGCCCTTAACCACTGTACCACCTCTCCAGCCCCTTGTCACACTACTGAAGCAAGTCATGTGTGTAGAAAAGCACCCACAAGTGTACAGCTTGACGAATCTCCACGTTGAGCAGCCCTGTGCCGATGGTACCTGGATGAGGGACCAGAGCAGAACTGGCCTCAGAGTCACTTATCTCCTGTGTCCTTATCTCTAGTCCAAACGGCATCATTCTGACTTCCCAAGTCAAGGCTTAGCTGTGTCTTTCTAAAAAAATCATTTACATTTATGTAGTGTATATGCATATGTGGGTACCTGTGTACGTGGCACATATGTGGAGGTCAGAGGATAGCTTGCAGGAGTCAGTTCTCTCCTTCCACCGTGAGGGATTCGGGGATTGAGTTCTAGTCTTCAGACTTGGTAGCAAATGCCTTTACCAACTGCGTATCTCCCCGGTCCCAACTTTGTCTTTCTGAGCTTCATGTAAACTAAACTTCACAGTGTATTTTTTTGTGTGTCTCTTCTTCCATTGTTGGAGAGGAACCCTGTTGCTGAGTGGTGTACTGGTAATTTACTGTACAGAACTCCACTGTAAGAACCCTGGCACAATCCCTCGAGTTTATGGGTGAAAGACTTAAGCGTTTCTTTCATTTGGGTGTTTTGAACATGGTGGTGTGGCCTATCTTACACAGGCTCTTTGGTGCGTTTAATTCACACTTCTATTTGATACATGCCTGGGTGGACTGTTCAGCCAGTTGTCCTGAATCGTTTCTTTTCATGGTGGTTGTCCTAGCTTTCACTTTGAGGAGGAATATTGAAGGTATTCTTCATTTCCCAGCACGAGGATCTGTCTCATCCATTCTAGCCAGTCTGCAGATGGCGTAGCATTCCCTCCTGTGTCTATCGTCAGTCCCTCAGAACTGGTGAGACTGGATTGGTTTTCTCCCTGGGCATCTGTGTACTCTCTTGCAGAGAGCCTGTATGTGTGTTTGGCTGTGGGTCTATTGGCTTTTCTTTTCAAAACGGATTTTACAATCTTGGCATATAAAGCTTTTTGATAATCTTGCATGTTGAAAATATCTTCTAATTGGGGCTTGATTATGAAGTTTGATGTCTTAATATTAAGATAACTTAGTGTTTTTCTCTTAAGAAATTATTTAGCCAGGCATGGTGACACATGCCTTGGATCCCAGCACTCGAGATTGACCCAGCAGAAGCAGGTGGATCTCTGTGGGTTCCAGGCCAATTTGGGCTACACAGTGAGATGCTGTCATTATTTTTGCTTAGTGATGAAAATTGATTATAGTCTAACTTTTTGACCTTACGTGCTTAGTATATTTCCTTCCAGCCTATCTTTGGGATCACAAATTCTCTGTATCTTTAATAATATAAAACCCATTCACCAGCTTACTTTCGGTTGTTTAGGGATTGAGGATTTCCATTTCTGCACAGCTGTCATCTACATGGCTCTTTATTCCCTAGCTATCATCATCTAGTTCTGCTGATGCTCCTGTTTGAGAGCTCCAGGATCTAGGTCTTCTGTGGGTCTGTTCTGCTCCCCTTCCTCTGTCAGATCATACCTTCTTGTTTGTCTTGTTTTGTTTTTACTTCAGAAGTTTGGTATGAAAAATAATAATTTGAGTCTCTGGATTTTATTTTCCATCACAGACTGTTGATGTCTGTGGTACAAAGATGGGCTACAGGTATTGGCTCAAATCTAGTCAGTCCAGTGAGGCTGGTCAAGTTCTGTCTTGCTAGGCCTTGACCTTGGGACCCTAAGTAAAGGTCTGGGTTTGTTTGGCTTTTGTCTTCCAGCACCCAGTCTCACTTCTGAGCACTCTGCTGAAACTTTCAGCCTCCTAGACATTCCTCATAGGTTAAATTTGTCAGTATCTGTGCGGGACAAAGCCCCACTTAACCCTCTCTAAGACTGAACTTCCTAATTCCCCCTACTTGAGTGTCCTTCAGATGCTTTCCAACATGTCAGTCCACTTACCTAGCTGCTGTCAGAGAAAGGTTTGATTTGAAGCAACACAGCCTTTGCTGAAAGCAGAATTTCATTTTATGTTTCAGTTAATTTTTAAAAATTACTGCTTACGGAGCTGGAGGGTTAACTCAAAGAGCCTGTGTAACTGGCAGGGTGTTGGTTCCCAGAACCCACTGGGTCGCTAACAACCATCTTTAACTCTAGTTCCAGGGTATACAACACCATCTTCTGGCCTCTGCAGGCATTGCAAGCACAGATACATTCTTGCAAACAATCAGGACATAAAAATAAAAATCCTACACATAATGCCATTGTGGTCAAGTCAGTTACACCACGGTTAGAACTTTGTATGATCATGTAACAGACTTCAGTGCTCCTTGAGGCAAACATTCATGCCCATCAGCTGAGCATGGCCCCTTTGTAACCCCAATGCTCTAGAGGCTGAGGTCCTCCCATACCAACATCTGCAGGTAAAAACAAGCGATGTCTCTGCAGAAAGAGTATACTCATGAACTTTGTAAACTGCAGAGAACGGTTCAGGGATGGACTGCGGCAATGTGCCAGAACCCTGTGGCAAAGAAAGATTTGGTGACTAAACAGTTCCTGATTGTTTAATACAGTCAGTATGTAAATGAGTTAATGATCCTGCTGAGGTGGGTGAAGGGTGTGCTGGTCCAGGCTCTCATCTGAGAGAATGACAAAGCACATCATCTGAATTATCCTTGCTTTATTTTTAAACCCACTGTAGTTATCCTAAGGGACTGACCCACATCTCTCTTTCTATTTTGTAGCTCACCAACAACTCTTGGACTCCAGCCCTTGTTACCCCATACAGTGACCCAACTGCCGATAAGTCAATACCTAATTCCTTTTTTCAGGGATAGAAATGATTGAGGGTATAAACTTGTCATTTATTATGTATAAAATACCATTGAAAAAGATAATAATGTTAATTTTTTATTTAACACCCAAAAGCATCTCCCACATCTTTTGCTGCCCAGGTATCTATGGTTGACCTGCAAGACACTTTTATTGATTCTTCATTATTTTTTTTGTAAAACTTATGTTTACAAGAAGAAAACAAATCAAAACATTTTTTTTGTATTGTCTGCAAATAGTTCACTCTAGTGTGTATCTGTTAATTTATTTGTCATCAAAAGAGCACTTTGCCTAAAAGACAGGACTGACAATGTGCAAAATGTTTACAATCTTTTGTGAAATTGTAGTTTATCATTAGTTTGTACCTGTAAGTTATTGTTATAAATGTTATCTGTATTTTTTGTTATATACAACTTTATACCTTGAAGCTTGTATCTGTGAAATTGCAACTGAAAGTTATTTTGCCAATGTTTTCTGAACGAACTGAGGAAACTTCTATTGTAGCGTGCTGTGCAGACACAAGACAGTGCTTGAGGTTGAAGAATTATGGCTGTAAATAACACTATAGTTTAATAAGGCCACCATCTTAAGTTTATTAAACATTTTCCATCCTTGTGAAAGTTTCAACCAACTTGTCTTCTGTGTACGTGTTTTCAGAAGTAAGTTGTCTTTAATCTCTTTAAAATCTAGCAACTCTTAAATTGGTTTGTTTTGAGCTGGGTTATACTTTTTAAGAGGAAATTTGGTTATAAATGACTGCATTTCACAAGATAATATAGAAAACATCTCATTTTGGCCAATCATTTCTTTTAAACTGACTCATAAGATTGATGTGAATTAATATAGGCAGAATTTTTTTTCAAACTGGTCTTTGGGGTACTCTAGAAATTAAATGTAGACATGAATTGTATTTCTTCAGGGACTTTTAAAACCAGAAATATCCCAAGTTTGAGTGAAGCTTCTAAAACAGAACTCCCCCCTCCCCAAGTGACTCCTCTTGAGGAATTAAGATTCTTAGTGCTAAATTCCCACCCTCAGGACAGCACTGTAAGCATAGTAGATGCTTTCCTCTGGATTACAAAGGCGGACACTGCCACCTCCACTCACTGTTGAATTCAAGGACCAAAATCAGTTTCTCCTTGTCTTTTGTATGTCACTTAGTGGGAGAAAGGTAATGAGGAAAAAAATGAGACTCTCAGGCTTAAATCTCTGTTCAGTGGAGCAGATTCACATCTGGTGGGGGAGGGCAGTGACTGGAAGTAATGAATACTGCAGTGTCTGTAACTCCATTCTAGCCATCATAAATGCAACCAGAACAGTTACGTGGCACAGGCAACTAGACCATCTGCCTCACACAAGAAGCTACAAGCCCAAGTCCCTGTGACCTTGAAAGATTGATGCTGATCCCCCTGGGTCTCAGTACCTAACAGAGGCATAGAGTGGTGATGTCAGCTTTACCTTTGCCAGATGTCCAAGCAGCTCCTGTGTACCAGCCACGCTTGGTACCACAAGGCACTGAGGGTGCTTCCCAGCTGGACGTGATTGGCATCCTTTGTCGTTAGGATGGGAGGTACCCACTGGTGAGCCTTTTTCTCTCTGCTGCCCTCTCCCTCTGAAGCTGTCTAGAGCTTTAGTTCCAAAGATGAATTTCAAAGTTGGAACAGCCCTTCTTCAGCAGAGGTTCAAAGCTGGAAAACATGGATGAAATTTGTACTTACTGCACTGAGATGGTGATGTCTTCCTACTGGTACCTGTTCTCTGAAGGCCAAGTTTTGAAACTGAGGCATCCCCAGGCTTTCATGCCCAGCACGGAATTGAAGGTAATCAAACAGCTTTTGTGAGGGTCAGAAGAAGGAACCGGAAACCTCATAGCCTTAAAGAGTACAAAGAATAGCTACCATCTTCCTTTCATTGGTACGTGCGTGGACGAGGGTTCCAGAAAGACCTCAAAGCCTGCTGCTAGAGATGTGCAAAATGGGGAGGCAGTTAATCCATCTCAATCATCTTAAACCTGCAACAGAGAAAGTAGAAGAACTTGCAGAGTAAACCAAGATTCCTCCTCAAACATTGCAACTTGAGCCAGTCAGTGCTCCTTGAGTGATTTTTGTTAATAAGACAAGGTATCATTAAGAGCAGAAATTCTACGTTTTACACATGCCATTCTTAAAATTCCAGAGTAGTATACATTATAAGCCCGCATAGTTGAGTGTCCCATAATAAACATGGCAGAGTAGAATTACAGCTCCGATTTCAAAAATGACATTTGAAAGCTGACAGGTGCAATGTTTCTTGGCACACGTTGTATATAATTACCATGGTGGAATTATGAGATTAGATGGGATCTTGAGATGTTTGTTATGGTATATGGAGGACTTACCAGTTAGCAAAGAAGTACTTCCATGCTATTATAACGGAAGTCTTTTAGATCGCAGTGCACTACTGAACGTATATCAGCACGGAAAAGGCTCTCAGGGGTTCGCACCGCAGGAGGTAGGGTGGAACTAGCGATGTTCAATCTTCTGGTGTTCTGAAATACAACTAAGTGTTCAGAGAAAAAGTGGATCTGAGTCTAAAAGAAGATTAGGTCCAGGGGCCGAGCATATAGCTTAGCTAGTAGAGTGTGTGCCTGCCTTCCCCAAAGCCTGGGTTCAGCGTCTAGCACTAAAACACTCACATGTGATGGCACATGGCCTGTCACTCGGGAGGTGGAGAGCTGAGGAGTTTAGTCACCCTTTTCTACACAGTGAGCTTGAGGCCAGCCTGGGGTACATGGAATTCTTCCTCCGAAATTAAAAACAGGCTGAGGTGATGGCTCAGTGTATAAGGATGCTTGCTATGAAAGCAAGATGATCTAAGTTCAAACCCCCAGTACCCACTAAAAGCTGGGCATGGCCAATTGGCTGTTGGACCTTGCTAGCAAGCCGGTTTAGCCCAAAGAGCAAGGTTCAGGTTTAGTGAAAAACCTCCTCCTTAAAAAGAAAAGAAAAAGGTGGAGAGCTATGGAGAACAGCCGACTCCTGCTCTGACCTCTTCATGTGCGCCCGTGCAGGCACACATGTGCCTACGCCATATACGCAACAAAGACGCTTGCATCCGTGGGACGACATCTAGTACTCTGATACTTGTATCACTCACGGTGAATCCTATTTTACAGCCTGATTTCCCCTCTTATACAATGTCTTTAATAAAATACCTTTTATTCTTTGACAATTTCATACATGTAGATGATGTGCCTTGGTCATATCCACTCCCAGCTTCCCCCTCCTCCTCTTAGGCACCTCCCCTTCCTCCTTTGGTAACCACTGAGTCAAATTAGAGTTGCCCATTGGACTGTCAATTGACCTTGTTGGCAACTTCTCCTCAGACCTCCACTCCTGAGTGACAGGCCATGTGCCATCACACGTGATTGTCTTAGTGATCTTGTGCAGGTAACTGTAGCTGCAGTGAGTTCCTGCGTGCAATGGCCGTGTCACGTCCAGAAGACAGAATGTCACAGCACTCCTCCCCATCCTCCAACTCTTGCTTTCTCGGCACCCCCTCTTCTGAGCTGTTCCCTGAACCTTGAGGGAAGGATTGACATAGGTGGTCGATTTAAGGGGGAGCACTCAATAGTAAACTATTCTCAGCACCGTGACTAGCTAGTCTCTGCATTCACTGCTGACCACTGCAGAGAGAAGCTTCGCTAAGGCTGAGAACAGTGCTGATCTAAAATAATAAATCTTACTTCCTGTATTTACACTGACCCCTAAGTAATACAGTTCCATTAGCCTATACTCCAGGAGACCATTACTATTAGTAACAGGACTGAATACCCACCAGTTGTTAACAACTCTATAAATTACTAACGAAATGTCTACATAATGTCTTTTAAATAAAATGTTCATAATACTTTAATTGAAATAAGGGTTATGGTCTGGCTAGCCCTTAAAAATGCAGATGTTGGAGCCATTTATAGGATGGTGGAATAAGAGGCAGGACTTCTGGAAGTCCTTACAAACAGGATGAGTTCCCTTAGAAAAGGCCCAAGGGAGCCCATCTGCCCTTTCATGTGAGGACACAGGACGTGCCAGGGGCCATCTATGAAGAGCGGATTCCAGGCAGTGCTGGTGTCCTGGTCTTGAACTTCCCAGCTTCCCAACCTGTGAGCAGCATCCTATTGCTTATAAATTCTGTTACAGCATCCCAGATTCAGAAATACATGTGGCATATCAAGGTTAGACACACTGGCAGGTTCTAGTTTTGGGTTATGACTATAGGCTGAGACGATGGCCATTTTCAGTGTCCCATGCACCCCAAATGTGTTTTTCTACATGCCTACCACACTCTCGGCAGCTCTCTACCATCCCACGCTGATTTCTCAACGGTGGAGGCCTACAAGCTCCATGTCCAGTGTCCTGATGACAAGCAGCCGAATGGGATATGAAGTTAACAGTTCCATAACTGCACGCCACCTTAACTTCTATGCCTTGACTCTCTTTAATTTTTATTTATTTACTTTAAGTATTTTATTTAATGTGTATGGGTGTATTGCCTGCATGTAGGTAAGTATGTCTGTGTCCTGCAATGCCTATGGGAGTCAGAAGAACGTGTTGAATTTCCCTGGAACTGGAGTTACAGATGGTTTTTTAGCCATGTGGGTGCTGGGAATCTAACCCAGGTCCTCTGCAAGACAAGCCAATGCTCTTAACAGCTGAGCCATCTCTCCAGCCCCTCCATTTTGTTTTTAATATTGCTTTGCAGTGGGCCTTATGCATGCATGCTAGGCAAGCATTCTACTGCAGATCTATTTTTTCTCTGTTTTCAATAGCAAGCGGGACAGGTATCTTTATACCTACCTTTTTTATTAATTAAATTTGTTCTTCGGCAATCTCACATATGTACACAGTGCACACTGGCTGCACCGCATGCACCCTCTCTCACGCCTCCCTGCCACCATGGTTCAACATGCCCCTGTGCCTCCTGGGCCCCCACCACTCAGTCTGTCACGTTCTCTTCTGGTTTGTGACTCACTGGGTTTAACCAGGGCCACCATGTGACCATAGTTTTGGCATGCCTCCTATTTATGCACGGAAAATAACACTTGTCTCCCTAATGTATTGCTTAGTCTTTCCTCTGAGGGCCAGGCACTGTCCTGTCAGCTCGAGCCTCCTGCCTGGGTCTGCAGGTTTTGCTGAAAGTGGCAGAATGCCCCACAGGCATGCAAGCCTTACCTCTGCCAGGTCTGATCCCGGCCCTGGCTCCTCAGTTACCACTGGAGCCGCTGGGAAATGCAGAAGTCCCTGTAGACCAGCGGGCCAAACCCAGAGTCAGACCTGGTCCTCACCCTGGATCTGCAGCTCCCTCTGAAGCCACTGAAAGATGTACAAAAGATGATTTTAATACAAAGCTTTACTTGATATGAAAATTTAATTTGCATTTCAGAGAACCAGTTTCCTATAAAGGGGGTAAAATTAAATATAGGTGGTCATTTCCATGACTTTTCCTCTTATCCTTTCGTACATATGGTTGAAGGGGGTGTTATTCAGATTCATTCTGTGAGGCTGCATTCACTGGAAATCAGGTATTTTTCTTTGCCCATCATTCTTTATATTACCAGATTCCGTCAGCTCTGCTGATGATTACAGTGCTCCCATAGTACTCTACCCTTCACAGATTTCAAATGCTTTTCCATCTACGGGGTCCTCAGTGTAACTAATGAGGGAATAGCAGTCTAGGGAATTTATATTATCATAGCTATTAGCCTTTTGGTTTTCATATGCAAGAGTTATCCATATTATTTTCATAGACATAGAGATCTCAGAAGAATGCAGTCATAAATTGTTCTTAATTACTTGAGTTTCCTCAGAAATTCTCAGGAAGATCCTCCAGGCTCAGAGGTTATAAGCCCACAGCAGGAAATCCCCTCCTCTCTTTCTAAACTGTGACACCAGACAGAGCGCCTGCTATGAATCAGCCAAGGAACGGAATTGGGGGCAGAGGGCTAAGTAGAGTTGAGAGGCGGTCCATGTGCATGTGAGGGCAGGGTATCAGAGAAGGAGAGACGAGGCAGAGAAGAAAGAGTCCTAGCCTAAGAGTAGGTAAAAGGTTGATGATGGTGGAAAAGCCGTCAGAAAACTGTTCCATGCTCCGGCATCGTGGAACAGCACCAGCTTATCAGAATGCTCAAATTCTTGTGCTGTTTTCTCTCCTTCCATCAGCAAGCATCTCATCCACCTCCTGCAGTTTATATCCTTTCCACACCTTCAGTAAGAAATGTAAGACCCCTGGACTGTGGAGGTCGCAGCCTTCCTTGCTTCTAGCAGAAGGAAGATTTTAGGAAGCTAAGGTGAGATGAAGAACAGAAGAGAGACAATCCAAGCATGGTGCCTTAATTTGGAAGTGGAAATGATGGGAAGAAATCATGCAAACGGAGGCTTGAGCGTCAGAGACTGGAGCTTCAGAGATGGGCCAGGCCCTGCCGAAACTCCCACAGCCCCAGGAGCACATCATGTGGTCCTTCATTTCCGTGAACTTGGAGGCAGAATATCTGTGTTTCTAATGAGTTGCACGCTGTCAGCCTTCTCTTGTTCCAGCCTCGGTTTGAAAACACCAATTCATCCTGTCCACAAACCCTTCTCCATCTAAAACAGTGTTCTTTAGTCAAGTAGAGATGTCACCATGTGTGACTGGGGTTAGGAAGTCTCTGTAATTTTGCTTACAGAGGTGATTCAGCTGTTTGTGAAAACATTTCAAACCCAAAGGAATTGTGATGCCATATTTGAAAAATGGAAACCATTGTTACAAGCTCAATTTCAAAATATTTACTTCTAGGACCCAGGCTGAAGTCTCCAGAGAACCATGACTAGTTCTTAGTGCATTTCTTTCAGACACACTGGAGTGGGCCGGCCTCACTGCCAGCATGGCTCGGAACCACAAATTTCATCTTTGGTTGAAACTCCTCCAGGCAAGACGGCGTGCAGTTCTCCTAGTCTGTCGTGTCTTTCAGAATGCAGTCCTTTGTGCTTATGAGAATGGCAGACACACGTCTCCAGAGACTGGGAGGGCACAGCCAGCCTCACAGCCTCCTAGGCAGAGTCTGGTAATAGTCTGGTGTAGCGGGGTCATGGTCAAGAACATCTAGAAAAGAATCAGGAAAACTCTGGCAAGGGCGTAGATCTAGCACACTGTGAAGAGCCTCCACTCCCTTGATACAGGAGAGAGAGAGAAGAGACGCTGAGGCAGAGTCTGCAGAAAATGGGTGCTCTCGGCATGAGCTCCTGTGGGGAGCAGGTGGGGGTGTCCAGGACAAGGGGCTCGGGCAGGAGGGGGTCAGGGGCAAGAGGTGGTGGTAGCTGATCCCTGTGCAAGGAGCACAAGGACAGCACTGCAGTTTGGCTGTGGCATTTGTTTCCTAGGCTCTACTCTGACCTTGGAGAAATCTGAGGTTTTGCTGTCCGTTGTGGAGATCTGTGGGGCAGCACCAGGCTGAGACTCTGTTAGAGACTAACCCAGACTGGGGGGCAGATGGCAAGTGCTGATGTCCGTAGGTGCAGCCCTCCCTTTGCCACAGCCCAGGACTGTCACTGTAAGTTATTACACTGCTCTGCATCTCTGATTGATTAATATTCTCTCTCTCTCCTCTTCCCCGCCCCCGAAGTGCTAGGGACGGAACAGGGTGCCATGCATACTAGACAAGTGCTTTACCAAGGAGCCACACAGCTCTGCCTCATCTCATCATATAAAAAATGGGAGAATGCCATAACATTTCCAGTGCTTTTTGCCACAACACAATACAGTGGTGTCTATAAAGTGCTCCAAAGGTGGGCCTGGTGCTCAATAAGCACTGAACGCTTTCTCTTGGTAAACTAACTCTTACTGCTAGAATAACAATGCTAACATCATAATTACCTGAATAGACTGACTCTTAACTTTTCAAGAGTGGGTCCAACACGGAAGACACCAGGCCCTAATCTATTAGACCTGTCTGTTTCCCAGGACCGACCAATGAATCTCTCTGGTCCTCCCAACTGTGCGGATGTGCTGTCTCTGCAACGCTTTTTCTCCCACCGTGTCTCCAGCCAAGGTATGTCCATAATTTATGGTTTCTCCAGCTTCATTGGAGAACTACAAGTTCAAGTTTGGCTCCACCCTTAATCTTAACAGACCATCTGGCCTTTTCCTCCCTAGGGTCTCATCCCTCCGAGGTCACCCATTCTTTCCCAATCTCCACTGTGGCTCCTGACATGTTAATTCTCACCCACATTCGCTCATTATCTTTTTGGATGGAGTAGCGAACTGCAGTTGCCAAGGAGACACCTGTCATCAGACCAAGAGCATGGTTTTGCTGGGGTCAATTAAAACTCATTAGTCCAGATTGTGTCCATTAATAAGAGTCATTCCCACAGAAAAGCTCCTTCCTTCCCAGCCTTCTCTCTCCCTTCCCCATGCCTCTTCTCCTGGACAATCCTACTCACTCTCCAAGCTCCAGCTGATGCCATCTCCACGCACCAGCCCAAGCCGATGCACAGTGCATCTGTGCACTGATGTCATTTCCTCAGAGGGCATCTCTCTGCCGCACGTTTCATTTAATCCTTCTCTCTAAAGTTGGTCTCCAGACTGAAGTCTGAGAAGAGAGGGAAAGGAAGGCTCATCTCAGGATCCCCAGAGCACCCACTCTCTTTCGGGTGGTTAACACCTCCACACAGCTGGGGGCCTGCAGGCTCCAAGGAACAGCCTCCCTCTGCTGTCTCCTCAGCCCCACCTCACTTTGGCCGGTAAAGAGTTGCGGCCTCAGGTGGAGGCCTGTTTCTTGCTCTCTTTAAGCAAAGCAGCCACATGAGCAACTTTCAAGTCACTCCCGCAGGGAAGCAGCCCATGCACATTTGTGTCCAGGGTGCCCCGACTGGCCCATCCGCAGCCTGCAGCTGCTGGGGATCTGTGCAGCCTTCCACTTGGTATTTGCTCTGTAATGGTGGCCGCAGAGCCTCTTCAGTTCTGCCGAGGGCTCCTCACTGCCTCTGCCTTAAGCTGCAGCTGACGCTCACTTCACCACTGGAGGTGGCCGTCCTGGCCATCAGCTCACCCGGTTCATCAGTCCTCAGAGGACTGAGGGGTTTGGGTGTGTGCTCACTGTTTGCTCTCTGTATTCTGGAAACATCTGTTGACTCTTCGTTTCAGAAAGAAGCAATGGTCACTCAATTATAGTGTCTCTGTCTCTTTCTCTGTCTGTCTCTCTCTCTCTCTCTCTCTCTCTCTCTCTCTCTCTCACACACACACACAAACCTTTTATCCTTTTATGTCTTGCTTTCAGGTACAGGGAATGGGAAATCCTTTTTCAAGTAACCTGTGATCACAGATGACCGAAGTTACTGCAAAGACCACAGAGCCCAGTTTTCAGATGTTTGACCCTTGTCCCAATTCCAGTCTGCCTCTTACTACTGAAGTGAGCGTAGACTAACTTATCACATGTTGCCTGTTTACCCTGGGACTGTCTCCAGAGCCCCCGAATTCCCTACATCTCACTGCCGACACCTCTCGCAGTCACTTTCTTTCATCTGGGCTATTAAAATCACCACACAGCTCTTTTCTGTCCCCCCCAGAACACGTGTGCATAGATACATTTCAAACCTACTTGGAAGTTTCTCTGCCGAGACCCTCCATTCCCCCCATGACCTGCCTTCTACTTGGAAGAAAATGCAGCATGTGATATGGCCCTGAAGGACACTCCCATCTGGTCTCTCATCTCTCCTCCCCCGTTCTCACACACTTGCTTTCTGATTTCCAGCCCCACTGAGTGGTGGAGAGAGTGCTGAGCCCCAACACACTGTCAACCCTACATGTAGACGAGACTACGGGGCTCCAGAGATGGCTCAACAATTAAGAGCACTGGTTGGCTGCTCTCGCAGAGGACCTGGGTTCGGTTGTTAGCGCGCGCACACAACACACGCACGCTCGCATGCACACACACACACACACACACACACACGCACGAATGGAGTCCTTAATTCCAGTTCCAGGGAGACCTGACACCATCTTCTGGCATGCATGGGTACGACATATGGTGCACCTGCTTATACATAAGATAAAAATAAATGTTAAAACTTAAAGGAGTGGTTATACTGGAGTAAGGGCCTGGGTGAGGAGAGGATGGGTGAGACCTGTGGGTGTGAAGACAGCATTAGAGATTTCTCCAGAACAGGCTGACCATCTCCTTCACATCCAGCTCTTCAGTTTCAAATCCAGCATCCACTGAAGAGCAGAGGGGTCTTTTGGTACTCTGAGTAGACATCTCCAGGGTCAGCTGCCACTCGGCTATTCTGACACTCTGCCCATCTGCATGAATCCTCACTAATAGCTCTGCCATGCGGGCCTCTGGGAGGCCAGTCCTGGAAGCCTGACTGATCTGATTAACTCCTGTGGCCTCTCTCCAACTTCTTAAAGTCCCTGCTCAGCTGCAGGGGCCATGTAATAAGGCCTGGGGAGATTCCTGGCAGTGGGATTGGCGCACTGACCTTCTGGGCTCTCAGGGCTTCCCTGGTCTCACAGCTCCGTGGTCATGCTAGAAGCCCCACAGTTTCTGCCTTCTCAGCAGAAACTCAAAGCCGTATTGCCAAAGAAAAAGGCCAGTGTTTTCTATGTAGGGTCTCACCTTTGTTACCTGGAGTCCACGGTAGCCCAGGGGTCACGTGTGTTTCACCCAAACCTCCAGTCCTCCCTTCTCAGCATAAGGGACTATGGCAATATCAAGTCTGAGAGTAGATTTTAGACCAGATGCCTTAGAAGGTAACGAGTTTTATTAAAGTTCAATGAATAAATATAAAATTCTGTTAATAGCCCAGGGAAGTAGGTAAACGCTACATATTGGGCCTATATAATACCATAATTATGCAAAAGGACCAAGCAAAACAAAAAGCCAATCCAACCGAATCTCTCTGTGTCTCTGATGTCAAGAATGGAACCCAGGAACCTTATACGTGCTAGGCAAGCACTCTACCACTGAGCCACGCATACCCTTAGCCCTAAACCCCAGTTTCTTTGTGAACGTCCCTGATGTTCTCCCAAACAGTATCAGGAACTACAGAGTATGCTTAAAAATCACCGAAAGTAATGACTGCAAAGGGGCAGTACATTTTAACTAGTGCTCTAGTTCATTCACTCTCAGTTTTAAGCCACTCCAAAGTTATCTGGAGGCTAAGGGAGTGTGAAGAATGGTGCTAACCCAGAAATTCTGACTTGCTATCACTGAGGAGGGAACGAGAAGTCTCCATCTCCTAAGTTCCTAGAGGGACTCTGTAGCAGGTGGCCAGAGGTGCCAGGTTACACTCTGGGAACCCCGGAATAGTAGAGGTAGCCAAAACAGTAGCTTTGCAAGATTCTGCCTCGTCCAGTCTAATTCATATGGCGCCTGCCTTCACAAGCCACTATTCAATCATCAGGAGTCTGCTCTGCGGTGGGAGCTTAAGGTGACTACAGTTGAATGTCACAAGGTAAGCTATTCGTTCCTCTTTACAGGTAACACAGCTAAGATTCAACATGGCAAGGAATCCTTTCTAGTAGGCTGAATTGAGCCAAGGTCTCTCCCTCACCCTACCTCGCATATGTGTGTGTTCACAGGATGCTGGGTGTCTCCTCTTCACCTTCTGGCCTTGAGACAGGACCTCATACTGAACAAGTTGCTCACCATTTGGGCTGGCTGGCTAGCAAGCTCTTGGGATCTACTGATCTCTGACTCCCAATGTGTGTTTCAGGCACATGCATCCACACATGGCTTTTTTCCATGGGTGCTAGGATTCAAACTCAGGCCTTCCAGCTTGCAGAGTCAGCTCCGCAGCCCTGAACCAAGGTCTTTGGAACTTTATTTTCCCATCACATACATTACAGTAAAGATGGAGAATGAGCGACCAGCAGGTGGCGTGGGAAGTTAGCCAACTGTGGCATGCTTAGAATGTAATGCCCCGGGGGTTCACAACTCATAACAAACAATTGGATCTATTTTGTTTATAACAAAATTCCTTTGTCTGACTTTTTCAGTCCATGAAATCTGACTAAATGCTGTTTGGCATCACTTGGCTACCAAGTGTGAGCCAATCCTTTGCATGGGTGTATTTGGTTCCCATTATCTGAGTATTTCCAAATATCTAGACATTTTGGCCAGTCCCAGAAACACTGGCTTGAGCCCCATTTTCTAATTTTAAGGTAAGAAATCTGAGTCAAAAGGTAATGCCAAAGCATTTCTGTGGTTTGCTTTTCAATAGCCTATACCTGGTGCCCACACCACAAAAGCACATCTTCCAAAATGTGGCGGGTCTTGTCAGAGCTCATCCCCATGTGGGAAACCCTTGCTTGCAGAGGCTGACCAATGGTGATAAAGGGAATCAGTGCTCCCAGGTGGGGCCATGCTTCAAGAGAATCCAGCTCAAGCCGAGGCCAGACCAGGAAGCCCTTGAACCATGCCATGACGTTAAAATGGGTAAGCCACCCTGAGAGGAAACAGCCTCTGGTTTCCTGTGACTTCTTCTGAAGTTTCTACTGTCCCTTTTCTTTCCTTCAAGGGACGGCAACAGTAGGATGATAGTCTTAGAGGCTGAGTAGTGCCTCTTTGCTGACAGGTAGAAGCCAGAAACTCCTGTTCCGACTGTGTCAGCGTCTCAGCAGCATTAGTGGTATTTGTAGAGATGGGGAGGTCCTGGTTAGGGATCATATTAGTTTGCTTTTCTGTGGCTGGGATAGAAACACTGACCAAGGGAACTTGTAAAAGGAAGAATTTACTTAGTTTAGGTTCCAAAAGGGCAGAGTCCATCGTGGCGGGGAGGCGCGGTGGCCGAGGTGGTGAGTGTAGATGCCACAGGTCTTCAAGCAGGCACAGGAAGCAGAGTGGGACTGGAGACCCGGCAAGGCTTAAGAATTCTCTATGCTGGTCTCCTGTGACTGACATGCTTCCTCCAGCATGGCCACACCTTCTAAGACCTCCCAAAACAGTGCCACCAACCAGGGACAAAAATGGTCAGATACTTAGAGCTTATGGGGCACATTCTCATTCAAACCACCATTTCCACTCCCTGGCCCCCATAGGCTCAGGACCATATAAACCAAAATGCATTCAGTCCAAATTAAAAGTCCTGTGGTCTTTACCAGTCTCAATAGGATTCAAAAGTCCATAGTCCAGTTTATTTTGGGACTCAGGACAATCTCTTAACTCTAAGCCCCTGTAAAATCTAAAGACAAATTACATGCTCCCAACCTACAGTGGTATTGAATACACAGTCCCAGTCTAAAATGGATGAATAGAGGCAGAGTGAGGAAATACAGGACCAAAACCGAAAAACGAAAAAACAGTAGTTCTGTGTCTGAATTCCGGGATTTTACTTCCAAAGGGCTTAGATGGTTCACCTCTTCCAGCTTTGCTGTGTGCAACACACATCTCTCTCTTGGACTGGTACCAGTCCCTGTACGCAGCTCTCCTTGGCAGATGTCTCACAGCTCTGGCATCACGAATGTCTTCTTAGAGTCTCCACTCCAATCAGGCTTCACCTTCACAGCTTCATGAAATGGCCTGTCAGGACTTCTTCATACGGGGACAGCCATCCTGCACCTGCCTGGCCTCAGCAGCTCTCTCAAACCCCAGAGGAAGAACTGATGACCCCTTTACTCTTGCATCTTTCATGTCTCTAAAACCAAAACCAGGTGAACGACATGCCAAGTCTAGCCACAAGTTTGGGATGGACCCGCCTACTTCGTCCACTTTCAGATCTTTTCTCTTCAGTGGTTTCTTGAGTAGAAAACCCTTCCAGCATTTCCCCTTCTCGAGCTGGAGGCTTGGCTTGGTGTGGTCTTGCCCTGGATGCACTCTCACCATTGTTTAAGTACAAATTTCTAGGCCTCTCCTTAATCATTCTAATCTCCTTATCAAAGGAAGCCTCTCCTTCAGCACATGCCTTGGCTCCAACATTAATCTTCCTAGTGCTCTTTTCCAGTCCAAACTGTACATTCTACATTTCTTTCTAGCCAATTTCTTCTTTTTCATTGTAGATCTGTATAATGTCCACCATTGATAGCCACCATTTCTACATTAGGCTGCCTTGAAATGTCCTCCACCAAAGAAACTAGTCCACTGCTTTTCAACTCAGCCTCAGGCAAGCTTTATGGCTGTGGGCAGACTCCAGTTAGACTCTTTGCTAAAATATCCCAATTTGCTGCCTAAGTCCTTATTTCCTTCCGGAACTATTTTGTTCTCAGCACTACTTTCCTCCAGGCTCCTAGTAGAGTGGCCCGATAAGCTCTGCTTACAGCAATCAACCACTTTTCTAACCCAAATTTCCAAAGTCTTCCACATTCCTCCAAAACCGCACATGGTCAGGTTCTTCACAGCCAACAGCCCACTCTCTGGTACCAATTACTGTTTTAATTACTGTTTTCTGTGGCTGTGATAGAAACACTGACCAAGGGAACTTATAAAAAAGTCCATCTAGCTTATGGTTCCAAAGGGGCAGAGTCCATCATGGCAGGGAGGCTCGGCGGCAGAGGTGGCTGGAGTAGACACAGAAGCTGAGCGTTCACGTCTTCAAGCAGACACAGGAAGCAGAGCAGGACCAGAGATCCAGCAAGGCTTAAGAACGCTGTAAACCCCGCCCCCAGTGACGGGCTTCCTCCAGCATGGCCACACCTTCTAAGACCTCCCAAACAGTGCCACTAACTGGGGACAAAACATCTAAATACTTGGAGCCTGTTGGGGAGATTCTCGTTCAAACCAGCGCAGGAATCCATGGGGTGTTTCAGAAGAGCAACAGCAAAGAGACCGCACAACAGCTGCCTTTCTACTTGCTGACAACGAAGCTCCCTCATCTTCTGTCTCTCTTTCAGGCCAGGCATGGTGGTGCACACCTTTAATACCAGCACTCAGGAGGTCGAGGCAGGCAGATCTCTGTGAGCTCAAGGCCAGCCTGCTCTACATAGTGAGTTCTGGGCCAGCTGGGGCTACAGGGAGACCCTGTCTCAAAAAATATTTCTTAAAAAGCCTTTCTCTTCTAAAAAAGATTTTATTTATATTTGATTCATGTGTATGTGTCTGAGACTCTTGCCACATATGTGCTGGTACTGACAGAAGGACACAGAGAGTGTCAGATCTGTTGGAGCTGGAGTTACAGCGGCTGTGAGCTGCCGTGTGGGTGCTGGGGATTAAACCTTCTCTGGAAGAGCAGTAAGCACTCACAACTGCTGAGCCATCCTTCCAGCACAGAACACGTTAGTTCAGTGTGCTCATTGTTTTTGTCCTCACTTCAGTATCCTGTAACAACTCCACAGCCTACACATCTTGCTGTTTCTTTTCTTTTTAAAAACATGATTTACTTTTATTCTGTGTATATGAATGTTTTTCCCCCCTGTAAATAAAAGTGTACCACATGTGTGCCTGGTGCCTGGTAGAGGCCAGAATAGGGTGTCAGATCCCCTGACACTGGAGCTATGGATGATGCCAGCCCCATCAAACTCTAAATTCTGGCATTCTCTCTCTGTCTCTGAACCTGGGTCCTCTGCAAGAGCAGCTAGTGCTCTTAACAGCTGAGCCATCTCTCCAGGCCCATTGCTGTTTCTGAGAAACAAGTGTGGCCATTATTCTATTCCTGAAGACACTCAGTCACCCCTGAGGATAACTCAAGACTTCTTTTACCATCTGAAGCCTGAATTTAATAACCATGGCTCAAGTAGGAGATTTCCAAAGAGAATAAGGTGACGGGATTGCAGCTACTGCTGGATTTGTCCATAAATCCTTTAGAAGCTTTGTTCGACACAACTTACCTTCCTAGCCCCCGTGAAAGGAGAAGACTGGCTGCATGAAACAGCTTCTATCCAGCCAGTGTAAGATCTCCCCTGAGCTTCACAGCTTCGTTTCATTTTCCGAAGCTTCGGGCATGCATCATTTTCATTAGTGGCGTTTTCTGAGGCTCAGCAGGAATGCGGTTTGGACATACTTTCCCAAGCATCTGCCTGAATTCTGCCTGGAATATTTCTTAACGCCCCTTCTTTGACTCATTCTCGCAGACTCGGCACTTCTCTGAATGCTGGAATGGACTATATGAATCACCCCACCCAATCTTCTCATCTTACTGGGTCCCAATGCTCCTCCTTACAGCTTCTACTTAGAAATGGAAACAAATTAATCCTATTTGGGCCCCGCCTGCAGTCTCAGAGTAGCAACCTGGGCTCTGCCAGAGTTGCCGCTTGCCAATGAACCTCTTGGTGAGGTGGCTCAGCACCTCTTCACAAGAGTACTTGCCTGTATCTTAAAATAGCTCTCACTCCATGCACCCCCACTTCTCCAGCCCCATCAAACTCCAAATTCTGGCATTCTCTCTCTCTCTGTCTCTCTCTCTTGCTTTATCTCTTTTGAAGAAAGGTCTCTGTGATCAGGTGTTGACAGCAACAGCCAGTTTTGCGAGCACCCAGTTGCACTGGATAAGACAGACCTTTAATGGAATAAATGAACACACGAGGGCTGGGGATGAGACTTAGCAGAGCGCCTGGCTTGTCCAAAGTGGGGTTCAGTCCCCACTACCGCACAAAGAATCAGACAAAAAACTCCATAGACCGAAACAGCAACAACAATCCAAGTCAAGATAAAGTCAACACAACACCTGACATTTGGTGACCATGAGGTACATGCCGGGCACTGTGCCAAGTACTCATGGTAACTACCTGTAATCCATGCTGTGTCCCCTGGGTTTTCACCCTACTTCATCTTGGGGAGACTCAGCCTCACCCACAGAGCAAACGTTTAAGTAGCAGAGCCAGCTTTAAGTCCTAGCAGTTTATGTCCAGAAAGCACACCTTAATCATTATGCTGTCCTATCTCCAAAAACATAAGGTGTAAAGAAGGAAACCACAATTTTTTCCAGTGCTGGAGTTTGAATCCAGGTCTTCAGATATGCCAGGCTGGCACTCTGCTACTGAGCACACCCTCAGGCCCACACCGTCTTAATTCATCCGCTTTTCTAATACCTCTGAGGCCTCACTGTCACCAGTGTATCTCCACTGCAGCAGCCAGGATCCCAGCTATCCGTGCTTGCACGGGGGCCAGGCTCTGTTGCCAGGGTCCTGAATAGGAAATGCCTTTTGTCTTGCTGAGGACCCGCTATTTTTAAATATTTATTTTTATGTGTATATATGTGTCTATTATGTGTATATGTGTGGGTCTGTATGTGGGTCTGTGCACGTGAGCACAGGTGCCCTTGGAGGCCAGAGGTATCAGATCGCCTGGAGCTTGGGGTTAGAGAGACGTTTGGGAACCACCTGACATGGGTGCTGGGAACTGAACCTCTGCAAGAGTAGCACATGCTCTCACCTGCCGAGCAGCTCTCCAGCCCAGGACCCATTCCTTTAGGCACTGAGCTTCCTATCCTTCCAGAAACATCCACAGCCTAGTCCTCACCTCTCTATGGAGCAATGCTGGACCCTGGAACAGCCTGTCCACTGAAAAGGAGCACCAATAACATCAGCACCTGTTCTAGCCCCTGGTCCAGCTGAAGGCTCTCTGAGTAAAGAGAACACCCTGGTATGTTCAGCTACTCTCCCTCTACCTCCAGAAACCCAGAGTCTCAACCATTTTATATGCAAAGTTCAATAGCCACTTGTTTCACACACACACACACACACACACACAGACACACACCATAGCTGTTTCCCCCAAAGTGTGTTTGCAAGGGCCTGGAGCTGAGAACCAGTTTCTTCCAGTTGTTCGGCCATCTGTCCCTGAGCACTTAGCCCCCACAGCCATCTAATTTCCTGTGTCCATTGAAATGGCATTTCCTCCAGTGAAAGCCCACCCTCCCCAGTAACTCATAGTTCAGGTAGAACTGGATGAGGCGTTACATAGCATGGTAGCTCCTGGAAGTTTCTCTAAACATTTCTGGTGGCTTGCCTGCCCCTTTCTCCTTTCTGCAGAAGTGGCTGTGAGGTTAGGAGAAATGCTGGGCAGCCCCTTCCTCTGCCGGTTCTTTGGGGAGCCAGTTACGGGGAACAGACACTCTACCCTGCTGCCATTACATTAGAGGGCTTAGTTTTAGTGGACTGTAGCAACAAGCTTCCTATTAATGATCCTAGATCAAAAGAAATTGAGCCATTCAGCCTCTGCAGGTCTGAGAAGCTTCCAGACATGTCCATGGCCTGCAGCCCATAAGTCACGTGTGCCTAGGGTTAGTTACGCACACAGCACAACACAAAACCCTAAACTCATCTAAAACAGGAGACTTCTGTATGCAGTTCAACTGCGGGGCTCTTGGGGTGAACTCTGGATGGCCATGCTGCGCAATGTCATCTGTCAGATACGCCTGCTAGGTTGCTGACTGTCTGACTCGCTATTTCTTCCCCTTCCCTTGCTCCATTAAAAATAGAGGTTTTAGGGCTGAAGAGATGGCTCAGTGGTTAAGAGCATTTGCTGGTCTGGCAGAGGATCCAGGTTCAATTCCTAGTACCCACATGGTGGCTAACAACTGTCCATAACTCCAATTCCAGGGGAATCCTTATGTACGCACAGAAAAAAACAATAAATAAAATATATTTTAAAAATAGAGGTTTTAGGCAAACGAGATGCTCAGTGGGTAAGGGCCCTTCCTACCAAGCCTAAAAATCTGAGCTTGATCCCTGGATTCCACAAGGTGGGAGGAGAGAACTGACTCCTTCAAGTTGTCCTCTGCCTCCGTGCACGCACCATGGTACATGCATGCTCACAGATGTGCACACACACACTCACACTCTTGCAATCACAAGGTAAATAAAATGCAAAAGTAAACTTTTAAACAGCTGAGATCTTGCTAAATTATGGCCACTGAACTAGGCCTGTGTCATGGGTGTGAGGCTCTAGGTAGCAGAGGTGAAGGGAAAGCCTGCTGAGGGTTGCCCAGTCAACACGTGTGAGGACTGGGTCTATTGTAAAAGGTATTGAGCAAAGCCAAGCAACCCCAGATACCCTGAAAGGATGGTAGGAGTCTGGCCTGCTCTGCCTGGCCCCAGGAAGCCACTGCAGATACGAATCTTCTTTTCGCCCACAAAGATCACCCCAGACTAGAACCAGATTTTTGGCTTTTGTTTCCTCGTTCCTAATTTCCATGTCAGCCCTACAACCTTCCCGCCTTTACCTAAAGACCCCACCTTTAACTTTCCCGACTTCTGTAATGGTCAGAAAGGCCTCCCTATATAAACCTCTGCCTTGGTTTTAATAACTCAACTGCCGGAGCAGTATCCCAGGAACTCTGAGCCACCTGAGGCCCTGCTTGATCGTCCTCCATTCTCTGGGACAGCTGGAGCACAACAGCCACGCTGGAGATAGAGACCCACCCACAAAGGAGGGGCCGTACTAAGCCAGTCACAGGAGCTCTGTGACCACATCGTTGACCACAAGGATATCTCTGGAGGTCTGGACCTCTAAGTGGAGCCATTCCATCACAACCCATCCTGTGCAGGGGCAGTCGATGGTGGGCTTGCTAACCCCTTCCTGCCATCAGTCTTTCTCTTTATGGACAACTGTGCCATGTGACATTAACTGGCCTGCAGTTCTAGCTTGTCACCAGCGCTCTGCTCTTTGTAAGCACTTCGGAAGATAGAGTCTCCATGGGTCCTGTCAGTCAGGCCCAAATGCCGCTGTCCTTGTGCTACTGAGAATTCAGTGGGGGAGCAGAGCGTGAGTGGTGTGAGGCATGAAGAGCAGGCCGAGTCGCCCTGGCCAGGACAGGCAGAACTGAGCCTGTCCCGTGGAGCCCGGTGTAGGTAGAAAGTGATAGGCCAAACGTGGGACAATCTTTTCACACAAAACCCAGTATTTTGGCCATTTATTCATGTCTAAGGAATGGCCCACCCTACCCAACAAAAGGCAGTACCAACCAGTACTGGAGGATCGTCGGGAGTACCAATATAGGACTTTTATCAATGTTCAACAAAGAAACCAAGCCAGTCCCTCTCCACCTTCCTCCTCTGTCTCCCTTTCTGTCTCTCTCTCTTCCTCCCTTCTACCCCACCCCCCACGTATAGTGCATTTATGGTAGACCAAGGAATGGATAGATAAATGGATAGATGAACAGATCGAGATTTATTCATGGAATCAATTCACATGGCAGCTGGCAAATTTTGTAACTGTAGGGGAGGCTGGCAAGGCTAGTAATGTAGAAAAGTTGATTTCATCTCCTGACCTAAGCCTGGAGGTCAGGCCAGGCAAGCCAGGTCTCTCGGCAGGTTTTACATATCACAGTCTGACACTGAAGTTCTATTCTGGCAAACCTTAGTTTTTATTTTAAGACCTTTCGTGGATGGGATGGGCCCCTTACATTTTACACGGTACTGCTTTGCTTACAGTTCACTGATGAAATGTTAGTCACATGTAAAGAGATAGCTCAGCAAATTCTAATCTGGTGTTTCACTGAGCAACTGGACACTACAACCTCATCAAGTTAATACAAGGAATTAACTGTCAAAGGCCCACCCTCCCTCCCTAATGTAATCAGGACATCCAAGAGATTCTGGGAGTTAGTAGACTTGTGACCACAGTTTCCAAGAAGAGTCTATTAGAATGGGTTGTTTTGATCCTCATAAAGTTTCCTTCTGGTTCTTTATAGTTAATGTGTGCTCAGGTTGCTGGGGTCACTTCTGAGATGTTCCATAGTGAGATTTGCTCAGGTTTTGGATTAGGGATTGCTTTATGTCCTGTACCCACAATGAGGAACTCTAAGGGGACTCTGTTTTAAGGAGAAGAATAGCTTGAAAGGACACGACACCCTTTGTCTTTCAAACTGATGGCACACTATGATTTCTGATTATTGACTTCTTATATTAGAAAGAACACCAAGCTGTGACCCGAGTGGCAATTACTACACTACATTAGGTGCCTAACCTGACAGGCAGGATTTAAGAAAACAAACAAACAAACAAACAACAAAAAAAACCCAGTCCTGTCAACTAGATATTTAACAGAGGAGAAAGCTAAGATGCAAAGGAGTTCAGAAGTTCCCTTCAGCACCCTCCTTCACTTCTAAGCAGAGAAGTTAAAATCCGAGGTGGAAGCTCAGCTCCTCGGCAGGAAGGGCAGTTCTGAACACCTGGAGTGAGTGTGTGGTTTACCTAGATGGACGCGTTCCTGCGGGCAAGTGGAGAACCCTTAGCCAAGGAGAACGTCCTAAGCACCTCTCGTGCTGGTGGCAGAGCATACATAGCTCTCAGGCTGGGATCTTAGGAATTCTCTGGAAGCACACATTAGTGAAAGGACTTAAAGATAACTTTTCCTCCTTTTGACTCCATTACACGCCATGCCTCTTTTTTTTTTTCCGTGGTGGATACATGAGCTAATCCTTCTGGGCACTGAAGTAGCAAGAATCATTTTTGCACTCCAAAGGAGTCCCACATGTGTTATCCCTTTGGGCAGGGATTGTGAAATTTGGACTTTCTTTTTAGTTCCATTGACTATTGGTACAGTAGGAATTAGATGTGACTCTTCACTGAATACACTCGTCACACTATTCACTTAGGAAAAGTGATCTTTTTAGAAAAAAATTTGTTCTGTGAGGAGGGGATTTGTAACCTGAAATTTCTTGTTTTTCTTGTTTAAAACTTGATCAAATCATTCTATTACACTATATTTAACATGTAAACTATATTGCTATATATAAAATAATTTTTTTAAACCTCACTAGAAAATAAAAGCAGAGCTGCTAGACTGAGCACGGAGGTGGAAGGGACAGAACACGCCCTGGAACATCCCTGTCTATGTCTCCGAAGGCATAAAATGGCAAAACCTGGTCACCGTCAAGTTTGGAAAATACCAAATGTGTCTGAGCCACTCATTCAGCATAATAAATATTATCTTAAAAAGTTCTCCTTGGGTAATAGGATATTAAACACAGAACTCTTCGTATTTAATGTCTGCTGCCAGTAGAGGCCACCTTCCAGGAGGAATTGTGGAATAGACCATGATGGTTGAGAAATTGTTATAAGGTTTGCCTAAAACCTAGGGGTATAAGGCTAGAGTCGCTGGAGGCTGGAATGAAATTTGTGTTGAAGTGTCCCTTCCCAGCCTCTCAGTTCAGGAAATGAGGTCCCCAAGGAGCCACGTGGAGGTTGGATGATGGTTACCTTTGGTTGGCCAGGCACAGTGGTGCAACCAAGCCTACAAAAGGTTGAGGGTCGACTGTGCCAGGGGAGGGGGCTGGGCTGAGAATGTGGGTGTGGCTGTGGTGTGGCATGGGTGTGAGTGTGGGTGTGGGTGTGGCGTGGGTGTACTAGTGCTAGAGTAAGCTGGTATGGAGGAGGTTTTCTTACGCCCTGTCCTATAGGGACACCCAATCAGCACTGACAGCTCAAAAGAGAGGCTGAAGAAGGCTTTTAGGGGCTGACGAAGGAGCAACTGTCAGAGTGAACTGCATATGCTCAGGTGAGGCTACCAGTCTGGATGGAGCAACTGTCAGAGTGAACTGCATATGCTCAGGTGAGGCTACCAGTCTGGATGACGGAAGAAACTCTGAAGACACAAAGTCAACTCCGGCACCTGCCAGACGACAGACCCTGGAGCCAGTGCCCGAGTGGCTCGCGTGGACTCCCAGGTTCTCTGTCTCCCTGCCGCCCTCCTCTCTGTACTTGGACATCTCACACTGTGGGAGGAGAAAGGGCAAGAGACGGTCACATGCCACCACTGCCTTATACACATCAAGCTTGAGGCGATACCGTCTACTATGAGGGTACCTCTCCCTACAGAGGAACGGCAGAAAAGACTGACCTGTGCGTTTCCGTCCAGGACCGGAAAAGACCACACGTATGAGGCAGGTTGAGAGAGATGGGGAGTCAGCACAAGCTTCCGTTTCTATTCCCACCCCAGTTCTGGCTCATCTCGTGTGTAGGCTTTCATTTATGTTCATGTGAAATACTCCGTGTGACATGTCCAGTGAGTTTTCAAAGCTCACAGATCAGACTTCCTGTCTAGCGCTCTATCTACGGAGACATGCAGTGGTTACTTTTCTATGTGCTTGGACAGAAGCTGCATAAGGAAGGGTGGGTTTATTTTGCTCATGGTTTACGGGTGGGGAAGTCATGAGGGCAGAAGCTTGTGGCACCTGGTGATATTGCATGTTCTGTCAGGAGAGGAGAGATGAATTCTGGTGCTCAGCTCCAAGTCTCCCGGGACCCCACTCCACAGAACAGCACCACCTCAATTAGGGTGTTGCCTCACTCTTCACAGAACGCATCCTCGAAACTCCCTCGGGGACACATATGGCCAGACCTTAAGTCCAGTGTCTAGCAACCATCAGGAGGAGCAGTTCCTCCTGGGGACTTCCAGAATTCCTTAATGCTTCCCCTGGAAAATTAGTCAGTCTGCTATAGTAGAGCTGCGGGTGTGGGGGTCTTCTCCCTCTGCTCCCACCATCATGGGGCTCCTGTTCTGAGGACTTCTGAACCACAGCGTGTGCTATAGTCAGGACACCAGTGGCCCGGACTTCAGCCTGGAGCACCCACACTCGCCACCCTCCCCTCAACACACAGGATGTCAGCTGCCATGTTCTGAGTGCCTCCTGCCTCCTTCAAAGAGGACTTTCCCCTTCTCTCCTTGTTTTGCTTTGACTTTGGCATCTGTCAGCAGTAACCAATCCTGACATCTTGGCCTGTTCTCTAGAAAACCCTCCCACAGCATTTCAGCAGGAACCACCCCCTAGTCATGGAATCGGACAGCATGAGGTCTCCTAGACAGCTCTGGTGCTGTTTCCCAAGATAGCTTTATGGGAAACATCTGGCTCCTGCCTGCACCATCCCACAGATAAATGGTATTATCAAAATATAAGCAGGCTGCTTCTTGCTTGGGATAAAAGAAAACAAGATGCAGCAAATAAACAGAAAACTATGATCTTTTCTTTCCTTTTGTTCTTGTATTTATTCAAACAAACTTCTAAAGAGAAAGCTGACCTTCAAAACTTGGATATAAGTTATTGGATCATGCAGACAAAACACTAATTTACAATGATATCTAAAATATAGCTCAGGTCTTAAGGCAACAGGGAAGGAATTGGGAGCCCATTCTGTCAACGTCATTACAAGGGGCACATCGAGCTGATGTGGAAATGTCATTTATGAAGTGTATCCCAAGGCAAGTGCTCACCTCTCAGTGGCAGAAACAATAAGAAAACTTCTGAAATAAAAATGCATCAGAGGGCCAAGGAGATGACTCAGGTAGTGAAGTGCTTGTCATGCAAGCTTGGGGGCCTGAGTTTGGGTCTCATCACTCATGAAAGCATCCCGGACAAGTGGTGCATACATAACTCTGAGGAGGCAGAGACAAGAAGCTCCCCGGAGCTCTCTCACCAGCCAGCCTAGCTTTATCAGAGTGCTCCACGTTCTGTCAGACACCCGGTCCCAAAATGCAGAGAAGACAGAGGACATCCACCTCTGGCCTACACAGACATGCACGCAGACATGCAGGCAAACAGATGTACAGGTACACCTGAACACATGTAAATGCACACACACATAAAATGTACTGAAACTGAAATCTTATCGCAGTGGTTCAGATATTGGTGACATCATAAAAATGACAATGGAAGATCAACCCACTGACTTAATCTCAAGTGGATTCTGTCAAAATCAAGAAAAATCAATGACATACATCTCTGTCTTCCCCTCACCAGACTGTAACTGCTGTGACACCAAGGACCAGATCACCCTTTCATTTCTCTGTTCTTCGACCACTGCTTCAACTAACCCTAATAACTGAGTTGCTAAATCAGTTGTTCGATGACGTGTGTGTGTGTTTGGAGGCCAGAGGTCAGTGTTAGGTATTTTTCTCTATTGGTCACTATCTTTTTTTCTGGGGGCAGGAGTTGTTTTGATTTTTTTTTCTTTGAGACAGTGTCTCTCTATAGCCTCAGCTGGCCTGGAACCCACTATGTAGACCAGGCTGGTCCCAAATTCAGAGATCCATCTGCCTCTGTGTTCACTACACCCCAAGCACTGGGATTAAAGGCCTGCATCTCCACACCCAGCATCTCTACCTTATTTTTTGAGGCAGGATATCTTACTGAACCTGGAGCTCATCGGTTCGATAGGCTGTCCACTGACCTCCAGGAACCTCGACACCTGCGTCTGCCTCCACAGCACAGGGAGTTTAGACATGTACTGCTGGTCAGATGTGCGCTGCCATCCACAGCTTCTTATGTGGGCACTAGAGATCTGAACTCGGATCCTCGGCTTGAGGGGCTGCACTTTATTGACTGAGCAGTCTCCCCAGACCTGTTGGATGACATTTATTCATTGCTCTGTTAGTCATTAACAAGTAGGTTCTTGGCTAGGACTTTGTCCATTTAAGGGTGGAAAGCCCACGGCCCCTTCCTCAATTGCTCACAGTCCAAGGAAACAGACAGACTGTAAGGCAGTGACTCTGGCTCAAAATGGGCAACACCACAGGAGACACGGGAGGGACAGCTAAGGGAAGGTCTGGCTCTGCCCTGGAGGGTGAAAATCTTTGCAGAGAAGGATTTTCTTGAGCTAGATCTTGTAGCGTAAGACTCTGAAGGAATGAGAGGAAATGGAAAGTCTTTAATAAATAAATCTGAGAAACCCAATCTGCTTTTTTTAGAACTTAAAGGTCAAAGATGTCTAACTTGACTTTTTGGGGTTTTGTTTTGCCATTCAGAATCACACAGACTAGTCTCCATTAATCAACATGACTTCCCTCCCTGCATCTTCAGCCTTGATGACCAAGCCGCAGACAAAGCTCTGCCTACTTTTATGCCATGACTACTTTCTTCCGAGTCTGGAAAGTGTGACTAGATGTGACAGCCAAGCTTGACTTTTGTGTCTCTCAGACTCTTTTGTTTCCACTACACGATGAAATGTAAATACAGTGTCTCAACCAGATATCATGAATGTTACCCTAAATAAATAACTACTCAAATACAATAATAACATCAAGATTCCTTAAAACAAGCCATCCAGACATCAGCCATAAGAGACCAAAGGGGAAAGACGAAATTTAAAGGTACGCTTGGTAGAATCAATTGTATTAGACCATGGAGATGTTGATCTTGCCCATTTATATCTGTGTATTCAATAAACTAGAAGTTTCTCTTAGACACAAACAGACCATTACAATGTTTAAAATGTCTTAATGAGTAACATAATCCTCTCTGGGCAAAAAAAAAAAAAAAAAAAAAAATCAACCAAGTATTGTGTTAACAACAGTTCTATAATGCTAGTTGAAGTGTTAACATGCTTGCTTAATATTTTGTTCAAAGGAATTAAAAGAATTAATTATGATGGTGGTCATATTTGTTAAAAATCATAAAACTGTATATTTAGAATGTTGACTTTTTGTTGTATGTGCACGTAAAAATAAAATTTTAACAAATTAAAGGAGAAAAGAGGGTGGAGGAGAAGAAAACGTACTCAATTTTATCATTTGGAAAAAATTAAACTTTATGTCTCTCCCTTGACATTGCTCTGGACTCCTTCCCAAAAGGCAAACACTTAGTATGTTTTAAATAGAAAAATTAAAATCCATCACCCACTGAACCAGGCCAAGATTGAAGAGCAGAGAACTCAGGATTTGAGAAGATGGAAGGGGATCCAAGACAGGAAATTGACTTGGTCGGGCGTGTGGAAAATGAAGGCAGTCCACAGGCCATTTATGAAGGTCCCCATATGATGGCTTACCTCTGCAGCACAGCCTCAGTCTGCTGTCTCCGGCTGGGAGGAATTGTTCTGGAGAGTCCAAGCCAGCACCTCCCGAGGAAACACAGCTGGAGGAGGTTTCACCAAGGAGTGTGATCAGGAGGTGCAGCTGGCACTGAGGATGAAGACAGCCTTCTGAACCTGCCAGAGCAGGTGCCCTTGACCTTGAAGATACTCAACTGCACTGAACAGAAGACTCAAGTCCACAGCTGAAAAAGAAAGCGCCAGTTATCAGACATTTTCCTCAGAAACAACAGAAGCTGTGTCTTTTTCTGCCTCCTCAAACCTGCTGAAAGGCAAAGCCTAGGAAGAAGATGGTCATTAGCACCAGGCATGGACACACCTGTAATCCCAGCACTCAGAGTGGGAGGCCAGAGGACTGAGAATTTGAAACCAGCCTGGCCTACATGGCAAGACCCCGCCTCAAACATACACAAACAAAAAGCTGATGATCATTAGAAATTACCTAAATTCAGAGAAGCCAGAAAGTGCTTGGAAGTGAGAGGAACCTCATGGTCACCAGTGGTCACATTTGTAGGAGCAAACAGCATGTACTCACCACAGAACGCCAACTATGTTCCAGCTAACCAACATAACCCAGAGCCTCCACGAATCTAACCAGGGGAAATCTCTAACGTGCGCCTTTCAGGGTGAGATTTTCCCTTCTGGTCTTCACATCTTCCTTGGATTCCATTCTTGATTAAATCTCATTTTCATGTGACTCAAAGTCTTGTAATAACTTCAAGATAGGACACAGAGACCACTTAGTCTGTAGGATCCTTCCTCCTCCCTGCTTAGTGCTTCCGGGCCTGTCCGTACCCAATGAAAACCTGAAGTCTTGCTTAAATCTTATCTTTAGCATCTACCATAGCAACTGAGAGCTCCTTGAAAGACTGCTTCGAAGGAGGAAAGACCATTTAGGACAAGCGGAACCATCACCAGGACTTTGAGGCTTGAACATCTGAGTTTTCTTCTCTGTTGCTGTGATAAACACCATGATCAACATGGGAAAGGAAGGTTTCATTTCATCCTCCAGGTTCCAGTGCAATTGCTGTGGAGAAGCCAGGACAGGACTCAGGGCAGGAGCTTGAACCAGAAACCAGGAACCACGGAGAACTGTGCCTACAGGCTCACCAGGCCTTTCTTACACAGTCCAGGCCCACCTGCCCGAGAATGGTTCTGCCCCACAGTGGGCTGGGCCCTCCTACATCAATTAGCAATCAAGAGAATGCCTCACACGCACACACGCCCGCAGGCCGGTGATGGAGGAAATTTCTCAGTTGAGGGTCCCGGTTCTCAGGTGTGCCAAGTTGACAATCAAGATTAGCCACCACAACCTTTACTTTTCCTTATTTATCTATTGTGTGTCAAGGGGAAGAAGCCATGTCCCAGTGCACCCGTGGAGGTCAGAGGACAACTTTCAGAAGTCAGTTCACTCCTTCCACCACGTGGGGCCTAGGAATTGAACTCAGGCAGGTCATCGGGCTCAGCAGCAAGCACCTGCTTAACCATCTTGTGGCACATCTTCTCCACATTATTGAGCGGCACCTCTGTGTAAGGTCACATGTAAGGGCTGTGGCAGAATCTAAAGAATAAGGCCGGCATGCTGAAGGTGACTGCCTCTAATCTGTATGAATCCATCCATGTCTCTGCCCCTCTGATGTGTATACATACATAGTACTGTATGTATAGTGCTATGTGTCACAAACCTTCAATTTTCCCAGTATTACCCCAGTTCCAAGAGGTGGTTATCCAAACTTTACAGGTGAAACTCTGCGACCCAGAGAGTTGATGTAATTAGCCCAGAGGTGTGTGTAATTAGCACAGCAAATGTACAGGTGGCAATCGATGATCCCATTCCCCTTTTGATGGAAGAGAATGGTGGGAGATGGCTGCTAGGAAAGAGAGAGACAGAGACAGAGAGACAGAGGGAGAGACAGAGGGAGAGGGGTGGGAGAACGGGTCTTAGCCTCAGACAAAGGTGACAACATCTCCCATACTGACCGTCAGTCCTCTGTTCTCGTCCCAGATTTCACCATCACGCGGCAGGCCTCCGGCCTCCGGCCTCTGCTCCCGTCCTCTCCCTGAGGTGGCATCCACTTGGCTTCCTGGCCCACACCTTTCCCAGCCTGCACTTCGAACACCGCCCATCTCCTCAGCTCAGAGTGGCTCCCGGCAGTTTCCCGTGGAGGACCCACTGCACGCACACTCAGCCTGCGAATCCTGGAACTCCCTGTCCTCCATCTCCACCTCCCTTTTGGATCTCCCGTGTTTGAGTTTTTTTCTTTTTTAATTTTCACTCAATATCCTTGACCAGTGCATTGTAGTGCTGCCTCTGTGGAGGGCCTCATGTAGCGGGCGAGGCAGAATCTGAAGACTAAGGCCAGCACCCTGAAGGTGGTGGCCAAGGGGTGGCTGGGAGGTGCTTTTCCTGTCCTGCCTCTGCCATGAAGACTTTTCATATCTCCTAATTCCCTCCGTGAGCATTCCGTCCTCTACTATGGAGCAGAGAACAGGACAGTTCATGCCCTCAGGAAACTTACTCGTGTGTGTGTGTGTGTGTGTGTGTGTGTGTGTGTGTGTGTGTGTCTATAGATAAGCAACTGTGCATCATGTGACCACAGAACAGAAAAGTCTGACATCTTCCATGCTGACATCTCTTTAGAAACAGTTTTTGTTTTCACTGTCAAGATGTATGATTTTTATCTGAGGAAAGGTCGAGGAAATAATTTCCTCACAAGTGTTTGCACCTGAATCCCCGAGCCCCACCCCAGTATCCTGGAGTCTTTGCTGAAGAAGATGCCTGTTACACATCTGATAACCCAGTGATCCATCCTAGGTAGAGAAGTTCTCAGAGCTGTTTAGTGAGATGCAGGCATCTGCCTTGCTGTGGGCTGACTGGGTGGCACTGGTGGGAGCTGAAATTCCTGAGACTTGACAGCCAAGTAGCCACGACAGTACATCTCCCCTTGAAGGCTATCAGGAGGACTCTTCTTTCCAATTTAGCCTTGCTGCTAATAAATGTGTTCAGTGGTTTGGGGTAAAGGGAAACACTGAAAATGAACTCGAACTCCTCCTCCTCCTCCTTCTTCTTTTTTGCATTGCTGGGGATTGAACACAGAGATTTGGACATGTCAGGCAAGTGCTCCACCACAGTGAGGTGATTTTGGTATTCGACTAATGCTTCTTATTGAGATGGAAAGAAGCATTAGTGAGAAATGTATCCCAGAGGCTCATGTATTGAAGACTCGGTCTCTAGTTTACAGTGATGTTCTGGGAGGTTTAGGAGGAAGCTGACAGGCCACTGGGGGTGGGCTTCCAGATTGCTTCCTGTGTATGCCTGAAGATGTGAGCACTCAGCTGCTCCAGATGCCTCCTGCCCCGCCAGGATGGGCTCTTATCCCTCTAGAATCATAAGTCCAATAAATTCTTCCTTCTATATTTGAGCATGGTATTTTATCACAACAGGGAGAATAACTAGTACAGAGATAATTTACAGTATTTCTCATCAGTGACACATGAGCCATTTCATGTTCTAGTGTGTGCTGGTCACACGTGCTCTGCCACGCCCTGACATACTCCTTCATGCTGGCTCTGGAGCTGAAGGCACAGAGTTCTGAGCAATCAAGCCCCCTCCAGGATCCTCCAACCAGTTATTTTCTGCTTTTATCATCCATTAAGGACCATTTGTAAGTGACTAGTTCATAATGGCTCACACTTGGTAGAACCAGTTCGAGAGCAGTTTATATACCTAAGTTGGACATGTGCAAAGACAATAAAAAACATTCTGAGAAGCTAAGTTAGGTTCAAAAGAAATTTCCAGTAGGAATAGGACTTGAGTATTTTAAACGTGGTTTAATTTTTAAATTCATGGAAAAATTTAAGGCAATAGTACAGGAAGACTCAGGCACAATTTGTTAAGAGTTGGCATATTTGGGCCAGACTTTCCTATTTGTTCATCCTAATATCTACCTTTCGTATGAAGTGGGAAACATGTTTTACACTTAAATAGCCTGGTCTTTCTGTCATATACATGCTGAAATTAGCATTCTAAGAATACCCCCAAACTCCACTGGATCACATGGAAAGGGTATAATTGTACAATTCCAAAAGTCTGTAACTTGGTCATTTTGATTTGGTTTAACTTAAATTTCATCTATTATTTCTTCTAACCCCATCTCCCTGAAACACGATGCTATTTCAGGGTTCGGGCCACAGATGCAGCAAGATTTGTCTGCTCAGCACTTTACACGGTAAGTTGAATAAGCACTGGGTTAAGCAGCACAGCTCGAGAGATATTTTCTACTTCTCTCTCTTGCATGACTACCAACAGCTAAGTCGGTCAGGATTCTTCTTTGCTGGCTTCACATAAGACTGGCAAAGCCATCTCATTCACCCTTAGGAAAACAGCAGCCTCCCTCCAAGACCTGGGGTCTTCTTGGGGTCTTCCTGCCTAGCCACCCAAGGCAGGGATGGAGGACGGCTTGCCCCTGGCCCGCACTCTCCTGCAGCAAGGTCCCCAGAGAGAATCCAGCACCAGTGGGACGAAGTACAGATCGAAGGCCTCAATTTCCAAGGCTACAATCATCCAGTTATACAACATCGAATTTAAGTGTTATCCAGGTTTTGGCATCACTTAGAGAACATGCAGATGTTAAGGGGCCATCCAAACGCTGCTGTCTAGTTTGCTGACTTTGCAAACCTGGCCTAATGCCAGATGTTAAAAGAAGACAGTACAGCGAGGTGGTGAGAGTCTGGGGGCTGAAACCCCAGTGAAATTCCCACTGACCATCCAGGGGGATCTGTCACAGTGGCTGAGAATTCAAGCCCTGTTAAAGACCGCTCCTGCTGGAATGGGAGTGATCTCTGGAGGAGGAAGGAAGCCCACTTCCTTCTCACCCCCTGCAGCCTAGGCACAGGGACAAGGGCAGGAAGAGACTCCATTTCTGGGATGCCTTTTCCTCACTTCTCAGTGGCCCAGTCCACTAACAGCTACCACAGGACCAGAATGTTTATACCACATCACCAGGGCTGTAGATCATCACATCCCATGGTCACTAGGCTCTCAGTGTTTCTGTGGACCAGGACCTCGGGGCACAGTTCACAGGCTCCTGCTGTGAAGCTGAGGCACCTGGAGAAGGTAGCTTCAATTTTCAGCTGGGAGCTCCTCTGAACAGTATACACCCGCCTCTGGCTGTGTGTCACAGGTGCAGTGGAAGCCACCTGCTTGGACTCTAAGGCCCGTTAGCTGTCACCTGCCTTCTAAATGCCCCACAGTCTTTCAGAACGGACACCTAGGATAAGCCACTCCAAAGCACCACTCAAGCTCCTGGATGAAGTCTTCACTTTCCTTCTATTTCCTCTCCCACCCCCGTTTCTTTATGAAGGTGGTACTTCTTTTTCAAAATTTTTATTTATTTATTTTATGTGTTATGCCTGCATATACGTAAGTTCACCCATGTCATGCAGAACCTGCAGAGGACAGAAGAGGGAGTTGAATCCCCCTGGAACTGGAGTTACAGACAGTTCTTAGCTCCCATGTGGGTGCTGGGATTCAAACCCAGGTCCTCTGCAAGAATAGTCAGTGCTCTCTCCACCCCAGTACTTACTTCTTTAGAGGTGAAGGAACAAGAGACAAGAAGCCAGATTGGAATGAAAAGAGTGGGAAAAGCGACAAGAGAATCTCTTTTGTGTGGAGAAGGAACACATGCTCAGGGTGAGAGCAAGGCTTTGGCTCCCACAAGAGAGTTCTGCAACAAAGAGGCAGATGTTTTTAAATTCCTTCATCATAAATCATATTGGGACACCATTCTGTTCTGTTTATTTGTTTGGGCTAAATACATCTATGTGATTAGCTTTATTGTAACATAGTCTGCTTCGTGCTGTTTACTTGAAGACGGAAAACTATTTTCATTTGTTTAATTACTGGCTTCTAATTTGCTGAGTTTCTTTTTTTTAATAGATTGGTGAGCTACGTTCAGACCGCTCCTTATCCCTGCATTGTTGCCCTCTATAGTCCCACTAGAGACTTCTTTGTGTGTTCTCAGGGTTTCTGCTCCCCCTAGATACCCATGTGGTGCCCACATCTCATGTGTGTTCTTTGCTGTGCACACATTTGCACAGCAGGGAAGCATCATCCATTCAGAGAAATAAGGTTGGGAAGACCCAAGGTTGTACTAACAATGATGAGAGCCCAGGCTCCACATCTGTGCGTATGTAGCTTGCGGATACCTCTCTCCTTCGGTGTCCCCTCACCCTTGCTAACACACTGCTCTTTAACAGCAAAGGAAGAACCATCGTTTTTTTTTAATTATATTTATGTATATGAGTGTATTACCTGCATGTGTTTGGAACCCGTGTTGTGCAGGACCTGTAGAGGTCAGAAGACAGCTTTGTGGAGTCAGCTTTCTCCTTCCACCTTTACACAGTTTCCAGGAATCAGACTCAGGTCTCCAGGCTTAAGCAGCGAGCTCCTTTCTCGGCTCAGCCGTCTTCCCATTCCTGTGTTTTGCGCAGCAGAAGGGTACTTTACAAGCATTCCCAGTTTCCTCAGTTGTCTAAGTTATTCTGATTCATGCAGGATGTATATAAGGAAAAAGCCAAGGAGTTAAATTTAAAGAATACAAAAGGGTGGGGACTTCAAATCATAAAATCAAATTGGTTGCTTGTAAATGTGTCACTTCATAGCCCTCATTGTCTCCCCAGAGAAACTATTATAGAAGGCATTGCCAGCTTCCCAATTGTCTTGATTTCCTTTCCTGGACGTTGTCAGTGGGGAAGGGGTAGTTCACTTTGACCTGATCAATTTTAAGAGGGTACTTTGTCTGTGACACTATCCCCAAGTCCAAACCATTAGGGGGTGACACTCTCCCCATGTTCAAACCATTAGGGGGTGACAATCTTCCCATGTCTAAACCATCAGGGGGTGGCATTATCCCCATGTATAAACAATTAGGGGGTGACATTATCCCCATGTCCAAACCATTAGGGGGTGACACTATGTCCACACCATTAGGGGCCACCCATGGCCCAAATGAATGGATCCCCACTTGTCTTCATTGGGCTGGCGTTTCCCAGGTGATAGAGTCACTGAGGACCCAGAGCAGTTCAGCTGGATATCAAAAGAAACGTCTGAAATTCCTATTTTGGTTCCATGACTAAAAACATATATGGGAAGTAATTTCAAAGAAATAATTTCTGATATACATGTAGTATATAGCTTCTTTCCTATGTAAACCAGCATAATGAAAGTTGGGTTATAAGACTGTTGATTTCAACAGATCATATATCTGATATATTGGCTGTATTTAATTAGCAATTTATTAAATTGTATTGCTGTAATCCTACAGCTATATTTTAGAAGCACACACACTTGCAAACATGTCAGGGCAACATTTGTAAGAAACTGGAAAATACGTTAAGATACTGTTTCATACACCATGGTCTGTAGTAATGATTTTGGTTCAATTTTGTCCCCATATCTTATTCCAAGCAAGACTGACTTATAAAGCATGCTCTGCAATCCAGAACCAGATAGTGCTGGAGATAATTACTCTGCCTGGTTAGAATTTAAGAGCAATTTCCTGAGGCACCACTTGTAGAAAGTGAAAGAACATGCGTTGGAATGAGTACTGGTCGGGTGTGCACCAAAGCGAAATCGGGATCGTTGCACAGAGCCCACTTTCCAGTATCACTTTAAATAACAGCCACATTACCCCTGATGATTCCAGAACCTTCCATAGTGTGATTTTACTGTATGGATAAATAAACACCTTTTAAATCTTTTTCGGTGTAGAAAAGTCAAATAAATCACAGGCTAATTTCATAAAATGTATTTAAAGATATCAATGTTTTATTACCTAAAAGTAGGAGTCACTGAGCTCTAAACCAAAATTTGAATTTCTTCTGAAAATCAATCTGTAGTTTTAGTTCAAAGACAAAGGGAATCATTACTTACATTATCAGATATCTTATTAGACTTATAACACTGTAAGAGAACACAGAAAATGCTAAGAATGTTGTTTAAGGTAATCTCTGAAAGAAACCCATTAAATTGTAAAGATAAATTAGTTCTGAAGACACATAATTCAACCAACAAGACGATCCTGTTTGGGCGGGGAGCTAGGCCAACAGTAGATATATGTAATTGGAGTTTATAAAAATGTCAGTAGGTGCTTTATTTTAGATTTAGTTCTTTACATTTATCCTGATCTGCAAACTGCTAATTTCTCCTGAAGGTTGGTAAGCAGGGTGAGTGTGGAAGCAGACCTTGGCACATGGGAACCAGGAGGCTGACGCAGGCTGACAAGAGTCCGTTCTTTACTCATTTAGCTCTTATTTACTAATATGATTTTTTGTTTCAGTTGATTCAATAATGCATAGAGAAAAATGGGAAAACTGAAAATACATCTAGGTGTTACAAAGCTCAGAGATTTGGCACAGGAAAGGTGTTGTTATGGTACGGTAGGTCTGAACACAAAAGTTGGGCTGGGGAGATCAGTGCTCACTGCTGTAGTACGAGTTTCCTCTCCAGAAGCCAAGCAAAACACAAACAAAAAAACAGGCATCGTGGTGTGTTCTTACAATCTCTGTTCTGAGGAGTCAGGCAGACAGCTGCTGGAGGGAGTTTGCTGACCAGCAAGTCCAGTCTAATCTGCAAACCCCAGGCCAGTGCGAGAGACCCCACCTCAAAACAAAACATCCTCGCCCAAACCACAAAACAAAATACAAACAACAAAACAAGAACATCAAAACCCCCAACCCTGACGGTGCTTCATACCTGGGGAGGAAGGCACCTGATCTTATCTTCTGGCCTTTGTGTTCAAGCACACACATGTTTAACTATACACTCATGAATACACACACCACATATACACACCACCCCAATTAACAAAAGATGTTTTCTTTCCCTCGCTCAAGTAAATAAAAAGGAAAACAGGTATTTCTTATCTAAACCTTTATTAGAAGAAAAAACCCCAAATATACAATTAGTGGCAACAAACTTTATTAAATATTAAGAATTTTATCAAAGGTGTTTAGATAACATGTTCCTGCATAGCAGAAACGTGTCACCTACAGAGTCCTCACTGCCAGGCCTCATGGGAACTTTTTGGCATACAAGTAAAGTCATATTTCAACAGAATCCATCATCCATAAGCTGACAGTAGCTTCTTGTTGGTTAATTCTCAAACCTTTCACTGATTATCATCAGGTGGTTGACATTCCTTGAAGAGTTAACAAACTGAATCAAGTCTCCTTAAACTTAGCAGTACTCATAAAATTATTTTAAATGAATTAAAAATGATTCTTGTTTCTAGTAGCACAATAAAAATATTGACATTATAGGCAAACAGATCATTTCATATAAAAGTTAGTGACATACAGAACAGGTTGTGATGGACAAATCCTTTATAACGGAGCTGTTCAGTGCAGGACATGCCTGCCAGCACCTCTGAGTGGTGAGTCTCTCTTCGCAGCTCCCACACGTGTTCCTTTCCAGTGTGGGTAACACACTGAGACACACTGAGTCTTATCCTTATTGTATTTTGAAGAAACTACCATAGAAAAGATTACATTTTCAAACTTCTGTTTCAGTAAAAACAAAAAAGACAAGTCCAACAAGTGTACTTCCCAGCTGGTTTTCTTGCGTAAAGCACACATCTGTGAATGTCCACTAGGCGCAAGAGGAACTGTTTCTGGCACACAAAGTGCTCTCTGATGGCGAGGATAAAAAGTGGAGAAATGACCAGTGGTGTCCAGTCAGCAAGCAAAGGGAAAGCTTGCAGGAGGACTGGTCACCACAAAGTTCTGCAGGTTCTCATTTCCTTTAAACAAGGTTTGTAAACTTGCCCACAAGAGCTGGGTAGTATTAAGCAGCCATTAAGGCACTTGGTCAGAGAACCTAGCAGTAAGGGCTGGGTGATTGGTAGCTTGTCTCACAGGAAACCTTCCCTGCTTAGCCACAGCAGTGACTAGAGCAGGGGGCTGGCTTAACTGGGTGACCGTCAGAGGGGTGGGGAGGGCTGTTTGAAATCTCACTTTGCTTACCAATTTTCCCTGCAGAGGAAGCCTTCAGGTGTAATCTTAAAAAATACATTAGGAGCTATGCATTTAAACCATGTACCCTCTGAAAATCTAGTATTTAAAAGAATATGAACGTATCCAATAGTATTCTCAAAACAGGCAAGCCACTCTATATTTTAAAAAAATGAATTACAAGATGAGAGAACTTTGTAGAATGCATGTTATTAACAATTCCTTTGCGACTTCCGATGGCTTCACAGGTTACAGTGTAGGCTTTGGTATAAGATGCAAATGCAAGCCAGCAAGGTTGTGGATCCAAGGGTGCCCTAGCCACAGCACTTACGAAGGGTGATGAGCCAGTGCAGAGGAGCAGGAGGCGGCCCCAGCGGCAGGAGGACGTGGCTCTCCTACCGCTTCTTGTATAACTTTTTCTCCAGCAAAATGCTCATCAGAGATGGAGCCATGAAATAGGGTCTCTCCAAAGAACCTTCATTTCTTTCTAAATCTTCCACTAGGAGCAAGGAGGGCAAGCATAAATAGAGCGCCAGGACGGTAGGAGGAGAAACGTCGCCACCTGCCGCCCACCTATAGCACAGCAACGCCAAGCACCATTTGTAGACAGCATCTATATTATTGTAAACATAGTTATTGGAAAAATCAGCCCTTATTATTATTCATTGATAAGACATCCTCTCATTCCGTGTCCCAGGTCATATTCTGGCAATACCGCATGCCTTTCCGTGGACGACAGAGGAGGTAACATCCACCTTCTGTTATTTTTCCAATTTACTTCCTAAATTACCACATCAGTTCCCAAACATGCCTCTGTTTTGCCTTTAACAATTTAGATTATACAGAAGAAATGATCTTTCTAATGTTATCTCAAATCCTGCCACGGAAATACTTTGCAAAATATTGCTCTTTTTTAAAATTTTAATTGCAGTGTTAAGAAAATGGCTTCTACATTTCTTCTCACAAACAATAGTCATTTTTTACTCTGCATTTTAATTACTCACAGAAGTAGTAACACAGAGACTACTTTTCTGAGCAGGAACACAGCATCAGGCAGCAAGGCAGGCAGATCACATCTGATTTCTAGCAAATTTTCCAATTTTTATGTGCATCAAAATCAACTGAAAGACCTTATCAGGATCCACATGACAGCCCACATCCAAACACAGAACTCTTAGGTAAGGCATGGACATTTGTAGCTACAAGTGGGTCAGTAGAGATTACCATTCTAGTAGGTCTTTGTTGAGACACTTCTATTATTGATAAGTAAAATAATATTAAAATGGATCAAGAGAGATCAGTGACTGCTCTTCCTTGCATTATGCTTAAGGAGAAGACACAAAGAAGGATTTTTTTTGCAAAGGGACACTTAGAACTAAATAATTTCTAGAAAGTAATCAAGAACAAGCTGGTGGCCGTGTGGACCAATACTTTGAAAATCTTCCTGAATCATTGGCTTTAACTAAGAGTCTGCTATAGAGTCCATTTAAATCTAGGTTCAAACATTTCAGAAAAGTAAAGAATTAGTATTTATATCAATTTACAACACAATGATGTGTCTCTGACTCTCAGCACATGTGTAATCCATATTCAGATCCAAACACTGCCTTATTAACACAGAAACATTCTGACACAAGCTTAGTGTTAAAGCCCAAAGGGCAAAGGATGACCCAGTGCTCTTGGGGATGGTTTTTTGTAGTCACATCACCCAGTTTGACACACAGAAGAAAGGCAAGGTGTGTCAGGGTCTGATTCATGCTTCTCTGCACCATGTAAGATTTAGAGATGGCTGCCACCAACCAGCTTCTAAGTCCCAGAGGGGAAGATTTCCCAGTATGAAACACTCCCGACCCCCATGAAAGCACCAGATGCAGTATCTGATGGAAGATCACCAGTCTACTTTCTTTAGTCAGAGTGAATCTTAAGTGTCTCATCTGTTATCTTTCCTCTCTGAAAGCTGAACTGAGCTTAAATCATGTGCAGAACAAAGCCAACCATCACTTCAGTCTAGAAAAGGCGTGTGTTGACTCATGAAAAGAAAAGTCCACACTGACCCTCAGCATAGTGGCAAGGGGAAATTCAGGCAAGAAGCAGACATGAACTAGATAGCTGTTTCAACTCTGTTCACAACATCTTCAGGCTGGCCAGAAGGTCACAGTATTAGAAATGACATTCCAAAGCTCAGATTTGACTTCAATATAAATCTCATTTCGCTAAAACAGACTGGATAGTGAAGATCCACAGTCACTTAATCCAGTGGGGTTAGCTGTTGAGCCTGTGGATTCATGTTCCCATGTCTGTTGCAGACTCAGTTCATTTACTGAAATATCCTTTCTAGGGAACCAGGGATACAAGTTTAATCACAGTTTTAGAGAGCTGTCTACCAGCTGAAACAGTGTAGCCAGAACCATAGCACCATATTTACAAGTTTAGTACCATATGCTGGTTAACCAGAACTCAGTAATTTTTTATGGCTAACTGATTACACATTTATAGTGTTTTCAAAAACTGCCTGAATACCCTTTACAAATATACACTTATAAAAGGAAAGGCTAGCGAAGGGCGGCAACAGAAGCCACACGGTGAGTTACAAACGTTATTAAAACACTATCAGCTACAGGTTGTTGCAGTTGCACCCGGAGTCTATAGAGCACTCCACTGCCCAGAGGCCCCCATCAGATGCCTGGTGCCTCCTGGGGTACCAAGCGCTAACTTTTTAGAAAGCACGGCTTTTCATGCCTCTCCCAAGCCCTGCGTTCCCACCATCAAACTAGTTCACAGAGCTCTAACTTCACAGTGAGCGGAGCCGCCCCGAGCCTTTCTGCTCTGCTTCAGGGGAACTGGATGCTTCTGGGTCAGAATCCCGTGCAGGGCGGGGGTTATGAAGTAGGGTTTCTCCGCAGACCCATCGTTTCTCTCCAGGTCGTCACCTGTGCATCAGCAGGCAAAGCAAAGGTTGGCACAGCAAAGAGCCCGGGGTTGGACGTGCAGAGCAGAATGGGGAAACCAGAGACACAGGTGTTAGAACCTCAAATGCAAAGTAAACTCTTGCAGAGCTGGCGACCGGCAGCCAAGGGGCCCGGCCTCTGCCAGGAAGTGCCAGGCACACTGGCCTTGGGCCTGTGTTTATGGTTGGGCCGCTCAGGCCTCCCATAGCATTTCTAAAGTGTTGCCTTTAAATCTTGTGATTGTTCGTTTCGGAAACATAAACTGCCACATACCACTAACTCCCTGGAAGATGTAAAATAATTAAATTTCATAGTAAAGTCTTTCATTTTTCGAGACAGGGTCTTACTATTTAGTCCATGCTGGCCTTGAACCAGCAACTGTGCTTCCGCCTCCTCAGCGCTGGTCTTCAAGGCTAATCTCATCCTCTATTTTATGTATTTGTGTGGTGTGTGCATATTCATTTAGGTACCCATGCGAGTTGGTGTGTGTGTGTGTGTACAGGTGGAGGCCAGAGTCAACCTCAGGTGTCATTCTTCAGGAACCCCGCCATGCCGTTTGAAATGACATCTCTCACTGGCCTAGAGCTCACTCATGAGGTGAGGCTGGCCGACCAGTGAGCTCCAGGGTGGCTCTGCCTCCCCAGCACTGGAATTATAAGGATGTAACACCATGCCCAGCTTTTTACATGCATTCTGGGGACTGAACCCAGGTCTTCATGCTAACATGACAAGTACTTTACTTGCCATCTCCCTAATCCTAAAGTCACTGTAATATTTTTATTACTGTGTATATGTGTGTGTATGATATATCTGTGTTTAGTGTGTGTGTACATGGTGTATGTATGGTATGTGTGCATGATGTGTATGTATGGTATATGTGCATGATATGTATATGGTGCATGTGTGTATGGTTGCATGCATACAGTATGTGTGCATGTTATGTGTATGCTACATATGTGCAGTGTGTGCATATGTGTATATATGTGTGCTATGTGTATGCTATGTATGTATATTGTATGGTATGTGTGTACATGTGTATGGTGTGTGTGTGGTATGTATGTGATGTGTATGTATGTGTGTAATGTGTATGTCTATATGTTTATGTAGGGTGCGTGTGTGGTATGTGTATAGTATGTGTGTGTGGTGTGTGTATGTGAATGTCTGTGTATGGTATGTGTGTGGTGTGTGTGGTATGTGTGTGATGTGTATTTCTATATGTTTATGTATGGTGTGTGTGTGGTATGTGTGTGTATGGTATGTGTGAATGATATGTGTATATATGGTATGTGTGTAGTATGTGTGGTATTTGTGTTGGCCTGTGTGTGTATGATCTGTGAGTACGGTGTGGGCGAGTGTATGGAGGTTGGATGACACCTTGGTGGAGTCCCCTCTCTTCTTCAACCTTTATGTGGGCTCAAACTCAGTTGCCAAGCTCTGTGAGCTATCTCCCTAAGTATAACACTATTTTTAAAAAAAGATTATTTTTGATTATGTGTTTTGGGTGTGGTATGTGCAGGTGACTGCAGGTGCCTGAGGAAGCCAGAAAGAGGGTATCAGACCCCCTTGGAGTTGCAGGCAGTTGTGACATGGGTGCTGGGAGCCAAACCTGGGTCCTCTGCAAGAGTAGCTTACACTCTTAAACGCTGCGCCATCTCCCCATCCCTAAATAGGGTTCAGTGGTAGCTCACACTCCAGTGCTGAGGTTAAGGAGCTGAGGCTCATGTGAGACAAAGAAGCAGTGAGGCAGACATGAGGACCCACTGACACCCCGACACTTGGCACCCTGACACCCCTCACCTCACCCTACAGGTCCTGCCTGACTCAGATTGCACCCTAACACGAACGCCAGTTCTTAACCTCTGCAGTATGTCTGCTTCTGCCTCTGCTTGGCTTTTCTTAAAATGGCCCCTTCGCCGACCCACCTGCTCGGTGGTTGGGGTCAGCACCAGAATTAAACTGGGAAGTGAAAAGAGGTTTTTGTGGTGTTAAGTTTCCTTCAAACACAATTCACAGCAAACAGCACCTGCGCTTTTGAGGAGTAGATGGACTGTTGGTTTAGTCAACCTTTATGTGACAGACACTGACCGTTCACGGAGTTTCGTCCTGACTCCTCCTGCTATACAACATCACTGACTGTATGCACTGTCACTGCCCTGGGCACAGCTAGGATACCTGGTCTGGATCACGTTAACCTGTAACTATCATTTTTCGAGGAGAATTTTCAGTGCCTTGTAGTATTTAAAGGATGCTATGCTTCTACTAAATATTTGAAATGGTTGGTTGTTTAAAAAAAAAAGAAGTCCAAAATTTTCTGGCAACAAAATAGCAGGTATAAAAGGGAGGTGCCACAGTAAAAGTGCTTGCTGCGTGACTGTGAGGACCAGGGTTTGAATCCACAGCACGCATGTAAAAAGGTGGACGTGCTGGCATGTGTCTAATCCCAGCACTGAGAAGAGGCAGGCAGGCATCTGGGGCTTGCTGGCCAGCCCAAATGGTCAAAGTGGAGAGCACCAGGTTCAGAGAGAGACTGTGTCTCAGAAAACAAGGTAGACAACAAAGAGAAAAGACACTGGCCTCCAGGTTCTCGCCTCAGAATGTGGTCTCAGCTACAAGAGAAGAAGAAAGTTTTCCAAAGTACAGTGTCCTAAATCACAAGAGAGAGATTGGCCTGTGCTTATTATCTGTTATCAGAGACAAGAGTCTTTAAGGCGCCTCTTCATGCCTGTGGATGATGTGTTGCGCATGTATGATTCTACACATCAAGGTCATAGAGCCCAAGGGGTTAGGAGCATGTGGTACCGATCTGCACCTCCCCCCTGACTCCAACAGTAGGGAAGGGAGCATCTGTGTCACAGATCAGGAAAACGGACACATTGTCAGTCACCTGACAGGGCTCCACCTAGCTCTCTCCCACCTAGTTTCTCCTGCCTTTCAGGAGATTTCTACAAACATGGTTGGAAAATGTATTGCCTAAATTTCAAATGATCATTATTAGCTTAAGCCTCCAAAGACTGAAAACTAGAATATTCTAGATGTTTCCAGATGTAACTGTTGAAAAACACTTTTAGAAACAGAATGAGGAAGATCACAGAGGGATCTCCACACATGGCTTCCGTGATGAACATCTAAGATGAAGCATCTAAGTTGCAGAAATCTCTGAGCTGCGCAGAGCCCCACCTCGCTGCATGTGAGACACCACCTCACGTTCATGCTCCCTCCATCCCATAACTAAACGGAGCTTTGTTCCTGCAGTGTTTTCTTTAAAAAATTCGGATTATATTTAATTATTTGCAAGTATATGCATGTGCCACGGTACACATAAGATGATCAAAGCACCACCTGCAGAAGTCAGTTCTCTCCTTCCACCATGAGTGTCTTGGGGATGGAACTAGGTTGTCAGATTTGGCAGCAAGTGCCTTAACCAGCTCAGCCATCTTCCCAACCCAGTCCGCATGGTGCTTTCTAACCTTTTCTTAAGTAAAACACAGACCCAAGAAAAGACAGAACACTCTGGTTCTACTCACAGCCAGGAAAAGCTAACCAGCACGTAACAGTCTCTGTTTCTTAGTCTACTTATTGAAAGGTGGTTTTAAAATGTTTAGACAGAGAGAACAGGTCGTATTGTTTTTCTAGAAGAGTCTCCCTTGCAGCTATCTCCTTACAGCAATCATCTCCTGACCTGACCATGAAACAGATGTTACAGGCGACTCTAAAGATAAACTTGGAGTCTTATACAAGTACTGATCACTGATGGCACATAAAAGAAGTTTTCCCTGCTTCTCTTGAGAGCCCTGTGCCAGAGCAAGGTACTGCAGTGTCACTAACAGAGTTCTTCCACCTGCTGAGCCTGCCTTCTGCAGGTCTGCCACGAGAAAGAAGAGCAGATCAAAGCCTTAGCGCAAGGCAGACTCTGTGGGTTGCTTTAGGTGCTAATAAGAAATATCCATTGTAAGTGTGCAAGTTGCACATACCCTGCAGGGCACAGCGTGCAAGTCAGTGACAAGAGCTCTGGGAGTGTCTTCATGCTGTCTCTACATGGGTCTGGACATTTCCTGGGCACATTCCTCTCAGAAATCTGTCCTAGCATCCTAACTTACTGTGTGAATCGACCCCATGTATCTTTGAAACCATTGGCATCTTGGTTTTATCAGAGTTCATAAGCAATCTCCCTCAATTCCTATAGACACACTATGGAGATAGTTTGGTAGTGGAGTGCGTCCCTAGCAAAGGCAAGGCCTGGGTCCAATTCCGCCCCCTCCCTCTCTCTCACACTCACACAAAGAATTAAGGAGCACCTAGGAAATAACACTTTCTCCCCATCAACACTGTTAAGCATTCGAGCTGGGTAACAGGGAATTCCAAGCCAGGTGAAGGAGCCTTCCCTTCTCATCTCTTAGCTGTCTGTGGAAGGGCAACATGCACACCGGATACTCACAGAAGCAGATAAAAATGGTTTCAACACACATTGAATAGACGCTGAAGAACCCATGAGCGATCAGGTAAGAGCCGCACACAACAGTCTATGAACAGACAGAACAGAATTGACATGTCATTGTCTCCCATGAGAAGGCTGCAACTTTGCCTGAAGGACAAGATGCAGAAGCTTTGGGGGGGCTCTGTGTGGGCAGCATTTGCAATAAAGCCGCCCCCCCCCCAATTTGACCATGCTCTCTCCTGAGAGTTAAGAATCACATACTGAAGCTTACCTGAATACTTCTTACCACTGTTCCCAATACCTCCCCAAAGTATCTCAGCCTTAAGATCCTGCACGTCAAAGTGATAGAGACTAAGAGGTTAAAAGTACACCTCCTGGGTACTCAGCACACTTCTCAGTCTCTATGAGCCTCTGTATGAAACTGGCAGTGGGCAAGAGTGGGCATTTATGTCATACAGACTGAGAGTTAAAACACTGCAGTAGATCCACCTATCTGCCCCTCCACCCCCTGCATTGTCCATCTGCAGTGCTTGGGAATGTTGGCTGCAGAATCCTCAGATGCTTGTCTGTGTAGGAATCACCATCCCGGCAGGGAAACACCTCATCTAAGGTGAGAGTCCTACCTGGGGAGCCAGTTCATGGACAACTGCCTGGTGCAGTTCACAGGGCCAGCCACTTTTCCAGAAGGGCCTCTCATTATGTGTCTGCAGACATGGCAGTATTGCATCATGGTCAGCTTCTCCTCTGCTCTGATCTGCCACAGCCAGTAGATTGTGGATTTTTACAGACACTGGACTTTTAAGTAGGAATTTTTTTGTTTATTTGTTTTGTTTTGATACAGGGTCTCCCTGTGGCCCTGGGTGGCTTGGAACTTGCTATGTAGGCCAGGCTGGCCTTGATCTCATGAAGATCTGCTTGCCTCTGCCTGCCAAGTACTGGGATCAAGGTGTTCACCACCATGCCTGACATTGTAATGGATTTTTAAAGTGACTATGGGAATTAAAAACTTTAGACTGGAGTTATGTTAGCCTATCTAGGGACATCCGGGTACAAATGCTTGACGAGATAGACCTTAATGTATATGACAGAATGCATGAAATCTGATAGTGGGGGCTGTGGATGGAGGATGTCTAAATTTAATTAAGATCTATTATATAAAATAATCTGAATAAATATACATAAATAAGAAAGAAAAAGACTAAGTTTTATTTTGGGATACTAACATGAGGTCTTGGGGACGTGAACTGAGTAGGGCTTACAGTGACGTGCTTGTGTGCCAGGCTGACAGGGGTCAATTATACAGGTTAGTTTTGGTCAACTTGACACAAACTTGAGTGACCAGGGAAGAAGAAGCCTCAACCGAGAAGTTGCTTCCTTCAGATCAGGTTCACTGTGGACATGTCTCTGAGTCATTTTATGGCTTCTGATTGATGTAGGAGGGCCACACCCACTGTGGGCGGGGCCATCCCAGGGCAGGTGGGCCTGGGATGTCTAAAAATTCTAGCTGAGCAAGCCAGAGGGGTCAAGCCAGGAAACAGCCTCCTCCACAGTCTCTGCTCCCATTCCAGGCTCCTGCCTGACATCTCTTGATGACGGGCGAGAGAAGAGGAGATGTGGTGAAGCCGGTCCTCCCCACTCTGCTTTTAGTCAGTATTTCATTACAGCAACAGAAACCAAACCAGAACACCGTATCTGAACAGTCATTTCCAGGAAACCCAGCACCAGAGGAGATGGGAAGTATCACAAAGTAAGACCCACAGGTGCAGCCATCTTCGTTTCTCCTGTTTCCTTTTTGTTTTCTATTTAAAACATTTTGTTATTTTTATTTTTATGTGAGTGTATTGCTTGCATGTAGGTAAGTGCATCCATGTCATGTAGTGCCCTCAGATGTCAGAAGAGGGCCTCGGATCCTCTGGAACTGGAGTTGCAGATAGTTGTGAGTGGCCATATGGGTGTTGAGAATTGAACCTGGGTCCTCTGCAAGAGCAGTAAAGTGCACTTAACTGCTGAGCTACTTCTCCGGCACCTCTGTTTTGTTTTCTTATTTTAGCATCCCTAATAAATCATAGAGTCACCAGTACTCCACTTTTATAGGCCAAACTGCTACCCACTCCTTACGTTAAAGTCATAGCCTCTAATGTGGTGGAATCTGAAGGTGAGGGCTGGGGGCACAGAATTAGATCATGAGGGTGGTACTCTTCTGCAGGGATTGGTGCCTCTGCAAGAAGAGGCTTGAAACAGATCCTGATAGTTGTTAAGGCAGTAGTAAGGTAGCTTCTGCCCTTCTGACACTGCATCAGGCAGGGTCTCTGAGGCTACAGAATGGTGAGGAATTCTGCCCACCCCCTGCTGTTCTGACTAAGTCACCAGTCCTCACCAGCAAGGGCACCCAGTAGTAATTCAAAGTCGTCGGACCTTCTACGATGCTCTGCAGTTTATCTGTGAAGAGGAAGAAGGCCAGGACGCCTGCAATGAAGAAATGGAACACAAGTGTTATACACTTAGGAAGGTGTATAGCTTTCTGCACGAAAGTAGATTTCCCAAACATCTTTTCGACTTTGAATCAATGTGATTATTACTACTCACCTACAAACCCGGAAACTAGAATTTTTCCCAGGAGTAACACAAAGCGTGTAACTTCATCTGTAACTGCAACTCTGAGTATTGGAAAAAAAGAAGAAAAAGAAAAAAGGAAGTAAAATTTGGTGTTTGAATACCCTCGGTATTCGCAGTCTGGGGGAGTTAATAACTCATTCACTCTGCTGTGTTGTCCTCGCTGGAATTTTACTAGACAGTTGTTAAATGCAGGAAATGGGAAGGGAAGCCAGCCATGGGGTCCTAACTTGTTTCTAACGGGCTACGTGGAAGGCGGGACTGTGGGTTTCTCTCTCGCTCTGTTTCAAGGCCCTTGGGAACCCAGGAACCTGACCATGCTGCATTTTAAGAGGGAAGAATGGCCACTGAATCCAGATAGTCACCTGGAGAATTTGAGCAGAGAGGAAAAAAAAAAAAAATTAACTGTAGGTATTTACCTAGGTGGATGAAGCGATCCACAAGTCTAAGGTTTGGAAAGAGATGACTGATATGAGAGAAAAGTTCTAAATCTATCAAATTAAAAACTAATACCCATGCCTAAGAAGGCTGACAACACCAGATAACTTCAAGCAAAAGACGTAACGTCATCTTACCACTTTGTCTACTGCCATCTTCAGCCTGAATAATTAAACAGCTTATTCATTTATTTATTTTTATTCTATGTGTGTGAATGTTTGCCTGCATATGTAAGATCAAAATGCCTGCAGAGGCCAGAAGAGGGCATCAGATCCCCTGGAACTGGAGTTAAGGATAGATGTTCTTAGCGGCCATGTGGGTACTAGGAACTGAACCTGAGTACTCTGTAAGAGCAGCCAGTGCTCCTAACTGTGGAGCCATCTCTCTAGCCACTGATTACTTACTTTAAAATGTTTCTCATGAGCAGATTGAAGGCATCTCTTGTTGACTCACAGAAGTTTTTGCCATATATTGCAATCTGGGGAAGACAGTCATGCTTCTGTTAGTACCATCAGAGGTGTGACTAACGACCCAAGGCAATGTCAGGGAGATGGAAGAGCTCACTGTGGTCATCCACACTGGTGCCTTCTTCCTCTTTCAAACATTTGGGTTTATGGGAGGCCTGGCAGCTCGGTGTTCTCAAACCCCTATAACTCACTGAGATATTTGTCATGTGCTATATGTGGGGGGAGTGCTTTTTCTAAAGTCTCAGGAGAGGGGCTCTATTTGAAATGTTTTGGCTATAAAGTGTTTTAAAAGGATTAAATATTGTTATTGCATAAAAACATTACTCCTAAGGAAATCTAATCCCTTCCACTAGATTGGATTTACTGATTAAACGACTCAACACAATCCTCTTCCTGTAGGTAAACTAAAACTAAATCTTTGAGTCTCCATAGGACTATATGAACCACTTCCAGCCCATCTCGCAATGGGAAGCAAGTGTCAAGTGTCTTAAGACTGCAGCACCAACATTTTAAGAGAAGTGCTTTTCCTGGTACTCTAAACAAAACAACTCATTGGAAGTCTCCATATTCAAACAGGACACAACTAAGAAATTCACCAAAGCATTACCAACACTCACACATTTTCAACATAAGACTTATCAAAAGGATCAAGTTCTTCCTAAAAATTATGTAAATCCTGGGGCTGGAGAGATGATTCAGAGGTTAAGAGCATAGACTGCTCTTCAGAGGACCTAGATTAGATTCCCAGTACCCACATGGTGACTCACAAAAGTCTCTAACTCCAGTTCCAAGGAAATTCGATGCCCTCTTCTGACCTCTGTGGGCACTGTACAACATGGGCACACTTACAACCATGCAAGCAATGTGCTCATACACATAAAATAAGAAAAAATAAGTCCCACTGTTAGAAAAACAGCTTGTTCTCTGAGTGAAATGTAGACATCAGCTTTCTTGCAAAACTATTTGACACACAAAACCATTTTCAACCTGCACACTTTTATTTTTGTTTTTTTCAGCTTTTATATCATTTGTGTGTGTGCGTGTGTGTGTGTGCATGCGTGCGCATATACTCGTGCATGACACAGCACTCCTTTGGAGGTCAGAGGAAAAGTTGTACAAGTTGGTTCTGTCCTTCGACCACGCAGGTTCTGGGGCCTGAACTAGGTTGTCAGTTAAGCTTGGTGCCTTTTCCCACTGAGCCATCTCATGGCCCCTAGCATACTTTTAAAATTCCATTGCTCAATTTCTGTGATCAAATGAGATATTGAAGGTGACGATCACAGGCCTGACTCACGTGTGGGAGCCACATGTCTGTATGTCACCATCAAATTCAACTGCTTGATATAAGAATGCTCTACAGACAGCGGGGTAGACATGGGGTTGATTGCAAACCGCAGCACAAAGACAGTGGTCTACTTACCATAATATAGGCATTTCTGTTTAAGAACTTTACCATCTTTTCCAAACACCAGAAACAGCACCTCAAACAGCACTGAAGGAACCTGGAAATGCTGTTCTGTGCCTCTGTGGGAAGGAGGTAGTACATTAGTGACTTTGAAGGCCTCTGTTTCAACGGAAAAAACAATGACATTGGCAATAGGCTTTAATTCCTTTTATTGTGATGATGTTAACATAACTCACACTCAGCACAGGTACAGTGTTTTAGAACCCACTGTCCATTTTCAGAACATTTTATACAATCAACATTCACTCAACAAGCACTCCTCCACACCTGCCTCCTTTTGCCCAGCGACCCCGTTACTCTTGGCGACCGGAGGAGTTGCCTCTTCCTAGACGTTATGTAAGTGGAGAATACAAAATAGGTTCTGTAGCATTGTGCTTATTCTGCTTAGCACGATGCCTTCAGAACTGATCGTTTTATTCTTCTTTTTTTAGTTCTTTGAGAATTTCCTACAGTGCACGTCGACCTTGCTCACCCTCCTCCCCCAGCTCCTCCCTTCCTTATACACCTAGCTTTGTGGCTTTATTTTTCTTTTTAGAACTCTTGTTTTAAAACTGTCCTGTGCACACATTCTTGGGTGTGCCCATCCGCTGGAGCCTGGTCACCTACCAGGCACCACACTCTTAAAGAAAAAAGCTCTCCCTCTTCCACCAGCTGCCAGTTGCCAATGCTCCTCAGCCAGGGGTTGGACTCCACGCCCACGTCCATGCTGGGATTTTGACTGGCTTGAGCTTGTGCAGGTCTTGTGCCTGCCGGTTCATATGTGCACCTACTTTTCCCTGTATTCATTCACCACCTCTGGCTCTTAAAGTCTTTCTGTCCCCTCTCTTGCAATGACCCCCGACCTTGGGAGGAGAGCGTGTGGAGTAGGTGTCCCATTCAGGCGGAACATTCCCCAATCTCTTATTCTCTGCACAATGACTAGTTGGTTTTTAAGATATGTTGTCAGCAGAGTCCATGTGCTTGTGCACTGTATGTGCCATGTATGAAGACTAATGCCAGTAGTCCATGGTTATACTGGAGCCATACCTGACCTGAGCTCAACACATGGGACTACATATCTGATATCACCACCTTGCTTCTCCACAGAATGTGCTAAAACAGAATTTAAAACATTTTTACATTTACTTTTATGTGTATGAGTGCTTTGTATGTAGAGGGGTGTGGGTGTGTGTGTGTTTGTGTGTGTGTGTGTGTGATGGCCATGGAGACCAGAAGAGGACATCAGATCCCCCATCACTGGAGTTGCTGACAGCCGTGTGGGTGCTGTTAGGGAACCAGTGTCGTCTGCAAGTCCTCTTAACTACCGAGTTGTGTCTCTAGCCCCTAAAAGAGAATTCTTTTATTTTTATTTGTTTATTATATTTTATGTGAATGAATGATTTGCCTGCATGTATGTAAATGCACAGTGTTCGTGCAATGCCCACGAAGACCCGAGGAGGGCATTGCATATCCTGGAACTGGACTTGCAGACAGTTGCTAGGCACCTTGTGGGTGCTGGGAATGGAGCCCAGGTCCTCGGCAAGAGTAGCCATGCTGAGCCATCTCTCCACCTCCCAAAGCAGAATTCTTAAACTCCTTTTGGAGATTTCCACATCTCAAGCAATAGGACAATGCATGCTTTCTCTCTCTCTCGCTCTTGCTGACTCTCTTTCCCCCACAATTCCCTTCTCTCCTCGTAGGACCCAATCCTTAGCAAGTCCTGTTGGGTCATCTTTCAAACTACATTTGAACCTGACCATTTCTCTTCTTCCTACCCCAATCTACACAAGTTCCCAGCAACCCCTGCACCAGCTGCCATCACAGAAGTCATCATCAGTTCTTGAATCTTACTTTTAAGTCGCCTGTCCAGGTACTCTATGATCAATTTGAACATCTGGACCGACGCAAGGATTAGAGATCCAAAGGCTAGAGATCCTGTGTGGTACCTAGGCAAGATAAATCAGAAGGAAGGTGAAGTGCTGTTGTTATTTATGAACTGGGGGCCATGTGAGCAGTTCTCACAGGTAAAAGGTATCAATAGGAGCAAAGGGCTCTTTACACAGTCTTACACAAACTGAAAAAGCTCTCCACAGAGAGTCTGACACCAAATATATCTGTCTGGGCCATTTGTTCTAAAAATAGGACGCTCGGTCTGGTCAACAGGGACGAACACAGAGCCAAGCTAATTCTCAGCGTTCCCCTTGGTGACTCCATCTCTTCCTATCTCTGTGGTAGCCTACTGGATTTAGAAGGAAATTTACGTTGGTAAGGATTACCATATTTTCAACTCGGTCGTGGCTGCTACTTGAGTTCACGAGCCACGGCGGAATACAAGGACACAAACATAACTGAGGAAGTGGGCACAGGGTGGAATGGAGCTTACCGCACAGCTCGCCCGAATGCGGTGAGGACTGGGTGTGGTGGGATGTCATCTGGTTTTCTCAAGGCCCAGTAGTAAGTAGAAAAGGCACCCGCGAGCGTGCACTGACCCAACGCAATGACAAAGTTTATAAGCCAGAGGAAGGCGAACAGGTTGTAGATCTGGAAGGTCATGATGTGCTGATGGTACACACCGTTTCCACCGTAGAAGGCAAAGTTACACGATGCCCCAGGGCAAACTTTGGGAACAGGAGTTTGGTCAAAAATCTGTACCGGAAAGAAGATATGAGACGGCCATAGTAACCCCGCCCTTCTCCTTGCTGTAACCCGGACGGAACTCTATACTTTCATCTCACTGCCTTTGGCTGTTCTTTTCAATTTTCTACCTTATCAATTTAGAGAATTCTTTACTGAGTTCTAGACGATATCTCATTTTCATTCATAAATGCATCTCTCAGTACCTACTATATTTTGACCTGTACTAGTGCTTTCGCTGACCGTTCTAGCTTCTTGGGTTTATCAGATGGGCAGGCTCCACCCTGCCCTGATGGCCGTTTTCAGTGTTCTCCTGCTAATGCTTGCCTGGCCCTGCCGTTTTGTACAGCTACCTCCTCGTCAACTGCACAGCAAAATACAGCAGAGAGCTTCTTTGACTTACCTCTGGGTCACAGATTTCATCCTGATGTTCACATTGCCCATCTGGAACTATAACTTTGAATATCGGTACCCCTGATGTAGCTAAGAAACTGTGAGAACTTGATTAAGGATAAATACTTACTGCTAAATTGAAAATAAACATACAAGAAAAACACACAGATCACCTAAAGACCATGGAAAGGAAGACATTCAAAAACCTTCCCATGTTTTAATGACTCATCCTTTAGGAGGCCTAGATTAAAGCAACATGAGCCAGTGGCAATGCTGGCCCCATAACATATGAATTCTAGAGGAAGCTTCTTAGGTTATTGCCAAGGATTAAATTATCTCTGAGGAGAAATGGAATTAGAATGAAAATATTTGAGGCCTAGAACACTAATCTAGTTACTTCCTCTTCTTCACCAGGATAGAAAACACTAGATGCAAGTTTCTGGTCCCCAACCGTTAAGGTGGACTTGATGTATAAAGAGGTCAGTTATCACGGGACAGAGGAGGAAAGACAAGGGGGGGGGGACGGGCAAATATGAGCAATGAGCAACCATATGTGTGCATGTGCACATGTGTATGTGCACGTGTCTATGCAGATGTCATAAGGAAACATATTACTTTGTACACCAACTTAAATCACAGAGGTAACTTGTCAAAGGATACACGGCTGTCACCGCCCAATAAGAGATGCAGATTGAGAGCAAAACGAACGTTAAAAGCGGGTAAACTAAGGTGCTAGGAATATATCCGATGGCTCTGAAATAAAGCAAATAGGTGGCCTTAAAGGAAGGTGGAGTCAGAGATGCGTCTCCTCTGTCAGGCTCCCGCTCATTAGAGCCAGAGGCAGGCCAGACTGGATTCTTGGAGCAGCAGATGATAACAGCAACCATTGTTAGTATTTTCTAGCGATCACTGTGACTCTTTCTGAACTGGCTTTAACTTTATTTATTCGTTTAAAGTAAATGGGGTATCTTCCAGTGCTCTTGTTTGTTCCCATGTAGGATCAAACTCTTTAGTCACTTTGCTACTGTCTAGGATCTACCCCTGCCTCCCTGTGTCCACGCTAGTTCCTTTGTTGACCCACACAGTTCCGGAGCACTGCCGTCACCTGATTTCTTCCTTTGTGGAGATTCTTAGATTTCTAAAGTCAGAGAAGACCCTGAGCTCTTCTGTTAAAGTCTGTGGATGCCATTCTGACCGAGAGCAACTTTCTACTGCTGTACTCAGAATCGCTAACCTCTGGTGAGGGGAGGGTGGCAGGACACACTTCTATAGGACACACGTCCTTCCATTTTCTCAGCGGAGAGTTCGCAGGTCTTCCTCCCCTGCCTGCTGGCGGCTCCCACTCATTCATTCCAAGGGAAGGATGCTTGTCTTCCACTTCCCCCTGTAGCCTGCAAGCAACCCTTAACTCTTTCTTTTCTAGGGCATGTCCTCCTAGGACGGGGTTAATAAGGTGTGCATCACGCTCCTTGGGCTTGCTCCCTCTCTTTTTAATTTTCTTTTTATTGTTTGAGAATATTATACATGTGTATCATGTATTTTTAACTGATTAATGTTTATTTTATGTGTACGAGTATTTTGTCTGCATGTATGTAAGTGCACCACACGCATGAAATGTCCTCATAGGCCAGAGAAGACATCAGATTCCCTGGAACTGGAGATAAAGACAGTTGTTAACTGCCATGTGAGTCCTGGGACCCAAACTCATTTCCTCTACAAAGCAGCCAGTGCTCCTAAACACTAAGCTACCTCTCTAGCCTTCACATATTTATAATATTTACTTATTAAATCTCCCCTCTTCCCTCCCCTTCAGTTCCTCTCTTATTCCTCCCAATTTCATGTGCTTTTTTGAATACCTACTGTGTCTACTTGTGTGTGCGTGAGTGTAGGTCCATCTACTGGAGCATGGGTATACTCCCAGTGACCACATCCCTAAAGAAAACCAACACTTTCTCTCTTTCCAGTGCCATCAACTGCCAGTATCTCCTCAGCTAGAGGTGGGACCTGCTGACCCCCACGCCCCATCCTGTCCATGCTGGGATCTGCCTGGATAGATCTTGCTTAGGTCTTAAGCATCCAGTCCGTCAGTCCCTGTGAGTTCACGTGTGTGACTGCCATGTCAGTTCCTGATAATAGCGTCTCTGTACTCATCCGCTACGTCTGGCTGCTTCTAACAACCTCAAGTAGTCATTTTAGTCCATGGCACCAGATTAAGCACATTTATGTTTAATATTGCCAAACGAAAATACCAGGGAATGCGTTGCATTTCAAACACCCACACACGTGCCTTCACCATCGCCTCACCATGGAGGTCTGCTATCCTTCCCTTCTGTACACCTGGACCAAGCTGCTGAGAACTCTAAAGTTTACTCAGCCCTCATTTTCCCCTGAGCAATCTATCAATCTGCCACAATTAGATTGGTCCTTTCACATTCACTAAACACACACACACACACACACACACACACACACACACAGGCACACACGGGCACATTTAAGGTTGTAAGAAGTGGGACAAGTTACGGTGAAACTACACAGTAACACACTGTTTAAGAAATAAATCCAGAAAAATCAGTAGTTTTCAGGGGATAATAATAGCATATCAGTTATTATTGGGGGAAAAACAGAGTTTAGCAAACAGCTTGTTAAGTGTTTAAACCCCTGACTTGGGATGGGCACTATTATATAATAATGTGTCACTTTTCTTAAAATAGCCCTTAAAGATAATGAAAAAGAATTCAGTTCTTAGTCATTAACAACTTAACTTCCATCGTTCCAGGCACAGACTATGGTCCATCAGCGTCCTGACATTGCTTACCTTATTTCTTATTCAAAAATGTATGGCACGTATTACCCTCAAGTGACCTTTTGGAGTAGTTTGGTAACTATAGGTATTATTGCCTCTCAGCATGAATTTTAAGAAAGACTGTGTTTATTTTGCAACATTTTAAAATTAGAATGACTCTGGGTATTAAGTGTTCCTGAATTATGTGTTTTACATACAAAATGTATAGTCACGTGCTGCTGGAATCAGTCATTCTGTCTATTAGGAAAATGTGTCACTCACACAAATGACACAGGACACAACTGACTTTATAGAATTATGGTGATTAGGAGTTCTGCAAATTATCTTAATCGGCAATGTTAACACATGAGCCCCATGGGACTAACATAACCTATAATCTGGCCAACTTGAACATGGTGCTTCATTACCTATGGCCCCATGTTATTCTCCTAACATACACTTGCTCTGAAGGTGTGAATGCATAGACTAAACAGAGTCTATCCTACTTTGCACTGGCTTGGGGAACACAAAGGGTTTGTAAGTGGTGACCCTGACCTTTCCAACAGGCCACAACAACTGAACTTGAACAAATATTCTTGAATATCTTCTTGAAAAGGTCCTGGTGCTATGGGGTAGCTGGGTAGACGGCTCAGTTGGTAAAGCACTTGCTACACAAGCATGACAACCTGAGTTCGATCCCCAGCACCCACTTTAAAAAGCTGGTATGATGAACTATACCTGTAGTCCCCAGTGCTGGGAGGCAGAGGCAGAGGGTCTAGAGTCCTCTAGCTAGCAAGTCTAGCCGAATCCGTGAGACTCAGGTTCAACTAGTCATGGTGTCTCAAAGAAGACAGGATGGACAGTGACTGTGGAAACACCCAAGGTGTGGTGTTTCTTCTGGCCTGCACACACATGTATGTGCACACACATGCATACACAGTCACATTCCCTCACTCCCCATAAAGAAGTCCTCAGGGGACCCTGACATCTGTGCTGCCAGATTTGGGGCCCACGGATGTTGTCTGATCTCCTTACTTGCTGCCTTCCTTCAGCAGGATGATGGCGATGCGGATCCGCTTCCTGAGGAAGATCAGCACGATGATGATGATGCCTTCGATGACCGAGAGGATGATCACTGAACAAGAAAAGAAGTCAGTCTGCAGCACACTTCAGTCCCTGAAGCCAGCGTCCTCCACCAAACTAGGGCTGTGGTTTCAGGGTCATTTCTGTTACTTCTAATACTTCATCACTGAGTCAGTACCACTTCCCCAAAGGGACTTCCCCGTAGATAATAAGCACCATGTTCAAGTTGGCCAGATTATAGGTTATGTTAGTTCCACGGAGGCTGATGTGCTAACATTACTGAATCAAAATCTTTAACATTCACTTTCAATCCCTCCCAGAAGTGATAAGAAATCCAGACTAGAATTTTTGCTGGATCTGGAGCCACCCATGAACTGGCTCCTCCTTGCCCACGGACACAGCTCTCATGGGTCGTAGGTCTGGGAAAGCAGGCATGGAAGGAAGGCTGCCCTCAGCACAGAGTAAGAGAGTGCAGGGGAGGGGGCTTGTAAGCTGCACCTGCTCACAGGGTCTCCGGTTGTCTTTGCTTACTGATAGGGCAGAGTACGGACCACCAATTTCATTTTGTGACTCTTCCCCTCACAGACACTAAGTGGAACTGAGAGGTGAAAACCAAATACCATGTGGGCAGAGACAAAATGTTTGAAATCAAAATGGGGATGCAGCTCAGTTGACACAGTGTTCACCTAGCACCCGTGAAAGCCTGGTTTGACCCCAGCACCACGTAAACTTGGAGTGGGCCACCCCACACTGGAGAATTAGGGGAAGGAGGATCAGAAGGTCAAGGCTGCTCTCTAGAAGATAGAACTCCGAAGGCAGACTGGGTGAGAGGCACAGTGTCAAAAAAAAAAAAACAAAACCAAGATTGAAAACATGGACAGGATCTAATGTGGTCTAGAGTTGAAATCCATAAACCTTGTATGCTGAAGGTTAAATAAACATATCCCTGGTGAAGCCATTATGTGAAGAAAGTGAACTCTGAAATGAAGAATGACTTGTATAGTTGTAAAATGGGTGTAAAACAGGGCATCTTGGGTCATTTATTATTATTTCTATTTTTGGACTTTTCTAAGAACATATAACTGTTAAAGACCAATTGCCCTTCTGCCTTTTAAGATATTTTGTTCATTACTCTATGTATGAGTGTATTGTTTACATGTATGTAAGTGCACCCATGCTACACAATGTTGGTAGAGGTCAGAAGAGGTTGTCAGGTCCCCTGGAACTGGAGTTATGGATAGTTGTTAGCCACCATGTGGGTGATGGAAACTGAATCTGGGTCCTCTGCAGGAGCAGCCAGTGCTCTTAACTGCTGAGCGTCTCTCCAGCCCCAGTGCTCTGAGCCACTGAACATCTCTCCAGCCCCGTTTCTTTTCTTCTTGAGCTGGGTGAATTGCTCCCACAGTCCTCTAATAGACACCTGTTGAACCCTGAGCCTGCTCCGCTTGTTCTTACTAGGAATTCAAGTCTGCTTTAAGAAACCTTGGCCCTCTGTCCTGCTGCTAAACCCCTCACTTTTAAGGAATACCTCTAATTGACTAACAATATGACTAAACTGTCGAGATAAACTTTTTTTTAAAAATGACTATTCAATAATTATAAGATGCAGTCTTGTTTCAGAAACATTAAGAAATAGAAAGGTAGGAATCTTAGATCAAGAAAATATGGTTCTGTTAGTGACGGATCCTGAAAGCGCCAATCAGACAGGAAAGTCAGAGGCCCCACTCATGGCCTCCTTCCGGTGACCTCCTTGCTAGACAGCTGCATTGCTCATGTTGACCCTTTCAATGATGGAGAGCTCATCGCATCACTCAGCTCTTCGACCACACTGACTCTTGCGTATACTTCACTCCAGTGAATGTTTCTAAGTGTGTAGAAAATGGCTCACACAGAGTTGTGGGAGGAACTTAATGAATCACTGTGCTTCTGTGACTTTTAGCTAAACACCAGTTTGCTTTATGCACATTTTACTCTCTTAAAACACTAATTTGAGCCAGAAATTGTATAGTTACATGCTAAAATTGTTGTCTTTGAACAAATCTACAAGAATGAAATATATCAAAATGACTGTTCTGAAACTGCACTGTGGAACACTGTATGTTAGACTTCTATCTGTACACAATGACATCAAGATGGCTACAGTAGAGAAACTTGATTTTCTTTTGCATTGATATACTCTATTCTCCTGTTTTTGAATAAGAGCACACAGGAGAAACATCCAATATCTTATAAAGCAGATAACATAACCAACTAAACGGAGGCAGAAACTACAGACTGGTGCTAGCTAAGCGATTCACCCCAGGTTGTAGACAAGCTAGTTACAGACAGGGGTAGAAGCATCTCCTAATAATCTATGGCTGACACAGGTGTCATTTTTAGATTTAAAATTCTATTTCTGAAGAAGTAGACTTTCACGTGTATGTTCTTGTCTCTACTCCCCAGAAATTTTTCTCAACTCAGAAAAAGAAATCAGTCAATGTCTGATAAATAAATGGGTTATGAAATTGGGGACCCACTCCAGAAAAGACTGGGGATTTTAGACCTTAAAACCATTTAGGAAGCTCTGTGTATTCCTGTTAATTTTCAGAGGTACTGACCATCTCCCTGGTGTTTTTATAGGTGAGTCCTCAGAGACAGCCATGGATGGCCAGACTATGTTTTCCCAGATTCCCTCTAAGGACAGGGCTTAAAATTTCAATGAGTCCTGGACATGGTAGTTTCCTCTGGAAAAGGCAGCAGTATGTAAACGGCTGAGGGGACAGGGAGTCACTCAAATTCAGGAAACATTGATAGGATGCAATTCCAGATTTTTGTAGTTAATAAGAAAAACTAAAGCCAAAATAGTCTCATGTATACTTGAAAAAAATGATTAAAGTAGAGGGAACAAACTTTCACCAAAACTAGAAACTGGAATGCAAATCTCTTAAATTCAACATCTCCATTAAGCCCTATCTAAGGAAAAGAGAGCGACTGTCTTTGTAGACAGGAGAATGTGGCAGGATTCTGTCCTACAGAGCTCATCAAGGTTCCCTACTGGAGGGAAGAAAAACAGGTCCCAAGGATGTGCAAGTCCCTTTGCTTAAATCTCGCCTCTACTTTGCTGTGTTGGTATTCCAGGTGAGATGTTTGGGAGCTGGCCACATGCTAATCATGACTTCGATCTGGGACACACCCAAATCTGCCCCTGAAAGCAGGGGCTCTTCTACCCTCGTTCACACATGTCTCTAACATATGAGGACCAACATCAACTACATGAAGGGCTTTTAAATTGAAAAGCAAAGCTCAAAGGGACAGTGTTAGAGCCTGGCTCCATGGACACTAATGTACGCTCACAGGGATAGAAGACTAAAGTCATCTTTGAAATCATCTAGCTTTAAAACTTATTGTAACTTTAACTAGCTCAATAATCTGAACAAACACTTCACAATATAAGTTAATTTTAGTCACTTATTTCCCACAATTCCTATAACAAACAGACTGAATGTCTTGCTATGAAAAAAATAGGTTTCTTGTTTTTCCTCTAAAGCAAGTTTATAAAACCAATCACTTATTTCTTCTTAACCATCTTTCTTACATCAGTCAAACCCCATAACTAAGATGAAGGCAAACGGCTTTGGATTCTTGTAAAGTGGCGTTATCTAAGGTTACACAGTAAGTTCTCAATGACGTTACCACTCAGCTTACAGACATTTACGGTACTTATGGAGCGAGCAATGCATTTTATGGGCTGCACCAACTCAAGGTTCCCCTTAGACAAGCAAGGCTTTTTTGTGCTTATAATTTTTAATAAAATCAGTTTTTAAGACCCACTCACTCATTGTGAACCAGGTTTGCTTCAAGTGAAAGAACATGCTTATGTTAGTCTGAATCCCAATGTTGTATATCATTAATGCAGAAAATGGATTTTGCTGGAGACTTCTGTATTCCATATAACAGTACCATATTCCTTGAAAAGAGGAGAAAAAAGGTCAAAATTAAAAGTACAGTTTTCTGAAGTAGAAGCGATATACTTATCCTAATGATCAATATACCCATTTCTGTAGATCTAAGAGTAATATTTATGCAACAGATATTTTATTTGGTGTCAATAGTCTAAGTGCGCTGATGTGTTTGAATTAAATGTCTTCTGTATTTATCTGGCTTGAATTCAATGTACTTCTGTTAAGTGGTTGCTTTACTGTCCGTCGACAGGACTGATTTAATATACTACAGTAAGTCTGTTCGTCAGAAAGAAACGTTGACTGCTCCTTTATATACACTCAGTTTATTATTTATTGACTTCCTTATCTTTCATTTCTCCCTCTATTTTGAGAATGATTTAGGAGATGCACTCAATTTAGAACAGTTACTGTTTTAGTGAACTTGGCCATTTCAATTCTTAGTATTTTTTATTTCAAAATCCATTTTGTCTGTTATTATTATGGCTGCTAAAATTTCTTTTGTTTAATATCTGCTAGTTCCCTCTTTGCTCCTCCTCCTCCTTTTTTCTCCTCCTCCTCCTCCTCTTCCTCATCCTTCTCCTCCTCTTCCTCCTCCTTCTCCTCTTCTTCATCTTTTTGAGACAGGGTTTATCTGTAGCCCAGCTAGCCTGGAGCTTGCTATGTAGATGGGGCTGGCCTTGAACTCACAGAGATCTGCCTGCCTCTGCCGCCCAGGGGCTGGGACTAAAGGTGTGTGCCACCACACTGGGCCTCTTTTACTTTGAACTCTCACATTTCCTTGTATGTTCTATAACTGTCACAGACAGCACATGTCTCCAGCTTGCATGTTGGTCTGCTCTGACAATTTCTCTTCAGTTTTATACATATATAAATTATATATATATATATATATATTCCTTCTTTTTCTAATTCAGTGCTATCTATTCTGAAATTTACTGAATGATTATTAAATTTAAAGCAAATATTTAACCAAAGACATAAAGAACCCAGGTCATTCAGTGATCACCCCATTCTGGTCATTTCTTCCATGTCTCAACTATGCATTTTAAACCTAAAAGCTGGGCATTGTTCTATCCCTGGCATTTTATTTGGCTCATGCTGGTTTGCCTAGATATTTGCCAGTTACCGGGTTACCCTTCTTTGTGCATCTCGCATCTTTACCAGGAATCCTTCTCCTTCTCCCACTCCCTCCCCACTAGTTACATTCAGGAAACAGGGCTGACCACACACCACGAACAGGCACTACTGTCTCCACTGCCACCGCCAGGACAACTCACTGCGTTTGGTACACGGACCACTCCTCAGCCTCGCCGTCTCAACTGTTCCTGTGCTTGCCGCCACACGGGGACCTCTCCTCTGCTCTGAACGCTGCGATGCCTCCTCACTTCACTCAGAGAAGAGCCAAGACCTCAAACACCCTGTACCACTCTGATCTCCACAAGTTCTCTGGTCTCAGTGACCCGTTCCCTCAGCACACCCACCTGCTCAGGCTCCTCACCAGTCTCCCAGCAAACTGTTACCTTGGAGTCCTTGCTCTAGCTGCGTCCTGGGCTAAAAAGTTTGCTGATCACACTTGATAACTCTATTGCCCTCTGAGTGTTTTCTCGTAAGCCTTCTAAAAAACATCTACTCTGGTGCAGAGAACATCACTCTGTGGTAGAGCCCTTGCCAGACACTGGGTTCAGTTCCAGGCACTGCATCAACCCTCCCCTACTGGAGCTGCATCTTTCACTGCTCGACCTACATGGCCTCCAGCCCTCACGTGCCCTGGTCTGCTCTATTTTTCCCTCTAACAACCATCACTTTCAATACACAATAGGCTTTACATAGAAGCGTGAGACGACTGGGAACCCTCACCCACTTGTCCATGGCTATGTTTTAAGAGTCAGGAACAAGGCACGTGTGTACTGTGATAGCTCAGCTGCTATCTAATAGAGACGCATAAAAGAATGTGTGAATTCCTACCCACTCCTTTACTCTTCTGGCATACTTGTGGCTTTCTGTCCCCATGGCCCAGGTCTTGCAAACATCACTGACACATATGACATCATTCTTATGCTCCATTTTAAACACACAATCATATCTTTGTCACATTCTGCCGTGTTTAAGTAATTCCTTGGGATTCATTCATCTGTCAGATCATCAGTTCTCTATTTTGGTATTTAATATATTAATTTAGTTTTTAAACAGTCTCTGTGTGTGTGTGTGCGTGTGTGAGAGAGAGAGAGAGAGAGAGATGTATGTGTATGGCCACACATGTGCCACAGTGCATGTGTGCAGGATAGGGGACAACTTTGCAGAGTCCTTCCACCTCTATGTGGGTTCAGGGCTTGAACAAATGCTTTATCCTCTGACCCATCTCACTGTGCCCATCAATTAATTTTTAATCTAACAATTTTTATTTATTTATTTTTATTTTAACATGTTCTAAATTTTAACACGTTACACAGGTGCAGGCACTTCTGCTGTTTCCTTAGTTCTGTGAGTCCCATCCTTCATCTTTAAACAATCTACACATGGTCATTTTGAGTTGGGTGTTTTGTTCCCCGTCGCTGAAATTTTGGATATCCCAATCTGACATGGACAGCTGCTGTCCGTATTCATACAACTCCTCTGCCCATGTTTGTAAATCTTGGGCTTTGCTGATTTTAAGCTGTAGGTATTTGCATAAACCGAGGAGACCTTCAGCTAGACAGGACTGGCATTTGTTCCTGTTGGCAGCCAAAGGGGACTACCAAATGTATCGTTCTAGAACTCTTTCAGAATCCCAGGCTGAGCCCAGCATCTGGATTTTAGTCTGACTCCAGTGTGGGCACCTGTTGCCCAGTGTCTCTGTCCTAACTCCAGCATGGCCTCCTACTTTCCCGTGTCTCAGTGTCTGCCTGATTCCATCACGGACAACTCCTAGTTTATCCCTCACATACCTGCCTTGTTCAAGTAATTCTGCACCTTGATTATAGCTTGTGGGTTTAATTTCCTGTTATTTCTTCTTTTGAAGAGAATTTCTTTCTCTTGAGTTCAGTGCCAATTTGGTTCTGAATGCCTCTCAAAGGCTCCTGTACTAAAAGTCTGGTCCTCAGTGAGAGGTCGTAGATGATTTGGAGATGGGGGCCAGTGGGAGGCCCTCACTGGAGTGTGCACCCTTCAGAGGGATTTCGAGACTGCAGTCTTTCCTTTCTCTTTCTCTCTATGGCTCACGATGTAAGGGGCTCGCTCTCTCCTATGTCCCCACTGCCAGGTGCTGCCTCGCTGGAGAACCAGCAGTGACGCTCAACTCCCAATCTTTGGAACTCCAGAACCATGAACAAAAGTATGCTGCTCTCCTTACAAGTTAACAATTGCAGATCTTTTGTTAGATAGTTGAAAGCTGACAAATACTCCCATCAAAACAATGTATCACATACCCTTTAACACATACAACACAACATTTTAACATTATTTAGTCCCTAATACTACTCTATATGGTACTTTCCAATTTTTCTCCTCTCTGCTGCCATATTTCTTTTTAAAGTTATGATTCCTGGGCTTCAACTTCTTTTCCCTCAATAATATTACTGAACAGCAAGAACAGAAACAACAGATACTTTCACTGAACTGCTGGAGTTTACACTACAGATTTGAGTACTTCACACTTATCATTATGCCTAATTCCCATAGTTCCTGTTATGTAGTTGAAGAAACCACAAGTTCAAGAAACGACATTCCAGTCAGATCACACAGATAACATGCCACGAAGCTGGGAACATTCTTTGTTCCAAGTCCAAACCCATGGTTGATCGTAGAGTTCTGCGGTTCCAGTACCTCACAGCTTGCTCACCTTGATGAGAACTGTTCCATTTTTATACGTGCAATCTTGCACACAAAGGGTTAGCTTTTTAATCTGCTGATTATGAGGCATCCATATTGTTTTACGCCTTAGTAAACTTGCTACTGTCAATAGGCAATAAGTGGTTTTCCACAATAGGTCTAAGGTAATAGTAGATGTCAGGTGCGTTCAGTCTTATTTACTTACACTTCCCGACCTAACTGGGCATTTCCTCTCCGTGACTAGCATAAAGCTTAATTGCCATGCAGTGAATTGCTGGGTTAGCTGTCAGGAGCCAATTGCCTGCCTTGAACTATGCCCTAGTTTTGGGTTAGGCAGAAATCATCAATCTCGTGCACAGAAGTGCTATTGGAAGCAGGAGTTTTCGTTATGCAAATGATTTACACCTAAGGAGAAGTTTATTCTATGCCCAAGACTGAGGTCACCTGAAGATCTTTGAAGGAAGCCAATCACATCTTAAGTTATTTTGCCTGTGTTAGTATTGTTTTTGTGTTGAACTTTTCACCCATTGTTTTGTTTAGCTCATTTCATTGTATAAATAGGGAGGACTTAATAAAGGCAAGCTGCTTCAGTGTGACTGACAGCCCTCCTGAGTCTGTCCTATTTTTTCTCTCTCTCTTCTCTATCTCTACATTTTCTCATCCTCACTCCCCATTTCAGGTGCGGTTTGATTTCTGCCAGCGGGCTCCGGCAGTTAGCACTATTTCAGGAGTCAGTAGGCAGCTGGGACCGAATGTTTTATTTGTACATTTTATATTTTGACCTTCTCTCTCCCTTTTGCATGGTCAAAGCTCCTGCATGGCCTGTGTTAGATCTCTTGCTGCTTAAGACAAATCCATGAATTATGTAGACCTTACTGCATTTCTTGCATTGGTGACCACAAAAGAATGACTGGATCACATGCCAAGACTGCAGTGGCTGATCTAGGGAGGAACGCACTCACGAAGTTGTTTAAACAAAAAACCTTCGGAGGAATTTCTGATCAGGGATGTAGTTCTTGAACCCCTCCCCACCCGACCATCTTGTGATCTGTAACCTGACTGTGCTCAGGAGGATCATAGGCAGGCGCATAGCAGAACAGATGGGAAGGTTGAACTGCTTACTAGACACTCCTGGAGGGTTAGCACAACAACTCAGTACTGTTCATTTACTGTGCTCCAGGCAGTTTCTGACAGCTCTAGATCCACATTTGGTCCTTTCTATCTTCCAAGACAGAGATTCTATCATGGGGCTGATGTCCCAGACATGGAGGCTGGGTCTTATAATCATTATGCGTGGCTTTTTTTCAGTTACTCAGTTATACATTTACGGAGCTGAACTATAGCCTAGGCCAGTTACTCTAATATGTGTAAGGCTCTTTAAAGAGCACAAACAGATCATGTTACTTTTGGTGTCTAGTACTGCAATACTGTGCTATCAATCCAAATCATGTTGTGAGAGAAATCATTCTCAAATGTTCTTATACTGGTCCATATGATGTTTAGAAGGCTGAAAGGAAGTTTCCATGAATGGTATATCATCCAATGGGAGACACTTTAATTCCTTCATTTAGTGTTCACACTGGACCTGACCTGCACAGATTGGGAGGACTGAACTGAACACTCCATCCAATGAGTATAATTCAGAATGCCTCCTTACAGATACCAATTACTAAAAGGTGTGATGTTACATGATTAAAAATACTGTTGTAGAGCATGCTCTGCAGCATGCAGACCTGGTCTCTGATCAGATAGAACAGTTCAAGGGGAAAATTAACTGTTTGAAATGTTTAATATTTATCAGTCTAAAAGGGACTCTTTACTCCCAATCCTACGCACGCGGCACGAGACCGAAGGCTGGTGGGAAAAGAACCGCTGTTCTCGTAGAATTTCCCTCAAAACAACAGAGAAGAGAGTTACAGGGAAGATACATGTGGAATTACAGAACCGCTGTAAACTTGACTGGGGAAACTAATTAAGCCCAAGGCAGGCAAATGCTAACGGCAAGGAAAAATCATTCTGATTTTGGCAACTTTAGGAGGCACGTGACCTACCATATCCTAAAATTCCAAGCACACCAAACGTGAAGACCCAGAAGAGGAATCCAGCTGTGAACCTCAGGAGCATCAGAAAAGTCCAGCTCAACACCATGGCGATAGTCAGACCACTGGAGAATGAAACCCACAACAAAGAGAGGTCAGGCATGCAAACTGTAACATAAGACAAGGTCCCAAGACCTTTCCCTGCTCAAAATCCTTAGATTACTTTGTTTAACCTGCCTGCAGAGGCATATTCAATGTTAAGAAGAGCAAACCATGGTTTTTATTTAGACATTCGCATGCGGAGGAAAGACGACAAGCAAGGACTTTATTCCTGAGACATCTTCTGTCTCCAGAAACTGAAAATCAATACTCAGTCAAGAACCTGAATGATCCTCCAGTTCACAGCTTTGACCTATCTGCAACAGTCTGAAAACCGTCCTTCACACTTCCTCTTGGTGACACATGATAAAAAAAATTGTCCATGATGAACAGGAACGTGGCTTTCTGGATGGAGCAGCAGAGACTCAGGTAGATAGACAAGAAGTACAACGGCCACATAGCTCCTGACTCTGACACTGTATTGACCACCACTGTGCTAACTGTCTGAGGCACTACACGATGTCGGACACTACCTGATAGCTCTTTCAGGTCCCCAGTGATCCATGTGACATGACACGGAGGCACAGCAAGATTCTACCTCATGGCCATGTCGCTTTATCAAACAGAATACTGTGATTATTTTCTGTCTGTTTTAATTTCTTCTAGGAGTTTGACTGAGCTCCCAGAAGGGTCCCATCCCCTGACAACCAGTCTAAGGTCAGAATGGCCTCCCTAAGCACAATTTCCTCAGAGAAACGTCATTAAGACAGGAAACCCATGAGGTGCTGATGAGTGTACCCTCAGACAGAGCCTGGTGGCTTTATTGAGTGCAAACTCTCTTAACTTTTCATAATATACAGAGCAGTGTGGTATTAAAGCTTCTTAGGTCAAAGTCTTGTGCATGTTTTTAACTTCAAAAGTCTTTCCCTCTTGAAATCACAAACACTTTAATGCTTAACATCTCAACATGGTTAAAGGTTTATTCTGTAGCACAATCCAAGGAATGCTTTAAATGGTATTTACAAACTAGATGGGAGAAGCACTGGGAACAAGAAGGCTCTGGTGCTCGGGGGGGGGGGGGCAGGTGGACACAGGCTCAGTGTGGGGAGGGGCGAGGGGACCAGGAGAGGCTGTCATGCTGCACACATATGTTCAGGGAAGAGTGGGAAAAACCAAGGGAGGAGAATCATGGGAATCGTCTGGTGACATTTGTTCGTGACAACAGGGAAGTCACTCTAACTCCTGTCGAGGGTACACCATTAAAACCCACGGCTTCTGTGTATATGCTGTGTTTCAAGAACTATAGCATGAGCTAGTAAAATAGAGATTAGTCAGAGAGTATTATCACCCTAAGGAGCTGAAAATTCAGCAGGGTATTAAACCTGTAACCCCAGAATGTGGGAGGGGGAGGCAGAAAGACCAGGAGTTTAAGGCCATTCTTATTACAAAACAAATTTAAGGCCAGCCTCGACTATATGAGATCCCATCTCATAAAAAGAAAGAGTTGAGTAAAATGTAGAGTGGAAAGTATTACACAGAAGATAAGTATTTGTGTGCAGAGTTGTGTACAATGGACATGAGGAAAACAGAGAGGAGAAGGAAGATCATAAAAGCTTCCTAAGTCTCACTAAACCCATTTTAAAGGATGAGGTGGAAGGGCTGGGATGCAGCTTGGTCGTAGAGTGTTTGTTATAGCATATGCAACACCTTGCGTTAAATCTCCAGCACTTTATAGAAAAGGGTATAGGTGGATCCAGGCAGGACTCAGGGACGGCCATGGGGAGGGAAGAAAGAAAGAGTGCACAAAGACACAGGGTTTGACAGTCTAGGGATGGGCAAATTCTCTGATATGCCACACTGTATAAACTAGATGTGTAACTCGTGCCTGTGATCTTGAGAGACTGAAAGAGGAGGATCAGAGTTTACAACCACCCTCCTCAGCTCCACGGTGAGTTCAGATAAGGCTAAGTAACAGACAAGAGCTTGTATTTAAAGATTTATTCTTATTTATGTATATATGTGTCAGGACCTCAGACACCGAGGCAAGAGACTTGATACACACCAGAACTCCACTAGTAATTTAATACATACAATTCAAACTTACATTCTTATAGCTCTGCTAACACTGGGCCTATTTCCGAATGTCTTTGCCCCACCTCATGTGAAAAAGAAAATGATCCTGAGATCTGAGTTCACTTTTCACCTTGAGTAACAACAAGGGACTTGAAGAAAGAATGTATAAAGGTTAAAACAAGGGGCTACCGCGGAAACCCAGGTGCCCTCACTCACATGAGGATCCAGTACCAAGTTGTCGCATAATCTTCAAACACTTTCAGCCCAAACGTCTTGGCATCTAGCATTTTACTGACGTCACTGAGTTCAAAGAAGGAAAAATTCATTATGTTTTACTAACGTTAAAAAAGAAATGTTCTTATGAGAAAAGAGACTTTACAAAGACCTATTCAAGACCCATTTTTAGAAATCATCTAGCAGTTGTGACTCTAGCCACAACAGTCCATCAAATGTCACTTCAGGAATCCTGTAGATGTGGCTAAAGTTGCATATGCAGAGGAGTTGGCCTTCAAAAAGTGACCAGAATCTTCTGCAGCGTACATCACTGCCCTTGGTATTGCAGAGGCTACTCTTTAAAAGATGCATTTGTGTCAGGAAGGCTTTAATTTACAAAGTACCCAGAGTCTTGATCATTGTAGTTGCCCTTCCCTCAGTTGTGATGCATGGTAGCAAGAAGAAAGGTATCACGGGCCAAAGTATGCCCAAGCCACTGTGTCCAGCACTGGCAGCCTTCCCCACCAGCCCCCACCACAGCAGCCTCCTCTTCTCCTAAAGGAAGCACCATCTAGCCGAACACTGTCACAACTACCTTCCCTTTTGTCAGTCTCAGTACTCATCCACTCTCACAGGAGTATCTCTGCATTTTACATCGATTGAAACATACACGTAGCATTATTTTATCATTCTTTCCCACACAGCTTTACATTTCCGACCTTCATTTACATTGCTATTACATTCTAAATACGTAGGGGACAGGCTATGTCACCTATGTCACACACTACTAATGTCCTTTAAAAAAGAGAAATAGAATTTGTAAATATTTTATTTATTATTTTTATTTTGTGTGGATGAATGTACTGCCTGTACATATGTAAGTGCACCCATGTCATGCAATGCCCATGGAAGTCAGAAGAAGGTGTTGAATCTCCTGGGAGTTATAGACGGTTGTTAGCTGCCGTGTGGGTGCTGGGACTCGAACCTGGGTCCTCTGTAAGAACAGCCAGTGCTCTTAATTGTTGAGTCATCTCTCCAGCCCCAGAAATAGAATTTTAGAATCTCTTTCATTTTGTTTGCAATTCTGCAAGTGACCTATGGAATGGAGTTCTTTATGACTGTGTGCATGTGAATGTATACACATCCAGGAAAACGTATTTCCCAAAAAGTATAGAACATCACATGCCACAGTCAAACAGAAAAGCAGTAAAAGTCCCTCATTCTAATCAATAAGCGATAGCTTTTAATATGTACTAATTAATACTCATTCTGACTTCTCCCTGTGCTTCTCTTTATCTCGTGCACTAAGTTCTCCAATGTAATAACACTTATGTTGCGTCCTGTAACCTCTGGGAGCTTTCATGTACAATACCAGGATACATCAAAGGTGAAAACAGAGATGTGAACATACTTTGAGGCCTTCCCGAGCTCCACGACGTTTCTGGTCTTTCCACTCCCATCTTCAAACTGTCTCTTACTTCCTACCATTAAGGTGCCATTTATGGTGGAGAAGTCAGGGAAACATCTTTGGAGAACTGCAAAAACAAATCAGAATCACAGTAGCTGTCTTTGTGTCACGACCTCCTTTCACAACCTTCTGCTGTCTACAGCAAATACTGGCTAGGTATGCAACTTGCTTAGTAAGATACACAATTGCCCCTTATTGGTGACCTTGAGATTTTCTGACAGTTCTGACACCAAACAGAAATCACATCCTAGTCTGAAGTCATACTGCCAACCTGCTGGTTTTCATTTGTTAGCAAAGGAAAGATTCAAACTGCCACATGCCAGATGCATAGAACCCAGGTCCTCTACAAGAGCAGGCAGTGCTCTTAATCACCGAGCCATCTCTCCAACCCCCCTCCCGGCTCTTACAGTCTTTCTGCCCCCTCTTCCACAATGATCTCTGAGCCTTGGGTGGCAGAGGTTTGGTACAGGTGTCCTACCTAGGGCACACACTCGGGAGTCTATCATCTCTACACTTTGATCAGCTGTGGCTCTCTGTGTTAATCAGCTGTTGCACCAGGAAGCTTCATTGGTGAGGGTTGAAAGATGCAGTAATATACTTTCTACTCTTTTCTGCTGTGTTTCCTGAGTCTTAGGTATAGGCTGCACTGTAGATGTGTCAACTTGGGATGGGTATCTCACAGATATTTATTCTCTGCATTTGACCAGTTGTAGAATTCTGTAATAATCCCCATCTGTTACAAAAAGAAACTTTTTTGATAACTGGTGAGAGGTACACTTGACTATAAATATAAGGATATGTAGTTATAATACAGTAAGAAGTTACATTGGTTTAGAGGTGTGACATAAGGACACTTTTCTCTAGGATCTATGGCCTCTTTAGCCATGTGTATTTGGCTAGGTTTACAGTATAACACATGAATTCCCTGCCCGTGAGTGGGCCTTATGTCTAATTAGGCAGCTGATTATCCCCAAGATAAAAGTACCACTATTGAACCAATAAAGATAGTTTGCTGGGTCAATAATTGTATTTATTAGGCTTTACAGTTGGGTAGGACCGTTGATTAGTTTTCTCCATATCTTTTGACATCATGAGATCTAGTCATCAGGGAGGAGGCATCCAGGTCAAGTCCAGCTCAATTGCTCCAAGCCCTGTGTAGGAAGCTTCTTCTACCTTCAGCAATAGGAACACATTCTGGGAGGCAATCAAGGACTGTGGCAATAGCCTGTGTTATTTGGGAGTCATTTGGACTACCTGACCTGTTGGGGGTCCCAGCACTCAGGGCCAGCCTGAGGGGAGCCAAAGGGTCTCCGCCGCGGTGGGGGGCAAGTGGGCGCATCGTCAAGACACCGACTCCTGCAGTTGAGCGGGAAGCCAGCAGTGGTCGTCTGCTGCAAACTCATTTATTCAAGAAAGAGCAAAGGGTCTCATAGGTCTTGTTAGCCAAGAGCCTTATGGGGTGGGGTCCTGACTGTAGCCAATAACAGTTTGTTCCCAGGTGGAGTAGGTTCTCTCCAGGTGCTGGGCAGAAACTGCCTTCACACCCATGAGAGCCATTCCTCCATTCCTCCTGGCAGGTGGCCTGGCTAGGCCCACCCTGCATGGTGCCCAACACTGCCCAACAATTTGAAGAGAGGTGTCTCTTGCCAGGTATTTTATATTATATAGCCTTCAGCTACACATGCATGCATGTGTGCACACACGTGCCTACACACACACACACACGCACAATTATATATGTATTTTCCGATAGGTTTTTTGAATTGACATTTCCTTCCAGCTTCTCACACCGCTAAGCCTTACTCCTCTCTCTCTCTGCCTGAATAACCCACGCTCGTCCCTCCCCTGCACCCCATTTCCCATCCCTCACTTGACAACACCTGACTCCCCATCTCTCGAGCTCCTTCTTTCTTAGACTCCATGGTTTCTTTCTACATTCCTGGATTCTGTGCTTACATCAGGATATACACTCACATCCAATGATTTGGGACTAAGATCCATAAACGAGAGAACATGTCACTTGCTTTTCTGAGTCTGTGTTAGTTCACTTGGTAGAACAGCTTCTGGTTCCATCCGGTTACCTTCTGTCATGTCTCGTGATTATGTCATCCTTTACCACTGAGCAGACCTCCATTGTGTAAATGTGCCACATGGTCATCATCAATTCATCAGCTGAGGGACATTTTGGTTGCTCCATGTCCTAGCTATCGTGAAAAGAGCAGCAACAAATATGGCTGTGCGAGTAACTCTGCAATAGGACGAGTCCTTTGGCTGTATGCCAAGGAGCGTTTTTCAGTTCCATCTTCATTTCAGTCAGTTTTCTCTGGTATTTCTACTTCTCATTCAAATGCCTGACATCTTTGTCCTTTCATTCAGCCATACATTTATATTTTCTTGAGCTTCAACCAGGAGTTTATCCCTGTTCTCCTTGAGTTCTTTGAGTTGGTTGTGTGTGTGTGTGTGTGTTCTTTAAAGTACTTGTATTCTTTGACCATGTTTACGATTGTTCTCTTAAGTTCTGTGTCCTGGTGTTCTTCCTGGTTGTTCTCATTGTAGATTTCTATAGGACGTATTAGTCTGTCGTTCTCTGGCAGTGTCAGTGGGAAGGGGCCTAGGCCCAAGGAAGGCCAGGACAGAAGGTCTCATTTTGTTTTTCACAAAGGACATTATTAATTTCCCTGTGGACCTTGAACCTACAGTACAGGCTCAGTCAATGCAGGGAATGAGGAAACATATCTTACGAAGCCTTTCCAGCTCTCCTGGATGTCTCAGTAATCCACCTCCAGTTTCTGAAGCTCTGATGAGTCAGCCGACTCCTCCAGTAGCGCACCTCTCTCTCTCTCTCTCTCTCTCTCTCTCTCTCTCTCTCTCTCTCTCTCTCTTCCTCTCTCTCCCCCTCCCTCTCTCCCTTTCTCCCCTCCTCCTTCCCACTCTCTCCTACTCTCCACTCTGCTTCTAGGGAAGATCTGATGAAGTAAGCTCTGATTCCTTTGTACTCAGACCAATCAAGGCTTTGCTTCCCTCCACGGAAAGTGTCCCCACAGGGACCCAGATGACCAGATCTACTAGAACTATAATTGTGAGACAGGAAGTTTGCTTTATACATTTACATTTTGCAGGACTGATTCATGTTTTCCTTTTTGCAGAAAAAGTTTCAACACTGCTCTTGGCTACATACAGTTGTCACCTATGATTTCCTGGCCAGTATTGTTTCCCAAATGGACCTACAGCTCTGCTTCCAGGTCTGCAGTGACCCAAAGAAGGTTGGTGAATACTCAAGGCATATGTTTGGTGGCAACTAATTCAATGCACTTGCCTTTCTACTGAGATGGGTGACTACTGTACTTTTAGCTACTTTGAATGAATCTTAGGTTGAACAACTTTGTGTGAAATTTCTTCTCTGTAATTAGGATTATTACGTTCTTAAAAAGGGAAACTGAATGGTTATTTAATTTTTTTCTGTACAGTTTATCAGTTTATGTTTTAAAGAAATTCAGATTCATTAACAAAACATGTAAGACTTTCAAATTCCAAATTACGAAGACATGCTACTCTGGATTCATGGGAAATTTCAGAGCACAGTGGGTGTGTAGAACTGTGTTCACCTGTACTATGCATGCTTGCAGCTAATGCGCTTCTCAAAACCAGCCTCATGACTTTCTTATGTGCTCATGTAGGAAAGCCCAAATCCTCACACACCAGTGAACTCTACCACCTGCAGTGGGGAGGACGGAGTGGGGAGGACGGAGTGGGGAGGATGGAGTGGGGAGTATGGAGTGGGGAGGACGGAGTGAGGAGGACGGAGTGGGGAGTATGGAATGGGGAGAATGGAGTGGGGAGGACGGAGTGAGGAGGACGGAGTGGGGAGTATGGAATGGGGAGAATGGAGTGGGGAGGACGGAGTGGGGAGGACGGAGTGGGGGGGACGGAGTGAGGGGGACGGAGTGGGGGGGATGGAGTGGGGAGTGTGGAGTGGGGAGGACGGAGTGGGGAGTATGGAGTGGGGAGGACGGAGTGAGGAGGACGGGGTGAGGAGGATGGAGTGAGGACAGGCTCAGCTGTGAACTCTTCTAATTAACTCTGGTCTCTCACCAGGCACAGAACAAGTCTTAGCCTAAGTTTGAGCAACTGTGAAATAAGGAAACCTACTTAAATAGCATTTTGGTAGCGTCTATGTTCCACAGGTGAAATCATTGCCACTTACAAGGTCTGCTTGGGAAGACAGCTGCGGGACAGTCACCATGCCTTAAGGTTTCAGACAGAAACTGAAAGAGAAGGAAGCACATGTTATATTCAAAGACCAGCAATGCCTACTTTGACCCTTGGTATCAACATTTTGTGTTTTGAAAATCTCAGGATTCTAAATCATTTCCACCAGAGCTGGCAATCGTAAGGTTATCACATACAAATTCCTGTTGGGAAAACTCCTCTTTATGCTTTAATTGAATAAACAGGAATAAGACAAGACCTTGTAAAACAAAGACATCCCTGTGAAGTGTCTCAGCATTACTATGAATCTCTGACCCATGCATATTTCTCTGGAAAACAGCCTCTTATAACAGCCAATAAATATTATTTAATATAGTAAAACCCTACAAATTCCTTGTGAATGTGAAACCTACAGAGGGGTTTTTCTTAAGATTTATCTTTATTTTACGTGTATGAGTGTTTGCATGAACATACATATGTATACAATGTGTGCGCCAGGTGCCTGCAGAAGCCTGAAGATGTCATCGGATCCCCTTGAACTGTAGTCAAATGCTCTACCACTGAACTACACCTGTGATCCCCTAGAACTGGTGTTACAAAAAGCTGTGAACCACCATGTGGGTGCTGGGCACCAAACCCAGGTCCTCTGCAAACACAGCAAGTTCTTGGGCTGGAGAGATGGTTCAGCGATTAAGAGCAGAAGACCCAGATACAACTCCCATAACCCCACGGCAGCTAACAACCGTCCATAACTCCAGTTCCAGAAGAATTTAATGATTCTCTTCTGACCTCCATGAGTACTGAGCAACATGGCTGTACTTACATACATGCAGACAATATACTCATACACATGAAATATAAATAAATAATAAAATAGAACAGCAACTTCTTAACCATAGAGGCATCTCTCCAGCCCCAAGGAGTGTTTTTAAAGTTATTTTTATTGTTTTATTTAGAGTATGTGTATGTGTGTGTGTTCATATGTATGTATATATGTGTGTATGCCACAACATGTGTGTGGAAATCAGAAGGCAATCTGCTAGAATCAGTTCTCTCCTTCTACCTGTGGTTTGCAGGAACTGAAGTCAGGTCATCAGAGCTGGTGGAGTGCACTTTAACAGCTGAGCCATCTCACATAGTTGAGTTTGGGGGTTTTTGTTGTCTTTTTTTTTTTTGGTTGCTGCTCTGATTTTTGTTTTACTTTTTGTTGTTGTTTTAATGTGTAGTTGTTCTCAAGGTAGACTAGGAAGTAAAATTCTTGTTTCTAAATTGCCACAGGGATTCTCCCTACATTAGTAAAATGGCAACTGTAAACAATAGTAAATCCTAGCTCCTGACAGCAACACAATCCAGTGAGGTCCAGAGAACTGCTGGTGTTGTACAACAGTTGAAGCTACCTTAGAAGACAAAAGAATCTTCCCTGACCCCCATGTCTAAACAGTGATTCACTATAAACAGCCCCACGTCTACACAGTGATTCACCATAAACGTGTGCATTTCTGTGAGTGTCCACATGAATTTGTGTTTCAGTGAACAGCACCATTAGCCATTATTTCCCACATTTGGAAACTTTTCCAGTAACAGATTAGCTGTTACACTGAGAAGGAAACAACAGCCAAGCCTCCTTCCGCTGAAGCTTCACCACACGGACCTCTGCACCCTTTGCTGTGGACTTGCAGAACTGACGGTAGTATTCCCAGGAACTTTTGTCTTTTTTGTACAAAAGTTGCATATCAAAGTAGGTTAAAAATTTTTCTGGGCACTTGGAGACACAGATCTGTGGAGAAAAGGAACATAATGACAGGATCTGAACAGAGAACAAACCAAGGAAAAGTCTGCAAGATGGGAGATCGTCTTCTAAACAAACACCGGAGGCCAGGCAACTCCCTTTGAGTTGTTGATCAGGGTCATCCAAGAGACTCCAAATTAACATGGGTTATTGCCCTTGATTCCCTCTCTAGATTCAGAGGTAAGACCCAATCGCTGAAGATAGGACAAACTTCAAACATAAGACTTGGAATAATGGAGCTGGACCTGACTTGGAAGCCTTCTCTCTGAAGACTAGCTCTCATGGTATCAGAGGATACTGTACAAGCTGCAAAAGCAGAAAACCAACCAATGGTCTTACCCAGCTGAGCTGCCTAATAAACAACAATGACTGGCCAAGCAACCTATTGCTATTGGTGTAGCAGTGGTACTTTTATTTGGGGGTAATCAACAGGTGTCTAAATGGACTGTTCAATGGGAGGGAATTCACGTGTGGTACTGTAGACATAGTCAAATGCACATGGCTGGCAGGAGAGAGATCAGAGATTCTAAAGAAAACCCTACTTTTACCAATATAATTTCTTGCTATATTCTAAATATGAATTCTCACATTTATAGAAAAGTGTATGTCTTACCACTCATAAAAGAAGTTTCATTTTGCAACAGTCAGAAACTCTTACAAAGTTCCTCAACTGGGCAAATGCAGAGAATAAGTGTGAAGTGCCCAGCCTTAAGTGACACATCTACAGTGCAACCACTATGAGGCTCAGAGAACACAGAGGAACAGAGGATTGAAAGAATATCAATACTTCTCTCAGCACTCACCAGTGAAGCTTCCTCGTGCAAGAGATGACGATTAACCCAGAAAGCCACAACTGGCCAAAGTGCAGAGAATAAGAGATTGCAGAGAACTTATCCCTGAATAGGACACCTCCATAAAGCCTCTGCCACCCTAGGCTCAGGGACCATTGCGGAGGAGGGGTCAGAAAGACTGTAAGAGCCAGAGGTGGTTGATATTCATGAGGAAACAGTTTTCAGACAGTTAGGCAGTCACTCATATGAACTTACCCATCTGAGCTGCCTAATAAACAACAGTGGTTAACAGCAAGCACAAGATCCATGCAAGCTCAAACCAGATAAAAGCCCAGCACAGAAGTAGGCAGGAGGGAAGAAGCCCCAACCTTAGCTGAGGAACTACTGGCCAGTGATAACTAGAGGGAGAGAGAAAGCTGGTTTTCTTTAAAAAAGTGACACTAAATAGACTAACCAGGATCCAGTGGCTGGACTCACACCAAAGGACATTTGCAGACACAAACTTAACTTGATAGGCACTCATGTACAAGCCAGAGCACATGCAATTCAGCAGGGGTGCTGCAAAAGGGGTGCAGATAGGCAAGGGGTCTAACTATGATCAAAGTATATTGTATGAAATCCACAACAATTATATAAAAGTAAATATTTTTCAAAAATGAAAAAGAGGTACATTCTGGATGAAACAAATATAAAGAATATACAGAGACAAATTATGATACAGAACATGAGGGGGCAGGATGGGCGTGAAAGTGAGGGAGGGGTCTGAATATGATCAAAATGCATTGTATTGAATTCTCCGATCAATAAAAATAGTTTTTTAAGATTTGTTTTTATTACTTATGTGTATACGTATGTGTTAATATATACACATACATGCAGGTATCCAAAGAGGCCAAAAAAGAGCATCAGATCCCTTGAAGCTGGAGTTACAGGCAGCTGTGAGCCCACTGACATAGATGCTGGGAGCTGAACTCCAGTCTTCTGCAAGAGCAGCACTCTTAATAAGTGAGTCATCACCTCAGCCCCTCTGATGATCTTTTAATATAAAGACATTTCCCATGACTACTATCTGATCTAGTATATAAGTGTATAATTCAAGACTGAGTTTGTATAGCTCATACATATTCAACACTAGACTCCTGTTTTGTTTTCCACATGAATATAATAGTTTTGAGCTGTTCTGAATATTGATAATGTGGGCTAAGAACAATCATCTGTACCAGCGAGTTCTCCACAATCCTGAAAACAGAGTTCATCACTACAAGGAATAAGCAGAATCCAGAAATCTCCCTCATTAACCACTGCTGAAGTCTTTCACCAGCACCATCCAGATATGGGCAGAGAGGTCTCCTACGCAGTTATTCTACAGTAATGAACTTGGGGCTTATCAGGGACAATTCAGGCTACTGGGCTCCTCCATGGAGCCACTATGAAGCAAAGCAATGTACTTAGTAATTCCATTACAGGGCATTGGAGGCAGGAAGGGGCTCTGTTGGCCTTGTGTTCGTTTATATAGTTTTTTAAAGGAAAGACCTCGGTAAGCCATGGGAGCCACCGCCGACTGCTGCATCTGTAAGTTCAGCTCCTCCTGTAGAGCCCCCCCGAAACCTAATCTCTTCTATCACCTCTGTTCAATGCTTTGACAATTCTTTTTGAAAGCTTTAAAAACTTACTTTGTAATTTCCTAGATAACAATGAGTTCTGGTGATTTTCACACGCTGGATCACTCTCCCTCCCACTCCCTCCTGTGGCACCTTCTCGCCTCCCGAAGTCCCTTTCCTGCCTTCATGGTTCCTTTTATTATTTTGTGACCCCCTGAGTCTAGTCAGGGCTGCTGGCATGGCAGTGAGTGGGGTTATTTTCTGGAGAATGAGCAACTTACAGTGGCTACACCACTAATGAAAATGACCGTCCCTCTCTAGAAGCTGCCTGCTCCACAGCCCCTCTCCCAGCATGACGGGATGTTGGTGGGCCCCATCTTGTACACAGCTCCTGCGAGCTCACAGTCCTGTCCAGAGGACTGCACTTCACAGCACTCCTCCCCACCTCTGTTCTTAAATCATTCTGTTCCTTCTATAGCATTTTCTGAACCTCAGAGCAGGTGATACAGGTGTCCTGCTTAGGCTGAGAAGGACAGTCATTTGTTTTCAAACCTTTGACCAGGGATAACTTTCATAGTGTGAGAATGTGCAGGCTGCTGGGGGAGAAAACTCATCAGAGGTCTTACCAGCTATGAACCCTGTGAGCGACGACACCAACCTGCCAGGCAAGATGTACTCACTGGTACAACAGTGGTATGGGCTGTTATTGGATAACCAATCACTTCCTGATGGAATTTGAGACCTACTCTACAGGAGTACTATAAACTGGGTCAAAAGTCCAAGGCTTGGGAAGTCACAGACCCTAAGGGGAACCTATGACTGTTGTTTTGCTAACTGGGATTGTTGTCAAACTGCTTTCTAAATACCTATATGTTCACCCATAGATTAGTACTGATTTCAGCCTTGGGCAGGGAAACTTCTGTGTGAAGTAGGCAATACTCAATGCAAAGACTCCTGACTGGTACAAGTGCTGGCAATAATGCTTACTAGCTGACTCACACTGGCAGTTAGACAAAACACTGCGGCTAGGCGGACAGCTATTTCTCTCTTTCCTGTCATGTTTCTATTGTCTACCGAGGCACTTAGTGTGACCTCAATACTGCCTCAGGAGAACAAATGAAATGCACACCTCAAGTCTCACAGCTAACATGGCATGGGAGATGCCAGAGTGTTGGGAGCCATTTACCTGCCTTGAGCTATGCCCTGGTTTAGGGTTTAGCAGAGGTCAATCTCCTGCACAGAAGTGCTGATTGGAAGCAGGAGTTTTTGTAATGCAAATGATTTACACCTAAGGAGAAATTTATTTTATACCCAAGACTGAGGTCACCTGAAGACCTTTGAAGGAAGCCAATCACATCTTAAGTTATTTTGCCTGTGTTACTATTGATTTTGCGTGGAGACTTCTGACCCATTGTTTAGCTCATTTCACAGTATAAATAGGGGGGACTTAATAAAGGTAAGCTGCTTCAGTATGACTGACAGCCCTCCCGAGTCTGTCCCTTTATTTTCTCTCTCTTCCTCTCTCTCTATCTCTACATTTTCTCATCCTCACTCCCTGCTTCAGGTACGGTTCGATTTCTGCCGGCAGGCTCCGGCACCAGAGCCCAATGCCTTTCCAACGCTTTGACAAAGTCAACCCATTACACTCACTACTCTGCACATATTTTCTCACTCTTAGTCTTTATCTGCACACTCACTCTGTGCGCTCTCTCTCTCATGCACGTGCACACACACACACACACACACACACACACTCATTCACATACTCTAGAGGACATAATGGAGGTCCCACAGTTGAAGAACTGTATGTAGGAACATCGACAGCATCCAAAGTGTCCACACTTTTTGCAAGCAGAACAAATCATTACCATATTAGGAGACAGCTCATAGATATCTCAGCACTGACTCGTTGCTCATAAGATGATGGAAGATAACTGAACTAGTCTCCCTGTTGGATACTTTCAGTGGATTTATTTAAGTGAACTCAAAGAGCAAATGTGTTCATGGGCTTTATGTAATGACAGGCACTGTGTGGAGATCCCAGTTCTACACTTAAAAATACATGCAGCATGTATGCTACACATAGCAAAGAGCTGGGTATACAGTACACAAAGGAAAGCCATTAAGGTGGCAAAAATTAGTCTGTTAAAGAGAATTCCTTCAAATTTCATTCCAGACACAAACAATCTCCTTAAAAAACATTCCGTGCAGCGATCATGCTTTCCTCTTTCCCTCTATCTGATCAACTTCTTCACTTCAAATTGGGTGCTGATTAACAGCAGTCAACATCTGATTAGCTGAAGAAGAAGGTCACACTGAGGCTGGCTACCCAAATGGATCCTTCAAGTGCTTGTGATACATGTTTGGACCATGCTGACAGCTGACAAAAACCTAAAGTATAAATAGAACTCTGATCTCTAGATGCACCACTGCCCAGCTGCTGCACAGCCAACGCAGCGCATTCCTGTGAGCTGTGGCCCTCTCTGAACCACACTGGGCACGCTTTGAATCTAACTCCGCACCATGGTTGTCACAGCACCAATTCAGGAATGTTTAGCACTAATATAAGTAAGGATTTTGATGGCTGGGACAAAGTTGCACTGAAGATTAAAACACTGTATTTGCTATGTGAAAAGATGACCTAGAAAACTATGGAACAAAACACACATGTGCTTCTGTTTTATTTTAGGAACTGTGGTTGGTATGGCACAGTGGAAAAGCTGGTTACCCGAGAGTGGGAAGATATTCATTCACTCATTCATGGCATAAATATTTATGGATCACCGACTCTGCAGTATTCCAGGTGCTGGGAACACATTGGAGAACAAAACAGAAAGAATCTTTACCTTCAAGCTGTTTGCTTTCCGAGGTGGAGAGACAGAAAACAGAGGCGGAATGTTTCTTCTAAGAGAGGGAAGTGCTGAGGTGCTCGGGAAGGCAAGACAAGAGGCCAGAGTGTGAGGGTGGCAGGGTGGAAGCCCAGTTTCCAATGAAAGGCCTTTGGCTGGGAGATGGCTCAGCTGGCAGTGCTCCGTGCACAAACATGAAGATCAGGTAAATAGCAAGAGCAGCAGCACGTCTATGAGCACAGTGCTGGGACGCGAGAGCAGCGGATCCCGGAGCTCTCCGGAAGGTCAACCTAGCTGAAGCCGTGCGCGCTAGGCTCGGTAAGAGACCCTGTTTCCAAATCAAGATGCAGAGAAATAGAGGAAGACATCAAAGTCAGCCTCTGGCCTCCGCACTCACGCACGTGCACACACAGACACACATGCACTCACAAGTAGATTGGACGAGGAAGATGACATTTACAGAAAGACTTGCATTCTGGTGGTCCAAATCACACATCCATCAGAAGGAGAAGGATTTTGAACAAAGGGAGGACGAAGCAAAGGCTCAGGCTCAGGGGCAGGGCCGACCTGCATCCTTCAAAGAATAGCAGACGGCCAGTATGACCCAAATCCAGAGTGAGTGTCGAGGGCATACACGCAGAGAGTTGGTCCTTCCATGAAGGGTTCTCTAGGCCAGTGGAGGCTGCACTGTAGTTATAGCAAGGCATTTAGAACCACGTAAGTAAGGTTAGGCCTTGGATTTAGACTGTCACTTTTCTTTCTTTTTTAAACCCAAAAGGCACAACTTCCAAAGTTCAGGCCTAGATAGGCAGAATACTATATTTTACCAAGGAAGAGGCTTTTCCAGGGAAGCGCAGCAGAATGAGGACAAGCAAAGCACTTGAGGTACATACACAGATGCAATCTTAACAAGGAATGTGGATTCCAAGTCAGGATAAGACGGAGGAGGAAAACTCACAAGGAGCTGAGGACAGGATCAGTGAGCTCAGGTTCCAGCAATACCGAAGAATTAGTGGAGTCAAAATGTTCAAGATTGAGGAGATTGGACAATGGGGTGACTGAGGGTGAGATTGCAAAGGGCAGTCATTTTTGATACTAACAAGGTCAAGACTTTGATATTGGAGAAAAAGGTAGAGAAGGTCATGGGCGAAAATACTAAATATTCCAAGTATGATTTAGTCTTAGCAGAAATAAGACTTAGAGTCTTTGATGGCAATTAGGAAGCAAATATAAACAAATAAATAAGATAATTAGTTCTAGGGATTTGGGCATACTCACATATGGAACACAGAATTAGTCAGTAACAAGTCAACTAAGTTTTTAAGGTTGTTGTAGTGCCGAAAAAGTTTACAGATGGCCTAAAAACGTCCATATGTATTCAACTAGCTTTTGAGGCACCAAACCTGGGAAATGGAGAGTGAGAGCCAGAGCTCTAGGGCCACCAGGATGGGCCACTTCCCAGGGGTCTGCAACGTGTGGTCTGGAAGGCAGTGGGTCGGAAACAGCCTCTGGGGATCTAAGAAAGAAGTCACAGGCTGAAAGGCTTCCTTCCGAGGTGTCAGTCCAAGTCACACAAAGAACTGCTCTTGAAGCTAGAGCCACAGTCACAAGCTAAGCCAGGGAGCCCACAGGCTGCATGTGTGGGTGACTGCTCCCCGGGGCCAGGCTGCTCCCCAGGCTGCACACTATTGCTCCGGGTCTCTCACTCCCCAGATCTCCTCCACTGCAAGCCCTTCAGGGCCAAAGTGTCTTAAAGCAATGGGCCAGGGGCAGAGTCTGGCTTTTCTTAGTTTCCCGGCCCCCGGGTGGATCCCCACTGTCCAGCTCACAGGAACAACACCCCTCAGTTTGGGAATCAACTGTGCCAGGAGCACAGACTAGGGAGGCAGCCAGTCTTGTAGAGTGTCACAGGCCCCAGCTCGGTGAGGCCAGCAGGGGTTCCTGGTGGGCAGGGAAGGGCCTTCTACAGCCGATGCTGCCCAGAGGCCGACACCTGCTCTTAGCCGGCCCGGCACCCAGCTGGCACGTAACACCAGTCTACACTACAGAAAGGATCACAGACTCAAGTCACAACCACCTGGCAGATTCCGGAATCAGAGCCCAGAGGGAGGCAGCACACCTTTTTATTTGTAATCGTTTTTCTATTGCTTTTACTTCATTTCAAAAATACTTATTCTGTTCTTATTCCTTTTTATCTACATATTTTATTTTATAATCAAATTTTATCTTTTGCTCTTTTCTCTATCACTTTCTGCTTCTTTTTCTTCCTTTATATTTAATCTCCATTCCTATTCTCCTCCGTACCACCTTCCTCATTTCATTCAGCGTTATTTTATCTTAATTAATCTTATCTTAATTAATAAACCAAAGCTTGCTCATTATGGTCTGGAGCTTCCCTTTCTGTGAGTGTTGGGAGTATTGCAGTTGACTTGGTGTCACTGCTGTTACGTAGTTTCTTTTGTCCCCTCTGAGCAGCACAGCAGATCCGGATTGCTCACTAAGAAGATCCCCAATTCACAGCCTGGGCAAGAGAGTCACTACCACAGAGAAATTCAGGAAGAAAACCAAGATTTTGAAAAACATAAACAAACAGAAGCGTTAGAAACTGAGAATCCAATAAATAAAAGCACAGCCACAGATTAGATCAAGCAGAAGAAAGAATACTAAGACAGAAGACAACATCAAGGAAATACTGTATTCAGACATCAATCTGGAAAGTCATAGGCATGACCACAACTTTCAAGGCCTCTTGGGACGTTATCAAGACCTAAGAATCCATGGGGGAGAAATGGGAGGTGGGATGGAAAGCAAAGTCATAAAATACTCGTTCAATACAAGTATTAAGGGTTCCCAACTCTAGGAACGTGATAGATCTCTAAGTACAAGTGGCCTTGAGATTTCCAAATAGAAATGGCTGGAAAAGGATCTGTCTATATCACATTACAGCTAGAAGCTAACACCACAGAGCAAAACTTATATATTAAAAGTGACGAGAGAAAGTCCCCTACACACACATTTCCAAAGGTGAGCTCATTACAATAATATCAGACTTCTTGACAGAAATTCAAGAAAGAAAAATCCAGGAAAGGATGAAATAAATCTATCCATTTATCCATCAATCCATCCTTCCATAAAACCATCTGAGTAAAGAGCTGTCAACCAAGATTACTTTGTCCAGCAGAGTTATCTTTAAAAATCAGTGGAGAAATACAGACCGTTTAAAACAGTCATAACTGAAATAATTCAAGCCAACTAAGCCAGCACTGAAAGCAATTCTGATTCAAGTGAGAAAGACAGTCACAAACCCAAGAATCTAAGACAGAGTTACTTTCACTAAAGGAGATAAACAGATGAGACAAGAGAATTAAGTGCATTCAAGTCATCAAACAGTCAAACCCTGAAGATATAAAAGAGCAGGCGCTCACTACATCAGAAACACCCTTGCCAGTCACAGTGTTGTGTCTCCAGAGGTCTGTGCTAAACTGATCAGAGGCTGAAAGGAAGAGAATCTCAAAATGAAAAGATCAGGCTTCATGCCTGCTAAGACAGAATCATAAGAAAACCACCTGTGGTGAAGTTGTTAAAGACACTGGACTGTTCTCAGATGTGCCTGCTCGGATGGTTTGTTCATCCGGATGGACCCTGTGTGTTCCTAAGCGGATCATTTTCATCCACATTGAGCCAGGAATAGAGGCAGAAGCCCAGTCAGCTATTTTAATAAAGTGGTTTATCAGTCCTTTTTAAAGGTATTATTCTCTAATGCCATATACCAGAGACTGTTGTGTAATTATCATTCATCCTTTTGAATGGGATCTATGTTTTGATTTTCCTGTGCATTCCCCATTGAGCCCTTCAAGACACGAAGGAGAGAGCTATGAGTCTCTCATAGATCTTGGACTTAGAGTTACAGTGTTATATGAGACTCTGGCCTCTCTTTTGGGAGGAAGGATGATGTGGACGCTGGCGGTGAAGAGCACAGAAGGCACAAGTAACTGTCCACTGACGCTTGTGCTTCATGGCCCGTGGCATGGGCTCAAGATGGCATTGCTAGAGTCCTTCCTCCTTGCATAAGGTGTGATTGTATGAAGCTAATTTAGCTCTATGCCCGTGGGCGGAATCGTGATGTGCAGCCCTCTGACCTAAGGGGGCAGGTGGCTTTGGTCATGCACCTTGTCCCCTTCAGGTGACTAGATACAGGTAACAGGAGCACTTAGGCATGGCAGATCAACCAGATGTAAGGAGCTTAGAGGACAGCAGTCCACTGCCACAAACACCTGCCCTGTGTCATCATAAGGTCACAAAATAAGCAGAATCATGTTGGATCACTACAATACTGGCAGTTACTAGTTACAGAAGCTACCAACACATTAAGAAATGTATATCAGCCTCTTGGGGTTGCAGTTCTTTATAAAAGTAAATGGTTAGATAGGATAATTCTCCTTGGTAACTCTGAAATGGTTCATCTCTTCTTGGCTTTTTGTACGAGAATGAACAGGAGATCGTGCTTATGTCCACCCGTCATACATACCCAAACTCAAAGTGGAACTTCTGAGTTCTCTCTTTCAGGAGTGTTAGGGACTGCTAACACCACCAGAAAAGTGTCTCTCTTTTCATCTTACCTGTGTGGTAGGGCACTGCAGCCTTAACATCACGGCGGGAACAGAACATCTTAACAGGTTAAAGTAAAACAAAATGGGTTTATTCCTGTCAAAAAAAGAAAACAGTGTAAGCAATCTCCTCAGTGACTAAAGGAATATCCTGTGACATGTCAGACTGCAAACATTTAATGCATTTCCCTTAAAAACTGGTTTCATTTTCCCTGCACAGCTGCAACACATTCTCCAGATCCGGACTCAGAGTGGACAGTGAGAAACATGGTCCAAAGCTGGAAGACAGAGTCCCAGCATAAACCAAGTTCCATGCTTTCCTTGACACCCACGCTTAGAATTCAAGAATAGAGGCCTATTCTGTGGCACGAACCTTCAGAGGTCGGCAAGGGCTTTGGTGAGAGTTGGTATCCCAGCCTCCAGCCCAGCATATCAGGGCACTTTAAACAGTCAGTGCCTGACATCTGATTTCTCACAGGTTGATGCCTTAAGGAATCTCAGAGATCCATGGCCCCATCACCACCACAGTGCAGAGGCTGTTGCAAACAGACCTATAGACACAACAGCCATACAAATCCACTCACACCTTAGTCCTCTCTTTAGTAAGATTGGGTAATCTATCAAGAGCATAAGAGAAATCAGAAAACAAGAAAGTCAGACTCAACAAACAGAAGCAAATACTGGGTGAATTTAAAATATTTCAGGGCCTTGAGGAGCCCAGTAAATATCTCCATCCAGTCCATTTAGAGGAACTCAAATAGATTATCCACATGGTAAAAATGTGGTACAACAATATTAAATAATATAATATAGAATAGAGTCATATACAACAGAGAATACTCTGGGGTTAATAGAGAAAAAAGGGACCACCAATTTTTTTTAAAAGTTCACAAAAACTGGGAACATTTAGAATACAAAATGAAATGAAATGTAAAACATAGTGCAAGAGGCACTGAGATGAACCTAGGAGGTTCAAATTATGACTAATAATTCCAAAACAGATATATATATATATATATATATATATATATATGGGTTAAAGAAATAACAGAAGAAAAATTCTCCTGATGAAAGCCACTGTCCTTAAGAATTAAAACATTTACTGAGAAGTCCAGGCATGACCCAGTCACTAAGGTGCCTGTCACAGAAGCATGAGGACCTGAGTTTGAATCCCCAGCACCCATGTAAAAAGACAGGTGCAGTGAGCACAAGTAAGCCCTGTACTGAGGCTACAGAGACAGGCGGACCCCTGGGGTACCGAGGCTACAGAGATGGGCGGACCCCTGGGGTACCGAGGGCGCAGAGATGGGCGGACCCCTGGGGTACCGAGGGCGCAGAGATGGGCGGACCCCTGAGGCTCATGGGCCAGTCTAATCAAACTGAAGCCTTCAAGTTCAAGGAGGGACTCTATCCCCAAAATACTCTGGAGGGGCTAGAGAGAGGGCTTGGGAGTTAAGGGTGCTTACTGCACAGCCATGACGATCTGGGTTCAGAGCCCAGCACATAACAAGCCGAATGTGATCTCCTATCCTCTGTGACCTAGAGCTGTGCTGGGTGCAGATGGGAAGATTGCTGAGGCCTGCTGCCTGCTGCCTGCTCCCTGCAGCCCAGGTGAAAAACTGTGAGCTCCAGGTTCAGGGAGAGATCCCCCTTAAAGGCCTGGGGTAGAGAGCGGAAAGAGGTGGACACCAGTCATTCCAGCTTCACTTGGTTTCTATTTTGGCAGTCGTTTTTTTCTCTAGAAGTCCCAACTCACTCTATTCCTTTAGAGTAACACCCATTTTTACTGTGTGCGTAATGTGCTCAAATTCCTTTAAACAGACTGACGGTGTCCTCTGTGGCCTCCAGGGGCATGCACACCTGCACATACCCGTGCACATCAGAAAACACATGTGTGTGCTAACACTATTCTCACAATACACTTAAAAATTAAATTAAAAACAACATAAAGATAAAGTGTAGAGCAGTCCAGGAAGAAACCTAATATCAACCTTTGGCCTTCACATGCATGTGTACATATGTGCACCTGTATGTACACGTGTACATACTTACATGAACATGTACAATAACAGTGCCCACACACAAAGATTCACCAAGGACTAAACAAAAATAATTTTTTTAAAGTCCTATATTGAGGGGCTGGAGAAATGGCTCAGCAGTTAAGAGCACTGGCTGTTCTTGCAGAGGACCCAGGATCCGTTCCCAGCACCCACATGGCAGCTCACAATCGTCTTTAACTCCAGTTCTAGGGGATCTGACACCTTCTTCTGACCTCTACCTGCACCCACATGGTGTACTTGTACAGTTAGGGATACACATGTAAAATAAATATTGTTAAAAGACCTACGTTGAGTGGAATTTTATTCAGCTGTATAGAACAAGATTATGAAATCACAGGAAAATGGATGGATCTGGAAAGTATATTAAAGAGGGTGACCCAGACTCAGAAAGACGACTAGCACATGTTCTCTCATATATGTATTATGTGCGTAAGTGTGACTACAGCCCTCACAGCCAGAAAGGCATCCACAGGAGGACGGACCAGAGACATGAGAGGAGGAGGGTGGGAGGGAGTGGGAAGAAGAGGCCAGCAGGGGAACAACAAAAACAAATTCTGTTTCAAAATGTCATACGGAACCTACTATTTTGTATGCTAATTAAAAAAAAAACAAATTAAAAAGACTTGTGTTGAATCATGAGACTTCAGAGAACACCCAAAGTAGGGAGTCATTTAAAACACTTTCAAAGGAAAAAGTCACTACGAGACACAGGAGCCCGTCTGGCCCTAGACATTCTAAAGCAGATTTCGGGGGAAATTGTCTTTTAGGCAACAAATTCTACACAGCTGGACCACCAATCAACCCAAAGACATGAAAATCATAAGAGAGAAAAAAGACTGCAGACACTCGGCAAGCTCACCTCCCGAGCTCTCTTCTCAGGGAGGCGATGACACTGTGCTCCATTAAAACCAGGGGTCAGCAAAGGCAGGAGCCATCTCAGAACACAGAAACCGCGACTGTGGTTTGTTGTCCTTTTGAAATTAAAGTTTAACTGGGCATTTTGTATCTCATTTGCTAAATTTGGTAACTCTGGAACTCTGATTAAATCTCGAAAGGGGCCTGCGATCGACTAGGTCCTATACGGACTAGAAGAACCACCGCTCTGTGAGGTGGGTCTTAGGAAAGGGGGCTCCGGAAGGCAGCATCACTGAGACTTTGGTCCTGGCGATGCCTGTTTGTGTTAGTCGTTTGTCTGCCATGAGAAAACACCTGACAAAGACAGTTCAAGGAAGGAGGGTTCATCTTGGCTCACAATCTGAGGGTAAAACCCCCGGTGGCAGGAAGTCAAGGCTGCAGGAATGTGAGACGCCAGTCACACTGTCTCAGTCAGGAAGCAGACAGAGGAAGGCTGGTGCTCAGCTCACTTTCCCCTTTTATGCAGCCCAAGCCCTTAGCCCATGGAACAGAACCTCCCACATTTAGGGTGAGTAATCCCACCTCAAATCGCCCTCACTTAGAAACTCCCTCACAGACATGCCCTCAAATTTGTTCCATTTGGATGATAAATTGTATTAGGTTGACGAGATTAACTGACACAGTAGTCTAGATAAAATTTACAACCAAATAAAAAGTTCTTTAGACTCTTATGTGGGAGTGTACATGTAGGGTTGTATGTTGCCTGATGTTGAAAGAAACTAAAATGTGGGCTGACCCTATGTTATTAAAGTACAAAGTTGGATTTTTGTATCAGGAACAGGATGGACAGGAAAACGCACTGGCCCCACAGTGAATAACGACGGCAGAGTCACAGTAGCAAAGCTTTTCATTGTTTACAGCTCCTGGAGCCAATCTACCAACAGAGCACGTGGGATTCTGCTGAGGCTTCAGAACTGAATGGGAATGTGAGAAACTGGGCCATGCAGGTAAGAGAGTATTCTAGTTTGCTTCCAATCACTGTGACAAAACACTCTGATGGGGAGGAAAGGGTGTGTTTTATCTTACCTCTCCTGGGTCACACAACTTGTCACTGAGGGAGCCAAGGCAGGAACTCAGGACAGGTACCTGGAGTACAGACCATGGAGGAGCGTTGCTTACTGGCTTGCTCCTCTGGCCCAGGCTCAGCCTGCTTTCTTATACAACACGGGACCATCTTCCCAGGGGTGGCACCACCCACAGTGGGCTGGGCCCTCCCACATCACTCAACAAGCAAGAAAATACCCCACAGACATGACCACAGGCAAGTCCAGTGGAGACAATTCCCTAATGGAGGCTCTGTCTACCCAAGTGTGTCAAGTTGACAGCTGACGTCGTCCATCACAAGGAGTAAATATAGAAAGTGCACGGTGAAAAAGAAAACAGAGAGAAGGGTGTGGAGACCGCGTCCTCCCGCATAAGGAGGACTTGGAGATACGGTCAGTAGCTAAGCAGACAAGTAGAGCGTCCTTATTAACAATGCTCTTGAAAGGGATTGCAAGAAAATCTAAAAGTAGCCATTTAGCTGTCAGACATGGGAGGGGTCATCTCCTTGTTTTCTGTAGCATCTGTCGATGGTGCTGCTAGGGCTACCAACGTGTGCACGCTCCGAAAACAAGCATACCATCGAACGGTAACGTTTTTAAAACTAGAAGAACTGAAACCAGAGAGAGAAGGGCGTCTGGGCGGGCTGCAACTGAGGCAAAGTGTCAGGATGAGAGACTGTTCCTTTCATTACAGGTTTTCCATTACTTTCAAACACATACAGCACTTTAGTGCAATTTTTAAAGATTAAACCACACAGGAGTCTGGGGCTGGTCATACATTCACACAGCTAGGTGGAGACACTTGTAATTTTGGGAAATGGTCCTCAGTGGATTGAACACAAGGATGCTGTTCTCCTCCTAATCCTGTTCCCACGGCATGAGGCTGGGAGAAGGAACAGGATTAGGTGCCCGGTGTCTCTAACTCCATAGCAGCGAGCTGCAGCCTTCCCAACACTGTCTTTGTAACCTGAAGTTTTTGTAGCAGCCAGAAGGTGGCATTGCAATCAATCAAATTCTTGCTCTTTAGTGGAAATCGCAAAGGGAAGAAAAAAATCTACAACCAGAATGTCAACAACTTTCCGAAGGCAGGCCAAGCACGGTGGAAGTCCCACACCAGACAAAGCACCCTGTGAGGCCTGTTTCACTCTTGCGGAAACCCCAGTGTTTCTCCTCCTTGTTCTTCATAAATAAAGCACAAAAGTTCAAACCCTCCATTCCACATAGGGTGCGGCCCTCTGGGTTTTAAACTCAGTTGTGGAACTCTCTTCCACACACAGAATCAGAGTGCAGCCATGCCATCGTGAAGAGCAGACAGACACTCCTGCCTTCATGCTAGCAAGGCTGTGGTCCTGGCTCGGGCCACTTCAAGTGCCTGATCATCCCAGATGTACCCAACACGCCCCCACACAGAAGTACGTGTGCTTATTTACTGACTTACCTATGTAATGACACCCTTTACCAGCTCCACTGGAGAGTTTTAGGCCTAGGTTAAGATCACATTAGCATATCCATTTTAATGCACATAGGGTGTGTGCGTGTGTGTGTGTGTGTGTGTGTGTGTGTGTGTGTGTGTGTGTGTGGCTGAAAAGCCTCAGGGATCCAACTGCTCTTGACTTCCCAATGCTTTTGGTTGCTGTTGTTGTGTTGTTGTGAGATAGGGTCTCCCTGTAGCCCCAGCTGGCCTGGCTATGCAGACCAGACTGGCCTCCATCTCACCAAGAACTGTCTGTCTCTGCCTCCTGGGATTAAAGACATGCATCACCATGGCCAGCTCACACCCATTTTTAAAAATGCAGGTTCTGGAGATTGAACTCGGGTCCACATGCAGATCAGGCAAGCACTTCACCAACTGAGCGTCTCCCCAGCCCCCTTCATCATAGCTGTCGAGGCACAGCCTGCGGAGCGCAGGGTTTGGAGGGGAACACGTCACCACCCGGTAGCACCCAGTCCAGGCTAAGCACACATTTTCGCTTTTCTGAATCTGTTTCCTGATTTTCCAGATGACAGTGACACCCATCAGCACTGCTGATGATCTTGACCTTGACTTCCACCTGGGAGCAAATCACGGACCGCATCACCCCACTAGCCTCGTCACTCACAGGGTTCAGGGGCAGCTGCAGCAAGGCCAGCTGATGCTCTACTCACCGTCCAGGTGCTGAGGACACCTCAGGGGAAAAGACAGAGGGTACCCCTGACCTCAGAGCACGTTAGACCCAGCAAGAGTTAAAGTCAACAGATTAATGGGGGAAAATTCAGGGAATGGTGAGTACACTGGTCAGCCAATCAGGATCTCATACTAGAGAGTATCTAAGGAAAAGAAGGATGGGGTATCGGCGTTTCACACCTGGTTATCAGCCCCGTGCCTCATCCTGAAGATGACACACTGCAGGAAGCACCTGAGATTGGAATCCAAACCTCCCTGACTCTATGCTGACTATATTACTGCACCGCGCTAGGTCCATTGAAGAGCCTCAGCTACTCGCAGTATGGAACACACAAGTGCTTTGTCCACAGGAAGGACATCCCAACTTCCTCCCAAGCACTGTTCTCTTGTCATATTCAGGAAATTAAAGGCAGGGAGATAATGTTTCAGCCCCAGTGTCGAGGCTGGAAGGAGGTAAAATCATGACTTGACTCTAGGTGTGCATGGCCTTGACAAAAATGTTTGTTTCATCTGTCTATTAAAAAAGCTCTAAGCTGGGTCTTGTGATCATCTCAGCTATTCAGGAGACTGAGACAGGAGGATCACAAGTTTAAGCTCTGCCTAGGCAACTTAGAGAGACCCTGTCTTAAAATTAAAAAGTAAAGAGGTTGGAGATATAGGTTAGTGGTTCAGTGCATGTCTGGTTTGAACAAGGCCCTAGGTTCAACCTCCAGTGTTGCAAAGAAAAAATACCAATACGTAGAAAAATAAAACTTTAAGAAATAAAGTAGTTCTTTGACTCAGTTTGTATGTTTTCCTTTTAAATTAGTTTTGGAAAATTTTAGAGGAATATGAAAATAATACATATTTTGGAAGAAAATTAAAGTGCGTATAAACATGTAAATAAGAAAATAAAAGTCACTTGTAACTTGGCTTTGTAATTCATGATTTTTTTCAAAATGAAGAAAGAATATTTTTTTCCAGGGCACCCCAATCACTCCACCACATGAGGCTTCCTGTTCTGTTTTTTCCTTCATAGTGTTTATCGTTATTTCAAGGCATCCCGTTTAGTTGCATCTTTATTGCCAATCTTCCTTTAGCTTAAAGGAAAAGTTCATGAGAGCAGCGAATCTCGTCCATTCACTTGCTGTCTGACCCCAGCCTTTGCAACAGTCAGAGACATGGCGGAGGCTTAGTAAAGTATGAATGAAAATGAACTGCAATTCCTTCACTCAGAAATAATAGCTGTAGGCATCATGTATGCTTTCAGACTTTAAAAGTGTGCCTTATATATGTGATTATAATATGCATAACCTCCTCACAAGGCAGAATATACTCATGCCACTGTAAAAACTTGATTTCTCCTTTACATTTATCTATCTGTTCATTTGTATGTACAAGTATGTGGTCATGTGTGAGTATATGGCACACCTGTGTACATTACAGGACAACTTGATAGAATCTGTCCTGTTTTCTCATTCTACGATGTGGGTCTGAGGGCTTGAACTCAGGGCATCAGGCTTGGCAGCAAGTGCCTTTACCCATGGAGACATCTCTCTGACACAACGTGATTTCTTGAACTGACATGATATCAAGCACATTTCCATGTAAAAATTATACCCATAACCAGGTATGGTGGTATACATATTAGTCCCAGCACTTGGAAGCAGAGGCAGGCAGATCTCTGAGATGAAGACCAGCATGGTCTATATGGTGAGTTCCAGGCCAGCTTGTATTTTGTTCTATGATGATGCCATGGTCCAGTTCACCAACCTCCTGGTGACAGACATGAGAGCTGTTCCCATTCTCTTCTGACTATTGAAGTACTCGCCGTAGTGACCTGTTAGTTTTATGGTTATCGTTGCTTTGGTTGGAATAGGGGACAATTTGAATCTTTCTGAAAGCACTCCCAAAGGCCTATGTCTTTAAGGCTTTATCTCCAACCTGTGATGATGTTGGGAAGTGATGGAAGCTTTCAGGGGTGGGTCCAACTGGCAGCCGGTTAGGTCACTGTGGGTGAGCCTGTGAAGGAGACAGGGACCCTGGTCCTTTTTTCTATCTTTGCTTCTTGGCTTTCGGGAGATGGGCAGTCCTTTTCTGCCACAGGATCCTGACACAGTGCATCGTGATGCCATCAAGCAACAGGACCATAGATGCATGTACTGAAACCTTCAAAATTATGAGCCGGAACAGGGCCTTCCTCTTTTAAATTGTTTATGTGTTTTCTCACAGTGATAGAAAGCGAACACATGGCTATAGTATTAAGAATGCATTCAAGTTAAATGAGTTTCGACTGGGAGAACTCCTGAATAACAAAAGCACACATTTGATAAAACCTTGTAAATATCATATTATACTGCCACCAGGATAAAATGGGGTGCTTATTTCTCCCTCACATAAACACTGGACATTTTAATATTTTTAATTTACTTCACCATCTGATAGGAAAAAATAATATGTTTAATTTGCATTTCCTTTTTCACTGTACCAAGAGATTTTCTATTGCCATTGGACAAAGCATTGTGTTATTTTCTACAAGTGACTTCTGCCTTATTTTATACTGGAAAACCAACTGATTTTTTTTACACTTGTTTACTGTGTGTATGTGTATCATGAATTCTCTCAACTGGACTTCAAATCTGTAAAGCACTCAGAAGTTAACATTATATACACATACAAGGTCTAACATAGCAAGGAAAATCCCTTTTCATTTGTATCAGCTGATTTTTCAACAGATCCATGTTGGGTACAATGGCATGGAATCCATTTAGTGTCCTGGATTTCTCACATGCATCCCTTTATCCTTGCCAACCTCATTGGTGCTGGCCCAAAGTGCTTGGTCCTACATGGGGCCAAGGGGGAATAAGGCTTCTCTTGCCCCTGTCTCACCTGTTGTTTCCTAGGGCCAAGGAGACCTTGGATCTGATTCCTGACTCTAGCCACACCTGTGGTCTCTGCCTAGACCACACCTGGCTGTTGGGAGAGGCCCTGGCCAGGCAAACTGTCCCTACCACTCAAATAGCCAGTCACAGGGGAGAAATGCACCCTGTTTACTCTGGGGGTGTTAGGGTCCACCCTGGGGCAATCTTCATCCTCTGGGTGCGTCTTGTGAACCGTTTCTCAGGGCTCAAAGCCTCCCAGAGCTGCTTTACCACAGAATTTGGCTTTTTATCAATCTTTTCTTTAGGAACTTGGGGCTAAACACAGATCTCTCCACATTTGCCTACGAGTAACCAAAGCAGACTGAGATCTCCTGTTTTGCCTGCCTTACACATCTTTTAGGTTGTTCTATTTTTCTACAGACATACTTTACATGCTGGTCTAGGCTGCTTAACTCTGTCAAAGCCTCTCCTGCCTTGTAAAGCTCTTGTCCCACTAGGAGATCTAGCAGGGACACTAAACCTCCATACCAATGTCGAAGTCCTTGTTCAATGAAGTCTTCATTAAATCTCTAGTGAACACAGTCCTATCTGGTCCAGTAAACGGGGTACTATACATTGCTTTCCTCATAGCCAGTTCTCTTAAGAGCACCTGTCCTCCTCGTGTCATGCTCCAGCTCCTGAAATCCATGGGAATCTCTACCTGTGATGACCGAGTGTCTCCAGTGGCGTGCACAAGCCAGCTCATCAGAGACTGCTTTCCCTTGTATTGTCCCAGGTTATGCAGCTTAAATCTCAAGGAGGGATGAGCGGTTGTGTAGCTCAGCTGTCCTGCCGCTGCAGCATTCAGGTTAATATCATCTGCTCCTCTGTCCCACGCTCTCAGGAGCCAGGTGATGACAGGCTCTTTTGCAGCTTGTTTCAATGTCCTCCCTATTTCCAGAAGCTCTAGGGCTGAAAACCCTCTGGTCACTAAATCCTTAGGTTTGTTAAGGCCTCCACCAGCACTGACTTTTCTTTTGTATTACAGTTCGAACCTGGGAGGCACTTTTATCTTCTTCTGGGTTGCTCTCTCCCTCATTGCTGCCTGATTCTTCCCAGGGGTTCCAGGTCCTGGGGTCCCAGGATGTGTCTTGTATAATCAACCTGACCTGGGTTTTCATCCCTTTTCCACCTCCTAGCTGTAGAAAGCAGCAGGCTAAAACTTCTATGTCCTTTTCTCTTTTATCCAATTTGCTAGCAAGGTCAGAGGCTAGTACTGAAGAAACAAGACTCATATCTTTCTCTCGTTCTAATTTGTCTCTCACACTTTGAATGTCTCTCTGGGCTACAACCTTAGCCTGAGACTGCCATCCCAGTATTTTCTCCACCAATCTCATCTGCTTAGGCAAGTTCACCAATACTGAAAAGATGTATTTATCATTGTATTTATTTCTACCTAGTTTTATGACCAATCTGTTTTATTCTAATGATGTCATTATTCTCATGAGTTTATTCTAATATTTTCTCAAGATATATTTTCATATAATTATGCTCAAATATGTTAAATGCTTTAATATTGATTAAAGTATGATTTTTATTTTATTATTTTAATTTTATGTATATAAGTGTATCACCTGCATGTGTGTAAGTGTACCTGTGACACACAGTGCCTGCAAAAGTCAGAAGAGGGCACTGGATCTCTTGGAACTGTAGTTATGGCTGAATGTTAGCTGCCATGTGGGTGCTGAGAATTGAACCTGGGTCTTCTGCAAAATCAATCAGTGCTCTGAACCGCTGAGCCATCTCTTCAGCCTTCAAGTTTGATGGTTTAATAAATGTTTCACTTACCATTAAGTTTCTAGACATAGTTTGAAGTTAGTTTATTAAAAATTTAAGTTGGTGCACATTTACTATAAGAATTAAAACTATTAGAAGGTTTAAACACACTAGAATAGGCTTACGGTTCAGAAAAGAAACAAGGATATAAACATATTGCACAATAATTTTGCTAGAAACTGAAATTACAAAAGCATTGTCCAACAAACTATTTTGAAATAACTGGCCTTGCAATTGGAAAAAAAAAGTTTTATTCCTATTTCATCCCATATTACACACAAAAACTAAGTGCCAACTAAGTTGCAAAACAAAGAATTTTAAAAGTAGTACAGAAATTCAGGAAATTATATTTTCAGGAGGAAGGCAATTATGATCATGGCACAAGATGCAGAAGAGAAACATTCACAGAATCGACGCTCACAAACATAAGTACAGTTACCAATGGGTTCATTAGATCTGTTAAATGGACAAACCAGAACTGATGGTCACACACTGCTGGAGATCCCTTCAGGTTCAAATGTATTCTTATCAGACCAGTGCTTTAATGGACAGGTCTGTTAGGTAGGGATTGTCTCTGAATAATCTTTACAGACTGAAATTTGGGGTGCCACAATTTCCATTTGAAGTAGGCGGGTCACTGGCTTAGGGCAAGAAACCATACTGTTACAGAAGCCTTTTTAAAAATAGACTGATGTAAAGAAAGCAAAGATTCAGAGAATTCCTGATTTCTTCTTTACCAGCTGGTTTTTTCTTTGCCCTTTGCAATATATCTTGTTAGCAATGTCTAAGCTTTAATTTTTTTTTTTTAATTAGTAGGGTTAGAGTAAAATTACAGCCTGGATTCAAATTTACCAGGTGTGTGTTAGGCAGAACAGCTTGTGTGGGGGAAACTCCCCTGTGCTGACCTGATGTGATTAAGGGTTTCTCACCCTTTTTCAGGTTTCTACGTTTTCTCAGTTACCTGTGATAATTATAGCCCATGAACGCTGTCAGCTATTTCCTGAGTCTATTTCTTTAATCCACACAGCTCTTGGAATAATAAATTCTCACTTATGGGGAGGCTCTATAACACAAGACTGAAGAGTTCTGGGCCATTTTGTTTATTGCTGTTGTTGATGATGATGAACCTCTTGTTAATTAGGTTTTGTTTTTTCATAATTATCCCAAACCAGCTCCTATAGAAACTAAGTTGGTTACAATAAGCCAGGGGATCTAGCAACAACCCTAGGCAGCAAAGAGAAAACATGAAATAGACCATGAGAAAGGAATACACGTAGATCGGAGACGTGGTTTTTTGTTTGTCTGATTTTAGGTCAAGAAATAGAACGTGTGTCTTCCAAAATGGACATTGCTGTTAGGAATGACATTGGAACTAATTTGTTCAGCTACCAGGGCACTGTCCACAGAGGCCAAACTGCCCCAAAGCTGGTAGAATGTGAAACCTGGCACTGTTTTCAAAGGCAGAATGACTTATCAGTAGCAAAAGTGCTCGGACTGAAGTGTCAGACCCAGTCTCCAATAGCTCATCCATAAGGCATTTATTTTACTTTATTTATTATTTTTAGCTTTCATGTATGAGTGTTCTGCCTGCATGTATGTAAGGGCACTCATGTAATGCAATGCCCTCAGAGGTCAGAAGAAGGTGGTGGATTCTCTTGGAATCGCAGTTACAGATGGTTGTCAGCCACCATGTGGGTGCTAGGGATCAAACCCAGTTCCTCTGCAAGAGTAACCAGTCCCAAAAGGCATTTTAAAAAAATATGGCTACGAGAAAGAAAGTCACAGATTCCAAACACCCTTTCGATTTTCACGGAGCAGAGGCTCCAACATCTAATAAAATGCAGCATCTTAGGTGTCTTAGGTCTTAAGAGTGAGATTCCAAACTTCTCATAGCTCTGCAAGTCCTAAGAGTTAAAGTAATGTCTAGGCTCCAACTTGGACAGCAGAACCACACAAAGCCCAAGTGATCATACTCACTCATTGGGGGTGCCCTTCTGGCCACAAAAGTGTCCCTGGCTGTCTGTAGGATAGACAATTCTCCTGGGGTCACCATGAATCCAGGCTGCAGGAATAAGAAAGGACAAAATCTCCATCAGCAACATCTGGCTGAAGGCAGCCTGATTTGAGAGATTAGAATCCCCCACATCAGTGCTCACCTCTCCCCTCAGTCACAGAACATTATTGATTTTCTTCAAAGAGTAATTTCTTAATGAAAAGTAAAATAAAATATGGATGAATTGGCCTGAAAGTACATTTCTCTTCTTTCAAGATTCATCTGGGTTGCAGCCAAAACATGAGGTAATGCACTTAGAAAATGACAGTTATTAAAATGTGAACAAGAGGGCACCAGACAAAAGCGTGCTTGGATAAGAAGACGCCTTTCCTAAAGCTAATGCCAAAATGACTTCATATCAGGGCTGATACATTTACAGCCAAGTAGGATGATGTAATGCTTTGGGGATCGGTAGAGTGAAGACCGCTTAAAAATTCAAAGGACATTAGAAAGGCATACAAGGGCAGAGCAGAGGGAATGCACAGTAAAGATTTGCCACACATGTGTTGATTAATCTTAAAGCTTAATACAGACATACCATATCTTCCCCAATTTCAGTACAATGAGGACTCTGTTGCATTTCCTGTGGAGATGCTGCTCTCTGCTTCATAGAAACTCATCACTTCACTTTTCTTTTTAGTTTGTTTTTACACAAAGTATAAATTTGACTTGACAGCTAGACTATAAACCCACAGAAAAAGGAGCCGCCAGCTAAATTAGCTAATGCTTCCTAATTCCAGCTGAATTTCCTTCCCTTCTCCAGTTTAAATAACACTGTTGTTAAGAATCTGGGAAATACACTGGTCATTGAATGCTTGCCTCTGCATTTGGAAGCACACCTGCCCTTTCTTCCTGTATCCCAGCTCTCTCCTTGCCCATGTTTATTGGATTTGACAGTTCACATTATAATTCAGTCACCATCATATATGCAGCTGCGTTGACTTGAGATGATACAAAAAAAAAAATCAGTTCTCCCCGTGAGAATTGCAATATGAAAAAGGAGTTCTTCTCAGTATTTTTCTCATCAATCCAAGCGTCTCCATTCAGCATCTAAGCACCCAGAAAGGTTTTCTTTGTCTAATTCCTTCTCCAGTGTCACAGAGGCCGGATCAGCTCCCGCTTCTCATGCTGCATTAGGAGATCTGGCTCATGTGGAAACAACTCTTTGGCTGCCACAGCTCCCTGTGTGTACTTCCCAGATAAGGACAATGGACTACCAATAGGTGTGTAAATGATAGCAAGTATTCAATGTGCAGTGTCTTTTATTACACTCCGAAGTGATTCTGTACTTGGTCACATATTGGCCAAATTAGAGATCTAATTTGATCCAGCTCTATTTTTCAATGTTTTACCCTTTTTCTAAATAATTATTACCTGAGATATAGGCTTTTTTTTTTTCAATTATAATCTTTCTGGAGCTGGAGGCATGGCTCAGCCTTTAAGAGCATTGGCTGCTCTTGCAGAAGACCTGGGTTTAATTCCCAGCATGCACATGGTAGCTCACAACTGTCCATCACTCCAGTTCCAGCGGAATCCAACATCCTCTTATGACCTCCTCAGAATGCCCAACACAGGTGTACTTACATATATACAGGTAACACATACATATACATAAAACAAAAATAATAAAAGATTTTAAAAATAAAATGTATATGATTTTTCTTTATTCCTAAGAAGTTCATACAGGTTCACAATAAAACACGACCCACCCTGTTTCCCTCCTCCAACCCGCTCTTCTCCAACACATCCCCTTCCCACGTCTTCATTTGTTTCAGTTTTAGATAACACATTAAGTCCAGTTATCACTGCTCTACGTTCATGGGTGTGGGGTCGTTCACTGGAGCACGGATGACCTACCAGCAGCCACATCTGGGTAGCTGTCCACAGCCAGTAGCTCCTCATATGGGGCGCAGCCTGGAGAGCACCTCTCCTGACTGTAGGCATCTATTTCTTACCATCTATGACTAGGACAAATCACTTAATTATCGTGAATCTTGACTTTCTAATTGGCCACTAAAGCATAGGTCTAATAATACTGAAATCCATAGAACACTGAAAATGCGAAGGAGACAAAGAAGACAGAAGACCCCACAGGCATTCAGAATCCAGAGTGGACTCAATAATACCAGTTTTTAATTTTTTTATTTAATTTCTTAGAAAGGAAAATCTGAAACTGCATTTTGATGCCGGTGGTTTGTTTGGCATGGAGTTCTAAGAAGCTTCCGCAGGCACAAGGGCGCTGGTCCAGGGAAGGGATTAAGGCTGATGAAGGAGAGCTGCAGTGTAATCAGTCCACTGATTAGTGGATAGACCCATCATTTGATGGCATTCTCAGAAGGTGGTGAGAACTTTGGGCAGCAAGACACAGTGTGAGGAAGTTCTTCCCTGGGGTGTGTCCTCGGTGGCTATAGCTTGTCTCTGCTCCTTCTTTTCTTCTCTCTGTGTCCTATCCACACTGAGGACAGCTTCTTCATACCACATGCTCCTGCTATGATGGTCATCTACAGGTCCACAGCCATGAAGCCGATAAAGTGGATCAAAACCATGAACTAAAATAAACCTTTCTCTCAGTTAGATGCCACAGCGATGAAGAGGCCGACTCACTCACACAGTGGGAACCAACCGTGACATAAACCCGGGAAGAGTGAGCACATGGCTCCATCAGAGAGGAGAGGAAACAGTGGGCAGCGTTGAAGCTTTGCTCATTTGGAGAAGAGAGCTTTGTCCTTGCAGAGGGCTGGGAGAGGGGCCCCAGTAGAGATCTGGAGACTAGGGACTAAGGAGAAGGGGATGAGCATGGAGGTGTCCAGAAAAGAATTCCCTTTCAAGACTTCTGCTGTGGAGGTGGGTCAGGTGGCCATGTTTACCTAGAAGTTCTACCTGCCCATACAGCTCTGGCATGGAAGCCCAGTTGCAGATGGTGTGTGTTTGAGCTGGAACATCAAGACTTTGTGCTTCATCTACCTAAAGAAGAAGTTGTGAAGAGATGTGGGGACTGGGTCTATCATAAAAGGTATTGAGCAAAGCCAAGCAACCCTGGATACCCTGAAGGGACCGTAGGAGTCTGGCCTGCTCTGCCTGATGCGATAACCTGGCCCCAGGAAGCCACTGTAGATACGAATCTTCTTTTCCCCCACAAAGATCACCCCAGACCAGAACCAGGTTTTTGGGTTTCGTTTCCTCATTCCTAATTTCCACGTCAGCCCTACAACCTTCCAGCCTTTACCTAAAGACCCACCTTTAACTTTCCCACCTTCTGTGATGGTGAGAAAGGCCTCCCTATATAATTCTCTGCCTTAGTTTTTATAACTGAACTGCCCACTGACACAGTATCCCGGGAACTCCTCCCATTACACTCTGAGCCAACCGAGGCCCTGTTTGATCGTCCTCCATTCTCTGGCATGGCTGGAGCCCAACAGCCATGCTGGAGATGGAGACCCACCCGCAAAGATACAGCAGCTATGTGTGACCCTGTTCATAAAGGCAGGCATGTGGGCATTGTCCTCCCTGTGGAGCTTCTAGAACTCTGTTCTCTGGGATCATGGTCACATGTCTAAGAACTTGAAATGGCTTATGAAAATAGACATCAGCTATAATTGCAAAATACATTGGCTTTTTATTTTGAGACAGGGTCTCATGTAGCCCAGGCCAGCCTGGAACTTGGTATGTAGCCAAGGATGACTCTGAACTTCTGCTTCTACTTCTGGAGGGCTGGAAATATAGGCATACACTGCCATGCCTGCTTTCTGCTGTGCTGGGATGGAACCCAGGACTTCGTACATGCTAGACAAAGTACCAACTGAGTCACAACCTCACCCCCACCAAGCAGATTTCAAAAACAGAACTGGCAGTAAAAAGAGCCTCCCCATACTTTTATACTGGTTGCGTCTGAAATGGCACTTAAATAAAACACACTGTAAAATCAAATTTGCCTGTTTCCTTTGCACTCTTAAGTGTGGAAGATTTAGATTACACATGTCATTCGTGCTACATTTCTCCTGAACACATTCAATTTAGAACATTTCCTACCAACGCACGCTTCTCATACATGGTGATTAACAGTGCGGTTACATCATTGGTACATTTCCTCACATATCCAACTTCTTATTTTTATTACAACTCTTTTGTAACATGTCCCCTTTAAAATCTTGCAATAAGTCACTAATAAAATAACTTTCTCTTTTCAAAATGTCCATATACAGGGGAAGGTTGCTAAGGGAGGACAGGGTTCGTCAGTGTTCTTCAAGGGCGTGGTCCTGGTAGGTTTTCCAAGCCGCAGTGCATGGCCCCACACCCTCGAGTATAGGGACAGAGGAAACTGGACTCAGTGGGCTATAAAAAAGAAAACTAGGACATGAAGTCAGGAGGGAGGAGGGCATGGGGCGGACAGTGGAAGGAGAGGTGTTTGGGGGTGAATATGACCAAGTGTACTGTGTGCATATATGGAATTCTCAAAGAATAAAAATATTATATTTAAAAAGTTGGCTGGGCATGGTGGTGCACGCCTTCAATTCCAGCACTCAGAAGGCAGAGGCAAGTGAATCTTCATGAGTTTGAGGCCAGCTTTGTCTATCTAACCAGTTCCAAGATGTGGGGCTGCATAGTGAAATCTTTTTTCAAAAAAAAGTCAATGCAATGCCCCTATTGTGTGTAAATGAGAAACAGGAAGTAATCTATAGTTGATTGTATGTACACTGGTAGGCGAAGAACAGCTGAGAGGTGACTCAAGTAGGAGATAGTGAAGAGGCAGGTGTTTACACCTACAGGCAGAATGTAGCTGTAAGCAGCTGTGATTGAAGGTAGATGGCGATCCCTGTACAGGAAATTACCACTGTCAGTGCAGTTGCCAACAATATGATTCGTGTCCTAAATGAGTTAAATTCTGACAACGAGCTAAATCTTCTTTAATTTCCCTTGATATTTACTAAACTCATGAAAAATAATTTTAGTGATTCATTTGTACACTTTTATTTATTTGTTTACTTTGGAAAACAAGGACTTGTCATGAAGCCCAAGTAACCTCAAACTCATGATCTTCCTGTCCCACCTCCCAACTACTGGGATTACAGATGTGCCTGGTTGCTCTTATAGCTTTAGAACAGAAATTCTACCTTCAAATATTTTTAAACAAGTTTTTACGTGCATGAGTGGGACACCGGAGTGCGACGGGAAGCAGAGCCTTGCTTGGTTAAGACTCCAAAGATGGGAAGCCATTTCTCTTCTTCCGTTCCCACCTCTAAATGTCATTCCAGCATCAGGATAACCAAAATGTCAACTCCGATTTCTTGCAAGACCCCCTGGGCATCAGCTAGGGCTATATCAGTGGAGGGCCACAGTCTACAAAATGTCAAAGATGCAGACCTACATTGTCCTGCTTTCCGTCAGATACCTTAGGGGTTGCTGATATGGAATTCTCCTCACCCAGATCCCATCCACTTCAATTCCACTGACCCTCTCTGCAGTGGCTTTCAGATATGCATGACCATTATTTGATAGCTCTTCTACAGAAGAGGGTGTCTAATCACCACCTTCTAATGTGAGCTAGGCTTAGTGACCTGCTTCTGGCAAACAGAATGTGAGACAGAGATGGCCTGTTGATTCACAGGCATAGGTAATGGAAGGCCCTGAGGCACCCTCTTTCATCTGTCTCTTCCTGGGAAGTCACTGGACATGTTATGAGGATTCTTAGGCAGTGTGTAGAAAAGCCCACATGAGCAAGGCTCACACATGAAAACCCATCACTTGGGATTGAGGCCAGTCTGGACTATATAGTGAGTTTCAGGCCAGCTTGGGTTATAGAATGAAATCCTGTTTATTATTTTTTTTAATCAGAAAATGTAGGGGAGGAAAGAAGGAAGAAGAAAGGGAGGGAAGGAAGAGAAGGGAAGAAAGAATGAAGGAAGGGAGGGAGGGGGGGGGCACAGTGAAGGGAGGGAGGAATAGCCCAGCCTACATGGCTGTCCACAGTCAGTGAGAAGTACAGCTTCCCGCCAGCTTCCAGGTGAGCGAGCTTTGCCAGGGGCAGCCCACCTAGGCGAGTCCTCAGTTCACATGGCCCTACCTGAGGTCCTCCTGCCACTTCAGGAAGCAAGGCTCAGCTAAGCTGCTCCAACATCCCAGAGCTGTGGCCTAAGAGATGCTGTTAATGCCACGTCACCCAGGTTGAGGCAAGTCACCATGCAGCACATCACACAGCTGTTTAAAGCTTTGCACTTGACAGAAGGAGTTAAACCATCTTCTCTCTCAAACTAAATACTCATAATAATTAGGAGGCAAATCATCTTTCCATCTCATTCATTTTGTTTGATCTAAGCTTATTGCTATAATTTCTAGGGTTTTCCTTTTTGTCCCTGCATCCTGTGATTTAGAACCCAGCCTCCTGACCTTGATTTTCAGTGTTCTTTAGGGGCTAACCAAGTATGCAGTATCTGATATCCATTAACTGTGCTTCTTAAAGGAAAGTTAACCTGAAAAGTAGCTTCATCTGAAAATGCTAATCAAGGGTTATTTGTATTGAATTGCCAATCATGGTTTTGTCATTTAGCCACTCACTGCCAGGTGTTTGTGGGTAGGATGTTGCCCAGGTGTTTGTGAAACCCACACATGGGTAAGATATTGAGAGAAACTTGTCTCGAACTACTTAACATCATCTCCCTAAAGGAAGCATAAGGCGTCGGAACCGGCCAGCACAGAGGCGCTGTTTAGGAAGCCACTTCCAACAGTGGCCCGCATCATTCAGTCTCAGAAGGGTAAGATACAGGAATCAGATTCTCTTCTTTCTTCCCTATACTGTTACCCAAGGTGCTGTTTTAAGACCAATGTCATGTGAAACTACAGAGCAGAGAGGCGGAGGAGGGAAAAAAGCCCAAGATCAGTGTCTGGTTCAGTCCCCACTCCATCACATGCTCCTCAGTCAGAGGCAGTCAAGCTGTCCGGGTTACGAAGGTGCGGAAAGCCAAGAACAAAGTCTGCAGAGCAGTTTGTGGACAGCTGGGGCAATATTCCATTCCCCTCATTAGCTTACTGTTTTATACATTATTTTGTGTGCGTGTGTATGTGTGTGTGTGGTGTGCATGTGTATGTGTGTGTGTGCGTGTGTATGTGTGTGCGCGTGTGTTAGGTTCTTTCTTCTTCTTTAGGTTAACTGGGCTGCTAAGAGTCTGTAGGGTTAACTGTCTAACTTTTCAAAGAACCAGCTCTTCGATTCATTGATTCTTTTTATTGTTTTCTTTGTTTCTATTTCATTAATTTCTGCTCAAATTTTTTGATATTTCTTCTCCTCGGCTAGTTTTGGGTTTGATTTGTTCTTGTCTTTCCATGGTCTTCATGCCCAGCTTTTTAAATGGGTCCTGGGTGCGAATTCAGACCAACATGATTGCATGACAAGCATTTTACTAATCGTACTATCTCACCAGCCCCTACAAACACTTTAAAAGACTACTTTAGTGGGAACCCAGTTCGTACTTCTGAGGTGTGTGTGTATAAGGTGAGGTATGTGTGTGTAATTGTATATTCTGCTGCAGTGACACACAACAGATAGGCAAGGGTCAGTAAGAGTCAGGTGAGAACTTTATTTGGGACCATTATCCCATCACTCCATCGAGGAAATGTGAGTCCCTGAACTTCCAGGCATGATAGTTACTATCAAACAGCATCTCTCATTTCCAGACGTTTGCAAAGCATGATCCCATTGTGCTTTCAAATTCAGCCGAGAAGTCATAGCTATTATGAAGCCCTCTGTCAGGGAGAAAATGTGATTAGACCGACGCTTACACTGACACTTAAAAATTAACTGCAAATCTGTTTGTGGCAGCACAGACGTTCCCTAAGCATTTGTTTATCGGGAACGCTAGCTTTCAAATCATCATCATGTAACCCTTAAAGGTACATCTTAACTGTTTTAATATGTGAAGAACAGGCCTGCCAAATTGTGCTTATGGCTTTTTAACAGAAGCAATTTACAAATGCAGTGAAGCAGATAATAGCACACATGACGCTGGATTTGAAAATCGGCGTGGATGACTTGGCCACATAGAAACACTTTGGGAAGCAGCCTTGTCTCCAGTTGCCTGGGTGAGAAAAATGTTTATCATTTCACAGATGGCCTCTTCTTCCCAGTGGTGAGTTTTGGGTCCTGTCCTTGAGTACAAACCTGCCCCTCAAAGGCTAACAACATTTCAAATAATCTGGAATGTGTGTGTGTACACAGCAAAACTCAACACACAGCCAAGCTCACACAATGCTAAAAGATAAGTTCAAATTTTGATCCAAACCGACATATTTTCTTTTCAAACTGAAGACTTCTGACACCAAAGCTCAAGGCTGGAGTCCGGTTGATAACCAGCACCTGTCAGTCAGTGGACCGTCTGCTCCTGTTACCCTGTCAGAGCAGAACATGTTTTTCAATAATAAAAGCTGGGAGCATCATTTAAAAATAATGGAAATAGGTTTTTCTTTTTACTGCTAGCCTAGAGAAATGGGTTGGTCATTATGAGCACTGACTGCTCTTACAGAGAAACTGGGCTCAGTTCCCAGCACCCACATGACAGCTAACTCCCATCCTTAACTCCAGTTCCAGGGGATCCAGTGCCCTCTTCTGGCCTCCACAAACATTCAAGTGGTTTACTTAACATACATGTAGGCAAAACACCCATGCACGTAAGATAAATAAAATCTTAAAATTCTGTTTACTCCTTAACTGGAGTAATTATTGTACTTTGGTAAAACAATGCTTCTTAGCTACGCCCTGACAGGTAGGTTCATTTTCATTCCAAAGTAGACAAAAGGCAGGAAGTGGCTGCCTATGACCAGTTTCTCCTAACAGTGAATACTGAAGGACACTAAGCTCCCAAGCCTGGCAGAGTGTCAGTGACTCCTCCATCGAAGACAAGGGTTGATAAGTCAAAGGAGAGTGTAGGGAGAAGAAGCCCTGGCACCTTGTAGATTTGGGAACATGAATTAGTCCAGCCATCACACTGACATTGGGACACCAGCAGTCACCCCTTCTGGGTCCTCATCTGAAGGAAACAAAATCAGTACCAAAGAAATGCCCACACACCCATGTTGACTCCAGAATTAGCTGCAATGTCTAGGACATGAAAACAATATAACTGTCAGCACATGAATGACTAAAGAAATTAAGTTATATATGCACTGCGCGCGTGCGCACGCACACACACACACACACACACACACACACAATACCATGATTACACTGTTTAAAAAAGGAGAGGGCTGGAGGGATGGCTCAGCAGTTAAGAGCACTCACTGCTCTTGCAGAGAACCTGGGTTTGGTCCCCAGCACCCACATGGCAGCTAACAACTGTCTGTAACTCCAGTTTCAGAGGGTCCAACATTCTCTTTGGGCCTCCACAAGCATTGCTCACACAAGTGCTTTTATAGTCATGTAGGCAAAACATACACATACAGTAAAAATAAATGAATATTTTTAAAAGAAAATCCTACTGTTTGTGACAACAGGGATAAACCTAGAGGTCTTATTCTAATTGCTACAGACCAGGCACAAAGAGACAAATACCACCTGATTCCACTGATGCATGGAGTCTAACAAGAATCAAACTCACAGAAGCAAAAGATAGAGCGGCAATTATCAGGGGCCAAGGATGGGAAATGGGAAGATACTGGTCACAATGATAATGTTAAAGAAAGCAGCAGATGACAGCAACAGTCAGTCCTGGAAGCTGATGTAATTCATAGCCCCCTTCCCCTAGGAGGGTTACTTGAATGAGAGTCCTGAAGGCCATGCTTGATCCTCTAGGTGGGAGGGAGAACATTTGACAGAAATACAATATATGGAGATGAAGCATGATGGAGCCTTAAAGGGAAGGAGGGGCTTCCCTTTAAAGCCTGAGAAGAGCTTCAAAAGAGAGAGAGAGAATGAACAGAACATCCTTTAGTGCACCCCTTCTAGAACACCACCCTGAGGAGTCTCAGGACAAAATCCCAGCACTAAGGAAAGGTCTGACTTTCTATAACCTAGATGGGACTGTGGGAAGTTTCGCATGGCGTGATTTAGTTCAGCACAGCGCAGGAGACAAAGAGCAACCAGGACCATAAACAGTTGTCAAGTCACAGTGCATGCCACTTAACTGTGTGCCACACAGAGCTGCAGGGGGGCCTGGCCTGAGTCAGGCTATGGGCTCAGGCCTAAAGGTGTGGGCCTGTGTTCTAGCAGTAAATCCTCAGATGCATGATAAATGAATTCTAGAGTCCTGACAGGGCATATGTAACAATGCTTTGGATACTTGAAATTTGCTACAAGAGTAGGTCGCAAACATTCTTACCCAAGGGAGAGAGCTAATTGGCTTAATTGTGGTAATAATTACAGGAGCTCTACTTACAGCAGAACTCCATTTTGGGGCTGGAGATACAGCTCAGTTGACAGAGCAGTGGCTGCATATGTGAAGCCCTGGGGTCAAGCCCCAGTTAAAATTCCTCTACCATGGGATATATCCTATATAACTATAGTATTGTATCAATCAAATCTGAAATTGAATGAAATAAAATAAACTTTTAAAATTTGGCTTATTTGGAGAGAAATATTTTCCTCTTCTCTATACAGACAGAATCCAAAAGTCATCCTGGAATTATCTTTGTTCTTGAAAAGGTCACATGAGCAAGTGTCCTCATTTAGGGACATGAGGTTTCCCCCTTAGACAGGGAAAACCCAATTCATCCTAAGAAAGGAAGGGACAAGCTCTCAAGCTCTCTGAGATTTCACATTAGGATGGATGAGGCTGCTGAACAGACAAAACAGACAAAAATGACCCCAGTGTAACCTTACGGGAAGACACAGGCTGCCCTGGTCCCAGGGTAACTTTCCGGGAAGACACAGGCTGCCCTGGTCCCAGGGTAACCTTGCGGGAAGACATAGGCTGCCCGGCCTAGGAAGCAGAGACTGAGCATTGCTGAGAGCACCAACCAGGATGTGTGTGCAGGAAGCACATGGTGCTGGGAAGGGTCACATGAACAGTAAACTGAGGCAAGATATCAAGGGGCAGGGCCAAAACGTCAGAGCTCAAGTGCTCCAGCAGTTCCCTCTGATCACAGAGAAAGTGGACATTTACCATTCCCTCACCTTCTAGGCTAACAGGAGTGTTTACTCCCAAGAAAGATTAAAGCCCAAACAAATGAACTTTCCCTGATACATAACAATGGACTAACATGCTCACCTCGAAGCATATTAAGATAGAAAAAAGCAAAATAAAAATCACACAATACATTTGTGCTGTGATGGTGTACACAGTGTTAGCACAAAGAGAGCAGACACAATTTGCATAACAAGTATTCCCCTTCTTTCGGGTTGGTGCAATAATTGAGCACCACCATCAGTGACGGGGCAGAGGGATCATGTGACCATTCAAGGAGGTTTGATGGCCTTCTAGCCAGACTCCACCCACTTGAGCGAAAGTTCTGCTTTCTGTCAGCTGAATGCTACGTGCTTCTCCTGTGCAAATATCACTCTAGCTGGCCACACTCCCTACAAAGTGCAAAGTACCGTTTCTTCTCTGCTGATTTTGTGAGAAACAAAACCGGCTCTTTCTGGCTACACTTCTCATGAAAAGATCATGGATAAAAGAACAGTCTATGAAGGCCCTGATCGAAGGACGACCGTAGAGCCATCAAATACTCACAATACCCCCAGTGAAGCTGACAGCTTCATCTTACCTCAAGTCAAGGCATTCATTCTTTCACACAAGAAGAACCTTAGTGTTTGCTTGTTCCTGCCAAATGCATTTCTTCAAGTTCTTTTAGTCCAGCATTAAATATAACGGGAGTTGAGTTTATATTTTGAAATCAAGTCAACAAAACTATCTATGGTAAAGAAAGTACAAAGCTACTTAGAGAATTTCTTGAGTCATTTATTTCAAGCAGGGGCATTGGGATTAATTTGGGAGAATCACTGAGCTAACTTAATGTTAAGCACTGACTTTCATTGAGGAACATCTATCCTTCAGTTTCCTTATGTGAATTAAGAGATTTACAAACTGAATCTGGACATCTTGAACAGAAAGGTGAAATTCCTGCTCCAGAGGGAACTAGACAGCCCCCCACCATGTCTACAGGAGGTGGAAGGGGATTGGGGAGGGGGCGTATTCTTCCAGCTCTCTATAAGAACAAAGAGCTTTCCTGCAGAGACTTACAGATTTAGGGCTTGCAATGGAAAGACTGCTCACAGCAGGAATGCTCTGGGAAGTTCTTATGTACACTCAAACTTTAATAACCAAAATTATGGGTTGCAATAAAAACAACATTACTTATTGAAACTTACAACAACTAAATTATTTATGCAATGGTAGCCAACCAATTACCATCCAGTACTATCACCCAGCACTGCACTCGATTCCGCATACCCCTCAAGCTGGTCAGGAGACCGGGGGATGTTTCTGTTCCTTTCATGTAAGTGGGTCAGGTTAATAACCTCTACCCCACCAGGCAATATGAGAGTCCAGATGACCTGATTCCAACTTCTCCTTCTCTTATGCAGCAAATTACAATTCTTTGCAAGAAGTGTAGATGTGTCATAAAGTTGGATGAGCTAAAAGCCAACTTGCATAGGAAAATACTTTATTACATTATTCCACCTATAAATTGTGCTGTACCTATCCTAATGTTTGGAGGTTTCAGAGTAAGAATACTTGAGAAGGAAAGGGCACTGGAGGCCTGAGAAGAGTCTGTGATTTATCTTTATATTTGTTAAAGTTTTCTGCTCTACTTTCCTGTCCTAGTCTGAATTCTCCAGTTCTATATAGTGTACATGGAAATGTGGAGATTAACTTCTAGGAATTTATTTTAACACTTTGAATTTTTATTTATTTTTATTTATGTGTACGTGTGTACTGCCTGCATGTATGTGAGGTATGCTCCTGTGTGGTCTGATGTCTGCAGAGGTCAGAAAAGGGTGTTGAATTCCCTGGAACAGGAGTTACAGACAGTTGTTAGCTGCCATGCAGTGCTGGGAATGGAACCTGGGTCTTCTGCAAGAGCAGCCAGTGCTCTTAATCACTGAGCCATCTCTCCAGCCTGTGGGAATTATTTTAAATTACAGTTTTCAAGGTGGAAATGAAGACGAAAGGAATGCACCTCACAGTGGTCTCCAGGTGCAGCAAGTGTCTCCACATTAATTTTATGTCTTAGGTTACTGGTACCAGAGAATACCCATGCCCTTGGCCCTCCCTGAGAAAGGCCAGTCAAGCTTTCCCAAGTCAACCTAAAGACAGGGTTCCCTTGGGGAAAAATCCCTAATATACTGACTACAATCATGAAATGTTTTTACAGAAAATATACTCATTTCTTTGTTTTCTTTTTGGTCTTTAAAACAATTCTTGTGATTTTCTTCTTTGTGCTTTCTAGAAAATTCTTTGACCTAGCAAATAAATAAGGAGATATTTCTTATCATAGGAATCCATGATATCAATGAATTATCTGGTGAAATTTGCAATCATTGTTCCTGGTTTGTAGTTTATCAAAATATAAGTTTATACATAATCCAAACTAATATAGGCCTTAATTCTTATTACCAAACAGGAGCATTAATATTATCTCTTTAATAGAATATACAAAGTAAACATATTAAAGACACCACAAGCTGTTTCCCCCCTTCTCTGCCACTGTATCTATTTAAGTGACAACTTACATTTCGCTATTCTGCATTTATTTTGTACTATATCTTCTACTCAATCATAAATAGGAAGAAAAGAACCCATGTTTAAAATGTGGTGTCACCTTGGTTGATTCATTAGCAAATGGTAAACATTGTCTCTACCTGGAGTTACTCACCCACGAGTCCTAACAGAATGTAGCCCATAATAAACAGCATGAAGAACATGCAGCACAGAACGTCCGTACAACTCCTGAAGACAGAAAGGAAGGAAGGGTTAGAAGGTGTCCCCTGGGACTGTTCACCTCACAAAACTACAGGCAGGGAAAGGTAATAACAATGAGAAGTCATTTAGATCCAATGATTCTGAAAGGCAGAACAGACGTGCTTTTGCAATCACAGTCATTAATAGAAATGGGGGTCAGTCTACCATTACTGAAGCTTGCTTAAAATTCTATGCATTTAGTCTCTCTTGACTCTTTATTTGTGAAATACTCTTAGAGATTAGCGTACTCCAATATCAAGTAGATTTTCTTTCTTTTCATGTGTATGTGATGTCACCTGCATATATATGTATATGTACATGTAAGGGGAGCATGTATGTGTTTGCAGGTGCACATATGTGTATGTGCAGCTAGAGACCTAAAGCTGATATCAGGAATCTTCCTTGATTGATTTCCGTGTTATTCTTTGAAGCAAGGTCTCTCAGTCAAGTCCAGAGCCCCCCATACAGCCAGTCTCATTAGCCAGATCACTCTAGGGATCCTGACTCCACTTCTGTGGCTGGAATTACAGGAAAGCCACCATGGCCCACCCAGCAGTTAAGCAGGTGCTGGGGATTTGAACTCTGGTCCTCTTGTTTGCTCTGCAAGCACTTTACCTGCTGTGCAAATCTCCTCAGCTGTGAAGTAGATTTGTTATTGTGTTTTAAGACAGAATCTTACTATGTCACCCCTGCTGATCTGGAATTCACCATGTAGACCAGGCTGTCTTCCATCTCACAGAGATTCACCAGCCTCTACCTCCCAAGTGCTGGGATAAAGTGTGCACCATGACACCTGACAAGATTTTAAAAGCTTAAATTGGGGACTAGAGAGATGGCTCAGAGGTTGAGAGCACTGGCTGTTCTTGCAAAAGAGCCGAGTTTGAATCCCAGGACCCACGTGGCTTCTAGCATCAGTCTGTAACTCCTTCCAGGGGATCCCACACACTCTTCTGTCCTCCACAGCACTGCACAACACAGGTGCACTAACACATGCATGCATAACACTCATGCACATAAAATAAAAATTTTAAATCTAATTTAAGCTGTTTCGTCCTATGGTTTTCCTCTTGGTGCCACTCAAATACCTGGTTTAAAATAACAGGCCATTTCTCCACCACCCCCAACTCTGTTTGCCTTCCACACATGTGTTTTATTGGTGTGATTATTCTGTGAAGAAAAGAGACTGCATTAACTTTCTATGAGAAGAAGAATTGCATTCTGACTATGATAGAAGCCACTGAAAATATTTTCAAACTCAAGTTTTCCAGGAATCGTGTAAAATAGATATTGTCAGATCAGGTTTAGAAAGAATGTAGTTCAGAGAGACTTGCCAGCTTGCTAAATCAAGGTCACAGGCCAACCCAGGGGCCAGCAAAAGCACTCAAGGACAGCAAGGTTTTCCAAACAAAGTGTCTCATTTCCAGCAAGACATCTTGTCCAGTGGTTTTGAGAGGTAGAGCTATGTGATGAAAGGAGCACTGTCTTGTTCTTCATCTGAAACCTAATTATGAATCTATTATTAAATAAAAAAGCACTCCCAACAGGCGAGGTGATCGAGGCCTCTCACAGACTCAGGAGGGGCGGGGCTGAGCGAGGTGGGGTGGGGGCGACGCTGGCACCTGTGTCTCTTTGTGCTTCCTACGGGGACTCTTGGCAGTTTCCTTGGGGTTATTAGGAGTGGCAGCTGTCTTGTTTAAGACAGAGGCAGACAAATATTTAGGTCCCTAGTGCTTGGAATTTTCACTTAGTAGTTTTGTGAACATGATTAAATTCTTCCATAAAGATTCAAAATACCTGTATCTGGAATAATTCCATGGGTTCCTTTAACTCTATAGAAAATTGATGTCTAACAGAGAAAGTTAATCTTGACCAGTTCAGAAAAAAAAAAGCCATTTATTTTCCTTTCAACACAGAGATATCAAGCTTCATTTGTCTTTCAGATTTACAAGAACAGTGAGCAGGCGTTCTGCACTCCTTGGGTTACCACCATCTCATCGAACACAGAACCCCGACTGAGCGTGCAAGCATCCGCTTCTGCACTCTGACACATCCCATCAAGGTCAGGGTCTCATCCACGCAGGGCGCTTGTTAAATAGCCAGACAGCTATTAAGAAATGCTCACAAGCAAGGATATAGAGAAAGGAAATTGGCACTTGCTGGGCTTCAAGTACGCATCCTGCAGTTGTCAAAGCCCCATGTGTAATCCTCACCAAGAAGAGGGACAGAAGCACAGCCAGGTTGGTCCACCACCCTGGAACTGTACATCTGTAATATCACATGTTCACATATATAGGTAAATACATTAACATGTATGAAAATGGTCTATTGTTACATGTTATTGTCGTATTATGTATTTATAATGTAATATATGTTACCATGTAGTATGTTAATGTTTATTAAAATGCTCTGTTACATAGTATTGCAATATTATCTGTTTGGAGTGGAACCTTTGGACCTGACCGGGCTCGTAGTGGGTTGCTAAGGGACTGTCTTGAGGGTAACACCTGCCTCTGTTTCATGGTGGGGCATGATATGGACAGACCTCCTGCTGTCTTGGACCACCCCAGTCACTGTCTTCCTGCCACGACAGACTGCCCTCTAATGGTGAGCTGGGATAAAGCTCTTCCTTAAGCAGCTTCTGTCGGGCTGCAAAGGCTTGCGTGGAAGAGCTGAGCTCTGTGTTCGCTGTATTTCTCAGATACTCACCAAAGATCCCGCTACCTTGGCCCAAGAGTATGCTTTTTGCGAATGTGTGCACATGTGTGTACGCATGGGTACGTGTGTATGGGTGTATATGTGTATACAGGCATATATGTGTGCATGTGTCTATGTGTGTGTATGTGTGCATGTGTGTGAATATGTATGCATGTGTGGGTGTATGCATGTATATATGTGTCTGAGTGTATACCCGAAAGTGTGCTTGTATGTCTCTCTGTATATGTGCATCTCTATGTCATATGTATGTATGCATGTCTATATGTGTAGATGTGTATACATGATGTATTGTGTGCATGTGTATCTCTATGTGAGTATATGTGTCTGAGTATGTGTTTATGTCTGTGTGTCTGTGTGTACTGTATGTGTATGTATGTGTGTATGTGTATCTGTGTATGAATGTGTGTGCATGTTTGTATGTTTGTGTATATATATGTGTTTACCTGTCTGTGTATATGTGTATTTTCAGTGCATGTGTGTATCTCTGAGTGTGTGAATATATATACTGTGTATGAACATGTATGTGTATGTATGTATGTGTGTCTGAGTGTGTATGCTCGTGTATATGCCTGAGTGTATACATGAGTGCATGTATATGGGTGTGTGTGATGAATGCTGCTATCCCAAAGTTTCAGCAATAGGCACATTTCTGGTGATTTCTAGCACTTTAATAAAAAGTTTAAGGTTATCTGTGCCTGGATCCACACAGACTGGCCCAACCAACAGCCACTCATGCAAGGGAGAGAAGCTTCCAGAGCCCCATCCTTTGCCACTGAACTGTTGGCTTCTGATGGATTCCTGGATGGGAGAATCACTATCTTAGTTGCGAGCCCACCCGAGTCCCCCCAGGATCCAACAGATAGTTCCAAACCCGTGCTCACACAGACAGTCCTGGTTAGTTCAGTGGATTACAGACGACACGGATGTAAGAGAGACTGGGGGAGGGGAGTAGATAGAAAGGAGTGGGATGCCAACAGGCATTCATACATGTGTGGAAATGGCTGAGAACAAATTTAAGTGGTAGAAAATTAAATTAAATTTGAAAGTTTAAGGTTTTTTGGAATGATTTCACTTGTTAAAATCAGGAACTGAATTGGGAAGGCCTTTAATTACAGCAACCTGTACATTCAGGTTTTTGAAGATAATGCAAGCTTTTCAAGTCTAAAATTTTGTAACAGTGGTTTAAGGTCTCATTTGCTTTCAAATCATTCTCCCATCATTGGGAAAAGTGTATTTATTCTGTAGGGTTAATATTTTTGAATGCATTTGAAACCACTGAAAATTTAAATATAACAAGGAACTCAGAAGGATGGTATTGATAATGTCTTTCTAGTTTATCAGGTGACGTGAGAGAATTCACTGGTGCATCTGCTTTAGTTCTGAATAATTAGGTCTTAAAACCTTCAGCATTATCCATGATTAATGTGTTTTCCTCTCTGCTCCATTTGAGTTTCTGCTGCCTAGAGAAAACATCTTTAACTGATTATGATTTATATTTTCTTTGTGTAAAGGGAAATAAATCCTCATTTTTTTTACACAGAAAAGTTTAAGTAATGCCTTTATAAATATGCCTTTTGTTTGTTTAAAATGAAGGAGGATTAGACAAAATTGGTCTTAAGATACTATTCATCATCTTTACAAAATTTGCATAACATGTAGAATCTGGCAGTGGGTGGAATCACTTCGAAAATGTGAAAAGCAGGCTGGGCACCGTGGCCCACACCTGTAATCCCCGCATTCGGGAGGCTGAGCCAGGAGAACTGCATGTTTCTGTACTACACTGTGATACCACATCTCAAAACACAAAATAAAATATGACACAAACTGAAAGGCACATCCTACACATTGCCCATCTTAAAGCTGGCATTTCAGACCAGCTCTACTTCCGAGGAGGTGCAAGGCAGACTGGCCTCTGAACTTCCTCCAAAATTATCAACAAGTTATTTATTTATTTAATGTATATGAATATTCTGCCTGTATGTATATAAGTGTACCATGTGTGAGAAGGCCAGAAGAGGGCATCAGATCCCCTGGAACTGGAGTTAAGAAAGGTTGTTAGCCTCCATGTGGGTGCTGGGATTCAAGCCTGGGTCTTCTGCAAAAGCTGCCAGTCCTGTTAACCACAGTCACCTCTCCCATCTCCAGTTATCATAAGTTTTACAGAGAATTCTCATCAGTTTAAAATACTGATATTGGGGCTGGGGGATGACTCAGCAGGAAGAGCATCTGCTTGCTGAACAAGCAGGAGAACCTGAGTTCAAATCCCCAGAACCTGTGTGAAATGTGATGTGGTTGTATGTGCACAACTGTAACCTCAGCACTACCAGGGGCCAAGCAGAGGGTCCCTGGGGCCTGCTGGCTGCCAGCCTAGCTCCAGCTCAGTGAGAGACCCTGTTTCAAGGGAATAAGGCAGAAGATGATAGAGTAGGACACCCATGTCCTCCTCTCGTCTCTGCATAGACATGTATGAGTTCAGACTAACCTACACAGGTCTGCATGCACACCACACACATATATACCACATGCATATACATACAGACAAAATATACATAAAAAATGCTGGTATTTTAGGAGTAAATCAACATTATGTAAACATGAGAGCAAAAATATTAATTGAAACAACACAGGAACTTCTGAAAACATTCCTGCCTGGTACAACTATCAAAAAGTCAGTCACTGGGGACTGGAAAGACAGCTCAGCAGTTAAGAGCACTAGCTGGTCTTGCAGAGACCCAGGTTCGGTTTCCAGCACCCATGTGGCGGCTAAAAACCATCAGTAATTCCAGTTTAGGGATTCAGTGCCCTCGTCTGTCTCCACGGGCGCTGCAGGACGTGGTACTCTTACACACATGCAAATAAAGCACTTGTACACATTTTTAAAGTTAGTTATTAAAAATATGTTTACAAACCTTGGCACTCATAGAAGGGCCCAGAAACTCCATACCAACACTAGGGAGGCGGAGGTGGGAGGATGGAGATTTAATGGCCGGGGTGGGCTTCACTGTGAGTTTGAGGTGAACCTCAGATACACAGCAAGACCCTCAAAACTTAAAAAAAAATCAGAAACACCCTATGCCTGCTAATAACTGTGAGCTAATTTTAATAGTCAAAAGCAAGAACATTAATGTAAGATTACTATTTGTCATCCAAGACATTAATAAATGAAAACACATCCTGTGATGACAGGAGACTTATAAAACTGTGCACAGCATTTGACCCAGTCACCTGTCTTCTAGTATTTATACCATGGACATCATTACAGATACAGTAAGAACTTTAAAATAAAAATTTAAGACTGAACTGTTTCTAATATAAAGAACTTAGAAACAAACTTTAAAACAATTATCATATGAAAGCATGTTCATAATATATTATTAACCAAAATCTGCAAAATATGTACTATGCAGGTTAAGCATGTGGGCAGTATGTTTACATATACATGCATGCAAATTTATAAGATTAAAGAATATACACAAAATGTTAATTGTCTTTATCTCTCAATGTTGTGCTTTTTTTCCCCTCCTTTTAATCAAAACTTTCACAGTGAATGCAAATTCCTTTTATAGTAGGAACACTCTTCCAATACTTACAGACTCTGTTTGACAGATTAGAAATAGATTGATGGGGTCTGGAGAGATGGCTCAGTGGTTAAGAGCACTGGCTATCTTGCAGAGGGCCCAGATTCGATTCCCAGCACCCACGTGGTGACTAACAACTGTAACTCCAGTTCCAAGGGAACCCACGCCCTCTTCTGACCTCCACAGGCATTGCATGACATGGGTGCTTACATACATGCAGGCAATACACTCATACACATAAAATGAAGAAAAATAGATTGATGAATTGTCTCATTACACATTACACTTTTTTTTCACAATCTCTCCTCAAATAAAATGTTTAAAAATTGATCTGATCTTTAACATTTTCTAAATTATGGACCAGAATTCAGGATGTGTTTTTATAGTGTTTATGTAAAGGTAGTCACTAATAGTATACGTGGGCTGTGTGTGTGTAGGTATACACATATTCACATGTGTGTGTGCACTTCCACATCAGGGCCAGAGGTTGAGGCTAGGCACCTTGGTCTACCAATCTTTACCTTATGTTTGGAGATGTGGTCTTACTGAACGTGGAGCTCGCCGGCTCAGCAGGCTGGTGGTAAGCTCCAGGGACCCTCCCAACTCCACTTCCCAGTACCGGGATCGAAGGCGCTTGCCGCTATGCCGGCCTGTACGAGGGTGCTGTGGGTCAAACCCTTGTGTGGTAGCACTTTACCAACAGAGCCATCTCCCCAGCCCAAGAGACTATTTTCTGATTCATCTTTGCTGTTGCTTAGACCTTCAAAACTGGGAGCCAAACAGAGAATATGGATCCATAAATATGTCATTATGCTCTCTTACAAATGTCATCCTCCAGTGATGATGAGCGTTCTAATCTCACGGTGTTTACATGACACAATCTTGACTGAAGCAAAAGTGGAAAATGATGACTGAGCACATGAAACAGAGCTGGCCCGCAGAGCGGTGTCTGCAGGCACTGTTCTTATTTTGCAGGCCATTTCCTTGAGAGCATTTAGTCAAGTTTCAACAACAGAGAAAACTGTTATTTTTTTTTGAAATACTGTTTATTGGGTGGGGGCGGAGGTTAGGAGGCTGGAGATATGACTCAGTGGTTAAGAGCACTGGCTGCTCTTGCAGAGGACCGAGTTAGATTCCCAGCACCCATGTGGTGGCTAAACAACCATCTGTATCTCCAGTATCAGGGGAACCTGACACCCTCTTCTGACCTCCATGGGTATTGCATGATACAGGTGCACTTACATACATGCAGGCAATACACTCATACACATAAATTTTTTAAACTAATTTTTAAATGCTGTTCATTTAGTGGTGACCTCAGACCTCTGCCTCTTCTCTAATCCCATGCTAATCTTTACTAGAGTGTTCCTATAATCATTATAGTGCTTTCAAGTTATGAGACAAAATTTTAGTTTCAAACATTTCTATATTTATAATTGCATAGATTAAATGAAAAAATGCACTTTATGTAGTTTTGTACAGATTACACAAGGACCTGGAGTCAGTGGCTGTCTCGGGGAGGGGACTGTGGCTGGTCTGGGAGAAGGAAGGCCTGCTCTTACTAACTTTTCATAACTTTTAAATTGTGCCCCAATTCCATATCTTGACAAATTTAAATAGAAAATAATGTATATTTTCTGCTCCTTAGAAACAACCTCACAAATTATGCCAGCCATTAAAATGACTGCAGTGGAATTTTTCAATTCCAGAGAAATGATCTTATCATCTGTCTATATACAAAATCATTATGGACACTCCCCAAGGAAAATTCCTTACTGGGATTATAGTTCTGCCTAGTCATAGTGACTGAAAATTTGAACTTTGGCCATTAGTAATTATGCTTTTATTATTAAGAAAACTAGGTGGTAAATAACACATACACATCACAGTGCACATGTGGAGGTTAGAGGACAACTAGTGGAAATCTCTCTCTTCGCAATGTAGGTCCTGGGGATCAAACCTAGGTTTTCAGACTTGGTGGTGTCTCTACCTGCTAAGTCATCTTGTTGGCCATCAATTAGAAATCTAAGCTACCCAGAATGTGCCCAGATTTCTTCTGATCTCAGAACCCCTGGATGGAAGGCTTCTGATTTCATAAGGAAAGTGAGCAGGCTTGGGCGACAGTAAACTGATGAATAGCCAGCTTCCATGGCTTGTCCACAGCAAAGCCGCTCTGGCATGAAACTCATGCCTTGGAACAACAACAAAAAAAGCCTCACTGAACAGATGCTCACTCCTTCCAAATGCATAGAAATGCTGCAACCTCGTTCTTCTCAAGCCATTCAGTCAAAGGGGAAACTCCAGCTCTCATAATGAGAGACCCTTATCGTTTGTTTAGAGCCTGAAGCCATCATACAACTCCTGTCAGTACACACTTGTCAACCTGTTCTATCTTCATGATGGCTAATCTTCATTGCTTACTTGACTCTATTTGGAATCACCTAGGAGACACACTTCTGGGAGTGTCTGTGAGGGTTTGCAGGAAGGTTTAACTCAGGAGAGAGACCCCCTCTCCCCGCATGTGGGTGATACCGTCCCACAGGTTGGTGTCCCAGACTGAACAGAAGGAAAGGAGGAGGGAGCTAAGCAGCTGCCTTCATTCTGCCACCCTTGACCAGTGAGCTAATGCAGTCACCTCGAGCACCCTCAACAATGCCTTCTCTGTCACCATGGACTGTGTATCTCTAAACTGTGGGCCAAAATGAATCTTTTTAAAGTTGCTTTTCTCAAGTATTCTCCACAGCAACAAGAAAAGTAACTAAGGCAATCCATAAGCTGATCTGACTATCACTTAGTCAGTTCTAGCAATGGGGCCATTAGTGTGAGAGCTTTGTGCTCGCATACCTACAGATGTCAGAAGGCAACTTGTGGGAGTTCCTCCTCTCCTTCTACCAGGAAGCTTCCAGAGGTCAAATTTGTGGCATCATACTTGATGATAAGTGCCTTTAGCTGCTAAGTCATCTTGAAAACCCTCAAATCTAATGTTTTTAGAAACTCTAGTGATTGGAAATTATTGACTACAGTCTCAGTATAATCTAGTTCAAATGGAAACTGAAGTGGTAGACCCATTAAGAATGCTGGACTGCAGAAGAGAAGAAAACTAGAAACAGAATCCCACAGCACACAGAAGCACACATAGCCCTGTGGGTGGTTTCTGAGCCAGTGTGTGGTGTCCTTCAGTGACTGGAGACTTGCTTTGTGTCCTCTTCCTGACCCTCATCCTCAGAGATGGACAAAACTCCCTGTCAACACCTCCTGCTATAAGCTCACTGCACTTAAGACACCTGATGCTCTTGAGACTTTGTCTATTGCTTACAAAGGAAAGTCCCGGCAGACTCCTCTGCCTCATTCACAGCCAGGACCACTGATGGCGGTTCGAGGAGGTCGAGCATTTGTTTGGCTTTTCAGCCTTAGGTGTCAGAGCAGGCAAGAGCTTGGAAGGGATGTCAAGAAAGACAAATCAATGAATATCCCAGAGATCCAAGAGACAGATTTTAAACAATCTTTATGTGAGCTGTGGAGCATAAAGTATGTGCCACACAAGCATAAGGACCTGAGTTCAAATCCCCAGCAGCCATGTAAAGTCAGGTGTCAGGGGTACACACCTGCAATCTCAGAATTGAGGAGACAGAAACTGGAGAATTCCCTAGAGCTCTCTGACCAGCTAGTCTAGCCAAATCAGTGAGCTCCAGGTTCAGAGAGAGATCCTATCTCAAAGATAAGATCTGGGAGTGTAGTGCATGCCTTTAATCCCAGCACTCAGGAGGCAGAGGCAAGTGGATCTCAGTGAGTTCACGGCCAGTCTGGTCTAGATAGTGAGTCCCTGGACAGCCAAATAACGGGCAGAGAGTGAGCAAGGAAGACACAGGACATAAGTGTCTAGCCTCTACACACAAGTGCATACACATACTTATGAAATAAAAGACCTCCCTAACAATTCCAAGTCTACACAAATGGAATGTATGATTTTCTCTATTATTAAGTACTAAATGTATTTATGATTAAGATTAATGTAGGAAAACTGAACATCACATAGTCTTATAGGATTCAGAGTACGTCAAAGGGTGATTCACCTTCCAGTAAAGCATATTCCAGAGCTGATAACAACAAAATAGCAAATTGCTGGAGCTTATCCCTGAATAATTTTGTATTTCAAATTCAATTGTTTATGTAGTTCTTGATGCTCATGTTCAGGGATTGGAATTTGAAATTTAAATAAAGGTCTTGCAAATATATACTACTATAGTTGTTATAAGCAACTGCTAAGATGCACTCATATTTTTAATCATTAGACACAAAAGGTATCACAAACCCTTGCATTTCAATATGAGACATTTAGCAATGTAGTTGAATAGTAACTCTGTGAATCATTTTATAATTAAGTCTGTCCAAGAAAGGTCCAAGTTCTCATCCAAAAAAGCACTGCCATGCAGCACACACCAGGTCTCGGTTCCTGTCACCATGGTTTCCTGACATGCTGAGGTATGTTTGTGGGGACCTATATTTTCTATGCCTCGCCCAGATGCAGGTCCTCAGGGCTTCATTAAAAGCTCCCCAGCAGATGTTTCCAGCGGTTTTTTGAAACACACCTGCTGTTTGCTGTTCTTGGAAGATGCCTTGTTGTATGTTTTTTTCTGTCAGAAAGGACTAATCAGAACACAGCACAAGGAGCCTGATTGACATAAGAAGAAGCCAATAGAGTCAGCTACCTACCTTGCCCAACCAATCAGTGACTTGAGTCGTATGTAGGGGGAGGGACTAAGAAGGGGCGTGAGGGAATCTGGAAAAGAAACAGGTGGGACTTGGGTGGAGCTTGCATGCAGTCCACCATCTTGGGGGCTGTCAGCAGAATCAGCCATTCTGGTGAAAATGTGAAATTCTCTGCCCAGTGTCCATATTAGCATTCTGCCTTCCCTCCCCGTAATTGCTCTGTGAGTAAGCCCAAATAAACTTTGGTTTCCCAAACTGTATTTCGGTAAAATCATACTTTGTTCGCTTTGCTGTTCCTGACCTAGAGGGGAGGATGGGGCTGAGAGCTCCTCTCTCACTGAGAGAAATTCTTAGAACATGCCTGTATGTATGTGTGTGCACACACACACAAAGCAGGACGGGAGAGTGGCAAACCTAGACTGTCAGGGAGAAGGGGGCAAAAGGCGGCAAATGCAATCATTGCTCTTTCATTTTACTTTTGAGAATTTCATGCATGAGTCTTGTATTTGCATTATTTCCATCCCTCCCAGGCCCCTCCAACCTCTCCCAGCTTCCCCTCACTCCCGCTCAACTTCCTGTTCTCTTATTTGATTAGTATTGTTACATATACATACATGCATTTATAAATAATATAGATATACTTATATAAATAATAAATATAATATATAAATAATATAGATATATTTATATTTATGCATAGTACACTGAGTCCATTTAGTGATGCTCCTCTGTACCTGCATTTAGGGCTCCACGCTTGGGACAATCCTAGCTCTTAAAGACTGCAATTTCATGGTTTAAAAAAAATGGAGAAGAGATTATCATAAAAAGTAAGAATATTTCAAAGCACAGAGACAAAACCAAGTTGAGGCAGAGCTGAAAACAGACTGGTGTGAGATAGAAGGTGAATCACTGATCATAGAAGGTGGGTTAGTGCCTTGAATTACGCATGTTTATAAGTGGAGAAGAGGAGTCCCTGCCAGGCAAAAGAAAGTTTAAGAACAAAGATGCAAAATTAAGCTTGGATTAAGGTCTGGTTGGCTAGAATTTTTATTCGATAGAACTGATGGGATAGATTAGTGCCAAAAAGCATAAAAAAATCAACTCATTCTCTCATTCTCCTGATATGAGTTTGGTCCCTACACTGAGCCACATCGTAGCACAGATGCATTGTAATGAACACACAAGAAACAGAGTACGTTCATGAGTGTGGGAAGGTCAACAAATAAAATGAGGCAGACTGTATGATAAAAGAATAATAAGCATGGGTCTACAGAAGTGATTAAAAGATGTCCTACGTGCAGGGCATTGGTCAGACAGGGTTCTCTGAAGAGACAGTGGAGGGGCTGCGATAGGGAGGCTGTATTTTGGGCAGAAAAAGAATGGGACAGGTATGGCCAGCGTGTGGCTGGGAGCTGACAGCTGGCGTGAACAGGCTGACACCAGACAGCTACACCAGACAGCTGTCAGCCTGGATCTGTCAAGCGGGAGATGCTCAGGGTCTATGTTTCAAGTGTTAAAGGCCCTAATGGCTCATGACTCACTTGAACGTACACTATGTGGATCATGACCACCCTGTGAAGTTGGCTCAAGAACTACTACAAACACAGCACTTGACCCACTAATCACTTTCCTGCCGGCAATCGCAGCCCACTTTATACTGGACTCTCCTGAAGAGGCAGGTACTGTGACAAGGGTCACATCTTCATCAGGCACTCAGCACAGAATGAGTACAGAAAAGGCCTGGGGGGCTGGGGGCTGGGGGACTGGGGGCTGGGGGCTGAGGACTGGAGGGCTGGGGGCTGGGGCCTAGGGGGCTGGGGGGCTGGGGGCTGGACCGCACCAGAGCAGCAGGAGAGAGCGTGCTTCCACCTCACCGGGCTCTGTTCCATTTCTCCTTTCCTGGACTGTAGGGAGAGTGTGTTGCTCCACAGAGATGCCTGTGACTGAGGGGATGGGAAGAAGTTTCTCTGGCTTTTTAACACAAAGGGGGAGATGCTCTTGAGTCATCTGAGTGGCGGCTCTTGTTTTTGTCCTCCCTGCAGCTGTGAGGCTCTGTTCTCGCTGCGTTTCATTGCATCAGCTTGAAAAAAGTCTGTTTCTCTGAGATGCTGGCAATCAAAGATCACATTTCTCAGTGTGGCCTGTTTTCAGCAAAGGGCAGAAAGGGCCGCTCTGTTGTCGGGTTCAGTCCTCAAGGGCCACATCATGAGATTTGGCCTTGAATGATCAGGCTGTAGACTGTCTGTCATTAACAACACAGGTGACAAGTTCCTGAATGGCTGTTTCTAACACTTGCCACTGAATCACGTGGGCAAAGGCAGTGTAAAGGGCAGGGAGGGAGAGGGAAAAGTGACAGACACCTGAAGAGGAAATGAGAAAGAGATGACCCTAATAGAGACTGGGAGGAAGACAGCAAGGAGGTCTCCTGCTCCTGCTTAGAACCCGGAGTATGAAAGATCAAGAAGGAACAGGCCACAGAGAGGAACTCGGAGAAACAGATTGAGAAAAATATAAACGGAGGGGAACTATGAATGGTGTAAGAAAAAAAGCAGGAGCCGGAAAGGGGGAGAGAGCAGAGTCAGCACGTCCTTCCTTCATGGAGACCCGAGCTGGGAAGACCAGCACCCAGGTAAGAAAGCTGAGTGCAGTGGTCCGTGCTGCGATCCCAGTGCCAGAGAAGCAGGGATGCGAGGGCCCGAGGGCTAGTGGGCCAGCCAGTCTAGCTGAAGCAGCAAGCTCCAGGTTAGCAAGAGAGCCTGTCCAGCAGAGGAGGACACCCACGTCAGCCTCTGGTCTCCACATGAGTACTTGCACACACACATGAACCCACATGGAGAAAATAAATTACAAGCTACATGATTATAGAAGCTTCCTGAAATGTACTTGGTTTGGAAAAGAACGAAGAAGCAGATAACATCTACTTGCACAAGGAGTATTTCATGGGCCAGAAGTGGAGGATGGTGTCAATTTGCCTTAAATTTATTTGGTTTCACAATGGTTTACTCCATAGTTTGAAGGAATCTAATAGTCAGATAATAAGGTGTTCACTAAAGCAAAGTTCAGGGACATCTGTTCTTTGTATCTATTATTCCCTTCCTTAAAACCATTTATTATTTATTTAGTGTATGTGCACATGTATGTGCGTGCATGCGTGTGTGTGCACGCTCACGTGCATGCCATTAGCTGTGCCTGTGTGTGGAAGCAGAGGTCCACTCTTAGCATCTTCCTCTGTTGATCTACATTCTAGTTTTCCTGTGAGTCAGGCTCTCTTACTTAGCCTGTAACTTGCCATTTCAGTCAGGCTGGGTGGCCATCAAGGCCCCGGGGTCCACCTGTCTCTGCCTTCCCAGTGCTGGGATTATGGAGCATGTTGCCACATCCAGCATTTTATATCAGTGCTGAGGGTTAAACTTAGGCCCACACTGTGCACCAAGCATTTTACCCCGTGAGCCATATCCTGAGCCCTGCTTAATACATTTATAGTTAATTCTTTTCTGTTGTTACAATTTCCAAGTACCAACAAACCACTGAACCAACCAGACCAGAGATTTCTCTGTCTCTCCAATTTTTCCTTTGTGGAATTAACTAGCTTCATGTCTATTCTATGCGGCCTGGACCAAGAGGATAGCAGTTAGAACTTCCTCCACTTCATGTCGCTTAGTAGGGCAAGAAGAATCACACCAGTGCTGTCTTTCAGGTTTTGCGAAAACCGTGCTAATTCAACAGCAGTTCGTTACTAAGCACTGGGAAGACTGATTTTCACCCTTGTTTTGTATCTCCGTTACTCAATAACCAACCACAAGTGTGGGAAGGGAGCCCTCTTCCGGTGTCCACCCACACTAGGGTTGCAGAGGGGACAGTAACAACTGAGGTCCTCCCAAGTACTCAAGAAAGCCGCAGGAACCTGACAGGGACAGAAAGAACCTGAACCGACCTCAACTAGTGTAAAGGTCGGAAGAGCTATTGGCACTTTTGAGGCTTTCTTCTCGGAAAACCAACACTGATAACTCTCATCCTATCCAATCTGCTGTGGTCAACAGCTTTGGAGAACTTCTCCATCACGTTTGATTTGAAAGTCGGCTAGCTCATTAGTGGAACTGCTTCCTTTGGTTCACATTCACAGGGGGACACTCCTAAGCCTTCATTCTGAGAGGAAGAGTCTTGGAATCCAGTTGTCTCTCAGGCTGTGTTTTCTCCTTAAAGGAAAGATTCATCTTGAAAATTGCAATCTGGGAATTTTGGTTCTGTCCAGCACTAGCCCCCGGAAAGTTTCTTCACACCCCTTTACCTTAGTTCCCAAGAAAAGGCTATTCTCTCCACAACTCAGAGGTGGGGTGAGAGAAGATTGCACAACCTCTACAGAACATGCTCCTCATAGGGAAAGGTGAGCTCTGGCTGGCCAGACGGCTTGGTGGGTCAGAGCACTTGCAAGCAAGCCTGATCACCTGAGTTCAATCCCCAGAACCCATATGGTAGAAGGAGAAAACTGACTCTGAAAGTTGTATTCTGACTCACACATGCACACACATGTACACAAAACTAATAATACATGCTTAAAATTAAAAAGAAGGGGCTGGAGAAATAGCTCAGTGGTTAAGAGCATGGCTGCTCTTGCAAAGGACCTCAGTCTGGTTCCCAGCATCCACATGGCAGTTAAAAACATCTGTAATTCCAGTTACAGAAGATCTGACACCCTCTTCTGGCCTCTGTGGGCACTACATACATATGGTGCACTTACATACAGGCAGGCAGAACACACACATGTAAAAAACAAATAATATTGTTTAATTATAAAAGAAAGAAAGAAGCTAGGTGTGGTGACACATACCTTTAATCCCAATACACAAGAGGGAGAGGCAGTGAATACCTGTGTGTTCAAGATCAGCCTGGTCTTTATAGTAAGTTCCAGAAGAGTCAGGGCTATATAGTGAGATCTTAACTCAAAAGAAAGGACAGGAGAGGAGGGGAGGGGAGGGGAGGGGAAGGGAGGGGAGGGGACGGGAGGGGAGGGACAGGAGAAGGTCAGACATGTCCATGTTTGCGTGTTTAGAAAAACACTAAGAGAAGCAGCATGCTGGACCTCAACATGAATCATACTACAAGTTATTGTATCAACATCCATGTGCAGAAACTTAAAAAACATGCCTTGCTGTCCAAAAGTTTGTATGAAATCTACAAAAATATTCAGTTTCCCTAACATACAACCCCTGGCCAGCGCTTGGCTTTCTCTAGAGAACTGATTTCTTATTTTTCAGTTCAGGTGTCTGTGTTCTTCCAGCCAAGCTAGAAATCCTTCAGTCCTCTCATTCTCTACATCTAACTGATAGACACATCCTATTGTCTCTCCTCCCAGAATGTTCTTCTCCTACCCAGTGTCATTACCGACATCCAGTTTGAAACTCCATCATCTCTCATCTGGACTACCACCACAGCCTTCAAACAGCCCCTGCTGTCTCTGACCCTCTTGACCAAGTTCATCAGATGTAGAACTTGATGTAGACGCTCATTGGTCAAAACCTTTCAAGATTTTGACTTGCTTATAAAATAAAAATCAAACTTCTCAGTGGGGCTCTTACTAAGCTTCTCAGAATGATTTTCTATCCTCTAACATGTAACCTATACCTTTCAAATCTTAGTAGCTTTGAATTTTGCTGAAGCATATAAATTTGCTGACATTTAAGTGTTTTCATCCTAAGAAAGCTTTTTTCTGCCTTCAGTGTTCTCTCACCCTGAACATCTGTCAAAACATCAAGACCCAGCATAAATGTTACATCCTCTGTGCATCCTCAGTAAGTTAAAGAGCAGGTCCTACACCAGGCTCCCTAAGGTCTAGCCAGCAAAGCATCTTAATTATTTATACCTGTTTGAGTCTATCAATAAAGTAAGGGAAAGCCTCGAGTAGACTTGGGAATTAATTAGCTCTGTATCTTTACTTCTAGAAGTATCTCTAGTACTTAATAAGCATTTGTTAAATGAATGAATGATCAAAGAACCTCCCTGGATCTTGGTATACAAATGAGCTGACAAAATTTTTGGTCCAAAACAGGAGGAACAGAACTGGAGAGGTGACTCAGTGATTAAGAGCACTGGTTGCTCTTATAGAGGACCCTGGTTTGGTTCCCAGCACACACATGGCAATTAACAACCATCTGTATCTCTCATTCTGGGAAATCTTCTGGCCTCTGTGGGCACTGTATGACACAGTGCAGGCAAAATACTCATGCACATAAAATAAATAAAATTAAATTTAAAGAAACAGGAAAGCACTAGCATGCACATTACTAAACTACAGAGTGCCTCTTTCTCTTCTGCACCAACCGCTTCCCTTTTCCTGGACGCAGCTGTTCTTCCCAGGCAGATATAATGCAGCCATGAAGGAAGGGTCATATGCCACCTAGGCACGTGAGAGCAGTGAGTCCTGTGTACAAGCGCAGCCTTCAACAAAGCAGATAAATACGATTCTACAGCAACATCCCAGAAGGCAACAAGGAAACATAGACAACGACCAACAGCAACGAATTCCCAAACAATCCTAAGATCATTCCTAGTAACATTTCAACCAAAATTCTTTTCTGTCTACTAAGTACTATGCTATGAGCTAAACAAACTTGCCACACCAGGAATGCACGAGAGACCCTGAAGAAAACAAAGGCTTTCATCACCAGAGCCTCTTTCTATTAGCAGCTGCAGCCCCTGTTTTTATAAATTTGTGGAGTGAGTGATTAAAAAAGCCCAAGGGTAACAGGAATAAAAATCAGAAATCTGCATGCATTTTTAAAGACACCACATATGACCAGAATGACAGATCTGCATCAGAATATCACATATTTCAAAAGTGTGCTTTTAGAACAAGAGACTATATGTGCCACATTTCTTTGATCTTAACCTATACCCAGAAGATAGCTCTTGGCCTGACTTACACAGGTACAAGACAGGTCTGTAGGAGATCCAGGACCAGGAAACAGCATGCCTTGGACTTAGGAAAAGCTTAATTCAGAACTAGGAAACAGACCTTGTCCGCCTTTCCCAGACATTAGTGGAAACCACCAGAAACCAAAGCGAAACCATTCACAGTGCTGGAGATCGTACCTAGGCCCTGCACACACTAGGCAGCCTACCAGTGCTCTATCTCTAGTCTCTTTCCACTTTGTATTCTGAGACAAAGGCTCTTTAGGTTGCTCTGGCTGGCCTTGAACTTGCATTCCTCTGACTCAACCTCCTTAACAGCTGAAATGGCAGGTGTGGGCCACCAAGCCCAAAACACATGGTGTTCTAGTATCTACACATAACTGGTTTACTGAAATTCACAAAATTGGTTCATCCATTAAATGCAGGAAATTTCTTAGATAGATTTAATAACTTAATGTCAATGAATGGTCTTGGAATTTCACAAAATCCCTTCTCCACCTTGTGTGGTGACACACACTTTTAATCCCAGCATTTGGGAGACAGGGGCAAGTAAATCGCTCTGATATTGAGGCTAGCCTGGTCTACATACTGAGTTCTATCTGGGGCTACAGGGAAACCCTGGCTCAAAAACAAAATACACCGAACAAAACCCAAACCCCGAACCCTCCCTTCCCACTCGCAGTCACGGAGAGATGTGCCGGTCATTTTAATGCCACTCTGGAAAGTAGAACATGTACCTCTGGTATCTTCAACACCTTGGGCTGCAAGGTGATTGAAACAACTGACAGACTGGATGGCTTAAGAACAAAAAACAGACTGCAGAGATGGCTCATTTGGTCAAGTGTGCCCTTGACTCTCGGGATAAACAGAACCGCAGAAGTGTAAGAGGATAGGACTCACGCCAGCCACACCGGGTTCCCCGACTTTCAATGCACAGGTGTCACCTGGGCCCACTTGCGTGCAGCCTAGTCTAAGCTTTATTTATAGCCTAGAGCTCGTGGCTGGTGTCAGCCTCTGTGACTCCAGCTTACACAGTCTCTGTGGCATCCTCGACAGCTGTTGTGTGTAGGGAGATGTGCTCTGTAATGACCGAAAGGCAAAGCCTCCCGTTCAGCACCAATATTTAAAGACTGTATCATTCTTCATTTGACACACCCAGTTCAGTCCCAAGCCATCAACACTGCCGACCTATGTCTCCCTATCACGTGTCTTCATAGTCTTTGTACATCTACAAATCTGTGAATCTTCAGAGGTGAGTGCTTCATGTCAAAAGCACATTGAATGAGCAAAACACCCCACACAGAGACACACTCACCCGTGCCCACGCTGAGTTGACATTTAGAGGTGAGGCTGGTAAACACTGCTGTGTGGCTTTTTATTGAGCTCCATATGATTCTGTGGAGCAGCCTGTGTGCTCTGAGATACATTCATATTTGCACAAAGGGGAATACACTATTTCCTTCCCTTCCTGTCCCCACTCTGGGTAAATACCGTCTCTGAATATATAAGTTCTCTGAATACATGAGAAGCAGATGGAAAATGGCCTTTGTCATAGATGCCAGATCAACCCAGATGGTAGAAACTTTTTATAAGCATAATCCCGGGCTGATACGTTTGTGGAATTTTTGTTGCCAAGTTTTTGTAGTTCAGTTTTGTTTACAGCTTGGACATCAAGATTAGTTGTCAAATCTATTTCTCAGAGGTAACACTACAACGGGAAGAAAATTCTTACCTTTATTAAAATATTTTACTATAAATTTACTTTTAGAGCAGACAGTGCTCTAACTTTATGGATTTCCTTATTTATGTATGTGAGTGTTTTGCCTGCATGTAAGTGCATCCATGTCATACGATGGCTGTGGGAGCCAGAAGAGGGCATCAGATCCCCTAGAACAGGAGCTACAGATGGTTGTGAGCTGCCATGTGGGTGCAAGAACTGAACCTCTGCAAGAACGGTCAGTGCTCTTAACCACTGAATTATCTCTCTAGCCCTATAATTTGTTTTAATCATGGATTCTTCTAGTAAAAGAAACAGATCCTCCTCGGTCTCAGACCTACAGTCTGCTGTTCACTCTCCGTAACCATCTTCTGCAGATGGGGAAGTGGGCACCTGTAAATTCCTGCTGTTGCCCCACTGGTGAGGACAAGGGTGGCACCCCAACACACCGAAGGGTGTGTGATGGTTAGTGCGAACCGCCAGTTCGGTACAATGTATAATTTTGGGGAAGGAAGCCTAGATGAGGGATTATTTAGATTAGACTGACCTGTGAGCATGCTTGGAGGGAATTGTCTTATTTAGTGTAAGTGAAATCGGAAGACCCAGCCGAGCATGGCAGCACCATTCCTAGGTTTGGGGGCATGTGTAAGCATGGGGACACCAGCCGAGTGGTCAGCGGCATTCATCGTCTGTGCTCTTGACTGGATGTTACTAGCGACTTCCAGCTCCTCCCTTGGCTTCTTCCAGTGGTGAATTGAATTCTATCTCCTTTAAAGCTACTTTTGTCAGCATATTTTATCACAGCCACAGAAAGGAAGCAGACAGGTGGCCTGCAAATTGAACCACCACAGGCCACCAGAAATGATCATAAAATGATTACATGTGAAAGCTCCAGAGGGAGGTTTACAAAATATCAGGCAAAATTAAAACAAGTGAGATGACTTAAAGAAAACAGAAGATAAAGTATCTGCTGAAAACAATCTGGTTTTTCTCATATCGTTTCCCTAGTGAGCTTGCATAGTTCTGCACTGGAATTAGAAAATGTGCTCTTGGGCTGAAGACATGGCTCAGCGGTTAAGGGCACTGGCTGCTCTTGCAGAGGACTAGGGTTCGATTCCCAGCACCCACATAGACGCTAACAACCATCTGTAACTCTAGTTCCAGGGGATCCGACACCCTCTTCTGTCCTCCCCGGGCACTGCATGACATGGGTGCACTTACACACATGTGGGCAATACACTGATACACATAAAAATAAAATTTAAGAAGAAAGAAAATGTAGTCCTTTCCCCTTCCTGTGACCCTGCACCATTCTACTGTGCCCTCTTCTAGTGTTAGCTCCTTAGCCAAAAAAGTAGATAAGTGTTCGTAAACAGGAAAAAACAGGCTCAATATATTATATGTAAGCAAATACTTTGGAAAGTCAGGAATGTTTGCACCTGAGAACAGAGAAGCCTATCTTTACACTGAGTGAACACTGACAGCCAGCAGACTCAAAGACAGACAGATCCTGGGGGTAAAGAGAGAGAACAGTATCAAATGATGTCTGATGAGGGAAAAAGTCACATGACCACCTAACAAACTTCTGCGAAGATTAACAGCAGATAAGCAGGGAGCTCGTCACACCAACCCTGGACACGAAAGATCCTTTAAAAGGGTGATTTTGCAATTTCTCTGCCCTGTAGGGAATATGAGAATTATGTGACAGGCCTTTAGAGACTAAATGTCGGGAAGTCATTAATTTATATGGAAAGAAATATTCATACATACTGCCCAAGATATGAAACCAAGAAACAAACCAAAGGTCTGAGCATGTTGTTTTGCTTCTAAGTTTAGAGAGAGCACATAAATTTGACCTCTTTAAATTATTAATCAAAAGGTTGAAAATTAATAGTTCCTGCCTTTCCCTAATGGGAACAATATTTGAAATGATGGTCACTAATGCACTCCTAAGATCATTTAATTGCACACGCATGCGTGCACGCACATGCGTACACGTGTGCGTGTGTGTCTTTTTGTGTGGGTGTGGTGTGTTCCTAACTACTTAGCATTAAAAAGGAATGGTAACTAAATGCTTTGGTTAGATGACCCCTTGCACTGAACATTCTCTGTCCAGTTACCAAGTGTAAACATACTTTTCAGATGTTCCATAAGATCAAATTTTTAAATTCCTTAACCTTCTGGCGAAAGGTTGGGGCATATAACTAAGCTAGTGGCACATTATCATGCTTCAGAATACCTTCTTAGGGCTCTAAAACATATACTTTAAAAAACTGCTTCTAAAAATTATGTGTTGGTGGGCACACGAGTGCAGGTGCCCAAGGAGGCCAGAAGAGGGCACCAGATCCTTAGAGCTGCAATTGCAGGCAGCTGTGAGCCACGTGGGTTCTGGGAACTGAACACAGATCCTCTGCCAGAGCAGCACATGCTCCTAACCTCAGAGCCATCTCTCTAGTCCACACAACTTTATTTATCATTGCTGATTGCTACCATATAGACAAACCCCAGAGAAATAGGGATATATGTTCACTCTAAATATATAGGAGAAAGTGCAAGTGAGAATTTAGAATTATAACCCTAAGGACTTCTATCTTTATAATATCAGGAAAAGCATTTGCTTCTCAGAAATTCTCTGGATATAATCCCAGGAATTTTAGCAGAGATACAATTGCCTGGATCTGTGGGCATTCTGTCAGTTCCTAAATTTTCTACTTGCTCAGGTATTTGTTATGGCAGCAGTCCACTTCCCAGTTCCACAGTTCCTCTTCATGAACTGGAGCTACAATAAATACCACGGGCCGAGTAGTAGAAAGAAAAGCTGTTTATTTCTCTTGGTTGTAGAGAGTGGAAGTCTGAGCTCAGCTCAGTTCCTGCTCTTCTTTATAGAAAGATTTATTTACTTATTTGTGCCTGCACATATTTATGTGTGCCGTGAACACGCAGTGCCACAGAGGTCAGCTGTGACCATCAGATATCCTGGAACTGCAGCTACAGGCAGTTGTGAGCTACCTTGCTTGTGTGCTGGGAACTGGACCAGGGTCCTCTGCAAGGGCAGCAGTTGATCTTAACCCCTGAGCTGTTTCTCCAGCCCCTTGGGTCCATCTTTAGGTGGATGCTGCCTCGCTGAATCCTCCGACAGCAGACACACATCTCTTGTGTGTTTCTCATGACACTAATCACATCCTTGACTCTACCCCCAAGATCTATTCACCTCCCAAACAGACTCACATCTGAATACTGTACCATCACATTGAGATTATGGTTTCAACTATAAGAATTCTTAAGGACACAGATCCTCAGCCCATACTAGAACTCAATCAAAATATAAAGAAGATAAAATATCGTGATCTATCTATTATATCTGATTTGTGAGCTTATTTACACACAGACTCTAACATCATGTATTACATACAATGTAGCTACTTTCCCTGCTATATTTCATCATGTTTTAATTCATTCTTAATAGCTATGTCCTTATTACTGAATTTCTTAGCTCCATAGCTCAATTGTCTGGGCTACATGATCCTTCAATTCCAAGTTGTCTGAGTTATGAAAGTTTTTGAATCCACACATGATGTTTTCACTGGAAATTTAAATCAAAAACTTCCCATTTGTGATATTAACAAAGAAACGCTTTGCAATGTTGCTTTTAAAATTGACTTTAAAGAGTTATCTGTGTTTGTACCCATGGGAAAAAGGATAACCACCCTGTGGAACTACAGACTACTAGTGGATTCTGGAGGAGGGGTGATCGCTCTTCTCAGTTGTAGCCACAAGTGAGCCCACCAGGCTCCAATGCATACTTCAAACCCATGATTACACTGACAACTCTGGTTAAACTCAATGTGTCATAAAACAAAACACAAAGACATAAATGTAAAAAGGGGACTTGTAAAGAGAAGGGGCTGGACGGGGTGGGAGGGAGGAAGGGGCTGGACGGGGTGGGAGGGAGGAAGGAGATGGATCGGGCTGAGAGAAATTGGAGTGCGTTATATACAAGTGTGAAATTATCAAGGAAGAAATTAATAAAATTTATATAAAGGAGTTACTTACAATAACATCCAATAGTTTACATGGCCAAGAGAAATAAATAAGTCTGTATCTCTCTTTAAAATTATTTATTTTTATGTGTATGAGTGTTTTGCTAGCATGTATGTAAGGGCACCATGTTGTACCATGCCTACAGAGGCCAGAAAAGGGCATCAGATCCCCTGGAACTGGACTTACAGATGGTTGTTTGCTGCCATGTGAGTGCTTGGAACTGAATCCAGGTACTCTGCAAGAGCAATCAGTGCTTTTAACTGCTGAGCCATCTCCCCAAATCCTTCTTGCTTTCTAACCCTCACTCGCTTCATTGGGTAGTCTTAGAACAATCTCAAGTCAGCACTCTGACTGCTATGTGCAGGAATGTCTCCACAATACAACTTACTTCTAAATGCAGGGCAGAAGATTCAATAGTTTGAGAGACGGCTGAGAAGCACTCACAGAAAAAACGAGCTGTTTGGAGGAGGGGTTGAGTTAACTCTCCGTTTGGAACCAGTCCCAGCTCTCGTTTCCTCCTCTCCACCCAGGGCATAAATATGAATTCCCCACACCCAGCTTGTCCTTGTTCAGCAAAACATAACCATACAGAATGCAACTCTGAAATCCACAGCAGTAGGTGCACTGAAGACTGTGTCAGAGCTATAACGAGGAAAGAACTCTGGATTCAGAGTCTGGAGATGTGAATTCAGACTCTCTGCCAACAAGGTCCCGGGCCATTTTGATTGAACCTTTTCAGTCTTTCCAAGCCTGTTGATGCCACCCCACCAGGAGGCTGAACCATGTAAACAATAATATTTTCTTTGCAAACTGAATGGTTAGTTTTTGTCTGTTTCAAAAAAGTATTAAATGCAACTAACTCTTATGTTCTGTAGTTGAATGTAACATGTAATCACACGTTTAGTACATTTATCCCACTCCTCCATCTTTAGGCTTGGCTACATGGCTCAGGAGCTTATCATGTTGACATTCATATATGTCTGTAACTATAGCTTAGTATGTCTATAAACTCATGTTGAAATTTAAAAATAGGCTGCGGAAATCATTCAGCATGCTCCTGTTTCACGGTGCCGGGCAGCATGAGTCTATCACCTGTTGAGCTGGACTAAGAGAGATTTATGGATGCTTCCCTTACCCACTTCCCCTACTGTGTAAAATGAACAGTCAGGCAGGACGTGAGAACACCGTCACATCCAACTCTAGCAGAGAAGATTTCGCACCACTGTGACACAGAACAATGTGCACTTAAAAATAATACATTTATTTAGTGGATACGAATGTCTTTTGACTAGAAAAAGAATGAACAATCATCCACAGAGCTTTAAATAGCAAACAGCTGTTTTTTGAAACATCCTTCCAACACTGAATTCCCTGATTAGTTGTTCTCTGAGAACTGTATTTCTGAAAGACATAATGAGGCAGTTTAAGAATGAGTTCTAAATGATCTTCCAGGCAAAGTGAGGAAAAATGTTCAGGCTCCAGGTCCGGCTGGCTAGCCCAGATCCGCCCGTTCCCTCTTGTGGGCATGGAATAGTTCCCTCATCGTTGGCATTACAGTGACAGTTTCATTAAAGACTGTAAGCAAAGAAAAACAAGGTAAATAAGCGGCACGTGGACAAATGAAGAGGCGGGGCTGGAGTCTGTCCAGTGACACCATCCACACTGCGCCAACACAGCCCTTGCTTGACTAAGCCAGACCCGGGAAGGCGGGAAACAATGGCGTAAAGCATCTCTGCCAGCAGGGCACAAATGCCGGCACCATCTCAGAGCAGACCCAACACGTGCGTGTGCAAGCGCGGGAAGATGGCTCCCGGCTAATGAACTTGCTGTACAGGATCAGGACCAGAGTTCAGATCTCCAGAACCCACACAAAGGCCTGGTGGATGTGGCAATAACTCCAGCCTAGGGAGGGAAAGATGGGATCAAAACTGCTAGTGAGATGAGCTCTATCGATGAGCTCTCGGTTTGATTGACCCTGTCTCAGCAAACAAGATGGAAGAGCTATGGAAGCTGAGTCCCAGCGCCACCCTCCCACCTTATCGTGTACATGTCCTCCTGCACATACGCAACCACAGAGGCGTACACACGTGCAGATATGCATACACACACCCACAAATGGAAAGAGACAAAAATGTGTGTGCGGGGGCTGGAGAGATGGCTCAGTGGTTAAGAGCACATGCTGCTCCTGCAGAGGACATGAGTTCAGTTCCCAACACACACATGGCAGCTCACAACCACCTGTAATGCCAGTTTCCAAGGATCCAATGTCGTCTTCTGGCCTCTGAGGGCTCCTTCACACACATGGTATACATAAACTCATGCATACACACATAAAAATAATAAACAAATAACATATTTGTAAGTGTGTGTGTGTGAACACACGTGGGCAAGTGTTGTAGTCAGTTCAGCAACTGTAGGTTTACAGTGGCTATCAAAGCCTTTCCTCAACAGGAAAGCCTGTGACACAAAGTAGAAAGCACCATCCAGTTCTCTTATAACCCGCATTAAAGACCTCCAGGTGACTTCCTGGGCTTATTTTTTTCTCACAATGCTTTTCCTATTCCTCAGTTTTAAGATCTTACCATTGAAAGAAAAATATTTTATGTCAAAGAATAACAACCATAAGAAAAGGCAAGGTAGATTTCACTGACAGGAAAAGTTAAGGGTCTTGTGATTTTTTAATCAAGCAAATATTTATTAGGTACCAATTACATACCAAACAATTTCATAGGAAATGAAAATTCAGAGAAAAATCGAAGCTTTAAGGAGCTCACAATATAATCATGGGTAAAAATAAACAAATAGGCAAATAAAAATATTGAATATGCTCAGGACATGAGTAAAGTACTTGCAGATGTAAGATAAGAGTGTGGTTGGTTCTACTGTGGAGTAAACAGTGGGAAGACTGGGAAATGTGTGGCCCTGCTTTTCATTCGTGAGCAGTGGAGAGAGATGAGTGCTGTGGACACCATGTTCTCAAATTGTGCGAACAACAATAATGTTAAGAATCCAAAACATTTTCAAGGCCTTAAGAGAGGGCTCATTTCGTGAAGTACTTACTGTGAAAGCACAAGAACCTGATTTGGATCCCCAACACACACATAAAAGCTGGGCATGGCGATGTTTGCTGGAACCCTAGGACTGGGGGTGTGCACAAAGGAGGAACCCAGCCCAGGGGTTGCCAGCCAGCCAGTCGAACTAAATCAATGAGATCAAAGTTCTATGAGAGACCCTGTCTCGAAAAATAGAGTGCAGAGTTATCCAGGAAGGCATCCAGAACTGAACTCTAACCTTCACATGTATGTGTACACATGTACACACATGTGCGTGTGCACTCGTGCACACACACAAACATATACACACATCAGAGACACATGTACAACTGCTATGGTTGCTCTATTTATATTGATGAATGAGATCCCAGATATACTGTTATATTTTAAAAAGTATAAGACACTGTTAAGTATGCTCCTATTGTTATACAGGGACATACATACACACCATGCACACACACATTTTAGCTGTAATAGTGTTTTCAACTTGACTGAATCTACAGTCACCTTGGAGACAAGTTTCTGAGCTGCCTGTGGCAGAGTCATCTTGACTGTGATGATTGCAGTGGGAAGCCCACCCCCTGGGAGTGGCATTGTTTCCATGAGCTAGGTCTCAGAATAAACAAAAAGGGAAAGGGAGCTGGGTGTATGGATTCATCCTTCTCTGTTTCCTGATTGTAGTTACAATGTGACCAGAAACATCCTGGTCCATCTTAGAGGCTTCCCCGCCAAGATGGATTGTACCTTGACTTGTGGGCTAAAATAAACCTTTTCTGCAATAAGCTGCTTTTGCCAAAGTAATTAGCCATCCCCATCCCAACTACATCTTCCTAACAAGTTTGTTTGAAAGGGTACAGGCAACGCAATGATAACTGCTGACTTTAAGGTAGAATTGTGAGGAATTAGGGACTTCATGCTCTTTTCTCTACTGTTAGAATCAGGTACTCCCATGTATTACCTAATTAAATAAATGAATAGATCCCTTAAAACCTAATATAGTCTATGTAAACAAACACCAGTAAAGAGCACATTTTACCCTGTACATACTTAGTAGTATAAATCACTTAACTAATATTCTCTCTCCCCCCTCTCTCTCTATCTCTCTGTGTGTCTCTGTCTGTCTCTCTCTCTCTCTCTGTCTCTCTGTCTCTCTCTCTCTCTCTCTCTCTCACACACACACACACACAATTTTTTGGGTTTTTTGAGACATGGTAACACTTTGTACCGCAAGCTGCCATGGAACTCAGTATACAGTACTGGTTAGTCTCAAACTAACTTGTGCCTCTGCCTCCTGAGTACTGGGTTGACAGATGCCATATCAAGCCCAAGTTTGGCTTCACAGTTTCAAAGAAATTAAAATTTAACTATAAGACCATAAAATCACGGCCAAAGGACTTCTCACATCTGAGCAGCTTTGGGCAATAAAAGTTCATTAGAGATAGTTACAGGAAACAGCATGTTCCTCCTTAAGGAGACTGAACTGTCCACTCAATATCAAGACATCTCATCAATAGGATTATCCAGGGAGGGAACTGGTTGTGTGTATTCAGGACAACAACCCACATGCTGAAATAAGAACCCTGATTTGATTCTTGATATTTTCTTTTTCTATACTTTGAATATTTTAGGTTTTTCTCAAAAAGTATTTATCTTCCCCATCTTTCAAGTTCCATCTACAGAGCTCTCTGCTGTGCTAAATCTTATCTTTAACAGCTCATGACTCTTTGAGGACCGGAAGTCCTATTGCTTTTACAACCAGCATCATAGGTTAGTAGTGACCAACTCACCGAAGTTTTGAGCATGTTGGTTTTAAGACTCCAGCTGAGCGGTAACTGCTGTAGACGGCGCTCACACCCACTTCCTTCCTTACTGTTGACTCTATGCTTCATATTTTCATTGTGTATGACAGAAACTGTCCAGCTGAAGTTGGGTGACACACACCCACAATCCCAGAACTTGGGGGTAGAGGAGGGAGGATGAGGATTTGAAAGCGAGCTTCATCTACGTGGCAAGTTCATGGCTATCCTGGGATTCAGGAAAATCCCCACACAGAAAGAAAAAAACACAAAACACACAAAATGACAAAAACTAAAGATAGCATCCAAAACAATTTAAAAAAGAATAAATACTAATTCTCAGAGATACATCTTTGCTAAGAGGAAGGAACTGATTGCTAAAGACATTTACCAAATAAATGGAAACATTCTGCTTAAACTCAGAGTGACTGAATTCAAAATCCCAAGGTACATATAGAAAGAAGGACAGTCTTGGACAGTATTCCACACAGGGACTGAAATCGGAATCACAGTCTGATGTGTCGGGATGTCTGTCTAACTATCACGTCCACACTTTAAAAATGGTATCTGTACCTGCAAAGTTGGCCCTCATTCACTCGTTTTGGCTTATAAGGCAACAATACGCAGTTTGGTTTCTCCTGGACACTGTGCATGGGATCTGAGCAGGCTCATTTCAAGTGACAGGTCATGCTTGAATGATGACTTCATACTCAAAACAGAAAGCATCTCCAGTCATGCTTGAGTGACAGGTGTATACACTATATAATCATTTCTTGTTTAATCAGCCAAGCAAGATAGTCACTCAGAAAACTATCCTCCATTGCCTCTCGGCCTTTTCACTAAGATGGTATGGGAGGGATTAATATGTGAGGTGGAAAAGGCTCGAGTCAAACACCAACTCCTACACAAAATCTCAAGTATGTCTTTCCTGATGCTTATCAACCTAACCTAACCATAAAGTAATCTTGGTATACAACCCTGCATAGTCATTCTACCAAGAAAGTCAACAGAAGCATGCTGGCTAGAGAGGGTGCACTTCCAGGCCCACCTCCTGACGGAAAGCTAAGACAAATAGATTCTTTAAAAAGATGGATCCATAAGTCGGTTAAAAATGGCTTGGACTAGGGAGGGAGACTGGATGAGGGGTGGAGAGAAAAGAGATTAATGGAGCTCGGGGGGTAGGGAGACAGAGAGAATTGTGTTGGCTTGGACACCCCCTGAGAAATACACATACGGTGTCTGAACATTAGTGCACGTGTATATCTGGGGGCTGTATGGCAAGGAGCACAGCCCCAGACAGAAGAGACCACCTCTGAGTGGACAGTCAGAGTAGTTCAAGAGCCTCCTGAAATAATACAGGCAATTGCCAGAGCCCTTGGTTATCTCCCAGAACTCGAAGATAAGACCTTACTGCTGAAGACAGGACATAATTCAGACACAGGACTTGGAGCAATGGAGGAGGAACTTCCCTGGAAGCCTCCTCCCTGAAGACTAGCTCTCATAGGTCTAGAGGATACTATACAAGCTCCTAAGGGAGAAAATCAATCAATTGTGCAACGCAGTCTTAAAGCTTGAATGGCTATAATGACTGGCACAGCAAACTGCCTCTATCAGGGCCACAGCGGTACTGTTATCTGGGGGGTGACCAACAGCTATCTAAGTGGGCTTAGTACCCTCTCAAAGGTGAACTCATGGGGCTCCGTAATTACAGCCAAATATACACGTCTAGGGAGGTCACAGATCCTAGAGGAAACCTTATCTGGTTCATCTCTCTAGACAAATGAAATTTCTTACCATGTCCTAAATATGAACCCTTATATTTACAGACAAGTATACTGTAGAACACTCATCAAAGAAGCTTTTTTGCAACAGATGGAGGCTACTGCAGATTTACACAACTGATCACACATAGAGAATATACATCTGAGAGATGCCCAGTCCTAGGTGATATGTCTACAGTGGAACCTCGACACCTAAGGCTCGTGAAACACAGTGGAACAGGGCATGGAGAGAACACTAGTGCATCCCTCCACTCTCACCAGCAAAGCTTCCTTATATGACACAGTGTGATGTATATAGAAAGTCACAACTGGATACGTTTTAGAAAATAAGAGACTACAGAGCGGGCCTAGAGTCCGTCCCTAGATAGGACTCCTACATTAAACCTCACCCACCCGTGGCCCAGGGACCATTTCGGAAGACGGGTCAGAAAGAGCATAAGAGCCAGGGCTAGTTCACAAACACGGAAACAGAGCTTTCAGGCCGCTGGAAGCTTGCTCGTGTGAACCTGTGGCGATGGTGATGTCAAGCACAAAATCCATGTTGACTCAATCAGACAAGGGCCAAGAATGGTGCAAGAGAAATGGGTGGTGGGCCAGTCCTGGCTGGAGAACTGCTGGACACTGATTAGAGTTGAGTGAGGAAAAGCAGACCTTCCATAGGCTCTCGAGATAGGCTGAATTGACTCCAGGGGATGAACTTGCACTGAAGGCCATCTGGGTAAAATGCTTGAATGAATGGGACTTAGCATGTATGTCAGAGTGTGTCAGGCCCAGGGGGGAGGCTTAGGTGGGGAAGGATCTAAATTTGATTAAGAACTGTTGTATGAATCACACAAAAGCTCACTGAAAACATTTTTTTTAAATAAATCTTAAGAAGAAATAAAACAAAAAATCCCAACAAATGCTTCACTTGTTAACACAATAAAAATGGTCAGTCATCTTTGTCTTGAAGGGACACTGTTATCCAAGAATAATATCCAGAAGAACATTTACAAGTGATCTATCACCCCAATGTCTCCACCCAACACTTTATTAAGAGTGGTCTTGCATGGCAAAAATTACCACTAAGAGATTCTGCTGCCATCCCTGGAATTACTGCCTGAAAGTCAGGTGCTAGATGGTTCTATATCTCTACTGATTCCCTCACAAACCCTCACACAAAGAACCTCCCCAGTTCTCATCTGCCCTTCAGGCTCCTCTATGAGCCCGTTGGACCTGTCTGACTTTGTTCTAGTTTCCTTTAAGTTGCTATGATAAAATACCCTGACAACAGGCAATTCAGTGGAGAAAGAAAATTATATCAACTTGCAATTCCAGGTTACAATCCATCATTGTGCGGAAGTCAAGGCATGAACTTCAAAATATGCTAGTCACATCACAACCACAGGCCAGAGTCCAGAGGAATGAATGCACACACACTTGTTCATGCCCAGCCCCATGTCTCCTCTTATACAGTTCAAGAGCCCCTGCCTAGGGAATGGTGCTTCCCACTGTGGGTGAAGCTTTCCCACATCAATTACCTTAAGACCAACCCTCACAGACATGCCCAGAGTCCAGCCAATATAGACACTCCTTCACTGAAACACTTCCTAGGTGATTCTAGGTTACGTCAAGTTGACAATTAGAACGCAACGTTACAGGCTGCCTTCTCAAGGTATTCTTCCTCCCAGCCTCTGTTCCAGTCCCTCTGAAGTCTCATAAAACGTACCATGCACTCACCTCCTGTGATCTGCATGGGAATACAACACCCAGAGTCTCCTTCCACGAGGGACCCACAGGCCCTGTGGAGAGTGGGGGCTACAAACAGCCTCTAGTCTCTTCACCTGTCCTTCTCTGCCCTGGGCTATGTTGTCCCAGGCCTTACTTCTTTCAGGAGATCTGGCCAGCCAGGGTTTGAGCAAAGTGGCTTATAGAGCTGGAATCCTTTTAGAGATACTTCAGAGCCCTGGAGATCATGGTACAGGCTCCTGCTGGGTGGACCGGGGTTTCCAGGGGACTGCAAGCAGTTGGATGCCTCTCTCTGCCAGTCTGCATCCTTGCTTTTCTCCTTTGAGATGCTGAACATGAACAGGACATCAGTTCCCATCTCAGTAACCGTGTCCAGGACATCCAGCCCATCATACATGCCTCTGAGTCCGCGTCTCACCTTTGGTCTCCCATCAATCAAACCTTTCTTTCAAGGTCCAGTTCAGATGCCCTCACCAGGTGTCTCCCGATCCTTCCTGTCATTCACTCTCTCATTCAGCTCTGTTCTATCGAATTATCTTTATTCCTCTGTTTGGAAAATGACTCATGTTATGCAACAGACAAGAGCTATGGACAAAAAATAGTCTAATTCATGATCTGGAGTCCACCCAAACCTCTCCTATTTTCCTTCTCCATGAAAATGGAAATAAAATCTGGCTGGTATTTCATCTACAATATTTCACACACACACCCTGTCCCCTCCCTTTTTCAGATATATGTTCCAACTAGCCTCGGTGGTCTACGTCAGACCTGCTCCATGCAGTGCATACCAATTCCAATCCTTCAGCCTCTACCATCTCAGTTAGTGTCTCCAGGATGGCTTTAGGACCCATTTTGTCATAGAGATGACTCATGACATCATCACTAACAACATTCACACTGTGAAATCCAACAACCACGTCTTACTTTCTATCTCATTTAATCTTTCAAAGCAGATGGCCACTTCAAAAACAAAATTAACTAATTAAATAAAGCTCTTCATGTGATACTTTCTTCTTTCAGCTCATACAGCACCACACTCTCCTGGATTTTGTGCCAACCCACAGGTGAGCTTTGTGCCCCTCGGTGCCAGTCCCCAGATCTACAACTCTTCCAGTCCAAAGGTTTGTCCTGGACCCCTTCTGCTTCCTTCTTCACAATTCATCTGGATTTTTACGTTACACATTAGTATTCTCTACAATGGTCCCTCTCATGGCTTTGCTCTCCACAATTTCAATTGCCTACAGTAAACCAGGATTCAAAAATAACACATGGGAAACACCAGAATAAATGATCCATACATTTTAGATCACCCATCAACCTGAGCAGCATGATAATATCTCATGCCACACTGCTCTGTCCCACCGGAACATGAGTTAACTCTTTTTCCACTGCAGTCATGCTGTGTACGCTACCCTCATGTTAATCATGTCATAGCTCAAGTCAACTGTTACAATGTTGCACTTCTCCTGTTTAAGTAACTTTTACACCGCGCAGGATGATTCCGAAAGGTGCTGCAGGTAGTAACACTGCTGATTCAGCAATGTCAAGGAGAAGTCAAAACATGTTTTCTTTAAGCGAAAAGCTAGAGGTAAAATAAGATACTTGGAAAAAGAAAATTCATATAACCTATTTTATTATTATTTTTAATCTGTTTTTTTAAAAAATATTTGTTATTATTTTTATTTTATGTGCATGGCTGCATGTATGTAAGTGCACCTATGTCATGCAATGCCTGCAGAAGTCAGAAGGGAGTGTTGAATTCCCCTGGAACTGGAGTTAGCTGCCATATGGGTGCTGGGAATAGAATCCAGAACTGCTGTAAGAGCAGTCATTGCCTTTAACCACTGAGCTCTTTCTCCAACCTCTGTTTTTAATCTCTTAATGTGCATAATTTATAAATAAAATTTTATTATATGTATAAACACACAAACACACACACACACACAAAATGTAGTGAGGCCAACAAGAGGGCTCACTAGGGAAAAATGCTTGCCATTCAAGCCTGACAGCCTACAGCATTTGATCCCACCATGTTTGGTCTCCTGAACCCAAGAGAAAAGGCTGGAGGTGATGGTGTGCATCTCTAATCCCAGCACTCACATGGGGAGATGGGAGGTGGGAACAGAAGAATCACTTGGAAGCTAACAAGTCAGTTCTAGCCTGGAGTATAGTGCAGCAGAAAGAAAAGAGACCGATCTCAGCAAAGTGGAAGGACAGAACAACTCCTGAAAGTTGTCCTCTGACCTCCACCCACATGCCTTAGCATGCACACACCAATACGCACACACAACAACAACAACAATAATAAATTAAGAAAAAAGAATAAATCAGTACACTTCAGGCTTGGCACCACCTGCTGTTTCGGGCACACTCCGGGCGTGGTGGAACACATCCGCTGCAGAGAACGGCTGCACCTGTTGATGATGCTCCGTTCTCAAACTCCCACTCCTGGCACTCAGGACTGAGCTCCAGGCTTGCACACAGCCTCACCACACAGCCACCTTCAGCATTTCTCACAGGCACCTCCACAGCAGAGCTCTTGGCTTCCGCAAGGCGATCCTGCCCTGCTGTGATCTCTCCATGTGCAGCACAGACAGGGCTCACCATTCAGCTTACTGTTCCTCCCAACCTGACAGTTACCCTTGAAGCGTTCCTTTCTCTTGCTCCTCACTGATAACCCCATCATAGACACACCCACCTCAGCCACTAAACATCGTAGTCTTCACGTCCCGCTGTCACCCTTATCCACTTGACCTTCTCCTCCTCCGCTCAGATGACTAAAAGCATCTGCTGAGCACTCTACCAGTGCCTTGTGACTCTTTAAAGCTGTGCTCCCTGTGGCAGGCAGAATGAGTTTTCAAAGCGCTTTTTGGATAACTCTTGCTCTCAATGAAACCCAGTGGCTCTTCCCCTCACTCTTAACGTGCTTAGCATGCAGACCTCCCCTGCTCACTCGCTCCTCTCCCACTCTCGTGCATCTCTGGGCACTCTGGCTTGCTTGGTGCTCTCTTCCTTGTAGATGCCGAGTTGCTTCCTGTACTAGAGAGTGAGTCTCGCATCCTCTGTCTGAAACACTCTTCCCTCAATCTCTCCAAGGCTTGCTCCTCCCCAACATTCACATCTCATTTTAACTGTCACCTCCATAGGCAGGTCCTCTCTGACCGTCAGCTATGCTCCCTGCTCCCCCTCCTCCCATAGGCACCGGGGCATCTCCCTGTTCTACCTTCTTCCCTGAGCTGCCATTCATCCCCAATGTTGTCTTCTCGGTGCTCTGTGCTCGCTGTCCTCTCTCTTCCAGGAGAACAGACATCTTTCCTGAACTAGGCTTTTTTTGTGTGCTACTGTGATCACAACACCTTCCAGAAACAATTTAAGAAAAAAAGGATTCGTGTGTCTGATGACTGTAAACAGCCTCAGTCTGTCGTGACAGGGAAGACACAGTTCGGCGTTGCAGTTCCTGGCAGCAGAAGCAGCTGGTAGGTAGCGGGTTCTCACATCTCAGTGGGCCAGAAAGTGGACAAACAGGAAGGAACCAGAGACTGGAACCTTCGCATGCTCACCCCTAGTCACCTGCTTCTCCATCTCCGCCCTGAAGTGGTTACTACATTGCCCCACATCACAGCTATACCTGAATGAAAACAGGCCATTTCTCAGCATCCTTTTTAAGCCAAGTGCAGACCCTAACTACCAAGAACCTGTTGCTTCAGAATTCTCTTGGAACTGCCAAACTGAGCGCTTGCTCTTTCTTTTATTGAAACAATATATACAGCATGAAATGGGGAAGTAAAAGTCAGACTCTTACCTTATCAGAGAAGAATTTTGCCCTTTCTGATCCCTAGACCTAGACCAGCACACGTACAACCACAAACAGACATTATCTATTTAATCGCTGTTCTTGGCCACACAAACAGGACAATTGTCTTTGCTTCCAACAAATACAGAAAACATACACAGGGGTAAACATTCCTACACTGCTTTAGGTTAAAAAGAAAGGGTCATGAGGAATCTGTCCAGAGGCCCAGGTCCCAAGAGGAACACATGGCTCCATGAGCTTGTCTACATTATAAATAAGCTAAGAAAAAAATCTGTCCAGAACATTTCCGTATTGTAAAATCACTACTACAACGCCCCACCTTCTAAAGAGTCCACAATCCCCCCAGACAGCACCTCAGGTGAGGAACAAGATTCCACCATAAATCTCTTGGTCACCGCTCTACACTTAGGAGAACCTGTGCATGTAACATGGAATGAGAATAAGGAGAAGCGGTCTCTGGACTGGAGCCACACAAGACCCTGCCTCTGAAACCAGGCCAGCCGCTCAGTCTGTCTCAGCTGCTCTTCTGTCACCGAGTGGCAAACTCTCGTCAGCTGTCTGTGTCTCTCCTAGCATGGGCTAACTCCTTGAGACAAGGGCAACTCCCATTTCTATATCCAAGGAGCACAGTTCTTACTCTGGGGACACGTAGATGTTAGTGTGAGGGTTAGAGGAAGAGGGAGAAGTGTAACGTGGAGGAAGACAAGGGTGACCCTTCAGTGAGGCCAAGAATGACCACAGCTGCTGTCTCACATCTGAGACAGAACCATCGCCTCTTATCAATGCAGCCTGCTGAAACCACAGCACTTAGTCTTTACTAAAAGCGCTTGCTAAGACACTCTCCAAATCCCGAGCCATCATCCAAGGCCACTGGTGTGATCTGTGCTTCGAGCTCACAGGAAAATAAGACCAGAGCTCTCTGAGTGGTTTGAGGAACTACGGGATCAGGTACACACCGTACACTATTTTTTAATTCAGTGACATGATGACGTACCACGACACTGCACACTGCATATACGTTTGTGCTAACTGTGCTCTGTCAAGGCACGTCGGGTTTACAGGTCCGGTGCAAAGACTTCAGATCCTTAGTTTACATCCCTCTTCATGGCCAAGTAAACCATGAAAATATCGTGAACACTTGCTTGATCTGTGATTCAAGCGTGGAAAAATAAAGTTCAAATGGCTGCAGTTGGCCCACTGTGATAGAAGCTTTCCAGTGTCGCCTTCGGGATACGGGGATAAGGTTTATGTGGTTTTTGTTCTGTTTGAAAATAGAAAAAGGATCCTCTTGAAAGAGGATGGAAATTAATAGAATTCTGATATTCTGGAGAGAGATAAACATGGACAGATAATTTTCAAAGAAAGATATACAAATAATGGCAACAGATATATGCAAATCACTAGGGAAATGCAAATTAAAACCACTGAGCTGTCATCTCACACCTGTCAGATGGCAGTTACAAAATGACAAAGATTACAAGCACTGGGGAGAGCTTGTGCGAAGGGGCCGCGTCCTCCACTGATGAAGACGGAAGTCATCAGGCACCAGGGAAAATATGTGGAGAGTCCTCAGAAATTAAACAGAAGGACCACGTGATCCATAAATCCAGCGTCTGAGTAGTTACTAGATCTAAAACCCATTTGTGGAAGAGATGTCTGCACTTCCATGTTCACTGAAACCGTGGTATGTAATCAAACTAAATGCCTGTCAATGGATGAATGGATAAATAAAATATGCTACAGACAGACAGTGGAATATTATTCAGCCTTAAAAAGAAGGAAATTCTATTGTTTACTATAACATGAGTAGAGTCAGAGACTATTATCCTAAGTGACATGAGCCCAGGCTACTAATGACAGACATTGCATATTCTCATTTATATAGAGTCTAGTCTGAGAGCAGGGAAATGGAGCTGGGTTGAGGGGTAGGACAGGAAGATGGTGATCAAAGGCATACGAGTTCATGCAGGAACAAACTGTGAGGGTTTTCTTAGATCACCTGCAGATTACGGTCAATACAGCTAATACCAGTGTATTAAAGAGTCAAAATATGCAGGACTGGAGAGATGGTTCAGCGGTTAAGAAAAGTGGCTGTTCTTCCAGAGGACACAGTCTCAATTCCCAGCACCCACATGATGGTTAACAAACATATGTAACTTCAGATCTAGGGGATTCAGTACCCTCTTCTGACCTCTGCAGACACTGCACTATACATGCTGTACCTGCATACAAGCAGGCAATACACTCATACACATAAGATTAAAATAAGTAAATATTAAGGATTAGAAATTTCTAAGAGTAAAGTTCATGTATTGTCACTACAGATGATGTATTAACAAATCATAACACCTCTTTACTCCCATGATACATACAATTATGAATGCCAATTTACAATTACAAAAAAATCTTGACTTTTTAAAGATGAGTCACAGAAGAACCCCATTCTTTATACACAGAATGTCCTCCACAGAGTGAATTCTCTAACCATTAGTTAGATATCAAGAAAAGTAAAAACCACCACTGACAATAAAAATATAAACAGCTATCCCTCATCATTAATTATGGATGGAATACAGACCTCTGTCCTCCAAGAGTAATTCCCAACCCCATACATGTACAAGAAAAGAAGATACATGTGTACCAAAAATCAAAACTCAGTGCCAAGCAGCCTGCAGGACCACAGTGGGGGATGCATGCTGGCTGAGGTCAGGGAGGCTGGATCCTGTGTAGGCCTCTTAAGCAGCAAGCAGTGACTTCATGTGAGGGCTTCTGCCAAACTCAGGGACAACGAAAGCAGCATTGCTAGACAGACATGGTGGTACACACCTGTGAGCCCAGCACTTGGGATACTGAGGCAGGGGATTGCTGTGCTGAAAGGGTTACAAAGTGAGTTCCAGACCAGCTCAGGCTACAATATGGGTATTTGTCTCAATGACATAAAAACTTCACCAACACAAAAATTAAATTAGGAAAGGAAGAGAGAGAGACGGGGGGGGGGGGCAGCATTGCTATCTGGGAGTTAAACTACAAGACCAATACAGAATTGAACACAAGGAACATAGTCACTGCGGCAAGACTGTAAGCCTCCAGATCCAGCAAACTCTGGTAAATGCACTGAGCTTATTAGTTAAGGAGAAAGACATTCACGTGGTCCAGCTGCTCGGCCACCGGGGTACTCTCAAGTCCCAGATCACACCGACACAGGATCTAGGTACAGATCTGACCTGACCACAGGCTCCAAGGGCCCAAAGTCATTAGACATTCTACTCAAGTAATCCCCCTGCTCTGATGTTCCACTCCTCAAGTGACCTTTGGATAACTGGTCTCTGGTATCAGAAGGACAACATGGACATCCGGTCTGCTCAGCAATTACATCTGTCAGTGTGAACGATGGCACCAGCACCTGATCCTACACATCAGTCTCTTCTAAGCTTCGTTAGTGTCAGCTAATCATCATTCCTGAGTAGACATGATCACAGGACAGCAACACAACTGACTTCAGACCTTGTGTGCAAGCCATAGGTGGTTAGGCTCAACAGCGAGTTCATTTAAAGGTTCAGAGAGGAGGTAGGTGGAACGGGAAAGGCAGGGATGGGGAGAGGGAGGGAGGACACAGGGGTTTGAGTAGACATGCTCTGACATGATTGCACGGGGATTCAACGTTACACTAAGGTACCAGAAACTCCTTAGTGGGAATGCAGGGGTGAACCTGGGTGACGTGATCAAAGCTTCATTCACACATCACCGACACAGCTCTCCTTGGAGGAGTCTGTCGAGGGACACCTGTAACTCCAGGCAAAGTGTTACATGCGCAGATCCAAGGAAGGGCCTGTCCTCACTTCAGAGAGATCAGGGAATAATGCTCAGAAGAGGGAATTTTATTTTTCATGAACTTTAATATTCTTCAAAAAAAAATTCCTATGTTTGCAAACTTTATTTAGGTAAAAGAAGTAAATAATGATGCCTCGGAGCTTCAAAAGTTCGTATTTCTTTCTAACTACCTGGCAGTGTGGTTTGAATGAGCAGTGAACCCCATAGGTTTGATATGTGAATACTTGCTCAGTTGGGGGTGCTGGTTGGGGAGGTCACTGAACATTCAGGAGGTGTAGTCTTGCTGAGAAGGCCGTCGTTGGGGGTGGGCTTTGAGAACACACAGCCTCACCCACTTCCAGTTTTCTGTGGATGCTGGGGTCTGACTAGGACCCTCACACTTGTGGGGCAAGCAAGCCCAAATGAGCCTGCTTCTCCACACGGCAGTTAAGGCGCAAAAAGCATTTTTCAGGTTTCTTTGGAAAGATAGAAAGTCTCATTCTAGTCACTAAAGACAATTTGTTTGTTGAACAGAAGATATTCATGATTCAAGGAGAACTATTCTCTGTACTTTCCTTGGGTAAATATTTAAGCAGAAACGGGTTATTCTTCCTTGACAGTAGAAAACACCTCCACCGACTAGAAAACGACATCCCCCAAATCAGCTTTCTGATGTTTGTTTAAAAAAGTACATTCGCTAAAAAAGAATTCTTTTACCTGTTTGCAGTAGGCCCCTGGAAGTGTGCGTCATAGGTCCTCACATCACCTGCATTTAAAACAAAGATCTTGTTAAGTATATAAGCACACAAAATAGCAAGTGAACAAATACAAAACATTAGCAACGAAAGAACCACGTCTTGGCTAACCCACTGCTCAGTGCCATCTTCAACCCTTTGGTCTAGTGACATCACAGGATTGCCCAGTCATGGTGTCATCTCTCTCCAGATAAGATCAACAAGGGCCATACACCCCACGATATTCTCCACACGCTGTGACTCTATCCTCCCTCTGCACAGAGCATCAACACTGAAGATGTGTGTGGGACAGCAACACCAGAAACTCTGCCGTCTGACATTGACTCTGCCATTGCTCTGGCTGCTGACACCTGCGGGACTGGCGTTCTCATTCAAGATGCTGCTGTCCCACTTTCCCTTTCAGCAAGCTACACGTAGGCTTTCATTCAAGAAATTCAATACTTTCCTTGTCCATATCTGCCACATTGGCTGTAAGATCTGGTAAACTGCTGGTATGTTATAGATTTTTTGAATATTTTATTGATTATTTTTATTTTCTGTGTATGGGGGTATTGCTTGCATGTGTGTAAGTGCATTTGTGTCGTGCAATGTCCACAGAGGTCAGAAGAGCGCATCAGATCCCCTGGAACCAGAGTTACAGATGGTTGTCATCTGCCATATGGGTGCTGGGATTTGAACCTGGGTCTTCTGCAAGAGCAGCCTGTGCTCTGACCTGCTAAGCCATCTCTCTAGGCCCTATTACAGAGCTTTAGAAGGCCTACTGGTGTGCGTTGTCCCATTCAGGAAGACCCCCTTCTCGGCGGCTACTGCTGATGGTTCAGCCACCTAACCTTCACCACATGAGCCCCATTGGGGATGGCACTTTCCCTCCCATGTAACAAGTAACAGGAATGGTTTCTGCAAAGCTGTCTCTGGCCACAGGTCTGCAGATGTAAGCACCAGACCCTCAGGGTTCTGTCCTAACATCTTCCCCTAGTGATTTGGGTCTGTCACAAAGTTGGTCCTGAATCAAGGACAGACTCTTTAAAGGACTGGAAAAAAAGATTTCTATGTGTCAGCAACCTCACCATACTTAAACTAAGTAGGGAGATTACTTCAGAGATCTTCGAAGCCTCCTGAGTATAAGCATGCTCAAGACAGAGCAGCAATGGAATAGGATTTTTATGGAGATCCAGGAGTCAACCATCTGTGAGCACTATTAAAGCACCTATGATGTGCTTTAGGGGTCTGAGGAGTATACCCAAGGTATGTACAATACAGGCCCCATCTTAGGAAGCAAACTTGACATATCAATGCATTGAGGATTTTGATACACAAGACCATGTGTGCTCATACCCGAAAAAGGAATATGCCATAAAAAACAATCAACAAAATGCTAAATTGCATGGTGCTGTGGTGTGAACGATTTCATTCCTCAAACACTGCACTCCTCAAACACTGACACTGGCAACTTTCAGTGTGAGAGTCCTGCAAAGCGGGTCCCAGAGCCAGCGCTGGTCCCTTCCTTCACCCCATTCCTTTCCAATTGAAACTTCCATTAGAGGCGGGTATTAATTAGGAGGCACTGTTGGAAAGCAATTAAGTAGTAAGGACTTTACACAAATGAATGGTAGCAATGTCCTCAGGAGGCAGATGCGCAGAGCTGCCTGGCCTGGCAAAGCCCACTCTCCTGGCATGTTAGGTCACCATAGTTCTCCACCTTGCCACCTTACAGTGAGACAGCCACCCCCTCCAGATGCCCAACCTGCCAGTACCTTAATCTTGGAACCCACAGAACCAGTCCTAGAACTGTGTGAGATAAACTCCACAGTCAGAAGTTACCACACCTAAAGGGCTTTGTTACAACAGAAACAGACTAAGATGTATCAACAATTGTAAACACTACAGCTCTGAAGAAGGACATTTCATCAAGGACCAGAGCAGTCAAGAGAGCTCCATTTAAGAAGAGTGACTTTTCTTAAAGCTAGGACAGAATGAGAGGGAAAGGAGAAACATTTTGCAACTTAAATTCTGTCGTGTTTATTATAACTACCACCTGACTGCCTGTTAAGTGCTCTGTAAGGCACTGAAGGTTAGTGAGTCACAGTCTGTCTTCAACACACCAACAAGGAGAAAAAGGGAGAAACACACACAGCTGTATCACAGACAGAATGATGTGCCATTAGTGCCAGGTACACACCTTTCATCCCAGCATTCAGGAGGCAGAGGCAGGTGAATCTCAGTGAGATGGGGACAAGCCTGGTCTACATAGTGAATTCCAGCTGGGGCTACCAGGAGACCCTGCCTCCAAACAGCAAAAACGCGCGCACGCATGCATGCACACACACACACACACACACATACACGCATGCACGCACACACATACACACATATGCACGCACACAATATGGTGTCTTTAGAGGCATGCAAGGACAGTGTATGAAAGTCCCAGGGAAGGAAATGTTGTTATCGGTGGTCATATCAGTAAGGAGGGCTTGAAGAGCCACAAGATTGTTAGATGTAAAGGCAGAGATGATACTGAAAAGAGGAAGGAAGTCAGGGAGGTAGGGATGAAAGCACTTCTGTGGGAATGATGAAAAGTACAGCTCACTGGAGTGATGAGAATAGGTGTCCTAGTCTTCAATTGCTGTGACAAACACTCTGACCAATACCCACTTGGGGAGGAAAGGGTTTATTCTGCTTACATCTCCCTGGTCATAGTTCATCACTTAGGGAACCCAAGGTAGGAACTCAGGGCAGGAACCTGGAGGCAGGAGCTGGAGCACAGGCCATGGAGAAATGCTGCTTACTGGCTGCTCCCCTGGCCCATGCTCAGTCTGCTTTCTTATACAACAGACAACAACCTGCCCAGGGATGGCACCACCTACAGTGGGCTGGCACATCACTCAACAAGCAAGAAAATGCCCCATAGACATGACCACAGGCCAGCCCAATGGAGGCAGTTCCCCACGGAGGCGCCCCTACACATGTATGTCAAGTTGACACCAAAGCTCTCCAGCACACAGGATAGGAGGAGTTAAATGAAGCCAACACATGGTATAGGACCAGATTATACAAAAACAGAAAAATGAGGGACGGAATTCATTTTGTGTATCAGAAACCACAGCGAGCCACAGAAAGACTCCGAACTAAGCAATGACACAACAGAAGCCATGTCAGAAAGAGCAATTGGGACATGGAGCTCAGGGGCCTGGAGCTCAGGGCGCAGCACTTGCCTAGCATGCATGAGACTTTATATGCTGTCCTCAATGCTCCTAAAAAATAAGAGCTGAAAGCAGCCTAACAGTTACATGCAAATTGCATGGAGCTCATGATGGGCAGGACCGTGGCTCAGGGGCAGCAGTGAGTGCTCAGGGTCAATGCCAATTCACTGCTGCTCACTAGCAGTGCCCTGGGTAGGTTATTTCCCTTTTGAGTCTTGGTTTCTTTATTTCTGAATGAGAAGAATGCTAGCCTCTATCCTATAAAGTTAGTATGAAAATTATTAGTTAATAACTGGTCAATGTGGGCTGGAGAGATGGCTCAGTGGTTAAGATCACTGGCTGCTCTGCAGTGGACCCAGGTTCTATTCCCAGTACCCACAATAGCAGCTAACAACTGTCTGTAACTCTAGTGCCCTCTTCTGACTTCAGTGGGCATTGCATGACACAGGGGGACTTACACGCATGCAGACAGTACACTCACACACATAAAATAATAAAATGAAAGTTAAAAACAACTGGTCACGTGATTACAATAATCCCTGTCAATCATTAATACCCCATGAATGCTTATTAGAAGTCTTATAATTTCATGTTAAAGGCAAACACAACCTGATAGATATTAATACTTGGAATATAAAGGGCAATGTCAAAGTTACTCAAGTGATCCCTGAATCACTGTGTTCTGGCTTCATTTCTGATGCTGTGGCAAAAAATATTCTGACCAAAGGCAACCTGGGGAAGTGGGGCGGTTTAATTCAATTACAATTCCAGGTCACAGTCCATCATGGAGGAGAAGTCAAGGCAGGATGTCAAACAGCCAGTCCCATGACATTCACAGCCAGGAGCACAGAGAAACGGACACTCAGGCTCACTGGCTTGCTCTAGCCCTGAAGCTCAGCTGGCTGGATTCCTCCACTCACAGAGCTCACAACACTTTCCTAGGGAATGGTGCTGCCCCAAATGGGCAGGGTCTTCCCATATCAATTACCTAAATTAAGACAATCGTCCACAGACACACCCATAGACTAACTGTCATGGTTGGGGCATACTTTTCAAAAGCCCCTCCCCAAAGGCTCTGATTCCTTATATCTGAGGTAGGTCCATCTAGAAATATGTATTTAAATTGTAAGTGCTTTACATACCTGCCTGCCATTTGATTCAGATAAAACAAATTATTTGGGGGTCCTCTACAATTCTTTATTTGATTCTAAATTTTGTTACTCCTGTCCGACTGTTCACACAGACCTTCCTCCTAGATCTCCATGAAAGAGCCAGTTCACAGAATGGATGAAGAAAAGGGAGTCGCCTATCTGTGACTTCGGGAAACACTGCAGTTAGGGATGAGAGAGAAAATAAGGACTGCGGGAAAAGACCTGGAGAAGCAGCATTTGAGAAAGTCAGGGGTTTAAACAAAGAGGGATGGTCAGAAAGTCCCTTAAAATGACTAAGGGAATGCTAGCTTCCATCAAGGTTCTCTAAGCACTTTACAGACGCATCTGCCGTTCCACAATGTTCCAGGTAGAGTACCGTGTGAACTGAAATCCCGTGAGCTGTGCCATGCAAGGGCTCCATTATGTCATAATTCTCCCCGCCATTCTGTGAAGTATCGCTTCGTGCTTTTATAGGTAGCAAAGTTGAGACCCAGAGGGTGAGCTGATACACCTAGCCTACTCAGCTCTCAAGATGTAAAAGTGGGATGGGAAGGCAGGCAGACTGATTCCAAAGCCTGTGTTAGCAGCCACCCAGGATCTCACAGGAATTCCACAAATGCGCAGGGAGAGGAGCAGATTCACAGTGCTAGCAGCTTACACAGACTCTGCAATGATCTGCTTCTTACATTACAGACAGAGGAGCTGGCTTTACAGTGTGTAGCCCCCTTCCAACTGTGGCAGTGGGCACCTCACAAATGGGAAGGAAGGCTGGAGCCCAATAAAGTGTCAAGTCTGCCAGAGAAGCTGACACCTTCTATGTTCAGGCTGCCTTATATTTGAGTTCAAAATCCACTTACTCCACCATGATAGGGTGATAGTGGATCCCACATGTGGAGGACAGCTGGGATCCCACATGGAGGACAGCTGGGATCCCACACATAGAGGACAGTTGGGATCCCACACATGGAGGACAGCTGGAACATGATGATTCGCCCCACGTGCAGCAGCAACTGTATTGTGATGCAAATTTTTTTCATTTCCTGCTAATCAGTACTGGGCAGTGTGCTCACAGGGGCCTCCAGTGCTGTGATCGTATCTCAGGAATAACTAGAGAGGCCAGATGAAGAAACAAGAGCTTCACTGTCACACAGCTTAGCTAGGAAAACACAATTCACATTTCTCATTTAAAGAAAATGAAATAAAAACTACAATTAGTTAATGCTATAAGTAATGCTATAAGATTCTTAATTTTATTTGACTTTCTGATCACCTAATTATTAGGAGACCAGAATCACCAAAAACCACTTATTAAAAAGCTATATGTTTGTTATTATAGCTAACAGTGTTTTTGCTCTTGTACAAAAGCAATTTCCTTACTAGAAATGATTCATGAAGATCAAAGAAAATGAAGGGAATCATTAATTCAGTTCTTGTGTGTAGATTTCACCACAATCAGTTGAAAGCAAACGGTGACAAGATACATTAGCCAAGGATGTCCAGAAATACTCTTTCCTTTCAAGGAAATCTACTTCTCAAGAGAATGACAACATAGCTATCGCTGATCAGGATAAAAATTTAAAATCTCGGGGTTGGCAAGATGGCTCAGTGGTGCTGGTCTCTGAGCCTGACCACTTGAGCTTGATTCCCAGAGACCCACATAACAGAAGGGAGAACCCACTCCCATAGCTGCCCTCTGGCCTCCACACACGTTTGCACATACACAATTAGTCAATCAATCAATAATAAATAAATAAGTAGAAAAGAATTTTTAAAAATTAAAAATATAGCCAGGCACGGTGACAGACACCTTTAATCCCAGCACTTGGGAGACAGAGGCAGGTGCATCTCTGTGAGCTCAGGTCAGGCTGGTCACAGAGGGAGTTTTGGGTCAGTTGGGGCTACAGGGAGACCCCGTCATCAAAAGACAATATATATATATATATATATATATATATATATATATATATATGACATTAATTTTATTCCTTCAGGAATATTTTCCTGTGGGGAATCTAATAAGATTCATAGAACAAAGGAGAACTCAGGTAAGATGAACAAATGTTTTTTCAAAAACCTACAAGGTGATCCAAAAGACTCCCAAAATAACACAGGCCACTGCCAGAGCCCTTAATTATCTCCCAGAATGCGAAGGTAAGAACCTACTGCTGAAGACAGGACATACTTCAGACACAGGACTTGGAGCAATGGAGCAGGAACTGGCCTGGAAGCCTCCTCCCTGAAGACTAGCTCTCATAGTGTCTACAGGACACTACGCAAGCTGCTAAGGGAGAACATCAATCAATGGTCTAGGCCCCCTCCAAAGCCTAATAAGCACAACGGGTAACACAGGACACTGTCTCTATTGGTGCAGTGGTGGGACTTTTATCTTGGGGGTAATCAACAGTTATCTAATTGGACTTAAAGCCCTCTCAGGAGGAGGGAACTCAAAGGTGGTACTGTGAATATAGCCGAATACACATAGCTGGAGAGGTCAGTGATCCTAGATAAAACCCTATCTCTGTCATGTCTCTAGACGAACGAATTTCTTACTGTATACTAAATATGGATTCTTATATTTTCAGACAAGTAAACCATACACCACTCCTCAAACTTCTTTTTGCAACAGATGACGGCTCCTGCAGAGGCCCACACAGAAAATATGTCTGAGAGATGCCCAGCCCTGCGTGACACATCTACCATGGACCCTACACACCTAAGACCCACGGAGCACAGCAGAACAGAGACAGAGAGAACACCAACACATCCCTCCTCCCTCACTAGTGAGGATTCCTTATACAACAGTATGATGCACACACAAGGCCACAACTGGCTGTTTGAGAGAGCAAGAGACGCAGAGCGTGTGTCCCTGGATAGGACTCCTGTACTAATCTATCGCACCCGTAGTTCCCGGACCATTTCAGAGGGGGCAGAATGACTATAAGAGCAGGGTTGGTGCATGAACCTAAGGAAACAGAGGCTTCCAGGCCTCTCGGAACTTGTTCATATGAACTTGCAGCAATGCTGACAGCATGCACGAGACCCATGCTGGCTCAATCAGACAAAACCCAGCACAGGACTAAGGAAATGGGCAGCAGGCCTGAACCCCAATCTAGGAACTATTAACAACTGCTCACTGCTGGGTGAGGGAGAGTAGATCTTCATTAAGAGAGTGACCCAGATAGGCTGACTAGACTCCAGTGGGTGAAATTGTACCGAGGGCCATCTGGGTACAAATGCTTGACCAGACAGGCCTTCACATATATGACAGAGTGCATGAACTCCAGATCGGGGGGCTATGCGGGGTGTGGATAAGAGGGTCTAAATTTGATTATGATCCATTACTTGAAATGTGCAAACCTCAATAAAAATATTTTTAAAATAAAGAAAAGAAAAAGATGTACTGTGAGAAGGCAAGTCAGATAGCCTTCCATCAAGAATGAGAAAGTGGAGACACCCCAAATCAAGACTTGCTCTGACGTGCACCGAGAGCCAGGGGACGGCTGCGATTCCTCCGGTGCTTGTTCCGTGGTTTTACTGGCTGTTGTGCTGTCTGCAGAACAGGGCCCATCATTTCACCCAAGGAAGCGTTCCCTTCCCCCTAATTCTGCAAAGAAAGGACCATGCTTCGTTGCCGTTTCTTACACAGGGTGTTTCTTCCTCGGCCCGACACACATGGCTTGTCAGGCCAGCCTGTCTCAAGACCTTTTTCTCTCCCTGCCCTCCACCTCGAATTTGACGTTCTAGGAATTCTGGGCTGCCAGTGGCTGTCTTCAGACCTGGGTGTTCTGTCCCCTCTGACTAGTCTGGCTTCCCCTCCTGCTCCTTTGACCATGTTAGGAAGAGACTCAGGTATTATCAGGTTTGAAGGTCCATGGTCCATGGGGATGAAACTCAGTCATAATCAGCAGCTGGTAAAACCAGGAACTGGGATTGTAGGACACAGATTAATGATCACAGGAATGGAACTTCAGTCAGTCTCTAGCCCTGGATGAAAACGAGATTCTGAACTGCCTAAAACATCACAAGATTACTGTCTAGCTGGAGGCTTTCTGGCAAAGAACAAAGACATCATTGATCTTTCCCTTAGGAGTCCATCCAAAGGGGCCTGTCAATCATCTGGATAAGAAAGCACCTGCAGGAAGCTGTCTGTTCCAGAACCTTTAAGAAATACTATGGAGCCTTCCCAAACATGTAGGTGTACACAACAAACCCTGGAAGACCTCTCCCTACACAAAGCCCATGTGAACTCTCACCACAGAAGAATGATTCCTCTGCAATGGTCTGAAACAAACTCTGCCTGGCTTCCACACCATGGTGTCTGTCCCGTCTGAATCCACTGAACAGAGATCTCGAGTACCACAGCACCCAGAGGCAGTGGGAGTGGGTTCTGGTAATAGTTTAAGAAAGCCCCCCTTCACCTCACAAACCTCCACTCCTCTTCAAGACAGACCAAAAGGAATTCACATTCTATTGAGCACTGAAAGGCGCTGTGAGGCTCCTAGGGGGGAAAAGGCATTCCTAGCTTCACCCAGCCGTAGGGCCTGGGCACCGTAAACCAGCCGAAATGCTTTCACTGGCGCAATACAAATGTAACTGCTTTGGGGGGAACCAACAACTTTTTTGGATTTGAAAATTACTCCATAGGAAGAAAGCATACCCGGTACTGTAAACCTGGACAAAAAAAAAAAAAAAAAAAAAAATCTATGGCTGGGATGTCACAGGCCCTGAGGGGAACTTAATATCAAGCTAGCTGGTATATAACCAAGCTGCCTTCTAAGTATTTCTATCCCTCAGACTAGCACTTCCATCCACTCAGCCAGAGGAGCTTCTTTCTACAGTGGGTAATAGTCAATACAGAGATTTGTAACTGGTCAAAGCACTGAGAATAAGAGACTGTGGAGGGCTTGACCCTAAACAGGCCATCTCCATCATCTCCTCCACGTCCTATGGAACATCATGGAAGGAGAGGCAGAAAGCTTATAAGCGCAAGAGGACAGGGAAGAGCCCTGTGAAATACTTTCTTCTGGGTGCAACATAGCCCACGTAGTCATGAACACCTGGCAGCTGTGGCCAAGTTCACAAGACCTGTACATGCACCAAAAGCAAGGAAATGTAGGAGGGGGACTGGTTTAGAAAAAGATGGAGGTGTGCAGGAACAGGACAGGGACAAAGGAGGTGAAGGGTGACAAAGGACAAAGGGTGAAGATGTGCACAATATGCTATAGGCATATATGGTATGTCAAAGATTAAATGAAAAAGAAACACTGATGTACACAATTAAGAAATAAAACAAATAAGGTGAAACCAAGCAGTACCCGATGAAGGCGACCTCTACCTCCACCTTGGGCACAGCGCTCCCTCAGAACAGACTGACTGGATGGCAGGGCTAACCTACACACGGTGAGGGACGCTGAAAACGGAGCTTCGGGAAAAATGACTTTTCTTCACTGCTTGTGATAAAGCAGTGGATTTGTACTATAGAAGAGTCGTGAATTACAGAGTAACCACACATCTCAGAATAAATAAAATTCTGAATCAATGTTGATTTTAAAAAGAGAATCTGGAAGGGAGCAAGAACATAAATTGATTTTGAAGGTTATCAGTTTGGGTTTTCTAATATTTCTCTCTAGTCATATTTGTATTTCAGTGTTCAACAAAGCACCCATGACATTCCAATCATATTATAGTAACTTATTCTTTCAGCTTCATGGGTTAGATGCTCCATTACCTCACAGGCCCTCTCCCTCTACCTCCTAAAAATGTAAGAACAATCCCAGACAGAATATCTATTCGTCCAACTGCAACGTAAGTGAGTGCACTTGCCCTTGCCTCTATGAAGTGGAGGCAAAAACAGAGGACATTAATAAAGACTTGGGGAAAATCATAGTTTTTTTACATTATATAAATATAAACTGAACTTCCATTTAAAAGGAGAAATTTATTAGTTATTAATTGCATTATAAATTATATGTTATATAATTATAATTTGCATATTATATAAAGTATATATTAAAGTTATTAGTCGAGTAAAAGATTTTCTTGTAAGCTTAAGACTACATATCTTTTATAGAAAATTTAGTGAGGATGTGACCACCCGTCACAGGAGTATAACAGTTGGGTTGCTGGCAACAGAACCCAGCTCCCTGCTTCCTCCTAACACCCACAGGTTATTAGTAAGAGTGAAATTAAAGTGCTTATCAACTCTGACTTTTGCCACAACTGAAGAAGATGGCCAACAATCATTGCTGGGGGACGTCAGTGTAGGGATGACATGTTTATCTGTGCATAATCTCCACCCCCCATGCATGGTGATCCAAGAACTCAGAACCCCAGGTTTCGTATTCTGTTCGCCTCTGTCCTGCATGGATGCCGTGACTCCTGCACTGAAGAAAAACATAGACAACAACAGGGCCCTGGAAATGGGCAGGGGGTCACTTAGAATTACAAACAGAGACAAGACAGCAGCTTCTGTCCCACCCTCGTGACCCAGCTCTGCCATCACTATGATCAAAGACAAGAGGAATCAGGGAATGGACATTCTTTCCACTGAAAGATCGCTGGACAATGGACATCCTTAAGGAAAAATAAACTTGGCTCACCTACTTCACAACTGACACCAAATCAATTATACGTAAAAGGTCCCCACGAAACCTTCTAGCTGTGGGGAGAGGACTTTATATTCCAGATGTCAGTCATTCCAGCGCAGCTGCGGCTCCGGCCTGCCCTTTTAGGGCAGGCTTGCAGTTCCCCGTGGGGCCGACTGCGACTGCACCTGCTGTGGCCGACAGTTTGGGAGATGGCGCAGCAGGCGCCCACAACGGTCGCCTCCTCCCAGGCGGCTGCCCTGGCCAACGCCCTCTCCTGGGCCGCTACCCCTGGCGATCCCCCCTCCTGAGCCCCCAGCGATTGCTTCCTCCTGGGCCACTGGCCCCAACAATCACCCCCTCCCGGGCCACTGTCTCCAGAGATCGCCCCCCTCGTGGACCACCGCCGAGGAGTCTGTGGTGCAACAAGGCCCCCAGGCAAAAATGGTGGCCGCTGTCCAGCACACAGGCTGCGGCGTGGCTCGGCAGCTCCAGGCAGGGCAGGATGCCAGCCGGCCCCTGCTCCCGGCCTCTCGCAGGCTGCTGGGGGCCAGTTGTAGTGGCACACACTGGTAGGATAAGCTGATGGAGGCAGAGGCAGGAGGATCTGTGAGTTCGAGGCCAGACTGCGGGACACTGATCGGGTGTCCTCACACGATGCACTGGGAGCTGCAGGCCGACGTGGGACGATCGTGACTTGGCCTTAGTGCAGGCCTTGCCTCCCTGCTTGCCACGGCCAGACTTTTAACAGTTTCCAATTGTCACAACCAACTGTCACCAACCACTTGGAATGCAGCTGTCAGAGCCTCACCCGAGTCCGAGGCCTATCAGAATGGACTTTGCCTGGCTGCAGTTTATGGGACAAAGATGGATTGGTCCTTCACTCCCTTTTAGCCCCGCCCCTACCCTATATAAGTTATTTTGTAATGGTTAATAAACAAGATCCTGCTTGGACAGACTCCTGACTCAGTGTGGTGTTTTCTCCGGAGTGGAGAGGGGCCGGGTCGCAACACTCACCATCCCGCTCAATCCCTGGAGGAGGCCGGCTGGACCAGCTTCTCCACCGCCCTACCTGCCGGTGATCCCAGCAAAGGATGTCTATGGTTGTTGTACTTCCATTGGGCCTTTCATGAGCAAACTTTCCCCTTTAAGTTGCAGTGAAGTTTATTATTCATTATGATTACATCTTTTTTTTTTTTTCTTTCCGGAGAGCTGTTGCAATCTCACAGAATTCAGCAGTAGGAGACTTTCATACCTACAACTCCTTTCTTGTGGTTAATACTATCATCGTTTTCACCAGCAGCTGCTCTTGGCTCTCTAAATTACCCTTGTTCTAGCTTCCAGAGAAGCACTGGTGGGTCTCAGAACATCCTGGAGACCTTTGCATGTGGGGGTGCATTCCTCTGAAGCGGAGCTTACCTGTTGATGCTGATGTGGAAGAATAATTTACATTTACATTCCAACCAGCCAACAGACTCTTTACAACCACTACCTGCTGCTCTCACAGAAAGCCCTCAGAGAATAAGATAAAATAAGAAAAAGGACTATTCAGATAGTTCAGTGGGTGAAAGTACTTGCCACCAAGCCTGATGGCCTGAGTTTGATCCCTGTGATCTCCATAATGAAAGGAGAAAACAAACTCCCAAAAATTATCCTCAGACCTCCACACTTGTTCTGTGGCATGTACCCTATCCCCATTAATTAATTAACTAATTAGTTATTGAATAGTTAACATCCAGAATATATTAAAATTTTATTTTTTAAGAGAACATAATACCAGAAAAATGAGCAAAGAAACTTCAAAAGAGAAATCCAAATGTTCGCTAGATGCTAACAGTCAATCCCATTAACAAGTAGAAAGGTGTAAATTAAAACCACAGAGAAGCCAGGTGGTAATCACAGCACTCAAGGAGGTTGAGACAAGAGGATTGCCATGAGTTTCAGGCCAGCCTGCATTATGTAATGAGATCCTGTCCCGGTAACAAACAATAATTCATCCCTGTGGTTGGGGGGACCACAAGGAGAAAACACTGTAAGCCTCCAATAATGTGAAAAGGTGACAAATTTAATAGCTACGTGTTGACAAAGATGTGGAGGCAAGGAAATTCTTCCACATTGCCACTGAGGACAGAAATGGGTGAAACAGCTTTGAAAGAGTTTAGCCTGATCATCTGACAGGCAATTTCCTTTCTCCATTTTGCCCTAAGCTAGCACACCTGTGCATAAGGGTGCAAGGCTGTCTCGTGACAGCAGCACCTGCCATAGCCAACAAGCTAGAACAACTCAGTGTCTGTCAGAAGTGGAAGAGACGAGTGAATTACGGCAGTCATACCATGAGCTAAAACACCGGAACTTGTGACTATCACCACAGAGTGATAATCTTCCTGTGTTTCCCATGCAGTCCTACATCATGTGATTCAGTTTTTGCTATTTTGGGATTACAGAAATGGCGTCTTATGATATATGTCTGATTTGGGTTTTGGTTTGTTTTTGGTTTTTTGTTTTTTTAGTTTTTTGGTTTTGCATTTTCCCATTATTGTTTTGTTTCTCAGAATCACAGAGATGTATATCCGCCCTCACCCCCCACTCCCCACCCCCTCCACTTCTCAAACAAGAAGTACATGGTGTAACGGTACTATTAAGTCAGAGACTCAGGTAGTCCAGGGGCAGAGGCTCAGCTGCTGCAGTGAGCCAGCTATTTGAGGAGTGGGTGGAGGTTTGTTATCATCTTAAAAAACCTCTTTGCTTTAAAAAGCCAGTTCTCAAAGTCAAAATCTAGTAACATTTGTGCACACAAGTCACCATGCCCTTTCTGCTTACTGTCTGCCACTGTCAGGACCTACAGACTGAAGACAACAGCTGTTCCAAATCCACCAGCAGCTGACAGTCCAGCAGGGAAGGATAGGGAATCCTGGAATGCCTTGGAATGCTGGAATTCTCTGTGTAGCTGACCAATACTTTCTGCATGCATTCTAATTGATGAACATTTCAAAACAAAATAAAACCAGAGCTACTCAGAAGAGGAAATAAAAGCTTTTAGCTGATGTAAAAGGGTTCAGTATAAAACAACCATAAAATGCATTACTGAGCTGGTAGCTAATGCAGTGGGAAGATAACAAGAGAGTTTTGTTCTGTGGTTTCAGCTTCTCTGACTTGGTATGTAACCTTGAGAAATCCTTGTGCCTTTCAAAGTCACAGTTTCTGTTCAGGTCAGGATATAATCCAGGCACTGTCACAGGTGGAAAATTCAAGTCATATTATGATGTGAAATCATCTATAAAATCTATGGGATATTTCCATGTATGCAAGAAGGAATTCAGATTATCATGTTAATGGTGTGTATTAAATGATATGTGGAATGCTGGGCACTGTCCTTAATAAAAACGTCTCCTTCTCCTCCTCACCTCTGCTCCCAAGAACTCTAGACAATTTTAAATCCTCATCTGTCCTCGTTAGTTTTCATCGGCACTCAAGTGGTTCCTTTTGGGTCTGCAGGAGTACGCTGTGGGTGGGCCCGTCATCATGGTCTTGGGAAGGTTAGGGTTCCTGTGAGGTCTCTGAGAAGAGGAGACTGTCTCTAATACCTTGATCGGTACAACTGGCCCTATCACAAAGATTCAGAATAGTATCTGCAGACAACAGCCCTGTTAGCAGCCACATGCTCAGATGTGATCCCTTTGAGGTCCCTGGATGACTCCTGCTGAATCACTGGGGGGAGAAGGGCTGATCCCAGACAATGGCTGGGCCACACATAATTTCAGAGTCCAATTAGGACCTAAAAAAGGGTTAGATGTTGTTCCTCCTGGTTCCATGTGGTGACTGATGCTGGCGGCAGAACTCCAGTCAGGTAGGGTGCCAGTAGGGTTCACAAGACAGGGTACTCACAGACTTCACGTCAGCAGCAGTCAATGAGCCTGTCACCTGGGCATGGGCCGCCTTCTCAAAGTGGCCAGCACTGCTCTTGGGCTCCACCAGACCTTGAATCCCCGCCCAGACCCCAAAGACATCCTTCTCAATGGATGGTAGACAAATGAAGGCTGCTGTGAGATAAATGTGAACCATATGGTCACATCTTTACATCATGTTCCCACAGTCAAGAAAGACAATGATTTGTATTTTTAGAAAAGAACACTTAGCTATGTTTCTGAAAGTTAAACAAATAATGATTATTGTTATTAATATAACAATATATTTTCATGCTGGCATGATCTCACTAAGCCAGGCATTAAAGAAAACCGTTAATATTTTAAGAACCGTGAGTTAGCCAAAATTTTCTGACAAAGTTATCAATCAAGAAAAAAGGAGCCTCCTTCCAAATCACATTTAACAATATCATCTGAACAATCGGGACAAACTTTACCACAATCATGGACTTTAGATTAAGTATATCCTAGCAGGCTCTGCGGTGGGTGCTGTCAGCTCACATTTTCTAGAAGAAATGGTTGCAATCTACTCTATTTCACCCATGTACACTTTGTACACAAATTCACAAAAACTTGATGCTTTGAATGCTCAAAATAAATATGGGTCATTTCAAAACATATTCCAAGTATCTGGGTTCTTAAAGGGAATTCTTTTTAAACATATATTTGTTATTATTCTGTGTATGGGGCGGGTGCGTGGCACGGTTCACGTGCGTGCCATGGTGCACATGTGGAGGTCAAAGGGCAACGTTAAGGTGTCAGTACTCTCTCTCCTTCTACCGTGATGCGGGTTCTAGAAATCAAGTCCTGAACTTAAAGATGGGATTGCTTTCTATTCTACACAATGTGACCTCTGAACAGAAACTCACTTCATAGCCAAAGAATTGTGGCAGGAACCATGAAGGTAACTTGGCTGGCAGGCTTATGTTCGGCAAGCTTTTGATATTGGTTTAGGAGTTATATAGCTGGAGTTACAGGTGCTTGTGATGGGCCAGACAGGGGTGCTGGGACCCATCAGGGTCCTCTGCAAGAACAGAATGTGCTCCTAACCTCTGAGCCACCTCCCCAGCCCCTGTTTATATATATATATTTTGAGACAGGGTCTCCCTGTAGCCCCAACTAGCCTGGAACTCATTATGTAGACCAAGCTGACTTTGAACTCCCAGAGATTTGCGTGCCTCTACCTCCTCCCAAGTGCTGGGATTAAAGGCATGCCCAGCACCTGGGCTCTGTGTGTGTGTGTGTGTGTGTGTGTGTGTGTGTGTGTGTGTGTGTGTTTTAAGGAATATTATCTTTAGAGGTCCCAAGGTAAGAAGAAAGAACTGAGATTCTCCTTTCAGTGCAATGATTAAATAAAAATAAATTACGGTGCAGCCATAAGAGAAGTGTCCATTTGATGGTATATTACCATGTTAATAACCGAAATCGCCAAAGTGCTAATACTTTAATAATGACATTTATTCAGTTAGATGATTTTTAAAATAAATATCAGAATGTATTACATCTTTTTCATATTTACAATTAAATATAGCTCTGTTGCTCTCATTATAAAAAAGACTAAGTGACTTTCTTCAGTGACTTTAGGGAAATAAAAGTAAAAGCACTAAAAGAAGACAACAGAAGCAAGATGGTCAATCCAGGGTCAGTCCTCCAGGCTGATTTCCACTGCTGGACCTTGCTCCTAACTGTCACCCGGGTACTCGGTCCCTAGTCTAGCATTCATATGAAAACCACCTCACTTTCAGTCACTAAGATGCTATTTGTATATAATTTTTAAAAATTCAAAATAGCAGAGGCTCCCAAGATGGCTCAGCAGGGAGCTAACCCTAAACAAAAAGTGTAATGATAAGGATTTACAAAAGTGCAGGGAATCCATTACTCTGTATGTTAACTTTCAAAAGTGAATAACAATAAAATTTAAAAACTAAAACTATTTGAGTAGATTTGACACTTCCTTTAAGGGCGCCTCTGACAAGACCAAAACCTCCATTCAATGAATGAAGAATTATACTGCACAGTGCTCCAGGAAACTGCTGAAGAATCAAGCTCCTGAAACCCCCATTATAGACCACCCTTTGGTTCCTGAGAAAAGAAGGAAGCTCTGGCTGTCTGCACTCACAGGCTGTAATTTAAACTTGCACCCATCGGCAGCTGAAATAAGTCCTCCAGAAGGAGTGTTACTTTAATGATTTATCAGAAATTCTTTGACTTAAAACGATTCTCTTCCTAGATAACTACTTCTGTCTCCCCAGTTTCGGGGCCACTGGATGGCATACTTATCCGAGTATTTCCAAGTATGCGTTTCTGCTGCAAAAATGGCTAAGGGTGTATGCGTACAAATGTAGAGGTAATCTCTTCCATACAACTGATATTTGTGCACGTGCATACACACTTATATGAATTCTTCTAAAACAATTTTTGGATTAGCATATAGTGGAGCTCATGACATTTGCATATGTATATGATTATGTATATGATTACATATTCTTCTTACCCCCATCCTCCCATCCTCCTCCTCCTGCTGGTCCCTCCTTCCTCCCCCCCAACACAATCCCCTGTCTTTCATAGTCTACATCCTCCACCACCCTCTCCTGTTCCCCTCCTTTTGACCTCTTTCTCTTGTCTCATATTCTCTTTCTCCTTTACGTGGAATATACACACACATATACATATATGTTTAATATTATTAAATTATATATTCCAGGTGAGAGGCATGTGTTATTTGTCTTTCTGAGTCTGGCTTATTTCACTTAGCCTAATGACTTCCAGTCCCATCCATTTTCCTGCAGATGTACTTCTGACCTCTGAATGTTGAACTAAAGTGCTGTTCTTCCCCCACCCAGAGCATCAATCTGTGATAAAGAGCAAACGTGTGACTGACGTAGAAGGCAAGTGAAGGCAAACTCTACGGACACTCCAGTCTGTATCTTCAGGGCCAGACTGAGAAAACGAGCTGGCGCTCCAGATCCATTTTTGCATAATGCGGCATTCTTGCTGTCTATTTACAGCAGCCGTGGGCTACCTGTTCAGAGCTCCTAAGTTTTCAGGAACACAACCCCAAAATGCAAAAGGAAAGTGAGAGCAAAAGAGCACGAACAGCACGGATCTAGGACCCAAGCCCCCCCAGGTCAGCACAGATCTAGGACCTGAGCACCTGCAGGTCAGCACTAGCAGTTGGAGCAGTTTGCATAAAAGTCAGTCTTTGAGGCTCTGAGTTTCAACTTCACAATCTTTGAAAGGAACAGACTGAGCATTAGGGTTCCTCTGAACTTCAGGAATTTGGAAGTCATGTATAAATGCTCACTGAATAAAAATACCTCAACTCCAAGATCGGTTCTAGAGAGAAAGGCATGGCCTCACACCATGTGATCTGCTTCAAATCAAGGAGAGGGGGCAGAGAATAACCAGTGAACTACAGAGTCAATCTCAGAGGCTTCGGAGAGACAGAGGGAATGGAATTCCTGGGGAGAAACCAGGGTGATTCTAGTAGAAATTATTATACTCAGAATATTCACCCAAATCCACAGATGTGTGGTTTCCTGAAGACCTCAAACAGCAAGCTAAGCAACACCAAGAGAGACCTTAGAGACAAGAGCAGAGTGGAAGAATCAGGGCTGTCAGAGCAGAACAGCAGGGAGAGAGTTCTTCATTCAAGTGACAGCAGCTTTCTGTGTCTCCACTGTATGTAGGCTGTTCTCATAAACTCCTTTAATTATGCAAAAGTCTTGTTGGTTACAGGCAACAATATGCTTGTTCTTCAGAGAATTAAGTCAAGGGCTTGTCAGGAAGGAGTGAATTAAGGATTGGGTCTGGACCTCAGTCTGATATGGAGAAATCACTTTTGTTTTCATGTGGGCTTTGCATAGTCTAAAGGCAGTTGGAGGGGGTGAGTCCTATCTTGAACCACTTCAAATTCCAGTTCTATCTGTCTTGAGGAATCAAAGTCATGTGGGTAGAGAGTTATAGTCACCTGATTCCTAAGTCAGGAAATCAAGCATGCACTTTGAATTAAAAGTGAAGTATGACGTCTCTTTAAAAACTCTGATGTTTGTGTCAGATCATTACTGTGTTCAGCTGTGTAGACTGCATAACCTTAGTCTGGTTCAGTTTCCTCATCTGCAAGCGGGAAGCAGAGACCCCACTTCAGATGGTGACTGGGTAGAGGACATGGACTTCCACAGAGACAGGCAGTGAGGACGGTATCCAGCACACTCAGTGATGCAACTCTTATGTCTGCTCTTACAGTTACACGCCCAGGAAACCTCCGGGCAGCTCTCTACAGGGCAAGATACTCAGTCCTCCTGCCTCCCAAGAAAATTAAAATTTAAAAACACCTGGGGACTGGAGAGATGGCTCAGTGGTTAAGAGCACTGGCTATTCTTGCAAAGGACCCAGGTTCCCAGCACCCACACGACTACTAGCAATCATCTCTAACTCCAGTTCCAGGGGATCCAGCACCCTTTTCTGGCCTTAGTAGGAATTGCATGATATGAATCCACTTACATACATGCAGGCAAAACACTCAGATACATAAAATAAATAAATTTTTTTAAAACATCTGGGACATAAGACCAGACCATTCCAGAGTAGCTATTTTATCTGTTGTTTCTCCCGCTGTTTAGTTTTGTTTCTGTTTTGACACAGAGTCTCAGGCTGACACAGGCTGGCCTAGAACTTGCTGTGCAGGCCAGGGTGCCTTTGAACTCGCAGAGACCTGCCTGCCCAAGTGGGGTTAAAGGTGTGCAGTACCACAACTGTCCTTTATCTGTTAATAATTTGGAAGAGTTGCACGCAGCCCAAACCATTTCAGGAATTAATCAAGAAGCAATATGTACTTTTCATTACCTTAACCAACCAATCAGAAGTGACAATTAAGGGTCTCATTGTAAAATATATATATATATATATTTTAATTAGGTCTTTTAAAAGGCTGAACTATCATAAAGATAAGGAACACATGATTGCAATACTGTGTGCCAATAAGCAGTCCTTCTTTACTAAGACGGGAAAGCAGACTGGACTGCCACAGGAAATGAAAGCTTGAAGATACAGGAAGAGTTTCCCACTGAACCAGAAGTCATAACATATTTTGCCTAAAGAGAAATACGTTCTTTTCTCTTAAATGTTCAGAGATGCAGCTAAGCCTTCAGTCAAATCTATCCTAACAATGATTTTTATTGCTATGCTCACAGCTGACACAGATTGTGACTGAGGAGGACAAAAGAGTAATTAAAATTATAGGGCAATATTTCTGTCTTGGCATTCTGATGTTGAGGAAATTCAACACAAAATACCATTTGGCCCAAGTAAAATTATACTCGGTGGATAAGATCTTGATAATATTGAAGATGCAAACAATGAAGTGAGGCCTTTCTTCTTTTTTGAAGCTGGTTGCAAAATACTTAAAATACATTAAATGATCATGAAAGAAGGCAGGAGAGATGGCCCAGTGGTTAAGAACCCTTGCTATGCAGTCATGAGTACGAAGTGCAGCGTCTGTACCCACATGACTCGTCAGGCTCAAGTGCAAGCACAGGCCAGGCATCTGGAGCTCAGCTCTGAGCAGGACAGAGACAGGCGGCTAGCTGAGGCTTTCTGGCTTCCTGCCTAGCTGAGAAACTATGGGCCCCAGGTTCAGGGAGAGACTCTGTTTCAAGAGAACAGAAGGAGAATGACAGAGGAGGACACCTGACCTCCACTGTGGATGTGCACAGACACACTTGCACCTGCACACACATGCACATATACTCACACATCTAAGAGGTAAACAAATCTTTTAAAAATGATATTTTGTTAGTAATCCTGAAAATTGAAAAAACTGATTTGCGAAGAAACTGAACTTTTAGAGAAATAATGAACAGAAAATAGAATTGATCCTAGCTAAAATTTCTCATGGCAATATTTATTGACTGAATATTGGTATTTAAAAATATTTTATTATTTTTATTTTATGCACACGAGTGTATTGTCTGCATGTGTGTAAGTGCACCCGTGTCCTGCAGTGACCTCAGAGGTCAGAAGAGGGGTTAGAACCCCTAGAACTGGAGTTATGAACAATTGTCAGCCTCCACGTGGGTGCTGGAAACTGAACCTGAGTCCTCTGTAAAAGTAGCCAGTGCCCTTAATGGGCCATCTCTTCAGTCCCTGAAAACTGTTATTTGAAGAATATCTTCTAGAAAACTTAAATACTTAAAAGACAAAGTTGTTGAGAAATATGACCACAAAAAGTCTATGAAGTTGCTATAATTGATGACACTTAATGTCGGTGAAGCATAACAAATTAAATCTTCATTTTAACACTGATGCAGAGAATATTTTAGACCAACTGAAACAGAACAACAGAATAATAGCCATAAATACATCACCACTATTGTATAAAAACTTTAGGAATCAAATTAATATATTTTACCAAAAAAGGGTCTTTATGAACTCATATTCATTAATGGTGACTGTTTAAGTATGTTTTAAATTTTCATACATAGAAACAAACAAAACAGTATAAAGTTGAAAGTAGATATCAGATATCAGAATAAAATAAAGGACATAGCGAACTTCTAAGATGTCACACCATCTATCAGGCTAATATATTTACTTTTGTGAGTGCTGGTGTTTATGTGTTGAATAAATTAAAATTGACCACATTAATAAAGTATGATTTTAAAAGGGTAATTTGAATCATTAGCATTTGAGCTTTGGTGATTGAAAGAACAGCCAGCAATTTACTCAGTTGTTGACTTGAGTTCAAGAAGAAAAGCTACAGTTGAGAGTCATTTGCTGACTTTGAGGGAAAAAGACTCCATTCCATCAGGAGCTGCATCCAAGTGACCACAGGGGCTTGCATGCGGTGCAGGTGGTGAGACACAGCTTTTTGGGAATGAAAGCAGGCACAAGGGTGAACTTCACGGGACATAAACGTAAATAAACAAGTCTCATTGGGCTGGAGAGGTAAATTAAGGAATTAACACTAAGCTCATTCACAATATATAAAACTACAGGACCAAATGGAGTCACATAGGAAAGACAGAGAAAACCCATCCTGGGGTCCCTTGTCACTCAGACTCTACATGTGAGTGGGCGTCAGAGGAGACACCAGTCAGAGGAGAAAAGCCAGACATATCAGAGAAGAACTTGGTGAAGCCTGGCCATCCATGTTAATGCCCTGAGACGGGAGCGAGACAGCAGAGAGGTCTGCTCCGTGGGCCGCACATCACAGCAGGCGGCCTGAGTTAGTGAGGGAATGGGGGAGAAAGTAGGTCAGGCCAAGATCAATTTCCTTGAAGAACTGTGATGGTATTGGGAGAGGAGGAGGGGCTAACTGGAGACCCAGGTCCTTTCAATTTTAAGTGGCCGATATGTAGGCATGTTAACGGGGAGATGCGGATGAGACAAGGAAGACAGGCAGTAAGCCAAGAGCAAAGGCTTGGAGGAGGCAGCAATGGTGGGATGCCAGCCTGGGAGAGGATGAGGATGCCCTCCCCTGTCAGAAGACGGGGTGTCTGGGAGAGGATGAGGATGCCCTCCCCTGTCAGAAGACGGGGTGTCTGGGAGAGGATGAGGATGCCCTCCCCTGTCAGAGGACGGGGTGTCTGGGAGAGGATGAGGATGCCCTCCCCTGTCAGAGGACAGGACTGTCTGGGTGAGGATGAGGATGCCCTCCCCTGTCAGAGGACGGGGGTGTCTGGAGCACTGTGGTACTTTGAATGAGCAGTGTTCCCATAGGCTTAAGTATGTGAACACTTACTTGGTCAGATGGGGAGGTCAGGGAACTTACAGGAGGTGTGGCCCAGCTGGAGGAAGCACCCCACCTGGGAGCTCCTAGCCTTGCCCGCTTTCAGTATTGCCCTCTTTCTGCTCCTTGTTTGCCTTTGAAGACGTAAACTCTCAGCTTTTGTCTCCACTGCCAGGCCTGCTGCTTACAGCCCTGTGTCTCTATCATGATGGACTCATCTCTCTGGGACCATAAACCCAAAATAAATTCTTTCTTGAAAAACTTGCCTCGATCATAGTGTTTTGTCACTACAGAAAAGTAGCCAAAACAAGGTGATGGAGCACATCTATAATCCCCATGCTTGGGAGGGAGAGGGAGAATTAGGAGTTCAAGGTCATCTTCCATTACACAGTGAGTTCAAGGTCAGCCTTGTCTATGTAGTGAGTTCAAGGTCAGCCTTGTCTATGTAGTGAGTTCAAGGTCAGCCTTGTCTATGTAGTGAGTTCAAGGTCAGCCTATTTGAGATCATATCTCAAAAAAGTAATACTAATGTGACCAAGAAGAGTACAGGAGGATTGGGCTAGAGAGATGGCTCAGCAGTTAAGGGAACTGGCTGCTCTTGCAGAGGACCCAGGTTCAACCCCCAGCACCCACATAGCAGCCAACAACTGTCAGTAACTCCAGTGTGATCTCTATGAGCACTGCACAACACGGGTACACTTACACGCATGCAGGAAACACACCCATACACGAAAATAAAAATAATAACCAAAATATTTTTTAAGAGTACAGGAGGGTTACCAGTGAGTTCCTGATAGCTCTGGGTGTCAGCCTCTGGTACAGGAGACAGTGGAAGAATGTTTCTATCAGTCACTCTGATTTACATAATCTCACTCATGTTGTGAATATATTTAACCTTTCTTTGACATCAGATGCTTTAAAAGAAGTGTGAATACTAAGAGAATGACTCAAAAGAAAAGACAAAAATGGCATTTGGATGTCAGGCTGTGTGAACCAGCATCCCAACTTCTGGGTGTGACACTCAGGATCTGTGAGTGTTTCCCAGCAATAAATGGCGTTTCTCAGGGATACATTGGCGACAACTAGTTCCTGAGCCATGAATCTGCTGTGACGAGATGAGCAGCCCTGATCCGTCCTTCTCTCTGGGAGGACAGAGGTCACACAGTATTCAAGGCAACATCAGTGCTGGACTTTTCCTTTTGATTCCTCGCCATCCAAGCAAATGCCTGCTCACCAGTCCCTCTCTCTTTAGACTACTTTGTAATAGAAGTTGAGTGATTATTCGTCCTTGACTCGTTTATCTCAAGAACCTTGTCAGAAAGATGAGGATTTTATTATAGGCCTAATTGCTTGTTTCCTAATTGAGAAGACAAGATTTACAAATGAAAGCATAACTCAAATCATACTCAACAGTAAAACATTTTGATTCATTGTAAGACAGCACAATTAACTGGCTTCTGATGACACAGAGAGACTTGGCTCTTTCTTTTTCCCAATTATCATCTTTCACCTTTTTAATCTCAACCCTAAAGTTTGAGTGAAAATTAGCTTCTAAAAGATTGTATTACCTACCTTGTATGATCAAAGGAGACCATAAGAAAATTTAAGAGATGGGAACTTGAAACTGTAAATGCTATTTACAAACTCTAGACTCTAAATAGATACGGTATACAAAAGACTATAAAGGTGTTCTGACTACAGAGGCAGAAAATCTATATATAATCCTACTTTAGAATTTTATCTATTTTAATAGACAAATAATAATTTTATTTCTGAGATACAATATGAAATTTTGATTTATGAATACCTCATAAAATTAAGTCAAGTTTATTAACATATTTATTATCTCACTATGATGAGGCATTTAATAAAAAGGTATATTTTAAAGTTGCTAATAGAATAGATTTTTAACATTATCACCATATGTATGATCTCTGCATTTGGGATTCAGGTAAAGCTAAAAGTCACAGTCACCAAGTTCCTAGCTATACCTCAGGAGAGCATTCAAAGGAACAGCCACTTTGGAATTCAGTGCTGCTCAAACCTTCTTGACATGTGAATCTTGGGAAGACGGAAGCTCTGATTCAGGTTAGTCTGAGGCAGGGCCTGGGAGTCTGCATTTCATTTATGCCCAGGGGCTGATACCCAGCCTACACTTTAACAAGAGCCAGCTAGAAAGGCCTAACTACAGCGAGAGCCAACTGCATCAGAGAGGGCTGAGCAAGACACTCCTGGTGTCTTGAAAGGCTGACCACGGAAATCATTACTGGAAAAGGAGATTTCAACAAGACTCCTGTGTGCCGAAGTCCTAAACAGAGAAGGAAGACAGGAAGAAAATGAGCTGTCTAGGGTGAGTAGAGTAACACCATCTGGTGTGGGATGGATGCTCTTCCTGGGGGAAGTGTTTTACACATTTGGGGAGCCCCCTTCAGGAAGGAGAAGCTAGTCTCTGTAAAGAAAGATGCTTTCCCTTGAATATTTAGCTCTTCCTAAATGTTGAAAAAATTACGTTTATTACTAGACAGGCTATAAATGGAAGGCTCTTAAACTAGCTCAGTGTTCAGGCTGACTCACCAAAGTCCTGATCCTGATGGGAAATCTCTGATGTTTCTAGGAAAAAGCACAAGGGACAGACACATATTTATTTGCAAGAACTTGACGACTTTAGAACTCTCTCCTGTTCTGAAAAGTCCAACTCGATCAACATTCACATACAGAATAACAGAAGGTTAGTTGGACAAGCTGACTTGACACAGTCATCCTTCCATATTCACAGGGCACCCATTCAGGACCCTGTCCACAATCAGTGCCACTCAGGTCTCCCACAGAACATATGCAAATGTCTAGATTTCTTATAATGTTCAATCAACATGAAGACGGTATCAGTAGTAGTTCTGTTGGGTTGCGGTGCTAAGGGGCACAGACACGCACAATCACTGCAGGCCTAACTGCAGTGCAGGTCAGCAGGACTAATGCTTTCATCTCCCGTTCGGCTGAATCTGCAAATGGAGAACCTGCAGGTATGGGTCGGGTGACTCAACATAATCAGCAAGCATGGAAATTGAGGATTCAAGTTAAGAAGTTACTAAAAATGCACAGAGGTAGGGGAGGAAGGAGAGGTTGAGAAGAGAGGATATTAAGTCATGAACTCTGTTTCATCGCACCTTGTATGTTGTAAGTGATTTGGACTGATTCAAAAAATTGACCACATATACTAAAATTTATCACCAGATAATGAGGCATTTTATTCTTTACTTCCTGTTGCTGTTTAAATCTCAGAAAACTCATCAGTCATGAAAAACTTAATATGCATTAAATCCCTTTAACTAGATGCAGAATAGCCAGTATAGACTAAGGAAATAGGCGTTAACTCCACAACCCCACTTTAATCCCACTAGGTGCTGTCTTCAGCTTTAAGGCAATCTCTGAGGACAGCTGGGAAGGCAGCCTCTTCAGTTCAGTTTGGAAGGAGGAAATTTGGGGGGTGTGGGGGAGGGGGAGGTGGACCGCACCATGAGGAACAATACTAGCATGCTAAGGCCCCAGCCTCATGTGTGTTAATGACAATGTTAACTCTTTCAGCGGACACCGCTTCTCTGGTGCTTTACTATTTGCTGGCCCATTAAGGCTGGAAACAAGAATTCCCACTGCCGAACTGCTGGCCAGAAATCCCTCCTGGTCCCAGTGTGGATGCTTCTCATCTTACTGACAGAAGCAAATCCTTGAGGGTCAGAGTCGAACTATAGGTTCTGGGGAGGGCTGGGGAGATGGCTCCGTGGGGAAAGTTCTTGTCTTGCAAGTCTGAGGACTCAGCTCAATGCCCAAAACACGCACAAAAACACTGGGTATAAGTAGTCAGCACTTATAATCCCAGAGCTGGGAATCCACAGGGATTCCTTTACAATCCTAGAGCTGTGGCCTCCCTGGGGATTCCTAGAGCTCCCTGGCAAGCCAACCTAGCCAAATCTTCAAGTTTTAAGCAGCAAGAGACTTTGTCTCAAAATACAAGGTGGGGGGCTGGAGAGATGGCCCAGTGGCTAAGAGCACTAACTGCTCTTACAGGAGATCCAGGTTCAGTTCCCAGTACCCACATGGTAGCTAACAACAGTTCATCACTCCAGTTTCAGGAGATCTGATACCCTCTTCTGACCTCCATGGGCATTGTGCTACATGGGTGCACTTAGATGTGTGCAGTCGGTACACTCATACACATAAAATAATAATAAGTAAAAATATAAGAAAACAAGGTTGATGGTGCCTGAGGAACAATATGTAAAGGTTTTCCTCTGGCCTCCATATGCATGCACACATACAGGTAGACCTGCACACATATGAACATGTATACACATGTGATTCTAAGGAGCTGGCCATGGTAGTGCATGCCTGTAATCCCAGCACTGGAGAGGCTCAGGAAGGTGAATTGCCAAGAGTCTAAGTAAAGAAATCCTGTCTCAAAAATAAAAATATTTTAAAAGCTTCAGGGAACGCTATTTGGAACCTGTGCTCAGTTATGAAAAAATAATACTGATAGCTAGAGTAAAGTAACTTTGATACTATCTTATCTAATGTTGACCACAGCCTTTGTTAAAGTTATCATAGTCACTTGCTTTTGTCAAGAGGAGAGGTTAAAGTTCCCTGATCTCTACTCAGATCATATGCCCATAATTCACACTGAGGTCTCAGTCGTCTTAGGCTTTGTTTGTAACCAATATGGCCAATAGTTTTTAGTATGATCAAATTACAAAAATAAAGATTATTCATGAAGTTTTTATGAAATCCCCTCCCTTTCACTCACAGTGAAAACTACCAGAAGCTGGTTCGCACTCATTACAATGGGAGACCTTATTAGAGACACAGAGATCTCAGACAGACCATGTGAAAAGCCAAATCAAAGGTCCTATATGGCGTGCTACTGGAAGCAAAAATAATCATCAATGCCACCCAGCTGGGAATCCTGTGAACTACAATAGCAACTGGCCTGGCCAGACACACCCGCCAGTACAACAGTGAGTGGTGTGAGCATTATGGGGTAGCCAACCACTCTAATTGGATTTAAGGTCTGATTCCAGGATGAAGCCCATATATGACATTGATATCAGGCTTAGGAACCTGAGGTTGGACGGATCACAGGACATGGGGCATAATACCAGTTTTCTACTAAATAGTTATCAAATTAAACTGACCCTAATGACTTACTGTTGTACCCATACATTAATGCATCTCTCACATCTCACCAGAGAAGTCTCCTTATGCAGCAAATGGTGATTAGCACAGAAACCCATAACCAATCAATGTGCAAAGAACAAGAGCTACATAGTGCAGCCTCTGAATAGGGATACCTATATCAAACTTCTGCCTCCCAAGTCTCAGAGATCATTTTAGAGGAGGAGGCAGAAAGGTTTTAAGAGCCAGACTTGGTGGACGACCACAAGGAAACAGTCTTCCAGGCAGCTGGTCAGTTACTCATCTGAACATACAGCAATGATGACAGCATGCACTAGTCCCATGCAAACTCAGAAAGACAAACTCTCTGCAGAACCCAGTCATGAGGAAGTGCATAAGAAACCCTGGTACCACCTAAGAAAATAGTGGCAACCGAGGGATGCTAGGAGAGGCAAAGACCATCTCCTTCAAAAATGGCACTATTGGTAGGATCCAGTGGATGGACCCATGGACCCACACTGAAGGACATTTGAGGACACTAATTACACTCTAGAGGCATCATGTGTGTATATACATATATATGTACGTATATACATACACACAAACATATACATATATGGGAAAGGAGGTATGCATAGGAAAGGAGATCTAAATACCATGAAATTATATTGTATGTAAATTGCCAAAACACAATAAAATAATATAAAAGAAAATGTCCAATACGTCATACAAATGCCATCCCCTGCCAATGTCAGAATAGCATGTATGTGCAGAGCTCAGTGCATGAGACATACCACAAAATGTCCAGGTCTTTAATGAAACGCACATTTCTGCTCCTGTGGGCTACATGTCTGCACTCGCCTTTAACATTCCCAACACACTTACACAATAGTTTAAAGTTCATGGTCATATTAAAAAGTTCCATGTCAAAACAGTTTTGCATGGAAAACTTCCCATCAGAGAGGTCAGCCCCTGCTTGCAGCCCCTGCTCTAGTCTTTCCCGCTCCCTCAGCAGCGTGTAGTAATAAATTCCACCCACATGTTCATCTCCATCTGGACTCAATGCAGAAACGAAGGCCAGCATCTCCTCAGTCTCAGCTCAGCAGATCTGAGAGAACAGCTGGGAGACACTGCCTGGACTGCGGGTGCTTCGGCGCAGACGCAGCTCGCCCACACACAAGCATTGTCCACAGGCTGTGTCATTCCCCCATTTTACAAAATGAAAAACAGACACTCAGAACTAGAAGAAACTGACTAAGAATGCACTGGGTTGGTGCAAACTGGAGCCAAATAAAGAAACAGGACTGGAGGAAGGCACCGGCTCTCCAGGGCCAAACACCATGCAGTATACTTTTAACTTCTGCTTGCCAAATTTTGCAAAATGAATAGAAATAAATGCATGAGATACCATTTCATTTCTGTACAATCTATAGCAGATTGAACCAGCTTTCTAGATAAGCATATGACCTTTCCCGAGATTCATGTGAGAATGTTCATACTTATATAAGCTCATTATGGACACAGATACCAAGGCCAAGTCATTTTGATTTCAAGAATCCTTGGAAAGACGGACTCCTGGAGTGAACTAAGCTCCAGACAAGACCCTGCCTATTTGCATCCAGGTGCCATACACTGAATGTAAAGTTTCAGACAGGGGACTACTGACCCTCACTTTCCACTTTCTTGCTTGGAATATGGCTGAGGGACAAGGGCTACTTAGAGACAGAGGTGGAGGATGGAGCAAGGCGTGGAGGTGGGTGGGAAATGAGCGTGAGCACCATTTCCTGCCAGGTCCTTTGGCACCTTCACCCTGTAGTCGCAGTCAGCATCACTAGAGTCAACCAGGTGCCAGGTTCTGTATTAGAAATTAAGCATCTGGGCTGGAGAGATGGCTCAGCAGGTGAAGTGTGCGCCTTGGGAATATGTGGACTTGAATTTGGTCCCCAGAATCCACGTAAAGAATAGCTCAGGACTAAGATGGCCCAGCAGGGATACCACGAGTGTAAAGGCAGTTCTGAGCCCCAGAATCCACGTAAAATTCAGGTGGGTCTGGTGGCCAGTCATCTAGCACTCTGGAGACGGAGACACACGATCCCCAGAGCAAACTGTGCACAGACACACTGTGCCCACACATTCCAGGTCAATGTGTGCCCCTATACCCACAGACACACTGTACCCCACACATTCCAGGTCGATGTGCACACCTGCACCCACAGACACACTGTGCCCCACACATTCCAGGTCGATGTGCGCCCCTGCATCTAGACAGACAGACACACTGTGCCCCACACATGGGAACATGCATACACGGGCAGAGCACACACATAAAAAAGTCACATGTGGTGGTGAACACTTGTAATCCCAGCACTGGGGAGGCGGGAACAGGAAGATCCCTGTCCTGCCTCTGTACCTGCCTGGCCTGGTTAGTGAGAAGTAGACTAATGGCAGACCCTGTCACATAAAACAAAGCAAACAAAAAAACAAAAAAAAAAACAACAGAGAGGATAAAGCACCTAAGGAACATGTCTTCTGGGCCCCACACAGTCACACATGCGTGCACACACCCATGTTCATACACACGAACAAGATCTATCCTGGCTTCCAGCGTTTAGTGGGGACCAGGAATCCTTTAGATTTAGTCTGACCTACTCTTTATAAAAAATGCAAAAGGAAATGATACTCAGTGACACCCCAACAAAGACATGCACCCAGAAAATGCAATCATCCAGGACAGCAGGGAAAAGGACAGCTAATCAGAACAGTTGAGGGACCTAACCATCAGATGCAAAGTCTGGCCCTGGATCCCAATCTGATTTGGACAGAATGCTTTGTATCTGGGGGACAAGTACGGGAATCTGATGCAGAATGCAGATCAGGTAAAATTAGCATTTGCTGAGTTGGAGCAGCGGACAACATTCACAGAAAGCGGCGTCAGGATGACGAGATGGCAGCTTCGTGGTAAAGGTGCTTGCTACCCAAGCCTGGTAACCTGTGCTTGTTTCCTGGAATGCACCTTACGGCAGAAAGAGAGGTTCCAGAAGTCGTCCTCTGACTTCCACACATATGCCCTGGGATGTACAGAGGCTCACCCACATACATCAGGCACACACTCAGAATAAATTAAAATTTTTAATTTTAAAAAGTAAAGAACAATTGTTATTCTGAAATGGCAAAACTGACTCCACTAAGCTCCGGCTGACTTCTGTTTCCCCCTGTGATCTGCCCCACCATATGCACTGCAGCCGGCCTGGCAGAATGTCTCAGGCCAGTCACTTGAGGAAGCACAGGTTTCTACAATACCGGGAAACTCACAAGCAGCCGGGCAGCGTGTCCTCCCGCCCAGCTGTACCTGCATCTCGTGGAGCTCCTCCCCCTCTTCCTTCCGCCTGGCTTTTTCCTCCGACCTTCGTTCTTCCTTCATCCCATACCTCTTTCCCCTAGAGCCACAGTGTCAGCAGAGAGCAGACCCTCAAGAAACCTGAGCTAAATGCATGAATGCAACACAAATCTATTTTAATTATAAAAGCAATTTAAAATTGTTTAAAATCATTGCTATCTCCAGAGCTGGCCTGAATTATGAAGCTGGTATGTACCTCAAAATATACTACTGTCCCTTACAAAAACACAATACTCCAATGGAATGTTACTGATAATTAAGTAATCAGGACTGTCCAATGTCACTGTAGTACCTACCCAGGGCTGTCGTAGAGCATACTCAGCTGTGTAGAGTGTTTGCCACTGTGGCTAACAGCCTGCACCAATGCTAACATGCACCTAGTGCAAACAGGTGTTGCAGGATTCCTCAGCTCCCAATTTCCTGTTCTTCTCATTCCATAATTCATCACCAGTTCAAAAGTTCAAATCTAGTTTGTCCTAGATGTCCTCAACACTATAGTGTAAATCAGTAGTGTGAATGTGCTATTCTCTACTCTTCAGAATGTGAGCAGGTCATTTGCCCATACTGATGTTAGCTGCATCCCAAAGGAGAGAAGCATAATGCAGAAATTCTGACACCCAGGTGAAGGGTGACAGACAAGAGGAGACAAATCAAGACATATTGGACAATAATCAGACCACTGCAATTAATCTGCAAGCAAGCAGTAATTACTGCTAAGCCAACATGCAAGATTCCTCATGGGTCCCAACAAACTATTGTTTATCTTATTTGTGGTTTAACAACAGCAAAAATGCCCATTTCTCGCCAAGAAAAGACGGAAGAGCCAGTGAACGAGGTGTGGCGCGTGGTCCGATAAACACGGCTCCTCTGACGGCTCTCCTCCGTCCGATCAGCACTGCCCTAAGAGGGGAACAACAGTCTCTCCCTGACAGCTTCTGTAACGACGTGTGGCAAGGGGAAAAAAGCAGTCAAAAGTGGGTCAGAAACAGAATCCACAGCCACACAGGCAAACACAAAATGGCTCTGAACAGTTTGAGAAAACCGACATACTTGATTTTTCACTGTGTTTTGGTAAAGGAGTTAGAAAAAAAATGGCACCCTCTCTAGTTATCTTTCTGTTGCTGTGACTAGAAGAACTTAAAGGAGAAAGGCTTTATTTGGGGTCACAGTTTGCAGGCACAGCCCATCTTGATTGAGAAGATGTGGTGGTAGGAGGCTGAGGCAGCTGGTCCACAGTTAGGGAGTTGGGCGGTGCGGTGCGGGGGTATGCCTGGCTCAGCTCCCTTTCTCATTGTTATACAGTCCAGAAGCCTCGTGCAGGGAATGGTACCACCTACCAAGGGCAGGTCTTCCCACCTCAATCAATCTAATCAAGATCCACCCCCCCACACACACACACCAGAGGCAAGGTCAGAAGCCTCCAAGGTGATTCCAGATCTCTTCAAGTCAATGATTAAGATAAACCAGTACAAGCAGGGTGTGGTGGCACACACCTTTAATCCCAGCGCTCTGGAGGCAGAAGCGGGTAGATCTCTGTGACATGGAGGCCAGCCCGATCTATTAAGCAAGTTCCAGGGCAGCTGGGACTACATAGTGACACTCTGCCCTCCCCCAAAAAGTGGAACTATCACTCTTAGATTTACAAGTTTAAATGAAGAAAGATTGCATTGCTACATCCATTGAGTCAAAAGTTCTTGAACATCTTTTCTGTATTCTCAGTCTGGCTCTGAGGACACAAGGAAATGTCCTGACCCTGTATCTGTCTCTGAACAGTTTGCAGTGGCTGGAAAGACAGTGTTGCACGCTCACGAGCAACAGTCGTGCTGAGGAAAGTCGTCACAGTGCGACGCTGGGAGAAAGGAGGACGCATGCTGATCAAAGTCTGCAGTGTAGAAGCTGGCAGCCTTCGTGCTCAACTGAACTTTGGGGTTCAATGCCAAAAGCACAGTGGATGTCAGGTTTATCCAGGTCACCTGACTAGAGAACAGACTAAGCAAAGAGATGGCGCTCATTCTGGAATCTTGACCCATCCCCACATGTTGTCTTAAGTATACATTAAAAGGGAAGAAGGCTCCAGGAGCAAGGAGGCAGGAAGTGTTTGCACATAATTAATATTCTCCATTTCTTCATTTTCTCCTCCTTTGGTTTTATCCCCTCCTCCTCAGGCTCTCTCTGCCTGAGCTGTGGTCGGGCATAGACGGAGCACATTTGCCTGGTGCCAAGATACCAACCAGTTTCCTACCCTTCAAGAGAAACCCGGAGGTTGGTTTAAAGATCACACACTTCCACCTCCCCTTGCAGAATGTCTAATTACAGTTCCCCTTTAGGGTCAGAGGCAAAACAGTTCTTCAATCCAGGGAGTGGACAGCGAGAACACAGAGTGCTAGTGAGTGCGAGGTAGAGAGGATCGAGGGAAATGAAGCTAAAGAAGGATCAACAGAGACCGCAAGGGGTGGGCTTCGTCCATTGTCACTGAACCACGGCCAAGCCCCTCACAGTACTCCAGAGAAAATAATCCTCAAGGCAAGAAAGAAAAGCAAGCAGACTTGGGTATGACTCACAGAGGAGGGATGAAGGAGAAGAAAATGCAGAAATGGAGAATATTAATTATACACAAACACTTTAAGCTACATTAACATATATTAACTAAAGAAAATAAAGGAATTCATCATGGCATTTTTGAAACGTGTTCATACATGCCCTGGCCACGTTCCCTCTCTTGTCCCCAGTGTCCCCTGTCCCCTTCAATAGACACAGTTCATATAGAATTTTCTCTGGTCTATTTCCTATCTTCATTCTAAGCAGCCCCTACCCTGCAATGATACGTTTTGGGTGTTTTGTTGCTGTTTTGCATAGCGATTAGAACATATGCCAAAATACAACTGTTACCCGGTCCTCAGCCGGCAGTGGGGCTCTGTGAATGACAGCTCTCTGTGATTTATGAATTCTGCACCAGTTTTCATCTTGAACTCAAATGAGTTGAGGCTGACAGCTTTAAAAACACCTCCGATAACTAATTAGATGGAACAGACTTTACAGACTGAGATTCGATGAAGGAAAAGAACTTAGAAAAATATAACATCTCACAATACCACTGCAGTATAGACACTGTATTTTTAATGTAATAACACTGTCATTTTTTTTACTTGTCTTTAAGCATGCAGGCCATGTCTTCGATCTCTGTATTTCTATTTCAAGCTACAGTGCCAGGCATGTCTAATCATTCAATAAAAGCTTGTGGAAATCACAAATAAAACAGGAAAGAGCAGATTTCAAGGAGCAAGAGTTGAAAAAGGGTAAGTTCCATGATCTCCACAACCTCCTAGGATGAGGGAGGTGAAATGTGAGCAGCCATTTCCATAATTAAGTCCAGGCCAATGCATCGTGAACTGAAACCTCCAAACTGTGAACCAAAATCAGCTGCCTCTTGTTATTGACTTATCTCAGGTACTTGTTGAAGTAGCAGAGTCTTGACTAACACAACGTCTCCCCCTGGTGGTAAGTTCTCTCTCCCAGGACCGAACTCCTTACCACAGAAGGCCAGGCCTTACCGTGAAGCCAGGCCCCTCCTGTTTGCTACTGCGGTTCCAGGACCATGAACCCCAGCAAGTCTTTCTCCTTTATAAATCAGTCTCCAACATTCTGTTATGGTAACAAAAATGGACACAGACAAGCCGTAATTCTTGGACAGATATACGTCAATCAAGGACTAATTGCTTTCTTTCTTTGATATAAATAAAATTACTTTGTGAATTTAGACTATTAGGATGCTTATAAAATTTGACATAGATTTTTCCGGTATCTGGTATTTTGTATATTTTATTCCTATTTGTCTAGAATTCAGTTGCATTACTGCTGTCTGATAGATGCAGAGGGTCCAATAAATATTTGTTGGTGAATTGAATTATAAAATATTCAGATACCAGACTGTTTTTTGCTTTCGTTTCTGTCTCTGCTTGCTCCACTGAGAGATCCTTTGATAGATCTGCTCCTACAAACTTCCGTCCAGCCGGGAATCTGGATTAAGGTCTTCTCTGCCCAGTGGTGCAATTGTTAGGAATTGCTAATTACTTTGTGAACATCCAGGTGCTGTATGCCCAAAAGCCATCTAGTTAAGGGTGAAGTGAAGAGACTCCAGGCTCCCCATGAACTGACAGCCATACTGCCCGGCACTCCACCCTACGGACCAGCCTTGCCTCTGGCTCTGGTCATAATGTTTCCCTGGTGCTCAGCCTCCAAAGTGTCCTTGTGCAATCAGAAAGGAGCCTCCACCGTTTCTGCTGTATTTCTAGCAACCTCCCTTCATCCAGAGATAAGTTTTGGCTCACCCTTCACTAGCCCTCCTGCGTTTTCACCAAATTCACAGAGTTGCCCAAAATGTCCATTATTCTAAACCCTCATCTTTTTCATTTAATCGGTCTTTATCCTTCTTCGTGTAACACTGACTTAAGTAATTTCAGGTCCGAATTGTTTATACTATGTTGGGCTCAGTTAATTTATTAATTTATTATTTTCAGTTGTCTTTTCCTCTTTATGGAGGTAAGGATGTGCCAGCAAACTTTACAAAGGTTTGTCTAATCCATAAATATTAACAGAATGCTAACTTTGTCTCACACACCATTCAGGTACCAGGTTTAACAAAGAATAAGGTAGAACAAGCCTTGTTCTGTGGGATTTTTAATGAAGTAAACAAACAATTAAACATAGAATTAATTATTGAATTTCAGTATGTTGATGCATCATAAATGAGAGGTCTTGTAAAAGCATGACACAAGGAAACCTGACTTTGAAGGGAGAAAAGGCTCCTGAATGTCAAGACAGGAATCAGCCAGACATAAGATCTGGAGGATGGGTCCTCAGGGCAGGAAGCTCAGCACTCCAGAAACTTCTAAGAAGGACTGGTGCACCCTAGAGAGCTGGTGAGAGGCTATTGCCTATGATGTTAATCTTGCTTGGCTAAGAATAAAGCACATGAGGTGGCACGTTCAGTTACATTCTTGTGATTGGGCATTCTGCTCATAGCAATGCTCATTCTGTACGCTGTTCATTGCAGCAAGTACATTTCAGCCTAACACAGCCTGTACAATTATCAGTCAGCAAGTATTCATTAAGCATCTGTCCGAGCCTAGAAAAACCAGGCTGTACAAAGCAGACACCATTCCCTCTGCATGTGAGGTCACAAGTTACCAGGTGGATGGACACCTGAAAATAAGCACACAAATACAAATATAATTGTAAACTGTGCACAGTGCTTGCGAGGAAAAAGTGCAGATGCCACAACAGAATATAATTAGGAAGCTGGCACGGTTTGAACGTGAAATGTCCTCATGGCTCACAAGTTTGAACATTCAGTACCCAGCTGGTAGCACTATTTGGAGATGCTATGGAACCTTTAGGTGATGGAGCCTGGCTGGAGGAAGTGGGTTACTGAAGTAGGCCTGGAGGCTTTATAACCAGGCCCCAGGTCCTGGCCTCAGTTTTCTGGTCCACTGAGGTGTGAGCAAGCAGCCTCACACTCCTGCCACAACCACCCGCCACTCCCAGCACCCCTTTGTCACCAGGACAGACTGCACCCCCAGCCACGAGCCAAACAAACCTCTCCTCCCTGAGGTTGCTTCTTGTAGGATATTTGGATACAGCAATGAGAACAGCTAACACAGAAACCTAAAATTTTCACATGAGGAGTCAGGCAGAAAAATCATGCTGAATAAATGTCATCCAAGCCAATGGATAAAACTCGAGAAAGGGGTTCCTAGATTGGGGAAGAGTCAATCAGAGAAGATCATGCATACCAAACTGGAAGAATAAAAGGATTTATCCCTCATCAGAAGGTTTGGATTCCAGAAAGAACAGGAAAGAACAGGCAGAGAACCAGAAAAATCATGAAGACTTGAGTTCAGATTCCCAGACCCCTGTAACGAGGGGCACAGAGCGTATGTGTGATCCCTGAACTCCATGAGATGGGAGGGGAGGCAGGAGAATCCCCGTGCTCATGGGCCAGCTAGCCGGGCACACACAGTGACAGCCAGCAAGGGACCCTGTCTCAAACAGGCTGGAAGGTAAAGACAACATTCGTCCTGTGAAACCTCATGTGCAGCCCACGGCGTCTGTCCACACACACACACTCGCACAGGTACTCACATGGAGATTATTTAAAGAGCGTGCCTATAAAGGAGAGAAAGAGCAAGACACACAACAGTTTTGAGAACACAGGACTTTCTAAGGGAGGTGAACAAGCCAGGTAAGCCTACTAACCTCTCTAAGCACAGTCTGGAGGAGTGTGTAGGACCAAGATCTGAGGACAGCCATGAGTCCAGAGATGTCACTGCACCTAAAACTGCTTGACAAAGTATCACCTGACCAAGTAGTCTAAATGATATAGCAATCTAATCTAAAAAGGTGGGGAAAGACGGACAAGAAGACAAATTTAACCTAGTTCAGACATTATGCAATGTATGCACGTATCAAAATATCACAGGATACCCAATAATATAGACAGTGTTTATGTCAGTTCATACATCATACAGAACTGACATACAGTTCTTATGTCAATTACAATACACATTTATCTTAAAGTTAATATACAATTAAACAAGCTTCTCAAAATAAAAACATAAGTGAGACGGTGCAAAATTTTTCCAAATTAAAAAAAAAAAACTATAAATCCACAAAGAATCACAAAGGAAAAGAAAATGGAGACAGACCTCCCAAGAAACCTCCTGTTCCAACTGAAGAGAAACAGCAGAGGACAAAATGAAATCTTGAAAGCAGCCAGAGAAAGACCTGGGTGGGCAGAGGGAGGCAGAAACAGGACAGGGCTCTTCAGAGGCCAAAGGCCAGAGTGACAGCCTTCAAGCCAGAAGGGGAAAGGCACTGTCAACAAGAACTTCTACACAGGAAATACTTCAAAACAAAAGATTTTTCAGACCAGCAGAAGTAAATTTGTTGCCCCTCAAGTCGATATGCTACTGATAGAGGACATTTTCTAGGAAGGAGACAGTTTGTGCTGCACCCACATGGGACAGTTCATAACCACCTGTAACTCCAGCTCCAGAGGATCCAACACTCTCCTCTGGCCTCTGAGGACACCTGCGCCCACTGCGCATACCCACACTCAGTCATGCACAGAAATATATCATTTTAAAAATAAAAACAAATCTTTATGATAAAAAAGAGGCATACCTGATACTGTTCTAGAATATATCCACAGATTTCCCCAAAATGAGAATAGCAAGTGTATAGATATCTAACAGATTTCTTCGCAATTTAATATAACGTCCCTGCCTCGGGGGAGGATTTTTCATTGCTCACAGGGTTATCTTTAGGAACAGTATGGTCCATTTCAAATCTGCCTGTTCAAAACACAACTTTATTTTTAAATCACAAAATAACTTAAAATGATAACCACATACATCCCTATGAAAATATAAGTGTGTGGCACAAATCCTTTTGTATCATTTTAATTAGCACAGAGTAAAAAGTGCCATCTTCAGCCAGCTCAGAACCAGAGACCCTGCTGATACTAAATGAGATCACCTCCCCTTTAAGATGCCCTATTTGCCCTGAAATCATCCCCTTTAAGATGCCCTATCTGCCCTGAAGATTGAAAACTTGAAGACGAAAAGATGGGAGAAAAATCCCAATTGGAAGAATGTTAAGCATAGGTCATGCATTGTATGTGCAAACAAATGAATGGGTGATGCCCAGTTCATCTTCTCTCAATCTTTGTTCCAACAGGAGGGGACAGCAGTGAGGCCCAGCACTGTGGTTCATTTTGCTTAACACAGAGACTGCTTCAGAGCTGTACTCAATGGTGCCAAAGTGCTCTGAGACGCTTACTGTGATGGCTAATACTGTTAGCCCGATGGGATCTAGAATCACCTAGGAGATGAGCTTCTAGCCATGCCCGTGAGGAATTATTTAGATAAGGGTCACCAAAGTGAGAAGACACTTCCTCAGCAGGTGACATCATTCCGTGTACTGGGGTTCCTGCATGGGGAAAGGAAGCTGAACAGTCATCTCTTTCTGCTTCCTGATTGCATGCAGTGTAGTCAGTTAACTCAAGATCCTGTCGTTACATCTTCACTACAATGGCCTGGATCCCTCAGACTGTAAGCCAGAATTGACCCTTCCTCCCTTAAGTTGTCTTGGCCATGTCTGCTGCTACACTAATAATACACTTGCTAAAGCTTTCTTCTTAAGATCACTGTCTGGGGGCTGCAGAGATGCTCAGTGGTAAGAGCATCGGCTGGTCTCGCAGAGGTCCCGGGTTTGATTCCCGCACCCGTGTCAGGCAGCTCATAACCACCTGTAACTCCAGCTCCAAGGTGATCTGACACCCTCTTCTGGCCTCTGCAGGTACTAAACTTACATGCACAAGCCCCCGATACAAACACACCCATTCACATCTTTCTTAAGTAAGACAGCTGTTTTGCAGCCAGTTCCAAAGGGACACTGCTGGCTACACACTGTGCTTCTGGGGGTAGAGTGCCAAAGGACAGAAACACACCTGGATGGGCAAAGCTTTTGTCATGCAAATTCTGTCTGCAGTTCTTGAACACTTGGGGATACAAAGGTAAATTTTTCATTAATCAGAAATCTACCTCAGAGTAACACTGTTCTTTACTGAGGAATAAAGTACCTTGGAGAATAATCTGAGGTGTGGTCATTATGCAAGGGTTATGAGAGAATTCTCATTCAGATGTCCAGGAGAGGGTTTCAAGCAGAAGGCTGTGCATAGATAAGATGGCCTAAGACTTCCCTCAGAAAATAATGTCACTAAACTTAAGAACCACTTGGTGAGGGCCAGCAAGATGGTTCAGCAGGCAAACACACTGCTGTGCAAGTCTGATAACCTAGTTCAATCCTCAGACCCACATAAAGGCAGAAAGGGAGAACTGGCTCCACAAGGTTGTCTTCTGATCACCACACATGCCCTGTGCATGCTTTCACATACACGCCACACACACCTACATACACAAATAATTGTGATTTGTGATTTCAGAGACACAAAAAAAGTATTGGGGAGCTGGAAGGATGACTCAGCAGTTAAGAGCCCCGTCTGCACTTGCAGAGGACCTGGGTTCGGCTCCTAGCACCCACAGGGCAACTAACAACCATCAGTCACTCCAGTTCCAGGGGAAACCCTCTTTTGACTTCAGACATTGCACAACACAGGTGCCCTTACACACTTACAGACAATACACTCATACACATAGAATAAATAATTTTTTAAAAAAAGAATTATTTGGTGAAAAGAATTTAAAGTGTGTATGCATATGTGTATGTGTGCATATATGTGTAAGCATGTCTATACATGTGTGCTCTACGTACGTACGTGTCTGTGTATGTGCATGTGCGCACACATTTGTGTGTATGTTGCCTATGTGTTACATGTGATGCATACATATGTGTATGTGTGTGTGCTTGTGCTTTGAATAACATGTTAGGCTTTTTACCCAGAGTCATGTGACATAAATTTGGACAGGAAATGTCCTTTGTGGAAAGAATTCCGATGGGAGTCATCTGAGTGGTCCCACTGCTCCTCTGAGAGATGTGCTCTGAGCTTCGTCAGTCACAGACACATCTGGACCTTGAAAGGCTGCCACTCACGGAGGCTCCAGAACGCTTAGTTATATCCTCAGCCAGCACCCCAGACTGCAAAGAAGCCCTGTACCTCAAAGACCCCTAGTGGGTGGCAACACAACTTGAACAGTCAGACTTGTTTCCGTTCAAAACGGTTTTGGATAAAACCTTAGAAAATAAACTGAAATGTTTTCAGTTTAGGCCAGTAATCAACATCCCAAACCAACTGACACCACACACAACAGGCGCAGTCACAGAGGGTGACTAGGGGAGATGTTCGTGTCACTGACAGATGGAGGGAAGTCAGAGCTACAGACCATGGAGCAAGTCTGCCACGGTGATAAGCTATGATGTCTAGGAAATGATTCAGTCCATAAAGGTGTTACTTTACCAGCATGAGGACTTAAGTTTGATTCTCTGAACTGTAAGAATGCCAGGCATTGTGGCACACACTTATAATCTCAAAGAAGTAGACTGGTGAATCCTGGGTCAGGCCAGGCAGTCAGTGTAGCCTAGCTGGTGAGTTCAAAGTCAATAAGAGATCCTATCTCAAAAAAATAAGGTACAGAGCCTGATGAATGAGACCCAAGACTGAGCTCTGGCTCCTATATGTACTCCCCTCTTTACACACACACACACTCACACACTATTAGAGTATTTGACAGTGGCATAGTACATGGGGTACGTGGGGTGTGTGATAGGAAAGCCATATTTGTTGTGTGCCAACAAGGAGCTGACTCGGAGAGCATGTGTGGGTCTCCAAGAGCATGAAAACAGACTGCCCAGCTGGGATTTGATGAGAGATGTCAACTGAGTCTTCTCATTCCCCACAGCATGCCTGTTTTGCTCTAGACTCAGACTTACCAGAAGCATGCCACAGTCTGCTGCCTGTGTACTGAGGACAAGCAAACACAACAGTGATGCCTTCCTGCTCTTAATCTTCTCTAAAAGTCCTCAGTCTGTAGCTATTTTCAGTCACTGATACTTTCTCTACAAGAATTAAAGAAAACATTCCCTGGAGTGGGCTGGAATATTCTAGCTGCCTGAAAAAGAGCAAAACGCTACAGTATCCTCTCCAGAATGAACACATGTAGCAACTTTTCACGGGCAAAGCAATCTCATGCATGCACCATAAAATAGTGCTGAGCGATCTGCTTAGTGAGGTCAAGCTTTCTCAACAAATAATGAAATGTAAACATCTTCTGCTGCAGGTGCTTGGCTGCTGGCATTAAATCAGATGGGTGTCTGCTTGGTAGACGAATCCCCTACCAACTCAGCTGCAGCCAACATGGAATGAGAACGCTAATATCTTTGAACTGCTGCTCATCCCTTGGTTATTACCCACAAAGTCTATCTTTTTATTTATCTATATCTTTGGGGGTGACTATGTGCACATGTATGTGCAGAAGTATGTGCAAATGTTTGCACATGTGTTTGGAGGCCAGGGGTCAACCTCGAATATCATTCCTGGGAGCTGTCCACCTTATTTCTTGAGACAGAGTCTCTCACTGGGCTCTGGGATTGCTGATTTGGTTAAGCTGGCTGGCCAGTGAGCCCCAGATATCCCCCTATCTCTGAATTCACAGCACTGGGATTATAGGCCATGCTGCTATGCCTGTCTTTTTACATTGGTGCTGGGGATCAAGTTCAGGACTTCAGGCTTCCATAGCAAATACTTTACTGATTTGAACCATCACCCCAGTTCTCTTATTAATCAATTTCTAATCTTAAATTCCTATTACAATAGCCAGAAGGATCTATGAATTAAGTAATTTAAAGACAACTTTCACATTCCATTTTACCATTTCATTATCCATCTACTAAAAATGTGATCCCAGCACAAAGGAGGCTGAAGAGACATAATTCCACAAGGCCAATCTGGACTACTCAATGAGTTCCAGGCCAGCCTGGGCTATTCAAAAAATAGAAAGGAAAGGAAAGAAGGGAGAGAGAGAGGAACGGAGGGACAGAGGGAAGGAGGGAGAAGAGATGGGGTGGGGGAGGGCAGAGGGACAGAGGTTGGATAGCAGAAAGGTTAATGTTTGCTGCGTAATGTTGGTTGCCTGGCTCTATTTTGCTTGTCTCTTTGGGACTCCTACCAGCTCTACAAGTCCTGCTCCCAGGACAAGATGATCTGTTTACTAGCTGTCCAGGGAAATTTATTGTGCTAAATAACACCTCTGGAAAGCTTGGAGCAGACCTCCTAATCAACTTTCATACCTATGAAGTTGAAATTTTGCCAAGAACCTCTTAGCCAATCCTAACAAACTGCTGTTTTCTATTAAAACACCATTAGCTTCCCTCGGTTTGTTGCCCACGGTTTAAGCAGCATTAACCATTGAGGGCAAGCGAAGACATCGCTTCGCCGGAAGTGCACACATCCCTGAGAACACGGACATGTTTACTCTACCTCTGGAGTGACCATGCATTCCCCTATTAGGACCATCTCTAAGAGGAGACATACGCTTCATTCCTCGTTGCTTCACACGTCTGTGTTTATTCCCACCGTTCCTGTGGGACTCTCCAGGAAGCTGTCCATCATCATGCAATTCTGAATGCGGAGAACACATGATGGTCACTTGTGGCTGCACCTCAGTAGGTGAGGAAAGACCTACTATGCTATTTCCTGTTCTTGAAGTTTTTCCCTAACATCATTTTAAAGATTTGATGTAGTATCATACTCTTTAATATAAATCCTGCCTGTAATAACAGGAGCCCAAGTCTGCAGATAGTGAAATGAAGTCAACAGAGAAAAGCTTTATGGTTTTGTGAGGCCAGCCTTGAATCTGAACATCTCAGAAGAGGAGGGTTGAAATATTAAAGTGTCAAGAAACTCATTCTCTAAATTAAATTTCTGGGAATGTGGTTTTAAGTTACAATATCTTAATGTCATTTCTTTCTTGTGAAGAACTTACAAGTGAAGAGTCTATTGAGTCAAGTAGATATCCAACAATTCAACAGACAATAAACTGCATGTAATTTAGTTGAGAAGCACAAACAACAGAAAGACAGACATGCTCCCCAAACAGCAACGCTTTGATGGTTGGAGGCACTCAAAATAATAAGACTTCAAACCAAGCTCATTTTATTCTTTAATTTATTGGGTTGTTTGAGTCAGGACCTTATGTAGCCGACTGTCCTCAAATCTGCTCTGCAGTCAAGGGTGGTTTGGAGCCTCCAATCCTCCTGCCTCCACCCCCAAGTGCTAGGATGACAGGTGTCTACTGCCACACGCAACAAGGTCATGCTTTCAGAGAGTTTTTCGTCTTTTATCTTTAGGTCCAATAGCTCTTCAAGCATAACACATCTGGAAGTTGGGATGGGATGGTAGGCGAGTGAGACAAAAGAAGGAGGAGACCATCAGGAAGTCAACAAAGCCAGCCGGAGTCTCTACATGACCCTGCGGGCACCTGCACAGAGCCGGGGTCAGGCTCCCACGCAGAGCCAGGCACAAAGTAGAAGCTTCACCACCACTTGGTGCTACATGGATTAGCTGAACCGTAAAAGACCTAAGGAGAGTAAAGAACTCTCCAAGCTGGAACAATTCAAATAAAGAGGGGAAGGGACAAACTGCGAGAGGTGGCGGGCGGTGACGGAGTCTGCAAGTGTGCAGGAGCACTGCATTCTAAAGGAACCAAGACACGGGGCCTAATGGAAGAGAAAGAGGCAGTCAGGATGATCACCTTCTCATAAACTCCAAATATGGTTGAACAGACAGGTCTGCTCTACTAAGAAACTGGTGTTGGAGCGTACACTTTCTTCTCTCTCTACTGGGAATGAAGACTGCCAGGGGCATCAGCCTTCTGACAAGGTAACATGATGTGGTCTGCAAATATATCGGGTCACTTGTATAGCTTGGAAGGACACACACACACACACACACATGTAATCACAGCTCTGGCAGACATTCCCTGAACACTTAAAGTGTGGCCCTCTAAATTAGCTAGAGAGAGCACTGGTCTAGAAAGCACTAGAAAGAAGCCCCGGGTCATCTGATCTGCCAGTCTATCACACGTTCAGCTCTTCCTTACTCCCTTCCAGTGCACCCTTTTCTTTTGAGATTTCTCACTGACCTCTATTTGAGTCCTTGGCCTCTATGGAAATGACCTTGATGGTTCACAAGAGGTTTTGCAGACTCTCAGACAAGAGGCTAATGGATCCACTCCAGGTGGTCTTGGAAGTGTTGGACTCGGATGTCCAGAACATGTAACTTCCTGTTGACTGCACCTGTCTCCACAGGAAGAACTGCCCACAGACAAACAGTGAAGGGCTGTGAGCCTCTGCTGTCCAGACGCACTAAGCTGGGAAGGAGAAGCAACTTGGAGGTCTTAGAGGTGTTAGCAGCCATGCTGAACCACAGCACGGTTACTCAGTTTAAGGTGGAAAAATCTGACTGTGGAAGTCTGCCACGTGTGGATTCTGTGGTTTTGATTCTCATTATTATTCATTCATTTATTTAGAGATATGGCCTCAGGTAGCCCAAGCTGGCCTCAAGCTTAATTGTAAGTGAGGGTGATCATCAACTTTTCTGTTCCTCGTGCCCCCACCTCCCAAATTCCAGGATCACAAGCAGTGTTTGGGTTCAAACTCAAGGCTGCATTGTGCATGTCAGGTAAGCACTTCATGTTAACAGCTAAATCCCAGCCTGTGTTCATTTTAATTTTTTGTTAAAATCTACAGCATGAAGAGTAGAAAAATATTGGGGCTGGATAGATGACTCCTTGGTTAAGAGCTCCTGCTACTCTTCCAGAGGACCCAGGTTCGGTTCCCCACACCTACATAGTGACTAACAACCATCCATAACTCCAGGGAATCTGATACCCTCTTCTAGCCTCCATAGGCACTGTGCACATCACACATATGGTGCACTTACATACATGCAGGCAAACAACACACATAAGATAAAAATATTTTTTAAAAAGAGTGGCAGAGAAATCACAGGCTATTGATAAAAAGAATAGTTTAAATGTTAGCTCTTCGCCCCAATCTCTCCAATCCCAGTCTCTTCACATGCACAGTGAAACTAATAATTGTCCTCTCCAGGTTGTGGACAGAGTACAAAGGAGGCAGGCAAATTGTTTGATATTTATGTAGACAGTCAACGAATAGTGGTTACTATATTATCCGGGGAGAAATAATTCCAATCAAAATTCAAAAATTCTAGTTCAAAAGAGCTAAAGGAGCTGATAAAGTGGCTTGCGCCTTTAATCCCAGCACTCAGGAGGCAGAGGTGGGCAGATCTATGTGAGACTGAGGCCAGTCTGGTCCACCTAGGGAGTTCCAGGCCAGCTGTGGATATAGGAAGACCCTGTCTCAAAAACCCAGAACTGACAGTAGCATGACATACTACTGCGAAAGGATGGGTCCAGGCCCACTCAGTGCTCTAACAAGGGTCAGCTGCGGTCAGCACTGTACTGGAAGCGCTTTTCTTGACATGATGACCAAATACAGAGCAGCTTCTTCCTAATCTCATATATGCCATTTCTCAAATCCCCTTGCCTTTTAAACATAGTTCCCTTTTCATTTGAGAATTCCGTATATGAACTGCCACCTCACAACACCACCCCTTGAACTCCAGCCTTTCTTGTCTGCTTCTGTGAGCTCTCTCTCCCTCCTCTGATTTTATTTAGACACCACTCCAACAGGTCCTCCCCAAGTCAACCTGAGGAGGAGAGGAAACACCGTGCCTTTTTCTTTCTATAACTCGAAGTATCTAGAATGTTTCAGATGCTCTGGGAAATCAATATTTATTTTTAACTAAATCAATGAATGAGCTAATTAAAGGTCTTTTGGGTGTAAATGTATATGAAAGAAACCAACCAAACACATAAGGAAGCAAGAGAACGGTTTCTGTGATCAATCATGAAGTATAGAATCAAACTGAAGTATAGAAAGCCACATCTAACCAGTGTGGCTGACACCGGCTGCTGGATCTCTGGCCTGGCACCATTAGAATTCCTTTCCTATATGTGGAGGACTCTTCACCTCAGGAGAATGAAGAGTCTGCCTCTCATGCAAAAGCTCAAAAGGAGACTCAGGTTCCCAGTCTCCCTGGTAACCACAGTCTGGTCTTCTGACATCGGCCTGGACAAAAACTGAAGCCACCCAGGGTTTGGCAGGAGGAGCTGGGTCACAAGGACCAGGAACAGAAGAGAATGCATGCTGGTGGCTTGGAGCAGCAACATGACTTCCGGTACACTGCAGAGTCTGCAGCAACAGGACAAGGCAGGAGCTCCACAGCGGTCTGCCTCTTTGGGGCCTCGCGCTCCAGCACCCCACGGGCACAGTTGGCTGCACAGATCTCACTCAGTAAGTCCACACTTACCTGGGTCAACCAGAAGTGGAACCCAGTGCTCTTCCCTGCCCACCGAGGCACAGGGACCTCAAAGCTGCATGAGGGACCCCTCGAGGCTACAAGATCCTCCCAGTGAAGGCTGCACCCTCCTCGCTGCTCATCATTAAAAACCCAACCGCCCTGTCTGCTACCTTCATTAACTCCTAGGCAAACATGTTTTAGACTCAGATTGCATGCTGATCTCTAAATAAGCATCGCTTATTGCTCCTAAACAAATCAATCTAAATTAGAGCTTGCCATTGGGAGACCCGTCATGCATTAAAAACCCAAAGCACTCCAGAAGAGAAAAGAGAATGCTTCCCTAGTAAATGCTCACAGGATTGGGCCATGGCTGTTCCAGGAGCCTTTCACAAAACCAGCAATTACATCTTGTACCTCTGAAAGCCTCTAGCTCAGAATTCTTCTAGCAGACAGGCCACTAATTGATCATGGTTCAATCCAAGTCTGGTGATGCATGCCTACAAATCTCAGAACTCGAGAGGCTAAGGAAAAAGGATTGCCAGTTTGAGGCTAGCTTGGGCTACAAAGCAAATTCATGCACAAGACGACCCTGTATCAGAATGAGACATACAAAAAAAATTCATCATGGATTACCACAAGCACATTATCTATGACCAGTCAGATATAGGAATATGTCTACTGGTCAAAAGCATTGGGAGACACAGCCTTGGACTGTGGTAGGCTCTAGGACAAGTTATTTACATTCTTTGTGCCTCAGTTTTCTTACCTTTACATTGGGAATAATAGAAGAGTGCTGAGGAGATTAAATTAGATACAGCATGTAAAATGATCAAAGTCACACCTGGCTAGACCTTAGTTAAAACAAAATGGAGCATCTGCTTCTTATTAGACTCTAGAGCTGTCTTCTTAGGAAAACCATTAAGGAAAACGACTACTCTTGTGCTCTATTAGTCAAGTAAGATTCCTGTGTTGGCAAAACAGCTCAGCAGGTAAAAGAGTTTGCCACAAAAGCCTCAGGAACTGAGTTCAAATCCCAGAATCCACTCGCACACCACAGCATATGTGTGCCCCTCCCAACATGTCATATGCATATTTACACACATGTACAAATGATAACTAAAATTAAAAGTTTAAATAGAACAAAATTCTCTCCTATGGCCCACGGCATATCTTCCCTCCCTGCCATTGTGGGGCCTTGTTTCTACCTGCTGATGAACTGTCACATGATTTAAGAGCAGAGGCACTAAACTGGCAGTCACGACTCTCCATAACGCTCTCTTCCCTCTCACAAGGTCAACAGGAATGTTTGATATGGTGGGCTCTGGAGGTCAGAAGTGCTCAAAGCTAACCAAGTCATTCTGCTACCCGAGGTAGACATTCTAAATGAGCAGGACACTGATCGCTGCTCTGGGCCACTGGATTCCAGGGAACATTTGCTATCACGGCATAGCTCAAACCGCCCTGACAAATGCAGAAAACAAGGGAGAGGGAGTTCGCTAGGTATTTTAATTCTATAACATTTACTATTGAGGTAAACGACAACCTCAGAAATGCCTAGAAAGGTTTGGAGAACATTGGCTAAGTGATGCCAGCAAGGTCTGCTTTAACCCAACTACTACCTCGGTATCTGACTGAAATTTCCACCTGATTCCAGACTAAGATTCCATGGGAATCACTGTTGCACATACACTTCAAGGCACAAACTCGGGGACAGGTTACAATCATCAAATCCTTACACATTCGAGAGAATGTGCTTATCCAGTCACTTTTCAGGAAGAATGAGGACACCCTAAGAGTTATGCCGGCAGATCCATTTGGAAGGTCTTTTGATTCAGAGAAGAATTACATGTATGAGGGAATTACGGAGTGTTTCATCACAGAATTTGGAAACAGCACCATGCTATCTAGTATTTATCCCTACATTCATTAACGCAGAGCCACAAGGAAGTCTGTAAGGACCTCTGCAGGCCCTGCTCAAGGTCATTATGAGTTACTGCAAAGTTCATGTCTTTATTAGGCTGCAGCTACTGCTCTCTGCTGTGGACTTTGAGAATTATAAGACTCCACAAAATTAAAGAGAGACACGGGGGCTAGGGAGCTGGCTCAGCAGTTAGAGCACTTGATATGTAAACCTGAGAACTAGAGTTTGAATTCTCAGAAATCCACAAAAATGCCAGAGGGCCTGGCAGCGTACTAGTAATTCCAGTCTTGAAAGGGAGAGACAGAGATTTGCAGAGAGGGGTCTGAATATCTTTTTAGCTCTACCACTTACTACCAGTTTAAATTTCAGCCAATTAGGCTCCTTCTTGATGAAAGAAATTCTGCTAGGAACTCACACATACACACAATGAACTTGGCCAGACCAGCATTGGAATGTCCCTTCCCACTCTAATAGGGACTTCTGGGCGGACCACCGCCAAAGTCCCAGCTGTGTCTCTGACAGCATGAAGCAACTGGTTGCTCCAGGTTTTCTAAGGTAAGAAGGCCAGATCTCGATGCCTCTTAGAATTCTGTCAGAAAAGTAACATCTCTATTGCTTCCCAGAGCACAGCAATTTCTAGGCTTCAGATCCATGGCCTTCTCTGAGAACTGAGGACTGGACTTGACTTGGATCCAGGCTCAAGAAGGGTCTTAGCATTTCTCTTCAATGATTCTGAGAATCCTGGATTGTTTCCTTCTCTGAAAAGCTCTATTTTTTTCTACTTAGGCTGCTGTTGTTTCTGATCTCGGGTTCTGCACAGCCTGTAGGTGTCTTCCTATGACTCTGATTTCCAACTGTAAAATACAACAGAAGGAATGCACGCACACACACACTCTGTTTTTTATAATTTTGAAACTCATTTCTAGTCAGAACCTTTTCCTGAAAGTTCAGTCTTCTTTGGAAAACATAGTGGACCCCATTGTCCATCTCTCAGACTCTAAATCAGGCCATTTGGCTTAAAGTTCTGGAGGCTCAGGTAAAAAGAGAAAATTAGAATTCATCAGTCCTGCTTATATCCTAGCTATCTGAACACCCATCACCCTTGTGGACAATTCAAGGTCAGGAACTATGTCCCTACCGATCTTCGTATCACAGAAATTACAACAGTCTTAATAGACCAGTTGGAGCTCAGAAAATGTTTGCTAACCCAAAGGAAGCTTGAGAGCACAAAATGGAATGTGATCAGATGTTGAACTGTGAAGTTGTGAATCCATGTGACTCTGGAAGCTAAATTAGCAGTACCCAAGAGGGTATTACTTGGCATAATAAACCAGACCTGACAGACATTCCCAATGCTACTCCACTGCCCCAACCAGCGGGACAGCAACAAAAGCTTGAAACCCCCCAGGAACCTGGAATGAAAGGGAGCAAGAGGTCCAGAGAAAATGACGGCAAGTCAAAGGATTCTGATCAAACCGCCAAATTTTATTTCTTCTCCAAGTCTTATATACACCTTGGTAAAGCAGGAAACAATAATCAGTTACGGATGTCAGGGGGAAGCTATTTAAGCCATAAAACATCCCTAAGCAAAGGTCAGGTCACAGGTAACTTCCAAGGAATGTGCCCAAACAAACTTTCCAAGGGAGAGAGATACTAATCAGATACGGAAAACTTTCCAGCTCAAGATCACAGGCCATGCTAGGTTTTAGGATAGTGATAAATCTCAACATGGGGTCTGGTTGGCTCCTGGCACTCCACCTTAGAAAGACTTTCAGAAAACACAAAGGACAGCTGCCACAGGGTACATATGACACCTGTGTAACCGCCACCCCTGTGTCTAACGGTGGTTTGTGATCCCCAAGGTAGGAAGAGAAGAGCTGATAAGAACCTAAGGGTAAAGCACTCGCCACGCAGACAGGAGAATCTGAGTTCCGATCTCCAGCTCCCAAGCAAAGCCAGGGCTACCTGTTCAGTCTATGACTCCATGGCTCCAAAGCTGAGATGGGAGGTAAAACCAGGAGATTCCTGAGAAGCACGCAATCCAGTGAGCCTGGTGTATGCGGTGGTGACCAAAGGCCCTGTCTCAAAGTAGAAAGCGAGGACTGATACCCCATACGTGCACCATGCCATGTGCACATGCACTCATGCACTAACATACACATACATAGATTTATTTGGAAAGTTTTATGGTCTTTCCATGATACCACATATTTAAGGACATATACTAAATAGTCACTAAAACATTCTCATGCAGTACTACTAGTAGTTCAAGCAGAAAGCTAATATTCACTATCGATCCCAGCAATAACCATGTTTTACATGTTAACCTTTTTATTTTTATTCTGTGTGTATGAGTGTTATGCCTGCATGTGTGTAAGTGCACCCATGCTGTGCAATGCCACAGAGGACAGAAGAGGACATTGGATCCCCTGTAACTGAAGCTACAGATGGTTGTTAGCCACCATATGGGTGCTGGGATTCGAACCCAGGTCTTCTATAAGACCAGTCAGTATTCTTAACCACTAAGCCATCTCTCCAGCCCCGTTTCACATTTTAAAATTAAGTACTTCCTAGCCAGATGTGGTGGTGTGCCTACAGTGTCAGCTACTCTGGAGACTGAGGGAAGAGGAACACGTCAGCCCACAAGTTCAAGACCAACTTGGTCCACATGGAAAGACTGTCTCATAATTTTCTTTAAAGTAAAAAGAATAAACAACTTAGTCAAGCACTCAGATGTCTTTGTGTTGATCAGGGGTCATTTCAACTGATAACTGCTTCAGCATGTCCACTGTGGATCTGCAGTAAATGAATGTGTACCTGCTTCTAAAGTATTCCAACTTAAACTACAGAAGGTGGAGTTTCTCTGTGTTGTGTTGTGTTGTGTTAGTAGGGATAGGCGATAGAGTTGAGACATGGTCTTGCTATGTAGTCCTGGCTGGCCTCAAACTTGAAGCAATTCCCCTGCCTCAGGCTCCTGGGTACTAGAATGACAGGTATGAGTCACCACCTCCAGCTGCAGTTCGAGGTTTTCATTGAAAGAAAACACTCCCAACAAAGGAACACACCCGGGACTCGGCCAGTCTCATCCTGGGTGTCACGGTTAAAAGGATGCCCAGAGGAAATAAGAAAAAGATCTTTTGGAGCAAATGAGAGCTCAGCGACTCAGCACCAATTCATCCTCAGGATGTGCAAGAGCATCTACTGGCCAGGCATGAAAGGCACAAGGCAGTCACCGGCCTCAAGAGCTCACCCTTTCACACACCAGTCAGATATAAAGGAACCTGCTGTAACCTAGCTTCTCTTTAGAACAATGTTTTTCTTAGCCTTAATTGTGTATGGAGGAGGGGAGTCTGTGTGGGTGAGGGCAGGTGTCTGAGGCAGCCAGAGGCAACAAACACCCTGGAGCTAGAGGTGCTGGTGTTCGTGCTGGGAACCAAACTCTGGTCCTTTGCAAGAAGAGCACTACGTGGCTAACCACTGAGTCATCCCTCCCGCCCTACTCCAGCCTCTTCAATTGTGTGTCACAGATCCCCTGCAGGATTCGTAACTGAACTCAGGGGTGCGTTGCAAAACCCTTCCAGCACTAAAAGATTTCTGAATGCACAAAAAAACAAAAATAATTCAAAATACAATGAGTAACGAATTTCAGGTGTTTCTGGCGGCGCTCACATGGGCTGCACTGCAGAGCTTCGTGGTGTCCACGGTTCCCAACCCACAGCACCCACCCTTCCCACTGGGCATGCCACTCAACACTGACTGAAGGTCTGAAACACCTCTGCCCAGACTTGAGACTGCTGTGTGGTGTGCAGTGTTTTGACTGTCCGTACAAAGTTTTTTGCTTATAGATTTAATTATAGAAAAGACAGTACTTTTCCACCATCATTCCCCAATTTGTGAGTATGATTGTATGGCATGTATGTAAGTGCATCCATGTATGCAATGCCTGCAGGGCCAGAAGAGGGCATCAGATCCCCTGGAATTGGAGTCATGGACAGTTGTTAGCTGTCATGTGGGTGCTGGAAACCCAACCCAGGTCCTCTGCCAGAGCAGCCAGTGCTCTTAACTGCTGAGCCATCTCTCCAGCCCCAAAATGTTTTATTTTAAAGTTGCTGACTTGAGTTTTATTAAAAAATTGTTCAATAAACTTAGCTTAAGATTAAGAGAGAATTTCCAACCATTTCTAAGATGGTCATAAAGATACTTCTGCCCCTAAGTCCTACACTCTCAACACTAAAGGACAATGTATCTATCAACCCTGAGAAACCCTGAAGATGCTCTGTGTCCCATAGCATCCGATACCCAGCCAAGACTTAATTCCTTATGTAAAAATAAACAGATCCATCTCATTATGCAGATTTGTTTTGTCTTATTAGATAATGATAAAATCATATGTATAACAAATTTATGATCATCAGCAAATGTTCGGTTTGTATACCTATTTTATATACCTACACATCTGGAGTTGTGAAAATTTCTTAGGCGAAAAGCGTTCTCAAGTGTAACAAGTTTTTTTAAAAATATTTCATTATTTTTTATTTTGTACATGTATGAGTGTATTGCACCTGAGTTGTGCAATTTGTGTAGAGGAAGAAGGCATTGGATCCCATGGAACTGAAGTGACAGACAGTTTTTAACCACCACATGGGTGCTAGGAATTGAACCAGGGTCCCCTGTAGGTGCAGTCAGTGCTCTTAACCCTTGAGCCATCTCTGCAGACATTCAAATGTAACAAGTGTAAGACATCCTGATCCATAACAATTAGCAGGTGAGCCACTGTAAATAAAAGTGCTCCCTGTGCTCTGAAGGTTCCCTCTAGATTCACATTAGAAAGTTAATCCCAACAGTGTTGAGAGGTGGGACCTTTAGTGAAGTGTTAGGACCCTAAGGGCTGTGCGCTTAATGAATTAATGTCTGTATGAAAGGGCTCCATGGGGCGAGGAAGATTGTCTTCACTCTACCCTCGACCTCAGACTTAGATTCTAGGATGAAATCCTAGATCTTGTTTTAAAAACATATTGCAAAGTGCAACACCATCCCCAGAGAATCCAATTTAGCTGTTTGAAATGAAGCCCTGTCAATTTACCTTTTTAATGAGCACATCAGGAACTCACATAAGCAGGGAGATGCACACTGTAGATGAGGCAGGCTTGTCTTGAGAGCAACTGCACACCTCCAAAAGACTGCCAGCCCTGAGCAGGCCCAGAGGCTCCTCTCACTTACCTCGGCCACCACTCCTCTAACTCTGAGCCCATAATTCCATCCAAACAGACACTCATGCAAGTAACAGCAACAGACATAACAATGCAGAAACTGAGAGACTGCCCACCAGTGATTAAGTGACACTAACATCACTGCACACCTGAGAAGAGAGAGCATAACCTGAGAGTTCCACTGGGGCGGCGGGGAGGGAGAAGAATCTGCACATTCAATGCACTGAATTAGAAAAAATCTATCCAGTCAAAAAGTCAATTCTGCAACCTTTGGTAAACAATAGCTTCAATAAAAAAATTATGCTGTCGAATACATTAGTTTCTATGCCTCTGCATATTACCAGGAAGAAGCAGAAAAAAGATCCTACAGACGGTCAATAAAACTGTCAAAAACTCTGGCCACTTCTATTGAACCTCAGTGGGCTTTTCCCTCAGGCTTCCACACTTTCTACCCAGACCAAACAGCCGTGTTTCCAGTCACGAGAAACTCAGAAGCTCACTGCATGGTGTGTTCTGGGATTGGTTGCATTACAGTATCTTAAGAGAATGTGGGACTCTACATCACCATTTCAATATCATTTAAAAATTAATTAGGGCTTTTCGGAATTGTCTTAGAATGTCAGGGTTTAATGAACTTAATTTAGTAGACCTTTACGTGACCCTCCTTGCAGAAATCCTGGGGATTTTTCAGCATTTACTAGTCTAGTGGGGAGCAGGACGGGGTGATTTTGGTTTTTACTGGAGAGCTGAAATCCACTCAATGTCTTTCTGTCACTTTAATGGTTCTTTGTGTTGCAGGTAAAACATTATTAATTCATGTCCAATGTGAAATACACAAGATTTTTTGATGACATAGCAAAAACTAAGCAATAACAACCAAAGAATGGGAAGCAGGTCAGTCCTCCGAGGAAAAGACGAAACCCCAGTTAAGGTTTCAAAGTGCAGCTCATCTAATTCCAGGCAGAAAGGGACGTCGGATTCGCCCTTGGTGTGCAGGGGGGTGACTTCACTCACAATGTTTGCAGTGCTGTTCCTTCACTGCTGCCTGTGTGTAGCCAGTTACCACTCAGGCCCCGTGGAAGTCGACCCAGTGCAGGGCAGTAACGAGAGCAGGCCCCTCTCTCCACTCCTCCCTCGTTTTTTCTGAGCAGTTTGCATTAAATCAAGGTTAAGTTCCCATCAACTCAATTGCTCTGAGCCCTTTAGGGAAGTCTGTTCCCCATGCTGTCTGTTGAGCCTTCCTAAGATGAGTCTTTATTAAGCAACACTTTCATAGTCCAGGCAGTTTTTCCTCACACTGTGCCGGGTGAGTCTTCTCACAATCAAGCCAGCTTCTTTTACCCCGCAGTGAAGGTGTGTGCTAGCCCCTTAAACGTCCTCTGCAACTCACAGGAGGATTCATCTCAGCATCACAGGGTGAGCCAAGGGAAGCTCCCTCAGCTTGAACTCCTGTGCAAGACCAACGTGTGCTCCAAACATGCAGGGTTAATGAATGAAATGCGGTCCCTTAAGCTCTGAAACGTGTCCAAAATCCAGCTGCAGATGTAGCTCCTGCGGTAGAGTGCCACCTAACATGCATGAATGCCTGAGTTCAATCCCCAACACCACGGAAACCAGACGTGGCAGCACACCTCTATGGTCTCAGCACATGGGAGATGAGGGCAGAGGGATCTGAAATTCAAGATCATCCTTCAGTTATACAATGAGTTCAAGGGCAGTCTGGGCTATAGAAGTCCTTGTCTCAAAAGAAAACAAATAAAATTCTGTTTAATCATTGCACATTTAGAGGTTCAGTGTTATCACCTCACACAATCACAACCATCTCCAATAGCACTCACCGCAGAAAATGGCCACGGTGGTCTACACAATCAGCAACCTTTTCTGTGAGACTACACACCCATAAATTACACTGGGCCCCATTCTGTAATAAGTGACTAGTCTAAACGCTGCAGCACCCCCCAAATTGGCAGTGTTCAGAGAGCTCTATTTATTTAAAAAAACAGACTCCGCTCCAAAATAAAGTACAGCTACCACGCCATCTCACAGCCACAAAGAAAGGCATTTGTTAGTAGGGGATGGAACAGAGCTGGACGTGGTCTTGAAGCAGCCCCCCACCCACTCCAAAGTCAACAGAAACCTACCCACCTCTGCCTTGCTTCTCACCTGTTGGAAACTTGCCTCTCTTCTCATTTCCAGCCTGTTCTCTCCCTCAACATTGCTAGAGATTCTTCTTTCCCATCAAAAGTAATCTTTCTTTGACCCTGATTTCCTCATCATGTAATTATTCTATCTTGCTTCACAAATGAGAGGCAAATACACAATAAATATTTATGGATTAAATGGGTGAGAAAAGCCTATCTCCCCAAGGCTCGACTGCGAAGCTGTCCTCGGTCCATGGTAACCCGCGGCGACTGCTGAGCCCTCTCCTCTATTAAAGCTGGTCTCTAGGGGCGGCCAATGATTTTCTAATTTAAAAACTGAGTTCCCCTTCCCCTCCATTCTGGTTGACCTTCACACAGCATTTGACATTGCCAGCTAACCCTCATTATTAATGCTTTCTTTCTTGAGTTTTCTCAGACTATTCCAAGTCTCACATCAGCAGTGCTCCCCAAAGCCATGACAGCACGTTGTGCTGCCCCTCCTCCTGGAGTTCCACACAGCTCCAGCAGGAGATCTCAGCCACGACAAGATTTCAAATACCTTTTCTGCTATCCCCTTGCAGATTCAAAGCTCCGGTTCTCATCTTTCCCTTGTCCCTCTGAATCCCTTCTCCACCTGATCTCAAAGACACCAGTAATGCTGACACCTCAAGCTCGAAAGCAGAACACAAGTTGTCCTCCCTCCGTCTGTCAGCTCATCCTCCTCCAGGCCTCAGCCTACCCTCCCTCCCCCCTCAGCCTGCCCTCCCTCCCCTCCGCCTACTTTCTTCCTATGGTAACAAATAGCAGCATTGCCCTTCCAGAAGTTTTAGAGTGACTTCCTTTTTTTTAACAGAAACTCATGTATTCCCAGGCTGGCCCTGAACTAGATATGTAGCTGAGGATCACCTTAAACCTCTGATCCTCCTGCCTCCACCTCCCAGGTCCTGTGGTTACAGGCATAGACCATCATGCCTGGTTTTAATTGGTACTTGGGATGGAATTCAGGGCTTCACGCTTGCTAGGGGAGCACTGCCAGCTGTTACAGTCCCCCATCCCTTCAGAGTGATTTTGAGGCGATTCCTGTCATCTGTCTCACCTGCAGTTTCCTCTGAGTTCCAACTCCTACTGAAACTTTTCTGACATGTCTCTTGATTCTATCTCCTGACTTCTATTTCTCTTGTTATTGTCCCGGTTGAAACTTTTATGTCTCTCAATGAGATGATTATAAGGCCTATGAACATACTTCTCTACTTCGAATTCATTTCCTTTCATAATAACAGATACACTGCTCCACGATCTCCCATGTCACTTGCTACAGAATAAAGGAAAGACCCTGGTGTGCAGCACGGTCCTGGTGGCCCTGTCCTAACCTAGTCTCTGTTCCAGGCCCATCCACCCATCCACCCATCCACCCATCCACCCATCCACCTGCCACACCAGCCACACTCATAGTCATTCATTCTGCCTATTTTTAAAATGTATTGTGGATTGCTTACATCTATGGTTTAAAATAAAATGCCAGCTTATTGAAACCTTCACATAGCATTTGACACTGCCAGCTAACCCTCATTATTAATGCTTTCTTTCTTGAGTTTTCTCAGACTATTCCAAGTCTCACATCAACAATGCTCCCCAAACCATGACAGCACATCAAAATCCTGTCTATTGAAATCCTACTCAATTCTTGTTTTCTGGCAGGGGAGTGGGCATGTCCCAGGAATTCTGCATGCTCGGCAAGCACTCCTTTACTAACGTCTACCCCTCTATGGACTAGATAGACAGACAGAATCCAAGTAGATAAAAACTCATAAAACTGTACATTTAATATCAGCAAAATTTGTCCTAATGTGAGCTTTTGACTCAGTCGTCCCTGTCTGACACTCCTCTGCTGTGGTTAATGGTCCCATTTCCTGCTCTATTTTCAGTAACAAAATATTTCTTTTTTCAGGGTCATAGATATTTAGTGTATTTCTGATTGTGGAAAAGTTCTTCATTATCTGCCACAGACGTTTCAGTACAGCAGTTAGTATTGTGTTGAGTGGCTGCTAATATGGGACATAAAAAGCATTTTCCTGTGCATTGTTGAAGTTGATATTTTGCAAGATAATCTGTAAGTACTGGAATCCAATGTGATGGCTTAAGTGAGAGATGCCTCAGAGGCTCCGGTATTTGAACACCTGTCTCCAGCTGGTTGCTGTCTGGGGAGGTTTAGGAGGCATCACCTTGCTTTAGGAAGTATGTCATTGGGGACAGACTTTGAGAGGCCACAGCTTCACGCACTTTGAGTTCACTCTGCTTCCTGCTTGCTTCCTGCTTCCGCCTGTCTTGCAGCCATGCCTCCCGCCATGATGGACTCTTATTCTTCTCTCGAACTATAAACACAAATAACTCTTCTATTAAAAAAACAAAAACCCCACCTGGAGACTGGAGAGAGGACTCAGTGGTTAATAGCATTGGCTGCTCTTGCAGAGGCCCAGGTTCGATTCCCAGAACCCACACAGTGGCTAACAATCATCTGTAACTCCAATTCCAGGCGATCCAATGCCCTCTTCTGACCTTCTCAGACATTTCACAACATGGATGCACTTACATATATGCAGGCAATACACTCATACACATAACATTTTTTAAAATATTTTTAAAACACCTGTACATTTAAGTGGCTGATTATAGTGTGTGTCCATGTATATTTTTAACAAATTTATAAAGAAAAGAGACAAAAGAAGGAAAATCAACTTCTAGTTTTACCATTCGGAGAAAACAAAATGAAGTCTCTTGTTTGGCACCGTACATGACCCCTTCCCCAAAGGCAAACACTTGGTATATTTAACCAGAAAAATTAAAACCTATCACCCACATAACTAGACCAAGAATAAAGAACGGAAAATTTGACAAGAAAGAAAGGAAACTGACTTGGCCAGACGTATGAACAACCCACAGGGCTGCTTCAGGCTTCCCTGGAGACCGCCTCTGCACCCCACCCTGGCCTGCTGCCTTCAGCCGGAATCGTCGAAGCTGTCATTCATGAACTCTGCACGGTCTAACCCCAACTTAAAGGGTTTACAGGACAAACAACTTTGCCCTAATAATGGCAGCATTTAGTCTTTAATAATATTTATTGAAAGTGTTTGTCTTTGTGGGAAATGTAGAATTCCACAGGGTTAGCCTGGGTCATTATTAGTAAAGTACAGAGTCCAACGTGCAGAGGTTCAGCAGAAGGCTGCACGGAGGACGCCATTAGCACCACTCCCATGCCAGCTGGCACTAAGGGGCCGAGAGGCATCTGCCTTGCTAACTTCTGAAAGAAATGGCTTTTCTCTCACCCCTTTGCTTCTTTGCTTCTTTTTTTCGGTGGGGAGGAGGCGGTTGGTTTACAGACCAGCTCACCAGTGAGGGAAGCCATGGCAGGAGCTCAGGCAGGAATCTGGAGGCAGGAGCTGAAGCAGAGACCATGGAGAGCTGCTTACTGGCTGCTCCCCTGGCCCATGCTCAGCCTGCATCTTACACAACACAGAACACCCTGCCCAGGTGTGGCACCACCCACAGTGGGCTGGCCCACATCATTCATCAATCAAGAAAATGCCCACAGTCATGGCCACAGGCCCATCCAAGGGAGACAATTCCTCGATTGAGACTCCCTCTACAGGGTGTGCCAAGTTGACAACCAAGGCTATCCCGCACAGCTAGTAATATGTATGTTTGAACTTCTTCAGAGTCTTGGCTACACACAATTCTACCAATTCAGTGTCATTAAATTCTTAAGCCCATTTCATTTGAGACCGGCATTTTGGGTGCTCACGTCTTAGCGCACAGCTGCGATATGCAGACTGTAAATGGAAGCCTGATGATACAGATTCTGCAGTGTTGATCCAACCTTCATAAAATGTGAGTTTGGGCACAGTTGTACCCGTTTAATTCCTAGAACAGACTGTCAGAGGGTATCTTCCTTATGAAGAGATGTGTTATCTGAGGGAAGAGAAAAACTGTAAACATGAGCAGGAATCTTGCGTGCTGCCCATTTCCTGTGATGTATTCCTAGGACCGTATGTGTTGGGTGTGTATGGCAGTGATTCTCAGAGTAGGCTGCAGTTGAAGATCTACATCACCATCTTCTTATTCACTCTAATATGAAAAATGCATCTCAAAAAAATCAAGCAATTCAAATCTCAGCTATTCAACAGTTTGCAATAAAGAATGTTGAATGTTAAAGATGTCACTTGCAAGGAAGAGAGAAATCATACTGAGATGGAGAAAAATGGAAACCAATCATGGGATTCAGCAATCTAGACCCTGCTACTTCCCTTCACAAGTGTAATTTTATGAATGAAAAGATGGAGAACGAGGCCTGATTAGAGTGGCTTTGAGACAGAATAAGAGTTTCCACAAAACGGTCAGTTACAGCAAATTTTCTGAAAGAGCCCTCTGCCACAAAACAGGTAGATCATGAATAAAGTATACAAGCATACTGGTTTTAAAGAGCTATGGGCTCAAAGAATCTAGTGGTGTTTTGAAGGTCTATAAAAGAGAGATTTTGGACTGGAGAGATGGCTCAGTGTTTAACAGCACTGGCTGATCTTGAAGAGGAACCAGGTTTGATTCCCAGCACCCAGCAACCATCTGTAGCTACAGTTCCAGGGGATCCAACCCACTTTTCTGACCTCCAAGAGCATTGCATAACACAGGTACATTTACATCCATGCAGGCAAAACACTCACCCAAAAAATAAAACTAAATAAAAATGTTTTGAAGTGAGCTTCCATATGGATTATGGGAAAGATGCAGATACAAACTAGAAAAAGCAGGCTCAAACGGAAGACCCAGAGACAGACATAAGCATGTTAACTTTGGAATGCATGTTACTCATGTGGAAACTCCAGATGAGTCGATGGAAGTCTGCTTGGTCAGTTGTTCCTGTTCAGCAGACGAGGCAGGGGAATTACTGAGTAACAAAAGCTGTTCTTAGTTTATATTCTAATCAGAGATTAAGTAGGATAAAATTTACTGGCCAGTCCAGGACATTCCCCAGAGGCCTTGAGCTGTTCTTGGCAAATTCGACTACATAATAGTATAATCTACTGGAAAAGATACTGCTGAGTGAGTTCATTGCAGCTAAATGGTCCTTTCTATGCGCTCCCTATTTCCAAAGCCTTCAGTGTTATTTTACACATTGCAAAGTTGGTTTAAGAAATGATTACCTTGCTGGGCATGGTGGCACCTACCTGTAGTTCCAGTACTTGGGAAGCAGAGGCAGATGGGTCGCTGTGATATCAAGGCCAGTGTGGCTGTAGCGTGTGAAAAAGAAAGCAAAGAGCAGTTTTCTCTCTGTCTGCTATGAGGGAGGGGCTTCAGCCTGCCTGACAACTGAGTAGCCAATGGCTTAAGGGAAACTCAAGGGAGGCTGGGAAGAAGAGAGGCAGGCCTGGGGCGAGGTATCTATCCTGGACAGACACCCTGGGGGTTCCTGTGATCAAAATGCAAGCTCCATCATAGGCAACCTCCCTCCCCATCCCTCTGGAGATGAACTTTTTGTGAGTAACATGGAATAAACTAATCTCTCTAAAGAACATTCTCTATTCGTTCAGTCGGTTCAAATCTAGGGGTGGGACGAGGCTAATGCCGGGTCCCGCTGTGAGAAAATTTATGCAGCAGTGGTCTACATAGTGAGTTCCAGGCCAGCTGTGACTACAGAGGACACAGATCCTAGAGAGAACCCTCTCTCTGTCCTATCTCTAGGGAAATGAAATTTCTTACGAAATACTAAATATGAATCCTTATATTTACAGACAAGCATATAGTACACCACTCATCAAAGAAGCTTCTTTTTGCAACAGATGTAGACTACAACAGAATTCCAGAACTGGTCAGACAGAGAATATACATCGGAGAGATGCCCAGTCCTAGTGACACATCCACAGTTGAACCTCTACACTTAAGGTTCATAGAACACAGTGGGAAGAGAGACAGAGAGTCAATTAATGCATCCCTCAGCTCTCACCAATGAAGCTTCCTCTAACAACATGGTGCTATGCACACAGAAGTCACAACTGGCCAAGTTTTAAAGAGTAAGATACTGCAGAGAGTGTGTCCCTCAATAGGACTCCTAGAGTGAACATCACCTACCCATGGCTCAGGCCCCAAAGGGAAAAGGAGGCAAAAAGATTTTAAGAGCCAGGATTGGTTCATGAACTCAGGAAGGCAGAGGCTTTCAGGTCACCGGAAGCTTACACATATGAACTTGTGGCAATAGTGGCATTCAGCACATGACCCACACCAACTCAATTAGACGAGAGCCCTGAGTGGAGGAGAGAAATTGGTGTTAGGCTGGCCCTAGACTGAGAACTATTGGAGACTGATTACTATGGGGGGGGGGGGATATGCCTTACTCATGATGTCTAGACAGCCTGACCAGACTCCAGTGGATGAATTTGCACTAAAGGACATCTGAGTACCAGTGCCTGACTGGACAGGACTTAACATGTGTGGCAGAATGCATGAGGTCTGATGAAGCGGGGCATAGTTGAAGAAGGGGTCTAGATTTGATTAAGAACTGTTGTATGAAATGTACAAAAGTTCAATAATTTTTTAAAGTCGATAAAGTTAGCCATAATTCTGATAAGTTTGTGTTTTCCCTCATTTGTAGATCTTAGCTCCAAATCCCTAAATGTGAGTATATATTCCAGTGTAACGATGTGAGCCAGGAAAATGGAAACGCAGGGATGAGGGGGAGTAGGAACTCGAGTGACGGGGACAGGAAGAGACAGATTATCAGGGGAAATGGGGAAAGGGGAATACTTTAAGTGGGGGGGGGCAGGAGGGTTACATGGAGGAGTGAGAAGAGAGACATGCAAGCTTAGATGTATGAAAAACCAGAGGAAGTGGACTAGTTAAAAGTCCTCCTGAAAAATACACATACTGTAAGTATATGAGTATATGTGTATGGCTGAAGGCCACATAACAAGCAAGCAAGCAAACGAAACCACAGGCCAGGCAGGAGAAACCTTCCTTTGAGTTGTTGGTCAGGCTAGTAGTCTAAGAGACTCCCAAAATAACACAGGCTATTGCCACAGCCTTTGATTGCCACTCTGAACTTGAAGGTAAAATCCTATTGGTGAAGACAGGCCACACTTCCAACACAGGACTTGGAGCAATCAAGCTGTAACTTCCTGGTGAGTCTGCCCATGAGCATCTCTAGAAGCCATCACCATGGACGTGATGGGCTGTGTGCTATATTCTTAGTCACCCACTTCACAACTGTATTCACAATAGAAGCCAAACAGCACCCAGGAGCCATCCTCTTCCCTCTTGAAAAGCAGGACACTCGCCCGAGTTTTCTTTGATACCTCAAAGACTGTCTTAAAACGTTGCTCAAGACACTTTCTTGTGTTATTTATCCATTGAAGAATTGTTTGTAAAGTATTAGAATCTAGAACTGAAGCGGAATAAGTGGTCATTATTATAAAAATTATACTTACATTATAGAATCTATGTTAAACTCACTTGGAATCTTATGAAATTTTTCTATTAAGTTAAAAGAGATGAAAACCAAGAAAGTCGGGGTTGGAGAGGCGGCTCAGTGGTTAAGAGCACTGACTGCTCTTGCAGAGAACACAGGTTCAAAACCCAGGACCCACATGGTGGCTAACAACTGTCCATAAGACCAGTTGCAGGGAATCTAACACCCTCTTCTGACCTCTGTGGGCATTGCATGATACAGATGCACTTACATACATGCAGGCAGCACACACTTTCAATGCTCTGATCCTTGCAGTGATATTAAGGACTACTGCATAGTTCTTATTTTAACAATGCAATGCCTTTTTCATTTTATTTATTATCATTGTGTGTGTGTGTGTTCGTGTGTGCACTAGGGTGTGTATGCGGAGGTCAGAGGACAATTTTATGAAGACATCTCTCTCCTTTCATCGTCATGGGTTCCAGGGCTCGGACAATGTGAAGCCTCTCTCCTACACTATCCTAGCACACTGCCGTTCTGTCAGTTTGAGACTGTATGTTTATTTCTGTGGTGTGTGATCTGGGAGCATCAGCAGCCTCATGTTGGCTTCTTGTTGGTATAATGTCCTGACATGTCTGTCGTGTTTTCTCCTCTGGTGTCGCCTTCCAGCATACAGAGGACCTTCCATTGCAGGCCTTGGAAGCATTCACTTCCCTTTATAGTTCTTCTACACAATCTTGTCTCTAGCAATGTCCCTGTATAAGAACCTGAGTCTCCAGTGACTAGAGTTGCCAGCACAAATGGGCCCCTGGTCCTGGACTGGAGCTCGGACTTGGTGGGAAGACTTCTGTGGGCCTTTCAGATCTGTAGCATTCATGTTGACAAAAATGTTTATTTTGTCTCATTCCCATTTTCATTCGAACATAAAGACATCTTCTCTGACTTTATTCTTTGAGGTCTGAGGAGGATGAATTTCTCTTCTTTTCTACTTTATCCAGTTGCAAGTGAAGGCAGCAGCAAAAGCCCTGCCACATTCAATTACAAGCTTCTGTAGATACGAGTGGCATTCACGTGCCAGGAAGATGTGTCTGCTTAGGTTTGGGCTGACTTCCCCAAGGGAAGGCCTGCCCCAGGTTAACAAGCATCTTATAGTCTATCCAAATAGAATTTCCCCCAATAAAGAAGAGGATATTAGAGAGCATTACCTATGGACTCCCTCAATAGTTCGACACATTTTCTAATGAGAGAAAGTCTTTTAGAGAACACATGGGGAACTATGTAGACCCTCCAAGCTTGGGAGTAAGCACAGACGGGAGACTAGGTAACACATATGCTTCCGGCCTGCTAAGGCTCTTGCCTTTAGTTGCTTTTTTTTCCAAATGCTATATAAGCACCTAGCACATTGTGACAGGCGCATACTATGTACTCAACTTGGGACAGAAGAGAGCTCAGTTGATACAGTGGCAGGCATGCAATCTTGAGCATGTGAGTTCAATCCCAGCACCTATGTAAAAAGCTAGGCATGTTGGTGTGCTTATAATCCCAGCACTGGGGGTGGAGATATGTGGATCCCTGGGGCTTGTCGACCAGCCAGTCCAGTCTACTGAGCATGCCCCAGGTCCCAGCTGACCAGCCAGTCCAGTCTACTGAGCATGCCCCAGGTCCCAGCTGACCAGCCAGTCCAGTCTACTGAGCATGCCCCAGGTCCCAGCTGACCAGCCAGTCCAGTCTACTGAGCATCCCCCAGGTCCCAGATGACTAGTCAGTCCAGTCTACTGAGCATGCCCCGGGTCCCAGTGAGACCCTCCTGAGAAACAGTACTCAAGGTTGTCCTCTGTCTACACACACATACACACACACACACACGCACACACACAGCTTCATTCTTTCTTAATGCTGGAAGAAATCTCTCTCTCTCTCTTCCTGCCTCCCTCCCTCTTTCTCTCAGCTTGAATTCCTACCATATTAGGAGCACAGTGTAAGCACATGAGAGTCCCAGTCCCAGAGGAAATGTAAGTAGTTCCCAAAGGACAATCAGTGTAACCATTCCTGTGCTCACAGGTGCTTCAAGGAAATAAACATGGGTGTCCTGATCTAAAATGCGGAGGAAGAGGACCAGAGCACTGCCGAGGAAGGCATTCCTAGGTCAAGCCACAGTCTTAAAGAACGAATGGTAACTGATGCCCAGAGAAGCAGGGCCAGGCTCTGGAACAGTATTCTCCTGCAGAACATTGGAGGGTAGACCATGGACTACGGAAGGAGCTGTAGATGCTCGCTGGGGGCATGATGGAATGGGACTGATGGTGGTAGAGGAGGTTGTCAGGAGGAGAGCACAACCTTGAATTCAGTGCAACAAGAACTTACCAAGGACTTCTAGGTGCCCAACACTGGACAGGGACTCAGACCCTGTCCTTATCCTCAGTAAACTACCAGGTGGTAAGTGAACCCAAAAAACACACACAACTTCAACATTAGAAAGAATTCAACGGAGTCTTAAGGAATGAGGAAGAGGCTGGTTATGGTGGTGCCTACCCTTAATCCCAGCACTCAGTGAGTTCAAGGCCAGCCTGGTCTACATAGTGAGTTCTAGTTAACCAGGGCTACATAGTGAGACCCTATCTCAACAAAACAACACAACAAAACAGACTAAGAGAGAACCAGAGGATGGTGAAAGAGAAAAGGTATTTCCAGCAGAAGGAGAAGTCAGAAGCGCACTGGAAGGAAGTGGTGTTAGGAGGGATGCCATGGGCACAAGTCGTTCCAGTTGCTGGGAACAAAGAGAATGCTAGTCATGAGAGTGAAGTGGAAGGGAGGGACAGAACCCAGGCAGACAACGATGTCCAGTGTCTGATGTCCCGCAGGGGAATCCTGGTGTTCGACTGTAAGAATAAAACTGCTGGAGTTTCAACCAGGGGAAAACATCCAGTGCAGCTGATCACTCTGATAATGGTATTGATGGTGGGTTTGAGGGGGCCAGGTGTAGGGAGAGGAATCAGAAAACTCCAGCCATGACCAAATCAACCAGGATGACTTAGATAAGCATGGATGGATAGCTGGCTATGAACTTCACAGAGCTCGGGAGATAAGACCATGACAGTCATCAAGTGTGTAAAACAGGGGTGTGGGAGCCTAGGAATGACACCTGAACCTGTCATACCACACAGTGCTGAATCCCTGTGTGTGACAATCCCTATATTGGCTTGTCATCTTCATAAAGAAAGGGCTGTGCTATTTTTTATATTTATTTATTTTTATTTTATGTGTATGCATGTATTACCTTCATGTGTGTAAGTAAACCCATGTCATGCAATGCCCTCAGAGGTCAGAAAGAGGGTGTCAGATCCCCTGGAACTGGAGTTAGGGATGGTTGCTAGCCACCAGGTGGGTGCTGGGAACTAAACCTGGGTCCTTTACAAGAGCAGCCAGTGCTCTTAACCACTGAGCTATCTCTTCAGCCACAAAGGACGGTGCTCTTTTGCTCTTTAACTTTGCATTGCCATCACCTAGTTCAGTGCTGTCTAAAAGTATAGTCAGAACTATGTGAGTAATTCATGAGAGAAGGTGAAGAAGGACCAGGGGAGACGAGTGTTTGTACTGAATGCAGTAATTCTGAAAATGCTGGTGGAATTCCAGGGAGAAATTTCCACACCAGAGTAACGCGTCTAGAGCTCAGAATGAGGTCTAAGACAAAATCAGAGAACTGAGGGTGTGGGGAGCGGGCAGGGGGCTGTTGTTTCACCCAGCACAATGCCTGCTGTGCAACGACGGGGACCAGAGTAGCTGGGGGAGGGGAGCTGAGGAGATGATTCACACAGCACAGTGTGATTACTACTTTTAAATCGCTATCCCCAATACCTGACAGAAACAGCTTCAGGGAGAAGAAGCACGATTCAGCCCAGAATTTCAGAGCTGTCAGTCCACTGTGGTAGGGAAGGTGAGGTGTGGTAAGATGTGACATGGTGTGGTGCGGTGAGGTGAGCTGAGCTGAGGTGAGGTGTGGGGCTGTGTTCTACGGTGGGGTATTGTGTGGTGAGGTGTGGTTGGTGAGGTCAGGTGTGGGAGAAACTCAGATATTGCTACAGGAAGCAGAGAGCAGGAATAGCAAGAGGCCAGAACAAGACACTGTGCTGGTGAATCCTTCCTCCAGGTAGCCACATCCTACTTTCCACACCACCCTATAAGTCATCAGATTAGGGCTTCTGAAGGGACCTACCCTGAAATGACTGATCATTAAGTCAGAGCCCACACAATCTACATGGGCAACCCCCAAATGTGCTTTCCTGATCTCCTAGGAGTTTCTCAATCCAATCAATTCTACACTCAGGATTAACTAGCACACATAATAATAGTAACTTCAAAACATTTGTATACAAAAGCAGCACCCTTAAAACCAAGAAGCAGGCATGAGAAATAACTCTTGAAATGGTTGGTTTTATAATCAGATTAGTAGGGTGTCAGGTATTCCAGAGAGCAAAGAACAACTATATTAAAATTAACAGGTAGGTATGCACAGAAAATCAACTGTACACACCGAACATGCATCCTCTGTGTCATTCTTTCCGAGTGACTGACCCTTGCTGCTGCATTCCAGAACATCTGCTCTTGAACTCTGGAGCTCAGGTACAGACAGGATCTGCAATGCTATCATAATGCAAAGCTGTACTTTAGAGAGACCATTACTGAAGCCCTCTGCTCTTCCGTAGGTACCTGTCTATTTCCGCCCAACTTTATTCAGAGTGTGTTGCAATTTCCAGTCTCCTGCCAGCAACAGAAGTGTGATTAAGACAATAAATATACTCATAAAATGTAAACTCAGCTTTGGGGGCTTTCAGCACCCACTCTAAAACTAAAACCTCTTCAAGCACACAACCATGTGCAAAATGAAATCTTTCTTCCAAGATTTTCTTAATGGAACTGATTTATAAATACAGATTTATAAATACAGTGTTTTTTCCCAATCAACCTTGAAGGTTAAAACCAATTCCTGTGTAACAGTGGAGTGGGGGGGAGGGGTGATCCAATATCCAAGAATAAAGTTATGGTTACCTAAGGATTGACATATTAAGTATAATCATAATATACCTTTTTGAAGATTGGTTACCCAGAGAAAACAGCTACAGGAGACCTGCTGTCACATCACATACAACATACCTTCACACACACCCACAGGTCCTGTCTCTGCTGCTTTGACTGAATCACAGATAGGCCAGCTTCAAGGTGCTACCACACAGTCGGAAACTGTTCCTTTTTTCCTGGTACCTCCTCATCATAAGGTAATACCCCTTAAAATCACTACCTCACACACCTCTTACTAAATCCTCATAAAGTCCAGAGATAAATGAGATTAGTTACTCAGAGAAGTACTATTACTGGGATTTATCCTAGAGCCTTCGGTTTAACAACCCTTGGGAATCCCATTCCTAAGTGCCCTCAGGTCACCATGTAGCTACAGTCTGACCTTTCCGACCACAAGGAAACATCTAGACCCTCAGGATTCCATCTAGACCAGCGCATAAAAGATCAAAAGCTGCAAAACAGACAATAAAACATGCAACGAAGCGAGCCATGCCATGCTCTGGCTGAGTCTGCAGCGCCCCCCGGCTGGTTTCAGACCTCAGGTTCCAGCTGGGGGCGCTGTTTCTGGAGGCTGTGAACCGTGGGAATGTGAGCCTTGCTGGTCGGGAGAGGTGGGGCTTTGAAGATGACACCTGCCCTGGCTCTGGTCCCCTCCCTGCTTCCTGGGAAGCCACCAGGCTGTGATAGCTGCCTAGCATTCCCTGACGCCATCAGCTGAAATAACCCCTTTCTTTCCGAACCTTGCTTCTCACAGGAACGAGGAAAGGAACAAATACACATGAACTTTACAATTTTCCCCTAACCACATTCAAAGAGTAAGAACAAAGAGATGACCTTAATTTTAATGATGCTTTTTATTTAACCTGATGAATTTATAGGATCGTTTCATCATGAAGCTAACATAAGCTGATTTATTGCAATTGCTATAAGGTATTTTGAATTGTTCTAACATCTTTTGAAGGAACTAGTCTTCTATTTGATATTTCCGGCTGATGCCAGTCCATTCAGCCCACATTTCAACTGCTCAAAAGCTGTATATGGCAAGGGGCTCAGACAGTACAATTCAACACAGGGTGATTAATTTTTTTAATGTTGAAAATACTTATGTCGATCAGTAATGGCAAAGCAAGCATTAGTCTGCCACACCATGTACTGTCAGAGAAGCCCATTTTCCCATGCGTGCCACTGAATGCAGACTGACTTCCGTTCCCAGCAGAAAGCACAGTGAATTTATTTGCTAATTTTTCCATTGTTTCCCATTTTCATATCCTTCTGAAATCACAACGTATACAACTTAGTGGAAAAAATAGAAAATATTATAAAGTAAAATGAAAATAAATCATACCATGGAGCTAAAAAGTGTCCTGGTTATGAGACAAAGAAAACACTGGATACATCTTGCCTCCTGTGGTGAGAAGGAGACAGCCTTCAGGGGGATGCCTCACAAATTTCCTAAACAGTAAGAACTTCCTTAAAAGGCAACTATTTATGACCAACCACTTCCTGTGAAACCACATGAAAGGTCTCACTGTAAATTTGACTGCTTTTTCAAGAATGACTGAGGAATGGCCCAGAAAGGATCAGGGTTTTTAATAAGAACCAAGTTTTCGAGTCAATCCTCAAGACAATATTTGAGGGGCTGAATGAGACCAGCTGAAAGCGTTGGTTTTCAAAACCCCGGGGGCTCTAATTTAAAACTTTGGATTTAAGAACAGTGAAAACTGTTCTCAAAGATGGAAGAGAATGGATATTCAAGAGAAAGCAAGTGACTCTATGATTCTATCCTGGCTCATAAATGCTCCTCACCAGCCACCATCGCTAAAATGAGAGCCTCAAGTTGGAAACGAGTCTTCCATTAGAGCTGGTTTATGTTGGAACATCAGAGTGGAATTTACAGTCCAGTGGGGACTGTGACCTGGTAAATAGGCACCTGCATCACCCTGTAGTCTGATGGCTGCTAGGGGTGGTACAGGAAGCAACGAGGAGGGGCTGAGCCCGGTTAGAAGGGGAGGCTGTGTGGGGAGGGTCAGCTTCCAAATGACTGTGAGCACTAAGCCAGCTTGACCCCAGAAGCAGGTGTCAGCACAGCGAGCGGAGCTGAAGGCAAGTCAGTGATTGCCAGGCAGAGAAAGGGAAGACTGGCTGGAGGGAGAGGACAGTGGGGTTCCATCCTGTGGTCTCTTCTACGCTGTATTCAGGGGTGCGGCCCCCATTGTCACAGGCTCAGAGAGCACCAAAGGGCCACGTCTGCTTTGACCGCCTGCTCTTCTGGGATTTCCAGCTCCCCAACTAACCAAAACCCCTAAGACCATGTTTCCAAGACATCAAGGGAAAATGCAGAAGCTTATTAAGCACAACTAAGCTTCAAGCACAACACAGAAATTTAATTTTAAAAAAAGAGAGCTGGGTTAAGTTCATTCATGAACTTGGAAAGTCAGTATTTTCTCAGGGTTTCCCGGGTCTTTTTTCTCTCTCATTGTTTAATGGCCTGGCTGGCTTGTTTGGAGTGTCATGGAGTTAATGGTTCATAACATCTCATTTCCCAGCAAGTCTACAGACGCCTTTCTCATTAGTGCTTAGGTTCCTGCCTTAAAGGGGATCCCCGAACTGGAGGTTTTTTTGGAGAGATCAATCTTGTTTCAACTGAGGCCTTCTCTTTGTCAAACATCTCAGTTCTCCCTCAGGCTGACACACGTACCTGTGCACATCCCTGGACGAGGGCACATCTGTGGACGAGGGTGGGGGAAGGGAGAGTGTCACCCCGTCTAGTTGATTCAGGGTGCGCCCACATCTGGGCCCTGCTGCCGTGTACCACGGCTGGTTTCCCTGTGCCCTGTTACACTCACAGTTTTTTCTCTTTTTCCTCTTCAGTCTCTAAATCTTTCAGCTGTTGCTTAAGGCCTTTTGCTTTTATTCTACCCTTAGGGAAATCAAATAACCTAGCAAGCTCTGTCCAGGAGCTCTGCCCATTCCTGAGAGCCATAGTCAAGACCCCACTAGATTTTAGACTCTTCTCCACTGCTGTGTTCCTTCTTCAAACCATTCATCAAGAACCCATGCTCCACGGATTGGAGAGATGGCTCAGCTGTTAAGAGCAATGGTTGCTCTTACAGAGGACCTGGGTTCGATTCCCAGCATCCACACAGCAGCTAAAAACCATCTGTAACTCCAGTTCCAGGGGATCCAACATCCTCCTCTGACCTCTCCGGGCACCGTACAACACAGGTGCACTTACACACATGCAGTCGATACACTCATACACATAAAATAAAAATAATAAAAAACTTTTAAAAGAACCCATTTTCTAGGTTTATTTTGTTGCTATAAAATATCCTGACCAAAAGAAACACAGGGAAGAATGGGTTTATACAGCTTTTACTCCAGGTTAAAGTCCATCCCTGAGGGGCAGTCAACGCAGGAACTGGTCACATTGCACACAGGTGAGAGCAGACCCCGTGCAGCCTCTCACCCATGCTCAGCCATGTCCCCCACTCTTACACAGTCCAGGGCTAGCCTAGGGAATGGGCTGCCCACAGTGGGTGGGTCACCTAACAATCCAGAAAATCACCCCCCACACATGCTGTAGGCCAATCTGATATAGGTAATTCCTCAACTGAGAGTCTCTTCCCAAATGATTCTAGAGTGTTTGACACTAACTAACCAGCACAGCCCACCGCCATCCTCCACCCCGTTCTGTTCCTGGCCATTCCTCAGAACCCATCAGCAGGGCTGGAGAGACGCTCAGTGGAGAAGAACACTGGCTGCTCTTGCAGAGCTCCCTGCTTCCCGGCACCTACGTGGCAGCTAACAACCCTCTGAAACGCCAGTTCCAGGCGATCTGATGCCCTCTTGTGGCCTCTGGGGGCATTGTATGCATGGGTGCACTTACACACATGCAGGTAAGATACTCATATGCATAAAACAAAAATAAATTTTTAAAAAGAACCCATTCGCATCCTCTGCCCTGCTCTGTGCTCCACGTCCTGGCCATTCTTATTTTCCAGCCTCTGATCTAGGCAAGCCTTCTAGGGTCTCCTCGCTCCCACTAGCAGGACTGGATCACACTACACACCCCATTTCCAGCAGGACTCTGGTTACTGTGCATATAAACAGAGCACATCTCAAGTGCTTAAAAAAATGAATAAACCTGAGCATATCTTTTCCTTCTTTCATGCCACTGACAATAGAGCTCTCAAGGCCAAACCAGAAAGAGGAGGAAGAGAAAGGGCTTATGGGAAATCAGACTAGAAACCTTGGGGAGAGGGGATGAGCCTCCTTCTGACCCAGTCAGAGAATCACCTGGATTCACTGTCTTGAAGGAGAGCTGCAGAGTATCGAGATGCACATGCTTAGACTCCATATTCTTCAAAGTTAACACAGCTGAGGGCTCGTTAATCTCAATAAGCCTGAAAGAAGACATTTTCATGTTCTTCCTTTCCAACGATCATCCTGACAGTATATTTTTACATACATAATTGGTTATGGCTCAAATTAAAATGACTTTGACAATTATCAAGCAGGCTGGGGGTTTAGGAGCTTGTGCTGGGGTGGGAGACAGCAGTGCCCCAGGGAGCCTCAAGACCATGTGTTATCTTATGATAACATTCAAGTCACTCCTTCCCAGGCTCAGAAAATCCAAGTTTTTCATCTAGCAGCTGAAACGACTGCGTTGTGTTTAGATAACAGCCCCTCACTGAAAGGATTGGTCTTAATAGAATTTTTCTGATTAAAGGATAAATGTAGTATTTGTGGGGATTAGCACTGTGTCCCCTGGCACCTGGAGTGCCCTCAAAGCATCACAAACCCTGTCTACCATACACAAGTTCCATGATGCTTTGCTGCCCTCCATCCCCCAGCCCTTCTCCTCACACACTGACAAGTGGCATGCACACCCAGGCGCATCATGGTCTTTCTTTGTGGCATGCACTAAAGACCTCAGTATGATGTACTGTCATCTCCCTCAACCTCAGAGGTAACTGGCTATAAAATTGTTTTATGCTGCTAGTATTCCTAGCCCTCACGTAAAAAAACACTAGCTGTAATTCAGTGTTGGCAATACAGCATTATTCATAAGGCACTCAAACTGTACCTTCCAGTTTTAGAACGCCACCTAACTGCTGATGGAATTACAGTCTAGTATTCAGTTGGATGTCCTTCTTTCTGCATGAAAATTACAAGCACTTCCCAATACCTCCAGGGACCATGTCGAAACTCCAAAGGATACCATACCTTTTACATAATGCTTCAAAAAGCTCACTGGGGACATGTGAGAGCTGAAAATTGCATAAAGCTTTTAAAAACAATTTTGCTTTATGGGAAAAAAGAGGCAGCTCTCGAAATTAAAATGTCGGTGTTTTTATAATAAGAAAGTATCTTAAAATTGACACAACTATCTGGCTGGTTCCCAAGGAAAATTCTATCGTTGGTGTGGCTTTGGCTGTGTCTGGCAGTTTGTGGGAGGCAGAAGGGACAAGGGGCTCTTCGTGGAGTCTGAGATGCTGTGATTTCTGCTGCTTGGTGCTGAAGCATCTTTCTGCCCCCATCGGATTCCATTCACAGAGATGGGTTGTTACCGTCTTCTTGGTTTGGGAGCATCTACATAGTTCTTTACTTCTTTTTATTTATGGATTCATTTTGTGTGTGTTCTTGTTCATGTGAGTACACATGTGTATGCAGGTGAATGTGTATGTATGTCGGTGTGTAAGCACGTGTGCATGTGGAGGCCAGAGGTCAACCTTGAGTGCCGTTTCTCAGGATTTTTTTGAGACCATCTTTAAATGGCACCTGGGCCGACTGGGCTGTTAGCCGGCAGGAGAGCCCCGGGGACCGCACCGTGTCTGTTCTCCCCAACACTGGGATCTCAGCCATTTGCCAAACACTGAGATTTTTACATGTCTTCTGAAGATAGAACTCGGGGCCTCGTACTTGCAAAGCAAGTGTTTTACTGACCGAACTATCTCCTCAGCCCTCTGTTTATTTTAAAGAGATGATTTTAAAGCTGAAACCTCCTTCTCCTCTGCATGCAGTCTCTCAGATTTGGGCACGTTCCTTTTATAGGCTGCTCCACCTGGATCTAGCCCCTGTTCATTCTCTGTTTGTGATTTGTGGCATTTTATAAATTACTTTCCCTTCTAACTTTTTAAAAGAGAGGATGGCCTTATGGTCTTCTCTGTGGTAGTCCCTTTAGACTTCATCCAGTGGCAATTCAGATGACCGTGGGATGACCACACTGAGCCATCTGGCCAGTCTGTGAGTTCTTGCCTCTGCAATGTGGCCTTGCATGGAAACCCAAAAGTATCCCAGTCCTAGCTGAGCACACCCAGCCCCTGGGTTACACCTGTATCTCATGCTGAGTCTTTTCTTTAGACTCACTTTGTGTTTACAAAATTGTATGACAATAACGGTGAGAGAGTATGAGCTGCCTCCTGGACATTTAATATTTCTTCATTAAATCAGTTCACAGTCCACAGATTTCATTCTACGACTCAGGGCAGGTAGGGAACAGCAGCCTTTGCCAGAAAAGACAAGAAAGAAGAAGGAGGAGGCGAAGGTGGAGAACAAAATAATAATTTCACTATCACACACGGCGCCTTCCACTATACCCCTAAGCCCTTAAACCTCACAAATCTGAATTTGCTGGATGGCTCAGAAGTTAAGAACTTCCTGCTATTCCACAGAACCCAGGTTCCAGCACCTACACCAGGTGGCTCACAACTGCTATAACTCCAGCTCCAGGGGATCCAACACCCTCTTCTGCCCTCCACAGGAACCCACGTGCACAGGCAGATAGACAACACAGACACTCAGACACACACATACATATACATAAACACACATACACATAAAATAAGTCTTTACATTTGCTAGATCCTTTTCTTTTTGCTACTTAGTAAAGTCTTTAAGAGTGAAGAATGAAGCTGAGTTCAACACGGTGCCAGATAATGACCTTTCCATGTGCTCTGAAACACACAACATTCAGTCTAGTGACACTGACCCTTTCAAATGCATACAGACAGGCCAAGATCCTCCTCCATTTTAAACATTTTCTAGATTGATCAACAGACTCACTGGAGTGACTGTCACTCACTGGACTGACACACGTCACTGGCTGATCTCAATAGTAAGACATTCACCTGCACTTTAACCTCAGGGTCTTTTTGTCTTCCTGTGTTCGTGCCAATCAGCACACCAAGTCCACTGCAGAGAGGGTAAGGCACAATTCCACTTTCACAGTGGTAATAACAGAAGCATAATAGATACGTATTGTATCCAGGATGTCTCTCAGTTAAATATACACTTAGTCAATAAACTACGAGGGTTTCCCTTGAAATTTTCAGAAGCTGGCTTGTACTAACCTTACAGTAAACAATACAACTGCTCCTGTCCCATAATTTAGTGGGAAGATGTCTATTACCAACAGAATTTTTATGTGACTCTTAATTGTTCCAAAGTGGCACTATGCTACAATGACTCCAGAAAGGAACCAACTACAACCAAGGAACAAGGAGCTTCATCCAATGACAACGTCCAGCACAACTGGCGAAGAGACAATGTAAGACAGGGACTTTTGGCGGAACTCTGCACCTGGTTAAAATACACACTTCCTTTATGCTCTTTGGTGGGTAGGCAGTCACCAGCAATTCAGCAGCCTGCAGATGCTGAAATACACAGGGTGAAAACAATGCATATCACCCCAGAGTCATCCATACCTCATCCATACTAGAAGGTACATGAAGAGACTGAGCTGTGGTCTCCCCATCATCCTCTGAGCATCACGAGAAACAGCGTCATAAACGGAGTACATCCTCTGAGCATCACGAGAAACAGCGTCATAAACGGAGTACATATGTTCAGTTCAGCAGAAGCCAACAGGAGAGTGTGGCCTTTCTGTCCTCTGTCTGGGAGTTCTCCAAAAACCACTAAAGAACTCTTTCAGAAGATGCCCAACACCCAAAACAAGAAGCTACGTCAGAGGAGGGTGAGCGTGAAGAGGAAGGAAGGCTCTATCCACGATCTCTGAACAACTGCCCTGTCTGCTTACTCAAAGATCTCTTTTCTTTCAGTATTTCGGAGTTTCCCACCATCAATCTTCCTGAGACATCTGTGTCCTGTTGTCATTCCACAGCATCTGCAGCCTCTCTTCATTACCCCAGAGCTTCTGCTGATACTCCAGTATCCATTGTCACCTAAAATATGTAAAATGCTCAAACATCCCTGAACATTTCTGAGACACACAGAGACACAAGAGGAATCCATGCACAGAAGATCTTGAGTCTAATCCAGATCTAGGATCTTGGCTCTATCTGGTATCATACATGAGTTAAAAATGGTGGTTCAGAGGGTAAATAAACAGAACCAACTCCTAGCTTTATCACCTACAAGCTGTGTGATCGTAAGAAGCTTGCTTAGCCTCTCTGATGAAAGCAATATATATGACAAAAGGAACTGAGCAAGATCAACAAGTCAATACATAAAAAGCACTCAGGGGCTGGAGAGGTGGCTCAGTGAGTAAAGTATCTGTTGCCAAGCATGAGGATCTGAGTTTGGATCTCCGGAACACATATAAAACGATGGGCATGGTGGCATACACCTATAACCCAGTGTTGGGTGTGGAGACAGGCAGATTCCGGAGCATCACCGGCCTCTAATCCGACCAAAATGTCAAGCTCCAGGTTCAGTGCGAGACCTGTCTCAAAACATAAAGTGGAGAGTGACAGAGGAAGACACCCCATCAACTTCAGGTCTCTACACTTACGCACAGCGAAGCATACCATGTGTACACCTCATGTCACTCACACACACACACACACACACACACGGGGGTGGGGGGGTGGTAAGAGAAAGTATTTAGCAGCATACTGACCAAAGTAAGTATGGAAAATACACTTCCTGTTATTACTGATCTCTCTCCACATACACACACAGAGCACACACATACACACACACACATACACACACTACACACACACTACATATACACAGAACACACACATATACACAGAACACCCACATACACATACTACACACACATACACACACAGAACACACACACCACACACGCTACACACACATACACACATACACACACTACACACACACAGAGCACACACATACACACATATATACACATATACACACACTACACATACACATATACACACACATACACACACTACACGCACATACACACACACACATACACACATTATACGCAGCAATAACAACCCCTCATGCTTTTATTTTCTTGTCTGAAAAATGATATTTAAATTAAATCACTTTAAAATTTTTTCTGGCAACAATACACCAGCAACATAAGCTCAATATATATCCATTATTCAACTCTAAAACTTTAACAGGAAGCTGTTCTTTAACTTGCAAAGTATATGAGACAGAAAACCTTAATCGAAACAGGCAGCTCAATATTTCCCATAGAAACCCCCAAATACTGAATTTTTTAAGATTTATTTTATTATTTTAAAGCACATGTGTGTGCGTGTCTCCTGGTTTGTTGGAATGTACATAAGGGTTCATATGCTCACTGAGGCCAGAGGCAGCAGATCCCCCTGGACCTGGAGTTATAGGTAGTTGTGAGCCACCTGATGTGGGTGCTGGGAACTGAACTCAGGTCCTGTGGAAGAAGAGTACTACTACTGAGCTATCCCTCCAGCCACCAAATATTTCCTTCTAAAGATTAAAGATAAGTAATGCTACTCAACCTCAGATATATTTTATTTCTATTAGATTTTTAGGAAAATTTTAAATAAAAAGTCTGTTTATAGAATCAAGTACATAATAAAATATGAAATAACATGATCACTAAGTGTGTGAAGTTAATGACCTGGATAAACTTGAAAACAGAACAAGTAATATTTATTGTAAAAATATAATAAAGTGAATTTTTATTCACATTCAACTAACATGGAGAATCTACTGTTTACTCTCTGTAACAATAAATCAGAAAAGTCTTTAAACATTTTAAGGAGGAAGAGAAAAGGCATAGCTTGTCACCTCACAACAAAAGGAAAACTGAGCTGACCAAAAGTGACCTCAGAGAAGGAAAAGAGAGCGATTAACCAATCCGAAATTAAGAGATAAACCATCAACAGCCAGGTGTGCTGGTGCACGCTTGTAATCTCAACAATCAGGAGGGTGAGCCAGAAGATCATACATTTGAGCCAGCCTGGGTGACACAGCAGGACCCTGTCCATAAAACAGTAAAACGAAACAAAATAATTGAGCACGCTTTTGGTCCCCAAATCAAGATATCATTGATTATGACAACTTTTATTAATATAAAAACTCTAAAACTCAAAAGAAGTTTAAAGACACCTTGTTCTATAAACCCACTAATTACCTCAGAGTTCTTAGGGTAAGTTATTTACTACAAAGACCTCATAGATCTGGGGGTACAGTTCAGTGGTAGAGCCCTTGACCCATATGCACAAAGCCCTGGGTTTTCATCTCCACTATGTCATTTTTTTAAATGCCCTAAATTGAGACAAGACAAAACATATGCTCTAGCCAAAGCTTTAAAAATATATTAAGAACCATTCCAATGAGAATAGATAAAGCCTGGAATCAAAGAATGGCTGAAATGCTTAGAGAACTGAACTCCCTCTCCTTTTATTAGAGGTGAAAAAATATCCTGAAGGCTTCAGGGATGTTTCTAAAATATGTTATGTAAATACAAATTAATTACGTATTTATGTGAAAAATAAATAAAAATGAGAGTTGGAATAAATTATCACCAAGCAGACTTCTAATTCTAAATCTCTATAAATTCATTTAGCAATAAAATGACAGAAGAGTGAAATGCAAAGGTTTTCAAGACTGGAAACCTGTCTCAGGAAGGAAACATCAAAAGGCTTTATTTGAGACATCCAAGCAAATGCTTACTACTAAGGTAATCAGAAAATGTGACATTTTGTCCTGGACATAGAAGAGGAAATTATTTCATTCTTAAGTTAATCACTCCGAGAGAACTTTGCAGAGTGTGTGAAGTGATACTGAATCATCGGTTTTATGATTTTTAAATGAAAATTAGACTGAATTACATAAAGATCAATCCTAATAAACTGTTTTGACTAATTAGCCAAAATTCAGAGGAAAACAAATGGAATGATTTGTCCTTAAAGAAGGCACCTTTTGACTTTAAGACTTACCTCATATTATTTCAGAGTCTTTTTTTAAGGAAAGGTTTTATTAAAAAACATTGCTTCGAATTTTATTTACGTGTGTGCAAGCATGCATGCGCATGCAGGCAGGTGCCCCTGGAGAATAGAAAACTATATTGGATCCCTGGAGATGAGATATAGATTCTTTTGAGCCACCCAATATGGGCTGGGAATCAAACCTGGGTCCTCTGGAAGAGCAGCAAGTGCTCTTAACCAGAGTCATCTCACCAGTTCTCAGAAAGAGGCTTTGTAACAGCCAGAAGAAACTGCCAGCTCCTGCTAAGAATTCCATCACTCCTCATTGCAAACCTCAGTAACAGGGAGGGAGGTCTTTATAATTGCCCATTTTACTTCCCTAAACTATAATATAAATTAGACAGTGGTTTTGCTTAGGGCATTGTGTTAATCTCGATGGTCAGCATGAAGGGATTCAAAATCACTACAGAAATACACACTTGGCGAGTCTATGAAGGTGTTTCCAGACATGTTTAACTGAAGAAGGTCCACTCTGAATGAAGGCAGCAGCACCCCATAACCTGGGGTCAGCAGCAGAAAGCAGGCTGGGGAAGAAGCTCATCTGGTATACAGTGCTTGCTTAGAACGCACAAAGCCCAGGATTCAGCCCTCAGCACTACATCAAACCAGGCATGGTAACATAAGCCTGCAATCCCAGCATTTAGGAGGCAGAAACAAGAAAATCCTAAATTCAAAGTCATCGTCTGCACAAGTTTGAAGCCAGCTTGTATTCCGTGAGACTTTGTCTCAAGAACCGGGATTGGTGGAGACTAGGGGAATGGCTCAGTAGTTAAGAACACTGGCTGACCTTTCAAAGGATTTAGGTTTGGTTTCCAGCACCCACACGGTAGCTCACAGTCTGTAACTCGAGTTCCAGGGGATCCAACACCCTCTTTAAGCTACTGTGGGCATTGCACGACACAGCTGCACTTGCATTCATGCAGGCAAAAATAGCCAAATACATGAAAGAAAAATAAATGAAAAACTTTTTAAAAGGAGTGAGACAGCAGCTAGAGCACACACAGCTCTCCGCTTCCTGGCTGGAGATATCACAGCTCTCCTTCCTGGCTGTAGAACCACAGATCTCCTTCCTGACTATAGAACCACAGCTCCCTGCTTCCTGACTGGAGATGCCACAGCTCCCCGCTTCCTGGCTGTAGAACCACAGCTCCCTGCTTCCTGACTATAGAACCACAGCTCCCTGCTTCCTGACTGGAGATGCCACAGCTCCCCGCTTCCTGGCTGTAGAACCACAGCTCCCTGCTTCCTGACTGTAGAACCACAGCTCTCTGCTTCCTGGCTGTAGATGCAAGGAAGCCAGAGGCCACAGGTCTGCACCACAATGCTGTCCCTGCCACAGTGGACTCAAACTGTGAGCCCCAGTTAATCCTTCCTTAGTTACAGGAGCTGGCAGGTTTTCTGTCACAGCAAGGAGAAAAGTAACAGACAGATGCTTATTTCCTACATGGGACAAATGTGGAAGTACTTCAATTTGTTGTTCTAACTATACAACAGGATCCCGCAGACAGAGAATTCCGTTCTGGCCCCAACACCAGGGTTATCATTCAGTCATCAAATATTTACTACTATATTTACATCTATTATAGTGATGAGCCTCTGCTCACTGGAGTTTGCAATATCTTAGAGCTGGGGAGGGAGGAACATTGAGTAACACACATAACAATAAATTGCTACCGCTTGTGACGAGAAGGAAAGGCTAGCAGGATGGCATTCAATGAGCAGACTTGCTAAAGGAACGACAGTGCATCCAGAAACTATGAAAACAGAACCAGCACGCTGGTGGGACCTGGGGAAGCTGCTTCCCGCAGAAATTAACACATGTGCACTCACCCTAAAGCAAAATGAAGTTTGGCACATTCAAGGAATTAGGGGAAAAAAAAAGGTGAGTCACACAAGGCACAGAAAACTGTGTCTCATCTGAGGACAGTCACTCACCCAGTGAACCCCCAAGGAGTTGATTCCATCTCTTTGGACTATGCATTTCTACAAAACTTTTAGGGTTCTGTGTTTTATTTTTTGTTTGTTTGTTTTTTAAGACATGTTCTCCCTGTAGCCCCAGGTGGCCTGGACGTCCTATGTAGACCAGGCTGACCTCCATCTCACAGAGATCCACCTATTTCTGCCCCCAAACTACTAGGATTAAAGGGTGCACCACTCCTGGCTTCTTCTGTTAACTTGTTAAATTTATTTATTTTTATTTTATGTGTATGAGTGCTTCGTCTGCATGTATGCAAGTGCACCCATATCATGCAATGCCCACGGAGGCCAGAAGAGGGCATTGTATCCCCCTGGAACTGCAGTTATGGATGGTTGCTAACTGTTGTATAGGTGCTGGAAACCTAACCTGGGTCCTCCACAAGACCAGCTGAGTCATCTCTCTCGCCCCTGCACCTGGCTTCTTAAAAACTTTTTTAAGTACTCTGTGTTAGAATGATCTGGGGTCAAGTCTTTACCACCACGCTGTCCCTGCCACGGTGGACTCAAACTGTGAGCCCCAGTTAATCCTTCCTCTGTTATGGTGCTTGTGTCAGGTTTTCTGTCACAGCAAGGAGAAAAGTAACAGACAGACGCTTATTTTCTACATGGGACAAATGTAAAAATACTTCAGTTTGCTGATGATAACAGAGTACTGACCAGTTTTTCTTCAAGTTTAGAAAGAACCTCTCAGTGGGCTGTGTTGTTACCCAAACAACTCCCATCCTTTCTAACTACTCCTGCCCCAGCCATTCTTATACCAAGTTACGTATTAAGGCACTGGAAGAATTCAGAAGTACTTGTTCCTTAATTATTTGTCACAACATGAAATTATGATTTCTCTAAGTAATACTTTCCTGTGTCGTAAGATGTCAGTGACACTGTCCTATCACAGTGAAATTAAGTCACACAGCCCACAGTGAAATGATCTGATCAAATGCCTGCGGTCACTGACCAAGATCAACTTCAGCGTTCTGAGAGCTATTCTCCAAGCAAAATGAAAGTGGCCTTCATTTAACAAAAATAAGCCCGGGATGCATCCATAAATTTATACAGCATATACTGATAAAATAAGAGAAATTTATGCCTATTCATAGCAGAGGGCTCAGAGAGCTTAACGGCCTGACAGTATTCAATATCTCTGCTTCTTATCTCTATACAGTAGCCAAAGTGTTTTTACAAAGGAAATGGGGCTGAAAAAGCGAAGCATTTAGCTCGCTCCAAGATGCAGTCAACATTTATGTCCTCTGTGATCATGGGATCCAGGATGCAAGGCCTACTTGTTTAGTTGTGTGTTTCTAAGATAGGGCTTCTTCAGGCTGATGGCCCTGAAAACTAAGAGGCAGCGTCAGGAGTCATCTGTGCTTTGGCAAGCAGAAACTCCAAACAAAGACTGCCTGAGTGCATACGGGAGGAGTCTCTGTCACACCTTCCCTGACCCAGTGGGCAGACACAGGAGGCATGCATTGTCAAGTCAAGGAAACAGAAGGTGACAGCGTCACAGACACTGACACAAAGCAACTAGATCCTCTTATCAACATTCAAGGAAGGATAATTAAGGACCAATAACTTTGGTTTCTACTTATTAACAGATTTGCTCACTTTAATAATAAGCAAAGCAAAGCACCCATAGCCACCAAATTAGTAATACTGATTTTTCTCTCAGTCTCATTATGAAGAGCTGAGCGAAGAAGAAACATAAAAACTACTCTAGGGCTGGAGACAAGGCTCAGTGGTTAAAGCACTGGCTGCTCTTGCAGAGGACCTAGGTTCAATTCCACATGGCAGCTAGTAAAAATCCTTAACTCCAGGTCCAGGGGATTACCTGACCTTTGCAGGCAGTGTACAACACCAGTCCACTTACATACATGCAGGCAATACACTTGTACACACAAAATAAGAATAATATTTTAAAAACACTGTGTGGTGATTCCCCTGAGAATTCAGTCTCCAGCAAAGACACTGAAATTCAAATTCACGGAAACCTCAACTCCACATAAAGGCATTAAGTTGTCATGTGGTTAAAAGAAATCAGTAAAGAAAACACCAGGAAAACCGGTTCAACAATGCCTCCGCCTCACACTCATCTATTTCCTTGACAAATAAATCAATCCTTCCTGTAAATCAATCCATAAAACCTATAATGGCTCGGGTTCTCTCATAGCTCACCCTAAGGAGAAACAAACATCCAGGAAGTGAAGTTGTGTGTGGTAATTACTGACTCAGACAAACTGAATACTATGTTTAACCACTGTCACACATTGATGTGTTCATTTCAAATTGGGTTTGTCTTTAAAGGAAGCATTTGAGATATTTCTGAAAATTGCCTGGTTTCTAGTATTAGCTACAAGTGATTTTTTTTTTCTGGAATTTCCATAAAAACACATTGAGATAATGACTGTTTTTTTAATCTGTGAGACCGGCTTCTCTTTAGAAGAAATGTTTGCTATTTGTGACAAAGCCATCTTTCTCTGAACAGTTTCACGTTACATCACAGTTCATCATCAAATGCTAGTTCTAGGAACAGTTGCCCAACCTGCTTTGTTCCCCATCCATCAGGTTTTGTCACTCTGCAATGACATTATAAGGCTTTGTTCGCTCCCAAAGCCAAGGTGTGTGTTCTCACATATTCATCCAACTATGCCCACACAGCTAGTGCAGACCAAGGCGATGAATTCTTATTGGTCCAGGCAATACCTACTCTAGGTGGGCGTAGTGTACACCAAGAGCAACCACTGGCTCTGGTACCCGGTTGCCATTTCCTCCTTACTCAAAGAGCCTAGATTTTGACCAATGTCTACCCTTCACCTATGACTCAGAAATATATCCTCAATGCAAATCCCATTCCCCATGCCAGGGAGTTTTTTTAGTTGAGTAAGTGTTTTAGTTTGAAGTTGGGGTAGGGGATTTTTAGAGGGAGTAGATGATAAAGAAGACAAAGGAGGCACATTTATAACTGGAGCACACAGTGGTGGATTATAATGAGGCAATGTTAGAGGAGGGTCCGATACCTGTTGTTTAGTTTGCCTAGCAGGTGACTGAGCTGTAGAAACTGAGGGACATGATTGACAAGTAGAAGGTTTGTTTATTTAGGGAATTTGACTTCTGTTGAGGAGATTATTTTTTGGCTAAAAGGCTGTTGTTTTTTCTAGGGCTATAAAGAAGGGGTAAAGACAAACTGAAAAGTTTTTGTTTTTAGGAGAGTTTACACAAAATAAACCTCACCAAATTTAAAATACTGAAATAACTTTGTGTTTTTCTTAGACCTCCAGACACGAAAGGATCGCGTTTACTAAATGTTTGTCCCATGGTAAGTAATATAGTGATACTGATTGTACTTTCAGGAATCCTGTGGCTGCTTTTGTTGAAAATAACAAACTTTTAACAAAGAGTAGGGCTATTTTTTATCCCCTGAAGAAGTGTTTTTTATTGATATATCCTAAAAGGTTTCTGAAAATTAGGAGAAGGAACATTAAATGCAAAATGTGAACAATCTAAAGGATTAAGTTGTACGGTGAAAAGTAATTTTGTAGATGTATGATAATTAAATTTTATCCCTTCGGTACTGCTACCGGGGAAGGCAGGCCAGGCTGTAGTGCTCCCATAGTTTTCATGATGGCATTAACTGTTCTAAGGTTCTGTAACTGTCTTTATTTTTTTGATTTTTTTTTTATAACAAATACTGGGGTATTTTAAGGGCTGTTGGATTTTTTAATATGTTGTTTTTTAATTGTTTTTGTATTAGTTGCTCCAGAGCCTGGATCTTTTCTTGAATTAGGGGCCACTGGTTGATCCATATAGGCTTTTTAGTTTTTTATTTTATTTTATTTGTATATAATTTTACAGTGGCCCCTAAGTAAAATATTGCTCATTTAAATGATCTGTAGTGACTAATTTTAAATCTAAATTTTTCATCATATTTCTTCCCCATAGGGAAAAAGGTAAAGAGGATAGAATATAGGGCTGAATCATTTCTGTCTTATTTTTTAATTCCCACCTTAGAGGGGAAGAGTTTTGTATTACCCCAGAAGCTGTTCTTAACCCCATAAGGGTGGATCCAGTTTTCTGAATGGGCCAATGATTAGGCCATTCTGAAGCAGCAATACAAGTTTTGTCAGTCCCAGTATCTAAAAGTCCTTTAAACTTTTTGTTATTAATTTTTACTATTTTAAAGGGTCTTTTAGTGAGATTTTGCACCCAGGCCACTAAATTTAAAGATCCGAATTGGCCTTTTTCTCTATTTGGTTTTATGACCTGATTGGGAAGATTTATATAGGGTAATAATATTAATTGAGTTATTTTTTGTCCTTTATGTATTTGAATGGTTTTTGACAAAGGTTTGACCATTATTTTTATATTATTTTGAGTATCTGAGTTTACAATCCCCGGAATAACTTCAAAATTTTTTTGATAATTGGAACTTTTACCAATTATAAGCCCTACTGTTTGAGGCAATAATTTCCCTTTTACATGAGTAGGGATTAAAGAAATTCCTTTCCACTTGGAGAGAATTACATCTTGAGCACTGGCCAGATCTACTCCTGTACTTCCTGGTGTTGCTCTAGAGAGTTCATGAATAGTAAATTTTGGAGTTGAAGGATTAAGTAAAGACTTAATCTCTTTGTTTTTTGTGTTTTTTTTTTTTGTTTGTTTGTTTGATTGGGGCCAAGAGAAGGCCCCTCATGTAGTTTTTTGTCTTTTTATTTTTCTTTTTTTTACTTAGAGGGGTCCCATCCTTATGGAACTTAGACTTACATTTATTTTTTCAATGCCTTCCTTTTTTGTATTGTGGGCAAAGCCCTGGGGGACTTTTTTTATTTATTTATTTTTTGTTTCTTATAAGTCTAGGCGCTGAATTTTTTTTCTTTTATGGCTGCAGCGTAGGCCATTTCCTGGATTACTGCTGGTGAGGCATCCATACATGCTTTAATGTAATCTTGTATGGTTTTTGTTTTACGCAGTGGCCTAATTAAGTTCTGGCAGAGAGTGTTAGTATTTTCCTGTCTGTAAAACCTTTTGTGGCCAACATGTGCTTAATCATTTGTAAGAACACTTTATCATTCTTAGTCATAGCTGCCCCGTGGTTACTGAGATTACTCACTCTTAACCGGTCACTCTTTACGGCGAGACTGCAGCTCCCTGGCGAGATCCGATCCTAAATTCTGAATAAAAAGAATTCTGAATTACTTGTCCTTCAAGTCCCTGTTCCGAGCGCCATCTGCCACGGACCGTCCCTCCTGGAGACCGGACACCGAGGGAGAGCAGGGGTGAAGGCTTAACAGGGGGCAGGAGAGCAGGAGAAGCCTGCAAGCTCCTCTGTGACAGACTGGAGCTCTTTAAGAAGCTCTAAGTGAAGTTTTTAATTTAGCAGTTTATAATCTACATAATGATTTAAAAAATAGTTTTAGAATCTTTATAAACTCACTTGAACAAAAAAAGTTAATAATACAAAAAATAAATAGTGACCCTAAAAAAGTACAACTAAAAAAATTAATAAAAAAGTCACAATAAATTTAACTCTTCAAACAAAAAATTACAAAGTGTGGTAATTCCCACTAAGTACTTCAAAAAAATATAAACAATATTTCATATAAAACATATCTTAAAAGTTGTTTTAATTCAAGGCCATAAAAAACTTTTAAAATATGTTTAATAATGCCAGTCCAGTTTCTAAGAGACCAGCACTGTTGTGCCCATCTGACTATGACAAGATATAATAAAAAACCACAAAACGTACTAAAAAAAAACAAAACAAGTATAATAATTAAATGTGTATCTTTTCTTTGTCAAAGCTTGTAAACTTGCCAATTTTCTCCTGTAACTGTATAAAATCTTAGTAAAAACTTTAGTAAATTACAGCAAATTCAAACCTCCTCATCAGTCATGTCTGTCTGTCATTCGCCGAATCCTAATTCTCCTAAGCCTTCACCCCTGCTCTCCCTTGGTGTCCGGTCTCCAGGAGGGACGGTCCGTGACAATCGTGAAAGGGAGGTTTCAGGACAGACAGCTCATATCTTTGTAAAGAAGTGTCTTGGCCTTACTTTTGACTTAATCCTAAAGTATACATTTGAAATCTGGTGGTGAGATAGGTTTTTGCCTTTTGAAGTTGTCCCTTGAAATGCATATCCCGTTAACATTTCAAAGGTCATTCTTAATAATTTGTGCTTTTAGGGGCTAGAGAGATTACTCAGTGGTTAAGAGCACTGGCTGTTCTTACAGAGGTCCTAGGTTCTCAGGCCCCACATGGCGGCTAACAACCATCCTTAATTCCAGTTCCAGGGGATCCAACACCCCCTTCTGGCCTCCAGGTGCATTACATGACACAGGTGCACTTACCTACATGGAGACAAAACACTCATAACATGAAATTAAGATAGAAAATTAAAATGTAAAAAATAAACCAGAAAAATGAACAGACAGCATCTACCCTGTCAAAGCATAACAGAAACATTGTTGGGGACTACAGAATCTTTGTCCAAGAGAGCACTCACCGCTGTTTGTCCAGTGGCTACCAGAAAGCACTCAGTACATGTTAGCAGAATGATTGCATGATTAGGAGAATGAACAAATGAAGCTTTTTAAAAACAAAAATGACACAGTCCTTTACAAACAGGATGAAGACCAAACTTCGGATCCCAGAAGCCACATACAGTGAGGCACAACAGTTCATGTCTGAAAACCTCAGCGCTTCTGCAGAGAGATAGGAGGCAGACCAGAGAGTTCCCAGAGGCTTGAGAGTCAGGTGGCCTGGTACACACAGCACTGGACAAGAGAAAACAAGGTGGCAGGTGAGGACCAATAGCCAAGGTCGTCCTCTGACTGCACTCACACACACGCACACACACGCACGCATGCACATGCACACACATACACACATACACTCATACTCATAAACACATGCACACATGCACACACATACACACACTCATACACACATGCACACACATACACAAAACATACATACACGTGTGTACAAACACATCATATATAAACAAAAAATACTAACTTTTAAGGGCTGGTGAGATGGCTCAGCAGGTAAGGACACTTGCTGCCAGTTCTGATAATCTGTCTTTAATCTCTGGAACTCACATGGAGAAAGGACTCACTCAAGTTGTACTCTGACCTCCACACCTGCCACAGTGAACTAGTTACTCTTCCGTTACTGTCATCAAACACTGTAACGAAGGCAACTTAGAGAAGGAAGAGTTTTTGGTTTGTGGTTCAGAGGGTTAGGGTTCACAATGCAGGGGAGGCATTATGGGGAGTCAGAGCAGAAAGCAGAGCGATCACATCGTTAAGCAGGCACAGGAAGTAGAGAAAGACTGGAAATTCAGAAAGGCTTAAGAACTCTTAAAGCCTGTCCCCAGTGACATATTCCTCCAGCAAGGCCACACCTCCTAAAGCTTTCCAAAGTAAGTTCATGAACTGGAGACAAAATGTCCAAATACTTGGAGCCTATGGGGCACGTTCTGTTGACACCACCACACTCTACTCCCTGGCCCTCAGAGGCTCAGGACCTTATAAAAGGCAAAAGGCACTTAGCTCACCTTCAAAAGTCCCCATAGTCTTTACCAATCTCAGTACTATTAAAACTCCAGACTCCAAAGGTTCTTCTGAGACTCAAGGCAATCTCTTAACTGTAAGCCCCTATAAAATCGAAAGACAAATCATATACTTCCAATACACAATGGAACCAAATACACATTCCCACTCCAAAAGGGAAGAGTGAGGGCTTATGAGGAAATACAGGACCAAAATCCAGAGACAAGTATCAGATACAGAAGCTCTGTGTCCAGCTTCTGGGACTTTATGGGTGTGAATGGTTCAGCCCCTCAAGCTTTGCCCTAGAGCATACATCCTGCCCTGGGGCTGGGACCACTACCTATATGCAGCCCTCCTTGGCAGATGCCTCACGGCCCTAGCCAGGCTTCACCTTCGCAGCTTCATGCAATGGCCTGTCAGGGTCTCTTGGCCTGTCAGGGCCTTCTCTATTTAAGGACACCCCTGATGCACACTGCCTGGCATTGCAGCTCTCTGGAGGAAGAGCTGATATCCCCTTCACCCTTGCATCTTTCATGCCTCTAAAGCCAGGACCATGTGACATTGCCAGGTTGCGCTGCCTAGATGGGCCCTGGCCTGCTTCATCCACATTAGCAGCTTTTCTTTGCTGTGGTTTTCTAGAAGGAAACCCCTCTGGCACTTTCCTTTCACAAGCTGGAGGCTTAGCTGGATGTGGTCTTGCCCTAAAGGTATTCCCTCCATTGCTTAAGTGAAAATCTCTAGGCCTCTCTCCTTAAAGATTTTAATTTCCTTATCAAGGGAGCTTTTCCTCCAGCACAAGCCTTGGCTCCAATATTAATCTTCCTGGAGCTCTTTTTCCATCCAAACTGTGTGTTCTGAATTTCCTTCTGCCCCACTTGCTCTTTTTCATTGTACATCTCCATAAGATTTACCATTAAGAACAATGCCTCCAATTCAGTGGTAGGCTGTCTTGAAATTTCCTCTACCGAAGAAATTATTTCAACTTAGCCTCAGGCAAGCTCTTAGGTTGTGGGTAGACAGCAGCCAAATGCTTTGCCAAGACATCCTAGTTGCTGTTTAAGTTCTTATTTCCCTGTAGAACTACTTTGCTCTCAGCACTACTTTATTCCAGGTTCCCACTAGAATAGTCTGTCAAACTCTGCTTACAGCATTCAACTGCTTTTCTAGTCCAAAGTCTTCCTCACTCCTCCCAAAACCCACATGGTCAGGTTCTTCACAACAGCAGCCCACTCTCTGGTACCAACTTCTGTATTGGTTACTTTTCTATTGCTACAATAAAACACCATGACCAAGAGAACTTATAGAAGGAAGGGTTGATCTGGCTTACAGAGTATATAACAGCACAGAGGCGTGGCCACAGAGACGGGAAGCTGAACAGTATAGTGACCATAGATAATAACACTATAACACATACAGGAGATTAATTTAGGACTAAGTCTGAAGTGTCCTCATCACGCACAGAAATGATGACGGAGGCAGTGAAGTCTGACATTAGTAACAAGCTGGCTGTGAATGCATCGAATCACCACTCTAAGCCTCTTCAATAAACATAGCTTCACTTCAGAAGTGTAATCCCACAAGGAAAACTGACACTTGAGAATGTGCATTACCTATGCTGGGTGTGGTGGCAGGCTTATGTAATTCTATTTGTGATACTAAGGCAGGAGGATTCCCCCACCTTGGGGTCATCTGAAGCCTCTCCCACAGCAGCTGGGCTAGACTCTGCAGCCCTCTACCAGGGGTCCAAACATTTCCAGATTGCCTGAATTCAGTCTCCACTTAGCAAGCCTCTCAAATTGTGCTGTGCCTGCTGGCTAGACCTTAGAAGGAAACCTGAAAGTATGTGATTGGTTTCTGACCTAGGCCTCTGAACTCCTGAGTAGCTTGTCTAGAGCTGTATAGACCCTACAATATAAAATCAGAAGTCTAGGCAACCAGATTTTCATGCCTAGTAAGAAAACAACCAAGGCATATCAAGAAGATAAACAGAATCAGTCTTCAATTCAACAAAAGAAGACTTGAGATTCAAACTAGAATCACAAACAACAAAAGAAATCCACATGCCAAAATCACAAGAAAAAATAATATGAAAAACTCAAATAATATGCCCCCACCAAACACCACCAGTCCTGTACAAGAGTTCTACAAAGAGAACCCCTGGAGATAACCCAGGGCACAGAGTGTGAAAGACCAATCATACACATCATCAAAGAATTCAGTGAATTTAAAAGAACACAAAAACAATCAAAGAACTAAAAGAAGATAGAGATAAATTTCTGGCTGAATTCACAACGGAAAACAGAATATCAAGACTGAGTGATAAAGCTGAAGAATTCAACCACTCAAGCCAAGATTATGAAAAATGTTTAAATTTTTTAAAAACACAGGCAGCAGGCATCTTTGCCCACTAAGCCATCTGATTTGAGTATTGTTTCATTTAGCCATTGATTAACAAAGCAGTTAACTGATTACATGTGTTTACAGGAATGCAAAGCCAAAATTCTAGGCAAGAAAAGCCAAGAGGGAGCAAACTAATCAACAGGTGGTCTGTGCTAAGTGTCAGAATAAGAAATAAGTTGTGTTCAGAAGGGCTGGAATACAACTATAAATTCCTAGGAAAGGTTATGACTGTTCATCTTAAGGTTCTTGTTTCTGACAATCTGTGGAGGAAAAATCTGAAATTTGCCATTCATTCATTCATTAACAAATATTACTGTTAGTTTTTCATTAGCATACAATATAATGGGCTTCATCGTAGCATTTGCCTTCGCCGATTTCCTCCCCCACCCCCACCCTATGTCCCCCTTAGCGACCTCCCTTCTTCCACATCATTTATTGGATTACACTCTCCTCCCAATCTTCCCTCAGGTCCTCTTTGTTAAAATGATATCACACACTATGTTCAGTGCTAGCATTTCTATGCCAATATGGCATTTAGTTTCACCTTCAAAAATATTTTCTATCTCACAATACTGTAAAAGTTCTGCAGTCAGACCACACTTTCTAGAGCAGAGGAACTGAAGTCAGACGTGCTTAGTGGAAGAAAGCACATATTATCTAAGTCATGTTCTTTAAATTGTAAGTATGTGAATTTTCCATGAAACGAACTCAATCAAGTTACAAATATGGATTATTTTCAGGATGAGAGAGTTCAGTAGCAGTTCTGTGAATACACTTCATTTTTCAAATGACAGAATTATATGCAGTACATCAAAAGTCAAATTTTCACTCTCAGCAAATATAATCAAATCAGGTTTAACTCATGTTTTGCATATTTGTAAACACATTTTACATACTCAAATGACACACACAGAGCTTGAGCCATAGCTAGCTGGATCTTTTACTGTTCATCTCCCTTTCTGCTAACACGCTGGCAGGAAGAGTTTCAATCCTCTTTCAAGTCATGTTAAACACACTGAGTCATTTATCAAGTGGGAAAATGTGGGCAACATAAACATGTTTTAAAGAGTACTTCTCATGGTGGCAGAGAGTAACTAGCTGCCACTTCTTCCTTACCACACATCTCTTCCTCACTTCCCAGCCTCCCTACAGTTCAGTGGTTATACAACCTAGACCTAGGTACCGGATGGATCAGGGATGGTAGTCGCCATTACTAGACCCATAAAATCCTCCTATTCACTATTCAGCTCTCTATCAATGCCTATGTGTTCTTAGAAGCCATATATTATCAAATATGGCCTACTAATTTGTATCAAGATGCTTCAGTGACTATACTGAGCACAGACCCCATGAGTCCAACTATATCTCTTCTCAGCACACATATATACGCCAGCACACACACAGCAGCAGCACACAGATAGACCACATAGGCCCATGCTGCTCTTGCATTAGCCTAAAGCAAACTCCTGTTGCCTTAAACCACAGCAACTTTCGTGTCTCTTTAGTACACCAAATAGATTGTCATAAAATGTGTGACCTTTGTAGACAAGACATTTCTCATAAGGAATGAATATCAGAGCTAGGAAGGCGGAGGCTCTATGTGTGCAAGACCAAAACTTGGTAAAACATTGGCTGTAGAAACCTACAAGATACATCAACCTACAGATGATGTATCTCCTGGACCTGTACTGTATCTGCCAGAGGTTGCTGTTTCCAATCGTCCTTGCAGCTAAGGGGGCCTTGCTGCTAATTCTCACCAAAAAAAGGAGCAAAGTGATCAGAGCCATTACTTCCTCCCTCTTTCTGCACTGTTTCCATCTCAAACTTCAAATCCACGTGCTTACAATGGGAACACCTCAAAAGGGAAGACTCTAGACACCTGAGGCACTGCCTAGGAGCACGGCACACTGCACCCGTGAGACGCGAAGGTTAGATTGGTTTCCCTGCCTTGTCCTCATTTCACATGATATAGAAATCAACCGCAGTAGAAACATCAGGCATTTTGAGCTCTTTGCCACAGCAAATACTTCAGCGGGTACAAAGGCTCTGAAGCCCATTTGTAAAAATGAAGTTCATTTCTTATTAACACGGCTATTGGTGAAGTCAGAGGAGACCACTTTGGTGAAAGAACTTTAAAGGCATCACCACAAGCATTTCACCGTAAAGCACTGTGTTAGGTGTAATGCTAAAGGCACCTTGAAGGGGTTCCAAGGAAACCAGCCAGCTTCAGAGCCAGCTTCGCATTTGCTAGGTGTATGGCCTGGAACAAAGTTGACGTTTATCTCAAAGACACCTTGTTCTCTTGTATAGACTGAGGAGAACATGCCCTGCTCTGTGGGGTTGACTGTGCCTACACCACATGCTAAGGGCTGAGCCAGCCCTTTAGAACACCCCAAGCTCTTTTCTCATTCTATCCAAATTTGAGCGATAAGCCTTAGAAAAACAAAAGTTTGTATTAGCATACAAGGTAGTTCTTGAGCCTTTTATTGAATCAAAGACGCCAGTCTGAGTCCAATGAACATTAGAAAATGTAATACAAGCACAGACGAAGAGAGTCAGGGAGCCCTCAGTCCAGGCCCTGCAGCCCATCACCGCGTCTCTCAGACGTGCTTTCCCTCCTTTCTCCCATCTCCTCTGTACTCCTCAGTCTCAGGTCCCTTTGCCAAGTGCTGAAAGTCCAAAAGGCAATAACAAACCAGGAAACACACCTGCTATTTCTCTGTCAGCTAACTTTCCCCCAACGTGCACAAAACTAAAGGCAGTAGATCGTACTCTCCTTTCACGTTAATCTCGCTTTATTAAAGGAGGCATTCTGGTAGGCGTAACTGATGATAGCAATCCTTAAATGTCAGGTAAGGAGTCTGTACAGTTCAAAGCACTTTCCCATGCATCCATTTTCTCATTATACTGAAAGAAATATGGTTAAATAATATCCAGTAGACATGTGAACTTCACAGGCCCAAGAGACTGATGATTTTATCAGGGTCATCAGTAAACCCTAGTATGATCCCACAGGCATCTCATCTGACAGACATCCGAAATGGCTGATACTCCAGGTTCTCACACAGGGGCTCCTTGTTAAGTAACAGTGATTCTCTGATGAGTTATCCAAATCAAAAGCCTAGCACATAAGAAATGACACTTGACAGTGAGGAATGCTAAGGTCAAATGCTCAACAGAACTGCACCGTAAACAAACTAATTCATGTCTGTGGTTCTTTTTAAAACCCAGCTTTCTCTCTAGGCACACACAAGCCCCAAATGGATCCAATGTGCTCAAGTCACAAACACAAGGCTGATTATTCAAATACAATGAGCAGAGTGTTGAAGTTCTTTGTGATGAAACAATGCTTAAGACAGATTCAAGCACTGAAAGTGAATGCGAAGACGGCTCTGAACCCAGCAAAGTGCCAACAATAGCTTTTAGTAACAACAACAAAAAAATACAGCGGAAAAGCAGAAATTTTAATTCATCAAGTAAATGGCAAAATTCTGCTCTGGCCCCTCAAAATTGCTGGAGCTTCCTCTAAGTACAGAGCTCCTGCTTCTAAAATGATGCTGATCAAAGGGCAGACAATGTATTTACCTGTATTTGCTGGAGAGCATGGCTGTAGCAAGCAGCACTGTATATTTTAACACAGGCACATGGGAAGTTTGAATTCACATGGATTTAGTTGTTTATAGAACCAGCTGCACTGTGGACACTTCCTGGGTAACCACACGTGAAGGATAAAATTCAACATCTCTATTTTTAATTTTAATATTTACTTTTTATCTACATATCTATGTATGTGTGTACATATTTTACACAGGGTCTCCCTGTCTCTACCTCCTAAATGCTAAGATTAAAGGCATGCTAATTTTAATATTTTTGAGAAAGGGTCTCTGTAGCATAGGCTGGTTTCAAACAATGTAGCTGAAGACAACCTTGAGCTTCTAATCTGCCCGCCCTACTTCCTAAGTGCTGGGATGACAGGCTCGCACCACTATGCCTGGTCTTGTGGAGTGCCAGGGATCAAACTCAAGGCTTCATGTACAGTAGGCAAGCTCCTCACCATGGAGCCCTCTACTTTTAACAAAGTTTAGAGCCTATACATTGAGTTAGAAAGACTTGCTATTTCAAAACAGCCCAAATGGTGTTCTGACTTTAAAATAAGCAAGTGTAAGAAGTGAAAGGGGACAGGCCCGGGTGTTTCAGCAAGGGCTCCAGCCTTGGCTTACCCAGCAACTCTCTGAGCTGGTCTTCAGATAACTCAGTCCATCCCTAGTTTTAATTTCCTTCTCTGGTTCATGCTTTCCTTGCCTATGTCACAAAGTTATTCTGAGGATTAAATGACATTTCTTAAAACATCACATGGCACTTAGAAGCGCTAAGTAAAACATAGGTATTACTGTCATTATATTTTATTCAAATCAACATCCATAGCCACAAGAATAATTACAGAAATCCCAGGCCATTCCTGAACAAGTGCACAGCGTCTGAACAGCATCTCCTCTCAAGAAACGTCAATTAATTCTTCTCCTTAATAATGGTGATACATATTAATAATTTCTGTTGAAGGAACCAGTATCTCACTAAGTGAATCACATTCTCTTCAAAGAATGCATTCACTCCAGAAAGTCTCTGGAGGAACAGAGGCTCAGGCAATTGTCTATCGGGGAAGCAAGTCTCCGCACACTGACAGGTGAGAGGCCTGCCTTCAGGGTTCAGTTGCAGCAAAGGAGAGAAACCGTGGAAACGGCACAAAACCACTTGGCTGCGGTGCAGGCAGGCTGTCTCTTCCAGGAGCAGGGCGTGGTAGCACTCTATGTCACCCAAAGTGACTGCTGGGAAAGGTCTGAGCAAACCTCGGGGCTGTGTGCACAGACTAGAGATGTGAAAACGGGCCAGTGTACAAGAGCTTAAAGAGAGTCTCTGATGAGCTGCATTCTGCTTCTTGATACATTCACTTTGTTCCAAATACTGAAAAATTTCTGCTCTAATCTTTTTCATTCTTCCTATTTCTAAAGGCTCATTTTTACAACTTATATGAGACAACTGAGCCATGTATTATGTAGCTTTGTAAGTATTTCTATAATTCTAAATTGGCAAAGAAATTTGACATTTGCCTGTGCATAATAAAGTTCTACTGAAATAATTAATATACAGCTTTCCTACTTTCTGCAGAGTTCCTCATTCCACAAGTAGAAAATTCTCCCTGTATGCGGTGTACATACACGTGTGCAGGTGCACACGTATGAAGCCCAGCCTTCCTCCGTCACTCTCCGTCTTAGGTTTTGAGACAGAGTCTCTTACTGAAACTGGAGCTCACTGATTTGGCTAGACCGTCAGGTCAGCAAGACCAGAGATCCTGTCTCTGCTTCCCTAGTCCTGAGATTACAGGGCTGTGCTCACACCCAGCTTTCAAATGGGTCCCGGGGATCCAAACTCAGGTCCTTATGCTTACACGGGAAGCATTCTAGCCCCTGAGCCATCCCTGCAACCCAAATGCTCACTCTTGTAATTTTAACTTTAAGTAAAAATGAGCAGTGCTGGAAGGAGACAGACAGTTATTGCTGAAAAGCGACAGGACTAGGGGATTCTGGGGACAATGCGTATGTCCAGACGTTGGTAGGCATTCATGGATAGGTTCACTGTGACAGTTCATAACATGTATATGCCTCTATAGTGGAGCACAGAACAGAATAATCATGTAGAATATCAATGTTCTGAAAGTTGTTCTTTCAGCCACTATCTTAACCATAATTATAACATTTCTTAATTTTTACAGCTAAAGTGTAGAAACAACTGAAGAAATACATATTCTTTCCCTTTTGCTCTTTTTAAAAAGCATGTCTTCTATCTAAAGCAGCATGCTTACACTAAAAATGAATTGAAACCTCCACATTTAAAAATCTTGTAAAACTTGTCACTGAAGTTTTAAATTAATAACAAGTCATTTTCTTCTTTCCTCAGCTCATACACAGTTTCTATGACAAGGAAAATATCTCTGTGTCCTGCCCCCCCATTCATAGAGAAGGAGCATTCTTTTATAATGTTTTATTTATTATTTGTATTTTATGTGCATGAGTGTATATCCTGCATGTAGGTAGGTGCACCTGTGTTGTGCAGTGCCTGAGGAGATCAAAAGAGGGTGTTAGATGCCCTGGAACTGGAGTTACCAAGAGTTGTTAGCCATCATGTGGGTGCTGGGAACTGAACCTGGGTCCTCTGCAATAACAGCCAGTGCTCTTAACTGCTGAGTCATCTCTCCAGCCCCTGATCACTTCCTTCTTATGATAAAGAAAATCTGCAAAAGCAGAGGTCTGGTGACCAGTGGCTGCTCTGGCAGAGGATCCAAGTTCATTTCCCAGCACCCACATGGCAGCTAACAGCCATCTGTAACTCCAGTTCCTGAGGCTTCAATGCCCTTTCAATCCCCATAGGCAATGTGTGCATGTGATGTGCTTATATACATACAAATAAAACATTCAGACACATAAAATAATTTAAAAAAAAAATAAAATACAAATAGAAAGGAACTGAAATGTTCTTATGTATGATTGACACCATTGTTGAGAAAGTGTTAATAAAAAGAATTCCCCAAGAGTGAAAAAAAAAAAAAAGCCACTAAAGAGTCTGAGCTACACCAGATCTTGGAGATCTTGATTTACAGTGGATTTTCTAGACCCTGTGAAGAAGTTGAAGGAAACTGTCTTTGAAGAGTTAGAAGGAAATGCCCATTGTGATATCAGTGAAAGGCAGATATAGTTTGGGGAGAAGTAACTTGAACTCACACGAACACTCAGAATTGGGGGATCTTCCTGAAAGCTATCCACAGACCAGATTCCACCTGGTATTGTACTTGAGATGGAGAGCATTCTAGAATAGCTAAAACTATCTTGCTGACAAATAATTTAATATTTAAAAGTCACAACCAGGTTGTGCCTTTACCTCAATGTGCAAGTTTGAGTTAATCTTAGAAACTAGTAGGGTGATGAATGGTTATAAGATTGCACAGTATGTTTTATTTTAGAAATTTTTTTTGAGGTAGCAAATAGTGAACTATGGAATTTGGACCAAATGTTTAACTCATGAAAACTTGAGGAATCAATAACCCAGGAATTTATAACTTTGATCAGGAAGGGGCTAAACAGAAAATAAAAGTGGTAAACCTGTGCACTCAGACTTTTGAAAGTAGAGTAGTCACTTTGGAAGGCATGAAGGACACCGGAAGACTGCAATAGAATAAAAGGGCTGTTCAGTCGTTTCTAGGAGAGGGAGAAGTAAGCTATGATCTGACATGCAGAGAACAATGAATGACATGTTTAAGAGAGTGAGTGAACGTTCACTCACTGAATCAGTAGGTACTTATTGAATGATAATGACTGGATAAGGCCTGGGTTTCAGAGATGGAATGTGGTACCCCAGAACCTCTGTATCTAGGAACCACAGTCTAGTGGGAGGCAGATGAAGGAAAGGGCTTTAGTGTAGCCATTTAGCTGCAGGCAGAAGTTCTCATGGTTCACTGTGAAATCACATAAATAAGGGACATCTCATACTAACCAGAATATCGCTATGGTAGGTGGCCTCTTGGCAGAGTCCTGATGGAAAGGATGGAGGTATTCTTTGGAGATCCAGTAAACCATGCATTGCTCAGACCTGCTATCCTAAGAGTGTTACTAGTTTCTAAGATTAAAAATAAATAAGTATTTCAGGGACTAAGAAGGTTGCTCAGCTGATAAGCCACTGCCACAAAGAATGAAACCTGAGCTCAGATCCCCAGCACCCATGCAAAAGCTAGGTAGACATGGTCTCCTGCCTGTAATCCAAGCACCGGGGAGCAGAGACGGCTGGCGAGCCAGACGAGCTGAATCAGTGCACTCTGGGATCTGAAAGAGAGCCTGCCTCAGTAAGGTCAGAGGGAATGAGGCAAATATCAACTTCTGGCTTCCACATGCACATGGACACCCATACACATGCAAACACACATACACACATACATGCATGATGCATTTACCTAAGGAATGCATATTTCAGTGAAGAGAAATTGAGGCTAAAGATAGAGCTGTGCTATGTAGAGAAAACTTGGGAAAGGATAAGAGAAGTGAGGACTGCTGGACCAGCTAGGGCGAGAATAACACATTCCTTGTACGTTTTAAAGGCAAAAGGGGAATGGAAATTTAGACCTGCCATATATCTACTATGGAGTTATCAGACTATAACAAAGAGATTCACAAATACATAGGAATATATTGATTATGGGACACTAAATAGCCAGATACTTCATAGAAGTCTGTTTGCTAAAATCTTGCAAATTCACAATGTGTCTACATCTCTGTCTGAAACATTAGAAGAAAGAATAAATAGGCTTGTTCACTGAACTCAGTTCTGCTCTAGAAAGCAAAATTAACTGATGAGGCAAAAACAGAACATTGGGGAGAATGAGAAAGGTTATCTGAGGTCCTCCACAGTCAGTAATTTGTGTTCTAAAAATAATCACCAGCTGTAATTGGACAGCAATTTCTAAGTTTTTCAATATAAAGACTTCCTTTTAACACAAGACATATTTTTTTAAAAGACCTGTTAGTTACATCAGTTTCTTTTCTTTTAATCTACAGAAAAGGAAGGGATTGAATAAATATGGATGTGGTAAAAGCAATTTAAAGAACTTTCTTGAAATCTCTGTCCAAAGAATTAACTAGAAGTTTAGAAACTATATGAGTGTGAACGTAAGCTGTCTTCCACATGAAAAAAAAATATTTAAAATCCAACTTAACATCATATTCTGAGGATAATCTCACCAGCATTGTTTTATGAGGTGTGGACAACTTAATATGACTAACACACACATTTGTGAAACTTAACTCATAGAGTGACACCAGGATTCAACATCGGCTCTTGCCAGCAAGGACAGAAGATGTTTTCATCATGGAGTCATTTATTACATCTTTGTGACTACACTGCAGTCGTTTTAAAAATTATCTTTTATGGTTGGAGGGATGGCTCAGTGGTTAAGAGCACTTGCTGCTCTTCCAGAGGACCTGAGTTAGATTCTGAGCACCCATGTCAAACAGTTCACAATAGCCTGTAACTCCATCTTCAGGGGGTCTGACCCCTTCTGGCATCTATGGAAACTTGCATACATAAGCACATACAGACAAAGACACGCATACATGTAGTGAAAAATACAAATAAAATTGTTGTTGTTGCTGTTGTTTGGGACAGGGTCTCCCGGCTGCCCCAGCTGGCCTAGAATTCACCACATAGACCAGGCTAGCCTCGGTCTCACAGAGATCCACCTGCCTCTGCCTCCCAAATGCATCACCACACCTGGCTGTAAAGGTAAAATATTTTAATGGATTATAGTTTGTAACTTTAAAGATAATCTCTCTTTTTAAAAAAGTCATTTATTTCTTTCCCACCAGTGAGGTCAAACCAATCTATTCACTTTTCATTCAAGTACAGCAGGGATGAGGCCCATGTAATAATCTTAGTTGCATGACTAGGACTCTGATGTCACAAAGACTACAGAGAAGTTCTATGCACAGCCATAGCAGAAGCCCAGGCTAAACCCGCTGAGCATGCTCATTAAGGTGCTTTAACCTGCGTGAATCTGAAAACTATATTCATGTAAATAAGCACAGTCCAAGTAAAACACAAAAGCCATAAATATGATTCCTCTTTGAAGATGTAACTCAACTTTGAGGAACTGTGTCAAGAATTAGTAATAAGAATTGACTTAAACTTTATCTACAACCAGAAAGTTTTCAAGATTGAAGATGACTGACCACTAAACATTAGTAAAATTAGAAATTCTTTCCATGTAATTAGAATAGCATTGCATAACTCATATGAGAAATAGTCAGCATGGCTTACCCAAATTGGCTTGATGTTTTATTCGCAAAGCTCTGAACACAAAGCAAAATGTGGCTTTCTCCAGAGCTTTGTTCATTGATCTTACATGATCGGACAAAATCAACCACTCTCTACCCCAAGACTGAACACAAAATATGTTGGATTTGCAGAAGAAAGTATCAGAGTGTGAATATCAAATATGAAGTTTATCCTTCTCAAAGAGCTTTTCCTGCCCTCATATATTTGCTTCCTTATTGGGAGTAAGGTGCATATGACAAGGCACAGGTGTGGAGGTCAGAGGGTCATTTGCAGGAGTGAGTTCTCTCCTTCCACCATGTGGGTCCTGGAGATCAGGCTCAGGTTGTCAGGCTTGGCAGCAAGGACCTTTACCCACAGAACCATCTTGCCAACCCCCAAGTTTATCTTAAATAACATATAAAATAGGAATACATGTGCTTTCTTCTTTACACCTAAAACAATTCCAGTAAAATTCCTCAACAAAGCTTGCCACCTACTTGCTCAGCAGTGAACAGTGCTCAGCAGTACTATCTGGGACTACAGGAGACCAGGAGTCCCAATCCCCATACAAAGAGAGCCCAAAAGGAGAAACTGCACACTTCACACTGGTTCTTCTCTTCACTGCACGACGAGTATATCGAATCATTCTAATTTTAAAATCAATGCATGTATAAAGGCCCTTTCCCTATCACTACTCAAATTCCATTTATACTACCTGGTTTTTGTTCACTTTCTTTTCTTTCCATTTAGCAAATCCAAAGATTGTAAGACTTGACAGCCCTGCGAACCTCACCTCCAAGTAGCTCCAAGCTCATCTGCATTCTCACACGCCAGCCCTTCAGCCACTGAACACCTATGGTCTATCGTATCAATATCTATGACATCAGCATTCTGGGGTAACAACAATGTGTAAAAACATATGACATTTCCTGAGACTAGTCAATGCAGGCATCCTGTGAAGACTTCAGTCCTCCATACGTGAAGAGAGGGCTACCACAGTGTCCTCTTCAAAAGGGATGGATTACAGCAGGCAACGCTGAATGGGAGAGATATATCTCTTCTCCTCCTCCTTCCCCTCTGATCTGATATATTCTTTAATCTCCCTTCTTTACTAAAATAAGTTATACTAGGGTCTGGAAAAATGGCTCAGTAGTTAAGAGTGCACGCTGCCCTTACGGAGAACCCTAGTTCATTTCCCAGTCCCACATCAGGCAGCTTATAATTGCCTGCCACTCTGTTTTGACGCCCCTAGCCTTCATGTATTCTGCATTCCTATGCATCTCTCTCTCTCTCTCTCTTTCTCTCTCTCTCTCTCTCTCTGTCTCACACACACACACACCATATGCTTAAAGCTAAGGTGATGATCAGGGGTGGCTACCACAGTAAGTCAAGTCACCTGTAAGCTTACAGCATTCAGCACTACGGAGTATATAGTTGGTCAAAATGTCTCTTTAACCCTCTGTCCTTATGAACTAGGTTGGACCAGTTGAATAGCCATGGTTGTCACATGGAGCTGAAGGAAATGGTGTGTATAAAAATCATAAGGCCTGACTCACAGTGGTTCTTAGCATTTGCTTCCCAGACCGTCTCCCGAATTGTAAGTCTCTAACAGGAAACAGAGCCCAGAGGAGTAGGAGCTGCATGAAAGAGAAGGAAACTCCACGCCCTCTGGCCTCATGCATGCATGTGCATGTATGGTGCATACGGGCAGGTCCTGCATATACACTCACACAGATATATACACAGTAATTCTTTCATGAGTATGTGTGGTGCATACGGGCAGGTCCTGCACATACACTCACACAGATATATACACAATAATTCTTTCAAGTTGTCATGCAGTCCAGAGATCCTACGAGCAAGGCCGAGGTTCATTTCTATCATCTCGGCTACCAGATTTCTCTGCGATTTCCTAAGTCTCTACAAGCGATGGCAGTGAGAAAACTCACTAACAAGGAGTGCTGAGATCACCCTTACCCTCAGGAGCTCTGAATGCCAGGTCCTCTTTGAAACTTTGTATGTCTAAAACAATTAATAGACAGATCTTGGCCAAAAGTTCACATGCACATACACTGCCATTTTAAACCTCGAGAATAATGTTACTTGTGACTAATTTAAATTCCAGAAACATACAAATTCCAGTAACTTATGTTATGTCCATCTAGTGGAAAATTTGGGAGCCAGAAAAATAGCATTCGGTGGGCCTGGCACATACTTTTAGCTCCAGCACTAGGGAAGCAGAGGCAGGTGAATCTCTCTGAGATCTAAGTCAGCCTGTCTACATAGCAAGTTCCAGGCTAGTTGGGGCTGCAGAGAGACCCTGTCTCAAAAAAACAACATCCTCAAACTGTAAAGAAATATGGGAAATATTTATGACATGGCCTTAAAAAAGAAAGATACTAAAGTTTGTGTCATACCCCTCTAAGTATTTAAGATGCATGTGCATAGGCATATATTAAAGATAAGATGCTTTTCTGTCACATGCTGCAAAGAGTCTGGACTGGTTCTTTGTGGCACTCACCTTGATGGTCCTTACTTCTGTCCCCAGTACCCTTAAGCAGACTCATCATTTCATTCTCTATGTGAGATTCCCAGAAGATGATTAAACAGACACATTAGGTGACATTCATCTAGGTGGAGGTCAAAGACACAGCCTAAATGCTGGTAAGATTTCTTGTCATGTGATGAAAATGTTCTAAAATTAGAGTACGGCAATGACTTCACAAGTGTGTAAATATACTGAAAACACTGAGCTGTAGAGTTTAAATGGGGGAATTTATGAAACAAATTGAATCTCAATAAAACTGTTAAAAGTATTGTTAGTGCTATTTGAATGTTTATTTCATTACAACTTGCTTTTTCATTTGGATCCATACACAAGTAGACTGCAGATCTGCATCTCCCAGAAAATGGATTTTATCTGGTAATGTCTCAACTGAATGCAGTAGCAGTAAGGTGTGCACAAAGTGTGCGCACCTTCGTCAGGTATTTTTCCATCTTAACCCCTCACTTCCCTTCTCCTGACCATTCCCGCTCCTGCTGACCCCTGTAAACTTCCCCATTAGCATTGGATATATTTCTTAGAGTTTTTTGCCAGGAGAAGTAAGAGAAATTGATCCTAAAAAATCTCTTTTTTAAAGTATGGGTCGGGGGGGTGTGCACATAACTACAGGTGCCCGTGGAGACCAGAGGCATCGGATGCCCACAGAACTGGACATACAGGTGTTGGTGAGCCACCCAATGAGGTGTTGGTCACTGAACTTAGGTCCTTTCTAACAGCAGTGTGTGTTTTAAGCACAGAGTCATCTCTTCAGGACCATGGTCTTTTGTTTATCTTGATTTTTGAAACAGGGTGGCCTAGGCTACCCTCAAACTCTATGTAGCTGAGGATGGCCTTGAACTCCTGATCCTTCTGTCTCTACTTCCCAAGTGCCAGGATTTCAGGGGTGACCACCACAGTGGCTTACTCTTTAGCTTAGCAACTACATTAGGTCAAGTAAATTCCTTTCTGCTTTTACTAGATAATTATTTGTGCTATACACACACACACACACACACACATACACATACACACACCTCTATAGCAAAGCAAAGCAAAGTCACACATCTGAAAATATGCAAGATTCTACACAACAAACTCATGGGGACTGGAGCCAATGTTTCTCTTTTCTGCTTTAATATGAATGCATTAACTACCTCTGTGGTGGTTAATATTGGTTGTCAACTGAAAGGATCACCTTGTCAGCCTCATAGGAGGTGGAATCATGCTGGAGACAAATCTCTGGATAGGTCTGTGAGGGATGTTCTAGACCAGGAAATTAAGGTGAAAAGAATCTAACTACCCAAGCAAATAAAAGGGGTAAAGCGGGCCGAGCCCCAGCACGCATTCTTTAAATCACATTAGTCAGGGCTGTTTGTCACAGCAACCTGATAGGTAACTAACGCGTCTCCCATGTGCCCTTACGTTTCCACAAGTCTCCAGTCCCTCAGCTTGCAGTCCTCTAAATTCTTCATGGATTTGTAAGATGGAAATGGACAGGTAGAGTTTTCTCTTAGGAAACAAAACATCTTTCTGGATTTTTGGACTGTTAAAAGAAAATCCTCTAGTTATCTGTCACTCTGCATTAGAAAATGAGTGTGCGGCAAATTCCAAGACAGTTGACAAGGCTGACAGAGGATGAGGGTCATGATGCTGGCAGGACCTGCAGCATCATGACACAACAGAGCAGGGAGCCACTAAAGTGGCTGAAAACAGAGGTCCACCTCCAAGACACATCAGGAGAGACAGAGAGAGCATCCTTCTCATAGCGAGTGAATTGACTTTAAATTCCATCCTCGAAGCAAGCATCTTCTTAGATTCTGACATCACATCATGTCCTATATGCCTAAGTTAAATGATTGTGCTTGAAAGGATAATAATACAGTACTGTTAGATAATCAGAGCAAACCAATCAATCACAAACTTGATAAATTTAAGAAAATGATTAAACTTTGAAGTCCTGGATTCTTCGGCTTTCACTACCAGAGATGTAAAGACAGACTTTCCTATTCCTGAGAGATGGATAAACCATATATAGATATGTAAATAGAGCATGAATGATAGTTAGATAGATGATTATGATAGATAGATTAGATAGATAGATAGATAGATAGATAGATAGATAGATAGATAGACAGATTATAGATAGACCCTACATAGAAGGTAGGCAGGTTGGTAGGTAGGCAGGTAGGTAGATAGATAAACAGATAGATAGCTCGATCCTACAGAGAAGGTAGGCAGGTAGGTTGGTAGATGGCACATAGATCAATCCTACATAGAAGGTAGGTAGAAAGGTAAGTAGTAGTAGGTAGATAGCAGATAGATCGATCCTACATAGAAGGTAGGCAGGTGATGCAAAGATGACAGATACATAGATGCACATACTCATAGGCAGATCGCTATGGAAACACAGACAGAAGAACTGGTGAGTAAGACAGAAGTGGAGGGACAGAGTGATGGATGAGGAAGAAGAGGAAGGAGACCCCAAATGCTGAGACGTTCAGCCAGCAATGAGAGGCTACTCTGCTCGGGAGATCTAAAAGACTGATGACGTGAGGTAAAGAGGCACAGCAAGCAGGGACAGTCACTCCCGTCTCTCTAGAGCAGGGTGTGGGTAAGAAAGTGGGTCCTGGAGGGAGCAGCAGGAGGAGAGGGAGGAAGGCAGGGAGAGGGTGCGGGAGGGAGGGAGTACTTTAGCCACACACTCCAGTTCAACATCCACCTCAACTCTGTCCGATTTAAGAAAACATTGCTAGACATTCAACTTTGTTTTGACAGGAAGAAGTCAAGGGTTTTTAAATTACGACTCCACAATCTATCCCAGAGCTGAATCGTCCTGACACAGGGTCACGGGGGGTTGAAGCACAATAATCCAGCCATTAATGGAAAAGCCATTACAAGTTCAAACTGTGATGTATATACAGCAACAAACTCAGTCCCGCCCTTCACAAGGACACAGAGTGGCAGACAAAAATGGGGACTAGGCCTATCACCCCAGTTTTAGACAAATGGCGGGCACACTCTGAAATACAGTGTTGACACTGGGGAGAAAGCAACCACACCAGCACTCTCTGAACGCTGTTCTCAGATGAACTGGTTTAAAATGTACAGGATTCTATGCAGCAGACTCATGGAAACGGAAAACAAGTCACGGGAGCAAAAGGAACCTGAGGGCAGAGGAACAGCGAACAGGGACGACTCCAGAGACCCGGGCAGAGCAGACTGCAGAGGACGTCGGTCTTCCCTTAAAGATCAGTGCATTTGATATTTTTCTCATAGCTCTGATCAAATGCAACTTAAGAGAGGATAGATTTGTTGGGGCTTATAGTTTAAGAAAAGGGGCTGGAGAGATGGCTCAGCGGTTAAAAAAGCCTTTGCAGAAGATGTGGGTTCAAATCCCAGCACCCACATTGCAACTAATAACCATCCATAACTCCAGTTCCAGGGGATCCAGTGCTCTCTTCTGACCTCTGCATTGCTGCACAATACGGGTGCACTTACAAACACGCAGGCAATAAGCTCATACACATAAAAAAATAATAAATAAATAACTTGAAAGAAAAAGAAAGAACAGAGTTTATTATAAAGGGGAAGGCATGGTGACAGGACTGTGAGGCAGCCAGGCACACTAAGCCTACAGTCAGGAAGCATAAGGTAGACAGGGTGCAGCCCAGGTACCAAACCTCACACCCTCCCCAGTGACCCACTGCCTCCAGCAAGGCTCCATCTCTCAAATGTTCTCCCACTTTCCCACACAGCACCACCTGAGCATCGCGTGTTCAAACACATGGGCCCGTGGGGGACACTGCATATGCCATCCAGGTGGGGGACACCGCACACCACGCCCACCCTGGCTTCTCTCCACAGCCTCCACTATACATTCTGACGACAGAACTGGAACTGAGAGGAAACAGAGCTTCGGTCTGGAAGATTAGTGAAGGTAGAGCACATGGCTGTGAGGGAACCTCTCCCAGCCAGCAGCAATGATGGAGGGGACGCATGCGCCTGGAGACAGAGTGAGAGGAGGAGGAGGAGAAAGATGCCCTACACACAGGCAACAGAGTGCAGAGCCCTGAGATGCTGATGGAAGAACAAACCCCGGAGCTTCATGACCCACCACCTTGGCTGAAGATGACAGGACCGTGGCACCTGTGACGTCACAACAGACCGTGTGGAACAGAACCTGGCCTTTCCAGAGGATGGTTGTTAACACTAGGGACAGCAGCTAAGCTGTTCCAGTCATACTATGCACCTGTTTGCTGCACGTGACCCAAGTCATGTAAATGCTATGAATATGCTTCATAATATGTTGACAGACACACCTAGACACTTAAGACAGAAAAATACGGGTGGGATCGTGAGAAGCTGCCCCACTTCATGCCCACAGCATGCTGCTTTTCCCTTTTCTCTCCTGGTCTAGAATCTTCTGAGAGCAAAGTGACTCTGACATAGGACCTCTCTAGCCTTTCAAGAGCCTCTACAGTCAGCAATGGCCACTTGGGAATGAGAAAAGCCTACTTAATGAGGCTACGACTAGCTTCCACGCGGCCATGTCTCCTGAGACTCCCATGCATAAGATTCCAGGGTGAGTCTGAGCCAAACCTCCTGTGGTGTTAGGGGAGGAGGAGGCTTGGCCAGATCCCTTCTGCTGAATCGCTCAGCAGTGATAGGGCCAGCTACAGGTGAAGTAGGGGTCAAAGATGCTCCCTGGCACCCTCTCGCCTGAGTCTCTTGCTGTAGCTGACAGCCTGTCCCCAATCAGAAACTACTCTAAATACGTACCTTGGAAAGGACTTTCTTATTCTAAACCAACACCTTTTAAGACAAAAGGGAAGCAAGGCTCTTTCTTTCTTTCCAAGGCTAAAGCTGTGCTTTCTTCACTTGGAGGTGTCTGGAGAGTCTGCTGGCCTTCTACTCCCTCCCTCATTCACATAAAGGGAGAATGTTCTTAAGGAAGAAAGGAGGGGTCATCAAGAGGAAGGGCTTACCAGTTCCTCTTCGTTTGGTTCCCCTTTAAGCCAGCCTCAGAATTATTGGCAGATGGTTATAACAAGCCTGCTACAAGAGCGGTACAGAGGCATGCACACTGCTATGCACTGCATCTGCCCAGCCGTCCTCACAGACAGGTGAAAAAATAAGCAGGAACTGCTTTGGCAACAACCAGAGGCACCCCAGATGATTACCAAGGGTCACTGTCCCTTTTCCACACTGCTTTTCTACTCTGAAATGGCAGGAACACGACCACAGTGCTGACACGAGCCCTTTGGGCAGCGAGCCACAGCAGATGGACAAGCTTAGGCTATATTACTCAGTCTCTCGTGGCCTTGTAATTTGGAATAGGTCATTTCTGCCATTTCTAGAATGCCAGAGACGCACTTCTTAAATCAGAGACAACTCACTAAGGAGGATGCTACTGTTATTTTTCTAAACCAGTGACTCACAATTGGAAGTGATTTTATCTTGTGTCTCGAGGACATTTGGCAAGATCTAGAGACATGGTTCTTTGTTATAACTAGGCGTGGGGCTGCTAATGGCATCCAGGATGAAACCCCAGATGTTATCAAATCCTTCCACAAGGCACGGGGCAACCACGCACAGCACAGAGCTGTCGAGGTCAGAATGACTGGAGTGCTGGTGCTGGAGAACCTTCTCAGAGTGAAGTCTGAATCTGCTGAGTCTAACTTAACAGCCCGGTGTTTCGTTTAGCTCCATATCAATAGGATAATATATGCATTTAAAATACTGGGTGCAGACACTGACACCATAGTCTAAATTACTTCACTTGTAGGAATGTTCACCATAAATGAACTCAAAGCCCTATGTAAGTGCGAGTAAATGGATTGGAAAATTAAAAACAGCACATTGCCCATTGTACACAAGGTAATTATATATTAGAGAACCATATACTTTGCTGTCCAGTGACTCTAGGAATGAGATGGGAGTTTTACTACCCAGACAATAGCGATCATTTCAGACTGTCTCAAGCAGGCAAAAATGTATGTTCTCCCTGATTGCAGAGGAATGAGAATTTAACACATTTTTATTATCGTATGGTATGCGGTCAACAAAAATACCTTAACATATTTAACAACATAATAAAGTCGTAATAATACTGTTAACTAGTTTTTAGGAAAGACTCTGAAGAAATGTAACTTTTTTTTCAGACAGGGTCTCACCATGTAGCCTTGGCTGGCCTAGAACTTGTTAGATAGAACAGGCTGGACTTAAATTCAAAGATCCACTTGCCTCTGCCTCCCAAGTTCTGGGATTAAAAGGGTACGCCACCACATCCAGCATAACACATGTTTAGCAGGCTCCCTGGCTCTTCAGATTATAGCTGATGCGTATTTTTCCTGAGTCATCAAAAACATCTATAGGAATTAAGATTTTATTTTTATTTTATGTGTGAGTGTTTTGCCTCCATGCATGTAAGTGTACTATATGCATGTCTGCTGTGTGCAGAGGTTGGAAGAGGGCACTGGATCTCCTTGAACTGGAGTTAAGGGCAGGTGTTAGCCACCATGTGTGTGAGGAAACCAAACCCCCGTCCTCTGGAAAAGCAGCCCAATGCTCTTAACCACTAAGCAATCCCTCCAGCTAATATCTGTAGGAATTACTTTATTACAAATGTACCGTTCCTCAGGAATAAATGTGAGGATGATGATGGAAAGTTACTCATCACAGGAGAATGCGAATAATACAGAAGAAATGTGAATTTGTGAAGTTACAATGTTTACAACTCCTAGTCAAATCCTTCTTTCCTGGCAAGGGTCGTCAATGGATCTTACAATCTACAGTGAGCGGTGGTGGATGTTCAGAAGGTATTAAGCTATTACCCCAGCACCTAACTGCTCCTTACAAAGTGAATTCATTGGCTGCTAATCACAGAGGTTCTTCAGAGTGCCTTTTCTCCAGCCCAGACGTACCTTGGCTTCTTTGTGGCTGGGCCCAGACCACCAACAGCTTTCCTCTTGTTTCGGTACTATGTGCTCTGCGCCCCAAAGGCCCTTTGAACAGACAGCTTCCTTCCACCACCCACGAAAATACACAGAGAAAACGTCTTGCTGTCTGTCACTTTGATTTTGTTTTTAAAATTTTCTAAAATTCTGTGTGATGTGTATCCATGTGTGCTATGTGTTTGCACATGTGCGTGCAAGTATGTGGAGGCGGATGCTCTCCTGTGTATGCCTGTGTAGGGGCCAGAAATCAACTGTGGGTGTCTTCCTTGTTCACTTCTCCACACTGTTTTTTGAGACAGGGTCCCTCTCTGAACCTGGAGCTTGCCAATTCAGCTGGATCGGCTGGCCAGCAAATCCCTAAGATCCACTGGTCCCTTCCCCAACCCCACACAGCACTGGGGTTACAGGCGCACACTGACATGTCCAGCTTTTACATGCTGGAGATCCAAATTCAAGTCCTCATGCGTGGGCAACAAGAACTTTACCCACGAAACTATCTCCCTGGCTCTTGTTTTTGCTTTCATGAGTTTGTACTACAACAGAGAAACAGACCCAAGAAACAGAAAATCAGACACATCCTACAGGCACAGTGCTCTGTGCACATCAGGCAGAACTCTACAAAACTGTGTGCTGTCAGGTATTATAAGCTAACTTCACATAGTTTAACTAACGGATTCCGTCCCCTTTGAGACTCAAGAACAGATTTCCTTGGGTTACCAGGAATATACTCAGCATCCCTTTCCTTAAGCCATGTCTTTAACATGCAATTAGCAATTGATGTCCCCCTAGGGAGACAATCTGAGGATTTTCAGGGAGCAATGGCCATCCCTCCAAATCTCTACCTAAATGGCCACAAACATGTTGACCTATTTATAGAAAAGGTAATGGTAGTGTATTAACTAACTGTCTGGGGTCCTTTGGCCTTCGGCACATTCTCTTGGCCTTTCCTTTCCTTCGCCTGCTAAGTACTGGATGTGTCATATGTGGCACACAAACCAGTCAGCACTCAAATGGTCCATGGTTAGGGGATTTGGGGGTCAGATGCACAAGACCTTTGTGAAAGTATTTCTCAACCTAAGAATGAATTCTCAGAGATGAGCAGCATTAACCCCAGGGGCCAACACATGTGGCCCTGTGTGAGAATTCAGATTCCTCTGTGCCTTCGCCATGTATTGATCAGTAGCGACTTTTCTAAGGAGCAATTTTGATTCCTTCATTTTAGACTGATTTCTCTTCTTAGCAAGACAGTGCTTTTGAGAGTACTGAGCAGAGAATTCATTTAACTTACCTGTTGTGAATCAATGTCCACAGACCGCCTCAGCCAGTGGCTTGCCCTCACTGTCCATTAGCCACCTTTCTAGGCCATTCTCTGACTCTGTCTCGTGGGACCTTGTGGCACTTCTTGTTAGCCTGACATGCAATGTTTCTATCCATTTCTACCTTTGTTCTTCCTGCTATTTTTGTGCCCTTAATCACGGATTGTATCCTGGGTTTTACCTCTTTTCTAATCCTCCCTTTGGAAACACTACTTGTCTTTAAGCTTTTTTTCTGTTTTCTTTCTTTTTTCTATCCTTCCAATTCTAAGAAACATTGAATTTCTTTTTTTCCTAGTCCCTTCCAGCAATCTCAGTCTATCCACCACTGTGATAATCAAGAATAAGTTCCTAGAATTCTCTCTCAACATCAATATACTTTACCTCAGTTTGAAAAACAAGTCACGATGACAAAAGGTTAAAAAAAGAAAGATGTATCTGTCAAGACATAGGAAAGACATTTTAACAAGATATTCTGGAAGCAACAAAACCCTAATACTAAACAGATAAAGAGAAATAAAGAATTGTCTCTGGGGGCTGGAGAGATGGCTCTGTGGTTAAGAGCACTGGCTGCTCTTACAGAGGACCCAGGATCAAATCCTAGCATCCACATGATGGTTAACAACCATCCATCCATAACTCCAGTTCCAGGGAATCCAATGCCCATTTCTGACCTCCATGGGCATTACACAACCCGGGTAATGCACTTACATACATACATAACACATGTATGTATTAAAAATAGAAATAAGTAAAATTTGTTTAAATAATTCTTTCTAGAAAATGTATGAAATGGGGACAAAAGACTGAGTTAAAGACAGTACAAATGCTTCATACAAAATAAGAATAAATAGCACTAATGTCTATTACACCAAACACCAGCTAGTAAGAGCAACGCATCTGTCACATCCACACTAATGTCTCACCTTAGGCAAACAGGCAACAGTCTTTATACGAATCCCTTTTCCTGGCATGGTCTCCCTCCACGCCTTCCCCAACAAGGCCAGAGTGTTTGCTGTAAGATGCATCCTTTGTCATTTCTCCTTCAGTGACATCCCATGCCGTCTGATATGAAAAGTCCAAATCTTTACCTCCCTCACCTAGCTGGCTCAAGTTTATACCTCATTTCTGCCCAGCTCTCTTGCCCCAGTCTCTATGAAACAAAAAATTCTTTATGATCTTACTCTGGATCCTTAAATGTCCCCCAGAATTATATTTGTCCTCCAACTCCTCTGGGTCTACTTTTCTATTTCCCATCCACGCACATGTCTCTTTACATGCTTGTTTTTGTTTGTTGACAATGCCTCCTGTATCCCAGGCTAGCTTTGAACTCGCTGTGTATCTGAGGATAGTCTTAAATGCCTGAGTCTCCTGACTCCACTTCCAGAGAGCTGGGACTAAAGATAGACAGCACGGCATTCAGCTTATGCAGTGCTGGGGAATGAACCCGGGGCTCTGCACATGCTAGGCAAGCACTCTATAAGCTGAGCTGCATCTACAGCCCTAGAAGTCTCTTCTGGCCTGACTCCTTAAGCAAAAAGAGGGCCACTTCCTGCATCCCACCAGGCTGACTTTTTTCTATCACAGCACAGAGCTCACTACTCTGTAATCTTGGTTATTTACCTGCATCGCACTCTGGTCAGCAAACATTGAGCAACAAAATAGTAGTGACAATGCTTAGCAGTTCTGCCTTGGCATCCCAGACCTCACACCAAGCCTGGTCCCTGATGAAGGCTTATATATACTGTATCTGGTAAATATGTTACAAATATTTATGTAGCTGGACTTGGTGGCACATACCTTTAATCCCAGCACTTGGGGGGAGGAGGGGCAGGCAGATCTTGAGACCAGTCTGATATACATGGTAACCAGCTGAGGCTACAGAGAGCCTGTCTCAAAAAGCCCAAAAATATGTTATACAATCCTCTAGTAATCTAGAAGGCTTAACTTAAGCCTCTAGGTCCAAGTTTTGAAATCTTTCTGGGATTAGTATCAGCAGCACTTAGCATGTGTTAAATACAGCTTATTGGCTGGCTACCTTGGGGACACTGCGCAGCTGTGGGCTCTCTCTTCCTACAGACCACTGAGTCTCGTGGTACGAGCCTCCACGCCGTCCAGCACTCAGCTCTCCTACCAGCCATCCGTTCTCTGTACCTGTTCAGATGTACTCAGCCAGCACCACAGTCCCAGGTCCACCCCTAGTGTCAGAGCTGCCCCAAAGTGGCATTCCCACCACTGTGCGCCATCAAGCATCTTAGAAGACAGCACATGCTTCGAGGCTGTCACTCTCTAAGTGGAAGGAGTCAGCTAGCCTCTCAGTCTCTGTCTAGTACATTAGGTAGCGGTGACAGTTGCACAAGTGTGGCGCATTTTAATCATGCATTCCTCAGTTGGTGGACATCTAGGTTGTCTTCACTTCTTGACTACTGTGAGCGGAGCAGCAGTGAACATGGATGAACAGGTGTCTCTGCAGTAGGAAGTGGAGTCCTTCGGGTGTGCCTGGATAGCTGCATGGTGTAGTAGATCTAGTTCTAGCTTTTTGAGGAACCTCTACAACCAGTTTGCAACCCCAAGAGCAGTGAATCAGAGTTCCCCTAGCTACGAAACCTGGCCAGCATTTGTCATCATCTGTTTTTTAGATCTTAGCCATTCTGACAGGGGTAAGATGAAAACTCAAAGTAGTTTGAATTTGCATTTCCCTGATGGCTAAAGATGTTGAACATTTAAACAATTATCTCTTTCCCATTTGCATTTCCTCTTTTGTGAACTCTCTGTTCAGTTCCTTGTCCCAATTTTCGTTGGGTTGCTTTGGGTTTTGATGTTTAGTTTTTGTTTTGTTTTCATTTTTTGATTTCTTCATCTAGTCTAAATACTAACCCCCTGTCAGATGCAAGTAAATGGGGGGAACTGGATACAATAATCCTGAGGGAGGTAGCCCTGATCTAGAAAGACAGATGTCACATGTTCTCTTTCATTAGTGGATTCTGGCTTTGAATCTTTGTATGTGTGTTTCAGTTGGAAAATCCAGAAAACTAGTTAGGAGCGAGGCGGGTGAGGAGACAGAATGCATTGACAGAAAAAGGGAGAGGTCAAAATGGAACAGGAAAGGCTAAATGGGGTGGGAATGGGAGGGAAGGGTGGGTGGGAGGGCGGGGGAGGGAATGACACGAAAGGCCTTTTGAAAAAGTTATATGGAAACCCACTACAGTAGACGCTTCCTAAAATACATACACATACATATATAAAAAGAATTTAAATGGAGTTACCCTATCAAACACCGTACATTAGCACATAAAACTCAACGGCTAGGAATGGACTCCCTCTTTTGGAGTTGTTGACCAGGAGTATGCTATAGACCCTCAAACAATACTGGCTATCTCCACTGTTCTTGGCTACCCTCCTGAACTTGATGGTCGCCCAGACCCTATTGCTGAAGGCACTACATATGAGTCATAGAACAAACATGAGACAGTCAGGCTGGTACTGATAGTTAAATGTCATCTCTCTTGACCATCGTACACAGTGCCATCGAGTACTATGGAGGCTACTGGAAGTGAAAAACAGTCATCAACCTTACACAGCGTGAACCCTGTGAGCTACAGTCATGACCAACCTGGCAAGACATTACCAGGAGTAACAACCAACTTTCTGATTGGATATAAGGCTTACTTCATAAGATGGAGCCCGCATCTGGTACTCTTTTCAGGACTAAAAACCCATGGATATACAGATCATGGACCATAGGGGAAAATCTAAAACAACTATTTTGCTAAATTAACACAATATAAACTAAATCCTAAAAACTTACTGTTTTACCTATAGATTAATGTATCTCAGCTCTCATGAGAGAACCTTCTTCCTACAGTAGATGACAGCTAAAGAAAGACCCACCACTGGTCAATATGCCAAAAGTAAGTGACTTCAGAGTGCTTGGTCCTAAATGGGATGCCTATATCACCACCTCCCACAACCAAGGCTCAAGAATCACTGCAGAAGAAGAGGCAGAAAGATTCCAAGAGTCAGCGGTGGTGGATGTTTTCTGGACACAACAGGACAGTTGCACACATGAAACCAAAGTGTTTGTGGCAGCAGGCGCAAGATCTGAGCAAGCCCAAGACACGCAAAAGCCAAGCCCAGGAGTATTCGAGGAAGCCCCGCCCTTGCTGAGGAACTTTCGTCACCTGACAGTACCTGGGAGAGGGAAACTGTTTCCTTTAAGAGTGATGCTGGGTGGCTGGACCAAACCAGAGAGCGTGTGGAGGACGCTCCATAGTGGTACACACAAATGGACTTGACAGGAAACAAGAATAGAGAATGTGGAGTGAGGCTGTGGAGGTGAGGACCCACCTGAGCGCTGCAGGGAAAGGGTTCAGGTGAGGAATCCGCCTGGATGTAATCAAAATATGCTGTATGAAACTGTCAAAGAATCCATACAAATATTATTTTAAAAAGAAAAACCGAATGTCTCTGGAAGAACAGGGAACTCATAGGATCTCCACATTGTAATTCTGAGATCGGGCTTGGAGTTAGAGATTGAAAGATGGACAAGTGTCTGAAAGAGTACTAACCCCCTCAGAGGAGCTTATAAAATCAAAGATCAAATGAGGGGAAAACAGGAGCTGGAGATGTAGCCCACCTTTTAGGGGTTTTGCCTGAAATACACAAATTCCTGAGTTCCATCCCTAACACTGCAGAAACCAGATATAGTGGTACACACTTGAAGGTTCCAGCACAGGAGGATAAGTTCAAGGTCATTCTTGGCTTTGTAAGGAGATGAAGGCCAGCCTGGGCTACAGATCCTATCTCAAAAAGATAAATAAATAAATCATAAAAAAACTAAAACTGATTAGGCCTACTGTCTCACATAAAGATTTCATGGAGAAAGTATTTTTATTAAGAACTATTTTGCTACCAAAAAATTAATTTTCATGTGAGGACAATGAATGTAAAAGAAAGTATCATCCAAAAACTTTATTGATAACATATAAGCAAGTATAGTTTGAAACCAAATGCCTTGAATTTCAGAATGTGGGATCAGTGGTCAAGGCTAAGAAGGACCATGAATTTCCAAAAGAGACACTAATGGAAATGACCTCTAGAACGCAATTTGGACTCTCCTAAACCGAGCTGCGTCATTTCCCAAATGCATCGCGAGTTTGCTTCCTTTTCTGTTTGAGTGAAAATTGCTGATGGATGGTATGTTCTGAAATTGCCAATCAAACCTTGGCCCTCACTGCTCCCTTGTTGCACAGTAATGGTCTCCGTCAGTCCTGCTGATGTCACTCTACGTATGCTAACCCTGACACTGGCAGTTTCCATTATTCTTCCTCTAGTTCTCTCTCCTATCACAGTCCTTGATCGTTCATAACTCTGATGACAGAGGCAGCCAGAACGCCCATCTTGTTTGACCGTGCAGCCCAGTACTGGAATACCCTGATACAGGCTGAGCGGACAGAGTAACTTCCCAGGGACTTAGGGAAGGAGGTGAGGGCACTCATGCACCAAGAACTCCAGGTGACAAAGGTGCTAAAGGACAGTGGACACCCTCACCACGAGAGCTCAAGTTGCTATCAGAAACTAAACACATCAATCAACATTTTACAGTTTACACCTTGGTACACATGGGCTCAGATGTACCCGATGATCTCAAACACACTGGTTTGCCTCACTTTCAAATTTCCAACATAGCTTTATCTATAGAGAGATTACTTCCAGAGTTTAAAATATAAAGTTCAGGTTCACAGGACAATATGTGGCTTCCTTGTCCCATCCTTCAGGTCAACCAGGTCTGCCAGATGGTCCCCTATCATTGTCCCTGCATGGCACTCCAGGCAGATGTGACCAACCCATCAGAGCTAGGAGGGAAGGGGACACTCAGGTTATCAGGATAATATAATCTAACCGTCTCTTTTCTAAAGACAAAGGAAACCAATGCTAAGAAATTTAATATGGCTTGTCTAGATGCACACGCACACACACACACACACACGCACACACACACACACACACACACACACACACACACTGGTAGGACCAGCCTCTGATTCTGTCCAGGGATCCTGCCTCCCCTATCATAATCCATTTCTGAAATTTGTAATTTAAATTTCCATTCTGAAGCAATCAAAGCAGGAGGAGCAGAGCTTTGACAGTCTTCGTATTAATGCTCATGAATACAGTGTTTCAATGAGAAATGACAGCTTTGAGTCAAGTGATAGACAGGATTGGTTGGTCTGTTATTTTCCAGTTTATTTACCTAAACTCACAATGTCTCATGACTGGAAATAGGCAAGTCAGAGCTTTGCCTGCCACTGCCACAGAGAGAGAAGGAGAATCTTCTTCATTCACAGTAACTGGGCTCAAATCCAGTCCCGAAATAACTCATATTACGGTTGTGCTTTTAAGAGTGATTTTCCCTCAGTAATTGCAAAGCATTCTTTGAAACACAGTTTCATCACTAAATCAAACTTTATGAAAAATCCACATTTGAAGGGATTTGAAGAGGAGCTGACAGGGACCAACAGCTGTCACCCTACAAATAATGATGCCTTGATCACCCTGAAACTTATTTCCACATCTTAGGATAACTTCACAGAACCACTCTCAAAATCCACTATATCACAATCACCTTCATAACACACCGGCAACAAAGCTTGCCAAGGTGTACCAAGCCTGCTGGTAATCCCACCTTGATCTTTAAAATTCTACCTCTCATTTTTAAGCATAATTGAAGTTGCTTTACTAGGGGTGTAAAAACCGTATCTCACACAGCTAGAGACTGCTTCTAGCACTGCACTTAACCAAGGACAAACACCAGGACATCCAAGGACAGCATGTGACACTTCACAGTTAATCCTCTGTAGAAACTGCCTCACTCGTTACAGGGTTCCACAGTGGGTCCTGCATGCAAACCTGTCACCCTGAGAGGCTGAACCCCACTGGTCCACAGAGGAAGGGGAGCAATGTGGCTCCTCTCCTGCAGGGACCTACCTCCCCGCCTGGGCAGAACATGGAAACAGCCTGCTGAGGCTCTGGGTCTGTGCCGCCCTGATCCACAGGAACCTGTCCTACCAGCCGTGGACAAGAGTGCAGTCCTGTGAGCCCTGGGAATTCCTACACAAACTTACACTGGCCCAGGGAGCCTCAGAAGGCTGTGGGCATCAATCCAGGGATCATAGTCATGCATGGGTTGGAGTCAAAACTAAACCAAAACCCAGAGTTACGGTCAGACTCCACTGAACGATCCTGGGTGTAGATCCCTCAAGCAAGCAAAACAGCCTTGGCTTCCAGATAGTAAGCAGTCTTTTCTTACTGGAATGGATCTGGAACACGCTGCTTTCCAGCTGAGTGGTCCCCAAACTCACACTGAGTCACTTTTTAGTCAATACACTGTGAGGAGAATTCCTGCCTAAAGGAGCCATGAACAAGATATACTCCCTCCCCCTAAGTACCAACAATAAGCCAAAGCACGGGTCCATCAGAGTTCACTCTGGGGAACCAATGAATTTATTGGACCTTCATTACAGAGCACAAGTGAGGGGCTGCAAGGATGACCCCAAACCAGCCACACTGCAAGTCTTCACGCAGCATAGATGAAGGCCCAGAGCAGAATGGGCCAAGCTCCCTTCCATGAACCTTTCGCAACCTGTACACTCTGGCACCTCCTGAGACCCCCAGGCCATGTGCAGTTAGGACAGAATTGCTTATAGATGCTGGGAGGAGCAAGTGGGCATCAAGGTGCCACTCCAGTGACCCTCCCACACGCCTTCTCTACAGGAAAGTCAACAGCCAACAAGGCCCGCGGTGATGATCTTCTGAAAGCAGGAACAGCTGGTCACCTGAAGGTGGTGGCTATTTTGCCAGGAGGACCACAGTCTGCAACTCAAACTCACTAACCTAGAAGAGGGGGCAGGCACCTGCTCACCGAGCAGAAATACTTCTAGTAGGTGTCACAGAGACGCCACTTGCAGTCACCAAAAGCCGTTTAAGACACTGCCATTTCCACAACAAAAAATGCAGTTCTCTGAAAGCATGCTGTGCCCCAAATAGGAGGTAAGGAATAATTTTGAGACCCCAAAAGATATGATTCAGGGTCACTTCTTACTTCTGTGACCACAAGCAAATTCGTTCCCATCTCTAGCCCAACTTTCCTCCTTTATTAAATAATCACAGCAAAATGTATTTCCTGTCGTCTGAGGATTGTGGGAATGACTCTAGAAACATGAAAACACTTCCCCCATTAAACATTAATTCTGTTTCTCAATTTTCCTTTTTACTAGTAAAAAGAAAATTTGTCAATTTCTTTTAAATCTGGGTGTGGTGCCACATTCTGTAATCTCAGCCCTTAGGTGGCAGGGGCAGGAGGGTTACCATTTTGAGGCAAGTTTAAGTTATATAGCAAGACTGTCTCAAAATACAGCTGTACAAGGTAAATTAGAAGGTAAATATACTAATGTCATTTCAACTTAACTAGACTTTAGACTGCTAGTTTGAAGCAGCTGTGATTCTTATGTCACTATATGAGAAATTTTAGTGACCTATAAGTCACTAAGGTGCAAACTGGTCTAATAGGCCTGTTCCTCTCTCCCGGAATAGGCTACAACATGATCTGTGTTCTAATCAATCCTTCTGTGGTAGGAGAGAAAGAAGGACAATCTGCCCCTCTATGATTCACTAGTAGCACATTTCCACACTATTTGTGTCAGATAACATGCATGTTTCAAATATTTCTCCTTGCATTTCTTATGGAGCCTGATTGTGGTCCTTGTATCGCAATCCTGGTGTGTTCTATTGTGTCAGAAGAAAGTATGATCAGTCCTTCAAAAAGAAGATGGAAGAGGACTCCTGTTCTCTCCCTTGGAGAGTGGGCAGGACAGTCTTACAGCCAAGAACAGCAGCAGGCTGTCACCACACTGGGGTGTGTCTGTCAGTGGTCAACAGCAGGTAGTCCTGCAGACATCCCACTGAAACAGACTTCCAGCTACTGGGAAGACAAGGTGAGCGGGGAAGAAGGGAGGGAGGGATGAAAGAGGGAAGGAGGGAGGGGAGGGAGGGAATCTGCATCAACTGTCTTGTTACAGTGGAAGGTAATTCTTGTCTTTACCTTCATTATGTGTGTGCTTAACATTCACAGTTCTCAGCCTTATTAACTCCATCTGAACATGTGGATTTCTATTTTGTATAAAACTAGTATTTTTGACAGTATGACTACTAGAATATACACACACATATATATATAATATATACAATTACATATATACAAATATGTACACATATATACAATGAAGGTGTTGGTGTAAATATGTAGATTACAGGTAAGTGTAGATTGGAAAGATAGCTTTTTGCTTCTGAAGATGATATTTGTGGTATTCCCAACTTTTACAAAGAAATGTCATCTTCTAAGCAATTTCCTCACAAGGGAAAAAAAGGGTCCATGACACTTGTCAAATTAAACCTTGCAGATAAAACCTTGGTGTACTTTTAAGACATTCTGTAAAGATTTCCTTTCAACTGAAGAAACAGAGAGGGAGAAAAAGCACTCCCATTTAGCTAAAGTATAAAGTGTGGGAAGCTGCCAGCTTCGAACCCCACTTTGAATGTCTGTTGGCTTTGTCAAAAGCACACAACCTTGCAAACATAAAATTCTATCAGTTTCAGATGAAATTTATCATTTCTCTTAAGCAGTTTTTGGGAATAACTTTCCAAGCTGCATCTTCATTACCTCTGGCTTTGGCATCTCTCTCTCTCTCACTCTTGCTCTCACTCTCTCTCATCCCTGAAGCCATGCATTTGTCTGGGCTCATGTGCAGAACAGCGGTGTGCCCCTCCATGACACCCACAAAATCACAAGAGCAAAGGCAACCCCTGACGTCGCAGCACAAGGCTCTGGCCTGCTGTAGACACAGGGACCAGGCTTGCTCAGAGCAGGGGTCTGTCTGAAGTGAGCCACCCTCTCCCTCACTACTCTAGGCTTGTTCTACATGCCAGCCCAACACACCCCACCCCCTGACACATTCAAGACATGACTGTGTTGTCACTGTTATCCGTCAACCTACAACATCAAGTTCCTAATTTTATCTGTAATATTAGTCATAAACGAACTGTTTTCACATTATCTCTCAAACCTACTTTGGTCACACAATTGGCCTTTTTCATGTGCCAGAATTTCACTTGTACTTTATTTTCACCTAATGGAAACCACAGTGGATAGAATGTCATCTTAGTTGCTTCTCTATTACTGTATATACTACTCTTACAAAATCAGCAAAAGGGCACGACAGATGGCTCGGCAGTTAAGAGCACTGGCTGCTCTTGCAGAGGACCGGGGTTCAGTTCCCAGAATCCTCATGGAAGCTCACAACTGTCTGAAACTCCAGTTTCAGGACATCTGGCCTATGTTGGCACCGGGCATGCATGTAGTAACCTACATACATGCAGACAAAACATCCCTACACATAAAATAAAATAATGAACCTTTTGAAAGAATAAACTTAAGAGGGAAAGTGCTTATTTGGGCCCACAGGTCGAAGGGGGCCACAGTCCGTGTGGTAAGGAGGAGGTAACAGCAGGGAGGCATATGGGGGGACATTTCATATTCAAACTTCAACAAATGTGGATATTTACCCAGTGTTTCTATTGCGCCTGCATGCCATCTGTCAGTTCTGGGTGAGTCCTGCTCACTGCTCTTGATGAGTTTCTCATATTACACCAGCAGGTACAGCCTCCCCAGAATTTCTTCTTTTTTTCTTTTGATATTTTTTAATGTGTGTGAGTGCTTTGCCTGCATGTATGTAAGTACACCGTGTGCCTGTAATGCCCGTGGAGGCCAGAAGAGGGCATTGGGTCCCCTAGAATTGAAGGTACAGCTGTTAGCCACTATATGGGTACTGAGAATCAAACCCCAATCTTCCAGAAGAGCAGCCAGTGCTCTTAACTCCCAATAATTTCCTTCTCACTGGTCCTCACTGACACTGGTGTTGCTCATGGTGACGCTGGCTTCTCTGTTCTACTCCAGCAAGCACATGAGTGATGTCCTCTGGTGCTGAGATCTGCGTTATTTTCTACGGATTTCGTTACACAGTTCTATTCATCTATGGTATGTACAAATCTATCCCCAAAATGGGATTTTGAAAAAGGAAAAGAACGAGCTTGAAAGGTATCTCAGTGATAAAGCACTCTCTTCACTTGTGCAAGATCCTGAGTCTGATCCCAGCACCAAAATAAAATATAAAATAACATCTTCTTGGTGTGAGTTGATCAGGGACTTAAGCCCAAGGAATCTGACTCATAAATGCCAAAGAAAAAAAATCGTTAATCAGCTTAAAGTCAAAAGGCCTGAAAGCTCCTTGACATTAAACTAAAGCTAACAGAAGCAGCAACTGCTGGATATTTAAAAGTTAAAAAAAATAATTTAAAAACTACCATGGAGGACAAAAGGGGCTGTTTGCAGGGGCTGGACAGATGGCTCAGTGGTTAAAAGCACTGGCTGCGCTTACAGAGGACCTGGGTTCGATTCCGAGCACCCACATGGTGGCTGTCAGAAACTCTGCTTCCAGGAGGTCCAATGCCCTCCTCTGACCTCTGGGGGCACTGCAGTGCACGGCACACTTACGTACATGCAAGTACTATACTCATATATAAAATGAGAATAATAATTTTTTTAAAAAGGGTTTTCACAATGAAGAAAGTTGTGCTGTTTTCTATGATATCTAATATTCAGAAGGGAGAAGTAATCATTAAATAAGTCATGTAGAGAGGACCTGTGCTCCTGACCATCTCTGAGTGTGCCTTGGCTCCAGGGCTCCAGGAGCAGGACAACTCTCTCACTGCGTTGAAGTCTTTGCCTTTGGGCACTATGTGTTCAGGTCACATAACCCAATATGAACTGCAGTACGGTCTTTGCTGTTTGACTTCAAGTTCACACAGCTATTTGTATCATGCTTCTATGTATCATCTGTGAAGAACAATACAAACCGCCCTCCATTGAGCACAGACATGGTGCTTGGGCTCAATGCCAACTATCATCATCGGTCTGTCAGATAAGTGTTAGTATTCTTTTACAGGTGAGCAAATGGCCCCAAAGCCCTAACCTGATCTGTTCTAACACCATAACCACCTAAGTCTGTCAATATATAAATGCTCTTTGAGAAGTTCAAATAAAACCTAAGAATTGAACTTCAGGGACTAGAGAGATGGCTCAGTGGTTAAGAGCACTGGCTGCTCTTTCAGAAGACCCAGGTTTGATTCCCAGCACCTACATGGCAGCTAACAACTGTCCTAAATTCCACTTTCCAGGGTCTAACACCCTCAGCAGGCATTGGGATGACTTACATATACGCAGGTAAAACATTCACACACATAAAATAAAAATGATTTCTATAAATGCCCTTTTAGTTGACCCCCTAGTTACCTTCAGCTGTCAACCTGACGCAGCCCAGAGCTATCTGAGGGAGTCCCAGGGGACTGCTTCAATCAGATTGATCTGTGGACATATCTGTGGGCATTTTCTTGATTCCGAATTGCCCCAGGAAGGCCCAGCCCACTGTGGGTGGTGCCATCCCCAGGCCCGGGCTGTGTAAGGAAGGTAGCTGAGCAAACGAGGGGGAACAAGAGAGTGAAGAGCCTTCAAGCACGGTCTGCTTCAAGTTCCTGCCCCACCTGGAACTCCCCAGGAATGAACTGAGGCCTGGAGTGCAAGGCAGAAAGCCTTCCCTCTCAAGTTGCTCCTTGTCTTAGCATCAAGAGCGTCCAAATGTGGAAGGCAGAGGCTCTGTCCCAGCATCCCCTGTGGTACGTGACCAAGGTTAAAAGTGAGTCCCTGACACCCACACAGGACAATGGTTCTGCGGCCTTCAAGAGCATGTGTGGATTCACACATATTCTCAGAATCTCTTTTTGAGTCTTGTGAGACCTTTAAAACCTATTTTTAATAACTCTTTTAATCTTTTTAATATACTCTGCCAGAGATCAAAGCTGCCCTTGGTTTAGGCTACACACTGTATTTTCCACTTTCATTTCTACTTAAGCCACATTTTTCATAGCAGGAAACAGCTTTCCCTTCATGAAGGAATAGCAGTCATCCCCAAGGAAAATTATGTTCACTTGCAATAAGCAGTTACTAAGTAACTGGCTCCTTAAAAGTCAAAACCTGGTCTGAAGAGAGTAAAACATGGATGAGGCCTGGTCTGGGTCTGCAAGAGGCTTACAATCTAATTCAGGGGAGAAAACTAGAATTGAGACACAGTTTCAAGTGGCACCATATGCTCCCTCTCCAAGAAACAACTTAGAACCTCATTTCCAAATGACAAGCCCGCCTCAGGACACACTTTCATGAGCACAGAGCTTCCGCTTGTCTCTCTTCCCGAGAGCCACAGCTGTGAGAGGGAAGACATCCATGTGTGGGGTCTCCAGGTACAGACCACAGCATCCAGAAGCCCATGTGTGGGTCTCCAGGTACAGACCACAGCATCCAGAAGCACACCCAATGACACATGTGCATACTCACGGTCTAACTTGTCCTTATGCAACATTGAGCCAAGATCAATATTTGTCACAAAAGCCCAGATCAAGAGGGACTTAACAAGTGGGTGATTACCTGAGTCACTCATTAAGGTAAGAGGCTGTCTCTCCAGAAGGCCTGAACTGAGTCACCGCACACTTGAGTTGCTTAGAAAGGACTCTGTGGTAGAAACAAGCATGGACATGGTTATCCACAGCAGACAATTTCAGTCATCAGAACTATCTCCTGAGAATACACCCACAACCTCCTATGATGTGTGTGTACCCTGAAACCCCTGAGAATTTGGACAGAAACTGCCACAGACATGACGCGCTTCCCAGCAGCAGCATCTCCTCCTGATTCCTGAGATGCCACATTCGGCGCCAGGCTCCTGGAGTCCTCTCAGGTCTGGTTCTTACCTGCTCTGACGCCTCACCTCGTAAAGCACACCTCTGGCCACTCAAGCCTCCAGCCCTCGACCCACAGCACCCTTTGTCAGGCACACTGACATTTCTGGGCTTGGCAGCCATGGTTAACCTATTCATTGGAGTGAATAGCATTTTGTTTTTGCATTTATTTAGGGTTTTGATATGTGTTTATTTCAATCTTGGGAGGAAGTTTTCTTCTATTTTTATTTGCATATATTAATTATATGAAATAATTATGACATTTTCAAGCTGTAAGTCATAGAACCAGCGCTAAAAAAAATTATAATGGTTCTTTTTCCTTTAAGCACTTTTCCCTTTATGTATCCTTTAACTTCCTATTTTGACAGAATTTCAGAAAAGCTGCAAAAGTAGCAGTTTCCATCTGATACTCTTCATCGGCTTCCTCAGTAAACCTTCTAGCACTTTCTGTAACCATAAGATTGGTATCTAGAGCAGCTATGTATGTTGTGACAAAGTTGGGAGAGCATGCTGTGTTTGCTGATCTCTGCATTTAACAGGACAGCATACACATTGCATTGTTTAACAGTCTCCAACAGTCAGGGTTAGAGAGATGGCTCAGCAGTTTAGAGTAAACTGCTCTTGCAGAGGACCTGACAGGTTTGGTTCCCAGCACTAATGTTAGGCAACTCACAGTGACCTAATAACTTCAGCCTCAGAGGATCCAATGCCTCTGGCCTCCAAGGGCACCATACTCACATACACAAGCTCACACAGACACACATGTGCACACATAACTTAAAATAAACCTTTAAAAAGTTATTCCAGAAAAGATCATAATGTCCAAGTAAAGTCAGACTGACTCTGATGCGTATGTCACTGAACTGTTTCCACACAGTTAGGTACTGAGATCACTTAAAACGGTTTTTCACTATTGTTAATAACACTCATCAACACAGGTTACTGTAACTTTTTAAAAATTCAATTTCACAGACCAGAAATAGTCTATCACTTAAATTATTGTTTTAGTTGTTATTGACGGTGAAAACTTTGATATTTACGGGGCTTGCGGGGTGGAGGCTGGCAAGATAAGATCTCGTTTTGTAGCCCTAGTTGCCTGGCACTCACTGTGTAGATGAGGCTGGCCTCAAACTCAGAAAGATCTGCCTGCCTCTGCTTCTTGAGTGTTGGGATTAAAGGTGTGCATCACCATACCTGGTCTACACTGATTGCTTATATGTCGTGTTCTATAGGCTGTTCATGTAGGCCTCTGCCTGCATACGTGTCTGAACGTGTGACTTCTAAGCTCGTATGGACTATGCATATTAGGGGTACCCAGCTCTAGATGCGGACATGTTTTACTTTCATATTTATCTTTTTAGCTGTTTTGCTTAATAATACAAACCAATTATGCCAACTGAAAACAAAACAGCTTGTTTTTAGGGGTTTTTTTTGTGTGTTTTATTAGAGTAAGACTCCATTCCTTCACTCAGAGTTTCCACACAGATCCACCAAACACTCTGTGTGCGAAAATGTGACTCACAGGGACCCTAGGAATCTCTGCCCTTGCAGGGGGTTGATGGGCTAAAATGCGATCAAAACTATAGCAAGGCCTGGAGAGAAGAGGTAGCTCCATGGATAAGCTTTGCAAGGCTGGTGACTTGAGTTTGATCCCTGGAACCCACGGTGAACAGAGATTCCTGAAGTTGTCCCTCACCTCCACGCAAGTGTCATGCACAAGTTTGATCATATACACACACACACACACACACATGTGCACAAACACAGTAATAATGAACAAAAGTTTTTAAACGTAAAAGGTCAAAGGATGGAGCTGGAGAGATGGCTTAGCAGTTAAGAGCACTAGCTGTTCTTGCAGAGGACCTGGGTTTGATTCCCAGCACCCACATGGCAGCTATCAACTGTCCAAAACTCCAGTTACAGGGGATCTGATGCCCTCTTCTGACCTCTGCAGGCATTGCATGACACGGGTGCACTTACATACATGCAGGCCTCACACTCATGCACATAAAATAAAAATAAAATATTTAAAAAATAAAATAAAAGGTCAAAGGAGAAATTCTCATTTGTAATGTTGGGATGCCATAACCAATCAGAACGTTTTTTCCAAGGATCCCTCTGCACCATAAATACTCTTGTGTACTATTCTAATGTCTTATGAATATATATACATATATATAACTAAACTAAAAGCCTTTTTCTTCGCTACTATTACACATTAAAATCAGAAGACTGTATTATGCTTCTGTAACACCAGGTGGTTTAAGAGTCGCATCGGACACCAGGCCCTCTGCCACGTCTTCTGCCTGAAGCCCCTTCGCAGGGAAGATTCTCTCCATCCTTCCACCACACCAGCTAGAAAACTGATTATTTATTCACCATTCATTTTTTCTGGGTTTATCTTTTTGCATTATCATGGCCTGTCAGTCATATCATAGCTGACAGATGTTCCCCAGCTGTCAATAACTTGAGACTCGGGTATCAGATATCACCCTCCCAACACACAGTGGGGGCACCACTGGTGTTTATGAAATGAGCTGTCTTTCTGGAGAGTTCCACAAAGCTCAACCATATTTCCCAAATAACACTGACACTCAAGTCCACCTTCCAGCCCCAATCAGTTCCACCTCACAAGATTCACAGCTTCGTCCTGGCTTTGTCAAATACCTCAGTGTTGTGATGAGTAACTCAGGGCAAGGATAATACCTTTCCTTAGGCAGCTGATTAACAATCAGGCTTATCTTCTAATTTTCAATATTGAAATAATTTCAAACTCACAGAAGAGTTAGAAGACATTCGTGTTCAAATGTTTGCATCCTCAAGTTACTTGTGTTAACAAGGTTGGGAGTTAGGCCGTGGCTCTACCCTTGTGAACAGACAGTGCTGTTATTGGGAGAGTGAGATCCTCACAAAAGGTTGAACTCAGCTGCCTTCCTCTCCCTCCGTCCCACTCCTTTCCCCACAATCATGCTGTGCCATGTTATAACATCCATGAAGGCGTGCAGGACACTGACTTCTATCTTGACCTCCTCAGCCTTTAGAACTGTGAGTCAAAAAGCTTCAGTTCATTATAAATGGTCCAGCCTGTGGCATTCTCTTACAGCTCAATGAGTCAACAAAGAGCCCTTGCCCATTTTTCAATCACATCCACCAGTTATTTTTTGCTACATTTGATTTTTCTTGTCTTTCTACATGTGTATGGTAGGTAGAAACATATGGTAACATATTAATGCACTAAAAAATTAATCAGCATACTAACATGTACATACAAACAAAATACACATTAGCACTAACACATAACTATACACTAAACATACCAAGATATCCACAGATACACACAAACAAAAACAAACACGCATGCTGGCACACTCACCCCACAGAGTACTTTTCGTGAGCCATTTCAGGGCCATGTGCAGAACTGTGTTCTTTTATATCATGAACACTTCAAGGCTCATTTTCTAAGAACAAGAGTGTTCTTGTATAACACAGAACACTTAACAAATCCCAGAAGTAAGCATCCATACAATGCACTTATCCAATACACACACTGCATTAGTGTGTCTTCCTGGTCCAATAATGTTCTGCATAGCAGTCTTTTCCTTGGACCTAAACCAAAGCTTATGCAAGACCTGGAGTTGGCATGTCCTCTTCTCTAGTCTTTCCTGCTCCTCTTTTATGACACTGAAGATGTTCAAAGTATCCAGGTAGCTATTTTGCAGAATGTTCCATTTGTCCTGACATTTCTACTTGATTCGATTCAATTGTGTGTTTTCGGTAAGAATAAGGAATGTTGTACCTTTCTAGATCTTGATATCAGAAATCCTATTGGTTTACCCCACCTCTGATGATGTTAACTGCAGCCCCTCAAGAAGGTGCTGGGCAGGTCTCTCCACTGTCGTTACCAGTTCTCACCTTTTAATTAATAAGTAATCTTGGGGACATACCTTGATAACATGCAAATATTCCATTCCTCCAATGTTTAGCACCCCCTGGTTGTTCTGAGTCAGCGTTTCCAAATGGTTGAGAATAGCGCCTGTCAACCTTCAATGTTCCATTTGCATTTCCCTCCTGATAGAACCACTCGTGCCCCCAGAAGCTCTCCTCGTGCTTTATTCTTTTTATGTCCACATTCAAGACTTTTAACATAGTATATTTAACCCTATTTCTTGATCTCACATTTTTATTCAATTTTACATTGCAAATGTTATATGTTAAAGAACTCAGGGCTCACCTGTCATATTTCCCAATTTGACCATCTTCTACTTCACAAAACTTTGATTGAAACATCTAATCTTGCTTCTAACCTCTAATGATAACCTAAGGCCAGACCTGTCTTGTTACAGTGCTAGCTACCGAATCTGCACGCTGACTCCTTCCTAAAGAGCTCAGTGGGCCCAGCCACCGGCACACTACCAACTCTCATTTTGATTGTGTTATGATGCCTTGGAGAATATGGAAGACTTAGGCTAACTCTGTAATTGGAGGCCCAGTGTCCTTCCATTCCAGTAGTTCAATTTTATGTTCAGAGAAGAACCAAAATCCTCAATGAATGACTGATCTCCTAATTTTTTTTTTTTTTGTCTTTTTGAGGCAGGGTCACCATGTAGCCCCAGCTAGTCTGGAACTTTCTATGTAGACCAGGCTGGTCTCAGTCACACGCCCATCTCCCTGCCTCTGCCTCCTGAGTCTGCTATTAAAGGCATGTACCACCATACCTGGCTTTGACCTCCTAATTCTAATGAAAGAAAAAACTTTGCTAACTTACTTAAATTTAATCATTTTTTTCATGTTTTACTACTAAGCAACCACTATACTAAAAAATAATTTAAGAAATTTTCTGCTAAATATTATTTAAATATACTGAAGTTCTGATTTCTCAACTTATTTCTGAAGTTCTACCTCTAGTTACAGTTCACAAATACATAGTTTTCCCACAGAAAACAACCAAAGAAGCACTCTTCCATCTACAACAGGCTAATAAAGGCTCACACTTTATGAATAATACTTCTTGTGCCTCTGGAAACTATTTAGCATTGAGGTCAAGAAACAGTCAGGGTCCACTGTACGATGCAAAAAATAATTGTAAACTATGGCTTCATGAGTCTCAGATCTTGAGAATGAGAAAAGACCTTGATCACAAGCAGCCCAGACCCTGAGGTAAGTGGACAGGATATGATTTAACTATAGTCACATGACAGATAGGGTGACACATTAGATAAAAGCACAAATGCAAAGTTGGCCATCTGAAAGCCACAGGTCTATAGTGTCACTAAGGGCTGGTCTGGTCCTGCCTGCCTCCATCCTCACTGCCTCCTTCTGGACAGCCAGACAAACACACGTGCACCAGTGTTCACAGCAGCATTACCGCAGTGGCCTAACGTCAATCAGCTGATGGCAGATGAATAAGACATGGCAGAACCATATACGGGTATCACTTGTCCCTGAAAAGAGACGAAGTACATACCCACTGTTCATGGGTGAAAGCATTATGTCAAGAGAAGGAAGCCAGGCCACCAGCATATGATTCCATCACATTGTGTGTCCAGAAGAGATGAATTCCTAGAGACAGAGAAGGCTGACTTGAGTTCCAGCTTACTGAGGATGGACAGGGCTGACTGTGAGTGGATGGCAGGGTCTACTGGGGATGAAGAAAATCCTCGATTTATAGACAGGTGATGGTTTCAAACTAAGAACATATCAAGGCCACTTACAAACGTGTGCATTTAAAAAGAGTTAAAATCATCAAACTTGCATTGTGCAAATCTTACATCAATACAAACATTCTAGGGACGATACGATGGTTATGAGAGGAGGCAGACTTGCTAGGATCAAGTGGTGGTCCACAGCCGGACTAGACTAGACTGCAAAGACGGAGAAAGGGAACTCCACTGTGTGTCTGGCAAGTGACAGATGTCACTGATGCCAAGAACGTGGGGCAGTGGGAAGCCGGGAAAATCCAGAATTACTCAGATAATTCTAACCAGAGGAAAGACATCTCAAGAAGCAATGAAGTGTGCAAAACTGGACACATTTATCCCTGAGGAGCCCATGTCCCATCTAAATAACCTTTTGATTAAAAAAAAAAAAACTTCTATGCTCTAAGCATGTTATTGTAATGGTTACTCAAATTCCCCACATAAAAACAGAAGTGCAGTTATCAATCTAATATAGGACTCGTGAGAATGAACTTAGAGAATTCACTCTGCCAACAAACTGCCCTGTGACAACCAAGCCCGTCACGGTGTTTACTTCATTTGCTGCATCTCTGTCACTCCTGTGGAGCACCTTTCAGGCCTTCAACCTGCCTCAGACCTCTGGCTATAGACACGTTTTCTGGCCCTCCCAATTAGCTCTGCATTGCTGCAGCTAATGAGCTCACAACAGACCATAATCTGAGCAGTCCTAACAGAGCAGAACAGCTGAGAGCCATACTCAGAACCCTTAGCCAGGCAAGTGCACTTCCGAGGAGGAGCGGCACATCAGACTTCCGCACAGCAGGGCAATTTCCTCATTAAAAGCATCCAATTCTCTTTCTTCTAATTCTCTACTCCCTTAGCATTCCGAGGCCCTTAATTTATTTCCCCAGCTTTCTTTCCCATTGGGAAAAGAATGTGCTGATGGGCTGACAGGGGCATCCTAGTCTACTTGGCAGTTAATTTCCCCATACAGACTTGTAAATTGATGTTCTGGTTCATAGTCAGGCTCCTGTAAGTTTGGTTAGAAAGAATCAATTTGTGTGGGCCTGTTAACCTCCGGATGACTACAATAACCCAGTTTCAGAAGCTGAGCAGGGGCAACCCCTAAGGATCAGGACACACACACACACACACACACACACACACACACACGCGCGCGCGCGCGCGCGCGCGCGCACACACACGGCCTAGGCCTAATCAGCCCTTCAGACTTGGAGATGCATTACCTCACAGAGCAGTGGAGAACATGAAATCAGTATATATTTAAGCGCCCATAACATTTTAGATTCTCAGTCACTTTTGTTTTCTGAAACCATGAGTTCTAGTTCCGTCTTGACTGCTGTGATAGAATACTCTGATGAAAAGCAACTGAGAGGAGAAAGGCTAGGACCCCTCACAGCAGAAGTCAAGGCAGCCTCTGCAAACAGCTTCCCACATCAGCTCCACAGTCAAGAGCAAATGAACCTGCACACACTCTCTCGCTGTGCTCAGTTGACTTCTCAATTCTTAGACGGTCAGGACTCCCCCCAAGGCAAGCTGAGTCTCCACCTCAATTAACTTAAGGCAATCCCCCAAAGACATGGCCCCAGCCTCCCCCCATAAGTGTTAAAAATCCCTCATCCGGCTCTTTCCCAGATTATTCTACGTTGCTGAGCTACCCATCACAGCAAATGTAAATATTCCTAGATGGACTGAGGGGCTCCTGAATGCACCACAACCAGCTGCTATTCTTCCTCAAAGGGCTTCCTTCATAGTGCGTTTACTTGCATGCATGCCACAGCCTTGTACTCTGCCCTCAGTAATATTCAGAGAGAGGATTAGTGCCAATGGAAGCAAGACCTGAGAATGGCTTTCTGTGTTGAGGGATGGTCCAGTCTCAAGCTCTGTGGTCATCCTCATGTGACTGTAACTCCTCCCCATGCCTGTCTCTCCTTATCCATGAGCTCTTCTGCATCATCCCACTCTGTGATGACCTCAGTGGTCTCTGCTTTGCGATCAGCCTGGATTCCCCACTGAACGCTTATCCCATGGCACTGACTGAGCAGACAGTGTTGACGTTAACAGTAAGTGACTGGAAATGTGTGCATTAAGTCCCTACTTTGCTCACAAATCTCAAGCTGTCTTTACAATAAAGGGAAAAATCAGTCATTAGCTTAGTATATATATATGTATATATATATATATATTTAAAAGACAATACTTCAAGGGAAAATGACAAATACAAGTTTACTATCTGCAGGTTGAGAGCAGGCTTTCATAGGCTTTCTGCTCTCAACACCATGACGGGTGCAAAACTGAATGCATCAATGAACTGATTAATAAAATACTTTACAGGGGCTGGAGAGAGGGCACTGCAGTTAAGAGCACTGGCTGCTTTTGTAGAAGACCTGTGTTCAAATCCCAGCACCCACATGGCAGCAAAATCGTCTTTAACTCCAGTACCAGGGGAGCCAACATCCTCTTCTGTCCTCCATGGGCATTGCATGACATGGGTGCACTTACATACATGCACTCAGTATGCTCATACATATAAAATAAAATAAGATACTTTATACATACAATAAGTACAACTTACCCAAACTTTTCAAGGTATAAATCTCTGACTAATTTCTTTTTCTGTTGTACACTCTTTTCCCTGCCCTCAGAAAACCTTGCTCATAACGCCTAACTCAACAAACCTACCCATGATGTTTCTGTTGCTTTAAGGAATGGCCACAGCCTTCAGTAGCCACCAAAATCATCAAATGTGAGAGGCTGCCACTGGTGGCTCGGCCACTCCACAGCACCCTTGCTTTGGACACCACCCACCCCACAGCCGTAGCTGGATGGCCGTTTTGAGCCACGATGCTTCCATTACCTCACCCCTGTTAGTAACAGTTTAAAGAGTACAGGGGATTCTAAAATTCCATTTCAATCCATCTCTGTTGGCATTTAGAAGAAACCAGTCTGAAGGGCTGCAGAGATGGCTCAGCAGTTAAGAGCACTGGCTGATCTTGCAAAGGACCCAGGTTCAAATCCCAGTATCCACATAGCAGATAATAACCATAACTCCAGTTTCAGGGGATCCGATGCCCTCTTCTGTCCTCCATGGGCATTGCATGGCATACTTACATACATGCCAGCATAACGCTCATACGTGTAAAATAAAAATAAAGCATAGAGAGAAGAAACCAGTTTGAAAATGTGTATACCAAATTCAGAATGGAAAGGCATGGGCTTGGAGAAAAGGTTTTATTGTCTTTTCCAATAAATCCCATGTGTTTTCCAGAGAAAACAAATAGATTGTCTTTCTCACTGTTTTCTTCAAGGTATAACCACTTCAACCTGAATGAAATTGTTTACAGCACTGGACTTTATCTCCAGCTCAGTCAGTTCAATGGACAAGCATTGCTGTCTGTCCTTTAGAATCAATGCCATGGCAGATGCTAAGGAAACAAAGCTCACACAGCTGGTATGATTGCTTAGTGGGCCAAAGGTACTCGCCAACAAACCTGACAACCTGGGTCCAATCCCCAGGTCCCACATCTTGGAAAAAGAGAACCAGCTTCTACACATTGTCCGCTGACTTCCATACACACGCCTTGACACATGTGTACCCACATACAAATACACACACAATAAATAAGTGTAATTTTAAAATTTTAAAGATATTTCAAATACTAAGACCTCCTTATATACTAGTTTGGATAAATACAGATATTTCATTGCCATTTAATCTCTTCGTTTCCCACCAGAAATTTATGGTAAGACCCTGTTGCTGAAAATACCACACACTTTGGTCACAGGATTGGAGAAACCAGGTTTGGTTCTGACCAGGAAGCTTCCTCCCTGCTGGCTAGCTTCATGGTACCAGAAGGTCCCGTGTGGCATGAACGAAAAACAAATGACCAGTATCTTACCTAGTTCTGAACTGCGAACTGCAGTAATGACCAGCCTGGCAAGGCATGCCTATGGCTGCAACAGTGCCATAACTGTTGTAGGGTGACCATCTGCTTTCTGATTTGAATTAAGGCCAGTTCCACGGGAGGAAACATGTGCCTGGTCCTGTAGATCTGGCCATCAAGCTGTGGCTGGGGAGCTTGCGGACCCTACAGGTGAACACACTACTATTATTTTGTTAAATAGAGTCAAAACCATCCTCTAATCTCCATCTCGTATCTTTCCACCCATAGATTAATACAGCTCTCTCAGACATGGTCAGAGAACTTTCTTTGTCCAGTAGATGGTGATTAACTCAAACTCATTACTGGTCAGAGTGCAAAGAATGCAAATCAGTAAAATGCTAAGCAACAAATACACACACACATACACACACACACCACACACACACACACACACACACCACACACACACACACATACACACTACACACACACACATTGTCCTCAAAAATTGCACAACCTATTGAGGACCATTTGGTAAGTGCTCGAGTAAAGGTTTGTGGGTAAGCCTGACTCTCCTGGGTCCTCTCTTCCTCCCACTCCTATGCTTATGACTGGAGTAGCACATCTTTAATAAAACCTCCAACGCTACAGTGTGGTTGCTTCTGCAGATAATATTCCTCTCTCAGAGTAGAGGAGGAGACTGCACCTGACTCCCTGAGCATGTGGACTGTTTACATATCTGAACACATCTGCTACAACCCAGTTACACTGGACATTGCAAGTATTTCCATGGAAAGATTACAGCTGAAGGATCAATTCTGCCAGTCATGGGCATAGAGACCGAGGAGGGGCTTCAAGCTAAGGCATAAGCAATGTTTAATAAAACCCTAGCAGTAAGTTGTCAGATCTGAGAAGAGATGACCATCTGGATTTAAGAGGCAAGACCAGATAAGAACCTCCCATGCCATAACTAACGGTAAAAACACTAAAGAACAACGCAGTTTCAATAGCTCTGAAAACGAAGCACCGTGTTCAAGGCAGCCGCCAGAACCACAGCAGATTTCTCAACAGGAACACCAGGCTAGTGTGAAATGGCGCGTTCCAAACTCATCCATCATAATTTCAGGAAAACAGAAAACCTTCTGTGATAAACACAAGCTGGAAGAATTCATAACCACTAAACCAGCACTACAGAAAACATGGGGAGGAACCCTTTGCACTGAAGAGAAAGAGAAACAATCCATGAGGCTGTTGGAAAGAAAACATCATTCTAGAAGAGTAGCAAAAGAAATGAAGAAACACCAACACGACAAGACCCTCAACACTACAAGAGTTAATATCTCTCTATTAATAATAACTGACCATCACTGGTCTCCGTTTACCAATCAAGAGACACAGAACAGGAAATTAGATTTTGAAAAAAAAAAAATACAGGCTCAATCAATTTGTTGCCACCAAGAAATGTGCCTCACCATCCAAGACAGACAAAGGCTTACAGTGAAAGGATAGAAAAAGAATTCCAAGCAAGTGGATCTAGAAAGCAAGCAGGTATAGCTGTTAAAATATCTGTCAAAATAGACTTTAAGCCAAAGTACTCAGAAGAGATGGAGAAGTTCACTTCATGCTGATAAAGGGAAAAATCCATCAAGAGAATATTACAATGCTAAATGTATTTGCAGTGAACACTGACATTCCAAATGTCATTAACAAAACACTCCTGAATATAAAGACACAGACTGATCCCAATGCAGTAACAGCAGATGACGTCAACCCCCAACTCTTACGAATACACAGGTCATCCAGGCTAAAAGCACAGACACATCCGAGTGACATGCTATTACAAATCAAATGGGTCTAGTAAACTCTACAGAAACTGAAAATATGCATTCTTCACAGCCTATGGACTCTCTCTAAATCATATAATATGGGAGGACGCAGAGCAAGTCAACACATTCAGAAAAATGGAAATTATTTCTTCTATATGACCACATTGGAATAAATGTAAAACCATCCCCACAAGAATCTATTAGAGCATACACGATCTCATGGAGTTTGAACAACACATTGCTGAACGATGGAGTCACTGAAGAGATTTAAAAATTCCTACAATTGAATGAAAATGAAAGTACAACATATCAAAACCTAGGAGACACATTGAAAGCAGTTTAAGAAGGGAGATTACTGTGACAAGCTCTACATTAAAAAAAATCAAAGGAATCTAAAAGAAATAAATTAACAATGCACCTTAGGGCCTTGGAAAAACATAAAGTTGAATCTAAATTGCTAAATGGAAAGAAATAAGATCATGGCAGATATTAATGAAATGGAAATAAAAAAAAACACAAACAATTAAACAGGAGTTTATTGAAAAGATAAACAATATTGATATACCCTTAGTCAGACTAACCAAACAAAAGAGGGAAAACCCAAAAAATAAAACCAGAGATGAAAATGGAGATATTACATCAGATACCAATGAAATTCAAAAATACATTAGGAAGTATCTTAAAAACTTGTATCTCAATAAGCTAGAAAAAAATCTGAAAGAAATTAATTTCTATACAGAAATGATCCATCAAAATTGAATGTGGAAGAGATTGAAGCTGTAATTTAAAATCTCCCAACAACAAAAGTTCATCCCCAGGTAGATTCGTTGCTGAATTCTACTCGTCATTTACATAATACTTCTCAAATGTTTCACAAAATAGAAAGGGAAGGAATGCAACCAAATTCACCTTTTGAAGCCAGTATTGCCTGAGTCTGAAAATCAGATAAGGATACAACCACATAAAGCAAATCATAGGACAATCTCTTAGGAAACATGGATGCAAACTCCTAATAGACGTACTTGCAAGATTAATTTAATTACACATCAAAAAAAAGCATTCATCGAGGCTAGAGAGATTGATAAAGAGCACTTGCTCTTAACCTAGGCTAGGTTCCACCCAACTATATATGTAGCTCCAATTCCAGGGGATCTGGTGCCTTCTCCTCACTTCCTAGGGCACCAGGAATTCATGTAATGTACATGCATACATGCAGGCAAATACTCTGTGCATAAAATAAAAGGAAATATTTTTTAAACTATTCATCATGATCCAGTTGACTTCACTCCAGGGATCCAAGGACGGTTCAACATATACAAATAAACGTAATACAACATATAAACAAATTCAAGGATAGAAATCACATAATTTTCTCAATAGATATAGAAAGACTGTTGACAAAATCTAACATCTTTCATGATAAAAGTCCTGAAGAAAGTAGGAATGCATGAGGCTTACCTCAACAAAACAGAGACTGACTGTGCCAAACCTCTGGCCCACACTATAGAAATGTGGAAGAAAACTCAAAGCACTCCCACTAAAATCAGGAGCAAATAAGGATGTTTACTTTCTCCACTCAATATAGTGCTTGAGGTCTTAGCTAGAGCAGTAAGACATAAGACAAGAGAATGAAACTGAAAAAATACAAAAGAGAAGGAAGAAGTCAAAGCTCCTTGATCTTCACATGATATTGATTCTATACATAAAAGATACTATAGATGTCACCAGAAGATTCTCAGAACCGAAACACTTTCTAGCAGGATACAAAATTAACCTACCAGAAACCAGCAGCCTTTCTACACACCAATAACCAGCATGGGAAGGGAGAAACCAAGAACACGGGCCATTCACAATGTCCTCAGAAAGCATAAGACACCTTGGAATAGGCCTAGTTAATAAAACAAAATCCATCTACAACTAAAGTTTCAAAAGACCTAAGAAAGAAATTGAAGATGATGCTAGAAGAGTCCTCCCCTGCTCATAGTCAGCAGAATAGATGAGAAAACGACTATACTATGAAAAGCAATCTACAGAGTCAATACAGTTCCTATCAAAATTCTGATGAAATTCTTCACATAATTGAAAAGAATTCTAAAATTCAAACGGAAGCACAAAGGACCACAGACAAGCAAAGCAATCCCAAGCAGTAAGAGCAGCTTAGCAGGTATCAGCATGTCTGATCTCAAGTTCTACTACACAGCCACAGTAACTCTGAGTGAGTGCAAGGCCAGCCTGGTCTACACAGCCAGTTCCAGACCAGCTGGGGCTAAGGGAGACCCTGTCTCCAAAAGATCAATATTAATAGTCATAGGAAAAGAAAAGGCTTAAAGATAATTGTCAGAGAATCCCCAGACTTTCACATAGAACTATAGAACTTGAGATGCTTATAATTTTCTTCTCTATATAAATATATCATCATTAATGACTGTGTGATATTTTTAAATATATCCTCAGATTTCAATACTAGTTTATTGTCATAAAACTATCAGAGGGGAGGAAAAAGAAAACACACATACATGGAGTGGTGGTTTGAATGAGAATATCCCCATGGGCTCATGTATTTGAACACTTTCCTCAGTCCGCAGTGCTGTCTGGGGAGTTCTTGAAATCTTTAGAAGTTGGAGCCTTGCTGGAGGAAGTGCATCCCATCAGTGAGCACCAAGCTCTGGTCTGACGGTACCCCACAATTAGGAGCACCAACTTGGAAGTCTGACTTTGACCTGACAAATGTTGGGAGTAAAGGAGAGGAGAGAGTGCTCAGGACAAATGGAGACACAATAACCCAAGTCTTGACATTAGGGAATCTGGGAGGAGACATGGAAGCCTGGGCGGTCAGAAGGAAGTAGTAAGATTTCAGAAACAACAAGGGCTGGGGAGAGATTTATTGCAGGCAATCCACAGAGGATTTCTGGAAACGATGGCACCAAGCGCATCAAAGGATGGGACATACCAGAGCCTTTCGAAGAGCCAGTTTTCTGAAACATCAGCTAAGTAGGTAACAGAAAAAGTCTACGGAGTGGTGACAGAGGAAAGGTGTTGTGCGATCTCATGGAAATCACGTGAAATAATTTAAACAACGTGTGTGAGGCACAAACAGTGAATAGCGCGTCCAGGGCCGTGCTATCCTCCAACCCCATATCTTAGCAGAGAACTTCCTTCCAAACATTTTGTGAGCTTAAGGGGTGTGCTCTGGCTTGAATGTGTGTGTCCCTCTAAAATTCATGTTGAAATATGGTGACCATATTAAGAAGAGCAGCTGTTGGAAGGTGGTCCATTCACAAGGAGTCCTCTCATACAAAGGTTAGCATCTTTATGAAAGGGACTTCACACAGCACCTTCCACCTTCTGTCCTTCCACCATGTGAGGGCACAGCAACAAACAGCATCCTGGAGACAGAAAGCAAAATCTTACTAGGCCCGGGTCTCAGACTTTCAGCCTCCAGAATGGTGACAAACCTAAGCTAATCAGCCTCGGGTTCTTGGTTATGGCAGTCCAAACCTACAAAATTAAAGTAATTAGGAAGCATGGGAATTTTCTAAGTCCTCCTAAAAATAGCACTGCATCCTGGTATTCTGACATGTGCCTCTCCTAAACAGCTTATTGAAGCCACATCAGAACTTAAGGATATTTGGGCCTGTAACAACACATCTCAAATGTAATGAAAGTATCCCTGACAATTTGTCATAGTAATTCAGAAAAGTTACCAATGCGTGGGCACCCTGCCACTTCCCACCACACCTGGTACAAAATAGCTGTCTATTGAGTGCACAGTTGGACAGGTATATCAAGACACTAGATAAGCTGGACTTAGAACTTCTTAACATTTGTGCTAAAAATAACTTGATCAAGTCAACCCACAGAGTATGAAAAAATATTGGCAATTCACATATCTAATAAGGAACTTTAATACAGAATAGATTAATAGGTTTATAACTTGACAACGAGTAAGATAAAATAGCCCAATAAAACTAAGGCAAAGGAGGTTGGAGAGATGGCCCGGCAGCTAGAACACTGGCTGCTCTTACAGAGGACTGGGGTTCAATTCCCAGCACCCACACAGCAGGTCACAACCATCTTTAACTCCAGATCCTGAGAATTCAAAGCCCTCATCTGGCCTCCATGGGCAATGCACAAAACAGGTGCACTTAATGCAGGCAAAACACTCAAACACATAAAATAAAAATAAAATTAAAAAAACAAACAAGACAGGGATTTAAAGACATATTTATGATAGGCACATGCCGCGTCCTGTCATGGGCACGTGGCCACAAGCACACAAAAGTCTGACCATTAGTGACTAAAGAGATGCAACCCAAATGCATACTGAACTTTTTTTTCTACCCCTGAGGGGCACATCATTCTAAAGACAGACAACAGTGCATGCTGGTGAGATGTGGGCAGACACAGCTAGTGTGAAGGTAAGCTAGTGTGAAGACAGTTTGCCACTTTCTCAAATAAATCAAGTATAGTTACCTTATGTGCCAGAAATTCTGCTTTCCATCATAGGTGAATGAAATGTGTCCACAGAAACACATACACAAATGTGTATAGTAACACTCTCTATACAAGTCAGAATGTAGAAACAATTCACCGTCTTCCAGCTGATGCTTGACTAAACAAACTTCTCTTTAGAATGCTACTTAGCCATACAAAGCCAACAAAATGCCCAACGTATGCCAGTCTGTATGGACAAAAGTAAGCAAATAGTTGCCTAAGACTTGGGAGGTGGGCTGGAGGAATGGGGAGTGAGTGCTAGTGGGGGTTTCAGGGTCACAAAATGTAATAAAACTAGGGGCTGGAGAGACAGGTCAGCAGTTATGAACACTTGCTGCTCTTGCAGAAGACCCAGTTTGATTCCCAGCACCATCTGGGTGCCCATCACCACCTCTAACTCCAGTTCCAGGGGGTCTAGGGCCATCTCCCTGCTTCTCAGGTAGAGCATACACATAATGTACATACATGTAGGTAAAACATTCATACACGTAAAGTAACAAACATCTTTAAAAGATTATAAAAGCACATGGTGTTGATAATTCCGCAAGCCTGTGACTATCCTAAAAGTAATTAAATCGGATGCAGTTAAAGCTCTAAAAACTTTTAGCTGATTTCTCTTTGTGCCCACAAAGTTTTTGTCAGTGATGGATTTGGTCTCCCATCGTCCCATGCACATGATTCAGCAATGGCCTCAAGAGACAAAGGCATCTCCATTTCCACACAGACACACTTGTTCCTGAAAATAATGTTTACAGCCATCTATTCTATCAACAAACAAGCTGACGTCTTATTCAGATTTCCACTTAATTCCATTTCATATACGTTTCATGCTCCTGACAAGCACACAAATGATGGTGATAATGCACTCGTTCTTCCTTAGCTATTCTTCATGTACAAACTCTAAAAACTCTAACCGAGCTAAATTACCTGATAAAATCCATTCCCTCCAGGACACCTGCTTGTGCGTCTCTGGACTGATGTTGCGCTCTGCTATTTATCTAGCTGTGGCCTCTGGGGGCACATATCACCCTCAATTTCCATGGATCGCTTTCGTTAGAAACTTTTTCTCTGCATGATCCAAATGTACTGAATCACAATGTGTTCTTTGTAATATGTGGGAAAGTGGAGAAATTAATTATGTGCAATTATTACACAGAATTTCACAGCATACTCTCACAGTTTATTAGCAAACTTCTTGATAAAAGAAAGGCAAGAATAGAAATACTTTATTATAAATGAGCTATGCTCAGATAATTGTTCAAATTACTTGCTACTCTACTTAATTTTCCAACAGCATTTAATTACAACTGGCATATTTTATGTGCATTGATCTTTTAAAAATTATTATTACCTGTCTTATCCCAACAGTGGGTCCATGCCACAAGGAGAGATTTAGGTAGTCTTTCTAATATTTCATTTATATTTTTACTTTATGTTTATGAGTGTGCTGCCTGAGTGAATGTAAGTGCTCCTGTGCCAAGTAATACCTATAGAGGTTCAAAGTAGTTGTCAGATCCCCTGGAACTTGAGTTTCAGGCAGTTGTCAGATGCCATGTGGATGATGGGAATCAAACCCAGGTCCTCTGGAAGAACACCCAGTGTTCTTAACCGCTGAGTCAACCCTCCAGCCCCCTCGATTTAGGTAGTTCTTAACCTTTGTCCTGCATCTATTACACACTATGCTGTAGGTACTCAATACTTTAATATTGGCCATAACCACTGGGTTTTCAGTGAGTTTAACATTGAGGAAGCACTAAAAGAATCTGAAAATCACTGGATTAATAAAGCTAAAACAAAAACAGACCCAGCAATATGGCTTAGCAGGTAAAGGCACTTGCCCCCGAGCCTGATGACCTGATTTGATTCCTGGGACCCACACAGTAGAAGACGAGCTCCAAGTCCTGCAAGTTGTTCTCTGACCTCCACATGCACATACACAAAGAGAATATAAATAAACCACATGTGTCACGGATCCTCCCAGCTTCCCGACAACCCATCTCCAGTGCAAATGGAGTAAGTCTGGGCACTTTCAGCAGTAAGCAACAACTCCGGTTTCAATTTACTGCTATACTAAGATTATTTTAATGTTTTGCTTGTTAGTGTTGTAATTCACCTTGAAGCAATGGCTCCAGTGCGGCTTAGATTGGAGGAAGTGAGAGGAGACGTTTCATTTGGAATTCCAGGTGCTCATAGCAAGCGCCACCTGGAGAAGTCTGAGATGTCCCATCACAACAAACAATTCCAAGTCTTTTACAGTGTCTTAACGGGCACCTCCTTGGAGGTGGCCAAACGGGCCTGCGATCCCACATTTTTCACTGTTTCTCTCCTCTTTCTCCTCTACCCAAATCATCACTGTGTGTGCGATCTGTATGTGTGAATGAAGGCTCGTGTGACAACGCCTGTGTGGAAGTCAGAGGACGGGTTCAGGAGTCGTCTCTCTCCTTCTACCTCTACTCAAGTTCCTGGGAGCAACTTGGTCACCAGGCTTGCTTGCCAAGAACCTTACTTACCGAGCCACTGAGCCATTGCTGCCCCTAACTGCTATGTTTCTTTTGATTTTAGAAATTAATTTTAAAATTATATCACTTCTTACCTAACATTGGTTTTTTTTCTCATCTTTAAGATGTTTTCAGTGGCTGCTAAGTGCACTGTTTACTTCTCTAACCTGTGAAATCTTGCTGTCATCGCCCCCTGTCTGCCAACTCCAGATAGGACCTTCTCACAACCTGTTCCTCTCTCCAACCCTGTTAGCACCTCTTTCCTCCAAGGCCCACCATGTTCTGCTCCTACACTTGATTCCAGGTAACACAACCCCAAAGGAACCCAAGGTGTGACACAACTCAGAAACCCAGTTCAACAAGAAACACTGCAGGAGTTATGCAAATATATTTGGATATTCTGTTCAAAATTTCTCTGTTTGAAGTTGTTTAGAGTTCTTTCAAACATGGAAACATTTGTTATTTTTCTCTTTAATAGATAACCACTAGAGCACATGGAATTTTAAATCTAGATTACATCTATTCTAATACCATTATAATATAGTTTTATAAAAGAAAATGCATCAAGTGTGCAGATAAAAATTCTTTGATAGGAAAATAAAGATTGAGGGCTATAAACAGAGATTCACAATAAAATATTAGAGAGAGTTTTGTAGTAAATGTAAGACTCAGCAGGAGCTGAGGTGTGCAGCTCAGGACCTGTCACTTTATAACCCATTAAAATCGAAGACAGCTGTAAGGAAGAGGATGATGGGAAGATATGTGTGCACAAATGGTGTGTGTGCACACACACTCCAGTGTGTGTTTTCTGGTTTCCATGCTTTCCCAGTCCTCCTGACTGAGCCTCCCATGCTGGAATTACAGGGAAGTGGTGTCATTTGAGGTATATAAGAATGATGAATATTTTGATTGAGTAAAGGAACTGGAGGCATAATTCTGTGGTAGTGTGGAGGCCCTGGACTCAAACCCTATCACATACACACACATGACCATACACAAATGACCACACACATGCACAAACATAAATATAACATGTGCATACACATGCACACACAGATACACATATATTTGTCTGCCTTGAACTATGCCCTAGTTTTGGGTTAGGCAGAAGTCAATCTCATGCACAGAAGTGCTGTTGGAAGAAGGAGTTTTCATTATGCAAATGATTTACACCTGAGGAGAAGTTTATTCTACACCCAAGACTGAGGTCACCTGAAGATCTTTGAAGGAAGCCAATCACATCTTAAGTTATTTTGCCTGTGTTAGTATTGTTTTTGAACATCTGACCCATTGTTTTGCTCATTTCACAGTATAAATAGGGGAGACTTAATAAAAGCAAGCTGCTTCAGTATGACTGACAGTCCTCCTGAGTCTGTCCTATTTTTTTTTCTCTATCTCTACATTTTCTCATCCTCAGTCCCCACTTCGGGTGCAGTTCAATTTCTGCCGGCGGGCTCCGGCACACATACAAAGTAGTTATGGTACCCTTAAATAAGATGGCATCTTATTTATACAATAAAGCCTCTATAGAGGATATATTTTATTTGTCCTCCCTTATCTGAATACCAAAATCTTGAAATCTTCTACTGTTATGTCAATTCAGACACTGTCTTTAACAATGTCTAGGAAATCTATTTCTACAAAGTGATAGTCAAGAAAACCAGTTCAGAATTATTGAACCAGTATGTTAAAATAACCCTGTAGCCTACTAGCCAATCAACTGAAAGCATGGTTCACATGTGTAAATTCATACACAAGACAGTTGTGACCCTAGGATCAAATGTAAGAGACAATGCTATATTTACAATGATGAATTCAGCTATATAGTTACAAATATCCTAATTTCTATCTCCTTATAGAAGGAGATCTTTATCTGATTCTGTCTTCATTTAGGTATCTGCAAGTCACACACAAAGTTTATGATTCCCAACTCTGCTTTAAATCAGATTTTAAGAACTGCCTCCAGATTTTTGACTGAGATTTGTGCAGTAATGGTAAAACCCAATACTGGGATGGGAATGCAGAAATTTAGAACCAATACTCTGGGGAATTTGAGAGATGGCTCCGTCGCTAAAGGACTTGCCATCCAAGCTTGAGGATCTGGGTTTGTTCTCTAGAGTTCATTGACAGAACATGCTTGTCATCACGGTGACGAATCACTGGGGCTCCCAGGCCAGAAAACACAAGCAAATAAGTGAGATCTGGGTTCAGTGAGAGATGCTCCCTCAGAAACATATGAGGTGACAGAGAAAGATGCCCCAAGTTGACCTTCTGGCCGCCACATCCATGTGCACACACCATGCGTGCAGGCAAAAATCAATCACACACAGAAGAACACATGCACACACCATAGATAGATAGATGATAGATAGATATATGATAGATATATAGATAGATAAAAACCTGTGCTTATTGGTTTAAGAAAAGGAAAAAATGACTATTAACCAAAATTGTTTATATGTACATGGTAAAGAAAATAAATAAAATTTGTACTCCTAAGTTTAAAAAGGAAAAAGGAATGAACTATTAACCAAGATTGTATATGCTTACATAGTTAAGATCTTGCCACGGAAGGTACCTAACACATCAGAACACTACAAATGCATGCTGGAACCTCAATATAAGGTGCCAAACACTCACAAATGGGCCATCTTGATTCAAAAATCACACCATACTAACAGTAAACCCAAGCCAGCAGCTTCCAGGGAAAATGCAAACTGCTCCTCCATTTAAGAGAACAGTTTCAAATTAAGCATCCTAACTTTCTACTAAAGGGATCACTGGCGTAATAGAAGAGCAAATTTGATTTTCAAGCACCAACAGGCATGGTCAAAAGTTCATAGACACGGTAGTGAGGATTTAGCAGACAAACTTCTCGTAAGACTCTTAGAAAGAATTTTTGAATGTTGAAATGACCTAGAACCCTTAAGAGAGAATGAACAATTTTATCTGTCTATTAAGACAGTCTGCCTAAAGTCTCCCAAGGGCGCCTTGCAAATCTCTACCCACCAGGATCACTAATCTGGCCTGGCTTTTTAGAACCTCCATGGCAAAGGAGACCTCCCATCTATATCTCCCTGAATATTCTTTCATTAAATTACACTGGCCAGGGGTGGGGCGGGGAGGGGGCGACAACTAACGCAGTCACATCATTGAAAAGATGCAAAACACTAATTAGTTCGTCCTGGAAATGTTTATCCAGATCTCAGTGGGAGAACAATCAAGCTCCTGAGAAATGGAAGCATCCCCCTCACCTCCCAGAACTGCCATGCATCAGGACCAGGGCTGCACCGTTCCATACAGGAACAGAAACTGAGGAAAGATACCGTAGCTGAGTATGTTACAGGCACAGGGTTATCCTGAAAAGGAATTGAGCTCCAGGTTAATGTCTGTCACAGCCAGACCATCACTTCTGCTTTTAGAACATGGCAGACTGCTCCTTGCAAGTGGAGCTTTTCCTATCTCTGTCCTTCGCTCCGGAAGGGGAGTAGAAACGGTGGGCTCTGTGGTATCAAGGGCTACCTCAACTTTTCACTTACTGATTTGAGACATCGCCCAAACTGCATCTGGCCTCGAACTCACTTTGTCCACAAGGACAGCCCTCAATTGCACCTCTTCCTGCCTGGACCTCCCAAGCATTGGAATTACAGACATACACCACCACACCCAGTTGAAAAGGTTCTGAGAATTGAACTCAGGGCCTCATGAATACTGAGCAGGCACTCTACCAACTGACTATCTCCCCAGCCCTAGCAGAATATTTTTATCTCTTCAACTGACCATTTTCTCATCAAGATGCAAATAATTCCTACCTCCAAAAGCTGTAAGAACCACAGGGTATAATTTATGCGAAATTCCTGTCACTGAAAAACCACTGTCCTAGTTTGCCTTCAATTGCTGTGACAAAACACTCTGAGCAATACCAACTTGTGAGGGGAGGGGGGTCTTTATTTGGCTCACATCTCCTGGGTCACAGTTCTTCACTGGGGAGCCTAAGGTAGGAATTCAGGACAGGAACCTGAAGGCTGGAGTTGAAGCATAGGCCATGGAGGAACGCTGTTTACTGGCTTTCTCACTTGGCCCATGCTCAGCCTGCTTTCTTATACAACACAGAACACCCTGTCCAGGGATGGTACCACCCACAGTGGACTGGGCCCTCCCACATCCCTCAACAATCAAGAAAATACCCCAAGGACATGGTCACAGGCCAGTCCAATGGAGGTAATTTCCTGATTGAGGAGCCCTCAACCCAGGTGTGTCAAGTTGACAACTAAAGCATGCAGCACAGTTACTAAATAAACTTGAAATCCTTTTCCTACCAAGAACAGATACAACTTTATTGGTAGCAAAGTGACATTTGAGTCGTAAATTTGGGGAATTTAATTTGGCATCTAAAACTTACTATAGAAGGTGCTATTTTTCGCACTGATGTATTATTCAAATGTTAAAAGAAAAACATTCCCAGTTCTAAATAGCATACATAAATACCTTCCACATCAGGTTAGCTATTCATGACAATGAACCCAAACATCATGCAGTAATGAGCCAGCTCTGCAATCAATGTCTGGCCTGTGGACACTTGGAAGAAACTGAGTGCCACAGAAGCACACGCCAGGGATGCCAGGGCCTGGTGATGAGCGATCCCGCTTCAGTAATATTAAAAGGGGCTTGAGGAGCTGGAGAGGTGGCTTAGCATTTAGGAGCACTGCTGCTCTTGCAGAGGATCTGGGTTTGGTTCCCAGCACCCACATGCTGGCTAACAGCCATCCATGACTCCAGTTGGAGGAGAGCTGCCACTCTCTTGTGGCCTCTGCAGGCATTGTCTGACATGGATGCACATACATACATCCAGACAAAACACTCATACACCGAAAACAAAAATAATTAAATCATAAAGAAATTGTTAAAGGGACACAAGGCACACCAGTAACTAGCACTGAATTAGAAATACACATGGCCATCTCCTCCAGCCCACTTGTCACACTAAAGGCTGAGGAGACTGAGAAAACAATTTTGTAGAGCCGAGTAATCAATGCTAATAAAAATGCCTTTCATTTGCAGAAGTCTCAAGACTGAGTCTATGAACAAAGAATCGATTCCAGCGCAGTTAAAGAGGAATATGTGATTTTTCTCTCAATAAATCTTAAGCAGTCACTTTAAGGAGTCTTGCAGAGTAGCACTGCCCCCAAAATTTCAATACAAACTTGGAAATAAATCTTGTTGTAGGTGGTGTTTTGAACATCCATAACAACCTTTTACTAAATCGTGGTGAGATCACTCCTGTGCTTTTAAAAAATTTCTCTCAAACATGCACATGCATTTGAATGGGGTCAAATTACACTACTCCACTGGTCTGAGACACCACAGAACACAGCACAAAGCAAAAGAGCTGAATTAAAAGTTGGACTGATGGGGCTGGAGAGACGGCTCAGCGGTTAGAGCACTGGCTGCTCTTGCAGAGGACCCAGGTTCAATTCCCAGCACCCACATGGTTGCTGACAACCATTTGTAACTCCAGTTCCATGGGATCTGACACCCTCTTCTGACCTCTGTGGAATTGTGTGACATGGGTGTGCCTACCTACATGCAGACAATACACTCATACAAATAAAATAATAAATAGTATTTTTTAAAGTTGGACTGACAATACATTTGACTACAGCCAGTAAAAAAAGACCAGCAAAAATGCCAAGAAATGGTTTACAAGTTTCAAAAGTAATAAATAACAGCAGTTTGTTTCTATGGACCATTTAAGATGTTTCAAGCTCTTCAACTGTGTAGTACAGACATCAGGAATATTTCTCCTTCACTCTGGAACAGGTTAAAAGAAAAAAAAGTCTTAAGCAACCTGTCCAAGATTATACAGCTGTATGTGAAGGTCAGAGCCAACTGGCTCCAAAGCCCTTTGGCCTCCATGCTATGTTGCTCCAATCCCACCTCCTGTTTTCATGGTCCAGTCCTGAACAGGTGCACTAGCTGACAGCAAGGGTGAGCGATCTACCTACAGGATCCTGCTGTGGCTCTGTAGCCTAATGACTACGTGATCTTAGAAGTGGGCGTGTTCAGATTTGGCCACATACTTCCTGCAGGTATTTGGACATTCAGGGTTTCCTCAGTATTAACTTGCTGAATTCTCTTCTACAGTTAAATCTGGTGGGGACCAGGGAGGGGCTACTTTATTAAATTTGTATGAATGGCAACCTCAGAAGTTTCCCAGAAGTTCCTCCTGCCTGGCATTAGAACCTTTTGCATAATTTTCTAGTCGGAATGTCCGACAGGAGCCAAGCCGCAGAAGCCTGATTACGTTACTATAGCTCACGAGCAATGGCTTATCTGCTGAAAGAATTAGTGAGATTAGGAATGAGGTTAAAGCATCGGGAGCCATTTGAGTAGCTGCTAATTCCAAAATCCTAAGGGGAAAGCGGAATCCTGGGAGGTAGCCTGCTTCTGTGTCACTGGATGGGAAAGAGTTCTGGGGTGGGTTAGCAGAGATGCAGGAGCTGATCTTGAAAGACATACAGAGTGAAAGGATCCAATTATGGAAAAGGAGGCGGAGGTCAGGGAGGCCTGGCGTGGAATGCTGCCTTCTGCACACGACAGGCCCACTGCAGCACTCATGAACGCACGGCAGCTCTGGCTGCCTGCATAAGACCTGCACAGGATCAGGCCACCAGCATTCTGGCATGGAGTGGGGAGGAGCTCATGAGCCCCCAGCCCTAGCTGAGGAGCCAGAGACAGGTGATGGTTTGGGGGGGGGAGCTGGTTCCAGTGATGACCCTATACCACACACAGAGTGGTCCCCGTCAGGTTGCCCATGTTCCAGTAATGACCCTACACCACACACAGAGTGGTCCCCGTCAGGTTGCCCACGTTACAGTGATGACCCTACACCACACACAGAGTGGTTCCGGTCAGGTTGCCCACGTTCCAGCCGATGACTCTACATCACACACATAGAAGCCACACTGATTGGACTCAGTGGGCTATGAGACAAGGACACAAAGTTGGGAGGAGGATGTGGGAGACCCAGGAGGATTTGGAGAAGTGTGGGGTTGGTATTAAAAGACACTGTATACATTTTTGAAAGTTTAAAAAATAAGTTTTTTAAAGATTTGGAGTTTGAACAATTAACATGCTGAAATAATTCTGAATATTGTTTAAGAAGGTTAGGAGGAGAGTAAAGGCTAAAAACAGATGCCTTAAGTTTTCCCACTTCTCTGATATACTCGTTTTCTGAATTAATTTTGTTTTCTACAGATACCCAAAGGAGAAGAAAACTAGAACAAAGACTACTGATGACTGGAAACGATTTCTCTGAAAAGTTACTCCTAACTTATTAATGTGTAGCTGTACTCCGTGACAGCTCCAGTAATGAGCAGTCTTCTCGGCACAGAGTTAAGTGGCAGTGGCTGGACGCGGGCAGCCTGCCTCACTCATAATACTAATCTTAGGGTTGATGCCTAAGAATCTGACACTGCGGGAAAGCACTGCACCGTTTTCTACTTTCTCCATGTAAGAAACCTTTGTGTGGAATCAGAGAAATAACCGTTATGACCCCAGTAGTAAATCCATTGAAACACTGCTCATGCAGCGTTGTAGGCGGGAAGAATCGTTTGCTCATGCTCAAAACTTTAACATCAATAAATAATTTATTAGTTTCTATTTTTGAAAACTGTTGCCCTTGCAAACCCATGAAAGAACATGCACCAATTAAATGGTCAATTAATTAGCAATAAATATCCAAGATTTAACCTCTAGAAAGATTCTACAGTGCTTCGCCAACTTTTCTAGGGGAAACAAATGCTTAGAAATAATGACAAGGGTCGGGCATGCTAGTGCACACCTTTGATCCCAGCACTTGGGAGACAGAGGCAGGTGGATCTCTGTGAGTTATAGGCCAGCCTGGTCTACATAGTGAGTTCCAGGCCAGCTGGGGATACAAGGAGACGAGTCGAGACTACACCCACCCAGCTTTAGCCTCCCAATTACAACTGGGGCCTTTCAGTGTTCCTTCTACTGTGACACACACTTTAAGAGATTTCTGGGGGCTTGGCCTCGCCCTCTAAAGTGTGTGTGTGTGTGTGTGTGTGTGTGTGTGTGTGTGTGTGTGTGGCTGTGTATGGCTGTGTGCAGCTGTACACTTGTATTTTCTCACCCATGCACATCCGTGTGGAGGTCAAATGCTGACTGCTCTCTCTCTCTTCACCTTACCTTTTTGAGACAGGGTCTCTCAGTCAACATGGAGCTCACCATTTAGGTCAGACCTACTGGTCAATGCACCACCAGGATTCACCTGTCTCTGCTCTCCCGCCTCCCCAGTGCTATGGTGACAACCTCTGGGCCCAGCTTTTATCAGGGGATTTGCACTCAGGACCTCATGCTTGTGTGGCAGGTGCTTTGCCCGTTGGGCATCTCCCCAGATCTTCCTTTTCATTCTCCCCACTCTCCAGCCTTCTAGCAGGTTCTCTCTGTGTTCCCTGAAGCAGCCCTTTGGTCCCAATCCCAGAGCCCATCACAAGGACACAGAATGAAAGCCACAGCCGCCCAGCAGCCTCTTCCCGCAGACTGAAACAACCTACCTACACTGGTCTCCTTCACAGACGGTTTTCATCTAACAGCTCCCATTTGCTCCAGATCAATCTAACCTAATTACATGAATCATTCATCCCCAGTCTTCAGCCACATCCATGCCAGCCGCTCCCTACAGCCTCGGTTAACCCCATGCACAGATCCGGGTTTTCATGAGCACTGTTTTGAGTGATTTAGTCCTCTTCCTCACAGTGGACTGCTTCTCCACAGCCGACCGGCCGCTCAAAGGGCTATGCTCAAGCTGTTTCCTACAAGTGCTCGGCCCCTCCATTTTGTGTACAAATCTACTCTTCCACCCATCTCAAATACTAAGTCCTGCTGAAGTTACCGTCTTCAATAACTTCTCACACCTGATAAGCCCCATGACACATACAGCTCCGCCTGTTAGGTCCACTGTGCGATTACCTGCTCAGTAGAATACCAACTTCTTGCAGGTTGCCTTCAAGTCTAGTTCATTATCTTATTCCCCATGAACACCACATGTCCATAGTAATTGCCCAATATAATATCTGTTAAGATGGTTCAAAGTCCACATAACATAAGAACGTCTTAAATTCAAGGTTTTTCAAGCTGAAATTTCACTAAAATGAAAATAAATAAAAGATTTAACCCAAGATATTTCCATTAGAGGTCTCCAGACACAGGCTGAGATACAGGTTCTTGAATACAAGCAATATATGTCAGAGCTGATCCCAGGAAACACTGATAGAAAAGGAAAGTGAGATGAGGAACGGAGACCATCGATAAAGGGCCCCTGCCAAACAGCATCCCTTAGGCACCTGAACCTTCCCCACACTCAGCACTCTCAGAGGGGCAAGAAGCTGGTGCGCTCACTCAGCAACCCCGGCCAGCACTGCTTGAGAGGACGTTCTCTGACTCCATCAACCTCCCTTGTGCTAGGTAGGGCATCTCCTGAGTCAGACAGAATCCTCTAGCTGAAGCTGGAGATGGTGGGGGTGTGGGAAGAAGAATTTGACGAGAGGGGCCAAAAGTGTTACTACACACCCTAGCCAGGGTGGGAAAGGAACAATGAGCAGACGTGGATTTTTAACAGGGTCAGGGAAGACCAAATGCAGATGGAAGACTACTGACCGAGAAATCAGAAAGCTCAGCCCAGAATGTAGAAGGAAGAAGCCAAGTAAAGGAGCCAACTGGGGAGGGAGTTGGTCCCAGTTGGTCCAGCTTTCTGGACATAGTAGCACATACTCATATTCCCAGCACTTGTGAGGCCGAGGCAGGAGGATAGAGAGTGAGGCATTGTGGGAAGAGGCCCAGGAGAAATGGCCCCACAGTTATGGGTACATACTGCTCTTGCAGAGAACCCACATCAGATGCCTCACAGGCGCCAGATGGCCTATAATGTCAGCTCCAGAGTGATCCAATGGCTCGCCTTCGGGAGCACCTACACTCAGGTACATACATACACGAAGAGTTCAAAACCAGCATAAGCTAAATAGCAAGTTCAAAACCAACCTCATCTACAAGAGACCCTGTCTCAAAAAGAGAAAAAAAAAATCATCTTTAAGTTGTGTTTTTAGAGTTAATATCTATTGTTAATTACATTTTTAAAACTTTTTCTTTATTTAATTTTATTTTATGAGTATGAGTGTTTTGCCTGCAGGTGGTGGTGCTGGTGGTGTTTGAGACAGAGTCTCCCTGTAGCCCCAGCTGTTTTGGAACTTGCTGTGTAGACCAAGATGGCCTTGAACTTACAGAGATCCCCCTGCCTCTGCCTCCTAAGTGCTGGGATTAAAGGCGAGCATGACCAGACCCGGCTGCCTGAATGTATTTTAAGTGCAACTGTGTCATGCAATGCCTGTGGAGGCCAGAAGAAGGGATCAGATCCCCCGGAACTGGGGTTAAGGACAGTTGTTAGCTGCCATGTCAGAATGATACAAAGCCACTTCCTGAAACAGGAGCTGTTTCACTGTGCCATGTAACCTGTCACAGGAAAAATTCATCTCAGGGCCAGAGAGACAGTGCAGCAGCTAAGAGCGCCACATGGCTGCCAGCAACCATCTGTAACTCCAGTTCCAGGTGACCTGATACCCTCTTCTGACATAGGTGCACTTACATACATGTAGGCAATACACTCATACACATAAAATAAAAAATATATTTTTAAAAGAATAATTCATTTCATATGGAGTATACTGCAGGTAAATTAAGTCAAAGGACACTCTTCTATGAGAATTATGTCACCTCAGAAAGTATGTGCTACAGTTTGGTTGAGCCAAGATCCACACATAGTGTTTACACCTTCCACATGGCTAGAATAGTGTGTGTGTGTGTGTGTGTGTGTGTGTGTACTATATGGGAGTAGTTTATACATAAGTGTATGTGTGTGGTCTATACATGTGTATATGTGTGTGTGTAGGTAGGTATGTGTGGTGTGTGCATGTGTATGTACATGTGATACGTGTGGTATATGTATAATATGTATGTGTGTGGTGTATGCGTGTAGTATGTGTGGTGTGTGTGGTATGTATGTGTATGTGTGTGGTGTATGTATGTGGTATGTGTGGTATTGTGAGGTATATGTTATGTGTGTGTATGTGCATGTGGCATATGTATGTATTTATGTATATATGCGTGTGGTATGTATGAAGTATCTTGTGTGTATGTGGGCATGTGCTGTATGTTTGTGGCATATATGTATGATATATGTATGTATGTGGTATATTACGTGGTGATGGATGTATGTATGTGGATTATATGTGGTACATGTGTATAGCATATGTATGTGGCATATGTATGCAGTATATGCATGACATATATATGTGCATGTGTGTGGTATATGCATGTGGTATATGTGTATAGTATATATGAAGTGTGTGTGTTCTGTGTGTATGTGTATGTGACATGTGTGATATATGTATATATGTGGTATGTGTATGTATGTTGTATATGTGTGTGGTACATGCACATGTATCCATGTATGTATCTGTAGAGGCCAGAGAACATTCAGACCCCTGCTCTACAACTCTCCACTTTATTCCCTTGAGACAAGGTCCCTCACTGAACCTGGAGCTAGGCTGGTGGCCAGCAGGCCACAGAAACCCTCTCTGCCTCCCATAGCTCTTGGGTTACACGCATGGACAACCATGCCTGGCCTTTTATGTGTGTTTGGGATTTGAACTCAGGTTCTTATGCCTGCCCAGCAAGTGCTCTTACCCTGTGAGTCATCTCCCAGACCTTAAAGGTAATATCCATGGTAAAAAGTAACAGGGCTCCCCACACAAGCGTGCTGCCAGGAAGCACACAAACGTAGACAGGCTCAGACGGGCAGCAAAGGTCCTGACTCGGTTTAGTCTCTGCTGAACACACTTCATAGTGTAGCATTTGGAACAGAACCTTTTTTAAAAAGAGCAAGAAAGTAAAGCACATCAAAATCAACACCTTGAATTACACTTACAAGTAAACTGTGCATTAGAGACAAAAATAATGATGTGCTCCTCCTGGCCTCTCCTATTAGGAAATCAGGTCTTGCTTACTTTCTCAGTCACATTTTCAAAAGTTGCCGCACGTGGAATATATATATATATATAGTATATATAATATATTCTTATAATCTTAATATATTATATGTAATCTTAAAGAAGCTCTAACAGAAAATACACATTGAAGACTAGGGAGATGGCTCAGTGGGAAAGAGCACTCACTGTCTAAGCACGAGGACCTGAATTCAAATCCACAACACCCACATAAAAGCAAGGATGGCCGCAAGTGCCTGTCACTGCAGAATTAGGGGGTCAGATAGATGTGCCCTAGAAGCAAACAGGCTAGCCTGGCTCAGATGCTCAACTTCAGGCTCAGTGAGAGACCCAGGCTCAACGGCATAAGGCAGAGAGAGATAGAGGAAGACTTCCTCTGGCAAGTGTACGGGCATATGCGCACACACACATAAACCACAGATAGAACATACACACATACACACACACACACACACACACACACAACACACCCCACATCCAAAGGGCTGGGGATATAAGTCCAGTGCTGGAATTACAAGATGCACACCACCACACCCATCTTTATGTGGGTGCTAGGATCCGAACCGAGGTCCTCATGCTTCTACGACAGATACTTCACCCACTAAGCCATCTCCCCAGCACCACCTACTCCCCAGGATATCTTTTTAAATATTTTATTCATATTTTTATTTTATGTGTACGAGTGTGTTGCCTGTATGGGTACACTCACCATGTCATGCAGTGCCCGCGGAGGTCAGAAGAGGGTGTTGGGTCCCTTAGCCACCATGTGGGTGATAGAATTTGAACCCACATCTACAAGAGCAGTCAGTGCTTTTAACCACTGAGCCATCTCTCCAGACCCCGAATGTCTTAATATTAAATTATTCAGTCACTAAATTTCAGATCTTTTCTTCTTCTACAACCTGATATTTATGCAGTAATAAAGAAAAGATAAATCTTGATGAAATATTGAAAATAATAAATATTCCTGATACTTAACTGTACCTTAGAAGCACTGACAGAGCTTGATAAAATCAAAGCAAGAGCAGATCTGACTTGGGGGAAGAACCGCCACAGAAGTTCCCGTGACCTCCTTTCCTCTCCTACCAGCACCCTACAATCCAGCACCTGTCCCTCCAAAGCATCCCAATGTGCTTTTCCTACGTGGACTCTGCCCTTTCCCGTGCTATGGGAAACTGAGTGACGTAAGAAGATTAACCACTACATGATTCATTATTATGAACAGGGACAGGAAATCTACTGCAGAACTGGAATAGAACAGGAGAGCAGGCCCCGTGCGTAAGGGAAGAAGAATGGCACAGTCTTCCGGGCATGGGAACAAGGCCGACTACAGGGAACAGAGGCGGTGGGGGGGAGGGTCTGGAGAGTGGAGCTGGGGAGGGATAGTCAACACTGCCTTTAGAGGAAGCAAGTGAGGACCGCCAGCCACATCCCCCAAATACTTGACTTCAACATGCTCTGTGGTAGGTTGTTGGTTTGTTGTTTGTTAAGGTTCTGGGAATCGAACTCAGGACCTCATGCAATCTAGGCAAGCATTGTACCAACTGAGCTATCTCTCCAGCCCCCACAGTACTATAATCAACTTTCTTAACTCTGCCATGCGCTACCTCCTGTGGAGCATTGCACCAAATTCCCTCTATGAAATACATTGCTTCACTACCTGCTTCCAAGCCACATACATTATTATTTGTAAGCATGAAACAGACAGGTTTAGACTTTAATGTTCTAGTTTAAATCTTGCAGTCGCTGAGAGAGCAATTTAGAAAGGAAAAATAGCTTTTAATAATGTCCTTATGCAATGGAACCAACTGCCAAGTGGCAGATGAATCATACTATTGACTATGCACAGTGTGGGCATTGATTTGAGTAACACATTGCTCAATAGGTAATGGCATATCAGCCAATCATTTACAAATACACATGTCTAGGAGCATCATACCGGCATATAAAACATTTCCTATGAGCTCTTGGGAAAGTTATCCAGATCATATGTGATTTTATAAAATCTAAATAATTTTTTAAACTTAATGATTATTAGGACAAACTACTTATAGTGAGCATTAATAATATCCCACTTACTATCAAAAACATACATTGCAATTGTAGTGCTCTGTCTTGCTGACATACATACTGCATGATACACTATGGGTTAGCTGACTACACACGCATGGCTAGATTCATGAATGACAGGCTCTATCTGACGTACCTGAGCTACGTCAGCCAGCATCAGCACTTGACAGGAGAAGCCCTGAATACGCAGCCTCCTCTGAGGAGGTTTCACTGGGATTGGGGCACATGAGCAAAGACCTGAAAGAGGGTCAAAACATCTGGGAGGACAAACATATCAGCAAGGGCAAAGCCTGGGGCGGGTGCATGTCTGTCCTACAGTTCCAGGTTCAGCAGAGAACTGTGGCAGCAACAACAGGAAACAGGAAATGAGGACAGCAGTGATGGTGATGGAGGGTGGAGTTTAGCCTGAGAGATTCTGAGTGAAGGGAGGGTGTGAGCCAAGGAGCAGCACAATCCAAAAAGCAGCCCAGCAAGGCTTTTCTCCCAGTGGGGGCTCTGTCCTGTCCTTAGAAGGAAGCCCACATTGGGACTGGGCCTGGGACTCAGCATGAGAGACTAAGGCAGGAGGATAGCCAGTTCAAGGTCAGCCTGGGCTATAAACAAGTTCAAAGACAGCCTGAACTATATAACAAAATCTCTAAAAAGGGCAGCCCTGGAGAGATGGCTCACCGGTTAAAAGCACTGGCTGTTCTTGCAGAAGTAACTCCAGTTCCAGGAGATTCAGTGCCCTCTTCTGCCCTCTGAAAGTATTGCATGACACAGGTGCACTTACATACATGCAGGCAATATATGCATACACAAAAATTAAAAATAATAAAGAAAATATTTTTTTAAAAAAAAAAAGGAATCCTCACAATGAGACATTCAGGCACATTCACCTATCCAGCACACAGCAGGCCAACTACAAATGTTCTTTAAGTAACTGAATAAGTTAGCAGTATCAAACATTTCAAAATGTGTGACTCATCTGGGAAGTGCTGACCACAATTTACTTAGGAATCTGTTTACATCCATATGCCATACTTTTTAAATATCCCCAAGTGTGGAACATTAATTTCATTAGAGTCAAGACAGTTTATTGTTTCTTAATGTTCTATTTGCAATATGTAATTATTCCAACATTAAAAAATCATAACCATAAAGCCTCAAAGTCATTCCCAACAAGAATGACCCAATGAACATCCCACAAGGATGACCCATTAAACACCAGACTTTAACAGTGTTCAAATGTGTGTTTACACTCCTTAAACAACTCTGTCCCCTAAGTATATGCAGAAAAGGAGAAGTGCAGAAATTCTTAGAGATGTATAACTTACATATCGCTCTCCATTCATTTCCTGTCGCTCTTTAATGTTATGAACTGAACAAGTTTAAATAGTTGAATGAACTTTACTCAAACTTTATAATAAATTACAGAAATTCAAAAACAATTTAGCAAACCATTGTCTCCTTTATCATTCTTCACCTTCCTACATTCCCTATATAATTGGATCATAAGTAAAAAATATCAAAAGTATTCAGGTGGTTTTTTGGGACCCAGCCTAATTTATGCTGTTTTAATTACATCAGTATTTATAACACAAAGGTAGAAGATGTTCATAGCTATTATTCTGAACACTATTAGAAAGCCTAATTTTGCATACTTTAAGTGGTATAGGCATTTTATATTATATTTTGCATGTCAGTAATACTAAGCAATCTTCAATTAATACAAATTTTCAGCCAAGTACCTCAGTTCCCTGTTTAATCAATAACAAAGATATATTATTATTATTATTATGCATGTATATATTTCTATATAATACTTTAAGAGGTTTTTTTTTTTTCATCTTTTTGAGACAGGGTCTCACTGAAACCCCAGCTGGCCTGGAACTCACTATACAGGCTGGTCCTGATCTCATAGAGATCCACCTGCCTCTGCCTCCTGAGTGCTGGGATTAAAGGTGTGCACCATTAGACCCAGCAAGATTCTAAACACTTATTTAAATGATTTGAGTGATAACGTGTTATATACAAACCCAGAGGCACAGAAGTGAAAGCAAAACTAACCAAATCAAATGCATCAGATTTAAAAGTTTCTGTGCAGTAAAAGAACCCACAGAGAGAAGATAGCTGTCCTTCCAGGAAGGGAGAAAGTATCTGTAAACCGCACATTTGTTAGGATATCAGTATCAGAAATTAGAAAGAACCCAGAGAAGAGGAAGGAAAAGCTTAATTTTAAAACTGGTGAACTTGATAGTCCTCAAAAAAAAAAAAAAGGCATATGAATGACCAAGAGGCATATGAAAGGAGACTGAACATCAGTACTCACCAGAGAACTGAAGACAAAAACCCCTGTGAGCCACCATCAGACCTGTGAGGATGGTGACCCTGACACACAGAAGTGGAGGAACGGGAGCCCTGTGTCCACTGGAGGAACGTAAACTGGGACAAGCGTTAGAAAAGATGGTCTGGGGCTGCCTCAGAAAATGAAGGACTGCCATGATCCACTGCTGGGTCTGGGTCTGAAGGAAAGGAAACCCGTGTGCCAAGTGCAGACTGCCACGGTCACTGCAGCAGCATCTACCCAAGCCAAGGCATGAAGCCAAGCCAAGCATGATGGCACATGTAACTGCAGCACTCAGACAGCCCAGGCAGGAGAGCTGCAGCCAGTTCAAGGGTATCCTGGGCTTCATAGTGAGCTCTAGGCCTAGGCCAACCTGGAATACAGAATAACAATATGTCTCAAAAAATACAAAATAAAAATATAATAAGGTATGGAAATGACCTAAATGTGCATTGAAAAAATACTGTATTAAGAAAACATGCTATATTAATTAACAAACGTGATGAAATCAATAACTATCCAGGCTTTACATTTTTTATTGTTTGATGTGAATGTGCAGATGAAGACCAAAGGTCAAACCTTGGTAGTTTTTTCTCATGAAAGGCCACACGCAGGGCTGGAGATCTGGCTCAGTAGTTAAGAGAGCATTGACTGCTCTTTCAGAGGACCAGGGTTCAATTCCCAGCACTCACATGATGGCTAACAAATGTTCATAACTCCAGTTCCAGGGATCTGAAACCTCTGCTGGCATTGTACTTACACTGTGGAATTACACACAAGCAGGCAGTACACTCGTCCACATAAAAACAAAAAGTAAAATACAAAAACAAAGGCCATCTACCTCTTTTGGGACAGGATATGGAATTCACGAATTAAGCGAAAGTGACTGGTGAGAAAACCCCAGGGATTCTCCTGCCTCCACCTCCCAGGAGCTGGGATTGTTACAAGCAGGCATTACTGTGCCAAGCATTTTTATGTGGGTTCTGAGGCTCGAACTCAGGTCCTCTAGTTTGAAAAAGCCTTGCTTTATCAACTCAGCCATCTTCCTAGCCCTCATCCAGTCTTTATAAAAAAAATAAAAGTAAGCCTGCCATTTGCAACACAGATTCAACCTATTGCATGCTATGTAATAAGCCAACAAAGCAACACATGATTTTACATTTATAGTCTGGAAAAGATTCACAAAAGCAGACAGCAGAATGGAAGGACTGTTGATCCAAATATTCTAAGTTTTAATTACACAGAAAGAGGAAGTTCTGGTTATGCAGCAAGTGACTAAAGTTCACAGTAATGCATTGTGTGCCAGAAAAATTGCTGAGAGAATTTGCTAAATATTCTCACCAGAAAACAGTAGATATGTTGGTGTTGTTACCAAGGTGATGGATATGTTACCCAGCCCACTTTAATCATTTCACAATACATACATACATCAAAGCACCAAGCTGCATACAGTGACTATACACAGTTTTTATTTATCACCTTAAAAATGTCTATGCTGCAAATATCAGCATTTGAAATATAAAAATATAAGAATAAAAAAGCCATCATATTTACTAACAGAAAACATACTATTTAAAATTCTAATCAGTAGTTGCATATTGATGGAAGGGATGAAATCAAACAGGCTTGCAGGTTTGAATGTACCACAATGAAATCCATGACTTTGTATGCTGACCTTAAAAGGTAATTTAAAAAGGAGAGCTGCTGGGGAGATGGGTTAGTTGGAAAAGTGTTTGTTATGCAAATGTAGGACCCTGAGCTCAGATGTCAGCACCCACAGGAAGCCTGGGCATTCAGTACCAGATGAGTCAGATGGAGTGTCCACATACCCAGCAATACAGGATATTTTGCTGCCATCACTCTTAGTGATCCACAAGAACTTGATGGCAAGACCCTTTTGCTGATGACGTCATGGGACATGGAGAAATCAGGATGGTACTGACCAGGAAGCTTCCTCTATGCTGGCTAGCTTTCATAGTGCCAGAAGGTACAACCTAGGCTGCTGGGGGAGGAGCAACTATGTCACATCCCTACCCCCAAAGCTCAGGCCCTATTACAGGAAAGAAGGTGGAAAGACTCTAAGAGCCAGAGGTCAGCGAGGACTGGTGGAATGCTGTCTTCTGGACATGACAGAATCATGGCATTCATGAACCCATGGCTGCTCTGGTTGCCTACGTAAGACCTGCACAGGATCAGGCCAGTCAACATTCCAGCACGGGGAGGAGTGCAGCTCATGAGCCCCCACCCATGGCCGAGGAGCTATTGTTAGTTGGTGACTTCTGGTGGAGGGAGAGTCTATTAATTTTTTTTTTATTATATGTGTCTGACTGTTATACCTGCATGTATGTAAATGCACCTGTGTTGTACAGTGTCCTCAAAGGACAGAAAGAGCATTGGATCCTCTGGAACTGGAGTTACAGACAGTTGTTAGTCGCCATGTGGGTGCTGGGATTCAAATCTGAGTCTTCTGCAAGAAGAACCAGTGCTCTGAACCACTGAGAATCTCTCAGACCCAAGTCTGGTTTTTTAGTGTGTGACCCCTGATAGGGCAGCCACTCTCCAAGGGACGGCCCCACAGCCATGAGTGTATAGGCAGCACAAATCGAACTGTATAACATGAGTGCATGTATGTACATGTAGGCAATATACTCATACATGTAAAATAAAATAATTTTAGAAATAAGGTGGAGATCAGGCATGGTGATGCATGGCTATAATCCCAGCACTTGGAAGATAGAGACAGGAAGATCAAGATTCAAGGATAGCTTCAGGTACACAGAGTATGAGATCAGTCTTACATACATGTCTCAAAAAAACCCAGCAATGACATAACAAAACAAAAAGGTAGACAGCAACTGAGGAAGACACAACGCTCGACCTCTGGCCTGCACAGACGCGCAAGTGAACATACACAAATATATACACACACTTACCAGCATGTATGTGCCCACAACTAATAGTCCATATTCACCACACACACAAAAATAGTAGTATATGATTAAGGTGGGCTTTATATGTACATTATAAATGAAAGAATTAACCCCAAAGTTTTCATTGCCAAAGGCAGGAAATGGAATGGACTTTAAATTATGATAATCTGTTTATCAGGGGAAAACGTGTCACGGTGTATAAGAAGTGAAGGCAATTCAGAAAGAAAGAGACTATCAGCTAGACTGAGCCAGAATATAGACATTATGCCAGATGCTGTAGAGAAAGAATAAACTGCAGGTCACTGAGAAAACTCTTACAAAAGACTCCCCATCACACACTTCCATGTACTAAGGTATTCCTTTTCCTCATGAATCCTAAATGAATTCTCTTTTTTCACAGACATAATACATTTCACAAATGTCTTTCCATTAATTACATGTTTTGTGGAGATTCATATATGGTAGGGAAAGACTTACAAAGGCTTTTGAAAGAACAGAAGATGAAAAAAGTGTTCTCAAAGATACGGGTTAAGAGGAGACAATACATAAAAGGGAACTACTCCACAGACTCTAACAAAGAAAAACCATGAAACTAAAATTCATCTAGCTCCACTTAAAAGGGGTGGGGGAGGTAACACACCTGTCTAAATCTACAACCAGCAAGGGAAAAAAAAAAGCACAATTCAGTCTTTAACGCAAATGGCCATCTTTTAATAATGAATATAGATAGGCTTTTGCATGCGTGTTTTAAATATCTAATAAGCAAGTCTCTATGCATACACTCATTTGCATTAAGGGTCCACTGATAAGACACTACAAGCTTTAAAGCAAAGAGTCTCTTATTTAAGTATTTCCAAAAAATAAAAAGACAGCCCACTGTGTAGAGGAAAAAGCACAGACGAAAAGTCAAAAATTGCAAATCTAAGTCCCAACTATAATACAAATATTATAAGAAGCAATAGAGTAAATTTAGAACAAAATTATTAGTCATGTAATGGATTCCTGAAGGATTTAGGAGCCTAACCATTAAGAAGCCGATTCAGCAGATCCTGAACAACAGATTATGCTTCAAAACAGAGGGTGAGAGAGGAGCTGGTGCAGACATCCGTGCAGGCCATTCCTCCTAAACCAGGGTCTGCAGGCCCTTCTTATGTATGGCGATAAGTAAGGCACTGTCTAACCTGTCTTATCAGCAAAATGGACCAGGACATGCTGTTCACATGGAAGAATCCACAGAAACTACAGAGGACAATGAGTCACAACCAATAACTCACCTTTACTTCTGATTCGTTTATTTATTTATAATTATTAGAATTTTATTGAATTTTAAATTATATGTCTGTGTATGTATGTGTACTTGAAGGTCTGAAGTGGGCATCAGATCCACTGGAGTTGGAGTTACAGGCAGTGTGAGCCACTCAGATATAGGTGATGGGAACTGAACTCAGTCCTCTTAACTGATGAGCCATCTCTCCAGTCCCTTACATAGGTTTTTCTGAGACCAGGTTTTATGTAGCCCATGCTGGCTTTAAACTCCCTGGGTAGCAGAGGATGACCCTGAACTCCTTATCTTCTTGCCTCCATCTCCCAGGTGCTGGGATTGCAAGCAAATACCACCATGCCAAGTCTTCACTTTTATTTTTCCAACCAAACCTACAAGAAGATTGTTTCTTGTGAAGAAGAAAAATTACTTTCCTGGATCCCTATTCCTCATGAAGCCTAGCTCTAGGTACAAGCCAAAAAGTCTGAAATATTCTAAGGCAATCAACTTTTTAAACAAGAGCTATCATTCAGTTTTGTGAATTTAAAAGTAAAATGGGCCAGCCCCTGAAGACTAGTGAAAATAGCTAAACTCAACATGTAATGACTCCGGTGGTCTAATCTTTTCATTTTGAAAGAGGATCGAGAAATATTAGCCTCAGTAGACAAAAGCTTGAAAGAGAAATCGGGGGAGCTGGAAGGAGGGCTCTGGCTATCGTATCACATTGTATGCTCAAGGTTTTTCAAAACCCAAAATTCACTGTCTAAAAATTAATCAGAGTGTCTGTTAAAAACTGTTCAATGTTGAGGTTTGGCTTTCAAAAAAAAATGATGGGCTTAGCTAAATGAACTGCCTTGTATTAAATGACTTAAGTCATTTAAGTTCACTACCATAAAAAAATAAAATGCCAACCAGGTAATACGACTGTTATGAGCCACAGTTTAAAAGCTGCATTGTCGACAATGGAGAATGTAATTTCAGAATTACAATGAAAACTCTCCTGTGATAACTCACAAAAACCAGTCTGAGATGGAAGGAAAAGCATTCCAAGTGTGCATTTCATTCTCCAGCTATGTACAAAAGCAAACTGCGATCTGACAAATTAGTTTGGACCAGAAGCTGTTAAAAAGTTGCCTTCCTCACCCCCAAACTCCCAAATGTATAGATATCTGAAGTCTGAAGGTTTCAGAGAGAGTAATGGAGCTCCTTATCTAAAGAAGCATCCCTATTTTTATAGGAATTCTCAAAGTGATTATAATCCAGAAAGCATATCCCTCTTCTATCTTTTTCTTCTCCTTACAATTTATCTGTAAAAGACACTGGCCCCTTCAGTGTTTCCTGTGACTCGAGCTATGCTCAGTAGCAGTCAGGAAACAGCTTCGCCCTCGGCATCACCACCTTCAACATCCTGACGGGTCTCGCCTTCTCTATCCTCCTCAACAGCCACTCCTGCAGATTTCTATGATACAAATTTTTCCAACAGATATTAAAAAGTTCCGTATTGTCAGGGGCTAGAAAGATGGTTCAGCAGTTAAGCGTACTGGATGCTCTTGCAGAGGACCTGGATTCAGATCTCAGCACCTACATAGCAGCTAACAACCATCTATAATTCCAGTTTCAGGAGATTCAGTCCCTCTTCTGGCCTGTGAGGGCATTGCATTCGTGTGGTGTATTTATATACATGCAGACAAAATGTTCATATACATAAAATAAATAAATCACCTCACGCCTTTTAAAAAAAAAAAAACACTTCTGTCTAACTCAAAGCATTAATTTAACATTCTGTTTGGATTCTTTTTCCCCTCCTGACAGCTCAGAAATGACTCTTGATGTGGGAAAGAAGTGATGGGAAGATATTCAGAGGTGGGAGGGGGGCTTCTGAAACATTCTTTTGTGCCTCTCCCTTTGGTGCCCACCTCACTCTCAACCTTGGTTTTGCATTTCTAAAACCCATGAACAGCGTGGTCAGAATAGGACAGTTGGCTTATCAGATACTTTCTGTCACCAAGACTCAAAAGCCACATTGGTGAATTCTTCAATAATTCTGGCACATTCCTATCCTTGCTGTCTCCTACAAACAGTGAGCTCTTCATGTCTGACCAGTATGCTCCACTGTGTTACACCTCTGCCCAACAAAGCCACCCTCTTATATTCAATAAATCTAAAACCATCCTCAGGTGGAAATCCTAGTGCCAGATGAAAGGGGTCTGATCTGAGATGCGTGCTCCTCCTCCATCCGGTGCTTACTACATGGTGCTTTTTTAAAAAAAACACTTCCTTCTTTTTTAAACTTTTTTTAAGATTTATTTTTATTTATGTGTATGACTGTATTCCTGCATGTGTGTATGTACACCATGTGCATGCCCAATGCCCATGGAGGTCAGGGAAGGGTTTAGATCCCCAGGAACTGGGGTGTTATAAACCAAACCAGAGTCCTCTGCAAGAGCAGCAAGCACTCTTAACTGCTGAGCCATCTCTTTAGTCCTACTCATGATGATTTTTTCAAGTACAATGTTTATCCATTTCCTCTACCAATGACTTGAGGTCACTAATGGGAGGCAACGTCCAGGAACCATCCAAAGTGAACTGAACAGGCATGAAATCTGCAGTCTTAGGAAAGAAGAAAAGTCAGCATAAAATCATAACAGACTTTGATAAATACTGTGAGTGAAACTGTAAGGAGGAACCCGAGTAAGTATTGACAAGGAAGAAGTCAGACAGCTGGTTTCAGGTTGAACTTGAAACAGAAGTGAGGAAAGCCAAAGCACCTCTCTCCTGTTTTAACATTCTGTTAACAGTCCTGCAGCCCAGGCCATAACCACGCAGCCTCGGTCACGCCATCTGCTGTGCCATCCACAGACAGCAGAAATTCCAGAGAGCGCTTGCTACTTTTCTCATTGCTATGACCAAATACCTGAGGAAAGCGACTTAGAAAAGAAAGGTTCATTTGGGTTCACAGTCTGGGGTACAGCGGAGACACGGGAGCCGGTCATTCTGAGTCTGCCGTTGGGCAGCAGCAACTGATGGAGATGGAGCTCTGGCCACTTTCTCCCTTCAGCATTACAAAAAACCACCTCTTGAGGGTAGACGCATAGAATAACTCCTGTGGTCCAGGGGCCTATGGAAGTGGGATCGTTAAAGTGCTTGTGGGAGGTGGGAATGCAAGCAGGCCAAGTCATGAATGATGGGCCAGAACTCAGCCTTGTGGGTATTTCCTGTGTAGGCAATGGAACACTGTTCTTGGACTTTAGGGCATGAAACAAGTAGCTTTATCTTTCAGGAGTGTCATGTTTACAGCAGTGTGAAGAAAATATTTGGGAGAAGATCGACATCTACAGAGAGGCGAGCAGGAGGACAGAGGGTTCCAATCACCTGTGGCAGCGGTGACAGGGAGAAGCAGAGATGTGAGGCCTGGCAGCACCTGACTCACTCAGTTGAGCAAAGACCAGGAGAGAGGATCATGGGGGAGATGGGCTAAAGGACTCTCAGCTTGTGGAAGTGGGACATGAGATATCGTTCTATAAAACCAGAGTCACAGGAAATTACTTATAAGCAAAGAGTAGGTGGCAACCTACAAAAATAAAGGAAGAAACGGGTGTTGAGTTAGGACAGTACTGTATCTAGGGCTAAATACCAATTGTAAAGTAAAAGTTTACAGTGTTTTTATGGACAGGGTTTCCCTGTAGCCCCAGCTGGCTTGGAACTATGTAGACTAGGCTGGTCTTGAACTCACAGAGATCCCCTGCCTCTGCCTCCTGAGTTCTGGGATTAAAGATGTACACCACCACACCCAGAAAAAGTTCATGATTTTTTGCATAAATTATTTAGCCTCTGTGAACTTAGTCTCATACAATATTTATTTGCTTGTAAGTCAATTTGCTGCAAAGAAGATTTGAAAGTTTAAGGAATGTGTCTAGCCACTGAGGGCATTTAGCTGCCTGAGTTTTCCCAGTTCCGCTCTGCTGACATCATAGTTCATGGCAGAGTCGGGCTGGCAAGCCAGCCTTTAACTGGAAGCAAGAAGTCCCCAAGTCATGACCACTGGGATGGAGACCAGGACTAAAACAGTTGCTGGTCCAGAAAGTTCAAACATTTGCCATCAGCTTCAGGTGCAGAAAGCTGCTGTCTCTTAAGCAAACGAGCCAAAGGGACAAGTACAGTCCCTGCTCCAGTCACTGGCCTAAAAGCCAAAGGGCTCCTCCGACCTCCCACAGAGCAGCAGGGCTGGAGAACCTTCCCTGGGGTTTCCTGCAGATATGATTTCATCAGCTGAGGACTATGACCCTGCTTCCTAAGGGTTATGATAAAGTCATGCATCCAAAGAGAGGTAACACAGGCTAGACACAAAGGGGAGAGAGGCGTGGAGACCTCCGTGAAGGCTGGTTTTCAAGGTGGCTAGATGCAGATTCTGAGGAAAGCAAGGGTGGTGGGCTAGAGAGAAGCGCAGATAGGTCCGTTGTCCCCTCGTCTACTTCCCCAGTGGAGAAAGACAAGGAATTACCCTGGTCTTCTTCAGGAAGAGGTTCATGCCTCCAGGAAAGCAGCTGTTCCGTGAGCTAGTTTCCGAGGAGGAGGAGAGACTGAAATTTCCAACTGCTGTACTCCTTCCTTGCTAACATGTAATGTTCAAGCAATTAAATTAAAATGTACTCACTCAGTCAATACCTGAAGGGTCCTACTAAAGTCATTTACTAAAGGTTGGAGGCAGCAAAAGGAGATGAAGACTTGGAAACAGAAGCCAAGGAAGAATAGGAAAAAGTAGAAAAAATTCTCCCTGTGGGGAAATGTGTGGTTTTATGTACGTTTTTATTTTAATTCTATGTGTATGAATGTTCTTGCTTCCATGTATATAAGTGCACCACTCGCGTGCAAACCCACAGAAGCGAGAAGAGAGTGTTGGATTCCAAGGAACTGGAGTTAAGATGGTTGTCAGCCACCATGTGGGTGCTGGGAACTGAACCCAGGTCCTCTGCAAGAGCAGCCAGTGCTCTTAACTGCTGACCCTTCTCTCAAGCCTCATGCTATATTTGAAATTGCTATTGCCCCTGATGATGAAAGCAATATAAATATTTTTAGAATTTTAGAGTCCAATTAGCCACTGAAGTTGGTATCGGTCCAAATGGAAACTGTTTCGGTGAACAGGTGTTAAAAGCACATTTCTACAGTGTGAATACATTTGGGGCTTGGATTTGGTGGAATAAGTTTGATTTTAAGAACTACAGTCACCTCCAGGGATCCTTCAGTGAAGCACAGACCGAGCAAAGATCAAAAAGGCATCTGCCTCTGTGGCTATTAGATTCTTTCTTGGAAAGATATTAAGATATATGTTGATTAATCCCTTCTTTATTCTGTGGTTATTATCATAGTATAGTAATCTCTCTGCATATAATTCAGTCACACAAAGGTCTAAAGAAAGACCTGAAGGGAAAGAATAACACAATGAAAGCAAAATGAATCCACATGCGTTTGGCTTCTGATGACAGTAAGAGGTAGGCGCCCATTCTGATCTGAGCATCCTCCCTGTCCACCCACCTAACAGAATAGCCAGGGGCTGTGGGGACCAAAGAATGCAATAACACTCATCAGCCAAACAAAAGAACTGTGACTAAGAGGCTGAGAGCAGATGACAAATAAAGATGAGCTTAATTTAATGTGAGGGACACTGTCAACACTAGAATTTTTGAAGGTAAGAATGCCCAGTAAGAAACTTTCATTTCTTTTTAATTTTATGACTTTTGATATTTTAAAACTTGGGGCTGGAGAGTCGATTCAGTGGTTAAGAGAGTGTGATGATCTTGCAGAAGATCTGAGTTCAGTTCCCAGCATCCACATCGGGTAGCTCACAACCACCTGTGATTCCAGCCCCAGATTTGACGCCCTCTTTTGGCCTCTGTGGGTACCTGCACTTGTGTTCACATACCCACACACCTACACATAATTACAAATAATAAGAACAAATCTTTAAACGTACATGTACAAAATGTACCAAATCAGTAGCTAAACTTAAGATACCTTGATATTTTTTGTAAAGCAGAGTGACAATACGTGTTTAATAAGCTATTAATAAAACATCTGTTGGGTCTCTCGCAAGCGCCACCATGGCTCTGAACCGCTCTTTTAGGACAGGGTTGCAGTTCCCCATGGGGCCGACTGCACCGGCTGTAGCCAACAGTTCGGGGGATGGTGGTGCTGCAGGCGCCGCTGACAATCGCCCCCTCCTGGGCCGCCGCTGACAACGATCGCCTCTTGGGCTGCTGCCGCACCTCCCAGGCCAACCACGGCCGGGTCACTGCTCCCGGCTGCCCTGAGCTCCACGCTCCAGCTGCAGGTGGCGCAGGATGCGCCAGGCAGCGGGGCGACGTGGCCACCAGGCAAGAATGGCGGCCGCTGTCCAGCGCGCAGGCCGTGGCGTGGCTCGGCAGCTCCAGGCAGGGCAGGACGCCATCCAGCCCCACTACAGGCCTCTCGCAGGCTGCCGGGGCTGGGCGTGGTGGCGCACACCTGTAGTCCCAGCTACTTGGGAGGCTGAGGCAGGAGGATGGCTTAAGTCCGGGAGTTCTGGGCTGTAGTGCGCTACACCAATCGGGTGTCAGCACACGATCCACCAGGAGCTGCAGGCTGACACGGGATGATCAGGACTTGGCCTTAAGTGGGCCTTGCCTCCGTTTGCCACGGCCAGACTTCTAACCGTTTCCAACCATCACAATCAACCATCACGAACCATTTGGAATGCAGCTGTCAGAGCCTCACCCGAGTCTGGCAGCCTATCAAAATGGACTTTTCCTGGCTGCAGCTTACGTGACAAAAAACGCCCCTACCCTATATAAGTCATTCTGTAAGCTTCAATAAACGAGATCCTGCTTGGACAGACTCCCGACTTGATGTGGTTTTTTTCTCCGGAGTGGAAAGGGTCCGGGTCACGACACTCACCATCCCGCTCAGCCCCTGGTGGAGGACGGCTGGACCAGCTTCTCCACCACCCTATCTGCCGACAATCCGGGCAGACATCGATTTTTAAAAATCTTATTTTGTCTTTAGATTTGAACATTGAAGCACAGTCCAATAAGCAACAAAATTTACATAAACTTTCAAGTTTTTTTTAAATATATTAATGTATGCTACTTTTAGAGATTTAAATAATTTTAGCCTAGAGAAGACTGCTAAAAGATTAGTCTGTAACCTTGGAGCCTTCCTTCTCAGATATGGCATACCTTGTGCCACCACACCCAGCACTCTAGGATTCCTAGTTAGGCATGAAAGGACTAACTGGGAAGGGAGAGTGAAAGCTGCTTTGGTAGAAGGCAGTGGATAAAAATAATTGGAGGGCTTTTATTGGTAGATTTTAGGGGACATTCTATTTTTTTATTTTTAAATATTCCATTTATTAAGTTTATTTGATGTGTATGAATGCATTGCCTGCATGTATGTAAGTGCACCCATATCATGCAATGAATGTCCTTGGAGATGAGAAGAGGCCATCGAATTCCTGTGGAACTGGAGTTATAGATGGTTGTGGGTGCTGGGAATCGAACCGGGTCCTCTGGAAGTATTCTTAAACACTGAGCCATTTATCCAGTTTCCTATTTCTTTTTTTAACTGACAGTAAAGTATATGTATATAACAGACAGCTTATTTTGACAGGAAAACAAATTGTGAATCGCTGCTCAGACTGCACATGCATTACGTCACATATGAATGGAATTATTTTAGTTTTTAAGCTGTAAGGAACTTGTGGAATTTTCAGCACAGATGAGACTGTGGTGTTTGGGGTTGTTTGGGGATTTGGGGTCTCGTGTGTTCTCTTTATTCCTCTGATTTCTTTAGTTTGGTAGTGCTTCTAAACTCGCTTCTAAACTAACCGAAGCAGAAGATCAGGAATGGTCGGTAGCAAGTCAGAGGAGGAATCTTGCTGCTGAAGGGAACTGGGGGGGTGGGGGGACAGGAAGAGAGAATTTCAGCGCTTGAGCTCAATTCACTAATTAGAAAAGGCTGAGATTCAAAGTCAAGGCTGAGACAGCTAATGGAGGTTGGGAATTAAAGTGTTATGTTCTCGGGAGCCTGGAAGCAGATGAGGATCAGGGAAACCCTTGGGGGCACCGTATAAATAAGTACATTAATACCCTACAGCGCAGGATCTGATTCATCTTCTTCCACACACACAGCCTCCCCCAATATTTACACACTTCCCAAGGGAGAAATGTGAAAACAATGAACGGTGTGCATATCCCTTATCCCATGTTATATAACAAATGATCACAAAGTTTCATGGCTTAAGACAATAGTATGTACTATCTCTCACAGTTCCTATGGTTCTGGACTTAATAAATACAGCTTGGTTGGGTGATCTCAGGTCCAGGTTAATCACAAAATTCAGTCAAATATTAGTGGTCACTCAGGACTGAAAGCTTGACTGGGGTGGAGAACCCATTTCCACAGTAGGTCGCTTGCGTGCTAGGCAAGCAGGTGCTGGCTGTTAAGAGGCCTCTGTTCCTTCCTACACAGGCCTCTGCAGGGATGCCTGAGCCTTGTCACAATGCAGAAACTAGTTTTCTCCAAAACAGGAAAAATGGGAGGGCAAAAGGCACACGAAAATGGGGCTGAAGCAGCAGTACCTACATATGTGACCCAGCCTGCTGCTGTGCTGTCACACTGCCCAGATTCGGTCAGGAAGAGGGGTACCTCGGGTAGAAATGCCAGTCGGTAAGAGACGTTGAGGCAGGTGGCTAACTGGCTCCCATGGTTAAATGACTTATCGTATGAATAGCAAAATAACCCCAAAGCACTTGAACGTTGACTCAGAAGCATCTTTTCCAAGTAAAACCATTTCAAAGGTGAGAGTATGTGTCCATCTCATCACCTCCTCCTGTCTAGAGAGCCTTGCGGCCCTGTGTCCCTCACCTTGGCACTGTGAGAGCAGTCAGCCCACTGCTCATCAGCAATGCCCTTTTCATCTTTTTGTCTTGTTTTGTCTTTTGAGACAGGGTCTCCCTGAAGCCCCAGCTGGCCTGGAACGCGCTACGTAGACCAGGCTGGCCTCTTAACACACAGAGGTGCCCCTGCCTCTGTCTCTTAAATGCTGGAATTAAAGGCATGTACCACCAAACCCAGCTGATTTCTCATCTTAATGATCAATTGCTAAGCTGAAGTTCTAATACTTCTGAGCAAAGTACAAGACACAACATCTTGATTCAACAGGGAGAAAAGTTGGTCTGCCTTCCTCTGTCAGACCCAATAGATCTTAGGAAAAGGGAATAGATATTAAAGTCCTGAAGGTAGACAGGACAAAAGGGTTATAAGACTTGGTTATGACTATCTACAGCACATTATCTACTTAGACCACAGGAAAGCATTCAATCTTTGTATTTCAGTATTCACATTTGTGAAATACAGATGACATCATCAACATAGAGCATACATGAAGAATGAAGCCTGAGTGTAAAGTGAGAACAAAGCTCTATTGTGTACGTATTTACGCAAATATATGTATATGTGCACATTCATAGACATACATATGCATGGAAGAAGAACTGAGCCTATCAGCTTATATTCAGACTTCACCATGTGTCTGTGGATAACAGTATATGTGTGGATACACATAGTGAGATCTGAATAGAAACTCTATATGCATATATGTTCATCCATACAATATGTCTGTATCTGTAGTTCTTGACTTGTGTAGAATATACATTTTCAAACAATAACCTCAAGCTAACCCCTTACAGACCCAGGCTCTTCATCTTTGGAAATATGACTCACCTCCCACTGTACCATTCCTTTCGTAACTCAACAGCGTGCTATCACATTATGACTCTTACCACTGTGAAAATACAGCTGATGTCATAATCTCTTTATGTTGGTGTCACTAAGGGCTGGAGCTGCTTAGAGACACAATGTCTGAGGTTCTACAGTTTTTCAAGCACCCAAAGAGCTGCTTTGAGGACAACAGAAAATGGGAAGGGTTTACTCAAAGCCCCAGAATTTCATAACTTCTGATTTTCATTACTCGTAACTGGCAAAGAAACAGTATAAACGTGAGAGTGGATGCTGGAGGGCTATAAAATAACCAGTCGTTTTATCTCCGTAAGTATCATGGCACACTCTAATCAGAAAGGTGAAGAGAACCATCCTAGGAGCCCCAGGCTCCCTCTCTGGCATTTCCACAGTGAGCTCTGAGAAGAGCCAAATCTCCCTACCAACTTGCTCAAGTAGAGCCCTCAACAAACGGCAGCTGCCGTTTCCAGGTGTGAGGTCTGTGATCTGCAGGAATCACTTGATAAAAAGGAAAAGTCACTATTCTTTTAAAAGTCTGTACTTTCATTATCACAAACACTTCACAAGTAACATCGGGAAAGCACAGACCACCCTGACTTGGCCTCAGTCACATGACAGTGCTTCTCTCACTGCTCATCCCAGACTCTGTGTCTTGGCAAAAGTCACCAACTGCCACTGCTGTCTGAGAGGCTTTTCACGCCCTGTCCCAGCATTTCCTTTCTCGGGCCTTTGGTTGCCTAGGAGACATAGGCTGCCTTCAGGTTCCTTCACAACCCTTCTGCCCTGTGATGCAGCTTTCCTCAGACTAACTTGGTTGAGAAGGGCTGGAGGTAGGCAAGACTAAGCCTATCATCTCCTCTAAAATGTTCACTGGGAGCCTGTGACGAGGCTCAGCTGGTAAAGGCAGCTTAGGCCAAGCCAGGGGATGGGAAAAGAAAATCATCTGTCGGTCTACTGACCCCCACAGGCTCACCATAGCGTGCACCCAGACACACAATAAATAAACATAAACAAATTAAAAGTATTAAATTCTGCACCCAGACACACAATAAATAAACATAAACAAGAGTATTAAATTCAAGCACGGAATTAGTCGATCTCATTCTCGGAAGGTAGAATAGTTTTTAAAGCAACGATTCATAAAGACGCTATTGATCTCTTGACCCAAAATACAATAGCTATTTTTGGTGACTACTAAGAAGGGCTGGTGGGTGTACTCCAACCTTTTGAAAAGTGATGTCTACATGCCTAGAATCTATCTTCCGGATTGGGATGTAGTCCCAAACGTGTCCAAAGGCTTTCCACTTCACTTAAAATCTCTGTTCTCCCTTGGAGTCAAAGCACCCCTTCCATTTCCGCCCACACACCATACTCAGGCAGTCTGGCCTTCCTTCTGTCCTTGGACCTGCTCTACTATAGCTGTATTCCTGCCTGAAAGCCTCAGGGCTATGTTCAAGTTCTTGGCATGTACTCATTATTCATCATTTCCTTCCCAAGGCAAACCTAAAGAAAACTCATGAACGCTTTGTACTACCTTTCTAGTACACCCATCTCCTTTCTTTTTTGTTTCTTTGTTTTTTGAGACAGGGTCTTCCTGTAGCAGAACTTGGTATGTAGACCAGCCTGGCCTCGATCTCGAAGAGATCCACGTGCCTCTGCCTCTTAGGCAAGGACCACCTCGCCCGGCTCATCTCCTTTATTTCTTCATGGTGCCAATCACTGCGTGAAGTTTCCCAGTTCGTGTACTATCTAACCCTGCCATCCTTCTTATACTTGCTATGGCTTGTCATGGTTGTGGCCATGTGCCCAGTGCAGGGTACATCGTCATTGCTCAGTAGAAACGTGCTGTATGCACAATTCCAAGCACAATTCCATTCCACTTCTGACTTCAGTGACTTAGAAAGAAGCTTGTATTGTCCTTATGGTGGGGAGTGTTAATGTAACCATTACCAACATGGAACATGTTTATAAGGGTTATTGATCACAGGCAGCAGGTTCATTAAAACTTATAAATACTAGATTCATTAAAAATTCCATTTTCCTCTTTGCACGGCTGTGCTTTGGATCTGAGGTTAAAAATGGCACCATTTAAAAAATACTCTCTTGAGAGAGTCTGTGGATGGTCTGACTCTACTGTCCATGTGAAGAAACTGAGTTTCCCTCTGGCCTGTTTCCAGCTGATAGAGATAGGAAGTCTCTATTGCTGGGAGTCCAGGGGCTGTCACAAGATCCGGCAAATAATTTCTCCCCACAGGCAGCATGGCTAAGCAGAGAGGCAGCTCCTGCGAAAGGGTAATCCGCACTGTAATGGAGTGCCACTAAAATATTGCTACACCTCTAGCTTATTGCCCAGAGGTGTTCACCCCAGCAGCCTGCCCTCCCCAACTGGAAGTTTCTGTTTCTACCAAATGGATCTAATGAGGTAGGTTCTAAGCAACTTAGGTGCAGAGGTCCAAGAACAACTCAGCAGGCTGCGGACACCAGCTTTTGGACAGCTCTTCCCTTAAAATTAAAACTGAAACCTGACATGGCGGCCCCTGATTGGAACACCAACAGTTAAAAGGCTAAATCAGGAGAATTGCCACTGGATTCAAGGCTAGCCTGAGCCACATAGTGAGTTTCAGGCCAACCTGAGCTATAGAATGAGATGGACAGAAAAGAGAGAGAGAGAAAGAAAAAAGATGTAAATTTCTAGATTTGATTTTGTCAAAAATATTTTGTATAAAATATTATAACTAATTATTCTGACACGAGACTCAAAGAATTTTTAAAGAATCTTTTTTTCAAAGAAATATTAAATGAATTTAAAAAGGAAAACGAAAAACATTAGCAGAAAGAAACACAAGTCAACAAGAAGAAACCCTCCCCTTTAAGAAAAGTTTGAGGTGTGAGAAAACATTGTTTCAACTAAAGTGAAATTTCTTGGGTCCAGGGGTCCTAGGAAAGCTTGATGACTCACTCTTCTGGATCAACTATTAACACTTAAGTGACAAAACCCTCTTAAACCTCATTTTTGCCATCTCACCATCAAACTAGATTTATGTTAGAAAGGACTATGTGGTCTCCCCAGACCTACACAAAAGCATTGAAGGGTCTGAGGTGGGGCAGGGGGGAAGGGGTTTGTCTGTCCAACCCCATCTCTGGTACCACTCATTTGACTCCTTTTACATCTTCTTGTGCTTTGGCCAAGATGGCTCATTCCAAGAGTAAGATTTTACTCAGTCACCAAGTCCTGTGAAGCTGTCTCTGCACGCTTCATGGACCATTTGCAATCTGCGAGGTCTAGGGGTGGGTCGGAAATGCAGTCCTGCCAGCGCAGAGCCACATCAGCAGTGCTGAAAGCAATCCTTCTGTTTGGCTCATGGTGCCATATGGTTTCATAAAGTCTAGCGCATGCACCCTGCCAATCTGGCGTCAGACAAATTCTTAGCTATGTGGCAAGGACAGGAAAATGTCCTGGATGGATTTATTATCGTATTCTTTACTGTCTGCCTGTAACGTGGACTAATTAACACTGGGCAGTAGAGGTTTAAGGCCTCTGCTGCTGTCCAGGAGCTACCGACCTAAAGGAAATCACTCAAGTACAATTGTTGCACACGGGTTGCAGCTTCAATGACAAAATATCCACTGTTTTGTCCTCTGGAGAATCAAGGATCACGATGTTTAGCCCTTTCCAGTAAGCAAAATCTTTAAAATTCAGACTGAGCACTGAGATAAAGTTGAGGCCCCTAGTGACCCCTAGAGCGGAACTAAACTCCCACTGCAAGGCTCAGGAAGAAAGAGCAAGAAGCGACTCAAAGCCCCATGCGGACCAGGGAAATGGACCCCTCCGGCCTCCAGTTCTCCTCTCGGGGTCTTCATTGGATTTATTCCATATCGCCCCAAGCGGGCATAAGGAGTCTCCGCCTTGCAGGCCACTGAACCCACGGGGTTGAAATCCAACTGTAAAGTCGCCCCTTCCCCTTCCTGCATCCACCTTCCGTTTCCCTAGTAGGCGGCCCTTCTGGACGCTGGTGTGCCCGGGTTTCCCACCCTCCCCTCGCAGGCAGTGCTGTAGGGAACCTCCCTCCCCTCGCCCCACGGTGCGAGGAGCAAGCCAGGAAGCCAGGGAGTCACAGCCTCAGCGAGCGCGTGTCCTGCGCACAGGCAGACACACCTCTGCTGCCCAGGGCCCGAGACCCACCACCGCAGGACGCCGACCAGGAGGTTGCCTCTCCAGTCTTGCCCAGGACTGAGCGGAGGTGCCTCAAGTCGCCCCGGCAAGAAGCTCTTTCCCGCCTCCCCGCCATCATTTCTACCCCTCAACTTTCCAAATTTTTGGAAGCCTGGTTCCAGAGGAGCAACAGGGACAGGAGCTGGAGTCACTGCCCGCCAGGACAGCAGCCCGTAGGGACTGGATTGGTAGCAAGTTCCTTGACCATCGGCCAGACAGCTCTGAGCTCCTCCTAGGATAGGCAAGTGAGGAAAAGGTGCACAACTTGTCACCCTCGGGAGGAAAGAGACAAGTGGGGCATTGCGAAAAGAAATGAAGGGGAGGGAAGGAGGGACTCGGGAAAGGACTGTGGGCCAGCAGTCAGCAGTCCTTACCACCCCACCCCACCCCCAGGCGCTGCCCTGAAGGGCCAGGCTTGGAGCAACAGATACCGGAGCTGGTGGTGTAGGGGAGGATTGGGGCGACAAGTCTTCGGGTGTTCCCAGATTCCATAACCGAGACAAAACTCCTGCCTAGGAGTCCCCGAGGCAAAGGCAGCGACGCCGAGGGGAGGGTGCGGTGGAGAGGACCCCCCCATCCCCACCCCCGCAGAAGACAAACTCTTGCCCGCTGCCACCTGCCACTTGGCGGAGCCTGGCAGGGATCAGGCTGGCCCGAGAGCGCGCCCCACAACCGAGAGACGGATGTGGAGGGGGGGATGGAGGGGACTCACCCTGGATGCTGGGGGGCTTTCTCTTCCGGGCCATCCTCCCCCGGGTCCCTTCCCCGCGGGCCCGCCCCGCGCTGCTTCCCGGTCGCCGCAGCCGCGGAGCTCTGGCGCGCGGCTCCCCCGGCCAGCTCCGGCCGCCCAGGGCTCAGCGAGCTCTTTGTGGCGGCGACGGCCAGGATGCGCGCTCGGCTCGGCTCGGCTGGGCTGCGCGGGCGCCGCCGCCCCTCCTGCCCGCCGCCAGCCCCGCGCGCTGCGGTGGCCGCGGTGGCCGACGCTGCTGCGCGGCGCCTCTGCTGGAGGGCGCAGCGCGGGGTCCCCCACGCGCCCGCCCCACGCGCCCGCCCCACGCGCCCGCCCCACGCGCCCGCCCCACGCGCCCGCCCCACGCGCCCGCCCCACGCGCCCGCCCCACGCGCCCGCCCCACGCGCCCGCCCCACGCGCCCGCCCCACGCGCCCGCCCCACGCGCCACCGGGGACGGCGCCCTCGCCCAGCGACAGCTTGGCCAGCGGGCTGCTGGTGAGCCACAGTCCTCCTTCCTGACTCCCAAGGGCACCTGGGTCCCCAGCCAACTGACAGCACCTGCCCATCACTAGCAACCCACCTGGCAGAGTCCTCCTCCTCCGCCTCCTTAATAATGGCCAACCCCAATTGCAATTGCCCCGGAGTCGAGGCTACCCTCCGCTCCTCCAGAGAGGACCAGAAAAGGCAAACTGAAGGAAGGTGCAGGAAAAAGGAAATTCCACAGACAGCTAGACGCCAGAGCCTGACAGGTGACCTTGCCCTGGCCCTGAAGTTCTTCCAGGAGAGGGCTCAGCATCTCTCCCTTGGGGCTGCCGGAAAAGTTCTCCTCGGTGATGGAGGGGCGCACTGATGTCTTGACCTCCTGTAGAATCCTGGAGCCTGTGGCTCCAAGTCCCTTCTTGCTCTAATAAGGAGCTAATCTTTGGAAAGTTTTCCATTTCCTGGAGGAGCTGGCCTCCTCTAAGGTGCTGATGAGGACAAGCAGGCCACCTCCTGTGGACCCTTAGATAAGCAAGGCTGAAATTTAGGGCCAATCTGGAAATGTAAAGGAGCCATGGCTTTAAAGTGACAGACTGGTCCTGGCAGCTGATGTCTGGAATCCAAGCACTGGGAGGCCAAGCACTTGGGAGGCCAGCCTTAAGTTCAAGTCTACACTGCAGAGATGGCCTACTACCCCAAGACACTCCTAATTCACATTTTTCTTTTTCTGCTCCTAAGTACTGCTCTCAACACAGTCGGGTTATCTAAATATTTAGTAACTTAAATCAATACCCACAGCCAGAAGCTTCTCTCGATTCCACTGTGGCAGGGCAGAAAGACTAGCAGACTCAAAAACTAGTGTTCAGTTCTGCCCTTGTGACTCGTTTAATTCCTCCAGTTTTCTGTTCTTGTCAGACATCATCTCAAAGATCCTCCGAGACATTTCAAATGAGTCTGGTGACACACCTGCAGTCCCAAGTGCTGCAGTCCCAGCCCTTGGGTGGTAGAGGCTAGACCTCTCCCCATCGGGAGTTCCACACCCAAGAGGGCTACATAAGCCCCTAAGATAGCGAAGCAAACACACTCACTGGAGGTTATTTTGCAGCCTTTCTAAATGTAACCTTCTATGACATAACATACTGAAGTAAACTGAAGAACCTGTGAAATCTCCCAACAAAGGAGTGCCTCAGAAAGAAAACACAAATTGGGAGGGCTGGGTGGTGCTGGTGGTACTTGATTCCTGTTATGTAATACAGGGTGTGTTTTGCCGTTGAGCTGAGCCTACAGCCCAGAAGTTTTGTTTTTACTGTTTGCTTTTGTTGATTTTCTTGGGTTTTGTTTTGTGGTTTCTTTGTTCGACTGTTTGATTTTGAGACAAGGTCTCACTTTGCAAACGAGGCTGGCCTCAGACAGCCATCCTCCTTCCCCCACTGCTGAGCTTGGGGAGTAACAAGACTGTGCCATCACACCCAAATTCACAGTTTTATTTTTAATTTTAAAAAGTGTCACTCTGAAATTCATATCATAAATGAGATTCATCAGCATTCCTTCTTGCAAAAACACAGTTTCTCACTTAATTGAAAATGACTCTGAGCTAGGCTTGGTGGTACACATCTATAATCCCTGCACTGGGGAGGTTGAGCCAAGCCGGGTGTAAGCATGAGGTCAGCCTGGGCTACACAAGAGTCCAGCCCAGGAAACACAGACAGGACTCTGTTACGAAAACAAAGAAACAAAACAAAACTGCTCTGAAATTCTTCACATTTTCAAGCTATGTAAATATTTTGGCTCTGTAAATTGTCTAATGTGTTCATATTTTATCACGAGGTGCTAATTATTATAAATATTGCCTATATTAAAGTAATGTTTCTCAATTCATTTGTTACTTTCATGTACTTTATCGCATTCATCATGACCATAAGTCTGTGGCTTGGAAGGTAAATCCAGTCTTCATTTTTAGATGATGGAAACAGATGCGTGAAGGTGTTATGGCTGTCGGTGGCTTCCAGAACTTTAAGTCAGTTCACATTCTTCCATGACACCAGCTGCCAGTACTGTGGACCGTTACTGTTTCTGACCAGGAATAGAAGCCTGCTTTGCCTTTTTACCCAGACTGGCCTACAACTCATATAGCCCAGGCTGGCCTCAAACTAATAGCAGTCCTCTTGCCTCAGCCTTCTGAGTGCTGAGATTACAGGTATGGGCCGCCACCTGGCACTGACACTATTCTCAGCACAGCAGATTCGGATTAAAGTCACAGCACCCACAAGGGATCTTTGGCAGAGGTTTGCTAAGCTGCAGTGACCAGATGCAGAACTGGGTCCTAAAAACATGAGATCATGACTTTCCAGCCCTTCCTGTGCCAACCAATTGTCTCACAGGCAGCACGCACTGTATGCTTTCATTAGAGGATTACAATAAGGGGCTAGAGAGATGGCTCAGCAGTTAGGAGCACTGACTGCTCTTGCAGAAGACCCAGGTTTGATTCCCAGCATCCACATGGTGGCTAACAACCATCTATAACTCCAGGGGAGTTATAGTTCCAGGGGAACCAATGCCTTCCGATCTCCACCAGCACTGCAGGACATGGTGCACTTACACACATGCAGGCAATCCACTGATACACATAAAATAAAAATAATACATTAAAAATGTTAAAAATAACAAAAAGAAGACTACAAATACAATGTTTTCATGGACCCATAAAGCAAAACAGATGACATGGGCAGAGTATTAGCAGAGTTAACACCTGGCTGTGAGGTTACACACTAACACTCACCTGCATATTTAGGGGGAGCTGTGGAGAGCCCCCTTGGGTTGTAAGGATGCTGATTTTTCATCAGGAATCAGGAATCCAGGATCTATGATCTCTCAGGCTGTATGTATTTGGCTATGTTTATAGTATCACACATAAGTTCCCTCCCATTGATCGAGCCTTAAGTTCAATTAAATAGCTATTGATTATGTCCAAGATAAAAGTGCCACTACTGCATAACTAGAGATTATTTGCTGGGCCAGTTATTGGCATGGTCTGTAGACTTTACAGCTAGATGGGATCATTGATTGATTTTTCTCTGCTGGCAGTTTGCACAGTATTTTCTGATACTATGGGAGCTAGCCTTCAGAGAGGAGGCTTCCAAGTCAGCTCCAGCTCGATTGCTCCAAATCCTGTGTCTAAAGTATGTCCTGTCTTTAATAATATGGTCTTACCTTCAAGTCTTGGAGGCAACCAAGGGCTGTGGCAATAGCTTGTGTTATTTTAGGAGTCTGTTGGACCACCCTGACCATCCTTGAAAGGAGCTTTCCCTTGCTGGCACTGTGGGTTTGTTAACGAGCCTTCAGCTGTATACATACATTATGCTGATTAGTTTTAACTGTCCATTTGGCACCACCCAGAACCACCTTGGAATAGAATATCAATGAGAAATTATCCTGATTGGTTTGGGCTGTGGGCAAGCCTAGGCTAACTGAGGTGGGATGGAAGACCCACGCTGTGTGTGGCAGCTCTTAAGGGCTGGGTCCTGAATTGTGTAAGAGTGAAGGAAGCCATCTGAGCCGCAGCCGCAGCCACAGCAGACCCATGGTGCCTTCTCCTCTCTGCTCCTGACTGTGGCTGTGGTGCCCCAGCTGACCCAAGCGCCTGCGTCGTGACCTTCCCTGTAGTGATGGACGGTAACCTGGAATTGTTACACACACACACACACACACACACACACACACACACACACACGCCCCGATAAGGATGCTTTCTGGAATCTCCACACTAAGAAGGCTTTGCATGTGAAGAAGCGCAGAGGCAGGCTGGCTGCCTCAGCCTAATGCCCCTGCAGTGGGGTTCCACTGCTCTTCTATCAGCACCTTCTAAATCAGCACGCCCATGCAGGAACTACGTGACCCTCGACTTTTGGAGGCTGTGTGCCTCTCCCTCCCCTGCACCCAAGGAGGCACAGAGGGGCCTGGATGGAAGGAATCCATGTACACAGCTTGTGGAAGTTCATTCATTTTCTCTTCCACCTCCATCTCCCGTGCACGGCCTCTTTAGGCAAATCCTTTTTCTGGCTCTTAACTAGCAACCCGGCCATTAACTGTCCTCCTTTCCTGTCTCCTCCTTGAAGCGTAGCTGGGGTTCGTGCCTCCACTCCCTAACCTCTTTAACCGCTTCACACTGGTGCCTCTACCCATCTACCAGACAAAACAAAGCGTACTTCCTTGAAAGCCTGCATGGCATAGCACAAGCTCCCTGTGCCTCAACTTACCTTTTAAGCCTCCTCTTTTTTTCTGCCTTTGTGACAGGGTGTAGCCCAGGCTGGCCTCAAACTTGCTGTGTAGCCAAGGATGACCTTGAAGTTCTGATTCTTCCACACCCACCTCCCAAGCACTGGGACTACAGGTGCGCACCATCACAGCCAGTTTTCTTTGGTGCTGGGGGAGTAAGTCATTGCCTCCTGTGTGCCCGTCAAGCCCTCCACTCACTGAGCCACATCCCTCCCTCCTTTCTTTCACTCTCTACCGCAACACTCATGTGCTAGTCACCCTGTATGCCTCACCACCTTTGCCTAAAGGCATTACACATCATCTGTGCCCTCATTCAGGCTGTTTCGCTCAAATCTTCACCTTTGAAAGCCATCGTGCTCCCCTGAATTCCACTCGTCCTGATAAGGGCTCCTTCACAACACTCATAGCCTGTGGTACCTTTTATCGTTAAGATTAGTTTTATTTGCTATATCTTGGCAGAGTCTGTGGATATCTATCTCCTGATTCAGGCAGGAGGTCCACTGAGGTAAGAGGTCTTCATCCTTGTACCAGGAACTCAGATCATAGTTCAGGGGAAAGCAACTCCTCCACAGGAGCCATGAGGACAGGATTCAAAGCATTCTTTGTGGCATCCTGAGGAGGTGACGACTGATGAAGAAGACTGATTGTTTATTGGTACTTTGGTTGGTTGGTTGTGATTTGAATTTTTAAGACCTCATCCTACTCTGTAGCTCAGGCTAGCCTCGAATTCCTCAGCCTCCTAAGTGCTGGGATTACAGACCTAAGCCACTTGGCTTATAGTAGGTATTTTAAGTATTAATAGCTATCAAAATTTTATTTGTGCTATAAATATCTTCTCTGTCAGACAGAAACAAACGTATTTTCTCATATTTCTTTGAGCTTCATATATGTTGTGTAGCAATTACCTCCAAGCTGATACATTTCATCCACAGGAGAGCTTCTCAAAACTCAAGATGCTCCATAGGGAGGCTCCTTAAGACTCAGGATCTAAATACCTCGAGAGCTTTAGCAAGTCAGGAAGTCACTAAAACTGACCAGATGCACTCCAGCTCCTACCCCGACACCCCAAGCTTACAGAAGCAGTAAGGACTGCCGAGAGACATTCTCGGACCAGCTGAGCTGCCTGGAAGAGACAATCTGACCTGGCCAGTTGCCTGCAAATCATGCAGTGAGCTCCAGGTTTCCAGCATCTGTGAGCCATCACCCAAGCTGGGGTGGGCTTTAGCGACACAGTTGTCTGAGTTGTTCCTGCTACTGTACGTAAACCCTCACCCATACTCCTGTAAGAAGCCCCGCCAACACACCCATGAGTGACCCCTCACCCGTGAGAGGTCCACCATTAGAGGTACAGGAGGGTGAGTGATGCTTATTTGCGGCTCCCCAGGAGTAGAGCCAATAGGACAAGCATTCTCTCCCCCTTGTCTTTTTGACTACTGGCTTCAAGGGAACTTTCATTCTGGATCAGTTTCTTCCGTGGAAACATAAGGAAAATGAGGACCAGTGAGTTGACATGATTTATCGTGGGTCTCATGCAAGGAGTTCATTGCCTTGCCTCCTACCCAGGGCTCCCCAGAAGATACAAAATTCTTTCAAGTCTGAGTGTGCCATGGAAAAATTGCTGGCATGCTATCAACCTCCAAGTAAAACTGAGTCCAATCACCAGTTTCAAATGTTTAAGATGCGAAAGGGGTTTTCCTCCTCAGGCCACGGTGCCTTGGGGCTGATTTGAGGAAACCTTCCTGAGTCGTCTTGAGGCTCTCATAACTTTCCCTTCACATTTCCATCGGACCATGCACAGGCTCCCAGACCTAAACTGCTTCACTTCATCAGGCGCCTGTTTAAAAATCCTGCCTCCATTCCATTGATTACTGAAAAGAACATCAATTACAGGTCTGGATTCAAATCATGATTCTTCTCTGCCACTTTCATCAATAAGTTGTGTTTCAAACAAAACTCTTAAATGTTATGACCTTTAATTTCCTCAACCAAAAAATAGGAGAAAGATCAAATTTAAAATACTGAAGTTCAAGCCAGGTATGGTGGCACACACCTTTCATTCCAGCACTTGGGAGGCACCGGATCTTTGTGAGATCAAGACCAGCCTGGTCTACATAGTCAGTTCTAGGCCAGTAGGGCAGCTGGGGCTACAGGGAGACCCTGTCTCGAAAGAAAGAGAGAAAGGGAGAGAGAGAGAGAGAGAGAGAGAGAGAGAGAGAGAGAGAGAGAGAGAGAAAGAAAGAGAGGGGGAGAAAGGAAGGGAGGGAGGGAGGGAGAAAGAAAGACACATGAGTTCAGTCTAACCTAAAACACAGTCTCCCTTCCGCATAACTTAATTAGATGAAGAGCAAACGAGGAGGGAATTAAGTAGCTGGAAAATGTCAACAGCATTCAAACAGGTCATGTCCCGATCTCTATTTCGGTTTCTGAGGCAAAGTTGGGGTTGATAAGAAAAGGTTTTACTGTAGGTTTAAGCACAGACATGAAGAGAGAGGGACACGCTAAGAGGGCGAGCAAGACGCCCGAAGCAGACAGGGCGTCCTGAAGGCTGGTCTATGCTAAAACCTCTAAGAATTAGGGGTCAAGGAAAGACATCCCCAAGAACGTACAGAACCAATGTAAGAGCAGTGCGATGAGCCTCCCATACCATTTCCCCAAGACAGCCACAGGGCGGAACTGTGAGTGGGCAAAATCCTAACCAGCCTACACTGCCCACCTGCGCCAAAGGAAAGCCAGGCTCCACTGAGGCATGGGCAGTCCTAAGAGAAGACAAAGAATTCTATAAGGGAAACTGGACTCAGTGACACACCTGTAATCCAGCACTGGGGCAGTGGAGGAATGACAGCCAGGCGTGCAAAGTCATCCTCAGCCGTCCGGTGGCCTTGAACTCAAGGACAGCCTGAACCACATGAGCCCTGGCTCAAAAAATGTGTTTTCGCAAGAGAATAAAATCCTATTTTAATTATGTTCATGTCCTACCAGAAAAGGGAACAAGTGGGACTCTCCAGCTAGGAGGAAAACAGGAACAGGAGAGCCGTCATAGGCCCACAGCTCGGCAAAGGAACAGGAGAGCGTCATAGGCCCACAGCTCGGCAGAGGAACAGGAGAGCCGTCATAGGCCCACAGCTCATTACCTCCAGTAATAAGCAGGGATTAGTGAAAGGAAGAAATAAGAAGGAATTAGGACGAAAGTCTCTGAGGGAGGGAGAGAGGAAAGAGGGTGCTCAGGACCCGGAGGAAAGTAGACATAGCATTACTGATGCAAGAACCAGTTATCACTAGTTATCTTTCCCCAGGGAGGCAGGAGTGGGGGTGGAGAGGAAGAGAAGAATGTCTATCGGAAACAAGTGGGTGTGAATGGGAAAGGAAACTTTCTAAAGCTCAGAGCAGCTGTACCACTCGCCTTTTATCCCAGCACTCCGGAGGAAGGGGCAGGTGGATCTGTGTAAGTCTGAGGACAACCAGGTCTACATAGTGAGTTCCAGGCCAGGCAGTACTACATACTGAGCCCGGGAGGGAGGGAGAGAGGGAGGGGCTTGACAAAACAAAATCCTAGATAATTTATCTGAAGGAAACAAAGCCTGTGTTGTGTGATGGAGAAATCAGAGCAGAGGAAAGTGACTTGTGTTATGAAAATTCCATATTGAACCCATTGCTGTGGTCTCGTTGAATAAATAAAGCCCAACAATATTTCTTAGTATGATGAAAATAAACCCCAATAAATAGAAAGAGTTTAACCCAGGAAACATACACAGGAAACATAGGCTAAGGCAGGAGAATTACCACAAGCTCATCGCCAGCCTGGACTACCTAGTGAGATCTTGCTTTAAAGCAAACAAACAAAACCAAACAAACCGACAAATAAAAAATCAGTATTAAAATTCCAGGATTGTAAGTCTTCAGACCAAGGCGCCCATAGGCACAGTGGAGCTCCTCCGACCCCCGGAACCTGAGGGAACAAAAAAGCAAATAGATGCCACCTGTCCACAGACGAACAGCAAAAAGGTGTGGACAAACCCGTGTACACAAAACAGAGAGAACACAGCACAATACCAGCAAAATACATGAACACGAGCCAGCTGGGATTAAAGTGGCAGCTCACATCTTTAATCCCAGCACTAACAAGGCGGAGGCAGGGGAATTACCAGGAGTTTGATGCTATGTAGTGAGTTCCAGGCCAGCTTAAGCTGCAGAGTGAGATCATCTCAAAGAAAAAAGCAAAGTTATTGGAAACATAAAATCAGTTTTAAAACAAGGTGTGATACAATGTTAGAAAAGAAAAGATAAGGGGGCATTGAAAGATCACTCAGAGGTTACGAGCCCTGGCTGGCTTGCAGAGGACCTGGGTTCAATTCCCAGCACCCACGTGGCAGCTAACAACTGTCCATAACTCCAGTTCCAGGAGATCTGAAACCTTCTTCTGACCTCCTCGGGCACTGCCTGACATGGATGCACTTATATACATGCAGACAGTACACTCAAACACATAAAATAATAGTAACTTTTAATTTTTTTATAAAGGTAGGGACTGGGGAGATGGCTAGGTGGTTAAGAACACTGACTGCTCTTGTAGGAGACCTGAATGAGTTCAGTTCTCAGCACCCACATCAGGCAGCTTACAACTGCCTGTAACTTCAGCTCTAGGTATTTCGATCCCCGTCTCTGGCCTCTGACTGCACTGCCTTCATGCACAAACCCACACACAGACGTGTGCACATGCACATAATTAAAATAATTCTTTTTAAATAAAGAGGTAAGAAGGAAGCTAAAAGGATAAAGAAGTATCCAAGACCATCGTAAAACTAAAAGCAAGTTACAGAGTGGAACGAATAGCTCTACTGAATATAATTTCAAGCTCCAAACCCATTGATGTTTAACTGTATTCTATTCCATAGCTCAGATGAGGCAGGCGTTTAAATTAGCCTGCTTTTTTTTTTGAATTAGGGCCCATGTCCCTAATTCACTACTCTCTGTTTTCCAGATCTGGAAGTTATTGTTGCAGGTCCGGGGCAGGTCCAGGGCAGGTTTGGAGCAGGCGTAGTTGTAATTCCCCGAGGGCCCTCTCGGCGGCAGTAGTGCAACGGCTGACCCTGCCGACCGCCTCTGGGTTTCTCTGGAATTCAGTGTACTTTTTGGCTCGCCTATTTTCTGGCTGGCCACTGGATTTGGGGGTGCTGGGGGCGTCCTCTCTTCTGTTCATGCTCTTCAAACAGTGCTCTTGATGCCACATAGTTCTTATAAAGCCTCATGGGCCCGCACTGGCCATGAGAGGAAGTGCGGACCGCACACGGCTGTCACATGATGCTCCAGCCCCACAGCACCTGGGCTGCAGCAGTCACTGGTGAGATGCTCAAACCCGGGCCACGGAGCTCTCCCCGCCTCTTCTCTTGTGGAGGGCAGCTGTACACTTGCCACATCACGTCTTTTGAAATTAACATCACTTGGCTATCAGATCCAAGTTGGAGGACACGTGAAGTGGCGACCTGGCCTGTGTCCGTTACTTTTTATTGCTGTGATAAAATATCTTAACCGCAAGTATCTTGCTTCTCTCTCTCACTCTGGCTCAGCTGGAAAAGCATAGGGACCTGAGTTCAATCTCCAGAACGTATGGTTTTTAAAGGGCCAGGGAGTGAAGGGGTGGGGGCTACAATCCCAGCGCTGGCCAGAGAGCCTAGCTTACTCGGAAAGGTCCAGGGCAGTGTACTTAGCGTTGTCCTCTGACCTCCATACACAGGAACATGCATACACATTTGAACACACACGCGCTTACACACATGCATATACACATGTACACGCTCGTGTGTACTGAAATGCACACCCCAACACACATGCACAAGTGTGTCTTAAACTTTTCCTGTAGGTTGGTGGCAGTCAGGTCACTTACACTAGGCAGGCCCAGCTCACGACTTCTGAAGGTCCTCCGGCAGGGCAGCTCTCCTTGGAGTGGACAGCACTTGGCATTTCGCTGGTAGTTGGAGGGAGTGTGACAGCATGCTATCGCTCCATAAAATTTTGTTTTGGGGGCCAATACGTCCCCTCGTGTGCAGGCACAGCCCCACCCTCAGGACTGGGACAAGCTGCCCTTGCCGCCAAGACTTTACTTCCATTTCAGCCAGTAATTCCTCCTTCGCTCCAAACTCCTCGGAAACTGTACACCTGGTATAGCAGGAGCATTTTAGTTTGGCTCACATCTCCGGGGAGACAGAGATCTCTAAGCATGTGTGTCATCTTGCCGGCTCAACAAACGTTAAATCCGATTTCAAGAAAAATCTCAGTTGTGTGTATCAGAGAAGCAATAATTCCATCAGTGTGTGTGCGCGTGTGCGCGTCTGCGGCCGTGTGTGTGTGTGTGTGTGTGTGTGTGTGTGTGTGTGCTCCTGCGCGTGCTCAGGTCAGGAGCACACCCTAGACAGAACTAGCAGTGAGTCATTCCCCTCAGCCTGTCCAGTAGAAAACAGCAAGTGCTGCCTCCATCCCCCTCTGGTGGCCATGTTCGTAACTGCACCTTCTTTCAGAATGACTATCACCCCTGCTTACTCCAAACTCACCAATGACAGATTTTCAATGTTCTATATTTAACACTTAGTCACACTCCAAGAAAGTAAGGTTCTCTTGCATTCAGGTTGTATTTAATCCAAGTGTTTCTAATCACTTGGATTCAGAAGCCAGTTGCCTCTGTTCATAAGTCAATATTTGTTCATAAAAAACTGTTAGTTACTTCTCTGTTACTGTGATAAGACACCATGATTAATAGCAATTTTTGGATAAGAGAGTTTATTTTGGTTTATGATTCCAAAGGGAAAGAGTCCATCAAGGACTCTTCCACCTGGCGGGAAGCGACAGGCCTGGTGACAGGAGCCGGAGCCAGAAACCGAGCCTTTAACAGCACACACAAAGCCGATCATCCAGTCACAGTGGCACAGGCCATTAATCCCAGAACTTGGGAGGCAGATGCAGGCAGATCTCTGTGACTTCAAGGCCAGCCTGGTCTACATAGCAAGTTCCAGTCCAGCTGGGTTTACAAAAAGACAAAAAAAAATGAGTTTATGTCAAAATTACTCAGGGTGGTTTTGAAAATACAAGGAGGAGATCTCAGCAGGTAAACAAAGCAAATCCAGGAAGCAGATTAGGCAGAGTAAGTATTTTTCTGCTGAACTTATCGCCATCATTCTGGAGTCTACATTTCCTTTTAACTGTTATGTGACACAAGAAGACCTGTTTTCTCAGGCATTGTGCTGTGTCCAGATCACATATAAACACCATCAGCCATGACCTCGAACTTCATGTGTCCAGCTGACTAAGTCATAGAGTTCCTAGACATGATCAAATATTAGTCTGAGTATGACTGAGACAAGGACTTCCTATGTAATCAAGATTACTTTAAGTTCACAAGCATCCACCTGCCTCAGCCTCTGCAGTGCTGGGATTGTAGGCATGCACCACCACACCTGGATTGTGAGGGTGTTTCTGGATAAGAGGAACTTATAAATTGATAGGCTGAGTAAAGGGCATTGCCCTCCCTATGCTGGTGGACCTCATCCAATCATGACTGAGTGAGAAGAGAATTTTTCCTGCCTGTCTGATCTGAGAGGTCAACCATAGATTCAGACTGGAACTCCATACTGGCTCTCCTGGGTCTCAACTGGCCAACTACAAATTTTAGGCCTCCTCAGTGTCCATAATTGGGTGAGTCAATTCCTTATGACAGGTTTCTTGATAGATATGTACATAGATAGATTCAACAAAACTGCTTAAAAGGAGGGGAGCTAAGCACGGTGGTGCATTCTTGTAATCTCAGTCCTTGGGAGGCTAAGGCAAGAGGATCACCTTGAGTTCTAGACTGGCCTAGGCTGTATCGTGAGAGAAAAGGAAGCCCAGTGTGGTGGCACAATCATTTAGTCCCAGTACTCGGGAGAAGGAGGCACGTGAATCTCTGTGAGATCAAGACCATCCTGGTCTAGATAGTGAGTTCCAAGTCAGCTGTGGCTACAGGGAGACCCTAACTCAAAAAGAGGAAGAAAGGAAGGAAGGAAGGAAGGAAGGAAGGAAGGAAGGAAGGAAGGAAGGAAGAAAAAAAAAGAACTTCACTTGTAGCTTTTTGTCAGCTCCCAAGGTTGAAAAAATGTCTGGCCTGGTGGCAGGCCTATAATCCCAGATACTGGGGAGGCTGAGGCAGGAGGATCTCAAGTTCAGTGTCAGCCTGGGCAATTTATGGAGGCCTGATCAGAAAAGGAAATACCAAAAGGACTGGTCATGTAGCTCAGTGGTGAAGACTGCCTCGAACACACAAAGCCTAGAGCTCAGTTCTTAGGACCATTGGCTAATTAACTAGCTAATTAATTAATTAACAGGATTTGATGGATGCTGATTAATTACACATGGCTTATGAATCTCTACAGTTTGCTTGGAGAGTTATAAGTAAAAGACTGGATGGAATTCATTTTATGTTGTTTATTGTGTTGTATCATTCATAATGTGTAAGCCCATGCAGGACTGGGCCATTCCATGTTCTAACCCTTTATTCTTGTTATAAAAGAGGCCTATACAGTAATCACAGAAGAGAAAATTACTTCATTTGGTAAGCCAGCTTGGGAGTTTCACCAGCAGTGGCATTTGAACTGCCACTCAAAGGGGAGTAATCAGACGGGAGTGGAAGAGTCAGCATTCACAGAGAATGGCCAGGTTGTGCGAAGCTCGGGGGTGTGGAAGAGCAGGACACAGAGCGACAGGAGCTGAGGCTGGGGCCTCCACTTCACCTAAGCTTGCTTGACCACGATCAATGGCGCCTCTGGTCAGGAGTGACTATGACCATGTGCCAAAAGCCGCCTAGGCTTGTGTGCGGACGCAGACTGAGGACAGTGCCCCACCCCAGGTCGTAGGAAGACACACTCTCACCAGGTCACAACACCCTGCTCCACTTAGCTGGACTTTCATTGTAGTGAACAGATTCCTTGCTGCAAAATAACGTACTTAGAAGTCCTGAGGAAGAAGTTCTCTCAAGGCAGACTGAGTAAAAGTCATATTGTTCCCTCTGCTTACACAGGTTAAAGAACTAAGCACACAGTGGTACAGACGCTCATGCCCCCTGTCCACCCCCCACCCCCAGAGAGAACCTCCTGGTTCCACTCTCTGTGGTCTACATAGCAAGTTCCAGGTGAGCTTCAGCTACACAAGGAGAAGAAGGCCCTTCAACCAGGCTCTTCGCCTTCTCAGATACTCTCTTTTCTTCACTGATGATTTCCTGCTATGGATAAGCACATGAGACACTTTGGAGGACACAACATATTACCCGAGAGTCAGTATCTTAAGCAACAAATATTAATTTTCCACAGTTCTGAAAGCCAGAGGCCCAAGATTAGGGCACCAGCCTGGCTGGAATCGGCATGCTCATCATAGGGCAGAGGGGGTGGCCTCTTCTCACAAGGACAAGGCCTTCGTTGCTTTCTTCTTCAGTTGGAAGAAATCCCAGGCAAAAGCAACTCCAGGAAGTGAGGGTTTATTTTGACGCATGGCTTGAGAACGCTACTGTCTATACGACAGGGAGGACGTGAGAGGAGCGTGGGAGACACTGTCAGAGCAACAGAGCATCGGTGCCCAGCTCACTCTCCTTCTCTTCAGTCTAGGCCACATCAGGGTGGGCCTTCCCTCCTCAGTTAAACCTCTCTGGAAGCACCATCATGGGCCATCCACAGATGTGTTTCCAAGGTGATTCTAAATCTGGTCAGGCTGACGGATGAAGATGTCAGGATTTATCCCATTCATGAGGCCTCAGCTTTCTCTCGACTCCCTCCTCAGCCTCAGGCCTGTTCCTACCAACACCTCGTCTAGACTAGGGCTTCAGACTTGAAGCCTCTGAAGACCTTTGCCATGAGTGTTGGTTACTTTTTCCTCCCACAAAGTGAACCCTATCTCTATAGCTATCCTTTACAAATCAGAAATTTAAATATGTCACAAAGACAACAAAGAGCATAAAAAAAAAAAAAATCAAGAAACCAAAGGGATGGCTCTGTGGTTAAGAGCACTGGTTTGCTCTTGCAGAAGACCTGGGTTTGGTTCCCAGCACACCCACATGGCAGCTCACAGTAATTCCACTTCCAGGGGATCCCATGCCCTCTTCTGGTCTCTGTGAATTGCATGCACAGGCACACTTACATGCAGACAAAACATGCATGCACATAAAAATAAACAAATCTTTTTTTAAAAAATCAAGAGGAGTGTTACACTGGGGAAGCAGAAGGCAATGAACGGGAACTTGCAGCGGGGTCTGGCTTAGAATAAGCCGTGTTCCCACTTGTCTCTTCACAAAAACCTCACGTCCTCATCTCAAAGCATTTGCAGCTTGATGACGTCAGCTGAGGTTTCAAAACTAGAAAATAATATAAGCAGGACTGAGAAATTAAGTGTGGAAAATGTCTTTCTTCTTTGTTGACATTCAGTGATTCATTCACTTGACACACAGTAAGTCTGAGAAGTTCCTCTGCAGTCACACTGTCTGGATCTGAAATGCAGTACTACCGTTCCCTGACCATGGCCATGATGGCATGCAATGGCCTTGAGCATCAGTGTCTTCATCTGTAACATGGGAGTAAGAACAGCTGCTTTGTAGGTACCATAAGCAACACCTGATGCTCCGGGCTGACGAGGCGACTCCACAGTAAAGCACCTGTTATGCAAACATGAGGACCTGAGTTTGGATCCCCGGTCCCCAAAAAAATTTTAGATTCACTGCGGGACCCTGTCCCAAAATAGCAAGATAGAGAACGCTTTAGGGAAGATACCTCATGGCAACCTCTGGCCTGCATGGGCAAGTGTACCCACATGTCCACGAACAGACACAGGCGTATACCATCAACTCACACACACAAAAACTTGGAATCCTGCCTCAGTTTCCCAAGTGCTGGAATTACAAGCATGCCCCACCATGCTCGGCAGAGTGGGGCCTATGCACAGAGCCTTGCACATGGCAGGCAAATGCTTTGCTCTCTAGCTACACGCTCAACCCAGCAGCGTTTCAAAGAAGACGACCCAAGTCAACCAGCAAAACTTACTTTCTTCTGACACATGAAAAAACTCACAGTGGCAGGAATATGAGTCAGTTTTACCTGGCGCTGACAAAGCACCTGGCAGAAACAACTTAAACGGGGGAAAGTTCGTTCCGGCTCGTGGTATCAGAGTTTCAGTCCATCGGGGAGTGGCAAGGCAGTTCTGCTCACAGCAGTAGACAGGAGCGTGTGACGGAGGCTGTTCACAGGCAGGACCCGGAAGTGGAGAGCAATCATGGGGTGGTGGCGGGGGGACACGACACGGGGATGGGGCACGGGGGATGGGACGACTGGGTAGAGCCTTCGAAACCCTGTGCCTGGTGACCCACACCCCACTGAGTAAAGATTCCACAGCTTCCCAAAATAGCACCCGGCTAGGAGACAAGCATTTGAAACATGAGCCTGTGTGCACCTTTCAGACTGAACTCATAATAGTAGAACAAAGTGGACCAAACATCACAAAACAATTGCTGAGAAAGTTTTACCTCAGTGGTTCAACTAGTGACAAAACCTTGCATTTTTGTGATTAAAATCCAGGATTCAGCTGTAAGGTTCAGTGAAGCTCAGAGATCTCCTGGATCAGCTAAAGAGTCAGACATGGACCACATTCAGATACCTAAGTTCAAAGACTTCAAACTAGAACTAATTATGTAGACCAGGTTGACCTGGATCTCACAGAGATCTGCCTGCCTCTGAGCGTGCTGTTTTCTGTTGTTGTTTTAACAGGGTTTCCCGTACCCGGTCTGACTTCAAACTGCTTTGTAACTCGGGATGATCTTAATCTTCTTTGTATGTGTGTGTGTGTGTGTGTGTGTGTGTGTGTGTGGTGTGCCTCTGTATGTGTTTGTGTGTGTCTGTGTGCATGGGTGGTGTGTGGCATGTGCACAGCATGTGTCTGTATGTGTGTGGCATGTGTGGCACAGACACACACATGTGTGTGATTGTACATGTAGTTATGTATTTATGTGTGTGTGCTTCTCTGTGTATGTATGTGTACATGGCATGTGTGTTCAGCATGTGTGTGCATAGTATATGTACATATATATGTGTTCTGTGTGTGTACAGCATGTATGTATGTGCGTATGTGTTTTATGTGTATGTGTTCAGAATGTGTCTGTGTGTGTCTCTCTGTGTGTGTACACGGTATGTGTGTGGGGGGCATATATGTGTGTCTGTGTGTATGCATGAATATGTGTGTTCAGCATGTGTCTGTGTATGTGTGTGTGTTTGTAGGACAGAGGTTGATCTGTGTCTCCCACCTTATCTTTTGAGACAAGGTCTCTTCCTGAACCCAGAGCTCACTGATTGGTTAGACTCACTGGCCAGTGAGGTCCAGGGATCCACCTGTCTCTGCCTTACCCTACCCCAAGAACTGAGGTTAGGCATGCGCATGACCATGTCTGGCTTTTATGAGGCAGTCAGAGATTCAAATTTAGGTTCTTATGCTTGTGCAGCAAGCACCTTTCCAACTGAGCCTGACCGGTTTCATGTAGTGCTGGAGACAGAGGCCTCCTGCGCGTGAGGCCAGCACTCTTCCGACTGAGCTCCAGCCCCTGCCCTCTTTTTATTTCCAATTCCTAAATTCCTTATTGCTCTTTCTAAACACATTTCAGCATTGTTTGGAATTTGCTGAAGGCTTTTGTTCTAACAGGGAGATTTACTTGTTTTCCTAGTTGCTGGAATTCATGACGTAGAACTCCTGAATTACTGGTTCATGATCCTTGTTCCATGAATGAATGGTAGATTTCCTGAATTACCGATACACGATCTTTGTTCCATGAATGAATAGTAATCGACCTTGAATCCAATAATGTAGCACATTATAACATTCACAGACTTGGGTATCTTTTGTTCATTTCTGGGATAATACTGGTTAGCCACAATGATTTTATTTGTTGAATTTATTATGCTTGTCCATTTTTTTTTTTTCGAGTCAGGGAAGCATTGAGGGTCTCACACAGCCCAGGCTAACTTCAAATTTGCTATGTGCTGAAGTTGACCTTGAACTTCTGATCCTCCTGCCTCCATCTCCTAAGTGTTGGGAATGCAGGTGTGCAGCACCCCTGGCTCTTCTATTTCTCTTAAAAGCTTCCCAGGTATGGTCCTTTCTGGCTCTAGCTGACATTCTTCTGACTCTCGGAGGTATACTGCATGTGAAAGTAGCATTTGCTAAGCAAGATGTTCCCCGATCTGACCCTGCATATATTCTGCTTATCTTTCCTTCATGTCCTAGAGCCCAGTGAACCCAACTCTTGTCCTAATGTGTTTGCTTTCTGGCTTAAGAAACTATACTGGACAATAGAGTCTGTTTTTACGGTTGGTAGACTCTCAACTCCTTCACCTCACTGTGGTCCAAACCAAACTCTCAGTTTATGCTTTCACCTGATTTGGGGAATTGATGGTTTCAAATTTCTGTACCTGCAAAGTTTTTTTTAGAGAGAGAGAGAAAGAAGGTTAAACCAGGCATAATAGTACACGTTACAATCATAAGACTCATGAGGCAGAGGCTATAGGATTAGTAGTTCAAAGCCAGCCTTGGCAATATGACATCCTGTCTCAAAAAATAAAAACAAACAAGCACAAGTCAACGTGTGGGTCCAAGGTGATTGATTACATCTCATGAGCTCAGCTAAAAAGAAACTTATATCCTTCATACGTAGGAAAGAAAGAAGGAAGCCTGTTGTTGCTGTTGTAGCTAATGATGGTGGTAATAGTGGGTTTTTGTTTTTTCAGTGCTGAGGATCAAACTCAGGACCTTGTACATGCTAGGTAAGAGAAAAACTATCACTAAGAGTCAGTTCCAGGAATGTAAGCCAAACAGATAAATTTAATGGTCAAAGGAGAATCAACAATTTCTACATAGGACTTTTGCTCTACAAACAGGCGTCACTGAAAGTAAACTTGGCCTTAACTGGCAAGACTGACAGAGACAGAAACCAGAGGCTTGATGAGGCATGATCAATTCCCTTTTCTTTACTTGTTTTATTTGTTACTGGGGATTGAATCTAGGGCCTCATTAGGTAAGCACTCTACCAGTGAGCTATGCAGCTACCCCAGCCTGTCTTTCAATCTTATTTTTTGAGACATGTTTTTGCCAACCAGCACGGGCTGACTTTGAACTTTGTCAAGGCTTTGAATTCTCCAGTTCCCTACCTCAGCCTCTGAGTGGCTGGGAGTATGGGCCTGCCCTACCTGACCCTCCGTGAATGTACATACTCTTCCGTGTCCTACCCCTGTGAGAATCTTCTTGGGAGTTTATGCATACATACAAAAATTTGCATTTAGCTAAGCAAATGTTGGTTGAAGGATTAATTTTCCATGATGCTAAATATTGTTGTAAAGATTACTCTCTACTGGGTGAGGTTAAATATAGGCACCCTAAATCTCTTATTCTCTACACTTTGGCCAGCTGTGGTCTTTGTGACCTCTGCCCTCTGTTGCATGAGGAAACATTCCTGAAGAGAACTGAGAGGCCCACTGGTATTCTCTCTCCCCCTTGTTCCACTAAACTTCACCCACCCAGGCCTCAGGGACCATTGTAGAAGTGCAAGAGGAACGACTGTAAGAGCCAAGGGTGGTGCGTGACCATAAGGAAACAGTCTTACAGGCTTCTCAGACCTTGCTCATATGAACTTACATCAGTGGTGACAGCATACACAAGACCCATGCATACTCAATCACAAAAACCAGCAGAGACAGGAAAGAGGCAGGAGGACACAACTTTGGCAAGGAAACATTGGCAGCTGAACACTGCCGGGCAGCTGAACACTGCCGGGCGAGAGAGAGTTGATCCTTAAGGGAGTGATGCTAGACAGGCTGAACAGGCTCCATTGGATGAATTCACACTGAGGGACATCTAGGTACTTGACTCAATAGGCCTTGTTGGGAATGAAAAAATGCATGAAAGGCCTGTGGTCAGGCAGATAGGGAGGGAGGGCTAAATATGATTCAGATGTATTGTATGACATCCATATAAGTTCAATAAAAATTTATTTCAAAAAGATAACTTCCTACTGGGGACATAGCTCTGTGGTAGAGCATGTGCCTAGGCTACTTCTGACTGACTGAAGAGAAATTAAACCTTTACCATAGAATGAACTGAGCTATCTCTTACCACTTTTATCAAATGACTGGTTATCATCAAGAATGGGACAAGCCAGGTATGATCGCACATGCCTTTGATCTCAGCACTTGGGAAGCAGGGGCAGGAGGATCTCTATGAGTTTGAGGCCTGCTCAGTCTACACAGTGAGTCCCAGGTCAGCCAGGGCTGCATAGTGACACCCTATTTCAAAACCAAACAAACAACAAAAATTTTATAGGGGTTTGGCGAGATAGCTCAGTGGTTACGAGCCCTGGCTTCGCTTGCAGAGGACCCAGGTTGGGATCCCACACCCACACAGCAGCTCACAGCCTTCTGTAATTCCAGTTGCCTCTGAGGTCACCAGGCACACATATGGTGCACTTACATACATACAGGCTGTCAACACAAAAGCACAACTCTCACCTTGAAGGGAATAAGAGATAGTTTATTCTGGAGCCAAATATGAGTGACCCTGGCCTGGGAACACAGATTCAGGTTACTCTAAATTCCATATTCCAACATGGAAACAATTTCATGAAGCTTTTAGAGTAACAGAACAAAGAAAAGTCAAAAATGAAGCTTTTCAAATGCATTGGTGCAAACATTAAGTAGGAAGACACAGGAAAGAAAAATCTCAGCCACAGGCCTTGGTTGCTATCTAACGACATTCAGTCTTTTGGTTGGTGGGAGCTAGGGATTTGTTAATATATTCCTAAAGGTTTTTAACCTGTTGGTCACAAGATGTTAAGCTAGAAACAGAGGTGGATACGGAGTGGCTATTTAGGGTATTACACAAGACCCAGGGCTTGTAAATCTGCAACATTCCAAAGAGCACAGTCATCGAAGTACTAATCTGTTGGTCAGTACTGCAGGAAGTTCAGTCCAAGATGCAGGATTTTTCTGAGAGGTTTCATTCACAAAGTGAAACACTTACATACATAAAATAAAAATAAAATCTTAAAAAAAATTTAAAAGAATTTTAGCTGGGCATGGTGGCACACACCATTAGGAGGCACATTTCTGTGAGATCAAGGCCAGCCTAGTCTACAAAGCCAGGCCCAGGTTATATAGCTGAGGTTACAGGGAGACCTTTTCTCAAATAACAATAACAAACAAATTAAATTAAAATTAAAAAGAACTTGTAGATGGACACAGAAGGCCCCCCACTGCTTTCCGTGTCCAATGGGTGCAGCTGAGGTGATTGTTTCATAAGCTCAGAGATATTGATGAGGGAGAGAGTGGCTGGAGACCATTTGACTAATTTCACTTTTTATAATAATTAGGTTGTATTATATAACTGGGTGGTATGGACTTGAAGCTGACAGACACGGTAAGTGAGATCTGTCACTGACCCTTGATTTGTCACTTTCTTTCTAGGGCAGCTGTGGAAGGTCATATATGGATCATCTGATCCATTCCTATTCTCGGGAACAACGCATGCTCAGACACTTTGTAGTTGGCAATGATTTTAAACTTCTGGATGATCTGGGAGAGCTGATTTCCTTTCCTTCAGGATTGGACAAGAGGGTTGGGCAGTTTGTCTCACTCTGCATTAAATAAGGAGGAAGTTGGCCACTGTCCCTGATCTCTTCCTATCTAGTGACTCTTTCCTAGCTAGAATCTTATCTGCTCTTCCTGGCATACCACATTGATTAAATCTTCCTCTGCTTTGCACCAGGACTGCTGTCAACTTGGGCCACTGGGATGTGTGGTTGAACCTCAGCAGTTGGGATTTCTGGAGTTGGGGCTTTTGCCCTAAACTCTAGTAACAACACAGAGATACAAGTACGTGCGCACACACATAAATAAAATGAAGTTTCCAGAAAAAAGTCACTTACATTAAAGATTTCATAATGTTGAATGACAGATTAGAACTCCATGATAACATAGAGTTGGCTATTGCGTATCCAGAGCCAAAATTATCTTGGACTATCTTAACACTTAGCAACCATTTATCTTTCAACTATTATCTAAAACCTGTGACTTATTGCACAACTAAATCCTAATGAACATTGCCTGGCTCCGGCTTTGTTTTTCATAATTTGTGACACTGCCACAGACAAGGTAGAGAGAAGTGAGAATTTTTCTTTCTTCATTTGTGGCTCAAATTATATATAAACCCATCTCCTTTAGCCAATTCCAGTGTCCTTCTTTCTGTTTGTTCGGAGCATTGAGCCAGGGGCCTCTGAAGCCGATAAGATGTGTGTACCTCAGCTTTCCCAACAGAGGCTTCCTACGGGAGCAGTTCACTCCTCCGCTAGACGACACTGACCGCCTCACCCTGGAAGGCAACGTAGCTTTTAGCAGAAACCCTGCGCAAACCCTTGCCTCCCGCCGCTTTTAGACAGTCCGTTTGCGATTCCAAGGACACTTCCACGAGCACACGATATTCGGAAAAGTGAAAGTTATGGAAGTAACTTCTTGCTTTTATTTGAAGTTAAGCTGGCCTTGAACGCGCGACAAACCTAGCCTCTCGGGCCGGGTCTACGGAAGTACCGGGCACCTTTGCTCCACTACAGCATTTAATGCTAAGGAGTTCTCTGAAGGGGATTCGCTTGGCTCCCCTCTCCCAGTAGAGGTCACCGCGGACCGCAGGGAGCACCCGCCTGCGCCCTCTGGCCTAGATTCGGGTCCAGCTCTCCCGGGAGCCTCCAGGGAGGGCAGGACCTTTCCGCGCTCAGGTCACGGCTCACACGCCAGTTTGTCTCCACGAGGGCGCAGGCGCGCATCTGCCCTCCGGTCCCGCTCTTCTGACCCTGCGGTGGTCCAGAGACTCTGCTCTAGTACCCACCTCCAAGGTCACGCGCGCCGAGACTGAGCCCAGGCAGCCCACCCCATCCCCGCGCGCTAGGACCCCCCCCCAGGCCCCGCCCCCGGGTCCGCACTAAGACCCCCCCCAGGCCCCGCCCCCGGGTCCGCACCAAGACCCCCATCCGGGCCCACCCATCTACGCACTAAGAAACCCCCAGGCCCCCCCCCCGGGTCCGCACTGCCCTCCCCCAGGCCCCGCCCCCGGGTCCGCACTGACCTCCCCCAGGCCCCGCCCCTGGGTCCGCACTGACCTCCCCCCAGGCCCCGCCCCCGGGTCCGCACCAAGACCCCCATCCGGGCCCACCCATCTACGCACTAAGAAACCCCCCAGGCCCCTCCCCCGGGTCCGCACTGACCTCCCCCAGGCCCCGCCCCCGTCAAGGCGCTAAGACACCCCCCCACCTCGGACCCCGACCCCGGTCTCCGCACTAACACCTCCCCCGACCCCACCCATCTCCGCACTAAGAACCCCCAGGCCCCGCCCCCGGTCCGCACTGACCTCCCCCAGGCTCCGCCCCGGGAGCCCCGCTGAGACACGCCCCGGGCCCGGCCCTGCGCGCTGCGGAGGGTCTGGAGCTCACATGCCCGCGGGAGTCAACATGGCAGCGGCGTTCCGGAGGGGCTGCGCGGTGAGCGGGCCGGGCCGGGGCGGGGAAGGGGGTCTGCTGCTTCTGCTCGAGGCGGAGCCGACCCCCCGGAGGACCCAGTTACTCTGTAGCTGCGGGTACTGAGCTCCGATGCCAGGCTGGAGCTCGGTCCTCCAGAAACTGCCTGCGTCCCCCGGAAGGACTCAGACCAGTACTGAGCCCCAATGCCAGGCTGGAGCTCGGTCCTCCAGAAACTGCCTGCGTCCCCCCGGAAGGATTCAGACCAGTACTGAGCCCCAATGCCAGGCTGGAGCTCGGTCCTCCAGAAACTGCCTGCGTCCCCCGGAAGGACTCAGACCAGTTACTCTGCAGCTGCGGGTACTGACAGGTGCTGGTCCAAACAGGCTGACGGGGTGTAAGCGAGTGAGCGAATCTAAGAAATGCTTTATTTGATACTGTTGCAGAATTGAAGGCTAACGTTATTATGAGATCTGTTCTTGGCACAGAACCACACGTAACAAAAAAATTGGATACTTGAGGATTTCAAAATGTCTTACTTTTATTGTTTGTTTATAGAGGATCCCACTCTGTAGCCCAGGCTGGCCTTAAACTCAGAACTTTCCTCTGCCTCAGCCTCCCAAAACCCAACTGTTCTAGTCTGCTTTTCAATTGCTGTGTCGAAACACTCTGACCAAAACCAGCTTGGGGAGGAAAGGGTTTATTTGGCTCACATCTCCTGGATCACACAGTTCATTACTAAGGTAGGAACCTGGAGGCAGGAGCTGGAACACAAGGCATGGAGAAACGGTTTCTTGGCTTGCTCCCCTGGCCCAGGCCCAGCCTGCTTTCTTACGCAATATGGAACAACCTGCTTACCACCCACAGTGAGCTGGGCCCTCTCACAGCTCTCAGCAATCAAGAAAATGCCCCACAGACATGGCCAGCTCTACCCAGGTGTGACAAGTTGACACTAGAGCTTCCGTCTCGCCAGCTATTTTAATAATCCCCAGTTATGCTCTATTATTTAGCTCTGTTCCCACTTAAATACAAATTATGAAACGTTTGGTACTGCTCCAGACAGTGACATATTCTGCAACACCTTGTGCTGGTTCTTCATTGTCCTTACTAAGCTACCTCTAATTCTGTTTGTGTGTGTGTGTGTGTGTGTGTGTGTGTGTGTGTGTGTGTGTGAAAGGTGGCGCACGTGTTAAGCTACCTCTAATTAATAAACAATACATAATTGTAATTAACAGGGCAATGAGCACTTTCCCAGGCTATCACAACTTTTCCCTTTTGTTTTGTATGTTTTCCTGAAAAATATTACCTAAGCTGACTTTTTGTAAATTGTTTTTCTATTTTATCTGTGTCTTATTTTTTATTAATAATACAATAAAATTTACATATTCAGTAACACTAATAGAATGATTTGGTATTGTTTACTTTTTGTGAATTTTAAAGCCACTAAATAATTCCCTATTTAAAGTCTCTCCGATTGTTTCACTTGTCTTGTGAAGAATGATTTTTGTACAGTGCTATTTAAATACATTTTTTTAGTTTTGGTTTGTTGTTGTTGTTGTTGTTGTTGTTGTTTTATGTCTTTTTGACACAGGCTCTCCCTGTAGCCCCTGCTGGCTTGGAACTTGCTATGTAGATCAGGCTTGCCTTGAACTCACAGAGATCTGCCTGCCTCTGACCCAAGCCCACCTTAAACATGGCTTACTTGGCCTGGTTTTTGGAGGAATCTTTTTCCTCCTTTAACCTAGAGACCAGGTAGGAGACTTAAGTAAAAGGACAGTATAGCAAAAGTTGGTAGTAAATGTGAGCCTTGCAACCCTGATTCTATTACCTAACAGTAGAATGACCTTTCTGAGTCTCAGTTTCTCCCTATGTAAAATAACAAAACACTTCCTGAATCTTAAATTTGCCCTTTGTTTCACTAAGTTCATACATGTTAAGTGACCATAAAGAGAAACACATTTAATTTACAAACACTGGGCAGGGAAGTCCAGAGAAACTACGTTTTATTTCCAAAATGATAAAACTGCAAAGAAAATCTAAGTTTTCATACAGCATAATAAAAAGTGTAATTTTTTTCAAAATTATTATTTTAAGGCATCCTATTTTGAAAGGACAATTTAGGTGACATACTTGACATTCCAATTATATTGTCAACTGAAATGTGGTTTTCTATCTCAGTTGAAATTGTTGTGTGCCAAGTGGATAGGTTCTTTTTACATATTTTGAAGAATATAAGTTTGGTTCTAGACACAGGCTCTTCCCTTGGTGCCTAGCTGATTAAAATTACTTAGGGCTATTTTCTTCAAATTCCTTACTAAGTGAATTGTGTGATTTGCTTTGCTCTTTGACCTTTACTCCACAACATATAGTTTTCAGTTCATTAACTTTGCTAAGCACTAAAGGTTACTTTTGTAACTTTATAGCTGTTGCTGGTATAAAAATGGACGGTAGTCAGGTATCGTGTGTGCCTCTAGTCCTAGAAACCAGGGAGCAGAGCAGGGAGATCCTTACGAGTTCCAGGCCAGCCTGGCTTATTTACATAGTTCCAGGCCAGCCAGGACTGCATAGTAAGACACTGTCTCAAAAAATAAAAATAAAAAACTGGACCAACAAACTCAAGGGAGCCTCAGTTACACAGCAAGACCATGTCTCAAATAGCCCATGCTTTTCATCCCAGTCCTTGGGAGGTAGAATTGAGATCAAAGCCAGCCTGGGCTACATTCATGTTCCAGGCCATCTAAGGCGACAAGGAGACCATGTCTTTAAAAAAATAAATAGATAAAAATTTAATAAACATTAAAAGCTAAAAATGAGTTGCAAAATAGTAGTATTTGTTTATCTGTACTTTTTATATATGCTTTCATTGGACTCTTGTTCTTTGACATTGGGTTTTTTTTTTCTTTAATTTTAATTTTTTTTTTTTTTGAGACAGAGTCTCCCTGTGGCCTTGGCTGGCCTGGAACTCACTATGTAGACAAGGCTGGCCTCATTCTCATGAGATTAACCTGAATCGCCCTCCTGAGTGCTAAGATGAAAGGTGTGCATCACCACATCCAGCTTATATATGCTTTTGAAAAAAAAGATCATACTTTACCTGTTAAGACAAGTACTGCACTAATAGAACAAGGCTACCATACACACACACACAGAGAGATTTAATATTTTTGCTTTGTGGACCCCATGACCTCTGTGGCCACTAAATAGCTTTACCGTGAATATAGTAATTAGGCAATATAGTGTTCTAATAAAGGTTTATTAACAATACTGGCCCTCTGGCTTAGAGCATTGTAAAACAGGCTGTGAACAGTGGCAGAGCTTGTAGAACATGGCTTTGTGTTCCATTGTTCTGTTAGATAATGGGGTTTATAGAAGCTGGACACACCTGGAGAGCACATGCTTCGAAGCTCTCTCAGGGCATCACAGGGGCATGTTGTCAAGGTTGACAGGCAGCTCTAGAAAATGGCCAGCTCCATTCCCACTGCTGTCCTTTCACCACCATCCTTGGCACTTATGGGTGAACTTCCCACAGTGCTGTTTCTAAGCCTTACCCCTCTTTGTGGAAACCCTCCACTTCTGTTGTGTGAATGAATGTAGCTGACTAGCTTGGGAGGATTGGGAGCTGTAGGCCAGCCCACGTTCCATGGTGAGTTTGGCACCATCTCAAATTATCTACCCAGAGCTTGTCCTAAAAGAAACAAAACCCAACTGATTTGTTTTTCTTCTTTGTTCTTGTAAACATTTCTTCTGAGGGCCTGGAGAGATGGTGCAGTGGTTAAAGCACTCTGCTTCTGTAGAGGACCCAGATAGCTCACAACCACCTGTAACTTCCACTCCAGGGGATCCAAGGCTGCCTTCTGGCCTTGAAGTACACCTGTATACATGTGGCCAGACACACACACACAAGTAAATCTAAAAACAAATAAGTAGACATTTCCTCCCTGGATAGTGTTTATATGACTGGTGATTGGCTTACTTAAATTATTATTGAAAATATTGACTATTGACCTTAAAAATATGGCTCTTGAGTATTATCATACAGGCTTCAGTACTCACTTTGGATTGTCAGTATTCTTTTCTTTGACTGATGTTTACTTATCAAATTTATTTTTAATAACATTGTCTTTTCCAGGTCCTGAGAAGCATTTGTCATTTTGAGTGGAGATCACAGCATACGAAAGCTTCTCTCAAGCATGAACCAGGATTGGGATTTAATTTTGGTATATGTTATGTTCTGTCCTTTGACTTGAAAATGTATGTCTGGAGCTGGGAATGGTGGTGCATGCCTTTAGTCCCAGCACTCAGGAGGCAGAGACAGGCAGAACGCTGTGAAATCTAGGCCAGCCTGGTCTACATGGCAAGTTCTAGGCCAGCTGGGATTACAGGGAAATCCTGTCTCAAAACACCCAAACCAAACCAAGCAAAACCCAAAAAATGTATGTGTGGAGAATGTTTGTAAACTTGATGGACCACAGAGGGTCCAAAGTTCTTCATGCCTCTTGATCTGGGGTCACTTCTTCTTCAGTATACCACCCTATACATTTAGTTTGTGCTTAGGCCATATGTGCACAAGTCCTATTTCCCCTTTTCCTAAGTGTGTAGCCCTAAATAAGTTGGCTATTCTTCAGTGTACAAATCTGAATGCAACAAATATTTCTCTTTTTATAAAAAAAATTATTTTTATTTTATGTCTATGAATGTTTTGCCTGCATGCATGTAAGTGTACCCTGTGTTTGCATAGTGCCTGTAGAGGGCATCAGATCCCCTAGAACTGGAGTTAGAAACTGCCATGTGGGTGCTGGGAATTGAACTCTGATCCTGTGTGCGAGTAGCAAGTGCTCCTAACTTCTGACCCATCTCTCCAGGCCTGGAAAATACTCCTTAAAATAAATACACAGCACTGGATGCTGAAATAAGTGAAAGCCTATTTCAGCCTAGTTTATGTGAACTGCAGTTTTTTTGCTATTCTGTGGTTTTCCCAGACACGGGACCAGGGAGCAGTTGTGATACCGGAAGGAAAGGGAATAAGGGTTTGGTTTTTTTCCTCCATAAAATGAAACCTTCAAGGTTAAAAATGGGAAAGAAGCTTACCTTGGGTGCGCTCCACCTCCTAAAAGGCCTTGATGTTCTCTTACCTCTCCTGGAGTTTGAACCCATTCATCTCCGTGCGCTCCATCTCAGAAAGTGACAAGGCAGCCGAGATGATCAACTCAAACCTGGTATCCTTGGATGCCAAGGGTTGGTGGTTTTTCCTTCCTGATAGCTTTTTACCGAAATTCATTGAATTTACAAGCGGCGAGGACAGCATGTGGGACCGGCGGCTCTCTGGAGGTGCAAGTACTAGCTTCATTTTTAGCCACACATTCCTGCTTGCTAGAAGTAGCCAGCAGGAGAAATCTGCCTCCACTTGGGGAGTGACTCCCACAAGGATGAAGCAGTATTTGGAAGTGTTTGGGAGGGAGTTTGTGTAACTGAGGTCAAGGTACAGATAAGATGTAGGACCAGCTGATCTGGTTGTTATGATAAAGTGAATGTAATGCCTGAAACAGGCCTTCTTTGAAGATTAAAGCGTATGCTGTATATAAATCCATTCGGTATTGGGTGACCTGATGAACGACGTTTTCCCACAAGCAGATGCTAGCTCTTTGTCCTTCCTAACCTCTCCCAACCCATCACCTTCTTAGGAATGATCCCACTCTTTGAAGTGAAGTTGTGATTCAGAAAACACTGGGCAGAAAATCTGTTCTACTGATAGATTGTGAGAGGAATCCTTCGCTTTGGTTTCCTTGCCCGCACAGGGAGGCCTGCTCTGTCATCCTATCTTGCCTCTCCTGAACCCATGTACACAGTACTACAAACTGGCCTCAAACCCAGAGATCCACCTACCACCGCTTCCCAGTGCTGGGTGTTAGGGCATGGCTGCCACACCGGACTAGTCATAGTCTCACTCGTTCTGGGCATCTGTTCTTACTCTTCTTGTCTAAAATACCCCATCCAGCTTCACATCTTACCTTCCCTCCTGCTGGGATGGAACCCAGGACTTCACACGGCGAGGCTAGTGCTCTGCCTCCAAGATACAGCCCAGCCTTACCTATCTTTCCGTGCTGCATGCAGCCAACGTTAAGCACTAGTTAGAGTGGATCTGAATGAAGTGTTATTAGCAATCTACTCTTGGGTCCAGACAACATAGTAATCCCATTCATTTTACAGTAACAGGTCTTTATTTAGTGTAATGCATTGCTTGATATGATCTAATAGCAATGATGCTAGTTGACTGATTGATGGAAGATTTTCTCATCATGTTTACCAGTTTATTTGTGATAACATATATGCTCCAATTTGTTAGACTTTTAAAAAGGAGTAAAATGTAAATTGTGGTATTGATGTTTTTCTGGGTTATAAGCCTGATGCCTTAACAGCTAGGCCAGTCTCCAGCCCTGTGGTATTGATATTCTTATATGATTCCGTGGAACAAATTTTATTACTATGTGGAGACCAAGTATGTCTTGTTTTCTGAAACTGATTCTTGAGGTCATACACTAGTTTTAGTCAAGTTAATGAACACTTCATAGAGTTGCTTGGGAACTAGAAAGAACTTTAGAATTTTTTAACCCCACCAAGTAGAAGAGAAAAACTCTTTAAGCTTTAGAAGTTTCTAAGTTGTTTGTAGAAAATGGAAATCTTGCTTAATGCTTCATCCTTTATATTGACATAGTTTTAGTATATACAGTGAGATTTTGGTTCATCTGGAAATGGCACTGTAGTTTTATGACTTCCTGGTTAATTAAAGGTTAACTCCCTCTGTCGTAAATGTCAGTTTCCACAAATCAGTGTCACGGGGCTTGTTTCTTAACTTACTGTCCTCTTTTTAATGTCCTTTAAATAACTTTCCCTCAGAGTTGACGGCACAGCAGAAAGAATTTCAAGCTACTGCTCGGAAGTTTGCTAAAGAGGAAATTATCCCAGTCGCTGCAGAATATGACAGAACTGGAGAAGTAGGTATCCTTGTTGTAAGGAGAGAAAGGCTTACGTTACGAGAGCGTGTGATCAGTCTCTAGGTTAAATGATAACAGATAAGGTATAACATGTAATATTTCAAATATAACTGGTTTTTCCCCCTTTTTTCTTTTAGTATCCATTCCCCCTAATTAAAAGAGCCTGGGAACTTGGTTTAATCAATACACACATTCCTGAGAGTTATGGTAAGCTCCCTTTACATTTTTAGTCTTAAAACTGAAAAATTATGACGCCATCATTTTCTTCAGTGTTTTTTGATAGTCAGTGGCTTTCTGCATTCTTTTTCTCTGTAGACCCTATAGTACTTTCCTTCTTTGAGAAGCCTTGTCCTCAACACTGAGCACAGGCATTTCCCTGTTTCTGACTGGTTTTGAGTTTATGGAGATGCACTATGTGTCATAACGGGCTCTCTGACACTTTTATGCCATAGGTGGTCTTGGAATGGGAACTTTTGATGCTTGTTTAATCACTGAAGAATTGGCTTTTGGATGTACAGGGATCCAGACCGCCATTGAAGCAAATTCTTTGGGGGTAAGTTAACTGAGAGAATGATTTGCCATAGGCCAAGGAGATGGCTTAGCAGGTAAAGGCACCTGCTGCCCAGCCTGGGGACCTAATTCAGTCCCTGGAACCCAAATGATGGAAGAATAGAACCAACTCCCCAGTATTATCCTCTGACCTCCACACATGTGCCATGATACATATTCATCTACACACACAGGTACATACATGAACACAAAATAAATTTCAAAATGTAATAAAAATTAATGAGCTGTTAACATTAACAGCTAAAAAGTTGGGTTAATTCATAACACCATTTTAAAAAATACAAGACAGATTGCAAAGTGTGGCCTGGAGTTAGGACTGCAAGGCTTGAGCACAGCAGTTCTGTTGTCTCCAGTAGTTTTGAGTCCTAGCTGTCCTATACATGTGGCTACAGCCCTCAGGAGCCCGTGGGTGGGTTTGCTGCCACTGCTTGCAGTGCTAACATTTACCGAGAGGCTCTTAGCAGGCCTGCTCAGTTTAATTCTGCGAGCATTTACTGTTGTTGGCTTTGTACGTTACCAACAAGTCTTGTCTGTAACTTAGGAAAAACTTGGACTAGCAGAGGTGTTTCCTTGCCAGTTTAGCTTTTTGGTTCTCTGAATTTACTCCTTGGGGGTGGAGTAAATAGTTCTTTTTCATTCTGAATTGTGACTCTGAATCTACCTATCCAATAGGAATATCTTGCTATTTTCATGTCGGTTTTCTTTGGTAGCAAATGCCTGTTATTATCGCTGGAAATGAGCAACAGAAAAAGAAGTATTTGGGAAGGATGGTAGAGCAGCCGCTGATGTGTGTGAGTATGCCCAGCGAGCTCATCCCCTCCACCCTGCAGAGGGCCAGGAGCTTCGGGTTCCTGTCAGTCTGCACATGTGTGTTGGCCTGCACCACACAGGGAAAGTCAGCACCTACGGGCGTCAAGAAGGAGTTTCCCGCCTGTTTCCACAAGAGAGTCTACTTGAAGTTTCTGGATGCTAAGACTATGTCTTTCAGCCCTCTTACTCTAGAAAAGTGATGTCCACTTAACAGAGTGCTAATATCATGTAGCCCAGGCTATCCTTGTACCACCCAGTAGGAAGCTGCTTCACTTCTGGTTGAAAACCCATCTCTTCCAGTGAGTTTTGCTTCCTGTCCCCCATTCCCTCACCACCCCTCGCCTCCCGAACCCCAGCCGGTTATGCAGTTATGTTCCATGTTGAGAGACTCTCCTCTTTTCACTTTGAATTAGGAGTCACTTGGGATTTCTTTCTTCTTTGGATCTGTCCCCTTAGGGCAGTGACCCTCTAGGTGCTTATCTATTATCTATTGTGCCTTCCACTTAGCAAACCTGAATGAACTTGAACTCCCCAATGCTTGCCTCCCACCCTCCCCTGTCCATCTCTGCTCAGATTTGTCACTGCTCCGATTCTGTGAGATGAGATCCCAAGTTGAGTGTGAAGTAATAGCCTGTGTCACCCGTTGCCTCCCTTTTTTCTGGACTCCGGCCCTTCTGTCCCTCACGTGCACAGCAGCTGTAGCACAGAACTCAGTACTTGTGGCATCACACACACTGGATAATCCTGCTTCCTCCCCTTTCAGCAGGGTCTTCCCTTGAACTTACTATGTAGCTGAAGATGACCTTGAACTCCTGACCCTCCTGCTCCACCTCCGGAGCACTGGAGTTGTAGGCTTGCACCGACTCCGTGCATCTTGGTGGTCCCAGGGTGTGTCTCCAGCCGCGTCCTGTTTCCTCAGTCTCTATGCAGCTACTTCTGCCTGGGGCACATTCTTTTCCAAAGAATACCTTTTCATTTGGGACTTACTTAAGTGTCATTTCTAGGAAGTCCTGGAATTAACTCTCACACTTAGACCTAGTTATAGTTTTTGTTTTTTTTTTTTTGTTTTTTCTTTCAGACTGGGTCTTACTGTATAGCTCTGGAACTTGCTATGTAGACCAGGCTGTCCTGGAATTCACCCATCTGCCTCTGTTTCCTAGGATTAAAGGTGTGCCACCATGCCTGGCATACTTAATTAGTTATTTGTTCCTACTGTTATGTTGTGAAAATCTCTAGGACAGACCATTTTTTCATCTCTGGCTTCCTTGTCTCTGGGTTTTATAGCTTACTACATATTAGACACTCAAATGTTTGAATAAATCAGTATATATTAAATTGAATTTGGGGTCTTGAGAAATGGCTCAATGGTTAAGAGCACTGGCTCCTCTTGCAGTGGACCCAGGTTCAATTCTCAGCATTCACATGGTGGTTAACAACCATCCTAACTCCAGTTCCAGAGGATCCGACACTATATTCTGACTTCCACATTGCATGACAGAGGTGCACTTATATACATGCAGGCAATATACTCGTACACATAAAATAAAAAATAATATTAAATTGAATTTAGTGAATTTGTTTGAATATACCTAACATTTTAATGTTTCATATGTTTTGATATTCTATGCCTAATTTTAATTTTTATATTAAATGTTTTAACACAAGTTATTTATTTGGTTTCCCAAGAACATTTTAACTTGAGACATTTAAGAAACACTTCTATCTTCCAAAGTAAAAATGCAGGGACTAGGACATGGCTTCGTGGTAGAACACTTAATTACTGTACATAATACCCTGGGTTCTATCTCTCACACCACAAAATGAACAAAGAAATATTGTCAAACAGTCACAGTTTAGTGCTTAACATTGAATGTTTTTCTGTGTCCGTGTATTGAAGGCCTACTGTGTTACAGAGCCTTCAGCAGGCTCCGACGTGGCGGGCTTAAAGACCAAAGCAGAAAAGAAAGGAGACGAATACATTATCAACGGTCAGAAGATGTGGATCACCAATGGCGGGAAGGCTAACTGGTAAGGTTTTAAAATATCTTTGCATTCCTTCTTAATTACTCCATGTTCAGAATCCTCCCTGTCTTCGTTTATCTGCAGTCACTCAGTTTAAAGTAAGCCATATGTAACTGGATGTCGCGCCGCCTCTCCAGCAAGGAAGACGCGACCCCGGACTCTTCCAAAAGCAGTTTATTCAGGAACCTTGAACAACCTTTTGGCTTCTTAACTTTCTAACTTCTTCTTCCCTTCTTACTTCTCCTGACTTACTTCTCCTGCCTTACTTCTCATCCTGCCTTACTTCTCCTTCTCCTCCCGGGGAAAGCCCGCCACAGAGTTAAATCCCCTCCTGCCAGCCAACCCCAAACTACCACGTGGTGAAAGCAGATAGGCGCACCCATGCGGAAGCAGGGCCAGACCTCAGCCACAGCCAATTATGGAGCTGTTTGCTCCAGAGAGCGCCCACCTCGGGATGGTGGGGGGCCGGAGCAGGCGCCATCTTTAAGACGCAGCAATCCGCGGCTCTCTACAACTGGAAGGTCTACAAGAGATTATTAACAGTTCAGTGACTCCGCTGTTTTTAAGACCTTGAGCTATTTCTTTCAGATTAATTTTAAGAAGTCTACTTTGCAGTGCCAGGCATAGTGGCTTACAAGTTAAAATAAAAATAGCCAATCTTACTGAATCCATCTTTGGCTTAGTCCCACTGCTCCAGGTCCTGTACCAACACTTCCTTGGAACTCCTAAAACTTTTAGGAAAAAAGAAAGTTATTAGTGTAAGACATTGATTGCTCTGATTCTCAGAAAGTCTGCTGTTCTGGGCTTGAACCCAGAGCTTTGTACATGCGAGGCAACAGCTATGCTATTCTGCCCAGCCCCGCAGAGACATTCTTAAACTTGGGTTATGGGTGAGGAAATGTGGCTCAGTTGGCAGAGTGCTTGCTCAGCATGCACAGATCCCTAGGTCTGATCCACAGCACCACATGAAAAAGCAAACAGGGCAGAGGTGTGCACCTGTCGTCCTGCGCATAGAGCTAGAGGCAGAGGGATAGGGAAGTTCAAGGTTGTCCTTGGCTATATAGCAAGTTTGAGACCAGCCTGGGCTACAAGAGAGGCTGTCTCAAAAGCCAAGGATTCACAAGATGGTTGGGCAGATGAAGTGCTTATCTCACAAGCCTAATGACCTGAATTTGATCCCCACAACTGACTGCACAAAGTTATCCTGTGACCTCCATATGTCTGCCATGGTGCATCTATGTGCTCACACATGCACGTACACACCTGCATTGTACACACAATAATTAATTAAAACAAAATAAGAAACAAAAACCTCAGTTAATACATCAGAGAAAACAATCTTTGACATTAATAAAATCTAAACATCCTAAATATATATGCCTAAAAATGATACAGAAAATGATTTGCATAAGCATAGAACTTAATAGTTGACTGTTATTAAAGAAGAAAATAGCTTAATGAATAACTATAAATGTAATGGAATCTGCAGATGGCATGTCTTTTAAAAGCTGATGCAGGCATGGGATGCACCCTAGTGGTTGTGCCAGCTAAAGTAACGGAAGCGTAGCCCCAAGCAAGAGTTATCACAGCTTAAGACAAAAAAGGAATACATCCAGATGCCATTTATCTGTTAGGAGGAGGCCACAACACGTGCCAGAACAATCTTCAGAACAATCTTTGACAGTAATGGTGAGATAATATTAGAAAGAGCAAGGCTAGGTGTGGTGGCACATGCCTCACCCATCACCTGGATGTTACAGGTTCAAGGTCAAGAAGATAGATAACTTCTTGGTCTCTGGCTAAGAGCACATGAAGTGTAGCAGGCTTGTGTGCTTACCTCGAGGAGCAGTTTAGAATCAGTAAAAGTGAGAAAATGTAGGACAGGGACTGGAGAGATGGCTCAGGGGTTAGAGCACCAGCTGCTCTTGCAGAGGACCTAGGTTCAATTCCCAGCACCCACATGGTGGCTCACAACCATCCTAAGTCCAGTTTCCAGCAATCTGACACCCTCTTCTGACCTCCACACGCATTGCAGGACACAGGTATACCTACCTACTTGCAGGCAATACATTTTCATACACATAAAATAAAAAATAATAAACTTTTTAAAAATGTATGACAGTCTTTCCAACAATAGGGCCCATATGACTTGTCTTGGAAAATAATGTTGGGTGTTTTGTTTTATTGGGTTTTTGAAACAGGGTCTCCCTGTAGCCCCAGCTGACCTAGAAGTTGATATGTAGACCAGGGTAGCCTGACCTCACAGAGGTCTGCCTGCCTCTGCTTCCCAGGTTCAGGGATTAAAAGCATGTGCCACTACCCCTGGCTAAGAGAGTAATGTTTTGCCTACTGCTGCAAGCACGTGGCAGGGATTTCTTTTAAGGGATTTGGGAGATTGTGTAATGGACAGAGTAACCTGATTCCTCTTTGAAAAGTGTCTATTTTTGTTGTTTTTTTATTTTATTTTTGACACAGTATCACTGTATAACTCATGCTGACCTCAATCTGGTGGTGATCCTTCTGCCTCAGCCTCCCAAATGCTGGGATTACAGGTATGAACACCACACCTGGCTCTGAAATTCTTCTGCGTCAGTATATTTATGCGACTTGCAGGATGGAAAGACATCCCAGCTTGGCGAATTGTGTGGCTCACAGCATGAGATCTTACCTTGCACAGGAGTTGGGGCTGGGAGTAGGCCTACTGGGAAACTATGTGAAAACTTGGGCAGTCCCTTTCGAGTATCCTAAGTACTGCGTTTAGGACCCTTGTGTTTTAGCTTCCGCACCCAGCAAGGAATGTGAAAGTAAAGAAAGTAAAGATTGAACGAGTTCTTGTAAGAACTGATTCCAGCTTTTCTGGGGAAAACAAATTAGGTAATATATGCACTAGAAAATGATTCCAGTGTTTTCCTGTTACCAAATAAAACACTAGTCGATAATAAACTGATAAATTATTGGTTTTAGCATAAAAATAAATTTGTTGTTTAAGGAAGACTAAATTCTCCTCACTTCCCGAGCTGGGACTGACGCCAAAGTTTCATCTTGAGCTCAGCCTCTAAGCCCTGCCCTGCCTTTTGTAAAGCTTTAACAGCCCTGTGCTAGGGTGTGTGGGAAACCAGCTTGGGTACTTTCTTCCTTTCCTTTTCCCCATGCTTTATTTCAAAAGCTTTCTGAGAAAAATCTTTTTGTGGGGAAACCCAGTAGATATTCACAATCATTCCGATATAGTAGATAGAGTAGATATTCACAATCATTCCGCTCCTTTGCTGCGCAGGGCTCACAGAACCTGGGTGGAAACATGGGGGTTTTCGTGCCACTCTTCTGACGCCATCTTTGCCCTTATTATCCAGACACTTCATCCCTAGGAACATAAAAATGTCTTCGAGAAGAAACGCCAGTTCCAATATGTACATATTTTATTTTCATATTTTCCTTTTCTAAATATTTTATTTATTTGTATTTTATGTATGAGTGTTGCCTGTATGTGTGTAAGTGCACCTGTGTCCTGCAATGCCTATGGAGGACAGAAGAGGGCATTGGATCCCCTGGAACTGGAGTTAGAGACATTTGTTAGCTACCATGTAAGTGATGGGAATCAAACCCCAGTTCTCTGCAAGAGCAGCCAGTGTTCTTAACTTCCGAGCCATCCCTCCAGCCCCTCATAGTTTCTTTGTAGAAGTTTGTACTAAGATGTACATGCATTTTCAGTTGAGAAGTAGACCTGGCAAAAATGGACAGGCCACAGAGGAGGTTCGGTTCTTGCGTAAGCCTCGCAAAGCTGTTTGGTTCTTACTTTCTTTTCTGTTGAATGGGGCTAGTGAATGGGGACTGTGGCTGTTGCCTGAGATGATGATTGCATGTGTCACTTGATCTCATCGTCATTGCCATCATTCATATGTATTAGGTATTTCTTATTGGCACGTTCTGATCCGGATCCTAAAGTTCCTGCCAGCAAAGCCTTTACTGGGTTTATTGTGGAAGCTGACACCCCAGGAATCCACATTGGGAAAAAGGTAAGCATGTTTATTAATGACTAAGGCCTTGAGTGTTATTTCAGGAGTAAATACCAAACTCATTTTAGTTTCCTTTAATGAAAATACTTTGAGTTGGAATCAAAATCAAGCAGTGTTTGATGATTTCAAGTAAAATAGTTTATATGCCACTGAAAGTCTTTTGATTTTTCAAGTCATTTTGAAAGATTGGCCATTCTCCTGGACCTGGAGTTATGGACGATTGTTAAGTGCCATGTGGGTGCTGGGAATCAAATCTGAGTCCTCTGCAAGAGCCAGCTCTGCAGCCCCAGTGTGGATTTTAAAGCTATTACTAATGAATGCCTGCAGCTAAGGCAAAGGAGGAACAGAAACTAATCTTGCTGTTCCCAGACGTGAAAAGGTTCAGATATCTGTTCACATATTAGAGTTGGTCTCCATAGTCTGAGCTGGAAAACCTAACTTCAATTGACAGAGTTGAACAAACTTCTAAACCAGCCTAGGGTATTTTTAGAATTCTCTTCTGTTGTGTCTGGTCTCTTTAAGATAAAAACAAGTTGCAGGAGTATGTAAAATATATAAACTTCTGCTAGACATGGTGGTACACACATTTAATCCCAGTATTTGAGAGGCTACGGCTGGAGGATCACAAGTTCTAGGTCAGCCTGAACTATATAATGAGACTTTGTCGCAAAACAAAGGGCCTGGGACAGAACTTCTCTTCTTGGTCATGCAACTCCAAAGACTGAGATATCCTAAATACTGTCAGGCTGAACTGAGATCATTAATACACTCCTATTAATAGAGTCTCTTATTAATATAGTCTAGTAATTTGGCCTGTGCACTTTCTGACACTACAGTGTGCTATATTTTTAAGACGAAATATTAAAGATAGACTGCACTTTACAAATAGACTAATGATATTCATAATACTTATATTTTGTTATATAAATAATAATTGTGCTTCTTCCTAGAGACTGGTTTTTATGTGTATAACAAGTCATGTTTCCCCCTTAGAGATGGTTGCTAGCAGACTCAAGGCCGAATATGTGGCCCATCTCTGGAAAGTAGGCAGATCCTTGGGGCTCTTCTTTCCCAGTGATGACCCCACTCTGATTATGTCTTTCTGTTTCTAATCTTGTCTTTCCACCCAACTTTCTTACTTAAGAAAACTAATTCAATAAATATTTGTTAATGAATACATACTATATGTTAAGCACTAGTCTAGATATTAGGGAGCATGTATTGATAAACATCTCTACTCTTGGGGAACTTCTAGTGAGGGGCACAATTTTATTATTATCTGCTTAGCCTCCTGAAATGTTCTTTTAAACAAATGACCATTTACAAATTTGTGGGATTCATTTTGTCAAAATGTTTTGTGTCACAGAAATCATGTCCTTTGAGATGAATCTATCAAGTGTTTTTGTTTTAAATGTGGGGTTTGAGATGAGTCTAAGGTTTATTAATTTATAAATAATTATTAGTTATACATTATAAATTGCTAGCATTCATTTATAAAGTGAAAATTAAAGGATGTTGACTTCATATATATATTATTATCACCATTCAAATCTAAAAGCAGACTGTTCTGTACATGTGTGCATGTGTGTAGATGTTTGTGTACAGGTTCACATGTGAGTGTGCATGTGGATGTTTGTATGTGTACAAGTTCACATGTGGATGTTCATGTATAGGGCTATTTATATACAGATTCACATGTGAGTATGCATGTATATGGATGTATGCACAGGTTCACATGTGAGTGAACATATGTGTGGATGTTTGTATGTGCACAGGTTCACATGTGAGTGTGCATGTATGTGGATGTTTGTATGTATACAGGTTCACATATGAATGCACATATATATGGGTGTTTGTATGTGTACATGGTCACATGTGAATGTGTATGTATGGATGTTTATATATGCACAGGTTCACATGTGTATGTATGTGCATGTGGAGTCTGTGGTCAGCCACAGCTACCATTCTTCGGGTGCTGTCCACCTTGGTTTGGGGACGGGGCCTCTCACCCACCTGGACTCACCGAGTTGGCCAGGCTGCCTGGCTAGCAAGCCTCGGGGACTGCCTGTCTCCACCCATAGTGGCTTTCACCGTTCAGTTACCTTCAGTCAGCGGTGGTCTGAAAATCTTAAAGAAAATCAGAGAAATAAGCTGGTGTGGTGCTCACACGTACAATCCTAACACTATTGAGACCAAGACAGGAGGACTGCTGCAAGGGCTGCAAGTTCAAGATCAGCCCAAGTCATGGAGTAAGATGCTGTCTCAAAAAAAGGGTCTGGTGACCTTTAATCTCAGCACTGGGGAGGCAGAGGCAGGGGGATCTCTGTGAGATAGAGGCCAGCCTGGTCTATATAATGAGTTCCAGGTCAGCTGGGGCTATGGGGAGAACCTATCTCAAAAGACAAAAAAAACTTTAATTAATTAAATAATTGTTTTATTTATCTATTTATTAAATTTAATAAAAAATTAATTTATTTAATTAAATAAAATTTGATAAAAATTTAATTTATCATGTATTAATTGATAAACTTTAATTTCTTCAGTAAACATATTATAATTTTTCTACTTTATTAGTTACTAACCTTTTATTCTTCTAATTTATAAATCAAATTTTATCATAAATGTGTATCTATACATTAAAAAAAATCCACTGAAAATCTTAGGACATATTCTTATATAAGAACTACATAAAGAAGAAGCATTTTCACATGTAAATTCTATATCAACATGCCAAACTTTAAGAAAGAGTTGGAGGAGGACCAGTGAGATGGCTCAGTGGGTAAAGGCTCTTGCCTCCAAGCCTGACGACCTGAGTTTGATCCCAAATCCCACGTAGAAGGAGAGAACCAACACCAGGTTGTCCCCTGATCTCCAGAAGGCCTCTGCCATGCCCCTGCCCCCTACACCACATACACACACACACACACACACACACACACACACACACACACACACACACACAGAGTAAATAAATTAAAAATTAAGTTGGAGGAAAACAAAATCCATGTTTTGCTCAGTGCATCATTTTGCTAAAGATGACAGGTCCAAAACAAGCTTATGTTTGCTAAATGATTTTCCTGATACTCATAGTAAAAAAAGAAAAAAGATAGCTTTCCAACATGTACAAAGAATAGGCATTATTATATAGACCTTTAGCTTAGTGCTGTTTGCCGCTTATAAAATATTAATTTTCGCCTAGAAAGATCCAGATTGCAAACATGAATGGTTTTATAAGCCATAAAGTGTGTTGCACAACTCAGTTCTGCCACTGTGGCCTGAAAGACAGAGGAGAGGGGCAGACAGGCAGGAAGGAGGATCTGATTCTCTGGAAGCCCTCCTCACAGCGGGAGCTACAGGCTCTCCTCTGTGGCTCTGCCTTAGGTCATCTGAAGCAGATGGTAAGGAATGGTTCACCTCAACACTGTTGTGTGACTCCTTGTGTTTCTTAAACAATCTTGTTAGGAATTAAACATGGGCCAGCGATGTTCAGATACAAGAGGAATCGTCTTTGAGGATGTCAGAGTGCCCAAGGAAAATGTTTTAATTGGTGAAGGAGCTGGTTTCAAGATTGCAATGGGAGCTTTTGACAGAACCAGGCCTGCAGTAAGCTACTCACCTACTCACCTTTGAGATCTTTGTGATATTACTAAGTGGTTTTATTCTAGCATTGTATGTGTCATGGTTTTTTTTTTTCTTTGTTAACATCTGCTTTTAACATCTCTACCCTTAAAGAAGGGCAGGGAAGAGGGCTTGTTGTTTTGTTATGTACAATTCTGTTTTGGCTGCTTACTGCAGTTCACTTAACAAAGGCTGTTGTATTTCCAGAAAGTCCACTCTTAACTTGATCCTCCTCTTCACTATAGACTCGTTTCCTCATTCCTCTGCTTATTTGGGACACTTCTCCAAGGAGGGCTCCAATGACATTTCTCTAAGCTGTGATTCTGTGCTTCACAAAGACTACGATTAGCTTTTTTCTTTTTTTGTGGCAATGGATATAAACTCAGAGTCTGGAAAACTAAGCGTGCACTCTGCCACTGAATTCGATTACTATTCCTGCTGTTACCTTTCATTCAAAAATAATATAAATCTAAGGACTTACCCCTCCATTCCCAGTGACCCAGTTTTCTGTTACAGTGCTCTCGTCTGTATAAGCCTTAACAGAGAATCTCAGGCAGACAGAAATAGGCTGTGTGGTTTAATGACAACATGAACCTCTGATTTGTACAATGTTAATGTTCTAGGTAGCAGCCGGTGCTGTTGGATTAGCCCAGAGAGCTTTAGATGAAGCCACCAAGTATGCACTGGAAAGGAAAACATTCGGAAAGCTGCTTGTAGAGGTAACTGTGTGTGTCTGTGTGTCCATGGGTGGGTACAATTGTGCGCATTGTTGTGGAGACCAGAGGACAACCCTGAGTGTCCCTCCTCAGGCACTATAACTTTTTGTTGTCTCTTACTGGCCTTGGGCTCACCAAATAGGCTAGGCTGGCAGTGAGCTCCAGGGATGTACCCATCTCTGCCTCCCCTGGGATTGCAGGTGAGTGCCACAACGCCCGGCTTTGTGTGTTTTGAGACAAGGTGTAGACAGACTTGTCTGGAACTCAGGGTGTGCTGCTTGTCTGCCTCCTGAGCTCTAGCAGCGTGTGTCACCATGCCTGACCACATGCTGCTTTCCCTTTTTTTGACCTGGTCTCCCTGTCGCCCCAGCTGGCCTGGAACTCATGATGTAGGCCAGGCTGTTCTCCATCTGACAGAGAGTCACTGCCTCTGCCTGCTAAGTGCTGGGATTAACGGTGTGCAGCACCAGACCTGGCTTGATTTCCTTGAAACGTTCCAGAGAGTGGCTTTAGTTTGACCTTCTTTTTCTTCGTTTATTGAATTTTTGTGCATTTCATGTAGGATATCTTGATCTAGACCCACTCCCCTACCTGCAGCCCCTCCCCAGCGCCTCTGCCACGTTTCATGCATTCTGTCATATATGTTAACGCCTGTTGAGTTAAGCTTGTGTCCTCAAATGTCCCTTGGTGTAAGCCCATCCATGGGAGCCTGGTCAGCCTATCTAGTGTCATTCCTTTCAAAAAGAAGAATCCTCCCTCACCGAGCTGGAATCAGCTGCTGATCGCTCCTCAGCCGGGGCTGGGGCTTCTCGCCCATCTCCCCTCTTCTCTTCTGGGTTTTTGTCTGGTTTGAGTCTGCGTGGGTTTGCTGTAAGTTCATATGAGCAAGGTCCCAGCTCCTGAAAACCTCTGTTCCCTTGCGATCTTCCAGCATCCCTGGCTGTTACAGCTGGGTGGGAACATTGATTGGTGTTCTCCCTCAGAAGCTTGCATAGTGTCCTCTGATGCCATGAGGCTGGTCTTCAGGTCAGTTCCAGCTCAGTTGCTCCAAGCCCTGTGTCTGAAGTTGTCCTGTCCTGAGCAGCAGAGCTTCAGCTTCGTGCCCTGGGAGGCATGAAGGGCCACAGCAATGGCCTGTGTTGCTGGGAGCTCTTGCCTGGCACTGTTTCTCTTATGTAGCCTTCAGCTAACACACAATCTCAGATAGTATATTATGTAGATTGTATGTGATAAAGATTGCTGCCAGAAAAAGAAGGTGGCATTCTTTTCTTATGTGTGATTAAAACCAGGAACACTGGCTACAGATTGCTGGATGGTGACATCCCTTAATGGCAGTAATTGCCACTCTTTTTTAAAAATATTTATCGTTTTATGTGTATGAGGGCATTGCCTGCCTGTGTGTGAGTGCACCTGTGTTGTGCAGTGCCCGCAAAGGTCAGAAGACGATGTCAGGTCCCCTGGAACTGGAGTTATGGATGGTTGTTTCTGCCGTGTGGGTACTGGGAATCGAACCCAGGTCTTCTGCAAGGGCAGTCAGTGATATTAACCACTGATCCATCTCTCCAGCCCATCGTTGCCACTCTTTTATCTACTGAAAACCCCCTGGGTACAGTTGGGGTGGTCTGGGGTAATAAGAAAGAATCCATTAAGAATAACTCCAGGACTGGAGAGGGTGGGTCAGTGGGTAAAGCCACATGCTGTGTATGCACGAGAACCTGACTCTGGACCCCTAACACCCACATAAAAAGATGAGTAGGGTTGGGTGGGCTCCTGTAACCCTAGTGCTGTGGGAGTGGAGACAGGAGGGGCTCTCTGGGGCTTTCTAGACACCAGCCTAGCTCCAGGTTCAGTGAGAGACCCTGTCTGCATGGAGCAAGGCGGCGAGTGTTCCGAGTGGGTACGTGACATCCTCTGCTTCCATGCTTACACAGGCCTGAGCACACATGTGTGTATACCACACACATAGACCATGCTCTCAGACACACACAGAAGAAAATAGCAGTTGGTAGTTCCCACAGTGTTGATTAGTATAGCCATTGCTGGTTAACAATAACTTTTTTTCCTCACAAAAAATATGTTTTTGAACCCTGGGCTTTGTACAGGGCAAGAGGCAAGTGGTCCACTGCAGAACTATATCCCCAGCCCCCCACAGTGAGCATTTCTTGACAGGGAAGTGTCATGAGATTGGAATTTCAACTATGATACACTTAGCAAGAAAACATCGCTGTGGCCGTGATGGCCTCCTTGTTGTCCTGCTGTCTCTCTGGGAGGGGTAGTTGGTGGAAGGCCAGCCAGGACCTGGAAAATGACCTCTGCAACTGAGAAATGAGACTGGCTGCTGTCACTGTCCCAAGGGGGACTTGGCAGGAAGTCATTTGTCCTAAGCTCACGAATAAAGCTGAGTCCTGGTTTGACAAGCTGTTCGCTGAGAGGCCTTGAGCTCCTGTCCGCCTCCCTTGGCTCACTGTGCATCCAGATGAGTGGAGATACTCCCTGTGATTTCACATGAGCCTGTGACTTTAATGCCAGAGCATTGATGACTGCGCCTTCCGCCCTAGCTGGACCTCCCTGTGCTTCAGGCTAGACCCTCCGACGCCTCCTTCACACCTGCACTTAATGCCCTAGAGAAATTTCAAACCTGAATGCTTATTTCCAGGTCCTGTTCTCTCTCTTCATTAACATTTTGTTCTCAAACTCAAGCAGCCTCTCCCCCAAGCAGGTTAAATGCTGAAGTCGTCGCAGTGGTCGTCTGCCAACCACACTGCACTGGTTACTGTTCTCCTTCTCTTTTTCTTCTCCCAATACGGTCTTTCTTTCCGAATCCACCCACTTATTCATTTCAGCAGAGTCTGCTCTGCTCACGCTGCGCAAAGTAACACTTCCAACACAGCACTGATGACCCCCTGACACTGCGTGGCCTGCTGCCTGCGTGGCCTGCTGCATGCGTGGCCTGACGCTCCCACTAAAATTCCTGGGAGAAGGGAGTTTCTGTTTGTCAGACACCTTCGCACTCCCAGGCTGTCAGTGTGTCTTGTGCCCATTAACTGTGTCTGCTCTAACACGTAGTAATGGGATCCCATACTCACAGGGGGGATGCTGTCTCTGTTCCAGGCACTATTCTAAATGTGCTGCGTGGGTTAACTTGTTTGATTCCCCGGTAATGTGCATACTGTCTTTCATTTATTACATGTAGGAACGTTAGACCCAACTGATAAACGATGAAACAAAGACCTAAACCCAAATAATCACATATTTACAGGGCCTCTTCTCTTCACATGGGATGTCAAAGAAGTTTGACAGTTTCTATCCTCTGGAGCCTTTACTTCAAAGACAAGATATTAATCATTAAACAACTATTCACAAAGAATACAGAGTAGCATAAGATTAAAGTTCCCAAATGACACATGTAAGACAGTTACCAAAATCAAAAAGAAAGAGTTTACCAAGGGTTGGACACTACAGGGAACTGGAACTGAGAGTTCCTCAACTGAATGAAACTCACTGAGAGTGTTTGTTATAGAACTGCCTGACCTGAGCAGCCAAGATGACTCCAAAGGTGAAGGCTCTGCGGCCAATTCTGACTGCCCGAGTTTGGTCCCCACTGGGTCCTACGGGAAAGTAGAAGAGAACCAGCTCCCTCCAGTTCTCCAACCTCCAGTTCACACTGTGACACGTGCATGTCCCCACACGCAGACACAAATAAATATAATTTCAACATTTAAAGACTGCATAGACCCAAGTACCACATCAGATAGTTCAAGGCAAGACTATGTTAGGCAATGAGGGTGTCCTTTAAAGAAAAGCAAAACATATTAGCTTGCTGGTGAAATAAGCACTTGTATGTCTGTATTATTGATGAGACTTAAAGTTGGTGTCACTTTTGTGACCCACAGTCAACAGAATATATCAAAAGCCTCTACGCTGGTCTGATATAAGGGTACCCTTAAACTATTTTCTTCATGATGCCATCCTCCTCAGCCTTGTGCAGAAATAATCAAAATACTGATCATCCATATAATGGAAAGAATCCTTTACAGCTATAAAAAGACATTCTTTAAGTATTGATAGGGCTCTGTACAGTTTTCAAAAAAGCAATAAAAAAGCATCAACCTAGTAGGCTACCATGTGTGTAAAAAGATGGGAAACTAAAGACATATTTGCTTATATGTGTATGGAATACCTCTGGAAAGATTAAAAAGCATATTGATAACATTGCTTACCTCCTGAGAGGGAAGCCGAGGAACAGTAATGAGGGCTCGGAGGAAGAGGAGGAAACCTTTCACTATCCACTTAAATCTTTTTCTTATTTTTATTTTTTGTGTATGAGTGTTTTGCCTACATGTATGTAAGTACACCTGTGTCCTGCAAAGCCTACAGAGGTCAGAAGAAGGCGTCAGATCCCCTGGAAGTAGATTTACAGGTGGTGGTTAACTGCCATGTGGGTGCTGGGAATTGAAACCAGGTCCCCTGGAAGAGCAGCCATCTGAGTAGCCCCTCCATTCATGTTTTTAACTGATGCATATTCTACCTATTCAAAAAAAGTCAAGTCTGGAGTGGCAGTACTCAGGAGACTGGGGCAAGAAGAGTTCCAGGTAGCCTGGGCTACATAGAAGACCTTGAAGTAAAAGAATAAATGAATTGAACCTGGGTCCTCAGCCAGAGCAGCCAGTGCTCTTAACCACTGAGCCATCTTTCTCCAGCCCAGCATCCCATCTTTTTAAAATAGTATTTCTATTTTTTGTGTATGAATGCTTTGCCTGCATGTTAAGTGTACCTCTGTGTGCAATGGCCATGGAGGCCAGAAGAGGGTGTCGGGCCCCTGTAACTGGAGTTAGGAGAGAGCTATTAGGTGCTATGTTGGTGCTAGGAACTGAACCTGGGTCCTTTGTAAGAGCAGCCAGTGCTCTTAACCACTGAGCATCTTTCCAGCCCCTGAAGTGTCTTTATCAATACATTGCTGTGCTATTTTTCCTGTCTATAAAAGTTTTCTTTCAAAGGTTCCAGCAGGGCAGAGCCGAGTGGAGGAAGCCTGTAATCCCAGTTACTCGGGAGACTGAGGATCACAAGTCTGAGGCCTGCCTGGGCTACTTAATGAATGCAAAAATCAAGCATAGTGAATCCTTGTCTTAAGAAAAAGGACTGGGGGTATAGCTCAGTAGTAGAGCTCATGCCTAGTACAAGGCCCTAGCTTCATGCTGCAGGAACACACACACACAGACCATGCAGACACTAGAAGCCTATGATACCTAATGGATTACCTCATTCTAGTCATGAGGAAACATTAAGATAAGCCCAAATGGAGGAACATTTTACAAAAAAATCAATATTCGTCAAAAGGGCAAGGTCATGAAAGATAAGGAAAAACTGAGGAACAAATAGCTTCTAGATGCAGTGAAGAGACAGGTCAGGCAGGAGCACCTTGATCTCAAGGCCAGCCTCGTACACAGCAGGACTCTTCTCAAAAACAGAAAAGACAGAACTAGACTCAGTTTGTGATAATGAAACAGGTAAAGGAGACTAGTGGGACGCTTGGTCCATCTGAGTAAGGTCTGTACACTTCTGTTAAGTCTATCCTAATGCCAGCAGACTGGCCTTGACCACCACACTGCTGTTATGTAACGTCTTACCATTAGCAGAAGCAGATTATAACTTTTTCCAAGTCTACAATTAGTTCAAAAAATTTTTTAAATAGTTCTAAGAAAAAACTCTCAAAATATTGCCAATAAATATCCTTAAATTTTTCCTTTAATTCTAGCACCAAGGAATTTCATTCCTGCTCGCAGAGATGGCGATGAAAGTTGAGCTGGCTAGAATGAGCTACCAGAGAGCAGCCTGGGAGGTGGACACTGGCCGTCGGAACACCTACTATGCCTCAATCTCAAAGGCCTTTGCTGGAGATATTGCCAATCAGTTAGCGACCGATGCAGTGCAGATTTTTGGAGGCTATGGATTCAATACGGAATACCCAGTCGAAAAGCTGATGAGGGATGCCAAGATCTATCAGGTAAGGTCAGAGGGGTTGTTTCTTAGGAGACAAGACTTTCATAAATGACAGAGGATTTCTGGTTGTTGGGCAGTTGTAAGCCACTGGTAATGATAAATGACAGCTGTGCCAATAAGAGGCTGAGGGTAAAGGCTTCAACGCCTGACAACTTGAGTTTGATCCTGGAACCACATGGTGGAAGGAGAGAGCTGACTCCTCCAAGTTATACTCTGAGCTCCACATACATGCTGTGACGTGTACACACACACACACACCACACACACACACACAAAGTTAAATGACAGTTATAGATTGTTACAAGACATGTTTTGTTACTAATCAGAACACAAGAGTGTTATTGTGGGAGGGGTAGCTGGAGAGATGGTCAGTGGCTAAGAGCACAGGATGGTGTAGCAGAAGATCTGGGTTCAGCTCTCACCACCCACATGGCAGCTAACAACTGTAACACAAGTTCTCTTCTGATCTTCACTGGCACTGCATCTGCATGGTACACAAACCTACATGGTACGCATACCAATTGATACACATACCTACATGCAGACAAAGCACACATACACATAAAATAACACAGAGAAAGCATGTTACTTCTTATTAAGTGCAGGTGTGAATGGGATGAACTAGGGAGGTCAGTGCCATAGAGATCTGTCATGCATCTCATGCAGCCTTCTTTGAGTTTGCAGCTCTTAGCCAACTGCAGGCCACACTTTAAGAATATGAAAGCCATTTAAAGTAATTATTTGGTTTTGAATTTTGCCAGGCAGCTCTTGAATTAATTGAAGCTAAACTCAGAATGAAAATCCATCAGGACGGTACTTGACTCTTATTAAATTGGCCACTAGAAAACATTGGGGAAACTTAGTAAATAAGACCATGCATGTTCTCCTCATGTGGCTCAGTTATAACCCACTCATCGCCATCTCCCCAGCAAATGATCCACACGTCTGATCTTGTGAAATATAGAGGTGGACTCAGAATGCCAGATTGAGAAGTGTGGGGGCATGTCAGGTTTTTCCTTTTTAATTAATAGATTTTAAGAGTCAGGACTGTCCAGTATTGTACATTTTCTTTCCTGTCTGCCTCTTCTGGATGCTCATCACCTAATTTTCACACAACAGTAAAAGAAAAAAACAAAAAAACAAAAACAAAAAAACCGAATCAAACACTATCCACGTTAAAAATTACCTGACAGCATTCAGACTGTTGTCTTCATCACTATGTCTCTGTAGGTCAGTCTTTTCATTTAGACCAGAGTTCGTACCTCTCCAAAGTCATCAGTTTATCTGATCCTATTTTCCCTCTCCCAGAGCTCAGAACATGATCAATCTAGCCACCATTACCAACCACTTAGCTTCTCTCTGAGAAGATGAGCTCACAAATGGCTGAAGTTTGGGGCTAAGAATGGGAACGAGTGTGGATTGCCGGGAACCAAAGCCCAAGCCTCCAACATCTTGATTGCTTTAACATTTTCTTAGACAGCTGGAGGGGAAAAAAAAAAATCAGGTTTGATAAAAAGAACAGAGATGGCTCAGAATTTAAGAGCACTGGCTGCTCTTGCAGAAGACCCGGGCTCAGTTCCCAGCACCCATATGGCAGCTAACAACCATCTGTAACCATAATGATAGAAGGAGAGAACTGACTCCTACAAGTTATATTCTGACAGTACAGTTCCTGGGAGTGTGGTGCCCTCTTGTGGCCTCCATGGGCATTGCACACAGAGGTGCACTTACAGGCAAAACATTCACACAAAAAATAAAAATAAACCAAAACAATTAAAATTAAAAAGAAAAAGAATAGAAAATGGTTGGAGGGTACATAGCTAAGAGCAGCTCAGAAAAGTTAAAATATTTTGGTACCACTAACTTTAGTTTTCCAAAGACCTTAAAATGTAAATGTTTTTTTTTCAATGTTTTCAAGGCTGTCTCCAAATTTTGGTAAAATACCTTTTTTATAATTCAAACTGCTTTCATAAAATTATTTTTCAGTTGAGTTTAACAGCAGAGCTTATGTTGTTGTGCAAAATATTGAATAAATCCAAGTGTCTAACCTACCTTTATGTTTTTCTTACAGATTTATGAAGGCACCTCACAAATTCAGAGGCTTATTATAGCCCGGGAACATATTGAAAAGTACAAAAAGTAAAAGAAATATCTATAGAAAAATGATTAAGTATTGTGTGGCTAAAGGACAAAACACTGTGTGTGCTTCCAGAAAGAGAAAAGGCTTCAGTACCCACCAAAGAGAATGAGCACTATAAATATCAGAAATCTGTGCCCTTTATCCTGATGGATTGTACCTTGGTTTATCTCCACAATTAACCTTTTCAAGTGATTTGGCTTTCTTGAAATTATGTGTTGACTCCCTAGCACCTTACGTGAATGCCATTAATTTGTCATTGTGATCACTTACGTTAACCTCAGTGGAAGAAATACCCAGAAATTTTAATGTTTATTTCAATGACAGGAAAGAGGGCTTATCAAGAAAAACTCAGTGAATATTCTAAAACCCACACTGAGAGATACATGTGGTTTGGACCCACCAGATTTTATGGCATTACTATACTAAAGTCATTAATTGTATAATTTTGAATATATTATTTTGCACAAAGTGGCAAAGATTAATATTCATTTTTCCTACTATAAAACTATAATAAATTTTTAGTGCTAATATTGAACCAACAATTTACTTCCCTTTTTTAAAATAAATAAGTAAATCTAGCCTTAAATTATTTTTACATAACTTTTGGTTTCTAAGTAATCTTCGACCTCTTGTACACAATTGTTTCGCATCGTGATTTTAAAGAGGAACTTAAATGAAATGGTCAGCTCAGTGTTTTGTGGTGCAGCATCTGTGCATTTCCCCAGTAAGTCCTGCTAGTCTATGTAATAGCATGTATTTCATTTATTTGCTGTTATGAAAAGCAGGTCACAGTTTATTTTTGAACTGCATAAAATTACCTGCTTCCTTTATTAGATTATATTATTAAAGAAGACAGAAAATATAAATATTAAATAAGAGCCCAGTTTGTGAATTCATTATTTCTTTATGATTCAACATAGTAAATATTACAAAAATACATTAAGCTAAACATAATAATTCTGGTTCTTCGATTCCTGATATCAACCATGTGCCTTACACTTCTGTCTGGTTTCTGCCAGGTTTAGCCTTGGTCCCCCAAGATGGTCCTCACTTCAGAGGCCAGTTCATACTATTAATACTGTGTTATTTAAGATGGTTAACCTCAGTTGTCAGCCTGACGAGATCTAGAATCACCAGGGAGATGGGTCTCTGGCCCTGCCTCTAGGGGAGTTAATTGAGATGTGCCCACGGTGGGTGCAGGATTCCCTGGGCTGGGATCCTGGACTGTATCAAAAGGAGAAGGCTAACTGAGCACCAGTCTTCCTCACTCTCTGCTTCTTCCGTGGTACAGTGGGGCCGGCTGCCCAAGCTCCTGCCACGGTGACTTCTCTTTAATGACAGCCTACGGTCCTGAACCAGGGCCAGAAAAAAACCCTTCCCTACATGTGGGTGGGTCTCCATCTCCAGCACGACTGTTGTGCTCCAGTCATGCCAGAGAATGGAGAACGATTGAACATGGCCTCAGGTGGATCAGAGTGCGTCCAGAGGAGTTGCTCCCAGGATTCTACGTAGGTGGGTGGTTCGGTTATTAAAGCCAATGCAGGGGTTTATATAGAGAGGCCTTCTGACTGTTACAGAAGGCAGGAAAGTTAAAGGTAGGGTTTTAGGGTAAAGGCGGGAAGGTTGTAGGGCTGATGTTGGAAGTTCAGGAATGAGGAAACAAAACCCAAAACCTGGTTCTGGTCTGGGGTGGGGGAAAGGAAGATTCATATCTACAGTAGCTTCCTGGGGCCAGGTTATCACATCAGGCAGAGCAGGTCAGACATGTTTGACCATGTTCTAGAATGACACACAGACCTCATGAAAACACCTTACTTACAAATTATTCATTTATATATTATAAAAGAAGCAACTTGGGCCAGACATGGTGGTGTATGCCTTTAATCCCAGCACTCGGGAGGCAGAGGCAGGCAGATCTCTGTGAGTTCAAGGCCAGCTAGGGCTACAGAGAGACCCTGTCTCCAAAGAGCCAAAAAATAATCATAATAAATGCAACTCTTGAAAATATGCTTAATTTTTTAAAGACTATACATCCTTGCATATGCGTCTGTAATCCCAACACTGGTGAGGGCAGAGCTGAGGCAGGAGAATTATGAGTTTGAAACTAACCTGAGTGAAAAAAAAAGGAAAAAATGAGTGAATCTAATTTTTAAATTACTATTTCAAGGTCTAGAGAGTTGGCTCAGGAGTTAGGAACACAGGCTGCTCTTACAAAAGACCCAGGTTTGATCCCCAACACTCACATAGCTGCTAACAACCATAAGTAAATCCAGTTCCAGGGGATCTGATGCTCTTGTCTGGTTTAGGCAGGTATTGCACACATGATGCACTTAAGATCCATACAGGCAAATCACTATTATAGAAAAAATGAAAATAAATAAAATGTAAAAAAAAAAAATTGCTCTTGTGGCTTGGGGTACAACTTAGAGTGGTAGGCTGCATACTTAGTGTGTTCAAGGCAAGGGTTTTGGCCCTCAGCGCCCCCTTAAATTACATGTATAGTGTATGTCTTAGCTTGAGCTGCCATAACGAATACCACCAAGTGCCTGGCTTAACAACAGCACAACCGAGATGTTTCTCACAGTGCTGGGAGCTGCAGTTCCAAGATCAGGCTGCCTGCAAGGTTAGTTTCTGCCAAAAGTTGGCTTCAGGCTACTGTTTCATAGTTTCCTCTTAGAACAGAAAGGGTTAAGCTAGGTGTTCTGCCTCTTTGATAAGGGCACTCACCCCATTCATGAGGGCTCTACTCTCAGGATGTGATTAGTTCCCATAGGTTCTTCCTTCAGTAACAATGGAGATTAGATTTCAGCATGAGTTATGGGGGGCCCCCAAACATTCAGTTCATAACATGGTTCATAACATAACTGATAAAGCAAAGAAAAAGTTTAGCAAATTGTGGGGTCTGGGTCTATTGCAAAAGGTACTGAGCAAGCCAAGCAACCCAGGATACTCTGAAGGGATGGTGGGAGTCTGGCCTGCTCTGCCTGATGTGATAACCTAGGTCCTAGGAAGCCACTGCAGGCCTCAGCAGTTACTTCATCTTTTCCCCCCGACAAAGATCACCCCAGACCAGAACCAGGTTTTTGGGTTTCATTTCCTCATTCCTAATTTCCACATCAGCCCTACAACCTCCCGCCTTTACCTAAAGACCCCACCTTTAACTTTCCTACCTTCAGTAACGGCCAGAAAGGCCTCCCTATATAAACCCCTGCCTTGGTTTCAATAAATGAACTGCCCACTAACGCAGTCTCCCAGGAATTCTTCCCGTCCCACTCTGGCTGCCTGAGGACCTGTTCCACTGCTTTCCATTCTCTGGGATGCCTGGAGCACAACAGCCATGCTAGAGATGGAGACTCACCCACAGCAAATTGTTTCTTTCCTTAAACCAACATTACTAAATCCACTGGAGTTACCCAAGATTAATTATGAGATTTCAGGTTTTCTGAATGTCTCTGACCTAGCAGCTTCTTTCTCTAAGAATGATGTTCTTCCCCTTTAAAATCTAGCTTCTCAAAGGATTACTTTTCATTGTTTCTCTGAGACAGGGTCTCACTGTGTAGTCCAGGCAGGCCTCAGACTTGCGATCCTCCTGTGAGTTAGGTAACATGTATACACTACCACACCTGGCTTAGAAGTTAATACTTATATCTCCACTAAGCTTTCTTGAAAGATGTGTTTCTTCTCTCAACAAACCAGTCCAGGAACAAAGATCCAGAGGGGAAACATTTCATAGTTATGCAGTGAGAGGTAAAGGCACATGGAGTGTCAGATCTACAACCTGCCACAGGCCAAAAGTACACCTCCTAGATCTCAGGCCTTGAGGAGCTGTTCTTCCTGGTGGGCAAAACATTTTTGATCTATTAAGAGTCACAGAGATCAGGGCTGGAAAGATGGTTCAGCAGTTAAGGGCACCGGTCACTCTTGCAGAATACCCAGGTTCAGTTCCCAACACCCACATGGCAGCTAATAACCATAACTCCAATTCCAGAGGAATCCAGTGTCCTCCTCTGACCTCCCCAGGCGTTGCATGATATGGGTGTACTTACATTCATGCTGGCAATACATTCATACACATAAAAATAAAATATATATTTTTTAATTTTAAAAGATTCACAGATACACAAAAAAAGAACCAAGTAAATCTAGTAGGAATTTCATACCCAAGAGATCTGATTTCTGCAAGGGCTCATCAAATGGACTCTGGTTTGGATGGAAGTGTCCCCCATAGGCTCCAAGTATTTGAACACTTGGTCAGTTGCTAGAGCTGTTTGTGGGGGTCATGGGGCCTGTAGGAGGTGTGTTCATGCTGAAGGAAGCACATCACTGGGGGCTGGCTTTGATAGTATATAGCTTGCAGTCTCTCTGCTTCCTGTGCATGTTTGAGGATGTGAGCACTGAGTTCTCTGCTGGGGCTGCCCTCCCTCCATGATGGGTTCATCCCTCCATGATGGCTCAGCCCTCCACGATGAGCTCAGCCCTCCACGATGGGCTCAGCTCTCTATGATGGCTCATCCCTCCATGATGGGCTCAGCCCTCTGGAATCATGAGTTAAATAAACTCTCTTCTATAAGTTGCCTTGGTCATAGTGCTTTATCACAGCAACAGAGAAGTAGCTAATACACAGATCATAAACACTCCTAACTGCTACTGCTCCCAGTGAAGAAAAGCTCCTGGGCCATGGCTGAGCCAGAACCAAAACAGAGAATTAGTGGAAAGGGGAAAGTCTACACAGTAGAGTTAAAAACCAAAGAGCTGAGATCCTTGTCATTTCAAAATCATTCTGAGAGCCAAGAAAGGCCAAGGTTTGGCCTAAGTAGGCCAAGTGAAGTAAGTTCTCCAGCCGTGCAGATGATTGGCTCTCTTTGGTCATCCCATCAGGGTAGATAAGTAGATGGCCTCCTAGACTGATAAAATCATGATACATACAAGCATTAACTGAACACATCAACATGTGTGTTTAGATAGGTATGATGGTACATCTATAGGCAAGGTGGATACTGCCTATAAAGTTAAGTATGAAGGCTTTCAATTCTGAGACATGACTGCATTTGTGGTCTGGCTCAGTGGGTGAGGGCACTTGCCACTGTTGTGCCCAGGTTATAGAATCCTCTCAAAAGACCACCATGGAGGTCAAATCTGATGCAAGAACAAAGGGTCTTTCTTTACAAGCTCGAGCTCGGTCCACAGTCTGACACACCGCCGCAGCGGGTGATAAGACAGTGGCCCCGAGTGGAGGGTGAGGTGATGTTTTATAGGGTTAAAACAAAGAGAGGAGGGACAAGGGTTGGGATTGGTTAAGGAAGCCCACTGGCGCGAAAAGCATCTTACTCATATTAAGGTAACAGGGCCCATGGAATGTGCTTACCAGAGTATACTTCAAGGTCTTGTTTATGTCTCTGATTTTAGCCTTGGTCAACCTGACCAGATCTCATGTAGTCCTAAGTAGGGTGTTTTTACAAAACCGTCTGATATTTGAAGGCTATGTCCTTGCAAATGTTTAGCTAGGGGGGTGGGAAAGAGTTTCTGAAGCCAGGAAGCCAAGCTTATGTGGCTGAGGCTTTTTCTAACAAGATGGAGTCAGATTTGCTGCAGCCTTCATTCTTCATTTCTGGGGGGTCCTTACAATGTCTTATTCTTTTATGACCTATGGAGTTTAGGCAGGGCCATCTGTGTGACCTTGGGTTTGGAACAATCCCCTGGAACCTGAAGACAATGACTGCCCTTCCCCATCCGCCATGACTGACTGTTGACAGGGCTAGTTGTTTGCAGGCCCAGGGCAGGTAACCACACTGCTAAGTTCCTGATTATAATGGCCTTGTCATGCCTAGACCATGGCATTTCCAGCTCATCCTCTCCTCCCTCTTTTCCGTAAGCCTGCATGGGGTATGGAGGGTAAATATTTTGCCGAGGGCTTGGCCCTCAATCATCACTTAGTCTCAGCTCTCTAGGCACCTTTGTTCACTGCAGAGAGGCTTCTCTGAATAAGGGTGACAGTAGAGTTTGTCTACGGTATAAACAGATATTTAGAAGGTGGTCAACAAATAATACTTTAAATGGGCATTATGTTACATAACTTGTATTTTACACTACAGTGTTTTCCATCTTAGATGGACACATTCAAATTCCTTCTGTGACTGTATTATCTCGGGTTTAGAGGGAAAGATGAACTTATAAGTTAGCAGATTGTTGAAGCTACAGTTCCTTGGTGGGCCAATATATTTTATTCCTTAAAAAGGCAAACCGCTGGGGAGACTGCTTAATGATAGAGCATATGCCTAGCATTATCAAAGCAGTGGATTCAATTCCCAGTACTAGGGAAAAAAATAAAGAGCTAAAATGAAGAGGTTAAACCATACCAATGTTTAAGTTACCAGTGTAGAGTGAAAAGTAAGCCTTATTTTTGTGGTTTCAGAAATCAGACTCAGGATCTTGCCCATGCTAAGCACTCATTCTGCCACTGAGCTACACCTTGGCCCTGTTTTTGTCATGGGTCGAGATAAAATATCCAACACCATGTGGATGAAATAGCCAGGTATTTTATTTTTGGTCATCTAGGCCACTTAACTTGGGAGTAAGCCAACACTGGTCAAGCTCAGAAAGAAGCTTTCATAGGGTCTCCTCAGCTGCGACTGGTTACAATTCGAAACATCCAATAAGAATTAAGCATTTTCCCTGGGCTTACAATATCTAATAAGAATCAAGCATTTCACAGAGTTTCCCAAGTATGCATATTCCTAACAATAACACACCAGAGGGTTAGCTATTTGCACATGTTCCTCCCAGATTAGAACATCACAGCGAGGTGTGGTTGGGCCCGTCCTTTTGGAACTGGGGAGGTCACTCCTTTCTGGGTGTGTACTCAGGAGGGATTGGGCAAAGGCCAAGCACCAGCAGACTTTAAGCCTGGACAAACAGCAAAATGAAAGTCTTTATCCCATTTTCCTAGGCCATTAGAGTTTTCACCTAGTATCTTTTGAGCATCTTTCCATAGCGTTATACGTAGAGCATTCCATTCTTTTAAACAGATGAATAATAAATGCACTGTAATTCTCCAATCTTCACTTTCAGGTTGCTTAATTAATAAATTGGAAGCAGAGTCTACAGCATGGGATGGCCTCCACATCCAAGTGTAACTGAGGATGACCTTGAACTCCAGATCCTCTGGCCTCCGCCAGGCAGTGCTAGACCTGCACCTTTAAGCCAGGTGTCATGCGGCGCTCCGTGCAGGCTAGAAAAGCGCTCTATCCTGAATGAGCCCAGTAAGCAGGCAAGGATAATGCTTGGAGGTCCAAGTTCACCCCCAAACTCTCCTCTTAAAAGTTCTGAGCAGTGGGGTTTTGGGGGGGGGGGGGGTGGAGTGTCCTTCAGGCATCTGCATAGCCGGCTATCCTGCGACCGCGTGGCAGCGGGTCCTTCAGGCGTCAGTGTGGCCGACTATCTCGTAACCCGGGGTCCTTCAGGCAGGAGCGCGGCCAGCTAAGTAGGGCGTGGGCCTCCGGGCGCTTGTGCGCAGGCGCAGAGCGCCTGACTCTCCGGTTCCTGGCGCGCCCCTGTCTTTCAGCCGGCGGACATGGTGAGAGTAGGACGCAGGTCGCGGGGGTCCGGCGGGGCGCGGGGAGGCCCGCAGGGCGCCGCGGACTCGGTAGCCGGCCGGGCGCAGGGCGCGGCCTTCCAGGCGCGGGTTCCGGCGGCCTGGCCTGTCCGGGGCCTCCTGCGCTCGCCGTGCGGGAAGGGTCCTGGCAGAGCTGCGCGCGGCCCTGGGCTGCCCGGGTTTCCAGTCCTTCCCGCGCAGACTTGCCGGGGCTTCTTGTTTCCCTCTACTAAGTGTGCTTTGTGTTCTTCCTCCATTTGCAACACTGGAGCAGGTGGGAATTTGGGAAATGGTTAATGATATTGTTGCAGGGTTCTCGTCCGCTTTCAGCGGGATGGAAGGGCCGGTCGGTGGTGGTGAATGCCTTGAATCCTAGCCGGGGAGGCAGTTAGGCCGAACTCTTGAGTTCAAGGCCAGTCTGATTCTTTACAAAAGGGATAGACGGGGGCTGGAGAGATGACTTAGTGTTTAAGAGCACTGGCTGCTCTTGCGGAGGATCTGAGTTAGATTCCCAGCACCCACGTGGCGTCTAACACCATCGGTAAATCTAGTTCCTGACCTCCGCGGGCTTTGCACGACACAGCTGCACTTTACACATACATATGCAGACGATACAGTTATAATACGTTAGATAAAAGTGCTTTAAAAAAAAAAAGGGATAGACGGAAAATGAGTATTCTTGGTCACTGTCTTGACCTACATAACTGACTAGGGCACAGTCTCAACCATCTCAACCATGAAGGTGTAGTTTAGCAACGGGATAACGGTCGAGGATTACAAAAAGTTTTCAGAAACCTCAGTTTTGTTAACTAAAAAATGTGCCAGAAATTTTGTGGTAGCCAGACTTATGCCACGTAAGTTTGGATTTGGTTAGCATTTGTGTTGCATGTTTTTTCTGAACTAATAATAGGTGCGGAGTAATTTCAGGTCAATGATGAGCCGGCATGTATTCTGAATCTAAAGTTGATTATTAACTACTTTAGCTCTAGAATTACTCTGAGACCTGAAAATTCCCTGACACTTAACTAAAATGGAGCTTCTGGTCACATACTTCTGACTACAGTATACCAGAAGTGTTTCAGGAATGCTTAAACATGAACGGTTAGAGACATTAGAAAGTGTTGATGAGATCTCTACTTCTCCTTTTGAAAGGGCACACCCCAGAAGGATGTTACCATCAAGTCAGATGCACCTGACACCCTGTTACTGGAGAAACATGCTGATTATATCGCCTCCTATGGCTCAAAGAAAGATGATTATGTGCGTATGATTTTTGTGTAATGAAGTTTCTAAGGCTGATGGGCTGCTACTTTTGTGCTGGGGTAATAACCTGTAAGGTCAATGATGTGTTGGCATGTATTATCTGAACTTGTTGATGTGTATTAACACTTTAGCTCTAGAATTACGCTGAGACCTTAAAAAAGGTTTTATCTGTACTTTTTCAGTTGTAGGAATAATTTATCCTGGGAAAGTCTTGGGATGTTGTAACACAGCTGTCATCTGTAGTATGATAGTGAGATAGCTTGTATGTTGAGTCTGACCTCTCAGAAGTTCAGGCTGACAGGTTTAAGAAGTCGTTTTCTCCTAGGAATACTGCATGTCTGAGTATTTGAGAATGAGTGGCATCTACTGGGGACTGACGGTGATGGACCTCATGGGACAGCTGCATCGCATGAACAGAGAAGAAATCCTGGTGTTTATCAAGTCATGCCAGCATGAGTGTGGGGGCATAAGTGCCAGCATAGGCCACGATCCTCACCTCCTATACACGCTCAGTGCTGTCCAAGTAAGCACTCAGTGGTCCTGATTCTGTGTTCTCTTTCCAGGGGTTTGGGGATTGTAACAGTCACAAGGGAAGGTATCAGAATCAATCTCAAAGGGTTTGTTTTTGGTACTTTTATTACATAAGTGTATTGCCTACATTTATGCACCTGTGTTGTACTACCTTCACAGAGGTTGGAAAAGGGTATCTGATCAACTGGATTGTTAGCTGCCCATGTGGGTGTTGGGTCCTCTATAAGAGCAGCCAGTGGTCTTAACTGCTGAGCCATCTCTTCCAGCCCCCTCAAAAACGGTTCTTTTAAGTGATGTCTGCCCTATAAGGTCAGTGATGTTATGGCATGTATTAGCTGAAAGCTGACTTGATGTGAGCTCTAAAATTGCACTGAGACCTTGGAGGGTAGAATTTCTGTGTATAACTGAAAATACCTGTAGTTTCAATTCTGGGGGTAAAGTGAAAAACCATAGACACATTTAACCTTATGTCTGGATAAGTAGATATCTTGATATGAGAATATCAGATGAGTTTATAGAAAAATTCTTGTGCTCTGGGCAAGATAGCACGTGCCTTTTGTCCCCAGCACTCAGGAGGCAGGGCTCCAGGCAGGCAGAGCTCCGAGATTGAGGCCAGCCTGGTTTACATAGCAAGTAAGGAAGGAAAAGGCTTGTGATTAAAGGTTTGGGATGACTTGATTTTACTGAGTAAGGAACAGCCTGTGCATTCAAGAAGCAGCTTGTAAAACACACAAACAGAAGGGCATGTCTCACCCCAGAACAGTCCTGGGACACATTTGACAGGTGACATTTGTCTTTCAGATTCTTACTCTGTATGATAGCATCAGTGTTATTGATGTGAATAAAGTCGTGGAGTATGTTCAGAGCTTACAGAAGGAAGATGGTTCATTTGCTGGAGACATTTGGGGTAAGAACTGCTTTTAGTCTGCTACCCATACTCAAAGTAGCATTGTCTTGGAGGTGATCAGTTTGTAAGATTTTAAGTTGTTCATCTTTTCAGGTCCCACTAAGCAGTTGGTCTAACTGGACTAATGGTCTGCTGGAAGGTCCAGCATGCCCTGCTAGTTATGTCAGCTCAGAGCGCTGTATAAGAGATGAGGTAGGTTCAAGGTTTGCCCCCAGGATTTAGTAGCTTTGAAAAGTTAAACTGTCTGGAAAGAAAACTTGTAATATTTGTGCAATTACTAAAATATTTTGTTGGGAAGGAAAATATTTATATGATTGTAGGTTTGTAGACAGTAGACAATCTATTTTAAGTTAAACAAAATACAGGCCTCAGACCAGCTGCTTCATGGGATATGAAAATTTGCTATTAAATTTTGAGTAAGATTTCTTTCCTCTCTTGCTGCTCTCTAAACAATGTAGGAAAAGTCATAGCTTTCTATTTTTCCAGTGTCCTAAGGGAGATCTACTTCAGATTGCCTCTTAACTGACAAATGTAAAAGTGGAGACTTGAACTTCTGGAAATATAATGGGCTAGTGTTTCTAATAACATGCATCAGCTTCACGCCCAGCGTTCTTTTGCTGACATGTCTGCCTTGGTTCTTTGTCCTCCAGGAGAAATTGATACACGATTCTCCTTTTGTGCAGTAGCAACATTGGCTCTGTTGGTAAGTTTTGGATGTTTTGTTGAAGTGCTTAAACATAAGTGAATTCACTAAAGTTTCATATGTTTTTATTTTCCTTTTTAGGGCAGGCTTGAAGCTATTAATGTGGAAAAGGCAATAGAATTTGTTTTGTCCTGTATGAACTTTGATGGTGGATTTGGGTGCAGACCGGGCTCTGAATCTCATGCTGGACAGGTAATTTTGCAATTAAAAGTAGCTCCAGGTTTAGGAGATGACAGGTGATACACAGAACATGTTTTAGTAGTAGTTTTGTGTTATGAATGTGCAAGGAAACTTGTAAGTTTAGGAAAGCATTTTTCAGTGTTGTGCTATATACATAGCTTTGACCCTCTTAAATGTTAGGTAACAGATTCAGTGGTCACTTTGCTTTCTTACATAGTCTTCATTCTGTAATATCACTGCCACTGGCCTGGAACTTGCTATGTAGCCTCTATACCTGACTTTAACTGTAAATTATAGAAATAGTCACGATTAAAGTATGTGCCAAGTACGTATATCTTTTCTTGGCCAGAGAATGCTGTATATATAAATAGTGTTTATTACTTTTACTACTAAATTATTATACATGTGTACTTTATGTCTGTAATTTTAGATCTATTGTTGCACAGGATTCCTGGCGATTACTAGTCAGTTGCATCAAGTGAATTCTGATTTACTTGGATGGTGGCTTTGTGAACGACAGTTGCCCTCAGGTGGACTCAATGGAAGACCAGAGAAGGTATCTTGTGATGACATTAAGACTAGCTTCATAGTTGATAGTACCTCTGTTTAAAACAGTCTACTATTAACCTCCTTGGTTAAGGACTGAAGTGGTTGGGTATTATTGAGTGTGGATAAATTGGAGGTGGTCTTCGCTTCCAAGGTTCTGGTTTTCTTAGTTGATAGACAGTCTTAGACTTAAGATGTGGCATTTGTGCTGCCCCAGTCTTCGTGCTGATATCATTGAAGACATTGCAATCTTGCTTACTTCTTTCCCACTCTTGGAAGATGGCATGAGATGTAAAGGATTTCCCAAAGATCTCAAGAAGTCAGTAAAATTGTGACATTTCTTGACCTATTCTCCTTTTAGCTACCAGATGTGTGCTATTCATGGTGGGTGTTGGCCTCTCTGAAGATAATTGGAAGGCTTCACTGGATTGATAGAGAAAAATTGCGGAGTTTCATCTTAGCGTGTCAAGATGAAGAGACTGGAGGTTTTGCGGACAGGCCAGGAGATATGGCAAGTGCTTTAAAAAATTTTCCCACTGTTAGATGACCTCATATTCTGAGCATTTCTGCTTGTAGAGATGTGGTACATCAGTAGTTTACTAGTGCTTTGAAAGTAATATGAAGGATAGATCTAGTTGATAAGAATTTCATCACATTGCCAAAAATACAGTTTTCTGAGGTCAAATATTGAAAACATGAAGTCTCAGACTACAAGTCTTCAATGTAAAATACAGATGAAGGTTATTTAGTTTTTCGTATTGACTCCTTACAATTTTTCTCATAGGTGGATCCTTTTCATACTTTATTTGGCATTGCTGGATTGTCACTTTTGGGAGAAGAGCAGATTAAACCTGTTAGCCCTGTCTTTTGCATGCCTGAAGAGGTACTTCGGAGAGTGAATGTTCAGCCTGAACTTGTTAGTTAGATTCAGTGATGGAAAAGATGCTCAGTATAGTGTTGTAATCTGAGCATTTCTCTATTTAGAAGTGCTTAGCAAACCTAAAAGTGGCTGTTGTTAATATTTTGTATATCTGTGTTAAATTAATTATAAATTATAATTATATATACTGTAAAGTAAATACCTATAATGTATTTTCAGCTTTATTTGATCTGCAGTGTTCTTTGTCTATACTTAAGTGTCTGTTATTGATGTCTGTAACAGCAAATTTGATTGTGTCCCTATGTGCATAACCCTAATTGATGGAAAGTGATTTTGTTGACTAATGGAGTAAACTCTCATGAATTAAATGTACAGTACACAAAATTAAGTAGCTGTTGTGTGCCTATTTCTTTGGAATTGAGGTAGAAGAGTTACAAGGACTCTGTGGTTACAGGCATTAGCCTGGGGGCACAGACTCTGGGAAGCGGCTAGCTTTGAGTCACCCAGGTTCTTCTGAGTTTTTGGATCAGGATTACTATAGATAGCCATTTTTCTTTCACAGTGAGGAACTAGTTTCCCCTGTTGGGAGGCAGTTCTCACTATATGTTACAACCTACCCCTCATCCTGCCTCATTTCAAGTGTAGGCATCCACCAGCATCTCTGGCAAGTGCTGTTTAGGCTGACCAAAATGGGCACAACTACACTCTGCCTCCAGGCAATATTTTTGAATTTGAGTAAGATTGTCCAGGTGTTTTTGCAGTGTGTATAGTAGTCATCCTAAAAAAAAAGATTTCTCAAACATCTTGATCACTGAGGGTCAGAGAGGGTCCATATAGCTAATACAAAATGAGTAATAGCTCTATGGACGCAGTACTGGTGTGAATGTCGGGTTGGCCAGACCCTCAGTCTGCCATCTCCTGCAGGTTGATACTAATTGCTGTGATAAAGGAATTAAAGAATATCCCGGAGGTCACCATCTGCAGAGTTGAGCACAGTAACTACATTTGGATCATTGGGAACTTGAAGTGCCCTGCATACAACCATGTACACGGGATCTGAGCACAGTGCAGCTTTGGGCAATGCATCCTGTGTTTGGCCACAAGACTTCATGGTTGGACCTGGGTGCCTGGGGTGATCCGAGAGCACGTGTTCAGCCCTCCCAGAGCTTGGGCATCCTGGAAAAGTTATTCACGTCAGGCATCTTGCAATGGGGAAGTGTGCTGGGTGATTGGAGGGCCTTGAACTGTTCAGTCAGGAAGGAAATGCCTCAGGAGGGTGCTGGGACTGCCAAGACCACCTTCTTGCATCAGGACGGAGAAGCCAGACCTCATGCCTTGGCTCCAGAGCGGAGGGAAGCAGCACTGCGCACGCGCTCCCGCCCCCCCCCCCGGCCTCGTGCGCATGCGTCGACCCCCCCCCCCCCCGCGCGCCTGCGCCTGCGCCGGCTCTCCCGCCTTTTTCGGCGCCCACGCTGTAGGCTACGCGGTTCCTGGCGCAGCTCCCGAGATGTGGAGGCCAGAGGCCTCATCCACCTCGCGCTCCCCGCGTGGGCCGCCGTCCTCTGCCGGAGCAGTCCAGCCTCAGGGTCGGCATCTCGGTCTGGGGCTCCAGGAGACGCCGCGGGCCCCGGCCTGGCCCTGGGCCTCCACGGACAGCACGGCGGGGGCCGCGGCCGACAGGAGCAGCAGCAGCAGCAGCGTGGGGCGGGCCACAGGTAGCGGGCCGGGGAGTGGGAGGGGAATGGGGGTGGGGGCGGCTGCAGAAGTACCAACATGCGGCAGCAGGGCCGGCCAGGGCGAGGGCGCAGGAGGCGGAGGGGGACATGGGGATGAGGACAGCTGTGGAGCTCCTGTCTGCTGGGTTTATCCTGTCGGGGAGCGATTGCTCGTCTGCTTTAGGCTCTGAGAGCAGGTGGTGGGTGACACTGCCTCACATTGCAAAAAAGCGCAGTCCTGGCTTCTCCTGAAGGTTAGACACTGGTGATGGCAGGTTCGCAGTTCCCGGGTCTGGAGAGATGCTCCGCGGTTAAGAGCAGTGGCTGCCTTTGCACACGGCCCGGGTTCAGATCTCAGCAACCACGTGACTGCTAACACCGACTGTAGCTCCAGTTCCAGAGGGTCTTGTTTAATCTTAGACAAGACTCCCAACAACTGAAGTATTTCCTCACTCAAAACATCCAGTTCACAAATGCTATTTCTCTTTTAAATGTGTTAAACTTGCCCTGAATGACTTATTTTTAATAGTAAACACGCTTAACCTGAATTAGATGAAACGTTCAAATTTAATTCATCATCCTCCCACTCTAGGACTGGAAGACTGAAATTCGGTAAAGTTCAGCTCACTACTCCTATTAGGAAGCTGAAAAACTTCAGAGACACGAATCTGATAAATCATAAGGAGTCTGAAGCCCCCATCTCCCAGCACTGAAATGGGAGCATAGATCTGTGCCACAAAATACATGAATACATTTATTTGTTTGCATGTGTCTGTGTGGGGTGTCTGAGCATGCATGTCTGAATGTGTGGCGGCCCTTGTGTGTTGTGCAACTGTGCATATCTGTGCACATGTGTATGAAGGCTCTAGACTGATAGTTGGGAGTCCTGGACTATGCACCTTGCTCACCGAGGCAGGTAGTGGATTGAGCACAAAGTTCACCAGTACAGCTAGTCTAATTGGCCTGTTTGCCCCTGGTGATGCCCACCTATCATCTCTGTGCGTGCTGGGGATCCCAGTTCTGGTCTTCAAGCTGAGGAGCAAGTGCTTTCCTTATGGAGCCAACATTTCTGACTAAGACAGATTGTATGTAGGCCTTGAGTCTGGCCTCAATTCCCTGTGTAGCTCAACTCAGACTGACCCTGTCTCTGGAACTGTAATCCTTGCACTCAGCCTCCTCAGCACTGACATTATAGACAGGGCAGGCATCACAACTGGCTGGTACATGACTTTAGGAAGATAATTTTTGTGTGAGTATAGTTAGGTGTGCTGTGTCATGCACCTGGGCATGTGTGTAGAGACCAGAGGATGATGTCCAGTGTCTTCTGTTGCTCTCTGCCTTACTGCTTTGAGGCAGAATCTCTCTGAACTTGGGACTCAGTTTCTTGGCTATAGACAAGCAGCCAGCAATCCCCATGGCCAGACTGTTGCAGGGGTAATAAGCTGAGACTGAACTAAGGCTCTTGTAGTTGCACAAGTCTCTTAACCACTGAGCCATCTCCCTAGCCCCCAACCATTGAAAATTTAAAGGGCTGAAAAATAAACATGAGAATGTTTCCTACATGAAAATTCTGTGAGATTCAGTTTCAGTGTATACATTTTTAATGGTGCCATGGTCATTGGTTTGTGTGTTGCCTGTATTGCACTCCTCTTGTAATGTCAAAATTGAATAACTGACAGTTACCTTGGGGTCCACAAAGCCTGAAATATTTACCATCTGTCCCATTATTGGAATGCTTTTTTTAAAAGAAATTTTTAAATTAGGTTTTTGTGTATTTCATACAAAACATCTCAACCAATCTTAATCACTTTTATACTCTTTCCTCATTGACACCCTCCCACAGCCCTGCCCCCCTGAATTCATGCACTCTGTCATTTATCTTAAGGCCTATTGTGTCAATGTAGTGTTCCTGGGCAATCCTTAGTTCAAGTTCATCCACTGAGGTCTAGTCAGCCTATCCAGAGACCATCAACTTAAGAAGATTAGCTCTTCTTTACCGAACAGTAATCAGCCACCAATATTTCTTCAGCTACAGTTGGGGTCTGCTGCCCATTTCCCCAGTTCCATGCTGGGTTTTTGACTGCTTGAGTTTGCATGGGTCTTGAGCATACCCACACCATTGCTGTGGGTTCACATGATCAGAGTCCCAGTGTAGGATTCTATCTCCATATGGTCACACACATCCTCCCTGGCTCTTACAATCTTTCTACCTGCCCCCTCTTCCAAAATGGTCCCTGAGCCCTGAGTGAGACTTAATATAGGAGTCCTATCCAGGTACCTACACTCTGCAGTCTCCTAATCTCCATGCTGTGGCCATTTGAGAACTTTTGTGTTTTGACCCTCTGTTGCATGAGGGAGCTTCATTAATGAGAGTTGAGAGATTCATTAGTGTCCTCTTTACCCCTCATTCTGTATTGCCTGAGGCTCAGGTGTAGAGGCTGCATTGTAGATGTGCTGCTTAGTCATGGACAATTCATAGACCATATCTGTGTGTGACCAGTTGTGGTACTCTGTAGTGGTCTCTGGTATCAAAGAAATTTTGCTTCTCAGTGGTGACTGGGATACTTGACTGTAAATATAAGGATACATATTGCACGTAGTAAGAAGTTCCATTAGCCTAGGGATGTGACAGTGTTGGGATTTCTCTTAAGATCTATGAACTCTTCAGCCATGTGTTTCTGGCAAGGATTACAGTACCACACATGAGTTTCCTCCCATTGAGTGGGCTTTAAGCCCAATTAGGTAGCCATTGATTGTCCCCAAGATAAAAGTGCCACTACTGCACCAATGTCATATGCTGTGTCAGTCATTGTTGTGGTTATTTGGTTGTGAAGCTGGTGTGGGACCACCAATTGAAGTTCTCCCTTAGTAGCTTATGTAGAATGCTTACAAACTGCTTTACAGTGTGGGAGGCTGCGTATGAAAACTTCAGCATTACCAGGAAATAGACACCAGGAGAACAGAGAAGATAGGATGCTGATTTGTGAAAAAAGTTGTAAAATGTGGAGCTCTGTGGGCCAACAGTTATGAGAAACAGATGAAAGGGGATTTGGGAAAGGAAACCATGGTAGTGTAGAGAGTTGTCAGGGAAATCAGAGGACACAAGAAAAGAGCCCAGATGGTTTGCTTTGTTTTCAGAACTGCTGTTACAAGTCTATGCTAGCCTGTTTACACTGTATCAAACTTTATGACGTTAAATAGGTAATGGGTCAAGAAGTAAGCATCTGAAAGGCACTTTAGCCAACTGACTCCGAAGCTCTTTTTACGGTACCAGTTGTTTTGGGAGGAGAGACTTTCAAATCATGAAGTCAGTGAAGGAAAAGACAATTACAGTATAAACTATATCTGGTGTGTTCGAAAGCTAGACAGTAACATGTGACTTTAGCAAGAATAGTCTCAGTGAACTCATAGAAGCAAAAGCCATATCAGCATCTTTAAGTTTCTCCCTCCATCCCTGATCTCTTCTCCAATTCACTGTGTGGTTGAAGATGACCTTGAACTTCTGTTCCCTCGACCTCCATCTCTCACGTGTGGATTACAGGTGTGCATCACTACACCTGGTTTATGTGGTGCTGGGGATCAAACCTGAGACTTCATGTATCCTAGACAAGCACATGATATCAAACCTGATGTGGTGGTGCATGCCTGTAACCCCAGCACTCAGGAGGCTGGTGTGGAAGGATCACAAGATGGAGGCACAGCTGAGCAAAAAGTGAGTTCAAGTCCAGCCTAAGATACACAGACTTTGTCTTAGAAACAAATAAACGAAAAATGATCAGTGATCAAAAAAGACTTGAAGGAAGTAGAAGGACTGGTTGGAAAGAGGAAAGGAGTCAGTGAGCGTGTGGGAGGGGTTAGCGGAGTAATGGAGGTTGTGTGATCGAAAGGAGCATATAAATGTATGAAAATGTCATAGTGGGACCCAGGGTAATGAATGCCAGCAGAAATCATTAACAGACTGTCAAGTTGTTACATTTATTGTTATATTAAAAATTATCAAATTGTTTTATAGGAAATAGGTATGATGTAAGTTTAGGAATTGATACATGATTTTGTAATGCTAATCATTAAGAATGAATACATAATTCTCCAAATGTAGGTTCATCATTTGGAAACAAGAGAGCTTCTGCAACACACACAGGTGCATCCAATTTTCCTATTGGTACAAGTTCATCTTCTGCAAGAGATACCCATTATCCACAAATACTTAAAACTCCATTACTTGCTGGAAAGCCCCAGAGATCAGGTTATAAATGTTGGACACCCCAAGTGGGATATTCAGGTAAAATCAGTGGAAGCTTAACCTTGATTTTTTTTTTCTTTTTGGAAACTTTTAAAGTCTTCAGAATTATAAACTGGGTGCCTCGTTCAGCTGAAGTATATCACTGATAAGGAAGACTGAAAGATAAATGTATCACTTGACTCTTCTCCACATCTCAGGCTCAGTTAACACAGCTCTCTGCTTCTGGTATTGTTTGTTAATAAGTACAGCCTTGCTTTATTTTAAACATTCTGACAAAACATACAAGAAAGAGAAGTCTTTCTTTCATGACATTTGTTTAAATAAAAAACTTGATCCTAATAATCCTCACGAGTGTTTTTTAGTAGTCAAATTTTAATTTTGTCTAAATATAGGTTTTGTTGAAAGTCAATGAGTGAATCTGTTTTACGTGTAACAGTTCTCTAAGGTATATACAGGAACATTTCTTGACTGAAGGGTGTGTAAGTATTGAGTGACTTTTCCTGGGGAATTAGGAACAGCCATCTATCACTCCCAGATAAGCACCAGAGAAAGATAGCCCAAGGAGATGATGTGAACCCAAGTCTAGCTTGACCAGTGAGTTTATTGGGGTTCCTTAAATGAGTGTGGGTGACTCAGAGCGACTGCTTCACTGAAAAGCTCACCCAGCATGGAACAAAAGCTACATACTCGGACCTCCTACCCAGTCTGCCGGCAGCACCCTCTAGTCTCCCCAGCTACTGTTTACTGCTTAGACAGCTGGAGAGGAGCCAGAGTGATCCAGGCTTCCTGAATTCCAGTCTTACCAGCTTCCCTCCTGCCTTCAGGAGGGACTGCTTCATTTCAGAGAAATGGCTATATAGTGTGTGTGCATTGATTTTTGAAATACAGTGATGCACAGTAGTATTTCTTTGAAGTACAGTACGCATATGATGGTCATCCTGTCGTGCTGGTAATGGAGGTTGAAATTCTCATTGCCTGGTATCACTTTGCCTTTTTTATCTGTAGATGTTTAGATAGCAAATACCTGAAGAGCCCATCACTCCTTAACTAAGCCTCTAATGCATGAACCTTTGGGGATCATTTCATACCCAACCACTGAAGACTCTTAGAAGTTTTAAAAAATATATTTTTTTATTTTTTATATGTGTGACTATATTGCCTGCATGCGCGTAAGTGCACCCGTGTCTTTTGATGCCCATGGAGGTTAGAAGAGGGCATCAGTTCCCCTGGAACTGGAGTTACGAATGGTTGTTACCTGCTGTGTGGGTGCTGGGAATCAAACTGGGTCTTTTATCAGTACTCTTAACCACTGAGCCATCTCTCCAGCCCCAGCTCTTAGAATTTTTATGGCTATTGTACTTTTGTTTAAGAATGACATTATGTTTGTGTTTTGTTGGTTGGTTTTTATGTTCAGTTACTGTATTAGCTTTGTAGAGCTAACTAATACTACAAGTTGAGTGTCCTAATGACAGAATCTTATTTTCTTGTAGTTCTGGAAGCTGGAGGTCCACGACCAAGTCCATTCTAAGGCCTCTCTATGGCTCTCACTCTTGGCCACGTGTTTTCCTCTTTCCATGGAATCTCTTTGTGTCTTAATCTTCTCACATTTGGATGCAGTCATAATGGATTAGCACCATTTATTATCTCTGTAAAGGGCAGATATATATGCTTTTTGGATGTAGATAGATGTGGTCTTAGTTACATGGATCAGAACCTCAGCTTAGGAGTACTGAGGCCTAGTGCAGCTCAGAGCCTGCCGTACCACCCAGAGACCCAGCCATACCACATTCACCCTTCTGGGAGTTTTGGTTCTCCATGCTGTTAGGTCAGGTTTAGGTATGTTGCCATCATGCATGAGGGCTGCTCGATGTTTCTCTAGACAGTCCTTCCAGCCTCTCCCAACCCTTTCTCATCTGTCAGCCGTTCTGAACATTTCCTGTACAGTGAGCACCATTCACTCACTTATTCACTCACTCAGAGTGGGGCACCCACTCTGCCGCTCACTAATCACCATCCTCTTTAAGTAGATGGAGTGAATAGTGGTATCTACTTGATAGGCTCTTGTGACAATTAAATGCAAGCATTTAAATAAAGAGTTCAGCAGCAGTTAATAAGTGATGGAGCTCTTAGCTGTGTCCTGTTGATCCTCACGCAGTTTCTCAGATGTTTGCACTTCATTTGATCCTTGTAGCAAACTCATGACTTAGACTGAGTAGTTACTACATTGTACTTTCTACTTAATGATTACTCATTACAAAATAAGTTTAGCATTTACATGATAGTGTAAGGTAAATGATATGTATTATTCTCAACCCCAAGTTCAAATTTTCCTTACTGGTTTCATTCCAATAAAATTCAAAAACAAGTAGAAATGTATCATTCTGCATGTAGAGTTCAGGCTGAGCATGGGTGCTCAGCCCAGGAATTGGAAACCTGAAGCCAAACATGGGGACAGCATCCTCTGAAGAGACCAAGACCTCTCTAGCTGTCAGGAAATAGCTGGTAATGCATACCTGTAGTCCCAGCACTTCGGAGATGGAGGCAGGATTGCCACAAGTTCAAGGTCAACTTGATCTACTTAGAAAGTTCTAGGCGAACCTGACTTAAAATCAAAGCAAAACAAAAACATGAACAAAAGTTCTAAATGTGAAGTTAACTTTTGACAAATTTATTTGTTTGGGATGTGAAGTTATTTTGATGGAAAAAGTTCCCATCCTGGATGTTGCTGATATCATAACTAAACATGGTACATGCATGAAACCTGCACTTGGTGAGTCCAAGAAGGTCAGTTAACCTTCTAGCAGGCAACCGATTGGACTAGTAGAGCAGACAGTGGGAGTGGGAGTAGGGGCTGGCTAAACAGACTGTGTACATGCAGGAGGTTATCAAGAATAGATGAAAGATACTGTAAAATACCATGACCTGGGGCTCTGAGGGTGGTGTGAAGGAACTTGAAACAGTTACTAATGATGTATGTTTATTTGAAATGGTTGGCAGCCACATCATCCTCTGCCGTGTCTGCACATGCACCGTCAGTCATTGTAGCAGTTGTAGAAGGGAGAGGACTGGCTAGAGGTGAGATCGGACTGGCAAGTATTGACGTGAAAAGCCCACAGATTCTGTTATCCCAGTTTGCAGACAATACAACTTATGCAAAGGTTAGCAAGATTTTTTTTTCAACAGTTTTAAATTTGAAGTGGTTGTGGACCTACAGGGTTTTGTAAAAATGCATAGAAAGGGTCTCGTGTTTTTCTCTTTTGTTTTGATTTTAAAATACTTATTTTATGTGTATGAGTGTTTCGTGTTCATGTAAGTATGAGCACCCATTTCAGGCAGTGCCCTCAGAGTCCAGAAGACAGTGTTAACATGCCTGGAACTGGAGTAAGTATGGTTGGATACCATGTGGGAGCTGGGAATCAAACCTGGGTCCTCAGCAGGAGCGGCCAGTAATCATAGCTTTGAGCTGCTCTGTAGCCCCGCCTCATGACTTTTGTTGTTCTCTAGTCTTCTCAAGGTCCCCTTAGCTATTCCTGGTATGTAGGCTTCCTTTCCTTTTACTCATCTTTTTGTTTGTTTATTTGAGACAGGGCCTCACACAGCAGTCCCAAATGTACTTGAACTTGGAGGAATCCTCCTGCCTCTGCCTCTTAAGTGTCAGGATTATAGGCGTGACCCACCATACCTAGCATGATGATTGCTTCTTAATTGTATTCAATAACAGAAGTGATATTAATACTACATAACTGACTTCAAAGTTTTTATCTAGTTTTGAGAGAATAGAAAAGGCACTTTTGAAGAAGATGGGAATGTTAGACAGATTGAGAACTTCCGAGCTGAGCGTTGCTCAGGGTGTACTTCACTTTGTGACAGGTGAAGCCATGAGATGCCTCTCCTCTGTCTCAGAGCTCCTTGGTCTTAGCACTGGGCAACACTGAGCAGAAGAATTCTCTTATTTTGGAGATGAGTATGGTGACTCATGTCTATAACCCCAGCTCTTGGGAGGCTGGGGCAGGACTGCTGTGAGAGTTCCCAGCCAGGGCAACATGGTAAGACCCTGTCTCAAAAATCGAAACAAAAGTAATTAGTTAAAAAAATCTTAGGCTGAGAATAAATACTTAAAAAACTCAAATTTTTAGTTAAGCCTGGTAGAAACCACTGAGTAAAATGTGCTATGTTAAGATATTTTACATTTGTACTTACATGGAGGTGGTTCATACATCAACATTTAAAACACTTTTAAAAATACTTAGTTTTTATTTTTTGTGTCTGAGTGTTTTGCTTGCATGTATGTAAGTGCATCCACATCGGGCAGTGCCCACAGAGCCCAGAAGAGGGCGTCAGATCCCATGGAACTGGAGCTATAGATAGTTGTTAGCCACCATGTGAGTGCTGGGAACCCGAACCTGGGTCCTCTGCAAGACTAGCCTGTGATCTTAACCACTGAGCCATCACACCAGTCTCTGAAATACATTTTAACTGAAACATTTAATTAGGACTGTTTGTATTTTATCTGTGAAATTTAAGAATTTACTTCTTAGAATAGTATGAAACTCTGTTTTCAAGATTGTCTTGTTTGTATAATTTAAAAATGATTATTCTAACAATTTCAGGTGATCACAAAACTCAAAATTTTATCTCCTTTGGAAATAATAATGTCAAATACTGCTTGTGTTATGGGAAATTCAACCAAGTTGTTTACTCTGATCACCGAAAATTTCAAGGTAAAAGATTGTCATTTTCACTTGTAATATTCAAAATTTATTTGAAACCTTTCTCATAATATTATAAAAAGCAACAGTTTGAGGAACTATATAATTAGAGTCCTAAAGCAGTCAATAAATGCGAATTCTAGCCTAAAGGATTAACGATGCCTCAAAAACGTGGTTGAGAATCTCTACTCACTTGACTTGGAACCATGATCCACTTTAAGGAAACAGAAGACGATGTCAGGTGGTGAGTTCTAGTTCAGTTCCCATTGCTTCAATGAAGCAACTTAGAGGGGAGATAGTTTACCCACCTGGAGTTCTGGGTTAGGTTATTTTGTCAGTGCACGGAGCTCAAGCAACTAGTCACATCCATGAATGTACCCATGCTGCCTGCTTGGTTGTTTTCATCTCATCCTCTCTATGTAGTTCAAGACTCTCTGCCTAGGAAGTAGTGTCACCCACAGTGGCCTGGGTCATCTTTATCAATTAGTAATCAAGACAGTCCCTCGGAAACATGCCCACAGATCATCCCAAGAAAGACAGTTCTTCACTTGACTCTCTTCCCAGGTGATTCCCAAGTTATGGCAAGGTAAAATTTAAACTAACCACCACAGAAGGTTTCCAGAGTATACAAGGAACAGGCCCCGAGAGAGAGAGCCCTGTTTCCTGGGAGCTGGTTACTACGCTGTCAGGCTAGTTGAAACTGAGTTTCTTGCTGTTCCAGGGGCTAGCAGCTGCTCAAGTACAGCTTGAGTCTATGTTAGGAGATTGTTGTCACTTATTCCAACAGCATGTGCTGCTTTGCAGGCAGCCCGCCACTTTAGTCCCCTCTGTGGGACTATTGACAGGTAGATGCTGAGGACCCATCAGTAAGGGCCTTTGGCCATATGGGTTGCCCGTTCCCTGCAGCTCATCTGTTTTTTAGAACGATGGTTGTGGTTCCAAACAGCAGACAGCATCACAATAGACATAAATCACAAGAAGTACAAATTATTTTCAAAATGTACAGTATTTTGTCACGCTTGTAGACTTACCTTTTATTTCAGCACAATTGGAAGTAAATTGAGGCTTAGGATCAGGTGTGTTTTCCTTGTCTTTAAAAAAAATGTTTTATTTGTACAAGTGTTTTGATTTTGTTTTGTTTTGATTTATGTGTGTAGTATCTGCAAAAGCCAAAAGAGAACAGCAGAGCCACCATGTGGGTGCTGGGACTCAAACCTGGGTCTTCTGGAAGAACAGCCAGTGCTTTTAATCCCTGGGCCACCTCTCCACCCCTCCTCTTCTTCTTAACAAATGCTGCTCTTTCGGTCAGGCAGATCTTTGTGGTGCTCTTACAGCTCCCTCATAGCTCACTGTTAATGACTTTCGTAACAGAAATGGCCTTCTTAACCTATTTAAACCTCTGTTCAGTTCATTTTCTCCTATTCGCCGGCCCATTCTTTTCATCACCCTTATTTGGGTATTCCTTCCCAGTTTTTGAGTTTTGTTGTGTTTATTAGGTCATCTAGGTCTTGGCTATAAATAGCAGAAATCCAACTTAAATTAGTTTAAGCTACAAAAAAAAGTGTAATTTAATGTTTAGATCCTACCCCTGTTGTTAAGGATTCCAGGTGTGAGCCATTATGCCTAGATTAAAAGGCAGTATTGAACAACATACTATTTAATAATTTATTTTGAAATTAAAACCTTTTCAGAATGTTAATTTTACTACCGTCCAAAGGAAATACTTCAATGAAACAAAAGGATTAGAGTACATTGAGCAGTTATGCACAGCTGAATTCAGCACTGTCCTAATGGAAGTTCAGTCCAGGTGAGTTATGACAATTTTCCAGAGTGAGTTCAAGGCTAGGGTCTTTCATCTATCCTGTTCTTTGCTATTTTCCTGGTATCTAGAAAATGCCTGGCTCATAATATATACCTAGTAATTAATGAAATATTAAAATAGTTAGCTGAAATATATATATTGTTAATTTAATTTATATAGAATTTTTCCAAATGAGTTTATCTGTTCGCTGCTATATTTTATAATAAAAATCTCAGTTATCTATAGGATACTAAAAATGTGAAGTCATGTGAAGTCTCAGAAGAGAGATGCAGTCGGCCAGGTGTGGTGGCGTATGACTGTGACCCTAGGACCTGAGAGACTTAGGCAGGAGAATTGCTGCAGGTCTGAGGCTGGCCAGGGATATATATGAGTTCTCAACTAGTCAGGCAAGGTTATATAATAAGAGCCTGTCTCAAAAACAAAGCAAAACAGAAATTTTAAACTCGGTGTGGCAGAACATGTTTAGAAGTTTAAGGTCATGCTCAGCTACAGAGAAAGTTCAAGGCCAGCCAGGGATATGTGAGATAATATCTCAAAAATCAATCAGTTGCTGGGCATGTTGGCCCACACCTTTAATCCTAACACTCAAGAGGTAGAATCAGGCAGATTTCTGAGATCAAGGCTAGCATGGTCTACATAGCATGTTCCAGGCCAGCTAATTAATTTAAGAAGGAAGGAGGGAGGGAGGGAAGGCAGGAGGAAGGCGAGAGACAAAGTTAAAACTATGAGGTTATGCCTTTTCTCTAAAAAGATTGAGCAAGTGGCAGAGAAGTTACTGTTGAAGCAAACAAGATACTTCTTAGAAGATGCTAAATGTTTAATACCAAGTAAGAGGAATCCCACGTAGTGACGGTCAGATCTGGAGTTCTTTATAACTGGAGATCAGAGAGGGGGCTAATGCCGAAAAGATCTCTTGCCTCTTAGGAGAATCAGGACAGGGTTTATGAAGCTTAAAACCACAATTGCCTCATGCCAGAGGCAAAGCCAATAACCATAGTTACATCAGATCACCATAGTTACACCAGACCAAGGGCAGGTCAGTTAACAAGGAGGTTTTCAACTAACAAAAAGTTTCAGTTAAGAAACAAGTTTCTCAGAATTGCAGAAACAGTGGCTCCATGGAGATACAGGTGTATCTCCTGCATGAGACGTTCTGCCTGACTGGCTGCAGTGGGAATGGCCAGGCAAAAATCCAGGGCGAAGCAAGTCAGCTAGCGCACGATGGAGTGAGTTCTGTGTTCTAGAATGTTTGCTTTCCTTGAACCACTTTGGTTTATCTGTTCAGTTAATCACAGTGGCTCTTCTAGTAGATTGTGACATTCTTTCCTCTATATTGAGACCTCCTAACTTTCCCTGCCTTGGGCTCTTTGAGCATTACTTGAATATTTAGAATGGCACGTCAGAAATTGACATGACCACAGAATGTTGTCCTCTAACAACTTATTTGTTGACATATACTATCCTTTAAGTGATAGACTTCAAAAATTTACGTTTTATAGTTGAGTGTGGTAGCTCACACACTCTCAGCACTTGGAAGGCTGATGCTCAAAGATTTTTTTGTGTGTAAGCTCCAGGCTAGCCTGGATTGGAGTAAGACTTTCAGAAACATGCAGACGAAAATTGTCCATTTTAAAACAATTTTTATGAATTTAGAGGTTACCTAGATTCCAAAAATTAAGCATGCTTATAGCTTTTTTCCTTCTAATTTAAACAGTGCTGTCAAATGTTTATTAAGTTTCCTAATGTTAAGGTGAAATACGTGCTTCTTTCTATGGCTGTAAATACTTTTATTCTGAAGACACAATGATGTGTGGTCTCCTTCCAGGTATTACTGCCTTGCAGCTGTTGCAGCTTTGCTAAAATATGTTGAATTTATTCAGAATACAGTTTATGCACCAAAATCGCTGAAGGTTTGCTTCCAGGGTAGTGAACAGACTGCTATGATAGATTTTTCATCAGCCCAAAACCTTGAACTGTTAGTTAATAACCAGGACTACAGGTAAGGTTATCTGAGGTTTTCTTATAAAATATCTTATTATATTTCATGTCATCATTTTCTATGAATAGTTATTTGAGAATTCTTTAAATTGTTTGGTGGAAAAATAGTAAATAAGCGTTTTCAGCATTGCACTACTGTTGCTGAATTCAGGTTTTTCAAAAAAATCAGGTTTGCCAAAGATTTTCACTAAACAACCAAAATCAAAAGCACAACTGTCAAAACTAGGTAAAGAGCCTTAGGCCAGGAAGGTAAACATATGTCAGGTTAGTACAAGAAAAAGATGCTCCCCATCACGTGTTAAGAGGAAGCGCAAGTCACCCCAGGGTTAGATACCCCACCCCCGCTGCATGTCCGCTGAAATTACTGTCACTGATTTTCTGTCAATGACCAACTCTGGTAATTACATATTTTTACATTTATTTATTTTGTATATGCCTGTGTGTACGTGTACACACACCTGTGAACATACATGCCTGTGCTTGCCACAACACACTTGGGGAGGTCAGAGGACGAATTCCAGGAGTTACTGGTTCTGTCCTTTATATGGGTTCTGAGCGTGTAAGTCATGTCATCAGATTTGGAGGTGACTGCCTTTACCCACTGAGTCATCTTGCCAGCCTGTCTGGTAATCACCACTGTTTTATATTCAGCTTTGCCTTCTGAGATTTCATAATTCATCACTGTTTATCACTGTCAAGCATTGCTTGAGTTCCTGCTGGATTCAGGGATACAAAGACTTAAAAGATGATCTTACCTTTGAGAGTCCATGTTATTGTTGAAAGGGAGAAATTAATAACTTTTACACAGTAGAATCAAAGAATCAGGTTGAAAGCTGGATATTCTTACTGAACTCTCTGAATCACTCTCATACTTCGGTGGCCCATCGCCTGCTACACCCATCCATTTATCCAGCAAATCATAGGTCTGTGTGTGCTTCTAGCCATTTCCTTTTTCCTTCAGAGACCAAATCCTCAGGAAAGCAGAGATGCTGTGCACGTGATGAGAGTCCTAAGGCAGCTGGTTTGTGCTTCCTCTTGAGCGTTTGTTTAATGCTGCAAATCCAGCATTTTGGTACCCAAGACTTAGTCATTCTTGTTTCATCTTCTCTTGCATCTCAGATTCACTCTATCTCTAAATCTGTTTAACTTAGCCCTAATAATCTACAGAATTCTGGATCACTTCTTAACCTTTTCTAAGGCTAGGACCCTAACCCTAAGCTCTATCACCTGCAGGATGGACTAATAGAGTAGTCTCCTGACCTGTCTCTCTGCCTTCATCCTGCCCTCTTGGTTGTAGTACACTCTCCGCATAGCAGCCAGTTTGACACTTTAAGCAAGAAAGCAGGTCTTCCCAATCCAGCACAGCACCTTCCGGTGGCTTCTGACACATTCAGAATAGAACCCAAACCTTTGCCTGATCCAGAAGGACATCAGTGCTCCACTCTTTCACCTTCTTCCTTTGGCAGTTCATTTTTACCCATGTTAAAACACCCCCAACCTCAATCCTCTGGTTCTGGAGCCAGACGTTGAGGGCCTCTTTTGTCATTCCACTGCTTGCTTGGAACCTGGAGAAATGACTTCATTCCTTCTGCTTCAGTTTCTTCAGTTGTAACATGACAAGTAGCAGCATCTGCCTCAGCACTGTTGCTATTCATGAGTGTCCAGTGCTCTTCCTGGCACAGCACATAGAGAATGTTCACATCCTCATGCTGTTCTCTGTCTGTGTCAGGATTCCCATCCCTCCATCACCTTTACAGTTTGGCCTCCTTTGTTGTTGAGATCTTAGCACAGCTGTCAGGTACACGGAGAAAGCCTCTCAGTCCTTCCGCAGCACCTCCTGACTCCATGCTCTCTTGTTCCTGCTTTCAGCTCTCTCTCTGACTGAGATCATTTTTCTTTGTAAGAATTTTTGTTAAAAAAAATTTTATTGAATCATTGTATATTTCATACAGAACATCCCAATCAATCTTAACCATCTTTATATCCCCTTCCTCACCAGCACCCCTCCATAGCCCCACAACTGGAATCCATATATTCTTTCATCTGTTTGAGGTCTAGTGTGTCAAGTTAGTGTCCCCAAATATTCCTCAGTGCAGGTTCATCCACTGAGGTCTAGTCAGTCTGTCCAGAGTCCCTCACTTTAAGAGGATTAGCTCTTCCTCACGCAACAATAATCAGGTACCAATAGTTCTTCAGTAAAGATTGGGACGTGTTGCCCATTTCTCTAGTTCCCTGCTGGGTTTTTGAATGCTTGAATTTGCATGAGTGTTGAGCATGCTGACACCATTGCTGTAGGTTCATATGAGCAGGTCCCAGGAGCCTGTAGGATCTACTTCCATATTGTCACATACCTCCTCACTGGCTCTTACAATCTTTCTGCCCCTTCTTCTGCAGTGGTCCCTGAGCCCTGGGTGGCTGAAACATGATATAGTAGTCCTGTCCAAGGACCCGCACTCTGCAGACTCCTAATCTCTGTGCTTTGTCCATTTGTGACCTCTGTGTTACTGGCCCTCTGTTGCATGCAGGAGCTTCATTAATGAGAGTTGAGAGATTCATTAGTGTCCTCTTTACCCCATGTTCAATATTGCATGAACCTTGGGTGTAGGTGTTGCATTGTAGATGTGCCTCTTAGTCATAGACAATTCACAGACAATGTTTGTGTATGACCAGTTTTATCTGTTTATGTTCAGGTTTGTGTGTGTGTACAAACGTACCATGGCATACATACGGAGGTCAGGGGACAACTTGTGGGAGCCAGTTCTCTTTTTCCACTATGTTGGTTTTGGGAATTGAACTCAATGTGGCTCATTGACATATTTGGGAACTTGCTCAAAATGTAAGTTCTCAAGCCAGGCATGGTCGCATATGCTGCTACAGCAGAGGGAGATAGAAGCAGGAGGACCAGGACTTCGGGGTCACGTTGAACTACATATCAATGTTAAGACCAACCTGAGCTGCGTAAGAACCTGTCTGAAATAACCAACCAAAGAAAACCAAAGAGCAAAATGCAGGTTCTAGGCCTTTACTCACGTTGACTAAATCAGGGTCCTCATGTAATTGCTCTTCATAATAAAGTTTGTGAATCACTGAGTAGATTATAGGATTATTTAATTACAAAGTTAAAATTTTATTAGATTTTTTTTGTCTCAATGAAATTTCCAACTTGTGTTTTTGAAGGAATAATCACACTCTCTTTGGTGTTTTAAATTATACTAAGACTGCGGGAGGGAGTAGAAGGCTACGTTCTAATATACTAGAACCCCTGATCGATGTGGAAACCATTACCATGAGGTTGGATTGTGTTCAGGAGCTGCTCCAGGATGAGGAGCTCTTCTTCGGACTTCAGTCAGGTATGAATTTTATTCCTTATTTGGTTATTAGACAGTTGAACTGTGGCCCAGGAAGGCCTCGAAATTGTGATCTTCTGTGCTAGGGCTGTAGGCATGCACCCCAGTGCCTAGCTCAGTACACATCACTTTAAATGTGTGTCTTTTCATAAAAAATTCTGGTTTATCTGTGCTTTTTTGAGTAAGGTTCTGAAAGGCAAGTCAGTGAAGATGTACATTTTTGTATTCATGCATTGAAGGTATTCATCCTATAAATTTCTCTGAATTTTTCAGTAATAATTTCAGAGATATGTTTTATATTTTGACTTCCTGGATGGTGTTTTTCTTCTGTGGATTCTTTTTCATTTTTAAAATTTTTATTAGCATCACTTTCTTTAAAAAGTAACAGGATTACATTTAAAATTTTTACATAAGTTGGAGAATTTGGAATGGAGAGTGAATGCCAAACTCACATGACAGCAACAGTGACAAATTTCACAGTATTGTTGAGGCTTGCTAATAGTTTTGTCAGTAAATAATACTGAAATCAATGTGTCAGCAGGCCCATGTTCTTTCTGTAGGCTTATAGTGGAGCTGTCCTATGGTCTGGTTGTAACCATTGCCATTTTGAAGCAGACCAGATGTGATCAGTTATATGAGAACTTCATGAGATCTGGCTGGTCACCACTCCCTCATAGAGGAAGGAGAAGACCTTCTGGAGATTTCCCATGGTCTCCTTCCTGTCCTGAGATTAGATTAGAGGGAAACACTCAACTGAGTGAGACCTCTGTGAGGTGTCACTGCCCATAGGTCACCCATGGGTTGTTTGCGCTCTAACTGCAGGGTGCTCTTTGAGTCATCATGCTGGACTGGGATGGAATCCTTCCGTGACCTGACATTTCTTCTTGTCTCCCCAGGAAGTCACACAGCAATGCTCTAGGAAAAAATCATTTTCTTTATTCCCCTAGGTTCTAAAGCCTACTTGTATTCTTGGCGTAGCCCTTCTTCCATCTTTAAGCAGTTTAGTATCTTCTCTGCTTTTGACTTTGCCTGTATCTTTTCTTTCTGACTCTGACTCTTTTGTAAGGAAGAATCAGCACATAATCCAAAATTATCTCTCTGTCTCAAGGTGCCATCTAGAAACTCCTTATCAGTGACTTTCTTCATAAGTTGGGGGAGGGAAGTAGTCACACCCTTCCCTGTATAAAGTTCTTCATTCTTTCCACTTGTAGGATGAATCCAAATCTCTCATTATGACTTCTTTACCCTTCAGAACATACCTGCACTGTCTGCTATTACTGTTCTGTAGTTTTTGCAGTCTTCCCCTTCCTTCCCCAAAGCCCCCTGTAAAGTACGCTTCACCTTAGCTAACTGCTGTTCATCCTTTACTATTCCAGTCTAGATACCACTTTTTCCAGAGGCCTTAGACTCCCCACCTGTACATTAGACGTCTCTCCATGTTTCCCATAGTGTATTATATGGTACTGTTTTTACTGTATTGTAAATGCATGTTTGGTTTGATGTTTACCATATAAGACTAGAACGGAACAGATACTTGTATTTATTTGATTCATTGTTGAAACTGTTGAACATTCTAGTCTGTTATTCCCATGATAGAGACTGTTTTATATAAGGGCTAGAGAGATGGCTCGGTGGTTGAGAGCACTGGCTGCTCCTGCAGAGGACCTGGGTTCGATTTCCAGCACCCACATATCAGCTAAGAAACTGTCTGTAACTCCAGTTTCAGGGCATTCTATGCCCTCTTCTGATCTCCGTGGTCATTGCATGACATGAGACATGAGTGCACTTAACATGCATGCAAGCATTACACTCATACAGGGTAAAATAAAATAAAAAATAATAAAAAGGAAAGAAAAAAGCAATAGTTTAGAAAAAAAACTTTCTTTGAAACTTTAATTTTATATATTTTGAGTTTTATAATTCCTTTTAACAAAAACTTCAAATTGGTATCTAATAATGGTAAATGTTTTGTGTTTTATGTATGCATAAAATTTACTCACCTTTGTGATAAAGTAGGGAAATAGAAGATGGTGGATGGCTTATTCTATTAAAATATAAGAATCCAAAATTAGGATGAACAATTTATATCTATGTGTGGGGACGTGCGCAACAAGGCATTCATGTGGAGGTCAGAGGACAACTTTCAGGAGTTGGTCTCTCCTGCTGTATGAGTTGAGAGAATTGAACTCAGGTTATTAGGCTTGGCAGCAAGTGCCTTTGCCCACTGAGTTGTCTTGCCAGGGCCCAATTTTTTTTCTAAGAATTCCACTACCTAGTTTATTATAGAGATTCTGTAGGAGTTAGGGGTGAAAAGATGAAAAAGATAAAACAGTAGGTTTCTGTCCTCGGGGATCTCACATCCACATTAGAGAGCTGGAATACACTGTGATACATGCAGTACATCAAGAAGAGAACTGAGATACAGACAGAATCCAGGTGGGATTCACAGGAATAATGTTCAGCCTGGTCTTAAGGGATCAAGTAGGGTTTTGGTGATAGAAGTGTCTTTGCATGCCTGTGTAGGGTTAGTTTATGTGCACAGGAATGACAACAATGTTCTCTGGATACAGGGCCAAGATAAAGACCTGGAACAGGCTGGGGGTGTAACTCAGCAGTATAGCATATTCAAGGTCTTAGTGTGATCCTAGTCACAGCTGTTGGTTGTGGTCTTGAATGGTGATTACTTTTTAGGGTACCCTTGTTTTTCTGGGAAACTGATAAAAGTAAGGTTGCTTTAAGCTTCTGTAATGGTACTTATGTTGTAAAAGAGCATGCTGTATTTAAGGCATGGTTAATAGTGACTGGAAGGCTTGGTAAATTATTTGATGTTGAGGGACTTAGCATTTTTCCTTGAGGTAATAGGGGCTGACAGTTCTGAACCAAGAGTATAATATGGTAGTTGTTATTTTAGAGGCAGTGTTACGGTAGTAGTATACCCTTGGGAAGAGGAGGAAGAAAGACCAGTCTGCTTCTCTTTTAGTCTGCACATGGATTGCTCCTGGTGTGTGTGAAGGAACTTTACACGTTGTCTCATTTGATCCTCACAGCAGCTCTGGGGAATAAGTGCTAGCTTACCCAACAGTGAGGACAACTGAAGTTGAGAAAAGTTAGGTAACTCTCTGTATGGTTTTATCCTCCAGGTAGTACAGCTGTCATCATCATCAGAACAGCTGTGACTATCTGGAAGAGCCTTCAAGATCTGCATAGTGACTGTTGATGCTCCCTCCTGGGTAGAGGGGTGTGGGGAAGCTCATTGGAAGTGTAACTGATCTCACTCCCTCATGCACCTCCCAGCCAGCTATCATTATGTGCCCTAATTGCATTTGGCCTCTGGTCTTGGGAAGTGCTAGAGTGTATTGACTGGAAGGTTCACTGAGGGAGGACTCCCATCTTTGCAGCTATGAGAAGTCATCATCCATGCTGGGGTGAGACTTTATGGTGGTGCAGCTGCTCTGTCACTCACACTGTGTAAGTATGCCCAGTCAGCTCTTTGGTTCCCCAAGTTGAACTTTGGGGGAATTCTACTTTTATTATTGGTGCTCTTTAAGAAAAGGTAGATGTTTGTTTATATCTCTTCAGTGATGATTTCCTGAAACATTCTAGGAAGGTTCCATGGTTGAGCTGTGCTATTAAGCTAAACATTCTGTAAGGATAAAGAAAGAAAAATAAAGATCGAAATGATCAAAAAACGGAGGTGCTGGAAAGATAGTCAGCATGAGTTGCTGCTCTCACATGGAACTCACATCTGGTTCCCAGCACCCACATGGCAGCTCACAGTCATCCATGACTCCAGTTCCAGGGTGTGTGATGCCCTCTCCTGGCCTCCATGGGCATCACATATATGCACACACAACTCTTAAAATGCATAAAATATTTTCAAAAGGTAAAAACTGGAGAGAGCATCAGTTAGTGATGTTATACGTTGCAATAAAGGTTGCTACACCAATGGAAGGACAAGGTGAAAAGTTCGTTTTATGGCCAGGCTCCATCTGGGTTTGGGTACCCAGGGAGAAGCAACAGGCTCAGTTCAGTAAGCACTGCTCTGGAGGGAGTTTCCAGTGACTTTAAAATGAGCCAATCAGGGATCAACACAACTGCAAGCAGACAAAAGAACAGAAGCAAGACTTGGCAGTTAGCTATGGCAGGCCATTAATTATAAAACAGTTGCAGAACCTTCTATGGGTTTTGTGGTTGGCTAGTTCCTGGGGGGCCTGCTGAGTGCAAGTATAAGGAACAAGTACATGTACAAGTTCATACAATGGTCAGTAAAATGGGTACAAATCTAACTGTGGCAACCAGATGCATGTTGACCAGGTTGGTGGATTCTTTTAATAATTCACATTGTACAAGAGATAGCCAAGCAGAAAGTACTGAAGCAAATCTGGCAGTCAGTAGGTACAGGTGTTCTCAGAGCTTTATTTTTTTTTTCAGGATTGTTTGTGATAAGTTTAGGTTTCAGTTTCCCAGAATGGGGTCTGGAAAACAGAACTCAGGTCAGTTTTGGATCATCATGGAGTTTTGTATAGCATTCTGGTTAATAGCAGTTTTGCAGTACTTAACATGTTGAGAACACTTATCAAGCAGGGTAGAACTCTTGAGTTCAACCCCCTCAGTAACACCAAAATTGAAAACGAAAGGTAAAGAAAATTATGATAGGCACTATGTAAAATCTAGAGAACGTTCAGAAGAATGAGATGGCTACAGTGTCGGGTTTTGAGAAGAGATTGTGAATAGTCAAAATTAGGAACAGAACATGAGCATTTACATTTCTGCTAGTGTGTGTGAGAAGATGAAACACGAAGTTCAGTAAAACTGCTTTGTTTTGTCTTTCAGTGACATCTGTGTCCAGGTTATTATTTACATGATCAGCTTTCAACTATCCCATGAAGTTTCAGTGCTCACATTTTTTCTGTTTCAGTCATATCCAGATTCCTCGATACAGAGCAGCTTCTTTCCGTTTTAGTCCAGATTCCAAAGCAAGACACGGTATGTGTTATAGTTAGACTTCATGGTATGTTATTATATGTACAAGATAACAACTTGTCTTGATTGGATAGTGGTGGTAAAATATAAAAATGTCTTAGGTAATTTCTCCCTTATTGATGCCCAGAGTAGTTTCATGCCTTCTGAAGGATAACTTAAAAGTTTTGCCCCATATTATAGTACAATAAAAAGCTTAAGTAATTGAAGAATTACTGTATTTTCACTAATCAAATATTGACTTAAACATATAATTCATATAATTTTCAACCAACTTAAACTAGAATGACGTTTACCTTCTCAGTAACAAAATTATGTTAGTTCTGAAGAGAACAGATTGTTCTTAAAACCAGTCATCAAATTAATTTGATTAGTCCTCAAATATGCTGTCTTCAAGAAAGAAATTTCTTCTGAGAGTATTTTTCAACTTAAAATAGTACTTACAAATAAAGGACATAATAATTTACATTCTCCAGGCGAACTGAAGGATACTTAATTAAACACGTGTGAATTTATATACATATATCTGAAAAGAAGCCATGTGCACTAGTAAAACTTAAAATTTGATTACTTTTGCAAAGTCTTTGAAACCTAACATATATTTGGGAAATCTTGTCATGTTTTAGAGAAAGCACTCTTGAGGTTCCATGCTAATAAAAGCCATGATAAGTAGAAAATGCTTGCTCTTGGCTGACAAATAGATGGAAGTTTCCTTAATAACTGAAGCATTTTATAATTGCAATATACAAATGGTACATGGAATTAAATCGACTGGCTTTGTAGAATGACCTTGGAGTGAGTCCCTTTTTAGTTTTTTGGTAGAGGCTATGTGGAGCTGTTGTTCTTCCTGAAATGTTTGGTAGTCTTTATAAGTAAAGCCATTAGAACCTATAACTTTTTATAGGAATTTTAAGAAATTCTCTTTAAAAGGATATGGTCCTATTGAAATTGAATGAATTTGGGTTAGTGTGTCTCTCAAAGACTCTTCAACTTTAGTGCCCTAGAATGTTTTCAGTGCTCTCCTTACTATCCTTTGTGTGTAGATGTCACTGCTGCCCACCCAGCTGGGGTCATCAGCTTCATTCCTCTTTACCACACACTAGCTGCTTAGTGTTTCTAGCCAGTGTGTAGAGTAACGAGAGCATTAGGATGTCTTCCTGCACAGACACTGCACATTCTTTTATTGGCCTCTATTAACCTCCCTTGTTCCCCATTCAGTTTAGACCCTCTTAAGATCTAGATTCTGCCTGCGGCATTTTTTTTCTGAGTCTGGCTCATTTCTCCTAACATGACCTCCATCTTTTCTTACAGACTTCACCCTTTACAGCTGGATACAGCCATCAATCATGTGCACATACATTCCCTTACCCAGCCTTCTGTTGACAGGCATGAGGCTAGACCAGCTTCTGCTGTGGGCCCTCTCTGGTCCCCTTTCCTGTCTCACTTGTTTTGGTATTGTCAGTTTTGTTCTTTTTACTGCTTCCCATCCATTAGGTTCTGAAGGTGGAAGCTGGTCATTGGCTTGAAACCTCTTTTTATTTTTTAAATGGATATTTAGTCTTATAAATTTTCATATTATACATGATTTAGTTATAAATTTTAATATATTTTTTTGTTTTTCATCAGAAAAAAATTTCATATACCAAGTTCTGTGTTTTTGGTGGGAAGGGTGGTATTTGGAAGTGTGTTGTTTTGTTTTCAGTGTTTGTGAGCTCTCTAAAATTTTTATTATGGTATTTTTATTTTTGTGTATATTTGTGCATATGTGTAACAGTGCATGTGTGGAGGTCAGAGGACAACTTGCAGGAGTCGGTTCTTTCCTTCCACCATGGGGGTCTCAGACTGAACTCAGGCTTCAGGTGTCTTAATGTGCTAAGCCATCTTACCAGTCCCAGATACCTTTCTCTTACTGTGTTTAATTACCTTGAGTACAGAAGACACAGGCTGTGTAGTCTAAATCCTTTTAACTCTATCAAAACTGGTTTTTAGTGCCAAGAACAAGGCCCGTGTTGGTTTGTGCTCTGTGTGAACTTTAAAAGAATATTCATTTTGTTAATGCTGGCTGTAATGTTCCATAAATGTCAATTAATAAGCTGATCATTACCATTCTTAAAATACCATACCCATGTTGAATTTTTGTCTCAATATCAGTTATTGAGGAGGAAATGTTGAAATTTGTACTTGTGGTTGTGGATTGACTTTTTCCTTGGTTCTTTTTGTTTTTAAGTGATCTGTTTTGACATTCTCTTGTAGGTACAGGGACGTTGGGATTGTTTTTGTCTCTTGGTGATTTTTAACCTGTGACATTACACCACAACCCACTTTATCCTAGTCATGTTTCCTCTGCAGGCTCCTGTATTAATACAGTGACTGTAACTGGCTTTTGATGAGTGTTAGCCCAGGCTGTCGTTACCATCCTTTCATTTTTTTGAGACAGGGTTTCCCAGTAGCCCCATCTGGCCTGAAACTCACTATGTAGATCAGGCTGGTCTTGAACTCACAGAGATCCGCCTACCTCTATCTCCTGAGTGCTGGTATTAAAGACATGTGTCACAACTCCCAGCATTCCATCCTTTTGCTTTTAATTTCTGTCTTTATATGAAGTAGCTTTCTTGTCAGCAGCATTTATTTTGATCTACTTTTGTCGCTAATCAGGGAATTTCTTACTTTCACAAAATTTATTTATATTTTATGTATATGATTGTTTTACCTGCATGTATGTAAGTGCACACATGCATGTAATGCCCAGGGAGGGAAAAAGAGGGCATTGGATCCCCTAAAACTGGAGTGACAGTTGGTTATTAGCCGCCATGTGGGTGCTGGGAACTGAACCTTCATGCTCTGCAAGAACAGCCAGTACTCTTGCCGAGCCACCTCTCCAACCCCAAATATCTTACTTTTAATTGAGAGGTTTTTCCACTTGCATTCGGGCAAGTATTGGTGTATGTCCTTCTGAATCAGGAACCATGCTGTTACTTCTCGTTCTGCTTCTTTGTGTTTTTCTGCCTTCTTGTGACATGAGTACTGTTTATAATGGCTTGTTTAGTTGACTTATTGGACAGAGCTCACCATTCTACTATTTTAAGAGTTACTTCAGTATTTATAATGTACATATATGTACATATTTATCTTTACTGAGCTGGGCATGGTGATACACACCTGTAACCCAGTACTCAGGAGGATGAGGCAGGAAGATCAGGAGTTTGAAGCCACCCTGGAATACATAGTTTGATCTTGTTTCCAAAAAATTTTAAAAAATAAGAGTATGTTTTTACTTAATTCATATCTGCTCAGCCACAAATACTGTTATGCCATGTCACAATGGTCTGACAAACCTTACGGTAATAACTGAATTGTCCCCTACCATGCTGTTTCCTTACGGTTTCTTTCTTACGTTTTTAAAAATTGTGAGTGTGCATGTGTGTGTAAGCGACTGTGTGTTGGCAGAAGGAAACTTGTGGGAGTTGGTTCTCGTTCCACCTTGTGGGCTCCAGGGATTAAACAAGTTGCAGGCTTGGCTGTGAATGCCTTTACCCACTGAGCCACGTCACTGGCCCTGGTAAGACTTCTTTACTCATATATTCACAACTCATTTCAGTTATTATTTTTAAAGTATGTGAGTTTGTGACCTGCATGTATATAAGTGCACCCATGTCGTACAGTGCCTGCAGAGGCCGGAAGAGGGCTTTGGATCCCCTGGGACTGGAGTTATGGACAGTTGTTGGCTGCCTTGTGCTGGGAACTGAGTCCAGTTCCTCTGGAAGAACAGCCAGTGCTCTTTACTGCTGAGGCATCTCTCCAGCCTCACAACTCATTTTTTGTAAAGTGACTTTAATCAGTTTCAGCTACAGAGAACACACTTACCCTTTTAAAGTCTGACTCAGTCAGTGCTCATCATCTGACCTACTAGCAAAATTGACACAGATGAAAAATCTTTTCCCTCAACTGTTTTCTTCCTTTCCTGTCCAGAAGAGTACGTCTTGTCTTCTTACTATATTTCTGGTTTATTATTTTTAGAACTTTTACAAAATGAGAAATAAGGGCTGGAGAGATGGCTCAGTGATTAAAAGCACTGGTTGCTCTTTCAGAGGACCCAGGTTCAGTTCCCTGTGCCCACAGCTAACAGCTGTAACTCCAGTTCAAGAGGATCTGATGCCCTCTTCTGGCCTCCACAGGCATTGCATTGATGTAGTACACTTAATTACATGTAGACAAAGTGCTCATATACATAAAGTAGGTAAAAATGAGAACTAGCCATACAGACAGAACGCTATACACAGAGAAACACCATGTTCATCCAGGTAGCACAAAATATACATCCCTGCAGTAGTCAGACACACAGCCCAATGTCCACAGCTGCATCCCCTTTCAATTCATTCTCTTCCTCTTCCTTTTTAATAATCACTTAGTTATCTATCTTGATTTTCTACCTGTTCTTTCAAAAATTTTACATAAAAGGAGTCATCTTATTTATATTTTTGTAGGTAGAGTTTCTTCTAGTCTCTACTGTTTTTGTGACATTTTCACCATTTTATGGCATGTGGCTTTAGTCCTTTCATTTTCATGACTGTAAAATGGTCATGCACCATTTATCCTTTTCAGTACCGTTGGACTTTGAATTCTTGACATTAGAAATAATACTAGAGAGATGGCTCAGAGGTTAAGAGCAATGGACTTGTGGTCCATTCCCAGCACCCACATCGTGGCTGACAACCATAGCAACAACAGTTCAGGGTATCTGGTGCCCTCTTCTGCCCTCTGCAGGCATTACATACATGGGTGCCCTTAGAGACAAACAGACAAGCATTCATACACATAAAAAAATAAAATCCTCAAGCACCAAGAGGTTTTCCATCATCTCTTGTTTCTCTTCTGTGGTCCCAGTGTACCTTACCTGTGCCATGCAGAAAATGTCAAACAGCAAATTGAATCTCTGGAGATAAGATCACAGTCTGTGAGGTTAAAACATTTTTTTTTAAATACTTTAGTAACTAAACCGATAAAACTCTTCAAACTAAAACCATGTAATTTATTTTAGAATGTAGAATCGCAGTTCTATGTATCTATTATAATTTTTGAGTACTGTTAATTGACAGAACTGCACTATCAAGCTTCAACAATAATGTGAAATTTCTCACTGTTAAAAAATTTATAGTGTAAAGAAATCAAGAAATAATATAAGTAAACAGCTCATGCCTGCCTCTTACATAGATTTCTGGGAAGTAAAGCTTGCATCTGTCCACTTTAGTCGATAATGCAGGACACTGCTTGCCATCATGACTGCGTCCTTTCACCTTCATTGGCAGTGTATGGGAATTCCTACTGCTTCCCCAAAACCTAGTCACCCCTTAACATTTTACCCATCATGCTTGGTAGGCAGTGGCATTTGTATGATTTTATTCTGCATTTTCGTGTCATTGAGGTGGTGTGTCCTTTTGTGAGTGTAGTTGAGTCTCTTTTGGAAGTCTCGTCCAGACCTCTTGCTCATTTCTGTACTGGGTTTTCTTTCTGTGTTTGTGCTGTTCCTTTCCTGGTTGGATTTGGGCCCTTTGTTGGTGTTTGTGATGCTGTGGCTTACTTTGCCCTCAGTATGGCGGATGGAGACTATAGTTACCACACACATCTTTCTGAAGGGAAGCTTCTTTCTGTAAGCAGCTGAGTCTACTGACAACTTTTTGTATCCATGCAGAGGCTGCTGGGCCTCAGAGAGTGATGCCTTGGTCAAGTTCAGTCAGTACTACGTAGGGACTGGTGAATCAGTGCTCCCTGCCCTGACCTCAGAGTGGTTCCTGCACATGTGTGCTTCATCATCTCCCTGAGGTCCCCAGCGGGCTGAGCCCAGTGCTGCCCAGTGACCTGATCACCAGTTCCAACTGCACCGGCACCCTTCCCTTCCCCGACTTCCTCCCCAGGCCCTTGCCTGTGCCTGATGAGGCTACTGCTCAAGTGACTCCTTGGTCTTCAAGTTATTCTTTCTCGAGGTTTGCTTTGGGAGAACATGTCCTGGCCCAGTCAGTAGTGAATGTTAGTTATTAGAGGATCTTAACACTTTGTTCATGTGGCAGTGCTGGGAGTGAAACCCAGTATTCATGCTCTACCAGAGTTATCCCCAAAGCCCAAGTTCTTAAGTTCTTTTTTGTAGTTAATGCTTGCTGTTTCCTACTTCAGGAGCCTTTACCTGCCCCTAGGGTGTGACCTGCACGCAAGAGTTTCAGTCTATCAAGGTGACTGAGGTACAGAGACTCGGGCGCCGTTGGAAGATTTTTTATCCCGAGAGCAGGGGATACCAAGGCAGGAGCACAGTGAGCTGCCAGGAGTAGCAGGAGGTGGGAGGAGCCAGTGACTGGCAGCAGGGACAAGGCCTCGATTACATCAGCACAGGAAGTCCTAAGACAGGGATGTCCCCACGAGGCAGAAACTGAGTGGGTGCCGAGGGTTGTGAATAGAAGACTTGTGATTCAATTTTTATGCACTGACAAAATCAAGGGAGATGCAGACAACTTGTCCTGTTAACTTGACCTTGTGACTAATGAATCTGTCAAGTTAGAAGACCTTGGGTCATGGGAGGTTTTTTTTTGATACATCCCCGATGTTTTATATTTTACATTTTACTTAGATCTATGTATCTGTCTGCATTAATTTTTACTTTTTGTGTGCAGGGTTAGGAAAGGGTCGTTTCTTTTTTAGTGGATTTTTCTTTTTCAGGTGGATTTGTAATTGGGCTGCTACTCTTCACGGAAAGTTCTTTCCCTACTGATCATAAGTCAAATTCTTATATATGTTGGGGTCTGTTCCTAGATTCTAACACGGTGCCACAGCTACAGTTCCATTTTTTCCTTTCTCCCCTCCTTCTCTCTCCATTTTCCCTTCTAGTGACAGTGATGATGCTTGCTTCTGGTTGGTAAATTTTGCCTGTTTTCAATCTCCTACTTACTTTCAGGAATCCTTTGTAGGAGAATATGAGATTATCCCCTTAGGGACTAAGGTCATATGTTATGATATTTCTTCTAAGCTGGGCCTCATGGACTCAGTTTAAGTACTCTGTAATGAGAATATAAGTGAAGGTACTTCAGAAAAGAACAGCTTCATGTCAAGTTCATTATATTATAACTGGAGTATCCTAAGTCCTTGTTACCTGTCTGTATTGAATTTGTATGTGCACAAGGCCATGCCTCATCCCCCAGGCACAGTGTCACTACTTAACTCTAGAGGGTAGCTTAATTCATATAAAGTTATGAAATTCTTAGTGATATACTCTGAAAGGGTATAATTAATTTGAGACACTGACATTATGAAAATTGTTTTACTTGCACAACAGGAACCAATGAGGGAAACACTTGGCTTACTCAGTCTGGGAACCTTGGTTCAGTTGACTTAGTCTTGCTGCCTCTGAGGATTGAATTATGTCTCCTTTGCCAATTACAGTTTAAATTGTACCAAAACCACTGGAATAGAAATGAAAGTTAGATTCAATGGTGTAAGGGCTCATTGTCAGATTTTCAAGACCCTGGCATGTTAGGGGTATGACCGTGGTCACTGATTTCTAGCCCTCTTCTAGGCTGGCATCCTAGCTTGGCTGGTGTATGAAACTATGGACTATTATAGGAGATGGATGTTCAAGGGGAAAAACCCTTTATTGTATTAAAACATATGGTGTTTACATTTGGATATTTTCCTTTTTTCTTCTTTGTTTTGAATTTTTTCTTGACAGGTTAATGTAGCTGAATCAAAGATAACAAATTTGATCTACTTAAAGCATACTTTGGAGCTTGTGGATCCTTTAAAGGTAATTCACATGTGTATGTTATATAAAATATACATATCACTTTCAAACTTTTTCTTTACAAAAATGTAAAATTAGAAGTTACAAGAATAGTATATTGTTTCCATATTTTTCTCTTTATATAAAAAGAACATATATATAAATATACATTATTACCCTTATTAACTCTTACTGAGCCATCTGAAAATAAGTTGTAGTATCTAAGTTCTAAGGTTTACCTCTCCTATGAGCAAGTATATTTTCTTATATAATCACAGCATATTTATCAAATGCAGTATGCTTAATATTAATATAAATATCCCACATTCAGCTTTTTTTCCTCTGTAGTTTTCTGCAAAGATTCTGTTCATGACCATCTATTGTGTTTAAACTCTTTGATTAAAAAAAAATTATTTTATTTTATGCATAAGACTGTTTGCCTGCATGTATGTATGGGTGCCTGTGTCTGGCCCACAGAGGTAGGAAGAGGGCATTAGATCCCCTGAACAGATGGTTTCTTAGCCACCCATGTGACTGCTGGGAACTAAACCCAGGTCCTCTGTAAAAGCAGCCAGTGGTCTTAACTGCTAAGCCATCTCTTCAGCCCCCAATGTGTTTAAATGCTTAAAGTGAAGATTTTTCACTTTTCATGATACTGCCATTTTGAGGAAAGGAGAAATCAGTGACTCAGAAAACTTCTTAAACAGCTACTAGGAACACAAATTTCACTTATTATAAAGGTGTTCCAAACACACATATTTTAGGAAGATGTGCTAGGTATTAAATCAAGGGCCTTGTGCATGCTAAGTTGCACAGTGAGCAACTTTTCTCACCTCAACACCGATCTCTTGATTCTGTACTGCTTCTTCTATAAATCTGTCAGAAAACCATTAAGAAATACTAAGTTTTATGTCCAGTGATTGCAACATTATTTTTATTAGAGAGAAATTATTTGTAGAATAGAACTCTAGAAATTCAAGGAACTCCAGTGTTCTGGTTTTCTTCTCATTGCTGTGACAAAACACTCTGACCAGTACCAACTTGGGGAGGAAAGGGTTTATTCGCTTACATCTCCTGGGTTACATGGTTCATCAGGGAGTCCAAGGTAGGAACTCAGAGCAGAAACCTGGAGGCAGCTGCTGAAGCACAGGCCATGGAGGAACACTGCTTACTGACTTGCTCCCCTGGCCCATGCTCAGCCTGCTTTCCTATACAATAGACAACACCCTTCCCAGGGAAGGCACTGCCCACAGTGGGCTGGGCCCTCCCACATCACTCAACAATCAAGAAAATGCCGCATAGACATGGCCACAAGCCAGTCCAATAGAGAGTTTCCCATAGAGGCTCCCTCAACCCAGGTGTAAGGAGTTGACACTAAAGCATCCAACACTTCCAGTAATAAAATTCTACAAGATGATGGCTAGAGAGATGTCTGAGTAGTTAAGAGCACTGACTGCTTTTCTAGAGGAACCAGGCTCAGTCCCCAGCGACCACATGGCAGATGACAACCTTCCTAACTACTTCTAGGGAATCCAGCACCATCTTCTGGCATCTGTGGGCAGTGCAGGACTTGGATGCACACACATGCAGACAAAACATTCATACACATAGAATAAAAATCAATCAAAAAAGCAAGACCAAGAATTCCACATGGTGGCATTTCATCAATTTTAAAACCTGCTAGGAGAGATGAGGTGCCTCAGTGGGCAAGGCACTGGCTGCTAAGCCCAACAGTTTGATTCCTGGGACTCACACGATGGAAGGAGATTTGACTCCCACAAGTTGTCCTTTGTCTTCAACATGCGTGTGTGGGAGTGCACACCCACACACATACACACAAAAATATTGCTGTGAACAGTTCCTAGTGCTCACAAGGTTGCACTAAATGAGGGGAAAGGGACATATACATCTGTGATTTTAAAATTTAGATGGAAGAAATGTACCCGAGTATTTATCTCCAGAAAGGAAATTGAACTACAAATGATTTAATTTTCTTTTTTATGCTTCTGTGAACTTTCTAGTTTTTATTTGTATGCTCATTATTTTTCTATCCAGAAACAAATAGTTATAGTCATTGCCTCTCCCAAAATTAAAATAGCAAGTGAGGGTCAAGTTAATTGTGTTTTCTCCTCCTCATTCCTCTTTCGTCACTTGGTGACCACTGTGCTTCCTGTTAAGCAAAATAAAGTCCTTAATCCTATTTTCACCAGATAAGAATGGAGAATGTTGTATTGATAAATATAAAACCCAAGTATTGAAACTATATGCAGGGTAACTTTAAATGCACAACAGTAGCTGTTTAAAATGCCTACTTCTGTAAGTAGCTGAATGTTAATTAGAAGACAAAAGAAAAAATAAACAGAAATCATAACCATGAAGCTTTATAGTTTTATGATTTATGTACTTTTGTTTTTGTCTCTTTGAGATAGGGCCTCCTTGTAGCCTGGTCTGGAACTCACTATGTAGACCAGGCTGGCTTGAACTCACAGAGATTCACCTGCCTCCTCCTCTCAAGCAGTGGGATTGAAGGTGTGTGCCACCATGTCTGGCTGGACCATGTACTTTTAATCTGAAAGATGGGATAGTCTAACATAACTGAAATATGTTTGTGAGAATGAAAAGTGAGAAAATGCCACAGGAAGGCATGTGATAGCTTGTTAACTATAAAGTGCTATGTTAAAAAGTGCTGTAATTTGTTAACTGCTTTTTTATTCTTTAATAGGTTGTACTGAAGAACTGCAACACGCCTTTATTAAGAGCTTACTATGGGTCCCTGGAAGACAAGAGGTTTTTGTCACTTAACTGTTAATAATTTTTTCTTCCTCATCATAACTTATTTTAAAGACTATCTTTTATATAAGAATTACTTCAGCTTCTTTAAACTGTTCATTAACTTTCACTTACACATTCAGTCTTTTAAGTGCAACAAATAGGATTGCGGCCCATGGGTGTTTGTGAGCAAGCAGAGCCTCGAGAAAGGTAAAATCCATGTGCGGGGCCAGTGTTTCCTCTTCTAGATGTCTGCTGTTATCACCGTTGTTCCTATCTTTTTAAATCATGAAGTCCCAATATAGCAAGCAAATAGAGATACAAATATTGAGTAAGTTCTACAGCCAGTTTCAGTGTTGTTAAATTATCAGCAATAGCACCTTGGTTTCTGATCAGAGGGGTCTGTTGCACTTAGCAGCTGCTTTATTGACTCAAGACTCAAAGTGTGTATGGGGCCATGTCAGGTGCAGAGCAGAACAGCTGGAAAATGAGGACCATAGATGTACTGGAGTGCTGGTTTGTGTAATTACTGTGAGATTCCTAGGAGTTGTGAGGTTCCTGCCCAGAGTTGACAGCACATGCTCATTGGTCTTCCATCACTGAGGCCAGGGAACATGATTTTCTGGATCCCAGCAGTTATCACAGCTCTTGCTATGTGGTTTATGTGTGTATTGAATGAAGGAGTATGAGCCAGAATTATCAGTTCTTTTTAAAAATTGTTATTTTTATTTTGTGTGTATGTGTGTATTGCCTGCATGTGTGTAAGTGCACCCATGTCATTCGGTGCCCAAGGAGGTGAGAAGAGAGCATCAGATCCTCTGAAACCGGAGATATGGGTGGTTGTTAGCCACTATGTAAGTGTTGGGAATAGAACCTCGGTCCTCTGCAAGAGCAGCCAGTGCTCTTAACTGTTGAGCCATCTCTGCAGCCCCAATTGTTATCTGTTCTTTAGGGAGCATTTTGTGGTCAGCTTATGATAATTTGTGTGGTATGTTTATTAGAAGATTATAGAATTCTATTTGGTGGTCATACTTGTTTTTCCTAAATATTTCCATGATTTGAGAATTTCATTCTCTGTATTTTGATCACAGTCAAACCCACTCATGAGATACTGCTCCCTGCCTCAACTTCATGTCTTCTATTAATTTTTAAAAAATATTTTCTTTATTATTTTATTTTATGTGTATGAGTGTATAGCCTGCATTATGTGAGTGCACCTGTGTAGTGCAATGCCTCGGAGGTCAGAAGAGGTCGTCAGAGCCCCTGAAACTGGAGTTATGGACAATTGTTAATCTGCCATGTGGGTGCTGGGAATTGAACCTGGATCCTCTGCAAGAACAGCCAATGCTCTTAACTGCTGAGTCATCTCTCCGGCCCCATTTTTTGTTTTTTTGTTTTTTCTTAAAGGCCTGTCATATCTAATCTGTTTCCCACTCGCTCTTAGATATGGGTCTATCTAAGTTGGAGTCTGGTAAACCTGCCAATCACACCAGTAAGGAAAACTGACTCTCCCTTTTCTAGCATCTGTCAATTTGCTAATAGATCTTCAGCTGAGGTTGAGCTTCCTGCCCACCTCTCCCATCCACGCTGGGCCCCTGTCTAGTTGGATCACACAGGTCTTGTGCATGCTGACGTAAGTGCTATGGTTCATATGTATAGCTGTCCTGTGGTGTCTAGACAGCATAGCTTCCTTGTATTTGTCTGCCACCTCTGGCTCTTACAAAGATCTTTTACCCCTCTTTTGCAAAGACCCCTGAGCCTTGGGGGCAGAGGTTGCAATACAGGTATCTCATTAAGGATGAGCACCCTGCAGTCTCCTCTTTTCCACATATTGACCAGTTGTGGGTCTATGTGTTACCTGCCATCTGCTGCAGGAAGAGGCTTCTCTGATGGTAGTTGAGAGGTGCACTACTGTATGCATGTAATGATAAGGCATTCTGAGTCAGTTTAATAGTATGTCTGTTTAGCAGAATAATGGTTATAGGCTCTCCTCTGTGGTCTGTGACCTATTAGTCCCGGTTCCTGATCCAAATAACATTTTCAGGTATGGACTCCATCTTGTGTTATGATTACCTTTCTCTGCCGGTAGCATACATAGTACCTTAGTACTATGAACGCTAGCCAGCAGAGATGTGACTTCAAGGTCTAGACCAGCTTGATTTGTTCTCTTGCTCAGGTGTGGGGTCTTCGGCAGTAGGTCTCATTGTCCGGTTATGGTGGGCGGCCAGGCGCTCTGGCACTGGCAGTGCCATTTGAGGGTCTGTGAGGTCTCTGTGGAAGAACTGCAAAACAGGAAGTCCTTTCCTTTTATTGAGATTTCATTGGCTAGCCCATGATGACTGTTAGAGCCATTGAACCCCTATAGGGGTAGCTACTTCTAAACTCCTTTTTATATTGTGTGCATATATGTTGAATGTAGTTTCTCTAGTAGGTTCCCATCTGGCTGTTTGAAAAAGCCTTAAGTATTGGTTATTCCTCCCCTCCCTCTTCTGCCCGACCCTCCCATTTCCCATACCATGAAACCTGTCCTGCCTGTCATTCCCCTTCCTGTTACATCACTACGTTCTGTCTTCCTTCTCATGAACCTCCCGATGACCCCTGATTAGTTTTCTCGTGTCTAAGGATTTTCCAGTTGAAACAGACCTGTCTAAAGATTCAAAGCTAGCATCCACTTATGAGAGAGAACATGTGATGCTTGTCTCTCTGAATCTGGGTTATCACACTGTTTTTGGGTAATGATGACAGTAGAAATACTTTTAAATTGGCCTAATTATAGCTCTAAGACAAATAAAAACATCAGTTTATTTTAAAATAACCTTCAATAAAAGCTTGCTCCCACTAATTCAGATTCATATTAAAGGAAAGTAGTTGAGTTATTACCTGTAAATTTTTGTTTTGTCTTGATGTTAGGTTTGGGCTGATCCTTGAGAAAATTAAAACAGTAATTAATGATGATGTGAGGTATATGAAAGGCTGCCTGAACATGAGGACACAGAAATGCTATGCAGTGCGCTCGAACATCAGTGAGTTTCTGGACATAGCAAGGCGGACGTACACGGAGATCGTGGATGACATAGCAGGTTGTTATTCAAGTGTGCTTTCCTGACTTTGGATAATAAAACAGTTTAATACAGTATGTCCTTTCTTTAACTGGCAGTAGTAACTAGCCTTGCATATTTTTTTTCAAAATAGGTAGGGCTAATACATATTGCCATTGAAAGAGCCTCTTCAAAAAACAGATGCCAAAATGTTTCAGTGTGTCACTGCTCTAAATTTGAATATAGAATGACCTTCATACAACATTGTAAGTTATATGTAGAATGCAGACTACTACTGCTGAAAAATTTCAGCAGACAGACACTTTTTTTTTCCAGAAGATGTGACATTCAGTCCAATTTAGTAATTATTTTAACACATTTATTGAGCTCCTCTAACATGTAAACACTGATCTGGGTCCTATGAATACACAGTGAATAAGACAGAGGCCCCTGTCTTCACAGTTTGTTGTAGAGGAGGCATACAGTAGAGAAGCAGATACATACACACACACACACAGATGAATGCATAATACCTGTGTCAGTAGTAACACATATGAGTCTGGCCTGGTGACACAGCCTGCAGTCCTTGCTGTGTGTGAGGCGAAGTTGGAGGTGAGGTTGGAGGGCTGAAGGTGTCGGGACAATTTAGCAGGACCCTGTCTTAAAATAAAAACTAAAGAGGACCAGAGATTGGTGTTAGGCTTCCCCAGCTCTGAGTTCAGTCCCAGCATCACACACACACACACACATGCACGCATTCTCTCTCTCTCTCTCTCTCTCTCTCTCTCTCTCTCTCTCTCTCTCACACACACACACACACACACACACACACACACACACACACACACACTGGATGGTAGGGTAAGGGTATATACAGAAAAACATAGCCAGTTGGAAGAGTCAGAAATAACTAGAGTTATCCCATAGAGGATGGGAAGGTCTTCAGTGGCTCTTTACCCTGGGGGACAAGCTAGAGCACAGAGGCTCAGGAGACATCAGGGTATGAGGAGATGTGGTAGCCAAGACTGGATGTTCCTTGTGAAAGAAAATAAGAGAGGAGGTCAGAAGTGTGGAGTGGGAGGTAGAAGGTAGCCTGCGAAGCCAGGGGTTTAGATTTTCCCCAAAGAGAATGGAGAGGTTCTGAGATGTGTGTACCTTGGAGTGTGAAAGTGATTCATACAATATATTGAATGAGGTTGCTTGAAATGGAATTAATTACAGGTCAATATCATGAATATTGACTAGGGTGACATGCATGTGCATGAGACAGGATGTAAGAGCTGAAAGGGGAATTGATGGTGGTTGATTCTTCAGCAGACATGGTCCCAGAAAGGGACACGCAGCCCTGTAGTGCTAAGTGAGCTTCCTTGCTGGGACTGTGAGGCCATGAAGAAGTGCAGGAGAACCAGGGAACAGTTGTTTCAGACAAAGATGATGGTCTCTGACAAACTGTACAGAATCAAGGAACAAGCTAGAGGTACAGATGTAGAGCTCTGTAGTGTGTGAGACTGATAGGGAGAGTCAGCGTTATTTTTTATTAGGGTCGTGTTTCATTCTAGAGACACTCGGTGGGGTAAATCTCTACCTCGTTACAGAACTGCTCTGCTTTAAAAAGTGGGGTGAATGACACAGTGGAACTTGGACATTCAGCACAGACGGTGCAGCATGGCCCTTTCTTGTTTTCATTTCTACAGTTGCCTTTGAAAATAGGTATCAGAAAGAGTATCTTTTTTAATGATGCTTGTCTATACCATTTGTACATTAAAAGTTTTTACCATTTAAAAAAATTAGCAAAATATTCCTTTTGATGTATAAAATAAGAAAAATATTGTGACTAAAGAGAAAAGAAATTCCAATTAAAATTCTTGTTGTTTTTCCTGTTTTTGATCACTAGGAATGATATCACAGCTTGCAGAGAAATATGGTCTACCTTTACGGACCAGCTTCAGCTCTGCGCGAGGGTTTTTTATCCAGATGACTACGGATTGCACAGCACTCCCCAGTAGCCAGCTTCCTTCAGAGTTTATTAAGGTTCATGCTGGACTCCATAGGAATTATTGTTTCTGATTTTATACAACTGTATTTATGCAACTCGAGTTTTAAGGCCAAAGTTCTGAGTGTTCTGTGTATTGCCTCGCCTTTGGCCACTCACACAGAAAGCTAGGACGAGTAAAGAGCGAGTCACAGGTGGGGAGAGCAAGCAACTGTGTCCCATAGCTTTCTCGTCTTGGTGTGAAGGGGGGAAAGGCAAGTGAAGATACAAAGTCCAAAAGCTGGTTTTGATTAAAAAATGAGGAAAATATTGGACTGCCTTTTGTTTTAAATTTTATCATTTTGCGTGTGCACATGTGGAGGTCAGCAGACAGCTTATAGGAGTCAGTTTTATCCTTCTACTATGTAGGTTCCAGGGCTAAAACTCAGGTCATCAGGCTTGGCAGCAAGCACCCGTCCATGCTGAGCCATCTCATCAGCCAGGCCTTTTGTTTTAGATGGATTTCTAGGCACATTTGCCCATTAAAGATCTGAAAAGTCCCGAAGTAAGGAAACATGCCTTTAAAAACCCCTTTATTCTAAAGTCTTTGTTTTTATGTGTATGTGTGTCTGTGTAAATGTATGGGTGCTCACAGGCCAGAGGAGGGTGTCAGAGCTCTTGGAGCAGGAGCAACAAGTGATAGTCACCTGATATATGTGCTGGGATTTGAACTCCAGTCCTCAGGAAGAGCTGCAAGTGCTTTTAACTGCTGAGCCATCTCTCTAGCCCTGTGGGGTTTTTTTTGTTTGTTTGTTTGCTTGATTTTTATTTCCTTTGCATGTATGTTGAGTGGGTCTGTGTCCATATCTCTCTGTGTGTGCACATGTGTGTGAAGGAGCCCATGGAGTCTAGAAGTGGGCATCCGATCAATCCCTTGGATCTGGATTTAACAGGCATTTATGAACTGCCCATCGTGGGTGCTAGGATACAAATTCTGGTCCTCAGGATTGGTTCTGTTGATTAACAAGTACTCTTAACTGTATAACCATCTCTCCACCCCATAATATGGTTTTACAAATTTATTCATTTTCATTTTATGTGTGACTGTATTGCCTGCATCTGTGTTAAGTGCACCCATTCATGCAGTGCCCATGGAGGACAGAAGAGGGCATCAGACCCCTAGAACTGGAGTTAGAGGTGATTGTTAGCCGCAATGTGGGTGCTGGGATTTGAATCTGGGTCTTCTGCAAGAACAACCACTTCTCTTTACTGCTGAGCCATCTCTCCATCCCAGTGTGTCTTATTTTTAAAATCTAGTATTTTTAAGACTTTGGACCATGGAAATATCTTTTATACATGCATATTCAGTCCTCTACCATATGCCATTTTGAAACAGTGTAACCCACTCTAATCTATTTTCTGCTTCCCCGAGTACATTTTGACAAAAACACCCTTTAGTGTTCAGATCTATTTATACACATAAACATCTGTGTTCATAGATAGATACATACAAACATAGTACATACAAACTCTGTATCACCAGGTAGTGAGGTTTGGATGAAGTAAAGAACAGACTGAAACTCACTTGTAAGGCTAGAGACTGAGGTTCAGATAAAGGCCAAGGACTGAGACGGGTGGGGGACAGGGTGAGGGTGTTCAGGGGATCCCTGCTGAGACAGGTCAGAACAGCGTGGGGATGCTGTCATGTGTGTTACCTGGTATGAAATGCAGTCTGTGAACATTGCTGCCAGACCATTTCTAAACCTGTCAAAATATGCATCCTGGAGAGATCAGATTAAAAGAATCTATTTTAGCTAGGTGTGGTACTGCTTAGCTTTGATACCAGCACTTTACTCTCAACAGAGGCAGGCAGTCTTTAGGAGAGTGAGGCCAGTGTGGTCTACAGAGGGAGTTCTAGGCCAGTAGGGAATACACAGAGGCCCTGGCTCAAAAAACAAAAATTAACAGTAGAACATTCTGTGTTAACCTCTGAAGGGTCCTTGCTTTGTCTCTCACAGACGTCGTTTCAACCTTTCTTAGTGATGCTGTATCTCAGAACGAAAAGTGGCCAGCCTTAATACTTGTCTTTCAGCTATATGTGTGTTCATATGCACATGTACATATCATGACTTTTTTTTAACTTTCTCTAGATTTCTAAAGTGAAAAACTCGTACAGCTTTACATCAGCAGATTTAATTAAAATGAATGAAAGATGCCAAGAGTCTTTGCGAGAAATCTATCACATGACTTATATGTAAGAGCATCTCAGTATTGAGTTAAATTTGTTTAATTTGATGAACTATGATAGATTTCATTTACTTTTGTCTGATTTTGGACAATTGAACTATGAATGCTAGAAAAGAAAATCTGTCGGCATGTAAACTCTGGAGCCTTGCAGAAAGCATGAGGCAAATTAACTGAAAAAATTACTCTGCTAGCCATTATTTCTGTCCTGTGTATTCACCATGATACAGAACTTGGTGTCTCACAGCTGATCTGGGACTTCATTCGCTCATTCTTCCTGGTACCTGTGAAGCCTGGGCTTCTCACACTCTGATGTTTCTACAGTAGCTCTTCACAAAGCAGAGCATTTGGAATTGGTGGGTGGAAATAACGAGAAATGTTAGGCCTTCAGAACAGTGTCAGGTGCTGGGTCACAGACACTGTAATATATAGTAAGTTTGGGGTACATACTTATCCTTGAAAGGGATTCCAAAAGACTTGGAATGTGCCACAGTATAACTCTGCTACAGGAAATCTTAAATAATCATGTTATTTGAATATTGTGTGTGTCTGTCTGTGTGTGCTCTGGCTCTGTGTATGTGTGTGTGTCTTTGTGTCTCTCAGTATATGTCTGTGTCTATGTATATCTTTGTGTGTGTTTGTGTGTCTCTGTGTGTGTCTGTGTGCTTGTGCCTGTGTTTTTGTCTGTGTTTGGGTGTCTGTGTTTGTGTGTTTGTGTATATATGTTTGTGGGTATGTGTGAGAAAGATTATTAGCAGATGTGGATTTGTGTAAGGATAGTGATGGTTAATTGGACTTCTATAAAATGTTTGTATAAAAATTATTGAGAAATCTTTCTTCCCTTTATACTTACTGAAGCTGTCATTTCAAACCATGGTGCTAATACACCAGAAGATGGATCATTTTTAACAAGTATCTGTGGCCTTGAGCTGAGGATCGGTTTCTTTATCTGAAATGAGCCAGCTGCACACAAGATTGCAGTGTACAACTCCACTGTGGTTATTATGTTTCTTCACACAGTTGATATAATGTTATTTCATACTCATAGAGCATTGAGAAGTGTTAGTACATGTCACTTGGAACTTACTCTTTCAGGATTGTGTGCAAGCTGCTCAGTGAGATCTACGAACACATCCACTGCTTATATAAGCTCTCTGATACTGTGTCGATGTTGGATATGCTGTTGTCGTTTGCTCATGCCTGCACGCTTTCTGACTATGGTGAGTTGTGTCTTTTGGAAAAACTTTGTGGCATACTGAAATTTGTATTGTGTAGTTTTACATAACATTTGTGAAAATAAATTTTACATTTATTTTCTACTTGAAGTCATCTGGCCTAAACTAAGACATAGACTAGAGATTGAAATTAACCTTATTTTTTTTTCCCTTTTTTTAGGGTACTGGAGAGATGACTCAGTGGTTAAAAGCACATATGCTTTTCCAGAGGATACAGGTTTGAGTCCTAGCACCCATGTTGGGTGGCTCACATTTGCCTGTGACTCTAGCTCCAGGGGCTCCAGCACCCTCGTCTGGTCTCTAGAGGAATTGTGCAACCCTCTGATGGATACTGGAAACTGAGCAGTACATGTTCTTAACTACTGAGCCATCTCTCCAATCTCCCTTAAAAGTTTTTTTTTTTTTTTAGTTCAAGAAATTATTCACTTAGAAATTGAAATCAAAAACAAAATTTAAAAAAAATTTTAAGTTTTCCCAAATAAGAAAGACTGCAGAGCCATCTCCTTAGTGTGATCCAAATTTCGAATGTGAACACTTGTTAGAAGTAGGGTGTGTGCTCACAGACAGAAACAAGTGGATCTCCAAGAGGCGAATATTCCCATGTTCTGGGTCCTCAGGTATGTGTATAGTAGGATCAGAGACTGACCTGTTTACTTCTGTATCTCAAGTCTACACATAGGCCTTAAAGAGAAATATTAACTCATTTTCTAATGTCAAATGAACATTTCAGTCAAGTTAGCCCCTGGAAATCACTTTTAAAAAATTCATTTTTATCTTATATATATATGTGTGTTTTACCTGCATATCTGTAAGTGTACCACGTGCAAGCAGTGGCTGTAGAGACCAAAAGAGGACATTGAATTTCATGGAACTGAAGCTGTAGAGGGCTGTGCGCTACCATGTGGGTGCTGGGAACCAAACCCAGGTCTTCTGCAAAAGCAGCCAGTGTTCTTAACCACTAAGCCATCTCTTGAAATTTCTTAACCAATTTACCAAAAATAACCACACTCCAGCATGCAAATATATAGAACTAGTGTCTAATAATAATGTTGAATAGTTGTAGACACAATCACATTAAAAACATCAACATTTATAATTAAAATTAGCAGCTATATTCGATTTTCCACATTAATTATTTTTATGGGAAGTATTCCATATTTTTAATTTTAGCTAGAACATGATAATAAATTATAAAAATAAATATTTTCTTCACTTGTATTTTAGAGATGAACTGTTTACTCTTTCATATCTTCATTTTGATCAAAACTCCTTCTTGGGACCTGCTACTCTTTTTCTTTGAGAGGGTTTGCAGGGTCTCTTGAATCCCAGGCTGCTCTCAAACAGGAATAGCAAATGAAGATGTCCTTGATCTCCAGATTCTTCTGCCGCCACCTCCCAGGTGCTGTGCCGTTCATGCAGTGCTGGGGTGGCGTATGCTCTTCTGGCCAAGCCACACTTCAGGCCAGGAGCAGCTGTTCTAATAGTAATTTTCTAATTATCAGCATCACCCTTTTTGGTTTGAGGGTGTCATTTACATTCTGAAATCATAGTGAAGTTTTCAGAATGCCTCCAGGTGTCTCTAAGCAGCCTCTCTTGTGTTGGATGTTGTGATGTTTATCCACGCAGTTCGCTGAGCAGTGTGTACAGATTCAGTTTTCTGCTCTCTTCACCTCCCCTCCTCCCCTCCCACAGATGCTGCCCGTTGAGACCTGATGGTTATTTCTTTCTGTAGACTAACAGACCTTTCGTATTTGTTTTATTCCATTTCTGAAATTTATTTTTAGACACATTTTTTCCAAGGGGACAGGACAGAGAACTATTTTTATATTTGGGTTTACTCTCCAGTTATATGTCATTTTAAAAGCTAAGAATGTCCAAATTTGAGACAATGTTTAAGGTATAGTAGGTAAACTTGCAGTTCTGTAGAATCATTTGTTATTTTGAGAATATTAGCAAAGGTTACTTGGTTCTTTTTAATTATAAAACATGTGAAAATTTGGTGGTTGTGGTGGTGCATGCCTTTAATCCCAGGACTGGAAGGCAGAGGCAGGTGAATCTCTGTGGGTTCCAGGCCAGCTGGTGCTACAGGGAGACCCTGTCTCAAAAAGACCAAAAAGAAGAAAACTAAAAAAAGTTAGAATTTTATAAATTCTTTTGGAACCCAGGATGTGATAAGGATCTCCTTCTCATTTTTATCCTCTTCTTTGTTATTGTTATATATATATGCATACATTTATAAATAATATATAAAATATATTCTTCTAAAACCCTTTTATTTTTTTTCCCCTCAGTTCGACCAGAGTTTACTGATACTTTAGCAATCAAACAAGGATGGCATCCCATTCTTGAAAAAATATCTGTGGAAAAACCTGTTGCAAATGATACCTACATTACAGAAGGGAGTAATTTTTTGATCATAACTGGACCAAATATGAGTGGGAAATCTACGTATTTAAAACAGATTGCTCTTTGTCAGATTATGGCCCAGATTGGTAAGTTGACCCTTTCACTGTTGTTACCAAGCCTGCTCTTTTCAAAGTGTTTCAGACCCAGTTTTTTAGGTCAGGAGTCTAGTTAACCCAAAAAATGTTTGAAGTAGACTGTCTTTCTAAAAAATATAATCCTCTGTCTATTACACAGACCCGAACTGTTACCTTAGTGTTTACTAGGCTCCAGTAGTATTGCATTTTGAAATTTCAGTATTGTAGAATTCCATGACATGTGACAGAATTAGAAATGTGCTCAATTTGACCGTTCACGCTGTATCAGTTCTCACAAAGTTGAATCGTGTCACTGTCTCGTTCAGAAACAGAACTTTACTGTGCTAACAGTGAGATGAGTGGGTAGGAAGAGCCACATCTTTACTGACCCACATAACATTTTCCAAAAATTATAACACTGGGCAGAGAACCTTTTCCCGTGAGAGATACCTACAGTAACTAGTATATTACACATGCATGTGTGAGCATGTCCACATGTATAATGGCTGCATTGGTCCAGCACTGTTACATGTCTTCATATCCAGGCCTCATTGTCTCATCTCTGAAAACCAGCTTACCTAAGGACTGTGTGAACCAAGACGAGATTTGAACACAGTCTTTCCTATGCATTGGTAAAGAGTGGAAGGAGGGAGAGAACTGTCCTGTTCATTGGAGGATATGCAATAGCATCCCGTGTTTAGTCCAGAGATGCTCTCTAGTCTGCCCTCAGCGTGACAGCAACAATGTTGTCATTGCCAGAAACCTCAGGTTGGCCTGTTGGGAACAAAAATCATGCCTCTTGAGAAAAATTACTCAACTTCTTAAGCCTTTGTCCTATTTGCAAATGGAGGTTTTAGTGGTGGTTACATCTAAGAGCCGCTATGTCTAAGGCCTAAGGGAGATAGTGCATATAAGATGTTATAGATGGAGAAAGAAGGGGCCTTTCCAGATGAGGAAACAGTGTGACACACCCAAAGAACTGCATACCCAGAGGCTTTCCAGCTTTTTGCTTTATTAAGCAGGGTGATTGTGAGGAGGGGAGGGTGTAAAGTTAGAGAAATGGGTAGGAATTATATCACCAAGGGTCTTAGCTACTTACCTGAGGAGGCTGAGCTTAGATAGCAGTCTACAGGGAGCTACTGCAGAAACTAAGCCAGAGAATGCATGACCACACTTGGCTCAGATTGGTCACTTTCCTGACCATAAATGAGAGCCAGAACAGAAACAAGATGCCAGCCAGGGACTCCTGCAGTCATGTGGAGGGAGATGTTGAGGTTGAGACATGCCTGTTATTAATATAAGCAGGCTCTGCCTGGCCCTTTGGCTCAAATGGAACTTTGCATTTAATGCTTCTGAACACTGAAAGGGCTGTGTTTAAGGGAAAATGAGTTTCTGTACTAAAGGCCATGTCTTACGTCTGTTTTGTTCACCCTGCTATATAGTAGGCCTTTACTGACTATTTGCTGATTGTCTGTGTAATGATGGTCAGGCTCAAAGTTTCGCCCAAGGTCGACCAGGATTACTTCCCAGCTGTAGTCTACCCCTCTTGTCCCTGTGACTATTCCTGATTCACAGTGCCAGACACTTTTCTCAGTCCTGTGTCATCATCGAGCATGTCTTAATTATCTGATAGATACTCATAAAAGTCTAGGAAGTATTATGGTTACCTTCATATTATAGATGATTAAGTCAAGGTGTTGAGTGCAGTTTGTTAGGGATCTTAGGGCTGTCAAGAGGTAGTGCCAGGATTTAAACCCAGACTGAATCTAGAATCTTCTCTAACTTAACTTCTGTCTCCAGAACACCAAGAAGGTAGCAAGTCATCCTAGAGCAGTATTTCTGACTCAAATTCTAGCTCCCTTCCTTCACTATTTCCTTTCAGTAGCATGCGCCATAGAACTATAAAGTAGTCTATAATCTCTGCTGCACATGGGTGGGGTGGGGATGGGTGTGTGTGTGAGTTTGCAGTTGAACATGACACATGGGGAGACCAGAGGATGGTGTGGATGTCTCCTGTCACTCTCTGCCTTACTGCCTTAGACAGGTTCTCTCACTGACCCAGCAGCTTGTGGTTTTGGTTGAGCTGGCCAGCCAGCCAGCTCCTGGGATCCACCTGTATCTGCTCCCACACAGCCATGCCTGGCTTTTTACATAGGTGCTGGAGCTCAGGTTCAGGTCCTTGTCCTTGCAGAGCAAGTGCTTTTACCTGCTGAGCATCTCCCCACCCCTAGTCTCTGCTTCTCAGAAAAATTTTAAATGCATTGGTATGGAAAAGTTGTGTCCTGTGGATTCTGACCCCTTAATTTTTTCATTTTAATGAGAATTCAGTGGATTACATTGAGAGTCAGAAATAGTGCATATAATGTGCTTGGTGTATAAATGTTATGTGCGGCCATTCCGAGTGCTAGTACAGTCATCACTCTTAGTGTAATAACTGACTTTGCTTTCTTTTCTTGCTGGTCCTTATTCCTCAGAGTGAGGCTCTATTCTTCTTCCCACCCTCGCTCTAAATCCTGGGGCAGTCATGCCCGTTCCTCTCCTATTGTCGCAGTGTTTCGTCTACACAGGGTTTCTGTGTATGTGATACATTTCCCAGCCTGCTATTGGATATGTTATTGTATGGTGTTAAAATGACTTTCATACCACAGTATGTGGGAAGATGGATGCATTAACTGAATTTGTTATCTACCGGAGTATCTTAGGCTAGCAGAAGAGCTTGAGTAAGAACAGTCTCACAGAAGGCAACTCTCCTTCTTCTATTGATTGAATGTTTCATTGTTGTTCTGCTTTGGCATTATTTCTGTATATTTATAAAAACATGTATTTTCTGTCTTTTACAGTGATTTTGGTCAACTTACTCTCACACATCATTCTTTTATGAACTTCATAAGCGTGCCCTTCAAATGTTTTCTTTTGAATGTTAATCATTTATATTGCTTAAAATTTTGTGAAGCTTAAAATGGTCTCTTTCTGATATAGTTGAGCACCTAGTTAACTAATACCCTGCTTGGGTTTCCATGTAACCTTGTGGGTAGGTGATGCAACAGCTGAGAAAGGTGAGCAGGAAGGTTTACGTGCTGCTCAAGGTCATGGAGCTGGGGCTGCACTCGCTAACTGCATGTCCATTGCTCTGTCCACACAGATCTCTGACCGAGCTGAGAGGTGCAGTGTTGTTAGTATTTGTGTTGTATAGAGCATTTATAGTTCCATTTATTCTGAGCTTGTCTCTCACAGGCTCATATGTTCCAGCAGAATATTCCTCCTTTAGAATCGCTGAACAGATTTTTACAAGAATCAGTACTGATGATGATATCGAAACAAATTCTTCAACATTCATGAAGGAAATGAAAGAGGTAACTAAACAAAGCTCTCCTTACATCAAAAGCATATTAAGTGTTCTGGCATCAGAACTCATCAGTGTGCTTATACTTCCTGAGAGCCAGAGGGCAGTCAAAGACAGCTTACTCATTTCTGTCTTAGGTGAAATGGAAGTAGATGTTTCAGTGAAAAACATACCTTTAAAGGAAAAACGTAGTGTTACTAAATGATAAAAATGAGTTTCCATGTTTTTATATGGAATGTCTAAAAGACTTTTCAGAAAACAGTGACCTGTTGAATACAGTTTTGCATATAATTTATTGTTGCTCTTTGACTTGGTTTTAAAATTGAAAATTATTGTGTTAAAAGACTTTTAAATATTTATTATTTTTATTTTATGTGTATGAGTAGATTGTCTGCATGCATGTAAGTGCACCATGTTGTGCAGTGCCCCGAGGAGTCAGAAGAAGGCACTGAATCCCTTGGAACTGGAGTTATGGATGATTGTTAGCTGCCATGTGGGTACTAGGAATTGAACCCAGGTCCTCTGCAAGAGTAGTCTTTGCTCTTAACACTGAGCCATCTCTCCAGTCCCTGTATTAGAAGACTTTAAAAAGTTATTGTTGTCTTTGATAAAGAGGGAGAACTCTGATTTCCATACAAAGCATCTATCTTTCTGTTTCTGATCTGAGCAAATATCATCAAGGCTTGAGGACTAAAGAAATAAGCAGATTCTTAGCATATATGTAATTCTGGTTCTGGTTCTCTATGCAGGTAAGATATTTTTTTCTAGTGTTACAGATAAAGGGGTAAATAAAATTACCATGTCACATGGTTTATATAATTGCTTTATGTCTACTGAATGTCTGGAGAGTCAAGCAATATTCTGGGTACCTGAAGTATGTCTTCTAAATAGAAGCCTCCCCTCTTAGAAAGCAAAATATTCACGAGAGTTACCTTTGCAGTGTAATACAATGTGAGTAGGATTCTGGCCTCTGATATTGATGTTCTTCAGAGAGGAAGAAACATTCTGTCCACCTAGTTTTCATGTTTGTTGGTGATGGATTTAAATGTGTTAAACCAGTATATTTTTCTAAATATTTAATTGTTTACTGAATATAAATAAACTTTGAATTGACTTTTAATATTTTATGATAACGAGTAGTCTTTTGTGGAGAAGAAAATGGCCATCTTTGTGTGGCATTTAAGCATTTGGTTCACTGTGTCTCTGTATTTTAGAGATTTATTTTGTTGTCTCATGCATATGCAAATGTCTGTTTATGTACACATCAACTATTCAAGTGAAAGTATTAGAAAGAAAAGCAATGTGCTATTTTCTGCTCAGCAGAATTTCTCTATTAAAATACATTTCAGATAAACTAGTAAAGATGTTTCCCTAGGTTTTTTCTAGGATGGTGGCATCTGTTTGGTTCCAGTGAATAGCATTGAATTATGTTTTTCAGGTAGCATATATTCTGCATAATGCTAATGACAAATCACTCATATTAATTGATGAGCTGGGCAGAGGCACTAATATAGAGGAAGGCATTGGCATTTCTTACGCTGTCTGTGAGAAACTGCTGCACTTAAAGGTACACCTCCCTGTTTATTTTCAGAGTGTTAGTCCTTTATGATGTCCCTCTTATGTGTGTCATGACTGTACCCTACATATACCCAAAAATGACTTTTTTAAGCAATTTAGATAGGAAGTACATCCTATAGAAGTTTTTTATTTCTGATGAAAGTGGAAATGCTATTCAAAATCTGTTAATAGACAACAAGAAAAATCAGAACTGTAAATAATGCAAAAGTTAGTTGGTTTTACTTTAATCAGATTGAATAATAAAAAATATGAAGACACTTTAAGAATTATTTTCATGTGTAATAATGTCTGTGTCATAAGATAGAGCTCTGAAGAGCTGAGATAACTTCACAGAAAACATACCTTACTTGTTCTTTTGTTTAAAGTTTCTCAAAAATTAACTATGTGTAAATTGTATAATTATTCTTCAGATAACTCCTCAAAATATGTACAGATAGGAGAAACATAAAAGTATATTCTCATAATTTAAAAAACCTTGAAATGTCCCTAAGATGTTTTTTACCTTAAATGATTCTGTAGAATGAGAAAAAAATCTTATATTTAAATAAAAAGGATATAATAAATCAAAATTAGTGTCAATATACATTATCTTTGTGTAATTCTGAATGCCAATCAGAATTTTTCATATAATCAAGATGCATAAATTTCCCAAGATTAACAACTAATTAATATTTGTGATGGTTAATTTATGTATTGATTTGACCAGGCCGCAGAGTTCTGATACTTGGCTAAGTATGTACAGCGTGCATCTGTGAGGGTGCTTCCGGAGGTGAACATCTGAAGTGCATATGAGCAGAGCAGATGGCCTTTCTTGGTGAGGTGCTCACCACCCAGTAAACTGAAAGCCTGAACTGTTCAGAAAGTTGACTCTGCAGGGTTGGAGGGGCTCCTCTCTGGCTGCCCTCAGTCTTGATTGAGTTTCTCCGCTCAAGCATATTCTGCATCTGGATTTGAAGCCTGCCAGCATTTAGGCTAGAATTACATCATTTGCTCTGCTGAATCTTTAGCTTACCATCTATTGGTCTTAGAACTTGTTAGGGACCATGTCCCTCTCATGAGTTTACGTGCACACACATGTACATGCAGGCACATTCACGCACATACACATACCCACAACCTGTCAATCTCCTTCTCTTGAGACCCCTAAAACAATATCTATTTCTGTGATACTCTAGAATACTTAACAATAGTTTCCTTAAATCAACTTTAAAATCCTTTTTTTTCCCCTCATAGAAATAATTTAGAAAGTATATATTGCTAGTTACTTTTAAGGTATTTAAAGTTAATTTTCTAACCTAGGATCTTCGGTGTCTACCTTAACACTTGCAATTATAGACCCTGAAAATGTAATTACTTATGATGAAATAGAGTTTACAAAGTGTATGTGAGTGTGTGTGTGTGTGTGTGTGTGTGTGTGTGAGATGCCAAGGATCTGACCCAGAACATGTGATAAATAAGTACTCTTACCACGGAGCTACGTCACCAACCCTTGATAGATGTTTTTTAAGGTCATTATTATTATTGAACTTGGTTTCTAGGCAGTTTATTCTAGAGGCCATTTAATTACCTTTTATGAGTGCCCTTCTGTGAGAGTCACTCCACAAACCCAGCATTAACTCATCCTACCAGCAGGGCCCCAGTGCCTAATTGCCTCTCACTGAGTGTCACCGCTTAAAGGCCCAGCACCCCCCAGGATTGCAGGGTGTCAGCAGGTGGCCTGTGGGATATGCCAAATCTTTCCTTCCTTGTTAACATCTGTGGTCAAGACATTTTACCAGCTAAATACTTTTCTTTCCTTTTTCTTTTTTTTGAAATAGTTTTGCTATGTAGACCTGTTATCTGGCATGGTACTCTTTCTGTAGCCCAGACTGGTCTCTAACTTCAGCTTCTCAAGTACTAAGAATGCAGGCCTATTAATATTTGAATTTCAACTGATCCTCAGTTATTCAAATCTCTCTTTGCTCAGTAAAACTGGAAGTGTGGGGAAGGAAAACCTTTTTTTGGCCTTTTTGAGATAGGGTCTCATATCCCGAGCTGTCCTAGCTCTCCCTGGCCTTGAACTCACAGAGCTCTGCCTGCCTCTGCCTCCTGAGTGCCGGGATTAAGGTTGTGTGCCACCTTGCCCAGCCCTTCAGTGAGACGTTTTTAATATTGAAGGAAATACAAAAATTGTGTGTGCACTTGGGTTGTGGGATACCTAATGAATGGCTGCTCCAGTTAATAGCTTTATCTATGACAAACTTCATCTTTTTACTTTTGCATTTGTTCTCTTTCCTATAGTGTAACATATGGGCAAACATAAAGATGTTCTTTCATTGAATATAAAATCTCAAAACCTCAACTGATCGTTTTAGCCTCCAAGACATTTATTCATTCCTGTGTCTATTTGAAAAATTAAGTCACTGTTTTAATAGTTGAAATAAAATTTTCTAGACAATTTTAAAAGTGCTAACCCTCTGTTCTGTATTCTAGGCATTTACGCTCTTTGCCACACACTTCCTGGAACTTTGCCATATAGATAGCCTGTACCCTAATGTGGAAAACATGCATTTTGAAGTTCAGCACATAAAGAGCACCTTGAGAAATAAAGATGTGATTTCGTATACCTACAGACTTTGTAAGGGACTTACAGAAGAAAAAAACTATGGTATGTAGAAATTGCAAACATATATCAAAACAACATACATTCTCTTGAGACAAAGACAGTTCTCCCTTTTGTGTGACTGTCAGTCTAAGCAGTCTAAGCAACTGCCCTTGTCGTTCTTCTATTTATATGCTTTTGAGATGGTATTTCCTTCTCACACTCATATCATATACCTGTGTGCACCTTACTGTACTTTCTTTTTAACTGAATCAGTAATGCTGTAGAAATACAGTGGCACATAAAGCCTTGGAAGTATGTGCTTTTTAGAAAACTTAGAAGCCAGGCATGGTGGCACATGCCTTTAATCCCAGCACTAGGGAGGCAGAGACAGGAGGATCTCTGTGAAACTCAGGCCTGCTTGGTCTACATAGTGAGTTTCAGGTAAGCTGGGGCTACAGAGAGACCTTGTCTCAAAAAAGAAAAGAAAGCAGAAAGGTTACTTAGTTTATATATTTTATATAACTGAAAATCATGGATGCCTTACACATTCATATCACAGTTTTTTGTCTTCTTCACTTTCATGGTATTTTATAATTAAATCTAAAAACCTCACCAAACCACAATGTTCTTAAACCTTTGTCAACTGCTTTCTAAGTAAATCATGATGTGACATGCAAAAATAACCCAAATACAGAAGGTTTCCAGAATCACTTTCTCTGTGGATATGCCTCCTGTGAAGGGAAATCTTTGCTTTACTATTTAAAAGAGGAAATGATCTGAGTAACTTGCTTGCATCAGATGTCTGATCCTTCTGTTCTCAGCTTCATCATCTGTGAAGCAAAGTGAGACAGAATAATTTATCCTGCACGTAGAATCATCAAGGTCCAGTGACTATCAAATATCAGCTACCTACCTCAGAAAGCCTGGTATCTAGTAACTACTCAATAAATGTTTTGAAGTGAGAGAAATGGTAAGCTACTGACTCACATAGAAAGCCTATGAAATGACCTTTGCACAAATTAAAGCTGTGAAAACACAAAGTACATAGTTGATACTTGGAATTTGCAGGAAGAGTGGTCAGCTGCCATTGTAACTTCTGGGGAATTTCATCATGGATCTGCTGCACAGAGGTACATGCAGCTGCAGGGCCTCTCAGACACTGCACAGAGGTACATGCAGCTGCAGGGCCTCTCAGACACTGCACAGTGGTACATGCAGCTGCAGGGCCTCTCAGACACTGCACAGTGGTACATGCAGCTGGCTGCAGGGCCTCTCAGACACTAGATGTTCTGACCCCTGAAAGCCTGTACCTCTCATTACCTACCTGCATTTGGCAGAGACAGCCTAGTGCAGGGGTGCCTGACTCTGGCAATCATTTAAAACTAAGACTGAGCATGGTCTGTACTCTGAACTTGTTCCTTCAGAGTTCTCTTGGGACTGCTTGTCAATCCAGGCTATCCTTTTTCATTTATGCAGAATGTCCAGTATGACACGGGAAAGAAATGAATACTGTATCGTAAGGGAAGAGCTTTTCTCCTTCTGAGCCCCCTACCCCACCCCAGAACAGCACACACAACCAGGAACAGGCACTCACTGTCTCATCCCACCTGTTTTGTTTGCAGCTCAAACCGTGATTTGTTGCATCCAACTTCACTGCTTTCAGGATTGATATTTTCACAACACGCACGCGAGTACGTGTACACACACACACACGTACACACACACATGCACACACGTGCACACACGCACACACACGTATACACACACATGCACACAGGCATGAACATTATTCTGGGCCGGGGCAAGGAAGGGTCATGAGGGGGAATAAGGAACATAGTATAAGATTAAAGCTGTGTGTTTAGCTTAGCCTGTACAAGTTGGTTACAAGGTCTAGTGAGGTTGTTTACACTGCTTTCCTAAATTTTCCTAAAGGCTAAATTTAAATAAGCTGATGATACAGCAGGAAGGCGGTGTTAAGCGGTCTCAAAGTGCAAGATTAACTTTGATAGCAAAGCTAAAATTCCGTGTGTAACAGAAGTCTTTCCACAGTTTGTAATTGGAATTTAGCATGATTTCCTAACTACTGTACCTTTCTATCCTCAGAGGTTTGTTATGAAGTAGTTAATAATTGATATGTTGTCACTTTGGAAAGCTTACTTCTGAGAATTGTTGATTAGTTCATAAATTGCTGTAGAAGGGGAATTTAAATCTGTGAGGAAAATTCTGCTGTCAGTTAAAAAAAATTAGAATGACAAATTGAAGCCAGCTCTTTGTGATTCTTAGGACTAAGAGCTGCAGAGGCCTCGTCGCTCCCAGCGTCAATTGTCTTGGATGCCAGAGAGATCACAACACAAATTACTGGACAGATTTTGGTAAAAAAGTTAGAAATAGAATGATTTATTATAAATTAAATGCTTTATATATTTTCATTATGGTTTTTGATTTACACACTAATAGTTAAAATATTTAAGGTAGAAAACCTAATTCCTAAGCAAAGAAAACCATTTTTTTTAGGTTAGTCTGTTACAACTTTTGCTCCTATAAGTAATTGCTGTTAACATTAATTTAGAAAGTAAATCTATTTGAAATCATTGTTAAAAAGCACTCTGACATTGTTATTTTTTATACTTTTCAAAATTTTTTTAGCCATTATCATATGTTAAACCTCAACTTTCTATACAGCTCCCTGTATTGCCTCCAACCAATTTATGTACTCTGTACATAATAAGGCCTATGGAGTAAATTTGTGCCTCCAAATGTCCTTTAGTGTGGGTCCATCCACTGGAGCCTGGTTAACCTACTAAGAATCCAATGCTTGAAAGAGACTGTCTCTGCCCCTCACCACTGCCATTGGTTGCCACAAATTCCTTAGGTTTGGTTGAGGTTCTTTAATCTTCTTCCCCATGTCTATACTGGGATTTTGTCTAGTTTGAGGTTAGATGGAACCTTGTACATGTTGTGAGTTCATATGAGTAACTGATGAGCCATCTGGGAAACTCTGTATTTCCTTGTGGTCGTCCACTACCTCTGGCTCATAAATCCATCTGCCCCTTCTTCTGTAATGAACCCCCGAGCAGGGGGAGGCTGAAGTTTGATACAGGTGTCCTATTCAGGGCCAGGCATGCTGCAGCTTCTTGTTCTCTGTACGTTGGCTGGTTGTCAGTTTCTGTGTTAATCATCATCTGCTGCATAAGGAAACTTCTCTGGTGAGAGTTGAGAGATGCAGTCATCTCTAGGTATAGAAATAAGTCATTAGGAGTCAGTTTAACACGACAACTATTTAATAGAACACTGGTATTATGCACTTCTCTGTGTCCTGTGACCCATCTGGTCTCAGATTCCTTAGTCTGGTATGTATGTCGTTTATGGACTCCATCCTGTGAAACGGCCCTTAAATCCATAGAACCTGGTCGGTGACTCATAACAGTCCTGCCACTACTGCACTGGTATGCATCTCTTGCCAGGCCAGTTGTTGTAGTTCACAGAATTCACAGCTGGATGAGGTTGATTGTTTTTTCCTTCTGGTAGCATACAGAGCACATTCCATCACTATGACAGCTAGCCAGAACAGACGAGGCTCTGTAGTCGGCACTAGCTTCATTTCTTTTTTGTTGTTCTACATCTTATATATATAACATTTTCAGCAAGAGGGTCTTACCATCAAGTTCTGGTGGGTAGCCAGGAGTGGGAGCAATGTCTGGTGTTGTTTAAGGGTCTATGGGACCCCTGGTCAACAGATTCTAGAGAGAGTCTGTTCTTGGAATTGCGGGTTGTTTTCTTTTTCTGATGGCCTATGATGTCAGAGGGGTAGTGTCCCCTGTTACAGGGCGGGAGCGGGGTGTAGAGCAGAGGAGGAAGCATATGGAGGGACAGCAGCATTGAAGGCCATTAGGAAGAGACAAAGCACTGCAGAAGCTTCTTAAAAATGTGCATGCGCTTTATGAAGAGAGATTTTAAGGAGCTTCATACTCCAAGCTGACGCACCTGCCCGATCCTTCTCCCCTGACTCTCAGTTGCCTTTCCTCTTTTTTTGCCTCCTCTTCACTGGATTTTCCTTCCTCTTTGAATAGTTTTATTTTTCCGAAAGATATTTTTCATCCCACTTCTTAGACTATTATCTCATGTTTCCTTTTATGTAGAGAGAGAGTAATCTTTTCTTGCTTCTCCTTTACCTGCATGTAGGTGAACTCCTGTTATCCCTCTGCTGAACTTTTCCCAGACTGCACCTCCTCAGAAGCTCGTGGCTGTTCGAGCTTCTCTATGCATGTGTCTCTTCTCTCTGCTTTCCCTCCCCAGTTCTGTCTCAGCAAGGAGGACTTAGTCTCCACTGGAAGTTTGTATCTGTGAATATACTTTCTTTCTTCACTAATAAAAGCCTTTTCTTTTCCACTTATTAAATATGTGTTTGAAAGAGCACCCCCTCCTTAAATCTCTAGTCTTGGTGATTTTTTTTCACAGCTTCCATTGTTTCTGCAAACTGAATCTGTACGGGTTTTCTCATTATTTCCCTTAACATCTCAGTCTATTTTTAGATAAAGAATTGAATTATCATCTTCCCACTCCCAAGTCTTCTCCCCTCAGAGCCATTGTGGATCTTACGCTCCTCATTATGATTTCCTTCTCTCCCAGTCTGCCCTACACTTCCCACATTGTCTCCCAGAGCATAGTTGTCACACCTCATCAGAGGCTGTCAGTCATTGCTTATCAAGTTAAAGTAGAGCTCTTTAGCCTCTTGTTAAGTCTTCTATAATTACTTCTCAAAATTCGGCTTTAGGATCACAGGGGATCCTGGGTTCCATCCTGGAATTTCAAGTCTCCTGAGGCTGGAGAATTGACCTTTTCCCCCTCTGGTTGCTGAGGCGTCAGGATCCCCTCTTTACTTTCCACACCAGCCTTTTACCACTCAGTTTCATATAATTTGCATTTCTGTCACATTGAGCTGCTTAGAGATTTCCTGTTCTAGCTGTTCCTCTGCATAGACACTGCCCCTTCTAGGCTTTTCTGTTCAGGACAATTGACTCCAGATTCTCCATTTTAATTTAACTTTTGTTTGATCTGAGCTGGAAGTGAGTGTCTCTTTCTCTGAGTATGTTGTATCTCTCATGATTAGGAGACTTTGTGTAGTTACTTTGTATAATTACCACAATCAATTGTAAACAGACCTTTTTACTAGAGGAGGGTAAGTTGCTAGAGCTCCATTATTATATCAATTATACACTTAAAAGTAATTCTATGCTATGAATATTTTGCCTGTATCACACACCCATAATCATGCAATGCCTGTGGAGGCCAGAAGAGGGCATCAGATCCCCTGGAACTGAAGTTACTTAGGAATGGTTGTTAGGTGCCATGTGGGTTCTGGAAACAGAATGTGGGTCTTCTGCACAAGCAGCTAGTGCTCTTAACTGATAAGCTATCTCTCTAGCCCCCAGTTATACATTTTTGTAGCCCCCACAGATACATTAAATATAAGTTTTGGTGCCTTGAACGTAGGAGATAACCGATATCCAGTGACCTTTGTTTAAATAAGACTAATTGGTAGTTAATAGCTCAAATACATGATCATTTCAGTTCATACAATCTTTCTCATTTTTCCTGTAGTAAAAGAAGCATATATCAAATTGTTTGCCACTGAAAAATAATTGATGGGGTTATATTTCTGGGAAACTCAGGAAGATTTTCCATAAGTAGTTAGGGCTGGAAATGTTGATTTCTCTACATAGTTCAAGAATTGAGGCACAATTTCAAGTAACAATTTATGTTTATTTTTGAAATGCATTTTACTCCTCAGGAAATACTTTCCACTTGTCTCCTACCATTTCTGTCTCCGAGCGCTGTGCAGGGGCAAGTGGTTTTTCTGATGACTCATCTTGTCCTCCAGCTTGTTGTTCAGTGGGTGACATTTAAAGTTAGGGTCACTGCACAGCAGGGAGAAGAGCCTATTTCCCATGCCTGTTTGGGGGAAGCAGGGGAGTTGAGACAGAGTTTCAGCTCTGTAGCTCTGTCTGGCCTGGAGCTTGCTATGTAAACCAGGTTGGCCTCAGACTCACAGCGATCTGCATGCCTCTGCCTCTTTGGTGCTGGGATTAGCCCCACTCCTGCCATCCCATGTGTTTCAAAACAAAAGGTGTTAGCAGAACTTACCTCTGCTTGATTTTCTGTTATTTTTTGGCATTTTGTTGAGAAATTTGACCTATTTAGCAGGTTTTTTTTGTTGTTTAAAAGTTATTTTTCAAGGATATGAGGGTCTTTCATCACATGTAAACGTTCATGAGAAATTTAATTCTTCCAAATAGCATTTCTTTAAATATGTCTCTCTGCATGTATGAGTGTATACGTAAGTATATGTATATACCTATGTATATATCTATATCTATGTATATATATGTGTATATATGTTTATATATATGTTATTTAATATATGTATTAACAAATATGTGTATATTTGTCTGGGTAGGTGGACCTGATTTATTGAAAGGGATGAACCTTGAATTCCTATTTCTATGAAAGGAGATAAATAGTGTAAATACAATTTAAATGAGCTTTTACATATCAATTTACATATTTTTTTAATAACAGCAAAGTCAGAAGAGTTCTCCTGAAATGGAAAGACAGAGAGCTGTGTACCGTCTAGCCACTAGGCTTGTTCAGACTGCTCGGAACTCTCAGTTGGACCCAGATAGGTTACGGATATTTTTAAGTAATCTCAAGAAAAGGTATGAAGACGATCTTCCCAGGACTGAAGAGCGTCCCGAGAAGACTGCAGAAGAGCAGCTCGTGGCCTGTGCTAATGAACAAACGTTCCCACGTGAGGGCCAGTGACCCATTTATTCTCCAAGAACAAAGGAAAATATTTGCTCAATGTTATACTATAATTGAAGGTTACATTATATTAACCTTGGAATTTTCATCTATGAGTTCTGCATGGGAGATGTTCATTAGTGTAATGTAACAAATAAGACAGCTATTCAATGAAAGGCCTTTCTGTTAGGAAAAGTAATATACTATTTAGGAAAAGTTACATTGAATCTGTACTTATATATTAAGTTTATACTTAAAAGTCTTAAGTATTTTAGCTTTAAAATAAAATAACCCTTTTAGTAAATCCTAAGCACATGGAAGGCAGAAACAGTCAGATCTTTGTGAGATTGATTTCAGCCTGGTCTAAATAGTGAGTTCCAGGCCAGCTGGGGCAATAGGGAGATGCTGTCTCAACAAAGCCCTCCCCAGTAAAATACCCTTTTTAGGCCTGGAAAGTTCTTTAAGAATTTTCATTCTATTCTGACATAATCCTATGACTCAAATACTTCTTAACTAGATATCCCAAAATTCTAACACTAAATGATTCTGAAATTCATTAGAAGAATATTGGGAATTAAAATTTTTTTTTGACAAACAGTGTAGTTCTAAGGCTGAAAGTAAACATTTGTGAGTGGAGATGACTTCTAGGAAGGGGTCAGCACCCAGCCCTGCTTTCAGGGAGTCAGGGGTCAGACCTTCTGCTTGCTCACCTCCTCCCCATCCTGATTGTTATTTTGGTCATCTTTATTGGGTGCATAAAAGGCAACAGAAAGTCTCCCTGTGGTTTCCCGGGGAGCATTTTCTTTGGCTTTTTTAAGATTTTATTTGGGGCTGGCGAGATGGCTCGGTAGGTCAGTAGGTGAGGAACTTGCTGCTGAGCCTGAAAACCCGAGTTCAACCCTGAGAACCAATGAGATGGAAGGAGAGAGCTGACTCCCACAGGTTGTGCTCTGACCTCTATATCTGCACTGTGGTACACAGGAAATACTTTCATTTTAGAAAAGTAATATTTACTGCACTGTCGTGCTGTGTTGAGTGTGGTAGGGAGGACCGGAGGAATGGTATTCTTGGTGCCTTTTATACAACATGTTTTCATACACTTGTGGCTTTCATCATTATAGGGTTTTCGAAAAGGTCATTCTTGCTTTGTAAAGGAGCAAAAGAAAATAGACTGTCGGTTATTTGGTAACTGGAAGGAGCCTTTGTCATCTCAGCTCCTTTCACACGCCTGTCTCAGTGGTGGACTTAACTCATAAGAATCACATCCTGTAGACCGCCCCTAGAGAGCTTTTCTTTTCTTAGACCACTGAAAGGTCTGGAGCTGAGGGTACACTTTTGGACTATTTACTCAAGAGCTCCAGTATTCATGTAACTTGGCCAGCAAGATGATTCACAGGTTGATTCTGCCATAGTTTTTAGATATATTTTACATCATTTAGTAGTTGGCTTTATTAAACTTGTTGAGTTTTCCAACATTAATAGCCAGTTATATTGAAGAAGTCATAATTTAAGTGATACATACTTTTAAAAAGGAATTAATGTTACATGTATTCAGTATATAAAATGTCATGTTTGATTACTTATATATTCCTATTGCTGTGTCTTAGAGAATATCACTGGATTTGAACATTACCATTAATTGTATTTTAGCTCATTTGTGGTAAATTATTTTATGTGATGATTCCTGAAAGCAAATAATTCAGGCTTATGACAGCTTTCTACGAGTTGTGGAGGAGAGCAAGGTTGTGAAAACTGCTTGGGAGAGCAGAAAGAAAAGGGCGGAGGCAGTGAAGGCAGAAGAGCAGCAGTCCAGCAGGTGGGTCCAGAATGTTAGATGTTCACAAGACGAGTCCTCAAATGCAGTTACTTTAGATTTAGCCTCTGGGTTCAGTTCCACTAGACCTTTAAGAATATTTTTCTAATTCAAAGCTTTTAATGCAAAATCTGTAGTCAACTGATTAATCTGCCTCTTATTTTAGATTTAAGACATTGAAATAAAGATAAGTTTATTCTCTAAATCACTTCTTCTTAAGCTATTTGGTTGTAGCAGAAACATCACAGAGTGACAAAATGAAGACAATAATTACAATGTCATTGACAGAGGTAGGTACCAGGGAGACAACACTTTCTTCAGTTCTGGGATCTATTTGCTCTGCTTTGTAATTCCTCTTTGTCCTCCTTTAACATTACTGATCATTATCTCATGGCCTAGCCTTTGCCTGCAAGCACCCACTGTGTCTCAGCAAGCCTCCCTAACTGTCCCTCAGAGCTGCTTTATTAGTCCTGTGATTGCCCTCCCCCACAGAGTGAACTCCTACAGAGCGTTCAAGTTGAGGTGGGAAGAGGAGCTGCTGTTCTCAGGCCTGGGAAGTCTGTGGTTATTTAAAAGTTTTCATGCAGTAAAAGTAACTTCTAGTGTACAGTTTTATGAACTTTAGCACACTCAGAGATTCATATAGCGATCACCACAGTCAGGGAAGGCGTTTTCCTTGCCTGCACACACTGCCTTGCTGTAGTCTTGAACTGCAACCTGCCAGCTACAGACCTGCTTGCTCATATTTTTCTCCACAGTGTCCAGCAGGTGGGATCATACAGCATGTAACCTTTGAGATTCATCCTTGTGCCTTCACTGATGACGGCCCTCACTGGGGTGCACCAGAACGCGTTTAGCTTTCATCAGCCGAAGGGTATTTGCATTTCTGGTTTTCAGTAATCAAGAGTCAAGTTTACACTCTCACAGGTTTTTTATGGGAGCGTAAAATTTCATTTCTGTAGATTAAATAGAAGTGTATGCTTAATTCCATCAAAAGTTTCCAAACGCTCGGAGAGCAGTTATACAGTTTTGTGTTCCCGTCAGCTGTGTGTGAGTGCCTGTTGCGCCTCATGGTCACTAGCTCCCTGTATTATTACTTTTCTTTTTGAAATGATGAATTATAGGTATACAGAAGTACTGCTTTCATAAAAGAGAGTGTTAATTTAGAGAGTATGTTAATTCTCTAGCTAGCAATTCATTTGATTTCTTCTGAATTTTTAAGTTCCTTTACCGTACTTTCTCCAGCAGCACATTTCTGAGTTTGCCCTTTCAAGCAAAATGTTTTAGACTAGGTCTTACTTTTATAAACCTACAGTGTAGATGTAGGTCAGTAAATACTACTGAGCAGCAACACATTGTGTGGTAGTAAAATAGAGGCAGACGGGCATTGCAGACCTGAGACGTAAGGACAGTAATACAGTAACTTAGGAAGGTAATAGCACAGTCCTGAGTGTTTGTTGGTCACAGAAAGTTGAAGTGATAACAGTTGTTGGGAAAGGCATGTTAAATGGAAGGCTCAATATGTAAAAGCTGAGAATAATAAGCACATTGGCTTTACTGGTGGACAGAGTGCACACTGAGACGCAACAGGCAGGGCTGGATTTGCAGGTCATAGAGAACTGTAGAGCTCTGGAGTTCAACGGTGTTTCATTGCTGCAGAGCAGGTCAGGTAATGGTGACACAAGTGTTAGGTGATGACACTAGCACTTCCGTGAGACCACAGTGGTAATAAGAACGATTCTGACATCATGTTGACACGAGTCAAGGAGGCCAGACAGTTGCAAGACTGTTTCCATCGTCTGGTTGACAGTTCAGGGTGGATGCCGAGAGGATGGGGCAGCAGAAACAGGAGTGGTGGTGGACGGCCGGTGAGGGGCACTGACGGCCGGTGAGAGGAGCCGACTTGAAAGCTGTGGAGCATTGTGACTTATGAACCAAAGTTAGTGACTGGTCTGTCAGTGAGGGAAACTGAGGCTTATCCAAAGGTATGGTGAAGTCCTAACCTTCAGTACCTTAAAATGTGACTTGACTTGGAAAGGGAATCCTTGCAAATACTAGAGTCAGAGTAGGACAGAACCCTCATCCAACAGAGCAAGCATCCTTAGAAGGTAGCCATGTTCAGATGCAGAGAACATGTGAGGTAGAGGATTGGGGTCGGGCAATTTTATGAGTCATTAAACTCATAAAAGTAGACGCTGTGGAAAAGGCAGGGACAGGGAAAGATGGAGAGTGGAGAGTAAACAGGAGGTGCTAGGCACTGTCTTCCGGAGGAGATGCTTCCGACGGGAAGTGCTGGGCACTGTCTTCTGGAGACGATGCTTCCAACAGGAAGTGCTGGGCACTGTCTTCTGGAGGAGACGCTTCAGACGGGCCACTAGTACTTGTTTTGGATTTCTTTACACTAGGACACATTTTCAGCCACATCCATAACAGCCATTTGTTACTAGTAAAAGACATTCAAATGTTGGCATGTGCAGTGTGAACTTCTCCGTGGACCTACACTATTCTGCTGTCATTAAATGTTTCTTGATTGTGTGAATAAACATCTCTTTTTGTCCTGTATTTTTTATTTTACTAAGTGGAAGAAAAGGAAAAAGTAATCTATATTTTTCCATTTTTTTAAGAAGCTATAATAGTAATACTTGAAGTGTACTCTGTTACTGTAGGACAAGAATAAACACTTCTGCCAGTTGTCAACATTCTGATGGTCTCCATGTAAGCGAAGCATGAACTCCTGGTACGTGCCATAACTTTTCTAAGATGGGCCTGCAGTGCACAGTGAAGTACTGGAGACAGGTGTGCACTGGGAAGAACGTGAAGTCTGAGATGGTTAGCCTCCTTGTCAAGTAGTGGGTTAGCCTGCCACAGTTTCATGGTGTCAGGAGGCAAGAATACTGGGCCAGAAACACAGGACTCTGTCATTGCTGGCCCAGCAATATCTGTGGGATCCTCTCAGACCCACTGCAGAAGGTACACAATGATCCAGCTGTGTTTGTGTCACAGCTGGGGAGCCTGGAAGCTTGGGGACTTTCAATCTTCTGTTTGTTGAAACAGGGTCTCACTGTAACACCAGCTGGCCTGAAACTCAATATGACTTCCAACTCACAGAGATCCACCTGCTCTGCCTCCAGAGTACTGGGGTTGAAGGCTGTGCCACCACCTTTGCCGCAGAAGATGCTGCCTTTACTATTACCACGTAGCAAGTAGACCCACTCTGCTGCCTGCAGTGCAGACATCCTGAAGAGCTATTCTAGGAAGGGCAGCACCTCTGCTCTGGACATGGGCAGAAACAGCAGAGACCCAGGAGGAAGGTCCTCCACCTTTGTCTTTGTGTAGCACGCTTGACTTCATAGAAAAGTCTAGTGCCCGTGTACTTTAAAAGAACTAAAATGTGCTTTTGAATACATTTCAGCATTTTAAGGTTCATGGGGCTGGAGACAGCTCCATGGTTAAGAGCACTAGACTTCTTTTGCAGAGGACCTGGGTTGGATTCCCAGCACCCACATGGCTAATGACCGTGACTCCAGTTCCCAGAGAATCCAGTCCCCTTTTTTGATCTCTGTGGGCACTGCACAACACATGTGTGCCTACACACATGCAGGCAATACACTTGTACACATAAATTTTACAAACTGTTCATTTTGATGTGTTCTTAGATCACATGAATCATCTGTATCTAATGCACATCATTTATTCCACTGTCTAGAAGATAATGATAAAGTCACATGTTAACAGTGTTGGACTTAGGACACCGTGTGAAAATACGTTTTCTAATGAACTTTCTGGTGCAGAAAACACGTCCATGAAGTTAATAGTTTATTAACTTCTAAATTGTACAATGGTGATCATCCCTAAAGAACTTAGCATAAAGATGTGTTAGCTTTCTAGATTCAGAAAGCTCTGTAGGCGAGCTGGGATCAGAAGGGAGAATATCCCGTTTGGAAGCATGTTCTTGGCCAGCAGCTGAGCTCTAATGGTCATTCTACACAGGTGTGCCAGTTCACATGGGTCTTTGGATCTTGTTGAAGGAATGTAATCCAACCAATTTTGAATAATTGGACGTCTTCCTAAACTCAGCTGTGTCTGAAGAGAGGGAAAGGGGAAAATTTTTTTTTAATTTTGATTTTTAGAGACAAGGTCTCATCATGTAGCATTGGGTGGCCTGGAACTTGCTTTATAGACCAGGCTAGCTTTGAACTCACAGAGTTCCACCTGCTTCAGGGGGATCCAACCAGTGTACAGTAAAAGTTAGCACACAAGATGTCAGTGGAGACCTGCTCAAATTAAGGTGTTTCAGAGTAAGTGTAGGAAGCCATCTTTTTAAAGATTCAATAATAGTGGCCAATGCCAGTAGTCTGATGTAGAAGGAAAGAATTTGCTGTCTTACAGAGGCATTTACCCTGGAACCCACATAAAAGTGGAAGGAGAGAATCAACTCCACAAAATTTTCCTCTGATGCCACATGTACGCCTGTGGCACACACACAATGATTAACACACTGTCCAGGCTTCCTGACACTTAAGTATCTATTACTTAGTCAATCATCAACTACTTAAGCAAAGTTAACACCTCTTGCAAGTTTATTTCTAAAGTTATACCTTTAAAGGTTAGAGGTGTTAACCTGTCTTAAATTTATAGGAGCAACTTCCCATTAAGCACTTTACTTCTTGCTACTAATTCTTGATACTGTCATTTGAAGTTCACTGTGAAGAGTGGACAGCCCCTGAGGATGGTTGATACGTGGGTGGCTTTTCCTCTAACTTGCTCTGTTCCAAAAGCCTTATTAAGGAGAGGGTCTCCACTTTTCTGTGAGAGCTTTTCAGTTGAATAAATAAACATTTACATTTTTGTGATGCTTAAAATTGCTTTGGGATCTTGAATGGAAAAATCTATTTCTTGGTATGAGATTTTATTTGTGGGGAGAAATGGAACTGTCATTTTGAAATATTCTATTGAAAAGAGCTACTAAAATTTTAACTTACTTTGTTCTTATAAGAGATTGTAATAGAAAACAGTTAACTGGAATGTAGTGATTAATCTACTTAATAACACTAATATAAACTGTATAATTACCTTAAAATTCATGTTAACAAAATCAGCATTTTGAAGGGCTAATTTTTTAGCTAATTTGGATTTTACCTTATATTTTTAGTTAATGAGCATGTGCATGGTGATTGTCATTGGGTGTGAAGTATAAACTTTTCTATTCATTCTTCTCCCCTCACAGCTGTGTCCTAGCACTCCTCGGTGTCTGACCCTGACCCCAGTGAGTAGTGCTTTGCTTACCTCTATCTCCCTGACCGAAATGGCAGAAAGCACTCTGGAACAGAGCATTAAACACGTCTTGGCATCTTCTTGGATATCAGTTAATTCCTGGTCAACCATTATTCTCAGTCTTGAAGGGTAGAGTAGTATTGTCAGGACAATGTGGATAGGATTTTTTTCTCTTTCTAGGATTCCATACTGCAGGAGAATTTTTAAGATATTCGACTGTCTTGTCTGAGCCACATAGAGAAGAGGTGAGATACCATTCAGTGGGCTTGGGCAGTACACTGGTGTGAAGACTCTGCAAGCACATTAAGACCTGTTTTGAACACTCTGTCTTAATAGTAATGGAGAAATTATAGCTTTAATACAAACTGTTTAACCGTGTGTAAAAATGTAATACATTTATACATAATATGGCTTGAAAATAATTTAACACTAAGTCTAAACCAAGCTGAAGGAGAAAAGAAAACCACTAAACAGTGAAACCTCGGTTTACATTCGTAGAAGTAAGCAGCTGGAGTGATCCCTCAGCAGTTAAGAGCTCCTGCTGCTCTTCCAGAGGACTTGGCTTTGGTTCCCAGCCCCTTCCAGGCCTCTCCTAACCACCTGTAACTTCAGCTCTGGGAAATCTAATGTCCTCTTCTGGCCTCTGCAGGCACCTTCACACACGTGGCATGCAATCTCTCAAATGCATACAGGTAAATAAGAAAGTAAATGTTAAAAACTAAAATAAAGCAAAACATTTTAAATGTGTGCAAAGTCCTGACAGTTCTGTTTCTCATCTGAGAAATCCACACTGATTAGGAAAGAATTATAAACTCATAACACTCTGGAAATCCCAAAGTGGAAATGGAGGGAAATAGTTTTTATTTTACTTTATTATTTGTTGCTGTTTTGAGACAAGTTTCCCAGCTGGCCTGGAATTTTCTATGTAGACCAGGCTGGCCTCGATCCCACAGAGATCTTCTCCCACAGAGATCTGCCTCCCGAGTGTCGCGTCCAACCTTGGATTTGTTCTTGGTCATATATTAGACATAAATTTAGAGCAGAGACTAAAGGAAAAACAACTACTTTAATTTTTGATTTTCACTGTAATAAGACTTGTGTTCGTGGGCATAAGAAATAGAAGTAATAGTGAGACCTATATCAGGTCCCTTAAGGATAGAATTTTACTTTTCTTCAAGAGTAAAGTTTAAGCATGGAGAGAGAATTCAGTCAGTAGAGTGTTTGCTGTGCAAAGATGAGGATCTCAGTTCAGATCTTCAGGAACAATATATAAAAAGGAAAAGCAGTGGGATATGTTTTGTCATCTCAGTGCTGGGGAAGAGACAAGAGAAACCCTGGGATTCATCCTCTGGCCAGCCAGTCTTGCCTACTTAACTCCAGATTCGGTAAGTGACCCTTCCTTAAAGGAAGTGGACATTCAAGTTTGTCCTTTGGCCTAAACCCTCACATGCATTTTTTTTCCTTCGTAGAGTTTTAGAATCTCTAGCCTGGGCTACATTGTAAGACATCCCCCCTTTGTATTTAATTTGTATCTTTTTCTTGAAGTGTCACATGGTCACTAGATGTCACTATTTCAACTCCCTATGAAAAATTAATCTTAATTTTTGTAATAGTATGTAGTGTTTGAAATTGTTTCAGTTAATAGACTTTTAAGCTCTGTACTGAGATGGTTACTATAAACGTAGAGAAAACATGGTGTCTCTGACCACAAGAAAATTTATATTAACTTCATTTTGGCAAGTAGTATGACGAGAGTAAACAAAGAGAAATTTGATTAATGAATCTTGTCTCTCAAATTCTTTTTACTGTTCTAATAAAATATTAACATAGTCTGCAAAAATCAAAGTATTAATATGAGTTCCGGATCGCTGCCAGGTAAAGCAGAGCCTCAAGATTGGACGTATTGGCCCTGAGATGGCTCAGTGGTTTAGACACCTGCCGCTAATCCTGACAACCTGTGTTTGATCCCCAGGACCCACCTGGTGGAAGGAGAGAACTGACTCCCACAGTAGTTCTCTTACCTCTACACCCATGGTGGCACACTGGTACTCAGACACGAGATAAAGTAGAGAAAACAGGATGACGTGTGTTTACTAATAGGGAACCAGCGTGGTATGATTTGCTGAATGAAGCAGACTTGAGCCTCGGGTTCCACATGTCACATCATATGTGATCACTGTGTGATCTTGGGTCAGGTATTAGCATCCTCATTAGTGTAGAGACGGATTTACTCATTTGTTGATTAGCGATTTTGTTTAAGTGTTTTTAGCATTTCCAGAGGATTCTGAGGAGTAGTTACAGAGATAAAAGATGCAAACTTCACTTACTGTGAAGGTCAACAGACAAATAATTCAGTACAGTAAACACAGGGTGAATATTGCTGTGCTAGAAGTTTGCTTCAGGTTCTGATTGAGAAGTGACATTTAACTCTCTCTGAACAGCCAGCCATTTCCTGTACTTTCTCTAGGATTGCAAGATTAGTGGGTGTTTTCCAATGAAAAGTTAGAATGTTTGGAATACACTCACATGCTGGCGTTGGATGATTGTGAATACACTAAGGAATGGGAATGCCTCCGGTTGAAGTGGATTTGAGGGTCGTAGGGCCCTCTCAACCGATCACTGGTCAAAGACTCCAGAAAATCACTAGCCTAATCATCTCTAAGCTTCACTGAGCTCAGTTAAGGAAATAGTATGTGGTGCAGAATAGGCATTTTAGAAGTCGGGATGTTGGTCCTCTCTTAATTCTGCTATTGGCATTGTGTGTATGTTCACGTGTATGTATGTATGTTTGTGTATGCTCATGTATGTATAGGTGTTCATTTGTATGTTCCTATGTATAGATACATCTGTATATTTATCTACTTTTGCTCTTTCTATCCTGAAGTGGTCAGTATTGTCGTGCACATTTTTCTTAAGTATTTCCAGTACAATCAACAGTTGAGTTCCAGATGCTTCCTGTGGGTTACTTGTCATGGTTTCCAGTTTCCTAAACCACCATTGTATTGAGGCTTAGCCTTCCTCTGCTCTGTGCAAGTTCTCCGTCCCCTTCTGATTCTGAGACAAGTCCAGCTCATCTTAGCAGGCTGCCCAGTGGACTCTTCTGTGAAGACTTCCTTGGCCACCCAGAATGTTGTCTTCTCAGGAACCTTGAACCTTTGTCTCTTGTGCCCTTAACCACTCTGGAGAATGTGTTTAACATAGTTAAGCTTTCATTTTATCTCCAAAGTAAATGGCTGTGCAAATTTAAGCTCAAAAGGGTCATTAAAAAATTAGGTGTGTGTACAGGTGTGTGGAAGAGCACATGTGCCATGTGGAGACACGGACAATTGTAGGAGTCCGTTCTTTCTCCCCATTATGTGACCTCCGGGCCTTTGTTAGCTAAGCCGTCTTGATGATCCAAGGGAATAATTTTTGTCTTTTTGGTTCATACTGAATCTCAGTGCCTGATGTACTGAGTCCATAGAGGACACTCATATGTTTATCAATTGGAATTTGCTTTCAATTCTAACAAGATTTTGGTAATATATACTCATTTAACCTTTTCATGGGTCTTTTTCAGACAGGGTTTCCCTGTAGCCCCAGTTGACCTGGAACTCACTATGTAGGCCAGGCTGGCCTTGAACTCACAGAGATCTACTTGCCTCTGCCCTCCCACCCCCAGTGCTGGGATTAAAGTGTACCACATGCCTAGCCCTTCATTTAAACTTTTAGAAGGTGATGTAATTCATTTCTCTTGCTAGTTAAGAAGGTATTTGACTTGGCCTTCTTAGTATGGGCATTCAGGAAACAGAAGACAAAGTAGACCCTAAGACCCTAAGTGGGCATTGTTAAGATGTGGTTGATTCAGAGACATTAAAATTGATATCACTTCTAAGAGATATTGAATGAATATTGAAAAATGTTGAGAACATGACTGAAACTCAGATAAGTTTAAAATTAGATTTAAGAATCTAATCTCTGTGCACATGACATATGATTAATCCCTGTGTTTAAAGGGTATGGAACTGTAAACCAAAATTTCTTCATCTGTCCTGACAGTTAATTATAATAGTGCTTCTGTGGACAGAGTGAGCATGCAAAGCAAGAATCAGTTCTATAATGTGAGGTTAACAAACTGAACCCTCTGTATCTGAAAGCTTGTCATATACGCTTTCAAAACGAAGCATAATGTTTTTGTCTAGACAGACACACAGAGGGTGACTCTGCATTGTAGCTATAAATATTTCTAAGTTTTCTACACATTATCCTTTTGCTCTGATTGACAGATTTCATAGATGTTTCTTCATCATAACGATCTCTGCTGTTTGACACAGTCGATGTTCTTGAAGCCGTGTTTCCCCTTTGCACTGTCAGATGGGCCTCAAGGACCCCTCTTGCTCTCAACTGCCCTTAGTGTCTAACGTGGGGTGCGTGGCCTTTGGCTAAGTTTGATCTGACCATCCTCAGCACTTTTATCCATGGCCATAACTTCAACACTCCTCATTTATTTCAACAAATAGTAACTGCACACTAAATGCCAGCCAGTTTTAGGCAACTGGCATGTAAGAGCGAACAGAATTAAAACCCTTGCTGTCTTATGTTTCAGTAAGTGATGACTACACTGGGTGAACACAGCAGAGAAGCCGACTTTAGAGACAGGTGATAAATGCTGTGGAGAGTAGCCCGAGTAGAACAGGATAAGAAGTACTTGTGTCCTGGGAGGGACAGGGATGATGCATCACTGAAAGGACATCTGGAAAAGACTTGGACACAGAGGCGAGCTGTATCAGTGTGTAAGGGCGCTAAGGCAGGGGAGCGTGGAGGGTTGAAGGGAGACTAGCCCAGTGCTGACAGGGGAACCTGACAGAGGAGGTGGAGTGTCACATGGTGAAGAGCCTTACGATCACTGTGAGAAAGTCACCTTTCACTCCAAATGGAGTGGATATGCCGTGAGAGGTTTGGGGTACCAGAGCAACATGGCCTGCCCTTTGTGGAGAACTTGTTACCCAACAGGAGGAAGGAAGCCACCTAGCCAAGGACAGAGGTCCGCAGTGCAGGCACCCATAGTCCACTATTGCTTGCAGGTAGACAGAACCAACAGATACCCTAACAGATGAGACGTTGAGAAAGACGGACATCAGGGATGCTGTGGCATATAGTCAAGCACTGCAGTCTCTACCTGGGTACCCACACTCCTCTGTCCTGTCTTAAATTTGCATCAGGACCATTGTGATCTGAATAATCACTCTGTCAAAGAGAGCGTCTAGATTTTGACAGTATAAATAGCAGCAAAAATGTTCCTCTTCAACTCTCAAGAAAATGTAAATCAAAGCTACACTGATTCCATTCCACCCCAGGCACAAGACAGTCATCAAGAGAACAAATCAGTGCTGGCAAGGTGTGGGGAAGTGACCCTGCATGAGGGAAATGCACATGAGAACAGGAAATGCAAATGGAGATTCCCCAAAAGCCAAAAGTAGAACTGTCACATGGCCCAGCTATCCCTTCAGCACACACAGCCAAAGGAGTCTAAGTGTGTCACAGAGATGCCTGCATTTTTATGTTCATTGAAGAACTGTTCACAATAACCATGTTATGGAGTCAGCCTAGGAGTCCATCAGTAGATGAACAGATAAAGAAATTGTGGCATGTATGTGTGTGTGGGTGTATATATATATATATATATATATATATACAAAATGACATTTTATTTAGCTATAAAGAATAATGAGTTTACATCATTTGCAGGAAAATTGGTGGAACCGAAGATCATATGTAGTAAAATAAGCCAGACCCAGAAAGACTAACATGCTTTGTCTAATATGCAGAATCTCGATGAGAAAGAAGCCATGAAAGAAAGTAAACTACCCGTGAAGACCAGGGGCCAGTGGGAGGGGAACACGAGTGTAATGGGGCCGAGCATGACTAACATATATGTAGGCATGAAACTATTATCATGAAATCTAGTATTTCATACAGTTAGTATGCACCAGAACATCACCCCGATCCCAAGACCAGGATTCCGAGATGGGAGGTCATTCCAGTATCCCTTTTGGTGAGCATCAGAAATGTAACCGGAGGGCTTCAATGATGGGACACAGGCTGTGTGCTGAGCAACACAGGTGGCCTCAAAACTGGAAATGACTGGAAACAGACTTCTAGAGCCTCTGTCCAGACCTGCAGAAACTTTTTATTTGGGGCTCTGATCAGGTTTCATTTCTGTTGCCATGACAGATATCATGACAAAAAGCAACAGAGAAGGAACGGGTGTATTTGGCTTCTAATTCCAGGTTCTCCGCTGGTCACAGAGGGGAAGTCAAGGCAGGAACTCAAGCAGCTGGTCAGCCACACCCACAGTCAAGAGCACAGAGAGGTGGATGGATCCTTGCTGCGTGTTTTCATCTAGCTTTCCCCATCTGTAGCTCAGTGCCCTCTGCCTAGGCAATGGGGCTGCCCACCATGGTAACTGTAGATTGCCAGAAGTTTGAAACTAACATTGCTGGGCGTGGTGATGGCACACCTTCAATCCCAGCGCTCAGGAGGCAGAGGCAGGCAGATCTCTGTGAGTTCAAGGCCAGCCTGGTCTACATAAGTGAGTTCCAACAAGGGCTACAGGGAGACTCTTTCAAAAAAATGCACTCCCTGCCTCCCCCCAAAAAAACCCACAAAAAGCTAAACTCACAGTCCTGTAAGAGTCATTTCTGACACCTGTCTTTCAGAACTGTAAAATCAGTTTGTTTCATGTGTGGCAATTTATCCCAGCAACAGAAAATGGGAGCATTACAAGGTAGATCTGAAACTTTTCAGAGTGACCCACAGTCTTCCAGGGCTGCATATCCAGCCTTCATCTGTTGCTGGGACCTGGTTCTCATCTCACTTTCTGACTCTATCTCAACTGCTGGGTGCAGTATGCTGTGTGTTGCTGGTGTCTCTACCTAGGCAATATGTTTTCAAGGGAAAGAAGCAGAAAACTTTCATCATTTAAAAAATCCATTTAAGGGGCTGGAGAGATGACTCTGCAGTTAAGAGCACTGGTTGAGAGTTCTTGCAGAGAACCTGGGTTCAGTTCCCTGAACTCACATGGCAGCTAATAACTGTCTATAACTCCAGTTCCATGGGATCTAATGCCCTCTTCTGACCTCTGCAGGCACTGCATGCACAGGTAAACTTACATACATGTGTACATTCATACACAAAAAATAAAAGATAATAATTTTTTTAAATTCAGTTTATGGCATTCCTTCATCTATAAAGCCTACTTATGTAGCCACTCCTCCCTTTCTCCAGTGTTAAAACTTCCTTCTCTGTTCTCTCAACACAAACATGTTTCTATTTTTATACTTGAAACATAATGTATTTTGTGAGTGCCTCACTATTATGGGAGATTTTTACAGTCATGAAGTATGACTACTTTATTTTTGTATCTCTAACAATATGGTACTTGGCACTATACTATATTTAATAAATGATTGCTGTTCCTTTAGCTGAGTGGCATCGCCTGTGTTCCAGCCCATCACACAGGAGCGTTTAGATGTTTGTTGTAGGTCTGTTGTAAAGATGGACAGACGATTGCCTCTCCTCACTGATTCTCTGTGCTCTCACCCAGGGACCATGTATACATTTCATTATTATAATAGAGAAACTATCAAGTTGGTGTGTGTACAAGGGAGAGTGACAAAAGAATGATGCTATTGTAGAAATAGCAGACGATAGGTTGTAGGACCACTAGTGTTCAGTAGTAGAACATCAGAGCTTTGCTCAAATATCTGACAGCTTTTCGTGTTGAACAGAAAGTAAATAGATTGGTCTCTGATACGCTCAGTGGCAGAAATGGGACATGGCAGATTTCAGCACGTTCTGAGGAAGAAGACTCAGATGAAGCTTTGCCCAAATTCACATCTTCAGCAGTGCCCCTTCTTTGAGCGCTTGTTTTGTATCTATCGTTCTAGACTCTGAGGAGTCACGGATGAAGTCATGATTTCTGCTCTGAGGAGTTTCTTGTTCGTGTTGGTGGACAGTGAGGGAGTGTGAACTGGCACAGCCACTAAGGATATCAGTATGGAGATTTGTCCAGAAACTAAAAATAGAGCTACCACATGGCAGCGCTCTTCCCCTTTGAATCTACCAGAGGGCTCTCCGGGGGGCGTGCCTCAGAGATGCGTGTTCACACATTCATGGTTCACAAGGGCTAGCAAAGGGAACCAGCCTGGGTGCCTGGCACAGCATTCAGAGAACATGAGGTACGTGTGCACAGTGGAGTTTTATTGGCTATCAAGAATAAAAGTGTGTCGTTTGTAGGAAATGAATGGAACTGGAGATAATCGTGTTAAGTGAAATAAGCCAGAAGCCGACAAATGTCATGCTTTCTCTCATATGGACAGCTAGACTCAAATATAAATATATGATTATGCATATAATACATATATACATGTATATATTCTATATGAGTGGAAGGGAGGCTGTGGCAAGGAGGAAGAAGTCTCAAGGGAGAGGAGACAGGAGACCAAGAGAGGGTTATCAGGAAGACAAAATACTGCACGTTTCTGCAGAAGCTAGATTTAACTCTGTAGATACATATACATATATGTGACATGAATGCAGAAGGAGGATGATCTGGGGGAGAGAAGGGCCTAGTGAGATGGTGGGATGGGGACAGGGAGGGAACCGGAGAAGGTAAGTATGAGTAAGGGACGTGACACAATGCACGGCATGTCATAGTGAAACCTGTTATGTTGTATACTAGCTTTAAAAAGTTAATTAAAAAAAAAAGAGTACTACTGTTCTTGGTAAGACTCCATCTGGGTTAGACATGGAAGTGACACAGAGGAAGTGGGATCTCTTTTACAGACGGTCAAAAGGACTCACTGATGGGCCCTTTTACAAAGAAAGAAAAGAGTCAAGAACAAACCCCACACACACCTTTAATCCTAGTACTTAGAAGGCAGAGACAGACCGATCTCTATGAGATTGAAGCCAGTCTACATAGCAAGTCCAAGGCCAGCTGGGGATACAGGGAGACCCTGTCTCAAAAAACAAAGCAAACAAGAATGAATCCCAGATTTCTGCCTTGAGCAATAGGGTCGAGAAGCAAGGGACTGCTAACAAAGGGAGCCCTGGCTGGTGCTCTGTTTTCTTCCAAGTGTCAATGTCAGACAGACAGAAGAGGGGGTCTGGAGCTCAAAGGAGGGGTCAGGGCTAGAGAGAACCACTTGGGAGCTGCAGACATGTACATGATAAAGTCACAGGACCAGATGAGTTTTGGGGGGAGTGTATAGCCCAGAGGCCGTGAGGAAACGGGTAACTCCTGCTAGCAGAGTTGTTCCAGCAAAGACCAGTGAGCATTGGCGTCAGACACCTCACACAAGGCTGCTGTACAGAGAAAAGGATTTTTAGCCAATTCGTAGGCTTCATGTAAATGTAAAGCTCTGGTTCTGAAATATCTACATGAAGTTGTGCTGAGTAGAATTGGCTGGAATGCCTGATTCTGTGAGTACTTCCAGATCAGAATTTACTAATTTTAAAACTGTCCCCTAGAAGAGTCATTATTGGAGAATAAAGAACGAAGCTCAGCTGTAGAAAGCTTGCCTAGTGTGGGTGTGAGCGAATTCCATCCCAGCAACACACATGCACGCGTGCGCACACACACACACACACACACACACACACACACGCTGTCCTATACTCATGAGCCGCTGGGGGTTCCCTTCCATGTGCCAGTTTCAAGCTCCCCTCTCGCCATCCATATTTAACTCCTCATGTCTCTTCTCTTCCTCCATTTTAATCCATTTTTCTTGCCCACCAGCTTCGCCAAGGCTACTCCTGGGCTTTACTTAACCTAGTTGGTGGCCTTCAGCTTAGAAAGTGATCTCCTCTGCAGTTACACAGATAAAATGACAAAATAGCCTACTGGGGGGTTTATTTGTTGGTATTTCCAGACTCCAGCTATCAGCACATGTGCTGGGTGATTCATGAACACGGTTCACACTTCTCAAGAGCACAAAGATACATACAGTCCAGGAAGATCTCTGCTCCTCAACCTTAGGTGGCCAAGTCTTGAACAGACCCTCGTGTCTCAGGTCTTGTGACACACTTGCTTTAATCCCCACGTGACATACCAAATGTGACCAGTAGGTTATTTTGTCACCAAAGCAGCCAATGTACATCTGTTCTAATGAGACTAATCCCCAAAGTCCAGAGAATCAACTGGAATAAAAGCAAACTAACTTGAGGCTCTGCATGGGGATCACGTGGGGATTGTATTTTCATAAGATCCTTAAAGTAGCAGGTTCAGACTGTTAAAAACATCGCTCTGTAACATGCTGCATCAGGAGCTTGATTTTCACTGTGCCTGGTTGTGGAGAATTTGGGATCAAATTTATTAACATCTTTTACAGAAACAGGGACCTATAGTGTTTACTAAGTGATAAGTATGTTCTGAACTGTACTTTGAAAGTCAGTTTACCTACATACATAAACATGCAATTGCAGTATTCTTAAAAGGAAGCAATCACAGTATTTCATAAAGCACTATTTATTTTTTTAAAGATTAAAAAAAAACATTTAGTAATATTTTACTACCATGAACATTAGCATATAAGGCATGTAGAGCAGAAGCACTGAGAACAGCACTCAAAATAAAGAATTAATTGACTCCTCAAAGCAGGAATAGCTAACAAGACGCAGCCATGAGGACCTTACCCACACATGCACACTGCACACACTAGAAAGCACCACTCTTCCCCACAGCCAAGCGCTGCTGTCTGGGAAAAAGCACCCAAATTTTACCTCCATATCAAGGCCAGGTGGCAGCTTCTGTCTTGAACATAGTCTTTCGTCTTCTTGAGAAGCAATTCCACAAAGTCAGGATTACCCTTTTTGGCAAAAACCCAGTACAGAATTGTATTCACGCATATTTCAGTAAACTCAAGGTTAAAACTGAGGTCAAAGCGGTGTCCTGAGTTTTCCACAAATGCAATATAGTCCGTGAGTAGTATGTCAAACCCATCCAAATCGACATACCTCAAAATTTTTGCCAGCGTTCTATAAATCCTAGGCTCATAACAGTGATATCCCCACTGACCCCAACACTGCAAGGGCGGTCTCTTAACAATCTTGTCAATGACATTGCAGAATATGTTGCCTCTCGGAAAAGAAGTCTTACGGCATAATTTGGAAGAGCTATTCATTGCTCCTTACGAATGGAAATGAAATCATGGGCAGTCATACTGTGTCCCTTCAGTTACATACTTTGCTAATGTGGCAGGCTGCACTCCTCACACAGAAAGAGCCTCTTGGACTAGCTGGAGTAAAGGCAGGGCTGGGTGACATCATAATACATGCAGACCTGTCATCAACATAGGTCAAAACAGTGAAGTTGTCTATGTGACTGGTGACATTTGAGAGGGACAGAGAGGACCGCAGTGGTGTTCAGGAGAGCCAAGATGAAGTCAGCTTTCCAGGAATTCAGCTCAGCTTACTCTGCATGTCTTGTACAAAAAGCAGGCTGCATGCATTAAACTAGATGTTAATAGTAATCCAGGGTGCGAGCCTAGCCAGGCACGACTCTCCCATTCTGCATGAGTACTGCTCACCCTCAATCCAGAGGCAATTTCCCTCCATTTTATAGTTGAGGGGAGGGATGAGGTAGACTAATTAACTTGCCAGGAGGCACTGCACCCCCAGATGTAGCATCATATTAAACAAAATCCAGAAACCTGGTTTTCGAATTTTAAATTTTGTAAAGATTATTCCTCTACAAACCAGGCAGAGTATGCATAATTTGAGTTTAAAGATACTTCAAGCTTGGTGAGGAATCCTTACCCAGTAATATATGAATTTGTTATCATGACTTAGTAGTTCGTCCTTTAGCGGCCTTCCTAGACCATTCACAGTGATCAGTCCTAAATATAATGGTCTTGTGTGTGGATGCATTCACATTTTTAATACTGATACATACTTACATGGTCTCTTTTCCTTTTGCATATTTTTCCTTAAATCACACGACTATTTCTTTAGCAACAGGAAGTTGTTTATTAAAATTTGCTTTGAGGAGGCTGGAGAGACGGTTCCACAGTTGAGAGCACTGGGTGCTCTTGCAGGGGACCAAGGTTTAATTCCCAGCACCCACGTGGCTGTTAACAACTGTCTGTAACTCAAGTTCCAGAGGATCCATGCCCTCTTCTGACCTCCACAGGTTTACACACATGTGGCACACTTACACACATGCAGGCAAAATACTCATACACATACAAATAAATAATAAAATATGCTTCCATCCATGTTGCATTTACCTTATGACCCAAACAGCTCTTACCATGGTAGCCTAACAACTATTGCTTTTGAAGACACGAGTGTTTCCTTTTTTTATTTTCTCTACCTTAAAAAACGCTTTTTAAAACTTTTCTTTATATTTTATGTGTATGGATATTTTGCCTACATGTATGTAAATGTGTGCCCAGTACACCAAGAGGCCACAAGAGGGTGTTGCATGTCCTGGAACTGTAGTTATAGACGGTTGTGATCTACCACGTGTGTACTGAACCCGGGTCCTCTACGAGAGAGGCAAGTGCTCTTGATTGATAAACGGTCTCTAGTTCCCCAAAATACATTAAGTTGACTACATTTATTGATTTTTAAAAATATAATATGTTAAAGTTGTAAAAAAATGGAAACCATCTAGAGGCAATGGAAAAATCTCTTCCTATAACCAGGTTAACCATTTTTTGTATAGTCTTTCAATTATGCTTGTGATTAGGTTTTTCTCCTTTTCATTTCATTTTTCTTTATGACTTGTATGTCAGTATTTTTTAATAATCAGAAAAGAAATCATGTTCGCATTGAATCTAATAACCAGAATACAGTAAGCAGTCTGAAGGGTTGTGGTGTGATTTCTTCAGTCTTTTAGTTTGCAGTCACTCCTGATGGTCAGCACCACAGACTTACCTCACAGACGACCTGCAGATGGGCACTGCTAGCTGGCACACTGACTTATGGCAACAGCGTCCGGTGACACACTGAGTTCTTAGCTCCTTGTTCTACTGCACAAATGGTTTATTTGCCTTTTATTCCTCAGTTCTGTTATTTTTATTTTATGTATATGAGTGTACTTCCTGCATGTGTGTAAGTGCACCCATGTCATACAATGCCCTCAGAGGTCAGAAGAGGGCATTGGATCCTCTAGAGTTACGGATAGTTGTGAGCTACCATGTGGGTGCTGGGATTCGAACTTGTGTCCTCTGCGAGAGCTGCCAGTGCTCTTAACTGCCACAGGTTTTCTCCAGCCTGTCGTTCTCATTATGCTGTTTTGTTGTTGAGGAAACTGAGGTTTAGACAGATTAAGCCACTTGCAGGAGGCTATGCAGCTATTCGGTAGTGGTACTTTGAACCAAAGCTGAATCCATAGTCCATGTCTTTTATTTACTTCTTGCTTTGACACTTTGGTATGGTTGAATATAGCATCTGTCTCTTGCTGTGAGAAGTCCTTCCCAGAGAGAAGGACTCTCTCCTCCTGAGGTTTCAACCACAAACAAAAGCTTGATTCCTCTAAAATTCACCCTGGGGAACCACTGAGTGTACTGGGCTAACTTACAGAGCATGGGTATCACTAAAGCAGCTGTTTTGGAAGGTCTGCCCTTAGCATGGATGTGGCTTCTCCATAGCTGCATAGATGGAGTCCTTCTCAGCTAATCTTCCTGTACCTGTACACCAGAAGCCCCAGAGTTAGGGAAGATTATGTGCATCTGTCCGGAGGAGCAGATGGACACTCAGGTGAGCTGCAATGGCCCTCCCATCCCTCCTCTGAGGGAAAGGCCACAGTCCGCAAATGCATCATGATGGCCTCTAAAAGCAGCCCAGCTGACCTGATGAACATGGAGGAGGCTTTGGGTAGTTCACAACACCTGTTTCTGGAAAGCCCCTGGAAAAATCCTTGGAATTCTTTACATTTCGGTATGGCTACAATATCTGTCCAAAGCAGAACTTAGACCTCTTGTTTATGGAAACCCCTCAGAAAAACTCTTACAAATGGTAATATGGATATATTTAATAGTATTAATAAATGTCCTTCCTTAAAGACAAGTAAAAGAAAGAGGTCTTTGTTCAAGAGCATGATTCCAAGAATAATCCAACAGGTTCTCGGGACAGTTCAGGCCCTTCTTGGCTAAGATGGATACTCAGACGCTGTAACATTACATCATAACAGCCACAGCTACTCAGTTTCCTTGAGGGACAGCCGTTTCAGGCCTATTTGTTATATGGGGGATCTACATGGAAAGTTATTATCATTCCTTGGGTTGATTTCTTTTCAGATACCTAAATCTAACCTGACTGTCCCAGTGCTCTTTTGTTCGTTTATTTTGGGCTGGGGGGCAGGGTCGGCAGGGAGGCAGGGTCTCACACTATGAGTTCTGGGCTGGCTTGTAACTCCCTGTGTAGCTTAGGCTAGCCTCATACTCACAGCCATCCTCCTGCTTCCTGCCTGGATCTTCTGAGTACTAGACTTAGGCCTCAGCTACCGCGCTGGGTTGTAGCACATTTCATTAGTGTGGACTGCAGCAGTGAGGTCTCTAGGCGCTACCTTAAAGACCAGGGACGTCTAAGGCAGAACTACATGGGGAGGGTGGGGAGAGGAGGGGAAGGGGAAGGGCGAGGAAGGGGTAGGGAGAGGAAGGGGAGGGGAGAGGAAAGGGAGGGGAGAGGAAGTAGCAGCTTTGAGGATGAAGGACTGGCTGAACTTTCCCAGGAGTTGGATCTTATAGGCAAATCAAACGTGAGTGGCACAGTTGTGTAATTCCAACAAATGGGAAAACAAGTGTCGACACATGGGGGTGGCCTTTATGGGCTCATAGCTGTTTTACATAATTAAGTTTGCAGACATTCTTCCTTGTCAATGAAGCTTATTTGAGTCCTTCCCCTAGGCTTTGCCATTGGAAGTTCGTATTTTAAAGGAGATTAAAAAGTAAAAACATAATTGGGAGACGGGAAGCCTCAGCAAGATCACCACATACAGCCAAAGGCAAACTGTGTTTCCATAGCTCTGTGCTCATTTACAAAGAGTCTCTCTGGGCTGGAGAGCATGCTCAGCAGTTAAAAGCAATCACGTGCTGCTCCTGCAGAGGACCTAAGTGCGGTTCCCATCACCCACAGCGGGTGGCTTACAACTTCATGTGACTCCACCTCCAGGGATCCAAGGCGCATGAGCGAACACACACACACACACACACACACACACACACACACACAAATAAAAAGACATCTTAAAAAGGAGAAAAAGTATATCTAAAGATACGTGACAAACTGACTTTTTCCAACCTGAGTTTCTCTCTGTTCTATCCACGACTTGAAGCAATCTTCAGGAAACACTAAACTTTGGGTTCCCTCAGAGCCAAAGGCAAGTTGGCCCGACTTGCCTCTCCCTCATAGTACCTACTCAGATTTGTAACAAGATTTTTATTTTGTTTTCTTAATTTCCTGTATTTGTGTTTGGCGTGCGTGGGTGAGCATGTGTGTGGAGGCCAGAGGTTACCACAGGACGTCTTCCTTGATTGCTCTCCAACCAGTGCACCGGGCAGCACCTCGCTCACTTGGCCCTGAGCTCACTGATGGCAGCTTACCTGATTGCTCTAGGAATTCCCTGTCTCCCTCTCTTGAGTGCTGAGATTTCAGGTGGGCTACAAGGCTGGCTTGACTTTACACGCATTCTGGGGATCTGAACTCTAGCTCTGACACATGAGTGCCCTACCCAGAACCCTCTCTCCAGCCCCTGTAACAAGATTTTAAAATTCAGCCAAAACTTGGTTTTTATCTCAAGTTTTTTAGCTTAGCTATCTTAACTCACAGATTCTTGGCCAACTTGAATGTGAGTTCTCCTTGGGATTATAGCTGGCCCTTAGGCTACTCATTTGTGATAGAGAAGGCAGAAACTATAAAATGCCTAATGTTACCGTTTTAAGGGTAAACACACAAATGTTTGATGTTAGATTAAGAGTATTAGAACGTGGTTAAGAGCCCTGGCTGCTCTTGCAGAGGACCTGGGTTCGATTCCCAGCACTCACATTGCAGCTCACACCCACCCTTAACTCCAGTTCCAGGGGTTCTGATGCCCTCTTCTGGTCTCTGTGGGCACTAGGCACGCCCATGGTGCACTTACATACATGCAGGCAAACACTCATACACATAAAAATAAATAAAATCTTTAAAACCCTTACAGAATTTTAGCCCTTTAATATCTAAAACCTCAGGGATGGAGAGATGGCTTAGTGGTTAAGAGCACTGACTGCTTTTCTAGAGGACCCAGGTTCAGTCCCAGCTAACAACCATCCATAACTCCAGATCTAGGGGATCTGATGCCCTCTTATGGTCTCTGCTTGTACTGCACACACATGCAGGCAAAACACTTGTGCACATAAATTAAAAATAAATTTTAAAATACTAGAAGTAAAACTGGACTAGGAATATAATTCACTTGTAGAGCACTTGCCTGGTTTGCACAAGGCCCTGAGATCTGACCCTAGCACTGCAAAATAAAATACAAATCCAAAGTCTGATGTCTAAACCTTTTAATTTATACATAAAGGTTTTGCCAGGACTGACTGATATTCTAGGGTTTGCTTATAAAGATCTAAAGTCTACTAACAGATACTCATCTGTCACTCTTGTGCTGAGCTAGGCAAGGCTCTTTGACATGAAAGCATATCAGTGTTCCTGTACTCCAGCCCTTGCTTTTCTTTTCTTGTTTCTTTAAAAAACATTTTATTTGTTATTTTTATTTTATGTATATGAATATATTGCCTGCATGTATATAAGTGCACCCCTGTTGTGCAATGCCCATGGAGGTCAGAAGAGGGCATCAGATTCCCTGGAACTGGAGTTACAGACAGTTGTTAGCCGTCATGTGGGAGCCTCGAATAGAACCTGGGTCCTCTGCAAGAGCAGCCAGTGCCCTTGACCACTGAGCCATCTCGCCAGCCAAAGTTATGGTTTTAAAAGACAACATAAAATCTATCTTCTTAACAGACATTTAAGTGTGTAGTCCTGCCCTGTGGTCGTATATAAATTGATGTTCAGCAAACATCTAGCACTTTCCATCTTGCGTGACTAAGGCTGCTGGAGGAACAGGAGCTGCTGGCTCCTCCCTGAGGCTCCTGGCCGTCCCCACTTGACTTCTACTTCCATCAGTCTCACATGGCAGTTGCCTTCTGGGCGTGGGATGGCGCAGTCCTTCTCTGAGCAGCTCGTTTCTTTCAGCGTGGGGTCTTCACAATATTCTCTGAGCAGCAGAAGCAACATTTCTTCTTGAGTCAGGCCGGTAAGACTTGTGTGCATGTGCCACAGAGGCAAGTTTTAGCTTTAATTTTTTGAGAAATGTACAAACCGTGCACCATAGTGGGCACACCAGTTCCACTCTCATGTGCAGTGCACAAAGCTCCTGTCTCTCCGTGTCCCCGTCGGCATTTGTTTTTCTGGCTTGTTTTGGTTTGTTCGTTTTTGACAGTGAGCGTTTTAACAAGTGTGAGCTGTGGTTTTGAGCCTCTTAACTGTTCTGTGAATTTCCAGAGAAGAGAACTGGTTTGTGCACTGTTAATTGGGTGTCTCCATTGGAGAATGAAGGCCTAGGCCCTCTCTTCTGTCATCTCGCTGTCATCCCACTTCTCTCTTAGATAAAGCACATTACATAAGAAATCAACAGTTCATGGAGCTGGTGAGATGACTTAGTGGATAAAGGCACTTGCTGTCACTGTCCCACCTGAGTTTAATCCCTGGACTCCATATGGTAGAAGGAGAGATTGGACTCTTGCAAGCACTGTAGCACGCATGCGTGAGCTCACACACACACATGCGCACACGCGGGAGAAAGAAAGGACGAAAAAGTTAGAAGGAAATGTAAACATAAACAGAATGAAAATCTCAGAGAATTAAAACAGGAGATCATTGGAAGTTTCCACTCAGCGGTCAGTGGAACCCTGCGTCGGAGAGACAGAGAAAGCTATGTCAGGAACTAATTGCACACGTCTGTAGTTTAGTCGTTTCTGCATTTTCAGATTATGAGGCCTCTAAGTTTCCGAATGTTTTGTTAAGCCACAGTCACGTGGCTTCTTCTGTCGTTATTTTTACGTCATGATTGAGTTCTCCACATGCAGCAGGAACTGTACTTGGAGCATGAACTAACTTGGGGAGAAGAAAACATCTTTTAAAAGTGTGGCAATTCATTGATATAAGTTCCCCTTTTAGATCAGCCAGTAAGGCTTCGTTTTTTTCTTTTTTAAAGATTTATTTATTTACTTCTCTTTTTCCATCTCTGTCTCTGTCTCTGTCTTTCTCTGTGTGTGTGTGTGTGTGTGTGTGTGTGTGTGTGTGTGTGTGTGTATGTATACCCATGCACAGGTGCATTCATCTAGGCACACAGGCAGAGGCTAGGAGAAGGCCCTTCTCTCTCTGTTCCTTTGAGGCAGGGTCTGTCCCTGAGCCTGGAACTCACATTTTCTCAGCCCCAGAGAGCTTCCTGTTCTTGTCACCCCTCATGGTTGGGGTCACAGTGTGCAGGGGACACCTAGCTTCTTATGTAGGTTCTGAGATCTGTACTCCGGTCTTTAGGATTGCATAGCAAGTGTTCTTAACTGCTGAGCCATCTCTGAGACCCCGAGGCTTCATTGCTTTCTTCAGAGACAGCCTTGATACAGCTCCAAATGCATTTTCCTGTGTTTTTAGAGTGCTTGTTTATATCTAGGATGGGACTTTTCCATTATGCTTTATATCTGGTTATTTATGATAGGAAACTCTTGAATTCTATGTATGTATTCTATTTCCAGAATCATTGTTAGATACTCTTGTTAGATTTACATCATGGTTTTCAGTTTCTTCTCTTTCCCATTCGTTGGAAGCAGTTCAATCTAAAAATAATTTGGAGACTTTGTGTACAGTAGGATTGTAGATCCCACCTTTGTTTCCTGCCTTGTTAGAGAATTTTGTTGCTGAGAGGTCCGGTTGCTCATCTGCAGTCAGTCAAATCACTTTCCTCTTTTGAGGTACCTGCTGATCTTGGCACAGTTTCCTGCCGGACTAGAAGAAGCCTTAGATTCTGCACATGGTGCTGCAGGCAGCCACCGCCTATCCATGGAAGAAGGAGAGGGTGGAAGTCTGCTGTGCTGACCTTTGCTAGCAATCAGTTTTTCTATTGTGTCACCCTAGCTATTCCTAATGAATGAAGCGTCCATGTCAGGTACTTGTACTAGCTTCGGAAATACACTGTTTTTACAGCTATCAATTTCATTTGATGACTTCTCGCCCCCGGCCCATTGCTATGATGTGACAGCACTGTGCTTCTAAAATCTCCCACCCTCCTTTAATGTGACATAAATCTCACTCAGTCAAGGGACTTATTCTTTTAATATTCTCCTTATGGTTAATAGAATTTCACTCAGTATTTTTTATTGCTGTAGATAAATGAGATAGTGTGTTGAGATTTCTTTTTTATTACATTTATGTATGGGGCTGGAGCACGCCACAGCATGTGTAGAGAGGAGAGGACAACTTGAGGGAGTCAGTTCAGTTCTCTCCTTCCTCCACGCGAGTCCGGGGATTGAACTCAGGTTGTCAGTCTTGGCAGCAGGTGCCTTTGCATGCTGAGCCCACTTGCTGACCCAGGATTTCTTTTTTACTGTCTTTGTCATAATCTAGTTTGGTTAGACATGGGCCCTGTTCATGATGAGATTATAGGCTAGTGGTGGAGGCAGACTCTGAGCCAGGTAAGTACTGTCTGTGTCAGGGTGTTGTAGAAACTCGCAGGAAGAACCACTGACTGCAGTGAGCCTGGAGGAAGTCTCTCTAAGGAAATCGCATCAGGTCCCATCTCTGGCAAACTGAGAAATACCACATCGATGCAAAGAGAGGATATTTTGGTTGAGAAAACAACTTATGAAAATTCCTTTGAAGCAGAAGAATGAAACTGAAAGACACGTAAGGGAGGAGCAGAGAACCTCCATCACCTCCACCGCCGCGTTCCGATTTCCGGCTTCACTAACTTCGTTCTCACTCGTTTCTCTTTTTGTATTATCTCTCTGGTTCAGTTTAATAAGAGTATTTAGGGTTATCTGTTTTCCGCTGAGTATCTTTTAAATTGCAATCATACTTTTGTTTGGTGTGTGTGTGTGTATGTGTGTGTGTATGCATGTGCCTGTGCATTGTGTGTGTGTGTATGTGTGCACATGGGTATCCACCCACCTGTGCATGTACAAGGGGGGAGAGGCCAATGTCAGGTCTTTCACTATCACTCAGTACCCTGTTTTTTGAGGCAGGGTCTCTCTCACTGAGCCTGGAGCTCATCCATCTCTGAGTGGCATGTCCTGAGCCTTGGCAGTTTTACAAAGAATCCATGATGAAATGGTATGGTTCACTTGACCTGAGGATGCCAGCTGGCACTACCTAAAGTAGGAGAGGACGCTTACTTTCTGAGATGGCCTTACTTGTTTGCACAGTTCATACCTTTAGGCTACAGAAGCTTCCATCTTGCCCCTTTGGATAATTATGAACTGCAAATTATCTCTGCCAACCGAAATAATTAGATTATTTTTAATTTCTGTTTTTATTGTGTTAATTGCTATTTATACTAAGATTATAGCAGATCATATTAGTTACTTAATAACCTTATATTTTTTTTAATTCTCTGTGGAAAAGATGTTATTATATAAAGGTAAAAGTCATGGCTCGTTATAGATCCATGAATCATTTTTTCCAATGTTAAGCAGTTCCAAAACTCTTCTCTCTTTTTCCTTCTGTAGATGAAAAGAGATGACTTCTGAGACTTTTCTATTATAATTCAGTGTGAAGCAATCTTGAAGCAATCTTTAAATACAACTCAATGTGATGTGCCTGCCCTAGGCAGATGACATTTCAAATTGTGATTCTTTTCACCCCCAAAGCAGGAAGGTCCGCTCTTTCTTGTAGTCAGAGGGATTTAAGTGGAGTTAATTTAAGAGGTCAGAATCTAACTTGTGACTTCTCACATTCTTGCATTTGCATTACAAATGAGGTGAGGCAAAAGAGCCACTGACAGAGAGAGACTGAAGGAGGACCCTAGGAAGACACTGCTAATTTGAAGCCTGATTTTTGAAAGGCTGATCAACCAGGCAGAGAATCAACGTCATTGGGCAGAATAACCCGCGCTGAATTCGGTCTATGAGGGAGACGCGCTGGAATCGCTTTTCCCGTCACTCGGGGCCCCGGTCAGTACGGGAGCCCAAGCCACCTCAGGATGGACTTTCCTATTCTCCAGCCAGCCAAAGGAGCGCTGTGAACGCTGGTCATCCCCGAAGAGCTCTGCCTGCCTTCCAGCACCCTCCGCGTCTCTCCTGAATCCGGAGATCTCAAGGGCCTGCGAGCCACAGGGAGGCCCGGGTGATTCCGGCGACACCCGAGCGAGCGTCTTTGTTCTCATTTTACCACTCTGTAGCCTTTTCCTTTTTTGGCTTAAATTAATTTCCTTTCGCGTCTTCCATTTAACATCCCTGACTCTTGTCTTCAGCCCACATTTCTGTCCTGAACCATCACGAACTCGTGTTACCCACGGCTTCCCTGTTCTTCTTACCCCCACAGTAAGTTTCCCATATATCATGTTCCTATAATGTCTTCTAATCAGCCCTCTTTGCTCCAGCATCAGGTGAACTGGTTTAAATTAGGCCCCCATTTTTCTTCCTGGATTCCTCAATTACACTTTATCCAATGAAAATAATTCTCCACATTGTTGTTAACCACCACTCCCCACCCCCACCCCCACCCCCCCCCCGCCCAGTGTAATCTCTAGGTAAAATTCCCAGTTTTCTGCCTCATGTTTCTCAGCATTTTGTCCCAGGAAACCCACCTGTCTTCTATGCTCCACCCACCGCGTGCCTTCCTCTGCCCAGGAACTCTTTTCTACTCTTGACCTTACAAGCTCTCTTTGGCAGAATGTCTCCTTTGACTCAGTCTTTTTTCCGGTTGGATGTGGTGCCTTGCGGTTCTCTCAGTGGGAGCCCTGCGTAGTCCCTATTGTAGGAGCATAGTTGGATTAACCGTGGGCAGCCTTTATCAAAGAATGTCCACTCCAGAATTTTGAGTAAGTGAAATTATGGTTGTGGAAGAGAGTGACTCAGATGACAGTGAAAGAAGGTGACAGAGATTAAGCTCCTTACTTCAGACAAGCACAACCAGATAGGTAGAAGAGGGATCAGAGAGAGGGCTCAGTGGTTAAGAGCACTGGCTGCTCTTGCAGAGGACCCAGGTTCTATCCCCAGCCCTCACATTGTTGCTAACAACCTTCCATTACTCCAGTTCCAGGGGATCCGATGCCCTCTTCTGTCCTCCGTGGGCATTGCACAACATGGGTGCACTTACATACATGCAGGCAAGGCACTCATACACATAAAATAAAATAAAAATAACAAATAAAAAATAAAACAAAAAACCCCCAAACTTTCCTCTCACCACGAAACATATTTTGGAAACACAGGCTCCTCTGTAGAACTGTTTTGTAAATCAATCTACGAACTGCATAAGCCTAAGATAGTTTTTAAAAGCCAGTCCTCTAAATTTTTGTTGATTTGTTCAAAATTGGTTTTAAATCTTTATTACTTAAGGGGTAGCATACTGAAAACCAGCAAATTTTAAGCTTTGGGGATTTTTTTGTTGTTGAACTTTTGTATATTTCATACAACAGTTGTTAATCAAAGTTAGACTTCCTTCCCGAGTCGTGTCTCCCCCTCCCCCACACCGGACCGCATGCACTCTGTCATACATGTTAAGTCCTATCTAGTCAGCATTTATACCTAGATGTCCTTTGGTGCAAGTTCATCTACTGGAGTGTAGCAGCCTATCTAGAGAGCTTAAAGAAGGTCCACTCCCCCTCATCTAGCAGTAATCAGTCTCCAACAGTTCCCAGGCTCGGGCTGGTCCACCGCCCGCTTCCCTCAATCCACTCTGGGCCGCTGTCTGATTGAGTCAGCATGGGTCTTGTGCTTGATGGCCATTGTTCACATGAGCAAGCTTACAGTGGCCTGAAAGCCTCTGTTTTTCCTGTGTTCATGGACCAAACCTGGCTCTTACCATCTTTCCACTGTCTTCTGCAATGATCCCTGAGCCGTGGGTGGGTGAGGTTTAATATAGGAATCCTCTCCACAGACACATACTCCCCAGTTTCTTAAAATATTTTTAAATTTTATGTGTATGAGTGTATTGCCTGCATGTGTCTAAGTGCACCCATGTTGTGCAGTGCCTGCGGAAGTCAGAAGAGGGCATAGGATCCCTGGAACTGGAGTTATGGACGCTTGTTTGGGTGCCGGGAATCAAACCCGGGTCCTCTGCAAGGGGACCTGTGCAGTCTTATATACTAGAATTTAGCCAATTGTGGCCTTCTGTGTGCATCACACTCTGTTGTATGAGGAAGCTTGCTGGTGAGAGCTGAGAAATGCATTAGTATTCTCTCTACTCTGTTCTGCTATGTTCCAGGGACCTTAGGTGTCGAGGTTGCATGTAGCTCTGTCACTAGGGCTGGGCATCTCCCAGATGGATATTCTCTGTGTGTGATCAGTTGTGGAACTCTGCAGGAGCCTCCATCTATTTCAAAAAGAAGTTTCTTTGATGAATGATGTACGGTATACTTGTTCTAACTGTTAGGATCCATATTTAGCGTATGTGAGAAATTTCATTTGTCTAGCGATCTGCCTCCCATGCCACCCAAGCTCCACTCATCTCTCTTCTCTCCCTGTCCAGGCTCCCTCCTCCCTCCCAATCCTAGCAGCCCCCCTCCGCCATAACACCAGCCTCCCATATCAGGATATCCCCCCCACCCCCACCGTCCCGCCGTCCCTCTCTCCTCCCCTCCCAGCTGAACCCCCAACATCTGTTCTCTACTGTCCCCCTCTGTTCGGCTTTATTTCCTTTCTACTTTACTGGCTCCTGCTGTTCCATCAGGATGTAGACTCACATATAGGGGACTGGTGTACGTGTGAGTACGCACCAACATGCATATATATACATCAGAAAACAGCTTTCTGACTGGAGCTGGGCACCATGTAGATTCCAAGAATCAAACTCAGGTCATCAGCGTGGTAGATGGGACCTTGTCCTGCTGAGCCGTCTTGCCAGCCCACGGCATTTTATTTTTTAAAATGAACTGAGAGTCATCTTCACTTAGTTTATCAGGGACCTCAGCACACTGAGAATATTTTCTCAAATTAATAATATTTTAACTTAAAAGCCAATTGGAGGTATCAACACTTCAAATTTCTTAGTTGTAAAATGAAAATTCATTATTCAAGTCAGGGTAAAGTGAGAGAGGAGATGCTAAATAACTTTAAATGATGCAAAATTGGGGACTTTGGGAACCAGTTAAGTCAGTACAGGGCTTTCTGTTTAAGCATGCGGACCTGAGTTTGATTCTCAGCACTCATAAAAAGCCAGGCTTGGTGATGAAATTGCTTGTAACCCTAGCAACGGGGAGGTGAGGACAGGAGGAGCTCTGGGACTCCTGGTCAGCCTGCCAAAATCAGCACAGTCCCGTCTCAGAAAGCAGGGTGGACGGTACTAACACCACCCAGTGTTGACCCTGGCCCATACGCACACACATTCCTGTACACGTGTACCTGCGCACACACTTGCCCCCCAACACACACACATAAAAAGAATTACATAAAATTTTAGCTGCTGGACTAGGATTATGGTTCAGTGGGTAAAGGCTTGCTGCAAAGGTGTGAAGGCTAGAGTTCAGATCCCCAGCACCCAGCCTGGTGGGCATTCAGTCTTCAGAAAATGGAGACAGGATCCCTAACAAACGCTGGACAGCTCCGTTAGCCATGTGGAAGAGCTCTGGGCATCGTGGAGAGGCTCTGCCCCAGTGAATGATTCCCTGTATCAGCCTCAGTCCCACATATGCACACACACGTTAGTGTGGCATACTCAAAGGTGCCCCCACATATGAACACACACACATTCCACATGTATACATACAAAACTTTTAACTGTGTATTGGTAAACACAGTTCTATACAAAGCTTTTTTTCCCAAAAGTTAAATTATTTTAAATAATATTTTCATTGATTCACTGAGACTTTCATATAATGTATTTTGGTCATATTTAATGCCCCTTCAGCCATTTCCTCTCAGATCCACCTCCACCCCCCAACGTTGTCAACTTTGTGCCCTCTTTTTATCTTTTAAAGCCCATTGAGACCAATATTTGTTCCCCAAATATTCTTGGGTGTCAGTTCATCCTCTGGAGCCTGGTCAGCCTACCTGGGGCCACACCTATAGTCATGTCTGTTTCCAGTCGTGTCTCACCACTCGGGGCCAGCCCGAGGGGTTGGGGGTGATTAGACGCAGAGTCAAGCCGCAGATTCTGGGAGTTGGACGGGATCCCAAATACAGCCAATAGTAAGTTTGTCCCCAGGTAGGCAGGTACTTTCCAGGTGCTGGTCTCACAACTAGCCAGAGCAGAATGCCACACACACAGGAGCTATTCCTCTATTCCTCCTAATGGGTGTTCTGTCTAGGCCCACCTTACATTATGCCCAACACACGCCCTTACAGAAAACTGATTCTCCCTGTTCCAGCAGCTATCAGTTGCCTAGAGTTCCTCAGCTAGAGCTGGGGTTCATGCCCATCTCCCTGCTCCACAATGGAATTTTTCTGGCTTGAGCTTCCATCACGTATCTGTCCTCTGTCCTGGTCTCCAGGTTCTTGAGCGCAAGGCAGGGCAGATGTGTCCTGGCTTGAGCCCTCAAGCCTGAACTAAGGCAGTCCCTTCCTGTGTCCTCCGTCCTGTATAAGCTTTGGCTTCTACAAAGCCAGTGCTGCCAAAAATATTTGAAAACTCCCTGTCATGCGCTCTCTACATTCAAAAGCAAAGAGCAGTGTCATGAGGATAGTCGACCAGGTGAACTTCCAATGCTTTTAAAGCAGCCTGGCTTTTTGGATTCCTCACACCCTCTCCTAAATCTGAATTGATTTTAGCATTTTGAATGGGGGAGTTCCGAAAGGGCTGTTGTAGGGAGGAGATTTGTCTTTAAACTGTGATGTGTATTTTTAAAACAGGAATGCAGTAGTAATAAAATGGTAATGTGTATCCATGAAAATTAGTACATAAGATGAACGGTGGCTTTATGTTCTATTTAAAGAAAATGGTAATATAAAAATCCAAACCCCTGTTTAAAATCCTGTCAGATTCGGATACCTAATATTGTTAAAAAGAAGCTGTGAGCTGGGTCTAGGGGCTTATATCTGTAATCTCAGCACCTAGAAGGCTGAGGCAGGAGAACTGCTATAAATCCCAGGGTGATAGAAATGAATGTAATGTTATGGAAATTTTTGGTCATCACAGTTACAAAATATTAGCTTGCAAAAATTAGATCAGTAACTAATGATATTACATAATTTTAAAGTAAATAATAGATACAGCACACATACTATTTTTATGTGTGTCACCCCACCTGACCTATTTCTCTATACCATGATTAGAGGTGATTTTACTTTTATTTTGATTTTTCTTGCTTTCTAATTTTTTTTGTAAGTAAGGATGGAAAACCAAATTGGTTTCATTTTTTGCAGCCAGCAGTTTTCTTTAAATATTTTCTTTATTATTTTGATTTTATGTGTATGGGTGTGTTGCTGGTATGTGTGTAAGTGCACCTGTACTGTGCAGTGCCCTCAGAAGTCACATCCCCTGGATCTGACATTCCAGATGGTTGTTGGCTGCCATGTGGGTGCTGGGAATTGAACCTGGGTCCTTTGCAAGAGCATCCAGTGTTCTTAACCACTGAGCCACCTTTCCAGCCCTGAAGGTAGTGTGTTACTTTCCTGGTCATGTTGTACATGAGCAGAGCTGTTTCAAATACTCAACAGTGGTGCTGAAGCAGGGTGTGGATGGAAGAGGCATCAGACAGGTGTCAGACTGGGAGAAGGTGATCCTGTATTTCCCCGGGGCTGGGGAAGGGAGATTGCTGGGAGGGCAAGGGGTTATGGTCCAGCATGAAAGTGGAATAAGGCTGCTTTGGGAAGGAAGGGGTCAGCAGAGAGGGCCAGTAGCATGGGGAAGTGGAGTGGGATAAGAGGACCAATGAGGACACGTGCCTGAAAATGTCAGAAGGAAGCCATTACTTGTATACCAGTTTAGTTTTTAAAGAAGCTATAGTCAGAGTCAGTGCACACTTGGATTTATCTGAAATGGAAATGTTCTGCCACAAGTTAAAAGGAAAGGTGATTGCTTAAGCCACTGTGTGAGCTGTGCATGTTGATGCTGGTCTAAAGAGTACGGAGGAAAGAGTGAGAATAAAGTTCCCCTATCTTTATTGATCTGCAGGAACAGTAGGAAGTCTGTATATGACTGTGATGGGGGGTAGAAAAGCTTGACTGTTAAAATATTTATTATTTTAATTTTAATTTGTGTGTAGGAGTGTATTGCCTGTATGTATGTACGTGTACCATCATCATGTAATGCCCTCGAAGGTCAGAAGAGGATGTCGGATCCCTTGGAATTGGAGTTAGAGATGGTTGTTAGCTGCCACGTGAGTGCTGGGAACTGAATCTAGGTCCTCTGTGAGAACAGTCCATTTATATAATTTATAACATTTATTGACTTACATATATTGAACTGCTCCTGCATCTCTGGAATAAAGCTGGCTTGACCATGGTGGATGATTTTTTTTGATGTGTGTCTGTATGTGGTTTGCAAGCATTTTGTTAAGAATTTTTGCATCTGTGTTCGTTAAGGATATGGGTCTATAATGTTCCTTTCTGGTTGTATCTTTATCTGGTTTTTGTATTAGAGTGATGCTGGCTTCATAGAAGGAATTTGGGAGTTCTCCCCTGTTTCTATCTTTTTGAATAATTTGAGTAGTATTGGATATAGATCTTCTTTGAATATCTGGTAGACTTCTGCTGTGATTCCATCTGGGCCTGGGCTTTTTTCAGTCAGGAGGTTTTGTATTACTATTTCAATTTCCTTATATGTTATGGGTCTGTTTAAGCAGTTGGCTTCTTCTCGGTTTAGCTTTGATGATTCCCATGATTTTAGATATGTGCATCCATTTATTTAAGGTTTTCAAATTTAATAGTGTATAGGTTTTTAAAGTGTTCCCTTATAATGTTCTGAATCTTTTTGTTGTCTGTTGTGCTGTTTCCCCTTTCATCACTGATTCTGTTGGTTTGGAGTTGCTCTTTGTTTTTGTTAACTGGGCTAAAGGTCTGTCTATCTTGTTTATCTTTTCAAAGAATCAGCTCTTGGATTCATTGATTCTTTGTATTCTTTTATTTGTTTCTATTTCATTAATTTCTGCTCTGATTTTTGTTGTTTCTTCTTGTGTGCTGGGCTTGGGTTTCATTTGTTGTTGCCTTTCAAGATTCTTGAAGTTTGTTTTGTGCTCCAATTTTGGAGAAAGTTTCATGGGTTGCTGAATAGAATGTGTCTGTTTTGGTATTTGGGTGGACTATTTGGTAGATGTCTGTTGGGTCCATTTGGTGTGTGGTATTCTTTAATTCAGATCTGTCTGTTTATTCTCTGGTTGATCTGTCTGTTGGAGACAGTGGGGTATTGAAGTCCCTACTATTAGTGAGTTTGGATCAGTCTGTGTCTTAATGTCCTGTAGTATTGTTTTTACGAAGTTGGGTGCACTAGAGTTTGGTGCATATATGTTCATGTTTGTAATATCTTCTTGGTTAATTGTTCCTTTGAAAAGAATAAATAACACCCTTTATCTCCTATTCTGATTATTTTTCGTTTGAGGTCTATTTTATTAGATATTAGAAATCTTGCTTAATTTTTTAGTGCTATTTGCTTGGAATGTTTTTTTTCCATCCTTTCACCTTAAGATATTGCCTGTCCTTGAAGATGAGTTGGGCTTCTTGCAGACAACAGAAGGATAGATTTTGTTTTTTGATCCATTCAGCTAGCCTATATCTTTTGATTTGAGAATTCAGTCCATTGATATTTAAAGTTATTATTGAAAGATGTGTATTGATTCCCATCATTTTATTTCTGTTTGTATTCTTGGGATAACTTTGTGGTTCCACAATTATACCTTCGCTTAGTTTCTTTCTGTTGCCCCTTGGGGTATAGTTTTCCTTTCTTCGGTTCTTTGTATTGCTTCAAGAATTCTCTGAAGGACTGTTTTTCTGGACATGAATTCTTTCAACCTATTCAAGTCATAGGAGATTTTTTTCCCCTTCACCTATAATAGACATTTTTGCTGGGTAAAGTACTCTGGGTTGGCATCTTGGTCATTTAGAACTGGGAATACATTGGTCCAGGCTCTTCTGGCTTTCGTAGTTTGCATTGTAATTCTGATGGGATTTCCTTTATATGTGACTGTTTTTCTCTTGCAGTTTTCAGTATTTTCTCTTTGTTCTGTGCGCTTAGTGTTTTTAGTATGATATGTCATGGGGCATTTTTCTTGTCCTGTCTAGTTGGTGTTCTATGAGCTTTTTGTATTTGTATGGGAATGTCTTCCCTTAATTTTGGGAAATTTTCTTCTACAGTTCTGTTGAGGATCTGGTCAATACCGTTATCCTGAGATTCTTCTCCTTCCTTTATGCCTATTATTCATAAATTTGGTCTTTTCATGGTGTCTCATATTTCCTGCATATTCCATTCCTGTGTTTTAAATTTTTTTCATAGTCTTTGCTTGAGTGCTCCAAATTCTTCAACTTTATTGTGTAGTCTCGATATTCTGTTCTATTTTCCATTTCATTCATTCTATCAGTGAGGCTTTCTCCTGTTATTTGCAATTGGTTTATTGAATTTTTCACTTCCTTCTTCATTTCAGCCTGAATTTTCTTCAGTATTTCTGTTTTGTGAATTCAGTCAGAAGTTTATTCCTATCTTCTTTTAGTTCTTTGATTTGTTTGCTTGTGTATTCTTTAAATTCATTGAATTATTTGTTTATGTTTGTGATTGTTTTTTTGAACTCCATGTCCTGGATTATCCCTATGGGATTTTCACTGTAGAACTCTTCTATGGGACTGATGATGTTTAGTGGGGACATATTATTTGGGTTTTTCATATTATTATTTTTCATTGTGATCTTGGCATGTGGATTGCTTTTATTGTTTGTGATTCTGATATGAGACTCAAGCCTTCCTTTGTTGATTAAAGTCTGATTCTGTTTGTATACTTGATGTGACTTAGTTGTTTTTTGAGTATGAAACGCTCGTTGGTCAATGCTTCAGATTCTCTCTTTTGATTTCATATTGAAGGAACTGGATGGCTCCCACTGGGGCACAGGTCAGGGGAATCATATTCTCTCAGGCTCTCTCTTAAGGTCTGGGTCCCTCTAGGCAGCAGGTGCGGCACAATTTTGGAAGAATGCTAGGCAGAGGGTGAATTCAGGCATTCTTGATCAGTCTGCAAAGGTCTGGGCCCCAAATAAAAGGTCCTGCAGCAATGGGAGGGGCTGCAGATGGTACTGATGCAGGGAGAAGGACACGTGTGATTTGTAGAACTCACAGCCAGGCAGAGCTGAGAGGCTGGTCCAGAGATCTGGGGGGCTAAGAGCAAAAGTGGGCCTGTGCCAAGGATGTGGAATGGGAGATTGGAGTTGCTGTAGTGGTTAGGGAGTAAGGGTGTCGTGGGCGGGGACAGATTTACCAGGGAAGAAGGCTGGTCTGCAGAGTCCAAGGCAACCTGGGGATGAGGACAGTCTGAGTAGAGGTTGGTCTCAGGAATTCAAAGGCAAGTCGGGGGTGGGGACAATCTGTAAAGGCTTTGACAAACTAGGTTGAAAAATTGAGCTTCTCTGAGTACAGGGGAGCAGGACACAGTGGGCGGGTCTGGACTAAGAGGTCCAGAGATTTGGGGTGCTAAGAGCAAGAGCAGGCCTGGGCCCAAGGCTAGGAGACGAGGAAGGGGATAGGGGAAGTGGTGTCCCTTTTTTAGTTTTTAAGTTAGCGTACAAAGTAATGGATTTCACTGTGACCCAGTCTGTACTCTTGGAATGTGCCAAATATGGATTCATCTAATTGATAGATGCCAGATGAGTTTTATAATCATTTTTGTTATGTTCTTGGAGTGGGAAACCCTGGTTACCATCAGTTTTTAAAATCCCTAATCTATTGTAACAGACCCTGAAACAGTTTACATCTCACTTTCCAAAGCAACCCCTTTCTGTTGCAACTAATCTGATTTTTCTCCCACACGAGGTTTTGCCGGCCGAGCCTCTGCTGTCAGCATTCTGTACCCTCTCTCTCGGTTTTCTCTCATGATTAGTTTCTGTTTGTCATCTTTTTTATTTATTGCATACTGCTGACATCATTCCTTATGTTCCCTTGTTCTGAGTGATCTAATGTCCAACTTATGGCATATGCCTTGTAGTTTCAGTGCACTGTTTCTGTCAGCTGGAGCTAACAACTTTGCTGTATGGGAATTGTATTGATTCAAAGTTCTGGTCATTAAAAAGGGGGAAATGAGCTTCAAACATGTGACAGAATTGCCTTAAAAACCTCTTCTTGCATGGTGATGATCTGTTCGTGAGAAAGTGCCCATGTAGGAATAATGCAAGGATGCTCTGCTCTTTGCTGTATCAGGGGCGCCACCAGGTGAGGTCCGCCTGTCACTGAACATGGCTGTGAGCTTTACTTCTTAGTTTTGGATTAGGTTCGATTTTTATGAGGCATATATTTCTGAAATTATGCAATTTGTTCCAAATGGTGCTTTTATGACCATGGTTTGCTGGGAAATCCTGCTGTGCTTGGACATCATTCACTCACTGATAAGCTGAGTTGACTTTCCCACGTACTTACCTTTTAGTACTTAACTTCTCAGTGTGACAGAGAAAGACTGGATTTGGAGTTCAAAGACCTGGGTTTAAGTATAGGTTCTTCCACTTATCTGAAGCAATTCCTTTGAATCTTTTCATTTTACCTTATTTGAAAACAAGTTAAGAGCTAGGTGGTGGCTCATGGGCTATAATCTTGTAATCCCAGCACTTGGGAGGTAAAGGCAGGATTACCAAGAATTCTAAGCCAAGGAGGGCTCCAAAATGTGCAACCCTGCCCCAAATAGTTAACAAATTAATAAAGATTTTTCTATAATTGTTCATCATTACATTGTTATAAGACACAATTAGATAATGTATGAAAAAATCTCTTGAGATTTATAAAACATTATTCAAATGAAGCAAGTTTTACCTTTGAGGCCAGCCTGGACTACACAGGGAGTCTTAGGTCAATGAGAGCTATACTGTGAGACTACGTCTCACAATAAAACCAAAGAAAATAATGTTTTAACAACTGTAAGATGGCTTAGCAGCTGAAGCACTTGCACATGCCATGCCAGCCCGACAGTGTGACTTCAGTCCCCGGATCCCAGGTGAAAGCGGAGAACTGACTCCACAAAGTTGTCCACTGACTTCCACATGTGCTGTGGCATGTGTTCCTCCACACGTCATACACACATACACACTAACAAATAAAATTTTAAAAATCATCAAAAGGGTCCCCAGGAGCCAACTTCAGATAAGTAAAATCTATTAATATTTTTTAAACTTAATAAGGAGATTAATAGCTTCTTTATGTAAAAAATTTCTACTTTAAAACTACAGGGATTCTTTTAGCCTAGGAAAATGTATTTAATTGGCTGCTTTCTTTCTAGATCAATACGGTTGAGAGCAAGTGGGAGAGGGAATTCGTCGTTATTGAGTTCCCTTCCAGTCCTGTATTTAACAGGCTTCCTCTCTGATCTTCACTCCTCCTACATTATGGTTTTGGGCTTTGGAAAAGTTTAATTACATTTTTATTTGTTTATTTTTTACTGTGATTCAGTTCCTAGTTTCAGTGAGAGCTTGACCCCATTGAGCTAACATCTATCTGTATACTTACTTTCTTTTCTCTTAGCATTCTGCTGTAATAGTATAAATGGAGCACCTGCTATGCCAAGGTAATTCTTGTCAATGTAAAATCCAAATGCACATTCCAGCCTATAGTTCATTGATTTGGACAACAAATAATCTGTCCGTACACATATCTGTACACATAGTCTCACAAGATGGCTATTGTCTCACAGAGGCCTCATGCTAGTCTTAGAAGTAAACACAGGAAAGATTGTGATTATCAAGTTGTGGATTTGGAGAGGAGAAATGGGTTTACAGGGATGGGTTCATTCAGAAGCCATTTCGGGATGTGTCAGGGAGAGAAAGAGGAGTCTGCTTAGGTGACAGGAACCCCCAGAAGAAAAGGAGCTCCGTTCTCTCTGTAGATGAATTCTGTTTCTCTATTGGATGCCGTGGCAGGCACAGTAGTTCCAGTCTGTCCAGGATGAAGGCACTGGACGCAACAGGAAGTGGATGCAACAGGAAGTGAGCTCCATATCACCTGTTCGAAGGTGGCGCAGGCTTTGTGCCCTGTCAGCCTTCCTCTCTTAGCTCACCTCCAGCCCTCAGCACCAAGGAGTGGGAAGCTCCTCAGAGCCCGGAGCTCTCTTCCCTATCAGGTCTATCGCGACACTCTAAGAGGCTTCAGGCAAGAGACACCCTTGCTTTGGCCTCCAGATGATGCTCAGATTCTGATGGACATTCTCCTGGACTTTTGGCTCTTCCCAGAGAGGGAGGGAGAGAGGTGGTGGACCACTGTTGCTTTCCTCAAACCCCCCTCCACCATTGGAAGATGGTAAAATGCAGAGAAGACCAGGTGGGAACACTTGCTACCCTCCACCCGTCTCTTCCTCTGCCCATGTCTAACTTTCCTTACGGACTTGATAAAGGAAGAATCATTATCCAGTAGTTTCTGCTGGAAGGCCGCAGCATAACAGTGTCCAGCTCCAACAGACTGATGAACTTTGCAAGGTGGAGAGGATTCCTTCGCCGTTATCAAAGATGCTACCGCAGCGCATGGTACCATCGAGTTGGAGTCATGGATGTTACCGCAATGCACGGATCCATCACGTTGGATTCATGCTGTGCTGCTTAGTTTTAGCCACCAACTCAACACAACCTAGATCGCCTGGGAAGAATGTCTCAGTGAGGAACTGCCTAGATCAGGCTGGCTTGTGGGCATGTCCGTGGGAATTGTTGTGATTGTTAATTGAGGTGGGAAAACCCACCTAAAAGTAGATAGCACCTTCCAGCCCTGGATAAAAAAGAAGCTTTTGTGGTCCTTGGCCTTCACTCTGGCTGGGGAGTTGTTCCTGCTGCTTCTGATCCCTTGCTGACATCAGAACCAGCATTTTCAGACTTTCAGCATGACTGAAGACCAGCAGTTCTCCAGAAATCCTCCAGGCCTTCAGTCCCAGAGTGTGACTGCTGAGACACTCGCCTCATGGGTTGAACAACCGTGCTCTCCTGTCCCTCTCTGATATGGGACAGTCACTGTTGGAGACTGACCGTATTGTGTAAACCAGTCCAATGAACGCTCTTTTAGTATGTATTTCCTCTATCACCTCTGGTCCTCTAGAGAGCCCTGACTGCACAGATACAAATGAGTTGCATGAGCCATCTACATTCCTGTGAATGTCACTGAAGAGCTTCACTCTCTGAGCACACCTGCCCCATCTACCCGCTGCCGGACTCGTGAGACACCACTGTCTGCTTCCCAGCGTCATGTCAGCTTTGGAACCTCATGATCTCCTGCTCCCCACACTCTTCCTTCTCTTTCGTCACCATCACTTTGTCCATGTTCTCTGCTCCATCCCCGGCTTCCAGGGTGAACAGCCCCCTCCCTTCTCACTTCATTAAACTCCGGACTCCTGTTGTGACAGACTTTTCCTGGGGAGGCATCACACACACAGACATGCACACACACACACAGACACAGACACACACACACACACACTCATCTACTCACCCCAGAAAGGGAACCCATGACAGGTCAAAGTAACAGCTACACCAAGTCCACTGATTAAGGTGTGCGTTTTTATTGTAGTTACTCACAGGAGTGGGGTGAGGGGTTAAACACGTGTGGGGACAGCTCAAAAGTAGCTGCATCAGCAAAAACCCACCCAATAAGGGTGACAGCTCCTGAAAGCCGCTCCCAAGGGCTCTCTGCACAACTTCCAGGCAACTCTCTAGGCCTGAGAAATTCCTGTCTGCGTTTCAGTCAGCTTCTTCTCCCAGCAATTCTTCATTCCCATAAAGCTGCTAGCGGGCCTTCAAGAATCTTCAGGGGAGCTGGAGAGATGCCTCAGCAGTTAAAAGCACTGGCTACTCTTGTAGAAGACCCAGGTTCAGTTCCCAGCACCCACATGGCAGCTAACAAGCATTTATAACTCCAGTGACAGGGGATCTGATGCCCTCTTCTGATTTCTGTGGGCATTGTAAGACACAGGTGTCCTAAGTACATGCAGGCAAAACACTCATACACATAAAAAAAAATAGTTAAAAAAGAATCTTCGAAGTTTCCACTTTTCCAGACATGTGACAGTTTGTTTGCCTCTGGAGTGTCAGGAGCTTTCCTCTCCCTTCTGGAGGGACTGTTTCACCTCAGAGGAAACTGTCCAGAACTCCACATCAAATGAAGTGTCGACCATGGCCCCACAGGCAGTAACATGTCTCATTCAATTTTATATCCTCGGCACTAAGCACGGTCCTTGATACAAAATAGTTGTGTCACACTAGTGAACTAGGACCCAAGTCAGAAATCAACCCACAAAAGCCACCTTGCTCAGCACTGTGCAGCTAATGTGTCTCCATCTGCCTCTCCTACATCCAGCTCTTCTATTACTGCATCAAGATTCATTAGGTGAACAGGTCATTTAAAACAGTGCGCCCCATAGTCTGCCTGCATATGCTGATTGTGTACTTGTCACAAAAACATTTTGTAGAAAGCCGAAACTCTTCTATTAGGACCCAGGATTACATCTCCATATTGACTGAATAACTTATTTATTGGTCCGCTATTTTTCTCATAGATGCTTTCTTTTGGAAAAAATACAGCTTTAAAGAATGAGGGACCTAAATATAAGTAAAGAGGAAATACATAGTTGGCCTTTAAATTCCAAACACTGTAATAAGCTAACTTGGATAGCCTCGCTTTAATAACTCACCCAAGATAGATCTTAGGTTCACCCAATCTGTAGTTTCTTTAACACAAACAACTCGGACAACGAAGGTGTGTCAAATGCATGATAGGCAGGGATGATATTTGTTCTATGTCTTAAATCCAAGAGAACAGTGTTGGGATATTTTCATTTCGCAGAGGACAAAACAATGCCTGCATTGAGACTACCACGAAAAGGGTACTGCATAGCCCTTTGCGCTGCTGTGCGCCTGGCATGGTCATCAACAAGTCACTCCACAAGTGCTTACTGTCATGCCTTACCTAGACCTTACTACTCTGCTTATTAGAGTTCAGGGAAGTAGAATCAATTCTATATGCAATGCACAGACAAAGAGAGAGGGAGAGAGAGAGGGAGAGAGAAAGAGAGAGAGAGAGAGAGAAAGAGAGAGATTGAGACTATGGAGATTACCAAGTCCCAATATCTGCAAAAGTGAGTTAGCAGGTTGGAGACCCAAGAGAGCTGATGGTTAGTTTCATGATAAAAGCCAAGAAACTTGAAACCCAAGAAGAATCTGTGTCAATGTAATTTAAGTCCATATGCAGGAAATAAGTCTCCCAGCAGAAAAACAGTCAGTCAGGCAGGGCAGAGTCTCTCCTCCTTGATGAAGGGTCAGCATTTCTTCTACCCAGGCCTTTATCTGACTGGATGAAGCCTACACCCAATAAGAAAGACATTCATTCTACCAGGTTAAATGCTCATTTATCCAAGCACACTCTAATGAAAACACCCAGAGTTCACCAGATTTCTGGACACCCCCGTGTCCTAGTCAGGTGAACACATAAAACAGATCACTGTCGCACCTGTTGTTGTAGGTTCCATGATGATCCCTGCTTTGTAGATGAGGAAAAAAAAAAGAAGCTCTGGAATTTGCATGGCAAGCACCACCTGCAGGCAGCGGGTAATCTCTGAACTTGGTCTGCCCATGCAGTTCGCTTCCTTTAGAATTCAGAGAGTCCAGAGTGTTTTAGAGAGAATGAAATTTAAAACACGAACATGAAAGTATGTGGCACATACACTCATTGCATCTAGTATTATTTGTGGAATTAGTATTACTTTTAAAAGTATTATCAAGACTAGGGAGACAGCTCAGTCAGTAAAGTGCCTGAGAAACAGAAGAATATCCCAGGGGCTCACTGGCCAGTCTGTCTGACCAAATTGCTGAGCTCCAGGCTCAGCAAGAAATCCTGCCTCAAAAAAAATATGAAGAGTGACTGAGGAAGACACCCGGCTGTGATTTCTGGCCTCCACACATGCGTACACACATGCATGTGCACCTGCATACATACACACAAAGATAAAATGAGATTAAAGGATTATTCATTTATTAATATAAACATTGGTCTCAGTATGCTCGATAGTGGCGGTACCAGAGTGGACTTTAAATGAGAACATATTCGACCAATATGAATCTCCACTCCTTTCTTCAGTTTTGTGGCATAGCAATAAAACATTATAAGTCACTAGACAAGCAATTCCTCTAATATATCTTCTTGCAAAGATAATATGACCTTTGGCACTGATATCCCTTATTCCTGCTGATGTCATTAGAAAATGACAAGGTCAGCCAAAATGAGAAATTGACAGGGTCTCTGCCTCTCCAGCTCTTAATAAGTATTGTCAAAAGAAAAAATAATCAGACTTGAACTGGTTTGTCCATGAAGTGCCTTTAAACAAGCCTCCTAGCGTATCTAAAATAAGATCAAAATCAGTCAGGAAAAAGCAAAAGCCATTTTAAGTGCACTTCCTGCCTTCAGTCTAGGGATAGAAAAGAACACTTTCAATGATTCAGACACTGAGGACATTTTTTCCTAGGAAGCGGAAAAGTAATAGTAAAGGAAAGGCTAATGAATTAATACGGTGTACGTTCCAGCGTGTAAAGAGAGCACAGCACTTCTAAGGAAGAGGCACTTTTAAGGACTTTATTCCAAAGGCACCTGAGATTCATGTCTAAAGCAAGACTTTAGGCAAAACTGTAACATATATATATATATATGTGTGTGTGTGTGTGTGTGTGTGTGTGTGTGTGTGTAATATATATGTAATTCTGCTGCTATTGGATTTTGCTATGATGTGGATGAAGACTCCTGAAAGGCCCCTGTGTCAAGGCTTGGTTCTCAGCTTGCTGTGCCTTTGTGGGGTGGGAGCCCTATGGGACAGAAGGTTTAATGAGAGGAAGTTGAGTCTGTGTGTGAGCGCTCTTAAAGGTGTATTCAGATCTGGTCCCCTCAGCCATGAGCTGAGAACCTTTCTCCATAAGGATATGAAATACCATGTTTGTCAAGGTCCAAAGGCAAAAGGATCAAGAAATGATAGACTGAAACTGTGAGTCAGGATAAACCTTTCCTCTTTTTTAAAAAAATATTTTACTTATTATTTTTATGTGTATAAGTGTACTGCCTGCCTGTGTGTACATGCACCTGTGTAGTGCAATGCCTGTGGAGGTCAGAAGAGGGTGTCAGATCCCCTGGAACTGCAGTTACAGACAGCTGTTAGTTGCCATGTGGGTGCTGGGAATCACACCCGGGTGCTCTGCAAAAAGAAGCCAGTGCTTGACGGCTGAGTCATCTCTCCAGCACCCAACCTTCCCTCTTTTTATCTAGCTTGTGTGCTTGTTTCTCAGTTGCGTAGCTGACCAACATAGGTCTCCTATCTTCCATCCTTCTCAGGAACCCAAACCTTCACACGCTGTCATCTGTACAGTATGTTCTCAGCACAGGACATGCTAAACTTGGGCCTGAAGATGCAAAGATATAGTGAGGTATATGAATCATTGTGCCTTTTCTACCAACCCCTTTATAAGGTCACTCGTGGTACATCTTAAAGAGCTTGACTGGTAGGTAACAATGGTATTGAGGAGGAATTTGCTGCACCAGCAAGACCTTCCTGGAGTTGCTGAAATCATACCATACAAACTAGACTCATTTGTTCCTGTCCCACTGACATCAAGGGCAGGCTTGCTCTTGTCTCAGGTCTTCTCATACACAGCCTCGCCTCCAGCCATGCCAGTCACAGTACAAGGCTCCTGTCTACACACTAGTGTTCTCTGTCCTGTCTCTGTGCAGTGCTCCTGCCTTCTCTGTGGATATACTCCACCACCTTCCTAGGCAATCCACACCCCTCACCTTATCTGAGCCCAGATTAGTCAATATTCTCCCCCTCCAAGCATATGAGGCATCTTCCAAAGGACCATCTATGGACAGTATAAGCTGGTGTACAGCAAACAACTGTTAGTGCATGGACTGCTGGTAGATTCCTTGTCCTGGCCTCAGAGAGCTTACCTTCTCTTAAGAAGCCCAGAAAAATATAATACAGTGAGAAGAATACAGTCAAACAAGAGCATTATGGGATCATGGGGGGGGCACCTTCTGGAGGGCACATGTTCGTCACTTGAGTAGAACTTAGGAAGAGTCTTGGGAACAGCACACATGACTGCCCACTTTGGTTTCTTCATTTGCTAGGCAGGCAATGCATCACAGTTACATAGAAAAAGTTACGTCTAATAGAACCTGTGATAACACACATTGGAAGCAATTCTTCCTGTAAAGCATGGTAGTTAGGCCTATGAGCTCAAGGGCGTCTTGCTCTTTCACAGAGCGTCAACTCACCCTCACCTACAAAAGGGCTGTTGAGTCACCTGCATCCCAACTTCCTCCTCTTTTGTGTGAATAGGTGCTCACCAAGGGTTCTTTCCAGCTACTCAGCACCATACCAACAAGTGGTATTTGAGCTGTATTTGTCTACAAAACCAACTGTATGAAGGGCATTAAAATTCCTAACGCAGAGGTTACAGCGAGCAGGGCTTAACAGTCGGCCAAGGCAGGGGTTGCAGAGAGTGGGGGTCAATGGTCAGCCAAGGCGGGGGTTGCAGAGAGTGGGGGTCAATGGTCAGCCAAGGCAGGGGTTGCTTGCTTAGGTGGGCGTCCTTCACTCATCCAGGGGAGGCTTAGGTTCCCACTTGGTTTCCCCATCCAGGAATGGAGTGGTGACAGTAGTGCCTCACAGCTGACATGAAAGGGAATCGGAAGACGTATTGCTTCAACCTGTACCAAAGCCTCGTGTCTTGTTTCCTAGGGCTTCTGTAACTAATTACCACAAGCAACATACCTTCATTCCCTCACAGTTCTGGAGCCTACAAGGCAGACACCAGGGTGTTAGCATGGCAGTTTGTACCTGTGATCCTAGCGCTTGAGAGGTTGAGGTAGGATGCTTTGGAATTCACGGCCTTCCTCAGCTACATAGCTAGTTCATGGCCAGTCTGGACTGCATGAGATAAAGAAAAAAATTAAAAAGAGTGAGATAGGGCCAACCTCTCTGAAAGTTTCATGGAAGAATCATTCTTTGTGTCTTTTGAATCTGGTGGTTGCTGTGAATTCCTGGCATTTCTAGGTTTATGGGCACACACTTGATCCCTGCCTGTCATACACGATGACTTCCTTGCGTGCCTCTGTCCTCTTACATGGCTTTCTTATAACACCACCACTGGGCTTGCAGCCTATTTGGCCCATTAGTGCTTTCTTTGTTCCAACCAGGCTTGCTGAAATATGATATTGCCTTATTTTAATTAATTACAACAGCAAAGATTCTATTTGTAAAATGGGTCACATACATAAGTTTCAAATGAACATGAATTTGGGGGACACTATGCAACTGATTATACTTAGTAACTATAAAGTAAAAATTCACACATATCCATCTTAACATACACTAAACACAAAACACACATGGTCTTATGCATACTTAGGGTATCATGTACAGGCTTTGACATACCTTACTTTTCTGTAGTCCCAAATCTAAGCTACCCTTTTCTGAGCCAAAGCAGGTGGGAGGAGGCTCAGGGATGGGAAGAAGGTGATTGGAGGAAGTAGAACTGGAACATTCCTATCCTGTCCAGTCCTGTGAGTAGCTCCCTCCAGATGCAGGATTTCCCTGTACCCCAAGGAACAGAGAAGGGGTGGAGAAGATACCCTGAACCCTTTCCCCAGAGAGATGTCGGGTGGAGATTGACAGCCTGCCTGGTGCTGTAACACCTGTTTAGAAGGGCAGAAGCCAGGGTACCTTCTTTCACTTTCGAGATTTTGGTCTGTTGAGGTAACTCCGAGGCCGCTGCTGGACACAGACAAATGAAAGTTTTAAGCACATCCAGTGCCCAGGAGGAGATAGGTTGTAATGCATATTATGTCCTAGGAAAGATTAAAGAAAGAGTTACTAGGCTTATCCTGGTAAAAAGTCCAGATTCCCAGATAAAGACAAACCCTTGTCCTCTCCAGCCTCAGCATGGAGAAAGCTTGCAGCTTCCGTGACCCTGATGCCCAGGGAGAGCTGGATTGCCATCTATGGACTGCATTTTAAGGAGGTAGTAGTGGTCGCCAAGAAAGATGCCCACATGCCCAAACATCTGGGGCTGACAGACAAGAATGGGCCCAACCTTCCTCTCATGAAGGCCGAGCAGTCTGTCTGGAGGCTGCATGAGGGAACAGTTTGCTTGGAGACATTTCTACCGGTACTTTACCAGTGAAGGTATCTAGTACTCCGTGGTTACCTCCACTTGCCTCCTAAGGTCAAGCCTGCCACCCTATGCTGCAACCTGACCCAGAGGTCCAGTGACCTACAAGAGTCACAAGAGAGGCAGCGACAGAGACACCTACAGAAGGAGCAGTGTGGCCCCTCCCTGGAGCTGACAAGAGAGCTGGGGCTGGGGCTGGGTCAGTCATGAATTCCAGCTCAGGGTGGATCCGGTCACGGAGGTGGATCCGGTCAGTCATGGAAGTGGTAGCCACCACAGGAAGGTCGGAGGTGACTGGTTTGTGTTGAAGGAACTTACAGCTCAGGGGTAGGGAGGAAGACAGGAAGAGAAAGAGACCATACAGCATCCTAGGCAGGAAGAGAGAGGGTTACAACAACCAGGCCAGCTTCGAACATCAACAACCTTGGAATGCAGGAGATCATCACACCCAGACACTTAATGAAAAGGACTAAAACATAAGGATGCCACACAGAACACAATCAAATTCTAGTTCAGATCAAAAGCTATTTTGGGGGTATTCTTTACCTTAAAAATGTCTGAGAAAGCACATAAAGCAGTTGGAAGACAACTTTAAAATAATGAAGACAAGAAGAGAGAAACATTTTTAGAAATGAGGAAGGAGGCTTCCTGGAGGTTCAGAAGAAACCAGACAGTTGACACCATACCGTCTGTGGGGTTTTTTTGACAATGAATTAGAAGGTCTTGGAAAAACATGTTTTCCTAGTACAAGCAGAATGATCAAAGTCTGGCATAGGAAAGTACAAAGCCTGATCATCCAGTTCCCTTGTCAGGCATTGGAAATGTCACGGAGATCGCTGCTTAATATGGACAGCGGAATCAGAAAGTTTCTCAGCTAAACTTGATATAACTTTTAAAGAAGAGAGTATTCTTATCTTTAAGCTAGAAGAACACCGGGCTGGGGCTGGGAAGATAGCTCGCCTGGTGAAGCGCTTGTGGCATAAGTGGGTAAGGCAGAGTTTAGATCTCCACAATCCATGTATAAAGCTCAGTAACATGGCCGCCTGTCTGTAATCCCAGCAGTGCAAGCTGACTGGAGACTAGATGAACTGGCTAGCTGAGTTCACCCTTAGTACATAGGTGGAGAGCAAGCCCGGGAGATGCCCAACGTTAAACCCTGTCCTCTGCACCTGTGTACACACATGCATGATGGCTAGAAATACAGGTGTGTGCCCATGTACATGCAAACAGATAGACATTCATGTATGTATACCACACACACACACACTCACACACACACACACACGAGCCAGCTGTCTAGACATAGGAGGGGATGGAAATGTTCAAATTTATTCTATAAATGTAACTCATTTTATGATTCCATCATAACTCTAACACCTAAACCTAACAAGAACAGAAAGAAACAGAAAATTATGATCAATTTAAGTTATAAGTGCAGAGATTAAGAATGAGGAGCCTGTGAGACTGTCGAATCCTGACACAGTAGGACCTTGTTTCGGCTCTGTGATAACCGGAGCTAGGCTTGATGGTGGTATATGACAGCTGTGAATTAAACACAGTAACATTTTCCTTTTCCTTTCCTTGAAAGCGATCAAGAGTAAGGTCATTGGAGGTTGGTGTGCTGACTCCATCAGGTCATCTTCTAGTTTCCTAGATGTAGAGGACAGAGTTTAATGCTGGGCATCTTCCTGGCTTGCTCTCTGCCTTACGTACTAAGGCAGGGGTGAACTCAGAGCTTCTGTCACCTCTAGAGACCTCATTCTCGAAGTACAGCATGGTTATTAGAGCTCATCAATTTCTAGCAGCAGGATGGAGACCATACAGTCAGAAGGCGAGGCAGGCACGGGCCAACCATATCTTAATGTGGTTTCTCCGAATGGCCAGATGGGATGGCGGTGCTATCCACAGCTCCCTGGTGAGAATTTAGTCTGTCATGTCTAATTCAAAGGAAGATGGAAAAGTGGCCATTATCCCTTTGGCTGAATGGCCATTTTGAAAAATCAGGTTTAGGCTGGCAAGATGGCTCAGAAGGAAAGGCACTTGCTGCCAAGCCTGATGACCTGAGTCTGATCCTCAGGACTCCAATGGAGAAAGGAGAGAACTAACTCCAGAAAGTTGTCCTCCACACGCGTGCCATGGTGTATATACACCCCCAATAAATAACTTTAAATTTTTATTTTTATTTTATGTGTATGAATATATTCCCTGCATGTAAGTGCACCTGTATCATGCAATTCCCGTGGAAGTCAGGAGAGAGGGTTGGATCCCCTGGACTTGGAGTTATGGATGGTGGTTAGCTGCAATGTGGATGCTGGGAATCGAGCCCTGGTCCTCTGCAAGAGCAGCCAGCCCTCTTAACCGCTGAGCCATCTCTCCAGCCCCATAACTTTTAAATGTAATGCATTTTTTAAAAATCAGAGGCTCTGTGATATAAAAGGAGAGGGTGGCAGTGCTGGGATAGAAACTGCTCCCTCCTGTGTCCCGCAGGTAAAGGAAGGCGTGTCTGGCAGTCAGCAGTTCTGAGTAGTGGTTCCCTTCCATGCTGTCCCTTTGTGCTGCTGAGGCTCAGAAAGAGGAGGTGACTTTTCAGTTCACATCCTAAGTAGTGATCCAGAGGGCAGTCCGTGCTCATCTGGACCTGAAGAAAGCATTACAAACCCAGCACTGTCAGAAAGAACCACCTAGAGCTAACAGCACTCTCCTGCCTATCTCTCCCCAGTCTCACGTCTCATGATGTAACACATCACCTCCTCACATTCTCAAGGCGAAGACCAGCAGTTAATTTGTTTTCCACTTCTTTCCCCATGCCCTGACCTTCAACACAGTGCCTCTGCTCCACAGCATAACCCAGCACGCCCCTGCCTCCAACCCCGGGAATGCATCGACTCCTGCTTCGTCACCAGCATCCTATGCGACTCTAGTTCCAAGCTCACCACCTCACTTGCTGCACGCTACACTGAACAAGCTTTTCAAAACTATTTTTCTTTCTTTTCAAAATTTATTTAATTGTTTATTTAGGCAGTCTGGTAGGTTTTTTTTTGGTCAGGCTCTCATGTAGCCCAGTCTGGCCTCAAACTTCCCATGTAGCTGAAGATGACCTTGGACCTCTGATTTTTCTTCCTCCACCTACGAAGTGCTGGGATTATAGGCATGCACTCTCCCATCCAGCATTATCAACACCAAAGACCAAACCAGGGCTTCCTGAGTGCTAGACAAGCACCCACCCACCGAGCTGCATCCCCAACCTTAACATTGCTTTTGCTTTTCTTTTTGAAAGTCTTTTAATATTTTATTTCTTATTTTTATTTTATGAGTGTATTGCCTGCATGTATATAAGTGCGTCCATGTCATGCAGTACCTGCAGAGATCAGAAGAGGGTGTCAGACCCCCTGGTGCTGGAGTTATAGACGGTTGTTGGCCCCCATTTGGGTGCTGGGAATCGAACCTGAATCCTCTGCAAGAGCAACCAGTGCTCTTAACCACTGAGTCATCTCTCCAGCCCCTCAAACTGTTTTTACTATTTGAAATCTTTCAAAGTAAAATAGTGATTTTATTTCAACAGACAAACCAAGATAACTTAGATGTGCACGAGACAAATCTAGTCGTCCTCTTACCCAAAATCCCAAGGTGCCAGGAAAGATAACACAAAGGTTTGTAAAAGGCACACGTCAACTATGTTTCAGTAGATCTTTACCTCACTAATTTCCTTGTACACATGAGTTTATAAGTCAGAGATAAGCTGCTAAATAGATTTACTTGTGTTATGAAAATGATAAAATGCTCATTATTCAGTTTGTTAGCTTTCATTTTAATTTTTAATATAAATTGCGTCACACTTTAAGGATTCTTGCTTCAAAACACTTCATGGCTTCCCATGGCATTTAATGTGTGTTTTCTGAAAGAGCATAGAATATATACTCAATTTGATAAGTAAAGCTATGAGATACTTTTACCATGTTATATGCATAGGCATTATATGGTCAACTTATTACTCAAAGGAACATTTGTTTGATTCTGGCTCTGAACCCTGGCATGCCACGTGATTCAGATTCAGATACATTTGCACCCTCAGTTGTCACCTGAGGTTTGAACCATCATGCTTCCTGCTTTACAAGGAGGGAACAGTTTTCCATGTGAAATCTGACTTACGCAGGTCTGCAGGTCTGTGTGTTGCCAGAAGCCAGGCTCTAAGCCAGCGTCTCTCTGTGTGTGTCTCAGCTCCTGAGCCAGATCAGATGTTCCTTCAGAGAGCAAATGTTCCCATGACTCTTTGAACACGCCGGACTAGTGTTTCTTGACAAACATTGGGTGAGTAGCACTTTACTTTTGTTTGTTTTGAGGAAGAGAAGGCTTGGACACATTTCAGGGAATCAAGTGTTAATGTAGTTATTATAGGTGCTGCAAAGAGAGGAACTGTCATGATTTCTAAGTTAATTAATCCATAAATTTATCGTCTTTTTCCTGACTAATGTATTAAGAGACAAAGTAGAATAGAACCCATAGGAAGGATGGCTTTAGAGAAGGTGGGCAGATTTTCCTCCTGGAGCAGGTGGAGATAAGGGCTTACCCAGAAAGGACAGACAGTGGAGAGGAGCCTGGGCCAGCTTCCGCGGAGCGCTCGCTCGACAAGCAGCAGCCAAATGTTGGGCAGCGTTTTCCTCTTCACTGTGCTCTGGCGTTTGCACACCTCTCCTTCCCTGTAATATTTGCACACCTCCCTATCCTTGTGGTGTTTCCACATTGTCCTGTCCCTGTGATGTTTGTACACTTCCCTGTCCCTGTGGTATTTGCACACCGCCCCGTCACTGTGGTGTTTGCACATCTCCCAGTCCCTGTGGTGTTTGCACACCTCCCCGTCCCTGTGGTGTTTGTACACCGTCCTGTCCCTGTGGTGAATTCTCCTGAGCTGCTCGGTGTGTTGCATTATGGGAACCTTGAAGTTTCACACCCACCTCCCTTCCACAGCAGTTGCTCACTGGGTGTTCACACCTTCTACTTGTGCCAGATTTCAAGAATCTGCAGACATCAAGTCCAGTGTAGAACACGTGCTCAGTGTTTAGCAGGAAAGAAGTGCAAACATGTGCACCTGTGCAACGCTTCATTGTCTGCTCCAAAGGCGTTTTCAGAAAGGATTATAAGAATTTGTCCTCATCTTCTCAAGGAAGCCGGTATATTGTAAACAGAAGGCCTTGTGAAGGCGGTGTCCCATCCTCTTGTGGTCTGCTGGGGCCAGAATTAAGGAAGGGGAGATGAATAAGGAGACCTCCTTGGTGCTGACCTCAGAGGAGAGAACACTGGAGTCCTTAGAACCATGAGACAACATCCACACGGAGGGATTCAGGCTCAGGAGAAATGCATGGTCATTGCTGAGGGCTCACTGCCGCATTCTCAGTACATTCCAGAATCTTCAAACACAATCTTCAGTTTGATTTTTCTTGGCCTGGTTTGACATACCCTCTTTAGAGAGTAATGCAATACGTTAGACATTAAGCTTCCTGGTTTCCTAGCCCCCAAACCACAAAGGGAATTCTGGTTTTCTGGATAAGCTCCAGGAACCTCACACACAGTGAATAATCCAGTAGTTCAGAATTATTGGCTTGCCAGTATTTAACTCTGAGATTGATCCTGAACTCTGCTTTCCGACTGCTGATTCAGACACCCACAGACACCCTGACCACTGCACATTCCCCTTTATGTAGACTACGCTCTCTTCAGCTGTGAGCCCAAATAAACCCTGTCTTCAGTAAGTTGCTTCTTGTCAGATATTTAGTCACAGCAATGAGAAAAGTAACTAATACAGAATATTGGTACGAAGTAGTGGGTGGTTGCCTGGGATCACATGTTCATAGGCCTTTGGAACTTGTTTGCAGGAGAAATGGAAGTTTGGAGCTGTGGCCTAGAGAAGGTTTAGAATGCACAACAGCTAAGTTTTCCAAGTTTCACAAGGAAGGACAGACTCTTTTGGGAGATGGGAGAGTCCCCATGTTACAGTCAGGACAAAATCGGCAGCAGCTGTCTGGGTTCTGAGAGTCTGAGTGAGGCTAGATTCAAAAGGAAAAGACTGATTTGTTTAGAGGAGGAAATTTCAAGACAGCACAGCACTCGGGCTGAGAGTGAATAATGGGTGACTGATCATAGCTGGGGCACAGTGAGAACTCTAAGCTGGAAATGGAGCAGAAAGATGTGAAAAATCATGAAGCTTCAGGAGGAAAGGAACACAAGCCTGATTAAAGTTGTGAACAGGACAGATGAGGGAGCTACGGACAAGCATCTGAAATTAAGAGGTGAGTGTAATTAAGGAAAAGAGGTGTTTGGTACTGGAGCAATCAGAATGATACCTGGTGGTAAGATCCCTCACCACTGGGGGCTCTAGAGCATGAAACTGAAAACCCGTTTGGAAAACATCTGCTTTAAACGAACGTGTCTTCATCTACAATGCAACCTCTATACCGAAGACTCAGGGAGCATCATGGAAGGAGGCGTGGAAAGAATGCAGGGGCCAGAGGGACAGGACACCTGCTGCAGTTAAAGTTTTCTGCACAAGACACGGAAGATGCACCAATAAGATCTTCACAGGTTGGTAATCTAATCAAATCTGCATATAATGACAAACTAGTTGACGTACCAAGGTAGATGGGGAGAATGTCATGGGTTTCATCTCAAGATGAAGAGCTACAGGCAATCAATGGATGCTGATGGAGGGGGGAGTCAGTGTTCTCCAGGGACTAGCTCCCTCAGAGGTTATCTAACTAACCCCAAGTGGGCAGCCATAACACAGGTTCACAGGAGGACCACTGAATGTATTATGTATACATATATGTATATGTATATATGAGGGGTGTGCATGCATGCATGTGTATGTAACAATAATAATCCGGAGAGATGGAAATGGTGTGAGAAACTGATGTGTATCATGCACTCCCAGTTTTTTTTAATGTGAAAAAAAAGAGTATGTCTAAAAATGACCACATGATTAGAAAGTCCCTATAAGGGATTCTGGCCTCTAACAGATTTTCCATGATTCAGTCATGTAACTGCTTGGTTGCTGCAGCCGTGGTCCAAGGGGATCAGGCTCCATATCCGGCTGGCAGCAGAACTTGATGCTTTCTACAAGGTGTTGGTTTTTCAGGCATGCAGAATACACTCGTCACAGAGCTATGGAGGCTCATACTAAGGTTCCAGAAAGATGCTCAGACCAATGTAGAGCAGGGTCAGATTCCTTGTGCAGATTGCCCTGAGTAAGCTGCGCGTGATGCGGCAAAGATGAAGCCTACATTTCCAAGAAAACTGTGATGTTGGAAAGGCTGGGGATGTGGGAGTCTCTCCAGGAGATCCAGGATAAGCATCCGGTGGTGTCAACTGGAGAAAGAGCCCCCTGCAGGCTGGACGATGCCGCCGAAAGCCCAGCTGCTACCTGCAGCGGCCGGTTTGGGGTTTGCCCTGCTGGCTTTTGGATTGGCTTTGGTCCAGCCTTTCCTTCCTCTCCTGCTTCTCCCGAGTCCTTGCTCTGTGCCACTGCCTCCTGGATGTATGTAAAATGACCACACTCAGACCCTTCTGAACCTGAGGAGCAGTTGCCAGTGCTCCTCCCTTTGGGCTTCGTGCCTATGGGGACCCCAGGCTTGCTCACACGTCATCCAAGGCTGTGAAAGTGTGCACTTCCACCAGAACTGTATTTTGTGTTGTCCTTTCTCCTTTATTCTTGTTAAACTCTGCTGAAAGTGATCTCCGTAAATGCTTTATTCATATATAGACAGGTTGCTGAGGAGCAGCTGCCTCACTGTCAGGGCTCAGAGGAAATAATTGGTAGAATTTTTTTAGACTGGCAGACTTTATCTTTACAATTTGGAAAATACAACAAGAACTACCGGCTTATATGATTTCTGCTCCTGGATGAGGTCTGTCAGCAGGAATTGGTTGGAATGAGTCCCTGTTGTATTTGGACAACGTGGGAGTTCACTGGCAGGTGTGCTGATTATCGCCAATTCCCCAAGCTTAAAAAATGATTACTGGCCTAGAAATTGAAAGAGAAGGAGATTTAGAAATGGCCTTAGAGCCAACAGTGAGGAGTGCCCATCAGTTCCCCTGTCAGTTAGCAGAGCTGAGCTATTGTGCAGGAAACATCTGCACAGGGTCCATGGGGAGGAGCTGATGAGCTGGAGGAGAATGTCCATTGTCTGCACGTCCCAGGATCAACCACTGGACCACACGGAGAACAGGCTGGGTGTAAGCTACTGCTTTAGTATCAGCAAGTTGTTATTACACGTCACCTTTCTTTATCTTCCTTCTTTCTTTTTTTTTACATTTACTGGATAAAGTCTTGATATTTTAAAATCTTTGCATAATGTATTTTATAATTTTTTTCAGTGACTAATGGAAGCTTAGAATTTGAAAAACTTTGCAATTTCCTGTGCTTTTCATGACAGTCCTAGTGGCCTGATCTAGTCAGTGCAATGATCTTCATCTATCAGACAAAACCACACCCTCAAAGCCGAGTTCAGTGTCCTTTGAAATGAAATCAATGATTTAAAAAGCAACTCTCCTAATAATGCACTTGTATCTTTTCTGTTCTAGTAACATGTCTAATGGGTTGCAGCCCACAATTCCCAGGGTGCTCATCTTAGCTTGCAACCACAGTTCTTTGATCTAGGCATTGCTGTCTTCCCTGCTTTGCAAATAAAACTTGGGTCACAGATGGGGCTAGAGGAAGACTCAGTCGATCAGTAAAGTGCTTGCTGGTCAAGCATAAGGACCTGAGTTAGGAGTGCCCACACCCATGTCAAAAGCTGTGCACGGCCGTACATGCCTACAATCCCAGCCCTGGGGAGGTGGGAGGCAGGAGAATCCCTGGGGCTCGTTAGTTAGCCAGATTAGCAAATCAGTGAGGTCCAGATTCAAGAGAGATCCTGTCTCCGAAAACATAAAGGCGGAGTGACTGAAGGAGACACCCAGTGTCAACCTCTGGTGTCTACATACACTCACATACCTCTACACACACAAACACATGCAGAGACCCACAGAGATGAAATAGAACTGGGTCAGAGAAAGAATATACAACTTGCCTAAGGCCACACACCAGCAGCAGGTGGAGCTGGAACCCTCGGGCTGTGGTTTGTCCCTTAGAAGAGGGAAAAGCATTGAGTTGCTGCCCAGTAGTCATTCAAGCATTCGACCAATGTTAGTAATGCCACACTGGTATTTTTAGTTAGTTAGTAATTTTTATGAGACAGGACCTTGCTTTGTAGCCCAGGCTGGCCTTGAACTCACAATCCTGCCTCTTCCTCTTGAGGAACACAGGCATGTGTCATGGTACTAGCTCTAGAAATAAGCAATGGGACCCAGTTTCTGATTTGGTGAAGGTTACTGTCTTCTGGGGGAAGCTGATCAAATATTCAGGAAGTGGTACCATAGGAAAGTCCAGGCTTTGTTAGGGAAGGCCCAGGGAAGTCTGGGATCCCTGGAGGGGCGCCTAGCCCAGGAAGACAGAGGAAGAGAGTAAAAACTTCCCGGGAGAAGCGGTGTCTAGTGTAGGCTGGCAAGCATAAGCAGTTTATAGAGAGGAATGGAGAATGTTCTGTGCCGAGGGGAAGGCCAAGAGCAGCCACAGTCGACAGACACTCGAGAGACTCAACCTGAGGGAAGACAGGCTGTGTAGGGACCCTGAGCAAGCAGAGCCTCGAGGCCATCAAGGAGAGTGCTTGTCCATTTTCATGTTCCGTGAAGAAATACCGTGGGCTGAGGGGCTTTGCTAAAAAAGACTTTTTTTCACAGTTCTTGAATCTGGAAGTCCAAGATCAAAATGTGGGCAGAGCTAGTGTCTTGTGAGGCCTCCATTGCTGGTTTGCAGTACCCAAGTACCTGCTCCCTGGATCTTTGCACAATGAGAAAGAGAGAGAGACACACACACATACGCAGAGACAGGCAGACAGACAGAGACACAGAGAAGAGAGAGTCAGATAGTGCCAATATATTTTCCTTTTCCTTTAAGAACACTAGTCCTATCTAACTAGGATCCTACTTTTATGACCTACCTAATTCAACCTTAATTAGTTCCCTAAAAGCTCTGTCCCAAATACTGTCCCAGGAAGGCCTCAACATAAGAGCCTGGGGGCCCACCGTTCAGACCATGCTAGCGGGGGGAATTAAAGAGGACTAGGGGAGAGAGTGATACCCCTGACTAACTTAAGGAAGGATGGTTAGGAGACTGAAACGTTGATGGGTGACGGGCCTTAACTGATGTTTGCTGGTCACATTTGTCACCTGGCTATGTGGCAATTTCACTGGGTGAACAGGAGGCAGGCCTGCCCAAGAAGGTTCTAAGCTGGGCATGTCACAAAAGGACTGCACATACTCAAAGCAACCTCAGCCACAGCACCCCGAGTCCTGCAGGCTGTGTCCAGTGAGCTTACCAGATCTCTGGTTTATACGTCTCCATTTCCAAATGCACAGAACCTCCATCCTTGGTGCTATGGTCCTCTCTGGCTTCATTAAAAACATCTGGCAGGCATTGTGGCTGCTCTGACAGGTTCTGTTTGATTTATTGTTACCTGAGAATTACACAGATTTTGATTCACGTCCTTCTCCATGTCTTGGTTCTCATCTAATCAAACTTTGCCAAAACATTTAGTCTCCTAAAGGCAGAGTCACTTGTGAATAAATCATGAGGTGAGGCTCACAGGCAGCCACATTCCAGAAGTGAAATCTAAGGAGGAAGAATTACAGAGGGAGACATGAACAGTGTGGTTCTAGAAATGTCACTCTCGGTCTGTGACAGGTGCAGATCTGAGTCTTGCGGTGGACACTGAGGTTACCGGCTTCCTGTGCCTCTTCACCGTGAATTGTACAGACATTTGTGTGGATAGTTCCAAGAGAAGAGGTAGGTTATTAGAAGAAAGGCGACAGGGAGAGGAGTGCCAGGCCTCCACTGTGGCCTGCCTCCCGGAGGACAAGACGGCTGTGAAGGGCTGGGCTAGGCCAGCCTGACTTTTTAATGGGTCATTAACATTATGGGTCTTCCCCAAGTTCAGAGCATGCTCCATTGGCCGAATGAAGCTTGGGTGAGCTGCCAGTCCTCCATGCCTGTCCCATGTTACTCTCCAGAACTTTCTCCACTAATCCCAACTCTCCTGCCTCCCAGTTACCAGGCAGTGGACCAGCAGACCGGGGAGTTAACGGTAGTGTCACCCCCTGTTGTTTGCACAGGGTGAACTCTAACCCTAGCGTGGTCGGCTTGTAGAATTCCTTGAGTGATGGGGCCGTCATTTTGTGCCCCCGATGCCATTAAATCATTAATAATCAGTGTGGTGCAGAAGTCCTGGCAACAACATCAAGAGATACTTTAGTGAGTTCATGAGTCATGACGGGTTCTTCTCCACGAATGCCCACTCAAAGGTCAGAGGATGATGAGCATATGTGCGGACCCACACATGTGTAGGTGTGTAGGTGTTCCTGTGGTGGGTGCTCGTGTGTATGTGGAGGTCAGATGACAACTTTGGGAATCACTCCTCCAGTGCCTTAAACCCCTTTCACTTGATCTAGGCTGGCATGGTGCTGCACACCTTTGAGCCCACATTTGGGAGGTGGAGGCAGGCGAATCTCTGGGAGATTGACGCCGTCCTGATTTATAGAGTTCTAGGCCAGCTGGAGCTGGAAAAAAACAAAACCAAAACCAGAACCTCTTGTTTGAGACAGGGGCTCTCATTGGCCTCGACCATCACGAGGTACACCAGGGTGGCCGTGAGATTCCAGAGTTCTGCTGCCTCTGCTCCCATCTCACGGTTGCTAGGTCAAGGTAGACGCAGCTGCGCTAGAGTGTTGCGGTGTCTGAGTTCAGCTCCTCATGCTTGTGTGTTTTACCAACTGAGCCCTATCCCCAGCCCTAGGTCACTTTTTATTTTTTAATTGATTTTTTGCCATTTTCATACAGTTTAATTTGATGGTGTTCAGATCCTCTATCCACTTACTGCCCAATTTAATGCACTCTGTGAAATGGCAGAACTCACTCAATTGCACTCTAGCTGACTTGCTTCACCCTGGGTTTTTGCCTGGCCATTCCCACTGCAGCCAGTCAGGCAGAATGTCTCATGCAGGCAGTTTCAGTAAGCACATTGTTCCTGCGATACTGGGAAACTTACAGTAGCCAGGTAGCTCGTCCAGGTAGCACATCCTCCCTCTGGCTACACCTGTATCTCCATGGAGCCACTGTTTCTGCAATTCTGAGAAACTTGTTTCTTAACTGAAACTTTTTGTTAGTTGAAAACCTCCTTGTTAACTGATCTGCCCTTGGTCTGGTGTAACTATGGTGATCTGATGTAACTATGGTTATTGAGTTTGCCCCTGGCATGATGTAATTGTGATTTTATGCTTTACAAACTCTCTACTGCTTCTCTTCTGGGTTGAGAGGTTTTGAGGGTGTTAGCCCCCTCTCTGGTTGTCAGCTAATAAAGGATTCCTGATTTGTCCCCAAAGTGCATGCCATTTCTCACTCAGGAGTACACTCTATCGCACACACGCACATGCACACACACGCAGGCATGCACATGCAGACATTAGAGTAATTTGTGTTTCCAAATGTCCTTTACTGTGGGTCCATCCATTGGTGCCTGGTTAGCCTACCAAGAGTCTGATACATGAAAGAGACTGTCTCCATCCCTCTCAGAAGCTGTTGATTGCCACATTTTCCTTGAGTTGGGTTGGGGTTTCTGACCCACATCATCATGTCTATGCTGAAATTTTGTCTGGTTTGAACTTGCAAGGGAATTGTCACTTTTAAAAACATTTATTTTATTTTAATTATGTGTATGCATGGGGGAGTAGGTGCATGTGTCAGTATCCACAGAGGTCAGAGGTGTCAGATCTCCTGGGTCCCCTGGAGCTGGAGTTACAGGTGGTTGTGAGTCACTGAATGTGGGTTCTGAGAATCAAACTCAGCTCTTCTGCAAATTAGTGTGTGTGTTCTTAACCAGTGAGCCATCTCTCCAGCTCCCTCAACCCACCAGGTCACTTTTTAATATGAGGTCAAGCATTAGCTTGTAAGGAATTGTTAATGGTCTTATGGTTTGATTGACTTAAATGGACTGTGGAATTACTGGGCTGGGAGGTATTTTTAACTCCAGGAAAAGTCAAAGCACTTATATTTTATATACCCAGGCAGAAATAAAGCTCCTTAAACCAGAATTTGCTAAAGCGATGGATTTCAATAGTAGAATCTAGGATTTGAATTTTTAACAAGGGCCCCAGTGATTCCTAGGCAAGGTCTCACAAAACTCTGAGCAATCCTGCTTTGTCAAGTGTTTCTTTTTAATTTTAATTCTTATTCTCCTGTGACAGTTCAATATATGAACACAGGCGTCCGGACCATTTTCACCCTGAACCGCCTTCTCCTCTTTCCCCTGAATGGCTTCTTCCCAGTCCCCTTCTGTCTTCAAATCCTTTGCTTGCTTTTGTCTTTCTGTGACCTGAATCAGCACCAGTGGGGGGTGCTATGGACCAAGGCCTGGACGAACTACACGCGGCTATACCGGGGAAATGTTGTCAGGCGTTTCTTACCTGGTTGTCCTTTCTAAGCATCCCTAAGGAAAGCTTTAACTTAGTCTGGAGATGAATAAAGTGTATTTTAGTAAATAACCAGTTTTATCAACTATAAATCTTTTAAACATTTTATTTTATATGTATGAGAGAAGTGCCTGCATGTATGTAAGTGCACCCTTGTTGTGCAATGTCCACGGTGGTCAGAAGAGAGCATTCGATTTCCCTGGAACTGGAGTTATGGATGTTGTTAGCCATCCTGTGGGTGCTGGGAATCAAACTGGGGTCTTCTACAAGAGCAGTCAGTGCGCTTAATCACGAGTCAGCTCTCCAGAACTATGAATCTTTTACCATGTACACATGTGGACAAAACACTCTACCCAGTGACCATCTCTTTGACTAAGAGTTCAGGTTCCTTCTCATTCACAGCCCCTTTTTTGAATCTCCCACTGCCCTTATGGTCTGCCCATGTGGTCTGACTGGGGGCTTCTTTTAGCCCTGAGTTTTAGAGTGCTATCAGGACAGGCTAGGTTATACTGTAGTAACTCTGAACTCTCTGTGTTTAAAAACACGTCTAACTTACAGTGACAGGGCAGATGCTCATTAATGCTCACTCATGAATCCTGACTGAAGGAAGCTCTCTCTGCACAGCATCGCTGTGTCAACACAAGGTTTCAGCGTTTACGGTGATGGGGAAATAGGTACGGAGGGCCGTGCACTGAATCTTAAATGGGTCTACCGGAAGCGGTACTTCACTTCTGCTCACTCTCCATGGACTAAAACAACGCATGCCATGTTTTCAAGATAAAGGGGGAGTGCAGTCCTCCAGGAGGAAAGGAAGAAGAAAGAGAGAGATACTGGGGAGCACTTGTGAAATCTGCCATATCTGAAAACAAATACCCGGCTCATTTTCTCACTGCCAACAGATGCCTGACCCTTCGCAGCCCCTGCAAGACTGGTGTGATGTTAATATTTATTTTCAGCTCGATAGGATATAGAATCACCAGGAGCTATGTCTCTGAATGTGTCCATGAGTGTGTTTTCAGAGAGGTTCAACTGAGGAGGGGAAACCCACCCTGAATATGGGTGGCACCATCCCAAGGGCTGCGGTCCTGGACTAAATAAAAACAGAATGTGAGCCTCAGCATTTGCCTCTGTCTCAGCTTACTGACTGGACACAGTCTGACCACCTGCCTCACGCTCCTGATGCCCCAGCTTTCTCCACCCTCGGCACCATGCCCACCTACCATGACGGCTGTACCTGAAACTGCGGGCTGAAGTAAGCCTTTCCTTCCTTAAGGTGATTTGGTTGAGCGTTTTGTCACAGCAAAAAGAAATTAGCAGAAAGGAGAACTCCAAATCCTTCCCAAGTCACCAGGAACTGAAAAGCCATCTTTCCCACCTTGTCCTCTTCACTAGATGGGCACAAGATAACTTCAGTAAAGGGTCTCATTCGAGACGAAGTTTGGACACACAGTAGTAACTCACATGGAGCAAAGTCTGATGACTCAGGGACAGTGGTGGAGCGGTCTTTGGAGGTGGAGATTTTCCCTGACCGACCTCTCTTTGGTGGAATCTTTCAGTCCATCTATGTAGTTCTCTAGGAGAACATTCCTCTCCTCTCCCGTGGGCATGTGTCAGAGGTGGGCGTTGGACAGTGCCTGCATCAACTTGGGGCTTCCGACCCTAACGCTTCAGAGAGGTGGAGAACATCACTCTGGATGGTAAATGCCTGCGCAGCGATATGTATTATGTCATTCATCAGCTAAAGTAGTGCTTGAACAGAGTCATGAGATCTTCTCAGGACAGAAAAACTGATACACAGGTGAACATTGGCATTATTTCAGTACTTCTCAGTAGAGCTCCAGGACACAGCCTAGTGTTCACGGCTGGCTTTGCTAGTTGCTTTCTGTGAGCTCTTAGTTAAATTATTGGCTTGTTTATAACTACAAACCTGTTTCCTGATCAAAAGGCAGAGTTGGGGAGATGGTTAGGAGCATGTACTGCTCTTGCAGAGGACCAGAGTTCAGTTCCCAGAACCCATATCAGGCAATTCACAACCACCTGTAACTCCAGCTCTGGGGGATCAAGACTTCTGTCCTCCTTAGGCATCTGCACTCACATCCACAAACCCACATAAGACACTCATACACATGTACACATAATTTTAAATGGCAGAATTGGTAGGCGCCTGCCCTAAGAGGCCCCAAGGAACAATGCTTCACTAGGTGGCCTCCAATCAGGCTCTTGAACATTCACTGTTTGCTACCTTTCTGTCTGTGGCATTCTCTACCAGAGCATCCTGGGAGCTTGTTCTCCTCGGTGAGCAGGTGCGAGGTGGGGATCCCTTCCCTGGATTCTTACAGGTTGCGATGGAAAGGGTATTAAAAGGTCCATTGCTAGCCAGGCTGAGTCCTAGTTTGTGGACACCGGGCACGTGCTGGGAAGCATATTCCAAAGCCTCTTAGTATAGGACTTAGGGATGCTTTGTTCACATGAAGGCCGCGGATTCTTGTGAGTTCATTTCCTGATTTGTTTTACCAAAGAGACAACCTATAAGAGTTCCTAAGAACTTGGTGACTTTCAGCTAATTCAGGAACCCTTTTAGGAATTCAGCAACTGATAATACCGAGGAAGAGAACGAACTCAGGATGTGTCTTCTGGATGCTGCTAATCATCCCCACCTTCACTGTCTTGAAGCAAGAGCTCACAAGAAAGGATACTGTCTGAGTCCTCTGTGGAGATGCAGAGGCCTCCGGCTCACTCTCAGCAAGCCTTACAGAAACTTGCCATGGGCCAGGCATTGTGCTTGTCACTGTGGATATAGGAAGGTAAAATACAATCCTCACCCTCAAGCACTGCCTAATCTATTGGGGGACAAGTGAGGAAAGTGAGTGGAAAATCCCATCCAATACATTATACTCCAGCAGAAGACTTAAGACCGTGAAATGCATTCTCAAGTGAGCAACTTGGGTCAAACTTTTGTCATGCTAGGAACGACAAGCTCAAGTCACAGGGTAAAAGCATTTACCAGATTAGACTTGATATAAAGCTGTTATTAAGGAATATGCATTTGGGGGACTGAGGAGTCAATAAGGTACTTGCTGTGCAAACTTGAGAATTGGAGTTTGGTCCCCAGTACCCTAGCACAGGCTTGTAAACCCAGCACTGAGGAGGCAGAGACAAAGGGTCCCTGGGGCTCTCTGACTTGCCCGCCTAGACGAATTAGTGAGCCCCAGCTTCCAGTGAGAGACCCTGTCTCAAAAACAAGATGGGGCTGGAGAGATGGCTCAGCAGTTAAGAGCACTGGTTGTTCTTGTAGAAGACCCTGGTTTGGTTCCCAGCACCGATATGGTGACTGACAACTGTCTGTAATTCTAGTCCCGAGGGATCCAGTGCCCTTTTCTGGTCTCCACAGACATCAGTGCACTCACATACAGGAGAAACACTCATCAAATAAAATACAATTAATAAATAATATTAAAACAAAACAGAATAAACCAAGATAGAGGGCTCCTGAGGAATGATATCTGCAGTGGTTTCCATATGCATGCACACGTGTGCCCCCATGAACACACACACATATACCACACACACACATACATACACATATACACATGTGCTATAACAGAAACATAGCAGTCAAATTCTCAGAAAGAGAGAATTGCCCCCTGGGGAGAAATGGGGCCTTCAGTAGCAGGCAGAGGTCACCTAGCCTTGTCTACTGGGCAGTTTGCGAGCAGTCTACTTGAGCAGAGAACACGTGGGTAGCCGGCTCTCTTGGTAGGTGGTAAATTCTATAATACTTTCTGTCCTTTCTGGCCTGGCCACCTGGGTGTGGTGCCGGCATCATTAGGAGTCAGGCGTGAATTGTTTATGCTAGGCATCCTAAGGCACCAGGTCAGGCTCCAAGTACTCAGTGTCTAATCGTAGAGAGGGAGTGCTTATTTTTGGCCTTTTGTCTCTACACCTTCCACACCATTTAGTTTAGTTGCCATGGTGAGGGAGATGGACTTATCACCAAAGGGGCCTTGGCATTTTCTTGCTGAGACCTGTGAATACAGCCAAGTCATACTATTTTAGTGTTTGGGGGAATTAGACCAGTCAGAGACACCTTGGCCTTAGATGCTGTCTGTGGAGACAGGGCAGCACATTACCTTCATTCTGTACTACCGGCCTTGTCTATAAAGAAGTGGATATGCAGTAAAAATCCCCCACCACCTTGTATCGTGGCATCTGGCTGTGTCTGGTCACGGACTGTTTGTGATTTCTCATTCCTGGTGCATTCCTCAGGAGCCTCAGAGACAGCTTGCTTAATGTTGAGTCATTGATTTGCCTTTCTTTCCAGTGGAAATGTGAAATAGATATGATTTTGACATGCTGAATTTGACCTTTCCAGGCCAGTTCTTCCACCTGTCTGGGATAAAGGAGGACACGGGCTGTGAAAAGCTGGTCCAAGCCAGATTACTGATGAGAAAGAAAGCCTGATTCAGAAGGGAGGTGATGATAGTCACGGGGGTCTGAGGTACTTAATTTATTGTATTCACTTAAGAAAGTCTGTCTTCAGGAAGCAAAGAGGAAGGACATGAAACTGTGCAGCTCTTGAGAAAGAGCTCTCCCTCAAAGAGTGCACTGTGTGCTGTCCAAAACCATAACTGTGGGGCGTGGGGCACCACCTGCCCAATGTCCTGAGACTTTGGGAAAGGGAGCTACGTGATGTAGTAAATGGGGATTTGAGTCCAACTGTCAGAAAGTGCATCTAATACCAGGGCCTCCCAGGACAAAGCATGGCTAGGCCTGCCGATCCCACACAGAGCGTGCGTAGCCATCCAGGTGGCCAGGGGCTGTGGGCAAAGGGCCCCAGACCCACCACGGACAGCACAGATCTCGGCCTTTATGCTTTTCTGGCAGTGGTAATGCAGTGCCTTGTTGTAAGAAGCTGGTACACCAAGATGGTGTTCTGACAGGCGGATGCAAGATTCTAGAAAAAGGCATTCTTTCTAATTTGCACAAAAGCATAGTTTGGCATTGTGATTAGACGTTATCTACAAAGTTCACACCTGAGAACCACACAGTTGACTTAGCAAAAAAACAATTTCATAATGTCTCGAGTGATTCTGTGCTGGGCTGTATTTGTACCTGTCTTGGGCATGTGCGGCTTGTGGGTCCCCAGTTAGACTCACCTGGTTGTATCTTCGGGGTTTCTGCTGGAAACAACGCACTCAGACACATCCCTTGGTGCTCCTCAGGTGTCCGCTTTGGCTGGATAGTGTATCCACATCTCATTCACTCCATAATCATCCAAACAAGCAACTGAATGGACAATGGCCACATGCCGGCCACTGTTTAGGTTCTTGGACACAAAGGAGAACAAAACAGGCAAATTCCCCTGAACACAGGGAGCTCTCCATCGAATGGAGATGGTGGGTAGGTACAGGACAAGGAGCGGGCGCAGAGGAATCAGACCCTCCTTTGGAGGAAAGTCGGCTTTGGATTCATTCTTGGATCCAGTAGCCTCAGACCATTGACTCTTCTCATGAATTTCTCTGCAGACAAGATTAATAATACTTTCCTCCTTGGGTTTTTGAAGAAATTAAAGAGAAGTGTTGTGAGATGTCATCTTCCGGTCGACATTCCAGCAGGCTCACTGATGGTGCTCAGTGGGTTATAAACCAAAACCAAAACCAAAACCAAAACCAAAACCAAAACCAAATGCCCCCACAGAAAAGACCCAAAGGCAGGACGTATAGGGAGTGTTTGGGGAAGAGCGAGCAGAGGAGTTGGGGGTGGAGATGAAGACACAGTGTATACATGTATGAAATGGTCAAAGAAGAACAAAATGTGTGATTAAGTTAAAGAAAAAATTATAAGACCATCTCACTCTAGCCAGGCTACCCAGAAACTCACTATGTAGCCCAGGTTACCCTTTTATTTATAGTAATCCTTCTGCTTCAGCTTGAGTCCTGGGATTAGAGGCATGAGCCACTATACTTGGCTAAGTATTATACACTATGTGTGTGTGTCACACACAATTGCACATGGCAATCATAGGCTGATGTCAGGTGTGTTCATCAAACACTCTCCACCTGATTGTTTTGAGATAAGGCTTCTCACTAACCTGGAGCTCCAGGTTTCACTGCCCTGGACTCCTTCAAGGAGAGCTAGAGGACAAATTTTACATGGTGGGGAACAGAAATAAATTCCCCCAAATAACACCTCCAACTGCTATAAACCCCTGCATCTTAGAGCGCCCACAGCCACCACATGCTGCTCTGCAGGGGAGACTCATGTCTGAATTTTGCATGCCATTATCCCTACTAAGATAAAGATTGCAATAATAACCACAACTGTCATCGATTATACATGTGCTGTGTTTTAAGTTCCATACTAAATATATAATCTCTGGAGCCTGGGGAGATGGCTCAGTTAGTAAAGTGATTGCCACATAAGCATAAGGACCTGGGTTCAGTCTTCAGAACCCATGTAAAATACATTTGGTAGTGTGTCCCTGTAATCCCAGTGCTGGGGAGGCAGAGAAGGATCCTGGGGACTTGATTGCCAGCCAGCATAACTGACATCAGCAGGACTTGTGACCTGGATGAGAAAAAAGACCTGAAAGAATTAAGACCTTAACAACCCAGGTGGGAAGTGGACTTTGAAATGAGAGTCGTCTGAGAGGGAAAGGCCATGCTTGATTATGTTTCTACATGCCTCCAGAGGGATGAGCTTTACGGGGAGGAGACTGAATGAGGGGCTTGTCACAGGTCAGTTCCAAGAAGCTGACTCTGAGGTGGAGATCACCTGCAGCAGCCTCGCTGGGTGCACTTCGGAACCAACGTCTGCAGGCAGCAGAGCGAGGGGAACTGACCAAAAAGGAATGAGACAGGAGTACTGAAGGACCAGCCTCGGCCGAACCTGCAGACCTCCAGAGAGCAGGGCTCCTTCCGGTTCAAAGGTAAATGGTCACGGCTCTCACCTGCTGCAGTCCTTGAACACTTAACCACAGCTGGCGTCTTTAAGGAGAATGACCTTGAATGAGGCGCATCTCTTTCAAGGAAGGTTAGGCCCTTTGTGGACTAAGCTGAGTGTTGCCAGCTGCGGACAGTACCAGCTGCTGGAAAAAAAGTCCTTCACCCCTGGAGGAGAGATCTGAGCCTCACAGCCACACCCTGGCTGAAGGCCACCTCTGACCAAATTTTATTAGGCAGCACCGGCCACCCGCCTACAGCATTGGTCTCCCTGCTCAGCTGTGACCCACCCACCTGTTTCCTCCAGTGTAACTATCTGTCTTGATTTATGGCTTTGTTTTGTTCTCTTGCTATAAAATCATCATGAAGCTGTTACCCTGTTGGAACAAGGTATTTGGAGTGATTTGAATCTGTGTTCCTGGGCCATCCCATTTATATGTCACTTATATTTGGTTTTAGAAGAAATTGATTCTGATTCTCATTAAGATAAAAGGTTTGTCTTTGCTTTGACAGTGTTCTAGACCGGCCACAGGTGGGAAACTGGATCAGACCAGTCCACTCCTCATAGATGCCTCGTGATGTGATGGACTCATGCTTTTCTCTTCCACAACTCTGTGCCTCTCACATGCACAAGGAGTTTTAAGTCTTGTGTGAGAGTATGTACAAGAAAGCATACTCTGTAGTCCTGCCTTCTACAAAAGCCTATAACCACCTTGAGGATTATCTATGAAACTGGGCTCACCACGGCTGCTCCGTGGTGTCACTGTGGACAGTCCTCATTCGTGTTGGGCTTTCAGTACCTCTTGTACCCCAGGCTCTCTTCCATCAGGCTTTACCCCAGTCCTCTCTCCTCTCGCGCTGGGCCTCCCTGCCTCCTCCTGCCAGCATTCACCTACCTGTGCTGGCTAATACTATCAACTTGACAGAATCTAGAGTCACCTTGGAGACAAGCTCCGGGCATGTCTGTGAGCATTGATCTAGGCTTGGTTGGTCTCTGAGTGTGCCTGAGGAGGATTATCTAGATTAGGTTAATTGAGGAGGTTAATTGGGTTAACCGGCACCGTTCCATGGGCTGGGGTGCCGGGCTGAATACAGAAGTGAGCTGAGCACCCCCATTCATCTCTGCCCGCGGACCGCGCATGACGTGAGCAGCAGCCGTCAGCCCTGCTGCCAAGCCTTCCCACCATGGAGGACTGCATCTTGGACCTGTGAGCCAAAAATCAGCCCTTCGTCCCGCAGGCTGCCTCTGTCAGGCACGTCCTCTCCCTTCCCTCTCCCCTTGCTGTTTCTGGTCTGGTTAGTATATGTTTCCGGTCTGGTTACTGTGTGTGTTTCTGGTCTGGTTAGGGTGTGTTTCCGGTCTGGTTAGTGTGTGATTCCTGTCTGGTTAGTGTGTTTCCGGTCTGGTTAGTGTGTGATTCCTGTCTAGTTAGCGTGTTTCCGGTCTGGTTAGTGTGTGATTCCTGTTTAGTTAGCGTGTTTCCGTTCTGGTTAGCGTGTGTCTCCGGTCTGGTTAGCGTGTGATTCCTGTCTAGTTAGCGTGTTTCCGGTGTGGTTAACGTGTGTTTCCGGTCTGGTCAGTGTGTGTCTGCCTGCTGACTCTCAGGCTCCATCCCACGCTGAGGCTCCTCTTCTGTTTGCATTTCTCTGACAACCCCTTGAGTCTCCCGGGAGCCGGCGCCCGGAGGTTTTGCCCAGCTGCGGGCGGCTTGCCCGCACCCCTGCCTCTTTGGGGAATAGAGAATTCCCTCTCTCCTGTGGGATTGGAGGCCTGTGGCCGAATTACTAGGGGGTCCGGCTCTGGCTGGGAAATGTGTTCCCTTTTGAACCATCAGACTCATCCTCACCAGGGAGGCTGTGCACCAGCCTCGGTGTGCTGCCCAGAGGCGCAGCCAGGCATGCGCGAGGGGCCGGGGCAGGGCCTCCGGCTGGCTCCACAGCTGACAGAGGCCTGTCTTTGTTCAAGAATAAACGAGAGAGGCAAAGGGAGCTTCAGAAGGACCAGGCAGAACTGTGAAATTAAGAGCGAAAGAAGAAACTTAGAGGAAGACATTTTGCAGCCTTCTCAATCCAGTCGGCTCCCGTGTGCCTTCCGTCTTGAACTGCAGGTGGCCTTCGTGGAAGTTCACAATAACAGTACATTCTCAGAGGACCTGAGCAGAAGGTCGCTGGAGCACCCTGAGTGCGGACGGGTGGTTCAGACAGCCCAGGCCTAGCTGTCCGTGTGTGAATACTGTTGTATTAAGGCTAATCCCCAGCCCTCGCCCACCTGCACCGTGCACCATCTTCCCCTCAATACACGGTGGAGCCCCCAGGTCTGCAGATTGGGCAGGTCCACAACCACACATTACACTATCAACATGGCCATTCCAGGCCCTGCGGGTGGGGCTGCCCGTGTGTACCTGCAAACAGCACACTGTGAGCCCCGTCTGGGATCTGGAGCTGCTCTGGTATTGGCAAAGGGGCAGATGCAGGTCTTCCGTCCTGACCCCAGTTATGACCAGTCCTTTTTCACTAAGGGGGAAGTAGCACCTGCCCTCTACAATGTGTGTGGGCTCAGACCCTCCTGCCCCATTGGTCCTGAGTCAAGCAGAGCTCCAGACTCTGGAGGAGTACCCAGCCCACAGGTACTTACAAATGGCTTCTCCTCAGGTGGGTTTTAGGCAATTTTCGCAGAAGTCCTTCTACCTGTAGATCACAGGTAAAGAAAAACTTGAAGCAATACCTGAACAGATCCAGGATGTGTCTTGGGTTCATCCTTGAACAAAAGGGCCACAACCATTATGTTTAACACATAAAAATCCAGACATGGGTGGTTCTGTGGGGAACAGCACTGGGAGCTCTTGTAGACGGTCTGGGTTTGGTTCCCAGCACCCACATGACAGCTAATGATCATGTGTAACTCCAGTTCTGGAAGGTCTCATGCTCTCTTATGGCCTTCGTGGGCATTGCATGACATGGGTGTACATACACACATGCCGGCAAAACACGCACACACATAAAAAGAAAGTCAGATATGGTGGCACACATCTTTAATCCCAGCACTCCTGCAAGAAGAGAGGAGGTATTATCTGGAAGCTCAAAAACCACTTAACTTGGAGCACACGACACAGAAGTGAAAACCAGAGAGACCTGCCTCAACAAGGTGGATGGAGAGAATTAACCGTCCCCCCCGAGTTGTTCCTGACCATCATACATGCACACCTGTCCACACACATCATACAAACACACACTAATCATAAATAAAAAATGGGGAAATAATTAAAATCATTTGCATGAACGCGGCTTCATGTGAGTTCCCTGCTCCCATTGCTCTGCCTCTGTTTTTATGCCAGAGGCCCACTGTCTTAGTTTTTAGGTTTACAACGCTTCTTGGTATTGTTTTGCCTCTGGCATTCTACACTATGTTTACCAGAAGAGGCAAAAGTGGCTATCCTTCTCTCATTGTCTACTCTAGAGGGAAAGTTTCCAAGTTTTCACATTTGTGCATAAGGTTAGCTCTGAGTGTCTCACGTGGCCTTCACTGTGGGAAGTCACCTTCCTCCTGTCCTAATTTATTGAGTTTTATTTTTTTATCATGAAAAGATGTTGGATTTTATCAATGCAGGTAATGAGATGACCACATGATTTTTGTCCTTCATTTTATTAATGCAATGTACCCCATTTATTGATTTTTTTAAAAAAAGATTTATTTCATTTTATGTGTATGAGTGTTTTGCCTGCATGTGTGTATGTGCACCATATGTGTGCCTGGTGTTTGTGAAGGCCAGAAGAAGAGGGCATTGGATTCCCTGGAACTGGAGTGACAGATGGTTGTTAGCCACCATGTGGGTGCTGAGAACCAAACCCAGGTCCTCTGCAAGAGCAGCCAGTGCTCTTAACTGCTGAGATATCTCTCCAGTCCCTGATTTTTTATAAAGACATAATATATATTTATGGAGTACCTCATGGTAATTTGATCAGTGTATACAATGTAGAATAATCAAACCAGGGCATGAGCATTTCCATCTTTTCAAACAATCATTTTTAGCACATTTATTGACCTGTGACTGTGGAACTGCCCTTGCACCCCAAGATGATGCAGTCCACTTGGTCAAAGCAAATGATCCGTTTCATGTGTTGTGGAATTCGGCTTACCCGAGTATTGTTAGAACTTTCTTCATTATATTCTCTGACAATATCAGCTGTAACCTCCTTTTCTCATGCAATGCTTGTCTGCCTTTGGCATCTGCCAACGTTAGCCTCAGAAAAATAGTTTGAAAATATTTCATCTGATTTGGGGAGCAGGAGTTAGAGAATTCCATGATGGATGGAATTCAGTGTGTCCATCTCCGTGTTCATCATGGCCTGACCTACCCCTACCCCGTTCAGGGAGACATTTTATTACCGATTGAATCTCTTTGCACATGGTGGTATGCTCAGATTTTCTGTTTCCTCATGATTTGGTCTTGGAGTTGTCTGTGTATATGAATGTATCCATTTCTGGTACGTTTCCCAAGTTGTTGGTGTGTAATTGTTTAAACTCAAGCTCTTCTGCATTTCTGTGGAATCTGCTGTGATATATCCTCTTTCTTTTTTAACATTTCACTTACTATTTTTATTTTATATGTATAATGTTTGCATGTGTGTAAGTGCACCTGTGTCATGCAGTGCCTGTAGAGGTCAAAAGAGGATGTTTGATTCCCTAGAACTGGAGTTACTGATGATTATTAGCCACCATGTGGGTGCTGGGAGTTGAACCTGGGTCCTCTGCAAGAGCAGCTAGTCCTCTTAACCACTGAGCCATCTCTCCAGTCCCATATCCTCTTTTTTTTTTATGACTTTATTGGGATCTCCTCTCTCATTCTTTTCTTAGTTGAGCTAAGGAGTTTTGTCATTTAAAAAAAAAAATCTTTCTTGAAACCAAACCTTAGTGGTTTTTGTTTTGTTTTGTTTTCTTTTCTTTTGAGATAGGTCTCCCTGTAGCTCCAGATGGCCTGGAACTTGCTGTGTAAACCAGACTGGCCTCAGTCTGACAGAAATCTGCCTGCCTCTGCCTCCCAAGTGCTGGGAGGCATGCCCATCAGTTTTGTCTTTTTCTTTTTTATATGATTTTTCTAGAGTTCATTTATTTCTGCCCTGATCTTTATAGTACCCTTATGAGTACTAACTTCAAGCTTGTTTTGTCTTTTTTGGTTCATCAAAGAGTAGCATTAAGAAGACTGAGTTCTTTTTTTCCTTTTTGATGTGAATGCTTACTAATGTAAACTTTCTTCTTAGAAAGTGTGTCATGTACATTCTTCTAGTGTGTTATGTTTCCATTTTTGTTTGTCTCAAGATAGTTTTTAATTTGCTTTTTACGTACTTCATGGCCCCACTGCTTATTCAGGAGCCTGTTGTTTATTTTCTGGGTAGAGTTACTTCCTGGTACCAAAGGCAGTGTTCTAGAACCTCCTGTGGGTACCGACCATGTGGGTGCTCAAGATCCATGTATAAATGGTATAGCCTCTGCACATCCTCCTGTATTCTTCAAGACATAATGCTGATACTATGTAAGTGACATTGTTATATTGTTTAGAGAATAAAGACCAAGAAGTAAAGCCTGTGTATGTCCAGTACTGACTTTTTTTTTTTTTTTTAACATTTTCAGTTTGTGGTGGGTTGATGCGCAGCTACAAGGGTCTAATTTCATTTGTAAATTCTCTGAAATTGCTCCTGGTGTTGATTTTTAATTTTATCTGACTACATTTAGAAACAGTGACTTCATACAACCTCAGTCTTCCTAATTTTCTAAGAATTCTTTTGTACTGTAAGCTGGGATGTGTCCTGTTGAATGCCCCATGTACATCTGGGGAGAATGTGTTCTGTGCTGTTGCATGAACATGTGATAGATGTGTGTTAGGTTCATTCAATATTGAAACTTGAAGTGTGGTTCACGTTCAATATTCTCTTTAAGTTTTTGTTGAGATGATTCATCCATTGTTAAAAGTGAGTTGCTGAAGTTTCTTACTACTATTTTATAAAAGATCTGAAGGGAGAGAAAGATCACTATATTTGTTTTTTGTACTTAGGTATATTTACAAATTTTATATTCTCTAATCGACCCCCATAGTTGTATAGCATTTGTCTATCGCTTCCTGACAGCTTTTGACTTTAAACCCATTTTTCTTGATCTCAGTGTAGCAAGTTGTCCCTGCTCTCCTCCACCCTTTTTGTGTGAAATGTCTTTTCCCATCTTTTGAGGTTCAGTCTGTGCGTGTCCTTAAAAGTGACGTAATGTCTTGTAGGAAACCTATCATCTGGTCTTATACCCATTTAGTCCTTCTGCATGTTTTCAATGGGACTTTAATCCATGCACATTCAAGGTGGCTGTCAGTAGGAGAGGACCCACCACTGCTATTTTGACATTGTTTTCAGCTAGCTTTGGGGATATTTAGATTTTCTTCCTCATTGGCTCTATCACTGGGCTCCATGGCTTTCTGTGGTGGTATGCTTGGAATCCTTTCTGTTTTCTTTGTTCTTTTACCGATGACTTTTCCTTTGTGGTAACCAAAAGCTTTCCAGAGAATATTTTATACTTGGAGTAGCCTGCTTCAACTGACAAGAGCCTAACTTTCATGATAATACAGAACCACCCTTTTGTTCTTTATACACACAATTTATACTTTTGGGAGGAGGGGGAATTAAGACAAGCTCTCCCTGTAGCCCCAGTTGGCCTGCAACCCCCTATGTCGACCAGACTGGCCTCCATCTCACAGAGTTCCCCGTGCCTCTGCCTCCCAAGTCCTGGGATTAAAGGCTTGTGCCCCACACCCAGATCACATAGTGTACTTTTAATGACAGAATTTATATCATTTGCAATGTTACCCTTTGACGGTTTATTTCAACTATTGTTGCTATTAATAGTTTTGATTTTTAGCCCCAGTATTAGGGATAAAATTGCTCTGCATACTAAAATCCTAGGAGGTTTTGAATATGCTTATTTTACTAACACCATTGAATTTTTAATTACGAAAGGGTGTTCTGACCCATGAACGCAATATGTGTTTCCATTTTGATATGTCCTCTGTAAATTCTTTCATTGATATTTTATAATATCTTTGTAGGAGTCTTTTACTTTCCTGGTTAAATTTATTCCTAAATATTTTCATATCTGTTGTGACTGGGACTTCATTAATTTCTTTTCTTTAGTAAATTCAGTATTGGTGCATAAACATAATATTGCCTTTTATATATTGGGTTTGAGTTCTGGAACTTTAATTAATTTGTTTTTAAGTTCTAACTTTTTTGTATTTGTTTTTCTAGATATAAATGGTGTCACCTACAAACATGGAGAATTTATTTTCCACTTTGAATACACTTTATTTTTTCTCTTCCCTAATTGATGTTGCTAAGTTTTCTAGTTCTGTACTAAATAAAACTGGTGAAAGTGAACATTTTTATTTGCTTTTGATGTTAGAGGATTTGTTTTCACCTTTTTTAACCACTCAATATGAAGTTTTAATATATACCCCTTAGTATTTTGAGTTACATTCCTTCTATGCCTAATTTGTTGGAAGTTTTGAGGTGAAGGACTGTTGAATCTTAGACACTAATCTTCCACGATCCCGACTTGTCATCTTTTTGATGTGCTGTGAGCTTGATTGTCAGGTATTTGAAGGGAGATTCTGGATGTGGAATCCGTGCTCAGTCAGGGATACCGGCATGTAGGTATCGTTGGACTTGTATTGTCAGGTTTTGACCAGAGTGCAGTTAGCTTCCCCAGAAGAGCTTTGTGGAGCTCCTCCCTCTTCAGTGCTCTGTGATGGCTTGAGAGACGTGAGAGCTAGTTCTTTAAACATTTTGCAGTGTCAGCAGTGAGCCCAGCAGACCCTGGGCTTCTTATGCGGGAGGATCGCTATTGTGGCATGCCCAGCTCTCCACTCCGTTTCTCTATGTGTTCCGGAACGTTTCCAGTCTTCCGATTTTAGTTATAGTTATATACAGTTATATGGTTATTCATAGTAGTTTCTTATATTCCATTATTCTTCTGTGGCTATCCGTTATCACTTCCCTCTCTTCCCATCTCTGGTTTTATTTGGTGTACTTCCTTTTTTTGTGGTTAGTCTGGCTGTTTTTCAATTTAATTTATCCTTTCAAATACCAACTCCATTTCATTGATCTTTTGCATTTTTCTCTTAGTTCTACTCCGATTTATTTCTGTTTGATCATTATTATTTCCTCCTTTGTGTTTTGGTGCAGGTTCATCCACTGGGGGCCGCCTCCCTTTAAGATCAGTTCTTCCTCACCCAACAGCTATCAGCCGCCAATGCTTCAGATAAGATTGGGGCGTGCTGCCTCTTTCCACAGTTGTGCTGGGTTTTTGTCTGCCTGAGTTTGCTGACACCACTTCTGAGGGTTGTATGAGGACGGTCCCAGGAGCCTGTAGGACTCTATTTCCATATGGTCAGGCACCTCCTCCTTGGCTCTTACAATCTTTCCGCCTCCTCTTCCTCAGTGGTCCCTGAGCCCTGGGTGGGAAGAGTTTAATATAGGTCCTGTCTGGGGACCCACACTCTATAGACTTATTCTCCACGCTTTGGCCAATTGTGTCCTTTTGTGTTCCTGGCTCTCTGTTGCATGAAGGAGCTTCGTTGGTGACAGTCGAGAGATGCGTTAGTGTCCTCTTTACCCCTTGTTCTATGTGAGCGTTAGGTGTAGAGGTAGGTTCCATTGTCGATGTAGACTTGGGCAATTCACAGACAATGTCTGTGTGACCAGTTGTGGAACTCTAATAATCTCTGTCTGGAAAAGAAGCTTCTTTGATGAGTGGTAACTGGGATACTTGTTTGTAAACATAAGGATCCATATTTTGCACAAAGTAAGAAATTCCATTTGTCTAGCGATGTGACAGGCTTAGGATTTCCTATAAGATCTATCTATTTGGAACGTTTACAATGTCCATGAAATTGTCTTCTGCTAGTTTTCCCCTTGTATCTTTTTTTCTGAAATTTTCTTCCTCTCTGGTTATTTTTCTTCTTTTATGCTTTAATATAGAGTTTTTTAAAATGGAATATTTCATAGAGAGAGTAATAAAAAGAACATCCACGCACCTATATCCCCAAATGAAGGTACTACATTATATCTGAAGCCCCTGTGTCTACCTTGATTACCACTTCTTCTTTCTCCTCTAAATAGACACCCAGCTTCCTGACACCAGGACTAGCATTTTCAAGCATGCCTTTACTCCGTTATTCATGTTGTTTGCTATTCTATTTCTTGTCTAAGCTTGTGCTTACCTGAACCTAGGGAAGCCTTAACCTTAGCCGAGGAACTATTAGCAACTGATCATTGCTGGTAGAGGGAAAGTTGGTTTTCTTTCAGGCTGTGAGTCTGAATAGGTTAACTAGGCTCCACCAGATGGGTGAATGCTGAAGGACACATTTGAGGACTCAGACTTGATTCTCTAGGCCTTAATATATTTGACATAGGTCATGAAATCTGGCAGGGGGCTATAAGAGTGATGCGGCTAGGGGAGGAAGTCAAAATATGATCCAAATATACTGTGTGAAATTTGCAAAAACTCGGTACAAACAACAGCTAAAATAGTTGCCTGGCCCCTTAAAAAAGAATGGTATTATACTACATGTATATATGTATTCCTGTGTGTGCATGTGTGTGTATGTGATTTGCCTTTTTTCCTGAGTGAACATCATTGTGAAGTGAGAAGACACCCTCTGGCACCAAGGTCAAGTTCAGGAGGTTCATAAAACTCCTCTTGTATCTGACAGCTTCTGACAACTTGCTAAAAGTTTCACATGTTTCATAGGAGGCTGATATCGTCACATCTTCGGTTTATTACAGGGATAAGCTGCGATCACACAGAGAATGGTGCATACGGCGGAGTCCAGTGTTTAGATTTTCTTCTTGCTCTGACCAAAACAAGTGACAGGAAGAATGATTTCTAGGCTCCCATTTTCAGAGTCTTAGTCCAATTTCAGCTCTGTCACTGAGGGCCGGTGGTGGGTAGAGCACCTGACAGTGGAACCAGTGACAGAGGCTGCTAGCTGATGGGACACAGGAAGTAGAGGGGATGGGATAACAGGCCTGCATAAGCTTTAAAGGCACGTGCCCAGTGACTGACTTCCTGCAGCTCGGACCGGCTACTAAAGCTTCTAGAACCGCCCAGAATAGTCCCACCAGCCGGGACAGTGCACACAACATTGGAACCTCTGTAGGACTTTATATATTCAAACTCTAACACCAAGAAAGCACCAAACAGTCCAGTCATCTATCTACATAATTGCTATAGGAAAGAACAGGCTTTACCTCGAGGTAGAGAAACAACATGGTATCCTCCCTTAAGAGTTAATCCAGGGCTAGAGAGAGGGCTTCAGATAAGAGCACTGGCTGCTTCTGTAGAGCACCCATGTGGTGTTTAACAACCGTCCCTAACTCCAGTTCCAGGAGCGCCAGTGTGCCCTCTGGCCTCCATAGACACTGCACGCCCGGGACACTTTGACACATACAGGCAAAACACTCATACCACAAAAACAAATACACAAAGTGTTCTATAAGTGAATTTTAAAAGGATTAGTCCAACTGGGTGGGGCAATGACTGGCAGGAGACCACCCCTATGGAAGGAACACCCCAAAGAAGACAGGTTCACCTTAAAGCATGCATAAAGATAGGCAAAATACTCATCCCTTTAATGAGGTGCTATACATCTCCTCGGCAGAATGTCGGTCCCCTGGTGAGGTTGTCCGAGCCGCCATGCAGTCCTGTGAGGTCCACTCGTCCTTCAGAGTCCTCACTCGGAAAGGCATAGTTTCTCTTTTTTCTATCTTTCTTTCAGATGCTGGCCAGAACCTACATGCACCTCCTCTGGTACTTTGGGCTTCCATACCCTCGTCTGAAGCTCCCCGCCTCCTCGAAATCTCCCGCCCCTCCATGTGGCTGCCTCCTAGCATAAGACTGACCTCTCTGCCAGCTTAGCTCCAATGACGAGGCTTTTCCCATTCTCTCTAGTCCCCCGTCCAGGAGCTGCTAAGGTTTACAACTTGTCTGTCCTGGAGTGTCTCTCTGTTAAACCCTAACAGAATTATCCTTGAGATGTTTGCTTCAGTCCACTCTTAAATTCCTTTATTAATGAAACTAAGAGCCCCAAGAAGAGGCCTCCACTTCTCCAGTACCATCCGGTGACCACAAAAGGACCTCCCAAAGGGACTCCCCCAAATCCCAGTGGTATAGTGGCAGACAGCTCTTCTTTCCCAATGACACACACGTGGAGTAGTACCAACCTGGGAAACCCACCCAGGCCTTCGTGAGTTTTTGTTAGGTCTCCACGACTGTGCAGATACCTGAATCGTGGTCTCCAGCTCCTGTGGAGGTAGGAGTGGAAACTGGGGAGCCTGAAGCCCTCATCTCAAATCACATGGTTAGAATACTAGGTGACCAATTCCCTGTACAAAGATACTTTTCTCAGGTATGACATTTCTGTGGCCGAGAGATCGATTCCCACTAACCAATGGCCAAGGCCAGGAGTCTCCTGGGTTAATTCTCCACCGCACACTCACATCTGGGACTTCTTTCATATTGTTGCAGACAGGGCAAATTTGCCTGTTTTTCTTTTAAAACATTAAGTGGCTTCCACATTTGGGCTGCTAAAATCAGTGCCAGCGTAGACAGGCATTTGCATGCAGCCTGCACACCGACTCAACGGTTTGTGTACATACACATAAATGAAAAAAGGATTGTTGGAATGTGTGCCTGTCTTCAGATTTACGAGACAGTGTCAAACTGTTTTCCAAAGTGGATCTACCAATTCGCAGTCTCCCCAGCAGTGGATGAAATTACACCCAGCATACGCCTTCACAGACATTTCCTGTTGTCAGATTTTCTTATTTTTGTTTTGATGGGCACATAATGGCATCTCATTGTTTAAATTTGCATTTCCCCAGATTGCTAGTGAGTTTGAGGGATTTTTTTCTTTTTGAGAGAGTGTTTATGTGTTTTATTACTGAGTAAGCATTAAACCAGAATGCGATCTGCATCATGTTGTAAATAAGATTCAGTAAAATTACACCCAAGGTTCTCTTTTCCTTGTTCTACAGTGAGCTTGGCCATGACAGCTTTCATCTTCCAGTCTCTGCTTCCTCTGATGAATGAGGCTGAGGTCATTAGCTCCAGCCTGACTCTGCTCTGAGCTCAGTCTACACACCTTGACCTGAGCACTTCATTTGGACGTGCTCAAAGCCTATCTTCCTAATGAGTGCTCTTCTCTCTCTCTTCCCTGTAGGATGATGATTCAGGCTAGGTCAGGCAGTCAGGCCAGGTCAAGCAGGCTCCTGGCCTGCTGGCCTAAATAGCTAGAACCAATATTGAGCATGCGTGCACAGAGAACACTTCCTGGGACCTAACCTGGGGCAGTTCTCAGGCTCTAGCAGTCATCCAGAACCAATGGGAGTGATGAACTTCAGATCGTCAGGCTTTCAGGACCTACCAGAATGAAGCACGTCAGATGACCAGATAAAGACCTCCCCTAAGCCTGGCAAAAGTATAAAGCCTGTTCCCTTCCAAAATTAAACGAGATCGTGGTTCTACTTTCTCCTGGGGTCTGTGTCGTTGACTCCGTGCCTCCTTGCCCCTCCCCCGAAGGACCCGCCATGCCAGCCAACACTTCCCTAACTGAAAAGTCACCTTTCATCTCTCCTTTGCATTAGACCCTACAACCAGAACCACCGCAGTCTGCCAGATCTGCCACCAGAGAACCCCATCTCTTCACTTGTCGTGACTGTCCATTTCCAGATTTTTTATTACAACTCTAAATTATTGAAAGGATGAGGTAACCTGTCTTCTCTGCTGATTGAGTCCCACTCCAGTTCCTCTATCACAGTCTACAAACTGTACTGAGAATCTGTTAAAATCACATTTGATTAGCTCATGTCAAGGATGTGAGTCTCTTTACTGTTTAGATGTTGGTCATATGATTAGACTTGAGACACACTGCAGTTTTGGTTCCCATCAGTTCCCCTGGCCTTAGAATCATCACTTCTCAACATGTCCCAGCGCATCCGTATCATCCATCTATATCTCTGTCTGTCTGAACCTCTCACACTATACTTACAGTGTGTCCGGCTCAAAATCCTGAGTCATGATAACTCATTGCTGGTGCTTATTGAGTGCCTACTCTATTCTAGGTAATGAGCCGCTGGCTTGGAGCACACCTATAGTAACAAGGGGAAAAAGAAACTAGCAAAGAGATGAAGGCTGGTGCTCAGCTGGCTTTCTCCTTTTTATTCAGTGCAGCACCCCAGCCCATGGAGTGGTGCTGTCAACACTCAGGGTGGTTCTTTCCACCTCAGTTTACCCAGTCTAGACACTGCCTCAAAGGCAAGCCCAGAGGTTTGTTTCTATGCTGGTTCTACATTTCATCAAGTAGATAATCACCATCACAATGTCTCATTCAGTCATTACCTGGCTCCTGATGTGGCGAGGTCTGCCGCAGTTCCTGAGTGACTACATGTTCTGGGCATTCTCACAGTGACCCGCCAGGACATACGGTGTTATCATCCTTACTTGAGAGAGGAGCTGTAGAGACTTTAGAACTGTCACATGTGATCATCTCAGATCAGGAAACAGGCCTGGAAAGTGTTCTAGTTTGTCTTCAATCGCTGTGACAAAGCTCTCTGACCAATACCAACTTGTGCAGGAGAGGGTTTATTTGGTTCACATCTCCCAGGCCACAGTTCATCCCCGAGGGAACCAAGGCAGGAACTCAGGGCAGGAACCCGAGGCAGGAGCTGGAGCACAGGCCATGGAGGAACACTTCTTAATGACTTGCTCCCCTGATCCATGCTCTGCCTGCTTTCTTTTACAACACAGAACAACCTACCCAGGAGTGGCACAGCCCACAGTGGGCTGAGCCCTCCCACATCACTCAACAATCAAGAAAATACCTACAGACATGGCCACAGACCAGTCCAGTGGAGGCAGTTCCCCACTTGAGGTTCCCTCCACCCAGGTGTGTCACACACTAAAGCGTCCAGCATAGAAAGGTAGAAAACTTGTCTATCCCTGCCAGGGATTAGGGTGTATCGGTTAATGCTGCTTTCTCTGATTCTCTTCCTTCTCCTTCTAAACATTCACTTCCTCACTTCTTGTGACAGTTAGCACGATGTCTGATTCCCATACTAAGCTCTGCATCCCATAGTACAGCAGCTGAGCACAGACATGCTCACAGGCCTCTCCAGCTTACACAGAGCTTCTGCGGACATGATCCCATTGTTCTAAAGCTTCCTGGGGATGTTTTCTTTATGAGTGCCCCTGCACTGAACCCGACCCCTAACCCTTTCGAGAGGGCAGATGGTAGACCGGAGAGGTACATTTGGTGCTCTCAGTAGTCTGAAGGCAAGAAATAGACACAAAGGAGAAGAGACACAGCCCACGTGATGGCCAAATAAAAGTAATTCCAAATGTCCAGAGGCTCTTCCAAGAAAGTGGAGGTTTGCAAGTCAGGAGGATGGGAGGACGGTTCCTGGAGAGGGAAGATAAATTCTGCCACTTTCTGGGGGCATTTTATTTCTTCCATATGTTATACAATGTTCCTTCCTTATGTTATGTTGTGGATCATCTCTGGCTTAAGCAGTGGGTGGACGGGCTGGGGGCTGCCTGGCTGGGAGACTGCAGGACACGATGTACACTCACACCCCTCTGATGGGATGCAGTTCTGAGTCTTCACAGAAGGATGGAGATTCTAGACAGCCGAGGGGCGGGGGATCACTTCATAGTTGTGACTTTTACTGGGAAATCATTGATTTTAGATGATGCCTAGAGATCACACACACAAAAGACAAGGATCAGATTTTTCCAACAGTTCAGAATAACCTGGGCTGGGAGTGATCAGCTTTATTCCCACAAACAAGGGTTTTAGCCCCTGGTCAGGTCTTCAGTGAGGTGTGCTCAGGTCTTCGGCCTTCATCCCCTTGACACAAGGATGAAGCCATCTCTGGTCAAATTCTGCTTCTATTTCCAGAATACTGCCCAGGGCAGAAAGGAGGGACACCCATCCTGAGTCACTGTTTGAGCACGTAGAGGCAGCAGCACCATGTATGCTGTACAGGGCGATGAAAGTGGCCCCGTTACCAGGCAGGCAGGACTTTTCTTCAGCAAACATGTTACCTGATAGTCCATTGACTAGCACACCTAATGACAAGTGGAAAATTTCTATTTGAACTCTGCCATATGTAAGCTATGCATACTCAGGAAATTCATCTAACCTCCTTGATCTCAGTCCTAGTGGAATTTCAATGTTTCCCTCACGACTTAAAGCTGCACTGGCTTCCTACGTCCCTCGTGAGGTTTGGATGAAATAACGTATGCAGAGAGTAGACTCAGGTCTCCACCAAAGTGTCTTGCAAGCTTGAAGACCTGATTCAGGCTCCAGAACTGGTCCTTTAAAAAAGCTCTGGTGACACATGCTTGGAGTTCCATTTCTGGGGAGCTTAGAGACAGGCAGATCCCAGAGGCTCAATGGCAAGTCAGCTTAGCCCGTCTGGCAAGCTCCCGTCCAATGGAAGACTCTGAACAAACAAGATGGACAGCGCCTGTGGGATGGCCGCCGAGGTCACCCTCTGGCCTCCACTAGCATGTTCATGCATGTGCATACAGACACCCACATGCACATACATGCTGGTCAGGCTACATTATAATCATTCCTGTCAGTCTCATATCCAGTCCGGTCCAGACACGTGGAGTACCCCCTCATCTGCTCACAGCCTTCCTGACCCTGTTACACCTTGGCCTGGGCATGTCCTGCAAGCCTCCTCTGCCCTCTGTAAACCTGGTCTCTCCCAGCAGGACATCTGCTTGTGCTTGCTTGGTGTGGACAGCAGGTGGCGCCTGCTGTCAGATTTGGAGAGGCTGTTGTCAAGGGAACAGGAAAGGAGGGATCGCTCAGGAGGAGGCAAGACTGATTTTCTCCTCCAGGGATGCTATTTCAGATGAAAGAGGCCATATGCTGGGTACACTAGCCTTCAAGAGTCCTTTTTTCTCTCCTGTTTGTAAACAAAAAGGAATTATTTCATTTGTGTGCATGTGTGTGCATTCATGGACATATAGAGGCCAAAAGTTGACATCAGGTATCTTCCTCAATGACTACCCTCCCTATTTCCCGAGACATGGTCTGTCAGTGAACCTGGAGCTCGCTGATTTGACAAAACTAGCTGGCCTCCATAGAGCTGGGATTGCAGGTGCATCACCATGCCTGACAGTTTTACGTGGGTGCCAAGGGAACTCAGGTCCTCATGCTTGTGCAGAAAGCACTTTAATGACTGAATCATCTCACCAGACCTATTTATTTTTAAAGGTAGACTCTAATTTATCATTCTTTATGTGTGCAGGTGCATTGCATGCATGTACGTAAGTGCACCCATGTTGTGCAATGCTTGCGGAGGTCAGAGGAAGGCATCAGATCAGCTGGAACTGTACTTACAGACAGTTGTTAGCCACCATGTGGGTGCTGGGAATCAAACCCTGGTCCTCTGTAAGAACAGCCAGTGCTTTTAGCCACTGAGCCATCTCTCCAACCCCAGTAAGCTCTAATTTTACAAGAATGGCCATGCCTAGGTCTGAGATGACTCAGTGGATAAGGCACTTATGCAAATGTGAGGACCAAAGCTCAGATCTTTAGAACCCACATAAAAGCTTGGTGACTGTGGCAGCCAGCCTGTGAACCCAGTGTTGGAAGAGCAGTCAGGGCTCCCAGGGGCTACTGGCAGCTAAAGTGGCCAAATAGGCAAGCTCTGGGTTCAGTGAGAGATCCTGCCTCACAGATGCCAACCTCTGGCTCCAACCTCCACACACCTGCACTCGAGCATATGTGCACCTGCACACATACAGGCATGCACACACATGTACACCACACACAATTATGTAAACAAGAATGCTCATTCCTAAACAAGGCTATATCGCACTCAGCTATCAACTAACTCAGAATTGATTATATCTTAATCCATATAGGCGTTTCACCAGGAATGACACTTCCAGGAGGTCCTTCTCTGTGGAAAAAGAGAGGAAGTGAACACCAGCTCTAACAAGAAAGGCAGTTGCTTGGGAAGGGCAAAGAGACTCTGGAGGGACTGAATTGCAGCATTGAGTGAGAAATATTATCATATTTCATAGATGCTTAGATGCCTATCACTTTATTTGCGCCAAGAAAGAAAAAAATCATTCCAATTAAATGAATTGTTGATTATAAAACTCAACTTGATTTCAGAAACATTAAAATAGAAATAAGTCTTTGAAAGAAGCTTCACTGGAAAGCTTCTGTTGTTGACTTGACACCCTGGAAAGAGAGGGCCTTCAGGGAATTTTCTCTATCAGACTGGCTGTGGTCATGTCTGTGAGAAATATTCTTGACTGTTGAGTGGTGTGGGAGGACCCAGTCCACTGTGAGCAGTGCCACCCCTGGGCAGGTTGTTCCGTCGTATTGTGTAAGAAAGCAGGCTGAGCAGAGGCCAGAGGCGCAAGGCAGGGAGCAGTGTTCTCCGTGATCTGTGCTCCATCTCCTGCCTCCAGGTTCCTTTTGGGCCCCTGTTCTGACTTCTCTTGATGACCTCTCTCATTCACAAGTTGGTTTTGGTGGGTGTTTTGTCATAGCAGCAGAAAAGCTAACGAATACCGAGGGTAACTGAGGCCAGCTTTCAGAACCTGTTGCTTCCCAGTTTCTATCCTGGAGTAACCCAAGAGAAGGGCTTGGGAGCAGCTAAGCCTACTGACTGCCGGAAGGATGACCTTGTCCTCAGTGAGATAAGTACCCACTTTCTCCTTCATTTGCCAGATCAGAGATCAGTTGAGCATGCAACCAGGGAAGACTCTTCCCGTTTGCTAGACCATGGTAGATAAACTGTAGGCCTTGGGCAATCCAGCCCATGCCTTCTCTTGTATACTACAGGTGCAGAAAAGGTTTTAGTTATGGGCTCAACCTTTAGTTTTCATTTTAATAGACATAATTTTATATTCATAGGGGTGTGGTATGACCCACTAACTTGTGTGTACAATGTACAATGATCAGATCAGAATGGCGGCCTTCCCACTGCCTGAAGCATTTATCATTTGTTAGGAGCTTTCTAAATCCTCTCCTCTAGCTAGTTTGAAATGCACTGGGTTATTTGCCACTGGTCACACTGCTGTGCTGTAGAACCGTAGAAGCCTCTCATCTTCCTTCCCTCTGTCCCTCTCCCAGCCTGTGGTCACCACTATCCAATGAGATCAACTCTTACCTTGCATGTGTGAGGGAGATCCTGTGGGATTTCCCTGTACCTGCTTTCTTTTACTTAACATGATGGCCATCGGGCTCATCCATGTTCTTTCAGATGGTAGAGTCTCATTCACTTATGTCTAAATGCTATTCCGTTGTGTAGATGCACATTTCTTTGTCTATTGATGGATGTCTCAATGATGATTTACCTGCTTCTGGTGACTATGGGAGTAAAGGCCTCCCTCTGACATAGCTTCCTTCCGTTTCTGTATCTACCCAGAAGTGAGATGGCTGGGTCACATGGTAGTTCTAGTTGTAGGGGGTTTTGTTTGAATTTTTTTATATTTATCTATTGTGTGTGTGTGTGTGTGTGTGTGAGAGAGAGAGAGAGAGAGAGAGAGAGAGAGAGAGAGAGAGCGCAACATGCAGGAGTCACTGGTTCTTTCTTCCCACCATATGGGCTCCGAGGATTGAACTCAGGTTGGCAGCCTTGGCTGCAGGTGCCTCCGCCCACGGATTCACCTCACTGACCTCTTGTTTCTCACAGGGACAGCCGTACTTTCCATAATGGCTGTAGAGTTTACATGCCTACCAACGTTGTGTCAGCACTCCCCTTTATCTGCATCCTCCCCAGAAGTCATTTTGTCTTTCACATTAGCCACAGAAAGCTGTGCAAATGAACATTTGCGGTCAATTTTATAATATGAAGCATCGGCTATGTTTTAAATGAAGTAAAATGTCACCCTCCTAAGAGAATTCTGTTGGTGTCACTGGTAGAGCTGTATAATGAGAAAATCCTGGCTTGGTTGCTATTGTATTTTGAAGCTCATCTGCCGTGCACTGGTAGAGACTTGTCTTCTCCCTTCTTACTAAACATCTTCAAGGCTTAAACTAGGAGCTGCCTAATCATTTACAGATTGTTGTTGTTGTTGACTCTTTCTCGTCTATGTCATTCACAGGAACTCTGGGAAATCTGAGCAGTAGTCAGGCTGCATAGCTGAGCTTTGCAAATGTTCGACCCTGGGAAATGGAAGCCGTGGCTAAAATTCCTCCTGGAAGGGGCCAAGCTTAGCCCCCGCCACCCCAGGTCCTACGACACATGAGACACAAATCCCCCAGCTCCTCAGGCAAATTCTAGTTAAATTTACTTGGGCTTACAGAGTCGTGGGTAGGGGGTTACTTACAGAACATGGGTGACCTCCCGCCCCTGCATAAGTTACACTAGTAAATCCACACCAGGCTTGGACCTTGTGACTTCCTGGCAGTGCGATCCAAAATAGCCAGGAGGGGAAGAAAAAAGTGCCCACCTCCTGATGCTGTCAGCGTCAACACCTTTAGCCACTCCCCTTTGTACATCCAAGGAAATGGACTGGCATGGAGGGGCACAGGACTTTCCCAGCTCCTCGTCTTTCCTCTCCAAGCTCAAGGTGATCCTGGCTAAATACCACCCAGCCTGGGAGGGAGATGCTTGTGCACAGCTCGCCCAGCCTGTACCTGGGGGAGTTAATTCACCGTACAGAAGCATACTAGGAATGTGATTCTAAAGTAATGATATTGTTATTGTTATTAGTGTATGTGTGTGTGTGTGTGTGTGTGTGTGTGTGTGTGTGTGAGAGAGAGAGAGAGAGAGAGAGAGAGAGAGAGAGAGAATGTGCCTTAGTGTATGTAGAGGTCAATGGACATCTATCAGGAACAGGTCTCACCTTACACCTTGTTTGAAGCTAGGTCTCTCTTGTGGTCTGAGGGGCAGCACAGCAGAATCCAGGCTAGCTGGTCTTCAGACTTCTGGACAACTCTCCTGCCTTCGTCTACCGGGTAGGATGCAGTGGTTACAGATGTGCACCACAGTATCTGGCTTCTTCACATGTTTTCCATGTGAAGATAAAAACAAAACAGTATCAGAGGCTGAGAGATGACCAGGGGTTAAGAGCACTGGCTGCTCTTGCGGAGGCCTGGTTTGGTTCCAGCACCCACCTGGTGGCTCACAACTCTCTGTAACTCCAGTTCTAGGCAATTAGATTCCCTCTTCCAGTGATCCACTTACATACACACAGGCACCCACACAGATTTTTTTAAGGGTGGGGGGTGATGAGATGGCACAGTGAGTAAAGGTGCTTGCTGCTAAGCCTAATGATGTGAGTTCGATCCCTAGGACCCCCATGGTGAAGGGAATCAACTCTTGCAAGTTGTCCTCTGATCTCCATACCCACACATGTATACACACAAGAAATAAATAATTTTTAAGAAACCCACATATAAAGTTGGCTCTAGTCCATCCAGCATAGACACCGAGATTCTGTGGTTATTCTAAAACTCTCAGAATGGTTTCTGGACCTAGGTCCAAACCACGCTCCGGCCACCTGTCATCTTGTCTTGTTAGCATGCCTTCAATAGATTCAGGAAGACTCAGACATGGAAGGGTAGAAGACTGACGTGTCCTGCCTAGAGCTTTGAAGCCATATTTTGTTTTGACCTCAAATGATAGTTAACCAAGTTTAAGCGTTATATTTAAATTCAAATGACTTTTAATGGATTTCAAAAATAAAATACACATTAAAAGTTCAGAGATGTATTTCAAGCTAGAGATATTGATACGCTGGAGCCCCCAAGGAGAATTATAAGTAAGTTTCAGAAGTATCTGAAGCAGAGATAGTGCATAGGCCCCGGTGGGGTTGGGCAGAAACAGTATCCAGAAACTAGTGTGTGCAAGACTGATATTTCTGGGGAAAAGTTCACTGTGCTGCTTTATGATCACACTCCACAGACCCATCTTCCACTCTAGGCTGTGGCTTGGCAGGCAGCCAGGTCCCTCTGTAGTTGGAAGAGAGACTATACGTAACGGGAAGGGACAGTTGAGGAACAAAAAGTAATTCCTGATAGGGGAATTCCTAAATATTTTCCACTTGAAATATTGCATTGCCTCAGAATTAATAGTCATATAATCTAAGACGCCTCCTTTTTGAAGCTTCAGTTTATAGCTGATTTCCTTACAGAAAACTGAATCTGATAGACTGTCCAGGAATCACTGAGTTAATTCCTTTAATTTAAATCATGTTTCTGAAACACAGAGACAGAGAGACACACAGAGACAGAGAGATACACAGAGATAGAGACAGAGAGACACACAGAGATAGAGACACACAGAGGTAGAGAGATACTCAGAGGCAGAGAGATACATAGTGCTAGATTGGAGAAGATTGCAAGATCATCCAGTATGGTCTAGAGAGTTAGGGATGTTGCTCAAAGTTTAATGTGTATATATACTATGTTGGCTAGTCATAATTATATAGATTTATAGATATAATTTATTGGGTACAGCAGGCGCTGTCCTGAGTACTTCATGCATCATTCACATTAACACTCACGACAAATCTTTATCCAAAGGGACGGCTACTAAGCTCTGGCCTCATACTGACTAGCGCTAACAATTCATTGATTCACTCCAGCCAGTTTTCTCATGTTAATTTTCAGTGGAGCTGTGGTGGGCAGCCATCTTTGGAACTGTGAGAGGATAGTTGGGAAGACACAATAAATGGTACTTCTGGCATTCATGAAATTCATCCCTTTTCCTGTCATCTCAGCCATGTGCTCTGGTACAGTTGTTATTTCCAGGAAGCTGTCACAGGACTACAAGCCATGGCTAAAGCGCTTCAAGCACAGCACTTTGGTTCTGAAGTCTTGTCATACTGCCTTTCTAACAATAACATTAGATCCAGGAGACAAAGAGTGCCTGATTTGTGATATAAATATGCCTTATGAGAGTTCGAAAGGGGGAGGCAGACGCACAGAACGGTATCTTTTCCTGTGTCGCGTCAGCTGCATACTGTATTGGCCTTGGGTCAGTGCTGTGTCTTATGTTTGGAAGTTAGCTATTATTAGGGTGTCACTTAATTTTTCTAAAGGCTGAAAAAATGGTCTTTTTGGAGACCTAGCTGCAATCATGGTTATAATATATCTTTTTACATATTTGAAAATTACATAGATTGGACATAGAAATCCATTTAAAGTACCTTGTTTGAATATGACATACTTGCATTTTTCAAAAGAAACATACAACCTTTCTTCTTAAACTCTTATTAAATAAATACCTCTAATCTACCAGAAAAGAAATGTATGGAAATCAAACCACCACCAATTTAACAAACTGTAGTGGGAAATCTGTACTCAGAAAAACTTCTTCCTTAATGAAGTGGTTTGCCTTAACAGCACAGCTGTAAGTTCAGTTAATGCCTCTTTGGCTGTTGAAAATTGAGACACAGAGACAGACATAGCCGTGGTACAGTCTTTAAAGAAGGCTGTGACAGCACGCCGTGTGGTTATTAAGCAACTGTGAATATTAACTCAGTCGAATAATATTGGAAGTCACTTTGCTTCCCATCTTGACTTTAGATTTGATTTCTCCAAAACTTCCTTCCTCCCTTCCCGGCCCTTAGAAAGGCAGACGGCCATGTCCCTTTCCAGTTTTAATGAGGCCTTACTTTCCCAGCAGAGTGACTACTCACGAAGAAGGTGAGGAAATGAAAACATGCCTTCCACTTGTGCTTGCACCCACCCGCGTCCTCGCCCTTCACACTGTCCTTCTGAAGGAATTTAAGTCTAAATCAGCAGAGTATTTGGTTTGGTATTAAGAGGTACCAAACTACAAGAGTGTTGGTTTGCAGAACTTCAGAGATTCCCAGGGAGAATACTGTGGTGGTTTTTCTGGCTGTATATTAGAGGACGGCACAGAGCTGTCAGATGCTGCATTTAACTTTCCTGTCATTTTATTTCCAGTTCTTCTCTGCATTATTTTGCCTAGACAAAATTCACCCTTCAGTCAAGAAACATTTAAGATAATAGTTGTTTCCTGAAGGTCCTTAAATCATTTCAGCCTCTTTATTCTAAATTGATGGGAAATGAAGGGTTTTATACTCACAATGTATTTCTGTCTCTGGTATTGGCTTTATTGAAGTATTTAAAGTTGCTGGGATGAGTAAACTTTACCCCTGTGGTTAATTAGCTGGATCCTAGTGTCACTTAGTGCAGCACTAACTGAGGCTCGTAGGAAAGCACGCTGTACTACATATGTGCTTTCACCTGACTGTTCTGGAGGACTGTGGGTTGCTGAAAGACAAGGATTGTACTAGTTCTAGTTCACCTGCAATTGCTTTGACAAAACACTCTGACCAACACCAGCTTGGGGAGGAAAGGGTTTATTTGACTTATATCTCCCAGGTTTCAGTTCATCACTGAGGAAGCCCAAGGGAGGAACTCAGGGCAGGAACCTGGAGGCAGGAGCTGGAGCACAGGCCATGGAGGAGCACTGCTCACTGTCTTGTTCCCTGGCCCGTGCTCAGCCTGCTTTCTCATACAATACAGAACAGCCTGCCCAGGGGTGGCACCACCCACAGTGGGCTGGGCCCTCCCACATCACTCAGCAACCAAGGGAATACCCCACAGACATGGCCACAGGCCAGTCCAATGGAGGCAGTTCCCCAGTTGAGGCTCCCCCAGCCCAGGTGTGTCAAGTGCACACCAAAGCAGTCCAGCACAGGGCTTATTCATCTTTATATCCTCAGAGCTGGAGCAGGGGCTTTCTACCTGGTGGATACCTAACACATGGACGAATGATGCTGAGAGACAGTCCCGGGTCAGGCCCTAACTCTGAGTGCGTCCACAGCACAAGCACCTTAGAGACACGATTATAACATATCTCACATTAGAGACACCTGGGAGAGCAACGATGACCAAAACCCTGTGGAGCGTGTGCTTCTTTACAGTGTCCCGCCTGGAACACTGACACCACCTCACCTTCCCCAGGGATCAGGTGATGTGGTTCCCATCCTGCTTGGACCGAGTACCGAGCGTACCTGAATGAAGGAAGGACTAACAACTCAGAGTTGAATCAAATGGGGTGGCTTTAGGTTACAAAGCAAGTTAACCTGGAGTTTGAAGAAGATCTCAAGTCCCCTGACTGGCAAATATATTCTATCATCTCTTAGTGAACCCTGACTTTACATGATCATGGGAGAACTTCCAGGTGCTGCTAAGTCTTTCTTGTATCAGTATCAGTTGGGAGACAGTCAAGGAGACTTTGTATAAAATTAGAAGCATGTGACACATCTGTAGGTACACTTTCACGCTTTGCACTTGGTGTCTCGGGTACAGTCCCGGTTTTCTCCTCACCTTGGTAGCTGAGCCGTCGCAGTCCCTTATTGTGGTTTTTTGTTGTTTTGGTCCTTTTGAGAGGATCTCCCTGTTGCCTGAGCTGGCCTAGAACTCACGATGTAGACCAAGCTGGCCTTGAATTCACAGAGATCCACCTGCCTCTGCCTCCTTAAATGTGTGCGCCGCCTTGCCCAGCTTCAGTCCCTCATGGTGTCGGAATTGTGCCTGGCTCGGCCTATGATCCCATTTTCTCTATATTCAGTTTATCTATAGGTCGATGACTCTGGAATTTCTAGCTGTCACCCGTCCTTCCTCCCAAACTACAGACTTGAACAAGAAGTCACTTACGTGGCACTAGCAACGTGGATGGTTCATGGACATCTCAAATTCAACATGACCCAAACTGAGCTTCTGGCCATACTCACTCGGCTTGTAGCAACTGTGTGCAGACTTCCCTGTTTCAAGCAAACTTCGCTCTCTGCTGCTTTTCCCAAAGGCCTGGGAGTAGCCTGTATTCCCATCTGTCCCTCAGACTTAAGGATTCCATATATTTATGGTGTAAACCAGAATGCTTTCAGAATGAGAGGAAATGCTGTTACAGTTAGTCCTGGACAACATACTGACTGTGCATGTCCCGAGCAAAGATTTGTGATATCCAAGATGTGTAGGTGTTACTTGTCCCTTCAGATTGATCCCAAATCCACTTCCTGTCTCAAGCCACCATAGCTACCATTTCCCTGGATTTCACCACATTGTCCCATACAGGTTCATTCCTGGGGGGCCTCTAGGGCCCCAGTCTTAGCAGTGGGGTTTTCTGAGTCCTTCTGCTTCTCTCTTTGGCTGACGGAGTGGCCTTGTACTTGGGTGTGTGTGGCGCTGAGAGACCTCAGTGGCGCAGCAGTGGATCTGCTTCCCCAGGGGTGGGGGCTTTCTTCTTATCTCCAGCAGCATTGGGTCCCTGCATGCTCTCTGCCGCCCTCTCTCAGTAGCTTACGACTCCTGCTTTTTTACTTGTTTGATGTGTATGCACGTCTGGCCTGCATGTAAGTAAATGCACTTATGTCGTGCAATGCCCACAGAGGCCAGAAGAGGACGTTGGATCCCCTGGAACTGGAGTTGGGGATGGTTGTTTAAGTACCGTGTGGGTGTTGGGACTCAACCCAGGTCCTCTGGAAGAAGAGTAAGTGGCTCTTAACCACTGAGCCATCAGTCCAGCCCTGACTTCTGCTTCTTATGAGAGAACTGACCAGGGAAGGGGTTCAGCTTAGGTTCTCGGGTCCCGGAGGGGCCCTCTGCAGAGCCCCACCACCAGGCCCGTTCTCTTTAGTGTCCTGTTTGGATCTGGGGTGACTCTGTTGCCTGCAGCTCCCTGTTAGGATGGAACCAACACATTCTGTTGTTTACATGCAGGAAAACAGCTCTTTCTTAATGCTGGGCCTTTGATCACCATTTTCTGGAAGCTTTTTTGGGATTTCCTTTGTGTATGCCAATATCCCTATCCTGCAGTGTACTTTGCAACCAAAAGCTAATCCTGTCTTAGCTTGTTTATAATGTAGACCTGTGAGCTCCTCTTGTGACCTGGGAATATAACCTTAATTCCTTATGACCCTTGCTTGCCCTTAACTCAAAACAACAAATGCGTGGCTGTTTCAGGAAAGCTCTGCAGAGAGCACAGCTATTTACCAGAAACAAGATGTGAAGAGTGTTCCATTTGTGCTGAGAACAGGTAGGGTTACACTGTTAACGTCTGTTTGTAGTTGTGTGTGCCGATCTAGGTCAGTAGGGGTCAGAAAGGGCAAAATTCTTCTGATGAGGGTCTCGTTTTTCCTTCCTCATTTTATGCTGGGTGTACTGTTTCCATAAAAGAATGAGCAGGCCCTTTGTTCAAGAGCACAGTTCTAACTAAGCATTCTAAAGAAACAGGTTCTCAGCTGTTTTAGAATGGATGCTAAGAGTCAAGCTGCTTGTGTTCAGTCATAGCTGTGATGTGGTGTTGTGTGGAAACCGTTGCAGGCATTAATTCCATAAATTGGAATGATAAACCATTTATAGAATTCCTGTGCCATTCAGCATACCAACACCAAGCGCCATGGAAAACCAGACCACTATTTAAGATCGCTGTAAATGAGCACATTGCCTTTCAGTCTGGATACTAATAGGTTTGGGGTTCCGTCCCCAGGACCACATGAGCCACCATGGTGGTGCATCCCTGCAATCCCAGCACTTAGGATATGGAGGTGGGCGGGTTAGAAGTTCAAGGTTCTCTTCAGCTATGTAGTAAATTTGAAGCTAGCCTGTTTCATTAAAAAAAAAAAAAAGGGAGGATTCTGGGGATGGCTCATGGTTAAGAGCACTGGCTGCTCTTACAGAGGACCTAGGTTTGGTTTCCAGTACCAAAATGGTGGCTGAATCCAGGGGTTCAGTGCCCTCTGGCCTCCACTGGCTTTGCTGTGAGTGCATTTACACACATGCAGACAAGACACTCATACACATAAAATAAGAAATAAATTTTAGGATGGAGAGGTAGCTCAGTGGCTCAGAGCATTAGCTGTTCTTGCATAAGACTTGGGTTTGAATCCCAGCACCCACATGGCAGCTAACAATTATCTGTAACTCCAGTTCCAGGGGATCTGTTCTTCTGTTCTCCACAGGCATTATACAACATAGGTATACTTACATACATGCATACACACATTCACAGCAAAGAAAAATAAAAAACTTTAAAAATTAAAAAATAAAAATAAAGTTAAGGGCTGGAAGATGGCTCAGTGTTTAAGAGCACTGGCTATTCTTGCAGAAGACCTGGGTTCAAATCCCAGCACTCACATAGCATCTGGCAACCATCTGCAACTCCAGTTCCAGGAAATCCAATGCCCTCTTCTGGTTTCCACTGGCATTGCATACATATATGCACTTACATACGTGCAGACAAGACACTCATACATATAAAACAAAAAATAAATGTTAAAAAGTTTTTAAAGGAAAAGGAAAAGGAACAGTCACAGAGCAGTGCAAAGAATACAAAAAGAAAAACATCATAAGAGTGCACTGTGGGAACTGGAGACAAGACTAAAACTGCCCTTGGAGGGCTCCGTGGGTCAGACAGATGCCCATGACCCATTCTGATCAATGTCATCACCCTTTAGGGAGCACAGATGCAAATGGGATGCTCTGAGGCACTCTCCACAGAGGGAGCCCAGAGGAGACACCCATATGTCTAACACCACATATGGGTGTAGCTTTCATGACACCACAGGGTGCAAAAATCTCCTTTGTCTGAGTCTCCTTTGCCAGCGTTCCATTTCTCTAAGAAAACTGACTTTAATACCATGGCTAGCCTGAAATCCACTGCGGGCGAGTGACTAAATCTAGAGTAACTGTACGTGATGCTTGGGTCTGAAATTCCAGTGGTGTGACCCAGCAGCCTCGGGGCTGGGAAAGGGGAAAATGTCCTTACTCCCTGCTCAGCTGAGCCAAGAGATGGGACTCAAGACATCGTTCCAGAGCTTTGATTTCAAGGTGATATGAGAGATACCAGGCAGGTTCTAATGGGCCAGACCCAGGCTTACACAGTTCTGAGTCCTCCTCAGCCCGGTGGAACACCTAGCTAGTGCTGCTGACCGACGGGATGCTGAGTCCTGTTCAGCCTAGTGGAACACTGGCCAGTGCCATTGATGGGCACAGCATCACATGTCTCCATGGGGTAAGCAGTAGGTGTGTAGTTGGTTGGTTTATGTGCTGGGCCAAAGTCCCCATGACCTGATTGCACTTGCTGCCAAGGAGCTTGGCATGAATCTGAGACACCATATTGAGAAAGGTTATTTATGCCTCTCCAGAGTACTGGCAAAAATGTAAAATGCCTTCCTGCCTGGAGGTTAAATCAAGTAAAACAAGTGCACCCTCAGGGATTGGCCCAGGAGATTATATATATATATATATACACACATATATATATATATGTATATACATATACACATACACACACACACATATATATATATATATGTGGAATTATTTTTAATCAACCTCTCTCTTCTCTCTCTCTCTCCCTCCCTCCCCCTCCCCATTAGAGTCAGGGTCTAATATAGCCCAGGCTGGCCTCAACTTGATCCTCCCACTCCCACTTCCCTAGTGTGGGGGACCACAGATCTGTACCAACACACAGGTTTATGCAGAACTGAGGATGGAATCCAGGGCCTCCTGCACCCTGAGCATGTGCTCCACCACTCGAGCCCCATTTCCAGCTTCTTTCCATTTAAAAAAATACAAATGTGGGGGCTGGAGGGATTCAGCACTTAAGAGCACCAGCTGCTCTTGCAGAGGACCCAGGTTTAACTCTCAGCATTCACATAGCAGCTAACAACCATCCATAACCCCAGTTCCAGGGGATCCATTGACCTCTTCTGACTTCCGCAGGCATTGCACAACACAAGTACACTTTTACACCTGCAAGCAGTACACTCATACACGTATAATAAAATAACAAAAATGTTTTTAAAGTAAAATACAAATGGGAATGGCACCTCTGTGTACGGACTTGAAATGGGCAGACCCTTTCCTGGGCAGTGGTTCTGGTTCTGGGCAGGCAAGAGGGGTTGAAAAACACTCATTCTCAAGAACAATTCAGAGCAGCTGATCCACCTGACGTCACCTCAGTTCTTCCAGGTTTTAACAGAGAATGACATATGGATAGTGTTCTCTTTTTAAAATGAGCGTGTTGGAAACCTCCTGAGATTGTTGTAACATTATTTTGTTTGATTTGTTCTTCTGGGTCAGCACAGATATTAAAATTTAAGCTGTTTCTGTGTGCAAAGATTTGATGTCCTTGTGGACATCAGATAAAATTCCATTCTATGCTGGGAAGAGCAGGCTGGACCTCGCGAGTCTTGCCAATGTTGCTGTCGGCCTTTCTGGTTCTCCAGCAGCACAGGAGATGGTCATGGTTGCCGAGCCTGTTCGCAGGCTCATCTGTGAAGGAAGAGATTCCATTTGCTTATTTCCTTCCTCACCAAGGCAGCAGGCATCGCAGGGGTGGGAAAGTTTCGTCACGCTTAGTAGTCTCAGAGCTCTGCGCCTGACCTTGGTCCATCTGTTTATGATTCCGCAGGTACTGAACGCCTGCTCCGCACAGACTGTGTTCCAGGCGTCAGAGTCTCTACCTGCTTCTGTAAGGGTTTGCTCACAGGAACCAGGGGTCTGCGGAGCGCAGTGGGATGGTGAAGGGACTTGGCTTTTGTTTTCTTGACTGTCGCTGGCATACACACCACACCCGTGTCTTAGGACCCTGGGGATCTGCAGTCAGGACACTTAGGAAGCTTATCATCTCCGAGAGTTTACCCACCATTTTCAATAATAAAGAAGAACACTGTGGATACTTTTAGTCTCATATTTTACAAGATTTCAAAGGAGGAGAAATAAAAATATCCATGTTTACTTTCAACAAATCATTTTATCCTTCCAAAATGAAACATGTCTGAGGGGTAAGGTTATTTCTTAAGATTTATTTTTTATTTTATTTTTTGGAGACAAGGTCTCATTATGCAGCCCCAGATGGCCTGGAATTTGCTATGTAGACCAGGCTGGCCTCCACCTCACAGAGATCCACCTGCCTCAGCCTCCAAGTGCTGGGATTAAAACTATGTGCCACCACACCCAGGTTCAGAGGAAGGCATTGTATCCACTGGAGCTGGAATTACAGGCAGTTGTGAGTTGCCAAACATGGATGCTGGGAATTGAACTCAGGTCTGATGGAAGAATAGGAAAAGTTCTTAAACCCTGGACCATCCTCCAACCCCAGGGGTAGTTTAAAAAATATTTGCTCAGATCTACAGGAGCAATCATCTCTTAACTTTTTATTAAAAGCAACCCAGAATATTTTAAATCCATATTTTTTCCTTTTTGATGTGAATAATACACTTTCCTACCAGTGTTTTATAACTTCCTTTCTGTAAATTCATCTCTTCCACATACTTATACAACACAGATGACCAAGAACGCCTGTGGACTCTTGTAGAACACACCAAGAGGGGTGGATGGACCCGTGTCTTCCTTAAAGTCTCGCTCTCATGACTTATAATCACTGAATTTCTAAGGATGAGATAAACATTTCCTAAGATACTATATGGTGTGTCAAGCACTGGAGTTTAAAAAAACAGCTTCATACAGAGAGTATCAAGGTCTCTTTATCAGGTTTGCTGTCCTAATTCTGTCAGATTCATAATTATGACTTGATAGTCTACTATGAAATGTTGAAACTGTCTATTTGTCTATACGTATGTCAATCTATGTCTGTCAAAATGTTTATCTATCTATGTATTCATCTATCAATCTATCAATTGATCATTTGATTCAAATATCCACTGTCTATTTATCATGCTCTTTTTTAAAAAAACAGATTATGTTTTTTATGTGTATGCGTGTATTACCTGCATGTATGTAAGTGTACCAGTGTTGTGCAATGTCCACGGAGGACAGAAGAAGGCACTGAAGCCCCTGGAACTGGAGTTATGAACAGTTCTTAGCTTCCATGTGGGTGCTGGGATTCAGACCCAGGTCTTCTTCAAGAGCAGTCCGTGTTCTAAACTGCTGGACCCTTTCTCCAGCCCTTGTCATGACCTTTCAGACAGGCTTTCACAATTCTGACAGGTGGAAATTTGGCAAAAATGATAAAGGTCTTTGTTTCATAGGAAAAGCAAAAAAGTCACAAGTCCCAGTTTAACCTAATTTTAGAGGGACACCAACAGCCCCAGAATACATTTTATTAATAACCACTAGTCCTTTGACAAGTCTCTGTAAAGCTTTTGCTGTTGGTCATAGTGCTTGGAAACTACCATGAGTCACTCTGATGTATTAACAGACCCTCTGCAGTCCTGCTGCTTGAAAGGACCAGAAGAAAGTCGATGGAAAGACCTGTGGGTGATAAATCACTGTGTGATTGTGTGCAGCTAACTTGGGAGATCGAAAACAGGGAACCACTGAGACCAAACCCTGTCCAGTTCCATCTAGTGATTCCTCAGCACTGATGTGCATTTAACGATAGGACGGAGCTGACATGAGTCCTGTTCCATTTCAGCATTAAATAGTTTTCTCTAAGCTTGTGTGAACTAAGAAGAAGATCTATTAAAGGATGGATTCTCAATAACATTTAAATTGTTCCATCCCAAAATTAAATTTCAGATTTTGAAATGTACTCTGTGGAAAACACATTCTATTAATGATCATTAAGAATGGCACTCATATGGGCCTGGCATGGTGATAATCAGCAAGCCTTTAATCTCAGCACTCGGGAGTTCAAGGCCAACTACTAGTCTACATAGTGAGATCCAGACCAACTGCTGGGGTTACAGGAAGACTCTGTCTCAAAATAAAATACATAAATAAATAAGACATAAATAATAAATAAAACAATAATACTTATAGCTTCATGTTTACAGAAATAAATATTTCTTATAAATTTTAGTTTCAAAATATATTTGTAGCAGAAAAGATGATGGGATGATCAGTAAAACGTTTTCATTTACATGACATTATACATCATGGTAAAATCTTATGGGGGAAATGTATGGAAAAACTTCAGAGGCAAAGCACTCTGTAAAATGCCCAGTCTTCAAAGGGCACACTCACTGATCTTTTAAATAGGGGATGGTGGGTATCAAAACCCTGAGTGAAGACGCCATTGTATTTATTTAAAAGTTCAGTGATGGTTGAGAGCTCTGCCTGCTCTTCCAGACAGTCTGAGTTGGGCCATCGGCACCCATGGCTGGTGGCCCACAACAGCCTGTGACTCAGCCCCAGGGCATCTGGCACCCACTTTCAGCTTCTGCTGGCAGCACTTCCAGCTCTTAGAGGATAGATAATGGGGGCTGGAGAGATAATTCAGCAGTTAAGAGCACTGGCTGCTCTTGCAGAGGACTGGGGTTTGATTCCCAGCACCCACATGGTGGCTAACACTCTCTTATGTCTTCTATGGGCATTGCATGACATGGATACACTTACAAACATGCAGGCAATACACTCATACACACAAATAAAATTTTAAAAAATAATAAAAAAGAGGATGATGGGAACTCAGTGGTTTTGCTTATATGTTTATATTAATGGCTTTGGATTCATATAACCAAGGACAGAACTCCTCCCTCATCTTAGGAACCTCTTGATGGCTTTGTAGTTTTCCTTCTAATAATTCTCCCCCTCTAGACCACAGCAATCACATAGATCTTCAGTAGGAATGGATTTTAAAGCCAGACGCTCAGAACATTCATGAGCCTGGTGCAGTGATGCAAAGTGCAAGTCCTTGGAAATGCACAGCTGGCTTCGTCTTATTCTGTGAGGGGAGGCCAGATGTACTGAGTAGGCCCAGCTGCAGGACACTATTGGATGACAGTAAAATGTGTCCCCGAGGGCTGTGTCACAGTCATACCTGGGCCCATCAGAGGAATCAATGAGGCTATAAACCCTTGACACTCACTGTCTTAACCACATCGAGGCTCCAGGAGCCCCATAAGCCGCTCATTCCCTCTGATGAGTTCTGAGGTGCCTGAAACTTCTCAGGAGGAAGGCATTCCGCAGGCATCGATCAGCTCATCGGTGAGGAGGAGCTCGTGGCTGCTGAGGTCAGACAGTTAATGGTCTGCTCTGCTGAGAGGGGAGGGATGATAAATTAGAGAGCACTTCATGTTGGCATCACTGAAAATGGCATGGGATTTGAGGGGTCAAGGGGTGAGGGCAGAGCTGTGACACCACTAACAAACCCCCAGTTCGTAAGCTCTGCTAGCTTGTGGCTCCCCGTCCCCCGCCTTATGTCTTGGCTCCAAGCCCAACCCAAGACTGCCCCTCCAGTCCCATCTATTCAGGAGATTACTTCCCATGCCGAGTATACCGCAGATGGGATGCTGAAGTGCGTGTGTGTGGGGGGGGTGAAACCTGCATGCTGCTGCAGCCTGCTCCTGCGCTGTTGCTAATGGAGCCCCCATGTCCTTCTGGTTCACACTGAATCTCTAACTTCTTTTGACGGTCCAAATGTAGCCCTTCTGGTGACTATCAGCATTTCAATACCCTTGAGGTCTAACCTTGACTGGAGCCTCACAATTTCCCTAGACTTGATAGATCATTGTATTTCATCCTCCCCTGTTGAAGCCTATGTGCTCTCTCAGGCTCTTTTCTCTCTGTCAGTCTCTCCCAAATTACCTCTCTTGATTCTTCAATTTGTCTTTACAACCATGGCCCAATTGAGACTCTGACTTAACTGAATCTGTCCTTCCTGGTGTGGTGATCCAGTCCCTTTTCTGACTATCCCCTGTGTGATATATTCTGTTCAAATATAGCCACGTCAGTTCCTTATTTAAATACTTTAATTGCACTATGTACCAATTTCCTACAGGGTGTTTTTTAAGATCCTCACCATGACACAGCTCATCTCTCCAGCATACTCTCTCCTGCCCACTGCTGACTGCTCGTCTTGGAGCTCCACACGTGCGCTGTTCCACCGCTTCTGTTGTGCTCTACACCTGGTGCGATGGTTAATCTTGGTTGGCAACTTGGCACACCTGAGAAGATCACCCTCGGTTAAAGAATATCCTCCATCAGACCGGCCTGTGGGCATGTCTGTGAGACATCCTCTTGATTGCTAACTGCTATGGGAGTGCCCAGCACACTGTGGGAGGTACCATCCTTAGGTAGGTAGGTCTGGGCTGTTAAAAGTAGCTGAATGAACTTGAGCCTGGGAGCAAGCCAGAAAGCAGCATTCCCCCACGGTTCCTGCTTCAGGTTCCTGCCCTACAAGAATGGAATTCCCACGTGCTGAGTTCCCTCAGGATGCATTGTCACTGGGAAGATGGCATGAACCCTTTCCAGCCTCGGTCATTTTTGGTCATGGTGTTTCCCACGGCAATAGAAAGCAAACAAGAACAGCTGTGTTCCCATCTCCCTGCTCCGGAACTTCCACGTACCCTCTGTTACCTCCACGGTGGTACCCCTGGGAGGTCTCCTCACACGCCGGAGATGCTCTTCTCTGGGTCCCACCCTACCCCAGACACCCCTCACCACTGGATCTGTGGTTTGCTGAGCATTTCATTGGCAGTGTCTGCTTATATCTTCTCTCCATGTGGACCGAGACCATCTATGAGAGCCTTGCGGTCTTGTGGATTCAAACTCCCATTTTAATGCTTGGCACAAGGTGACTCTGGGAACAGTGATGTTGAAGACAGTGGTACTACAACAGGAGCCTCCTAAATGGGACCTGAGGCATTTAGACATCTCTCATTTAATCCCCAGGACTCCTCTAGAAGGCAGTTAGTGTCTTGCCCTTTTTGCATGACAAGAGACTCAAATTCAGAGCGCTGGGCAGCCTGGACCAAGATCACCTACCAATGGCAGTAGAAGAGGATTTAGAACCACATATATGACTCCATATCACACATTCTTCTACGACCTGACCCAATGCGAGTTCACCCCAGGAGGGTACTCAGCTTCCTCAAAGGTACTGAGACGGAGACAGCAGGGGATGTGATGGAGCTGGCGCTCCGTTGCCCAGCTAGTCATCGCAGGTGGGCAGGGAGGTGCGGCTTGCATTTCCTCACCCTCCCGACGACGCATTCTGTGGCCTTGAACACCTGCAGCTACTCATAGGCTGACTACTCTGAAAGGCAAGTTGTTTTCTTTTTTTTGATCTTATAGAGGACAGGCCATCCACATCTGAACTATGACAGGAACATAGAGGCATTATCAGGGAAAGAAAACCTGTGGTCTCTGTCACTTGGTGATTTTCCCCCATAATTTGTGGATATGTTAGTATGAAGAATTCTTAAATATAAAATTAAAGCTATCAGAGCAATTAAATAGTTTAAGTTTTATTTTGGAAAAAAAATCACTGGATATGGTGGTATGCACTTTTCTTTAATCTCAGCACTTGGGAGGCAGAGGCAGGAGGGGTCTATGAGTTCAAGACCAGCCTGGTTTACACAGAGAATTCCAAGCCAGCCAGGGATACATACAGACTGTCCAAGAAAAACATAGAGCCCTGTAGATTCAGAAGCATTCTAGAAAATGGAGAAAATGTGAATGATGTGTCTTTGGGTGCATACACGAGTTCAGGTGTGTGTACATGTGTGTGCACACACATGGGAAGGTGAGAGCTAACTCTAGGTGTCTTCCTCAGTTACATTCCACCTTATTTTTTGAGACAGGGTCTTTCACTGAACCTGGAGCTCGCTAATTGGGCTGACGGGATGGCTAGCAAATTCTGTTTCTGCCTCCCCAGTGCAGGGGTCGCAGGTGTACACACCATACCAGCTCTTTACATGGATTCTGGGGATAGAATTCAGGTCTTCATGCTTGTGCGACAAGCAAGCAGGGACTGAGGCTTCTCCCCAGTCCTGGAAAAGGTATCTTAACGACTACTATATTTAGTTGTTTAGGTATATTTAAAAACAAAATTTCATGACCTAAATTAACATCTGTCATGGTGACAGCTGCAGGAATTCCTACAGTGGCTCATCTTGGCATGAGGTCTATGCCAGCCCACTCGTCAGCATCAGGTTAAAATCTTTGCCATGAAGCCAGCAAATAGATCTCATTTAATGAGGAAATTCAACAAATATTTATTGAACATCTGTTATAATGCCTAAGCTAGGTATGTTGGATGATAGGAAGATTGTCTCTCCCTTATGACTCCTGCAGTCACAGGTTAATGGGTAGATCAGGCTGGAGGAAGCCATATCAGACGTGTGGCACAGACCATGGATCAATTGGACAGATGGCCCCTGCCTGTGTCTTCTTTATAATACTATCCCTTGCAGTCACATATGTGAATACAAATCCATATTTGCATATTTGGGTGCATGCATGCCTTCCTGAATATCCCCATCTAGTTGTGCTGCTGGTGGTTGTGCGAGTGTCCCTGCTTATAATTAGTGCTCATGGAGGAGCTTTGTGAGTCTTGAGTCACACCACACCAGCAGCACCTACATCAGTTCTCAGCACACACTTGCTGAGTGTGTCGGTGAATGTGAAGAAGAAGGAGGTGTCTCTAAACAGAACTGGTTAAAGAGCGGGGAGGGGGTGAGAGTGCTAGCTCAGTTGGCAAAGTGCTTGCCTTGCGAGCAGGAGGACCTGAGTTCCCTCTCCTCTGTTCCAGCATCCTGGGGCTGAGATGAGGAGACCAGCTGGTCTAGCCTCCTTGGTGAATTCTTGGCCATTGGGAGATACCATCCCCAAAATCAAGATGGATGGCACATGCGGAAGGACAGCTGAGGTTGTCTTCTGGTCTCCACATGCATGCACACACCTGTGCACCCAAACACTGGAACATACACGTACGTGCACATGAAATACAAGAAAAGAGGGTGTTTCATGTTGTTCTTGATGAGTGAGGATGGTCGGTTACCAGGACAACGGTGATGAGTGGCTGTGGGCTGTGGGCAGCCTGCTCGGCTGGAGGTGTTTTTCCTATTGTGAGCTTAGATGCGTGATCTGCTACCCTGAATCATCCTTGTGGTGGCTCCTCTGAAGCACAGGTATATGAACTGCTTCAGGGTGCCTCCTGTCATGCAACGCCGTGTCTCCAGGGTCATGGCAGCGTGCCTGGTATGCAGTCACGGTTCGCTGCAGCTTCCTAGGCTGGTGAATTCCTTGTCTTATGCAGAGCAAACATCTAACAAGGCCAGTGCCAGGCAGGCTGAGTAGTGATGGTTGAGCCTCTGCGTTCCACCGAAATGGTGCTTTCCCACCAATCTGCTGTGCAGAAAACTCCTTCAAAGCAATAACAACTCTGGTTTCCTTGGTATATCGATTCCTTTATTGTTTGTGTGCGTGGGTTGTAAGGTTTGGGTTCAGGTTTGGTTTGGAGTGAGACCCAGCAGAAACAAACGAGAGACTCTGGTATGGGAACTAACAGGACATTTATTAAGGGCATGGGGCTAGCCTCCCAGCTCAGGAGTGAGGAAGCTAGCCGCTCCTTGGCTGCTTGGTAGGCTTTTTAAATGAAACCAGCCTATAACTGGTGTCAGGAAGCTTATCTTCTCAGGAAGCCTTTCTTATTGGCATTAAGGAGCTGCAGTCCCTTTTCACAGATGCTTGTGAATTCTGAAAGTTTGGCCAGAGTCACCAAGGTGTCTGTCAGTCCTCCTGAGTCCTGGAACTGCTGGGGGGGGGGGTTCTCTTCAGTCACATCATACATGCATGTGTTTGTGTGTATGCACGCATGTGTTGTGTTTTGAGGCAAGGCCTTGTTTAGTCTAAGCAAGTTTTGAACTTGATCTGAAGTCGAGGCTTGCCTGGGATTCCTGATCCTCTTGTCTCTGTCTCCCGAGTCCTGTGCTCACAGGTGCCCAGTCATGCTGAACGCTTCAGTTCTTATGGTGGCATGTCCCGCTTCCCCTCACGAGAAGATCATATGTGTCGATCTTCTCTGCAGAGACTGGTGATAAGTGATTCACAGTTCAAAACCCAGAGCACACATATGATCAATACCCTCCTGAAAGTCCACATGAAGACTTAACACATGTTGGGTTGAGTGACGTTAGTGGTCATTAAGTTTGTGACCCGGGTGAAATGCTAAGTGTGGGCAATCCACATATCCTGGAGTGTCCGTAGCAGCTTTGACTGTTAACTTGCCGATTTCCTTTACTTCAGTCTTTGCGCTTGGGATTGTGTGAAATTTGACTTTTGGTTTATGTTCTTGCCACAAGTTTTAAAAATTACAGGAAACTTCTAACTTTACTTATGAAGACAGTATTTAGATTTCTCTAATTATAGTCCTTGCTTAATTTTTAAAAATAGACTTTGCTGTTTGAACAGAACCCTCTAAGCATCCCCAAAATAGACGAGACAGATCAGGATGTTCTTGTCAGGGAAGGGAGCAGAGCGCCCCCTGCTGGCTCTGCGATCTTCCTCCTCCTACGCCACTCCTGGTGTGTGCCATTCGTGTTTTGGTTGGGTGGCTGGGTTTAAGATAGAGCCTCACTGGGTAACCCCAGGCTGACCTCCAACCCCAGATTGTCTCACCTCCATCTCCCAAATGCTATGACTGCAGGTGTGCAAAAGCACACCTGACTGCGGCCACCATTTATGAACTCCACTGAGGACGAGTTGATCACCACTGAATTAAAGTATAAAAGAACATTCATTCACCCAGTTTCCCTCTGTAGTGTGGTTGTGTCTCGACCTTCTTCCCTGACAGATTACAGCACCAAGCATGTACCCATTTTTCTGCAAAGCTCTTGCTCCACACGAGCTGGGAATTTAAGGAGGGGCAGCCTGTATCACGGGCTAAGGAAACACAGCATCCTAGCAACAGTCCCAGTGACTTTCATGAATAAAAGAACCTCTCAAAAGATTCTTTAGATGTGCTTGGACTTAACATTTCATTCATTTTGCACAAATCCTTGATCACTTACAGACCATGTAGCTCTTTGCTGGCCACTGGGAGCTCTGATAGAGAGCTTGGCTCACGTTCAGGTGACCCCACTGACACTGGTGAGTGATGCGTTAGCTGCTAGTGCGCACAAAGGGTGCCTGAGCGGTGCGGCAGTTGTGAGGAGATGGTACTGACACAGGGTGGAGCAGGATTGACTCATTTGACTTTTACTTTGGGCTCTTTCACAGTCCCACAGGTTCATTACTTAAGATTTGAAATCATAATTCCTCATGTAAAAATGCTAATTCAAAGTGACTGCATAAAAATTTGCTAAAGAATTAAATAATTCGCTGTTTGGTGCAGGGAAGTTCCTGTCTGAAGGGGCAGAGATTGCAAGGGTTAACAAAGTGGCCCATCGGAGCAGAGAAGGGACGACTGAGTTACATTTAAATTTTTACTGTTTTGCATCTTTTCTAATATCTTGTAACACACTTGCATTATTATAGCACCATAAGCATATAATTTATTAATATATAACTATGCATGTATTGGAGTGTATTCTTTTTTATGATTTATTTTATTTTTAATTGTATGTCTCTGTGTTTGTGCACAAGTGGAGGCCAGAAGAGGGTGTTGGATCCCCTAGAGCAGGAACGACAAGTGGTTGTAAGCCGCCTGATATGGGTATTCAGAACCAAACTGCAAGATCAGTACAGGCTCTTAACCACTGAGCCATCTCTCCAGCCCATGAAGCAATTCTTCAAAGATTTTACTGTTGGATATGCAGGCTCCTTCATGTGGTTCACACTATAGGAACAAAAAAAAACCACATTATTTTATTGTTCAATAATTCTGAAGAATATATATCCAAAGAGGGAAGCCTACAGTAAGACTGAAGACTCAGGACCCAGGAGACCCGGGTTCAGAACCTGGCCTAACCATGGCTTCCAGCTGCATCTGGTTGGTTCCAAAGATTATGTGTTATAAGGCTGGTCCTCAGTGTGGCAATGGCAGAGAGGTTGTAGGATTTGTGTGTGTGTGTGCATGTGTGTGTTTATGTGTGTATGTGCACGTGGAAGCCAGGAGGGTATCTTTTCTCTGTTGTTCTCCACCTTATTTTTTGATGCAGGGTCTCTTATTGAACCTGGAGCTCACCCACTGGTTAGGGCGGTTGACCAGAGAGCTCACCCCACCCCCACCCCAGCACTAGGGTTACGAATGTGTGCCGCGACATCCAACTTACGTGGGTATTAGGGATCTGAACGAAGGTCCCCATGCTTGGCAAGCACTTGACTAAGTGAGCCATCTCCCCAGTTACTGGTTAAGGACTTTTAAGAAGATGGGAAATTCCTGGGTCTCTTGGATCCATGCTTTCTTAATGGATTTGGGGACTCCTGTCTCTCCAGCTTCTTCCTGGTCACTATTCTCATATTAACTCTCTTCTCTCTTCTCTCTCTCTCTCTCTCTCTCCCTCTGTTTCTCTCTGTGTGTCTCTCTTTTCCTCTTTCTCTCCCTAGCTTTTTGTTTCTGTCTGTCTCTGTCTCTCTCTCTCTCTCTGTCGCTCTCTTTCTCTCTCTCCCTCTCTCTTTGCTCTCTCCTTCTCTCTTTGTTTCTGTCTGTCTCTGTCTCTCTTTCTGGCCTCATGTCGCCCAGGTTGGTCATGAGCCTCCTTCCTCCACCTCCTCAGTGCTGGGATTATAGGCACGCATCACCATAATGCTTCTTACCCACTGCCCCACTATGATGCAATGAGCCCCACAGAGCCTCTTCAGCAGGCCTGAGCCCTCCAGCCTTCGAAGCTCTGCGCTGACTAAGCCTCTGACTCCGGGATTCTGCCTCAGCCATGCTACAGGATAGCTGCTACTGCTTAGCCCTCGTGGTGATCTGAGACACGGTTATATCTCTGAACATCCATCTTCATTTATGGAAAGAGATAACAATCCCACTACTTTAAAAGGGGGATTTATTTAAAGTGTATACTGTAGTATTTGGAAAAGGAAGTGGCCTCTATTATCATCTCTAGAACCCAGAGCTTAAGTTCTCATTCTGTTTGACTTGTTTTCAGTTAGGTCCTAAAATCTGGTTACAGCAGACATAAAGGATGTCTGGTCTCTTAGACTACAGATACAGGTTTTCTGGTCCTTTTCAACTCTTGGGCCATAATGGCTGCATCCTGCACTTACGAATTTGCATACTGAAGGAGGAGGTCACATGATTCCTTTCGTCACTGGCTCTGCTGTTTGTCCCCGGCCACATTAATACACGTTCACAGTCACATGACAAGATTCATTAAGAAAAGAAAAGCCAGCTCACACTATGTAGTTAAGATAATGCAAAGTCACGTATTAGAAGTCTTCTGGAGACATTTCTTAATTACTTGCGTTTGATTAAAATGAAGGTAGAAAGAAGCAGTTCTGGTCAGCCTGGCGACTGTTTTGCTGAACCCAGACTGGGAGTTAGACCAGTAGGAAGCAATTTCCTGCAGTTCTCTTACACCTGTCTGAGTCGCAGACAGTTTGCGATCAAAGCAGGCAGCCAACAGGGCAGTCACCTCCCACGCTGTGGAAGACGGTCGTATAGAAGTTATTGCAGACAAATTGTATTCGATGCCTCCAAACAGTTTTAAAATATGTCACTATGTCTGTTTGTCAACAGATAGCCTTTGCCACGTGTCTCATTTCAGCAAAGCGTTTGCCTCGTATCCTGGGACGACTTTGGGCCCTGACCATTACCCAGCTTAGCTGTAGAGTGATGTCATCTCATACAAAGCCATGAGGTAGCAATGTTCTGAGTGATTGTTTATAGGGGGTAGTGATTCTGTAACATTTCTGTGTCACAGGGGAATCCATTTTTAGTTTGGGCTATGAGAAAAAGTGATTCTTCTAATTTTAGTATTTGTAATGCTTCTCAAATTATTACATGTTTCAGAAAACTCTAATTGTGCCAGAAAAAAAAAATTTACCCATGAGGGAACATTCAGACACACAGACAGTCCAGACAGAAAGAGGTGCCAAAGCAGACAAGATGAACAGCCTGCAGACGGTGTGCTCAGCACTGAAAAGAAACAAGCCATCACATGGCAGCACGCAGACTTAAATGCATACTTACTACCAAGCAAAGGAAGTTGTTCTGTATAGGGCTAGTTTTCTATGACCCCAGCTCTATGACCCTCCAGAAAAGGTAAAACTGTACAGACAGTGAAAAGATTAGCTGTTGTCAGGACTTTGGGGAAGCAAGATGAACAGTCAGAATGCAGAGGACTTTTAAGGACAGGAAACTAAGAGGGTCCATTTCCATCGTCAATTTGACTTGGAATCACCTTGGAAAAACACATCTGGGTGTGTCTGTGAGGGTGTTTCCAGAAAGCTGTAACAGGATGAAAGCACCCCACCCTCCAATGTCAGCAGCACCATCCCACAGGCTGGGGTCCTAGAATGAATAACAAGGAGAAAGTGAATGGGCATCAGTATTTGTCTTTCTCTGCATCCTACCTACAGAACCAACCTGACCAGCTGCCTTCTGCTCCTGCCGCCAAGCCTCCCCTGACGCCACGCCTTCCCTGGCGTAATGGACTGAACCCTCAGCATGTGAGCCCAAATAAGCCTGTCCTTCCTTAAACTGCCCCAAATAAGCCCGTCCTTCCTTAAACTGCGCCAGTTACCATCTACATCACTGGATCAAAATACCTGACAAACGTGTAGACCATCAAGGCAGGAAAGTCAGACAGCAGGGCACGAAGCAGGTGGTCGGTCTCCTTGGTGACCAGGAAGCAGAGGTAGTACAGGCTCGTGCTCATCTCATCTCCACCCTCCCCCGTTTTGTTCTTTTTGAGACAGGGTCCTCTGTAGCTCTCTTGGCCTGAATTTGCTATGTAGACCAGGCTGGCCTGGAACTCACAGAGATCTACCTGCCTCTGCCTCCAAGAGCAGGATTAAAGGCATGCGCTGCCACACGTGGCTTATTATCTCCTTTTGATACAGTCTCCACACCTCGATTAGTTTAATCAACCCCCACAGGTCCATCTCCCAGGTGACTCTAGAAGATCTCCTCAAGAGGACAGCTGAGATGCTGCCACAAGTTGCTTTTGTCAGGTCTGTTGTCACAGCAGCAAGAGAGCAACTAGCATGGACTCTGTGTGTGGTGATGATGGTGGCCCGTGGCATTGTGTCGTGGTCCAAGGACATAGAACAGGTGACACAAAGACCTGTCATTGGTCTTTCTCCTCAACACCTCCAGTGAACTCGAGTGTGAGTTTTACAGACTTGGAGTGATGGTGCTGCAGTGATGATGATGCAGTGATGATGATGCAGTGATGATGATGCAGTGGTCATGCTGCAGTGATCGTTCTGGCGTGATTGTGCTGCAGTGATCGTGCTGCAGTGATGCTGCTGTAGTATGGTGCTCCACTGGTCATGATGCGGAGGTCGTGCTGCAGTGGTCGTGGTGCGGTGGTCGTGGTGCGGTGGTCGTGGTGCGGTGGTCGTGGTGCGGTGGTCGTGGTGCGGTGGTCGTGATGCGGTGGTTGTGCTGTGGTGGTCGTGGTGCGGTGGTCGTGGTGCGGTGGTCGTGGTGCGGTGGTGGTGGTGCGGTGGTTGTGCTGTGGTGGTCGTGGTGCGGTGGTCGTGGTGCGGTGGTCGTGGTGCGGTGGTCGTGCTGCGGTGGTCGTGATGCGGTGGTTGTGCTGTGGTGGTCGTGGTGCGGTGGTTGTGGTGCGGTGGTCGTGGTGCGGTGGTCGTGGTGCGGTGGTCGTGCTGCGGTGGTCGTGCTGCGGTGGTCGTGATGCGGTGGTTGTGCTGTGGTGGTCGTGGTGTGGTGGTTGTGGTGCGGTGGTCATGGTGCGGTGGTCGTGGTGCAGTGGTCGTGCTGCAGTGGTTGTGCTGTGGTGGTGTGCTGCTGCAGTCGTGCTGCAGTGAATGCGCTGCAGTGACCATGGTATGCAATGTAAGTTCATCAGTCACAGCAGATGCAGATGTGACTGGGGATGTCGATAACGGGGGTCCGCACGTGTGGAGGGAAGGATTCATGAGATAGCTGCACTTTCAATTCTTCTGTGACCCTAAACTTCTCTCAAAAAATGGAGTTAGTTAAGAAAACATAACGAGCACGTATGGAACCCACAAAAGCTCTCCAAACCTCACGCAGCCATTTGGTTCCATGAACTGGCGGACAGTCAGTTCTTCCAGCGTAACTGTTCTAATTGGCTTTTCCTGTTGCTGTGACAAACACCACAACCAAAGGCAACTGAGGAGGAAGGGCTTGCCTGGCTCACAGCTTACAGGTTACAGGTCACAGTCTGTTGAAGCTCAGGGCAGGAACTCAAGACAGGAGCATGAAGCAGCCACCAGAAAGGAAACACTGCTCACTGGCTTGCTCCCCCTGGCACATAAGCTACCTTCTTAGGCAACCTAGGCTCACCTGCCTAGGAATGGCACTATACATAGTGGGCTGGACCTTCCTCCATCAATTAGTAATCAGCAAAATGCCCCACAAACATGCCAATCTGATGGAAGAAATTGTCCAGTTGAGGTTACCTCTATCCAGATGCATCAAGTTGACAACTGATGCTAGTTATTATAGCTATCCATTGGTAGATAATGGCTCCTATATGCAAGTGCATATATAGAGATCATCGCCACTCTAGTTAGAAACAGAAGTCTTGAAGAGCTGTGCTGATGTTTAACAAGTAGGTCTTTGGTTAAAAAATATGATTATAAATGGCATATAAGAAAAGAACTTCAGTAATGGAGAGCTGACTCAGTGGTTAAGAGCTCTGTCTGCTCTTGCAGAGGACCCAGGTTTGATTCTCAGCACCCACATGGTGGCTAACGACCACCTGTAACTCCAGTTCCTGGGGATCTGACACCCTCTTCTGACTTCTTTGGGCATTGCACAATATGCGTGCACTTAAATGCATGCAGGCAATATACTCATACACATAAGACTAATGAATAAAAAAGAAAAGAACTTCAAACACAGAGATAGGTATGGGATTGGAGTATTTATTACCTTTTGGAGAATACTTTTATCAAACTATTTTAAAATAAGGTTAGTTTGTACAAGAATTGCAAGATAGCACCAAGTTCCCATATACCTACCACCTAACTGCCCATCTGCCTTTCACTTATCAAAGCTCAGATATGGGGGCTGGAGAGGTAGCTCAGCAGTTAAGAACACTGTTCTTCCAGAGGACCCAGGTTCGGTTCCCAGCATCAACATGGCAACTGACAGCCATCTATAACTCCAGTTCCAAGAGACCTGACGCCCTCTTCTGGCCTCCACGGGCACTGCGTGCACGTGGTGCACTTACATATGTGTAGGCAGAATAGTCAGGCACGTAAAATAAAAATAATAAAGTATCTTTTTAAAACTCAGAAAAGAATATTGGCTCCAAACTGTTAGGCAGTATACTCACTTCATCTGAATTTTCCGTCTGTCCATTACTGTCCCTCTTTCTGTCTAGGAGCCCACCCAGGATTCCATGTTGTATTAGCCTCATGTCTTCCGTTTCTTCTCTGATCTGTGACAGCTTCTCAGGCTCTCCTGAGTTTCTCCCCATCTTCATTTTCATTCAATTGTATTTTTAGTTGACTACTTTATGGTTCATTAGTCATTAAGGCATAATACCCAGAGGGTATGATCTCACAGATCAATGTCCTATGTATAGAAATCTCTCAAACATGCTCAGAAGGATCTGTCATTAACCTTTCCCTTCAACAATTTTATTAATGACTTAGAGAAGAAAATTACTACCATGAAAATCCTATTGGCAGGTGAGAGAGATCTGGAAGTGTAGCAAATAGGTTGGGTAATAGTCCAGAACTGTGAGCCTGCACCGTGACGAGAAAATCTAACTGCACAAGTTTGAAGGATGAATGCATTCCCCAACATGACAACGGAAAGCTGAAGTCACGCGTGGGGCTCTTAGGTTGTCCCCATTTTTTCTGCGAACAGACCGGGTACCTTGGGGCCTGGCAGGAATTCACTTGATAGTGTGGCCTGGTTGGTTGAGGATCACAATCCCTTCTTGAAGTGAAAAAGAGGATATTTCCAGGGATGTGCTTGTCCAAACATATAATGCCCCAAGTGGGACGTGATCGGAATAGCATACTTCTAAGAGGATGTTGAGAAGCATAGACAGCTGCAGTGTGGGGAGTGGGGAGAAAGCCTGGACAGGCGAGGAGACGGTCTGCACAGCAGAGTGTAGAAAATCCAAGAGAGGGCAGCACGGGGTCTTACGAGACACAGACTTTGAGAAATGGGCGGGATCCTCACCCTTGAGGCCTGAAGAACAAAGACCTCCAATCTCTAACTCTTCACATTTGTATTAGCATTCAGGAACAGATCAAAAGACTTCTCTGCATAGGTTTGGGGAAGCCAGTCACAACCACATGTGACTGGTTCACAGGGTAGAGCAGATGTTCACAGAACAGTGTGTGTTAGGTGTAGCTTCCTTATCTAATCTAAACACAGGGACACTGCACTTCAGAACATGTGCCTGCGTACACGCCTATGTGGCTTTGCTGTCATAGATGGTCTTACCTGGTGGTGTCTTTGCACATATGCCAAGCATGCTTTCAGCAGAATTCAAACAGGGCTGTGGTCTCCAAGAAGGAAACTCTCTTGGTCCGAGATGAGGTACTCCAGACCCCAGGTTTCTGTAAGCAAGGGCAGGGTATGGAGTCAAAGCACAGGTGACTACAAGTGCATGAGCTGGTGGTGCTTCGAAACCTACTCAGCTAATTCTTCATCCACAGAGACAAACTGTCCAGTTCTTACTCTTCATCCACAGAGACAAACTGTCCCGTTCAGACAAGCAGATAGTCTCACCTGTATCTACAAGAGCAGCCAAATCTGAAGTAAGATCACCAATAATTCTATACAACATAGCTCTGATTGTTATCATGTTTTTGAGATAGGCTCTCCTGTAGCCCAGGCTGGCCTCAAACTCACTATGTAGCCATGGATGACCTTGAACCTCCAATTCTCCTGTAAAATGTTTTTGGTTCATTCATTTTAATTTTCCTGTCTCTTTTTAAAAATATTTTTGATTCATTCATTTTATCTTAATTTAACATGTATGACTGTTTTCCTACATGTAAGTAAGTGTACCACATGCATGCAAAGTCTACAGATACCAGGAGAGGGCATCAGGTCCCCTGGAACTGAGTAGGGACAGTTGTTAGCCACCATGCAGGTGCTGGGAACCAAACCGGAGTCCTCTGCAAGAGCAGCCAGTGCTCTTAGTTGCAGAGCATGTCTCCGGCCCCTCCTTCCCTTTTGTGAATGCTGAGTTTACAGGTGTGCACTGCCACACCCATTTATGTAGTGTTAGGAATCAAACCCAGGGCCTCTGGCAGGCCAGGCAAGCACAATATCAACTGAACTACATCCCCTGTTCAAAACCCTGATTGTTTTGAGGGGCGTGGGTATTATCAGTTTTCGCCATGCCATGTGCAGATCTCTGGAGAGATGAGGGAAGGCTCGGCTGGTTCGGAGGAGGACAAGAGGAAGGCTCGGCTGGTTCGGAGGAGGACAAGAGGAAGGCTCCTGTCTCGGTATCGGAAAAGCCCTTTGTGGTGTGGTATCACGACTAAACATGGACAGGTGTGCAGGAACTGCAGAAAGATAAGTTTTAGCTCAACATACGGAAGGGCTTTTCAATATTAGAGGTCTCCAGGTCAGGCTACCTGAGGCCGAAGTGCCCAAGCTTGAGGTACAATTGGAAGAAACTGTTCAGAGAGTCAGCATAAGTCTCTTACATACTGAAGTACATTTCTAAACATGATCTAGCTCCTATGTAACACAGAGGACCATTCAGCATCTCAGTCCTTTGAAATGCTGCAGCAGCAGCAGCAGACTATGACTGAATGAAGGGGGTCCACCCACTGATGAGCAGGGCAAGCCTAGAGAACAGTCTGGATCCCAGGTCTGTCCAGCCCAGGTTCCTTTGGGCCAGCTGAACCAGGGATTCTGGGTGAGGAGCACTTGTGAGTCTTCCTAACTTTTGTAACTATTTGTTTTGTTTTTTTGAGACAGGGTTTCAAGCTCTAGCTGGCCTTGAACTCCCTAGGTAGACCAGGCTGGCCTCGATCTCATAGAGATTCTCCTGCCTCAGCTTCCTAAGTGGTGGGACTAACACTCAACAACCTTTCTCACACTCCTGTCCAACAATACCTTGGGCACTTAACATTTTAAAGGCATCACACCCGTCACTGTTTCTGTGAATGCCCTCATCACCCAGTTTCCTGTGTGTGCAGTGACCTTATATTTGCTTTGCCCCCAAACCCAGTAAGCTTAAGTGTGCCATGAGACCACATGAACTACAACAGGACTGTCTGTATGGATGAGGGACTGGACTTGCCTCAATGGCCACCAGCCCTGACTGTTCATCCAAATCGCTGAGGATGAACTTAAACTCCCAGCCCCACCCCACCCCCAGGCGTTCCAGGGGCAGGACCAATAGCTTTGTGCTTTAAAGGCTTCTTTACAGCAGGCTAGAACCTGTTCTAAAACAACAATTTGGAATCCCTACATTGGGGTCCTGTGACTCCACAATTCTAAGATACCACCAGCCTGCCCTGACAGGACACATGTCATACTTGGAATAGTAAAGTTGCAAGATAAGCATTTCAAAGTTGACATGGCCAGTGGCCCCCACTGCAGTGAAGTTCAGGTGACAAGCAGGGTCCATGGTATGGCTATGGATATTTTGCAAGCTAAGCATCCCTAGCTGAAAGAGCCCCTAAGCCACAAAGTCTTCCTATCTCTAAATGTTAGAACTCAAGAACATTGTGTTTATTGGGCACATTTAAAAGGTGATTTTCTTTTTCTGTCAGACAGAAGTTTAAACAGATGAAGGACATTCTGAGATCAGATTACAGAAAGTGAGGTGTCAGTCTGTGGGGGTCAGTCTGTGACACCCCCCCCATTGGCACCGTGAGCTCTGCAGGATTGGAAATCTTTCCTTGTGCGAGGCTCATTAGAACAAAAAGGGAGGGGGAGGGCGTGGTGGCACACGTGAGGTGTGTTGACTCCCCTGAGGGCCCTTGGCCTCCAATCCATTTTATAACCATTCATTTCCATGCTCTGCTTCTAAGATTGACTTCAAAGGCTGCCTGACTGACAGCTCCCGATTTCAGTCTTGTCTTCCCCCCTCTGTAAATGTAATTTCCATGGTGACTGCTTAACTGATGACTTTAAGAGGACCAATCTTAAGCTTTCCACATTAAACAGGGATCTGACATCCCAGAAAGTTATCTGCGACATTGAAAGGGTTTCTCAAGCTTGTACTAAAGCCTGGACAGGAAGCTAAGCCACCAGCCTGCTGCTGCTGCTGCTGCATCTTGATGAGAAACTCCAGGAGATTTGAAGAAGAATAACTGATAGAAAGCCGTGCATCTCCATTTTCAGCAAATGATAGGATATTTATAATGCTTGAAGCCTCGTGTGCAGCAGGTGTTGTGTTGCAGAACACAGAGGACGCCCTCCCCGGTATGCTTCCACACCAGGCAAGCAGGTTAAAGATGAAAAATATTCCCTTTAAACGTTTCCTTGAAATGGCCACCCTGCTCAATAATTTCCCTCAACCACCAAAGAATTAAAACCTCATTAACATGGCGAGCCATTTCTGTGAGCCAGGAGCCCTGACCTTCAGAGCCGCTGACCCCCAGGTTGTCCCTGGATGCTTTGATTTTTCAGACTTGAAGTTACCATGGAAATTAAGAGAGAGAGTCAAACCCATGCAGATCTGCAGTCCTTTTCTGGGATGATATGTGGACAGTCGGGTTCACAGGATTCAGACTCTGAAATGAATCCAAATCATTGGAAATGATTAACGATGTAAGAAAGGTTAAAAGAACAAAAGCAAATCCCGAGCAGTCATGAATCCTAGGGACAAGGCATGCACCGCACACTTCTACTGAACCCTCAATGCTCTTTTCTCTTTAATTTTTGCAAATTTCATACAATATGCTTTGATCACATTTAGTTCCCCTTCCACATCTGTACTGCTTCCTTCCAGCCCCCCCACAAAAGTTCTATATATACACACATACATACACATGCCTATAGAATCAGGTCTGTGTCCCCAAATGCCCTTTGGTGTGGGTTCATCCACTGGAGCCTGGTCAACCTACTAAAAGTCTGACTTTTAAATGAGACTGAATCCCCCTCCCAAAAGTCATCAGTTGCCAGAAGCTCCTTAGGTAGAGGTGAGGTTTCTTACTCACTTCCCCAAGTCTGTGCTGGGTTTTTGTCCGTCTGGAGTTTATGTGGGACCTGTGCATCCTGCTACCATTGCTTTGAGTTCAAATGGGTAACTTGTCGGGGGAACCAGCACTCCAGGCTAGCCCGAGGGGACCGAAGGGTCTCTTCCATGGGGGAGGGAGCGAGTAGGCGCAGAGTTAAGACACAAACTCCAAGAGCTGAGTGGGAAGCAGGCGGGTGACTCTGCAAGCTTCTCTATTCAAGCAAGTGCAAAAGGTCTTATAGGTCTTGTCAGCCAATGACCTTATGGGGTGGGGTCCCGATTGCAGCCAGTTGTAATTTGTTCCCAGGTGGATCAGGTTCTTTCCAGGTGCTGGGCAGAAGCTGGTCTCACAACTAGCCAGAGCAGAGCACCGCGCCCACAGGAGCCATTCCTCTATTCCTCATAGCAGAATAGAGGTGACCTGGCCAGACCTACCTTTCATTATGCACAACAGTAACTGACCAGCTGTCTGGATAATTCTGGTTCCTTTGATCATCCTCTGGCTCTTACAATCTTTCTGCCCCCTCTTCTGCAAAGATCCCTGACCCCTGAGAGGCAGACTTTTGATATAGGTGTCCTCTTCAGGGATAAGCACTCTGGAGCTTCTTTGAGGCACTCTGCATTACTCACCATCTGATGCATAAGGAATCGTCTCTGCTGAGAGTTATGAGATTTATTAATCTATGGGGATAACAATAAGCCATTAGAAGTCAGTTTAATACTGTATCTATTTAGCAGAATAGTTGTAGTAGGCTCTCTCCCATGAGCTGTGGGTTGTCTAGCCACAGGATCCTAGGCCTACATCTGCGTCAGGTGAGGGCTTCAGCCTATAAAATGGAACCTAAATCCAATTAGAAAGTAGTTGGTTACTCCCATAATATTCATGCCACTGTTACACCAGATGCAGATGCAGTTGACCTCTCTTGATTTTCAAATTGAAGCATGCATGTCTAAGATCTCAAAGGTAACATCCAACTAGAAGAGAAAACAGGAGACCTTTATCTTTCTGGGTCTTAGTTGCCTCACTCAGAATAATTGTTTCCAGTTCCAACCACTTCATAATTTGTTTTTTTTAATGAATGGAATGAATACTATTCCATTGATATACGTGCCACATCTTCATTATCCATTCGTCAGGTGATAGACGTCTAGGTTTTTTGTCCAATTTCTGGCTATTATGAAAGGAGAAGCAGTGACCGCGGATGAACAGATATTTGTGAAGTGAGGTACAGAGTCTTTGGAGTGTATGCCCGAGAGTGCCATGGGTGGATCAGGTGGAAGATCGACTTCTGAGGAGTCTCCACACCGATTTCCACATCGGCTTCCCTAGTTTGCCTCCCACCAGCAGTGGATGAGAATTCTGCTTTCCCTGCATCCTTGACAGATTTGTCGTCGTTTGATTTTAGTCATTCTGAATGTGGTAAGATGAAATCTCAAAGTGGTCTTAATTTGTATTTCCTTGATGACAAAGATGTTAGACATTTTTAAAGCACCTCTCAGCCATTTACAATCCATGTTTAGAGAACCCTCCGCTCTCCTTGCCCCATTTTTTAATTGGTTTCTTTTTTGATGTTTAGTTTTTTAGTTCTTCGTATATTCTAGATACTCATCCTCTGTCAGAGGTATAGCTGGGAAAGAATTTCTCCCTTTCAGCAGTTTGCCTCTTCACTTGAATGATGGTGTCTTTTGATGTACAGAAACTTTCTCGTTTCATGTGGTCTCATTTGTCAGTTGTACTTAATGCTTGTGCTACACAAGTCCTCCTCAGAAAGAACTTTCCTGTACCTGTAAGTCCCAGTGTGTTCCCCACTTTCTCCTCTGTCTGACTCAGGGTAGAGGACTTATGTTCAGGTTCCTGGTCCATTTGGAGTTGAGTTTTGTGCATGGTGAGAGGTAGGGACCTAGCTTCATTCTTCTATCTGGTTTGACCAACACCATTTGCTGAATGCTGTCTTTTCTGCAGTGCATAATTTTGGCTCCTTTGTCAAAAATCAAGTGGCTATAAATGTGTGGATTTAAATCTGGGTCCTCGATTCTGTGCGACTGATCCATTTGCCTGTTTTATGCTGGTACCATGTGTTTTTATTACTGTAGCTGTGTAGTACGATTTGAGATCAGGCATATTAACCTCCAGCAGCTCTTTTTTGGTTCAGAATTATTGTGGCTATCCTGGTTTTTTTCTGTTTCCATATGAAACTTGAAATTATTTTGGTGAAGAATTATGTGTGAATTTTAATAAGTCTCCCATTGAATTCCTAGATTGCTTTTGGAAGAATGGCCATTTTCAAAATATTACCCCTACCACGCTAGAAGCATGGGAGGTCTTTCCATCTTCTTGTGTCTAATTTCTTTCTTTAATGTCTTAACGTTTTTATTATACAAGTCCTTCACTTCCTTAGTTAGATTTATTTCAAGATTATTTTATGGATTTCAGGCTACCTTGAATGGGACCTTTTCTCTGATTTGTTTCGGTGTCCCTGATTTCTGCATGCTTGCTGTGGGTGTATAGGAAGCCCCTGCCCTCCGCCATGGCCCCTGCTCTGCCTGCTGTCCCTCTGCCCTCCTCTGTGCCCCTCCCCTCAGTTCCTCCCTCTGCTTCCCGCCTTCCCTAAGATCTCTTCCTCTTCCTCCCTTCTTCCTCTTGATCACTATAAACACACATAATCTAAACACACACACAAATATATATATACATATATATTTAATATAACTTCAAAGATAGGTCCCACATATAACAGAAATTATGCAGTGTTTGTCTTTCTGAGCCTGGCTTATTTTACTTAACATACTGATGTCTAGTTCCATGCATTTTCCTGCAAAGATCATAATTTCACTTTTCTTTACAGCTGCATAGGATTCCATGTGTACCAGATTATGTTTTCTTTAACCATTCCTCTGTTGACGGATGTCTAGGTTGGTTCCATTTCCTAGATATGTGAATGGTGCAGTTGCAAACATGGATGTGCAGGTGTCTTTGTGGTATTCTAACTTAGAGTCTTTGGGTTTATATCAAAGAGTGGTATAACTGGATCTCTTTGTGATGGGCACTTGTTAGTGTGAAACTATTCCTGGGGAGACTTGAAGAAATGCCTACTTGCCCTCAATGGGAAACTGACAACAGACCAAGATAATAATCCCACTACAGTCCACCTTGGTGAACTTCCCAAGGCAGTCTGATAAATGGTGCAGGGCCGACCCCCGACGTCCTCTCCTGGCAAAGTAAACTTTAAACTACCAAATGATGGATGACTGGTTCATTAGGAACACAAAATGCAAACTGGAAATTGCATCTCTACCAACCCTGACTCCCAGAACAGTCCAGAAACTAGTCTGTTTGGGCAAAGGAAAATGAAAAGGTTGCATGATTTCCTCCCACAAGCAAGCTGGTCTGCTGCTTGGATCTCACTGATCTGGGGTGGGGCTCAAACCAAGGCCTTGCATCCACTGACAAGCATGCTTTCCCAGAGCTGCAACCCAAGCCCAATTCCTTTTCATAAATGAGCCTGACCAAGGTGACTATCAGCAGTGCATGGAGCAGACCTTAGGAAGACATTAGCTTCAGATAAGATGGAGGACTACATACAACATTCTGAGGGCTGCGGGCGAGGAGAGACTCAGAACATGAAGAACAGGCTCCATGCCCAGGAAGAGAAGCAGAACAGAGCTTCAGAAACCACAGAGTGAATGGGGGCCAGAACGGAGCAGGAAACAAACCCAGGGCACAGAGAAGCAACAGGCAAGGGCAGTTCCTGGAAGGTGGAGGGAGACACTGGCTCCCAAAGTCAAAGCAGAGGAGGGCCAGGCGGCACCCCAGGACAAGCCTCAGCGCTCAGCAGCCTCAGGTCCAGGTGTGGGATCTGGTGGACTCCGGAAGACGTCAGGGTCAGTGGTGGGGAGAAATCCTGTTTTGTCCGGCGCTGTGACCCAGCGGGCAGGGGCAGGCACCATATTGACAGAGTTTACTGTGAAAAGCTGACCTACCTCAGGCACCAAAGATCAGGAAAACTCCACAGGTTAGGGACCCTCAAGCCACAGCCCCCGTGTGAGGGAAGGCCCATTGTTCCTTAGCTTTTCTGTCACTGTGATAAAACACTGACCAAAATCAACTTTGGGGAGAAAGGGTTTATTTGACATACACTTCCACATCACAGCCCATCACTGAGGGAGGTCAGGTCAGGAACTCAAGGCAAGAACCTGGAGGCATAATCAAGCCGAGGCCACGGAGGAATGCTGCTTACTGGCTTTCTTTCTTATATACCTGGGCCTGCCGACCTAGGGATGACACCATCCACAGTGGGCTAGGCACGGCTACATCAATTAGCAATCAAGAAAGTGCCCCACAAACATGCCATAGGCAAATCTGAAAGAAGAAATTTCTCAGTTGGGGTTCCCTCTTCCCAGATGTGCATAGATCTGTATCAAGTTGACAAAAACCAAGATATTCAGCTGTGGAGAGCAGGAGAGTTGAACACAGGCAAGTTGCTGGGTGCAGGCAGCAGGAGGCCAGCTCAGGATGGGGTACACATTAGGCAGCGCTCCCCCAAATGTGGCCAAGAGTAAACCTCAAGTGAGAGTAGCTCTGGGGTCTTATACCCTGAACCTTCACAAAAAAATCTATGCAAAATGGACCAAAGACCTTACTCTAAGATCTAGTACTTTGAAACTGCTAGAGGAAACCATAGGTAAAACATGTAAGACGGTGGCATAGGCAAAGACTTTCTGAACAGAACTCTAATAGCGTAGGAAATCCCCAAAATTGGCAAATTCAATGACAGGACATTGACAAGTTTTTATACAGCAGAGGGGACAGTCACCAAAGTGAAGGGCATCCTATAAAATGGAAAAAATATCTTTGCCAACTAATATCAGAGGGTTAATATGAACCTATAGAAAGAACCGCAAAACTTAAACACCAAATCAACCATCCAATCAATAAATGGGCTAATGGCCCAAATAGGCAGCTCTCAAAAGAAGAAATACAAATGGCCAAAAATACTTGAAAAAGAGTTCAACATCCTTAGTTATCAGAGGAATACAAATTAAAAATGATTTGCAGTTCTATCTCATCTTAGAATAGCTATCAAGAAAACAAATCACAGAAAAATGCTGTTGAGGATGTGGGGAAGGAGCCCTTATTCACTACTGTCAGGATGTAAGCAGTGCAGTCTGTAAAAACATTCCATTCCAGAGGAAGATTCAGGAAGTAAACAACTCACAAGTCTCAGGAAGTCCCTGAAGCTTTCAGGACCTCCCCCCTCCTTTTACACAAGCAGTAGGAAAGGGACTTTCCAACCTGTTCAGCAGCCCCTGAGTCATTCAAAGAGCTCCAGGGTTCCAGTTTTTGTGAGTTGTCCCCCATGCTGGGGTGGGCTTTGGGTAATGCAGCTGTCTTTGAATCCTTGCTGCTACTGTAAGTAACCCTTCACATATACTCCTGTATATGTTGCAGATGAGTTTACGGCCAGGCAGAAGTCCATTCCTAGTAAGGTTATCAGTTAAGTGTTTCTGTTAGACTCACATGTGGAAATCTCTGCCCAGGGTCAGAGGACAGCGTTGCTGCTAGGGACAGGGTTTCTCAGCTGCTGTCCACTACGCACTATTACAGATGTCACAGAGAAGAGACCTGCTCTTTATGTACTCTCTCAGGACAGAAGGAGAGGAGAGGCATCGCTCCAGTGCTGTGATGGGAGGTTCAGATCATCCTGATATTCCTTTAGAAATCACTGCTCTGGAAACTCTGTTTTATCAACAACCTGTGGGTTTTTAACAGCCTTGAATAAAAGGTGAACATCTTCCTTTTGTTAACTCTCCTCAAAGGGAAGCTACAGTGTTTTGTCCTCTGGTAGCTTTTTCCACAAAAGGGTTTTCATGTGTGTACATGTACAAATGCACATGTGTACACATACTAGAAGGTGCCCATGCATGCCAGAAGAAGGTGTTGGATCCCTTGGAGCTGGAGTTACAGGTGGTCATGAACCTCCGATGTGGTTGCTGGGAATTGAACCTGGGTCCTGTGCAGAGCAGCAAGTACTGGAGTCATCTCTCCAGCTGTATGATAGCTTTTAAGAGGCTGTTTAGGGCTGGAGAGATGGGTCAGTGGTTAAAAGCATTGGCTGCCCTTGCAGAGGACTAAGGTTCAGTTCTCAGCACCTACATGGTGGCTAACAATTGTATGTAACTCCAGTTCCAGGGGAATCTGACACCCTCTTCTGACCTCCACAGGCATTGCACGGCATGAGTGCACTTACACACGTCCAGGGAATATACTCATATGCATAAAAATAAAAATATTTTAAAATCTGTTTATGATAGAGTATGTGACATGTTGCAATGCACCAAAATATCTGGAATGTTGCAAAAACATTTGATACTCCAAGCTATGTGCATTGGTGACCTTTCTGTTGCTGTGATAAAACACTGTGACCAAGGGAACTTATAAAATGAAGAGTTTATTTGAGCTTATGGCTCCAGGGAAACTGACTCGGTCATGATGGGAGGGGGCGCAGGAGGTGGGAAAGCAGAGGCTCGGGTCTTCACAGGCGCAGAAGCAGGGTGCGGCTAGAGATCCAGCAAGGCTTAAGAACCCTCTAAGCCCACCCCCTGTGACGTGATTCCTCCATCATGGCCACACCTTCTAAGTCCTCCTAAAACAGTATCATCAACTGGGGACAAAATGTTCAAATACTTGGAGCCATAGGGGTGGGGGGCGCATTCTCATTCAATCCACCACAATATGGATGAGTCACTTACATTCCTGGTGCTGGTTTCAGTCAGATCAATGGGCACCTAGAGTGTCCTCATGTGACAATGTATATTAGGGAGCAGATACAACCCAGCCTCCACATCCACCATCTTGGAGAGGCCCATCATGCCCCAAGGGCTATCCTCCACCTCTAACACTTCAACTCCTTCCTTTTTTTTTTTTTTAAGACAGGGTCTCACCATGCATCCCTGGGTAGCCTAGAACTCTCTCTATAGACCAGGCTGGCCTGGAACTCACAGAGATTCGCCTACCTCTGCTTCTTGAGTGATGGGATCAAAGGCCACTATACCCAACTCACTTAGTTTTTAAGTGGCTACACCAGTTTAGAAAATGTCTGGCTCCTCCCCAGTGACCGTTAACAGCCCATAGATCCTCAGCAAGGGGTGGGGTCTTATTAGCTCCTTCCCCTAGCAACAGAGAACTGCCTATAAGTCCTTAAGGAAGGGCAGGGCCTCCTGACTTAAAAATAACTTTTTGGTTTAGCTCAGGCCCTTAGCTATATAAAGTACTTTAAACATCAGTATATGAGTTCCAAATATTTTGATTACTAGCAATGAAAATAAACTCATCTCAAACCAGTTTCAGTAAAATCCTGTTGAGGGACAAAGCAGGAAGGGGCTGGGGACAGGCGAGGACTCCCTGCGTCGCGCCACCAGGCCGTCATTCTCTCCGTTTCTTGACTTTTCTCTTTGCACGCAAGCTCCAACACTATTTTTCAACACCTTTCTTGCCTAGTCGGGAACAAAGCTTTCAACAGCTTCCTTGCCTGGATTTCATTAATTATTTCTCAGAGAATGAGTCCTGTCATGTATGGCACTCTTTTGGATAGCCACACCGGGGAGAGAGAAGCTTTCAGAAAGAAAGGGGTCAGCATTTCTAGAAGGAGGGTGCCCCAACCTGCCAGCTGATGACACTGAAAGTCTCCCACGCTGTCCTGACCGTGACCGTCTTTGACCACCAGTCCGTACCTCTGTGGGTTAGACATGCAGTTACCTGCCTGAGTGTAGAGTGAATTTCCTACTTTCCCACGCCCTAACCTCATTTCCTGTGGCACAGTGCCCCTCGCCCTCAGCACCTGGGCACCAGATGCTCGTTCGCTGTTTCTGGAAATATAAGTACACACTTTTCTTCCTCCCATGCTCACTGTAGATGCTTATGTGAGCCACAGTCCATGTAGACGTCTGTAACTTCTTCCAAACCTGTGGAAATCACTTAGCACCACTGTTTCTCTAGAGCACAGCACCGCACTTGGTGGGATGTCCTTGTGCATAAACAGCATGTCTGTCCTGTGGGGGAGATGCTCAACCAGGAGGGTCCCCAGCCCAGTCCTAATCCCACCTCTGAGCCAGCTAACTAACTTCCCAACACCTCAGATGGCAAGCTGTAAAACACAGGGGTGTCCTCAAGCTGATTAAGCAAAAGTAGATAAAAATAATAATAAATAAATAAAAATAAATAATATCTAGAGTGGAACCTCTACTCCTAAGGCTCACAGAACACAGCAGAACCGGGCTTAGAGCACTAAAGCTTCTCTCACTTTCGACTCTTCCTCAAGCATCAGAGGGCAATTAACTCAGAAAGCCACAACTGGCCAAAATGTAGGTGCATGTCCCTGGGTAGGAATCCTATATAAAACCTCACCCACCCTGGGCTCAAGGACCATTGCAGAAGAGGGGTGGAAAGACTGTAAGAGCCAGGGTTGGAGGATGACCTCAAGGAAGCAGTCTTCCAGGCTTCTGGGAACTTGCTCAGATGAATTCAGAGTGATGGTGGCAGCATGTACATCACCCACGTAAACTCTAGCCAGACAAAAACCCTGAGTAGAAATGGGGAAATAAATGGTCAGCAGGCCCCAACTGTAGCAGAGGAATGATTGGCAGCTGATTACTGTTGGTGAGGAAGAGTTGGTCTCTTTAAGGGAGTGATGCTAGACAGGCTGAACGTCTCCAGTGGATGAACTCGCACTGAGGGACATCTGGGTGCACACACTTGACTTGATGGGGCTTCAGGTATATGACAACACATGAAATCCCACGGGGAGGGTACAGGGACTGCAGACAGGGGAGCGGGTTCTAAATATGACGCCTTGACGAACCTCGGCAGATCTAATTCCCAGCTCTCTATATGTCAAACTTCGTCTCATTTTGTTCACAATTAATTGAGCAATAGCATTTCTCCCTGTCCCCTTTGTGTGCTACATGCTTCCAGACTGGCTGGGCCCTGAGGACCCTGCATAGTGCGCCCCAGACCCCTCCCCAGTCCTTCCACCGCATCCTGTGCGGGCATACCTGTCAGCTCAACACCTCTGGGAAGAGGGACTCTCAATTGGAAATTTTCTCTATCAGAGGAGCCTGTGGCTACCTGTATGAGGTTTTTTCTTGATTGTTGAGTGATGTGGGAGGGTCCAGCCCACTGTGGGTGGAGCCACCCCTGGGTATAGATGGTCCTGCTTTATGTAAGAAAGCAAGCTGAGCACAGGATAGGGGGCAAGTCAGCAAGCCACCTTCCTGAAGGTCCCTGCCTCAGCTCCGACCTCCAGGTTCTGCCCACTCCATCAAGACGGTCAAGCTGTGAAGGTCAAATCAACCCTTTCCTCTCCAGGCTGCGTTTTGGTTCTGCTGTGTTATCGCAGCAATAGAGCTGCCCAACTAGAACCTATACTGTCACCCTCAGACCGAACCCCCCCAACCCCGCTGAATGGACCCCTCGTCCATTCGCGGTCTCCTTAATACTGTGTAGTAGGGTTTCAGGTCTATTTCATAGAATCTTATCTCTATGAAAGTCTGGTGGCCACCGGCAGCTGCACTCCTGGAAAGTTGTTGAGTAGGGTAGAAGGAGAGTGCTGCAAACTGCGGTGTCTGCTCAGGAGCGTTTCCAGCTGAAGAGGAATGCTCCTTGAAGGTGGCAGACACAGACAGCCAACACTGTCCTGAATGCGTTTATCTTTTTTCCTAAACTGAGGCACTTTAGAAAGAATTTATTTCATGTATATATGTGTCTGTGCTGCTAACTGCACCCGTGTGTAGGTGCCTGTGTGCATGTAGAGGCCGGAAGATCTCTTGGATTTGGAGTTAGAGGTGTGCGAGTTAGTGTTTTGTTGTTTTTGAGACAGGCTTACCCTGTAGCCTCAGATGGCCTGGGATTCACACTGTAGACCAGGTTGACCTCGATCTCACAGAGATCTGCCTGCCTCTTGAGTGCTGGGATTGAAGGCGTGTTCCACCATGCATGCTATGATTTTATCAACTTCACACAAACTGGAGTCACCTTGGAAAAGGAAACTTCAACTGGAGAATTTCCCAGATCAGATGGGCCAGGGGTGGTGTCTGTGGCTGTTTTCTTAATTGATAACTGATGTAGCGGGTTCAGCCGCTGTGGGCGGTGCCATCCTCGGGCTGTATAAGAAAGGAAGCTGAGCCAGCCAGGGGAGGTGGACTGCCGTAAGTTTAACAAACCCAAGTTGGTTTGTTCAGTGTTTTATCACAGCAACAGAAAAACTAACTGGGACACCCGACTTGCCAACGTGGACGCTGGGATCCAAACTCTGGTCCTTGGGATTGCATAGCGTGTACTCACAACCTCAAAGCTCTCTCTCTAGTTCTGTAGGTTTTAAGAGTGTTTTTCTATATCTTGGAATCTGAAGAAGGGTAAGGGGTCAGGGAGGTAAGAAGTTAGGAGGGAATGAAAGAATAACCCTCGCTGAATTAAGAGAGGTCAGATCCCAAATCACCGCTCCTCTTTCCCCCTGGTTTCTCCGATGGTGTTCGCTGCCTTTCTGGTTGCTGTGAAGCCCCTGAGAAAAGGCAAGGTTTACTCTGGGTTGCAGATCTGGGGCGATAATCCATCATGGGACAGCACGTGGCGGAGCAGGAAGAACTGGCACATCACATCTGCAGTCAGGAAGCAGACAGCGGTGTTCTGTTCGCTGCTGGCACTCTGCTCGCTTTCTCCTCTTCACTCAGTCTGGGTCTGCAGCCCACTGTATGATGCCGCTGACACATTCATTTGGGTCAGGTCTTCCCACCTCATTAACCCAGTTTAGACAGTCTGGCATAGACATGTTCAGAGATGTGTCTCTTAGGAGTCTCTAGATCCCGTCAAGCTGAAAATATTAACTGTCACACTAACTACGAGCCATGTTTGCTGGCTCCCCTCCTACCGTCCCTGCCGCTAAAGGTCCAGAGTTTCACCTTGGGAAGGTATGTGGTAGAGAAATCAGTGGCTGAATGCTAAAGGAACCCCAGTAACTAGGATGGCCTAAAATCCTATTCCAGCTTGGTGGACATTTTCTCCTTGTCTGTTGGAGTCTAATCTGGCTATTTCACTTGGCTTCTATCAATAGTCCAAAGGGAGGAAAATGAACACAAACTCCTGATTGTTAAGTGCAATGATAAAATCTAATGCTTTTATTTCTTGAAGTCCAGACATTTCCATGCAAACCCCAAATACTTTAGGATTCTTTTTTGCAGTGTTAGGGATCAAATCCCAAATTTCATGTATGAAAGGCAGGTGCTCTGCCCGTTCGCTGTTATAGATCCCCAGCCTCACTTTTATTCTTTTTAAAACTAACTAAATTGCTTTATTGAGACAAGATCTCACTGTGTAGTCCAAGCTGGCCTCAAACTTTCAATTTTCCTGCCTTAGTCTCCCGAGTACTGGAATTACAGGTATGTGCCACCGACACGTGGTTCAAGTTTTAGATGCTTAGAGTACAACTTTATTTGAAAGAAATACACATTGAAATAATTTAAGGCTGCAAACAGAATGTCTTAGAGCCAATGGTAAAGCAGTGTGAGACCATGTGTACTTTCAAACAAATTCCAAATACTTGTGAGTCTTGGGAGAGATTATCAGCACACGGTACATGGCCGCATCTCACTGGACTGGAAGACACTAATGGAAAACTCACCTGGGTATCTGGACTCTGCTTCACTTGGGAAGTCTGGAGGTTTCGTCTTGAAGTGAGCAGCCCCCTTTCTGATGTCAAAGCCTGGATCGTTGTTTAATGAGCAGGTCCCTTCATCCGGCAGCAATGGGGAGACCTGATGAGTGCGCATCCATCCCAAATCCCATCTTTAGATCTTTTTCAGTGCCTTCTAATTTCTAACATTTACCTCACCCAAACTGAAGCTCTCAATTGAATGCGCATCTTCAAGTCTGTTGGTGCCATTTTAAAATCCATTTATTTTTTAGACCATTTGAATGCAAAAGGAAGAATGTTTGCATACTGTGGGATGAGGCAAGTTTCCCTCAGAGCGTCTGATATGCCTCTGCATTTGGCAAACCTGTCACTCAGAAGAGAGCTAATGTTCAAGTTCATGTAAACGACTTACTTGAACCTTGTTATGTTTCCCAAGCTGCCTAGAAAGTAGTTTGTACTTGGAGAGTGGGGCCGGGGTGTTAGGTTTGAAAGTGAGATCTAACCCCCACAGGTTCATGCATGTGAACACTTGGTCCACAGCTGGTGGTTCTGTTTAGAAGGTTATGGAACTTTCTGGATATGGCGTGTAGCTGGAGGATATGCTTTACTGAGGGCGGACTTTAAGGTTTATAAACTGGTCTCATTTCCTGTCCTGTCTCTGCTCCTAATCTGAAGGTGTGAGCAAGCAATTCCACTCCTCTGCAGCCACCTTCCTCCCATGAAGAACTGCACCCTCAAACCATGAACCCAAAGAGATCCTTGTACCCTGAGACTGTCAGGCATCTTGCCATAGCAAGAGGGAAAGTAACGACTACACAGGGGCAATGCAAGGAGGAACTCCAGAGAGTGGTGTAATTCCTTTAAAATTCACACTGAGCATTAGCGAACTCTTCAAGAAAATACCGAAAATTAGCCTGTCATTCAGAGGAGTCATCCACAAAGGAGACTGTGGCTAGACTGGATATAATTCTTAAACACTAATCAACTCTAATATCTTGGCCCAAATTATATCTTCAGGCCATGAATGATCAAATCTTGATAGATTTGCTGAGTGGGTTTTGTAGAACAGAAGCCCATGGAGGTTGGGAGATGGAGGTGGAGTCATGTTTTGGGCACTGGATGTTGTGATGCTTGATTTCAATTGTCAAATTGACTGGATTAAGAAATGCCTATGGCAGTTAGACAAATGCAGCCACTGACATACTCTGGGTTCTTTTAGATAGGCCCACTAGAGGGGCAGCCGAACCGCCACAGCCAACACCAAGTGTTCACATGCATGAACCTGTGGGGGGCAGATCTCACTTTCAAACCTAACACACCGGCCCCACTCTCCAAGTACAAACTACTTTCCAGGCAGTTTGGGAAACATAACAAAGTTCAAGTAAGTCATTTACAGGAACTTGAACATTGGCTCCCTTCTGAGTGACAGGTTTGCTAAATGCAGAGGCATATCAGACGCTCTGAGGGAAACTTGCCTGATCCCATAGTATGCAAACACTCTTCCTTTTGCATTCAAATGCTCTAAAAAATAAATGGATCATTGCCCCATTCTTCATGGCAATTAGGGTCACCTTCAGAGGACTAGGATGAGAACAGAAGACAGAAACTGGACAGGCAGCTCAGGGCAGAACCCAAAAGGGGCAGTTGCAGAAGTGCCCTGGGTTATCTGGCCAGGAAGGCCTGACGGGAACTCTGGTTTCTCATCTAAAGGAAGCCTGCCTGGCAGCCATTGGGGAGGGTGGTGGCAAGGACTCCAGTCCAGACTGGAACTGGGTCTCCAGATTTTCATGTTGAAAATGGGTTACCTCTATGTCCAGTTTCAGCCTCAGTGATTCTAGGGTTCTCTCTTCAGAGGGGGAATGACACAGTACTAGTAAAGGCCTATTAGGAGAAAACTAGTTCCTTCAGGTCAAAAAGATGAAATCTCTGGCCTGGGTTGAGACTGAACATTCCAGTTGGGCTGATTAATGATCTAGCTATTGGACCACCCCTCAGGATGTAGGAACAACCTCTAAGAAGGTGGGTTCACCCTAAGCCATACTAAAGAGATAGGTAGACCAATCATCCCTCTAATGATATAATAAGCTTCTCCACCCTGGATTCTCACCCTAACACTGTAGCTGAGGGGCCACAGCCCTCAGTTTTGTAAGGCTGCTTTTCTGAATTACTTAGGTGTACTGTTTCCTTTGTCTCTGTTCTAAGCATGTTATCTCTGGAACTTTGAGCTTCCTCAGTCTTTTTCCAGCTGTTTCTTGCTAAGTATTTGGTCACAGAAATTCGAAAAGTTACTAATACATACTCAGAGTCTCCCACTCTGTCAGGGCAGAGTCAGAGCTGGAACCTACTTCCCAATTTCTGAACTCCTTCGTGGAAGCCTGAGGTTTGAAGAGGACTGACCATGGCGACCACTGATAGCTGACCTACTCTGGCCCTGTCCACTTTTCTTCTCCTAGCAGTCTTGATTTAGTCCAGTGTCTCCTAACACCCATGTACCATGTTTTCAGAGGGTGCCAACCCAAATTCCAGGCCAATGGGTTGGCTTGACTGGCTGAAACATATCAGCCCCTCACTAAAGTTTGGGTCAGTGGTGATCATGTGATTTGGCTTTGGTTCATGATCTTGATGCAGAGCTGGGTGGTTGAGGCAGAAGAGGGATTCTGAGGGTCACCCTAGAGACAGAGATGTTGAGGAAGGCTCCTCTTCCTCTGAATACTTTTGTGTCTGGGTATGCCCCCAAACCCCTTGAGATCCAACGGCGATTCTGGAGTGGGAGAAGACCCAGAAAAGTTCCGAAGAGCCTGGGCCCTCTATGACCACAGTGAGACACTGAATCAGCCAGCTACCTCTAGAGTTCTTTCACTGCAAGATAATAAATTTCTTTATTGTTAATGCCATTGGGTTTCTTTTACTGCTGGCCAAATGGACCATAACTGATCCATCTGTCCCAGGGGATGTGCAGCCTTGGTCCATTCAGTTGCTGAAATAGCTTTTTAGTGCCAGAACTTACAATATGTAGGCTTTAACTGTTCTGTCAAAGATGAAAGGCACAGAAGGCAGCTGAGCTGAGATGATGATGTTTGCAGGCAAGAGGCAAAGGGAAGATCCAAGAAACTACAATGACACTTACTCGACTGGAGTTAAGGGGACTTGGTTTCTCCGGCACCCTTTCAGAATAAACTCAATTATGTAGTTTTAAAGTACTTTTGAAAGAAGGATACATCATGAACTCAAATAGCGAAATCCTTTTCTAACATATCTTCTATCCACATAGGGATAGGGGCTGCTAACATTTCCTTTTTCTCTGAGTCCACAAGGTAATCAGGGTTGTTGCTATTAGAAGTTCACTGGGAGCAAAGAAAAAAATCTTTAAGGATGCCTTAAAGAAAACCATTGTGGAGACATGTGTCCCAGATCCAGCCCCTTATACTAAAAATCCTCCCTATAGCCACCTGCATGTGTGATAAGCACATTCAGCCTTGGTAGCAGGGAGGATTTTTCCCAGGGCTAGTTTCTCTAAGATGGAGTCAAGCTGTGAGCTGGCTATTCTCTGTCCTGTGGCCTCCAACAATACTCAGATCAAATAGCTACATGTCAGCAACACATGAGGCACAGAGTTTTCAGAGCTATGTTTTTAGTGCCCTGGTTCAGTCCCAGTTCTGGGACATTGTGCAAGAATCAATAGAATGTACCATTTTTGTGGAAAGAAGAATTCGAATGGAAGAATGCTAAATTTTCATACATAAGACGTGGAAATAGAATATTATGTAGCTGTGAAAATTAACAAACTTGATTTTCATCCATGTAAAGGGATCACACATATACAAAATGAACAGAAACAGCAAGTTGTTGAAGAATTCACATGCTATGACAGTATTAGTGTAAAGCATAGACTCATGTAAAGTGAGACTATTCCTCAGGCTATATCCATTTATAGATGGTATAAAGGAATGCCAGCTGGTGATAGCCATTGTGTTCCCAAAGGTTGTTCCTCTGACTTTCTAGGAAATGAAATGTGATCAGTGGGAGAGGAGCCTGGGTGTCATGAGCGTTAAAACGCAGGGGGATTATTTTATTCCCTCAGTTAAGGAATGGGCAGGCCAGTCTTCACTCTGCTGTTCTCTCTCTCTTTCTCTCTCTCTCTGTCTCTTTCTGTGTGTGGGCCTTTCTGTCTCTCTCAGTCTTTCTGTCTCTCTCAGTCTTTCTGTCTCTGTCTCTGTGTGTGTCTCTCTGTCTCTCTCAGTCTATCTCTCTGTATGTACATGTTCCTGGGTTGTGTGCATGTGTGTGTGCATGTGTGTCGACACCAAAGAGTGATGTTTTGGATGTCTGTATGTCTCTCTATCTTAAATTATTTTGCGACGGCAAGACAGTCTAACTGTCAACTACATGCAATCTAGAATCACCTGGGAAGGAAGTCTCAGTGAGGTATCGTCTGGATTAGGTTGGCCTGAGGGCAAGCCATGAGGGATTTTCTTAATTGTCTTACTTGCGGTGGGAGGACTCACCCTGAATGTGGACTGCACCATTTCCTGGGCTGGACCTGCACTGAATGCAGAGGAGAGCAGAGCTGAATGCCAGCAAGCATAAATTCATTTCTCTCTGTACCTGACCACCAGCTTCTTCGGTCTTCTGTGGTCCTTCTGCAGTGAGGGATGGTGATCTGGAATTGTGAGCCCGAGAGGCTTCTTCTTTTATATTGTTTCTGTTGTGGAGGCATTGTATCATAGCACAGGACAGGAGGCAGAGGCTGACAGGTCCCTCACTACACCTGAAGCTCATCTATGGCTAGGCGGGCTAGTGAGATCGGGGGCCTGCCTGTCTGCCCTTCTGCATGCTCCTGTTATCTGGAGACTGTGCTAAGCACACGTGGAGGATCATGGCGGGGGGTGGGGCCGTAGCTTGATTTCTACAGCACTCCCTGCACACACATAGAAGACATGCATTCTAACATATTCCCCCTAAGTCTAGCTTCACCAGGAACGTGAAACCCCAAATCCTTTGCCTATGTAAATGTGTGATTATAGAAGAAAGTAGATTTTTCCCTTTCTGTTTTCTTCTTTGTCTAGTTTTTCTGAGTCAAAACTCAGAGCTTTTGGTCCCCATCATCTGCAGTTAATTAGCTGGGTTTGTGGGGTGCTTCTGGCCAATTTTTTTAGACACCAGTCTCTGTTATGTAGAATAAATAAGGAATTCTGGGCCTGAAAAACAAGCTCTCATGATCCCTGGTAAAACAGCAGCAACGCTCACAGCAGCCCTGTTTTAATTAAAAATTAATGGTGAGGTGGGCCTGGGAATTAATAATGAGCTGTGAAAGCGATGTCTGATACGTTTAAGAAAAAACAACCACGGCCGCTCAAAATAGACTACTTCCAATGCATTTTGGGTGGTTCCTTCATAAAAAAAAAAAGGATTTGCTGGATTTTAATAGCTTTTTCTTTTTTCTGTGTTAAAGAATTCACAGTACTCACTTCTTACTTTGTTTTTCTATGATTAAAAAATAAACCCTCTCAAATAGTATTTCAATTTTCCTTTCCAAATAATTCCTTCTAATGAAACCGGCACTAACAGTCTTAATTTTATTGGCAATTTTGGTACCACAATGTTTATATCTGACTGAAGACCTAGAATAGTATCAATGGAATCAGAAGATGTTAAGTGCTTCATGCTTTGTGTTACCTCTTTAATATTTGTTTCTGTTTAATTATTTGAATTGCATGAAGTATGTTTGGCATGGAAGCTTCCAGTCTGCTGAAGCAGACATTATAGAGGATAGAAAGCAATCCTTTTGACTTGGGAGCTTTTTCTCCCGTTTTTCATGATTTGCCATTTGGTGTTCTTCCAAGGTGTTCTGGAGACTTAACAAGGTCTGGTGAGAGTGAGGTGACAGGCTGGAGACAGTACTAAGTTTTACAAATGGATCTGCCTACAAGATGTCACTGCCCTGTGTTTTAAAAGAAGCAGCTCCGGATAGGATACTTCCATCCTACACGGTGTGAAGGAAGGAACAGTCCAGGAAGACACTGCACTGTTTAAACAGACTCAGTGGAAGGAGAGGCAAACCTTTGGATGATCACACCATCAGGAACTTAATGCTGGTGTATCATTTATGGAGTACTTTGATGTCAAGAGATGACTTACCTTTGTTGCCTTCAGTTCTGGCCACATCCCGTCAGAGTGGCCCAATCTACAGATGGGAAGCTGTGGTAGAAGGCTAAAGGTCACAGCTTTAGAGCAAGGAGACAAGAGCGTGAATGCACGTGAATTTGGTAGTTTCCAAGTCACCTCGTCTTTGAGGATGAAGCTGTAGAGGGCAATTTGATGCAGCAGAGAGAAACCAACTAGGTGTTCATTTGACATGGGGGTAGGTTCAATGGAACTTTTTTCTGCTCTTGGTCAGTCTAACGAGGGGATTGAGATCCCAGAAAACTCAATAGCCACTAAAGCCACCCTGAACCAAGTTCTTGTTTTCTGAATACACACGCACACACACACACACACAGATATTTATGATAGATTCATAGGTGGGAGCTAAGAAAGAGGAGAGACCTTGTGTAGCTGGAATGGGACCCAGGGACGGGCTTTCATCAAGTTGCTGATCTGGGGCTTTCTAAAGAACTTCTGGCAGAAACTGGAATGAGGCACGGGGAGGAGGGTGAGTTGCTCTGTCCACTCAGCTCAGCCCCGGGGCCCAGGTGTCAGTCACATCCTCACAAACAGCAGGAGTAAGAGACAGAGGAAGCAGGAACTGCAACTTCATTCCTGGCCTCCAGCAGGAGGCCCCTTTGGGTCCCCGCCCTCCATTTCCAGTTTAACCCTGTTCTCACTGCTTGTACCTGTTCTCTTATGAAGGCTTAGCTCATGCCAAGATTTACCAAGAACCCACACTGTGGTGATTGCTGACAGGCAAATCCTTCTCTCCTGTCTTGTCCTCTTAGTGTGGAAACCAAGGCTGCTCTTAGGCTGCTGTCCTGGGACCGTTTCTTATACTTTTCTTATCTTTTTTATTGCAGAATAGTGTAGAATAGAGTCATTTTTGAAAACGTTGATTCGACCGTTTTCTTTTATTAAGGGTGGCGGCTTTCTGCGAGGGAGGGGACTAAAAGCGTTCAGAGCACCAGCCGTTGGTACTCATGGGAAGACAGTTGAGTCTGGGTGTGAAATTTGGAATTTTAAGTGTTTAAAGCTCTCTTGTAAAAGTCTCCTTGAGGTTGCTATGGTTACATTTTGTTCACAGAGGTAAAACAGTTGAGAAAGTGACCCGGGGAATCATAAAGACAGGGGCCAGCGCTTGCCTGGTGTTCCTTGAACCCCAGGTATCCTGCTTGACCTGTCATTTAATGTTGGTCTCACAGCTGCCCAACAGCTAACTGTAGAATCTCCCCACAGAAAGAGACTGAGGACTAGCACTCACGTCACATGTCTGAGGGCAAGAAGGGAGATTTGGATGAAGTAGTCTATGGTCCAGGCTGGTCAACTGTGTTTAACAACAGCTCCAATGACTTTATTTTGCTCGCACATACACAGCAGAGTGCTTAATTTGATAGAAAGCTTTGCTCTAAGCCTTCTAGAGTGTCAGAATTATTCACTGTTATCACAAAACATTTAATACCAAGGCATGCCAGGCCTCACACAGAGTGGTGGATACACACAGACTGGAAAATACGAATATGATGGCATATTCAGGGCAAAGGATGGCATATCTGCTCATAATCTTTCTGCAGAAAGCAGCAAGCTGGACAAGAAGGCCAAAGAGTCCCCCTCTCTGCAACACAATTCGGGTTATGGGAAGGGCTGATTTCCTGACCTGTGCTCTGGTGAGGAGCACGTGCAGTTCCTTCAGGGTTAGATTCTGCAGCTTTCTGAAATCCCAGCAAGAACTCCAGTATGTCTTACTTTTGAAAAAAAAAATTATTATAAGATTACTTAGGGGGACGGTAGAATTGGAGGAAGGCTTTGTGAGGATTCAGGGCAAGGTGTGTGTTACCGTGGCAGAGGGGACTCCCTGCTCCCTGCTGCATCTGGAGCTGGGGAGGAGCTGAGCTGCCTCCGCCTGGCTCAGGCCTCTCCTGGCTTTGAAGTGCTCTGTCAGCTCTCTTCCGGAACTCCCCAGCTCTGATCTCCAGAGTTTCATGTCGGACAGTCAGACCATGGCCGCGGCCCCTGAGGTCTCTCCCATGCATCACAAGGCCAGCCCCAGGCGGACCCTCATAGAAAGACAAGCCCTTCTTGTTTTTCTGAAAATGGGATGTTTTATGTGAGAAACAGCCCGGCTGAGCATCTGTTCCACAGTTTGAATAAGAATGAACCAGCCTGTGTTCCAGGAGGGTCAAAAGGGCCAGAATTCGTGGACTGTACTGGTTCTAGTTAAGTCAGGTGTTGAATCTTGAGTTAGACACAAGTTCAAGTTCAGGCGCTGCTGCATCTCAACATTTGCCTTCAGTCTCGGTTTTCTTTTCCGTGAATTCAAAGCTGATACAAGAAATAAGAGGTAGACTGTACATGCCTGAGTTGTGCCAAGAACGCGCTGTGCTCTGTCCACACCGTCTATCGTTTTTGTCATCCTGGTTCTATTTCTTGGAAAAGGAGAATACATCCTGCTTTTGTTTTTAAGTGCACAGGCTTCCCACCCAGCAGCTGCTAGTGTGAACTCCTTCACATCTGGTCCTTTCCCACCAGGGTTTCTGATGGCCCTAGGGTGCGCTTCCGGGTCCACAGGGGCCAGGAGCCCTGCGTGTTCTCCCGGAAACCTTCCCTTTCTGCCTCCAGTGCCCCTCTCCTTGTCTTTTCCAGTCTCATTTCTTGACTTTACCTATCCATTTCTCTGAGAAGTACTTTTAAAACTTCGCACTGTGATGGTGCCTTTCCACTGAACTGCAGAATGCTCTCATATTTACTTGAGGTACTTTATGCTTATGTTGTTAGCAGGAGACCAGTTCCTGTTTGTTTTTTTGTGGTTGGCTTCTGATCACTGTGCAAAGTCTGCTTTAAGCCCTACAAACTGAAGGAAGATCAGCCTGACAAGTGACTGAGTCAACTGACCATTTCCCGCCCCTCCTCCCTGCTCCAGGAAGGAGATACATCTATTTCAGAACACAAGGCCCCTAGTAGAAGACATCTGGTTTCTTATCAGCCTTCTTGTAGATCTGGTTCCTTATCAAACCCCCTACCAGGACTCCCCATCTCTCCTCAAATCCTAGAAAGGAGCAGGACATCACCCAAGAAAGCAGGGAGAGCAGGACCCCCTTTCTGGGATTTTCTGGGCTCACCTATAAATCCCAACCCCAATGCCCAACCTCCATCCCCAAGGGAAGATTGTCGCTCCTCCTAGCTCATAAAGTTCTTTGCATCTGCTTCTACTTCGTTATCTCGTCACCTTCTCATCCCAAATCCTAACACAAACACTTTCTGATTTAAAGTTTTTCATCCAGAACTAATATTTCTTCCTCAGGTTTCATTTCTGTGCAATGAGCAGTTTCTCAGCAGCGAAAAGGAATGAACTTGTGCGGTGAGGACAAATGGCCAGAAACACGAAGCGCAGTGAGAGAAAGCAGACATAAAGATCACATGCAGCATAATTCCATTAAAACTCTAGAAAAGGAAATCTAATGTACAACGACAGAGAGCAGAGCAGCCATTGCTTGAGGCCCAGGGCAGGATGGGAGATGGACAGGGGAGGCACACAGGAGCCTCTCGTGACGAGGAGAAGGCTCACTGCTTTTTGACTGCAGTGGTTGTTAACGCTTTGGGATTCTTCCTCAGAACTCATTAAACAGCCTTGCTGCAATGGATGTCCTTGTGTATAAAATAAGTTTCAGCAGAGTTGGTAACAAACATTTTTGATCGATCATTTCTTTTTTTTTCATATGTAGGTGTGTGCAGTCTGTGCATGTGTATGTACATGTTTCCAGGTATACAGGCATACATATGGGGGTATATATACATGTTCGTGCATGTGTAGGTGGAGGCTGAGCTGTCTTTGGGATCTCTCTCCAGCTGAACCCAGAAGTTGGCATTTGTGCTAGTCTAGTTTGCCATCTTGATCCTGGGATTGCAGGTGGGCCTCTGTGCCCAGCTGGCTTTTACATGGGTCCTGGGGGGTCTGAGCTTGGGTCTTCATACTTGTGTGGTTAAGTGCTTCACTGGCTGAACCATCTCCATAGCACTCGTCTCTGTCTTTTACAAAACAAATCTATTTTGCCCTATTATAAATAATAGTTTGGCATTGCACAGCTTTTTAGGTTAGTAAATGCATTTGTCTGTCATTTGCCTACTGTGGCTAGGGAGGAATTGGTCATGTTGTTCGTGCATTTATTTTACTCTTACAATAGAAGAGTTGCTTTTCTGTTCTCATTTTCCCTAAGGCCTATCTACTTACGGGTTTTATTTACTCTGCTTAATATGGAGATGGTTTACAGCTATAACTTCTTTCTTTAGAAGCTTCAAGAAAGTTCTCAGCTACTTCCCTTTAGTCTTGGTTCTTCATTCTTTTTACTTGTCTTTGGGGATCCTATTAGTTTTGTCTAGATGGTCTTGTTCAGCCTCCCCTTTTCTTTAATATTTCACATTGTCAATCACTTTAGTTCTCTACACTGTAAGGTTTGGGTTTGAGAGACTCACCAGAAAAATGGACCAGAGACTCCGCAGGGGAGTTAACAGGACCGGTTTGTTAAGGGTAGCTTCTCAAGTCGGGGAAAGAGAGACCAGCTGGGACTAGCTTTCTCTGCACTTGGGAGTGGAGGAACTTCTAGACCCCTGGGACTAGCCTCCCCAAGGAGATGGGGGAGACTAGCCCCCTCATCTTGGAGGCTTGGGCTGGAGGAACCAGGCTGGTGTGCCTGGCTCCAGATTGGGAGGAGACGTGTGCTTAGGGAGAGTGAGATTAGCCCTGCCTAGCTGGTCAGTAAGCCTTTTTAATGGGGAAGGGGTTCCCATGACATCTGATTGATGTTCCAGGGAGATTGTAAAACTTTTGGCCAGGAAGCAATCCCTCTTTCAGGAATCTTATTTGACCAAGAAGCTGTAAAAGTCAGTCCTTTCTCAGATATCTGTGGGCTCTGGGAGTCTGGCTGGAGTCACCAAGGTGCCTGTCCTGGAGCTGCTGGGGGGTGGGGGTGGGGTCCTTCAGTCACATCTTACATATACTTCTGCTAAAATTATTTCCTTAGGTCTATCTTACATTTTATTGATTCACTTTTCATTATGTTGACATTTTAGTGTGAATTAATGGTTTTTACCACTATGATTCCAATTTCATACATTACTAAGATGTCTATTTTTCATTTGTTTCTGGGGCAGGATCTTATGTATCCCAGGCTAGCCTTGAACTCCTGATTCTCCTGTCTTAATTTCTTTTTGTTTTGTTTTGTTTGTTTTGTTTTATGGTTTTTAGAGACAGGATCTCCTTGTAGTCCCAGCTGGCTTGGAACTCATTATGTAGACCAGGCTGGCCTCAATCTCACAGAGATCCACCTGCCTCTGCCTCCCAAAGGGAATGCAGGAATTAAAGGCATGTGCCATGACACCCAAATTTGCTTCTACTTCCTGAGCATCAGGATCACAGGCATGCACCATCATGCCCAGTTTTATGTGGTGCTAGGGCTTGAACCCAGAGTGCTAGGCAAGCACTCTACCAACTGAGCCACACTTCCAGCTGCTCCAGAGGTTGTCTACAGCGAGCACATTTTGTGCCTTCTGCCTCCAACACTCCATGTTTTCTGTTTCTCTGTACCCTGTTCCACGTAGTGCCTAGATTCTGCTTTTCTCTGTGGTTTGCAGTATTTGATCCCAGTTAATTTTCCACACACTTTGTTTACGGTGTGACCGCATCATGAGGCCCGGGTTTCAGACACAGTTTAGGGCTTTTCTCTGCCACATCCCTGGAGATTTCCCTGGCTCTGGCATAAATCTCATGCTAAACAGCTATGGTGGCTGTGTTTCCAGAGAGGACTGCACTTTCCAAAGGCTCTTCAGCAGTGAAGTCTTTCACCAAGAGTTATTCCCTATATCTGGATTCTGGGCTGCCTAGGACTGGCTTGGACCACTGAAAAGTGGTAGAAGCCATGTGGTGTAACTCCTAGGCCTGACCCCAGCAGATCCAATTTTCTTTTCCTTTAAAAAAATATTCTATTTATTATTTTTATTTTATGTGTGTGTGTATTTATGTTGCCTGCATGAATGCAAGTGTACCGTTTGTGCCCTGCAGTGGCTGTGGTGGTCCGGCATGAGGGCTTCAGGACGCCAAGCCGAGATGGGACCCATGGTGGAGGAAATGGCAGAGGGAGGGAAAAGCTAGGCAGATTCCTGGTTTAGGCAGGCCAACGTAGGCGCCGAGTTTGAGCACTAGGTTCAGATGGAAGTGGCGCAGAGGGAGGGAAAGGGAAAAGGGCAGGTGGACCAGCTCTCAATGGAGGCAGCAGAGGACTGACCTAGTACACAAGCACGGACAGGGGGGACAAGGGAGAGGCTGGAAAACCAAGAGTTCCTGGGCGGGTGAGCAGAGACAGTTCGCACGAGAGGAGACAGAGGGAAAGGCTGGGCAGAACGGAGGAGCTCCCAGGGCCGGCTGGTGAGCAGAGGCTGGAACCAAACAAAGGCCCTAGCTAGGACGCTCCTCTCTGAAGGCCTGGCAGGAGTCCTGTAGGCAATGAAAGAGGAGACACAGAACTGGGCAAGAGGTAGACAGGGGTGCTGAGTGGGTGAGTGGCGAGTGAGCACCAGTGACCACTCAGAAATGGGAGAATGAGACGGAGAAAGCTGAAAGAGCAATAGAGGAGAGAAGGAACCGGTACCTCCATGTCCCATGATGTAGGTGCTGGGCTGTGGGTGAGTAGCTCACAGCAGACCAGCAGGTCAGATCATACCACGTCAGGTCCTGCATGAAAGGTGGTCCCCATGTGGGCTGCTGCTCTCTTCCATCCGAGTCACGGCACCTTTATGTCAGGTTCAGGGTTCGAGAGACGCAGCAGACAGAAGGGACCGGACTCGGCTGGCAGCTAACAGGACCCGACTTTATTGAGAGAAGACCAGATGGGACTAGCTCCTCCGCACTCACGAGTGGAGAAACGCTAGCCTCCCTTGGGGGCTAGCCTCCCCGAAGAGATGGGGGAGACTAGCCCCTCACCCCCATCTTGGGGCCGGGGCTCCGGGGAACCAGGCTGGCCGCGCAGCACCAGCAGCACCAGCAGCAGCAGAAGCAGAAGCACAAGCCCGTTGTCCAAGTCCTCAAAACCTTTTTAAACCTTCAGTCCCCTCCTGGCTTTTAGGGGAGGGGGGTTGCCATGACATCTGATTGATGTTTCAGGCAAGCTTCTGTCCAGGAAGTAGTCCTTTTTCAGAGCTGTTCGTGAATTCCTTGCTTATCTGCCAAGGAATTTGGGATCTGGAACCAGTTTGCAAGGCTTAGATAAGCTCTGGCTCCAGGTTTCTTCCAGAGTCCGAAACTGTTGGGGGTCTCATTCACACCTTACAGCCATGTCTGTGAAACTTTTTCTTGATGCCAATTGATGCAGAAGGGCCAATCCACCGTGGGTGGTGTGTCCCAGGCAGGTGGGCTCGGGCTGGGTGAGAAAGATAACTGAGCACACTGGGGAAGCAAGCTAGTAAGCAAGCCACATTCCTCCATGGTTCCTGCCTTGATTTCCCTCAAGGACTGTCTATAACATGTAAGCCAAATAAACTCTTTCCTCCCTAAAGTGGTTTTGGTCAGTGTTTTATGCAAAAAGCTAAGCAAAACACCCGTCTCTCAGGCCCTGCTAAAGTCCTTCCTCTCCCGTAAAAGGCTTTTTTGTTTGTCTTTGATATTTTATTTATTATTTTAATTCTTTGAGTATGAACGTATTGTCTGCATGTGTGTAAGTACACCCATGCTGTGCAGTTCCCATGGAGTCAGAAGATGGCGTCGGATTCCCCTGGAACTGGAGTTATGGGTGGTTGTTAGCCACCAGGTGGGTGCTGGGAATCAAACCTGGGCAGCCAATGCTCTTAACTCCTGAGTTATCTCTCCAGACTCCGTAAAGATGTTTTTAAAACTTCTTTTATTTATTTATTTTTTTCTTGATACAGGCCTCATATCCCAGGCTGGCCTGGAACTTGCTATGTAGCCAAGGAAGATTTTGAACTTCTAATCCTCCTGCCTCTACCTCCCAAGTGCTGGCCCTATAAGTACACACCTCCACACCTAGTTTATATAGTGCTAGGAATATCTAGAGCTTCGTGCCTGCTCTGTAAGCCCTGCCCAAGCCCCACTCTTTGATGGCTAAAGATGTAAAAAATATTTTAAATGACATCTTATTTATCTACCATGCGTAAGGAGATACGTCTCTACACACATGTGGGGGGAGGGGCACACGTGTGCCACAGTGTGTGTGTAAAAGGAAGAACTATGGAAGTTAGTTCTCTCTTTCTGCCTTGTGGGCCCTGGGGATCAAACTCAGTTCATCAGGCTTGGCAACAGGTACCTTTACCTGCTGATCCTTGTGCCAGCTCTAATATAGTTTTTTAGAGTTACAGTTGTCTTGTGGTTCTTACCTTATTGTTACTGAAAAGCATATGTTTTGGAGCAAAAGTTGACCAATTATAGCCAGTCAGCTAGACCTAACAAACTCTTTTAAGGAATAAGGTTTTGTTAGAAATCGATCATCATGAACATGTTTTCTGAGTTGCTTTCCAGTACCATACAGTGATTGCTATTTATGATATATGATATATGGCCTGCAGAGCCTAACTACTTACCATCTGGGCTTTTTCAGAAAGTTTTACTGGTCCTTGGTTTAGTGCATGCGAAATGGACTAGCATCACCCTAAATACTACCTAGCTGCCGACACACTGCTTGTGGCGAGGGCCTGGTGCTTGAGGACAGGTGGGTTATTTTGGAGCTTCTACAGCAGGACTAGAGCGTTCTCGCTGCTATTACTTTTGTCCTAGCTTAAAATGTAATGGGTTGTTTCTAACGGAATACCCAGAACTCATAAAGAAACAGAAAATGTATGGCAGGCTGTCAGATACTATTGCATGGTTTACATTTTTTATTTATTTTGATTTTATGTATATGACTGTCTGCCTGTGTGAAAGTAAGTGCAATACTTACTTGTGGAGGTTAGAGAAGGGTGTCACATCCCCTGGAACTGGCATTGTGAATGATTTTTAGCTGCCTTGTCGATGGTGGGAACCTAATTCAGGTCCTCTGCAAAAGCAGTCAGTGCTCTTAGCTGCTGAGCCGTCTTTCCAGTCCCTGTCGCATGGTTTTTATAAAACTGTATATATACCTGTGTGGCTGGGAGGCAGTCTAAACAGGAAGCTCACTAGCCAAACACCTAGATTAAACAAAATAGAAACAGAGACATTTTCTGTTCGTAAGCTCTGCATGGAGCATGGTGACTATGACATACACTGGGTCCCTATGCTCCAGGCCTTCTTTGATGGGATATATAAAATGTCCATCTGAAGATGAGATTTAGCAGAGAAGACACTGACATTGCATCTCCTTCATGAAATGCTGGGTCAGATTTTGGAAAATGAAATGTCAGACATAGTTTATCAGTATGGATAAAATTAATGAGAAGCCACTTGTACAAGGACAAAGTTGTAAGGAAAAAGCCTCTTTCTTACTCACTTGCCTCACTAGTGGCATTTGAAAAGAAGGAAGTCGTGCATTTCCAACCAGGAAATTGTGCCTTCTTCTTCCTTTCAAGAGGTCATTAAAATTTCTTCTACAGAGACAAAAGTAAGCTACAAATTGTTTTCTCTGTCTACTGTTTGTGCAATGAAAACAGGGGTGAGGAGAGAAAGGCTGTGTAAGCATTCTGCAGAGCACTGGGGCCTCTTTAATTAGAAAGAGGCTTCCAAGGAAGATGGACAGTCCCCGCCTTGTTAGGGTGACACAATGCCATACTTGTTTTCAACCAGGGTGCATTTGCACACAACTGTGATGAGAAATAGTTCAGATGATGCCCACGAATCTTGGCGGGAGGTGCTTGCTTTGAAAAGTCCAAGGAATAATGATGTGGGCTTTTGAACTGTAGAGCTGCAATGAGGGTGCTGTGGAAAGTTCTTTCTAACCTTGAAATTTGCTGGTAAACAAGTCGTCTATGCTTGAGGGGAACAAGGACACACATGGAGGCTCTTAATATGAGAACAGAAAGGAAACTCTTCTCTTCTGACAGAAGAAAATCTTATGACAGCAGATTCAAAGTTGCTTTTCTTTCTTTGTTAGGATCTTCAATTCTAAGCACATCTATGCAGTAGGAAAATGCCGTAAATTGTGGAAGTTCCAATGCCTAGGAAATTCATGGACTTGGGCAAAAGTGTTTAGAGAGATTGTTATCTCCCAGTACCCTGCTGATGGAAGTTTATTGCCTGGGACCAATGAATGATCTATTATGGACTTCCTTCCTTCCTTCCTTCCTTCCTTCCTTCCTTCCTTCCTTCCTTCCTTCCTTCCTTCAAGACAGGGTCTCACTATGTAGCCCATACTGGCCTTCAACTGTTTGAGCTCTTGCCTCAGTCTCTCAAGTGTTAGGATTACAGGCATGAACCTCCATGTGTAGCTAGATACCTTAACAAAACATTTCCTTTAAGAGCAGTGACCTTTAAGAGACATCCCCAAATAGGACATTTGTATCATAACTGCCCCCAAAGCTCAGGGAACCTCTCAGAAGAGAAGAGGAGGTAGAAAGAATGTAAGAGCCAGGGACTGGGGACTGTAAGGTCTGGGTTCGAGAGACTAAGCAAAAAAGTGGACCAGAGACCCCGCAAGAGAGTTAACAGGACCGTTTATTAAGGGTGCAGGCACTGGGCTGGCTTCTTGAGTCCAGGAAAGAGAGAAGACCAGCTGGGACTAGCTTTCTCCATGCTTGGGGATGGAGAAAATGCTAGCCCCCACATCTTGGGTGCTCAGGCTGGGGGACTGGGCTGGCGTGCCTTGCTTTTAATTTCTCCATATCAGGTTGGAGAAGCTCCCTCAGGGAGAGTGCCAGAGGCTAACTCCTCAGGAGAGAGAGACTAGTCCCTCCTAGCTGGTCAGTAGGCCTTTTTAATGGGGAAGGGGTTCCCATGACCTCTGATTGATGTTCCAGGGAGATTGTAAAACTTTTGGCCAGGAAGCAATCCCTCTTTCAGGAAGCTTATCTGACCAAGAAGCTGTAAAAGTCAGTCCTTTCTCAGATATCTGTGGGCTCTGGGAGTCTGGCTGGAGTCACCAAGGTGCCTGTCCTGGAACTGCTGGTGGTGGTCGGGGGTGTTTCCTTCAGTCACATCTTACAGGGAGGAGTGCTGTAAATTTGAACTCACAGCAGCCATGGTTACTTGCATAAGACTTAAACAAAAGCATGAGAGTCAAAATCCCAGCATGGCAGGAGGAAGGACTCAGGAGGCCTCACCCATAGCTGAGGTACTATTGGCCGTCGAGGGCTGCTGGGGGAGGGACTTTGCGCGTAGCAACTGGTTGACTGCCCAAGCTCCACTGACAGCCCAAGCTCCACTGACAGCCCCACACTCACACACATGAAAGCAACCCCAATTAAACTGTAGGTTAAGAAAGTAAACACTGGAGGGCACGTGCTGGAAAGAAGGGTTCCAGAGGGAGTAAGAGAGGACAAGGGGGAGGATGGGGGAGAGTTTGACTATACATATTATATACATGGATGAAATTATCAAAGAATAAATTTTTAAAACTATTAGAGAGACACCCAGGGCCAAAATTAGTAGTTGAGATGCAGCCCAGGTGACTGTCATTGAAAATGGTTTACATTGCATATCTTTTGTTTTTTTATTTGCAATGTTGCATTAACCAACAGGAAAAGTGTCCTGTTTTAAAAACATTAACAGGAACACAAAAAAGAAATAATCAGGGTGATCTAGAAATTAATTTTGTGTGTGAGCACTCATATACAATAGTATTTTCTCTGGTTAAAGCCACTGTGACTCACAGTAGGCTCTGATGACATGTTGTGCATCATTCTTGACATTTCTGAAGCAAAGAGTGAAGACACAGCCCCTTCCCACAAGGAGCCCCAGACTGTGCAAACGTGAGGCACACATGGGATCTGACTAGCATGTAATGTGCTTGTGATTGAGTTGGATGTGTCATCTCTTGTGGTTATGCTGCTGACTCTTGTGTTGACAGAGCGCTTCATGGAACTGCTAAATCTCCATTTGTTAGACACACAGGTGATGGTAGGTACAGGGCACATTGAGAGACAGGACCCAGCATGTGGCAAGTATAATCTACTCAGAGGGCCAGACAGACAAATGGCTGGGAGGACACCCATGAGCACTCAGATAGCTATAACCCGAGAATAACAGGAGTCCTCCCCTTTGATGTTTGTTTGGTAAAACAGAAGTAACCAATATCTTCTGTCCTTTTGAGACAGGGTCTCAAGTGCTGGAATGAAAGGCTTGAGCCACCATGTCTGGTGAGGCATCTTTTTATAGTGAGTTCCCGAGTCTGGTTCTATGTCCCCTTATACCTCCACTTTGTGAGAACTACTACTACTAAGAAGGACTCTGGCAACCTCAGCATTCAAAGAAATACACATTTTGTCTGCAGTATTGCTCATACGGAGTAGACTCAAAGATTTAGCAATATTTTTAGCTGTAAGAATTGAAGTGGGCAGCTGGGAGATGGCTCAGGGGTTAAGAGCACTGGCTGTTCTTGTTGAAGATTGGGGTTCAAATCTCAGCACTCATATGGTGGCTAACTCCAGTTCCAGGGGAATCAGATGCCCTCCTCTGTCTTCCAAGAGCATTGCAGGACACGGGGCACTTAGAGACATGCAAGCTGTACACTCATTACACATAAAGTAAACATAACTTTACAAAAGGAACTGAGGCAGGCCTGGTAAGATGATCAGAGGGTAAAGGCTGTTGCTGCTGAGCCTCATGACATGAGTTTGATTCCCCAGACTCCTATGTTGGAAGGAAAGAGTTGACTCCTGTAAGTTGTCCTCTGACCTCAACATGTATATGCACATGGAACATGCTTGCACACACACATACTCTAAATAAATCAATGTAATCAATAAAAGACTTGGGGCTGAAGAGTTTTCTGTAAAACTCAGTTCATTTTATCAAAGTCAGTTTTACTGATGTGGTTTTACCCCATCCCTGACATAATCACTCTGTTGTTGACATTTTTCTCAGGGTTTTTAAGAATTATGACATCTCTAAGCAGGCAAATTCCATCAATAAAGCCATCAGTGTGCCCCCAAAGTGATTTTCTAGGGGGAAAAAGTTCTATTCCACTACGGGGAACATCTCGTGAGTTTGCTGAGTCAGACTGGCTGATCGGGAGCCGTTTCTCCAAGGCTGGAGGACAGCAGCTTTTCATGAACACCACCATGGTTTTACCTCTGTTGCCTCATTGCTTCTCCTAGAACTGTTTAAAACAGTTGTGTTCTTTTAATCTCCAGGGAAGACTGCTACATTAATTAATGGACTTTTTTTTTTTTGGAGACAGGGTCTTATGTATAGCTTAGACTGGCCTGAAATTCACTACATAATCCAGGCTGACCTTGAACATTTAACCTTGCTGCATGAGACTCCAGAATGCTCAGATTACTAGTGTGCATTAGCATGTTTGACTTTTTTATTAACCACAATATTTGATCTGAATGTAATTATGAAGAAACTGTCAAATTGCCAAATCTGAGGGAGATTCCATACAACAGTTTTTCAAACCAGTTCATTAAAGTAACTGCTCAGAGCTGGGGCAGCTCAGTGGAAGTGTATGTGTATAGCGAATCCTGTAAGGTTCAGTCTCTACAGCCATGCCAAGAGGAAGAACAAACAAACAATTCCTAAAAATGATCAGTAGAACTATTGAACCACAATATAGGAGAACTATCCTACATTTAAGAGAGGAAAGACGAATAAGAATCAGATCATTATGTCATGTTTGTTGACCCCCAATCGTGGAGGATCTCAGTCCACTGGTCAGCTACCATCTTGAGACTGGAGCTCCTATGATTGTGCAGGCGATCCTTACAAGCTCGGCCCTTTGGCATTCCCTGCCTCTCTGTGGGGAGGTATAAGCAGTTAGCAGTTGCTGGGGATGGGAGATTCTTTGATTGTTCAGCTTCCCAAGTCATCCATGTTCCTGTAAACCCCCAGGTTTGCTAAGCCAGCCGTCTCAGCAGTCCCATTGTGGCACTGAAGGAGTGGAGGATTCCTGGAGAGCAGCTGGTCACTGGTCCACACTGGAAGGCTGAAGAAGCTGGTTTAATATCAGCAAAGGAATGCTGCAGAAACATGATGACTCAACAGCAAGGCTGAAGGCAGCAAGGGTGTGCTTTCACCATGCCCTCTTACCCGGGCTGCCGTGAGAAAGGGATGCCCACGTCTAAGGTGAGTCTTCCTGCTTCAAGTAATCTGATCCAAAACTTCCCTCACAGGAGTGCCCACAGGCTTGAGCTTCAGCTGACTCCAGATTCAGTCATGTGGATGAGCCATCACACCCAGGTCCTGTGAATGTCCCCTTGCCCATTCTCCTATAAGCAGTTCCTCTAAACGCAGTGTCTTAGCAAGCTAGACTTGGATGGAATCGTTTCTTCAGTCTGTCCCCGCTCTCTTTATCTGTGCTTCATTGAAATAGACTTTCCCAGGAAAAGCCACCCACTACTAACTGAAACAGTAATTCAGAACATTATTGGTATAAAAGAGAACTTTAAAACACAGACTTAGATGTAGTTAAGATGTGGGGTTATGTAAGGAAATGTTCTTGTTGTTAGAAGAGACAGGTTAAAGTATTTAGGGGTGAAGTGTCTTAATGTATACAACTTACTCCCAAATGTAACATGTGTGTATGTTTGAGTATGTGTGCTGTGTGCATTTATGTGTGTTTGTATATGTTTATGCTTGTGTATGTATGTGTTTGGGTGCATGTTTATGTGTGTGTTGAGAGTGATGAACCAGGGACGTATAATGGGGGGGTATTGTATTATGCTTTCAATTTTTGTTGAAGTTTGAAATTTCTCAAAATGATAAAATGGGAGAAACTCGAAAGATGTTGTGTGGCCAAGGGATGAGCGGGGAAACTGAGACCCAGGAGCTCCAAAATTGCTATTTCTGCTTTACCATTGCTCTAAGCTCTGTCAATAAGTTGTCTGCCAGCTGGATGGTGAATTAAGAATCATTCTCAAAACCCTCGTTCCTGGTTCACGCCTTGTCCATCATTCCAAACTGATGCAGTTGACCACAGGATTCTGGAAGAGGACCTTAAGGCCGCATGGTCTCCTGGCCAGATACTGTGTCTACCTTCTCTATGGCTGCATGGCTTCTCACAGACAGCGCTCAAATAATTTGCTGAATAAATACTTCTTATTACATGAGCTAAATTTGTCATTTAAAGATGAATTGAATTTTGGTTGCTGTAAAAGGAGAAGAAAAATTATCTAAGTGGAAGAACGGCAAGTGAGACAACACGAAGACGGAAAGAAAGACCGGGAGACGAAACGCACACAACCCGGCACAGCTAACCCGCAGATTATCTTCTGCTCATGTGTGGGCTTGCTGGCGATCCTAGAGACGTACTTGGGGCTCGTGTCTTAATTCTCCTGCATGTTGTTCTAAGCTCCCTTCTGCTATCCTTCCCCTCCTTTAGATTAGGAGAAAGTTCACTTATTGCTGCAGACAGCTTGGATTTTAAAGCATCAGAACACAGATGCTTTCTGGGCATAGCCATCTGAAGGGGAGAGTTGAAAGAAAGCTTGTTAGACTGTGAAAGTATCTTGCAGGGAAGCATACCTTTGCTTTCATTCAAGATAAACCCTTAGCTAAATCTCATCATTTTGCTGTTCCTGACCCAGAATGGTGGTGCTTGGAGTGCCCTGGAAAAACACTAGCTTGCCTCTCTTCTCATGGCTGGGTGGAGTCATGGACTCTCTGGCACTGGGTACCCTGCAGAAATACCCTCTCAGATGGATCATATTGTGGGTGTCCCTTCTCAGTGCCAACATAGATCTGTGATCCATGCCCTTCAGTTCATCCCATGCTCTCCGAACATTACAGGCCTAGTGATGTTATTCTAGGCCCCTGGCTGTAGACAAGAAGTACCTTAGAAGAGGAGAAGCCTATCTAAGAAATATGAGCACTGTATATGTTGAAAGAGGGTTAGTTAAGTTATTCTTTGGTAGTTCAAGGCCCATTCTCTATACATCTACAACTACAACTTTAGTAGTACTTTACGTAATCTCTGTCGAAGAGGAAGATTGTGTGTGTGTGTGTGTGTGTGTGTGTGTGTGTGTGTGTGTTTAGCAGAAAAAAATAAAGAGCAATTTTGGAGTCAGTGGGTAAAGATTTCCTTTTAATATGCAGAGTATTTCAATGGACTGTAATGACTGAATCTGTGGAGAAATAATAAATATTAGAAAAGTTGGAAATACTTTTAAAAAATTTATTTTCTGTGTATGAGTATATTGCTAGTAGTGTATGAACACTCCTGAAGGTGTGGAGAATTCACAGTGTGTGTCCAATCAGAGGCCCAGTGCCAGACACACATTTAGAACCCAGTGCACTGAAAGTACAGATTTACACGGGCTCAGCCAGGAGAGGGTGGCAAATTTAAGTGGAATGTGGGAACAGAGAGACCAGAAAAATCAGTTACGTGTGACAGAAGAGCTTTCATTGGTTGCAAGAAAAATTTCAGATTACACCGAGAGAAGGAATTTGGCATGATTAGAACTCTGGAGTGGAGGGTTCTAAAGAGTTCACAGACCTCCTCCTCCAATTCAAGGACTCATCGTTCTGAGAAGGGCCAAGCCAGTGCTATCTTGTCTACAGCAGGGAGCCAGTCTAGAGGTTTACCTAGGACACCCGGAGCCTCTGGGTGGGAGTCAGGCCGGTGTGCCGGCCTTGGAGCCTTACAGAGTGGAATGATTTGGCAATAACAGGCTCTGCTATTTTTTTTTTTTTTTTTTTTTTACTTTCTCTAGTTTCTTTCTAGAATGGTGAGTGGATTTGGGGATATCTGAAAAAGAGAAGTGTAATTTAGATGGAAAAAGCTTACTTGGGAAATATGAGTACTCTGAATGTTGAAAAGAGGATTAGTTAAGTTATTCATTGGTAGTTCATTCTCTCTATATATACAACCACAACTTTAGTAATCTTTACATAATCTCTGTCCAAGAGGAAGTGTGTGTGTGTGTGTGTGTGTGTGTGTGTGTGCGTGTGGTGTGTTTAGCAGAAGAAAATAAAGGGTAGTTTTGGAGTCAGTGGGTGAAGATTCCATTTTAATGTGCTGAGTATTTCAGTGGACTGTGATGGTGGGATCTTGGGGAGAATATTATAATACATAGTACCAAAACTGGAAATACTTTAAAATTTATTAATCATTAAAGTTTTAAAATTCTGCTTACTGAAAAGTATCTGAGGCAACTCCTATTCATTTGACACACACAACCAAAGGAAGGTCTTTCATGTGATTTTTCTATTTGACTAGATTTATTAAGAGTGTGAACAAAGTACTACATTGGCCAAGACCCACTGGAATGTACAGAGTGTGACTACTTGGGGAGGGATGGTGTGCGGTGCGTTTGTTTCGCTATGTCTTGTGACTGGGAGAATGGGATGCCTCTTCTGAATCTGAATTTTGTCCTTTGACAGACATTTACACAGCTTTCAGCCTTGGAAGAGAGATGGGTATTTCCCTGAGGATTGTGGACCTGCATGCCTGTTGCTTGTAAAATGTTTGGGTTCCCTAAGCTCAGGGATTTTTCTCAAACACAGACAAAATGGGTTTGCCTTCTTCAACTGATTTTGTGGTAACTGGGGCTTAGAGGAGAGGTGCAAACACAGCTCCTTTGCTGCAATAAATCGTACTATGACTATGAAAAAGAACCTCATGGAAGGGGGAGGGTTTGGTTTTTAGCCAACTGCCATGAAAATGTATAGAGAATGTCTTAGTGCACATGCAGACTGAAACTTCACACCCTTCACAAATCGTGTCAGTTGCTTTGAGTATTTTCATTTTAGTCAGAGAAATATGTGAGCCAAACAACTACTTTCTCAAGTAAAGGATCTCCCATGGCATTTGATTTTCTTGTTGAATTTAAAGTGGAATTGGGGAAAGGATATTACAAAAGAAGACAGGAGTAAAACAAAATAATAACAGAATAAATAGTGGAACAACCAAACCAGAAAGTAGGGGTATAGGTACTAACCCTTTTAAGGTGCTTAGATGAAAATGTGTTTTTCCAAACTTTAGGTTTTCATCTAATGACTGTATTAATCAGCATAACACAGATAAGCCAGTTTGTAGGGAGAACAGTGGTTTACTCTCTTCTGTTTTTTTTTAAGTGGCCAAATTTTATCACAATTCAAGAATGGAGTAGATGTAATTAGCTGTTTTAATTATAAGCTGATAGAAAAAAATGAAATAGACATTTATTCAGTGCTGCTCAGACACAGACAGACACATACACATACATATAAAATAAAGCAGCTAGCCACTCAGAAGAAAGCATGGCTGATTTCTCAGTCAACTAAGAAGATCCGTGACAGGACTTGCAGCCTCTGCTTGTCATTAAACATGAACCAAAAGCTCCATCTAAAATGAGCCTTCATCCTGTTGATTAAAAATTTAAAAAGAAGATCTAAGATATGCCTTACAGAGAATAGTCCTAGGTGATCTGGAAGTATCCTGTGTGGTAGAAGGTAGAATAATCCTTCAAGCAAGCTTCTTTACTCAGAAAATCTTTTGTGGTGTTCAGAATTGTAGTATAGTCTGCTTCCCAGTTTTCTAGATTTATAGTTGCTTATATTTCACCACTTGGCATCCTTTGTTCTCTCCAGAGTCAAACGAATTAGACTGAATTAATCAGCATTTACTGAATGTATAAAGAAATATATTTCCTTCTGGGGGACAGAGAGGTGAAGAATGCAAAGAAAAAAATCTCACCAGGAAGTTTGCAATCTCTTTGAGAAGCAAGGCCACAAAACTAAAGATAAAATAAAGATGCAGAAACAGGTCATTACTTAGAGAAATGCCAACATATAGGATGTGATTAATTAATTGCTAGAAGAATGCTTCAAGCAATAATTGTTAGAGGTCAAGGAGAAAGGGCCCTAAATGAGGGTGGTTTAAATGGGCCTCAAGGGTCAAATGGAGGTGTCCTGGAGAAACCGAGCCCTGTGGACAGAACAAAAGCAGGGAGGGCAGGCAAACTTTTGTCTATGGGCCAAGTTGGATCTGCAGATAGTTCTTGTACATTGAAAGAACCAAGAATGAATTGAACATTTTTAAAACAGGAAAAAAAAAATCAGAGGTATTTTGTAATGTTGAAAAGTTCAATGCCATGTCCATTTTAGAGTGCATAAATTCAGTGTCGTTGGCTTGCAACCAGAGCTGTTTGTTTATGTTGCTGACTGCTTTCATATAGCAATGGCAGAGCTGAGGAGTTGTGACAGAGACCAAATGGCTCACAAAGCCTAATATTTACTGTCTGGCTCTTTACTGCAAAAGCTTGCCAATCCCCAATGTAAGAGAGAAACAGCTAAGAATGGCAGAAAGGAATGTGGGCAGGCCTGCCGGTGTGCCAAACTTTAAATGTAAGAAGCCACTGAAGGCTGTGAAGACAGGAGGAAACCAGCTTCCAGGCACAGAGGTGGTGTTCGGGACTTGGCTGAGCTTGTGTTTGTGACCCTTACTGGCTCTCGTTTTGTTCCCTTCCTACAACAGCTCAGGCCTAGACACAAAATCTGAGGGTTGAAGATGATTCCCTGGACATGAAGAATTACCCCAAATCTTAGTTCTTTCTAGACTGTTTGTAACACCCAGAGCATTCCAGAAAAAATAACGGTTCTGCAAGACAAATTGCAGGAGTAGTCCAGCTGTGAAACCCTCCCCTGGGGGTGCCTCCAGCCTACCACGAATGCATTCCAAATGCTAAATTTTCATCATCATATTTCCAGGGAAGCATGTCAGAAGGGTCCTTCCTAAGAGGAAAGATGTTAAGAGGTACATAGAGAAACAAGCATAGGAAGAACCTCTTAATAAAAAGAAAATGCTGGAAAACATTGTGAAGAAATATCAGACTCAATTAATGACAGAGCCTTGAAGAAATCCAATACAAACCAAATTCAAGTGACCGGCCCCTGCTGCCAGCCAGCTGGGTTTACTTTCAATTGATTATATTTTAAAAAGACTCCTAGGGAGGAATTCTTTCAGAAAAATAAATCTGGTTAAAAGCTACATTCTTCTATGCAATGAAAATTAGGTAAAAAGCGTTCATTTTAGATTCTTCTTTTCTAATGAAAAACAGATTTCTTCTTTTTTCCTTAATTGATTCATATGAAAAGAACTTTTTGGTTGACATTTGAGATAAGATGAGAACTTGGGGGGGAGGGGATGGACAGGAAATGAGACCTGGCCTAAGGGAAAAAATACATCTTAAAAGTGCATTTTAAAGCCGGGTGTGGTCACCCACACCTTTAATCCCAGCACTCAGAGGCAGGTGGATCTCTGTGAGATTGAGGCCAGCTTGGTCTACATGACAAGGTCCAGACTAGCTGGGGGTTCAGGGCGACCCTGTCTCAAAAAATACTCACACAAAAAAGTGTCAGTGTAGTCAAGGAAGTCAAGGATCAGGATGAATTCAGGACTGGAACTGCGGAAGGGTTGGGAACAGTAGTAGATTCGTCTTGGGAATGCAAGTTATATGACATTCTGGGATGCCACTTTCCGGAATGAGGGCCATGGAGCTCAGGCCCATATGTGTGTGAGTACATTCCTACCAACAGGTGATATGGCACATGCATGAGACTGGAGCACTTGCTTTAGGATACGAAGACGTTCCTGTGTCAAAACTCTAAGAGTAATGGCTTCTAGAACAAAATCATTTCCTATGCTGGCTTAGAATGGAAGAAAGTGATCTTCCTATAAGTTAGCCTCTGATGGAAGTGTGATTTATGTAGTGGGTGACAAGGAGAATTTTATGATACCTGAAATTCATTTAGCATCCTGAGATGAGAAAGTGTGAGACCCAATTAAAACCTTAATAAATGACTCCATTGAATATAAATATATTAAATTAATGTGTGTGCAGGGTGAAACTGGAAAAGTTATGGGAGTCTGTGTTTTAATTCTATCAGGGAACTGTGTGTCATAACTCTGAGAATTACTTGGTAATGGAGCTGTTTACAGTGAAACAAAAGTGGATTCAAATAGCAAAATTTAGCTCATGACTTCTGATAACTCATGAGGCCTCAGCCTAAGGCATGTTGACACCTCACTGGTGATGAATCATTGGAAGCCAAGAAGAACCTTCAGAGGCCAGGGTCTGGTGTTCTGACAGCAGCATCCTAAGACTTTCACCATGGAGGGAGGGAAGCAATGATCACCAAGTTAGTCTGGCCCCATGAAACAGGAATGTCATGGGAGGCTTTGGTGGGAGGTAATTTTCATGGGCAGAAGGTGGCAATGGCTTGATCGTGGGGAAATATGACTAGCATGTGAAGTGCCCAGAGGCTGGGGTTTGGAAAATCCAAGATGTGAGAACCCTCTCTGTACATTCAGAGTTTCAGAATCTATCCACACACTTGTACGCTCACATTAGTTTGTATCCTTGTGTCCATCGTTTATGTCTGTGCTAGTTACTCATCTAGTTGCTGAGACAAAATACCTGACATGAGCAATCTGAGGAAGGCAGAGTTTATCTGGTTCACAGTTTGAGGGCAGAGACCATCAAGACAGGGAAGGGGAGCAGTAGGGTGTGAGGTAGAGCTGTGTCCACAGTCGGGAAGCAGTGAGAGATGGACTGTGTCCACAGTCGGGAAGCAGTGAGAGATGGGCTCCATGTTCAAGCTTGCCTTTGCAAGCCCAGCCCTTTGGATGGTGTGGCTCACATCCATGGTGGGTCTGCTTTTCTAGAAATCTTTCTGGAAATTCTCTCATAGATATACCAGAGACATGCTTCCGTGGTGATTTTAAATCTAGTCATTGTTTACAATCAAAATTAACTACCCCAGGGCCTAGAGATATAGCTGAGCAGTTAGGAGCACTTGCTGTTTTTGTGGAGGGCCTGGGTTTGATTCCCAGCACCCACATGGCAGCTAACAACCATCTGTAACTCTAGTTCCAAGGGATTCAATGCCCTCTTCTGGCCTCTGTGGACACTGCATGCACATGGTACACTAACACACATACAGGCAAAACAGTCATACAAATACAATACAAATAAAAAATTTAAAAAAGATAAACTATGTACATATTACATAAAGTATGCATACTAATCCAAGGTTTTCTTATGACAAACCTAAGAACATAGTCTAAACCTAAAGAATGACAATTGTAAAGGCTGGACTCCTCACACATTGGCCAACTGAATGCAGTTGGTAGGATGGTTGGCTTTGAAGTCCTTGTGTTTAAGCCTGTGTCCTACCTCTTACCAGCTGGGGTGATAAAACCATGTGGTGGCAGGATCAAATGTGACAGAGCTTTCATTTTATTATTATACTGGAGACAAGGCCTCTTGGGTTTATAACCCAAGAGGTTGTATAACATAAGGAGCTTCTACATTATACCTGTAGATTAGACTAAGTTATTCCCAAGTTTGGCCTATTTTACAAACAAAAATATCCTGTCTATTTTCTCCTGCATACCCACCTCCCACAAATCTGGCTGCACCTTCATTCTCTGGTAGTTTCAGAACATGTTTTTATTTCTAGCCAAAATTTTTTGGGGGTAATCCTTCTGAAATAGCAATTGCTAATCCTGTTCTGTAGAATTTCTAGTCTAGATTTTTTGTAAAATTCCTTGTTTTTAGATTGTGACAAATGAACCTCTAGTTCTACCTGTGTTTGGGCATGGCTTGTGAATGTTAGTGAAAAAGTACACCTTGGGGCTGGGGAGATGGCACAGTTGGTCAAATGCTTGCTGTGCAAGCATCAGGACAGGAATTTGGAACTCATATAAAAATCCAGACCCAAGCACACATGCCCGTAATCCTAGCTTTGGAGAAATGGAGACGGGGATTACTAGAGCTAGCTGGCCAGCCAGCATAGCTGATTCGGTACACTCCAGCTTCAGCGAGAGGGCTTGTGTGAGTTAGCTTTCTATTGCTGCTATAAAACACTGACCAAAACCACCTGGCTTACAGCTCAGAATCGATCTTCAAAAGAACTTAGGGCAGGAGCTGAAGCACAGACCATGGAGTAGTGCTGCTTACTGGCTTGCTCCTCTGGCCTGTGCTCAGTCTGCTTTCTTATACAACCCAGTACCACCTGCCCAAGGGTGGCACCATCTACAGTGGGCTAGGTCTTCCTACGTCATTTAGCGATCAAGAAAGTGCCCCAAAGATGTGGGGCAAGTTTGATAGAGAAGCCCCCCAACTGAGGGTCTCTCTTCACAGATGTGTCAAGTTGATGACTGAACACAGGCTTTGTCTTAAAAAAAAAAAAAAAAGTGGAAAGTGATTGGGGAAGATGCCAGTAGTGACTTCTGGCCTCCATACATGTGAACCTGTGAATGAATAAACATAAACGCATATATAAATACATATACCTACACATGAATGTGTACACATGTAACACACACAGACACATGCACACAAAGCCATATCAAATAGGCAGATGGAGGGGTTGCAGTTCCCCGTGGGGCTGACTGCACTGGCTGCAGCTAACAGTTTAGGGGTTGGTGGCGCGGCAGGTGCCGCCCCGGCAACCGCCGCCCCCAGCGACCACCCCCTCCTGGGCCACCGCTGAGTCTGTGGTGTGGCTTGGCCCCCAGGCAAAAATGGCGGCCGCTGTCCAGCACGCAGGCCATGGCATGGCTCGGCAGCCCCAGGCAGGGCAGGACGCCAGCCGGCCCTGCTCCAGGCCTCTCGCAGGCTGCCGGGGGCTGGTGATGGTGGCGCACACCGGTAGGACTTGCTGAAGGAGGCAGAGGCAGGAGGATCTGGAGTTCGAGGCCAGCCTGGGCTACACTGATTGGGTGTCTGCACGCGATCCACTGGGAGCTGCAGGCCGACGCGGGACGATCGCAACCAACTGTCACCAACTGTTTGGGACGCAGCTGTCAGAGCCTCACTCAAGTCTGACAGCCTATCCAAATGGACTTTGCCTGGCTGCAGTTTATGGGACAAAGATCGATTGATCCTTCACTCCCTTTTAGCCCCGCCCCTACCCTATATAAGTTATTTTGTAACCTTCAATAAACGAGATCCTGCTTGGATAGACTCCCGACTCGGTGTGTTTTTTTTCCCTCTGGAGTGGAGAGGGTCCGGGTCGCGACACTCACCATCCCGCTCAGCCCCTGGAGGAGGCTGGCTGGACCAGCTTCTCCACTGCCCTACCTGCCGGCGATCCTGGCACCCAACAGCATGCTATCTGTTGACAGTGGAAGGTTTTCTTCTTTAGATAAGTTGTGACCATTAAAAAGCGATCATCCTCCAGAAATTGAAGCAAATGTGCTTGTGGGCAGCTGTCTATTTAACTGTCCTGAAGATGTCTATTTACTGTCACAGAAAGACTTAAGAGAGGTTATGAAAGTTGATCAAGGTCACCAAGCAAGGCCATGCTCGGCAGAACTGTTTTGAATCTTCTGTCTCTTCCCCGTATGGGTCAGACTTTCTGGAACGAGAGGGGTGTGCTCCTTCCTCAGTGCTCTGCTTCCCCTTGCTGTATTGTGGTGTAACCCTTCCATCTTTACAGTGACCCATGATCTTGATATGTATCAGAGACCACAAAAGTCGCTCTTTTATCTCTGATGGGACTGGGGAGATGGTTCAGTGGTTAAGACCACTGAATGCTCTTGCAGAGGCCACAGGTTTGGTTCTCAGTAGCCACATGGTGTCTAACAACCATCCATAAACTCTAATTTCAGGGGTTCTGTTCCCCTCTTCTGGCCTCTGTGGGCATTGCATGCACAGGTACGCTTGCATGCAGGAAAAACGCTCATAACACATAAAATAAAATAAATACTCTGATAATAAACTGATCACTGCTGGGTGAGGGAGCTGGTCTTCTTTAAGGAAGTGACACTGGATAGGCTGACCAGGTTCCAGTGGATGAACTCACAGGGACATTTGGGGAAACAAATGACCTGATGGACCTTAACATGTATGAAAGAATGCATGAAATCTGGTGTGTGTATATGCTAAATACGATCAAGATATGTTTTGTGAAATGCACAAAAATTCAATTAAAAATTTAAAAAAGAAAATTAAAGATTTATTCTCTCACCTAATAGTAGCTCAATGAAATGGATGAATGAATGTGGGGCCAAGGAGATGGCTCCGTAGGGAAAGGCACTTGTCCCTACCCATGGCTGACAACCTGAGTTCAATCCCTGGGGCCTACAAAGAATAAGAGGAGAACTGACTGGACTAAGCGGCCCTCTGACCCCATACTCATGCTGGAAATGGGATGGATAAATGAATGAGCTGAGTTTTCATGGCCTGCTTCATGGACCAGGAGTTAAAGCAGTGGTTTAAAGTAAGCAGTCCACACCAGGCAGTTCTCACTGAACATATACCTGCTCCTCAAGGGAGGAGGGAAGGTGCAGAAGGCAGAAGGTGGTGGTCTTGGTGCCAGAAAGAGCCTCTTTGGGAGCAGGCAGTTTGATCAGAGTTTCAGCCTTCCCAGCCTCTTTGCTGTGGTTTCTCCCAAGTCTCATTTTCATCAGGCAAATTTACTAACACTGGTTCCTGTCTGGCGGTGTAGGAGCCAGTTTATGAACCACAGTCTCCTCCAGCCCAGGTGCTTTTCCTGACTCCATGTGGACCAGCTAGCTAGAACTCCTGCTGGGGGAGATTTCATTTGGGCAAATGTTTTGAGTGCTGTTAAGCCTTCTATGATGAACCAGGTGGCAAAGTCTGTATCTACACTGAATGCTCTCTTCTGTTGGAATACATTGTTGCTCCCTTAGCCCCCTGGCTTGGGAGCCAGCCTTTCCTTGCTAAGTGTCCTGCATAGAGGGCCCACTGAGGTTGGTTGGACCTGGGTCTCTTCCCAGGCCACCTGCCTCTTGGGTAAAGCTGTCACACTGCTTTGTGTAATGATTACAGTTTAGGTTGGATGGTCGAAGAGGACCTTTCTAGATTTTCAAACTTCCAAGGAAAGCGCATATGTAACTTTGCTGTTGAAGTTGTAACAAAGTTCTTTTAAATTTTAAGCCTGTAGCAGAAAAAAGCAGTCCTGTGTGTGTCCACACACACTGTACATACATGTATACTCAGTATTTCCATGTGTGTAACATGGATGCACATATGTACATTCTGAATATACCGTGTCTTTATGTATATCTACATTTTAAAAAAACATTTATTTTTTGCAATTTTACTGATTTGTATTTTCTGTGTAAGAGTGTTTTGCCTGCATGTAGGTAAATGCACCACATGGGTGCCTGGTGCCCTGAGGTGGCCAAAATAGGGCATCGGATCCCCTGGAAATGGAGTTATGGATGTGTGCTAGCTGCCATGTGGGTGCTGGGAAGACCATCCAGTGCTCTTAACCCCTGAGCCATCTCTCCAGCCGTATATATTCACATTTTGCAAACAACCTCGCACCAGGGCACAGCATATACGTCTGCCTGTGTTTACGTGGGCACACGACACAAATGTACGTACACATGCCATCCCCTGGGACCGGTATGGCTTCTTCTGGTGTGGACCAGAAGCAGCACGGTCTTGGCCACATACTAAGTAGCCGCTTGCTACTTACTCACAGCCAGTCATTTCAGAGAAGCCCACCCCAGAATTCTGCAGCGCCAAAGGCTCCGTCCTAAAACAGCCCAGGGAGCACTTCCATGCTGCTTTCGAAGAATCCTTGGATGGGCCTCACGCCTGCAGCCGCACGGTGCAAACCCAGCTAACTTTCCAGCAAGTGATGGGCGAGGACAGCCGAAAGGCGGCTCGCTGTCCCCGGGGACGCCGACCCGGGCGGGGCTGCACGGCCCCCGGAGCGCTGCACACGCAGAACCGCCGCTCCGCAGGGAGATGGAAATCCCGCCAAGCCACAGAAGCCGAGGCAAGCCGCCCGCCGCGCGCACGTGACGGAGGCGGGGCCACGCGCAGCGCCAGCCAGTGGCGGGGCTCGGAGGTGGGGGCGGGGCCGGGCGGCGGAGGGCGGGGCGGAAGGCGGGACTAGACCGCGGGGCGGGGAGGGGGCGGAGCCAGGGGCGGGGCCAGGCCGCGCAGCTCGCCGCGGGCCCGTCGCTCGCTCTGCGGGAATGTGGGCTGGAGCGGTCCCGCCGCGGGGCCCGGGTGCAGCGAGCCGCGGGGGCCGCCCGTAAGCCGGGCCGGGAGCGCCATGGCCTGCATCCTGAAGGTAACGGCGCTGCCGCGGGCCGCACGCGAGCTCCGGGGGCCGCGGGCTGCGCAGAGGCGCGGAGCCCGCCGCGGTCCCGCCGCATCCTCGTCCCGCTGTCTTCCCCTGGCGTCGGTTTCCTTTTTGTTCCTTTGGCAGAGGCAGCGGGAGGGAGACCCTGCAGCGTGCTTCGGGCACAGCCTCCTTCCCCGCCGGCGCCGGCGCTGCCGCCTGCTTGGAAGGAGCCGGCCGGGGAGCGCGGGGCTGTGTGCAGAAGGATGGGGTAGCGGGCGGAGAGGGGTGCCTCGGAGCCCGCGGCCTGTCAGGGGCCACGCGCGGAGGAGTGGCCGGCATGGGTGAGGGGCATGGCGCTTTGAGAAGGGGAGGAGTGGCGGGGCGATCCGAGCCTCTGAGCCTGGGAAGACAGAAACTTCTGGGTCCACAGGTAGTCCTGTGGATTGAGTGTTCCAGGAGGAACACCCCTAGGTGTAACTCGCCTAGGTGTAACTTGGAAAAGTTCACAGGAGGATGGGAATGAGCTCTCACGTGTGAACAGTGATGTTACTCCAACTCAGTCACCCGTGTTTTGCTGCGTTCCTTCTCCAGTCAGGCGCTTGACCTGCTGAGTGTTTTCCTAGTCACAGCCTGGAGGACTTGGGTGGGAGGACTCGGTGAGGCCGTCCTTGGAAAGTGAGTCTTTCCACTCCATTCTGGTTTTTCTGCACTGCTGTACTTCAGGTGTCCTCATGGATCAAAACATCACAGCTGAAGGGTTCCAGGTGTGATTCCAGCTTGGGGGAAGCACTGTGTGACAGGGACAGCATCAGAGAACAAGTGTGTGTGCATGTGTGCACTTGTGCAAGTGTTTGTTGCATTATGGCACAATGGCTCTTGTTCCTTTGTAGGATGATTTAAAGTCACCGATGTAATTAGTTACCAGAATCATCTCCCAACGTGCCTTCCTGGCAAGAATATAAGGATATACGTTCTAACCTCGCAGAACTGATTCCTTTTCTTGGGAGTAAAGGGAATCAGAATTTCCTGTGACTTTTCTGAACTTCCTCTGTTTCTTTTGGAACACTTTCCAGTACATAGCCCACTAGCAAATCAAGAGGAAATATTACATTGTTATAACACTGTGGAAATCAGAACCTCAAGACTCTTAGCACAAGGTGTGGAAGTCTGTCGAGGAGTCTCTCTTCTATTTATATTCCTTGCTAAAAGGAAATTGAGGTGCATGACATTTACTGTTGGTTAATTGAAACCAGGACCTCACTTGCACTAAGCATAAATCCAGTCCCTCAGCTATATATATACCTATATATATATACCTCCAGTTCCCTTGAAACCTCTTGAGTGCTCATTCGAGGTCACACATGGATCTGATCTAACCTGGACCTCCTTGCTGTTCACACTTAGGACATGTGTGAGCCTTCTTTATGTCTGCAGAGAGCAAAGACCTTCATCTGAATTCTGGCTCTGCCTCTGCTCCCTGCCTGGCTCTGGACAAGTTACTTGCATGTCTCTGAATCCTAATTGCCTCAAAGTAAGATCAAAGTAATAATATACACTCCATAATATTGCTGTGTGGATGACGAGGACTTTGTGGTGCAGCATTTATTTATTGTTTTTTAATTATTCTTTTTTTTTTTGAGTCAGGGTCTCCCTGTAGCCCCAGCCGGCCTGGAAGTTGCCATGTAGCATGTAGACCAGACCACTGGCCTTGAACTTACAGAGATCCACCTGCCTGCCTGCCTGCCAAGTACTGGGATTAAAGGCATGCCCTACCACTGACCTGACCCTTATTTTTATTTCTTATTTTATGTATATGAGTATTATCTGCATATCTAAGTGCATCTGCACAGTGCAATGCTGGTAGAGGCCAGAAAAGGGCATTGGATCCTCTGGAACTGGAGTCACAGACTGTTGTTAGTTGCCATGTGTGTTCTGGAAACCAAGCTTGGGTCCTCCACAAGAGCAGCCAGTACTCTTAACTACTGGGCCACTTCTCCAGCCCCTTTTGTTTTATGTTTTGAGACAGGGTTTTCCTGTAGTCCCAGCTGGCCTGGAATTCACTGCGTAGACCAGCCTGGCCACAGTCTCACAGAGATCTTCCTGCCTCTGCCTTTCGAGTGCTGGGATTACAGGCGTACATAGCCATGTCCAGCTGCACAAGCGTCTGTAATGCTCTGTTTTCCCTGACATGTAATAACGGTCAGTTAAAGCACTCTGTATCCTTAGACTTTTTCATATGACACTTTAGATTTTTTCCTAAGCCCCTGAAAGGGGGAACTCTACAGGAAAAAAAATGAGGGTTCTAACTTTAGGAAATGTGCCTGGGTGTACATAAGGTTGAGGACAGACTGAACATGATTACAGACCTGGGTCTGAAACTGTCTTTGTAATAAAGCTGTTCCCTACCTTCATGTGGGGTGACTTTATAAGATGTCCTAACAACATTTAGCTCTTGTTACCATTGAGCAACAGGGTGCTTTTCTTTGTGGTGTTCTGTCAGGGAGGTTTGACTTTTGATGTTGCAACGTGATATAGCGGTCAGGGAATGTACTGGGCCACATTCATAGCTATCCTGAGATGCATGTGGTCCTTGAGCTGCAGGTTGGACCTGCCTGATCCTTGGAGGTCTGTGTGAGTCTCTCACCTGTGCTGTATTTGAAAGGCTACACATGTGGAGTAGAGAGCACTATTTCAGTCAGGAGAAATGTATTTTGTGCAAACTTGGCCTCTTGCATTGGATTTTAGCCTTCCTTTTCCTAAAGTATAGAAAGATGGGCAAATTATAATTATTTACAGTTACAGTTAACAAGGTTGTAGTGAAGGTAAAATGATGAACCTTTTGTTGTTGTTTTTAAATGAAACATTTTCTCTAGCATCAGTTCCTAGATGGGTACCTAGATGGTTGTTGGGAACTGAAGGGAGGACTCCACTGGGCCTTGGCCTCATAACCAAACTGACAAAGGACAGGTTAACAGGAGAAGAGCATACATATTTTATGTTCATATTTTTATATGTACACAGAGGGGTTCATATATCTATAATGTATCTTTAGATCTTTGTATGTGTGTGCACATATCATATGTCTATTATAAATATATAAGTATGAAAGTCATATTCAAAGGAGGGACTGGGTCCAAGAGTTTATATTCCATTTTAACAAAGAATGATATAAAGACATAAGACAAAGAAAAAGGGTCTTGGGTTACAGGTTGTAAATGTCAGGAAAGGAACTGGGAATCATAGGGAAAAGCAATGGAAAATAAAATGACTTGTTTTTCGAAGTCGCTGTATTTGGACAGCTTTATCTCGGTGCTGACACTGGTCTTTAATGATGAGGATACTGTATTCCTGGTGTAAGGAAAGCACATCTTTCAAATGAGTGCTTGTTTATTTTACCTTGTGAAGAGTTAAATAGCCGAGGTTTCTGGAGGCATGGTGGGGGAGCACGGAGACAGCAGCAAAGCCTGCCATCCCCAGTCAAGGCAGACTTCCCGCTGTGACAGTGGAGTTGAGCAGAACTTGCTGCCATGCCCCCTGTGTTTTAGGAAGATAGCTTTCGTGCGTAATGACTTTTAAGTTCTCAGTGGATCGTTAAAGTAGATTGCACCAACCTTCTCTTTTTACATATTCAAGAGCTGAGATGCAGAGATGCTGGTTGGTTAGACTGTTTTTACTGTCTGTAGAGCAGAAAGAACTGGAATCACTGGGAAAGGTTGTACTTTACCTTGGCAGCTAATTTGATCTTTTAGGTGACACAGAACTTTTTGAGGCACTGTGTGTGCCCCTGTGTAACGTGAATTTTGGGACCCTCACAGTCATTTAAATTGTGGAATACATGCCTACTCCACATTGCATGGGCATCCAACCCAGTAATATATGTGGTTTAATTATGTCTTTAGTGCTTTCTAATTCTAAAGCCACAGAGATTTTTTATTTATTTTACTGGCCCAGTTTCCAAAATGGGCATGCCTCTGTATTACTCATGGGCCATTGTAGAGGGAAGTGACAATACTGTGTATTTATTATTGTCTCAGTTGGTTCAATTCTTGCCTTAGTTAACAGCTCTTCTGGGTAGCCCTGCTATGTAGTGACCATTAAGTCAGGAGGTTCTGTCTTTCCACTAAGTGGCTCTGTGGTCTCTCTCGAAGCCTCTGCCTTCAGGAGACTTAGCTGTCTGGTATTCCAGCTGGCATCTGTAGAGGACCACTGCTTTTGCCCTAAGCAGGATCACAGTTCACAGTTATCAAAAGTGTGCAGAGTACTTTAAAACAGTAGACCTCTGGGGTGGGAGTGTATGGATGGGTGGGGCACGGGGCTGGGTGGGTTCTGTTGGGTTTCAACTGAGGAGAGGTCTTGTCTTACTCAGCCCAAGAGCTAGGCTGGCTTTCAGTAAGGGGTTCTGAATGCCTGTTGAGCGCATACACAGTGTTCCTAAATGTGTTTGAGATGTGAGCTGCGGAGATGAGATCAGCCACCTTCTGGAAGCAGTGTCGGGTAACGTGGATTCGGCAGCCTCCTGTACAGGAAGCAGGAGTTTACCACTTACTTTGCTTCTTTAATGCTTTCCTTGCCCTTTTTGAGGGCCTGTTACTGCTCCTCATAGAAAATCTGGAGCCCATTTGAGAGCTGGTGGGGGAGAGAGAAGAGAGAGCAGGGCTCCTGTGTACCTGAGGTGCTCTGTCGGGATCGTTTCAGTTCATTTCCATCGACAGAAACAAGCAAAAAAAGTCAAAACAAAGAAACAAAATCCAAACTAAATGCCTGTGATAAGGGTCTAAGCGATAGGGTTCTCAGCAGCTCTGGAACCAACACAGTTTCAAAGTCTGGGATGTCACAGAGGCTTCCTAACACTGGGTGTGCATATCAAGAATCCTGGGCTTTCCCACCCTCCCTGTTGGTAAGATAGGCACTTGATTTAATCCATCTGTCATGGCACACCTGACCTTGGTCTTGGTAAAGCCCAGGTCTCAAGAGCCATCTGGCCTCGAAGGTTGACTCTGGGTACCCGGAGAGATGGTTTTGCCACTCCTGTGGCTATGCCCTGGGGGTGAGCATGCTTTGGGGAAAGAGTGGCTGGTATAAAAGTCGTTTGGATCGATGATGATGGTCATTGTCACCTGGGTGCTCAGGCTGGGTCTTGAGCTAAGGGAAGAACAGCAGATGAAGAAGACGCTGAAATTCAGGAAGCCTAAATAATTAATGTGTCCTAGGTTCTTAAAGTGGTGGAGCGAGGTTGACTGTGAGTTTACGACTTGTCTTTGACCTTTATTGCTAACAAAGTAACTGTTCACTAAGACTCACCTGATGGGGACCACTTTGCACATCAAATTTGATTTGTTCTTTCTTCCCAAGTTTCCTTTGTGATCACTGAATTAGCAAGGGAGAGAGAGAGGAGAGAGAGGAAGAATAAGAGAGAGGCGTGGGGTAGAGTTGAACTAACTCAGGGCCCCTCTAAGGCTCTGGGAAGAGGCGCCAGTATTTTAGAACTTTGACTATATTCATTCTTAAAGAGGCCCACAGACTCTTTCATTTCAGCCTGCCCAAGGTAGCATTGAAAAACCAAAGGAGAATTTGTAAATCTGAATGTGCTATAAATGTGGGCTCTAGACCAGCTAACCCACTGTTATTAGTACTAAAATGGTAACAGCTGAATTCAAGAAAACATGCCTTGGAGGAGTGGGAAGGGCTTTGGGTCTGAGAATAGTGGAAGCCCACTCTTGACTGCCAAAGTTGCAAAATCTCTCCAGGAAGAGAATTTGTAGCTGTTTGTGAGAATTTAAGACATTGTGACCTGAGGGCTGGATACTAGATGGTTCTTTTGTGTTTCCTGACTTTAAGGTAAAGTGGAGAGAGGCATTTCTCTAATTGGAGAGAGATTTACAAGTGCTGCCAGGATCCCATTAGAAGCTGGCTCCTAGTTAGCAGGAGGCTCATTACTCAGGTTATGGATAACCCAGGCCTGTTATTCCTCAGATGTGCACCTTTTGTGCGTTCTGCTGCCTGCTAGCACCTTCACATAGGCAGGCAGAGGAAGAGGGCTAAACCCCAAGTTGGTTAATTCTGCTCTTTGTTAGCAGTGCTCTAAAGGGTTATCTGTAGGAGAGAGGGAGAGATGAAGGGATCGGGATGCCTTCCCTGCAGACTGTGGTGGTGATTTTAAACAGATTGAAAGTGGCTAAGTTGGAAATGTTGGCCCCAAACTGCAAGAGACCGATAAATAGCAGCCTCCGGGTAGGTAACATTCTTTAAGAGACCCTTTGCCCCTCGCTCTGTATCTCCAGCCAGTCTTTCATTTCCTGTGTGTTAGGGGGTAGGCTCACATCTGGTCCTTGAGAAAGTGGAGACATTAACCCTGAAAGGGATCGCTGCAGGATGAGGGTGGGAAGGAAAAGCAGCACCCTGTCCCTGGAGTCTTCTAATGCTGGTGTGAAAGCTGTGTGTGTACATGGTCATTGTAGGTCTGCATTCACTCACCCTATGTTTGCATTTACTCAGATCGGAAAACTGCTGTGCATCAAAAATTTCTGGAAATGACTTCTTTCTCGTTTCAAAGGCTATTTTATTTCTTAATGAAATGAAATTATTAGTTAAGTGTTTTGTTTTTTTTTTCTGTTATGAAGAAAGCTATGTTTGAATTTTGCTGTGAAGTGATTAGGATTGCACAGGAATTGGAAGTGCAATGTGAATTGAGAACAAATCAGGATCTGGGACTAAAGTCTGGTTGTGGAGTTTACTGTAGATTTTAAGAACTGGAAACCGCAAATGACTGTTCTGAGGCCACTCCTCTTCTTGGGGACAGGTGGGATTTGCAGCTGTGGCTGGCCTGGAGGTGATCACTGAGTTCTGTTTGGTGCAGGGTAGCCCCAACAATGGCCTGGCCTCTGAATAAAGAGCAGTGAAGGAAGGTCTGTCTCTGTCAGGGTTTGCTTTATCTATCAGGAGCAGTGCAGGGAAACAGGCACTTCTGTAGGGTGCGGTTAGCTGGAGGATTGAGGCTGCCTCTGAGCCTCCTTTCTGGGGTTGTGCTGGCTGGGAGGAGCGAGGGTGTGCCCCTGTGGGACTCTCCGAGGCAGGCTGCAGGGCAGGCATACACATAGCCACTGAGGAGCTCTCCAGGTACCTTTCTTACCTCCTCTGTCTTTCCTTCTCTCTCCATCCCTTCTTCCCACAATCTCTTTCTTTCTCTTTCACTATGTAGCCTAGGTTGGCCTCAAGAGATCCTCCTGCCTCAGTCTCTGAGTCCTGGGATTACAGACCATGCCTAGTACCATCTACACATTTTCTAAGAGCCTTGTTAAAAAACAAAAAAAGAAACATGTAGTAGAATTTACTTATTTCACCAAACCTATTGAAAATGTGTTCATTTCAACATGTGATCAGTATGAAATGATTACTGAAACATTTATATACTTTTTGCATAAGAAGCATTTAAAATTCAGTGTCTGTTTTACAGTTACAGTATGTCTCAATCCAGGTGCTGGATTTTGATTAGAGATTCTTGATTATATTTAGATTTTACTGATTTAAAAGCAGATTCATTTATTTTCCAGTAACTAAATGGAGCATTTAATTTTTTAATATATATTGATGAAAATGATATAAAACAATGCAATTCCTTACTTGTATCCAATAGGGTTTTGTGCCCAGTGTCCATACTGGCACATGTGATTGCTAACTACTGCACTGGCCAGCACGGTACCCATGAGAAGGATTGTGGAGTCTGGAGAGTGAGCATAGTGTCTGGGCTGTGATGCCCAATCGATCAGGTTCAGAGAGCAGAACAGTGTTGGTTAGATTCTTACAGGCCAAGCAAGGCTGAGGGTAAGTCGTGAGTAAGTGCCCGACCCAGGGCCATGTGTGGGCCTTTGAAGTCTCACCTGAAGTTGGAGTCTAGTTTCTCCATGTCCTGATCCAAGTCTGTTCTGTGGATTCTCCCGAGGGCCTCTGCAGGATGTGTGAACTGGCTCTTTGGTCTCAGTGTGGTAGTGTGAGCTCCTAAGGGGCCTTGAGGCCAGAGGCAGACTTTCTGCACTTTGATTTGTTTCATTGCTTTGGCTGGCACGGCACATGTGGGAACAGTTTGGATGTGCAGAATAAACGGCCTTCTTTTAAGTTCGGGGAGTAATGGGATGGAAGTTCCTTTGTGTGTCCGTGTGCATATGCATTTGCTTCATGTTACAGATACATGTGATGAAAAACTGTATTAGTCACTTTTCTGTTGCTGTGGTAGAAACACTGACCAAGGGAACTTTTAAAAGGAAGAGTTTGTTTAGCTTATGGTTCTAAAGGAGCAAGAGTCTATTATGGTGAGGAGGCAAGAGGGGAGCAGAAAGCAGAGGCTCACATCTTCAAGTGGGCACAGGAAGCAGAGGAAGCAGAGAGCCGCAGGAGATACAGCAAGTTCTCAAGAACTCTCTAAGCCCGCCCCCTGTACTGACTCGCTTCCTCCAGCATGGCCACACTTTTTAGGACCTCCCAAAACAGCGCCACCAACTGGAGAGAAATTGTTCCAATACTTGGAGCCTCTGGGGGACATTCTCACTCAAACCACCACAAGTACTGAGAACAGATGTGTCCATACACGTGGCTGCTTTCCGTCCACCTTTGCAGTGTATTTCTGTCTTGCATATCTGCTTTTCTTAGGCCATGGAGTATCAACAGTTCTTCACAAGTGAGCATCTCATTGTAGTAGGGAGGTACGTGCCATCTGCTGAGTCCATTCCATCTCAGTGCCAGGCGAATGTGCCAGATTGAGACTTGCTAATTTGGGAGAAGATTGGCTTAGAATTGGTCTATAGAGGCCCCATAACGATGGTGTCTCCATTTTTAGATTGTCTAAAAAAAAAAAAAAGAAAAAGAAAATTAAGATTTCATGATATCAGAAGTTATGTGATATTCCCATTCAGTCTCATAATTAGTTTTATTGGAATCCAGCTGTATTTATTCATTTCCTAGTTCCCTATTGTACGTCACAGTGACAGAGTCAAACTGACTTGTGTGTGTGTATGTGTGTGTGAGTATATGGCCTACATTACCACTGTGATAGTTTGAATGAGAATGTCCCCCATAGACTCCAAGTTTTTGGACATTTTATCCCCCATTGATGGTGCTGTTTTGGGAGGTTTTAGTAAGTGTGGCCATGCTGGAGAAAGCACGCCCCTGGGACAGGCTTTGAGAGTTCTCAAGCCTTGCCTGATCTCTAGTCGCTCTCTGCTCCTCTGCCTGCTGGAGGGTGTGTGCGCTCTGCTTTGTGCTCTGGCCTCCTGTTTTACCACCATGTCTCCCCACAGCAGCGAGCTCTGATTCTTCTGGAACGATACACTCAGACTCCTTATCCTCTAAGTTCCTCAGGTCATGGTGTTTTTATCACAGCAACAGAGAAGTAACTAATACAAGCATAAATACAGTAGACCTGCTTGTAGATAAACCTTGCCAACTCTGTGCTGGACTGTGAACTTTCTGTTCTCTACTTTAAGAACCAAGGTCAAAGGTGCTGCAGCTCTCCCATGTCATCAGTCCTTACACCAGGGATGTTGGGGACGTTTACTGAGTATGACACAAGCACCCTAGGGGGATGGAGAAATTGAAGCTTAGTAACTCCTTAAAGTCATGTACTGGAACTGGAATTCACATCCAAAATCTACATTCCTGAGATCTGCAGACCACAGTGCTGTGTGTCAGGACTCCTGAGGGCTTAGGGGACTAGAGGTGTCCCAGACCTTCTCCAGAATCAGATTCTGTCTTTCTGGAGAAGAGCCTGAGAACTTGCATTTTGGGGGAGCCCCTGGGAACCCTGTCTTGCCCATCTCTGGACTGCACTTTGGGAAGCCCTAGCCTGCCACATACAGCTCAAGAAACAGTTCCCAACTTGTAAAAGCTGCCGGGCAGGGATTTGAACCCATGTATCCTCCAAAAGAACCTGACAAGGCCGTTTTGCTTATTTATCATCTGAGCCCACACATTCCAGTCGTTCTAGGTGCAGTCATGTTTGGTTCTTCCCCCTTCAAGCTCCCCGATGCTGTAGTGCTCAGTGAAGATTGTGCTTTTGTTCCCCTCAGCACATGGCTGGGACAGAAGCTGAGCCCTCCCTGATGCTTACCTCACCCGTTTTTAGAAACCCAGTCTGTGGACTCAACGCCACAGAATTTCCTTTCTGGTGTCCGATCCTTTTTGCTCCCCCCTCCCCCACATTCCTCTTGTCTAGCAGAGAAAATCAGGGGTTCCCTAGTGAGATTGTGCTACCTCTGGTTGTACAAGTGAATGTCCTTGCTAGAGTTCTCTGTCCTAATTAAGGTCTGATCAGTCTCTTACTTAAAAAATCATATTCTAGGGACTAGGAATAGGGAGAACAAGCCTGGGGAAAGATGGTAGCCTTTAAAAAACTTTTCCATGTTGATGATTCACAACCTTCTTTGAGACTTTAGTAAGTAACAAAAAAGAACTGGAAACAGATGATTTACTGTCTTAGGTTTCTGTTGGTGTCAAGAAGGAACTAGATCTGTAAACCGTTCGCTCCTTTCCTGTTTCTGTGTCTTCTGTCGGTGCCTCATTTTTCTGATGAACCCCCTTTCGGCCTCTATATTCAATCTCAGTGTTCTTGCAGTCTTTACCCAATCATCTAAGTGAGTGTGGTCTCAGCCCTAGAGCCAGGAAGCTTGTAGAACTGTATTAACAGATGGATAAGGTCCCGGGATGTAGGCCGGTCCATCTGGAATTCCCTGGGCAATGCAAGGCATCGAGCCATTCCTATGCCCTGAATGATCTGCCCCTGTTGCTGAGGCACTCACTGGCTGTCACCTCTTCTACCTGTCCCACGGGCAGCAGGCGTCTGAAACAGTGTCCCCTAAAGGCTGCCCCTTATGTCTTTTCCTTCTAAGTCTTTCCACGTGGGGTGAGGGGAGAACAGCTCTGTCCCCTCCTATGGTTTGTGCGCCTTTGCTGCTGGTTCCTGGGCTGCTTGGATGTCTTTAATTCTGCCATGTTGTTTAACCTCAGCAGTCTGGCCTGACCTGAGCCACAATATCTGCATGGGATTTCTAGCTTGCTGGTAACTGGGGGTTTCTTTTCTTTTCATCCATTTTTGAGCAAGTGTATAAAAACCTTTGTTACAATAACCAGCATCTACTTTGCATGCTAACCTAAAAAGAGAATTTAAAAAAGAAATAGTGGGGCTGGAGAGATGGCTGGCTTGGCGATTAAGAGTGCTTGCTGTTCTTCCAGAGGACTAGTTTTTGGTTCCTAGAACCTATGTTAGGTAACTCATAACCTCCTGTGTCTTCAGCTCCTGGGGATCTGACACCCTCTTCTGGCCTCCATAGGTACTCTGCACACATATGGCATATACACAAACATACAACACACACACACACACAATGACATGTTTAGGTTTCTCTAGTAATAGTTAACAGTTGAGGTTCACTGTGTATCATTCTCTCTCTTTGTGTGTGTGTGTGTGTGTGTGTGTGTTTGCTCTGTTAAAGGGGTCTGTGCATGACTTAGTTTCCTCCTTAATTTCAGCAGGTAGATATGTGACAGGAAAATGGGTCTTTCATGCACTTGGACTCCACGTTCTGTGGGTGAGGTTGAGGGGGTGGAGAGGAAGAAGCAGCAGACTAAACCCGCAGAGGGACCCAGGTCTGTGAGGAGGGAATAACCCTTGAAATACTGAGTGCTTTTGTACATCTTGCTGGACTTTATATTTGTCTTCTTGTATTCTCTAGCAGCTCCTAAGGTAGGCACTATGTTGAGTCCCACAGAGGTACTGAGACTCAGGCTTGGAGACCGTAGCCAAGGTAGTCTTACTATGGAAGAGGAGCAAGGATTTGAATCCTAGAGTTTGCCTGAAGGAGAATACTTTCAATAGAATACAGTTTTGCCAAGTAGGGTGTTGTGTATCTGTCATCTCAGCTCTTGGGCAGCTGAGGCAGGAGGATTGTCATGGGATTAAGGCCAACATGGTGTATTAGTACCTGTTCTATTGCTGTGATAAGACACCATTATCGTCGTGTCCGTTACTGTCCTGTCTCACCACTTGGGTACAGCCCGAGTGGACTTTGGGGTGCCAGCCCGAGGGGTTGGGGGCAAGTAGACACAGAGTCAAGCCACAGACTCCAGGAGCTGGATGGGAAGCAGCCCAAGGGTATGGCACTGCAAACTCGTTTATTGAATAGGTGCACAAGCTCTTATAGACCTGGATAGCCAATGACCTTATGGGGTGGGGTCTCAAATACAGCCAATAGTAAGTTTGTCCCCAGGTAGGCAGGTCCTTTCCAGATGCTGGTCTCACAACTGTCCAGAGCAGAACACCACACCCACAGGAACCATTATTCTATTCCTCCTAGCAGGTGGCCTTAGGTTAGGCCCACCTTACATTATGCCCAACACACCATGACCAAAGCAAATTATAGAAGAGTTTATCTGAGCTTATGGTTCCAGGGGTGAGGGTCCACCATGGCAGGGAGGTCAGGGTGGAAGGAAGGGGCCTGGGCAGAAAGCAGGGGCTTGCAGCTTCAAGCAGGCACAGGAAACAGACTAGAGATCTGACAAGGCTTCAGAACTCTCAACGCCTGCCGCTAGTGACCTGCTTCCTCCAGCATGGCCGCACCTCCTAAAACCTCCCAAAACAGCACCACCAAGTGGGGACAAAATGTCCAGATAAATACTGGGACCCTATTGAGAGACAGTGTCATTGAAAGCACCACATGTGGGTTACGTAGTAAGTTCTAAGACAATCTATAGAACAAGACCCTGTCTTTGGGAAAAAAAAAAAAAAAAAGAAAAATCATTTTAAAGCCCTACAGAGAGAAACCTGTTTGCAACCTGCCCACAATAAAAATAACAGTTGTCAATAAAATAGCTTCAGCAAACACTTTCGGGTCACTTAGATGGAAGTCACCATATAAGATTTGCATATCATAGCCCCCAGTGCCCAACTATAGCACCATTATTTTATATCTGCTTTGCCCGTGAGGAAACGGAGGCTCAGAGTGCGCTCACTGTCTCTGCTCTGTCACTGGTCAGGTGCGGTGAAAGCTTGCAAGTCACAGTGTCCTTGCGGTTATCATTGCTTACATGTGCTGTGTGTGGAAGGACTAGGTTGTATTCTTATCACTCTGTGTTGTTACTCATTTATCTTCACTGTGTGGATAAGGAAACTGAGGCACAGAGTGGGCAAGTAACAAAACTGTTCCGTGGCAGTATTGAGATTGGAACCAAGGCAGCCTGGCTCTGGAGTCTGTGGACGTAACACACACATGCCTGCCGCTGCCTCCTGATGACTGCCCCCCAGGTTTACCTTCTAGTGTCGTCTGAGGACTATTCAAGCCCCTTCCCCATCTACTGAAGCTGCTTCAGAGATGCTGGGCCATGACAGAGGTGGCTTGCTTTATTTTATTTTTGATTATTATTATTTTTTCCTTTAAACTGATTTCATATCCTTTAAGTTTTTCTTTTTTTTTTTTTTAATCCCTTTGAAGAGTTTCAAATCATATCATACTTCTGAGGACTCAGCTGGGTCAAGCTGGGCATGGAATGAGTTTCCTTGAAAAGGGGGTATTTGAGATTGAGTCAGGTCATTCACATGCCGGGAGCCTCTACCTTTGCACCACCATGCTCCTTCATGCATGTAGTTCTCCCTAGTGGCACGGAACAGCCCAAGAGAACTTTCAAGAAGCAGGTCAGAAGATCAGATCATGGTGGTCTCTATTTGCATTTCTTTGTCGCTCTCCATCTCCTTTCGGACAGAATCTGTGTTCCTTCACAGTGTTGCAGGCTTGCCCCTCACTCTGTAGGCCTTTTCTTCCCTTCTCAGGCCCCTGCTGGTTTCATCCATCCAGTTTTCTGAGGCCTTCCCCAGGCCTCTCCAGAGGACGTTCCTTCCGGCCTTCGAGACCCACCAGGGAGGCTTGTACCATTGCTGGTGGACGTTGATGAAACACAGATCTTCTTTATGGCCCCGCCACTCCTCCCTGTCTGTGAATGGCCATAGCACCTTCTTAACTCAGGAACACATGCTCGTTTGATTACTTCTCAGCCCAGAGCCTGAAACGTTGATGTTCATTAGGGCTCATTTCATCATTTGGACCTAGCATCCGGCCAAATGCAGCCCGCAGAAATGGGAATGATGGGAGAAGTTAAAAAATAACATGTGCAAAGATGCGGGGGCTTGAAGAAATGGAACATTTTGGCAGACAGAAGTATGGCCCTTGGCTCTGAGCTGGTGTGGAGAACGGGAGGTGAAGTACTCAGGTTGGATCCTGTTGCCCTGTACGGTGGAATTGTCGCATCTGTCTCTCGTCCAGCAAGGAAAACGCGACCCCGGACTCTTCCAAAAGCAGTTTATTCAGGAACCTTGAACAACCTTTTTCCTTCTTAACTTTCTAACTTCTTCTTTTTTCTTCTTATTTCTCCTGACTTACTTCTCCTGCCTTACTTCTCCTCACTCCTTCTCCTTCTCCTTCTCCTCCCGGGGAAAGCCCGCCACAGAGTTAAATTCCCTCCTGCCAGCCAACCCCAAACTACCACGTGGTGAAAGCAGATAGGCGTACACAGGCGGAAGCAGGGCCAGACCTCCGCCACAGCCAATTATGGAGCTGTTTGCTCCAGAGAGCGCCCACCCTCGAGATGGTGGAAGGCGGGAGCAGGCGCCATCTTTAAGACGCAGCAATCCGCGGCTCTCTACATGGAATGCAGGATTTTTTTTTTCCTAGATATGGGGATCATTAATAGTTTTTTTTTTTGTTGTTGTTTTTTGAGACAAGGTCTTCCTCTAGCAACCAGCTAGCCTGGAACTTGTGTAGGTGAGCCTGGTCTTGATCTCACAGAGGTCCACCTGCTTCTGCCTCCCAAGCACTGGGTTGAGTGCTGTGCGAGTGCTGAGATTAAGGAATGGTTCCGCCAGGCCCTACTAAGGGTTTTTAGGAGATCATTAAATTCTCCATTGTCTCATTGTCTTCATGATTCAGGGTCCATGGGGTGACTTGTGTCCTTTGCGTTTGGAAGTGACATATCCCAGCTGTGATTTGTCTATAGTGACTGCACAAGTAGAATCTTGAGAAGAGCACTGTTTAAATTTGAGTACAATTCAACTAAAGTCTGCCAAAGACAGAAGTGTGCTTGTGCGTGCAGAGTGTGGAGTTGTGTGTCCTGTTGGGCAAGCCAATGATGAGATGAACCTGGGTACTTTCTACAAATAAGCTCTTAGTTATGGCTCAGGCAGCTGAATTTTCCATTCACTGTAAGGCATCTTAGTGTTGAACATTATTTCTTGAGTCAGTTGAATCAGGATTGATAGACTTTAGGGTGTTTGGTAGAACTGACTCATCTGTTCGGATAACAGTACTACTTTTAAGGAGGATGTAGGGACGTTCTGCCCCCAGGGCCTGCATATACCTAGCAACTGTCTTTGAGCCTTGCCTAGGAAGGGCAATGTTATTGTCCTGCAGCTGTTGGAATTTATTGGCCATTGTCTCTGTGGCAGGTATATTAGGGTTCTCTAGAGGAACAGAATCGATAGAGTGGGTATATATCACAAGCAGAATTTATTAGGTTGGGTTACACAATGCAGACCAGAGAGGCTGAGAGTTCAGGATATGCTCGGTCTCCAAAGCTGGATGCTTCAGTAGTCCTGATCTAGTGCTGAAGCCCTGTGGGTTCCTGGAGAACTACTGGTGTTTAGTCCACATCAAAAGGCTGAAGAAACTGGTTTCTGATGTCAGGGAAGATAGGACAGCAGCAACCAGACAGACTCAGAAACAAGAAGCAAAGCAGGCCAGTAAGCACAGGGCTTTTCATTTGGACAGCTTTGCTTCGGGCTGCTGGGAGTGCTTGCCACTTTGGAAAAGGGTTTTCTCCCTGTGGCTAACCCTTCATGAATGAGAATAACCTCCCAAACCTGCCCATAGGTAGGTCTCTTAGTTGATTCCAGATCGGAGCAAGTTGACACTGAAGATTAATCTCCTCACCACAACTTCCTGATAGTCCTCCATGACTCCTGTGTCAGTTCTTAGCACAGGCCAGATGTAACTTTGACAGCTGCAGATAAGAGTATCTCATTCCCCTTCTAACTGGCCAATGGCCCTTCTTTGTGCTACAGATGAACCTGCAGTCCTTTATTACTGTTTCCCTGGCCCACATGAGCTCTCCAGGCTCTGCTAAGGCCCCCAGTTCAGACTCTTGGATCAAACTACTCTGGGATCTTTTCGGTCCTGGATCTGAAACATGTCATTTGTGTAAAATGATATGTGGTTCTAGGCGCCTGTTTAGTCTGGACTTCAGGACTGGTGGGAGGGTGAGTAGTTTAAGTTGTTTGAACTTGACCTTGTAGGTAATAGAACACCTTTGAGATATGTTAGGCACTAGACTGAATGTGGGTAAGCCATTGCACTGGGAGATAGAGTATCCTGCTCTTTCAGTCTCTTTAGAGCATTCAGAGCGGGTTCATTGACTCTGTTCATTGTGTTTGTCTGTCATGTTTAGAAATTTCTCTTGCTGATTATGGCAGCTTCAGTGACTGCCAGGCAGCATTTCCATTAGAAAGGTGTAAATTAGAGTCTGATATTGATACCCTCACCTTGGGTGTGGTACAGCCTGGCACATTTAAGGCACATGCTCCTTGAAATGAAGGAGGTGGATGGTGCTTTGTACTATCCCTGGCCCTCAGTCTTGTGATCACTCTTGAGTGTGAAGTAAGGATAAACAAGCTCGACGGGGCTAATAAAAGTCAATATTCTTAGCAAAGAAGCCAGTAATGCACTTGAGTTAGAGCAGTCCCAAATTTGGAAGTAGTATTTTGTCACCTTGGATTCTTGATGGCTCAGGTGAGGTTCCGTCTTGTGGGTGTAGTAGTTAATGCTTGTGTCTTAAGCTGTGATTCTGTGGCCCACTGTCAGCCTACTATGTATTCAATGTGTACTGACTCAGCTGTGGCTCCACACCCCTTGCTGTTTATTGAGCACTGAAATGAGCTAAACCTAGATATAAGGTGCAGATGATGAGAAGCATCCCATGAGTCTATTTACCTCCCACCCCCAAGATTTGGAATGTGAACTAGGAGATGTAGACTGAGAAAAAGTTAATTGCTTGGGGTGAAAGAGTTGAGGCATCTAGAGTTAGAGAGCTCAACTCAGTTCAAACTCAAAATCAATAAAGAAGTTTGCTACTTATAGGCTTTCATGACCAACCCTTGGTAAAGGAAAGGATGGTTTTACAATGGAATATGAATGCCTTAGTTATTTGCTTTCATGGCTTTACTTTTAAAGATAATAATGGCCAAACCTAATGTCTTTGAACATGTCCTAGGTGCTAAGTTGTATTTTCTGTCCTGTGCTGGGGGCCAAACCTAGGGCATTGTGCCTGTTAGGTAAATGCTTTATCACTGATCTACATCCTCAGCCTCTAGATGTGCTAACAAGCTGTATGTGTGTGTGTGTTTCTGGTGTGAGTTTCTTGTTCTTGCAGCAACTCTGTGGGATGATGATGCTTTTGTTCATCTGACATTAAGGAAACTGAGGTAAGAGAGACTATGTATTCAAGCACACATAGTCTCACAGGGCTCCACGCACCTGTATGGGTACCCCAGTTGGCTTAATCTGTAATTGTGAACAAGGGGACGTGAAGTTTTATCTCATAGAGTGACACAAGCTACGTTGCTGGTCTTGCCTCTGTAAGTTGCCCTAGGTGATTTGGGCCCAGAGGCCCAACCTTAACTGTGAGTTCTAACCTCTGTGTTCCACGTCCCTGGCCTTTGTGTTCCTAACAGCATCTTCTACTGAAACTGTTGCAAAAATGATTAACTTATTAGATTGTCAGTGATGTGGACTGTTACAGGTCTAAAGCAGGTATTCTTTGGCCACTTTTAGCCCTCTTAAAAAATATGTTTATTTATTTTCATTGTATGTGTATGAGTGTTTTGCCTGCATACATGTAAGTGCACTTGTTTCATGCAGTGCTTATGGAGGCCAGAAGAGAGTGTCAACTCCCTTGGAACTGGAGATATGGACAGTTATTAATCACCACGTGGGTGCTGGGAACCAAACCCAGGTTTTCTGTAAGAGTAACCAGTGGTCTTAATCATGGAGTCATCTCTCCAGTCCCACCTTTAGCCTCCTTAATGGCCATTTGTTGCCCTCTTCTGTGAGAAGGATGTACGCTAACATTTTTGTGACTATTAGATAAATACTTTTGGATGTTCTAACAAGTACCTAGTTCCCACCAACCAAAAGGCTGAGAATGCCACTGGATAGCATCTGAAGCCTGCTTCACTTGAATCTACCTGCCTAACGGTTACACCATTGTATTTAAAATGCCTTAATTTATGACTTTCTTTGTTCTGTTGCTATAAAAATGTCATCAAACTAGTACCACAATTGGAACATAGAATATAGGGTGACTTAAATCTGTGTTCTTGGGCCATGGTCATCCATATTTGGCTCTGAATAAGCTATCCCTTATCCCCTTTGAGAGAGCTGTGCCTTTGCATTGATTGTTGTTTGGATTTGAACTTTGTAGAGCCAACACATCTGATTCTGTTTGTAAGGTTGTGAAGGCACCATGTGCAGAGAGCAATAGGACTTGGCGGCCGTGGTAAAACAGTAACTTAAAGTCTAGGGGGAGCAGAGGGGGAAGAAACTCCAGCGCCTATGCAGACGATGTGTAGAGTAGGCTGTCCCAAGCCAGCCTGTGTGCTCTTGGGACTGGCGATGCACAATTACCACACTTGGCTTTGTGGTTTTTGGCTCTTCATGGTTCGCAGGAAAGGAAAATAGGAAGACCGGAGAGGCTTTTCCTCACGTCAGCGGAAACTTCCTCCACAGTCTGTGGTGAGAGCCTAAAGCTGGCTGGGTTCTTAGACTCCCATGAAAACTGTCTTTTTTCTTTCCTTCCTTTCTAGACTCCTTCTTCCTTCCCTCCCTCCCTCCCTTCCTCTGTCCCTCTCTCCCTCTCTTCCTTCTTCCTTCCTTTTCTTTCTTTTCTTCCCTCTCTTTTTCCCTCCCTCCCTTTCTTTGGCAAGATCACATGTATATCCAAGGCTGGCCTTGAACTTGTTGTACTCCCAAGGATGACCTTGAACTTCTGATTCTCTTGCCTTCACCTCCTGAGAGCTAGGATTACAGAAGGATCTGCCAGTCCCTCATCCCATCCCTTCCTTCCTATAGATTTCCTTCCCAATTCTCTCCCTTGGAGGCCTAAAGATGTGCTCTTTTGTTCTGTCTTTTGTCTGAGTTTATTATTCTCTGTGGAGTCGGCTGTGCAGGCTCCTGTAAACCGCCATTTTAAGTGGTTTCCCACTGAGGTTTTCCTGTGTGATGCATTTTTCACATAGTAGATGTTTGTTTCTCTTTTGTTAATCTGTCCTTTGTTACTGGGGTCCATCTCCACAAGAAACTTACGAGAGTTGAGGGGAAAAGAGTTATTTTCTATTTTGGACTGTCTCCATAGGTTAACAGGCTCTGATGAGGGCAGGCCTGGCCTCAGGGCTCCAGGAAAGCAGCTGTTAAAGTTATAAGGATCTAGGCAGCACAGGGGAATTCCAAGGCAGAGAAGTATAAAAGTAGGTTCTAGAAGAAGAAAACCCTGGAGGCGAGAGAGATCATGGCCAGGGGGAGCTGCAAGTGCTCTGTCAGGGTGAAGTGTCGTGGATGGTGGCCCAGAAGAAAGGGAACACTGTGTGCCAGGGTGCGTGATGCAGATGAGATCCCACGGTGACAGGGCAGTGACCGTGGAGCTAACATTCAGTAAAGCCTTACCAGGTGCCAGACATTGTGAGCCTTGCAAACTCTTCCTTGTCTAAAACCCCTTTAGGGTTGGCTATTAACCTGCTTCTACAAAGAAAGTAAGGTAGTAAGCATTGGTTAGCTGCCCATGGTCATATGACTAGCATGTTTCAGAACCAGGAAGTTGTTTCAGAACTAGTATGTTGTGAACCCAGCAAGTCTGGTTCTAAAGTCCATTCCATAGGGCAATGTTATAGTCAATACTTTGATCAAATATTTTGAATAATGAAACAATGTGGGCAGCTCACCCCTTTGAACCTCTGAGAGAGTCCCATCTGTTTCACTGGTGGCTGTCAGGGGCAGTAAGAAAGAAGGTTCTATACTCTGTGTAAAGAGTGGACCTTGGTCATGTGGTCTCCAGTGAAACAAGCTCTTGACTCCAAGCGCTATACCTTCCCTCCTGTAGCTCTTATGCAGCTTGGTATGCTGTATTGTTTCCAGGCTGGTAAAGTCTGGGAAGCGGGTAGTTACTTAGCTGCCTTTTAAGAAAATTGGTAATATATTGCCAGGGTGGACAGGCATAGACTGGAGGAAAAAAGCTTATTTGTGATGGCCCCTCAGGCTATTCCTGAGACAGGAGCTTGGGGAGAAAAGCTTATTTGTGATGGCCCCTCAGGCTGTTCCTGAGACAGGAGCTTGGGCTCCTGCTTAACCAGCCTGCTGGCCTTTTCTTCCTTCCCTCCTTCTCTCGCATTTTTTCCTTTTGTCTTTTAAAGAGTATTTTTATTTTATGTGTTTGAATGTATTGCTTGCATGTATGTAAGTGTACCTGTGTCATGCAATGCCTGTGAAGATCCGAAGAGGGCATCAGATCCTCTGGAACTAGAGTTACAGACAGTTGTTAGCTGTCATTTGGGTGCTGGGATCTGAACCTGGGTCCATTGCAAGATATCCAATGCTCTGAACTGCTGAGCATCTCTCCGGCTCCCCTCCCTACCCCTTTTTGGGTTTTACTCAATAGCAGCCCAGCTTGGCTTCAGTGTCTTGGCAAATCCTCCTGTCTCAGTCTTTTGAGTGTTGGATTTACAGATGTGAGCCAACACACATGGTACATTTAACATTTCTGAGCCTCAGTTTCCTCTTGGGAAATGAAGACAGAGCTGTCTGGTTGTGAGGACAGTTGTGAAGAAGATTGAGACATGTCACTGGTATTCAGACTGCTATCACTCATTCCAGAGCAGGAATGCCGGAACGGGAAGAGTTAATCCCAGTGTTGAGTGGAAGTGAAGAGGAGGAGTTTAAGAGGTCTGTGCACTTTCCTCCTCTCCCTTCAGCTTCTCCTTCCGCTCCCCCCTCCAGTCTTTTACTCTCCCCTAGACTGAGTGATATTGGATGTGTTGTAAATGTGTCAGCCTTTGCCAGGAGGCCCTCAGATGCACCCCCGTGACACTCCAACATAATCAAAACATGAGCAGCCCAGGTTGGATTGTCTTAACTTTTCATCTCCCTCATAGTTATCACTCCACCTGGTAAAGCAGCCAGATTAGAGTTGCTGAGCTGCTGGTGGAGGGCTTGGTTACCTAGGCAACGTTTACCTAGGCTACTGACCAAAGGACTGTCTCTCCCTGATGCATGAGGGTATGAAGTTACAGGAGTGATGGGAAGCGCCCCTTCTCTCTGGCAGTGAAGCACGTGCAGGTCTTAAGTTCTGTTTCAGGGCAGCTCGTTTCCTGCTTTCAGAGAGGGAGGGTAGAGCTGTAATAGACTTCTCACTGAAGGGGTTTCTATGAGCCGGCAAGCCTCTTCAGGACTGTTAGACTTCCGGGCTCTCGAGACATCAGCTTGTTGCATTGATTTTACTGATTTGGGGATTAGTAGGTATTCCTGAAGGCATTTCTTTAATGACTTGAAATATTAATGTGGAAAACGTGCTTGTTGGATGTTCTAGTTTGCTTTCAATTGCTGTGACCAAACACTGTGACCAATACGAACCTGGGGAGGACAGGGTCTATTTAGGTTACATTTCCTGGGTCACAGTTCATCACTGAGGAAGCCAAGGTAGGAACACCTGGCAGGAACCGGGAGGCAGGAGCTGAAGCTCAGGCTGGCGAAGAACAGACAACCAAAGCTCTCCAGCACATTGGATATACAGTGAGTACTTAGCTTTCATTTCTGGTTGGCTATTGGGTCCTTCACTCTCTGGAGTCCTTTTTATTTGTATTACTTTTAATGTTTTCTGTATTGTGAAAGACAGTATGCGTTCAGAAAAGCACATGAGTCAATGAAATAGCCAATATTTTATCATAAAGTGAGGTTGTCTGTGACAACTACCCTTCCTGGCATGGCCGAGCATTACTGACGGCTCAGGACTCCTGCTGCTTTCCAAGTCTCCCCTTCTCTTATGCCCTGAGGAAACCACTGCCACATGCTCCCTAACCCTACACATGTAAAACCTCTCTATCAGTGGCCTTCACCAGGATGGTTCATCTGTGACACTTGAACCTAAATTAACGGGTCCTGACCACTGAATTCCACATTGTCTCTCATTGCTGCACGTCCTGTAGTGTTAAGTGGCATATGATGATGTTAAATGGCATCTAATTACCACGGTAGCATCTTCTGCAGTGGTTTCACTGCCAGCAGTTCTGTGTTCTGCCTGTTGAGCCTTTCCTTCTCTCAGTCCTTGGAAAATCCATAATCCTATCTCTCCATTTCCTTTCCCTTCTTTTAAGTTGAAGATCTGTAGTGATTGTTGTTGCTTGGTCTGTTTCTTTCTGTGAGCTTGGAGGGTGTTCTTTTGTTTCTTTGGTGCTTACAGTAAGAGATGGTGGTACACATCTTCACTTAGGTCTTAGGATGTGGTGGTGCTTTTCTCTTTGGTGTTGTGATTTTAATGAGAATGTCCCCCATAGAGTCCAAGTATTTGGACATTTTCTTTCCAGTTGGTTTCGATGTTTTTGGAGGTCTTAGAAGGTGTGGCCATGCTGGAGGAAGCATGTCACTGGGGTGGGCTTAGACATCTTAAGCCTTGCTGGATCTCTGCTTCCTGTGCCTGCTTCAAGATGTGAACACTTAGCTGCTGCATCTACTCCAGCCACCTCTGCCGCCACGCCTCCCCACCATGATGGACTCTTGCCCCTTTGGAACCGTGAACTAAATCAACTCTTACTTTTATAAATTCCCTTGGCCAATGTTTCTATCACAGCAACAAAAAGCAAACTAAAACAGTAATTGGTACCAGAGAGTGGGCCGTTGGCTGTGAAGAACCTGGCTATGTGGGGTTTTGGAGGAATGTGGAAGACTTTGGAAGTTTGGGCTACAAAAGTAGTTTATTACTATAAACAGAGCTTATCTGGTCATTTTAGTAGGAGCCTGGAGGAAAGTAGTGCTGAGACCAGTGTAATTCTAGAAGGAAATAAGGACTTAGGCAGCAATTGGGATATTTTAGCAAAGAGCCTGGCTGGAGTCTGCCCACAGTCAAAAAACTTGCCTGAGGCTAGGTTGAAAAGCAGTGGACTAATTTCTTTGGTGAAGGACATTTCAAGGCAGCCTAATGTAGAAATGGTGGCTATTAATGGTGAACATTTATGCAGATATACAATGAAAAAGAACAAATTGGCCAGAAAGAAATGTAGTATGTACAGTTTGGACTGAAAAGAGCACTAGGAAGATTAATGTTGGAGCTGAGGCATGTGCTGAACAAGAGGCTCCCTTTGATAAGGAGATTAGAGTGATTAAGGAGAGGCCTAGAAATTTGTATTTAAACAATGGAGAGAGTGTGTCCAGGGCAAGACCACACCCAGCCAAGTCTCCAGCTCGAGAAGGGGAAATGCTGGAAGGGTTTTCTACTCAAGAAACCACTGAAGAGAAAAGATCTGAAAGTGGACGAAGTAGACAGGGTCCATTTATCCCATACTTGCGGCTAAACTTGTCAGTCACTTGGTGCTGGTTTTTGAGACATGACAGACGTAGGAGTGAGGGGTCATCAGTTGGTTCTTCCTCTGTAGTTTCAGGCAGCACAGCGTGCAGCAGGGGCGTCCCTGCACAGAAGCCCTGAGATGTCATTTCATGATGCTGTGAAGGTGAAGCCTGGTTGTAGTGGAGACTCCCAGAAGACATTCGTGATGCCAGAGCTGTGAGACATCTGCCAAGGAGAGCTGTGTACAGGGAGTGGTACCTGTCCAAGAGAGAGATGTGTGTTGCACACAGCAACACTGGAGGACTTGAGCCCAGAATTTGGACATGGAGTTATGGACTTGGTATTTGCCTTGCTGATTTTTGGTCTTGTTTTGGTCTGGTATTTCCTCATTATAATTCTGTTCCTCCATTTTGGAATAGGAATATGTATTCAGTTCCATTGTATGTTGGGAGAATGTAATTTGTCTTTAGATTTTACAGGGCGCTTAGAGTTAACAGTTTGCCCTGAGCCCCAGACTTTGGACTGTGGGCTTTTGAATAGTGTTGAGACTAGCAAAGACTATGGGGACTTTTAAGGTTGAACTAAATGCCCTTTGCATTTTATATGGTGCTGAGCCTATGGGGGCCAGTGGAATGTGGAGGTTTGAATGAGAATGTCCCCCATAGGCTCCAGTATTTGGACATTTTCTTTCCAGTTGGTGGCGCTGTTCTGGGAGGTCTTAGAAGGCGTGGCCTTGCTGGAGGAAGCACGTCATTGGGGGCCAGGCTTAGAGATTCTTTCTGCTTCCTGTGTCTGCTTGAGGATATGAAGGCTTAGCTTCTGCGTCTACTCCAGCCACCTCTGCTGCCAAGCCTCCCCGCCATGATGGACTCTTGCCCCTTGGAAACCGTTAGCTACATAAACTCTTCTTTTTATAAGTTCCCTTGGTCAGTGTTTCTATCACAGCAACAGAAAGCACACTAATACACTTTGTTCACATGCTGGGTGTCAGTTTGACTTCCTTGCTTTTCATGTGTCTGGTTCTCAGTGTTGCTTTTCTAAGCAGGAGGGGCTTTGATTTACTCTCATGGGGATTCTTTTCTGTTCTTGTTTCTTCTGTCACTGATCTTCCATCTGGGATGACCCCTCTCCCAGACCGTCCATTGGTATCTGCTTTTCTGGAGGTCTGTGGCAGCCTGTTTCTTAGGTTCTTCTTCACCTGAAGTGCTTTCTATCACCATCATTCCTAAGGATGTTTTCTCTGGGCCTGGATTTGAGACTGTTAATCAGTTCTTTGAACAGTTCTTTGAACACTTTAGAGGTTTTTTGCTTACTTCTGGCTTACTTTATTTCCATTGATAAGTTAGCCAAAAATGTTGTCTGTGTTCCTTTCTTCCCTTTAGGCTGGTTTTAAGATTTTCTCTGTTGTTTTAGCAATTTTGTTATAATGTGCCAGGATGAAAATTTCTTTTTATACATCATGCTTGGGGATTTGAGGCTTCCTGTCTCTGGCTGGCTTTGGGGCCCAATAACTTTCTTTGGCTTTGGAATGTCCTCAGTTATTATCTTGTCAGATGATTCTGTGGCTCCATTCCTTGGGCTATAATTACAGGAGTGTCAAACCTCCTTCCTGGACCCTATAATGTGCCATATCCTACTTTTCCCAGCCTTTTGTCTTCTAGCATTTTCAGTTACTTTTCTCTAGTTTCCAATTCCTGCTTCAGTGTTGTCTCTTCTTCTGTTGTGAGAGTCATGAAGTTGTTCATTTTAGGTAGCATAGTTTTAAGTACAAAGTTTCATTGACTGTTTTTGAGTTCATCACTTATGTTCTTTCCATAGGACAGATGTCCCAATGTGATGAGGGCTTTGGAGGCTGCAGCCAGGGTGTTAGTGGCCTGGCTCCTGAAGTTCTAGGGAATGATCCATTCCTTCCTTGTGCATTGCCAGAATGATACTGTAATGTGGATTATGCTGTGGAGGCAAGTTTTTCTGCTGTGCCTTGTTTGGCCTTTTCCTCTGTGTGTTGGTCTTAGAACTTTGCTTCTCTCTTATGAAGACATGTGACTGTATTGAGGGCCACCTTGATGAATCAAAGTAAGTTCCTCCCCTCAGCCCCTTAATTTAACTTTATCTTATTTTCCCTTATTGCTGGTGTCTGCCTTCAATTTTGGTGACAAAACACTCTGGCCAATACCAGTTTGGGGAGGAAAGGGTTTATTTCCCTGTGTCTCCCGGCTCACAGTTCATCACTGAGGGAGCCCAAGCTAGGAACTCAGGGCAGGAACCTGGAAGCAGGAGCTGGAGCATAGGCCATGGAGGAAAAGTTGTTTACTGGCTTGCTCCCCTGGCCCAGGGTCAGCCTGCTTTCTTATCTAATACAGAGCAGCCTGCTCAGGGAAGGCACCGCCCACAGTGGGCTGGATCCTCCCACATCACTCAACAATAAGAAAATGCCCCACAGACATGGCCACAGACCAGTCCGATGGAGGCCACTCCCCTGGTGAGGCTTCCTCAACCCAGCTGTGTCAGGTTGACACTAAAGCATCCAGCACATCTACTCCAGGCATTATTTACCCCTCTGTCATGTAAGGTTCTAGTCATGGTTCTCAAAAACTAGAAGGTGAGCAGATCTTATTTGGTGGTCATAGTTCAGCCAAATAAATCATTCTGTGTGAGAATTAAACTGTATCATTTTTATCTTCCTAGAGAGAGTAAGACTTTTGGCACAATGCCCGTTTCAGATGATTCCTGTACCTGAGGCCTATGTGCATGTCTGGTTCTGTGATTTTTGCCATTTATTTACTTAAATTTTATCTTTTAATGTGCCTTTTTTATGTTTAGTTGTGTATGAGGCTTGTGTTTGCAGTGTTTTACAAATATGTTTTGAGGTAAAAGTTGAAGTTCTCCAGCTGCAGAGCTCTGCATTAGTTTCTGCAAGTGCCTAGGGCTCTAGGTTTGGGAACCACAGTGGCTCAGCTTGAGATTGAAATGACCATAGAGTCCTCACGGGCCTGTGACCTGTTTCCCCTTCCTCCTGCATAAGATCCTTAAGGACCCCAGTGTCAAACAAATGTTCGGCTCAGGTCTGTTCCCCCTTCTCAGCAGGCCTTGAACACGAATCTCTTCTTAGCTCCTTAAATCATTGGTAGAGGAAGAGCAGCTTCACACTGCTCTGGGCTTCTGGGCTTTGTCCTTCCTCTGATCCTGGCTTGATAGCATCCACATTTTTAAATCTCTTCAGGAATATGTTGTTTCTCTTTTCTGTTTACCTTCTGTGAAGGCTGTCTGGCACACCTACTGGGCTGTTAGCAAAAATGTAAGTCTCCCTGAAGCTGAGCCCTTCTGCATTTTAATTATTTGTGATTAAAAATTTCAGACATCTAGGAGCTGCAGAGATTGCCCAGTGGTTAAGAGCATGCAGTGCACTTGCAGAGGACCTGGGTTCAATTCCTAGCATCACACAGTGGCTTACAACTGTCCTTAACTCCAGTTCTAGGGGATCTGATGCCCTTTTTCATACATGCATGCAGGAAGAACACATGCATACTTGTAAAATAAAAATAACAAAAATAGATCTTTAAGAAAAAAATTCAGATATCTGGCTGGAAAGATGACTCAGTAGTTAGGACCACTTGTGAGCTCTTGTATAGGAGTCAGGTTTTGCTCCCAGCACCTACATCAGGTGGCTTACAACCACCTTATTTCAGTTTCAGGAGCTCTAACACCTTCTCTGACTCCCGAAGGCACTTGCATATATGTGGGACAATCGGGCACATATACACACACATAAGATAATGAATAAAAAAAATAAAAAAATTTTCAATGTCACAAAAGTACAGAGATTCATGCAAGGAATATGTCCCCTTAAAACCATCAAAATGCAGTCATTAGCAATATTTTGTTGCGTCTTGAACTATACGGGAGAGAGTGTTATAAGCAGAGGCGTGTCCGGCTCCCAGCTGAAGCAGCGTTATCATGGGCAGTGACTTCCACTCTCCTGCTGTGTCCTCCAGGTGGGACCTGGTACCTGGTTTGTGCTCCTTTACTGAATGATGTGAATTATCTGGAGATCCTCAACCTCGCGGAGCTTGGAGGAGGTTGTCCTATGTCCTATGACCCTCAACTTTCAGGGTAGAGACTATGAGCCGGAGGACTGAGGTATGCTGTGGATCACAGCAGTGTCTAGCCGGCCTAGTGGGGATCACAGCAGTGTCTGCCCGGCCTAGTGGGGATCACAGCAGTGTCTGCCCGGCGTAGTGGGGATCACAGCAGTGTCTGCCCGGCCTAGTGGGGATCACAGCAGTGTCTGCCCGGCCTAGTGGGGATCACAGCAGTGTCTGCCCGGCCTAGTGGGGATCACAGCAGTGTCTGCCCGGCCTAGTGGGGATCACAGCAGTGTCTGCCCGGCCTAGTGGGGATCACAGCAGTGTCTGCCCGGCCTAGTGGGGATCACAGCAGTGTCTGCCCGGCCTAGTGGGGATCACAGCAGTGTCTGCCCGGCCTAGTGGGGATCACAGCAGTGTCTGCCCGGCCTAGTGGGGATCACAGCAGTGTCTGCCCGGCCTAGTGGGGATCACAGCAGTGTCTGCCCGGCCTAGTGGGGATCACAGCAGTGTCTGCCCGGCCTAGTGGGGATCACAGCAGTGTCTGCCCGGCCTAGTGGGGATCACAGCAGTGTCTACCCTGCGTAGTGGGGATCGTAAAAGTGTCTAGCAGGCCTGGACCCAGCCATGGCTCTCTGTCTCATGAAATTTATTTTCCATGCCTTAGTGGGCGGGGTCTGGTCAATCCAGCTGAATAAAACGGAAACTGGTCTTCCATTTAGAGAGATTGATTTATTTAGGGTGACTCAAAAAATTATTGTTTACTCGCTACCAGCTGCCCTTTCTTTGGCAAGGTCCAGGGCAGTGCCACAGTGGCACAGGGCTGCTATCCCATTCCCAGCCTGAATTTAGCTTCTGCTCACATGATTCTTAGGACTGCAGGGACTGGAACGCTGCCTCCTGAGTCTTGGCCTTCCGCGTGGGACCAGGTCCAGGGCACTTTCCCTCCCGTGTGGCTTTGAGTATTCACCGTGCCCCTCGCTGAGACTGGCTGCCATGTTTTCCTCCTCTCTCCCTTTCTTCCTTCCCCCTTATTGGTCAGAAGGCGGGACTTGCTGCTGAACAAACCAATAGTAAAAATAAAAGAAAAACCTCAGAGAGAAACCTGTATGTACAGTACACTCTCCTGCCTTTCGCCTTCTCCCTCACTTAGGTGACCTGTTTAAGCAGCACATTTCTCTTCTCCTGGTAGCACTCATTTCATTACCAGAGTGTTGTCATAATATGGCATTGAGTCATGACAGGGCAGGCTTTACTGGCCATTAGTACTTGTCTCTAGTGAATGGAAAATCCTTTGGCTACTCCAGGCCTGCTTCATTGGCGCTGTAAGTACACCCTGGCCTGCTGGTGTGCTTATCATTTGCCATTACATTCCTAAAATTATTGTATAAATACCACCTCAAAATTTTTTCTTTTGTTTTTTCTTTTAAACTCTGAAGACTAGCTCTCTTTTATGAGTGACGATTCATCACATGATCTAGAAATGTTAACCTTCAGGATAGGGACCTTTAGAGAAGATGGACTGTCGAGTCAGGCTTACCTGTGTCCCATTGTTCATTCTGGTGCTTGCTGGGCCTCTGGGCCTCATCAGGCAAATGTCTAAACCTCTCTGTTCTGTCTCCTCAGATGACAGTGATAACATTTGTCATTTCAAAATTCCTATCCACAGGGCTGGAGAGGAGGCCTGTGGTTCAGAGTGCATACTGTTTTCGGAGAGGACCTCATATCAGGTGGTTCACAAGCACCTGTAGTTCAGGTTCCAAGGGATCCAGTGCTCTCTTCTGAGCTCCTTGGACACCTGCTCTCACATGGACATTGCCACACACAGACCCACATATATCCACGTAATTGAGAATAAAAATAAATCTTCAGAAAGGAATTCATGTACCAGAGTGCCTAGTTCTGAACATAATGTGAGTACAGCTATGCATCCTTGTTAGAATGGACATGATGGACACGATAATGAAACTAAATGGGGCCTCTCGTCTTTTTTTGACTAGTCCTTTTATTTGTAAGATTAAAAATGTGTTCTTATTAGCAGGTCATTCTTTTTAAAAAAATACTCTGTTATTTTTTATTTTATGTGTATGAGTGTATTGCCTGCATGTATGTTAGTACACCTGTATTGTGCAGTGTCCTCGGAGGTCAGAAGAGGGGTCGGATTCCCTGGATATAGGTGGTTGTTAGCCACCATGTGGGTGCTGGGAATCAAACCTGGGTCTCCTGCAAGAGCAGCCACTCCTTTTAATGGCTGAGCCATCTCTCCAGCCCAGCAGGTCATTCTTTCTGAAGTCTGTGTGAGAAAGCGTGACAGCTATGCTTTGAGAAATCTGTCAAGATGATTTTGGAAACCCACCTCCTTTCCAAGTTGGGGCTCCTTAGATTTTAATGCTTTCAGTTTGGTGGTGCCGCACCTTGCGCCTGGGGGCTTTGCGTCTTCTTTCTGGTTCTGTGGATGACCCCTGAAGCCCAGTGAGGCCAGTGTTGGCTGCCATGGGCACCAGGTGTTGGCTGGCATGGCGGATCCCTCGGGGGAGGGGGCAAGGAGGCTCAGAGTCAATGTTACAGACCCCTGGAGAAAGTGGAACCACAATCTCATTTAATTTTAGAAGGGAACAGGCTTTATACTTTTGCCAGGCTTAGGGGAGGTCTTTATCTGGTCATCTAACGTGCTTCATTCTGGTAGGTCCAGAACACCTGACGATCTGAAGTTCATCACTCCCATTGGTCCTGGATGGCTGCTAGTCTGAGAACTGCCCCAGGTTCTATCCCAGGAAGTGTTCATTGTGCATGTATGCTCAATATTGGTTCTAGCCCACTTAGGCCAGCAGGCCAGGGGCTAGAACCTTGCCTGAATCATCCTACAAGACCAGCTTCCTCCAGAGCTGAAGTAGTTGTGTCAGTTGGTGTGTGAGGCAGAGGAACAGCAGTGAAATACATTCTTCTCTTCTCAAATTAAACAAACAGAAGACCCTGTAATCCAAGTGTGAGGAATGTTTGCTTTTGTTGGGAGAGAGTAGATTTATTATGGCAATGACACAAAGAAGGGACGGAGACAAGTGAAGAAAGTGAGCCTGCTGACCCCACTAGGAAACGGTATGGAGGTGCATGCTAAGTGCACGCCTTCCCCAGGCTCAGCGCTGTTGTCGTGGGCAATGTGTGTAGACTCTTCACACAGGAATGCAAGTCAGCATGTGCTTCCCTCTGCCCAGGACGTGTGCATTCTTAGAAGCCTGAAGAAGATTCCTTGCTATCATTCCCCAAAGGATCTGCTCTTTTTCCTTCCCGCAAGCCTGAGGAAAAATTGTCACATGCTGCCCAGTCATGAGTTTGTGGGAAGAAAACCTGGTTTCCTTCAGGGTCCTGTGGACTGGGAGGGGTTTAATTGGTCATGAAGGGAATTTTCTTGCTGGTCTACAGCTGGCGTACATATGTCTTCCAGTTTGAGGCGAAGTGAGCCTGCTTTCCTGACTACCTTCTTCCCTGACTAACCCATTGAACACAGGGGAGGTATTGATAACTGCGTGCTAATCAAATACACTGATCCTTACATGCAGGTTCATTTTCTGTCAGATAATCAGGGATTCAGTGAGATCTGTGTGCTAGCTTGTCTCCTGCTGGTGCTCATTTCACTGAGGAGTGGTGTGACTCTGAAGGTTAAGAAATTGCCCACATGGCCAAGTTTAGGGAGTTCAGTGGGGACTCAGCCCCAGACTTGCTGGCCTGTAGAGCCCTGTTCCATCATTCTGAACTTGTCCACTCTCTTGAGGCCATGATTTCTTCTTTGCCTTGTAAATTCTTGCCTGTGGCAGTATCTTTGTTTTCTTGTTATTCTTTTACATTTTTATTTATGGGTGTGTGTGTGCATGTGTGTAAGGGTGTCCATGCAGTCTGGAGGAGGGCATTGTATTCCTGGAGCTGGAGTTACAAGTTTTGAACCACCTGATGTGGGTACTAGATATTCAGCCTCCGTAAGAGCAGCAAGCACTCTTAACCACTGAGCTATCCCTCTAGCCCCATGTTATGTTTTTGGAAAAGTTAAGTTGAATTACTGAATCTGTTTAGCATGTGTGTTCTGGTATACTTGTGGGAGTTGGTTTTCTCTTTCTCTACTTGTGTCTGAGATCAAACTCAGATTCCTGGGCTTAGAGACAAGTGCCTTCATTAAAGCCTGACTCATTTGGTCAGCCTTTTCTGGCTGTTCTTGCTATATGGGGGCTGACATGATGTAAAGCTTAGTTTCATAGTTTTATATGTAGTTTGTGGGCTTTGTCATGTGACCCTTTCAATTTTAATAACACTCTAATCTGCATGAGGACTTTTTCCATTATGATTAGAGGCAGAAACTGAACCTGAACTCTGATGAAATGGTTCAGTCAATATTCTGTTTGCTTATTGTTGGAGGTTTATGAGATAGATGACAGAAACAGCATGACTGTGGAATTACTCAACGTCTAAGGTGTCTGTGACAAAGACACCATCTTTGTACTGACCTTGTAGCCCTTGGTGTGAAACAAAAGGGGGCTAAAGGGCTTCCTGGGAAATTTAAATCCTTTTGTTGAAACATATTAGGAGGGATGAAAAAGAAAACCTCAGTAATGGTTAGGCAGGTTAGGTATTTGCGAAAGTCACTGATCATTTTGGAAAAGATAATTCAAGCACAATGAATTTCAGATCTGCAGATTGTGTGTGTATGCATGTACTTGTATGTCTCTGTGTGTATGTGTTATATGTGTACATGTGTATCTATGTGTACGTATATGTCTGTATGTGTTATATGTGTGTCTATTTATATGTGTGCATATATCTGTCTGTTTAAGGAAAATGAAATCAAAGTGCATTTCCCTTTGGAGTCCCTGGCTCGAAGTGGCTTGACAGCTAGTCAGAAAGCTCCCTCGCGAGGACTGTTTTCATATTATTTAATTAGATGGTTTATAGTTCCTCTGACAGATCTGGTGCAGCCTTTGAGTTCCTGGGAGGAATGGCCATACAGCTTGCAGTCCCAGAACTCCAGGAGAGCACTGTGCCAGGCCTTAACTTGCTGACTTGGTAGCTCTGACTTCCATCAACGTAAACAGGAGTTGGCGGATTGCTGGGGTGGATACATTTTTTTCGCTGACTCCCCTTCTGGTAGCACTGGAAGGGAGGAGGCTGCGTCTCCCTCCCTGTGGTCAGGAGTAACTGGAGACTTCTTAAATAGAGGGGCATCGAGTTTCCAGGAAGAAAACCAAAGCCTGCTGTGAACGGAGCTGACTGGGAGGGCAGGGACCTCATTGGTGTTAAGAGCTGTGACATAAGGGTTAAAGGGGCGCATTGCCTCCAGAGTCACCTATTTATTACTCCAGAATGTTCCAGAATATTCCAGAATACAGAGACATAGATGAGTTCTGTCCTCCCAGAGTCCTGGCTGTCGTCTGGCTGTTTGGCTGTGTCCTTATCCATCTGTCCCTTAATATCCTCTTACTGTCCGTCCCTGAGTATCTTGAGGATGCACATGGAGAACCAGCTTCCTCCTACTTGGCAGCTCAGTTCTCAGGCTGAGCAGGGAGACCTAGGCTGCATCTACCTTGCTTGCTCTTGGCATCCTGCCTGCTGAGGCACCACATGCAGAGCCTGGGCTTTCAGGTGTGCTGTAAGGGGGCCTCTTCTCCTCCTGTAGGAGCTGCTGGATTGCATGAAGCAGCAGCCAGCTGTGGGCCGGCCAGCCTGGGAAGTACGTTCTTCAAGCACAGGTTCAGGCAGAGATCACATTGCTTGTGCATCTCTCGTTTCCTCTGCTAACAAATTATTAAGGTAAATTTCCACTGGGAAAAAAGGCCAGTAACTGAATTTGTACCAGATTGCACACTCAATTTTAAAATTCAAAGGTAGACCTCGCGAAGGCCAGACAGCGAGCTGGGAAGTTTAATTTGTTTTCTTGTCTGTCGAATGTCTGGGTGGAAGCTTGTGGGCTGACCATATCTAGATCTTTGTGTCCTTTCTACCTTTCTTCTCCTCCTCAAAGAGCTTATTATAATTCCTTTTCATTGAATCATCTTCATCTCCTCCTCTCCCTGGAATTGTGCTCCCAGGAAAGAGTGATCTTATTCGTTCTGTCTCACACACCTTAGGGGAGAATGCACCGGTTTCAGGAAAGTTGGTTATTGATACCCCCTGGGGCATTTACGGCTTATTGTGAAATAGAAGACCAGGCCCCTTGTGTAAGGAGACAGAAACCAGTGCCTAGATGTGTTTCAAACAGATGGACATTTTGTGCTTTGTCCTGTTTTTTTCCTGTGTTTGTCCTGAGACTCAGCATACCCCTGTCTGGGGAAGATAGGATCCCACAGAATTCTGTCAACTTCTCACTTGTTCTGTGGCTTTGGGGGGGTGCCAGCTTTCTCAAGTGAGAAGGTTGTCTTAGGTGATCTCTAAGTTTTTTTATGGACTTGAGTATGCTGTGTAGACAGATTGCAGATGCCTACCCGTGGGTGGCCAGAGACTGGCAAGGCTGCCACATGGTGGTCTTCAAAAGCCCAAGATACAAAGAAGAAAAGGTTTTCCTTTCCACTGTCAGGGCCAGACTTTTCCTGAGGGAGAGGATGGCTTTTGTTTGGGAACATACCACGGGGCCCAAAGCATTAGTGTATCAGGACTCACTCCACAGAACTAGGTGGACGAAGTGAAGGAAACGTGTGCTTTGTTCAGCTCTGGGCAGGGTCGAAAAGAAGATGCCAGCTTCCTCAGGCCCGGAGAGTCCATTCTCAGCCCCAGCAGAGAATCACGGACAGAGAGTGTGCTCCAAAAGGCCAAGGAGGAAATTCCAGGCATCTGGGGACTGTAATGCCTTACGTGAGATTTTCGCTTTGTTGTGTGCTATGCCACCCTGACGTTTTGACTTAACATTTTTTAGTAAATCTCGCTTTTGCACACACATGGATTTTGAGTGGAGTTGTGGAAAACCGAGATTTGATGTTTAGGTTAGTGGGAGGTGGTTGAACAGAGATTGTAAATGTATAAAATTTTGTATGCAAAGGTGATCGCAGAATATAGCCTCACCCACAGCACTGCAAACGTCATGGTGACTTATGCTTCCCTTGAAAATGGTTTGGGAACCTCTCTAACCAGTCTTTCTACATCCTAGGACCAGGGCAGGGCAGGTAGAGTTCCAGATGACACCCTTAAGAGCTCTTATCTATAAACCAGTCCTCTGGTAAAGAAGATAAGCTATTTCAACACATTTGCAAGGCCCTGAGAGAAATAGAAGAATCTGAACTGAGCTGATCTTGGTTTTAAGTTGAGATGGTATGATGACCTCATCAAGTGTTCAACAAAGGCACCCTTCTGGCTAGGAGTGACTTGACCTCAGAGAGGCACAGAGTGCTGTGCTGGGTGTCATCTGTGGCCACATGGAACTCAGTGACTGCCCTCTTGCTCACCATTGTCTCTGGGGATTTTTGAGACAAGCAGCTCTCTTGTCTGTCTGTGGACGTTAGCTTTAGAAACAACAGCTGGGTTTTCTGTTGTAGAACAGTGCACACTGTCTAACCCTTGTGGGTGTTGTATATTTAACGACTGCTCTGGAAGGACCCAGGAAAAGTAGACCCTGAAATATTAGCTGGAAGAAGAAGCCTCGTAATGGCTTCCAAGGCATCTCGTCCTGTTATTCTCTACAGTTGCAGGTGTCAAAATTGAAAGTCCTAAACTGTGTGGTCTCTTAGCAGTTTCCCAGAACAGAAATGGCTCTTCCTTCCTCGGGCCTATGGGTCATGTATAAGAAGCTTCTGAGCCATAAGTGTGAGGTCCTTGCCCCCTGCCTTCTGACTTTTCTCTCATTTTAGTTTCACAGTGAACATTTTATTTTCCCTGAATACTAAATAGATGTCTCACTGAAACAGAGTACACAGTCAGCACCTTATTACCTTTATGGAATAGGACTTCCATGTGGAAGAAGAGCCCTGCAGGGGAAAAGCAGCAGAACCAAGGACACACCAGGCATGGGTAAAAAGCGAGGCTTCTGCTCCTAGATCTGAGTGCCATTAGCAGAGATGGCTCCTGGGACAGCAGAGGCCACACCCTCAGAGCCAGCCATCCACCGGAGGTAGGTCTTGTCATTGAAAATTGGGTTTTGTTTTTACCAGAGAAAAGTCAAGGGGACTGCAGTGACATCATTGTTATGTATGTTGTATTTCATAGTGGCGATTCTATTCTTGTGGTGTGTGCTTGGCTCAGCATGTTCTCTCTCTCTCTCTTTTGATAAAAGTTAAAAAATTATTGAGTGTATGTGTTACATGCATGTGTGTGTATCAGTGTGTTTACCTGTGTGTGCCAGTGTGGAGACCAGAGGCCAACTGTGGGTACTCTAGTAGTTTGAATGAGAACTGTCCCTGTAGATACATGTATTTGGTGGTGCTGTTTGGGGAGGTTGTGGACCCCTTGGGAGGTGGGGCCTTTGTGAAGTACACCACTAGGGTTGGCCTTTAAGGGTTTATGGCTCCTCTTCCAGTTTGCTCCGTCTGCTTTCTGTGTGCAGTTGAGATGTGGTCTCTCAAGCTTCCAGCTCTTGTCCCCATGCCTTCCCTGCCTTCGTGGACATCCAACCCTCTGGAAATAGAAGCCAAAATACAATAGTTCCTTAAATTTCTTTGGGACATGGTATTTTATCAGAGGAATGAAAAATAACCGACACAGGTGGCTTCCTCTGTTGCACTCTACCTATAAAAAAAGTACATTTTGCTCCTTTACGTGTGTGTACGTGTGTGGGTATGAGAGTTCAGAGGACAGCTTAGAGAATCGGGCTCTCTCCTTCTACCACGTGGGTCCTGGGGGTAGGACTCAGGTTGCTAGGCTTGGCATCAGGTGTTGACCCTCTGAGATGTCTTGCTGGTCCTCCATTTTATTTCTTGAGACAGAGTCTCTCTCTGAACTTAGAGTTTCCATTTGACTGGACTGGCTGGCTAGAGAGCCTGGGTGTCTACCTGGCCGCCCCCACCAGTGCTAGCGGTTATGGGCGTGCACTACCTCACCTGGCTTCATATGCTGGTGCTGGGGATTGAGGCTTCTCATGTTCACACGATAAGCACTTTACCCACTGAGCCTGCTTCTCAGCTCAGGTTCAGTGTGTCTTCACATGTAAATATGATTTGGTATGTCTTCATGAAAAGAATGATAGCCCTGCCCCCACTTCTTTATTATTTAGCACGCTTCATGATAAATTTTTGGTGGCAGTTGTTACTTTTTAATGTCAACGCAAAGGGAAAGAATTTGAATTTACCCCACGCACATCATGTCTGAAAGGCATACATGCCATTAAAGCACGTGTCATTTACATGTAGTGGGAGCTGTGGATCTTGAGCAATGATGGTTTGGTGAAGGCTGAGCTTTTGATGGTAGCTGAAAAGGAGCCTTGGTGCTCTGGGACTCATGAATGACTCATAGCTTGCTTTTAGAAAAGCACTGGGGATAGGAACTCGAACTTGGCTTCTTTGAGTGCAGGTGTTCTGCTGCCTGGGGGACTGCAGTCTGACCTCATTCTGGGGGTTGCCTTGGTGTAACAAAGCATCTCTTATGCCTTTCGACTTGTCCTTGCCAGCTGTCACCTGCCAATTGGTTCCTGTCTGGGTGAGTGCTCTGAGGTAGAAAAGGAGGGGTAGAAATAACTTGATTTGATTCCTAGCCACTCCTCCCTTCTGACTGTTACATTGAAGGTTTAACTTGTTTGCTTTGTTTTCACTTGGGAACACAACGTCAGTGTTTCCTGACTCTGTACCTGGCTGGCGTGGGGCTTCACTGTGGAGGCTCCACAGAGGGGCTCTGTCCTCATTAAGCTCATGGTGAGAGAGGAGAGGGGAAGATACTGGCTGAGAAGCTCTTAACCCTATGTGGTCTTAGGATCCTGCTTGGTCTGCAGGCGGAGGGAGTCTCAGTGGAAGAGAGGTTGAGGAGAGATGGTCAGATTGGGGGGTAGAGAGTGGGGGTGGCCTGGAGTGAGTCCTTGGTCCAATAAAGAGCTTCTGTCACCAAGGAGATGAAGAGAAAACACAGTGCCTGGGGCTGAGTGGCAGGTGGAGGTCAGAAGGGAGGTCAGGCTGGTCCCAGGGCTCCTACCCATTAGAAAGTACCTGACTCAGGAAGATATAGCGGGAGCACGTATTACTGTATTTCTTTGTGTCTTGACCATTTCTTCTTCTGGAAAGACAAAATTGTAAATTCGGGAAATTCCTCTGTATTATTCTAATTGGTATGGAAGCAGACATGTGACTTTGAGGCATTTTAGCCTCAACCAGAACTGATCGATCCAGAGGATTTTCTTATTTGATTTTTTTTTGGAGTATTAGAATTGCATTGTAAAAGAGAGCGTAGTTTCTGGGCTGGTGATGGAAACAGAAAATGGTTGTTAAGATCTTCTTGGAGCATGTTCTTTTAGGTAGGCGGAATGGTGGAGTCCACAGAGAGAGCTGGAGCTGAAGTCAGAGAGGGCGAGCGTGTGTTCCTGGGTCCTCTGCGCTCTCTAGGCCTTGCTTCTAGATCATTTCAGCATCTAGGAAACCTTTGACTCTGTACGTGGCAGTGCTCCTGTTTTTCTAGCAACACTAGTTTCTCTGTTAATGTAAACTTATTTTCTCTGTGTGTGTAACATTTATGATAATTCTGTCTCAGGTCTATCTTCTGATTTTAAAGATCCACAAAACTTGCTGATCTCATGGAAAGTTAATTATCATCTAGTTTAGATTATGGAGGGTCTCTTCATCACACATTGCCCAAGAATGGAGCCGTACTGGGAGGGAACTTTGCTGTACAAGCAGAAACGCTTGACCAAGACGATTTATGGCTTTGCGTGTACAAGTTTAGGAAGTGATGGGTTCTGACCTGCGGCACTCACTTTGCTGGGTGTTCTTACGGCCAAAAGGTCTTACTTATTCAGTAGGTGATGTGGACAGCAGATGGTCTTGCTGTCAGTGCAAAGCATGGCTTACTGATGGGTCCCAACAGCTTCATTTCCTAATGCTGTCTTTGCTGCCTTATTAGCTCTCAGAGCCAGCAGGTTGGAAAATGGCAGGTCCCCTCAGTTTGGACTGGTCTTGGCCTGCTGAACTTGGAGAAAGTGTAGCCTAAGGATGGGCCAATTAGAGGCCATTCTACTTTGTGACATAACCATCTATTAATTTGGTTACGTAGTATGGTAGTTTGAATGAGAAATGTCCCCTGTAGGCTCAGGTAGTTGAACATTTGGTCCCCATTTGGTGGTGCTCTTTGGGGAGTTCATTAAACGTTTAGGACATGGAGCCTTGCCGGAGAAGTATGCTTGGGTCAGGCTTTGGGGGTTCATAGCCTCCCTCACTTCCGGTTCTCTTTCTCTGTGCTTTCTCTGTGCATTGAGCTGTGAGAGGCTTGCTGCTCTCGTTGCCTGCTACCAGGCCTCTCCTGTCATCATAGGCTCTCCTCTGGAACTGTAAGCCCCAAAGGACTCTTCATTTTATAAGTTGCCTTTGGTCATGACATCAGCAACAAGAAGAAGAAGCCACCAAGTGGCTAAGTGTCTAGAGCTCTCTGGATTCAGACACATGTAGAAGTGTTGCATAAATCCCCTCCTCACGCTCTAGCGGGTGGGATCTAGTTAATCCAGCTGGATAAACGGAAAAGTGATCTTCCATTTAGAATGATTTATTTATTTACAAAGGTATAGAGTCTCTGGGGACTCGCGCCATACTCTCCCGCTGGCGGCCGGCCCCCCATAGTTTGGAACTGCTGCGCGCTGAGCGCAGGCTTCTCAGTTCATTCCACTCACGAGATTCTTGGATGGCGGGGGGCGTGGCAAGCTGCTTCCGGGGTTCCTGTCTGTCTGTGTGGGCCTGGGATGGGGCATTTTCTCTTTCCACGTAGATTTTAGTAATCTCCGCTTCTCTCCTCAGCTCATGGCCATGATGGTTCCTCCTACCCCTGCCTCTCTCCTCCCCCTATTGGTTAGAGGGCGGGACTTGCCATAGAATGAAGCAATAAGAAACAAAAACTCCAGAGAGACAGTGTCTACGACCCTACAGAAGTGACTTCAAGTGAGTTATCTGGTATTTTTGTTTTGAGACAGCAGCCCAGGCTGGCCTTCACTCACCATGTAGTTGAGGATGTCCTTGAACTTCTGATCCTCGTGTTTCTACCTCGCCAGTGCTTGGACTATAGGCATGCCCAGTGTATGTGGTACTGCTGATAGAACTTAGGGCTTCCCACGTGTCAGGCAAGCGCGCTTCCCATGTACCTGCTTCCCTGGCCCTGTGGGACCCTTCTGAATTCCAACTTTCTACTGGTGAAATGAGTGATCAAAGTAACTTCATAGGAACATTATGGCTTAGTACAAGAATACCTGTGACTCACACAGTTTTTAAGTAGTAGCAAATGTTGTGGATATTATTACAATGCCTAGAATTGGGTAATTCTTGTTGTTCTTTATCTTCCTCCCCGAAACTATGTGTCTGAGTCTTTAGAACGTCGCTAGGTCAACATCTCTCCTGACTTACCTGCTTCTGGACAGCAGGTTAGATATCTCTGTTGTTACCTTACCTCCTTGTTTTGTAGACAGGGAGATGGAAATCCAAATGCATGGCCGTTTCTCAGGTCAGGTTCTCACATCCCAATGCACAGAGAATGCAGAAAGGGAACTGGAAGCAGGGCAAGGCTATGAACTCTCAAAGCCTGAAGTTAGGGTGCAAGCTCAGGGCCTATCTGACTTCACTGCTTAAGCCGTGTGTAGAGAACCCACAGCATTGGTTGATGATTTGTATGTAGGAGACACATGGCTTTTGCAAAAGCTACAGTTAGAGACCTTCAGCCTCCATGGCTGTGGATATGAGCGGATCAAAGGGTTCCTTGTTTTTCCAAGTCATATTTCTATGGCTAGTCCAGGTTTCCTGTCCAAAGGGCCTTCTGTGACTAGAATACAGCTTACTAGTTCTCTTGCTTAGTGGTCAATTTTTGTAAGAAAGTGGAGTTTCCCATCTCTTTATGGCATTGTTATGTCTCAGGACAAGGAAGAAATCTCACTTTTACTGCTGGAAAGACCCTGAGCTCTCTGGATGTATATCTCTGTTCAGAACACTGGCTGTGCCAACCAGAGGATCCGTGTTTGTGAAGTTTCATGCTGGAACATGTCATGGATCTTTGGAATGGTTTTCTTTTTTGGGAGTTCATAGTTGAAACAATGATTACTTTCTTTAGTGTTTAGCACTCACTCTGTAATGGTCCCATTGTGTTGGCATTGGTTAGATCACTGTTCCATCGTGGGTTGTGTGGCCAAACATAAGAGTATGTTGAAGAACAAGTTCAGAGTTGGGTTACTGTGAGGGATGGAGTAATGATTAATACTGAACAGTTTGACAGGATCTTGAGTCACCTAGGACACAAACCTCTGGCCATGTCTAGGAAAGTTTTTAGATTAGGTTAACTGAGGTGAGAAGACCCACCTTGAACAGGGGTGGCACCATTCCACGGACTGGGTGAGCAGTTATTAAGTCTTCTTTAAGCCTGTAGTACCAAGCAGTAGCTAAGTGCTTCCCAGGTGCCAAACCCCCTCTGCCAGAGGGTAGGATTCTAATAGGTTTTGGAATTGATGCATGGCACAACTTAAGTGGCAGGTGATAGGGACACCAACCTTGTGAAGAGCAGATATTGCCTTCCTGTGCAGATGAGACCGTGAAGACTGACCTACCTTGTGCTCCATTCTACCCAGAGTCCCCTGGGCTCAGTGCTCAGCAGAGGTGGCTGTAGAGTGAATGGAGGGAGGATGCCTGCTCTGGGCATCTTATGCCAGGCTCATTGATCATTTAGCAAGTGATAAAAAGCATACCCATCGCTTGGTTGTTGACTGTCTACTTGTCACAGGTAAAGTCTAGGAAGGCTGCATGGCAGAAACATGGTGGGCCCTGAGAGCAGAGGTTGGGAGTTCCCTTATGGTTCAGCTAATTAAATGTGTCTGGAGTGATCTGGTGTTTCCTTGAAAATTGTAGCTATTTATTGTCCTGAATGCTGCCCTGTGCATTTCGTGGAACCTGTGTGTTATAAGGAACTTTGTGGAGACAGGAGACTTGAAAGGGTGTCTGAGAAATAACGGCCATTGCCTTTGGGTAAGAGGCTGGCTTATCACAGTAACAAACATGCTTTAGTAGCTACTCGCTTTAACACTTGCATAGAGTGCCTCTTTGATAAAAAAGATTTAAGCCCCATTTGTCAGAAGACGTTGAGGTACAGAGAAGTTAAAGGACTTGGTCAGGGTCCTGGGCAGTTCTCTTCTTCTGAGGTCAGGGGTTGGGTGTTGTGCTTTGCTTGGGTAGGTAATGGACCGCTCAAGTGCAGCCCTCATTGCCTTTCCTTAGCAGCAAACAGCCATTAACAGTAGAATTTACAACTCCACGGTTTTGGAGGAAAGAGTCTCTGGGGGCTGTGGCACCGAGTTCTTTCCAGACATGGTAGGATACACACCGTTTCTTCGCTTGGTTCATCTTCTGCAGGCTTCTCCCATCTTTAGCTCAGGGCCTGCATCACTCATCACTCTGACCTCTGTTTCTTCATTACACCTCTTTCTCCAACTCTGGTCCTTCTGTCTCCACCATTCCTTGACGAGGTTCCTGTGATTACATCCCCAGAGTCCTGGTAACCGCCTCCAGGTCAAGGTCCTGATCTTCATATCTCTGCATATTCCCTTAGGCTGACACACTCCCAGGCTTTGGAGATTAGGGTATAGACATCTGTGTGGGCCACTGTTTGCTACAGTAGGCTCTAGATCCAGAGCCCAGGAGCTTCCTCCTCTTCTCCGTCCTCCACCAGCAAGTTCCATTGGGGTCTCCATCAGCACCCCACCGTTGCCTCCTGGCCCTCTGTCCGCCCTCACCGGGCCGTGGATGCCGGCTGCCCCTGCTTTCACCCTAACCCTGACTTTTGTTCTTCATCTCAGCATTGCTGAAATGGTGGCATATTTAACCATCCCCAGCTTTTCCCATGGGTTCTGGGGATCTGAACACAGGTCCTCATCCTGTGAGGTAAATGCTTTGCCAACAGAGCCATCTCCTCAGTCCTTTGCCGTTTTTCACCATGCCTAGGACAGTCTCCTGAGACACCTACATGGCTCTGTCCCTCTGAGTTTTTTCACGTCTCTGATCAAGTTTTACCAATTCCCTGCCACCCTCGCCGCTCAGACTCAGTGACTTTGTTCCACTGGCTTCCCATCCAAACACATCTCCCGACAGTGTATTGTGTACGGTGCATCATCTGCCTTCCTCTGAGAGAGGATAGTTCATGAGGGCAGAGACTACTTTTCATAGAACCTGGAATGATGCCTTGTGCGTGCTAAGAGATCAGAAACATATAAATGAAGCCCAGGGTCGTGATCGGAGTGCGCTCTCCTCTCTGTCTTCATAGGAAACAGAAAGTATGATTTTGTAACATCCATGAACTCTTTATCTTCCTGAGCTTACTAGCAGGGAGCAGGGGTCAAACATAGCCTGTGCCTTCTGGGAGGAGGACTGGCAGATAGGTGGATGACTCCCTCCTTGTTACTCCTCCCAGCCCCAACAAGGCACTGAGTTGTTTACTGATTGTTTCCACGAGTACACCAAGTGGCTCCTTGGCAGTACCCTTCCCTGTCCGTGCTTGGGATGGCTTCACTCAGCCTCATGAGAGGGCTTGACTCTGCATGTAGTGTTTTCATGACCCAGAGAGGCTGCACTGCTAAGGACATCTCTGGGGGGCATTTACTGTGGGGATGATTAGATTTGAAGTGTTTCCTTAACCCCCAAGCAGTTCCAGAGGTACTTGGAGTCCAGGAGGCACATCATCATTTCCATCCCCTCAGTGGGAACTCACTGAACAGCGCTGTGGGTTGGGGATCAAGGTGATTGGTGGAGACAGGGTGCACACAGCTCTGGCCATTGCTGGACAGGTACTTGTGGTTTGTATCAGTGCACTGGAGGGTGTGGCCCATAGACCAGCAGTGTTGGCCTTACCTTAGACTGACAAGATCTCAGGCCCAGTCCCAGACCTCCTGAATGTGGGCTGTCCAGGTGATTCTGGTGCTTGTTAATATTTAAGAAGCATTGGCCTAGGGCCATGGCAAACACATGAACAGTTACTATGTTGAGAAGGGGACGGGCAGGAAGCTGAGCTGCTCAGGAAATGCCCCAGTGTCAGTGTTTGAGAGCATTTTGGGGGTATGGCAGAGAGAAATTCAGTGTGTTGATTGAGCGGGAAAAGCCAGCGGCATGAGGTAATAGCTGAGATCCACTTGGAAGGAAGGAGTAAATGTTTTTAAGGCTACACATATTCATGGCTTCCATGTATTGAACACCTACCAATGTAATCAATGATGCTAATCATGAATGCACTTCTCAGTATGCTTCAGCCTGTTTTTACTCATTTTAATTTCTAATGTGCTGATTTTACTCTATTAACTCATTTTAATTCTCTGTGAAGTACATAGTTTTTCTTTCTATTTTTTTTTTTAGGAAAGGAAACTTACTCTTAGAGGTCAAGTAATTTGCTCAAGGTCACATGGATAGCAAATGTTAGTAGCAGGATTTGGATTTCTTACCAAAGCTGGTCTGTTAGTTCTAGGGCCATTCTTCTGTCTTTCAGGAGTGTGTGTTTGTGTGTGCTCAGGCATATATGCATGTGTGTACTTGCATGCATAAGAGAGACCAAGCACCCACTGGCTGTGTAGTGTCATTGGGTATGAAGTCGGAGATGCGGGTGGTGAGACCTGAGTTCTGCACAGAGGGAGCGGCTGAGGCGAGGCCCTGCCTCCACATCACAGGCGTCGGAGCAGAGCTTTCTTCTTTTGTTCTTTGGCTGTCTCAGGATGAAGTTTATAACAAACAACTTTGTGTTCCCCAAAGAGCAAAAGAACGTTCTTGGCTTTACTTACAGTAGAGAGGGTCTCAGAAGCTGGAGAAGGGAGGAAGTCAACTTTGACTGGACTTCAGATTGATGACTGCGGGTGACCCTCAGCAGGGCATCCCCGTCATCTCTTCCTTCCTTCCTGGGGACCCTGCCTTGATGCTGGTGAGTCAGAGACAGGTGGGGAACCAGTCCCATTAGCATCCTCTTGCTGCAGAAAACCACACAGATTCTGCCAAGGTGCTGGGAAGAGGCGACTAAAAGATTTTGAACAGCCCCAGATAGAAATCTTCTCTGGTGGCTTTGAAGGGCCAGGGAGGGGCCTGTCTCCATGGCAGGCTGCAGCCTGCTCTACCTGACCTCACTGGAGTCCCAGAGCACCCCACCACACAGAGTGCTGCAAACCTAACGGGGACCCGTCTGATTTCCATGTTGCGGCAGCTGGTATTTGCCGTGCTCCTCAGCAGCGAACAGTTGGCCTGCCCCCAACTTTTTAAATTTTTTTTCCCTTTCCCATTTGTGACTGTGTTTAATAAATCTCCTCCACCAAGTCAGGAGAGGGTGGAGAGGTGAGCGTGGCTCTGGGGAAGCTCGGGAGAGGAGAGGAGGAGGCAGGATTGCAAGAAACTCTCAAGAGTTAATAAAAATGTTCTATTAAAGCAGAAACTGCTCGCCAATTGCCCCAGTGCCCCTTCGCGTGGATTTAGTGCTTGTCTTGCTTCCTGTGCCTTTCAGAGCTGTTGCTCTCCGCATTCTTCTTTGGGGGTTTTGTTTGTTTATGTACAGTGTGTGCTCAGACAAGTGTTCGTGTATTAACTATAGGACAGCATGTCCAGCATGGTAGCCATATGCCACAAGGTAGGGACAAGTGGCTGCTGCGCACTGGCCTGTGGGTGGTGCTGTGTACTTGTAAATCTCCGGGGAGGTGGAGACTGCAGGCTCTGGGGTCTCACTAACCAGACTAGTAGCTTCCAGGTATCACTGAGAGACCCTTTAAAAAAAACAAGAAACAAGGTGGATAGTTCTTGAGGAATGATACCAGAGGTTGACCTCTGTGCAGGCGTGCGCGCGCGCGCACACACACACACACACACACACACACACACACACACAGAGAGAGAGAGAGAGAGAGAGAGAGAGAGAGAGAGAGAGGGAGAGAGAAATATCCTGTTAGTAAGAAAGATGGTAAACAATCTCATTAATAGTTCTTATGTTGATCGCTTACTGAATATTTTGTATATGTGAATTAAGATAGGGCATCAAAGTTACTTTTTGTTTCTTTTGCTCTTTTGTTAATGTAGCTACTAGAAATTTAAAAATTAAAGGAGACTTGCATATTTCTCTGAGACAGGCCCCCAATGAACTCCCTTCCCCAGGAGCAGTCAAAAAGTATTGTGCCTGCCAGACTCCATCTTTACAGCCAAAGATCCAGAAGACTGACTTGCCCCTCCTCTCCCCCAGGACTGCTGCTAATCAGGCGCTGTTCAGGCTTAAGCACTGTGTCCACTGCTCACCCTGCGGCAGGTGGCCAGCTGTCTTCCCCATCAACTAGCTTTTTCTGGGACTCCTCAGCAGGCTCCTTGTGGTCTGCCAGCCTGGAGTAAGAGTGACCTTCAGTATCAACTCCTCCACCCTCCCCTCCCTAGTTTGGGGATTCAGGTTCTCCCTGAACGTTTTTCAGATGACAGTGTGGAGTTCTGTGGTCCATCCAAAAAGAGTCATAAAGCCTCTTTTGTCATCTTACTGTAGAGCCTAGAATACATTGTGGAGCTCAGAGCAAGTCTCAGCACAGGGCATGTGTTTTCCATCAGCAGACAGCAGACCCTTTTGTAGCAGGCTCCAGGATCTTTTGTCCTGGCGTGTTTTCAGCCCTGTGGGTCTTGGGATGATATGGTTTTTTCCCTCTGCCTTTTCTTTAACACTAAGACTGCCATCTTTCTGATGAGATCTTTAAATCCTTGTTAGGATGTGCCGCTCATGTCCAGGCCAGGCCTTCACTCCCACTCACCATACGGATCTCATCTTCTCATTTCCTGCATCTGTGTCAGAACCCCATCTAGACGGATGGAACCAATTGAGTGGGGCCCCACAGAAAGCTGACTTCAGTTAGTGTAAATCTTCTGCTGCTGTTGAAGTCAGCAAGCTCCCATGGGATTCTGTCTGGAAATCTTATTGGATTTGCAAGGCTTAACTTAATATAGGAACCCCCTCCCTAGATGGTAAAGGGTCTCATTTCTGTGCCTTGAAAGATGTTTTTAGAAGCCTGTCTCAAGAGTCTTGCCGATAAGGAAGTTACTTCTAATATTTCAAGAGCAAGAAGGCACAGAGCAGTTCTCAGCGCTCTTCCTCGTGCTGCCCTCCTCCAGGTCTGTCTGCCTTTCCTACCTCTCTTCTTTCCTCTGATTTGCACATTTGAGGGCCCTGTTTCAAATGGTATTAAGTACAAGTCTTGCTAAGAGATGTTCTTAATGGAACAGTCTCCCCTGACTCAGTCTCTCTCCTTCTCCATTCTCTCCTTCCCTTCCCCCCAAATATTCTTTATAACATATGAGTTTCATGATAAAGTACTTTTTTTTCCCCCTCAATCAAGTGAGCACCCTTTACATATGATGACAGGCACTTCCCTTGGCTCTGAGGAACAGCACCTTACTGGGTAGTAAAGAGGAGTGGGCCTTGGATCAGAGCCCTGGGTTTGAGTCTGTATTCATTACTTTTCTTGTTATAAAAGCAATGTAAGGAAGACTTTATATTTGGCTCACAGTTTAAGGGTGGAGTCTCTGAAGGCAAGAGCAGGAGGTAGCTGGCCATACTGTATCCACGGTCAGGAATCAGAGAGAGATGAATGCTAGTGCTCAGATCACTTCCTGTGTTCAGTCCAGAACTCAGCTGGTGCGACTGGAATCACCACAATGAAAGTGGGTCTTCCCACCTTACTTACTCAGTCTAGAGACTCCCTTATAGACATTCCCCAAGGTCTGTCGTCTGGTAATTCTAGAATTTACTTTTAAGTTTTCTAAATTTATTTTTCATTGTGTGTATGTGTGTGTGTGTCTGTACATTACACATTAACACTAGAGGCCAAAGGTGTCAAATCTCCTAGAGCTGGAATTATAGGCGGTTGTCAGCTGCCTGATGTGGGTGCTGAGAATCAAACTCAGGACTTCTGCATATTCAGCCCCGGAGCCATCTCCCAACCCTCCTAGGTGATTCTAGATCCTGTCAGGTCGACAGCATCAACTATTCCAGAGTCCCATCACTTCAGGTTGGACAGATGAGACCCACTCCAGACCTCTATGAACTTGTCTGGAGTGTGAGAACTGTTCTTTGCACCGTACGTGTGTGTGAGGTGGGAAAGGACAGCAGAGTGGGCATTCCAGGTGTGCTTTGTCCTAAGCAGTTGCCACCACGGACTGATGAGTATGCTGTCCTGGCCTTCTTGAGTTCATCAAGCATCGCCAGTCCACTTGAGTCTTTACAATGAAACTGTCTTATAAGACACACAAAGACTGCAATGCCATGCAGCTTCTCAGTTCTGTCACCGTGTTTTTAAAGGGATATATGAGGGAGGAAGTAGATTTCTGATCATGTTCAAGATTTTTGTATGTTCATTGCAGTAATGCTTTGTGAAATGTGTGTCGTACCAGATGTGCTTGGCTGTGTGTGTCAAGGAAGCTGCACTATGGTCTCACGAGGCGTGAGGAGGCTCCACCAGCTTGCTGTGGAGAAGACAGACCGCCTCTGGGGCTTTCAATGAACAAGAAAAACCACAGGGCCCAGGCCATTAGTAATCTATTTATTGGCAGTAGAAGATACTCTGCTTTGGCTTAAAAACATTAGCTTCCTATTCTCTGAGGACAGGGCTGGAGAGGTCTGCACAATTCACAGCATGGCAGACTTTCTGAAGTGGAAATAAAGAGACTCTGTCTGTAATGCAGTAAATTTCAAGTGTTAAAATGAGTTATCCATTCTTAGTGTCTTACTATGTTGTGAAATAAGTCCTACCTGCTTGTGACATTCCCTGTGGTACTGTTTGTGAGGATTATGTCATTTCCTCCTTATTTGTATAATTCTTGACTTTATTCTGCTGTGGCACACTGAGGAAGAGGCTGTCTGTCCGATAGAGGCAGTTGTGTCTTGTGCTTCTCGGGAATCTTATAAACGCTTGTCCTCCCTCCAGTGCTTCTCATCATACTACAGTGACACTCAGTTTCCTCTTGCTTTTTTGGCTTGACACCCAATTCCATCTTGTTTTCTTCTCTCCGAGCCCTTCTAGATTCTGTCCTGCTTTGTGTTTCTGTGGAACACTCCTAAGTGTGTGAAGTAGGAAGGTCCAGCTACCGATTCTAGCTGAGGAGTTCTGCTCCATGGGGATAGCAAAGCATACCAGCGCCAGCAGAAGTGGGGCCGCTGGCCGCAGTCACTGCACCGCGGGCGGGCTGGGGTCCCAGGGAGGACTTGGCACCCAGGTGCTGCTGGGACGTCTTTATTCATAGAATGGGGCCCACACACAACAAGAAAAGCGTCTGGGGTGTGTCAGTGTCCTGTGGCTGGCTGTCACAGGATGAGGGACAACCTGAACTACCTGCCCTGCCCTGAGGGTGTAGACTGATAAGAGGTGCAGGCCAGGTACAGTGGCATACACATATAAAAGGAAATTGCAGGGCCAGAGAGCAGTTAAGAGCACTGGCTGCTCTTGTAGAGGACCCAGGTCTGGTTGTCAGCACCTACATGGCAGCTGATAACCATAACTCCAGTTCCAAGGGATCCAGTGCCCTCTTCTGGCTTCGGTGGGCATTGCATGACACTGATTCATATATGCAGGCAAAATACTCATTCATATAAAAAATTAAATAAAGAAGATTACATATTAAAAACAAAAATTTCTCCTAAATAGGAAGAAGAATCTGGGGCCTACTGGTAGCTCCAGTTGAGGGAATCTTCCAAGTCCAGGACACTTACTGGGAGGACAGGTCAGGCAGTGTTTGCTTCCTCAACAGTCTATTCACTGACCTTCATTAGGAAAAATAGGAAGAAGTTGAAATGTCACGCCCAACAGGACCAGTGGCCTCCCAGTGTGGGGTGCCTCTCAAGCACCACTAAAGTGGTCATGAATGATTGACATGGTTACAGAGTGTGCTGACCCAGCACTCGGGAGATCACCAATAGAACTATCCAAGAAGGATGATCATGCTTCCTGGGAATGGGATCTCATGCAGGAGGCTGGGATAACTAGTGACAAAGGTCAGAGGAGGAAGCCAGTGAGGACTGGATTTGCGCTCAACAACTACCCTTCCCTGCATGATCGATGTTCTCACAGGCAACGTTGGTAATGGCACAGACTACGTTCTGCCAGCAGGTACTCAAAGACAAGCTGGTCCTCCAGCAGCACCTCTGCTGGAAAGAGCAGTGTGTCCCCTGGCCCCGCTGGCCACAGCAGCAAAGTTAGCTATTCCCATCATGGCCACCAAAACAATTCCTATCATTTTTTTCTAGTGCCTATATACTTGTGCCTTTGGGTACTCAAGTTTAACCAATCATCACTTTGGCCCCAGGAAAGGACCAGCACAGTGGGGTTCCTCTCTTCATGTCTTCCACATGGATCAGCACTCTAAGGAAGCAAGATACCTCTTCAGGCAGAAGGCATTCCATTGCCTATTGAGGTCCACTAGAAAACACATACTCTGGGAGCCCAGGTGACCCCGCAGAGTATAATTGTTATATGTTGTCCCTGCCAGTTAACAGGCTATGACTTGAGAAAACTTACACATCCATCCCTGCCCAAAGTGCCAGTGTGAATCAGTAGCAGAGTTGTTACTGAATAACAGCCTTTCCATTTTTATTGTAGGTGACTGTAGTCAGGCGTGGCTGCACGTGCCTGTAACCCCAGTGTTGGGTCATGGAGAACCCAGGAACTTGCCAGCCTAGCTGAAATGGTCAGCTTCTGCTGCAGTGAGAGACAGTCTCAAGAGAATGTGAAGTGTGATGGAGGAAGGCACACTTGAAGTCTTCCTCTAGCCTTTATGTGCAGGTGCACACTCACGTCCAAGGGAGGAGGAAGAGGCGTGATTGAACATGCTGAGATTGGGGTGCAGTTCCTTGAGTGTAGCCTAATGAGGCTTGATCTTCTCCTCACTCCAAGCTGAAGGTTCCTCAGCATGTCCATTGCTGTGCTCCTCTGTCTGGAATGCCACGTGAGTCCCTGGACGGCCCCTCTGAGGTGACAGTACCATCTTGCCAACCATCTTTCTTGCTGTCCTGTTGACTGTGGCTTGCCCTCCCATTCTGCTGTGGGTGCGGTGCGTGCTCTGTGGAAGGCCCAAGCATCATGGCTTTATGACTTGTGTTGCGGAAGAAGTGCCTTGATCCCAGTAGACTTGGGTAGAGTGTTCAAACTCTCGGAAGAACTTCCGGGCCGCTGTGACAGTTCTGGCCACTACTCTGTCTAAGATGTCACCTCCTGTTGTGTGCCAGAGGAATCCATGTGGTCAGTCTGTCAGACCCAGTCCTGCTGATTTTCCTTGCCAGTATATTCTAGTTCTTATTTTGCTTGGATTTGTTGGCAGGAATCACACTGGATTTATACTGCACTCACGGCGTCTGTGTTTTCAGTGACTGCTCTCCTGGATCTGGCTCTTCTGGCATCTGTGATGGGGACCCTGGTGTCCCCACAATGGATGACTATTGCACCCTGTCTTGCACAGACTCCATCACCTTAGGAATTCTGACAGCCTTTTGCTGTAAGCATCCACGAGAGACCGAGATTGTCCATTCCGTTCAGCAAGGTGACATCATAGCTTTGTCTTTCACCTGGGATTTTCTATGGTCCAGTCATTTGGTTGTCAACATCCTGACCAAATGGTCACACTATTTGCTACCCTGGAACCAGTAAAGATGGCTCAAGACTTGTGGCTGGGATACCTTGAGCAGCGAATGCCACCATGTGCAGCCAGTTTCAGTTAAGAAGTGGTGATCCTTGGGGCTGGTGGTTGTGGAGGCCTGATAGGGTCCATGCTCTTTGAGTGCTGTAGAACCATTGGTAATCTAGCCTGTGCCTTTATCTGGAACCTCTCTAAGTCGTAGCCTCAGTGAGAGGGCAGGGCTCCATTCCACCAGCTTGTCCAGTCTTCTGGGTGAGATTGACGAGAACCCAGGCATGGATGGGCACCTCTAAGTGTTTTAGTGGTAAGATGTTCAGCTCCACCAAAGCCCAAGAACCAGCTAGAAGCTGTGTTTCAGACAGCAGCTTTCAGCATTTTGCACGTCCAGAATCCAGGAGGTGGGGGCATCTCAGTGTTGGTTCTGTTGGACTTCAGAGGTCCCATCGAAAGCAGTACCTGGGCCCAGGCTCATTGCTGAGGATGATGCTGTGAAAGGTGGCTGCTTATGCACCATCATGGTTAACGGGCCAGAAGGAACCCCAGCTAGAGAATGCAGTCTCAAGTGTCTGAAGAGACCTAGCAGTTGCTGTGCCTCCTGTTCATTCATGGTGACAGTGGGACACAGTGGCTTCTGACTGGCCTTCTCCTTATTATTCAGTTCATTGCCAAGCCAGGTCCTGAGAAACTGTTGGGTGCATCTTTTATTTTCCTGGATTTCCAGTCTAACTGGTGTTTGTAATCACATCAGTAGTTAGATGTGATTAGGCCACTGGAAAAGTCAAGGCCACTGGCTCCTCCTTGATATGTGAGCAAAATCCGTGTTCAGACTTGGGCTGTCCACTGAGATTCTGCCTACAGGACATCATACCCAGTGCTTTTTATGAGGATGCTAGGACTTGAACTCAGGTCCTTGGATTTCCACAGCGAACACTTTACTAAGCCATCTCCCTAGCTGCTTCTTTGTGTGTTTTAATGGCTATCACATATTCTCGTACACTCCTACCCCACTGTAAACTGAAGACTGAATGGGGACTTGAATTCTACTGGAGCTGCCTGTAATCCCAACAGCAGTTTTCCGTCTGGGAGCTTCTTTTTGGGAGATTCAAGCCAGCACAGCGGCACCCGTGGCAAGGTACTTGTCTTCTCTCCTGGCAATCTCTCTTTCCGTCCAGAGGCCTCAGCTCTAACCCTGGGCACACATCACTGATTCCAGCTGTTACTGTGTCCCTGTGCCATGAGGTGCTCCTGAAAGACTCAGCTGTGAGCATTATCTTTAGTTGTGCCCTTGAATCTGTGGTCCAATGACAAACCTCAGGCTTTGCAGTCCTGGGTCACTGAAGGCCTCTGTTTGTGAGGAACCCTTAAAGTTCAGGGCTACTCCCTGATCAGTCTTCTGAGATCACAGCACAGTGCTAGAAAGTAGCACCACCCACAACTAATAGGCTACTACAGGGTTTTTTAACACAGGTTCTTTATTTTGGAAGTCTGTACTGTTCATTGCAGATACCTAATAAAGAGACAGCTATAATGCACTCCAGAAAGCAGATTCTGAGGGTTTGGTAAATGGCAGGAGCCTGGTCAATAGTGGTTTGAAATACATTTATTTCTGTCAAGAGACAAACTCTCTCCAAAATAGCTTTGTTATCAGTAGACTTTGATCTTTGATGTACAGTTTACAAATAAATGCATTTCTAGGGCTTGCTAAGGTGCAGGAGTTTTGAAATTAGTGCTAAATTTGCAGTCCATAACACTTCATCGAGCCATCTTTGACAAACTTAATTTTTATATTAAGTGGTGCCTTCTGTGATTCTGTGAAGAGATCCCCAGCTAACTATCTCACTTGGTTTTTATTAGAGAAACAAACCCACTGTATGTGGAATGTGTGTGCATCAAATATGCCGTTAAGATGAGCAAGTCCACGAAGCCATTAATAACTGGCCTTCACAGTTGGCTGAGCACCATAGCCAGGGAGGGACCTGGGGAACCCCACATCTCTAGTATGTGCCAATTCTAGGAGGCCGATTGAAGCTTAGAAAGGGTTTAAATATTCAGAAAATGATTTGCCTTTTGCTCCCTTGGTTAGGATAAATTTGAATTTCAGTCTTTGTCTCTAACCTCTTTCTAATAATTTTTTCCTCAAATGCCAAATCTATGGGATTTTGAAATGGCATTTTGCATAAGGATCATGGGAATGGGCCTACCATCATTTACCTGGTGTCGGAAGCAATTCCAGATGCTTGAAAAACCGCATCTTCCTCAGACTTGCTGTAGATTACAGTGTGGTTCAGCAACCTGGTCCAGATTCCAGAGCTGGGAAAGCGAGGGGATCAGAACCCAGGCCTGCCCTCGTGGGAGCCCTTCTGGTTTATAGTTAGTTCATGCGTGTAGAGGAGACACTGCCAGGCTAAGTGACCACCTGACAAAGTCCTCTGCGCCATGGATTCTTTAAGTTTTGTCTGTCTGGGGTGCTCTTTTATCCTTTGTTGTCAGTAGGCATGTGCACCTGCAATTCTGGGGGTCTGGGGATCCAGTGGCCAGCCACGTGCCAGTGAGTCTTGCTCGAAGCAACGTGTTCCGGGGCCCATGTTTGTTGGTGGATGCATGTGATCATGATCGTAGTGTGTGTGAAATAGGCGGGGGCGGAATCCATGAATATGCCAACAAAGTTCAGAGTATTTTGCTGGAAGTAGAAGTCTGTAGCCGCTGAGTTCCTCTCCCACACTCCTTAGCCCAAAGGCCATTATCACTGTCACTTAATTGTCCTTAGACAAAGTCAACATTTGCAAGAAAGCCAGCTCTGCCTTATCTCAGTTGCATCCTTGCCTCTGAAAGAAACTGGCCTGTGTGTGCAACCCATAGTCTTTCATTCCTTACTCAAAGCCCAGGAGGCTTGTCTGTTTTTATGGGAAATGTTTCTTTGAACTAACTTACTTCTTGTCTGTCTCTGTCTCATACACAACTTTGAGGCCAGCCTGTGTTATATATGAAAAACCCTTTCAAAACATGCCAGTGGAAGGAAGGTCTCTGACCTTTAGGCAGATAGGATCATCAAGCCCCTAGCACTTTAGTGAACTGACAGAGCCTCGTATATCCTCTGAGAGTGTTTTGAGCACATAGTAAGGTTCTTCTAGAAGACAATGAACATTCCCAGTCTGGGCCTGTTGCAGTTGAGAGGAGTGTGAGGGTTGAGACAAAGGCGCGATTGGAGATCAGTGCTAGAAGCAGTTGCAGAGGGGAGTTGGGGAGATGGCTCAGTGGGTAAAGTCCTCCTTGTGCAAACATGAGGACCTGAGTTCAGATCCTCAAAGCCCTTGTAAAGCTGAATGCTGTAGTATGAGCCTGCAATCTCAGCACTCCTCCTGGGAGATGGGAGGCACAAGGAATGAACGTGTGGGTGGGGGAGCACGGAACAGGGTGGAGGTATGTGCGGGCTGCCATAACTCTTGTAAGAGTAGGTAGGGGATCGGGTGTTCAAGGCCAGTTTTGGCCATGTGGTGAGTTCAGTGTTAGCCTGGGCTACATGATACCCTGTCTCAATCAACAAAACCAAACAAAAATGAAAGCAAAGGCAGCGTGAACCTCTGCACAGTGCTGGGCTGTGCTCAGCTTCCCACGTGATTCCAGCTTCTGTTTGTCCTTTCATATGTCAGGGCAGTGGCCTTTGCTTCCATCAGATGCGGAGACAAGGATAGCAGGTGTGACCCTGAGACTCCACAGGTTGACAGCGTTGCGTTGTAAAGACAGGCAAAGCAGTGTGTAAGCACTCCACTTCCATTTTCCTCACACAAGATAAAAAAATACACATACACACAAACATGAGCACACACACGGTTATATACAAGCCCACATATAGTCATAGCACACTCATGCACCCACGGGACCCTCATACAACACAGCTCTTAGATACATACATAGACAAAGAACCCCCCCCCCCCCACATGCAGGATCTCACACACATCCAGAGCTCATATATAATATATATATATATATATATATATATATATATATATATATATTACTCATGTTTTCTTATACATGTAAACGTACAGGGACACATGCAAATACATGAATTCTCTCACACATGCATATACAGTTTGCTGCGAAAACTGGCCTATTTAATAACAGTGCCTCTCTTTCGTGGATTTGCTCAGCTTGAAAGTGTTGGTCTGCAGCCAGTGCCGGGAGAGGGCAAGAAAGGGATTACTTGCTTATCACAAGGAAATTAGATGCCTAAGCCAGTGATAGAGAGATTTCTTTGAAAACCATTTTTAGGGAAATTGAACTTACCCTGTTTACCTCATGGAAGGCTTTTGGGGTGGTGGGAAGGAACCTATTTTTGCATTTAATGAAATGGATCTTGGCAGTGAAGAGTTTAAAATGAACTTAGGATTTCTTTAAAAAGTAATCTCCTTGCCATTAGTCTGTCTTCTGTCCTTAAAGAGAAGGGAGTTTACAGTGTTTTTTTTTTTTAGAATATGCAGTTTTTCTCCAGTTGTGTGACAGTCCCATTAACAAACTCATTTCTCAAAGTCCTGCTAAGTGACTGCAGCTCTTTGTCTAGGAGCATCCACTGTAGACTTACTGAGTGTGTGTGTGTGTGTGTGTGTGTGTGTGTGTGTGTGTGAGAATGTGCGTGTGTACATGTGTGTCTGCCTGTCCATCTGTTCACAGTATATTTGCAGTGCATATTCAAGGCATGTGTTGTCATGTACAGGATTACTACACCCACTTTTCCCCTCAACTAAGTGGACTTAAAACATTTAGAGAAACAAAATAATGGATGAATTCTATTGGAATATAATACCAAACACCGTGGTATTGTCTCTTGCATCTGTTTCTGAAACATCTTTCAAACAATTCAATAGATTTCTTTTCAGCCTACTCTCATGTTTAGATAAAAACTTTAACAAAGAAAAATTGCTACCTAGTAGCAGTGTGCAGCCTTTGAGAAGAAATAAAGGCTAACTTTCCTACTGAAGCCTGTGAGATCTCTGCTCTGCTGGGGAAAGTGCCTCTCCCTAGGATGACAGTGGATGACAATAGATGGCCTGGAGGACTGTGACATCTTGTTACTGGGATGCAGCTCGGAGTCCTGGTCAGGAGATGAGCTCTCATGACAGGCTGCCTGGTGTTTCCATCCACTTGGGCACCTCTTGATGGTTGACCTTGGGTCAGTCATTGCCTATTCTGGGATTCATTCTTTTCAGTGACACAATAGTGAAACACCACCTTACACAGCTGGGCTCACAAGGACCTGGGCTCAACCCTCAGCATCCTCCCCACCCTAGAACATTCAGTTTCCATGAGAATTCAACAAGTGAATCCCTTTAAAGACCTTAGATTTGCATTCAGCACCTGCAGTGCTCAGTAAATGAACTATGTTTACAAACTCCCAAATCTACATGTGCCTGCAGTCACCTCTAGGAAGCTGTAGGAAGAAGTGCTGGTTGGGGAATGGCGAGAGGCGCCAGGCACGGAGGACAGGACCTGGAGGCTTGCTTCTTGACCTCAGTAGAGAGAGCAAAGTCAAGGGCAGGGAAGGATGTCTGCTCAGAGGCCACGGAAGGGACAGGAGAGCAACTACACGTCACTTGTCACCGCAGCAAGAGGCAGTAACCCTCTTCCAAATGCCGATAGAAACAGGCTGACCACATGTTCTCTGGAACTGGATCTTTTTGTTCTTACACGCACAGCCCTGGCCCCTTGGAGCTCTGTCAGAGTTGGAAGGTGTTCTGTGTGCTTTCATTTGCCCACCCACTCAGCAAAAATTCTGGAAGTGTCTGGTATGGTCTGGTGGTGCCCACCCGGCAGTAGAGGAGTGGACGGGACGGCCCATCACTGCTGCCATCTGGGAAGGATCTGGCAGCCAGCCCAGGACAGTCCTGATGCTTGCCAGCCTCTTAATAAGCAAGTCCCCTGTTCTTCTGTGCACACCAGTCTGCAGTGCTTGATGTCTGCCTTGCTAGAGAATTTGACCTTGGTGAGGATCATGTCCAGAGCCGGGCAGTTCCTGCAAATTTCTAGAGCACTAGTTATTTATCAGTTTTCAGTTTGCAGGTCACACTGACACGTTGTCATTTGGAAATGGTTAGTGCCTTTCTCGCATCAGAAGTCTCCGTGGGTTTGTAGCCTAGCTGTGTGTCAAGGTGGGTGACATGGACAACTTTGAGTTTCTACCTTTTTCTACTGACAGTGAAGAGAACTAATCTTGAAACAGCTTGTTCCTAACTTCTCATCTGTCCTAGTTAGCTTCCTGTCGCTGTGTCAGAACACTCTGGCCAAAACCAACCAGGGGAAGAAAGGGTTTATTTCATCAGTAGCTAACAGTCCATTATCAGGGGAAGCCAAGACAGGAACCTGCACCCAGGAACTGAAGCACACACCACGGAGGTATCCTGCTCACTGGCTTGCTCCTCTGGCCATGCTCAGTCTGCTTTCTTATACAACCCAGGTCCTCCTGCCCAGGGGCCACCCCACATCCCTCAACTATGTAGAAAATGCCCACAGATCAAGTGATAGAGGAAATGCCTCAGTAGAGGTTCTTATGCGTGTCAGGTTGACAGCTGAAGCCATCCAGCACAACTGACCCCTTGTCAGCTTAACAGAGACACATCACTGCTAAACAGCCTTTCCCTTTTGTGTCCCTAAGATCTCAATGTTAATATTAGAATATAAGCCAATACAACTTTAAAAGTCCCACAGTCCTTAAAATTTCCAGTACTTTAAAAGCTCCATGTCTCTTTAAAATAGTCCCAAGCCTCTTAACTGTAGGCTCCTGTAAATCGAAAACAAGTTAAATGCTTTTTTACTATAAGAGGGGAAAACCAGGGCACAATCAGATCAAAGCAAAACCAAAATCAAGCAGTGTAAAGAGCTCAGAGTCCGACACCTGGCATTCTCATGACCTCTGGGCTCCAGAGGACTTGGGTAGCCTCCACTTCCATCCACAACACACACGTGGCTCGTTCACAGACCCAGGCCAGGTGTGTGTCATACCTGCTCTCCTTGGCGCTGGTGTCTCTAATAACACAGGGTCTTCACTACAGCTGAGGCTGCACTTTAACCAGTCACTTCTGGCCTCCAACCTTGCCAAGCCTCAGATTCTCTCCGTAACCTCCTCAGTCCTGGGGCCTCCACTGAGCCAAAGCTGCACCTTCTCCGATGGCCTCCCCTGGCCCTCACAGTGCCGGGCCTCAGCTTCCGTTCCCTCCGTGACGCGTTCATGCCTTCAAAACCAGAATCACGTTGGAAACCTTACACATTGCCAAGTTTAGCTTCCAGCTGGAGATACAGCTGTGGCCTCCTTGAACCACAGCTTCTGTGTGCTGACCCCGAGGAAATACTTCCCAGAAGATTTCACGTTAATGATGCTGGTCTCTTGTTACAGTTGATCTTTCAGCCCCAGCTAACCAGTGTCAGTGGTCCCAGTGGAGCAAAGGTTTCACTTAAGTGGTGTTGGTCTTTTTAATCACAGCTAATTTTGCAGGCCCAGCTAACCAGCGTCAGTTGTTCCAGTAAAGCACAGAAGGTTTCACTTTCACAAATTCTTAATTCAAAAATATCACATGGCCTAGTCTTTGAGGGAACCCCAAATTTCTCTGAAACTTCACAAGCCAGGCCTCCATCATCTGCATTTTTCCAAGCTCCCACAGAACAGTTCATTAAGCTCCAAGCCCTCATCAGCTTTTCCAGCACAAAGTTCCAAACCCTCCCATAGTCCTTCCCCAAAACAACAGGGTAAAGCCGTTCACCTCAATATGTCACTCTCTAGTACTAATTTCTATGTGAGTTAGGTTTCATGTTGCTCTGATAGATTCGTGACCAAAAAGCAACATAGGGCAAAGGGTTTATTTGGCTTACACGCCCTGGTCACCATTCTCCAGGGAGGGATGTCAGAGCAGGAGCTCAGGCAGAGACTGTGAAGGAACAGTGCTTATGGGCTTCTCTGGCTTGGGCTCAGCCAGCTTTTTTATGCAACACAGGACCACCTACCGAAGGGTGACACCACACACAGTAACCTGAGGCCTGCTGCATCCTTCAACAGTGGAAAAAAATGCATCCTAGACATGCCCACAGGCCAATCCCAGAGAGGAACCGCCCCATCTTCGCAGGTGTATCCAGTTGACTGCTGATGCTATCCAGCGCACCAATCTACTCATCAGCTGAGCAAGATACACATCCCCGTGTAAGCCTCGGCCCAGGTGTGGCCTTGTGCTAGCTCTGACACTTTCCCGTGCCCACGTTTTGCGTCCACTCTAGAGTTCTCTGGGACTGCAGAGGAGACAGAACTTCTCAGGAGAGTTTACAGGCATCACTGGGCAAAATGGACAACTGGTTTGTGCTTCCTAGCTTCATTCACCAAACCGTGGGACCCCACATGACGCCAGCTTCATTCATCAAACCGTGGGACCCCACATGACGCCAGCTTCATTCACCAAACCATGGGACCCCACATGACGCCAGCTTCATTCACTAAACCGTGGGACCCCCACGATGCCCTAGACTGGACCCCTTTGCCTTTCTACCCAAAGTGTGGGACATGTACCAGCTGCAAGGCATGTCCAGGAAGATGGAGCCCCGTACCCACCCTGGCCCTCCCGGCCCAGCATGTGACTGCACCCCACCTTTGCAGGCCAGTTTGGATACTGGCCTGCTGGAACCTCCACAAGTTCCTCTCAGGTATGTCGCTGCTTTTCAGTTCCTGAAACGATAGTGACTTGAAACTGGTGACTGGTTTGGGTCTTCCTGACCGTCAAAGCTGATGTTCCTGTGTTGCTGCTGCTGTTGTGCTGGCGGCATTTACGAGTCAGGGAACGCATTCTGTGTGTGTCGAAAAAACTAGATAAATGTGAATTTCCATGGACGTTTTAACATGGACATGTAAATTTTAACAGAAGGCATTGGCTTCTCCCTCAGGGGCTTTGCCCACGTAGTACGGTTAGAAAATAACTGTTTTTGTATTTTTCTACTTTTTCTAAAATTACTTTATTCATATATTTGAGACAATATCCCCTGTAGACCAGGCTGGTCTTGAATTGGCCCTGTAGCCAAGGATGACCTTGAGCTCCTTATCTTCCTGCCCCCACCTTCTGAGTGGTGAGATGTCAGGTATGCACTGCCATGCTCAGCTGTGAGGTTTCCTTAAAACTGTTGGCTTACGAGTGATTAATTTGTAAGAGTGCTGTCTGGCTGGGAGGTGGCATTGATAATCTGGGTCTATACTTAAGACACTTTGGCAACAAAATAAAAAAAGCCTTACTAGTTCTTTGCCTTTTTAAAATGTATGGCCATCCAAAGGGTGTCAAGGCAATTTAATAAATGTAGACAACCTGCTAAGCAGCAGAGGAAACGAGATGCTGAATTCTGAGTGTCTCTGCGTGGACACCAGGTGCTTTTCGAGGCTGGTGATTGAAGATGGGTGTTCTGGGCCCAGCCTCATTAAACTAGGCTTAATTCCCCACGAGTCTTCTTCTCTGCACCTTTTCAGAATCCACCGTCCCGCATCCCTTCAGGATTGATTGCAGGGGTGCTTCGGGCTGGAGTCTAAAGCCTTGTCTTCTTTCTCTTTTTATTAGAGAAGATTACCCCTCTCCTAATTCCTTGTTTTCTGTCAGTTGGGAGGCTGCTAGAAGGGACTTAGCATTCATCGCCCTTTCCCTGAAGGTGGCTCAATTTTTGATTGAGATGTTCTGGAAGAATGTTGGTGCCATCTTGGCAGCCTCTGTCCTCTCTGACTTTGGCTCCTTCCCTCCCCGTGATTGCCTCACAGTCCCGTCCACTCTCCCAGTCAAGTCCTTGGTAAGCCTGGTCTCACGGTCCCATCCGCTATCCCAGGCAAGTCCTTGGTAAGCCTGGTCTCACGGTCCCGTCCACTCTCCCAGGCAAGTCCTTGGTAAGCCTGGTCTCACTGTCCCGTCCACTCTCCCAGGCAAGTCCTTGGTAAGCCTGGTATTTGTTCCTCACCTTTCTCCCCGCCTTTTCCACACCCCACCCACCTTTTATTTCTGATTTATAATTTCCTTTCCATCAGCATTTCACAGAGTTCATCCTGCGAAGTTGTAATAGATATACTGCCTCATCTCACCTCTCGACAAATTAATTGGCCAAGAAGTAGTGGAAAATCCTGGTTTAGGCAGAGCTAGACATGGTTTTATTCATTGGTTTATCTACAGGACAAATCAGAAACTTACATGTTTCCAGAAAGGGACCAGGTGATTGCCTCATTCCTCAGTTCGTTTCCCTGTAGACCCTCCAGGAAATACCCAGGAACAGCAGGATTCCCCAAGATGCACTTTCTGGCTTCCCCCTTGTCTTCTGCACACTTGATTCCCTCCCAGACTGGATCCACCAGCTGTTGCAAATTTAGTGTTCTCAAATGCTTCGTAAAATTAGCCACCACCACCACCACCACCACCACCATTGGCGGCTAACCTCTTCTGATCACCGGAGTTTATTGCCTCGCCTCTCTCAAGCATATCTCAGAAAAACCGTCTTTGGTTCTTTGTCTTTGAAATCAAATTCAGAATCTATAACCTTGTACTCAACACAATGTGTGTTCTTGCTGAGGTGGAGCCCTATTTGCTGTTTCCCAGCACTCAGCATCCCCCTTTATGTTTGGATTTCCGGTGTGGGGTCAACTCCGTGTTTTTTAACATTTTGCACCAATGGCCGGCTAGTTGTTTGCGGATTACTCCTCACGTGGCCTGCACGTCCTGGGTCACATGGTTTGGTTTTTTGTTCTGCTGCTTGAGTGTACTTGCGATATCTAGCCAATGGCAGGTGCTCAGAAAGGGCTTCAATCCAGGCTGAATGTACAGGCTGACCCTGCTTAGGCTCAGTCTGGAGTCTGCTTTGACTTTGTTTACCCCTCAGTCAGTCAGGACCTGTCATCACCCCCTCCACCTATCAGAGCCCAAGTCTCTAAGAAGCATTGTTTCCAGAAAGCTGTCTCTCTCATCCTGACTGTCTTCTTGGGGTAGTTCTTTTCTTGGGCTGTTGTTTATATCCACTTTGTCATTAAGTGCGTCCTGCTTTGTGGTGAAGTTTCTTTGGAGTTGACAAGGATAATAGGATATTCATGTTTGCCGTTTCCAACCCTGTGGAACCTACCTGCTCAGTAAATTTACAATACGTCGGTCAGATGGCCTGGCTGGGTCTGAGTGTGACAGCGTCCACTGCAGGGCCGTTGATGTTCTGCTTCCTTGCAAGCCCCTAGGATGGATGGAGGGCTCCGATCTGCAAGAGACTGTTAATGGAGATTTTTATTTCTGTAGTTTTCTCTTTTTTTTTTTTTTTCCTAAAAGGTATTTCTTCATTGACAAAGCTTCATTGTAACAATTTTACCTGGTTTTTGAAGTCTGGATGATCTAAGGGTTCAGAGAGAAGATTTGCCCAGAACTGGAGGATTTTATTGGTTTTATTTTCAATATATTTATTTCAGATATTATGCCGACTTGAGGGTAACTCTGTTTAGTTTTCTTCCCAATACCTTTGTTTCCTTCCTCTATCACTTCCCCTCCATTCTGTCTGCGGGAATGCTGCTTCCTGTTATGTTGCCAAAACGATGATGGAAAAATGTAGTCTCTTTTGCAAAGTGCGTCCTTTGTGTGTGATGGCTGCCGACCCTGACTTTCATCCTGCCACAGGAAGGTGTCCTTCTGTGTCTTCCTGGCCTGCCTCCTGTCCCCAGGGGCTCCATGGAGATCAGGGCAGACACTTACCTTCCCTCTCGGAAACCTGCCCTGGTGCCCGGCTGGCCTTCTGCCCTAGCCGACCTCACATTTGCTCCCTTCAAAGTGGGGGTTAGCTGAATGTGTGGAAGCATGCATTTCGGGGTAGGTTAGCAGAGGCTGGAATAGAGAGAGTAGTCCCCTCTGTGTCATCCCTCACCAGTTAGGCAGTCACAGCCATGAGAAGCTCTTCAGTTCAACGAGGAGCAGCTTCTGGCTGGCCCCACCTGGCCTTGTCTAGCTGTGGGATGGAAAGGCTTACCTTGGCCACTCATTGGCATTTCCTACTCATCTGTGAGCAGACCTGAGAGCAAGGAGAAGCTTCAGAATTCCCTTCCCCAGCTTTACTGAGCCACAGTCTGCAAAATTTTTGTGCATTTAGAGAGCACAACATGTTTAGATATGTTTTTGAACATATGAAGTGATGACCATAGCCAGGCTAAGTAGTCTGCCACCACCCCACATTGCTGTCCCCAAGTCCACCTATGCCACTGCAAAGAACAGGCCCCTCCGTCTCTTTCTCCCTCTCCGTCCCCCTCCCTTCTCCCTATCTTTCTGTGTACATGCAGATGCACATGTGTGTGGGTATTCATGCATGTGTAAGTATTTGTCTTGGGTGTCATTCCTTAGGCAAATGTCACCTTTATTTTGTATTTTTAAAAAAATTTATTTATTTTATTTGTATGAGTGTATTGCCTGCATGTATGTAAGTGTACCCACGTCGTGCAATGACCACAGAGGCCAGAAGAGGGTGTTGGATCCCCTGTAACTGGAGTTACGGACAGTTGTAAAGGCCATGTGGGTGTGGGATTCAAACCCAGATCCTCTGCAAGAGCAGCTGTGCTCTTAGCTTCTGAGCCATTTCTCCAGCCCCTCTACCTTTATTTTGATACATGGTCTCACTAACCTGCAACTCACCAAGTTGACCGGACTAGCTGGCCAGAGGGCTGTAGGGACTCTGCTGTCTTCCCAGTGCTAGGATCACAAGCACCAGTGTGCCTTTTTTAAAAACACGTGTTCTGGAGATTGAACTCAGGTCCTTAATGCATGCAAGGTAAGTACTTTGCCGATTGAGTTACCACGTCAGTCGAATTTCCTTCGGTCAGATCAACTAATTCTGTTGTATCTTCACATCCTGTTCCCTTCGCCCACTTGTTGACCGTTGGTGCTTAGGGTAGCTTATGTCTTGGCTGTTGTGAATGGTGCTGCAGTAAACACACGAGTGATGTGTCTTTGCGACTTGTCTTTGTGACATATGATTTAATCTTCTGGATCTATACCCTGAAGTCAGATGCCTGGATCATAAGGCAGTTCTAGAAGTCGTAGGTGTGGTGGGAGATGTTTCCTGAGGGACATAGTGAAATTCTTAAGAGCACAAGGGGGCAGGGGAATCTCAATAGAGATTGGCCTGCCCTTGGTCTGCCTCGGTGTGGTCCATGTCAGGAGGGGTGGGCCGTGACAGGAGGAGGCTAGTGATTTGGCTTCAGTGGCACTGACCATGCAGTCTGACACAAACCAAGCTTCCTCCAGATTATCTCTAAGATCTGATAGCTCTGCAGATCCAACACTTTCTTTTTTATAGTCCCCATTCAGTAACCTTTGGTGTTTCCTATAAGGGCATCTTCGGCAGTCACTGGGCTTTAACATCCAGAGCACTGGTGTGAAAAGCGTGATTCTTTCAAGTTAACTTCAGCTTTCCTCTTTAACCTTTTCTCCTGTGTTCTTGCATAAGCTCTTTAAGGAGTTGAAGCAAGGCCAGCAGTGACACATCAGGTTCCCGCTCTTATGTTTGAGTAAGTTTCCTCACGCCTTGGTATGGGACGGCTCTTCTATGCCGACTGCCTGTTCCTTCAGACCTCGAACACTTGCCTTGGCATTCCACTGTGTTTTTAGCTAACTTTTCCAACACTGTATCTTCTTTTTGTTGCCTGGTGCTGGGCCGCTCTGGCTTTCTGCTACAGGGTTTGGTAGCCTCTGCCTCAGTGCAGGGCAGTGAAGCACGTCCTGGTGGGTGTTTGGATATCCTTAGACAGTGCACACTTGGGGTCTGGGTCCACCTCTGACTTAGGAGGATGACAGCAATGGAACATCTCCAGCTGGTGCAGAGGTTCCTCCAGTGATGACTGGGAGGCAGGCTGGGAACTGCCAGGGCTGCTGTCAAGCTTGTTTCTGCCACACTGAGCATCATCATGACTGGTACAGCTTGGCTTTAGTGCCACTGTTGGGAGGGAGGAAGGAGCCAGGGAGCTTTGCCCTTTAAAGTACTTGGATACTGAAAAAAGTGTGGTCAAGGCTGAAGTCTTCAGCCAAATCTCCTCCCCAGCCAGCTTTATCACCTGACATTCTTAGCCTTTGGATCCTTTCTAAAGTAAGCTGACTACTGATGTCTTTTGTACACAGAGCGCAGTTAACAGTCATGCGGGGTGGCGGTGGGGGTGGGGATGAGGGCCAGCATTCTGCTGGGAAGAGTGCAGGTGCTATAGGGTTGAGAATTGGGAGGAGCCACCAGAGAGGCCAGAGAGATACTGAAATTCCGCTTTTTTATTTCCTAAATTTGCACTGGGGCCAGTCAGCTGTGGAGAACATTAATTACTTCCTGTGTCACAAGAAAGGATTAAAGACATAAAGACTTTGGGATTAGAGAGAAGGCTAAGAGCACTGACTTGCAGAGGACCCAGGTTCAGTTTCCAGTACCCACATGGGTTCAGTTCCAGGAGATCTGATGCCCTCTTCTGGCCTCAGCAGGCATTGTGTGCACATGGTGTTCCTGCATACAAGCAGGCACAGTCACAGAAAGTAAAAATAAAAATGGAAGCAGACATGAAGATATTGAAGACAGTGGACTTGGTCCTTCTCAGAAAGTCTTACTACTTATGTTCTAGTTTGGATTCCTCCCCAGAGTCTTCGACAAGATTCTAGTGCAGGAGGCTTCTTTGTGATGATACTAGGAGACTGCAGGAAGGAGAGTGGGGCTAGAGGAGAAGCTGAGAGAGGGTATTTCAAATGATGCCTGGGGCATCTGATCCCTGCTAAGGAGTGCAACTGTTAAGCTGAGGGTGGAACAGTCAGCACAGGGGCCTCTGAGTCATCCTGTCCAGAAGGTGAAGGATCAGATTCCAGCCCTGAGCCTTTGGCAGAGACAGACAGAGGCTGTCAACTGGATGTCAGGCCAGTGGTACTGAAATACCAAAACCTGAGGGAATGAAGATAGACTGTGGAGGGCTCTGCCGTGTGCCTGAGGCCTTGTGAGCCACTAGAGTCCTAGACAGGAGCTTAGATACTACCTGCATACCCGTGCACCCAGAACTCAGAAGGCGACCAAGGTGGTGCTGCAGAGGGAGTTCCTGAGGGCCGGGGGTGTCCAGGCTTCCTGACTGTGACCCTGTTGTTCTTTCCACTGGCCATTCACAATGGAAATTTAAATCTGCTGTGATTCATGAGATATTCTGCATTCGACCCATGGAACAATATTTCCCTTCCCACCCTTGACTCCTTTGTCTTTCTCTGAGTGAAAAATTGTCAGAGGGATTAAATCCTCTTTCAGAGTCAGAGAGAGAGCCAAAGAATGGCCGAGTGTGTAAATAACGCTGCCCAGGAAGATCGTATTTTGAAGGCATTTATTATTCATGTCTGTTTGGCATTGTCTTGTCTTAAGTGTTTACTTGGGCGTCTGGCATTTTGCTTTTCCACGGACACTGCTGATCCATTCCAGAGGAGACTGAACAGTGGCTCATTAAGGTTCAGGTTATTTAGACGTGGGGTTGGGGGATAGCTGTCACAGAGATGCGCCTTCTACCCTCATCCTCAGATGAAGGTCGGCATTGTTAACAGGGCACTGACTGCTGAGATAGGCGGACTTGTTCTTAGAGTCTGTGGTGTGCACAGCCCTTGGCAGTGATCAGCTGAGCCCTCTGTGTAAGCCAAGGTGCAACATGAGACTTCAGTAGAGTCTGCAGGGAGGATGTTGCCATGGGAGAAAAAAACGAGTTCTGATGTTGTGTGTGACTTTGGACTTGAGACTGGGTAGATACCTCACAAGTCTGTTGACTTTTGGCCAGTGGCATCCAGCAGTGGGGTGAAGTTCACTAGTAGACCATGTCTATCAGGAAAGCAAAGACAAGCTCTGGAGCTCCGGCAACCTTGGTTCTAATTACGGGATACTTTTTGGATGTTGAATTTTATGTTTATTATCTTATTTATCACTAGCCAAAAGTTCAAGTTCTATTGAGTTGTCATAAATTTTGGGGAAGGGACATTCATCTTGGGAAAGGTCATCCAAATATGATTTTAGAATTCCCGTAAGTGGCTGGGTTTTCAGGTATGCACATTTTTAAGGCACTGGATACCTATGGTCTCCAGAAATAGGAAGACCTTTCTGTGCTCTTCACAGCCTCATTTCCGGTGTGTCCTCCTCAAGTCTTCTGGAACTGATGTGGCTGTGTCGCAAGCCTTTCGTTTTGCCCTTCTGATTGGCGGAAAGGGACGCAATAGCCTTAAATTTTTTTAAAAACTACTTTTGCTTAGTGTAGGGGTGTGTGTGTGTGTGTGTGTGTGTGTGTGCGCGTGCGCGCGCCTGCCTGCCTGCCTGCCTGCCTGCCATGGGTGTGCATGTGGCGATTGAAGGACAACTTGTGGGAGTCAGTGGTCTCCTTCCACCGTGGATTCCGGGGATCACGCTCAGGTCACCAGCTTGGGGGCACTGAGCTGTCTTGCCGGCCCACATTCTTTTTGTCACTTCCACTTGTTTGCATATCTTCTGAGATGTCTTTTCTATTGACCATTTGCCTGTCAGATGAGATTGCCTGTTATTGAAGGTTGCTGGTACTGTTCTCTTCTTGACCTAAAGTTGGACCCCTTTGTTCTTCTGCTCCAGACTTTCAAAAACCCGGAGGCTTGCCCAAGTATTTGAGGCCTAGGCCGGGGAGATGCCCTGGTTCTGTGAGCTGTTTCCTCCCAGCTGGGTTAGAATGAGTGACTGCTTCCAGCCTGTTTCAGGGAAGGGATTCAAGCAGGTATAGTCCTCATTCATTTCACTAAAACCTGGACTGAGTTCTGGCAATGGACTTAGCTTCTCACCCTCTCAAGATAAAAGCGTCTGGTCTTGCTTTGCTGCTAGCTTAAATAAATGGCTATGTTTTATGTGAGGCATTAGCTGTGGCTTAATTTGGCTTGTGTTTGTCTGGTCCTGCAGTGACTTAGGCAGGGGCACTTAGGGATGGTTTGGATTGGATGCTGGGTTTTAGGAAATCCTCTTTTGGATAGCATTCAAATATGGGGTCCCTCAGAAATAGACAACCTTTTCTGTTTTGGTGTGCTCTTTGAGGACTCCTCCTGGCATCAAGGATGGTGGTGAGAATTCTGTGGTCTGGTCAGAATCACCTTTCCAGTGACAGGATGCGCCACAACCTCTGCCGAAGGTTGACAGGAGAAAAGCAGAACTCGGCCGAGACCAGGTGAAGGTGGGTCTGTTCATTCCCTGCAGGAATTTCTGTACTTAGGTGGGTGGAAGTTCTCTGTTGGAACGTCAGGATTAGGAAGAAAACAGAGACCAAGTACCAATCAAGTCAAATGAGGAATGGCTTAACAGTTGACCTTGGGCACAGGTTTGCACTCTGCCTGCAGTGCCCTATCGTCACCACAAGAGGGCACTCCAGTCACTCTTAAAGTTATACTTTTGGGAAAAACGGATTCTTAGCTCACCTCCCCAAAGTGTGATGCACATTAAGATGCTGCTCTGTGCCTCAGCCATGCATGGAAGGACAATCTCCAGCAAATGTGGACGGTGGCTGCATAGGATCTGCTATTGTAAATTATGCATATCCCTGCTTAAGCTTCGTTAGTGAAATGTGATTGTCACCTTGGTGTTCTCCACTCTGTCCATCCAGCCTGCTCCTCTCCTCTGCCCGTGTTCCTGATTTAAGCAAGGCAGAGGGAGGTCTGACAGGTGAGGAGGACTCTATCTTCTGTGCTGTCCAGTTCACTGGGGACTGCTGAAGAGGGGGTGGGTGTGGTCCGCCTGATGGGAGGGTATAGCCGGGATTTAAGACTCAGAGATACCATTTAACAGAACAACCTGTCAGAGTTCTGGGTTTTCTTGTCCACCTGCATCCTTGGGGCGGGTCAGGCATTTAGCCTTGGGCTAGAAGTTCTTTCTGATTACAGAACAGCTCTTTATTGAGATCTTCACATTTCTGCCTTTTTGGTCAGCTCTTCCCCTCCTTTGTCTTGAAGGATGCTTGAGGTGACTTCTCATTGGCCCTTTATTTCTGGGAGTGGGGAGCATCTTCCTTCTTGGGAAGACATCAGTCCATAGAACCATTGGCAACTTTGTTGGTGGTGTCGAGTCTGGAAATGGTCTTGCAAGGTGGCTGGCAGGATGGTGACTTATTTCCTGTACCTTTGAACTCAAAGTCCCAGCTAAGAACACAGAAGATTTCCCTTAACAAACAACTGTGACCTTCTTCTTGGAGCCATGGGCACAACCTCCACCATCACTGGCTAGTAACTTGTAGAATTACTGTATTCCAGCATGATTTTTCACTGTTTGATCATTTTAATGAATATTTTGTTTTAGAACAGTTTTAGATTTTCAGAAAGATTGTATGGTTTGCCGTGATCTCCATTTGTAACATCTTGCATTTGTACAGCTAACATGTTACAATTAGTGACCCAGGATTGATTTATTAACATTATTAGTAAGATATTGACTCCAGGTTTCCCAGGGCCTCATCCAGAGTGCCACGTGACATTAATCATCCTGTCTCTTTAGGGTCCTTTCTACAGTTACAGTTTCTTAAACTTGGCTTGCTTTGGATGACCTTGATGGTTTTGAGAAGTGCTGGTCAGACATTTCATAGAAAAATTCTCTGTTGGAATTTGAGATTTTTCTCATCAGTAGGTGGGAAATGGATTTTCAGGAGGAAGATCACAGAGATAAGATGCCCTTCTGGTAATGTTCTGTCCTGGTTATGTGACATCATCACAGTTGGTCATGGGTAGTGCTCAGCTTTAGCACCCACAGAGGTAGCGTCCCCTTGTCCCCTGTTGGGCTCCTGACTGATTTGACAGCATGTTGGACCATACTCTTGGGGAAGGGTTGCTACACATGGTCCCCCTTAGGGAGAGGGGGTTCACTCTGCTTCTGTCTTTGGAATTTTCCTTCATGAGAAACTTCTCTCGTCTCCCTTCTGATTTCCATAGTTGATTACTTATTCCTGAGTCAGGTTAACAGAGACTCCTTCTGTGCTTTATTGTGCACTCAACTCTATTTTATTTTACTTTATTCCAACACTGACTCCTGGGAGGTCTTTCTGTTGGCCCCTGTTTTCCTTTGATATACCACGTCCCCATCGTTGTGAGGTCTTGTTGGCTTCTGAACGCTGTTCTCTCTGCACTGCGAGCCCCTCCAGGCTTCCCCGGTGCATTTCCTGCCTGGTCTCAGACCTCACCATTTATGAAAGGAGCCCTGGACCTTTTCATTGGAGGATAGTACTCATAATACTTGAAAGCAAGATCTAGGGTCTGGGTGTGCCTGGTGCTTCATTGTTCATAAGCCCACTCCCACAAGGTGAGGAAATGTGTGTGTATGTCACTGGATATGTGTGTGAAATTGCACATCTCTAGGGAGCTTGAGTTCCTATGATGCCTCCAGCTCTCTTCTGTTAACATGTGGGTCATCCTCACTGTCCCTCCTGCTCTTTGTAACCTCTGGTTCCTAATGTGATGAATACTTGTCAGTGCCTGTCACATGCTCGTCCAGTTTGTCCAGTCCTGGTTCATGCATTCTGTAGTATTCATACTGGGAACATACTCTGTAAACAGCTTTACCATGTGCACGCAGTACGTGGGTGCAGTTCATACTGCGTTTGGCCTTACCACTGTTGACAAAGCTCCTCTTCTTTAACCTGCTTTACTCAGAACAGTCACTCGTGTGCAGCACAGATTGTTTCTGTCACATGCTGCATTTTATTCTTAAATTCTGATGACTGCCTACATCAACTTTTAAATGTTTATATATGCTAAATTTCACTCATTGTGAACTTTTTTTTTTTTTGAGATAGCCTCTTCTTTTGTAAGACCTGGTTTGCCTGGTACCCTCTATGTAGCCCAAGCTGGCCCAAACTCACAGGAGTCCTGCTGTCTCAGCCTCCCTAGTGCTGGGATAACAGGCATGTAGCATGCCCTGGCTGGTGCCATAAATTACAGTGGGTTTTGTTTGAGTGGAGAGTGTCGCGTCTCTCCCTTTGCAGGTCTGTGCTGAGCGACTCCACCATCTCTGTGCTCACCCGTTCTCCCTGACAAGCCCTCCCCAGCCCCTGGATGCTGTTTAAGACGTCTTCTAACTGTCTCTGTGCGTTTATCTTTTCCAGGACAGCACGTAATCAGAATGGAATAGCCTATGGCCTTGCGGACTGGCTTCTTTAGCCTAGCAGTGGGCACCTGAGTTTATCTACAACTCAGTAGCGTATTTCCTGCCATCACTGAGCAGTGTACCATTGTAAGTGTACATTCAGCTTGCTTCCCTAGTCACCCACTTGCGGGCACCTCAGCATGTTCTGATTTGACTGTTCTGAACGAAGGTGTGGTGCCCTCTGCAGATGGGCTTTTGTGTGGATTTTGTTCTCACACAGCTGGTTAGACACCTAGCGGTGAAATTGCTTTGGAAGAAACTGCCGTCTGTCTACGGAGTGGCTGCCCCAATTCCGTTCCCTCCAGCAGGGACGGGGAGTCCCTCTCGCCCCTTATTGCAGCTGGTGCTGTCGGTGTTCTGGGTCTCAGCCTCTCTGATAGCTGTGGAATTAGAAGCTCATCTGGTTTCATGTTGAGAGTGCCTGTGACAAATGAGGCCCAGTTTCTTCTCCCACGCTCCTGTGTCGGCTTTGTTACTGATGTCTGCATAGAACTTTCTTCTGCCCATATCACTTTCTGGTGGTTGAGCTTCCCCAGCTGTTTGCATACAGGTCCTTTGTCAGAGGGTTTGCTGGTGTTCTGTCCGCCCCTATGGCTTCTTTCCGTTCCTTTAGCTGCCTTTCTTGTAGCACAGAAATTTGAGGCCAGAGAAGTTCATGAAAAATTGAGTTTTTAATGAAGTCTAACTTAACCATCTTTCCTTTCATGGATCATTGCTTTTGGTATTATAGAGAAAAATTTATTTCTAAACATAAGATCACCTGGATTTTCACCTAAGATTTTATCACTGTATTTTATACTTGGGCCTATGATCTAGCTTGAACTAATTTCTGGGATGTCTAAATTCTATGTTTTGGTTCTTTTTTGCAAATGAATGTTTAATTATTTGAGTACCTTTTGTTGAAAAGTGCCATGATTTCTCCATAAATTGCTTTTATCCCTCTGTCAGAAGTTGGCTGGCTCCCGCTCCACGCCCCCTCCTGTCTCGCTGTCCACTCTTTCCATCACATGCTTTTTTGAGTTCTGTAGCTTCTTTGTATGTTTTAAAATGGATTATTTCTTCAGTGTTGTTCTTCCTTACGGCTGTGTTGTCTGTGCCCTCAGTCTTGGGCCGAGGAGGTGAGCTTCAGTGCCCACTGGGGACGTTGTGGGGCTGGATTACAACTACCCAGCACCTGGCCTCTGGAGGCGGTGAACAAGGAATGCCTGTCAATTTTTGACAGCTTGGGGAAATGTTCACAGGGTGATTTCCTGCAGCGACTTCATTGGTTGTGCAGCTGGTAGGGGAGGAGCTTCTGATTCTTCCTTTGATATCTGAGACTTGAGTGACCCCTGGCTTCTCCAGTTACAACCCTCAGAACCTTAGGTAAATGTGAGTCCTCAGGCCTCCATCTTTAAATAGTAATGTAATAGATCCTTAGGATTCTGCTTCTCATAAACATGTAGTGTTCTGCTCCCGCGTCTAGTTTCTGTAGTCCGGGAGTTTGAAGCCTCGGAAGGGCTCCCAGCTCAAGACACCTCTGTCTGTGGTGTGCAGGCAGGTCTACCAGTGTTGCTGAGGCTGATCCCTCGTCTGTCTGGACCCTGCAGAATCAGTCCTTGGATACAATTCCCTTCATGCTGTAGAAGGTGATTGTAACTACCTAGTGGTTATGAGGATTGAATAAAATAAAGGACCACACACTTCTCACAGTGCTTGGTCCTGTGAAGAACTTGGTGACTTCTGGTTTTCAGTGTCTGATGGTGGGTCTTGCTGTTAATTGAGGGCTGTGCAATGCCAGCTGTACCCTCTCCTGCCTCCGTATCTGCAGAGGAGGGAGTGTTGATGTGTTCAGGGCTGTGCCCCAGAGGTAAAGCTGGCAATGGGCAGATTCAGGAGCTCTGCGGTGTCCCTTTGCTGGCAAGCGTGGCGCTCTTGTGGCTGTGCCAGGCTCCTGTGCAGTTGGGGCAGGGTCCGAGTGGTCCAGGTGGGAGGTAGCTCCGCTTCCCATTTCAGACGTGAGGGGGCCGGGGGGACACAGGATGAGAAGAAGGTGGTGGCTCTTCACTCGGTGATGGCGAGTGAGGTTGAGGACTGGGCCTGCCGGCCCTCTCTGAGCCGCTTCTGAGCTGGAGTCAGTCTGCCCCGGCACCACTCCTCCGCAGCCTCTGCGTTTACTGCACCGGGATTTTACTTGGGCCTTTCTCTGTAATAGACAGTGCACTAGGCAGGGAGGTGAGCATCTCCAGGTCTCATCGAAGGTCTGTCTTTTAGGAGCTGACATGAAAACAGTGATACAGTGTAATGGCAGGAGCTGAACACAGGCATGCCGGGAGCCTCGCACCTAGAGAGCACCTGGAGAACACTGACCACGTGCCAGGCCCTGTGCTAAGCTCTGGCACACATTAGCTAGTTTAGTCTTCACATAGGCTCTGACGGACACACATCACATACCACTTTACAAAAAGAAAAGCGGAGGCTCTGAGGCGTCAAGGAACCTGCCTAAGGCAGGACAGGTTGGAGTGCCAAGTCCAGCCCTTTCTTGTTAATGATTGTGCGTCCCTGAGGATTCAGAGTCCAAGTTCATTCTGCAATGCCTGCTGAAACCTTCGGAACAGGCATTGTGTAAACAGGTAGAACGACAATGGCAGCAGGTGGATAAAGGTATGAAATACGACCGGGATGACTGAAGTCCCTGGTCAGAGAGTGCCAGGGGATGGTTGGTGACTAAATTCAAAGATTAAGGCTGATGTAGCATGTACTGGAGGATGTTTGCATTTTACTCAGGGGAGCGAGTGTTTATGGAGGTGAAACGATTCTTGTAGCAACGCTGTGGAGGCTGGCTGGCTGGGTGCTCGAATTGTTTGAGGCAAGAGAGGCCTGCTAGACTCTAGTTCTGCATTGGGACAGGTGAGACACACCTGGTCTCCGTCTGATATCTTGGGGGAAGGCCTCTCCTGGTGGTGTTAAGCTTTGAGGCTTTACCAGGTGAAGAGAGAATGTTCACAGGGTCGTTATAATCCCATTGTGATGCCCGTTGAAGGAAGGGTACCCATTTCTCTCTACAAAGTTGCCCATCTGTGAGCTTCTTATTGCTGTTTGGTCCAAGATGGGGGCTTCACAGGATGTGGAGTGACCTCTGCTTCCTTCATGGAGAAAGTCCTGTGTGTAGGTGCAGACACACAGCAACCCCTCAGTCTACTGACGATATACTCAGTGACAGTGTTGATTTAGATTAGGTTTATTTTTCCTCTTTTTATTTTCCTTGAGACAGGGTCTCCCTGTAGCCCCAGCTGGTCTAGAACTTGCTATGTAGACCAGGCTGCCCTCAGTCTCTCAGTGATCTGCCTGCCTTTGCCTCCCAAGTGCTGAGATTAAAGGCATCTACCACCATGCCTGGATTGATTAAGATTCTGCCTTCCCACACCCTAGTAACAGTGCGTGGTCCTTCACACGGGCACCCACCTTCGAGTGGTCCCTCTGTGTGGTCCTTCACGCATGCACCCGCCTTCCAGTGGTCCCTCTGTGTGGTCCTTCGTGCCTGCACCCACCTTCCAGTGGTCCCTCTGTGCGGCCCTTCACGCATGCACCCGCCTTCCAGTGGTCCCTCTGTGTGGTCCTTCATGTGCCCACCCGCCTTCCAGTGGTCCCTTAGTGCACTCCATGTATGCTTTTTGCTACATTAGGCTTCACCATTCAAGTATCTTCTATATCTGAACCTAATATTTGGAAAACATTTAAAGTTTCCGTATTTTAGGAGTTCTCTTTCCCATCTATAGGCATGCCCTTTTTAAAAACAAATTTCATGTAGACCAATCTAGTCCTGAATTCCTTATGTGGTTAAAGATGACCTTGAACTTCTGATCTTCCTGTCTCAACCTCCTGATTACAGGCATGCACCACCATACCTGTTTTCTGTGGTGCTGAGGATTGAATCCAGGGCTTCGTAAGTGCTGGCAAGCTCCTAGAGGCTGAGCTGCATTCCAAGCCCTAGGCAAGCCACTTTTGTCAGAGATAAATCCTTCATTTTTATCTTGGAACTTTTTCATGGCCATTTAACCTTGGTTGGAGCAGGTTCCTGACCTTTCTCCTCACCTCACAGTACGTGAAGAGCTATCTCCTTAGACTTCAGGCCCTTCAAGCCTCACCCTTGGGTAGAATGATTCCATCTCCAAGATTCTCCACGGTGATGCTGGTCTGGAGAGGGCATGGCAGCCCGGAAAGGATGTATTCTCGAGCCCATGAGGGTTAAGTATAAAATGAATGGTCACTTTACAGTCCTGTTAGGAAAGGGTTTGAAGAGCTGTAAAGCATCAGAACCTACAAACCTTTGCGACCCTGTTGTTCTTCAGTTTGCCTGAGGTCACAGGGCTGGGGTGCCCAGAGTGGTGAATTTCCTGACCTGCACCCATACTTTGGCTCTGAGGCCCTGTACTCAGTCCTTCAACAGGGTGTGCAGAGCCCGAGACCCACTCCCTGGAGGACGGAGAGGATACGGGTCTCCCATCACTGATGGCAGCTCTGGAAGTCTTCCTCCCTGCTCCCGAGCACAGCCCGGAGAGTGATCTGCTTGGAGTGACACTGTGGATGGCTGTGCTTGTACTCTAGAGTTGTGCTAGGATGATTCTCCACCTCCTGAGGAAAGAGGTGTCAAGCTCAGTTTTGTTCAGGATCTGATCTGTAATTTGGCTCACAGAATTCTGGCTTACCCAGATAGGAACCACTGAATTGCCTTGGGGCACTGCCTTTATTTGGACAGTCTGTGCACACTGGTTCACTGTAGTGCTGAATCTGGGTCTGTGTGTTTCTGTTTGGCCTCTTGTTCAGTGCTGTTTGATTTTTGCATGTCCATCAGTGTCTCAGGTGGATGGTACTAGGCTGTGGTGATGCATCTCTCAACTCTCACCAGGGGTTTCTTTATACAACAGACAGTGTTTAACACAGGAAGGAAAGAAGAGAAGGAGGGAGGGGAGGGAGGGGAGGGAGGAGGCTCTCAATTAAAGTATAATATACCGCTGATTCTACAACACATTCAAGCTTTAAAGCTGATAAAATGTGAAGACAAAACTGTCTTGTGATCAGTGGAGTACAGAATCGTCTCATTGCTTTGATTCGAGGAAACTGGGGCTCAAGAAGAGTGAGTCCAGACCTGACCTGACAACACACATGGAGAACTGCAGTGTGTCTCAAGTCTAATCATGTGCCAACATCTAAACAGTAAAGAGACTCACATCCTTGACAAGAGCTAATCAAACGTGATTTTAACAGATTCTCAGCACAGTTTGTAGACTTTGATAGAAGAACTGGAGTGGGACTCAATCAGCAGAGAAGACAGGTTACCTCATCCTTCCTCCCTCTCCTTCCTCCTTCCCTTCTTTCCTTCCTTTCTCCTTCCTCCCTCTCCTTCCTCCTTCCCTTCTTTCCTTTCTCCCTCATCCAAGTGTGTCTGGCTGGCTTTCCATGGTGTTAAGATCTGTGCAGAAAGTCCAGGTTGTCGGCATCTTGGAGGTGACTTCACCCCCTTTTCAACTGAAATAGAGCGTGCCAGCAGTGGATCAGACGTCACCATTTCTAGGTTGGACTATGTTGCTTTTATCCTGTTTAAGTGAGTTTCTTTGTGCTGAACCCCTGAACTGCCCACACAGTCACTGGTACCCTGAAAGGCTGACACTATGTGCAGTCTAAGGAGAACTGGACTCTCTGGGAATCCTGACCCATGGAGTAAAGGAGAGGGGTGGGAGGAGGGCTTTGTGAGACTCAGAGACAAAAGGCACTCTACTGACCAGAGCGATAGGGCCCACCCGACTAATGGAAACTTCTGCAGTGGGTGAGGCTGGTGCTGATGTGTTTAAAGGATGGGAACTGTTAAAGTCATGGCAGCTTTCAGAAAGAAATAGAAATGTTCCTGGAGTTTGAAACATTTTGTTTTTTCCTGATACACACATAGAATAGAATTGATGTTTTTTTAGGGTTCCCAACCATTTTTTCCCAGTTAGATTTCTTAGACCAGTGATCTTTTGGTCTGTTACACAATTCCCCATTCAGACCGATTTCTTTTTTTAAAAAAGCATTTATTTTTATTTTATGTGTATGAGTGTGTTGCCTGCATGTAGGTAGGTGTACCCATGTCATGCAGTGCCCTCAGAGGTCAGAAGAGGTCACGGGATCCCCAGAATTAAGGACAGTCTGCCGTGTGGGTGCTGGGAATCGAGCCTGGGCCTCTGCCGATGTCAGTGGGCTTAACTGCTGAGTCATCTCTCCAGCCCCTCAGACAGGTTTCTTAAAAGACCTAATCTTATTCTTCATATACAGAATGTCAAACCCATAATATGGTGACACAGGCACACGTTTGCTCTTTTAATCTTAAATACAAAGGCATTAGCAGTAAATAAGAAGGAAGGAGCGAAGTCAGTAAAGCAGGAACGCAAGAACCTCAGCTTGACGCGCAGAGGCCATGGGAAACATCAGGCCTGGAAGCTCACTTGTCATCGCAGCAACACCAGTCGGCTTCAGGCAAACTGGTTCTCGCGAAAGCAATTCACAGTGTGGACATTCAACTTCGAGTCTTTAAAAATCAATTAACTAGCTTTTGGGAATTCCACACAGTGGCCTTTTATCATATTTAACCCCAACCCCTCCTCCTGACATGTCGCAAATTTGCCCCCACTCCTCTGCTCCCCCCCACTTTAATTTCTTCGTTTTTAAATTTGGGAGTCCACCCTCTTCAGTTTCTGCTGTCCATATACTGAGGAATGTGGGGCCATCCATTGGCTCCATATACTGAGGAATGTGGGGCCATCCATTGGCTCTTGGTCAACCTAGCATTGGCCACACCCTTAATGAAAACTGACTTCCCCCAGAAGATACCAGCTGTCAAGGGTGCCTCTGTTAGGGTGGAGGCTCATAAATACCTCCTCACTCCATGCTGGATGTAGATGGGCTTGATCTTCTGCAGGCCTTACACAGGCAAACACAGCCTCAGTGAGCCCCTGAGTGCACGGTCCTGTCACATAGAAGACACTGTTTCTTTCTGGTCCTCCCTCTGACCTCTGGCTCTTTCCACAATGCTCTCATTGTGATAAAATGCCCCGTTTCTGACTGAGTGCTCTGTATTCACTTATTCTCTGCTCTTTGACCAGTAGTGAGTCATCCATACCTCAGTGCTTTGTTTTTAAGTACAGATAGTAGTACTAAACTGAGAGAAAATGTTTTTAAAAGAAATGATTTGAAAAATCTATACTGAGCTTGTGGTACTGCAGGCCCAGTTTATTGATGGTTTACTCTCCTCTTCTCTGGCCCCAGAAGACAGACTGGAGGTTCTGAGAGTCAGGAATTCATTTGTGCTGTGCACGGGTTAGCTGTGTTCCTGCACCTGACAAGTTAGTTTAATTTACAAATGGAGTTTTCATCCACTCAAGACAGTAAGATTGGGGAGAAGGGGGCAGGCAAACCACAGTAGCTTATTCTCTTTTATTGATCTGAGCACAAAGTGTGTTGCATCTCAGAAATCTAAACCCCCTGATTGACAGAAGAGTCTGGTGTAGTGTGGAAAGACGTTGTTGTGGTCTCTCAGGAGTAAGTATGAATTTTTAAACAGACCCCAGGAATAGTTTACATGATTTCAAGTGTTCTGAAGCAACAGGACATAGAGTGTTCCTTGTAGTAGAGCTCACAGCCCAGTGTCTCAGAAAATCATGAAGGCGGAAGGAATATTGGGAACAAGTTTTCAAGGACTGTTTTTTCTTTGTTCTTTTATAATTATGATTGTATTATTTTTGTTTTTGGACTTTTGTTTTTGACACAGGTTCTTACTCTGTAGACCAGGCTGGCTTGAAACTCGCTGTATAGCCCAGGCTGACCTGGAAATGGCTGCCCTCCTCTGGCCTTTCCTGTTGAGTGCAGGGATTCTAAGCCTGTACCAGCAGAGTGTGTGTGTGTGTGTGTGTCTGTGTGTGTGTGTGTTTGGGGAAGACTCGTGTCACAGTCAACATCACACAGAGTCAATGCCAACCCACACCTACCACTGCAGTACCAGAACACAAACTAGAACCAGTACCACAACAGTACCCACTGCTCCCCAGTGAGCCTTGGAATTTTTGTGGTGAACATGTTGATGTTTTTGTTGTTTTGAGTATTCTGCTTTAAATTTTTTAAAAGGTAAACATAAAAGTTCCAGAAAAATCATAGAAAAGTGGCTGGGGAGATGGCTCAGTCAGTAAAGTGCCAGGTCCTGACTTTGACCCCCAAGCCCACAGTACACAAAAGGATGTGGTAGCACTCACTCGTTGTCCCAATGCAGGAGGAGGCAGATTTGCACGTATGTTTTGGTTTGATGGGTTTGTCTTGCTCCAAGAGAGATCAGCTGCCCCGAAGGACAGGCCATTCATTGGCTTGACCTGGCTGAGACGGGGCTCTATTAAGAGAGGTGGGAAACAGAGGTGTATTTCTAGAGTCTCATGTCCTCAGAAAGAGAAATACTAAATTACTCAGTAGAAATACAAGGTAGGAAAGCAAATCAAAGACTGAGAATTTCCCCCAGGTTCACTCTCTGCTCTGAGAGATGGAACGAAGCCCTGTTCCTTGTCAGCTGCACTCTCCCTCAGTCATTGTTCAGAACTCAGGAGAGATCGTCTGCTGTGTGTTGACTACAAATGAAAAACAAAGTTGTGTTACTTTTTCTGGAATGAAGCTTACAGTTGTAAAGTTTTAGCATTGCTGTTTTGGAAAAACTATTTTTTACCTTACTGACTTTGGGAACGTATTATTGATCATGTGAGAGACCTACATACCCTTCTGTTTTTCTAAATTTAACATCAAGCAAGTGATCTGAGTTTTGGCTGTTTTTTTCTTTTCGGGTAGCTTGATTCTCCAATTATAAATAATGATTATTTAATGTCTGTTAAGGGTGGATTCTAATTAGCTATCTCCTCAAGATATGTGGTTTGTGGCTTGAAAGGTTTTCTAATGCCTTTCCTCCCTAGAACTAATGATTCAGAAGGAGAAGGACTGACAACTTCACCTTGTGCTGGGCTGAGGGTGCTCCAGGGAGCGCCCGTGCCCCCTTGCAGTGCCTCCTGATGGAAGTCCAGAGCCCTGTGCAGTTGGTCTCACCTGTGTACCTGTTTGCTTGTGTAGACCAAGCTCCTTTCTGGGAGACTTGAGGATACTGTTTCTTGATGGGATTTTGGGTGATCATTCTTTCTAGTGCTTAAAGACGTTAAATGTGGTTTTGCAGGAATTCATCTCCAAGATGCTTGTGAAAACATATCTCATCCTAAATGATGATGGGAACTAGTTGGAGAACCAGTAGAGACTGTCTGCAGCTCCTAATTCATAACAAGGAACTGTATTGATTGGTAACCCATCAGCATTAACTCGAGGTGTCTGAGGATTACCCATGACTGTGTGGACCAAAATGACAGTCTCTCCTAAGTACAATGTACAAAGTAGGCTTAACTATGAGCAAAATGATAAAACAAGTGTCTTCTTAATTTTCCCTGACTTAAACTTCAGTCAGATATACAGAATAGCTTCTGTTTAGTCAGATTTTCTAATGGGAATTTCAGCTTTGCAAGATGAAAAGAGTCTGCAAAGATAGAAGGGATGGTGATTTGTCTAATTATTTGAATGTATAGTATCACTGAGTGGATAAATGGATAAGATAATGACATCATGTCATGTGTATCTTACCATAAGTTTACTTTGAAAGGTTAAACCAAAGCCACTTTGGGACAGGTTTTGGGTATGAGCTTTAACTCGGTAAATATAGATATTAAACAAATTGTACATTTGTGGATATTTCAGGGTCATTGTTCTGGACTCTGGTCCTGATATTAGGACTCACGGACATAAAATGTATCCAGGACTCCGAACACACTTCGGAAAGGACTAGCAGTTTCTTGATGTGGTTCGGCATTCTTCATATCCATTCCTCTCAGAAATACACAGAGGAAAAAATACTTTGGACCTCTGTCATTGAGGTTCTGATTTATCTGGGTATCTAATTTGGGCTCTCAATTCAAAGACCAGCTACCTCGTAAGATATTTCATTTTAACTGATTTCACGTGCACCCGTGCAGGGGAAGCACTCTCCTGCTTCCCTCTGCCACCGGGTCCCCTGTTCTTGACTCTCAGTAAGTATTGGTGAAGGTCAGCTAATTGATATGAAAATGCACCTTATAAATAAGCTGTCAGAGGATTCCCCAAGACACTGGAGCTGCACACAGTCTCTGGCGTTTTCATTCAGATGTACACTGAGGGAGGGAGTGGTTAATACAGAGGCTCTGCAGCATCTCCTCTTGGGCCTGAGGTAATCGTTTCCAACCTAGTGTTTCTCCACTGACTTCATCACTCTTGAGTGACAGAACCATTCTCACACAGAATACAGTCCTTCCCTGGCAAGCTGAAGCAGAAATAGTCACCATTGTAACTGTTGGAGAATCAAAAGAAAGTGTTGGATTCTCCACAGACAAGGCCTGTGTTGCTGCGCTGGAGAGGAGAGTGATGCTTTGATTTGTCCTTTGAATTGTCGTGGTTATTTAATGTTAAACCTGGAGAGCTGAAGAGGCTGTGCTGTGAGCTCTGCCTTCATAGGCTTTGCCTCCAGGCACAAACACAGGAAGATTAAGCATGAATTAAAGTATCCCCAGAGGAGGACGAAGAGTGTCAGCAAGTAGGAAGACTCTGGGCCACCAGGGAAAGCTACTTTACAAAGGGAGGGCGTGTCTTGGGCCCTGGAGATGGACAGAGCAGGGCTTCTGGACCTGAAGGGACGGATAGTTTCTCAGGAGAAGTATTCTCCCTGTGCTTCCAAAGAGAAAAATTTGGAAAACTCAGCAGATGTTGGCCAGTCTCAGGAGCATTAGTGGTTCCCCTGAAGCCATGTGTCCCATTTCTGAATCATGGAGGTTCTGAACAAGGTTGAGGTTCAGTTCCTTTCCTTGGTGTAGATTCAAACTCAGTATATCTGATTAGGCCTCATAGATTTTCTGCAAGCTTCCTAGCAGGTGACTATCTGACCTTCCATTTGCTAAGGTAAAAATCCCCAGCCATTTTCATCTCCTTATTTCTTCCTTCTCTAAATTTACATAGTCAGATCTAGGTAGGGAGGCCTCAGTTTTCAAGGCCTCTATTAACTTCCCGAGCCACTCCTTGCTGCCTGGATTAGCACTATACTCTTCTTTCTCTGCCCAACAAGCTGCTCCCACTGGTTCAATGTAACTGGGTCTGTCTTTGCTAAGGACTTTAGTGTGAGAGCCCACACCTCAGACTATGAGCCTCGCCCACATGGTGCTCTATCCTGAGCCCCATCATCTCCTCTCTGACCTATTGCCCTGGCCCCCTGTGCTTGCACTGTTTCTCCTTTGGTCAACCCCCTTGCCACTTCTGGGTAACTTCCTGTTTCTTCACTCCAAAACATCTCTCTTTAAAACTAGGTATCTTTAGGGCTCCTGCAGTTTTCTCCAAGTATGACCAATTTTGGCTTGCTGGAGAATCAGTCCAGACTAGCTTAAATAAAACTGGTATTGTCTCTGTTAATTGCTTTATTTTCTTTTTCTCTTACCCGGCGTTAGTTTTCATCACAGTAGTGTTTCATCATTCACTGGTCTCTTCATTTGTTCCTTTGGCTTACCATTCATGGCGTGCTAACCACCCCTTTACTATGAGCTCTGTGAGGCCAGGGCCAACGTTTTGATCACAGTCAAGTCTAGACATGACAGGTGTTCAGAAAGTATTTGTAGAATGAATGTTTTATGAAAAAAGCAGGTGTTAAATTCACTGTTGTCATTTGTTAATTGTGTGACATTCAGCAAGGTACTTCTCAGAGGTCAGGTTTCTTCATTTGAAAAATCAGAATAACTTTCATTTCATGGAGCTGTTTTGCAGAACAGAACTGTTATGTTCCCTAATTAAAGTACTAGACTAAGTATGCAGTACAAATACACTGGCTGTTGTTATTGTTATAATTGGTAGATTGACCTAGCATTAATTTAAGACTGAATTTACTCAGACATGGGTTTAGTGTTCCTAAAAGTGGAATTCAATAACTGACTCTTTTCTTCCAAAATGCTGCACAGGATAAGTTTCGGCTGTTTTGGTTTCATTGACAGAAAAATGTGGGCTACCTATTTATGGCTTCAGGTTCATGCTTAAATTATCCTTGATTGAGGGCTTCCAGACTGTAAGATGTCCCATTACTCTTAAAAGCCATTGAAACTTAATAGAACCACAGAATGGAGAGTGTTTTTAGTCTCTCGGTCACATAGGAATTAAGAATTCCTTGTTGAGTAACACAGTGCCAGACAGGAGAAGCTTCCTTTCGAGTTGTTGGTCAGGGTAGTTCAAGAGAATCAAAATTATACAGGCTATTGCCACAGCCCTTGATTGCCTCTAGGAACTCTAAGGTAAGACCCTATTGTGAAGAGAGGACATACTTTGGGCACAGGACTTGGAACAGTGGAACTGGAACTGACCTGGAAGCCTCTTCCTTGAAGACTAGCTCTCGTAGTTTTGGAGGACACTATGCAAGCTTCTGAGGGAAACTATCAGATGATGGTCCAGCCCCAGGTTTAAGGCCTAATAACTACAACAGTGACTGGTACTGTAGTACTAGCACTTTTATCTTGGGGACGATCAACAGCTATCTAATTGGACTTAAAGCCTGCTCGATGGGCAGGAACTCATGTGTGGTGCTGTAAACATAGCCAAATACACATTACCAAAGAGGTCATTGATCTTAGAGAAATCCCCAAAGCTGTCACATCCCTAGACACCTAATTTCTTACTAGATGATAAATGTGCACCTTATATTTATAGACATATGTCAGTCACTGCTCATCAAAGGAAACTTCTTTTGCAACAGAGGCTACTATAGAGTTCTACAACTGGTCATACATAGAGAATAAATGTCTGTGAGGTGCCAACCCTAAGTGACACATCTACAGTTTAGGCTCATGGAACACAGTGGAACAAAGGGTAGAGAGAACACTAATGCATCACTCAACTCTCATCAATGAAGCTCCCTCATGCAACAGAGGGCGATGAACAGAAAAGGCCACAACTGGCCAAAATGTGAAGAATAAGAAACTGCAGAGTGTGTGTCCTCCGACAGGACTCCTCTATTAAACCTTACCCACCTAGGGCTCAGGGCCATTGTGGAAGAGGGGGCAGAAAGACTATAAGGCGAGGAGGTGCATGACCATATGAAAATAGTCTTACAGACTTCTGGGACCTCGCTCATATGAACTCAGCAATGGTGTCAGTATGCACAAGACCCAATGCACTCTCAGTCAGACAAAAGCCAGCATAGAACTGGTGAGGAGGCCACAACTTTGGTGAGGACCTATTGGCAGCTGATCACTTCTTCGTGAGGGACAATTTCTTCTTTAAGGGAGTAATGCTAGACAGGCCGAGCAGGCTCCGTTGGCTGAGGGACATCAGGGTATACAAGCTTGCTTGATAGGCCTTAACATATTTGATAAAATGCATGAAGTCCTGTGCGTGGGCTATGTGTGGGTGCTGATAGGGAGGGGGCCTAAATATGATTAAGATGTGTTGTGTAAAATCCACAGAAATTCAGTAAAAATACATTTTAAAGAACAAAAAATTCCTTGTTGTCTTAGGTTGAAGCAGTTATTAAGCATTACTTTATGTGTGTTTTGATCACTCGTGGGTTAAAATGTAACATCCACACTACCTACCTCTTTTCTTTTACATTAGCCATAAAACAATCATGATAGCGCTCAATTCTGTGAAGAATAGACACAGCTAGTTTGCTTTTAAAAATGCTAATAATTACTAGCTATTAATACTGTAAATTTAGTTAAAATATTTTAAATTTCTTCTTTAAAGATTGAGTGTTAAGATTAGAATTTAGAATTGAGAACAAATCTGTACAAATCATTTCAAACAGGACAAAAATGAATGCAAATCAGAGCATGGCTGGAGGCCGGCCTGCATGATTAGTCAAGGGCTGCAAGGGACACGGACACTCAGAAGTGTGAATTAGAATGCTTGTTCCTCATGCCTACACGGATCACTGCCTCTCTTCTGATGTGGTCACCAACACCCTGTGTCATCAACAGACCCTATTGATAAAAGTGGGAGAGTTCATTTTCAAATTGACTCTACCAAATATATTTCCTCTGTATCCCAGGTTGGAAGAAAAGTAAAGGCTTTTTACTGTAATGAGTCATGCCTACCACCTACATGACCAGTGGCCCTTGGAGATTGTTCCAGGGCTTTTCAAAAGATAAATCATGTTATTTGATTATCAGTAACTATTTGTACAATCAGAATCAGAATTAAAATGTAGAATATCTGCTGTGCACAGGCCTGCCTCTCTGAAGAAGCAGGAGTAGCAACCAGCCACCTTTTTTTGGTGTGTGTGTGCATCCATTTTCATGAGTATTCATGGTGCTGCCCATGTGTGTTCATGTTTGTGCATGTGTGTATGTGGATGCATGCAGAGACCAGAGGTCAACCTCAGGTGGTATTTCTTGGGAGGGGCCATCTTGGTTTTGTGCGGCAGAGTCTCTCACTGGCCTCCCTGGAAGTCCTCTGGGCTGGCTAGCCTGGGAGCGTGGAATCTCCCTGTCTCTACCTCCCTGTACAAGGTCTTGTTAACTGAATTCTAGGGACTGAAATCAAGTCCTTGGGTTTCAAAGGAAGCTCCTTACAGACCGCTCCTTCCGCACCCTATAACCAGATGTTTATGTGCACAACTCTAGATCTGGTCTTTCTCACGGAATGAAACTGCTCTCTGACTGAGTCTTATGTGATCGTTTCCAATACACACGCTAAATCTTTTAGTGCGCTTTATAAAACCATTCATAATGACTGCTTTATGACTTTCTTTTCTTTTTAGAGATAGAGTTATGTGAATTCAGATTACCTGGTTGCCCTCAAAGTGTGTGTGTGTGTGTGTGTGTGTGTGTGTGTGTGTGTGTGTGTACGCATGCGCACTTGTGTTCTCATGGGTGGGTGTACATGGTAAGCTCTGATATTTTGCAATTATTTTTATTTTAGTTACTCAAATAAATTGCTGACTAAAAATAAACCTTGACAGTCATGAAATTGGAAATGATTATGTTTTAAAAGAATACCTAGGCAAGTATTTCTGAAAATTAATGAAGTGTTCTTTTGAACAGAACGTTTGATAGATATATTGGTTGATGCTTCATTCTGGTATGGTACTTGAGGAACATAAAGCTGTAATATAGATTTTCATTTTAATGGGAGTGTCGTAATATCCTCATAATTTTTTTTACTTCTCATTAGTTTTTATAACCTATGAATTACCTAAAACAACTTCAGTCATTTGAATCTTGACTTACCACTTATTTTACTGTGTGTAGAGTTGTCGCTTGAGAAATAGTGTCTGTATTTATGGTGCTGCTGTCTTGGGCTAGATGTTAGGATTGTTGCAGAGCATGACACTGCTGGGTATGGCCTGGTTTTTATTCCTGTTGGGGATTCATTCATTGATTTGGCAAAAACCAGAAACATGGTGGTGAAGGAAGTTACTGTAAAACCTGTGGAGTGTCGGAGAACTTAGACATCCCTACGCTGGCTTGGTTATACCATCTCTGACTTAATGTAGTGAAGATTTTGTGCAATATATTTTGAGCTTATTTCTCCAGTTCATTCTTTCACTCATTTGTTGTCACATTATTACTTAAGAAAATGGTCTGTACAGGGCTTCATGCCTTAATGTATGCTTTTTAGTGGTTGATTTTTCTTTTTTTGTACTAAATTTCAGAAATGGCTTCTTGTTTTAGGTACGCAAAGACAAGTAAAGGCCGTGCTGTTCGTCCTCGGTACCTGTGTGTTCTGCCTGTGAGGATCCAGCCAGCTGTGGATCAAAATATATATGAAAAGGGGGCTGGAGAGATGGCTCTACAGTTAAGAGCATTGGCTGCTCTTGCAGAGGACCCAGATTTGAATCCCAGAACCCACGTGGCAGTTAACAACCATTTGTAACTCCAGTTCCATGGGAATCTAACACCCTCTTCTGACCTCCAAGGGCATTGCACTACATGAGTACCTTTATACATATGCAGGCAATCCACTCATATACCTAAATAATTATATATATACCTATATATACACATGTATACATATATATGTGTGTGTTTGTATGTTTCTGGGGCTTGGGGAGACAGCTCAGTGGGTAAGAGCACTTGCTTTGCAAGCATGATGACCTGAGTTCCAGTTCCCGGTGTCATGTTAAAGAGCCGTGGGTGGCTGTGTACACCTGTAGCCCAGCACTGTGGGGTAACCCCCAGGCTCCTGTGAGGTAGGGAGAGGATGGCTGGGGCTGGCTGGCTCCAGCTTAGCTCTGGGTTCAGTGAATGACCTTGTGCTGGATAGTTTTTGTCAGCTTGACACAAACCTAGAAACACCTGGGGACAAGGAATTGCAGCTGAGGAATTTCCTTCGCCAGCTTGGCCTGTGAGCATGTCACATTTCTTTGGTTGCTCGTTTATATGGGAGGCTCCAGGCCACTGTGGGTAGTGCCATCCCTGGGCTCCAGGCCACTGTGGGTAGTGCCATCCCTGGGCTGGTGCACCTGTCTGTGTGGGAACGGTAGTTGGGGAAGCCAGAAGAGCAAGCTGGTAAGTGGTGTTCCTCCGTGGTCTCTGCTTCAGTCCCTGCCGTGAGTTCTCGCCTTTGCGTCCCTCATTGATGAACTGTGACCTGGGAGTATCTCAGTGCATATTTCTTTGAGGGAATCCTCTCTGCTTGGTGGTAAGCACTGACATAAGGATGGTTTATCAGTGGGGTCTTTTCCCAATTTGTCTGCAAGTATGGAGTGGGGCACTGAGCCTTCTAGAATGGTCCCTGGGAATGATCAGTGGTGAGCATGAGCTCTGTGAGCTGACATCCTCAGGAGCGAGGCTTCAAATTGGGGCTTTCTGACGGAGGGAACTGTGACTGGTTAGAGGATGCTTTACCTCACAGAGCGATTCTGTTGACCTAGGGCCGTGGAGTCTCTGTTACATGTAGGAATCCGTGGGAGGGAATGCTTATTCTGTTAGGGGCTTCTCATTCACTCTGTCCTCTGCAAGGCCAGCCACCATCCTTCTGTCTCTGAGGAGCAATGATGCTAATGACCATGAGTTGCTGGTGCCCCTTCCTGACCACAGGTGCCTCCTGGGTGCTAATTACATTAAAGGTACTGCTCTTAGCCCTCAGGGTGGACTCAAGTCACTTTCTTCACTTACAGATACGGAACCTGAGGCTGTGGGAGGAATCTTAACTTGCCCAAAGACATCAGGCTGGTTACTAACTGACTTGAAACCTTGATCTTAGGACCATATTAGTTCCTGTCCCAAACCAGTGCTAAGTTTGAGTTCTGTTCAGAAGTCTCACTGAGACCTTCCTGTGGGTCTACAGGATCAGACCAACCTAGGCTCTGCCTGGAGAGTCTCAAGAACACTAGGGACACACCTTCCCCATTCTAATGTAGCAGAACTGACTCTCCCTATGTAAACTCCAGGCAACAAGGACTTTTGTTTGGTTCTAAATCACTTACCTTTGATTCTGGCTCACAGTAGGCATTCAATGATTATTTCTAGAGTGGATGCATGAACAGGTCATGAAGGAATCACTTCTTGCATTTCCTGTGGGTTTTGGGTGTTCCTCTGAGTTCTACTCCTGGCTCCGCCTCTTCATGGCTTTGTAGCTCCTGGGTGAACTGCTGCCCTTGGGACCTGCCACAGAGCACATGTAGCATTATGGGAATCGTCAGCACTGTAGAGATGGAGTAGGCTGGTCCCAGTGCTGAAGGGCACTTAGGCTCAGCTGTCTTTCAGGCATTCCTGATGCAGTTCTGGTGTCAGAGGATCATGCGTGCATGATCAGTGAATTCAGTCAGACGTGCCTAGGTTCCTGATTCTTATTTATGTGTGTTCATGTAGGTATATGTGTGCATACGTGTTTGTGTGTGTGTGTGCGTGCGTGCGTGCACCTGTGGAGGCCAGTAGTTGACACCAGGTGTCTTTCTCAGTTACTCTTAACCTTATTTTGCGGGGCAGAGTCTCTCACAAATCTGGACCTGGTCAGCGTAGTGCGGCTGGCTCGGCAGTGAACCGCACAGATCCACCTGTCTTCTTTTCCCCAGAGCTCCCGGGATCCTTCCACCCTGCCTTTACCTCCCGAGCACTAGGATTAAAAGTGCTGGAGAGACGGCTCAGTGGTTAAGAGCACTGGCTGCTCTTGCAAAGGACCCAGGTTCCTGTCCCGGTGCTACAGAGTGACCAACAACTGTCCAAGCTCCAGTTCCAGGGGACCCGATGCTCTCCCCTGAACTCCCTGGTGCTGTATGACTTAAGTGCAGGCATAACATTCACACATGTGAAATAATTAAAACAAAGCCAAGCATGTACTGCTGTGTCCTGCTTTTCATATAGATGCCGGGATCATATTCAGGTCCCCTTGCTTACATGGGAAGCACTTTAGCAACTGAGTCATCTTGCCAGCCCCAGGGTTCATGATTTTCAAGTTTATACCTGGCAGTGAGGCACACCTCCCTTCCCCCAGTCCTGAGTTGTAGCTGTAGCCCATGGCTTTCTCCTAAAGACCCGAAAAGGATCCCAGGGTGACTGCTTTGTCCTCGTGGGATAATCCATGATGCCATGATGCACAGAGGCTGATGGGCCAAGATCCAGCCATTGGGAAGAGAAGAGAAGAGCATCGCCCCATGTGAGCCTTCCCCAACACACCAGGCAGTCTCTGGGACTTTCCTCTTCTCCCTTCATTTCTAACAGTGGTCCTGAGAGAAGAGCTTCCTTGTTCTTCTGGGTAAGGCCCTGAAATGAGGACAGTGTTGGGCTCAGAGGGGGAGTGACAGGGTCTAGAGAGATGCAGGGCTGTCTGCCTTGCAAACTTGCTTATCTGGGCCACGAGAAAAGGCCAGGGAGGTGGGAGAGTGAGCTTCCTGGTGGTACCTATTTATATCCCTGCAGTGGAAAATTGTATGTGTAACTCATTACCGTTGTCTGCTTGTTTTCTGAGACCTCATGGGGGGCTTTCTTGGCTCCTCTGCAGATTTATGGGCTTCTGCATAGCACCTTCTTAGAGCTCCCCGAGGATGCTCGCAGACACCACAGTTATTTAGGTTCTAAATTATCCTTGTCCAGCTTTAAGCGGATGAACAGTATTTTCACCCTCTCAATAATGATTCCTGAGGAGTACTGCTTGTAATAATATCACATTTAGTCTCCAAGGAAACTGCCATATCCACCTTTCCTGCCGCCCTTCCATCTCCTCAACCCTGAATTCTAAAAATTAAACGTATCTCTCTCTCTCTCTCTCTCTCTCTCTCTCTCTCCGTGTGTTTTGTGTGTGTGTACACATGTGTGGCGATCAGAGGACAACTTGCGCAAGTTGATTTTCTCTTTGCACTATGGGTTCCAGAGACTGAACTCGGGTCATCAGACAGGTGACTTCTGCCTCTGCACCACCCTGCTGGAATTTTCTAAAAACCAAACCTGAATTTTCTAAAACTAGAATGTGCCATCGAACCTCTTGTTAAAGTTTTCATTCTGGCACCATTGCCTAGGAAATTATAGTTTTCCTTCTGGTCTTCTTAATGCTGTGGTTGCTATTGCAGAACACCCATGCATTCTGAACGGCATTGAAATGAGTTACTGCCTTTGTTCATCAATAGATGAACACATCGCACTGCAGACTCACAGTTCTTTGCCCAAGATATACCAGTAGTTTTCTGTCTTGTGGCTCTATAATTACTAACTTGATAATTCCACTGTGTCCTGTGAAAGCAGGCCATGGTGTGTGCATGCATATGTTACCTGAAAATATGTATGTGCATTCCTGTTCACTGGACAGAGGCAATACATTTGTGACTGCCAGAGTTCATTACAGACTTAAAGCATCATCTCTTCAGATTGGACCACTAGTGACGAAAATATTCTTGAACATTTTCTAAACTACTGAATTCTGTTAACTATGTTCAACACAGGCAAGAAAGGTATTTACCAATGCCAAAGTTATCTAGAGTAGTTAATAATCCTGCAGGGACCCTGTGGGCTATGTTGATGGAAGACCATCTTCACATTTCACATTTCACAAATTATGCACGAAGGCGCACAAACACAGAAAACATACAAGTATACATACAGACATACATATATGCACACACATACATACAAATGCACATACAAACACATGCACAAACAACATCCAAACAGACACAAATATGAATGCACAGAAAAACCATTTACACAGACACACATACAAACACACAAATACACAGAAAAACACACAAACACACATGCAGACACACACACAAATCCATAGAGATACACACATACAAATACAAAACACATATACAGATATGAAGCACAGAAATATACAAAAGCACACACACATGTTCAGTCTAGAACCGTTCTGCTGCTTTGAAATGGTTAAGCTTTTTCTTTGCAAATTTTGTGTACACACCTGGTTGCTAAAAGGCTTTCATTTTCATTATATTGAAAAATAAAACAAAAAAAAGCAAAAAAAATAAAGCATTAAACATAAAACCCACAAACAAACACCAAAAAAATGATCAAAAAAGAAATTTCAGAGTTTCTTATGAATTTACAGAAATATTCCTGCTGGTGCTCACAGGGGCTACAAGAATTTAATTTACTACAGATGGCCAGATTTGTAAAACAACGGTCCTGTCATTGACTGAAAAGACTTCAACTGCTTGGTGTATTTGTTACTATTCTGTTGATGTGATAAAAATGCTGACCTAGGCAACTCATGGAAGAAAGAGTTAATTTAGCTTATGGTTCCAGTGGGTTAGAGTCCGTCATGGCAGAAGTGGCCGATCAGACAGCTGAGCAGTTACATTTTCAGGCAGGCACAGAAAGCAGAGATTGACTGGAAATCTGGCGAGGCTTAAGAATTCACAGAACCTCCCAAAACAGTGCTACCAACTGGGAAAAATGTCCAGATACTTGGAGCCTGTGGGGACATTGTCATTCCAACCACTACACTTGTTGACCTAGTCAGCTTTACTGAGCTTGACACGGCCTACAGCCCCCTGAGAAGGGAGTCTCAGCTGGGGGATTGCTAAGGTAAGACTGGCTGGTGGACATGTTGGGAGTGGATTGTTTGTGACTGATGTAGACTGGACCAGCTCACTGTGAGTGGCACATTCTCTGGGCAGCAGTCCTGGGCTGTTGGGGGTCCCTGCGCTCAGGGCCAGCCCCCGGGGATGAACGGTCTCCAACGAGGGGGGTGAGTAGGTGCAGAATCAAAACACACAGACTCCGGGGGCTGAGTGAGAAGCAGGCGGTGGCAAGCTGCTGCAAGCTCATTTATTCAAGGAAGTGCAAGGGGTCTTACAGGTCTGGTTAGCCAATGGTCTTATGGGGTGGGGTCCCGACTACAGCCAGTGGTAGTCTGTTGTCCCCAGGTAGATCATTTCAGTGCAGGTTCTTTCCAGATGCTGGGCAGAAGCTGGTCTCACAACTAGCCAGAGCGGAGCGCCACGCCCACGAGAGCCATTCCTCTGTTCCTCATAGCAGGTGACCTGGCTAAGGTCCATCCTGCCTTGTGCCCTACACTGGGCTACATAAGAAAGCTAACTAAGCATGAACCCGCAGGTGGGTCAGCAAGCAGCATTTCTCTGTGGCTCCTGCCTTCAGGTTCGTGCCTTGAGTTCCTGTCCTGACTCCCTTTGATGATGAACTGTGTGACCTGGAGGTGTTCCTTCTCTAAGGTGTGTTTGAACACAGCATTTTATCAGAGCAGCAGAAAGGAAACTGAAGCACTTAGGGCCTGGAATATTTAAACAAATAAAGATCCAGAAGCTTGTTAGCCATCCTATGGAAGTCTGAACAAGTCGTTGGCCATCATTGTAATGGACATATTAAAAGATTGGTAAGATAGTACACCTGTATCAAACTTCTGCTTCCCAAGGGTCAGGGTTCATGGTTGAAGAGGAGGCAGAAAGATTGTAAGAGGCAGATGTGGTGAATGATCACAAGGAAACAATTTTGCAGACAGCTAGTCAGTTACTCATTTGAACTCACATGGTGACAGCATGCACAAGTCCTGCATAAGCTCAGTCCAGACAAAATCCTGGCACAGACGTGGGGAAGCAGGTAAGAAACCCCAACCCTACCCAAGGAAGTGTTGGCTACTCCAGAGAATCAGCCTTGTTTATGGGTGAGACTCTTGGTATTGTTCGCCAGGCTCTAGTGGCTGAACCCACACAAAGGGTATTTGGGGACACAAGTTTGACTCTATAGGTGTGTGTGTATATGTGTGTGTGTGTGTGTGTATATATATGTATATATATATATATATATATATTTATATGAGCATTGTGTGGGATGGTAAGGGGTTTCAGATAGGAGAAGGGATCTAAGTACAGTCAAAATATATTCTGTGAAAATTTCAAAAATTCAATTAAAGTTATTTTTAAAAAAGATCAGTAAGAATGTACTATATTTATTTGCTACTTTTACTGCTTTTCCCCAGTAACCTGCTTAGAAAAGGATATTGGTTTTAGAAATAAAAGTGAGGGATGTGAAGTTAGAATAAGGGCCTTTTCCCCAGCGTGCTGTGCAGGCCAGATCACCGTTGTCTCCTGGAAGGAATCCAGTCACTGGTCTCACCCCAGTCTGAAGGAATCAGAACCTGCACTGACTGATCTTCAGACCATTTGCACATTGGAGTTTGGGAACCATGGTGTGGAACATTCTGCCAAGAAACTTGGCTGCACAGAAAACCTGTTGTGTATGAAGAGGTGTAGATCGGGGTGGGGTGTGGGTCAGGGAATTTGAGACTGTTCTTCTCTTAGAGCAGACCTTATGTGACACAGAGAGACAGGTGAGGTGATTGAGATGACTGAGAAAGAAGAGGTGCTTGAGATCTCTTGGAGAGAGGGACAGGTGGGTGGGGGTGGGATGCAGGTAAACTGGACTCTTGACCCTTCATGCTTCTGAGCAGGGAAGGAAGGAGAGAGGAAAGAGGAGGCGCATATGCATTTGTGTGCAGTGAGAAAGTTGGAAACAGAGATGAGTCCACTGTGGTGGTGTGATTTTTCACTCATGATGAGAGGGGGTGATTCTTCTAGATTCAGGGACAGACCTGTTTATGGGACTTAAAGAAAGTCAGTGCAGCAACCCTCAAAGGACACTGATAGGAATCAGGTGTGACTGTAAAGAAGGCAATCTGAGTTCTGCCTTGGGTTGAGCATTCTCTTTAACAATTCAAAACACCATCTAGATCTCTAGAATGGAGAAGTTTCCCTGTGTTCTATATTAAATTGTAGCCCAGAATATTTTGTGATTAAGATTCTAATACAGTATCAAAACTCTGCCACCCAGGGCTTGGGGACCATTATGGAAGAGGGGCAGAAGGACTGTAAGAGCCAGGGGTGCTGGAAGTCCACAGGAATCCGAGTTTTCTAGACAGCTGGGAAGTTACTCATATGAACTTACAGCGATGACAGGATTTGTGACTTTAAACTAGAGTAAAACCCAGTGTACAAGGGGAGAAAATGGGTAAGTAGCCTCAACCTTAGCTGAGAAACTATTGGCAACCGATGTCCACTGGGAGAGGGAGAGTTGGTTTTCTTTACAGGAGTGACTCTAGATAGGCCGAGCAGTCTCTGGTGGATGAACTCAAGCCGAGGGACATTTGGAGACACAGACTTGGCTTGTTAGGCCTTAACATACATGACAGAATGAGTGAGAACTGGTGGAGGAGCTCTGGGGCATCTAAATACAGTCCAGATGTATGAAATGCACCTGAAAACCAATAAAAAAGAACTGTAGGGAAAATAAAATAATCCTTAAAAAGACTGACACAAAATATGGGATTATACAGACAATGTCTTCTCACGTCTAAAACGTCAGAACTTCTTCAGAGATGGGCTGAGTGCTGAGGCCAGCTCTAACAATGGGGAATTAGAAGTGAGTTTCACCCACAGCTGTACAGGGCTCTGGGTTCCTCTGCTGGGCTGCTTTCACATCATGATGCATCAAGAACCTGAACTCTTGACTTGGAGAAAGAAATCTTGGAGTCCTGCTGTCATGGGACCTCTGTGGGATACTGAAGGAGGTCACAGAGAAGCACAGCTTTGGGGCCTTGTTATCTCCACAGACTCAGAGGGGCTCTCCGCCTGCCAAGCGGGCTCTTGCACACTGCTGTTGCTGTGTGTTGCTCGTACCTGGGCTCTGCTGAGGGCAGGTGGTTAAGACATACCACATAAACTGGAATCTTCATAGCCCCGTGTGGCTCAGCCCTGTGTGCCATTTTTCAAGCATTTTCATTTCTTCTACTTTTGAGTCAGGGAAAGTAATTTAACAGCAAAACTAGAATGCACTGTCAGAGATCGCAGTGGGACCGAGTCCACGGTCAGAGACCCCCGTGTCCTGCTCTTACCTCTTGTTCTTCTCTCGAGTCTGACCTTATGAATAATTTTTCTTTTTATGGTTGTAACATTCATCCACTAAATTGGGAAGCTGGAGGCTTTTGTGTATTGATCTTTTTTACTTCTGCTTTTAAAATTTTGCCTGTAAAGGTCACTTTCAGTTTTCCCAGAAGGCAATTCTGCTCTTCAGAGTCGTTCTCAACAAACATTGGGTATTTCATATAAAAGCCAGAACAGACGTGGTATTTGGAAGCTTTTGTGCTCCTGAGTGTAACCTAAATTAGGTAGAAGAATATCTAATAACGAGCGTAGCAGGCCACAGTCAGAAAGACTTGCTTTCTCTTTCAGAGCGCTTCATGAAAGACATCTGTGAGGGTGTAACTGCCGCTTTCTTAGCTATGATGTCGTACTGAGGTGTGATACCGCCCACTTTGTTCTTTTTCTTTATCAGTTTGCATGTACTTATCCTGTACAACGTATTGCTTTAAGGTATGATGTCTGATGAAGCGTTAAACTGAGCTAAACTGCATGGGCATGCCGCGCCTTCAGTAGTCCTTGTTTTGTATTTTCTCATAATCAGATTCTGCCAGTATTCGACACATGTCGACTGTGACATATGTTTGAATAACTACTTGTTTAAACTCCCACCCTTCCAGACCATAAGGTTTGTGATGGCAGGACCAGTAGTATAGTAGACTCAATAAGTACTTTTAAAATGAATAATAATAATTAAAAGAGTTTGTTGTGTTCTCCAGTACCGCGGGTTGGGCTAAACGCTTCATCTACCTTCTTTTACTAGTTTTAATCTTAGATTCCCGTGAAAACACCTCACACACTGAGTGGTTCTAACAACAGAAATGTCTTCTACCCTCACAATTGTGGAGGGTAGAAGTCCCAAATTAAGAGCCTGACAATTTGTTTTCTAGTGAGAATTCTTCCTAGTTACCTTCTGGCTATGTCCTCACATGACTGGGGAGGGAATGCGGTAGGGGTTTTGCTTGTGTCTCTTTTCATAAGCATAGTAATGTCATTAGATAAAGGACCCACACTCAGTATCTCATTTTAACTTAGTGACTTCCTTCCTCTGAATATAGACATACTGGATATTAGTTTATCAGTATCTGAATGTTGGAGGGACAAATGATTTGGTTCAGAACAGTTCATAGCTGGTCCCCAAAAGTTCATGACATTAGTAGCATTCCAGTGGTAGGTACCCAGTCCTGTTCCCACACCAGCTCTGAAGTGTGGAGTCCAAAATCTCTTCTATCTTTAAGTCAGTTGAGAGTGAGCTTTAGGTGCAAGTCACCTGGATGCAAAACTCTCCTCCAGCTGTGATCTAAAGCCAAAGCCAAACCAATTATACTTCTAAAGAATAGCAGAAGGACAAGCACTGTGGAGAGAGCCCATTCCGAAAAGGAGACATTACACAGGTGAGAAGAGTGATGGGTCCCCGGAAATTCCCAGACCTAGCGAAGCAACTTGTCTTAGCCCCTGAATCTCAAGGGTAATCCTTTTGCGGGTGAAGTTGTGTCTTCTGGACCCACTGGGATGCCTATCCTCATAGCCCTTGGCAGTGGCCTTCTGGTCTGGTGGTAGGGCCCCATGCTGTGAAGTGGAGGCAGTCTGCTCATCTCTGAATTTTCCTTGAATGGTTCGGGTTTGAAGCTAAGTAGCTTGATGGTCCTGTTCTGCTGACTTCCAGAAGTCTCACAGCCCCTGTTTGATCCCTTCTCCATCCTCTCCAGTTCAAGCTGGTGGTGTTTCTGCTCATACAGCCCATAGTTCCATATCATATGAGATTGGTGTTCGCTTCCTCATTGCCTTTTTAAATTTTTTGTAATATGACAGTTTGAAAATGTTCCAAATCTCTAGTTCCCTTTTGTTTTTGACAGTCTTACCTTCCACTTAACTCTTCCCTCTCACTTCTCACATGTTATTGGAAACACTTAGAAGTTAGAATTAAATTTTTCCTTTAACACTTTGCTTAGATATCTCTTTAGCTATGCATTCATTTTCAGCTGGAGAGATGACTCGGTGGTTAAGAGCACCGTGGGCTGCTCTTTCAGAGGACCCAGGTTTGTTTCCCAGAACACCCACAGTAGCTAACAACCATCCTTTACTCCAGTTCCAGGGGATCTGATGTCTTCTTCTGGCCTCTATGGGTGGCTTCATATACACTCATACATATAAAATAAAGTTAATTAATGAAATTAAAAATACTCAACCTTCCAGAAAACAGTAGAACACAGTTCTCTATTTCCCAGTTGCCAAGCCATTTCCAGTTTTAGATATTTGTGGAAGCAACACCTGTTTCTTGGTACCAAATCTATAGCAAGCTGTCATGGCTGGTTTATTAAAGCACCAGTGACAGGATGGCTTAAACAGAGATTTATTTTCTCATAGTTCGAGAGGCTCGAAGGTCCCCGATCAGAGTTCTGGCCAGTTCAGTTTCAGGTGAGGGCTCCACCTCTGGCTTGGGGACGATGAATTTCTTACTGTGTTCTCATATGGAGGGGAGAGAAAGGTTTTGAATTCTCTTCTTATAAAGACCCCGTCCTTATTTTCTATTGCTGTGATAAAACACTGACGAAAAGCAGTGTGAGGAGGGAAATGTCTGTCTCACCTCACAGCTCACATGGTGGAGGGGAGTCAGGGCAGGAACTCGGGCAGGAACCTGGAGGCAGACGCTGAAGCACAGGCCAGGGGCCAGTGCTGCTTACTGGCTGCCCCTCTGCGCTGTGCTTAGTCTATTTCTTACACAACCCAGGACCACCCTCCCACATCACTCAACGGTCAAGAAAATGCTTCACAGACATGCCTATAGGCCAAGACAATTCCCTAGTTGAAGTTCCTTCTTCCCACGTGTGTCAAGTTGCCAACTGAAGCTATCCAGCACAGACTGACCCATCAGATCAGAGCCTCATGGTTAGGCTCTCATTTTATATCAATTAAAAAATTTATTAGTTTTGTTTTATGTGTATGAGTGTATTGCCTGCATGTATGTAAGTGCACCTGTGTCATGTAATGCCCACAGAGGTCAGAAGAAGGCATTGGATTCCTTGGAACTTGAGTTACCAATGGTTATTAGCCACCATGTGGGTGCTGGGATTTGAACTTCAGTCTTCTGCGAGAACAGTCAGGGGTGCTCCTAACTCCTGAGCCATCTTTCCAGCCCCTACATTTTACCCAATTCTTTACTTTTAATACAACTACATCAAACTTATTAATTAATTAATTTTTGAAAGAGCATCTCACTGTTGCCCTGGCTGGGTTTGAACTTGCCGTCGAGACCAAGCTGGCCTTGAACTCACAGGAATCCACCTACCTCTGGCTCCAGAGTACTATAATTAAGGGTGTGCATCACCATGCACAGCCACACAGAACTTAACCTATGAATTTTTTCAGGGGTCACACACATATCAGTTTACAATACGCTTGAAACAGCTCTCATAAAGAAGGCACCATGATGATTATCTCTGTTTATGGGCCTCAGGCCTACATCAAAGTGCTGATGAATGAGAAACTGAGTCTCAGGTCATTTCCACTCAGACTTGAACTTAGAACTGTGTGCAGATCTGACCTGTGCTATGCACCGTACAGTTCTATGAACTGATGGAGTGACTGCATATGACTGAATGTTAACCAGGTTAGACCACTGGATTAGAAGTGATCTGAGACAGAAAGGAGTTTGAGAAGGGAAGTCTATAGTTTAGGGCAGGGGTCCGTGTGCCCTCGGTGCTAGTATAGATTCGTGCCAGAGTCCTTGAATCCTCTGTGCTCGAGCCTGGTCAGATTTGTGTGCCATTTTACGGAATATGTGAAAGAATAATGTAAGGGAGGAAAGATTTATCTCTGACTGAACATTTCTGAGATTTTAACCCATAGTCCTGTGGTCCGCTGACTGGGTCAGTGGTGAGGCAGGACATCACAGTGCAGGGGCATGTGGAGGAGGGGTCTGCTCTTCTCATGGAGACAGGAAGCGGAGGAGGACCACCTTAGTAAGTAATCTACTTCCTCCAGCTAAGTCCCACATCCTAAGGCTTCCAGATTCTTCCAGAAGAGCACCCCAGCTGTGGAGAAAGCACCCAACATAGGATCCTTTCTGAAAGACATTTCTTTTCCAAAAGAAACTGGACCTCTTTATACTCTTAAAAAGAAAATCTGTTTAGACTCTGAACAAGCTTGTTTACATGAGCTATATCCATTGATGCTTATGGTATTAGACATTAAAGCTGGGAAGACGTAAAATGTTTATTAATTCATTTAAAAGTGATAATAAACCCATTTTGTGTTAGCACAAATTATGTATTTATGAGAAACAATTAACATTTGATGAAAAGCTTAAAAATTAGTAAAAACAGAAGCACTGAAAACGTTTTCAGAGCTGTGTCCGCTGGGGCCTCGTACTGCTCCTGCAGCTGATGGTTGAGTCACTGAAGAAAACCCAGCTTCATGCCCTGGCAGAACATTGCCATTTGGAAGTGGCATCAGGTTGTTGAACTCTACTCGTTGCCATAGCAAAACCCATTTGGTAGGTTTCTTTAAGGCTAGATGCAGGCTGGAACCCAAAGCCACATCGGCGAACATCCCATGTTCCAGCTCTGTACCGTTCGTCACTGCTCCACCACAGACTCTTGATTTTTTTCACTCATGCATGATTTGATGGTATCTTGCATTGGTCATTTGAAAATATGGATCACCAAGTTAATGTCGAGCTTTCAAATTTTGGCACATTGGAAAAAGTCAGGTCCCTTAATCACCACTCACTCATTGCATTAGAAGACTTAAGTATTGAGAAGCTGCCTGGCTCCTGGTGACAGATACAAAGTTTATAAAAATCATCCATTTCACTTGAGAAGTAGATTTTGTATGAACATCAGAGACTCTCAGTTGTTATTCTTAAAGCGATAGAATTGCTTCATTCACTTTCAAAACAACATCTGCCAAGTGCCCAAGTCTAAATAACTTTACTTGGCTAGACTTCCTTTCAAGTAAAAACTGCATTTGGCGCAGAGCCCCTAGTTGAGCTCTGGCTCACAGTTCCCTGGGGGTGCTCTTTGTGACAACCATCATATTAATGTGTGCAGTAGCAACGCCTTGTGCGTTTTCCCATGTCACACAGACTACGAAATGCATGTACACCCAAGGTCTAGTAAAGTTAATAACTCTCACTGCCCCATTAAGAGCATTCTTAATTAAAGCTGCTGTTGATTTTATTGAGAGTGCTTGGCCGTGAAGAACACAGTGGCTCTGTGTGCAGTTTGAAGTCGTGCTAAGGTGCCTGCACTTGCACCCGCCGTTACGTCCCTATACTTGATGCATGTTAATGTAGAAAAAAGCTTTAGTGTTGTTACAGAAGCAGATTTTGTTTTTAGGCTTTGTTTGGCACTCGGGATTGAACCCGAGGCCTCAGACATGGTAGGCAAGCCCTATATAACCGAGTTAGATTCTTCTTGTTTTCAAAAAGGTTCCTGAAATTGGATTCTTCTTGTTTTCAAAGAGGTTCCTATTAGCTTCCCAGGCTGGCCTTGAAATTACTTGTAACTCAGGCAAGCCATGAACTTGCAATCTCTCCCTAAAGGGAAAAATAGAGGCCTCCTGAGTAGCTGGGGTTAAAGTCCTCCCTTAGTCCCCTAGCAAGGTCTCAAGATTAATTCTACCGTGGATGGTAAGATTCTGTAAGGGGTGTCAGGAATAATTATGCTCTTCATTTAACTACGAAGCTCAAGAATTGGGAAATCTGAAGTGTCCCTGGGTGTGTACCAGCTGAGGTTGGTAAGAAGAGGAAGTTTCAAGGAGCGGGGCTAAAGCTCAGAGCTGGATTCTGCGATAATTTCTGGGAGAGAACTAGTTACAGTAATTTGTTGAACAGAATGACACATCTGTAGAGGTGGACGGAGGCAGCATTACTGTGTGACGCTCAGAGTGGGTTTGGATGTCTGCCCCAGGGCTTTTCTTATGAACACTCATTCTGAAGAATGAGGTCAGATGTGCTCACACCTTTGCCAACACAGAATGCTGCGGAAGGCCTGTGAAAGCTCCCATTGCTGAGGTCTGTCTCTTGTTTTCTGATTAAGAAGATCGGAGGCAGGGGACTCTGCATTTTTTCTAAGTTCCGATGTGGTCTGAAGATGGTTTTCTGGGTAGTTCACTGTAAGAATGGAATCACAGAAACCACACAGGGCCCTTTCCTTTGCCCGGCCTTCGTGTCCATTATGAACACCGATAGTCCCTTATTCTTTCTGTCTCACTTAATTTTTCCCAAGAATTGAAATTTCCCTGGTGTTTTATTTTTGTCTGTCTAAACAGTAACTTGGACGCTCACTGATGCACAGCTGGTTGTGCCTAATTGCTATGAGAGCCAGATGGCTGTGGTCTAAGGACACACATGACTGAGATAGGTCAACCTACCAGTATCAGTTCATCAGGCCCAAGCTCCCCGTGGATGCCACAGGCCATTTTTGCCGCTTCTCTAAGTTTGCCCGGGTTCCCTTTCGTCGGCACTGTGGAATAGTGTACTCATCATTTTGATTGTATATTTTTATTGCATTTTCATACAATTCACACAATTCATCATAATTTTCATCCTTTCCCATATCTGCAACCCCTATAGCCCATCCACAGGATTTCATGTTCTCTGTCATGTATGTTAACGTCTATCAAGTCAAGTTTATGTGCCCAGATGTCTCTCGATGTGAATCCACCCACTGGAGTCTGTTCAGCCTATCTAGTGTCACTCCTGTAAAGAAGACCAACTCTCCCTCCCCCCGTAGTGATCAGCTGCAGTCGTTCCTCAGCTAAGATTGTGACCTCCTGCCCCTGTCCTTGGTTCTATACTGTGTTTGTTTTTGTCTCATTGATATGCACTCACTTTTGATATTGCTGCTACACATGTCATAAATGAAGAGTGTTGACAGCTTGGTAGTTATCAGTGATGTTGATTTGAATCATATATTCATTAAACAGTAAGTGTTGATTCTGCAAGGCTTTGTGCTGGGTGCTGTGAACCAATCAGAAGGAGATAGGTATGGGTATTTCAGTCTGGGAGGTGCTGATAAATCGATACAGTTATAAAGCAGTACTATGATAAGGGCAGTGGGGATGGTTGGGAATGAAGATGGTATCGTCAAGAGGGTTGATTGGCTGGCTCCTTGAGTGCAGGCTACCGTGGAGACGTAGAAGGTAGTGATCGTGTGGTGAGAGGTTTAAGTAGAGTCCTCTGTATCTTTTGGGTCCCTCAGCTTCTCTGTGTTTTGGGTACTTCTTTGTGGAAGTAGAAGCACATCTTTCACGCGCTGCACAGTACTGAGCAATAGACCCAGCACCTGTCTCAGATGACAGTTGTACCTCCCACCCCTCCAGTTTTGACAACTCAGTGTCTTCAGACAGTGCCAGATGGTCCTTAGGGAAGTCCAAACTGCCCCTGGTTAAGAACCATTGCTCTAGAGGCTGGTGTTTACTCTGAGAGCAACAGAGGGTTGGAGGGTTTTATCCATATGGGTGGCATAACCAGATTTGCCCTGTGGACAATTGCCGTGATTGGTGACAATGTGGAGAATGGGTTGGGATTGGGAGGACTTGCGGTTGGGAAACATGTTAGGCTATTGCTGTAATTTGGGTGAGAAAAAATTCTAAAAGGTTGTTACAGTAATTGAAGGATCTATTAGACTTGAGGCAGATTTTGAAGATTGACTCAACAGTGTGTGGTGGTAAGTCAGATGTGTGAGGCAAAGGGAGAGGGAAGAAGGCTGGTTCACAGTTCCTGGCTTGGCTTCAGAGAGGATGGTGGTGTGAGTCACTGATGAAGGAGGAAGAACAGATTTGTTTGGAGAATTAGAGGAGGCTGCTGTGATTTTAGATGTGTTGACTTTGAGGAGCCTTCAGAGAACAGAGGCTATCATCTGTAGGCAGTGCTGTGGTTTAGGAAGACAGATCTGAACAGTCAGCAGGATCTGGAACTGTGGGCCATGGAGAGAGAGGGGGAGTGGGAGATGAACTGAGTGGGGTAGGGCAGGTCATGGCTGGAGCCTGGCAGCACATGGAAGAGGAAGAGAGGCTGGCAGTCCAGGGAAGCCTGATGACACGCCGAGCTTATACTCATGGTTCAGACTCTCCCCTTTCAAGGAATGGAAGTGTGTTTGGTTCCAGATGCACCTTGTTCATTCTGAAATGGCTGGCTGTTTCTGGTTTTGAGGACCGCCACAGGCATCCTTGGTATAACCCAAGCAGAATCTCAGAATGATAACATCTAGAGTTGGAAGATAGATGCTGTTTCACCACAAGATGATGGTGGTCCAGGCTGCTGAATTATGTAGGAACTGCATAATGAAGATATATCCCCCTAGTAAAGATCACTTGCTACTTAAGGACAGTTCCTTTTGAGTTGATATGTAGTAGACCTATATTTCCATTTTATAAAAGCCAGTTCTTACGGAAAAGAAACATTGACTTACAGGTTGTTTCTATCACCAAAGTGGGATGATGTCATATAACCAAGTCTCAGACACCAGCATTGCACAGTATTGCATGTTTTTTTCTTCCTGAGTGGTGGGAGCTCAAGTTACCTGACCTTTGAAGGCTCTAATGCATTATTTACATGAAGCTAAGAGCCACTGCCTTCTAAATGGCTCTGATTTATCATGACCATTTCAGAATTGAGTCCTGTGGCCATATGCTAATTTGACTTGAAGGAAATTAGGTGCTGTATGCTTGAATTTCATGCTTAAAATTTTCAGCAATAGTTTCAACGCTCTATTAATTAAAACAAGATGTTTCATAACTTTTTCCACATTATCTAGAAGGCACTCAGCAGCACATGCTTGAATGAAAACCCTTAGCAGCCTTACATTTTCTGGCCTGGCAACCTTGATTTTTCTCATTTGCCCTGGAGGTGTTGGGGAAGTTGAAATTTACAGCTATCCCACTAGGAGAGTTAAAATTCTCCAGTAAATGAGAGCTTTTTTGTATGTTCAAATAGAAAACATGTGATGAGGCAAAATAAACTTTGCATTGAATTTGTGGTGGGTTATTTCCTGTACTTAGTGAAGTTTTCCCTTTCCTGATGACTGTAGCTAATTAGTCATGGAATGAACAGAGGGGAAACTACTTTGATAAAATACAACCAACAATGAGTAACTGGACAATAAATCTCAGGAAGCTGGCATAACGAGCACTGTACCTGGGATTTGGTAATTGTATCCCTTTTGAGTCTAGAGGTGTAGAAGCTTAGAAATCATGTGCATGGGATGGAAGGGTACACAGAGAGGGTGAGAGATGAGTCATGAACCTCCCGGGTGGTGGGTACGGCTCCCGGGTTCGGAGATGGGTACATGGTGTTTTCTAACAACTTCACAGCAAGTATAGAGAATGTGAAAACTACTAAAAATTTGAAATTAGGTTTTTCTAAAACACAGAAAAGGTGTGGACATGGGTGTGGTACTTGGGTCGGGTCTAGGAAGCTAGGCTCTTAAAGTTTTCTGAGGATGGGAGAGACTAGTCCCCCAGGGGTGGGAAGGAGGCAGAGTATGGAGGCTGAGAATTTGTTCAGAGTTGGAAACGGAATTTACAAGTGGCCCCATGACTGCTGGGCCCTGAGGACAGTTGTTGGTGCTTACTCATGTCTCAAAAAAGATGATGGTTTCTCCACTTAGGAAGCTGGGATGGGAATGAATAAGACTGCAATGAAAAGGAAAAACTACGTGCAGATGAGCTACTACATTAAAAATATGAGTGGAGAGGAAGGAGGGGCCACTGGACACATCTGCAGAGGGGCGAGTGCAGTGTTGTCGGGTGGTGGCGTTGGGGGTTCTGTTAGGAAGGAAGGCACGTGGGCAGGAATCTGCACTTGCAGGGCAGTAGCAACTTCAAAGTTGTCATGAGTTGTTGTAGAACTCGGCACTCTGAGCAAAACATCTGTCATCTTCATCAGGTCAGCTGTGCCTGTTGTAAGCACCAATCACTGTTGACAATCTTTTCATAGAAGGTCAGGGTAGGGAGAATCACTGGACCCTCACCTGAGTATCTAGCCACTCCTGCCAGACACCTGAATGCAGTTCTGCCCTGACTGCCCATGGCCCTGTGCTCTGGAGTGTACAGACTGGGGAAGTTTAACAGAAGGGGCTCAGTCCATCGGCTATGGGGAAGCCATCATCCATTGTGGGTACAGACCTTCCTATCAGAAAGCACAGCTGCTTTGGGGTCATTCATGCTCCTTCCAGGAAACCCTCATCCAGGCTCTGTAAGTAAGCCCGAGAAACTCACTGGTTTCTCAGGGGAAATTTGATGGAATCAAACTTTGGTTTATCCTTGAGAACTTATGAGAAGAGGTAGATTCTGTAGACATCTCCAGGGAAAGAATTCTCACAGCACTAGTTACCCCTTTATACAGTATTTGGCATGTACAAAATATATTGGCAATTACATTAGTAACATTTAGCTCTCCTGGAACCTCTGGGTGCATTGACTGGGCAAAGTAATGGGACCTACATTAGAGACAGAGAACTGACTCAGCACTCCTGGGCAAAATGACCAGATGTCAGAGATAACCCTGAAGGGTACAGAGGACAGAGCAGGTGAATTTTCTGGCTTCAGAAAGAAGGATCATACACAGGAGCAAATGTATGTGTACGCTTTTCACTTGAACTCACATTGTCCTTTTACTAAATAGCGGAGGAAAACCAGTGATATTTCCAGTGGAATCTGGTGGGAGGGAGAGGAGAGGAGAGAGAGAGACAGAGAGAGAGACTGCAGAGAGAGAGAGAGAGGGACAGAGTCAGAGAGCAACAGAGACAGATAGAGATACAGAGAGGGACAGACAGGCAGAGAGACAGAGACAGAGAGAGTGGAGAGGGAGAGACAGACAGAGAGGGACAGAGAGACAGGAGAAACAGAAAGAGACACAGAGAGAGACAGGAGAAATAGAAAGAGAGAGACACACAGAGAGAGACAGGAGAAACAGAAAGAGGGACAGAGACAGAGAGGGACAGAGAGACAGGAGAAACAGAAAGGGAGACACAGAGAGAGAGAGACAGGAGAAACAGAAAGGGAAACACAGAGAGAGAGAGACAGGAGAAACAGAAAGAGAGAGAGGGACAGAGAGGGACAAAGACAGAGACAGAGACAGAGAGAGGGACGGAGAGAGACACACAGAGAATACGTACACGTGTAGAGATCAACTTTAAGGCATTAACGATGTTCAGTGCAGGTAACCACTGTGAACTGCTCTTGTGGAAGGGCTCTACCAGGTCCTGAGAGGACACAAACATGAACAAAGCCCTGAGGCTTTTTCAAAGCTGAGGGCCAAGTGAGAGTGAAATCCATTTGGAGGTGATGACCGTGTGTGATGAATTGTGGGAGCAGGAAGAAGAGACAGTATCAAAGAAGGGAATGGAGGTTTGCAGTCCCAGGTTTGCTCTACACTGGCCAGACGTTAAGTCTTGGAAGGTGACTCACCTGGTTTTTTGAGTTAAAACACCTGCCTGTAGTCCAAAACACCGGTGGGTCAGCCATAGGTGGCCTCTGAGTGTCGGGCTTCTGATGTGCTGATTTATTATGTGCACACTGATGCGGAATTTGGGCCCTTGGTGTCAAATATAGAGGTCTGAGTGCTCTGTACTTCATCTTAATTGTGAAGAAACTAGCTGTCAAGGACATACTTCCTGAGGTAATCAGTCTGCAACTTTATAGGGTCTTAGTGCACTAACTAAGCATTCAATTAAGCTTTATTGGTTGTGATTAATTTGTGGTGAGTTGTAGAATGGGGATTTAGAATATCTTAAATGAAATTGTTTTATTATTTATCAGAGGAAACTTAATGAAATCCAGTTACATGCAAGTGTTGGACTGAGTCATTGGGTAAATACCAAAGAAGTATAAGGTCAGGTCATTCTCAGCCTAAAGCACTTTAGAGAGAACTCGAGATCCAGGCAACACTCAGTGGAGTCGGCACTGAGGTCATCAATTCAAACAGAGTCTCTGAGAGAGAAGCCATGTATTCCTCTGTTGTGACTCCCCCACCCCACAGGTGATTCCGACATGCAGACCTAGGGAGATAATGAGATTAAAACCCTGGAAAGCTTTATGAATTACCCAACATCAAATCTTCTAGGGGAGCCCAGAGAGATGGCTCAGCAGTTAAGAATGCTTCCTGATCTTACAGAGGACCTAAGTTCAGTAACCAACACTCTATTTGGGCAGCTCATAACTTCCTGTAGACTCAGCTCCAGGGTTCCGATACCCTCTTCTGACCTCTGTTATCACCTGTACACAGAGGGGCGCACACACAGACACACACACAAGTGATTCTTAGAGCATTTGGAGGGGTATGGGAAGGGTTATGGAGGCCCCAGAAGAACCTTTTAAGTTCTCTATTATCTTCTAGCCATTTGGCAATTACAACCAGTAGGTTCTAAGAAAATGGAGTGATGATGGAGGAGCTTGCTTTGGCACATCACTGTGTCTGGATGACCTCATATACCAACAGCACTTGAGCCCATGGGTTTCTTCATGGACCCTGATAAATTGATGTTATCCATCTGCTGAGGACACCAAGGGTGCGCAGTGAGACCCACACACATGAGTGCCACACCCCTGAGCAGCTGGATAATCTTCACTCTACTCCACTAGTACCTTTGTCCCAGACTGTGGGTCCTCGAGTGTGGATAAGATCTCGTCTCTGTCTCTAGTCACCAGTCTCCCAGCACGAAGTGTGACCTGGAGTCAGTGTGCCTCAGTGTGGGCTGAGCCAGCCTCACCCTGGTGTTGCCCGAAGCCCATATGGAATAATTTTCAGCACTCTGTCTCTTAGCCTTTCAGTGTCACTGTACCTGACGAAGAGCTCCATGTCTTTGCCTGCTCACACTGTGAACAATGGCTGCTTTAGAAGAAAGACTGTGTGCATGGGGGTCCATAGCCTCCCTTTATGGTCCTGATGTAGGCAGGCTGCCACACCTCCCCATCTATATCCCTGCCTGCTCAAAGTTCCCCAAAGCACAGGTCAGCCCCTGATTCATTTTGCCCTTCAGAAGACAGTGACCTCAGGGCCAAAAAGGGTGGTGAATAGGACAAGGCTTGGGAGAAGGAGAGGGCCTGGTGACATGCCAGCCACACACCTGAGCCTCTTTTCAAAAGACTGTCTTGTTGGCTCCCACCAGGCAACCTCAAGGGGAAGTGAGTGTGCATTTATGAATGGGCCCCTTGCCGATGCTTTTAGGCTGTAAAGGAGGAGTGGGATCTATGGCAGCATTGAGAAATAATGAAAGTGCATCCATTTTTTTTCTCCCAAGGAAACCCAAAGCATTTCCACAGCTATATTATACGATGCTGCTGCATTTATGCTTCAAAGAATTGAGAATGAATACCTGGCAGTAAGTACTAAATCTGTGTGTGCCGACTGACAGATTAAGCACTGGGGACCTTAGAGGAGATTAGGCCATGGAGTCCCCCAGCAGTGAATGTCAGTGTTATTTTCCATCTTGGAATTGAATGAAATTGCCTTCATGTTTCTCACATACCCAGTACTGTTATCGCCTCCCAGCTTGGTTCCTACATTACTTCTCTCTTTAGCACATCATTCATTTATTCTGATAGTATTTCTTGAACTTGTTTCATGTTATGGCTTGGTGCTAGCTGTGGAGAGGACTGTCACAAAACGTGAGACATGGTCTTTGGAACCTGGAAGTTTGTATTGCAAGAAACTGAAAAATGAGACCATAAAATAATCCTGTGAGGCCTTTTGTGATGATGCCCCATGGTGCCTCGGTTGCATTGGGGAAGAGCATGGATGATAATGCCACCTTGTGCTGTGAGTTGTGGCTCTTGTGTTGTCGGCCACAGAGGGCTGGGGCTGGGGCTGGTGGCATTTGGTGCTGCTCTAGCTGTGGAAGGCAGTGGAACAGGCAGAGTCTGTTTGGGAACATTGCTTCTAGATTGAGGTTCTGACCCAGAAATGTTGGTGTGGTGGATCCTGTGTATAATCCCAGCACCTGAAAGGCTGAAAGAAGGAGAATTGCCCTGCATGTGAGGCCAGCCTGGGCTACATAGCATGTTCCAGGTTCCAGATCAGCTGGGCTGCAGAGGATGACCCTGTCTCGAATACAACAACCCAGATTCTATCCAGCATTGATTTCCCACAGTCCTGGAAATTAAAGTTTCACTTTGCATGCTCCAGTGTGACTGGCATAGAACACGACCATGCTCCATGAAAGCAGCCAGAGCAAGAGGAGCCGGGCAGACCCTTGCGGTTGGACTCCAGCGGGAGTGGCAGCCCTCTCCCAGCTGCCTCATTCGGGGCTTGTTCTTCCCAAAGGGCTTCGGGAGTGGCATACCAGGAGCCAAGATCTCCCCACTGAAAGAGCCCTTAACTGAACTCTGAGGCAGCCAGGGACTTTTCCCTAGGACTGTCCTCCTGAGGGCTGTCTGTCTGATCACTACTGGTAGGAACACCCCTGAGCTCAAGGCGTATAAGCGCTTGGGGCATCGCTACAGCTTGCCAGCTGCCCTGATGAGCAGGAAGACTGAAGTTCTGTGCTGATGTGCTTTCCCAAAATAAGCTTTCATACCTATTTAGCCATGATTTGGTTGTTCACACTGTAGCACGCTGTGTTAGGGTTGACGGGTTTTTGTTTATGAATAGATTAGGGTCTAGTAGATCACAGCCCAGTAGAAGCAGAGCGGAGATCATGTGTTAGTGGATGTGTGAAGTAGATACTTCAGCACAGCGCGATGGCTTTGGGTGTAACTTTCTGAAGCAGATATTCAGGGAGCATTTGGTGCCAAGCCATTGGGTCTCACCTCAAAAGGCCAAGAGTGGGCAGAGCCCACTGAGGGCAGTGTTCTGTATGTGTGGCTGGAATGGTGGACTGGCGGCTGTGCCCATCCCCAGACGCTGTGGCCTGGATTCTCAATGCTACAGGTGTGTGGAGCGCGGGTTTTTCCATCATAGCTGCAGTTTCTAACACAGTCATTGAGTCGTGTTTTTAACTCTACCTCTGCCGTTTCCAGTCACCCTTGACTTGAAGCAGCATGCTTCATAAATATTTTTCACATGATACAGCCTTTTCAGTTGGTTTTGCCTGAATTGTATAGGTAATTTTTCTTCACATTTCTCTGGAGTCAATTAGCGTGGAGAATGATTTTCTGAGCGTTTGCTCTCTCTTGCCCCAGCTTCAGGTTTCTGGGTCTCCTAAAAGCTTTACTGCTTCATCTTTAGGGAAGCACTTGTCTTTTATAGTTTGCATCTCAGAGCTTCTGTGCTCAAGGCTCTTTGCGCCTGTGTGCTGGAGCTTGCCTGAGCGGTTCGTTGTGTTCAGAAAGTGCATGCTGTCCCTCCAGTGTTTCTTTGGTAAACGGTTAATTAAGCTGCACTGTTTCAGGAGCAGGTTGGTGCTGTACTGGTGGAATGGCTGCCTTCTCCCAGGCGTGTTGTACTTTGAGTGCTTCTTGCCGAGACTCATCACCCTGTGGTTCTGAAGGCATCTCGAGCCCTGGGTTACACATCTTGGTGTCTCATATTCTTGTGCAGATCCTGCCTGCTCAGGACTGCCTGCCAGGGGCCATTGAGGTTTTGAGCCAGCCTGGGATCCCCTAGCTGACCCCAGTACCTGATAGAGGGCTTCATCTTCACAAGGAGACCTTTACCTTATGCCTGCAATAGTGCCATGTAGGTTAGCATTTCTTTCTTAACCAGGTTTACTGTAGGGAAGCGGGCAGATGAAGATGTGATACTGCTCAGAGAGGTCCAAGAATTGCTTCCCTACCTGGAATCTCAAAAATTCCCAAGATGAAGCCGTGGTGGGGTTGAGGGAGAAAAAGAAGAAGACAGGTAAGGAGAGCGGTGGGGAGATGACTCTGTTGGTACAGTGCGGTCGTGCAAGCACGAGGACTTGTGTGTCTGTCACTGTCTGTGTGGCAGCCAGGTGTAACTGCACAGGTCTGCTTCCCCTCTGGGGAAGATTCTTGGAGTCTTTGGCAAACACGTCCAGCTGAACTGCTGAGCTCCAGGTTCAGTGAGAGACTCTCAAAAAATAAGGTGGAGAGTGACTGAGGAGGACTCCTGAAGTTGACCCCTGGCCTCCACATGCACGCACACACATGAGCATACACATGGTACGCACACATACAAAAACAGTGTTTAGAGAGCCACTTGGCATTCCGCTGTGTTAGGGGACGTGTAGTCAGAGCTATAGACCTGGTTCCAGTCTGTGCAGCCCCTGCATCGTCTGTACTGCTCAGTCAGCACCCCACTCTCCCTGGAGAATTCTCCTAGGGTGTATTTTGACCCACAATTTCACTTCAGAATCGCTGCACCTCAAGTTATATTCAAATGGCTTATGGACCACTGTTTCCAGGGACATCTGACCAGCCACCTTCTGTTTTCCAATCTCTGTGGTAGGTCAGTTCTCAAGCAGGCGAGCTTGCAATTGGCACTGAGTTTCTAGACGTCAATGACATTGTAACCTAACCAGCCTCCTTTGCCACACTGGAGCGTGTGTGTGTGTGTGTGTGTGTGTGTGTGTGTGTGTGTGTGTGTGAGAGAGAGAGAGAGAGAGATAGAGAGAGAGAGAGAGAGAGATCTGCATGTACTCTCGTTTTTTAGTTCAAATATCCTTTCTCTGACTAGTATGACAAAGGGATACTTCAGTCTGGAGGGTGTTTGCTGATGTTGCCTTTCTGAGTCTGTAACCTCATCTGTATTGAACTGAGTGTGTTATCTAGTTGACTGTGCACCTGTTTGATTAGAGTCAACATAGTCAGATTCTGTGTGTTTGCTCTTCTATGAACCTGGTAGGGTTGTCATAACAAAATACAATGAATGGTACCATTAGTTTCAACTTCCCAAACCAAAGATGGCAACTCTATTTGACAACAGTGAAATGTTTCTAGATGGACAATGACCAACAGATAATTAAAAATCAAGTTCATCATGAATTCCTCATTCCCTCTGATGCCAGCCTACACTGTTTGAAACATGGCTCAGAATCAAGGGCATTTTTGTTATGAATTGCAATATTTCTTCTGTAAATCTAAAACTTTCTGCACTTATATAAGCACAGTTGTTTAATTATGGATAGTAAAGACTTAATATTTTCCTACCATCATTTTTCAGCTTGTAAATATCAAATTACTGAATCTTTGAGATTTGGAATGTTTGAGTTACAACTGCCATTTGAGTTGCTGACCTGAACTCAGTGAATTTTTGCTTAGGTTTAGGACAGAATTTCTCACAGTTTTTGAAATGACTCTGCACATAATTCTCTGGCATTTTGTACTATATTTGTGTGAAGTGGCTCTGATTATTATAAAATCAAAGTATCAGTCAGCTCTGAAAAATGTTCATGTTCTATGTCCTATAGTATTAAATATTCAGTCAGGATTTAATTCATTATGGAAAAGTAAACATGCACATCCATCTCATTCATATGCAAATTTGCTATCTTTAATAAATGGTAAATTACATATATGGATAATCTAGATCAAGAATAATTGTAAAATAATTTCTCATGATTTATTATTGTTAAGTTAATGGCCTGTTTACTTGTTTTATATAGCCATAGATCAGAGGTTACATAAAAATTTCTAGGGATCCATATTTAGCATATAGAAGATATTACATTTGTCTGGGGAGATGACAGGCTTTTCTCTAGAATCTATGGCCTCTCCAACCATGTATATTTGGCTGTGTTTACAGTTCTACACATGAGTTCCCTACCATCGAGTGGGCTTTAAGTCCAATTAGACAACTGTTTATTACCCCAAGATAAAAGTACTACGACTGCACCAATCTAGTGTTAAGAATCATTGTGGTTATTAGGCTTTAGAGTTGGAACTGTTAATTGCTATTCTCCCGTCGCATCTTGCATAGTGTCCTGTAGAACTGTGAGAGCTAGTCTTCAGGAAGAAAGCTTCCAGGTCAGTTCCAGCTCCATTGCTCCAGGTCCTGTGTCTGAAGTATGTCTCATCTTCAGCAATAGGATCTTACCTTCAAGTTCTGGAAGGTAACCAAGGGCTGTAGCAATAGCCGGTGTTACTTGAGGAATTTCTTGAACCACTCTGACATATACCATTTGCCTCTCATCAGAGAAGCTTTCTTTTGAACAGATGGAAACTACTACACAGTTTCACACACTGGTCACACAGGGTAGACTATTACACAGTTACACACAGAGAATAAGTGTCTGAGAGATGCCCAGCCCTAAGTGACACATCTGTAATAGAACCGCTACATCTAAGACTCATGGAACACAGCAGAATGGGGCAGAGAGAACACTCACACATCTCTCAACTCTCACCAGCTAAACTTCCTGATACAACACGCAGCATGTCACAACTGAATTAAGGTATACAGAATCAGAGACTGCAGAGTGTATTTCCCTGGATGTGGCTCCTGTGTCAAACCTCACCCACACAGGACTCAGGCACCATTGTGGAAGAGGGAGTGGAAAGATTGTAAGAGCCAGGGTTGGTGTATGATCATAAGGAAATGGAGTCTTCTAGGCTTCTGGGAACATGCTTATATGAACTTACAGCAGTGGTGACAGCATGCACCTGATTCATGTAAACTCAGTCAGAAAAAAACCTAGCATAAATGTGGGCAATGGGCAGCAGGACCCGACCCCAGTGGACGAACTGTTGCTAGCTGATCACTGCTGGGAGAGGTAGAGTTGATTTTTTTTTTTTAAGGGAGAAACTCTAGATAGACTGAGCAGAGTCCAGTGGATGAACTCATATCAAGGGACATCAGGGTACACAAACATGACTCCATAGGCCTTAACATATATGACAGAATGCATAAAATTCAGTGGGGGGATTTCTGGGGGAGGTGCAGGTGGGGGAGGGGCACAAAGATGATTAAGGTGTTTTGTATGAAATGAACAAAAATTCAATTTAAAAAATACCCAAAAAACCTTCTAGGGAAAAAGAGGTTGTAAGTGGAAAGAGTAGGAAGCCCCATCCGGCAGTAGAGCCTCCCTCCTCACGTGTCTGGAGACTAGAGGTGGCAGAAAATGTGTGGGCAGCTTTGGCCTTTTTCCCGCCATCACTGCTTTCTCTGTCCTAACATGGCTTTTTCTCCAGGCCTAGCCCTTGAAGCTCCTCCTTTTCTGATAAAGCCACTGGTCTTAGTGCGTTGAGCTCATTAACGTATCTTTTTCAAAGCCTCAGCTCCAGCAGAGGAATTTGGAGGGTAGGGGACTCAACTCAGTTCACACAATCCTCCCTTCCTGGACTGCCAGTCTTAAGGAAGCCCAGTGGTGGATCCAAGTAGCCACTGTAGCACAGGGGGACCTTCCCTGTCCAGTTGGGCTCATGCAGCCAGATGAAAGACCCCACTCCCACCCTCAGAAATACGCTCCATTTAACAATAATTGTATTTTGAATTTTGCCCCTTATACAGCTTCCTAATTGTTATATCCAGAAATCTCAGGCTCATTTTTGGAAACTGCTCCCCTATGTTAAATACAGTGAGATGCTTCCAGGCAATCTCATTCTGTTAAAATTAAATTGGTGCTTTCTGGACTGTGCTTGTTCCACAAGCATTCTCAAAAGGCGCAGTGGGCCGGTGTCCCGAGCCTGTGCCTGCCGTCGTCCTCTTGAGTTCTAGCCAAGAGCCTCCTTTCAGAAGCTTCTGTTGTTGATCATTTGGAAAATGATTCCTCATGGGTTGGAGTTTAGATTCCTGGGTATTGGATCAGGAAGAGGAGTTGGAAGCCCTCGGGTTTCAGGCAAAAAAAGAGACCTGATGTGTGCATAGTGCTAATAGGTAGTTTCAGTAATGATAAGGTGGACGGTGTGATTGTGAGTGCCAAGCTCCTAAAGATACAGGGAATATGCAGACTCCTTCCATTCTAGCGTACAGGGTTGAAGAAACCCAACAACTGCGGAAAGAAAGGGGCTCAGCCATCTTGAAAGGCACATCTTTTTCCAACTCTTTGCGGATAAATGACTGAGTGTTCCAAGATATTTATAGTGGAGTTGGAAATGGCACAGTGGTTAAGAGCTGCTCTTGCAGAGGATCCAGGTTAATTTCCCAGCACCCACATGTGAGCTAACACCATCCGTAACTCCAATTCCTGGGAATCTGACATCTCCTCTGCCCTCTGTGGGCATTGCACAACACACGTGACTTACATGCAAACAATACACTCATACACATAAAATAAAAATGAATAATTAAAAAAAATAAAAATTCAGGAATGTGCTGGTTGAGCACTGGTTACACGTCCAGTCAAAATCATTACACCCACTGTTTGACAGATGGGAGCTCTGCTCTGAAATCTGCCAGTCATGCCTGGCATGAGTGCAGTCAGTGAAGCCATCTCTCAGCAGTGGACACCAACGTCTGACTAAGGAAAGGCAGGGTGAGTTCAGATTTCCTTTTCTGGCTTTGAAAGGGGTGTGTGTGCAGAAACAGTTCTGGCTTCCACTTTGGCCACTGCCTACGTTGTAAGTCTGCAGTGAATGCTTCCTGTGTGGGGTGTGCTAAAGGCACATCTGCTTCTCAGGGTGTTTGTGGGGAAGAGGATTAAGTGCAATTGGAAGAGCCTAGGAAGCACCATGACCGGAACCATAAAGTGACTTTCTTGGGCGTTGTTCTTTTCCTCTTGGAATAGTTGTTGCAACAATCCTCGTCTTCCTGGTCAGAACCCTTCCTCCATCTTGCACAGTGTGTGTGTCTTTCCCCGCCTTCCACTTTTTTCTCTCATTGCCACATCTACCTCAAGTTCTTTTTTATTAAAAATTACCTATTTTTATTTTATGTATGTGAGTGTTTTGCCTACATGTAAGTGTACTATGTGTGTGCAGTACCTGCAGAGGCCAGAAGAGGGCACCAGATCCCCTGGGACTGGAGTTAAAGAGGGTTGTGAGCCTCCATGTTGTGTCTGAGAACCAAACCCAGGTCCTCCACAAGAGCAGCCAGTGCTCTTAACTGATGAGCTGTCTGTCCCTCAACCCTTTCTTGTTTTCCTTTGACATCACCTGAGGGCACTCACACACATACACACACACACACACACACACACACACACACACACACACACACTTTTGTATGTGTCTTCCTTTAATAGTACTGATGCTGTACATGGGCTAGGGTGTTTGTGTGATGTTTGAGGTCATTGATGTTTCTAGACTGATAGGAGCCTTTGGAGCCACTCATGGAATGTTAGTGGTTGAAGAAATATTGGAGATCTTCAGTTTGCTGATTGTTGTCTAAGTTACTTCCTGTCACCTCTATGACGGAGTGGCTATGAAACAGCCCACTTAGTTTGAATAATTATAATGATTATTACTCTGACAGGGTTTCACCATGTATATGCGGGTTGGTGTTAAACTGAGGTGATCCTCCTGCCTCAGTGTCCAGATGGCTGGGGTTACAGGGGGGCCACCATGTCTGACTTCGGTTTACCTCTTTGAAAGGTGTACTGTGATAATCTGTTCCTAGGCTGGTCCCTCACAAGCCTTCGGTTCGTTCTTCTTTCCTCCCTCACCCCCAGCAGGAACAGCTTCTCTGCATGGAGACCAAACTTTCCTCCCCTTAGCAGTTTCCAGGCAGCCGTTGAATGAAATCCGATGTGCTCAGGAAATCCGCAGCCCGACTGCAGTGTGATTTGTTTCTTGGAGTTGCTTTGTGTCCCGGAAAGGTCAATAATGCACAGGAAAGCTTGGTTTAATTTTTTTGATGTGTAAAAATTAGCCCTTTGTCATCAGTTACAATTTTGGGAGAGCAAGTCAACCACACTTCAGGTTAGCCCCACTCCATAAATTACAAATCTTGTTAGGCCAAAATTAGCATCATCTTTTGTTATTTTAAAAATGCCAACTCTGATAAACAGTCAGCCTTGGGCATATATTAAAATCCTTGAATTGTACTAAAATAAATTTAGCCTTTTAAGATAACACTTCATTTTAATTTCATGCACGATTAAATCCATCAATTCAAAGGTCTTTTTGGATAGGCGCTTTAGAAATTGTGCTAGTGCCTTCAACACCTTGTGGAAAAAATTTAAACCTCTATACTTCTTTAATAATAATCCTTTATTGATAGAAATTTAAAAGGAATTCTCAGTTACTTTGTTTTATGTTCTTACGTGTTTTTCTTGAGGAGGAGAAGAAATTAAATTGGGATCTTAAATCCCATTCACTTTCAGAAGTAGACTTTCCTTTAGTCATAGTCCAGAAGGAGGCTGAAAAAAACTCTGTGAAGTATTTTATATGTAGCATGCTCGAATAGTCTACATTATTGTTTAGTATTCAGCAGTACCTTTATTCCTGTATCTGGTGGAACTTGTGGAGTTTTCATGCTTAGATTTCCTCTATCCTGGCTGACTGCTTCTCAGCCCTTTGGTCATCTGAAGGCTGCTTCAAGGTTACAAACAGCTTCAAAGTTGGAGCCGGTCATCATTCTGAGCGATCATCCTGGCCCAGGAGACCACAGGCAGAACAGCCCCGTGGCCCTACCAGAAGGAGGCAGCCTCCCATGCGTGGCAGAGCTCTTGGATGCTTGAGTTGTTGTGCTCAGGGCATAATCAAAACCTCCTGCTGAAACCTGTCAATAACTCTCTGTATTGAGCACCTTTGTACATCAAAACCAGTGCTTGTGGCTGGAGATACAGCGGTGTGGAAAACTGTCTTCAATCACACACCTGACTGCAGAACCTAGGAAGATGTCCACTACTGTGTTTAGATGAAAACTCCACCGTGTTTAGATGAAGACTCCTCCATGTTTAGATGAAGACTCCTCCATGTTTAGATGAAGACTCCTCCATGTTTAGATGAAAACTCCTCCATGTTTAGATGAAAACTCCTCCATGTTTAGATGAAAACTCCTCCATGTTTAGATGAAGACTCCTCCGACTCCTCCATGTTTAGATGAAGACTCCTCCATGTTTAGATGAAGACTCCTCCATGTTTAGATGAAAACTCCTCCATGTTTAGATGAAGACTCCATGTTTAGATGAAGACTCCTCACCCTTTTCTGCAACACAGCATCCTATGCAGTATAATATCTATGTGTTCACGGTCACATGTATCAGTACTTACCAAACATCTATCTTTCTTTCCCTGCTTCCTGTCCTTTCCCTGTACCTTGAACACTTCTGTCTTTCTTCTTTCATTCCTTCTCTGAATCCAACCACTCCTACACCGGAATTCGTATTACCTGTAGAGTATGTTGCAGGCCTGTGAACAGAGACGAAGGATTTAGAATGAGACATACCTGTATTTGAGTCTTCACTCTGTTACTTTATAATAATGCTGTGTTTATTATTACAATAATTTTCACTGTTGTGTTTTAATCACCATCAACAATTAAATTCATCTGCTGGTCATATTGTCAGCCACTGAGGTATTTGTCTGCACCTTGTGCTTAATCTGCACAGTAAATCATAAGACAGGTAATATCATTAGCCCCATTGTCTGGCTGAGGAAACTGTGCCTTGAGACTTTAAAGCAATGTGTTGCCTAAAGACACATAACTACGCAAGGAAAGGAAGGAGCAGAGACTAGCTTCGGGCTCTGCGCATTCTGAAGTTTGCTTCCCTCTCTGGGAAACATGCTAACTCCCGCCGTGGGAGCTGCTTAGGCTGATGAAGTGTGATGGGGGCATTTTGCCTTTGTAGTGTGATTCTTAGCACATGACGGATGTTCATGCAGTGCAAGCATATCCTGCTGTGTTTCAGTGGAAAGCGCCACTGTAATCTTCCTCCGCCTCCCTATTTCCTAGATCCTCACAGTTCAGAGTTTTACTCTGTGGGATTATAGACAGCCAAACCAAGTGGGAAGTACTGAACACCCACGGGAATTTCAAAATGCTTTATGTGTGTATGTGTCTGTGTGGTGTGTGTGTGGTGTGTGTGTGTGTGCATGTGTGCATGCTGAGGTCAGAGGGCAATCTTGTGTGTCTTGTTTGAGACAGGCTCTTGTTCCCTGATGTCTGTGCCAGCCCAGCTGACCTATGAGCTTCTGGGAGTCTTCTGTCTCTGCCTCCCATGCAACCACAGGAACATGCTTTACATGGTTGTGGGGATCAGAACTCGGGACTTCACACTCAAGTGGCAAGGGTTTTACACATCGAATCATCTCTAAGATCCTAGATTCCCCTTCTGGAACAGCCTCCAGGCAGTCTCTGTCATACAGCAGATGCCGGGGACCAGGTGGAGCCTGCAGTCAGCCAGGGTTCCCTTGTGCTCAGAAGTAAGCTCTTGCTGTGTCGCTGAGGATCTGGAGATTTTCGGGTACAGGAGAGTCTAAAGAGGGAATGAGTCTTGACCATATTATGGCCTGTGCATATTACTAAGTTCATTGGGCAGCTGTGGCACCGGAAATGGTGACTATTTCCTATGACATATAAATTGGCATTATTTGATACTGTACCATTTTTCCAACTGTCATGGGATCAAATACCAGGATCAGAGATGCTCTAGCCAGATGTGTCTGGTCACCTGTGGCCCTGTGTCCACATGCATCCCAGGAGAACTATGAATGTAGCCCAGTACATTGGGAGGTGACAGTATCCTGTCAAAAGGTTGGATATCTCTGTGAGTGCACATATAGGCTTGCATCTGCTAGCCCAGTTACATTTGAAGCTGAGGCTGGGGGACTGGGCTGCTAGACCTGAGGACAGTGGAGCTGAGCGTCCTCCAACTTTCTGAGATGCTACTGCACCCTAACCCTGAAGCATTCCTGTAACTGACCATGCTTGGCGTGAACTTTGTATTGAAAGACTGAACTTGGGTTTTTGGCTCAGTGACTGAGTGATGGGATGGTTTCTCTGTTGCTGGGTGGCTAACCTCTTCAAGAGACTTCTGACATTTCCTTTCTGCTCGTCATAGGTGTGTACTTTTTCTGCTTCTGTTTTGGCTGAAGTGAAAGGTCTACCTTGAAGTGTTAAAACATTATCCATTGGTAGTGTTCCTTTGGAAGCATCAAGGCCAGCCCAGGACTTACATTCATGTGGCTGTCCTGTCAATGCCAGCCTGAAGACCCATGCTGTGGACTTTACTGGATGACCAAAACAGCTTTCTGTCCACCAGTTTAAAAAAAAATATATTATTTTATGTGTAGAGGTAGATTGCCTGCATTAAGGGCAGCTGTGTCATGCAATGCCCACAGAGGGGGGTGCATAGTCTCCTGGAACTGAAATTAGGGACAACCACCATGTTGATGCTGGGAATTGAACCCAGGTCCTCTGCAAGAGCAGTTGGTGCTCTTAACAGCTGAATCATCTCTCCAGCTCCTGTCCACCAGTTTTTAAGAACCCATTCAACTGTCATCCTAGTGCTTTGTGGCAACCTTCTGAGTCTACTTAATTTATCTTTCTTTTCTGTCTTGCTTATTAATGGTGGTATAAATTATTTCCCTAAATATTTAACCTCGAGAACTTTTCTGGCTAACACTTGTCATGCTCCAGTATTGCACGTGGCAGGGATTCCTAAACGTGGGCCCACACAGCATAGCTGTGACGTTGATGAACTCTCCTGGTTTGTATGGGGAACTTCATAAGCAGAGGATCCCGGGTTCTGGTCTAGCTGTCCAAAGCATCCTGACTAACTGTGAAGTGTCTTCCTGTTTTGAGGGAAAACAACAATAACAACACACCTGCCCCGCTCTCAGCTGTCACCAGCCACCACCGTGCTGCCTCTCTGGTCTGTTGCTTGTTCTGTTATCCCTCTTCCCCTCTGAAGCTGGTGTTCATTCTCCTTACAGAGCCATTTCCTCATCCTGTTGGGCTTCTGTTTTACGTTCAAGATTTCGCTCCGGGGCCATCTTCTTCTAGAGATGTTTTATTTACTTAATGTCCTACTTTGCTCTCTGTTGCTCTGATAAAATACTCACTGAAACTGACTTGGGGTGATAAGGATTTATTTCACCTGAGAGGTTTCAGTCAATCCTTGAGGGACTCAGGGCAGGAACTGAAGCAGGAAATGAAATGAAAGCCATGGAGGAAAGCTGTGTACTGGCCTCCTTCTCTAGCTTGCTTGACTTATTTTCCTGTGTCTCCCTGGCCTACCTGCTTAGGGATGGTGCCACCCACAGCAGACTGGTCTCCCCATCAGTCAGCAGTTAAGATAATTCCCCACAGACACGCCCACAGGCCAGTCTGATGCAGCCAGGTCCTCAACTGAGGTTCTCTCTTCCCAAGTGACTAGTTTGTGACAAGGTGACAGTAAAAGTCAGCCAGCATACCTGTTCAGAAATAAAATGCTACTGTCTTAGCTGTGTTTCTTTCTTTCTTTTTTTTTTTTTAAAATCACTAATCACAGCTCTCCACTGATTTTGTGAAGAAGCCTGTTTTGTTGATCTTTATCTCTAGTGACAGTGCTGGTCCAAAGTAAATGCTTATCTAGTCTCTGCTGAAGAACATGTGGATAGGATGGATAGACAGAGTTTTAGATAGTCTTTACATAGACAGAATTACGGGAAACATGCAGGACTCTTGTACTAGAATCAGCATTGCCTTCTTGGGATACTTATTTTATATGACCTGGACATCTCGTTGCCTGTCCCCTGGTTGAAATATCTGGGTCTCTTACATTAAATAATAGTATATTGATTCTCTGTTCAACACAAACAGATTATAACAAATACCTCTACATTTTATGAAACAAAGGATTTCTGGTGCTAGAGATTGATTTTGGTAGTTAAAAGCTTCAGTAAATCTTTAAAGGAACAAAGGACCTATATGGCTAAAAGATTTCCTCTAAATCAGTCTAATAAAAAGTTTTATTTGGTGGGATAGCCTTTGCCTTGTGTTAAAATTAGAGTTGGTTTCTCACCATCTTACTCTGGCAGGATAACTAATTCAGTAGAACAGTTGTGATCCCCTGGAGATGTAGTTGATGTGAATCTCGGCATCTGATGACAGTGGAAGACCCAGGAGTATTGATGTGGCTTATTTCAGAGAGTGTGGATGCTAGCCTGGTACTATAGGACAGGGAGGTTCTTGGGCAGATGGCTGATCCTGGGTTTATGGATTTCAGAACACAACTGGACACTGACCAACAGATGGGCACTTCTGAAGGCCTGCTTATCTATCTATCTATCTATCTATCTATCTATCTATCTATCTATCTATCTATCTGTATCATCAATCTAACATCTGTCTATATCATCTATCATCTATATTGATCATCTATCTACCGATCATTTATCTATCTAAGATAATATGCCTTTTCAAACTAAAGCCATCCTTTATCAGACTATTTAAACATCTTTTATGCCAGGAACCTTTGAAAGGACTTTCTTTAAATTGGATTTAATCAGATGGTTTAAGTTTTATGCTTTCTACCCAAAGAGCACCCTCTTCCTAGTCCACCCCTGTATCTGGATGTTACAGATTTCAGAATTAGAAACTTGTGACTCGTGCTTCAGGCTTGATTGCCTGTGAGTGGGGAACTTCATTATATTTTTAGCTGATGTATTATCTGAGGCTACCAGAACTTCCTTTTTGAGATCGAGCAAGCAACAAAACAAGGAGAAACAGTAAGGCGACGACAGACACCTAAGGCAGGGAAGACCCCCCCACTGCCTACCAGTACTGTGTAACATGTAAAGCAACAGAATGCAGCATAGTTGTGCCATTGGATTTAGAGAGCTTGGTTTATGGTCATGCAGTTTGCAGTGAAATCATATTCCTTACAAAATAGCTTGTGGGAAAGTTGGAAACAGCCTGATAAACTGATTGGGTTCAGGGGAAAGCGAAGGCTGTGTGGAACAGTCTCCACATAAGATCTGATAGGAGCTGTTTTATTTTGAGGCCATTTTCTCTGGCCCAGTCCATTGCAGAACTGCTGTGCTGCTTACTGGGGTCATTCCACCCAATCCACAGCCATTACCCAGAGTCCACCAAGTGAATGTTATCTGTGCTCTCACCTGCTCATGAAGGCTCACAGAGTCCACTCTATGTGCTATGAAAACATAACTGATTACTTTATTGGTACACATATATTATGCCTCTATGACATTTGTGATTTCAGCCATAATAGATGGGTGATTCCAATGAAAATAAATCAGTCGCACCCAGGCTGTGGGAATAGAATGCCATGATCCGGGTATTCCTTCCTGTCTGGCCGGTAGGGAGAGTGTGAAATACTGAGATTTGTCTTAATGCTGTGTGTTTCTTCTGAAAAAGAATCCAGGTTGTCTCCTAAAGTTTATATATCACTGATGTCTCAGCAGGCGAACCCTGAGGCCAGGTCCCTTTCCTGTGGGGTCAGGGTCTCTCCCAGGGGCCTCGGTGGCTTCTGTCCTCCCGCTGGGATGACCTTCTAAAGGTTGCATCCAGTTAGAATGAATACAGGTGGAGCTGGAGAGATGACTCAGTGGCTAAGAGCACTGACTTTTTGCAGAAGACCCAGGTTTGAATTCAGCACCCACATGGTGGCTAACAACCACCTGTCACTCTAGTTCCAGGGAATCCAATGTCCTCGTCTGTCCTCTGAGGGTGCTGCATGACATGGATGCACTTACTTACTTGCAAGCAACAGACTCATATACATAAAATAAAAATAAATAAATGAAAAAAATCGAATACAAACATAATCAGTAGGAATCCTGCTGGAGATGGACAATGGGAGTGGTACAAGATTCCCAATAATTATAAACACTGGAGAATAATTCCAGCTTCTGATCTGAATTTAACTAATATTTAAGATAACATTCAATTATTTCTTAATCGAGCAGAAACAAAAACAGGTATTTATTGCTAATGCTACCATATTGTTTTGGCAGAAATGGTTTGAGTTCACAGCTGAAGTCAAGCCCAGATGCAATGGTTTATATCGAGTAACAATTCAGACTGACAGGCAGCTCTAGCACTGCCCCTTACTGTGGTTTTAACTCCGTGCCCTTGGTGTGCCCTGCTTTACTTGTCCTCAGGGGTGCCAGGCCCCGAGCTATCAAGATGGACGTTGGCTGTAAACACTCCATGGAGGGGACACAGTGGCGGAGTGTCCATCTTCTCTACCTGTTCTTGGAATAATCAATTGTTCCCACAGTCGGGATGCCAGAGAACATCAGGATCAGTCTGCCTTGTGGCATTTCTCTGCTATGAAAGCTGCTTGTTTGCCAGCTTTTCCCTCTGGTCAGTGAAGCACCTGGGGGCAGGACTGCGTTTACCCATCTCTGGATCTTCCTCACTAACTTGTGCCCAGCACAGAGACTCAGTTAATATTTACAGAATTAATGAGCATTGCAGAGCATGCTTGTGATCTCAGTCACAAGATGCACATTGCTCTGTCATTCACAGATTGGTATGTAACCCTCTCCGCTGTGAATAGTGGCAGCACTGTGATCTGCTACTCTGACATTGACTAGGTAAGTGTCTAGCTTATGTTTTCAAATTGCATAAGGAAAGTCCTGAAAGTCTACGTTACTGTGTATTTATTCTTGTGTGTGGTACATGTGGGTGTATGTGGGTGGAGCATCTGCATGCTGTGGTGTACACGTGGAGTTCTGAGGACAACTTGCAGGAGTCACTTCTCTCCTTACATCCTTACAGGATGTAGGTGTGCGGGACCAAACTTGGGTCATCAGCTTGATGGCAGGTGTTTTTACCCCTGAGCAATATTGTTTGTCATCTTGTGGCTTTTCTAAATCTTCAATGGTAGTAATAATCGGCAATATCTATTAACTCAGTAGGCTGTTTCTGGCATTATTTGTTCTCATGATACTCTATCCTACTATTTATCTGAACTATACACACGCATACACATACCCACATACAGTTGACTTATAGCTTTGGCTGTGTGGAAAGCTTGGAAACTTCTCCACTAAACCCCTTTTGGTAAAGGATACGCTTTCTAGAATCTGTGTTTAGAAAGGGCAAAAAAAGAAAAAATCTAAAACTTGCACTGCAAATACTCATTTGTGGAGCACTTAATTTCATTACTTGGTTAACAAAGTATGTATCTGGAAGTAAACATCAAGTAGCTACAATTATGCTTCAGGCCGGATAGAATTGAGGTTAAGATGTCAAGGCAGAAAGATGTCTATTGTAGCAAATATGTTTGTCCTAGATGGAGTTGGTAGTTCAGAGGTGCCCAATTTTAAGCAAAACTCAGTGTTTTCGGTAATTCTGTGAATCAAATCATGGTGCCGGAAGGAAAGGATAGTCTCTCCCACTGTGCAGATGCCTTTTCTTCACAGGTATTCACATTATCCAGGTTCTTCTCTGACCTCTAATAATCTGAGAAGCTTGTGGCAGAAGTTCAGCTTTTCTTCAAATGTTTGTATTAATTAGATTAACCCATACCCATAACCTTGGAGAGAAAAGGTCAGTGAGAGCTGACAGCATCTGAAGCCCTGCTTCAGATCCATTTTTTCAAATTTATTTATTTTTTATTTAGTGTGTATGCCTGCAGACAAGGTCTGTCCATGTGTGGATGTGTTCATGCTCCTGTGTTGGGTATATGTGGGATATGGAGGTTGAGATTGAGAATTGTCCTCAGTTTTTTTCCTCCTCGTTTTTTGAGACAGTCTCTTCCTGAACCTAGAGCTCACCAGTTCCAGAAGCCTGGCTGTCTGGCATGTGTCCGGGGTCTGCCTGCTTCCCCTCCCTAGGCCTAGAGTTACAGGTACAAGCTGTCATGACCGCTTAGGTCAGCGCTGGGGATTCAGACTCAGGTCCTCATGCTTATGTGACAGTACTTTATCGAATGAACCCTCTGTCCATTCACTTACGCTCCTTTTCTGTCTGACTTGACCTACCACTTTTCCTGGTCTACTCTGTTCTCTGGGTCAAGTCACAGTACACATTTTTAAAACACATACAAAGTGGGTCTCAGAGCTCTGGAGGACCTATTGTGCCGTCTTTAAATTATTTTTAAATTATTCATTCCTCAGATATTGTACTTAGTTTATATTTATCACTATAAATATGAGGTGCTTTCTTTAATCAAAATGCAAAAAAATGTGTAATATTTTAAAAAATATTAAAAATTTTTATTTTGTGTATATGAACATCTTGCCTGCATGTGTGTAAGTGCATTTGTGTCGTGCAGTGACCAAAGAGGTCAGAGAAGGGCATTGGATCCCATTACTGGCATTATAGACAGTTGTTGGCTACCATGTGGGTGCTGGGAACCGAACCCAGCTTAGAACCACAAGTGCTCTTAATTTCTGAGCCACCCGTTCTAATTTTGTGGCTTCTGTATTGGGCAGTTCCATGTGACTGTCCTTCCTTAGGGAGCATTTCTTAGCTCTGGAGGGGCTGTGGCTGATGTGTGTGTGTGTGTGTGTGTGTGTGTGTGAGAGAGAGAGAGAGAGAGAGAGAGAGAGAGAGAGAGAGAGAGAGAGACTTGCCTCTCTTGTATGGGAAGGTTAGGTCTTGGCATGAGCTCCGAAATGTCAGCTCATGCATTAGGTACCTGACCAGGAATGCATTCTCAGCCCCTCTCCGACCCCCAGAAGGGAGGGGCCCCAGGGCTCTGCAGCAGAGATCAACGGCAGCAGCAGCTTTTTAGAAGATGGAATAGTAGAACAGAAAACCTTTTCAAATATTACCCTCAAAAGACTTGGAAATAGGAGCTTTGAGCTTAGCAGGTCACCCAAAGGCTACTTGCTTATGGATGAGTGGGCTCGGAAACTCAGCCTCGCCCATCCTTCTGCTTGTTCCGATAATAGAACCCAGGAAAACATCAGCGAGAAGCAAAGCCACTTGTTCCTTTATCTTTTTCTAATGAAAATTCAATGGCATTTCAGCAGTGACTTCTCCAACCTCAAAGAGTCTGTATAAATGTTAAAATGAGAAGTTGAACCAGTTGCCTAAGAACAGTGTGAGATCATATCACCTTATTTTAATATCATATCTCCTCTCCTGCTCCAGATTTACTGTATTATTCTGTTGCTACTACATTTAAAAATGGCAATTATGGAGCTTTAATAAGATGGAGGAAAAGAATGCAAAAATATCTAAATATTGTTCATGGAAAAGATCTACATTATTTTCCAATTATCTTTTATTTTATTAGTTGAGCTTTTGGGATTCTCTGGCAATACACTGCAAGGCCAAGTATCTTTTCAAAATAATTTAATTTTATGCAGTTTTGATTAGGTGAACCTCCTGAATTGAATCAGTTGATGGGGAAAGCATGAGGCTAATTACTAAATTCTACAATGTGCATCTATTTATGTAGACTCTAGTTGTGAAACAGAGTACTGATGATGGCGTTCCTCTTCCCCCTGACCAGACGTGCAGGGAAGGTGTGGGACCGGTCTGATGTTGTCCCTGCCACTGTGACTCATTACAAGCACCGTGGGAGAGAAGGGGTTCACGGTACAGTCTGTCCTGACAGGGAGTCGAGGCAGTGGAGCCTGAGGCAGCTGGTCACAATACATCCATCTTCAGGGAGTAGAAAGCAACACATTCTAGGGCTCAGCTGGTTTTCTCTATTTTGTATAGTCCAGGATCCCTTGTTAAGGAATGATTCTGCTCACAGTGAGATGGGTCTTCCCACATCTGTTAACATAATCAAGATACCCCCGACCCAGGAGGACCCAGAGGCCCATCTCCCAGGTGACTCCAGGTTTTGCTCCTCCTCTCCTCCTCCCCCTACTCCCCCTCCTCTTCCTCCCTCTTCTCCTCCCCCTCCTCCCCCTCCTCTTCCTTCCTCTTTCCCCCTCCTCCTCCCTCCCCCTCCTCCCTCCCCCTCCTCCTTCCCCCTCCTCCTTCCCCCTCCTCCTCCCCCTCCCCCTCATCCCTCCTCCTCTCCCCCCTCCCCCTCCTTCCTCCTCCTCCTCTCCCTCCTTCCCCTCCTCCTTCTCCTCCTTCCCCTCCTCCCCCCTCCTCCTACCCCCCTCCCCCTCCTTCTCCCCCTCCTTCCCCTCCTCCTCCCCCTCCTTCCCCTCCTCGTTGTCGTCCTCCTTCCCCTCCTCTTCCTCTCCTCCTCTTCCTCCTCCTCCTCCCCCTCCTCCTCCTCCCCCTCCTCCCTGTCCCCCTCCCCTCCCTCCCTCCTCCTCCTCCCCCTCCCCCTCCTCCCCTGTCTTCTCCATTTTCCCCATCTCCCTTCCTTGGACAGAATCTAGGGGTCCTATTCATGCTGGCAAGCCCCACATCACAGCCAGTGGAGCCTTACCAAGGATAACACCTCCAAGACCAAAATGATCGTAGTGTCAGTGCTTTCCATGGGCACATACTGTTCTAGGTGCTTTAATTCTCTTAGGTTAGGTGGTGGTTTATTTGGAAAAAATCACTGTAATATTGCTTCCCTCATTTATGCCCATTTACAATGTAAATTTGATGTCTGGAGCATAAGGGGGACCTGCGTTCCTTCTCTGAGTCTGGACTGGACTTGTGACTTTTTGACCAATAGACTATGATAGTGAAAGTGAAAATCTGTAGTTTGCAAGACTAGAAAGGTCTCAAGAGACTTTGCTGATGACTTTCTTCCCCTGGAACAGTGCTGGAAGGAAAGGCTCTGAAGGAGAGACCCAGCCTGGGACTAGAACCTAACCACTGCTAGGCTACAGCAGCCATCTTGAAACTCAGGCCCAGCTGAGATACCAGATGGCCATGGGCAAGGCCCAGCCCAGATTGCTGCTCCACAGAACGATGAGCCGGGATAATGGTTGCTTTTTCATTTAATTTTTTATTGTTATTTTATTTTTAATTGCAGTAAAACGTACATGACATAAAACTTACCATGTTAATTATTTTTAAGCATATAATTCAGTAGTGTTAAGTGTACTCACAGTGTGGTTCAGCCGGCCTCCTGAGCATTTCATGTAAGGCTGAAACTCTGAACATGGTAAATATCTTCACTATCACACACAAGCATGGCTCTCTCGTCAAAGGGAGCCAGATATGAGTGACCATGGCCTGGCAGTATAGACACAGGTTTCCCCAAGTACCACATTCTAATGTGGAAGTGGCTACATGAGATTTTGTTGTTGTTACAGAACAAATAAAGTCACAAATGAAAGTGTTTAGCAATTGCATTGATGGGGCCACAGGGAGGGGAGTTACAGCAGAGTGGGCACACGTTTACTAGAGGTTTTGGATGCCACCTAAGTCTTAGCTTTGGGGATCATGGAGGAAGCCGGAGGGACGGAGGAGGGGGAGGGGGAGGGGGAGGGGGAGGGGGAGGAGGAGTCCCAAAATGTTTGCCAGTTCACAAACAGGTTGATTGTTGTGATGGTGAAAGTTAATTGTGAACGTGACAAAACCTAGAGTTACCTGGGAGATGGGCCTCTGGGTACTTGCCGGGCGGTGTCTTGATTATGTTGACAGATAAGGGTCTGGGTCTGCTTAGGGGGGCAATATCTTGATTGTTAACAGATATGGGAAGACTCATCCCAACTGTGAGCAGAACCATTCCTTGGCTAAGGGATCCTGGACTATATAAAATAAAGAAAAGAAGCAGAGCCCTAGAATGTATTGTTTTCTGTTTCCTGACTATGGATGTGACGTGGCCAGCTGGGTTTCAATAGTCACAGGATGGTAAGGTAGATTCCTTGAACGTGATTGGCTTTCAAAGAGACTAAAAATAGCCCACAATAGTTTGGTTCTGGTCTGCAGCATTTTAGCTCCCTGTAATTATGAAGTTCAGACTTGTGGCCTTGTAGAACCCTTAGCAGGAGCCCCCTTTTCCTTTCTCTCTCTCCCCCCACTTCCCCTCGGAACTACAGCTCACCCCTCCCCCGGCCACTTCCTTTTCACTACTCTAGATACCTCAGAAGAGTGACATTTGCTTATCTATCTTTTTGTTACTGACTTATTTCGTGCAGTGTAGTGTTCCCAGGAGTCGCCTGTGGTGTGACACAGACTGACAGCACGTTACTGCGCACATGTACAATTTGTTTATGCATTCACCTGTGGAAGGACACTTGTGTTGCTTCCACCACAGTCATTGCTGAGAATAACGTTGCCCCGAGCACACGTGTGTACAAATATCTCTTTTAGATTTACCTTGTAGTTCATTTACATTTATGCCTAGAGATTGAACTGTTGGTTTGTATGGTGTACTGGATAACATTAATTGTCAGTTTGACAAACCTGGGTAGAAGGAGCCTGAATTGGGAAATTGTCTCCACTGGACTGGCCTGTCGTCATGTCTGTGGGGCATTTTCCTGGTGAGTGCTGTGGGAGGACTCAGTCCACTGTGGGTGGTGTCACCCTTGGGCAGGTGGTTTTGTATTGTATGAGAAAACAGGCTGAGCATGGACTGGGGAGCAAGCCATTAAACTGCATTCTTCTATGTTCTGCGTTCCAACTTCCTTCCTTGAATTCCTACCTTGGGCTCCCTCGCTGATGAACTCTGACTCGGGAAATGTAAGCCAAACAACCCCTTTCCTACCTAAGTTGGTATTGGTCAGTGTGTTTTGTCACAACAATAGAGAAAGCTAACTAGAACATATGGTAATTCAGTTTTTAATTTTCTGACATGGTTGTTACTTTAATAATTGAGGTGGTTTGTTATGTGTGATAAACACCTGAAACACTGTAAACAACTTAAAGGCTCGAAGTGGGCCTCCTTAACATTCCTGTCCTACCAGGGGAAGCTTGGCTTATCCAAAGTCATGGGGTTTGTAGAGAACAGGGCAGACTTTGATACCATGAAGTCTGTTATCAGACTCTAGTTCTTTGTGTGTTTGATGCATGTGGATATGTCTGCACAATTATGTGCACAACAAAGGTTGACCTTGGGTATCTTCCTGAGTTGCAGGAAAATGAGGTGGAGACCTTATTTTTTGAGGCAGTCTCTCAGTTAACCTGGGGCTCACCTGTTCTACTGGACGCTGGCCAGTGAGCTTTGGGATTCCCTGTCTCCATTTCCCTGTCCCAGCACTGGGATTACAAAAGTATGCTGCCACATCTGGCTTTTCCATGGGTTCTGGGGCTCCAAACTCAGGTCCTCATGCCTTGTACAGCAAGCACTTTACCACTGAGTCATCTCCCCTGCTCTAAACTCTGGTTCTTCAGTACCCTGTAGTGCTTTACAAAAAGACGCCCCATCACTGATTTATTGATAGTGGCCAACACTGCACAGAGAGTGGTGCCAGGAACCAGTGTGCAGAAAGGATCCCTGTCTATGACCAGCATAGCTCAAGGAAGCATGGTTTCACAAAGTAGAGAGTATTTATCTGTCCTGCCGTTACCTTTGACTTTGTTGCTGTGGTCAGCAATCTTGCCCTGGTGGGGGTTGGGATGGTACCCAGTGACCCACCTGCATGTCCCGTGTGCCCTGCCCCAGGGCTGCTGTGCACAGTTGGATGAGTTGTGCCTGATTTGGGGTCTTTGCTGGAGGGGTCATAATGGGCCCTACATTCCAGCCCACCTTCTGCTCAGGTGGGACCAAGCCCGTCCACTGGCCATCTGAGTGGACCCTTTTCTGATTGGTCCTGCACACTTGACTGGACCAGCAGAGCTCCCTTCTCTAAGTTCCTCTCTGTATCCTTCTTCAGGCCACTTACCCAATACGTCAACGCTGCCTTTGAATGTGGATAAATTGCTCCTTTGCTTCCTCCCTTCCCCATCAGTGAGCGTCAGCTCCCAAGTATTCTTTGAAATAGCAAAACATGTGCTGGACAAATCAAGTACATGATTACATGAAACAGCCAGAACTGGGAAGGGCCCTTGATGCCCGAGGACCAAGGAAAAGCACGGCGTGTACCTTGTCCATGGTGATCCGAAGTTTTGTCTTCCACGTGGGGTATGTCCTGCTTGACTGACCAATTGTTCTAGGCACATATTCCTCAAAACGGGCAGTGTCTATGCCTGATCAACAGGCCAGTGTGGGACTGTTGAGAATTTTGAGTAGGGATTGTAGAAATGACTCAGCACTTAGGAGCACTGACTGCTCTTGCAGAGGACCTAGGTTTGGTTCCCAGCACCCATATGGTGGCTAACAACTGTTTGTAACTCTACTTCCCGGGGCCCCATCCTGCACTCTTCTGACCTTTAAGGGCATTGCATACACAGGTGCACTTACGTACATGCAGGCAATACACTCATACACATAAAACAAACATAATAAATAAAATATATTTAAACATTTTGAGAGGCATGTGCTATCATGCCTTGTGGTCAGAGCTCCCTGTACAGCCTGTCATTTACTTTTACAATAGCTGCTTGCTGGGCATCTTAAATGTTTTCTGGTTGTGATCCCATTTCACTTGAGCATGTGTTTAATCCAACCATGGGTACATAGATGTATAAAGTAGATATACAAGTCAAACATTTACTGACCATAGATATATAAGGAGTTTATTTTAAAGCAAGTCTTCAGTGTACCTGGCACTTACCGTTCATTAAGGATGAAAGCAAATTGGGTCTAATGCAGTACAACTCAAGGATACGTTCATTTGATATTTACGTGCTGAGGAATGATGGCAGAAAAATATGAAAAGTCTTTGTTTTCCATTCCTAAACTGCTGTTTCTATAAGAGCAAACTTTGTATGTGGAGAAGGACACTGCATTTCATAGCATAAGATGGTCTCAAATCAGCCAGCTGTGCTGTTGCACACTTTTAATCTCAGCACTCGGGAAGCAGAGGCAGTTGGGTTTCTGTGAGATCTAGGTCAACCTGGTCTATATAGGGAGTTCCAGCCCGGCTGGGGCTACAGGGAGCCCCTGTCTCAAAAAAAAAAAAAAAAACACTGAATGGAGGCGTTTCCAGCAACATATTCTGGCACTGTATGGTGTGGTGGCATGCACGATTCAAAGTGTGGCTGACGTATGTTCATAACCAAGACTACAGTGAAGTCACGTGATGCCACACAGGCAAGTGCTGCCAGAAACACCTCAGATTCAGTATGCATGTGATTATGAATGAATTTTCAGTCATTGCATATTCAGAAAACTTTTCTGTTACCAAAGTTGTCATGTCCCCTTATGAGTGATCCAAAGAAGTTTTGGAATAGTTTACATTGTCACTGTGGGTGAGCTATTCCCCAAGGGCAAGGATGATTCTTGACAGCAGGTGGTCTTACCTTTATATACAGAATGTGGGTATATATACAGCACAGTGTGACTGGATGAGGGCCCGAAACACCTAGTCTGAAGGCTCCTTGGGTGAGCATTTGCTAGGACACACTGCTGTCTAGCATTAGTGTTCTGTTCACATAGACAGTGAGAGGTTGGTTTGCTAAAAACAAATGCTTCCTCAGAAAAGCCCTGACTCATTCATGGAAGCCTGAGCTGGGCTTGCAGCACCTGAGCTCCATGCAGTTCCGAATGCTCCTCAGGCCCACCTTCAGCCACCCCCTCTGGGGATTCTGTCTGCCTTTGTCCGGCATTAGACCCCATGGTGCCACTTGGGCCCTCCTGAACTGCTTTGCTTCCCATGTAGGGTGAGAAACGCTGCCCTGTTTGCTCCAGTGTAGCTGAGGAATGATCCAGGGGAGGGAGATTTCTGTTGGTTGAGGATGAAACCCTGGGTAGGTCTCCCAAACTAAACAAAGTCCCAATAATGAACCAAGTACTGGGTAACAGGGTGGGGAGGGAGGGAGGGAGGGAGGGAGGGAGAAAGGGAGAGAGAGAGAGAGAGAGAGAGAGAGAGAGAGAGAGAGAGAGAGAGAGAGAAAGAATATGAATGAATAGATGTTTGCATTTAAATGTTCAGGCAAAGGAGTTGCCTACCACAGGGCTGCTCTTTCCCAGTGGGATTTCTGGGTGGCTCCCAGGGGAGCAAAAAGCAGTTTAGGACTCTGTGCTCTGCATAGCAAGCAGAAGGACACCTATGCACTGAGCCCTCTGAGCTCCTGTCTTCATCTGACCTCCTTTCTAGAATCCCCTGCTGCTATTCTATAAACTGGGCTCCACACCTGAGTTTCTCTGGAGTAATTCCAGGAAAATTCAATCTTCGAAGTACATTTTGTAGTGAAGAGAGGCAGCCATGAGAAACACTTTGTTGTTGCTTCCAGAGATTGTTTTGAAAGAATAGTAGTCAGTCTCAGTTTTTAAACTAGAGATTCTAGGACTAATTTACCAGGACTCGGTGGATGCTGTTCTAATTACCTTCTTCTGGAAGGACCTATGGAAGATAAAGTGCAAAAAAAAAAAAAAAAAAAAAAAAGAAGTCAATCAAATTTACATTGAAAAGCAGCCTTGCAAGAGTCCTCTGCAGGGCTCAGTCTGGACTGCCTTGTCCATTTTTTTCTGATCCCAGAAGAATGGATTCTGCTTCTCCGAATAGATGTTGGTGGATAAACCTGAGTTATCTGGGCCTGATCCTGCCCCCTCCCCCTTGTAGGGTGCACCCGGAGTCAGTGCCTAGTGTGTGTACATTTGTGTCTGGTGAGTGAACGTGGCCACCTTAGAATCCCCTGAGAGCTGGATGATTTTCTTAGAGCTGAAAGGGAGATGGAGTAGGACTGCTCTCATTTGGTAAACTCCTGTGTCTTGCACTTCCCATCTTTAAAATAGGGATCCTGAGAATGCCCACCTGGGTTAGTGTGCTAGGGCTATTATTACAGTTCCGAAATTGGTGACTTACATGAGACTGTTACCAACTCATAGTTTGGAGGCTAGCTAGAAGTAAGTCCAAGGTCAAAGTGTAGGTGGGACTGGTGTGTCTGAGGGCTTCTGTGGCAATCTAGTGTCATCACTATCTCCATCTTCAGATGTGCTTTACCAGTTTCCCTCCTTTATGAGGACCCTAGATGTACTGAATTAGAGGAGTATTCTACTGACGTATGAGATCATTTTAATGTAGTTATGTCAGTAATGACAATGTTCCAAACCAGGGCATAATCCAAGGTGCCCAGGTTTCACTATATGGATTTGAAGGGTACTTCTCAATCGCTGCCATCACCTCCTTGGATGAGATTTGGAAACTTAGCAAATCAAGGGTGTGATGGTTCCTTTTAATTGTCTGTGTGACTCAATCTAAAATCACCTGGGCGGAGCCTCAATGAGGGATTATCTAGGTGGGCTGACCTGTAGTGCGTCTGTGGGGATTGCTTTGATGACAGTAATTGAGGTAGGAAGACCCACTGACTGTTGGTGCCATTCCCTGGACAGGGGATCCTGAACAGTGTGAGAGTGGAGAAACAGCGCTAAGCAGTGGCAGGCAGGCATTGATTCACTGCCATCCGTTCTTGACTGTGGGTGTGATATGACCAGTTCTCTCAAGCCCTGCTGTGACTTCTCTGCCGTGATGGGCTGTAACCTGGAATTGTGAGCTAAATAAAGCTTTTCAGTTGCTGTTGTCTGGGTGTTGTATCACAGTAACAGGAAACAAAGCTAAGATAGAAGGCTTGCTCTGTTTTCTCTTGGTGAGTAGATGCTTAAAGGATAACAGAATAGACATTTAGCAATCCTTGAGGAGTACTTGGGCCCCAGCTTGTCTTACATCCCTTCTGATTCTCATAGATGCCTTTGAAGTTCATCTATTAGCTCTGTATCCAAGTTTGCAGATCCATAACCTGAAACTCGAGAGTTGGAATGATTTTGCTGTGGCTAAGGCTTCACATTTGTTTATGAATGTCAACAAGGCTTTAATCTCAACCTGATTGTAGAACTCTTTGAATAATGAAAGAAAATTTAAAAATTCATAACTCTTTACTTTAGCTTCTGTATGTAAATGCAGTTTTCTGTATAATGTGTTGAGTTTGTATAATCAAGTTTCCAACATAATTTTTTTTAATAAAAAAAGCTCAGTTGTTGCATAAAGATGGTTAATTAAGCAGATACAAAATAGTCATTTTGATCTTGACAATAATTTCTTTAAAATAGTGGGAGTTTCCTGATGTAGTTACTATCCTGTGAATAGTCTATGATCCATGCTGCGAATCACCAGGTTAATAAAACCTGGCCCTTGCTTGAGAAGGCTGAGTTGTAGTGAGTGGGAAATTTCTTGACAGGATAGACCAGGGCCAGGTAAGTATCTTGACTCACTGGAGGGGAATCAAAGTGACAGGGGATGGGAGGGCAGGAGCCAGGTGATGGTATCTGAGGAGGCTTGCAGAGGTCTTTATAGAGTCCGTTTCTTCCACATTCCTGGTGTGAGGAGGATCTTCGTTTCCATTCAGGAGGAAGAGGTGAGGGTCCGTGTAGGTTCCTTGAAGAAGAATTCAATAAAGCTGCAAGGTTGGAAATGTGCTGCGCGGTCAGTCCTTGCTGGTTTTCTAGAAATATGGTAGAAATTAAACGCATAGCGTAGGCTAAGTGTCAGAAGGTGACTGCTCTCATCAGGGAAGAAACCTAGCTGTTTCTGAGGCCAGAAAGTGGGGCGAAGGGGGGATCCAGCAGGCCTCTATAAAGGCTGCCACATTAGCACCAGAGCCTAGCTAGTTTCGAGGAACGTAGGAATCCCTGCTCTGCTAGAAGTGATCAAAACTGCCGAGAACCAACGCAGGCTCAGAATGTCTGGAGATGGCTTTGGCTCATTATGTTACTTGATTTTTTTTTTTTTGGTGGGGGTGGTCTTTTTGACATAAGGTCTCCCTATAGCCCCAGCTGGTCTGGAACTCACCATGTGGACCAGGCTAGCCTCGATCTCACAGAGATCCCCCTGCCTCTGCCTTCTGAGTACTGGGAGTGAAGGTCTGTGCTGCCACCCCTGGCTTTATTAAAATACTTGAACCTACACCTGTGGATGGAGACTTACTATGCTAATGAGATGCATGAAGTTGTATGAGAACCACATGCAACAGAATGCATAGGAAAGTCTGCCCTATGGAAATGACCAGAAAGCCCATGAAATGAGACTTAGAAGTCCCCATCCTTTGTTCGAGGATGTTCAAGAAGATGGCTCTTGAACCTTAGCCTTTCTTATGTCTGACATAATTCCAGCCCCAGGAGTCTGTCTTTTACTAATATATTGTGCCAGCTTCTGGGACTCTCCATGTGTGTTTTTAATTCTTTGATTCAGGACACTGGATCCAAGAACCTGGAAGCTTTCTGGAGGTGTCCACCAAACCCCACACCCACCAGGATCTCCTCTTAATGCCCTCAGGTTAGCAGTCAAAGGAAATGTGTGTTGAATTTCCAGGCACCCACTAGGAATCGAGATGGACTGGATGTATTTCATTCTGCCTGGGAATTCAGGGCTTGTCATACTTCAGAAAATTTTGTTCAGCACCTGTCATATGCAAAAGTGGAATATGGTCCTGCCCTTGCCTTAGAGGACTGTGTGGTTTAGTAAAAGAAGGCCGATACTGCATCTGTCTTCCCCACGTGCCTGGAGATGAAATACTTCCTGTCTTTGAATGAATTACGTGGATGCTGATTAATGGTAATGGACTAATTCCACTTTGCTGTTGTAGTGTGCTGTGAGTGTCTCAGCTCACTATTTTTCCTGTCAGAGTATCACAAGTGCAGGTAAAAGGGACTGTCACAGGATCCACAGCTGAACCTGGCTGCTCCTTCTCTGAGGACAGTGGCTTCCCCTTCAGTTTCTTCCCAGCCTGTGCCTTCCACCCCGTTCTCCATTTCCTCATACTGAGCTTCCTTTGTTTTGATCTTTGGGACTGTTGCCTTGGACTCTCTATACCCCACTGTGCTCTTTGGAGCAAAGCTATTACAGAAATCTAATAAATAATAAATTTCATTGCTCAGACAGATCAATAAAATGCGTGATAAGAAGAGGCCATTACGAAGAATGAAAATACAGGCTACCCACAGCACGAGACAAGCTTCAGCCAGGAAGGCTGAGCCTCCCGAAATGCCAGCATCCAAGGAGGCCATCTTGGGCTATTTGGGAATCTTTCCTTTGTTGGCATGGGACAGATTTTTGTGGAGTCTGAGGTCTACCAGGCCTTGTGCTGGGCATAAACATGCTGGGCCCAGATATGTTCTGGGCCTAGGAGCGCAGCAACTTAGCTCAGGAGATGGATGGAGCCATCAAGGCTAGCTGTAAGGCAGCAACATTGCCTCTGTCAGTAGTAAACACAGCTTGAGGTCTCAAAAGATTAAGGGGCCCAGCATCTAGAGAGGGGAAGAGCTTTCCTTACAGCACAACTTTGCATATCAGCTGTGGAGGGTGCTAGGGTATCTTCAGGTGGAAGATATGAGAGAGAATATTTTTAAGGGCAGGAAATAGTCTGTGCAGGTGTGCCTCGCTGTATACACTAGAGACCATCTCTGGATTCCTTGGTCCATTCTTCCCATTCAGGTAATAAAGGTCTTTTCAATTGGGGGCACTTTAGATAACTAGCCATATCTTGCCACTAAGCCTGCTCCTTTATCTCAGATTGTCTGTTTTAAAGGAGATAAGCTGGCTGGAGAGCTGCCTCAGCAGTTAAGAGTACTGGCTGTTCTTCCAGAGGACCCAAGCTCATTTGCTGGAAACCACTTAGCAGTTGGAGTTGAACTCTGGTTCCAGGAACCCTTGCATGCACACGTGCACTTACCATACATGTGGGCAAAACACTCAAACATAAAAGAAGACAGATAAACAGGAAGGCTTATGTGCAAGACCATTCTGGGCCGCATGTAGAGGGCAGGGCTGGCCGTCTCCTGGGGTCCTCAAGCCTGGAGCCCATGGGCAATTCCTTGTGCTTTCTAGGAGGAAGAATCTGGAATTCAAGCCTTATAATCACTCTGACCACTTGGAATTGCAGATCAGAGAATGGACATTTCACCTCAACGATGTGTCTCTTCTTTGTAGCTCAGATCAGCGCCTTAGTAGTCCCCCTACCAAGACAAGAGGAAGACTGGGGAGAGAAGCCTTTTCTTGGGCTGTGGAGGAAACTGACCTCCATTGGAATGTCTTCACAGAATCAAATGCAGGCTGAGAGGCGCTCTTGTGGAAGTCTGGACGCTGCCTGTTCTGTGTATTTTTCCTGTCTTAACACTTCTACCCACGGGTCACAAAGTCTTGTGTGCTGCCTCACTCCTGACTTTCCTTAATAAGGCATGCATTAATGAATTACTTCTGGGGAAGGCATACACTCTTTGGAGTTCTAAGTGAGTTCAAACCCAGGAACTCCTCCTGGCTGAGAGACATGGTCTTGGGAAGGTTTTCTGACCTCTCTAGGTCTTCATTGCTCATATGCAAATTGAGGCCTGAACTTATGTCTCTAGATTTGGTGGGGATGTTGAATGAACACATAGAACAATGGTCTGCCGCAGTCCAGGCAGTCAGTAGTCAGTTGTCATATTGTTTCTCCTTTAATTCTTGGCTAGTTGGTATAGTGTACTTTAAAAAGCTTTAAATGGTGAGATGACTCTTTTTGTTTTTTGTTTTCTTTTCGTGACAGGGTCTCCCTGTAGCCCCAACTGGCCTGGAATTCCCTAGGTAGACCAGGTTGATTTTGATCTCACAGAGATCTACTTGCCTCTGCCTCCTTAGTGTTGGGATTAAAGGTGTGCACCACCACGACCTGTATGAGATGACTGTTTTTTTTTCTGTTTGTCTCTAAGCAAACTGTTCATTCCTTTTTACCTCCAGGTTTTTTCTTTAAAAGAAAATTACACCTACGTCATCAGTGTCTCCAGAGGAATATGAACACAATGTGAAATGCTTATGATGTATAATACATAAAAGTACCTAAGTGGGAGGATTCCCTTTTCCTTTTGGTCTATACAAAGTTTAAGTCTTTCCTCTGTCTCTCTCTGTCTCTCTCTGTCTCTCTCTCTTGACAGGGTCTCAATATGTAGTCCTTACGTAGACTAGGCTAGCCTCAAGCTCACAGAGATCCGGCTGTCTGTGGCTCCTGAGTGCTGGAATTACAGCATGGGCCACCTCACCCAGCTGTACAAAGCTTCTTTCTTGTTTTTTCTTTTCTCTAGCAGCCTGACAAGAGTGTATCTAGTTAGTTCAGTGTGGGGAATAAACTGATGTCTGCTCAAATCCATTCTTTCCTGCTTTAGTTTGATCATCTCTTCTCTCCTCAGCCTTCGGTATGACTCAGGGTGATAACTAAGAATCACTGGAGGACTGTAAAGAGAGGTGATACATGCCTGCTCAAGGCTTGGTCCTTAATTTTCTTCTGATTTCTGAGCTCTCATCTCTCTACTGGCAGCTGAGATGGGGATGGTTTTGAAAACCTGGACTTGCAGTCAGCTGAGAGTCTCTCAGAGACTCTTGAACAAAGTCGCCTCCCTTCCCAAGAACATGAGCACATGTCTCTCTGTGTGTGAGCATGTGTGCACACGCATACCACATGCCTCCCCACAGAAGGAAATGGAGCATTTGGAAACAAACTCTTAGGAGCCATGTCATTTTAGTCCTCTTTGTTCTGGCGGTTGCTATACCATAATTCTGAGTTTTCCCTTTTATCTCTAACTTTGTCTGAGACAGTCAGGGAATGCTTAACTATAAAGAGTTTTTGAACTTAGAGGCAGAACTGCATTTGCGATGATTTATACCTAACAGTTCTTAGGTTTACCGGTTCATCATTCTCCTTCTCATCAGAAGGAACCAAGAATGTGATATCTGTCATTCCCTTGAGTGTAATTGGCAGTGTCATGCAGTGGGACATGTATCAGCACATGTCTCAGTCATTGTGAAGATTAATTAGCATAATGCATCCAGAAGTTTCAATTTGTAGAGTCCTGTAGAATTCATTATCCCTGTTGAGTACCTGACACGGAGCTGGTCTGTACTGAGGTTCTCCGAGAACAAACACCCGGGGTTGCTTGGGCTTACTTCACAAAACACGAATGCCAGATGGCATGTTGACTGCATGTGTCAACATAAACATTTAGATCCATGGGTTAAATAAAATATATTGTTGATATTTCTCCTTTTCATTTAATAATTTATTACTTTTTCTGTGTGTATGCATGTCCATGCATTTGACTCTCACAGCCCACTGGTGGCCGTCAGAGGGCAGTCTGTGGGGGTCAGTTCTCTCCTTTAACTACATGGGTCCTGGGAATTGTACTCAGGTTATGAGACTTGGCAGTAGGTGCCTTTTCCTGCTGAGCCATTTTAGCAGTCCCTCCTTTTCATTTTTAACACGACTACTAGAAAACTTAAGATTGCATCTGTGTTTCACCTTACATTTCTATTGGACAGCCTTCCTGTAAACACCAGTGTTATTTTTAGTGTAAGCAGGCACCTGCTAACCCTTCTGAATTTGGGCCTTCGGGTCTGAGAATCAAGATTTCTCTAAATAGTAATGAAGATTTTCACATTGTGGGCGTACTACTGGAATTAAAGATCTTACATGAGTGATGCCTGGGATGAAGTTGTTCAGTGAACGGCAGACGTTGTTCCTCACCCACCTTTCCCTTTCACTCGAAAGCAGTTTGTGTAATCACTGTCTACATTAGCTTTGAGTTTTTCATTAAGGAGTATGTTCTTTTCTTTCACCTTTCAGAATAAACCCTTCTAAAATATATTTGTAGCGTGAAAGCTGAGACCATTTTATGTCCCTTTACAGCCTTCTTAATGGCACATCTCCCTGAGCAGGTGGTTGTAACAGCTAACCTCACTGTTTCTAATCTACAGAAACCAGGAGCAATTAGCTGCTTTTGTATTAGGGAAATGGTTTCAAGTCTAGCAATCTCTACTTAAAGCCCTTCATTTCACTGATGTTTTCCTTCAACCAAATGATTACTCTTTAGGTTCCAAAGAATACACAGCTGAGCAGCCATTGCTCTAAATTGAGGAATCTGTTACTTTCTTTGTTTTTGCTTGAAGATCCATGGTTTTCACTTCTTACATGAGACATGTGTTCACTTCTGCTCTTTCAGATCAAATGCATGTTCTCTCTTAGTCTGCCTCAGCTTCTGTCCTCCCTCTCCCCTCTCTTCCTCCTCTCCTGTCCCCTATCCCTCTCTTCTCTCCCTGCCTTTCATCGTATGTTCAAGAACACCATTGATGGGAAGAGGGTGAGGAAGAGGGGACGGTCTGCCTTGCAGCCCTTAGGAATCATAAGACGCTGGGATGCGGCTGCTCACTCATTCCTCTCAAGGACAGACATCCCTCTTGATGTGGGTCTCAAGACTCTTTAGAAGCCCATGTTCCCTCTGCCATCATGGAAGAAGGCTGCTAAATTCTCACATGAGTAATGGCTCTGAGAGAGAGGGCATGTGTTCTCAAGATCCTTCCTGTCTCTTAAAATAAGAGCTTACCATAAAATCCATCAGTTTAAAGCATTCAGCTCAATGGTTAGAGTGTGTTCAGAGTGCCATAACTCTACTAATTTCTTCCTCAGCACCAATTACCAGCATTGCCCCAGCCCTGTGAACTTCCAATTTATTTGGAACTCCTTGGATTTTCCCATTCTAGACATTTCCTACAGATGAACTCAACACTTTTTAAAAAGACTATTTTTTTTGTATGTGTAAGTGTTATGCCTACATGTGTGTAAGTGCACCTGTATAGTGCAGTGTTTGAGGAAGACAGAAGGGAGCATTGGATCCCCTGGAACTGAAGTTATGGATGGTTGTTAATTCCCATGTGAGTGCTGGGATTTGAACGCAGGCCTTCTGCAAGAACAGCTTGCATTGAGCCATCTGTACAGCCCCGAAATCATATACTTTTTTGACTAGATTTTTACAACACATTTTGAGTTTTATGCATATTTTAGCTTGAATCAGTGCTTCATTCTTCTGTTAATTAATTTCTGTGTGTCTCTGGAATATGTGCACATGAGTGCAGTTGCTCACAGATGGTAGTAGAGGGTGTCGGATCCCCTGGAGCTGGAGTTACAGGCAGTTGTCAGCTGCCAGGTATGAGTACTAGGGATTGAACTCAAGTCCTCAACCAGAGCTGCAGGCATCTTCCTGGCTGAGCCCTTGCTCCATTATTTTACTGTCAAAGGTGCTCCATTGTACAACTTTATCATCTTTGTTAACTGTCCATAAGCTACTGTCTCTATTAAGATATTACTAATCATGTCACAGTGAACATGTGTGTGAAGGTTGTGAGTGGACACTTTGAGCACTCCTGGGGATTTAGTTAGGATCAGTGTGCTGCATTGAGTGGCAACTGCATGATTGTCAGTGTGTTTTCAAACTGGTTGTATCAATTGGCAGTCCTCCAAGGACTATAGAAGTGCTTCACATTCTTGCCTAAACTTGTTATTGTCCATTCTTTTGATTTTACACATTATGTGATATTCTCTGGGTTTTATTTATGTTTCTCAGATAATAATGCTAATCATGTCATTTTTAGTCATTTTTTGTATCTTTAAATAAATGCCTAGTGGATTTTTTTCTGTTTTTCAGAATGGTTTGCTTTTTCATTTTCTGCCTTAAGAGCATTTACAAACACCTTGTGTTCAGGTGTGAGTCTTGCAAAGCTTTCCTCTGGTCCTGTTGTTTCCCTTTCTTAGAGTGGTGCACCCAAAAGTTAATTCTGATGACGTTTGCTTCAGTTTTCTTCGCTGCTTGTGATTTGAGAGTCGCAGCTGAGGAAGGAATTGTGGCCTAATTCAGAGTGCTTTCTCTCAGGTCTCCCATAATGGAAAGACACAGATCAGGACAGCTTGTCATTTCTAGCCTGCTCTTGTTACTCCAGTGGCTTCCAGGCCAAGTTTTGGCAGTGCCGTCCATAAGGTGGTAAAATCCTACTTTTGTAGCTAGCTGGTGGTGTGAGGGTGGACAGATAGTGATGGCTTTAATTGGACATTTCTAACCCTTCTAGTCTGACTTGTTAATGGCTTTTTAAGTGAGACACACCACATAAGTGAATTAGACTGCTTGGCAAGTCGATTCTCACTCACTTGGAAGCATTAATCCACGGAAAATAAGTAGAGGACTTCAGCCAGGAGAAAACCTGAAGTTTTGATTATTTTTTTCAGAGGCCTTTCCTTTGGAGTTTTCTGAGTGCACAGAGAAAGGTCTCATTGTCTGTTCTGGGATGGCATCTGCCCCTTGCGAGCCCCCAGCAACTTCTACTCATTGGAGAGAACTGAAAACTCTCTGCCGGAGCAGCCAGATATCATTTGCTACTAAGACGCTGTCCACCCACTCCTCTTCTTGCTGTGCATCAGTTGCCCAGGCTAGTCAACGCTCTCACAGAACAGTGTTACACCAATAACCTTGATCTGGATTTAGAGACTCGCCGGTCAGACTCCTTTGAACAGAAACCAGGCAGCACAAGTCTCCTTGGGTCCACAGTAGAGTTCTCTCTCTTCTTCCTCTGATGCTGCTGTATCTTCGACCCAAGTTGTTCCTCCTCCAGTGCCCCGCCTCCCATCAGTGGCCCTGGTCTGAATCTTCTCTCCACACTGCCATCGTTCAGACTTTACCCTTTCCTGACAGTCGCCACAAAAAGTTGCTTCTGTGTTCACCTTCTCCCCTCATCCCTTGTCTATCTTCTGTCCAAATCATTTCCAGAGCCACAAGCCCCATCCTGCCAGCTTTGCTCACAACTCTTATTATCTCCAGTACTTGGGAAGGAAGACTGGATCTTCGTGTTGTGTACACCTCCTGACTCTTGCTTCATCCTTCTCCTAGCTCGTTTCTCTTGCAATGTTTTCTCTGATCTTTTATTTCACCAGACCTTCACGCGTCCATGTCTTGGTCCACTCCCTTCCCATGCCTGGTGTGTTCCTTCTCTGCTCGGCGTATCCTTTAAGTTCCTGATCCCAGAGTGAATTGGAGAGTCTTTCTTGAGATCTGTGCATAGACTTCTGCCATGGTTCTTTTTAATATTTCTGTTTAAATACCTTTATTTTTAAAAATTACTTGGACATTCAGGGCTCTGCAAAATACTTCTCCCATTGAAAATTTTCAAATCCTTTCCACAGATCTTCCATAAAGAAACAAAATATTCATATTTTGTACCCATTCAAATCTAGTTTTTGAAAATCATTCAAGATTCAAAATCAAGTATTTTTCTTTCCCAGAACTCATTAGTAATTTTAAGCCACAATGTAGCATACTTAATGGCATTTCTTTTATAAAAGTTAGCTTATCAATGGGGAAAAATCCACTGAAGACATTAAAGATAATAAAAACCCCTGCTTAAAAAAAAAAAGACATTGAGAAACCCCTTTCAACACCGCTAACAGAACCAGGACCGGCACTTAGACCGACTGTGCTTAGTGTCAGGCATTGTCCGCTTACTTCTGCAGCTGAAATGCTAGACAGTCTTAAAAGGGTGTGTGTGTCTAGAGGGATAAATCGGACAGGAGAGGGCTGAGGCTGGCTATGGCAGTGGAGCCTTCTGGTTGGAGGGTTAGAGCAGGCTGACCCCAAGGCCCTGCCCCAGGCTAGTTTGTTGGAGTGGAACACAGTGGGAAACCTGGAGTATGTACTTTGTTCTTAATGGTAGATGCCACCCAAAGATTTTGCACACAGTACCAGAGGCACATAAACCACCAAGATGACTTGGGAAAGAGCTCCAGATAGAGGTGAGTCCCTAGAGGTCCTTCAGGGACAGCAAAAGAGACACCAGTGTCAGGTAGGAAATATTGGGAGATGGAACATGCTTGCCCCTTCCTGTGCGCAGAGGCCGACTTCTAAGTCTTCATTGAGCCTGAAGGGTCTTCTCAAGGCATCCCTTCCTCTCTTTTCCTAGTACAACTGGGGCCCTTTGAGGGTCCCAGTGATAGAACCTGGCCTACGTGGTTACACAAGAAACTGCCACTGACCCACTATGAGCTACACTCAAGCCCAGGTCCAGGGTGACCCCAGCCTCTGCTCATCAGGGCTTGCACCACACACAGGGATTGACCCCGGCATGGTGGGGGGACAGCAGAGCCAGCACTTTACCTTTTAAAGTTTTTATTGATTGATGATTTTTATTTATTGTGTGTGTGTGTGTGTGTCTGTGTTCTCACATGTGTGTAGTACCCACAGAGGTTAGATGAGAGCATTGGATCCCCTGGATTTGGTGTTACAGGTGGTTATGAGCTGGGAACCAAACTCCAGTCCTCTGCAAGAGCAACAAGGCTCTTAACTGCTGAGCCATCTCTCTAGCCCCATGGGTCCCACACTTTTGTGAGTGTGCCCAAGTTTCTTGTGTCCCTCACACCTTCCCCTGTCACACTACATTTGTCAGTCACTGGGTCTCTTTCCATCTCTCTCAGTCGCTACCTCAAATCTCCTGTAAACCCACCTGTTCCTAGAGGAGTGGGATGGTCTTGTGTGGACCTAGCCTGGCACCTACATGGAACAGATAATCCAGGAAAAGCCAAAGGAATGAACTTGCCAAACCAAAGATGGTCAGAACTCTGCTTTTTGCTGACCTAAAGGCAAGCATGTTGGAATTTCAAGTTAGTGCAAATGGCTTACTTGCTCTTCGTGAGGTGATTGGTTACAGCTGCTCAATGGTGGCATTGGTGTAGAAGGACCCAGCTCAGAAGAATCCAATATGAAGAATTTAGTGATGTTGAATTGGGTACTGATGGCCAGGTAGAGCTTGGGGGGTGGGGTGTCATCTGATCCTGTGTAACTGTGCTGCTTGTTAGGATAGCTGACTTGTTACACGGAGACTTTAGAGTCCCAGGGGAATTAAATGTGGGATCAGAGGTCACAGTTGAGGTCATCTGCCAAGCATATCCAGACCTCAGTATCTGCTGCTATGATTGGAACAGAATCCTCCCTGGAGGTTTTGTAGTAATAAATAAGTCAATGAGCGCAGCTGGTTTTGGCTAAGTCTGACATGTGCGTTTCACATGGGATCTGCTTCTGTTCATGTTTAAATATGTGTGTTAAAGGCATGTGTGTATATACACACACACATATTTAACTGGTTTGGAAAAAAACAATGGGTGATATTTCTCATATATCTGACTGGTTCTCCTGAGGACAACCATTTTTCATTACTTCTTAGGCTGGGACCAACCAGGCTTTCATTTCTGCATGCTATTCCTGCTGAGAAAGATATGCCATTTAAGCCAGTGAATTGAAATTGTACAAAGTGAAATTCTTCCTAGAGTTAATCCTTGGGGTACTTAAATAGCAATGTCCAAGGCTGTACACTCAGCTGAGCAATGCTGTCATTGCATTTAAGAATCTCTCTTCTGTAATATTGAGACATCTAGACTTAATTGGCGAGTTGCTCTGTGATAGCGTTCAATTGAAATGAGGTTTGTCGAGTGGAGAATCAGAAAGCAATCCCTCAAGGAGCCAGGATTGCTGATGAAGTCTACCTATTGCCAAGTGTCAGAAATTAAATCACTGTCTATTGTCATGATCGGATTGATCGGGTTCTCTTTTGGACGATGTAATGTTAGTTGGAGGAATTTTAGAAAAGTGAGGATATCAGAGTTTTACCACTTCTGACTCGCACTGCCGCCTTCGTGTTGTTGGGATGTCTCAGGCTCTCTGGACTGAATATTGACTAGTCTTTTCACAGGAAACAAAAATGCAGACACAGACCTACACCTGAAAGAGTCGAAATCTGAAGGAATTGTAGAGAAAAGTATAGTTTTGTCTTTTAAAAAACACAGGAGTCTTGGGATCCAATGGCTAGAATTATTGTCAGCCCACACACTTTCCTTGTCTTTGATAAGCTGGAATGTACTCATACTATCCCTTTTGCTGAAGAAGGGAGTGGAAATGATGTTTTGAGTTCCCCAAAGTCTAGGATAGGCAAGCACTGGTCATCACTGCCTTGGGCTGCACAGAGCTCATTTACATACGAAGTTTTTCCTTTGAAGTATCACATGAACTGAAGACAGAATCCAAGTTCTTGGAGAGCTGGATGAAGAGATTTTGTTGACATACGGGATCTCAGAAACATTCCCCGATCCTCTTTTGTGGGTGACAGGTGTGTGTGTGCACATGCATATGTGTGAAGGCATTTGTGAACATGCATGTTTGAACATGCACATGCATGTGGGGGAGTGTGTGCATGCATATGTGTGGCAGCCAGAGGTCAAACTCTTTGTGTTCCTTAGGAACCATCCGCTTTGATTTTTGAGGCAGGGTCTCTCATTGGCTTGTTGCTCGTTGAAGGCTGGGCTTCCTGGCCATGGGACTCCAGGGATTTGCCTGTATTGGCCTTCCCATGCTTGGATGACAAGAGCCCCTGGCTTTTTTACATGAATTCTGGGAACCAAACACAAGTATTCATGATTGCATGGCAAACATTTTGCTAACTGAGCTGTCTCTCCAACTCTGGAATGTCTCTTCTATCTGGTCAAATTACAGAGTTTGTTTTGTTTCTTATGTCAGATAGGCTTGTTTGGAGCACACCCCTTCAAGGGTTAACCTTGGTCATCATGGTATCATACTGTTTATCTATACCTCTGGCTAAAAGCACTGCAAGGCAGGGAAGGTAAGCTTGACAAACCCTTAGTCCCGGTGGTAGGAGTCTGTTCTGTAGAGCCCTGACTCCATCATTCCCAGTGTTTTAGCAGAACATAGGTTGTTGGGTCCAACCAGTTGCCCAGGCACATTGTTATCAGGACTCTGGAAAGATGGTGTGTGATGTATAGACTTGGGGATCCTTTAAAAGATTCTCTGGCCCATCAGCAGTTAAAAGAGAAATGACGGTATATGAACTAGAAGCTCTCTGTGGATTAAGCCATGGTCTGCAAGGGGCTGTTCCCCATAACTTTGGCAAATGGCAGTGTTTCTCTGATTCTGTAGGTGGAAGGATCCAAGCGAATGTTTCTGGGAGATCTTGAAGCCATGCAGTGCTACAGAGACACTGAGTGTGGGGTTTGGAGCGTGCTTTTCCCGTGTTCTTAGGACATGTACTATTTCTAGACCAGAGTGGATCAGAGAGCAATGCTGTAAGGCTCCCAGAAGGAACCACATGTTAAGCTGGATAGTGGTGTGCTTAGCTGCAATTAGGGAAGCTGCCGGAGGATTAGTGACTAACGCTTCATCAGGATGCGAGCTGTTGCACGCCTGTGCTTTTGATCCCCCCCCCCCCCCATACACTTTGTTAGAATTTGCCTTTGTGAGAAGAGAAAATGACAATTATCTTCTTGTGTTGTTTCCATTTTTGGTAAGAGTGGGTAGAGTCTACACTGGGTAAACTTTCAAAGGCTGTTTTTTTTTTTTTTTTTTGAGAGAAACCTTTCTTTCCTGACAATGACCAAATGTAAGTGAGAAACATTAGCTGGCTTTAATTTTACCAGGCTCAATCTTCTGCAGAAGCTAAATTCAGGGCTGTCCTGCAGACCTTAGGAAGCTACTTATTGCTATTATGAGCTTGTGAGATTCTGGCCTTAGCATGGTCTTGAAGTTGGCATTCATTTATCTTTTCTCTGTGATGATTCAGAAAGTAAAATTTCAACATACTGGGTTAAGAGATCTGATTGGCTTTTATTAGCAATTTGTGAACGAATTCAGGAACAGCCCATGTATGAAATATAGATGTGCTTTCCTGGGCATAGCAGGAAGGTCTGCTGCTGTAAGGTAGCTGCACAAAATCAAGGAAAGACCATGAAGCAGATTCATGGAAGACGCATTCTGCAGCTTCAGGTTGCTTTCTCTGTGAAGGTAAAGTGCCGGGTCCCCTCGCCGCGTTGGCTCAAGGAACTAGCCTCACTTGATTGCTGTGAATCCGTAGTTTTGAAAACTTCCCTGTTGCCTGAGTTCTCGTGAGTTGAAAGACAGCCAGGACTCTGGGCAGGTCTAGTCTGTTGGCTCTGCTGCAGGAACTCAGTCCAAAGCAGTGGTCCCCTGTAGGTATGACAACAGATGGTGCTTGTACCCTGGTATCAGGGCATTGCCTGTGTCCATTCATATCTCCCTTCCCCCCATGGCCCTCCATAAACCACAGGACTGTTTGTTCTTCAGGAGGAATACAAAGATACTCTTAGTGCAAGGTTAGCATGGGCAAATTAGAGTTAAATGTTATGTTTGTGGAGGAAGCAGAGCACTCTGAGTCCATCTGCATGCAAATTTTGGGTTATCTGCTCTTTTTATGTTATTTGTGCAGCAGAACTTTTCTATAAGCTCAAATCAAAAGAAATCAATTGAGATCTCTGCTTGGAGAAGGGCATAAAATGCCAATTGGGGATAAAGTCTTGCTGAGGTGCAGACTGACACTGCAAGGCAGGATTGCACCCCCCCAGCCCCCATGTATTTTGTTCAGTCGGTACAAATTTAGATGGAAATGCATTTGGTTTGCTGCAGTCCTCATCGCCCCTCAGTGCTTCCTTCCCTGCCCATGTCACTGCTCTGTGCCTGCCTTGTGCCTGAGTACTACTGAGTTGGCAGCAGGTGGCTTAAAGATTCATTCCTGCTGTGAAACTGAGTGCTTCACCCAAAGACTGCAATCTTGTCTCTCCAATGTCAGTTGTTTTTCTTTGCTAGAACACTAACTAGATACGAGATCGGAGCTGGGAAGATCACTCACTCTGCAAAGTGCTTGCCTTGTAACATCAGGACCTGGGTTCAATTCATAGAACCTAAGTGAAAAAAGTTGGGTGTGATGGCGAGGACTTGTAATCCCAGCACTGAGGAGGCCCAGACAAGGGCCTACTTAGGGCTTGCTAGCCACTTAGCTTAGTTTCTTGGTTGAGTTCCAGGTCAGTGAATGACAAAAAATGGATGGACAGCGCCTTGGAATGATAGCCAAAGTTGGCCTCTAGCCTCTGCACAGAGATACATGCACTTGCGCACGCGTGCACAAACACAGACACACACACACACCACACACAGTAGAAGGCAGAGGACAAAAGCAAAAGGCAATATAAAAATCATGAAATAAGCAATGTAAGGAAACGGTAATAAAGACTAAATGCACTTTAACAATGAGAATGTACATAAACAAAATGACACAGTAAATAGATACAAGTCAATGATAAAAGTAAGGGAGTTTTTGAAAGGACAGGCAGTGGTAGCACACAGAAGCAATTAGAAACTGTGAAGAACTGGCACGTTGAAATCAGGAAAACTGAACTCTGTAACATTTCCACAATAGAAGTCGAGGTGCTTTAAGCTATCTTGAAAACAGATTTCTACCTTGGTCTGTCTGAGCTGGTTGACTTGTTATGGCAAGTATTAAATTACTCTTAAAATTTGAAATAGGAGAGGGAACGGTAGCCATCTCCCTCCCCTCACTCTGCTTCCTCAGAGGAACCGTTGTTAAGTAGACTGCAAATCTGGGCACTTTTCAAAATTGTAGTAATTTTAAAAGACAATCCTTATGGAAGAAAAGGCCAGGTATTAGAAATAGTTCTTGTTCATAACAAAAAGCTGGGAGGCAGCAAGAGACCCCATTACGGGTGCAAAGAGTATCAGTGGAAATAAAAGTGAATTATGGAACAAGTAGATTTCCAACAGGGCAGGTGTGTGTTGGAATGTATCATGAGTGGCTTCCGACTGCTTCTGTGAGTTTAAGTTGTATCAACCAAGTGTGAGAAGCCAATTTAAAAAACCAGAACTTGGAGGATACATGTGTTTAGATTAGAGTGGCTTGTTCTTTTGATAAGATTTGGAAGTCTTTTAGTTTTTATTATGGATTTATAGGATGGCAACCAGTATGTCCAAGGAAGTACGATGTGATTGAAGACATAACGTTCTAAGCACATACACTTGCTTGAGAATGTGTCTTCAGGAGGTTTGTGAAAACAGACATGTGAGTTATAAACAGCATGCACCTTACAGCGTTTTCACAGATGGGGAACTAGCCGAGGTGGGGATGTCAACATCAGTGAAATGAGGCATCCTTACTTTTGAATTGTGGTGTGTCTGTCTCTCTGTCTGTCTTCAGGCTTACTGACTGTGTCTCTCAAGGAACTTATAAAAGGATATGTCTGGCTGGCAATTGGTTTTGTTGAATCTCCAAATCGCAGCAATGAGAAGATTTGACAGTTGTCAGAAAGCAGCAAGGTATTATGAGCAAGCCAGGGGTTTTGTTATCTGTCGGGAGTAGGGAGCTATGGCAGAAGCATATTGTATGATCCTGTTGTGTTATAAAGGTTTCAGAGCATGTGGTTTAATCCTCAAATAGAAAAAAAAAATGACACCTCATTTTCTTGGATGTCAAAAGGTGCTTTAATATCTCTACTGCATGAATACGGTTATACTATATGCCTTGGCACTTTGTAATTTAAAGAAATCCATTTTACAGGAATTACATGGCCAAGAATTCACACCATGACATCATTGTGGCTGAGGGTCATGATTCCAAAGCTGGGATGGGCACTGGACTAACTGGCAGAAACTTGTATTTTGTTAAATACAGTTCTGGGGTGGAATCCAGGCACACACATTTTCCGCCATCGCTATGGCCAACGCTGGAGCATAGATAGGTTGAAAAAATTCTGGTATGGGTAGAAATGCCTTGCTTAAATTCTTTTCCGGAAGAACAGCATCTGTGCATGCCCTGCATTCTTCCACCATTGCTTCTGTGACTGTCCCTGTCTCTGTACCTTTCTTTACCTCTAAGTGAGCCAGGGTTCGCAGTTGATACAGACTGAGGAAGAATCAGGGGTGGAGACTCATGCCTGTAGTCCCAGCACGTGGGAGGCAGAAGCAGGAGGACTGCACTAAGTTGAAGGCCGGCCTGGTTGCATAGCAAGTTCAGACCAGCCAGGACTGTATGGGAAGACCCTTTTTCAACAAAACAGCACACAACAAAAAATTGGGAAAAAGTACAGGCTTTTCTGCTGAATGTTAGAGGAAGGAGTAGAATAGGAACCCAACAGTGATGTGTCATTATGTTCAGTATCTTCGCCTCCTCGGTTGACTTTCTTTCCACCCAATGGCTTCTTATACAGACACCCATTCTGTAAAGCAGATGGAAGGACAGAGAGATGCCCTGACTTGCCCTCTCCTGACCCAGGCTCTGTAGTCCTCAGGCCCCTACTTCATGGAACCTAAAACTACTACGACCTTTTTCCATGTGCATGTATGTGCATATGCATGAGTTTTTGTTTTGCTTGTGTGCTAGTACAGGTGTGTGAGAGTCTCTCTCTCCCTCTCCTCCTTCCCTCCCTCCCTCCCTCCCTCTCCGTCTCTCTCCTGTGTGTGCGTGCGCACACATACACACACATGCATGCCTGCATGTAGATGCCCAAGGTTATGCCAGGAACCATCCTCCATTGCTCTTCTGATACTCATTGAGACAGGGTCTCTCAATTGAGTCCAGAGTTCACCAGTTTGACTAGTCTGGGTCGATAGTCTGCTCTGGGGAGTCCCCTGTCTACACCTTCTGGAGTTGGAATTAAAGGTGGGCCACGACTCTGTCTTTCTGTCCTGTGGAAAGGCTATGCATGTACTCCGGAGCTGTCAGGGTTTAGATCACAGACACATTCTAGTTGTAGAGTTGGTTCTTCCTCTAAATTGTTCCAATGACCTGAAGTGATTTTCACACAAGCCCATCTGCATGTTTACATTTTATTATTTATTTATGTGTATGTGTGTCTGCGGTCTGTGCCTGTGTCTAGGTGCCTGCCCAGGCTAGAGGACAGTATTGGATCCCCTGAAACTGGAGTTACAAGCGGTGGTGATCTGCACTGTGTGAGCGCTGGAAACCAGAGTCTGCTTCTCGGAAGGAGCAGCAAGTGCTCCTAACTGATGAGCCTTCTCTCCAACCCCTATCTCCAATTCCTGTCAGGAAATTTCCATATAAAATGGAGTTGGCTGTTATCCTTAATTTTGGGGAAGGGGGCATTTGTTCAATAGCTGTTCAGGAAGCGCTTTCCAGGGATAATACCACTGAGCTTACACAGTACAATGCATCTGTTCTGAGTTGCCTGATCTTTAAATATTGTCATCAAATCCTGCTTCTTCAGGCCCTTGTTTCCTTAGTGTTTAAGGAAAGGAACCTTTATAGCAGAAGTGGATTTAAATCCAGAAGGTGATGCCAGATCCCTCAAGGTCTTAGGCTGGGGAAAGAAAGCAGTTTCATTGTGCTATGAAGGCTCCTCTGGGACAAATCTCAATTACAGATAGTGCTGAGGGAGGACTGGGCCTACATGGCGTGTGTAGGATGTGGCTGCTTTCCCCAAGGGAATTGTGCTGTGGCTACAAAAGTAGAAATAAGAAACAGTTACTGGGTGTGGTGGCACACACCTTTAATCCCAGCGCTCAGCAGGCTGAGGCAGGCAGATCTCTGTTGAGTTCAAGGCCAGCCGGGTCTACAAAATAAATTCCAGGCCAGTCAATACTACATAGTGAGATTCTCTCTTAAAACAGAAAAGAAAACACAGTGAGCCCCAATGAAAGGTTTGGATGCTCTGTAACCACACAGAGGGTGTCATCTGAATGAACAAATTGAAATGACCAGGCTATGTAGCAAACTTAAAGAAAAAAAGCAAAAACAAAACAAAAAACCAACAGCAAATTTTCTTTTTTGTATGGACTTGTGGACCTCAAATTTTAGTACCTCCCAAAATTTCCTAGTGAACTGAGGGCATCAAAGACTCCACGCTTTTTAAAATGTGTTTCCTGGAGGAGATTTATATTCTCCCAGTCTTTGCAATCCTGTTTTCCCATCTGATAGGCTGTAAACCCAACCTCATTCAGGAAAATAAAAGATGAACGCATCTTTTCTGTATTCCGAAGGAATACAGAATGAGGATGTTCTGCTGAAATGGCCGTAATTTCTTTTAGAAGATGAAAAAATTGACCACGTGGATGAGAAGAATAAAAATGAAATTCTCTGGGTTTCCATGTGCTTCCAGAAAAATCAGAGGCAGCTGGGAACTTGTAATGAAGAAGCCAAGTGCTGTAGACAGAGGACAGGGAGTTTGAGGTCTGTGGCGGTTGATGATTAGGGTTCTGGCTATGAGGACAGGTGCCCAGATGTAAATCCTAGTTGCAAAGCTGACTGGAAATGTTTCCATGACCGCTTTGTGTCCCTGATCCTCCTGACAGTATCCATCCCCTGCACTGTTGGGTACAGTACTTCACGAAATGCCTGGCGCTTAGGCCCCACTCAGCAAGTGGCCGTCTTATAAATGTCGCCTCCACTGCATCATTATTCGCTAAAGAAAATTGAACTTTTCAATTTTGTATAATCCCATGATTTGATGCCAGTGCTTCCTTTGAAATAGTTCTAAAGTACCAGTATTTCATAGATTGCCAGGAGGAAAACTAAGAGAAATAGGTGCTGCCATGACCCATATTGTATTGAAAATAACATCTTTGATGGAACAAAGAGACCAGTGCTGAATACTGGCTACCTAGTTGAGTCTAATTGAATTTGATGGAGCATTTTCAGCTAATGAGCTTGTGTTTACTCCTTCTGGTGTTGGTTATCCCAAGGTCTTGTTGCTTGTGTCATTAGTCTAGAACCCGAGACAGCTCTCTAGAGGGAGAATAGGACCAGCCCCTTGACTTCCATCCCTCTCTTTCCTGATATCTTTTCTGCTTTTATCTTCTGGATAAAGTGTAACCTAACTGACTGTGCTAATTATCCCACCTGCCAAGGCCTTACAGCACAAAAACCTGTGGGTGATCTGTGGCTGTGTTGAGCTAGAAGCTTTGGGGCCAGGCTTTGTATTTGGAAGGATCCTGCTTTGTAAACGTGGGAGGGAAGCTGGGCAGCTTGAGAGCACCATGTGTCTGCCTAATCAGAAAATGTTGAAATGGAAAGATGTTGGAATAGAAAATCAAATGTCATTTATTCATCAGCCCACGCTTCCACAAGTACCTTCCTGGAAGCCTATGCGTACTCTGTGGTAGTGGCCTTTTAAATGTCACACTGCAGAAGGGTTTCTGTTTTTAGTTAAGGCTGATCTCTAAGGCAATTAGATAATAGTCAAAGTCATAGCCATCGCTCACTGAGCAGTTGCTATGTGCCAGTACCAGCTCTGTGCTCTCTTTGCATTGCCTCTCTCCATAGTGCACCCTCATATCAGATGGAACTTAATTATTTCCATCTTAGGCTGGAGGAAACAGCGGTCACAGGAAGTTGTTGAGGGAGAATATGCACCTGAATCATTTTCTGGTACTCCATGTATGTATCATAGTGCACATTTTCTACTTAAAGAATATTTTAGTTTGAAGATAAATCAGGCCAGGTCTAAAGATAATTAGGTGTGGATTCTGCTTAAATTTAATATATTCATCTCTTTCTTAATCCCTTTGGGCTTACTTTTTTAAAAAGTCCTTTTTAAAAACAAAAGAGTATTTTACATTTCTTTTTTTTTTCTTTTTTAACAGTACACCACAAATATAGACCCAGGTTAATGTGTCTTTGAGGGGTGAAGAAGGTGGGAGGTGGAGTATGGGAGGGAACTGCTCGGGACACAGTATTTATTTACTATGTGAAAACCGTCTTAACACAAGACCATATGCAGGGAATATATGCTAAAAACTTTAAAAATAGTTTAAAAGGTTTGGTTAATTGACAAGTAAAGTTGTTTCTATATTTATGTGTTCAACATGATATTTTATAATTATCTGCATTGGATAACATCCTCATTAACTGTAATTGTCAACTTGATAAAACCCAGGGTGACCTGGGAAGATAGAATCTCAGTTGGCCTGTGGGTGTGTCCCAGGAGCATTGTCTTGGTTATTACTGAGTGCAGGAGGACCCGGTCTCCTGTGGGTGGCTCCATCCTAGGTAGTTGATTCTGGGCTGTATCAGGAGGCCAGCTGAGCCTGAGCCTTTGAGTACCATTCAGAAAGCTAACTAGCAACGTTCCTCCTGGTTTCTACTTCAGGTTCCGCCATGTGTTCCTGCCCTGATCTCTATCGATGACAGACTGTGACCTGTGAGTGTAGGATGAAGTAAACCCTTTCTTCCCCAAGTTGATTTTGGTCAGAGTGTTTTATTGCAGCAACAGAATGAAGCTAAAACAGGTAATGACTAAACCAAGGTAATTCTCACAAGTGTCATATTGCACGTTTGTCACACTTTATAAGAAGAATACTTGCTTTCTAATTGCTTAGAAATCTTTAAGTAGTCAACGTTTGCTGTACAATCAGTGTTACCTTCTTGGTCAAGGTGGACCTCTGGGCTTTTTTTTCTTACCTCACTGATATCCTGTCCTTTGAGCAGCATCTCCGCTATAGATGTGCTGTGTGTCTGCTCCTCCTCTGATGCTAGGGAGAGGACCCAAGCTTGGCCTTTGTATGCTGGGCAAGTGCTCTACCAGTGGGCTCCATCCTTATCTCCTTTTTAAACAAAAATTGTGTGTGTGTGTGTATGATGTATGTGTGTGTTTGCTTGTATGAGTTAAGGTGTGTCCATGACATGACACGTGTGGTGATCACAGGACAACCTCATATGTCAGTCCTCACCTTGCACCTCGTTGGAAAGTGTTTCTTTGCTGTTTCTGCTGTGTGTTCTAGGCTAGCTGACTCTGGAGCTCCTGGGGACTCTCCACCTCCAGTTTCATTGTGGAAGTTCCAGGATTACAGATGATCTCTGCTTCATTTAGCTTCCCCTGAATTGCGGGAAAAAACTCAGGTCCTCACACTTGTGCTGCAAGTGCTTTTCCCACTGAGCTATCTCCCCAGCAAACCATGCCCAGTGTTTTAATGGTTACATGGTGCGGTTAGTTATACTATAATTTATCCAGTTATCCTTCCCTTGATTTGGGTTCTTCATCACTTGTTTTGTTTCTTTTTGATATTTTATTTATTATTTTAATTTTATCTGTATGAGTGGATTGCCTGCATGCGTGTAAGTGCATCTGTGTCGTGCAATGTCTGTGAAGGTCAGAAGAAGAGGTTTGATCCCCTGGAGCTGGAGTTTCACATGGTGGGTTCTTGGAATGAAACCCAGGTCTCTGCAAGAGCAGCCAGGTTCTTAACCACTGAGCCATCTTATCTCTCCAGCCTCACGTTCTTATTGTTAGTGGTTCATCAATGAAAACTGACTCTATTCTGAACAATTCCTGAAGCTCTGGAAAGGTGACAGGTATTTTTCCGTGATACTAGAGCCCCTTGTGTCCATGGACTTGACTCAGTTTCCCAGTGCCAGTGTCACATTCTTTTAGCAATTTCTTGGTAAACATGTTTACCCAACCAAAACCCATGTTTCCCTGGTGTTTGAGCCCGGAAGTTGACACTTGCTTTCTGTTGTTAGGATCACTCATTACCTAAGTCGGGGTCACCCATCTCCTGGGCATAGAAAGTACTCCCCCGCCTTATCTGTTGACTAACTCTTGTGGCTGAATGAGTTCTTGGAAGGAACAACACTTAGTCAGAGTAGGAAGAGCTTTGAGCTAAAACATCCGCTGAGAGGCACTGGGCAGGCAAATCATATCCAGTGTAGCCACTGCCATCGGGGTAGCTGAAGCATGGAGATAAGAGTAGGTTGTGCCAGTTGTTATTTGTAGAAACTGCAAAAGCCATTGTGCACTTCTAGGACTGGATAAAGCCACAGATTTGTCAAGAGTTCCCTTGTTTTACAGATGAGGAAACTTCTTAGCAAATCAGAGTCTAAAATCCGATCACTTAGATCGAGCAGAGACGGCGTCGGGAAGGAGGTGGGGTCAGCTCTAGGCAGTCACATATGCATATAAGCAGCAGTTGCAACTTTCCCCTGTCCTCCTCTGGACTCATTTGTAGTAACGCACCTGCCTATCTCTCTATGTTACAGCATTATATTATCTCCAGTCTCATGTAGGTGTTATTAGTTTAAACCTTTAAGACGCATGGAAACACTTCACTTCACCAAGCACGTCTGCTGTGTGCTCTTAAGGAGATTCTCCTCTGAATAGTAATTGTAGTAGCTGCTGCCTGACTCTTATAATGCCGCCTATAAAAATAATAATTTGCGCTTCAAATGTTTCTTTCTGTGAGTTCCTCAAAGCACCTTTCAGGAATCACTTACTAAACCCATCCTTTGAGATGGTAGCTGGAATAGCTTCCAGTGGCGTGGCTCAGTAGGAGGCAGGCTGTATGCCAGGACCTGCGAGAATCCATACCCAAACCTGGTTTTATCCAGACAAGATCCTTGTTCATTATATTAGAATAACTACAGATATATTCAGATATATCTATATACAGATATATTCAAAGCTCATTTTATGTGATTGACTTAATAGGAGTTCATTAAGCCCCTCTGAAATGGAAACCATAGGTACTGTGAGAGGTAATTAGACCGAGATGGGCAAGCCTCATCTGGACCTGAAACACCCATCTGATGCAGTGAGTGGCATGTTTAAGAAAAGGTCTCTATCATTCTTTGCTGAAATGCAAGTGACCTATTCTATGCAATGGAAAGCCGTTAACTCTTTAAGGAGCACCACAGTTCAGAAATGCAGCAGTAAGACCAGATGACTCAGTACTAGATTGCTCCTGGAGTACTTACCCACGTGATATGTGACAAATGTCGTTGAAGGGAGGATAAAATCATTCTGAATACAGTGACAGTAATAAACATTGACAAGGCAGCTTCCCCGACTCATTTACGTAGAGTGATTTGGTGGGGAATGTAGTTCAGTACCTCGAGACTGACTGTGACTTTCTGTCCATGGGGATTGCCTTCGGCAGTGGTCTTGGGGGATGGCATTCCTGGCAGTTTCTCCTGTCCTAAGCATGTCCTGAAGTGATAGCTCAGCTTTGCTAACCACTCCAAATCAAGGCCACGAAATTCAGTTGTAACATTTCACTTCGTGCACAGACATGGCTTGTGCTTCTCAGCCCTGCCAGTTCCCCTCCTGTCATGTTTCTTCCCTGACCTGGCCTCGTGTTGATGCTAGAATATAAGTTGATAGGCCATTGGAATAGAAATGACCACTAAATGGAAGCAGACTACCTGTTAGTTCCTCACCAGAGTATGGTTTTATCAAAATTAAGGTCAAAGAAGACTGAAGAGACAGACTGTTTTTCTCAGTCTGGGCTCTACAGCTGACCTTCACCAATGCATTCTAGCTTAATAAGTTCTTAAAAAATATTTTATGTATATGAGCATATTGCCTGCTCATATGTATGTAAATGCACCCATGTTGTGCAATGCCTGTGGGGGACAGAAGAGGGCATCAGATCCCCTGAAACCGGAGTTACAGGCAGTTGTTAGCTGCCATGTGTGTGCTGGGATTCGAACCCAGGTCTTCTGCAAGAACAACCAATGCTCTTAACTGCTGAGCCATCTCTCCAGCCCACATTCCAGTGTATAAGAGCAAGACTGGGTGCCACGGACCGTCCCTCCTGGAGACCGGACACCGAGGCTTAGGAGAATTAGGATTCGGCGAATGACAGACAGACATGACTTATGAGGGGGTTTGATTCTGCTGCAATTTACTAAAGTTTTCACTAAGATTTTATACAGTTACAGGAGAAAATTGGCAAGTTTACAAGCTTTGACAAAGAAGAGATACACATTTAATCATTATACTTGTTTTGTCTTTTTCAGCACGTCTTGCGGTTTCTCAGTATATCTTGTCATAGCCAGATGGGCACAACAGTGCTGGTCTCTTAGAAACTGGACTGGCAGTATTAAACACATTTTTAAAGTTTCTCATGGCCTTGAATCAAAACAACTTCTAAGATATGCTTCATATGAAATATTGTTTATATTTTTTGAAGTACCTAGTGGGAATTACCAGACTCTGCAATTCTTTGTTTGAAGAGTTAAATTTATTGTGACTATTTCCTATTAATCTTTCTAGTTGCACTTTCTCAGGGTCACTATTTATTTTTTGTATCATTAACTCTTTTTGCTCAAGTGAGTTCATAAAGATCCCAAAACTATTTTTTAAATCATTACGTAGATCATAAACTGCTAAATTAAAAGCCTGAATCAGGGGAGGAGACATCTATGCCAGTTCTTTGGAATTCACTAATTCATTTAAAACATTTTTTGCTTTAAAGAAAGAAAGTGTGTGTGGGCATGAAAGTAAGATTTATGAGAAATCCAGATAAGAAAGCCAGTGCTACGAGCCGTGACCAGGAACACCATGGGTGTTTATAGAGTGCTCATTCAGGTATCAGGGGTCGGGCTGGTTGCCAGGGAACCACTGGGGGCAAAGCTCCGAAAAGCTCACGTCCCCCCATCCTTCAGCACCCACCATCTGGGAGACATGTCGTCACACAGGTGTTGCTGTGGATGCAGCAACTGGGGAGGTAGGCAGACTTGGGAAGTGTCCTGGCTCTGCTGTTGACTGACTATATGGCCTTCTTGATGTCAGTGTCTTCGTGTGTAAAAGAAGGAGTTTGGCACCTGCCTGGTAGGAAATTGTGAGGGTTAAATAAGAGGATACGTGAGTTCTTAAGCTCAGAGATAGGGTGGAGTATTTTCCAGTAACTGGAAATGTGTGACATTGCCTGCATGTTTGTGGGAACGGGTTCTGTGCTCACCCTCCTCACCGTGTCCAAGGATTTTAGTGTAGTGGGTCCAGTCATCTGAGGCAGTCTGTAGTCTGTCAGGGAGATGGCTGAGGATCCCAGGTGGAAATCTCATGCCTTAGGTTCTAAGCAGATGGGCTGAGTGAGTTCTTCAGATGCTCTGGTAGTGTTCAGGACTCACTTGATGGAGTGCAAGTAGAAAGGTGGATATTATAGACTCCATATACTCCTTGTGTGTCTTGGGACAGCGGCTCTTTGACCAACTCTCCTAGCTTCCCCCCACACAGTGATAAACAGCGTGGACAAGAAGGTAGAGGTTGAGTGGTGTGTTCCTCTGCTGAGAGCCCTGGGCTTTGTCTCCCTGTGCACAGTCTCTTCAGCATAAGGCCTCCATCAAGTAGGTCTGTGGACACTTTCCACTTCCCACTTCCAGGACTCTCACCTTTGCTCCAAAAGGACAGTGGGTCTCAAAGGAAACTGAAGGAAGAACAGCTTGGGGGACAAAATCTGTGTGTGCCAGACTCATCCAGAAGCCCTCCTTGTCAAGTGTGGAACACAAGGTCCTGGGGAGCCGATTTTCTTCTGCGTCCAAGACGAGCTCTCCCAGAGCCTGATTGTCATCTGGGGATAACCAAAGCAGGTGCCCCTCCAGCACATCAGCCAGCATGGCTCAGCAGGCACTTTCCATGCCTCTCAGCCACATTGATTCAGCCCCCATATAAGGCCCGCTGTCACTCTCCCCGTGAGGGCCCCTATGTTCTTAACTCATGGGGCATTGGTGGTCTAGGACGTTGGGATATTACTGATATTTCATTGGTATTTGCCTCTGTGGTCATGTGTTGGGTTCCCCGGCTGGCCTCAGTTCCACTGCAGCATCAGCCTGCCCTGACTGGTGCAGGGAGCAGTAGCTTTGAGTTGAGTCCCATGCAAGGCTCTGCCCAGGTCTTTATGAGAGAAGTGTGATGGATGGGGGAGAGCTGGGCTGGGACTTGGTAGTGTCAACATGCCATCTCTCTTTGCAGCTGCTTCCCAACCTTGGCCAAGTGCCCAGTCTCCCAGGAGAATGCCAGCTCTCCTTTCAGTCCAGCAAGACCGAGGATCATGGCAGGCAGTACCTGTACTGGGATCTCTTTTCTCTACCTTGAACACAGGTCTCTGACCCACCCCTGTCTTACCACTTAGAGTCTCCAGATTAGGGACCCTCAGGTTCTAACTTTTCCATGACCTTGCTTGCCGCTTCTTCCAGCTCGAAGTAAGCACTCTGATTTGTGTTACTGGTCCGCTTCACAGAGGCTCTGGCTAGGTCACCCTTTCTGTCACCTTTCTTTTCCTCCCTGTCTAATGTTGGATGATAAAAGGCTGCATCCCTCACTGTGTGACTCTCCTCGGCCTTCTTCCCTGTCCTAGAGAGCTATACCGGTAACCAGTCTCACTTGTTTTTCCTACCTTGGCAGTGAAACAGAAATTTTTGAAGGAAAATTTAGCCAGTACTGAAGGCTAAAGAATCTGATTTTCATAATTTTACATTAAAAAAAGTTTTGTAGTTTTTTAAAAATTTTTTATTTTTCTTGAAATAGGGTCAGACTCTGTAGCCTAGGCAAACATGAAACTCATGGCAATTCTCCTGCCTCAGACCTGTGAATGGTGGATTATAGGCATGAGCTACCATGCCAAGCTTGAAAAAAAAAATACACATTTTCTGAAGAATATAGACTGTTTTTTTAATTATCACCTTTGTAAAATTGCTAATGGTCAGAGGCCCAAGAAATGACTTTGCTGTCTGTGATATGCAAATGAAATGAATTCTTGGCAGCTGAGACTGCACCTTTAAAATCAGCTCTTTGTGAATCAAAAGGGGTGGATATCCTGTAAATCCTCCCTGGATGGACTCTTTGCAGAAATGCTAGTGTTGTCTCTTAATGACTGTGGCTGCTTTGATAGGAAGGTGTAGTCAATAGCTCATGAAAAAAGATTTGCACTGTCTACATTCTGTACAGAGAAAGGAAGGATGAGGCATTCTCAAAACCATCCGCCTCAGTGACCAAAATGCTTTATAATTTTTTAATTGATTCGTCTGGAAAGAGTCTGTTCCCCATGGAACTCACAGATACCCATTTATGTAGGAAAGAAAATTGTAGTCGTATCCCCATGGCTGCTTGAAATTCCATTATTGATGTGACGGGCTCTTTGTTCCTCATTTCGATACACGTAAGATATTGAACTGAGAAAATGCATGAAATCTATCTTTCTCCACTAATAAACCAGGACGTGGTAGTGGTGTGGTTTGTTAATTCAAGATTTGTTTTGTTTTGCCAAATGGGTATAGCTATTAATTTCACTCAGGCCTCATAAAACTCCACAGTAGTGACATGCAGAAATAAGTGTGGAATTCTTTGTTGAGCACTTGCTAGAGTTGTCTTTCTCTTTAGGAAAAAGAGAAAGCAAAAGTGATCCTCTACACTGGGGCATAGCATCCGGAAGGACAAAAGGTCACTGTAAAAGGCACCGTTTACCTTTGGAGCCCTGTCTAGAAGCCACCAGCCTTTCTTTTCAGTGCCTTCGCAGAACAGCTGGCGTCAGCTGTGTGCGAGTGATCTTGATTTGAAGATAAAGATGTTGGATCTAAACGTCTAAAGCTGAGGTCCTCTGGACCCCAGTGCACCGCACTCTAACAGACATTTCCGTTCTAGCTACTTTAGAATTCCCACAGCAGTTGGACAGGAACCTAAATAAAATAAATACCATAGGAAGTTTGGTGGTTAATCTTCAATTCAGCTAGAGTCGGAGTCATCTAAGTGGCACACATCTTGGAGTGTCTGAGAAGATTTTACTGAGGAGGACAGTCCCACCCTGAGTGTGGTAAGCACCGTCCCATGGTCTAGGAGCCAAAGCTAAATAAAAAGGGAAAAGGAGAAAGGCAGATAGAAAGCTGTGCTCCCTGCTCCCTATGTGCTGGTCTGCTCTGACACGGGAATCACAGCCTGGCACTCCCGGGGCGTAAGCTCTGTCATGCCGTCTTCACCGTGATGCCCTGAGCTCTTAAACCACAAGCCAAACAGATCCTTTTTCCTTTAGGTTTTTTTCTGTCCAGTATTTGGTTTCAGCAAAGAGAAAAGTGATAGACAAGAAGGGAGAGTAAATATAGACTTTAAAGTATTCCTAACGGAGTAAGGAATTTAATATCCTTTTCCCCTTTTGTTTTGACCCAGTGTGTTTTCCGTTCTGTGGTCTGGGGACTGCCTAAGCAGGAGACCCAGATGACACATGTCCTCAGACTCCTCTGTCCTAGCATCCTCTGTGTCACTCTTCAACGCTCCCCTCCTCCGGACCACTCCGGTCTCTGAACACACCACACATGCTGGTTCTTGATGCGCTTTGGATCACTCTGGTTCGTGCTTAATTGTTTCATGGGATTTACTGTTGTTCTGCAGTAAGACTGTGTTTTATTAAGAGATGGAAAGCTGACTGTTTCAATCTTAGGCTGTAAACTCCATTCAGCTGTGAAGAACCCCAGAATCAAATTTGGAGCCCACCTCAGCAAAGCACGTGCAGCTGTGCAGTGCGCGTTCTGGGGCTGGACTGTCTCTTCTCTTTGCTGTTGATCTTTTTAAGTCTCTGTCAGTCCTGGTAGGAGTTGGGTGGAATAAAAGCCAACACTGGGTGCTGCTGTGATCCACCCAGGGGAGACATCCCAGTTCAGTGACATAGCTGTCATCACTGGTGACCACCCTGCACTAAGGGCCTTTGTTGCTGGAAGTGAATAATCTGGAGTCTTCGGTAAATGGCACAGTCTTTCATTATAGGCAGCTAAAGGGTGTGTGGGTGTAAGATATGCTGTTTTCTTTGTGTATGTGCCTGTGTGTTCATGGTGTGAGGGGCACGTGGTTGAGCTCGGATGTGGAAACCAGAGGACACCCTCAGATGCAGCTCTTTGGTGCTGTCTCCCTCCCTTCCCTTCCTCCCTCTCTCCCTCCCATAGGGTCTTTCACCAACTTGGAGCTTGGCAAAGAAGGTATGTTGGTGGGCCTGTGAGCACCAGTTACCTGCTTATCTCTGAACTGGACTTCCAAGTTCTGGGACTGTAAGCCCGCCATCATCCAGGCTTTTATTTTATTTTAGTTTTTTTTTAATGTGGATTCTGGGGATCAAACTCAGGTCCTTGGGCTTGCAAGGCAGGCACTGACGGACGGACGGACGGTCCTCTCTCCATCCCTGTGTGCTTTTACCTTGCGTCCCTTCCAGCCTGACAGAACTATTCTGCCTTCATGTTTAGCCTCTGTACCAGTAGTTGGCACCATCTGCTTTCATTTTGTTTGGGAGTCACCCAGTTATCATGAAATTGGCTATGTGGCTCTTTTAGGATAAGGCTAGACACATTTTGTCACTTGTCAAGTGCCATTTACTGATCAGCAAAAATGTCAAAGGCTCTAAAAGAGGAAAAAGGAAAGTGGCCAGTGGCCCAGTTCTCCAAAGACGCTGCGCAGGGGCCACTCCACCCCGGAGATGTGCTCTAAAATGCAGGTTCACTGATGAGTCTCTCTTCTCTCCCAGACTCTTGGGGAGAGACCAGAATGTATATGTGCCTGACACCCAGTGAGATGAGCTCTTCTTTTGTGCTATAATGCAAACCATCCTGTTAGAATCACATCCATGCTTCTGAAGGAGCCTTCTGGCGAGACTATGTTATTCTAGGTAATAGAGTCAGGAATGCTGACATCAGTACTCCCAGATACTGGCTCTTGAGGAAACTTCTCTGACATATAATAAGAAGTTCATAAAGTTAAAATGATTAAATTTATTTTGCAATCATCTTCCTGTATTTCCTCCTATTAAATCCTGCCCATTGGGTATATTCACTTCACCAAATGGAAAGTAACCAACCATATTCCAGCTCCTTCCATGTCTCTTTCCCTCTAAGATGGCTTTGGTGTGTGAATCTAAGTCTGTGACCAGAATTGAGTTACCCCCACTTGATGCCAGGCTGGGGTGTCGTGGGGGCGGGGGAATAGAGAGGCTCAAGGCCTCAGGTGCAAGTGAGAATGTCTAGTCTCTGTGAGACCCATCACCTTTGCAAGAGACACATGTCCTCATTCAATTCATATGTGAAAGAGATTTATCCAAAAGCTGTTGCAAGTGGCTCTGGGTTTGGGGGAGTTTGACCTTTCCTGCTCTTTGAGAGAGAATGTAATACTCTTGAGAAATGAAAGGTCTTCTTGTCAGTGTGTTTAAATTCAGCAAACAGGCCTGGGGATGGCCCTTTGGGTGAAGGGCTCACAGAACGTAGTGAATACCATGTACTCCTGACCTGTTTCCTATGAGTGCCGAGTCTGCTTTGGGGGCCTGACTGCCATGTGTGTTTTAGAAATTGACCCTCACATTTCTTTCTTCCTTGATGCTGTAGCAAAGAATTCTCCCTCCTGTTTGAACTCACATCTCTGGGCTGCCTTTATGCTTATCATATAAAAGTCTCCTCAGCTCTGAGTGAGAGTGTTGCCAGCCCCGAGAGGCTAAGGGGTGGTTTGCTAGGGTGGGAAGCTTGGAGATGAATATCTTGTCCCCATTGTGAATGTTAAATGATGCAGTGATGTATCTTACAGGATCCAGAAAAGAAATGATTGCAGAACAGATATAAGAATTACTCATGCATTCATAATCACCCACGGTTATTTATTGAGTCTACACCTTGCGAGGCTCGCTGTGAGCAATAAGACTATTATAGCCACCAAAGAAAATGGACAGAAAGGCCTGTCCTCCGAGGTCTTATACTTTGCCTCCTATCAAAACACAACAAAATGAAACCACAGTATAGAGAAACATAACCCACAATAGAGAAGGGGACTGTTCTGTTTGGAGATGGAGCTGAGCATGTGTGATCAGGAGTGTGGGAAGAGGCACTGCTGTTTAAGTGAGGAGGTTTGAGCAGCTGGCTCTGATGAAGGGCTGTTTGAGTGACAGCTCTGTGCATGCTTTTAAAGAACCACACTGCTGCTTCTACTGGTAAAGAGAGGCAGAATGGGAATGGTGGAAAGCTGACAGCGCACTCAGGAACTGTTGTAGTCATCTTCAAGGTTGGGAGCAGGGTGGCCACAGTGGCTTAGCAAGAACTGGTCCAACTTTGGGCATATTTTGAAAATATGGATGATGTGGCTTTGTTACACATAGTACTAGGTGCTAGATACTTTAATAAAACCGAGAGGGGCTTTAGAAATCAGTTAGACTCTCTTTGAGGCCCTGGTAAAATCACAGGGAGTATGGCCACAGTCAGGGATTCTAGAAACAGAGGCTACTGTCGTATTAGAAAATTAAAGCACAAGTCAAGACAAACTAAATGTACTTGAACAATTGGCTTGAGAATCCAATCTATCCTCCAACTGCCAAGCTCCTAGGTTTTACAGATGAGAGACTGAAGGTCCCACTGTGGAGTTTGTGGACTTCCCCAGGGTCAGTTAAAATAGGGCAGGTTGGGAGCCTCAGGCTTCTGCCTTTGTAGACAGTGTTCTTCAGTTATGTTTGCATTGGAACCACGAATAACTTTCCCTCCTTCATGACACTGAGTGACAGGAAAGTAGGATGTTCTGTTTTTCCCCACTAGGACAGCATGGGAGTCCATTACACTGCCGTCTTCTCTGCTATTGGTTGTCTTCTTAAACTTCTGCGCCTTGGCGGTCCCACTGCCTCATAGACTGTGCTTGGGACTGCTTGACTTGCTGTGTCCTGGAAATTCTGAGCAGTGCAATGATGGGGGAATCAGAGCCCCTTCGTACCTGTGTGGGTCACTGAGTAAGAGGAAAAATGGTGGAGAAAGCATAAAGAAAATAGGAACCAACTACAGGCCACACTTGGCTTTAGGCCCTGGATGGATGAACTAGTCTCCACATAGTGCAACAAGGGTGAGTGTTAGGAGAGGCCATTTCCAACTGTCGAAAGCCTTCACTTACAGTCTGTTCAACGACAAGGCTTTCATTACATTTCTAAACTTAAAAGATAGCATTTTCCTCTCTTGTAAAAGAAATAAAACCTGGTACATAGAATGATTTAATATGTTAGATAACTAAGATATTGCCAGAAAAAAGATTGTTGAGAAAATTAGATATCTGGGGAGCTATCAAGTCATATTTTCATCTCGTATAACTGAAGAAAATAAAAGTCTACATGGATTAGAATTTAAATGGAAATAGTCATAAAAAAACTCTAAGGAAATTTAGTGAATATTTATTTGATCTCTAAACAGGGAAGAACTTTGAAAGTTTAAAAGCAAAGAAGAAATAGAAAAAAAATCAGATAACATTTATTGTATGCAAAATTAACACACAAGGGTCTGGAGAGATGGCTCAGCAGTTAAGAGCACCAACTGCTCTTGCAGAGGATCTGGGTTTGGATCACAGCATCTAACAACCATCCCTCTGGCCTTCCTTTGGCATACATATGGTGCGCTTAGATATATGCAAGTAAGACACTCAAATAACTAAATAAATAATTTAAAACGAATTAGCACACAAGCCAGAAAATATTTGCAATAAAGACAGAGCTTAGTAACCTTAATGATATATATATATATACGTATAGTTATATATAATATATATACGACACATACTATTTATGCTTATATAGTATGTGCTTATATAGTATGTGATAGGTATGATATATATATATATATATGCATGCATAAATAATAGTTCTCCAACACGAATAGAACATAGATTTGAGAGGAATAACTCACAGAGCAGTAAGTATAAATATGCTACTAACTTAGCAGAAAATATATCACCTTCCTACAGTCAAGGAAGGCAAAAATTAAACTGAAATGACAAACTTTTTTTATTAAATTGTAAAGGTTAATGGACTGACAGTGTTTCTTAGTGATAGATCCTCCTTGCCTTAAGAAACAAGTCCCCCAAGGTAAAGATTAGATGTATTTTTAGTACTTAAAACTAGCAAGTGTATCAGCTATTTATATATACTCCTATCATAAACATTAGTGGACATATTTATATGAAATGATATTGAAATAGGCTTAGGAATGTGTTGATATTTGTTGAGGTTTATCAGACTTTGGGAACATTATCCTAAAAATGAAATACTAAGATCTGAACAAAAATTCCATCTTGGAGAAGAGTTGCCAATAATCTAAATATCCAGTCTTAATATATGCAGGCAGATGCTCCTGTACTTCATGATGAAATAAGGTGTCTCCCAGCATACACACGTGCCCTCTGTGCCGTCTCTATACATTCTAGAAGTTTGTTGCTAAGTCTCTGGCTATTTCCTAGCTGATTCGTTCATGGTGACCTACTGCATGGCCCAGAGATGAGGGCCCAATTTATTACAGAAATGTTGGAGCAATCATAAAGGTTAAAAAAAAAAGAAAATACTAGTACCTCATAGTAGACATAGTTAATATTTTAGTATTTCTTTATGGTCAGGTCAAGGAAGTTTTGTTTCTTTGTTACCTTTGAATAATTAAAACCTTCACATTATTGATAGATTCTACTTGAATGTATGTGTGGGCACAATTCTCTCTCTCTCTCTCTCTCTCTCTCTCTCTATATATATATATATATATATTCTAATTTAGAACATACTCTAACTAAAATTTCAAAAAATTAAAAATACTCTGTTTCACCTACTAACAAATGTGCTTATTGTGCCAAGAACAGTTAGAGCAGTTCTCTGAAATCTCTCAACAGTGTGGTCAGAGCAAGCCTGGGGCTGTCTCTTGAGTTTATCCCCAGCCCTCCCAGTGCACAATCACCCGGGTGGGAGATTCAGTCTGCTCTGCCTCATCTCTCATCAGCTTCCTCCCTCATTTCTCATCATTCCTCATTAGGAATCCACAAGTAAGCAATTCCAGAACCTTGAGTGGGATTTGAGTGAAAGCTCTTCCTGCAGCTCAGGCCTCTTCAATCAGTCGAATACTGTCAGCGGTTTCCAGTTTGAACTTATTACCTTCTGATTTTGTTCTGACATTATTTTAAAAATGCTAGTCCCAGTCTTTTCTCTCTGATTTCCAGTCTTTGAAGGAAACAGTCAGTGCAAACAAAGGTGTTTCTAAAGGGATTGGGGTGTCAGAGGCTCTTCTTCCAGGGTGCTTTCTGGCAAACTCATGTGATTTAAGTGTCCAGTAAAGACTTTCACCCACAGTTTGTTACTGTGACAGCAGGAACACTCAAATTCAAGGAATATCTAACTTCATCTTGGGTGAGTCAGACCCAGAAGAAGGCCATTGCTTCTCTGGAAGATAGAAAAGTCTTGCTCACTGAGGCCACAAGCAAATGAGCCAAGAGGATTCAGCTCTGTGAGGTGGGGTGGGGGTGGGGGATGTGGGATGGGCATCCCTGAAGACAGGCTTATTAGACTGCTTTTCAAAATAGTGTTGAGTGCAATCTCAGCTTCTTAGCTTGTGAGTGTGGGCTTTCTACAATGTTCTTTGTTCAAAAGCACTTAGGGACAGATTCATTGCTTAGCTTTATGCTAAGGTACCTTATGAATCAGTAAGAACACAGTGTCACGTCTAAACCCCTGATCGTGAAGTCTTTTGTCATGGTGGTGGCTACTTTGGGAAATTCTGTGGTGGAGGCTTTGTCTACGCAGCAGATTTGATTTTTGTGTCTTTAAGAGCAGATTTGAAAGAAACAGCACTGTGTGCGTGCGCGTGTGTGTGTGTGTGCATGATCGTGTGTGCATGCCTGTGGAGCCCAACTGTGGATATTATGCTTCAAGATGCTGTCCACCTCATTCTTTTGAGACATGGCCTCTCACTGGGAGCTGACTGGATCAGAAAGGCTGACTGGACAGCATGTTTTCCTTCAGTATTTTTTTATTTTAAATTTATTTCTTTTTATTTTATGTCGTGTTTTGCCTGCATGCATGTCAAGTGCACACATGTTGTGCAATGCTCATGGAAGCCACAGAGGGCATTGGATTCCCTGGGACTGGAGGTAGGGACAGCTGCTGTCATGTGGGTGTTGGAAACTGAGCTTGGGTCCTTCGTAAGAGCAGCCAGTGCTCTTGGCTGCTGAGCTAGTTTCCCACCCCTCCTTCAGCAGTGAGAGGATCTGCGTATGTGGTAGGGCAAGCTTTGAGGCTGGTTCAATTCAGCAGTTTCATTGTATCTCTTTGTTTTTTTTTTTACTGTGTGACGTTGAGATCTGTTTCTTCATGAGAGGGACATGGTTAAATCATTACTTATGAACATATTCTAATATATTAGTGTTTAATTATAATATTATAATTCTGATGTCTTATTGACCTTCATTCTATCACGTAAGTCCATGAAAATTACCTTTGAAATATGTATAATATTTCATACATATTAAATAACATGTATAGCACACAGTGTATATGAAAAGCCATGTAATGGACCCCCTCCATCACTGGCCATTTCTTTTGGAAACTCCCCTCAGGCCTCTAGTTGTACTTCCTGCATTCTCTGCCTGGCTAGAGTTCCTTTGTGCTTGTTACTTTCTTGCCTTCTATATAATTTTATCCTGGGTCTATGGATTCTTAGACAGTGTAGTGTGTGGTGGTGCATGATTTTAAATTTTGTATTAAATTTGTGACCAAACTGGGCATTCTTTGCCTTGGCTTTGTTCATCTTACATGGTGAGACTCTGTACACTGGAAGGTGAATCTGCTCATTCGCTTTTACTTTGATGTAGTGGTTCCTGTGTCATTCAGCCATGGCTGCTCCTCTGTTTACAATTGGTAGGTCTTCAGGTTAGTTCCACGGGGGTGTGTGCCAAATATCTATTGTAATTCTGGGTCCTGCATAGCAGGACTGCCCTACAGTACATTTATATTGAAGAATGACATTGCTGTGGGGCTGTACACAATTTTTAATGTTGCGGGATAAGAACAAAGTAAAAGAGACATATATTTATATTTCATAATGAAACTCATTTACTTTGTACACTAACTGAAAAAAATTCAGAAAAATAACATCACAAAATGCTAAATGGTTTTCCAAAATAGAATATCATCATTTGCAGCGTAAGTAGACTGTCCACATCTTTGCCGCACAGCTTTGGGAATGCTTGATTTTACATTCGAAAAAGGCATCTAATGGGTGCGTATGCAGTTAAACTCCAAGGCTCTCTACCTTCTTGGAAAATTAATTAGGATGTAAAGGTTGCTTATATTTCTCTTTCATCTTTTGTGAGTTGTCTCTCTATGGATTTTACCCATTTTCTTTTGGGTTTTTTCTCTTACGATTTGTACACATTCTCTAACATTCTGCACATTCACTTTGTATCAGCTGTATGTGTTGCTACATCTTCTCCCAGTTGGTTTATATTTTCACTTTAAAACAAATTTAAAAATTAATGGGTGATGTAAAGATGGCTCAGTGGTTAAGATCACTAGCTGTTCTTGTAGGGAGACCCAGGTTCAGTTCACAGCATGCATGTAGTGACTAACAACCATCTGTAACTCCTGTTCCAGAGGATCCAACACCCTGTTTTGACCTTTGTGGGCATTGCACAACATGGGTGCAATTACACACATTAAGGTAAAACTCTCACACAAAAAAATTTTGAAAAGAAAATTAAACCTATCAAGGGTTGGAGAGATAGCTCAGTGGTTAAGAGTACTGGCTGTTCTTGAAGGAGACCTGGATTTGAATTGCTGCACCCACATGGCAGCTAACAACCATCTGTAACTCCAGTTCCAGGGGATCTGATACCCTCTTCTGTCCTCCATGGGCACAGCATGACACGGGTACACTTGCATAAATGAGGGCAATATACTTATACACATAAAAATAAATAAATACAAATTAAAAAGTTAAGCTTGTCAAATTATTAGGCTTTTACTCATAGATATTTTGATGTTCATTAAAAAATTACTTTGTGTTGGTTGTGCTGTCATCACAGCATTTGGGAGACTGAGGCAGGATGATTGCCATGAATTTGAAGCCAGGGTGTGCTACATCATATCAGCCTGGGAAACAGGGTGGAGAGCCTGCTTATAAAAAGGAAAGAAAAGAAAAAGTGAAATGGGTTTCTCCTGAAACTTCACGAGTTGCATTTATGTGTGCAAACACGTATTGGCAGTGTAAAAAGACCAGACACAGGAGAGAGCCTAGAAATGAGTCTTTGATTATAAGGAGAATGGGTGGTGACAGAGGTGTCCCTATAGATCACTGCGAAAGCATCAAGGATGTTGACACAGTTTATCACCACACAAAAATATACATGAAATAGTCTCTGCCCTTATTACAGGTCTGAGACACCCAGATGCATATAGTGTAAGTACCCATGTATATACAGAGACGTACAATTCTACACATTCATAGACACCGTATCTCTTTCATTGACCTGCCTTGAAGCAGGAACCCAAATCCATTTATTTACTATGGCCATTAATCGTCTCAATATCTTGTTGATGGAATCTCTGATGCCTCCCAGGTTTCCACATGCAGAGTACTTGCTTGTGTCACACAACCTCTTGGTCTTTGTGTCATTTCCAGGTTGGACTTAGCTTATGCATCTTCATTGCTTTCCCAGAACGTAGTGATCATTCTTGGTCATTTGCTTTCCTATGCAATTTTGTAACTGGGTTGAAATATTCTATTTTATTTGATTACTTAAACTTATGGATTTGGGAAGAGTCAGTATCTTTATAACATTATGATGATGAGCTTTTCTATCTCTCATCTGGGTCTTTGATATCTTTAGTTGTTTGTATATTATAAAAGGTACCCTTTAGCATCAGTTTAAATGCCAGGCATTCTCTTTAAATGGACTTTGTTTATAGGAATCAAGAAGAACGTTTGGGGGATTGGAGAGAAGGCTCAGTGGTTAAGAGCATTGAGTGCTCTTGCAGAGGACCTGAATTAAGTTCCAGGCACCCTCCCTAGCAAGTCCAGTTCCAGAGAACTGATGCCCTATTCTTACCTCCACGGGCATTGCACAACACAGGTACACTCACACACATAAAGGAGACATCACCATACCCATAAAATAAAAATAACAAAGAAAATATTAAAAAGGGACATTGATAAACTGGTTACTTTTACTTTGGAGAAAGGCCAAACTCTCTCAAAGAATAATAGAAGTACCCATCTCCTGGAAAGGAAAAGAAAGACAAAGAAACAAACAGTACAATGTTAAAATCATTTAAGTGATTTTAATGATATGCCAGCATGATATTTTTTGATATCAACCGGTCCTTCAAGTTAACTGATTTTCTCCCATTGTAATGAAGGAAAAACCAGGTTTAGTAAAGCCAAGTAACTTGCTCAGTCACACAGCTAATGTGTGTATGGTGAACCAGAATTTAGAAGTACATGTGTTTCATTACTGAATGGTTCTGCTCCTCATCCTGAACTTGCCCTCAGGCAGGAAGTATGTTCAGAAGTTTCAAACAGTAGGGTACATTGATCAGCATGGACAGTCTGTTCCATAGCATGATCCTCCGAGTCTCTCTTCCCACCTCTAAAGTCAGTAGAGGTTTGATGACCGCTTTATCTCCTGTCACTGTTGCTGCCTGAGGAAGACATCTGGTCCTTAGGGAGGGGTTTTCCACATCAGGGAAGACAGATAGCCCACAGAGCTGACACACTTCTTCTAGCCTGTGTTTTGGCACACATAGCCCTGGGGGTGGGGGTGGGGTGGAGTGGGAAGCAGACTTCTGTGTGGAGCTTCTTTAAGATCTCCTTAATCAGGCAGTGATAGAAAGCTCTGCTGACCACACAAGTGGAAGGTTATGGCTGTGAACAGTCTTCCTCTGTGAGTTCAGCTGAGAAGGAGTCTCCTGAAGGAGGCCTGGATGCTGGAGCCCAGTGCTCCTGAGTTCGAGCATTACCGTACCTCATCTCACCATCTGTGATCCTCAGAAGCCAATCTGCTGGAAAAACAGTTGCTATCAATCAACCTGCACTTTCAGACAGGCCTGTGGAGCACGAGGGATGGCTGTGGATGGAGGCCTGCTGTAGAGGAGGCAGGAAAGAGGAGTCTTGGGCTAAGAGATGACTGGTATTCTCCAAGGCTTGTTGGAGGCAGCAGATCTGTGATTACATGAGCTCAGCATCTGAGCTGGGTTCTGAGTCCTGGTGCTCAGAGCGGTGTCTACCAGTGGCTATCTGGGGCACATGTGGAGTCCATGACAGATTCAGTTCTCAGGTGGTTTCTTTACTGTTTACTGTGGGTTCACAAGTGGTGCCTATGCTAGGCTGGACCTCAGGTGCCTTATGAGGTCTCTTCAGAATTCACAAGTAGAACAGCAAGGAGTCTGCAGGACCTTATAGAGACCTTTTTCCTAGACGCGCTGTGGGAAACAGGCCGGACTTAGGGTCCCAGCTGGCTGGGTTGCATGTGTTCCCTATTCGGAAAGATTGGGAAAGTGCTGCTTCTGTCCTTGCTCCTCTTCCCGCTCTGCACCTCCAGCCCTCCCTCTCTCTCCCTCCCCCTGTCCCCACCCCTCCCTGTCTCTCCCTCTCCCCTCTCTCCTCTCTCTCTTCTCCCTCTCTCTCTCCGTTCTCCTTTCTTATTCCATCGACCTCCGCCCCACCCTGCTGCTCCTCTCCTTGCTGTGTTCTCTGCTTTATTCCATCCCGCCTTCAGTATTTTTTGAATTGATTTCTGTCTAGGTAGAAACTTGGAAATGCAAGAGGTGCTTATGTTCCATGGCTGAGGGTCTGCGGCTGAGGGTCCACGGCCGAGGACGTGAAGGCGTTCTGGAGACAGATGCTCTCTCCTGTCTGTCTTCGCTCAAGAACCATCAAGTCCTTTCCCATGTTGGTTGGTAGATGATGTTTCAACCTTTATGTCTTTGGGTAAATGAACACCCAGTGTGCCACTTAAGGGCTAAATCCGCCTCTGCTGTGGTCCAGGGTGAGGAACACTACTTTCTGTTACATCCCTGTTGTGACCACAGACAGAAGATTGCGTAGGACGCACCATCAACACTGGTGGAGGGTGGTTCTACCCCTGTCTATGGTTACTGACACCATGTGCATGGTGCGGCATAAAGATCTGGACTCTAAGAATGCTCCGCTAGTCCTAGCTCAGTCACTTACTAACTGTGCAAACTTCAGCCAGTCACTTCACTCTGTATTAACCTCAACTTTCTATAAAACGTGATCAGTGATCCCACTTGTAAGTGGATGGCAGAGGTGGGTAAAGGAATATTGGACAGGTGGGTGCTCACTAAGTGTCACCGTCTCTCCACCCAGGGATGTGTGTGTACGCATCCATCAAGCCTGCATTTAATGATTACTTTGCATCAGGAGCACATCTAAGAACTGTATTTGTTTGCTGCTTCAGTACCAGATAATGCTTTGAGTACTTCTGGCTTCCTACACTGAGGACGGCAGGCTGAAGCAGACAGAGGTTTTAACGCCAGTGCTTGTGGTTGCGTGAGTCAGAAGTAGGAAGACATTAGCTCATGTTTGTAGGCAGGTTTTCTAAATGAGAGAAGTTTTCTCCATGCCTTTCAACTGAAGATATTATTTCTCTCAGATATTGCCTTGAAATCAATATAGATTTTTCTCTTGAGTCTGCAAATTTTCCCTCTTTGAGGCCTTAGGACAAAAACGGTCTTATATAAAAGCACACTTAATTATAAGTTGATTTTCTGTGTTAATATAGTAAAGCAGAGGGTGAGTGGCAGAAATGTATCCTCCTATGGTTCCAGGCGGAGCGAGGTGTTGGCTTGCGGCTATGGCTACTTGTCAACTGTGAAGCTGCCCAGAGATGCTGCAGTCTGTGGGGACAGGCTGTGGCCAGCACACCCAGTGGTGTGCCCGCACTCCTCTTGTGCACAGAGCACACACAGTGCTCAAAAGCTTACAGATTGGGATTCAAGTGACGCCAAGAGCCCGGAGGAAAGGGTTGAAAAATGAAATGGGGGTGACAGACAGTGCGTTTCTGCTTCATGGGAACACTTGAGCCAGGTCTGGAGAAAAATGGCTGTGAACCTGGCCCTGACTGGCTGAGGCCACTAAGCATGTTGGTCTTGTTTGCAGATGTTTGGTCCTTGGAAAGGCCCCAAACCTCACTCTGCTGCAGTTATCCTTCCTACTTAGGAACTTTCAAGGAAAAGCTAAAACATGTGGCTTTGATTTGTTGTCCTTCAAGATTATAAACATTCTTCTGTTAGGCACAGAGGACTGATGGAAAAGGGAAAAAGGTAACACAGGTGTGAGGTACCATGTGTGCGTGTGTGTGTACACGTGTATACCCACGCTAAGCTGGTGAGACCAGTGATCCAACGATATGCAAACATCTCCGGACAAGGATGGGAAAATTGGAAAAAAAACTAATGAAGCAGATGAAATGCTTGGAAAATGAAACAGAAAAAGCAGATGTATTCCTTGTAAATCTCTCACATCCCCAAATCAATGCCCTCAAATCACCTAGAGTGAGTGATTAGAAACAGTTTACAGGGCGAGGAGACAAAAACTATGTTTCTCATCAGTTTTCTTCCTCAGCCTCTGGTCCAGTTCATTTCCTTCTGTTTGCTGTCTGGGGAATCTGATAAGCGCTGTGGTGAATCTCAGGAGAGGGAGGGGAGGAGAAAAGAGGCAGCAGTTCTCATAGTGTGTATGCGTGTTTGGAACAGAAATGATTTTATAGACATGAAAAGTGCTATTCAGCCTCAATTTTTTATGTTTTAACCTTGTAAATTTTTCTACAGACATTTCCCTATGTCAAAGCATTTAGAACCAGAGTATCATTTTTATTACATTTTATTTTTTCATTGTGTGTGGATGTGGTTGCACATGTGCCACAGTGGGCTTAGGGAATTCAGAGGACAGCTTGTGGAGTCAGTTCTGGCTCTCTTCTTCCACTATTGAACATCATGTCCTGGGGACTGAACTCGGATCCTTAGACTCGGTGGCAAGCACCTTTTCCAGCTGAGCCATCTTGCCAGCCATGACCAGTATTTTTGATATTGCCTGAGACTCTAGGCATAATATTTTGGTTATTGGTTACATAGTTGCTTTTTCATTTTTTGGCTTTATAAACCAAACGAATTTTGTTGAAATGACACAGAGCCCTATTCTCAAGATCAGCTTTATTGTAGTTTCCTAAGGTTGGAGAAATGAGCTGTATATTTCAGGTAATTAGCTGTATATTTCAGGTAATTATTTGAAGCACTGGCTTATTCTTCTGATTGTGCCTTCCTTATAGCGAGACCAGTGTACAAAACCCCTAGAAGGGAGACTTCATTCTTGGGCTTCTTTTTGATCCCCTTGCCCATTTCCCAGTGACCTCCAAGCAGCTAGTGCACTAAAGAGTGTGCTAGAATATTTTAATAAGAACTATTAGGGTTCAATTCTTAATTGCTGGTGTTACCAAATATCAAAAATCTAATTTTTAGTTGAAGAACCTCATTTTCTTCTTTCCAGTTCACACTGAGAGTCAGTAAGTACTTGTGAGCTGGATTGATACTTCCTTTTCTATCTAAAGGTAATATGGTACAGCTTTACATCAAAGCCAACTCACCCACACTCAGGCAGGCTGTCAGAACCCAGTAACAGCATCATGTGCACATGAACAGGATCACAAAGCCTACCTGATATCTTTGGTTCCTTCAACTTAGAGAAAATGTACTGGTCAAAACCAGTAATATTGGAATAAAAAGAAAATCTGGACTGCTTGGTAAAACTGTCCTTTTGTACATCTTAACTTGTTAATCTTCTTCCAATTGTAAATGTTAGGAATTGATCTTAGAAACCTTAAGGTTGGCCTGTTTTCCCTGAAACAAATTTATATGTCTCCCAAGTTTTCTGTGTCATCTGTGAGTCTGGAATGGGAAGAGGAAAGAAAACAAAATACGAACGTCTGCTGTTTACTTGCTGATCTTCTGTGTGCGCCCCCAAGGTGAACCTCAGAGAATATGTGTGATCACATCCATCCAGTGAACACATCACTGTTTTCTCTTCATATGGTCGGGTATTTGAATATTTGGAAATTGCATAGGCTTTACCTAACTTACAGACTTCCTATGATGGTATGGAAGAGACATTCATGAATATGCTGTTAGGGAACTGATCTTCTTATCACCCTTGCTTGTTGGAAGACCAGAATTTTATGATTGGTCCAAACCATTGGTAAGGCCAAAGAGCTGAGCTGCTCATGCAGTGAGAGTTGAAAGGACATGGCACCATCATTAGATTTGTGATTTTATTTTTTTCCTCTGGGCTTAGATATGATGAATTGTTCACAAGCCCCTGAGTCAAGAAGGGAATCAGAAGGCACATGTATGTAGCTAACAGAAGATGATCAGAGAAAAAAATCCATTAGTGAGCAAAGACAAGCAGGAGGAATGTTCCACTGGAAGCAGAAACTGGCAGAAAGAAGACTTGGGGCCAGAAATAGTGAAGTAATCTTTCCAAAAGGAAGAAATCATTTTTAAAGGACCCATTGGACATTATTCTATTCTACTGGGATGGAAGGAAATAGATAAGAAACTATGATTGAACAGGTGGGATTTATTTGTTTTTCAAAGATTTAATAAGGAAAAAAATTTTTTTGGTCCAATTAGCAACATTAAGATAAATTTAATGTTCTGGCTTCCTGGGATTTGTGCCTTCAATTTACAAGCATTGCTGATAAAGAAGAAAATCAATTTAATTTCATTCTATTTCCTAGGGAGATAGCAAAAAAGCTTAGGGGTTTGGGAGAGTTTTTAATTAGGACTATTATAGAAACGAGTTAAAGAACCAAACATCAAGCCCAGAGTTCCTCTCTTGAGGATGCAGTGTGGGTGATGGTTGGAGTTGAAGGAAAGGCGTTAATGATGCTCAAGATTTTCTAGTCTTCATGGATACCAGTGACCATGTCTAATTGCTTGTGACTCACCCCATGTGTCATTGTTCTGTGTGTCCTCCAAGCAGACAGCTCAAGGTCTATTAGAGGTGAGAGGCCAGTGCTTCCTTAGAGACTGGACAGTGGGTGTAACTTATGTCCTAATGGAGGGCCAGAGTGGGTTGCTAGGAAGTAGGTAGATGGGCAGTTCTCTCTTCTCCCTGGTAGCTCTCCGGAAGAGAGAAAGGAAACTGTACAAAGAGAGAACATCAGTGTCCATGCGGGGCCTCCACCTACATCCCCACTGAGGTGCCTCATGGGTCTGATATGATCATAGGGAGAATTCCCTATGTAGATTTCAAGGAGGCAGAACGCCTACTTATTTTATTTCTATCCTGAAGCTCTAAGCAGAAGCTTAGACACTAACATTTTGGAATTCGGAAAAGACAAGCTCTACAACTCTATAAGAAAAGAAAATGTATATGGGAGACATGGCCCTGACCATGAAGGCCAGAGCAGAGTGCTTAGGATGATTGAACCTGGAGTCTCCACACTGGAATGGCAGGCCCGTGGGGTGTGTGTGTGTGTGTGTGTGTGTGTGTGTGTGTGTGTAGAGAGAGAGAGAGAGAGACAGACAGACAGACAGACAGGGAGAGTTATACATGAAGCATAATAGGCCCAGTGCCTTGGACTCATAACTACTTTAAGATTCCACAAAACTGCTTTGAAATAAATGAGGAGAAATTACTGAGCATCCTGTTCATCATTACAATAAATAAACAACAGTGGAAGCATCCTGGGTTGTATTTGTCCTAAATATGTTTTAACGTTTTTTCAGGGGTAGAAAGAGCTCATGAAGGCAGAAGTGTTCATGTGGGTCTGAATGTGGGCTAATGGAGCTTGTGGTCACACTTCAGTCAAATCCCCAGTTGAGGATTGTGAAGTTAAAGCTGGTTTGGGGAAGGTGGATATGGTGACTCATACCTGTAATCCCAGCACTCAGAAGGCTAGGCAGGAAGATAGCAGTGAGTTAGAGATCACCCTGAGCCGTGTGTTCCAGGACAGCCTGAGTTACACAGTGAGACCCTTTCTCAACAAACCAACCAAGCAGCCAACTAACCAATCGGCCAACCAACCAACCAACAGACCAACTAACTACTCAACCGTCCAACTGAAGCATCAACAAAAGATTTGTTGAAGTTATAATTTTAATGGGAAAGTAAATTAACCTTGGATGATTTTTATGCAGACAGTTAGGTGAACACATGAATGTGTTTTTTAACAAGGTGGTTTGGGACAGAAGGAGACACACCTGGGACCCAGGACTGCTACCTTGATTGTGGGTAGAGCAGGAAAATGAGGCCAGTGGATCCCCAGTACCTTGTCAGCTAATTGAAACCCTCCCAGGTCCTTTGCATCGGTATTGTCTCTGGAAACTGGTGGGTGGGTACAGGGAGACTTATAAGAGCCCTAGTAAGATGTCCTCTATTTAAAATGCCCTACAAGAGACCTAGAGAAGTGAAATCATTTACACTAAAACTACGTGTCCTTCAATCTACTCTGAATTCTGCTCTCCTCATCTTGCCAGAGACGGTTGTAGGAAGAAATCAATAATAATTTTTGAAAGAGAAAAGTTATTAAACCGGAGCTAGCTTGGCCTTCCTGAAGTTCAAGGCTGGAGAGAGCCGCAGGCAGCAGGTTCTTGGGAAGATGGCACCAGCCTCACTTGAGATATCACTGTACTCATCCTGTCCTTGGCCGTGGAAAGTATTTTTAGGTGAAGCAGTTTGTGATTTTGCACAAGTAGTTGCAGCATGTGTCTGCTGTTATCCAGAGGCAATCTGTTCATTGAGAGGCATAAGGTCAGTTGAAGCTATTGATAATTTTCTTTGCAACCCTTGCAAGTTGTTTTCTGCTTTTTTTTGGCATCAAGGAATTATGTCGTGGTACACACATCCCATTGTAAGTCGAGTCATGCTCACAGGAAACTGGAGCCTCCCTCCATCACACACCCAAACTAGCAGTTATTTTGGAAAGTTTAGTTATGTGTGAGTATGGGTTTCTGCTTATGAGTGCAGGTGCCTGAGAGGCTGGAAGAGTGTGTCAGATATCATTGAGCTGGTGTTAGAGGCCGTTGTAAGCCACCTGATGTGAGTGCTGGAATCTGAATTTAGGTGCTCTGGAAGAGCAATATGCACTCTTAACTCCTGAGCCAACTCTCTGATTCTGGAATGGTCTGGGAAAGCTTGAGAAGCCCATGCATTCAGAAGGTGCATAGTTTGCTTTGGGTCCTCTGGTAGCAGCAGGTTAATTAAAAAGTGACTCCAGCATTGTTAGCCCAAGTTATAAGTGTTGCCACATCACAGCAAGCGTGCTTGATAACTCATGGAGAAAATGTGCCATTGAGATCCAAAGTTAAAGTTACACACGAGAAGAGTGTCTGCTCACTCCCTCTTTCCTGACATTGTGTAATTTGCAGAGTACAGGAGAGCTAACAGCATTGGGCTCTGAGCCACATTTCATTCTTGCTACCTTTGAGGCGAGACCTTTGCTGTTATTTCTAGTTTACAGATGGAGAACTGCAGCTCGCCAGGTTGCTGTCCGAGGTCCTGAAGCAGTGTGCCCCAGAGCTGCGTTTTCCATTCCCTGCTCTGAGAGCTACACCCTTACTGCCCCACAGAGAAGCAGCCTGGAAACCTGCATCTCCTGCTCTCTGTGGGAAGCTGATTCATTGGTGGACTTATGGCAGACTCTTACCAGGATTTTCATCTGTTATATTTGTAGCCTGACTTAAGGTATCTACATTTGTCAGCTTGGGAAGAAAAGTAAAATCACTCTGCGAAGCTCATTGTGGGAGGTTGGCATCGACACGCTCACTTCTTTATTGACTCCTAAGTTACGGCTTTGATATTTTTTGTTTTAAAATTCAACAAGCCAAACTATGTCTGCAAAGAGACCAAAATGTTGCCTACACCGCCACCAAGTGCTTTTCCATGCACGTCCCGAATAGCAAACCACATCACACACCGTTCCTCCAAACATGGTGACATCTATGGGCAAGTGTCTGAGACATGATGGGCTCTGGAGAAAGTACCTAGACAGGTAGATACTGATTCTCCCCTCCAAGGAACCTGTATTCTGTGGATGGGAATGCCCTACAGAGTCCTGCAAAGAGGCTCTGATGAGTGTTGCATGCTGTAGACTTTGCAGAATCTCAGGTGAGGGAAAACAATCTGCCTGGGTGTTGTGGGCTTGGCTGAGTTGGGTATGATACTCAATTTGAGGTAAACTCCAAAATAGGTCTCACTTGAGTGGCTGAGGAGAAGGGCATTCCACGTGGGGAAGTGAGTGAGCAGGATCATGGCATGCAAGGGAGGCAATGAACAGGGCCAGGCAGGAGAGCACTGTTTTCAGAGTCCCTAACCACGAGATTAGAGAGATACCAAGTGACCTCGGTTCACTTAGGGAGCAGAAAAATAAGTGTGTGCTGTGTTCACTTAAAATGAGGGTGCACTGTGTTTACTTGGTGTGAAGGTGTGAGGCTCAAAACTCAAATGAGTGTGCACTGTGTTTGTTTGCTTGGTGTGTGAAGGTGTGAGGCTCAAAACTCTGATCTCTGTGCGTGGCACGGAGAGCCAGCCCTTTAAGATACGTTCTCTGCTCTTGTGTGTTCTCATCCTGTCTAAGAGGCTCTGCTTTTTAGTGCCTCTAACTCCAGAAGAAGCAGGTTCTTCTCCCGTGTGTCCCTAAAGCCCTGTTTACAGGACTGCATGCTGCTTGCACTCCGGTACGTTACTTCTGATTTCACCTGTGTTTGTAAAAACACCAGCACAAGCACAGGGTTTAATTTGGGATAGAGTGCATTGATCTCTCTGGGAGGCTGGGCGTTTCTCTTGAGCCCTTTGGACATACTTCCCCTGCGAGGCAGCATGGGCACCCGTCACAGGTAGAAGTCCTGCTTTTGTGCTGGGTTCCCTGCCCTCCTGTGTGTTGCTGTGGAATTTATCCAGTAAATACTGAGTTTCTCTCTGCCTCTTTTTAAACCTGTTAATCCAGGTCCGTGCTTTTAGAATCTGGTCAGGGATACTGGGTGGTAATCACATCCCCAAGAGAGCAAGACTTGAAGTTTCATGAATGGTGTGATTAGAAAAAACATTAAGAGGCTACTCATTTATTTATTGCTGAGGATGTGGGGACAGAGTGGTGAAACAAGGAGCTACACCATCTCAGTTAAATTAGAATCGATGAAGCCCTGACAGACTCCTGAAGAGTGTAGATCTTGTGCTTTGAGCTCCAATAATCAACCATGATGTTTACCAAGACCAGGAAGGACATTGTCCCGCTTAACTTTTAACTGTCAACTTTATATGACCTGTGTTCATCTGAAAGGTGGGTCTTAATTGAGGTAATTCCCAGATCAGAGCGCCCTGTGGGCGTGTCTGTGGGGGACTATTTTGATTGGTGGTTGATGTAGAAGGGCCTAGCCCCCTGTGGGTCGTACTAGTCCCTGGGCAGGTGGTCCTGGGGTGTGTAAGAAAACTAGAAGAGCATAAGCCTGTGAGCAAGCCAGTAAGCAGTATCCCTCCATGGTGTTGGCTTCCGGTGTTTGTTTGAAGTTCCGCCCTGGCTCTTCAGTGATAGCCTGTGATCTGGAAGTGTAAACCAAATAAATCCTCTCCTCGTCCAAGTCACTTTCGGTCAGAGTGATTTTGTCACAATGACAGAGATGAACCCGAGCAAAGGCTTGGAGCTGTTATTTCCTGGTGCACTTCTTGCCCCTCTGCAGTGAACGAGGCAGGTGATAGACATCTTGGCATCTCTGGTGGCCACTGAGCAGAGCTGAAGTTTTGCCAGCCTTGTCCAAGCGAGCACGGTCTGCAGTCTGCACATGTTATCTGGGGTGGAGTCGCTCACGCCCACCATGCCTTTTCTGTTGTGCAGAGCACTTTCACCCGTACTACCTGTGTACTGTTTCCATTGTAAACAATTATAATTATATATTTAGTAAAGATTTTCTTTATATTTTATTATTTTTAACTTGTTTGTACCTGCATGTGTGTAAGGGCTCCTGTATTGTGCAGTGCCCACAGAGGTCAGAAGAGGTGTTGATCTCCTAGAACTGGGGTTACAGATGGTTGTTAGCCACCATGTGGGTGCTGTGAATTGAACCTGGGTTCTCTGCAAGAGCAGCCAGTTTTCTTAACTGCCGAGTCATCTCTCCAGCTCCAATATATATTATTTTAAATGGGTGTGGCGGTGCACACTTTCAGTCCCTGGGATTGGAGGGTAGAGGCAGGAGGATTAGGTATTCAAGACCAGCCTCAGTTACATAGTGAGTTTGAGATCGGCCTGAACTGTATGAGACCCCGTTTCAAAAAAAAGAAAAACAAAACAAAACAAACATTAAAAACCAAAACTAAACCAAAAACCCAACATTAAAGCCCTCAAAGCCCACCAAACTAAAAAATGCATAATTTTTCACAACAATTGCATTATTATAGATAAAAGTAAACTCCCTTTGATCACACTTGCAGTGCTGATTCTTAGCTTTCTTCACAGGATTAACCCTACATGTGCTCAAAACTATTTTCCACTTATCTATGTACAGGTAAAACTGGGATTAAAAAGGAAAAGGAACAGACAAAAACATTCAATATTATGGTAGATTTTTTTTTGATGGTAATAATAACATGTAACTTTATACTGCAGTACGCCCTGCTTCCCTCCTAACACTGTCAATATTGGGGTTGAAGATCATTCTGTGATAAAACATGGAGGTCTTCCTCATTCTGTCGGACTGCTGTGGCCACCTGAAATTAGTATCCTGTGTCGTTTTACTTTGTGTCTCTCACTGTGTCTTTGGGTGTGCACGGTTGCTTCTGCAGTTGATCTGTGAAGGAAACCGAGATTCAGAGACATGGCGTGGTGGCAGCATCAGTTCAGGAGCAGAACGCAGGCCATTTTGACCCACATTTCTGTGTGCTGGATCTCCCCTCCCCACGCCCCGTTACCCCACTTGTGTCCTAGAATTGGGTTGTGGCTCACACCCTATTTCCTTCCTGGTCGTAGGTCTCGGGGGGCCACATCTCTGCCTCTTGTATCATTTCTTAGGATCCAGCAGTGTGCGTGAAGAAAGGAGAGGAGCGAGAGGTGGGTGTGCAGCCTTCCGGAGCTGGACAGCTCTGTGTGGGTGAAGGGGAAGGGGGTCACAGGGAGCCTGACCCAACCCATCTACCACACAGCTGTGTCCAGGCGGCACCATTGAACCTGTCGCTGACTGAAATCTGAAAAATCCGACTGAGAAATGTCAGCAGGAAGTGTGAAATTATTAAGTAAGAAGGGTCCAAAGGGGGAGGGATTGTGTCCCATTGGGCTAATGTGCTCTGAGCAGGGAAGGGGGGAGCAGGGCTCAGTGGCCGCCATGGGTTCAAATAAGGGCGACTGGAAGCTGCCAAAATTTAAACTTTATAAAGCTGCTTCTTTTTGATGAGCCTTCTTGACTATTTCACAATGGCATATTGCAAGGGTTTCTTAAAATCTCCCACTCTTCAGAGCTCCAAGTGGATTCAGGACTGCAGTACCCCAGGAGAGAGTGCCCACTTCATTACCCACCCCTGCCTCCAGCCACAGGGGCATCCTCCAGCCCTGCTGCACAAGCACCTGCAGAGCAGATGCTGGTCAGGGCATGGAGCCTGGCCTGTTCTTCTGCCCTTGCTGCCCCAGCCCAGCCAGGGTGCGCCCCAGGACCCAATTAGTGGCCTAGAAATAGCACCCAAGTGTGCGGTGAGCACCGAGTTAAGGAGGACTAACAGGCATGAAAGAATCAAGTGGGAAAAGAACATTTTGGATCCTGAAGGAGCGGGTTGCTTGTCAGAGATCTAACGAACCGAAACAAAATGAGTCTCCTTAAGCCTTGTTCTGGCACTGCTGGGACGGGTGTACTAGAGAAAAGCCCTAGCGCAGAAGCGCAGCAGGAAGAAAAGCTTCCTTCTCCCACCTTCAGTTTCTTACTTAATATAACTTACTTTTGAAAAGTATCTCATAAAAAAGTATTCCATAAAATTAAAGATGATCTTCTGATTAGTGGTACGCGATTTGTTCCTTGAACTCTTCAGTAGTTTGTGAATGTCCATTACGTAACACTCGTAATGATTAAACCAGGAGATGAAATAAGATGAGGTAGATCTTGTATTCTTCCCTTGGCTAGTGGACAGCTCATCTCACTGATCTCTCTCTAGTTTGCAGCTTTAAACCACACAAGCTCTGTTGTTGGGTGAGGGTTATCTCTAAACGTTAGCAGTCTCACGGAGGACATCTTACAGTGCTGTTTGAGAACCCTCTGCAGTGAGATTGATGCTCATTATAGTCATAAAGCATAGCCCTGATGAGTTCTGAGCCTTCTCGGAAGCTTAATATTCAGAAGGCAGCACTAAACACGGTGGTGTTAGGCCAGCAAGAGGGCAAAGTGAGGAAAGGTGGGTGCTTGCTGCCCAGGCTGAAACCTGAGTTCTGTCCCTGGAACACACACAGTGCTGGAAGGAGAGGACTGAGTCCTACCAACTGTCCTCTGATGTCCGCATACGTCCCATGCAGCTCTGGTGCTTCCTCCCATGGCCGTACAATAAATGTTTAAAAAGGTCAGAGGTCTTGATTCTCAGCCTCACAGGAGGTTAAAGCAGTCTCAGTGCGAATTTCAAATTATTTTGTTGACATTGCTGGTTTCAGTATGGTATGCAACGATCCACTGATATACGTGGGCACAGAGCTTCCCACAGCTCAGGGCTGGAAGCAGGACTAAAGATGCCCTTATGAAACTTGTTGGAAGATTGAAGGCACGGTAACCATGGCTATCTTGTCATTTAAGTTGTCCTTGCTATGGGCATCCTGACATTTGGTGTCTACTAAATATTTTTGAAGATTGACTCACTCTATGCTATTTTTAAAGCAAGTACCTTGCCACACCTTATGCTGGCAGCCTGGAACTAAAATCGAAATGTGTGAGATGAACAACTCATCCCGAATAGGATTTCCCTTTAAACTGACCTTGAAGCTTACCTGATAATGCGCTCTGGGACGGTCACTTCCTCCCAAATAGCCTGTAATGTTTGGAACCCCATTGTCCAATAACTTAATGAGAGGTAATGCAGGCCTGGCGCTGGGCCTTTGATCTGATAGCTGTGGTGTCTGGGGGAGGGCACTGTCCACTTGTTACAGGGTAGCTCCATTTAAACCCCTTCCCTATACATATATGTGCATGTTTTAGGAAGCTTATATAGTAATAGGGCTCTATATGACTCTTCCAATGGTCTTCAGTGTTCATTATCCTTCTCCATACACCCCCATAAACTCATTACTTCACGGCTATGCCAATCATTTTGCACTTTCTGATCCCCTAAAACGTCAGTCTTTTTCTCTTAAGTAATATCAATGAAAGGTTTCCATCCATCTTTTATTGGGCAGTGATTTTTTTAAATGTCCTCATCTGACTCTGTGACTCTTTGTGTTTATCACTGTGTTACTGAATGTTTCATCCCTATGAAAAGAAGAAAGTATCTGAAGGCAGGGAGGGTTATTTTGGCTCACCACGTGAAGAGGTTTTTTCCATTGCTCCTTGGCTCTTGGGGGAGTACTGAGGCAGAGCATCATGGTGAGGACTGTGAGGAAGATCAGAGCTGCTCAACTCGTGGCAGTGTGAGAGCAGAGAGAGCTAGAAAGGGGTAAGGACCAGACAAGGACCAGCCGCAGCGCCTGCCTCCTCACTTCAGCCCCGATGACACTGAGCTACTCATCCGTGGATTAATACCAAGATGACAGTAGGAGCTTCAGAGTCCAGTCACCTTTCTAAAAGGCACTAGCTGGTGACCAGAACCTTCCACAGATGATCCTTTGTGGCACATTTTATAAGTGGACCATGGCACACTGTGAAATTTAATCACCGTGTTTTTAGCCCATCTGTTTGCCTTACTGCATATTTTCAACATCAATTTTTTAACCAACAGTGCTCTTCCACAGGGCTGTGTCTCTTGCATATTTGATCAACTAGAGTTGAGTGAGAGAAAAATGTGGCTGCCACACAGTGTGGAAATACTGATGTATCCTAGCACATGATCATTGGTCCACAAATTTCCAGAGAAGGCTAAAAATGACTCCAGATGGTATGACCCGTTCATCTGCTCACCTATTTTACTCATGAGGAAACAGAGTCAGAAGGCCTATGGCCACACTGCCGATTAATAAAAGATTCCAGGCTAGAGTCAAGGCCAAAGGGCCACAAAAGCATGGTCTCTCCTCCTCACATCTGCCACCATGCCTATGATTTGCCCAGTTGAAAGAGATTGGCCTGTTGAGCTCCCACTACTCTGCTGTGTTTCTTCGTCCTCTTGAAGCTTTTACACACAGTGGGGCAGTGTTGCCTGACAGCTGGAACACTGCGACGGGGAGTGTTTGGAGAGGAGCCCGGAGGCCAGGCTGTGTCTGACAGAGGACATGTGTGCACATGTGCAGGTAGCTGGACTTTTGCTTCATGCCATCAGTGAGGTGTGGGAGAAACAGAATGATTTCCTGGTCAGTGTAAACCTCTGACAGGAAGGCAAACGAGTGAGTCACTTCCGCAAACTCACGTGGAGCTATGTCATTTTGCTTTGTGCTCTGTAAGCAAGCTCTACTTTGGTGAAGTCCTATACATTGTCCAGTGAAAGGAAATCACTCTTCATAGCTAAAGGAATCACTACCATTCTTCAGTCCCAAGTCCTGCTGTTGCCATGCTCCATGTTCAAGCATGTTCCATGTTCAGTGCTTCTTTACTGCCATCAATTAGTATTTTCAAAGGATATTCTTCTTAAATTTCTGAGACCCAGGACTCAGGACCACTCTCTTCTAGGTGCATATTAATACTGGTTAGAATAGGAATAATATGTTTTCCAAGTCAAACAGCACTGAGGGAAAGTACTTTTGAAAATCTTTAAAATCTATTGTTTCATCTGAATGGTTCATAGGGAGAATATAAACCATAGTATCATTTAACTGTAGCCTAACAGAGGACTATCACAGTACATTCTAATCAAAAAATAAATTGAACATAGTGGTAGGCTTCCCGAAAGAGAATGAGATTTGATTAGATCAGCTTTAGCCCGCCTGGCATGAAGCTGTCTGCCTTTCCTGGGTGTGTCAGTGTTTCCTGTGGGTTTTGTGTATTCGCTTTCACCACTGTTCCAGAAGCTAAAAGGCAGTCAAGCAGAAAAGACACTCATAAATGTCAGAAAAGAGTGTTTTTTTGTTTTTTGCATTTCAATGGCTTTGAAGGTCAAGTTCAACCAACTTTGGGGATGGAGAGTCATGGTGTGTGGGAGTACATTATTAGTTGGGGTATTTAGGCATATAATTTATGGGAAATTAGTGCACTCTAGGAAGGAACAGTGTCCTGGGAAGAGAGCATTTACTTTATGTATTTTCTGCACTTTTTAGATGATAAAGTAATTCCTATTTCTATACTTTGGGCCATTTGGATTTATTTAGGACTGCCCAAGTTATAAAATTGTCCTACTATAGAACCCTATTGAGAATTACCCTGCTCTGGAAGTCTTTGTTGAGATTTTTTGTTTGTTTGTTTCATAAGAGACCTTATGGTTTACTCATTACGAAGCCTGAACAATTACAGTTTAAAACTACTGAAAATAGATATGTTCTTTGATAGCAAAGATATACTTGATGATTCCTCAACCCAGAGAGACTAAGGTTAGAATTCTGTGGATTTTCTACCAGTGTATTTATTACTCTCTATCTGAAGATGCTGGACTTCAGAGCTAATGCATTAGGCAAAAGGCTGGGTTTTGTTTGACTCTGTCTGTTTTACCACCTCACATCTGCTTAACTGAATCTTGGTAGTTATAAATTGTTTGTACCCTAATGAAGGCTAAACAGAGAAAGAGCAGACAGTACGGCAAGGAATAGCAGTGTATTGACCCCACTGTGTGCTAGAGGCTTAATATATGTAGGGAAGCCAAACGTCTGTCTCTGCCTGTCTGAGGTTTTTCCTTGCTGGGCCTGAGAATTGAATTATCATAAGATATATCAAGTGGAAAACTTACACATTTATTAAATTCAAGTTTTATGTGTCACCGGGATCTTCATGAGAGCATGGTCTGGAGACATAGAGCTAAACCCTTATACACAAACTGGGCAAGGATCAGCAAATTATGGAAAGGCAAGTCATTACGAAGAGAAGCTGGATCAGAGTTATTTAATGAGATGTGTGCAGAGGTCCCTCAGTCTTTTTCTTGTTCTTGATTAAAAGGTTGGCCTTTTCCTAGTTAAGGAAGGGATCTTTCATGTGACATGTGGGAATTTTACCTCCTGCTTCTAGAAGACAGAGGAAGGTCATGTGGTTTTCTTGCAAGTACCTGGTGTTTTGGGTGCTTTCAGCTCAAAATGAATCTGATGCCAAAGAGGCAGGTTTGGTGTGGTGTGCTCCCCCTTCCTTGCACCGGGCTTCACTGAGCAGCTGTTGACTGGGGAAGGGACAGGCTGCTTTCTCACCTTAGAGCTTCAGAGTGGGACAGTCTGTTTTTCTAGGGTCCAGCCCTGTTGTTCTAACATCCGTGGCACACCACTAGAGTAGTCTCTAGACAGAAAGACTGCAGAGCAACACAAAGTCTTTGGAAAAGTGTGTGTGTGAGAGAGAGAGAGAGAAAGGCGAAGGAAAGTTGTTTGCATGCAGTGCATGCTTATAGAACTGTTAGATCCCGAGATGGTAGAAGTTCAAGAATTATCTTCTAAGGACATGTCTTTGGGTCACCCAGTGAGTGACTTGTCCCTCAGTTTCTTGGAATTTTGTTTGCTGACTCTCCCCTTGTTTCACTGTTTGCTGTCTGGCTTTTGTGTGTAGAGAATTCACTGTTTTTTTCCTCCATTTCTAGAGGATGTTTTAGAAACCAAAGTGTCCATGTCCACGACAGTATTCTGCTAAGTGATAAACCATGACCCTGCCATCTAGAGATGCTTCTGGAGGGGTGGAGGAGGCTGCACCAGCATGAAGACCCAAGTTTTCGTTCCCAGTGTGCAGGTCAAGGTGCAGTGTCGGGAGAAAAGACAGGAGGATCCGTAGCGTTTGCTGGACGGCTAGTATTACAAACTGGTGACCTCTGAGTTTAGTGAGAGACCTTGTCTCAGAAAAGAATCAGGTAGAGAGTACTGAGGGAAAACACCTGACATTATTCACCTCTGGCATCCAGGCATGTGCCTGCACATATACATGTAACTGAATGTGTACATATGCATACGTTACACATACACAGACACACACCCATGTCTGTGGAGCACTGCCTGCCTGAAGACATTAGGAAAGTGTCGATTCGAATACATGCCATCGATTTTCAGCCCTAAGGCAGGACATTGCTTCATATTGATGGTTTCCCTTCATATCCTCTGCTCCCATCAACTTTCTTATTTTAGAAGAATAAATTGAGCTCAGTATATCCTGCATGGCAGAGGCATTCAGTAAGTTGGTGCTGATTTGCAGAAATGCCAACCGTCTTTTTGCTCCCATTGCTTCTTGTTATAAAATTAAACTAATCATATCACTGACTCTTCCTGGCCATGGCCATCCGTGACAAAGTCAACTAAAGAAAGGAGGAGTTCCTTGAGACTCCTCGCTTGTGGTTATGGCCACAGTGGGAAAGTCTTGGCAGCTGACGGTGAGGCAGCTGCTCTCTCTGCATCTGCTGTCAGGAAGCAGAGAGAGATGAATGCAGGAGGGCCCCTCACTCTCTCCCATGAGATGTGCTGCCTCCTGGGTTAACTCTGTCAGTATCTCTCTCGTAGACACACCGAGAAGTGTGACGTTTCCATAGTGATTTTAAATCCAGTCGAATTAACCATGGCAGTCATGTTTTGAAGTCAGTGGGCTCTGAGGAAAGTCGTTGGGTTTACTCTTCACTGTCAATGAACATTTGTGTGGAGCTTGAGAGTGGGTGAAGGAAGGGGTTTTAGTAGGTTGTATCCCAGTAGAGCCTCATTCACTGGGGAAGAAGAGGACTCTCTTATCTCTACTTGTATGGCTCAGAGATCTGTAGAGAGGAAATTAAGTTAGTCCAGTGTGAAGCTGACATTAGAGTCTGGTTTCTCTCTTCTCCATGTTACCCTTTACTCTAACTATACTGCCTCCTGAAAATGATGGGACTGAAACATCCAAATTATACAAAGCCCTTCAGTTTCTGCCTGTAACAGCTTTTACCTAACAACTACAAAGGCAAATGATTCATTTCATTTATTGATTCATCAGAAATTCTTAGAAATGTAGTGTGTGCCAAAGAATGAATTTACAGTGCCAAGGATATAAGACATAGATCTGGTCTTTTTTTTCAAAGCATTATTTATAAGTATTAATTTATTAGGTCAGGCAAGTATATGACTAAATATAAGATAATTTATCCTTGAATGATACTGGGAAAATAGCTTTTTAGGCTAGTCTGGTTTGAACCTAGGTATTATTGTTTATTAGCTGTTAACACAGGCAAGTAATTTATTTCCTTTGGCAAATAGTTTCCTCAGTGGTACATACAAAGGGCCTAGCATCCTTTCAGAACCATAGTAAGTATTAAGTTCTGCCATTTCCATCATAGCGAGGCTGGACTGGTATAGATTTCATGTACGAATATGTATAGTTTGGTTTATATCTATCTTGCATCAGTATTTAGCCCCACCCTCCTATCCTCCTATCTCCTACCTGTAGATTCCTTAAGAACTCCAGAACCTCCTGATGATTCAGTAGAAAGACTGGGGGTATTTCCAAGGAAAACTGAAGCATTAGAGTCTAAAGATTGAGTTTTAGCTTGGCATGGTAGCTCATGCTTCCGATCCTGACATTCCAGAAGCTGAGGCATTCTAGGAAAACTGCTGGGAATTTGAGGCCACTAATGTGTGGCCATCTTACAGAGGAGAACACCGCCTCAAAAATAAAAATAGAAATAGATTTCCCACCAAAACATAGAGGTGGAATATTTTCAGTCTAAAAATTCAGAGCTAACTGCTCTGAAATGTTCCCATTTTTAGCATCAGTATGATTCCTAAAATTTGAAATTTAGGAATATTTAGGATTCTGGGTTAGTGGATTTGAACATTCAAATGGAAAAAAAATTATGTACACAGTACAAAAAAAAGTCCCTCCCAAATCTGAAACCTTTCTGGTCTCAGGAATGTCCAATAAGGAATACTCAAGCCAAAGCAATGCCAGAAGTGACCAGGAGGGAGTGTGTCAGGAGCCACAGCAGGTGTGTTCTGTGGCTGAAGCCTGGGATGTGTGTTTGGGATGGTGGAGAGATGGGGCTGGAGGACTGGTCAGAGCTGAGTTGGAGGGATGTCTGTTTGCTAGCTCTACCCTGTGCCGCACAGAGGGAGGTGAGGGGCTGAGAACTGAACTGCTAAGAGTACATCTTAGTTTCATCAGATCCTTTCTCTTCTGCTCTGAAAGATGGAATCTGTTAAAAAATTCCCCCCTAGAAATGATCTATGTTGAATGAGAATCCTTATGATGGATGGAAGGACAGGCGAACTTTTTGTGACATATTCCATTAGGATGCACCTCAAGCCAAACCCCAGGAGCAGTTCAAGGGTTGAAATGCCCCAGGTCACTAGGCCGGACCACCCTGGGTTAAGTCTTTTCTATGATGTGGAACCCAGACTACCTGAACCCCAGCTCCCTGAGCACTCAAGCTTTCCCTGAAAGTCAGCATAAATATTTGATAAGGTCCGCCACCCTGCAGCGGGGGGCCTCTTAGTGCGAGTGGTGTCTGGGGTCCCTCAGCAGAATTATTTGTTTACTTAAGCTTTTCTCATGTCCTAGAGGTAGATTCTAAAAGCTCTTAAACTATTTTGATTTTGAATTCTCACAAAAGTATTTTTCTTTCATAGTAATTCAATGTAAAAGGCAATAAAGATGATATATTCATAAGTATTCAGGACGTGCTGCCCGCGCCACGTGGGAATAAACCATCTTGCCACTTGCACATCCCGTGGGAGAACGCCGCACCACTCACGTCTCGGAAACACTGCTGTATTTGCCTTCATTTTTGCTGCATTGTCTGCTCTGCTTAGAGGCAGATTTTTTGCAGATAAAAGCTGCCCTGTCTCGCCGAACTGCTCATCTGGTTTACTCAGGAAGAAAAACGCTTTGTCAAAACAGGAGCAAAGCCTGATTTGTAGACTATCACCCCAAAATAAAACGCATGAAAATGTCAAAATATGCTAAGGATACAGGCCAGCTTCGTGCTCTGGGAAAGTCACCTGACGAGTGTGGCGAGTGCCTGTTTCTAGGGGACCGAATCAGGAATTTTTAAGTATCACTGTGGGGATTGGTGCTTAGCACTGGAGAAGCCGGCAGGTATGCTGGTGGCCGGTTCTTTCTGGTGGTTCCAGGAGGGGGCCTGTGGGTGACACAGATTCTCTGGGTGCAGCTTGCACCCAGGCCTGTAGACCTGTTCCCAGGTTGTACAAGGGCCTCTGGCTTGGCTGCTCTTGGCAGTCGGGACTCTTATGGACAAAGCACCAGGCTTAGGGTCTTGATCTCACAGTCTGTCAGCCATGCAACACAGGATGAGCCGCAGTGGCCCACGGCATCAGTGTGCAATAACCCTTTAGAAGTCATAAAAGTTTAGTTGTTGAGACTTAATTCTGCACATTGAGATGCTCAGGTGGGAGGGCTCAGGATATAGTTAAAATATGAAAGGCCACACAAGTGCGTACACGTGCGTGCACACACACACACACACACACACACACACACACACACACTCTGGAAGATCCAGCACGGCCTTTCTGTTTTCTAAATGAGGAGACATGGTCTCTGTGTCTTTATAGCTATTTGTTACTCTTTCTCTGGGAACGTGCTTCATGTGTGTTTTCATGATAATGTTTACTGAATAAATCTGAATATTTGGCTTATGAAATCGACAAAATAATCTCCAGAGAAGTTTTCATTTTTATCCAGTTCCATTTAAGGTCTGAAAAGAGATTTTCCCTCATTTTAAGAAATAGGCATCAAATACACTTTCTCAGACCACCCTTCTGTTTTCTTTAGCACTATTTTCTATAAAATCACCCATTTCTAACCTAGCTCTGTGGACATTTAAAGTCCCCACTGTGATGACCAGGGCCTCTTGGAGGATGTGTGGTGGTAAGTTAACATGTCAGTGTCCATCTGCAGAGAGGAGACTGACCCCGATCTGTACTGTACTACTGGGTAGAAAAAGGCATCAAGGTTTGCTTGCAGCCAAGGAGACAGGGTGTTTAGCTCAAGCTTTTTCTCAGCAGGTGTTATAGCCGTGGTCAGGTAGGCTGGGTAAACTTCAGCTGCTGCAGCGAAGCTAGAGGACTACAAATCCTACCTAACCTTACTATCTTTGATTCTGTAGACTCCGGCTATGCTTGGTGAGTGTGTTTATAGATTGACTCTGGTAAGAATGGAGACCCTGTGCAGAGCTGTGCTGGGAGCTGTCCATCAGGAGCATCATCTTTGCTCTGTATGGGCTGCAGGTCAGTGTTACAGAATCATTAGTCTTATAAGGCAGCAGGGATTCTATTAAAATGAATATACAGAAGAAGTCACCTGGACCTGGAGAGGGAACAGTGGGACTTGTGGTCACTTACTTTGTGGAAGTTCTAAGGTGTGGCCCAGTCTGCTGCCTGTTAATTCTGAATGGAAGTTGAGTATTGTGTTGGAAGGATCGGCTTCTGAATTCGCATCCTAACATGGGGAAGTGATGCTGTAACTGATTAGTGATGTCTGTGTGAGGAGAAAGAAGGCAGACCGTAGGAGAGTGGTGAATTTTGTTGAAAGGTGAAGGTGAATTGGTGGTCAGATGATTGCTCTAAGATGTGGCGCATATTTCAGACTTAACAAAGTGCCTTAAAATCATCCCCCAAGGGTCAAGCCAGCCTCACAGAGCATAAGGCATTGGATTTAATTTTCAAGGATAGGGTCAATTTTCCCAAGAGAGATAGAAGGAGGCAGGGAAAGAAAATGCTCTATGAAGAAAGAGGAGCTTCTGTGGGATCCCGGTGTGTTGATTTAAGGAAGGGCGTTAATGATTGGGAACTACCTGTTCTCTTCTGAGCAGTGAGCTGGGCCCTTTCTGTTATTTCCTCATGAAGACCCTTATGTTACAGATGAAGAATCAGATTCACAGAGGATTAAGATGTCTAAGAATGTGACTAATAGTTAGGGCTCTGACTTTCATGGTATAGATGAGAAAGGGGAAGGGATGGAGTGTGGATTTGGACTTCAGTCTGAGTTGCTTCTAGATACTCAGGTTGACATGACAGGTCTGTTCTAGACAGGACACAGACTCAGGCAGAGGTAAAAGTGACTGAGTACTGGAGCCCCGGAGCCCTTGCGTGGGCGAGCTCTTGCGAGGCCGTGCGGATCTTTTTGCCTTCCCTACTTTAGCACAGGGGACTGTAAGTCATAAACTAATAAGCTTTATGTTGCACAAGCAATTCAAATTACTGCCAGTGCAATATTAAACCCAGGACTGATAAGAAAACTGTCCTACTTAGAAATTCAAGTACTCTTGGAGCAATACTATTTATGATTAGCATGAGACTTGTGCTTTGGCAAAACTGCTTGAGTTTCACTGAAAGACTACTTAATATGCCTGTGTGTCGCTCTGGGAAGGTTCAACTTTGACCTAGAAGAGGATAGGCATATTTCTTAAAGAGGGAGGTGTCCAAGTTGATTTCTATACATAGAGATGTGGGGTATACCTACGTGTGCAAGAGGTTCTAAACTATGGTCAAAAGGGGTGGCTCTTCACGTGCTGAGTTGGTTACTTTCCTTGTTGCTGTGATAAAATACCTGCTTGCCAGGTTTGCTTGCCGGCACCCACATGGTAGCTAACAACCATCTGTAACTCCAGTTTCAGGGCATCCAATGCCTTCTTCTGAACTCTGCAAGCGTTGTAAAACATGGGTGCACTTACATACAGGCAATATGCTCATACACATAAAATGATAATAAATAAAATATTAAGAAATTAGTCTAGCCACCATCTGATTCTCTTTGAGGAGGATGTTGGTAGAGGGGATGAGTCCTACAATGATGATGTTGCTTCTTTCATTGATCTTTAAAATTTTATCTTTAGTTTTGTACATATGTATGTGAGTATATATATGTATGTATGGGTACCCTTGGAGGCCACAAGAGGGTGACATCAGATCCCCCTGGATTACAGTAGGTTGTGATCCTCCTGATGTGGGCTCTGAGAATCAAACCTGGGTCCTCTGTAAGAGCAGCAAGTGCTCTTAACCATTGAGCCATCTCCAGCCCTGGAGTGTGTGTAATATTCAACGCCACCACCGCCTTGCAGTTCCTACCAGCTTGCCGCAAAGGTAAATTCTTCCAGAGAGGATGGTGGGGACCCGGGGACACAACCAAACTGGGACCATGTAAAAAACTGATATTAAGAGTACACGGGAACTTCCTGAGATCCTGTGTGTGTTTCATCCTTGCCGGGAGAATTGTTTTTCCTTTTGCTTCTTAGTCTTTTAGAAAGGCAGAGTGTCCCAATTCTCAGGAAAGAGATTCTTGGTGTTTCAGCTTTCCTAGAGGCCTCTTCTCCAACTCTTCAAGTTTTACTCAGGGCTGATGAATCATGTTATAATAAAAGCTTTCCTGGTCTAGCACATTCTTGCGAGGCAGTCACTCCTTAAAACTTTAAGCAGTCATCTTGGTCAGAGCTCTTGCTTTCTCCAGTTCCAGGGACGAAATCTCTTTAAGAGACTCAAAGAGCCTAATCAAGTGGTCAAGTTTCCATAGGATGATGCTATAGTTAACTTTGCCATCCTGAGTATATATATAGGCTCCTGGTGAAAATCAATCTTCATCCTGAACAACACTAGTGACTCTAGTTGACACAGAGCACAGGGCAAACTTGGCCATCTGTTCCCCAGAAAGCGGACCCACAGGCCATCTTTCCTTCCATGGCGTAAGCGTCTAGCTTCAAGTGCTGCCCTCAGACAAAAGCCTGAATTCCAGTACGACTTTCCTGTGCGTTGTCTAAAGACTGTTGCTCTAAGCAGGTTTACTACCGTTCCTTAGGGACTTTGAAGCACCTTCTCAGTGAGAAGTCTGGTTTAACAAGTGCTCGGTTTTTCTCACTTTCTGTTCCCTGTCCTCAGTTTCTCCCATCTCCCACCTCAGCCACCCTGCATTTGCAGAGGCTCCAAGGGAGGAGAAAGAGAAAAGAAAGATGGTGATTTTCTTCCTTGTGTCTTTCCTCATAATCCTAATGTGAAGCTTTTCTGTTACTTCAGCCGTTCTGTTGAGAAGGCAGCGTTTCCTCCCTCTCCGTCTTTCTTGCCTCTGTTGCATCATTTCTTTCTCAGATCCTTGCTTTGTCCCCAGTTGAAGGCACTGTGCTGTGCTCCGGCTGCTGTGTGAGAGGTGTTAATCAGGTTTTCTTCCCTCCCTCAAGGAACCTTCAGTGACAGAGTGAAAGGAAAAGCTTTCCCTCCTCCTTCCTTCTCTTCCACCCCACTCCTCCCATTCTAGTACCAAAGCCTAGGGCAGTAAAAAGGAAAGACCACAGAAAGAGGAAAGCAGGAAAGTCCATTGAGCTGAGTTACAGTCTGAACTTAGAGACGTGGGGATGGTAGGACGGGGCTGGGGAGCAAGGTGCACAGGGCTCTGGGATCTGGATAGAGGGAACACAGAAGGCAGGAAAGAGGACACAGCCTCCATCCTTCCTGTCTTCACTGGTGACAGGGAGCCATGGGAGATACTGTGTCTGAATGTGCTTAAAAAGATGAGTTCTATACGATGGGAGGTTGTGTGGGTTCAGATAAAAGTAAGAGGTCTCAGTTGATGGTGACCTTACACTGATCACTTTGATGGTTCTAGGCAGGACTTCCACCCCAATGATACGTGAACCATGAAATTTGTGATTCTGTGGCACTTCTGTGTCCTGAATGCCCCAAAGGTAAAAACAGAATCCTAAGAGACAAGCATCTACGGGGGTGATAAGGTGCAAGGATGTTTGCAGAAGCCAAATGAGATCCATGCAGACAGCCAAGCGGCTGAGCAGGACAGGTGGTTGTTTAATTACCTCCCTAGTCGCTGCTTAGGTGGCAGCCCCCTTCCTCCAGCTGAGTGCCAGGGCACAGAGAGAGGGCCTTCGGGAAGCAGGTGGGCTGACAACAATTTCTTCCTGTATGTACAAGAGTTTAATAAGAGAAGGAACTTCAGGAGCCGTCTGCTCTAGGCTCTGGTGTGCTTACTGTTAGTTCTACCTGTGGGTCCCAGAAGATGAACTGAGATCGTCAGACTTGGCAGCAAGTGCCTTTACACACTGAACCCTCTCACTGGCCCACTAAAGATGTATAAGTTCTTGTGTAATGAAGGATATGTGCAGAGGAGTATGATGAAGATGAACAGGCAAAATGATAGGCTGACTTCGATTATAATTTTATTAAATGAAACAAACTCATTGAATGCATCCATGATTATTTTTCAGGTGATACTGTAGCGGTTTAAAGTCCAATCAGGTCAGGAAAAGCCAAAAACACTTTTCAAATAAATTTAAAAAGTAGCCAGCTGTGGTGGCTCACACCAATAGGCAAATGATGGGGAGGATAAAGCAGGAAGATCATAAGTTCCAACCAGTCTAGGCTGCGCTTTTGTTGGGGATGGAGCTCAGTTGGTGGAAGGCTGGCCTAGCACTCTGGGCTGCACTTTTGTTGGGGATGGAGCTCAGTTGGTGGAAGGCTAGCCTAGCACGCAGGAACCCCCCAGTTCATTCCCAAGCACAACATAAAATGGAACATAGAGGTGTCGCCTATAATCTCAGCACTCAAGAAGTAGAAGTGGGGATCGTCAGGGTTTCAGGGCCATCCTCAGGTGCATAGTGAGCTTGAGGTCAGCCTAGGATACATGGGACTCTGTCTCAAATAAATAAATAAATAAAGTAACAAAGTAATTAAATGTGTATATTAGCCACACATGGATTTTTCATTGTGCTTTTAGCATAGGGTCAGAAACGTGTGTAGTTTTGTCATCAGACTGACTCGTAAGGTACCTGCTCCTCACCATGTGTGTAGTCATAAAAAGTCTCCTTTGGCTGGGCTGGAGAGCCTGCTCAGTGGTTGAGAGCATTGGCTGCTCTTGCAAGAGAATCCAGAACCCAGATAGTGGCTAACAACTGTCTGTAACTCCAGTTCTAGGGGATTTGACACCCTCATCTGTCCTCCATGGGCACTGCATGACATGGGTGCACTTTACATACATGCGGGGAATATATTCATACACATAATATAAAAATAATAAATGAAATATTTTAAAATATTTCCTTTTGAGGAAAAATGAAACAAAATGAAACCTCCCTGGGAAAACTTTGGCTACCTATGTCTTGTTCTCTAGGGTTTGTTTTTTGCACTAAATTTGTCACAGTGGTGCTGTGAGTTCTCCAAGCTGTGACTTTCGCTTGTTGCATTTGTAATTCCTACAGACTACATCCTTGTCTGACGGTGACATATTGATGAGCATTCCAAATTTTTAAAGGGGATTACATGGATGAATAACTGTATTCTGTTACTTTTGAACTTTTTCTTTTGTAATTGGGGTACCGAATAACTGATTTCCGAGAGACTAACCTTAAATTTAGTTGATCCTCTTTTCCTTCCTCCTCCTGATCACCCTGACCATCCTACCAACTTGTTCCCAGAATTCCTCTCTCTACTCTCAGGTCACACGTGCTCCATTAACCATTCCTCCCTCTAGTTTCATGACCCGTACCCCTACACAGTCCCCCATTACTGCACTTGCAGCAGAAGCTGGGGTCTGTGTACAAGAGAGAAATGTGGTGTTTGTCTTTCCGAGCCTAGCTCATCCTGTTACTGTGATGATTTTCAATTCCATTCATTTTCCTGTGAATTTCATCATTTTGTCTTTATGGCTGAATAAAATTCCATTCTGCAACAAAGCACATTTTCATTATCCACTCATGTGTTTGAGTTTATTATTTTTACATAACCACCAAATATTTGTCCTCTCGCTGGATCTTCCTTGAATGCAGGTGTCTTGGAGTTGTGGGGCTGAGGAAGGAAGATGTGCCCTCCCTGTCATGTAGGTGCCTACTAACAGTCTACGCTATGGCAAAGGCACCGGTGTTCCAGCACAACTGGAAGGGTAATTGCTTTATTTTCCTTCCTGCTAACGAAGGGTGCCCTGTAGCGGACTGTCTTTCTAATGCTGGGAATAAAGCCAGGTTTAGGCAAAATGAGTTAAATTTGTCCACAATTACTGATTTCAAAGTAAATGTAATTACCTTGCTTCACATCAGCCTCTAATTTTCCATATGAATTAGGTAGTTGGTTTGTTGACAAACTATGTTACAAAACCTACTTAAGGTTGGTACCAACTCTTAAAAATTTCTGAGCCAATTCTATAAGGACGTTCCCATCGAAATGAATAGCAATTGGTAACTTTATTAATTCTTATTCTGGAATCAGAATGCGAGTTCATTTTCTGACGTTACCATTTTCTTCATCTGTGACCTTGGGCAGACCTTTCTGTTCCAGTCCTTAATGACTTTGGAAGAGATTACACAGGGATTGCATAAGCATTCCTGTACCTGTAACGGCATTACCTATCTTACGTCAAGATTGGGGCCCTCACTCAAGCGATCATTCTGTATCTCACTTCAGTGCCCTTACCAGGTGCCCTGTGGGGGGAGCACAAGTGATTTATTCCTGAAGTGATCATTGTGGGTTTCCATGGTGATTTCTGATGAAATAGCCCATCCTTGATCCAGCTCTTGATCCTCTTTCCTTCTTCCCCATCCATCAGCCACACCTCTAGAGTGAGCTTCCAGAATCAAGCCCAGTCCTGTCTGTCTCATGCTTAGACCCCTGTGGGTTCTACAGTGCAACTCCTGAGTGTGAGTACCAGCCTCACGCTCACACCCCTCCCTGACTCCAGCCCCTCTCCTTCTGCCCTCCTGCAGGCTCACTGTCAAAGTCTATTTCTTCAGTTTGTTTTTCAAATAAAAATTCGTGTGGGAGAGATGGCGCATCAGTTAAGAGTGCTTATTGTTCTTGCAAAAGATTTGGGTTAGTTCTCAGCACCTACAAGGCATTGCACAACTGTCTGTAACTCCACTTCCAGGAGATTGGATGTCCTCTTTCGGCCTCCTTGGGCTTCTCCACACATATGGTGCATGTCAGTTCATACAGGTATGCACACAGATACATAAATAAAAAGTGAATTATTTAAACAATTTGTGCATGGGTACACTTATGTGTGCATGTGTAGCTCTGTGTGTGTGCATGTGTGGCACATGTGTGTGAAGAACAGAGATCAACTTGGTGTCCTCCTGCAAGGGCCACACTTGTGATTAGTGTGTGGAGTATGTTTGTGTTCCAGTAGCTGTGTGCATGGTGATTAGCATTAGATACCTTTCTCTATAGCTTTTTTACTTTTTTTTTTTTTTTTTAAGTGAGGGCCTCTTACTGAACCTGGAGCTCATCAATTCTTGACTTCTGCCCACTGAGCTCTAGTCACCCATGTGTCTCCACTCGCCAGCCTCCATGTTCGGGTTTCAGAATCATGCCATCATCCCCTGATTTTCATGTGAGGACTGGGGATCCGAACTCAGGACCTTATGCTTATGCAGCAGACTCCTCACCTTCTGAGCCATCCCCCCAGCCCTTTATCATCTGTCTGTCTATCTCTATCTATCTATCCATCATCTATTTATGTATCATCTATCTATATATCATCCATGTATCATCTCTCTACCATCTATCTACCTACCTACTTACTTACCTATCTGCTTTGAGACAGGCTGTCACCAGGATCTGGGCTTGCTGATTTGGTTAACCTGGCTGTCTGAGCCCCAAGGGTCCTTTTGTATCCCTCTGAATACCTCAGGTATTGTGCCATACACGTAAGTCCTGTAGAATCAAGCATTTGCACTCAGATGTCCTTTGGTGCAAATCCCTTCACTAGAGTCTGGTCAATCTATGGGGACCGGGGTTGTAAGAGCCAGAGCTGGGTCATGAACAAAGGGAAGCAGAGGCTTTCAGGCCGCTGGCAGCTGCACATTTAAACAGGGGGCAGTGGTGGCATTCCTCAGCTTCCTAGGGTCCCACATGCTACTAATTATTACCCACTTTCCTGACCCCCACAAAACAAAAACTGAGTGAACTTCTCCCCAGAGGTCGATGTCCTTTGATAAGCAAGATTCAAACAGACGGTTGACTCAACAGATAAAACAAGTGAGGCTTTATCTATGTGCTCTGCTTGGATTATAAGCATGTGCCACAACCCTTGACTTTTTCTGTATGTGCTGAGGATCAAACCCAGGTCTTCATGCTTGGAAGCAAGCACTTTGCCGATTGACTGTCTCCCCAGCCCCTGCCCTCTTATACATCATGTGTTTAGGTTCCCACATGATACTAATTCCCTGTGCTGACCTTGTTTAACCTTCAGTGATGCTATGCAACCTGAAGCCGCCCTTGGTAGGGTTCTACCTGTTTATGATTTGAATTTTGTCAAACATCATGTCCCACCAGGACATTCCACTTTTTTATTACCCACTTTCCTGACCCCCCTACCCAACAAAAAATGAGTGAGATTTTCCCCAGAGGTCAATGTCCCTTAATAAGCAAGATTTAAACAGACTGTTGACTCAACAGATAAAACAAATGAGGCTTTATTTATGTGCTCTGAGCTTTGCTAATCCATCTGTGTACGAATGTTGAGAAATTATATTCAGGCAGAGGCAGATTCAGAGCTGGGCAATGGTGCAAGATTGAAGCTTATCGATGACACAGTGCTTCTACGTGAGAGAAGAATGGTTATTCAGTGTGATTGTGAATAAGCAGTGGGTGGAGACCGACAAAGGTCTGAGGCAACTGAACGTTCACACATAATCCAACTGACACTGCATTTCAGATTTATTATTGGGTAAATGACAGCGTATGAAGAAGAATTATAGCCCTTCAGCCTGCCAGGCAGCTACTTCTAGTCATTAAGTAATATTATTTAAACAGAAAAATACACCTTTATGTTATTGTCATTTATGAAGAAGCAGGTTTGAAAAATATCCAGTAACTCACTGAGTTAATAAAGTCTGCATTTTGTGGTGAGTGACTAATTCTGTGTTGGAAAGAAAGAAAGAAAGAAAAAAAATCCCTTAATATGACTTGTGAATTCAGTAAGTGTACATCTCTGGGATTGTGTTCTCTCCGAATTGTGAATTCTCTATGGGTTCTAATTTGAAATAGGCCTTTCTGCTATAAAGTCTGATAAGTTATATCCCAACTCTAAAGAGTGAGCAAACTGGAATGTCACATTTTCTGATGCAGATTTTTGCAGCACAGAGGGGATTAAATTCTAAATGTCTCAGCTGTTAAAGGCCCCTTTAGACTTGCCCTAAATGAAGAACAAAGAAGGAGAAAGTGTTCCCTAAAGCAATTCATCAGATCTATTTGAGCACAGTGGCATTCTTCCCTGGTTTGTAAGGATAAGTTGCCCCGAGTAATTTCAAGGGTTTGCAGCTGCTTGGAATATTTGAGAAAGATTTCTTTAGGTCTTATCATGCATTCCACATGGCTTAGCCAGTGCTCACCCTCTAGCTAAAATCTATCAGAAACTAACAGTTAGGGGCTGGGGATATGGTCATTTTGGTTAAGTGCTTGCTGCAAGCATGTGGACCCGAGTTTGGATCCATACCATCCTTATAATGAGGCCAGGTAGCAGGGGATGCACCTGAAATACCAATATTGTGAGAGAGCAGAGGCCTGTGGCTCTCTGGGGTTTGCTGACTAACACACCTAGCCAAGTTGGATTCTTTGAGACCATGTCTCAAAAAAATAAGGTGAAGGAGATGGAGAGATGGTTCAGCTGTTAAAGAGTGCTTACTGCTCTTGCAGAAGATCTGAGTTCAGTTCCCCAGCACCCACATCACTTAGTCTACATCTACCTGCAACTCTAGTTTCAGAGGATTTAATGCCACCAAGCCTCTGTGGGCATCTACAAACACATGATGCACATAAACTCATGAAGGCACACATACACATGTATAAATTTAAGAAAATAAGGTGAAGAGTGACTGAGGAAGACACCCAGTGTGACCTCTGGCCTCTTCATGCATGCACTCATACACAAGCCTGCACATGCTCGTGCGCATGCGCGCGTACACACACACACACACACACACACACACACACACACCAACTACCAATTTTATCAAATTTCTATCTTGTACTTTTAAAGTGTTTATCATTTTCCTGGACTATCCTCTGGGTTTTCCACTCCTTGTGTAACTCATTCTTCATGCACCTGACCCTACAGGAGTACTTTTTTCTGAGCTTGTTTGTTTTGTGTGGTATAAAGAAATCTGTTGACTCAAACCTTTCACAATAGCCGCTCACAAGAGCTTACTGTTGTTTCTGCTAACTTAATTGGCAGTTATTTTGCATTGAGGTTGTTCTGATGACTTTTGCGCAGGCGGTGATGGCCACTTCTATACACTAAGTGTTAAGCTTCGAATGCAGGTCCAACAGGCAGAATCTCCCGGCCCATATGTGTTGGTTGGCTCTGATTGTTACTAGCACATGGTATCGGCAGAATAAATTTATTGATGGGGTAAGTTTACAACTAGAAACAAGGCATCTTGGTGTGCTGCACTGTGGTTTTAGGTAAAACAGAGTGATCTATGCATTTTTACTTGTTTGAAAAATGAATAATATTTTAGAAATATAAAACCTGCACTTTAGTGACTTTTCCCTCGTGGCCTTCAGATAGACAGGAAAGATGGTGACATCTCACTTACTGTACTGTGCATTGTTCTTAGTTTCATTTCTGGTGCTGTGATAAGCTACCTGAGGAAATCAACTCAGGGGAGAAAGAAGTTCATATCAGCTCACATTCCAAGTCACAGTCCATCATCACGGCGAAGGTCAAGTCAAGGCAGGAACTAACAGCGAGTGACTCCCGTCACATCTGCGTCCAGGGCAGAGAGGAGGAGTGTGTCCATGTTGACTGGTGTGCTGGTGCTCGGCTCCTTTTCTCCGTTTGGAAACAGTCAGGACCCCTGCTTTGGTGCTGCCGGGGTAGTCTGGGTCTTCTCACCTCAGGGACTGTCATTAAGACCACCCTTCACATTGTTGTCCACAGACCCACACAATGTAGAGAGTTCTCATTGAGCTACTCTTCCTGAGAGATTCCAAACTGTGTCAGGCAGACAGCGCTATTGCAGGCTTTTGGTTTTTATTTTATAATTTGAACTCTGTCCCCTTCAAGCTACGTAGCCTTCTTACCAAGCCTGGAAGGTTTCTGACAAAATAACGTTCTCTCCAGGTGCCGTTCCCTTCGGCGGAACATCCCTCCATCTTCGTGCAGCTAACCCTCCATCTTTCATAGGGACCCCGCTTCAGTCCCGCGAGTTCAGATGGATGTGGCCAGCTCGGCCTTCCTCGGCGCCTTCCTCACCCTGCACATACCCCCGTGATCTCATTTGCCATGTGGTAGCTTCTCATGCTTTTTCCTTGACTCTCCGACTCTGAAAGTCTGTTCTGTTGTGACTTTATTCTGTTTTTCAGCACCTAGTCTACACAGGGAGTGGACTCTCCTGAATTGTGATGTGGCTACACTCTTGCACGTCATGTGTGTGGGCACTCTGTTCACTTCTCTGTGCCCCGTGTGTCTCTTACAGACACACGTGCTCATGGCACTTAGCTGTGTGTGCATCTTCAAGTACCCACACCATGGTCTTCATTTGCCGCCATCTGGTAGAGTGACTGCTGGACAATGCGCAGCCGTTGTGCCCGGTTCTGTGGCCCTTGCCACCCAGAGCCTGATGTTACATCCTTCTAGTGAAATATCAGGGTGTTTTATGTCAGCACTAGGAGTTACTTTCATCCTAAACCAAAGTACCAAAGCTTGGGAAAAGGGGGAAGAACCTCGTTGGGCAACGAGACAGAAGTAGGCTGTGAGGGTCTGAGCTGTGAGAGGAACACCTCTGGCCTCAGTGAATACAGTTCTGATTGGAGCCCAGAGGGCATGGGCCTGCATTCCACCCAGCAGCCTGCTCTTTGGGCTCATTGCTAGCTTCCCTTTCATAGTTGAGGCAGGTGTGGACTGGGGGCTGCAGGCTCTTGTCACTGTGATTTCTTCCTGTTTTGAAGTTTCTTTCAAAGTGGTTGCTTTATTTTCCTCTCATGCGTGTATTATGTATGCGTTGCTGTTTTCAGTGGTGGGTTCACAAGGATCCTCTATGCCTTTGTCCCCAGACCCCCAGCCACGCAAGGCAGTTTAGCAGCTAAGAAGCAGAGAGCTGGGCTGGGCTCTGGAGTAGAAAAAAGAACACATTCATCGGGGTCACCTTCAAAGCAGATGCGGTTTGAACAAGCTACCAATGGTGACCAAAATAGATAAATAGAGTGTTTTACTCTTTACTTAAGGGTGACTGGCTTGTTTGCCTTTATTTAGCCATCTGTTCTGGTCTGTGTCTCTTTAAACTTGTAAGATCTGTCACCTCATTTAAGCTGTTACCTTGACATATTGCAGAGTTGTGGACATAATGATTCCACAGAAGAGCAAATTAAAACGCTTTTTCATGATTAGAAGGTTAAATGTGGTAAGTCTGTGGTTAGTGGGGAGATAAGGGGTTCCAAGGAGGCAGAGCTCAGGGGACTCTCGAGTGATTAGAAAATTATGCTGGCTAGACGGAGGAATGCGCGTTTTACAAATCACAGGAGCTGAGCAGGAATGAAGGTGTAGGAAGCAGTGGCAACATCTGGATACTTGTTTGCTGGCTTGGCGGAACCTGGCCTCCCGGCCCCTGCCCAGGTTGGGTGCAGGCCCTGTCTTTGGGTTTCTTTTCCTCCTCAGAAGATTCTGGAGTTAATTCTGCCAGGAAGCAGCAGGTGCAAAAGCCAGCAGTGATAACAGCAGAAAGCCACTTGTTCTCAGAGAGCTTTCGATTTCCCATAAACTTGAAGAGGTCCTGGAGGTCAGGACCAATCCAGGAAGGACTGCTTCACTTTGTTGTTACCTTGCAAGCCAGGGTGGGATATTTGTGTGTTTGTTTTTGTTTTACGATTTATTTATTTTTATTTTATGTTCATCCATGTTTGACCTGTGTATATGTACACATACCATGTGTGAGCCTAGTGCCTGCGGAGATCAGAAAAATAACTTGGATCCCCTGAAACTGGAGTTACGGAAGGTCGTGAGCCACTGTGTGGGTGCCGGGAATTGAACGGAGGCCCTTGAGGTCTGCCCAAAGTTCTCTTCTCTTCTTTTACTCCAGCCTTGACCTATCTGACTCTGTGACCTTTGGTATTCCAGTCCCTGAGAAGGAAATGAGAAAGCTTTTCCTCCGACTGTGGGATGAGGTCCACTGTACGCTCTGGCTTCTCCTGGTACGCCTGTATTCCTGCAGTTGTTTAGAGTCATGGTCACTTCTGAATTTTGTGTCTGCACGAATGTCCCATCTCACCTCTTTTCCCCTCTGCCCTGCTCCAGTTCCCAACTCTTGTTGCAGTACCTCCATCGGTACCAAAGGGACCAGCCTCCTGCTTGTCCTGCCACCTTTATTCTCCCCTGCTCAAAGCATCTCAGACACTGATGTATGATTATAACATACAACTATTGCCTTTAGAGAAGTAAAACAAGGGAACACCACCAAGAATTCTCCCCTGGCTCTCCTCATGTTGCAGACGTGGCACACACATCTAGCTTGGCATCTGGGCGGCAGATCGTGAAGTGTCACTTACACATCCGGATTTTTCTCTTTGTTCTGCACAGCAAGAGAAACTGATCAGTGCCTGTGAATAACCTGTGTTTTCTTGTCTCCTTGCCTGTTCCTTCAACTAGAAAGATCAGCTCACACACCCCTACCAATCAAAACACGCATTTTTTTTATGCTCAGTCTCAATATACCCTTGCTGTCTCTCACCCCGTCAGATACGGTTGCTTTTTGTTGCACTTGGAAGCACATTTAAGGAAATTTTCTTAGGCTGTGTGGTATGAAATCTTTCCTCTTTTATGGTTAATATTTCGATTCTATATCCTGTGTACAAGCAAGGTATCTCGCCCATAGGAAGTGCTAGATACAAGACCAGAAGAAAGAGGGGGGTGAGGCTGGCTTAGCAAGATTGTGAAAAATTCATTTATTTCACTCAAGTGCTTGTGCACCTGTGCCATGTAAGGCATAATGCTGAGGGATGGGTGCTTAGAGCCCTGTGACACAGTACCTCACAAGGACCTGATAACTGAAAAAAAATCACAGTCTTTACAGAATGGGAAGAGTGCGTAAAATGCCTGGCAAGTAAATACTGGGGTGAGGAGACATTTCTGTGAGGGTGGGTTGGTGGTAAAAGGACAGCGATGGGGCAGTCGGGGAATCGGGAAAGGGGTCCTAGAGTTGGAAATTTGATTTGGAGTGTGCAAATTAAAGGGGTGTGCAGGCAGATGGAAGAGAGGGAGCAAGCAGGGTGGAGACATAGAAGAACGCCTCCGCGTGCAGCACGCCCGGCCGCCAAGGCCACCCGCTCACCAAACGAGATTTTCCTGCCCTGTCTGAAATATCCTAAAAGACACAATCCTTTGATTCTTATGAAAGAGAAAGAAAGGAATAAAGGACCCCCCGTGACTGCTATTAGTTGAAAGCCATTCATTCTTCCTTTTTCATTTTCCCTTTCGTCTCCTTTTGAATGTTTTGCAGAGAAAGTGTGTGATTGCGGTGAGCTTCGTAGCGACGTTTCTCCTGCTGCTTGTGGCGCGCCTGGTCAGTGACGCGAATTTCCCATTGCTACTAAACTGCTTTGGACAACCTGGAGCAAAATGGACCCCATTGTCCCACACATACAGGCAGCCCCTTCGAACTCACTATGGGTACATAAATGTGAGGACAGGAGAGGTAAGACCTCAGAGGGTTACCCAGGAGAGTATCCATGGTAACGGTTTCTTGTAGGAGCAAGATGGCTTCCAACTCACTGCATTTACTCACTCTGTCCCACAGAGCGTCTTTGGGTTCCTGACAACATCTGTTTTCTATTCTAAAGCTCTTCCTGACACAGGTCTCAAATCTGCCACCCCCTCCTACATCAAACCATCAAGCCACTGGCTTCCTATGGAGTCGAGGAAGCAATTACCTGTTTTCCTGGTGGTTTGTGGCTTACATACATATCTTTCCGTTCAGACTCTCTGATCAGCAGTCGCCAGCTGGAGAAGTGTCTGGCTTTATTTCCCGTAGGTCACCTGGCTGGGGATGGCTCTTTATAGAACTTCAGAAAAGCATTTGTCTCTTTATGGCTCTGTAATCCTTAGCTGGAAATGGCCAAGCTGGTTTTAAAATTCACAGTGGCTGTAGAGATAGTGGGATTTAATGACTTTCAAATTTAAAGGGGTTAAAACCATCTAAATCCAGGGGTCACTGAACTTTTAAACGCTGCAGCCCATTGGTAGCCCTGGAGAGAATGCCTGAATATTGACAGCTAGGAAGTGCACACTTTCCAGGAGGGTCGTGTGTGTGATGCATGTGTGTACACGTACATGTTTGTATGTGTGCAAGTGCATGTGGAGGCTAGAGGCAACTTGGGACAATTTTGAGGTCAGATTCTTCAGGCATTTATTTCTTGGAGGGTTGGATAAACAAGGACTCTTATTGGCCTGGAACTTAAGAGACAGAGAAGGCTGGCTGGCCAGGGAAACCCAGCATCTACTTGTTTCTTTCTCCCCAGTGGTAGGATTACAAGTGTGCAACACTACACTGACTTAAAAAACAAAACAAAACAAAAAACCTATTGTTTGGGAATTTCTTACACATATGTGTTTTGGTCACACTGACCTCGAACTCCCCCCCCCCCCCGCCACCTCCTCCCCTTTATTCTCTTTTTGTAAATCTGAATCAACTTAGTGCTGCCTGTATGTATATGGGTGTGGAGCCATCCGCTGGAGCGTGGGCAGCCTGTCAGGGGTCACATTTAAGGAGAAAACTGATACTCTCCTTCTCCCAGCGTCTGTCAGTTGCCAATAGCTCCTTGGCAGGGGCGGGACTTCTGAGCCCCACCCCCTCGGTGCTGGGATTTTGACTGGCTTGGTCTTGTTCATCCTGACACAGCTGCTGTGAGCTGTGTTCAGTGACCCTGTCGTGTCTGGAAATGACTGTTTTGCAGCAGTCCTCCACCTGGTATTTTTTTAAAATGTGGATTCTGGGGGATCTAATTTAGGTCTCAGTGGTTGTATGGTGAGGACTCCCTAGCTAAGCTGTTTCCCTACACCAATGCTAGGAGCTGTGCAGGCAGGCATTTGTCTCATAAAATATAGGAAAAACAAAACCCTCAAAAAAATGACGCGAAGCATGCAGAAGTAGTGAAATTATTTCCCAGGCATTTCTGTGGAGTGGAGTGAGAGTGAAACACGTCACCATAGACGGGGAATACAAACCTGTTGGAAGCTTCTGGTGACAAAGTTATAGGTCACCAATGTGTCACGTCACAGGGGAGAATCTGGGGGTCAGATTCCATGGGAAGGTTATTTCGTAAAGGTCCAAGAGAGGAGTGCCACACATACACTGCGACTCCTGGCCTTGGCCTTCCCCGGTCATCGTGGGTCTCCAAGGGGAGTGTCGGTCCCTTTTGTGTCCAGTGCAGACCCCAGTTTACTGCTTCCTCCTCATTTGGATCTTTGGATATTGCTTCTGTATCTGCACAGTTTACTGGCTTTTTATTAGACTTTTATGGTCAGGCAGGGGGAGGCACCATATAAATTTCTCAGAGTCTTGCTTGAAGTTTATCTTTCAACTGATTATAAATTAATTTTTTAAAGTGTCTCTTGCTTGAATTTGTTGGGTGTCCTGATACACTGATTATTGGTGAAAAAGTGTGTTTCTTAGAGAAGAGTTTGCCTCACACACGTCTCTTGTTACTTTTATGTCTGGCTGTCATTTATTATTCTATAATTCTGGAGTACTGTGTTAATCATTTCACAAGTGCCTGTTCCAGGCTGAAAATGGAGCATGTGGCTAAAGTGTCTAGTGAATTATGCTCTTATGAAACATACCACCAATATTAAAGCCCTCAGATTTTTCAAAATATTTGTGAATCGAATTTTGGAGCGTTAAGGAAAAGCTGGCCTAGGGATGCAGTATTTGATTGCTTATATCAACCCAACTACCTTGTTGATGTTGTTTTTAATCAATGACTTTATCAAAGGATTCTGAGCACAGATTGCTTCTTGGTTGGAAAATTGGTTCTTGGAAACTGATTGGGCTGTAGGTACACACAGGGGAGGTGTGAGTTCCCCGGATGATGCGAGTCGTGTTTAAAAAGGCAGTGTGTTAGTTTGAGGAACGCTCTTATTCTCTGAATCTCTGTTTCTTCATTTGCAAAATATAGACAACAGCATTAACCTAATAGTCATTTATGAGGCTTAACAAGGACAGAGTGCATGGGGTGCCCAGCTCAGAACTGAGTTTGTATGTGTGTTCTTTGTGCGTGTGTGTAGAGGCCATAGGGCAACAGTAGGTATCATTCCTTATGAATGCTGTGCACCTTGTCTTTTGAGATAGGTTCTCTCATTGGTCTGAAGCTTGCCAAGTAGGCTGCCCCACGAGCCCCAGTGATCTTTCTGTCCCTGCCTACCAGTGCTGGGATTCACACCAGCTTTTTAAATTTGAATTCTGGTGATCGAAGTCAGATCCTCAAGCTTTCAGTTCCAGCGCTTTTCCGACTGAGTTCTCTCTGGTCCTGTGTTTCTCAGTACGTCTAGTACTGCAATACTGAATTCCAAAGTGCCAGAATTCATAAACTGTAGAGTCCTAGACTCATGGAAGTAAACATACAAAGGGCTTCTTAACCTACTAGTCATCAGAGCTTTGCAATAAAAACCACAAAGAAGGGAAAAGTAAATTTCAAGGACCCGTTAAATTAGAGTGGCAGGAAATGAGGAAGCCTGACCATAGCAAGTGATGGAGAGGAGGCGAAGCCATAGGATCTCCTAATGCTCGTAATGGCAGTGCAGGTGGGTCCAAGTGCTTCTGCAAAACTCGTGGCGTATTACTGAGTAAAGCTAAAGATTTTCATACCTTGCACTACAGCATTTCCGATTTTCAGATGTATCTTCCCTGGAGATGCCCTTGAATCCATGTGCCAGAGGCATGAATGGCCTGCGCAGCTCCATTGCCTGGAAGAACTGGCAATGCTGAGATGTCTGTCAGTAGGAGACCAGATTCAGATTGTGCCACAGTGGCGATTAGGTTTTGCCAACTTTAAGCAAGTTAGAGTCAATCTCACATGAAGAATTTCTGCCACCGTGTTGGTCTATGGGCATGTCTGTGGTGCATTTTCTTGGTTGCTAGTCAGTGTAGGCAGGCCCGGCCCCTGTGGGCACTGCCATCCCGGGGGAGGTGGGCCTGGGCTGTGTAAGGAAAGTAGGGGAGCAAGCCGTAGGCCCCCTTCCTTCATGGTTTCCGCTTCAGTTGCTGCTCCAGGTTCTTGCCTTGAGGTCCTGCTTAACTTCTTCCATGATGGACTGTAAAGTGTAAGACGAAATAAACCTGTCCTCGCTAAATCACTTTTGGTCAGTGTTTTATCACAGCAAAGAGAAACTAGGAAAGCCATCCACCTAGAATTACACACAGTAATGACAGTGAAGGAACTGCTACGCAGTGTGACTCCATCTAGTGCCCCACAGGAAGAAGCAGAAGTAAGCAGTGTTTCTCAGGGGTGTGTGAACAGTGAAAGGAAAGGGCGTGGTCCCATGGAAGCGGGAATAGCAGCTGTCACTGAGAGAGGGCATCAGGATGGGTGTGCTGGATATCTTCAGTTGTCAATTTGACAGACTTGGGAAGAAGGACTCCTTAATTGGGGAATTTTCTCTGATTGGCCTGTGGGCATGGCTGTGAGGCACTTTCTTGATTGCTGAGCGTTGTGAAAGGGTCATGAGTGGTGCCGTCCTGGGCAAGTGGTCCTGGGTTGTATACAGAGCAGGCTGATCACAGACTGAGTAAACCAGTAAGCGTCATTCCTCCGTGATTTGTGCTTCAGTTTCTGCCTCCAGATTCCTGTCCTGGGCTCCAGCCCTGGTGTCCCTTAATGATGAACTGTCATTGGGATATGAAAGCCTAATAGACCCTTATTTCCCAAAGTTGCTTTTGGCCAGAGTGTTTAATTATAGCAATAGAAAGCTAAGACATTATACTATCAGGTCTTTCTTTCTGTCAAGTATTGATCAGAAATAGGTGAACGGGTCTCCTGCATAAGTTAGTCCTTATGTGAAACGTCTTCCACGTTGGCTTGGGATACCTCAACATCCTGCTGCTCATGTTTAGTTCTCTCACGCTGTTAATTAGATGACAGGTGCTCTGTGATTCCTGGTCCCGAGTAGTGTCCTATCTGGGCTCTGATTATAGTTTTATTTTTATTAATAAACTGGCACACATAAGTCTAGAAAACATAACTATCTAGTAAATAGAGTGTAAAACCCCATACAAATCTCTGGCAGGACCAAGAAACTTCATATTCTGATAGTCCAGAAATCCTTTGTTCTTTACTATTTACTGCTGTGATGGAACACTGACCAAAAACAACTTGGAGGAGAGGGTGCACACACCCAAAGGCTTTGTCACTGGTGCCCTGCTCTTCAGTTAGCCATGTTGATGGCTTCAGTTAACTACTGCAAGAACCTTAAGATGGAAGCCCACAGGACTCAGGGTGAACTGTCCATTTTTATACTTAAATTCAACGAAATATGAACAGCCATATGGAAATTGACACTGGGTATGATCTGAAATCATGAGGCTGGGGGAGGGAAATCCAGGAAGTTTCTTCTTTCAGGTTCCTCCTTGCTTATCAGTTCTGGCATTTCTTCCACTCTGGGGCCAGGTGCTTTCTGAAATGGGAGTCTTATATCTTATAAGCAAATAAGCTAAGTCGGAGGTGTTTTTCTTTTGTTTTTTGTTTGTTTGTTTTTTTGTGACCTGCTCTTAACACAGAAAGGTGAAGAAGGAAGGTTATAGGACTATGCTTAGGGTTTATGATTGACTTTAGGGGGACAAATAGTTCTGGTTTCTATGACCAGTCTTGGAAGAGAGGAATTCTAGTTTACCTGGCCTATCTTGGGGGTCAGTAGTGATGAAAGATGTGAAGGTGAGAGAGAGACACACAGACAGAGACAGAGACAGAGACATTGCTTCAGAGGCTGCTTGTGGGCCTTCAGTTTGGGGTGTCTTGTCCCGAGTCTCAGCACTCCAGTTGTAACTGCACCTCCTTTTCCTGTCCGTTTTCCTCTGATTGAGAGGAGCAGCCGCCCTGGCGGAACCGAGCTGGGATCACCATGCTGCTGTACTGACTTTTAAGGTCCGCATTCTTCAGGTTTTCGTGCTTATGCCCATAAAGTATTCTATGGCTTTCTAGGAGCCAAAGAATGTCTCTCCTACTGTGTGGAAGAAGGTGGGTAGGAAGCAGCTTAGGTTAAGAATGTAGTGGGCACCGTGACACAGAACTGTTTAGGGATGAAATTGGAGTCTGTGCTAATCTTTAAAGATGGAGCTGACTTTGGGTCCCTTTGGGTTGGCGCAGCTACAAGAACAGGCAGTCTTCAGACCCCACGTGCAGCAAATCGGGCTCACTTCAGGCTCCACTATCATCTTACCAATACAGTTGGCCTTTAACCACCCCAGAGATTTAAGGAGAAGGAAAGGTATGTAGAATACAGGAAGATGAGCATGTGTCCTACAAATGGAGTATTTGAATCCAGATCCAAAAAGGGATAAAGAGTGTAAACTAAGAGGCCCATTGCAGGAGAGGTTATTGCAAGAGCATGGTCATGAGAAACTGAGTGGAGCTGTCTCTATACCTCTGTCTGTCTGTCTGTCTCTTTGTCTCTCCATCTCTCTCTCTCTCTCTCTCTCTCTCTAGTTCTCTGGCCCATCTCAGCCAGTGGAAGTGGACATTCTTATTGTTGGGGAAGAATTGAGAAACCGAATGAATGCCACTAACTGGTTGAGGGCTGAGTTCCAAAAGTCTTTGCTGGTCAGTGACCCCAGAAGCCTCATCAGTTCTGCGTTTGAGCTCACAGCCACCACCACCCCGATGTAGCACCAAACTGCACTGGGGGCGGGACGACAAGCCACAGCACACACTGCACCCCCTGTCCCCCATAGCTGACCCAGAGCAGCTCAGGTCTGTCTGGCTGTCATGTCACTGTATGCATAATGCAACTCCAGATGTCTGTTTAGGGGATGAAAGAGTTTATTTCCACTTACACTTCCAGGTCACAGTCTTTACCGAGGGTAATCAGGGCAGAAACTGAAGCAGAAACCATGGAAGAATGCTGCTCCCTGGCCCAGTCTCTGGTTTGCAGAGCTGGCTGTCTTACACTGTCCAGATCCACCTGCCTAGGAATGGTGCTGCCCTCAGTGGGCTGTGCACTCCCACATCAGTCATCACTCAATACCATGATTTATAGACATGCTCACAGGCCAGGGCAGTTGATAAACCGAGACCCCTCTTCCCAGGTGACTCTGAGCCATGTGAAGTCAGTGATAAAAATAGGCCAGCACAGCCCACCCCTTGTCCGCTTGACACACAGACATGTCACCATTAAATGATAACCTTTCCTTTCCTGTTTGTCCCCAAGATCTCACATTAACATCATAATGTAAAATACAATACAACTTTAAATAATTCAACACTGTAAAATTAACAGGACTAATAGGAAAACTCCATCTATTGTATTAGGGCAAAGTGACCATAGTATTACCTGACCTTGAACATGGTAAAAAAGCATATTACCTGTGTGTTTTAAAAAAAACCCACATACCTTTGCACTTGGCACTGTCTTGTAAATGCTGCTTTCTCATTTGCACAGGTTTTAATCGTGTGTTTGAAATGATTTGTTATGGCAGGTTGGAAAGGAATGATGGATGTAGGTCCCACAGGGTTTGTTCAAGGCATCCTCGTTTCTCCCTGTTGAGAGCATGGCAGATCTGGGGGAGAGGAAAGAGGCTAGGTTCTTATAGTAGTTTCCTACCTGGAACTCAGGCACTCTGTTTCACTTTTTTTTTTTTTTTTCTGTGTGACATGGTGGGACAACATTGTTTAAGGCCAGCCACCTGAAAATCATTTTCATTCACTGCTAGAAAACAGAATCAAGCTCTGATGATAGAATGCTACAGCTGGAAATTTGTGGTGACCAGGTGGAGTAGCAGACACATCCCCCAGATCCAATAAAAAAAATCCAGGATGTGCTGTAACTGAGAGGAAGTCTGGTGTTTGGAGAAGAATGCTCTTTCCCTTGATGTTCAGGAAAAGCCTGGACATTCAGAACACAGCACTGAAGGGTAGGACTGCTTTCAGTTGCTTAACATTTTAACAAGGCTGAAATGTGCCTCTTTAAAAAAATCAGATCATTAGAAAGCTTTGAGTAGACTAAATAAGAATATTTAGGATCAGTTTCAATGATAGACAGGCCACACTAGCCAAATTAAAGATTCATACAACATATTGATGTTGCGATAGAATTTCCTAAATTATGGTTATAGTAACAATTAAGGAACAGAGCTGACTATCTGGGCAATAAAAGAATACACTCCACACATTCAAATAAATGTGCATATGTAACTAAGGATGACACGAATGGCTTTCCTACATTTGGGAATATAGGCTTTAGATTTTATATAAGTATATTGAGAGCAATTATACACAAATATATGCTCCCTGAATTTTAAACTGATCAACTTAATTGTTAATTAAAATCTGAATATTCCCACTTGTGTAATTGTAAAGGAAAAGGAAAGAAATTTCTCCTATAAAGTTGCTTTAGAAAAAGAAACAACCCATTTAACATAAAGATTACTTCTTTGACATGTGCACATTGGGTCCATCATGTTAAACGTGACTTACCATTTTTCAAGAACTTGAGGATGTATCCTTTGTGGCTGGAGCAAAGACAACTGTGTTGATATAGCCGCTTAGCCAAAGGCCACATCTCAACAATGTGGGACAGAATGCAAATGGGAGGGTTGAGATAAATCCAGGAAGATGTTGTGGGAGATAAGACACGTGATGTGATGGTTCGTTTTAATTGTCAACTTGACAAAAATCTAAAGTCACCCCAGCAGAGAACTGTAAAGAGGAATGGTCTAGCTTGTGTTGGTCTCTGGGATGTCTGTGAGGGATTTTCTTATTTGGGTTAATTGGGGTGGAAAGACCCACCCTGAATGGGGCCGCACCATTTCATTGGTGGGGCCCCGGACTGATCAGGACTGATCAAGGGAGCCAGTTGAGCACTGGCAATCAGGCAAGCACTCATCCTCTCTCTGCCCTTGACTGTGGTGTCATATGAATGGCTGTTTTCAGTTCCTGCTGCCTTGACCTCCCTGAGGTGATGGGCTGGAACCTGGATTTATGTCCTAGAATAAACCCTTTTCTCCCAAAAGTGTTTTTTTTGGGGGTGGGGGGTGACATCATGGCAGCAGGAATGTAACTAGGACCATTGCTTAGGAAAAGAATTTTCCTGAAATAGGGAAAGCACTTAGAGAATTCAGGAAAAGAGCCAACGTGAAAAAAAAAAAAATCACCGTCCATCTTCCTTCAGCTCCTGTCACGTGCGTGAACACTGGTGCTCCACCAGCCCTGGTAAACTCCTGAGGGCTGCAATGGCAGTCGAATGGCCTTATTCCACAGGTCCGGTCCGTTTCCATAGACCCACTGCCTTTCCTTCTAACCTGTGGCACTTTGATTGTCTATTGCTTTGGATTTGGTTGTCCGCAGCTTAGTCCTACAAGTATACCCAGAGTCAGTTCAGTCATGTGCTGCCCTCCTGCCCTAATGTGGACCCTCAGGTCCTGCCTCTGCCTGAATGGTGCTCTCATTTTCTGCAGATGGACATTGGGTACCTCTTGGTAATATGTGGGCCTGTCTAGCTAAAGTCAAATTTACTCTGTGCCACAGAAGGTAGAAATTATCTTCATAAGTTGATTATGATCTGTGATGTGAATGAGATCCTTAAAAGGAGGAAAATCACACTTTTGTGAGGCAATAGAGTATAGTTATATGTATACACACCCGTCCGGATGTGATCGCCATGTACAGACATATAAGAACTGCCCAGCGTATGCAGCACATACACATACATGTGTGCACAGAACAACTTCTCTCTTAAATACACACATGTGCAGATGTATAAACACAATGTTTCACAATAAAATCATTGACTAATGCAAGTGGCCAAGTGGTTAAAGCTTGTGCCTTTTTTGCCTGTCTACCCTCCATCCCTCTGCTGTGGTTATCTCTTCCATACTCATCTTCCTCTACCGTGGTTAGCCCTTCCATACTGACTGCAGTGCTGAGCACAAAGCCAGACTGCTGATCAGTCTCTCGAGTGATTAGTCGAGAAATGGGCATGTGGCCCACGATGACCTGTTCTGAATCCTCCCAGATTTCACTGTACTTTCTCAGTAAACTTGGGGGAAGGCCTCTCTTTTCTTAGGGTGGTACAGCTTCTGAGACCTGATTATTGGATGTTCTCCACCTTATGCTGGAGATGAGACCAAGACACTGAGAGAAGAGAAACAAGTTTAGAGGTGACTTGAACTCAGAGATGAAAGTCTAGGTCTGAGACCCAGCCAGATTTTGAAGCCACCCTCCCCAGCTCTGTGATTTGTATATGTAAACCAACAAATTCTTGTATTTTTTTCCACTTTGGCTGATTTTAACTGTTCTTGTTACTTGCAAGCAATGGGCCTACCTGATACATTGCCATTTCATAACCATCACCAAGCATCACCTGGAGGAGGAAAGCAGCCGCTTTCCACATCAGAACTCTCCAATCTGCTGGGAGGCCAAGCTCCAGAAATCTCATCCATCATTTAGCCGAGGTGTCCACAAGACTGCATACCAGAGGTCTTTGTGCCTCTGAGTGTACTGCTGAGTAAGCCTGCTTGTCCTTCCAGGGAGGAGAGTGAAAGTCTCGAAGCCAGAAAATACCTGGGCTAGCCTGACCGCTTACGGAGCCTCTATCCACACTAGGCTGATAAATCATGTAGTCATAATATAATTATCAGGTAAAATTTTCCATAGCACTGAGGCATCAGAAACCCAAAAAGATTGATGCTCATTTTACATATCCCATCAGTTATGGATGAAAGATCCATTATTACCGTGGTTTTTAATGTAGTAATTGTTTCACTGGGAAGATAGAAGGGAATTTTATTCATTACAGATCCTTAGGTAGAAAAATGTTCATTTGCCAACTGTCAATGTTAACACACTTGAAAGGAGCTTATTAGAAATTCAGATATTAAATGACTTCATTTGTGACAAGCGAAGGAAAACAAAACAGTTCACTGTCACCAATACCTCGATTGGAGGGTTGAGAAGATGACAGCCGGGGCCCTGGCGGCAGGAGATTTTCAAGCTGGTAGGCTGACAGGCACAGGCAAGGCATTGATGAAACGAAAAGTGGTACAGACGAGTGCTGGTCAGTCAGCACTTATTTAGTAAGTGTTCAGTCTGTTCTACTCATTGTGCTTAAGACTACAGATGCTTTAAAACTGAGGTTCACCAAGGAAGAGACTGAGAAGGACTCTGTGACAAGTATTCTAGGATAATGCCACCTAGAGGTGACATCCAGTCTGTATTCACAATTATAGATGCTGAGTCATCGTCTTACCCAACAGAGTCCTGCCATTGCTGTTAAGAGGAGAGAACGTTCACAAAAGTCCAACTAAACAATTGTATCAAGTGTCTGGAAGATAATTTGCACTAAATAAATGGCATCAAATTCTAATTTCTGATGTTTCAGAGTAAGCCTTATGAAGGATTATCCAACAGAGCTGTGGAAGTAGTCCAGGTGACTGGTTGAGCCTTCTTACCAGTTAACATTCGTCAGGGGTGGTGACAGGGACCTCCAACAGTATGAGCCAAAAACACATGTTTGCTCTAAGTTAGTTATCTTGGATATGTCATTACAGTGATATGAAGCTATTATAACAAGTATCTAATACATGGATTATTGGCTTCAAAGGAAAATGAAATTAAAGAGTTCTGGTCTAAGAACACATGGTCTAAGATAACCTGACAACTTCCTACTTTAAGCCAGAACTTGATGCATTCAACAGGACACATTCGTTAATATACAGCTGGCCTTGTCTGAAAGGAGAAAAGTCCTCAAGTACCAGCAGCCACTGTGTCCAGCACTTTCCACACCGTTCTCCTCTTCAGTCCTTACTGAGTACAAACTGGTCTACTGATTCAATTAGTTTTCCAAGGCCAAGACCTCGGACTATGATGACATTGTGTGGGCAGAAGAAGAGACTGAGTTTATGTTGGTCATAACTTGGTGGGGTTCCTAAATTCATGACATCCCTGAGTTTATAATCATGTGGGCTAGATATACTACATACTAAGTCCTGGGATTGTAAAGAATGTAGTACATTTTGCCTAAAAGCAGATAACAATTTTTGTAATGTTAGCTGATAATAAATTATTGATAGAGTAACATATGATGTGGAGGCTGTGATTTTATCTCTTCACATGTGGACAGTACCACATAATAATCATCACTGTGCCAGTTATGTCTGAATTACATTTTTTCCTTCTCTTTAGTATATAATGTCAATTTTTTGAGAATTTAATGCACGGATACAATATATTTTGATCAAATTTGACCCCATTCTTCCTCCTTGAATCCTTCTGGGTCTCCCCAAATATTTCTCCCCAACTGCATGTCCTCTGTTTTTTTTCCTAAGACCAATCACTGTTGCCCATATGTGTGTGGGTGTAGGGCCAGCTACTGGAGCACTGGGGACCTACTAGGAGCCATACCCTGATAGAAATCGGACTCTCCTTCCCCGAGAAGCCATTAAGTGTCTATATAACTCTTCAGTTGGGGATGGGGGCTTATGAGAGCCCCCCGTCCTCCATGCTGGTATGTTGACTGGCTTGATCTTGTACAGGTCTTGCATAGGAAACCTGGGCTGCAGTGAGTTTTTGAGTGCCATCACCCTGTCATATTCAGAAGACACCATTTCACCCTAGTCCTCCTTGACTTCTGTCTCTAAATCTTTTTTTTTTAAAAATAAGGCTATTTTGGAATTCTAATTCCTCTAGAGGTTTAAAAAATGAATTCTACATTCCCTGAAGACTTGCTTTAATTTTTAATTTAAAAAAGTATTTTATTGCCTTTTTGAGAATTTCATACAATGTATTTTGTTCGTATTCAGACCTCTTCCCCTATCTGCATGCCCCCTTGCCTGATTTCCTATCTTTTGTTTTGTTGTAATTTAGGTCTATTAAGTCTAATTTGTGTTCCAAATGCCCTTCTGTGTAGGTCCATCCTGTAGAACCTGGTCAACATTCCCAGTGTTACGCCCTTAAGGAAAACCTCCCTCTCTCCCTGTGCAGCTGTCATTTGTCAGTGGTCTCTCATACTGTTGAGACTTCTTACCTTCCATGCCCCTCTCCTCATGATGGAATCTGTGTGGTTTGAACTTACGCAGGTCTTGTACATGCTGTCACAGTTGCTTTGAATTTATATGAGTAGCTGCCCTGCTGTCTGGAAAACTGTTTCCTTTTGGTAATCTACCTCCTCTGGCTCTTGGAATCTTTCTACCTGATCTTCAATGACCCCTGAGCCTTGGGAGGCAATGGTTTGGTATAGGTATTCCATTCAGGGCATACCTAAGTTCTGTGCATGTTGTGGGTCTCAGTGTTAGTCGCTATCTGCTGCATGAGGAAGCCTCTCTGGTGAGAGCTGAAAGATGCATTAATCCATAGGTAGAAATGTGCCATTAGAGGTTGGTTTAGTATTGTGTCCACTTAGCAGAATAAAAGTAGTAGGTTCTCCCCTATGGTCTGTGACCTATGTAGCCACAGTTCCTAGACTTTTCCCCAGTGTCAGATACAAGCTCGACTTAGGAACTAGGCCTTACATCCAATCAGAGTGCTTGTTTACTTTGAAAGCACTTTATGCCACTATTGTGTATTGTGAGTTGTTATTGTAGCTCATGGGGTTCACGGCTAGGCAAAGCTGATGATTCATTTTCTCTCAAGTAGCAGACATAGCTCCTTCTAGCACTAAAGCCAGGCAGTAAAGATGAAGCTTTGAGGTCAGTACCAGCTTGATTTCTCCTTTGTTCTGTGACTCACATGTGTAGTGTCTTCAGCACTAGTATCTTATCATCGAGATCTGGTGGTAACCAAGAGCAAGGGTAATAGCTATAGCCAGTATAGTTTGAGGATCTATGGGGCCCCTGACCAACAGCTTGCAAAGAGGGAGCCCATTCGTGGCGCTGGGCTTGTATCTGCTAACCTGTGGTGTCTGGTAGGGCAGTGCCCCTGCTCCAGGGGGACACTTATAATGTGTGTGTGTACTTCAAGAAGATTCGGCAGTGGTACTTTCCATACGGCCTTTTCTAAAGGACGTTAGTGCTAGTTGTCCCTCCCCGTCTCCCGTCCTCTGCCTGGACTTTCCATTCCCTCCCCACTTGACCTTCCTACTCCTCATGGGAGGAGAGGCAGAACGCAGTGGTACAAAGGGTGAAAGGGGAGAGATGGGTTCTGACTTTTGGGTGGTTTTAAACATCAACATTATTTTTCCTGTAAACATGTATTGCATTTGTTACTAGAAAATATTGTAAAGCAACATCTAACTACACTCGAGGTCTTTGTAACATCAAAAACATGGAGTCTAACTGTCGAGACAAATGTTACTATATTATATATGCCTTAAAGTGAGTACTCTCCAGCTCCTGTTAGTGACCCCTTCCAAAGACAGCAGAAAGCAGGAAAAGTAATCACTACACAGTTTTTATCCGAGAAATACCACATCAGCTGTGTGACCAAGGTTAACATCATAGTGACAGGTTATGTCAAGAAGCATGTACCATTGGGGGATGAAATAACTTACCTCTTGCATTTCTCAAAGCCTGTGCCCCTGGCTAATCATGAGGAGAATACCAGACAAATCCAAATGAGGGGCATTCTGTAAACACCTAACCACCACTCTTCCAGTTGGGTTAATGTCATCAAACTCAGGGAGAGTCTGAAAACCTCCTCTTGCCAAGGGGGTCCTAAAGAAATAGGACTACAGCAGTAATGCATCCGGAGTGGGATCCTGGAAAGGAAAAGGGATGTTAAGTCAGAATTAAGCAAATCGGAATCACATTCTTTAGTCTGAATCAAGACTTTAGTTCATGATAATCATTAGCTCTGGATCATCACATGACTTAATTTTTTTAGTTAGCATACCACAATAGTGAGTTTCATTATGGTAGGGCATTTCCACATGTCTGCATGTGTGCATGTCTCTGTCTCTCACTGTGCTTTGTCCTCCCCTGTTCTGCATCCCCCTTCCTCTGGTCTCCTTCTTCCCCTGAAAGAGTTCCCTTTCTGTTTTCATGACACTCCCCTCCCCCAGCCCCACACACCACACACAAATCCAGATTTGACCTGTGAGAGAGAGCAGTGGGTATTTATTGTTCTTCTTATCCCCCCCTTGGACCTCCTGCTCCTCATCACACCCCTCCTCTGTTTGTGATTCCATTTCTGTAGGTGAACGACACTCTGTTGTGTGTGTATGCTCTTTGTTCTCTCATCTCTGTGAGCCTGTGGACTGGCTCAGTGTCCTGGATCTCATGAGTAGCACCACTGTTCACAGGCGATGTAGAGTCTCTGGCTGTGCACCCAGGAGCGGTATAGTGGCTCACACAGTGATTCTAATTTAGTGTTTTGAGGAACTCCGCCCTGATTTCCATGGTGGCTGCACGTGTTTGCCTTCCAGTGGGAAGTTCGTGAGGGTCCCTCTCTCCTCAGTCCCCACCAGCATTTCAGGTTCTCTTCATTGTAGCCATTCTGACTTGGGTAGGCTGACATCGCAGTGTAGTGTGTTTGCCCTTCTCTGATAGTTAAGGACATTAAACATGGTCTGTGTGTTTATTGTCCGTTGGTATTTTTTAAAGTTTCTTCCACAGCTTCATACATGAACACACTGTTAAGTCATTTGCGCACTCCATCGCCTTCCTGTGGCCTCTCCCACTTCACCTCCATTTGTGTATCTTATTTTGAGAAATGTCTTAAACTCACTCGATTGGATTATTTTTTATTTAATGTGTTGAATTTTTGATGATTGTAGATATGAATCCCCCATCAAATGTATACTGGGCAAAGGTTTTATCCCACCTGTGATTTGTATCATTATTTTGGTCTTTTCACTTGGCTGTGCAGCTTTTTAATTTCATGCAGTGCCATTTGTCAACCCCTCAACACTGGATTCCTTTTCAGAAACTCATCCCCGCCCGTGACCCTCCTGTAGCTGTTTCAAAGTTTCAGATTTTGCACAAAGGTCTTTGAACTGTTTTGAATAGATTGTCATCCAGGGTGAAGGACAGAGATCGGCTTCATTCGTAGACATGTAGACACTTAATTTTCCCAGGGTGAGTGTTGAAGAGGTTGACTTTCTCCGCACCGTGTGGTAGGTACCCTTGTTGAACATCATGTCTGTAGCGGTATGGGCTTATTTCTACACCCTCTGTTCTGTTCCATTGGTCTGTGCGTTATGGCACCAGTGCCATGCTGGTTCTCACCTCCAGCATTGTTCTGTTTAGAATCGTTTGACTGTTTGGGAAGGGTCTTTATACATGTTAAGATTGTTTTTTCTAGTCCTGTGAGGAATGTCATTGGCATGGGGACTGTGTTGAATCTGCAGCACACTTGGTACTACAGCCATTTTCACAGTATTTATTCTGCCAATCCATGAGCGCGAGAGGGTTTTCCATCTCTTACTGACTTCCTCAGTTTCTTATTTGCTGTTTTAAAGTTTTTGTTTTATGGATCTTCCACTTCCTTGCTTAGGTTTGTTCTAGGTATTTTTTAGGCTATAGGAATGGCTATTTTTCTGATTTTTTTTTTTTCTCATCAAGATTGTTAGTGATATATAGAAAAGCTGTTATGGGGCTGGAGAGCTGGCTCAGCAGTTCAGAGCCCTGACTTCTCTTGTACAGGACCCAGGTTTGATTCTCAGAACCTACATGGTGGCTAACAACTGTCTGTAACTCCAGTCCCAAGGGAATCCAACACTTCTGACTTCCGAGGGCATAGCATGACATGGGTGCACTTACACACATGTAGGTAGTACGCTCATACCCATCAAACAAACAAACAAAATCAAACATTAAAAAAGAAAAGCTACTTTTTAAACTCTATGTTGACTTTTTTACCTGAAATTTTGTGAAAATGCTTACTATTGTATCTAAGAGTTTTCTTGAAGAATCTTCAGGATTTCAGGATCCTTTAATTATAGAATCATACTGTCTGCAAAGAATGGTATTTTTACTGCTTTCTTTCCCATTTAAATCACTTTAAGACATTTTCTTGCCTTGCCTTATTCAAACAATATATCAAATAGAATTGGAAAGACTGGACACCCCTGTCTCACTGCTGATTTTAGAGTTAATGTTCAGTTTTATCCATTTCGGAGTTAATGCTTCAGTGTTACTCATTTTGGTAATGTTAGCTAAGTGTTGGTTTGTCACCTTGCCTTTATTATGCTGAGTTATGTTCCCTCCAGTCTCAGTTTCTCTAGGGCTTTTGTCACGAAGCTATGTTAACTTGGACAGGGTTGTTTTTCCTACCTCTCACGATCATCTGACTTCTGTCCCTGGATCTATTTATGTGCTACATTACATTTATTGATTAGCATCTCTGAAACCATCCTTGTGTCTTGGATTGAAACCAGCTTGATCATGATAATGATCTCTTTGATGTATGACTGAATTGTTTGCAAGTATTTATAAAGAATTTTTATATCTATATTGATCAGGAACATTTGTCCATAATCTTCTTATGTGTGTGTGTCCCTGTTTGAGTTTGATGCTGGATTTTTAGGGTAAGCTCTGTAGTGTCTTAGTTTCTTTGTCTCCTGCTGTGATAAAATTTTTCTGACAAGCAACTTAAGAGGGAAAGGGTTTGTTTTAGCTCACAGTTCAGGTCCGTCATGGTGGGGAGGTCGAGGCAGTAGCAGCTTGAAGCAGCTGGTGATATTATATCCACAGTTAGGAAAGAGCAATGAATCCATGCACACTGGTGTTCAGCTTGAGTTTTCAGGTTTATGGAGTCCAGGATCCTCAGCTCTGGGATGGTCCTGCACACAGTTAAGATGAATCTTCCCAAATCAATTAATGTAATCAGTGAATTGATCATTGACACTCTAGGTGGCCCATTTCCCAGGTCATTCTAGATCCTGTAAATTAATGATTAACCCTATCCATCACCAGCAGTGACCTAACTTTATTTTATGGAGTGGCTGCAGAGTGTCTTTAAAGATCTGGTAGAGTTCTGCAGTGACTCCTTCTGATCTGGGATTGTCTTTGTTGGGAGAATATTATAACTTCAATCTTATAGCTCATTATAGATATGCTTACATTGTTTATATCCTACTATCCTCCTGACTTAACTTCTGTAAGTCATATATGTCTAGGAATTTTTCTCTTTTAAGTCTTCCATCATTTTGGAATGTAGGTTTTCAAAGTATTCCCTAGTGGTCCTCTGCATCTTTTTATTGTCTGTTGCAGTGGAATCTGCCCCCACCCAATCACTAATATTACTTCTTTAGTAGGTTCGTAACTGACATGTTCATCTTTTCAAAGAACCAACTCATTTCATTGATTCCTTGTATTGCTCTTTTGAATCAATTTTATTAATTTATTCTGTGGTCCTTACTATTTCTTCCCCACTACGAATTTGGAGTTTGGCTCATTCTTTTTGTTTTCTGAGACCTAGAAGTGTATTGTTATTTATTTGGTATCTTTATTTTTTATGTAAGAACTCAAATCTGTAAACATGCCTCTTAGAACCGACTTTTCTGTAACCTTGTGGTTTTGATAAATTGTGCTTTTATTTTCAGTTAATTCTAGAATTTTTAAAGATTTCTCTGCTGATTTCTTCAATGGTCTATAGATTATTTAAAAGTATATTGTTCGGTCTTCAAGTGTTTTTATACTTTTTCTTACTGTTGATGTTTAGGTTCATTCCCTATGATCAGATATAATATAAGTAATTGTTTTGATTTTTCTTTTGGTATCTGTTAAGATTTCTTTTATGTCCCCAAACTTCATTTATTTTAGACATGGGGAAATAGGTAAAATTAAAAAAAACCCAACCCTACCTGAGGAATTATTGGCAACCAGTAGCTACTGGAAGGAATCAGTCTCCTGTAAGAGTGAGACTCTTGGTAGGGTAACCAGGCTCCAGTGAATGAACCCACACTCAAAGGCATTTAAGGACACAAATTTGACTCGATAGGCCTTAATATATATTATATTATTATCTATATTATATTAAAGTGCATGAAATTGGTTAGGGAGATCCAAGTACAATCAAATAGATTGTATGAAGTGCACAAAAATTCAATAAAAATTTATTTTTAAAACTTGATCTATTTTAAAGAACCTTTCATGGGCTGCTGAGAAAATGTGTCTTGTATATAGCTCTTGGATCGATTTTCTGTAGACGTCGTTATTTATTTATTTGATATCTTTTATGTAAGCAATCTAATCTATGAGCATGCCTCTTAGAACTGACTTTTCTGTAACTCTGGTTTTGATAAGTTGTGCTTTTGTTTTCAGTTGATTCTAGAATTTTTAAAGATTTCTTTGCTGATTTCTTCAATGATCTATAAATTATTTAAGAGCATATTGTTTAATCTTCAGGTATTTTTATACTATCTCTTGCTATTTCATTTGATCTTTGATACAGTTTAATGTTGAAGTTTCTGTGTTGAATTTTTGTCTAGGTATTTTATTGGTGAAAGTGGGATCTTGAAGTTACCCACTAATACTATATATGAATGTCTTTGTCTCTTATAACCAGTAGTATTTATTTTATGAAATTATGTGTCTCAGCCTTTTGTGCATATATTTTTTAATTAATATAGCTTGTTGGTGGAGTATTCCCTTTAGAAATATGCAATGACTTTATTACCAGAGTTAAGTAATTATTCCTTTTGCTTTGAGGATGGCAGGGCCTGCATTGCCTTGTATAATGAATTTCCTTCTTTCACTCTCAGTCTCTGTGACTTTGCCAGAAACGTCTGTTTCTTGCAGACAACAAATATTTGAATCTTGTTTTTAATTCAGTTAGGTAATCTGCATTTTTAGTTGGAAAATTAAAACTATTTGCACTTATTACACTTAGGATTGTTTATTGGAAAGAGTTTGTGGATTCCTATAATATTGTTGGCTGTTTTCTTCATTTGTTCAAATCCAGTTGTTTTTCTTTTCTTTTCCATCTGTTTGTTTGAGGGGTTTGCTGGTTACCAGTTTGGAAAGAACAGATTCTTTACACACTCTCCTGAAATGATCCTTTCCTGTGCTCTGGTGGTTTATACTGCTGTTCTTCCCGTGAGTATGTGATTCTCATAAGTATGTTCTGCATTGTTAGTTTGCTGTTCAAGAATCTCTTTATTTTCTACCGTCCTTGAATGTCTTCATTTCCCATCCATTTTAAAAGGTAGCTTTTTGACGCCTGTGTCAACCTTGATTGATACTTTCTGTGCTTGTAATATGCTCACCTTGCTTTTCTGGCTGGGCTTGTAGGGGTGTGGCAGGCCACCTGGCCTGGTTGGCTCCTATTTACTGCATAGACTTCCATTTACCCATATTTCTCAGCTCCCCGGTGCCCCGCTCCCTCTCTCCCATCTGCCCTTCACCCCTCCACCCATCCATTGGCCCTACTCCCCCCCCTTCCTCAGTCTATCCCCCCTCCTTATCCACATAAATCACATATATTATTTGTATGTTTTATTAAATTTTGTACAACTTTAATATGAATTACTATTAAAATGGCACGTTATTTTATTTATATAAATTTTGTTTACACATTATATTGGCTTTATTGGACATCAAACCTGGGGCCTCGGATAGGCTAGGCCTATCTGGTTTAAACCACCGAGTTTACAGCCTCAGTTCCAAGGTTTTCCCTTGTATTTAACAAAAGCAAGCTGAATTTTATGAAAATAAAGATTCCTGCAAAAACAAGGGCAAAGGAGCAGCTGTAAGCTGCTCATGTTTCTGTGAGTTAGCTGGGATACAGCCAGCCGAGGCTGTGAGAGCCTGGGCTTGGGTCAACAGCAGCACGCTGGTTCCAGGGTGCTTAGTGATAACTATTGGACCACCTGGGGCATATTCCCCTAACGTTGGAGGCAAGCACAAGAGAAAAAGCCTAGTTTGAAATTCACTACAAGTTCTTCACCTCTGCCAACATCCCCGATCAGCGTTCAGCCCGAATGGTAGGGAGAGTACCGTCCATCCACCACGTTGCTGAGGCTGGTTACATGGCTATCCTCAGTATGAACAGAGTGGGAGGGGCACTGCCTACACAGACATGGTGTGGAAAGAAACAAAGTTTGCCAAAACCAATTACATCTTCCATAGTAGTGAGGCGTTTATTGGACTTGCATATTAACTTTATGAAAATAAATATTATAACAAATGTTCTTTTGATTAAGAATATCCTATCTACTATGTAAGCACTTGCTTGAAAATTTGCTTTAAAGGAGGCTGAGCATCCTTTCAAGCAGATTCTTGAAGTGTCTGGTAGGAGCATAATAAATGATGGCTGAGCCCATTATTCAGGGATAGCTTATATTTTTTCATCGTGTGTGCGAGCTCTTGAGTGGTTTATTTTGATATGCAGAAATGCTGTTAACTTTCTGTGCTTTTCTTTCATTTGGTCACTATGCCATTTTCCTGTGATTTTGTAATTAGAATTTTAAAGTTCAGGTGCATAATTTTGATATTTAAAATGGTCTTATCGTCCTTTCTTTTCAGTGTTCATCAGGGTGATAGCAGCTCACTAAACAATAGTAACAACTGCAACAGTAAAACTGTTTTAAAGAGAGTGCTTCTGATGCCTGATGAATTGGTGTTGAGTTGACCTGACTAAATGTTTTAAAACTGTTTTCTCAAGTCATAGCTATGTGTATTTAATTTTTTATCAAATAACTTTTGATTTTCCTCTCAAAATTTGTTGAAGTGATACTTTCTCCTTTCTGTAAGGAATTTACTTGCATTCCATAGAGAGTGCATTAGTCAGGATGCTACAGAGAAATGCAAACAAGACGTGTTTGTAATATACATGTATGTAGATACATGTATTAGAAGAAGAGACAGAGCTTGAAATCATGGGGAGACTGGTGGTCAGTGTCTGATGGGGTAGAGCAGTGGCTGGAGTCCTAGTAAGATTTTTACTTTAGGTTTAAAGTGTCCCGGACTTCCATCTTCCTCAGAGGGCTGTCTTTGTTCTGTCAGGACTAAAACTAACTGGATGCAGACAGCCCACATTTTATAGTATGGTCAGGTTTACTCAGAGTCTACCAACTTCAGTATTCATTTCATCCAAAGGAAAAAAAAAAGAAAACTTGGACAACCTCTAAGGAACATACAGAGAAATGCTTGGCCAAGATGAGGGCACCATAGTCTGGTTAGGCCGACTTAACTGTCACAGTGTACCGTTCTCTTACTCAAACCCTGAATTTGAAAATTGGTGGATTATATAAAATTACTGGGTTATATAAAATTATTTCACCATAGATGAGAAAATTATTCTGGGATAGTTCTAGAACTTCATGCTACAAATGCTTAAAATGGCAGAGTCAAGTTTTGAACTCTGCACAGGTTTCAACATATTAAGTATAGAAAGATGGGGTGGAGGAAGAGAGTGGTGGAGGGAGACAGACGGGGGCGTGATTTCTTCTCTTAGCAAGGAGAAAGTCTAGGACACTCTCAACCCAAACTCTAGCCTGCAGTTCACCCCTTCAGAGACTGACCACTGACTTCTCATGATCTCAACATGCTCACAGTCTGCTGACATTTAACTCTGCAGTCTGTCCTTCCTCTGCTAAGGATTCAGCTGCCTGTGGCTCTCCTCTGTGATTTGATCTGGATTGCCTCTGTGGTATTGGGAAACTTCAGGGATCTTATGTACAGGGGCTGAGCACTTTGCTTTCTAATGAGAGCTTCTGTTATGTTGGGTTTTTTAATGGTGCCCACAGCTGGACCAATCACAGATACATAGATCTCCTCTGTCTTTCCCTGATCTTCCCCTGGTGGGGACAACTGGCCCATTCTCAACATCGTGCTGATGAATTGATCTCACGTGTCTCTCTACATTTTAAAAAAGCAGTCTTGCTGTTTTGAGTTACTTAAGCTTGGTTTCAAAAGCAGTGGTGTTGATGACTGTGTTCCATCTGGGGCTCATCAAACCTTTAACCCTGTATTCCTGAAATAATAGGAACTTGCAGACAGGACAGCATTTTGGAATGAAAATATTGGATTTCCTAAATCGAAGAATGGGTTGAATATGACAATATATGCTCTTCATTTAAAATTACTTGGAAATTGACATCTTTTGAAAGAATTTTCCCAAGGGTCAAAAGGAGGCAGATTTTTAGGTGTTGAGTGCTGAGCCAAATAATCCTTCTGCCTCTTGTTGAATGCTTCCCTCAAAGGGGCTGGTGTGCCTTTGATATCTGTGGAACACAGGAATATGAACTGACTGTGATTGTTCTTAGGTCTTCACAGCTCCTTTGTTTTCTAGGGCATGAGCCTGTGGTCAGTGGGCCCATTTGCTTCTCCAAACCAGCATGAACATCATAATTCTCATTTTCATTAAAAACATCTCTTAACCTGTTTTTATCACCCCTACTTAGAAGCAACTCATAGTCACCTGACGGGTGGTTCATCTCCTAGCGAGGGGTGCATCTGCCAGTACTATCACATTGACAAACACACATACTATCAGCATCAGAGTGTTCCTGCGAATAGGAAGGCTTTGTTTCTATTCTCCCTCCCTCCGTCCTTCCCCCCCTCTGTCCTTCCCCCTCCCTCCTTCCACCTCCTTCCCTCTCTTCCTCTGTTTTTAACATAGAGAAGAGAATCTTGAAATCTGCAGGCTGTGTAATTGTGAGCCTTCTCTTTTCAGTGCTTCCTGCCGCTATAACCATTTTTCTCTGGAACCAAAGTTAGCTACACAGAAAGCCAGTTAGGAAATCCCACTTTACTGGTGTCTCAAAGCACATTTGGCATGACTTCCAGACAAAGATATTAAAAATAACCGTATGTTCTGCGTGGGCCCTTCCTTTCCCCATCTTCATGTCTTAGTTGCAACTGGCAGTTCTCTGTATGCCATCTTCACATGCAAGACACAGATTCACCTCTCAAAGCCTAGTTCAGGGGTCCTTGCTGCTGTGGGGCTTGCCTGATTTGCCTTCCCAGCCCTGGTCCTTCTGTCCTGGGAACTGGTGGTGTTACAATAATTGACAGTTATACACATTTAATTCTTTGTGTCTTACAAAGCTTGTAGTAGCATTATCTCATTTACTAAATAACCCCAGGTTGTAGATTATAGCCTCCATTTTCAGTTGAGAACATTAAATAAATGAAGCACAGAGACAGATAATAACTTGGGAAATGACACATAGTTTCTTCTGGTTCTCAAATCAAATCTGTTCTGTACTAGGTATATTCTGTTCTCAAGTGTCCCTCCCCCTCCCCTCCCCCTCCCTTTCCCTCCCTCTTCTCTCCCCCCCCCCCCTCTACTCTTCCCCCCCTTCCTCCTCCCTTTATCCTTCCCCCTCCTCCTTCCTTCAGCAACCAGTGATACAAGGAGGTAGACTCCATCTGCTTCTACATTCTGGAACTTGCTGGGTTGCATTTGCTAGACAGCATCTAAGTCACACTCAGGACCCTAGTGCAAGGAAAGTGGGAAGTGTGTCTTTTAGATTCCCAGCCCTTCGTAGGTGGGATGGGGCAGAAAGTGATAGTGGATGCCTCTTCCCCATGTGTGATCTTTGGCATAGCTGTGAGAGAGAGGACTGGCTTTGGATGAGACCTGTGTTCATTTGGCCACACGGAGTGCTGTCACTCAGATGTGCAGTGGTCTCACCTGGCCACGGGGGAGATGGGCGCCCGCACAGTGTGATGTCTTGAAGGGTGAAATGGTAATGAATGCTTGGAAGAAGGAGGAAAAGGAAGTGGATGATTTCTGCAGTTGATGAGGACATGTGTGTGCCCTGGAATAGTAATAGAAAGCTCATCAGGCACACAGAGGCCCAGAGGACCATATCCAGATGTGCTACCATTTATAGTCACTCTGTGAACATGCAGCCGCCGTCCCGTTTCCTTCATCACCTCTGTCAGCAGTGGAACTTCTGTTCCCCCTGCTGCTGTACTGCTACTTCCAAAGTTGCTTTTTAACCATAGCTACCACTGTCTAAGTGCTCTGCAGCACACTCACCTCCATACCGGTTAGAGGGCCACCACTCCTCGTCCACCAGTCTTCTGTTCACCCATCGCAGTTTCCCGCTCTGATACGACACATGATCCGTCTCTATCTTTTCCTTCCACCTTCAGTGGATATCATGAGCTTTTAAAAGTGTCAAGACTTATGGGGAATAAATATAAATGTAAAGGCAGACATTTATTTACCGAAAAGACTGACTTCTGAAGAATTACTAGCTAATAATGACTTGGCTTGCCAGTGTGTTGTGTCTTTTCCGATTATCCCTCTGAGTTTATGAAGACACTGGCTTAGAGTTTTATACCAGATTTTCTCCCTTAAGTGTGTTTTCCTGAAGTTTCCTAGAAGATGGATTGGAACACAAGGATTTCAGTTCATGGCCCTCTGTTATTCAGCTCAGATTTGTTAAAGTCATGTAAATTTAGAGCTGTAAATAAATAAAGAGCTATAAATTTCCTTTCACTCACAGTTTCTCTTCCTCAGGGTTAGTTAGCTTGGTGTGGGCCCAATGGCTCCACCTAGTGAGAGTTTTTAATGGGGCTTACCCAGGCTAAAGATGATGGGGACCCCCCCCCCAAAGGGAACAAGTCACCCGTTTCAGAGCTCTTGTGGGAGCCGACTCTGCTGGGGTGCTGTCCTGGAGATTTGTCACTAATCTGCCAACGGAGTCTACATCCTGTTCATTTTCAGAGCTGGGCTGCATCTCTTTACATAGGTGTCTGTTCCTTCTCATGTTCTAATTCAGGAAGGGACTGAGAAACATTTAGGAAAGTTGGGGCAAATTGTTAGATTGATTGCCTGGTGTTCATCCTGTGGTGTTCAGATTGAGATAAGACACTTAACTCACTGCACTCTGAAGTTGCTTTCTGTAGAGCAAAGTCGATACCACTTTCCTAGAAAGAAATAAGGGTGGGATGAGTCAGGCTCTGCGCAGGGCCAGGCTGTGCTGAGTGTTTCAAAGCTCATGGCTCCTTTGGGCAGAGGATGATGAGCTGGTTACAAGGTGAGAGCCTGGTTGTGCATAAATCCAAGCATGATCCTTGAGACTATTCAGTTGCAAACTCTTATCTGTCCACCCCTCCAGGCTCATCTCTCCTTGCCTCCCACTCTCTGTAGCAATCAAGGCTGAAGCCATAGTAAGTCGCTTTGAATTGTAGGAGACACGGAATATTTCAGACCTTCCTGAACTTTCACACTCCCGTGTCACCCGCCCCTTACTTAATTCAGTGACTTGTTCTCCTTTCCGGCCTTTCCTCCCGGCCCCTTCTGGATACACTCATGCTCCCAGTGTCACCCCTGTGTCTAGCACAGCCGCTGTTTTGTTTTATAGCACAGCTTTGTTTTGTAGCTTGCTGCATGGCTGGGTTCCCATGTAAGAACCCAGTCTTCCAACAGGGAGGCATTTTGGGGGTCCTAGTGCTTCTTCCCATTTCCTTCCTGCCTGTCTCCCCATGCTCAGGAAGAGGCCCCTGAAGAGACCCTTGAGGTCTGAGTGTCCCAATGCTGTGTCGCTGTTCTTTTCCCCCTCCCCCTCTCTCCTGTACCCTCCCCCCTCCACCTCCTGACCCTTCTCTCTCAAGTCACCTTTGTAGCTTGTCTCCAAATGCTGTCTATTTGATTCTCCTGCTCCTCACACCATCCTGTGAAAGCCACAGATTTAAAGACTAATCTGAGTCTCCAGAATGGGTACAGTTAAAAAGCCTCACACTCATCCCAATGTATGCCCAGTAGTTAAACACAGTCATGTAATAACTTCAGTTCTTTCTACATGCTTAAGCAGATGCCATCCAACCCTCTATTGACTTTGTCAGTGTAGAACTGCATTTTCCACAGTTTGATGCAATGCCTACATCTACTTGCTTCAAGTCATCGTTTGGGGGTGGAACTCTGCCCGAAACCTCTCTCAATAAAACCTAAGCAAGTAATTAAAGCTTTTAGTGAATAGCAGATGCTCCAGAAATACTTGTTAAGTGAATGAGTATCTCTTCTGATAAAAAGTATTCCACCAGGCTAGACTAACTGATTACAAATCTCCAACAGTACTGGAAGAATGACTTAGTCTTAATCAAAAATGTTATTTTATTGATCCAAAGGAGCCATGTGAACTTTTCTCCTCGCTTGGTATTTTCATTTTTATCCAGTTTGGAGCCAGTCAGTGCTGCCATGGCTGAACAGACCCATGGATTTTAATAAGGACTCACATTTCTGGGAAGGCTAATAAGCAGGTGTAGAGGCCAGGGTCACATTCCCAAAGTCTTTCTGACAGAGGCAAAGAAAAATGCAGGAGCCAGCCCAGAAGGCTGGGAAGAGGCTGCAGTTTCTCAGTGTGGATTTCCTCAGAGTGCCATTAGCTTCCAAGAGACGCACTGGTTAGATTGCACTTCTGTTAGGGAATCGAGGCAGAGTTATGTAATCTTGAACTTCTGGGGCATCATTTCAGGTGTGAACTGCAACAACAGAACTTTGATACAACACACCTTTCTTTGTATCTTATAGATTTGCAGGACACAATAATTCATGGCTACAGAATGCCCCAATATTTTTCTGTGTAACTAAACCCGAGGCAGAATAAGACCTCTAATTCTAAGCACTGGTGTATCTTTTGATATAACAAAAGTATTTAGTATTCCATTTGCTTTCTTGTCGGTGATGGAATCTCAGCACGTGGGTGGCTGACAGTAGTCTGTTCTTTGATTTCTTTAGAACTTCTTGAGACAATCCTTGAGTTATTAAGTCCATTACGTTGCTAAGGAAACTAAGTTACTAAAAGTTTAAATAGTCCAAGCTAAAAAAGACCTAGTGAGCAGTAAAGGCGCCCAAAAGGTCTCAGTCCCCTCCTGACTAATACCTGCACGAGGCAGTGCATAGACTCAGCACTTGGTGAGAGGACCTTGTTTATCACCAACTATTTGACGAGGAAAAAATGATGAAGCAGGGAAGGTGAGCTCTATGGTCAAGGTCCAGAAGGACAGCACTGAGAGAGCTGAGTGGGGATCGCGGCCCCCGAACCCAAGCAGCAGTCTGCCCAGCCCTGCCCTGCCACAGGACTCCCCAGCTCTGTGGGTATTGAAGGACAACATGATTTGATAATACTTGATAGCAGCTGGGACTTCCAGTAGCTGGACTAACACTGCCAGAGCAAAGACAAGCAGGTCCTGTTCCTAGATATCTGCATTGGCCTCTCAGCCTTGGCAGTTGATATCTGCTTACAGCTGGGTGGCTGGCAGGCCTCACATGCAGAGCCCAGCTTCTAATCTCCAGAGTTGCTTTCTTTCTCCTGGCCCCTCCTGTTGCTAAATCCAAGACTAGGCTGAGTCTGCTTGGAAGTGGAGCCCACTGTTCATATACCCCCCAGAACTCTGGCTGCCAGGTCAGCAACTGGATGCTGGCTCAAGCCTTGCAGGACACGAGAGCTTGAGCTGTTGGCCTGGAGGCCAGAGAGCCACTGATGCACCTCCTAGCAAATTTCAGAGTGCTGTGCATTGTTAGAGTGGCATAGAAAGGGGCAGCGAATTCTCCTCTCTGTCGGATGGCAATACAAAAACATCAGCAATATACAAACTCGCCTTCAGGTGTGAGGAACACCAGTGGCCTCCCTCCAGGGATGGCCTCCTCTTGGAAAGAGATCTTTGTGATCTGTCCTTAGCAGGTTGATGCTTGATGTCTTTGAGCACCCATCGCCTGGTGCTGGTAGAAATGTGCATTCTCCAGGTGCAGCCCAGACCTACCTAATCAGAATCTGCATTTTAACAAGGCTTCCAGAGGATTTGTGTGTTTGTGAATCCTTGCTCTAGCCAATGCTGATAAGACTGCCAGAATCTCAGGGGTTTGAGAGAGGCAGGGACTTTGATCCAACTGTGTGAGTGGGGGAAGGGGGTGCATGCGTGCATGTGTGTGTGTGTGTGTGTGTGTGTGGTGGTCTTGTGAATACACATGTGCATTGGGGTACACATGCACGTATTTGTGCAGATGTGTAGAGGCCAGAGATCAATCTTGGGTATCATTCCACAAGAGCTGTCCACCTTATTTTTTGAGACATGGTGTCTCATTTCTCTGAAGCTCACCACATAGTTCAGGCTGGCTGGCCACGGAGGCCCAGGGACCCTCCATCTCCCCTTCTCCAGTGTTGGAATTCAAGCACTCACCTCATTCCTGACTTTTTTACATGGGCTCCAGGAATGCACCTCGGGTCCTCATGCATGCATGGCACACACATGACAAACTCTGCCACCTCCCTAGCTCCCTTCCGTGCAGTTAGCATCTACACTGATCCTATGCAAGGGGGAATCAACCCTTGAACTGGAGGTCAGGTGACTGACTCTCCTGTCCTTTCTGAAGGGCTGTGTGAGGTGATTTTCATCTAGGCCATCATAGGAGTTCTGCAAGGGGCTGAGCCACATGTTCCTCGATGGACCATGGCAGACAGCTGCTGGGCACGAGGAGCTAATAGAGAAGCATAATACTGCAGACAATGCTGTGGCTATTAACATTTTTATGGGTGGACTGCTTCACAAAACTGAGGGGAAGTATTACTCTTCTAGGATTAATATATTTAACAAAGAGCTGCCAGGAGAGGAGGCTTTTGCTGATAAATAGAATTCTGCTGTTGATTTATCTAGTAATGGAGACTTGAAATTAGAGAAATCAATGTGCATGTGAAAGCCATTGTCATTTGGTTAATTATGTTTTGCCAGCAGGATGGGAAAGCACTTTATGCTTGGTGCAGCCAAATGTACTTTAGCCCAGTCCTGCATTGTAAATGATAGACACCTAAATGGGGGTAAAGTTGAGTCTCCTAGACTGCCACATTTCTGGACAATGGATGCCTCGGAGGCTTGACATCCCTGTCCCTGCACTGGGGCCAGGCCTGCTTCCTCTACAGCAATGGTTTATTCACTGGGGTGCTTTTCTCTCTGTGAGATATGTGAATGTCTGGACAGAGCTGTCATAACTGGGGGGAGAGGTTAGGACCCATAAGCGGACAAAGATGGCACCCACGTCACTGATTGCCCTTCTGCTGCTGGATTGTCCCCAGCCTTCCTTCCTTCATGTTCTGATGAACCAGGGAGGGGTTCGAAGGCCTAGTCTGTGATAGGGCCTCGGTTCTGCTGGTAGATATTGAGAATGGTATACAAAATGGTCATCCCTAAAGATGGTCATGTTTTAACCCTGAAGCCCATGGATATGTTTCTTTTCATGGCAAAGGTCTTGCGAGGGTGATGAATTGAAGACGTTCAGAGAGGATGGTTGTCTTTGTTAACCAAGGGGTCCTTGTGAGTAGAGCATGGAGAAAGGAGGATCTGATTCAGAATGTCCAAGAGGCCCTGCTGCCAGATTTTGAAGACGAAATGAAGATGGAAGAATGAGTTTTAGCCAAGGAATTCAGGAAGCTTCTAGAAGCTGGAAAGAGCAGGGAAATGACCTTTCCCTGTAGCAGCCAGAGTGAGTGCGGTCAGCAGATGTCAGGCCAGAGGACCCGCTTCCTGCCTCTGCCTTCCTTAGTTTTAGGATAAAGCCTTTGGTTGCTTTAAGCCATCAAGTCCACAACAAGTGGATGCTGTGCACACAGCAAGGCCCTTTTCTTCGGGAGCGTCCTCTGTGATGCAGGGCTTGGCCGTTATAACTCCCCAGTTACCCAGTACAGTCATGTACTGTAATCGGGTGCCCCGTGTGGGTCGACTATTCTAGACACTTGAGATACAGTGTGAAGAGTGAGGACTAAGTTCCTCTTCTAATCCACTGACAGGAGGCTGAGACTGTAAACATGAGGAGACATAGTTCATGGGATCCATGAGAGCCAAGTTTAAGGACAGAGAGTGAAGCCGTAGTGAACTGGGATGCACAGCTGTTGTCCGGGAGGCCTCCAGAGGGCCTGGGATGAGATCCTTTAGCAGAGTTGTGCAGGGGGTGAGGGAGAAAGCCATGCAGACACCCGGGGAAAATGTTCTCAGCAGAGGAGACCATGAGATACACGTTCTCAGCTGGGAACTTGCTTCAGAGAGTCAGAGAATGGAGAAGGGCCGGTGTGGATGCTGATGAGTGTCTCACTGGCTGGGCTGAGTTCGGAGGGAGCTTCAGAGCACTGCACACGAATTAGTCATGACTGCTGTCACTCTGTGTCCATCTGTAGGCTGACTGTGTGACCATGCACAAGCATTAGTCATGACTGCTGTCCCTCTGTATACTGTAGGCTGACTGTGTGACCATGCACAAGCATTAGTCATGACTGCTGTCCCTCTGTGTCCATCTGTAGACTGACTGTGTGACCATGCACAAGCATTAGTCATGACTACTGTCCTTCTGTATACATCTGTAGGCTGACTGTGTGACCATGCACAAGCATGAGTCATGACTTCTGTCCCTCTGTCTACTGTAGGCTGACTGTGTCCATGCACAAGCATTAGTCATCATGACTGCTGTTCCTCTGTCTACATCTGTAGGCTGACTGTGTGACCACAGGGTCATCTTTATTCTTGTCTACATTACACAAAGAGAAAGCAGCTTTGTCCGAAGAGCCTGAGCCACAAACCCCCAACAGAAGCGTTTTCTCCACATGAATGTGTCCTTCGCATAGACACAGGTGGATTTAGAACATTGGTGCGAAAGCACTGCTTCCGTGGTCCTGACAGCACTGTAGTTCTTACACCTCTGTAAGATGGGAACAGAAGGGGCTGTATGTCCTTTTGTTGTAAAGAGGATTGCAGGAGTGAAGTCAAGTACACTGAGAAGTGGGGTTCACAGACCTTAGCTGCTTCCTGGCCAGGACGGCCACTGACTCTGTCCCTCACCAGTCCCCTGGGTGGAACCAGGAGAATACATGAGATCTGACCCATGCACTGCTTTCTGCGACACATGAGGGAATGATCTGGTTTTTATAAATGATGCTGAAATGTTGCCCCTGGTAAGGTCATGGGCAGGGGGCTTCTGTCTCAGGAAAGCACCTGCCTCCCATAACCTGTCCCTTCCTCTCTGCTGTCCCTCAGCATGGAGAGGCTATATGGGGAAAGCAGAGAACCTCTAAGCAAGATGGGAACTCCAAATCTGGAGAAATGAAAACAAAATAGGTTCCTATCTGTGTGGGCTCTGAGTTCTGTGAGGGCGGAATCTCTATCCTAGAAAGCTTGGGAAAGTAGTCCAAGCCAGAAATAAACCAGGCTCACTGCCAGGATGAATCGCTAGAGACGTGCTTTGGAAGCATGGTCTGTCAGACGCCAGTGTGCACATCCCTTCCCCATCCTCAAGGTCAGAAGAAATTCCTGTCCAGCGTCTTTCTTCTCCTCAGCGTCTGCAACCAAACCCTATAGAGTGCAAAGGGGAGCTGTAGACCAAACAAGTCCTTCTATCTTCGAAGTCCTTTGATATTTTTTTGCCTTTTATTTTCTTAAAGTACTGAAATGTGGTATTGCAATGCAGTCGTCAGCTTCCTTAGTGTCACCTGATAAATGTGATTGTGAGGAGGACAGACTTTTACCCAGGACTTGCAGCGTCTCTGAGAACGCATCAAATGGTGCAGTCATTCATTCATATGTCCATCAAAGACTTGTAACCACTAGATGTGACATCCTAAGCAGAGGACAGGGGAAGGTGGATCCTGTCCTCTCCTCCCAGAAGTCATAATGTAGATGGCCGAGAATACAGAAAACATGCGATTCCAGAAGTAGACATGGTGTTATGCTAAAGAAACAGTGAGGAGGGCTGGGTGGTGGCACCTGCCTTTAATCCCAGCACTCAGGAGGCAGAGGCAGGTGGATCTCCGTGAGCTCAAGGCCAGCCTGTTCTACATAATGAGTTTCAGGCCAGCGGGAGCTACAGGGAGACTCTGTTTCAGAAAGACAAAGAAAAGAAAAACAGAAAAGAAAAGAAGTACTGAAGAATGGCAGCAAAGCATGAAGGAATGGATGTGGCATGGAAGAGTCAGGGAAGACCTTCCCAAAATTTCATCTGAGACCGGATCAGTGAGATGGAGCTGGATGTGTCCTTACAGGTGAGACAGGAAGACAGTTTTCCCTCTGGCTGTTCTGGGAAGATAAGTGTGCACATGTGCAGACCCACTTTGCCCAGAGGTTCCTCTTTTCACTGCCCCCCTCTGGAGTAGCCTTCCTGTCCCATTGTATTGTAACCTGTTCCTTGTTCCACATATTCTCAAGCTGTTAACTGACATCACATACGTTGTCATTTACTGGTTTATTGTCATCTCCCTGCCATAGTCCATTTGTACTGCTGTAACCAAACAACTGAGGTGGGGTAGGGAGTCAGGAGGTTTATTCTGCATGCCTTTCTGGTGGCTGGGGGTTCAAACAGTGTGACACACCTGTGGGATAAGTGGCACAGCAGATACAGAGACAGGAAATTCGCCTGTCTCATGGAGCGGGCCTGCCTTACAGCAGCTCTTTCAAGAACTGTCTCACACCATGAAACAAATCTTAATCCCTTCTATGGGCAGTGCCCATGTGACCTCACAGCCTTCTCTTGACCAGTCTCTCCACTCCCTGATAAAAGTTTTACCACCTCATGATGGTCAGCCATTCCAGAGCATTATCCAACAAGCCCTCTGAATGGTCACCTGACTGTCAGACAGTGGGGTATGATTTGGTTTATTATTTAGCATTAATTACAATCCTGAGCCTGTGGAGTCCAGATGTTAACATGTAGAAACTAATGAGATACAAATCACCACCGCCCAAGTATAAGCAAGTGACTGCTATCAGCACTGAGGAAACCATAGGTGTGAAGGTCTGATTGTCTTCTACACCATTAAGCAGCTTTGGATACATGACTTGAAACGTCATTTTTACTGCACTATCTACCTACCTAGCTGTGGGAGTTTCTTTTGTGTCTTTTAAATCAACTTTATTATCTTGGTGTTGCTTTTTAAATAACTTTAACATATTTGTCATATGTTCCCTATATACTTGTTTAAGAGTATTTTGTTTTAAGTATATGTATGTGCATTCGCATATGTGTACACATTCATAAATATACATGGAGAAAGGGAGATTAGAACAACTTTGCCTAGCCTATCTTAAATGTGTTCAGACTTTTATAGTAGCCTGCAGTTGGAAAAGTCATCCAACACAAAGTCTCTTTTATAATATGGTATTCAATATTATATAATGTATTGAGTACTCTGTAGAAAATGAAAAAATGGGGCTGAGGAGATGGCTCAGTTGGTTAAGTGTTTGTTTCATAATCATAAGGAACAGAGTTCAGATCTCTAGCACCCATGAAAAAAGCTAGGCACAGTGGGATATGCCTGAACTTACTAGTCCTGGGGGGTATAGAGCCAGGGATCCTGGGGGTGCCCTGACCACTCAGTTTACCAGGAACAGCAATCTCCATGTTCAGTGAGAACAAAAATAATGTAGAGAGCAATAGGGGATTCTACACACACACAAAGGTGGGGTGTTTGCACACACATGCATACCCTATACACACACACATATACACACACACAAAGATAAGAAAATGAGAATGTTGGTCTGGGTGTGCTTTCTCTCCCTTGTAACTTCAACAACCCAACGTTGTCTTAGGTTGGGAACTTGCAGTAAAGTGCTCAGCATAGTGTTTGATCCACAGTTTCTAATGTGTTAGTATTTGTGCTTGATTTTCATTTGAGCAGATTTCTTCTAAAGTATGAGTTTCTGAAGTTTAATGAGAATCAAACTTTGAAAATCTATTAACGCTTGATTTGGATATTCTCTGCAAACTCTGGCCAGTAGTTCTACAGTAAGACAGTATGCCTATTTGTGCTAAAAGCCTACTGACTCATAAAGCAAGTGTTTACCATGAAGGATATTTTATTCCTAGCCCCACAAATTAAAATAGCCCATGCCAAATACACTTTAGCAGTGTCCTCCATTATTTATTTTCCAACTTCCTGTACTGGGCAGCTGGCAGACATAATTTATAACTTAGCAGCAACTGGTCTGATCTGAGTTTTGTTGCCTCGAGTTCTTTTTGACCCTGTTGATTTACTCTGAAAGTTTAATTTAGTGTGCAAGACCACCTGTCATTTTTATACATGTCTGAATGTGGAAGTATTTTTCCCAGCAACATGTTCATTCTGACTTCTTTTGCACCTGAGAGTTGAGGTAGGAAGGACGGCTGAGCAGAGGCTGGCAACCTTTCAGAAGCACAGAGCCAGCTCTCCACTCAGTCTAATTTAAGGCTTTCCGTGCCAGAATGAGTCTCATCTCTTCTAAGCCGCCAGAGACTAAGATCTCCCAAGTCATAGTAAAGCTGGGAAATTACCCTTATGTGATAGATTTTTCTAATCTTTTTTTCTTTCCTGAAGACCAAGAATTTTGAAAATGCTGCTGCCAGTGTTCTACAAGCGAGGCAGAATAATCAGGTATGTGGGAGATGGTTGGAGAAGGTTCTGAAGTCTCTGGAAGCTTTGCATGAGACTTCTGCTCACTCCTGCTTCCATGTGAATGCACGTGTGTTGTACACTCATGTACTGATCCTCTCCTGAAACTAATGCCGCTCCATCCTCCATGGTGATGGCATGTACAATGCTTAGCTCTTGCTGAAGAATATGTTAGTATATTTAATGGACCTATCATAGCAGATGATTCTTAGTAGGTATTCAGTAGTAGAAGCCATTAGTTTCAATCATTTCCTTACATTTTCATAGAAGAGGGAGCCAAGAGATGGCTCAGTTTTGAGCAGTTGCTCTTTCAGAGGACCTGAGGCCAGATCCCACCACCCACATTGGGCAGCTCACAACTGCCTGTAACTCCAGCTCCAGGGGACCTGATACCTTCCTCTGTCCTTTGTGGGCACCACGCTTACAGGAACACACACACACACACACACACACACACACACACACACACACATAAATAAAAATAGAATAAATCTGAAATTTTACAAGAGAGATCAATGGGCATGACACAGAATCTGGAGTTGAGGAAAAATCAGCTGTTTGTGCTGATTCTGTTTTCTCCAGACCTTTGGTTTTTAAAAGTCCTTTCTTTTTCAGTTACTTACAGTGCCCTCAGTAGGGCAAGCTGTGCTGGGAAGGAGACTTTTACTGGACATGCATAGGGAAATTCCCTCCCTACTGGTCTAACCTAAACTCACCTTGGTGAGGGTGAATTCCCTCTTATCCTTTTTCGGGTGGGACCCTCACAAGCCTCCATGACTATGAAGGCCTGTCCCATTGTCCAGAGATGGAGAGAGTGTGTCCCACAGCAGAGGACAGCTCACTGTCGAAGTCCCTCTGTGCCGCATTGTGGACTCAGTGTTGCTGCAGTGTGTCTTTACATTCTGTTCATTTCCTGCCCCTTCCCTGCCCTGAGACCATTCTTCATGGCTGGACAGAAGAGGAACTCTACAAGGGAAGAAAGTAGCTCTCGGGTACACAGGGCATATAAGATCAGCTGGGTTCGTACCTGTGTAGAGATGAGGCCACCCTCTCTAGAGCGGTCTCCTCTCTCACACCGGGTGGTATGTGGCACGACCCCTAGTTCATGTCTGAGGCTGCACATCTGAACTCTTCATGCATACTCTGTGTTATCTTCTAGACTTCGTTTCCTGTATGTGCTGCATGGCTGGCGCCCAGTGCCAGACCTTATCTGTCCTCCCATGCTTGATGTGCAGCCTCTCCTTTGCATCTCTGTTCTTAGAATTCGGGGACCATTATGAACCCCGGCACTGTGTGTTAATTTCTTTCTTCATTGCTGTGGTGAAATACCTGACAAGAAGCCAGTTAAGAGAGGAAGGAGTTACTGGCTCCCAGTGTGTGGATACAGTCGTCCTGATGAGGAGTGTGGCTCTAGTGGTGGTGGCAGGAGGCGGAGGTGGCCGGTCTCGTCACTGAATGCTGAGAGGTGAATGTTGATGCTGGGTGGCTTCCTCCTTTTTTCCTTTGATTCAGTCTGGGACCCCAGTGCATGGGATTATAGCACCCACATTCAAGTGGGTCTTCTATGCTTTGCTACACCTCTCTAGAGCCGCTCCCAGAGTTGCATGTCCTGGGTGATTCTAAAGCAGCTGACCATGAAGACTTATGAGCATAAGCTCTAAGACCATGGCCATTGATCTGATAATGGAGACAGATGCTGAGTGACTAACAGAAGGACAGCACAGACAGTTTGGAGAGGCTGACGAGGTATGATTCAGATCCTGTGTGGGACGGAGACTTGTTCCCATTATTCAGAACAGCACAGCATTTAGCATCTATGAATTGTCTGTTTGTGGATTTCTTCATTTAATATGTTTAGGCCCGGTTGACCACAAGTAACTGAAACTTTGGCATGTGCTGCCAGTATAAGGGGACACTGCTATGTTTCCTTACTTTTTTTAATCCATCAATTTACCAGCTTTAGACATTGCTGATGCCCCTCTATAAAAAGCGAAGAACTTGGCTCATATTTCCTTCCAACCTTTCTTTTCCTTCTTCCTTAAAGCCTGATGACTATGTAGTATTTTGATTTTTCCTTTGCTTTGCTTTGTAGTTTTAGAGATAAACTTAGACCTTTGAGCATCCCCTCTGGTCCATCCACAGCTGAAGGTATTTGTTTTTCTGCTATTTCATTTTCAAGGATGCAAACGTTCTGGCCTAGAACCACATTGAAAGCTTACAAGTTTTATACATAACTTGATTAGGAAAACTGAAAAATAGTGAACAGGATTTATGTATTTTGTTTAGAAAAATTGGAAAATGCACTGTATATTACAAAATGTTGATTTTTAAAAGATTTTATTTTCAGTTCTGTGTACATGGGTGGGTATATGCATGTTCATGTGAGCTGGGTGTATATGGTGTCCAGAAGAGGGCACTGACTTCCCTGGAGCTGGAATTTCAGATGGTTGTGAGTGCCAGGTGTGGTAGTTAGGAACTGAATTTATGTTCTCTGCAAGAGCAACAAGTGCTGTTAGCTGTTGAGCCATCTCTCCAGCCCCATAAAAAATACTGTTTTCCTGTTAAATTTTCTCTGTGTTTATAGTGCACATCCTGAAAGATCATGAATTTGATATTCTCAAATAGTTTAGAAAAATGCACATATGGAAATATTAAGATGAGATGAAATAACTATATCAAAACATTAATAACTGTTGAGTGTAGGTGTGAGGGATACATAAGAGAGAAAAACCTAACTTATTTCAAAATCTTGATTTTTTTTTTTTAAACAAGCTTAAAATAGATGAATTACACTTCTATGCCTGTCACACTGTATGCTAAGTACTAGGTTCAAAAACAGACATTTGAACATTGAATTTTTTAAAAGGCATAACTAGTAATAGTCATGAAGATTAAGACTGAGAATCTGGGAGTGTTCTTTGACACATTTTCAAAGTATTTGTTGACTCAATGCTGAGGCCAGTCCAATGAAAGGACCCTCAGAGTGCGTATGGAGGCTGGGGTCAGTACTTTCCATTCTTGGAAGCTGACAGAGGAGAAGTGCAAGTTCCCAGCTAGCCTGGGCTACATAGTGAGAATGTGCCTCGAAAAAGAATTATTGAAATGGACAGGGGCTGGAGAGATGGCTCTGCAGTTAAGAGTGCTTACCACTCTTGCAGAGGACCAGAGTTTGGTTCCCAGCATTTACATCGGAGATTACAACTGCCTGTAATTCCAGCTCTAGGGGCTCTGATGCCCTCTTCCGACCTCCATGGGTTCCTGCAGGTACCTAGTGCACATACCTGCACTCAGACATATAAACATGCACATTAAACACTTAAATATTTTAAAATAAGTTGGGTAAATATGAATTACACCTCATATTTATGCCAACAGGAAGAAAATAAACATGCCCACTTGCCTCTATTTAGTTATCAACTTCAGATATTGTTTATTAATACCTCTCCATTGCATCACCTCTAATAGGAATTAAAATTATGATCATGAATTACACTTCCTGTTTCATCTCATCTAACACATGAAATACTCATGCTATCATGACTTCTTCGTACACTCTTACGGGCCGACGGTTGTAAAGCAAATGCTCCCTTACTGGCACTTTCCTGAGCATTATTATTCTAATAAATGAGCCTGCTATTTCTAACACATCGTGGTTTCTGACACATTTTCAATGTACGATCTGAAGAATGTGTGGCGGCACATTCTCCTCTCACACTCGGTTCCTGTGACCAAGGAAAGTGTTAAAACTAAGCAGGAAAGTTGAGAGTAAGACCTGGGTGGAGAAGCAAGACAGGCCTCTCTAGACCTCAGCCTCTCCTAGACCTCACATACCACTCAGCTTGCACTGGGATACTAGCTTGCTAAACCTTCTTTGGGATGTACACATCTGTATTCATGCATGAGATAGGGTTATAGATGTTTCTGTGCATAGAAGGTCTTTCATACTTTTTATATGATGAATAACGTTCTTTCATTCAGCCTGGAAAACAACCATGTCATGTTGTCATTATGTTATGGTTTGGTTTACTGATGATATAAATTGTTTTTTCCAAAGAAATGTTGCATCTAAATTTCTTTTGGGAAATATTTCATTGGTAACATTTACATTTATTTCATGATGCTCTGAACTATTATTTTTCTTTTTCTTGAGTAAAATTTTCACATTTCTACATGTCTAGGAGATAATCTTTTATCTAGATTTTCAAATGTCTTAGTATAAAGTGTGTCTAAATGTCTATATGGTATTTTTAAACTCACTATCCCTGTGTTTTTGTATCAATTAAGAACTTCTAAATTGCTCTGTATGTTTTCTTTTTCTCTCTTTGTTAAAATTTTCATGTGTCCCTACTGACTTTTCTGTCAACCAGGTTTTATATTTATTTGTCTGTTAGAGTCTTCTATGAACAAGTGTATCTTTGACATTGTTCATTCAGAGTTCAGGATGAGTAGAAACATCACCTATCCCAGTTTTCCTGGATATTCTGTTTCCTGCCTTTGGCCCCACCATAGCTATCAATAGTGTCCCCTTTTTCCTCTAGATGAACAAGTAGATGGTCAATTTACCTATGAGTGAGTTACGCAGTTTCATCTAAACAGAGCAACCATCTGTAATTATAATACATGCATTCCCAACCAGGATAGTGTCTTATCCAGAGGGTGTAAACTCATTTGAAGGAGGCTGGAATAGAGGGAGGCAAAAGGTCTTTAGTGTTAACAATTTGTGGCCATCTAAAAAGCCATAGTACATACATAGAAATAGCTGCAAGCACCGAGGATTTAACCAATTGTGATTTGAACATATTTGATAAAAGTTGCAAATTAACAACAATACACTGTATTTATATAGCATTATATTGCACTGGGTATTGTAGATAAATTGGATATAATTGAGAACAGGCAGCAGGGTGCATACACATTATACAGAAACATCAGGCCATTTTATCAAAGGGACTTGAATGTCTGTAGATTTCGCTATCAGTGGCACATCTTAGGACCAGCTTTCTGTGGATATCAAGAGTTGACTGAACATTTTATCTGAGGTATTAAGATTTCATGAGGGGGGTACAACTAGCCATAAAACCGTCTAAATGGGCCTCCAGGAGGTTCACAAATGGATATAGCACCCAAGAACCATTGATCTCATGCAGTTTGAATGGAGCATTTGATGAGTTCATTACTTTTATTTTTTTAAAACCTTGTTACTTAGGTGTTTTGTAATTTGCAGGTAACTTTAGTTTCTGTTTAATCAATGATTTGTTTTGTGGTTTCAGGGCTTGGATTCGGGGCTGTGTGTGTACAAAGCGTCCACCCTATTGGTGAGCTAGATGCCGTGACCCCAGGTCACAGTTTTTACTCGGAAGCACCCTCATTAGCTTCATCTGTTGCATCCACGTTGCCAGCACCCCATCCCTTCTGTGTGTTTGCTAACTTCACCTTTTAGAACCTGACCGTGTTACTGCACCCTTTAATAGTGCCCATGCTCCCTGCCTTGCAGGGTAAAATGACTGAAGACAATGAACTGCTAACTGCCCATCTCTGGGTTTCCCTCTAACTGGGTCTCAGCACTTTAAATCCTTCTATGTAACTTTACACCTCCAGCTGTGATGGAATCGAGGGAAAAGTAACTAAACCCTCCAGATTTAACCTCCTTCACCTGCTCTTGGCTCTTGCCGGCCTCTAGACCCAGGTCACGTCACCTGCTCCCAGCTAACTTTCCGTTTCCTTTCCTAACTGCAGCCTATAAATATCCTTAGAACGTGTGTGTCAGAAAGTGGTTCTGAAGCTGGTTCTTTCTTCTCTGGGCTTGGCTGCCTTGTGAACTTTTGTGAAACTCATCTCAATGGGCAGATGGGCCTGGTGTGGCGCATGGTTCTGAGTTATGATGATGTATGTTTCCCACTGCCTACCTCACATTGCTGTTTGGACCCATCAACCTTACCTTTATTAGCTACGTGTCCAAAATAGTTTCCCTTCCACATCTGCTCTTTTTTCTCCCTCCCCCACCAGCAAATACTGCCACCATCGTCTCAGTCTGTCAAGACGCACCCGAGGTGTTTGCACTCGCCTTTATCTGCGTTCCACCCAGCAGCATGCCAGCTAGTTCTCCTTCACATCTGTCCACTGCTCTCTTAAGAATTCCGTTTGTGCGTGGTTACATCTTTTCTCCCTCTCCAACTCCTCCTGTGTCCTACTTCCCGTCAGATTCTCTTTAAGAATTGTTATATATTCACTGTACATACACATATGCGCACATATATACCACTCACTCAGTTTAGTGTTGCTCACATGTATATGTGTGTGTTTGGACTGACCATTTGGGATTGGATAGCCTATTAGGGGGTTGTCCCTAGGGAAACTGATCTAGAACTTGAAGGTAAAACCCTATTGCTGAAAACACCACATACTTTAGTCGTAAGAATTTGAGTTGGAACTGACCCGGAAGCTTCCACCCTGTGGACTAGCTCTTGGTATCAGAAGAGGTTATTATATAAGTGCCAAGGGAGGAAGCAACCTGCAGTCCTACCCGGCTGTAAGGCCTCTGAACCTCCACAGTGACCAGCCCTGCATGAAATCCCTTGTGGTGCAATGGAGGTAGCCAACAACTGTCTAATTAGACTAAAGGCCTGCTTGATAGGGGGATTTATACCTGGTACTATAAACCTAGCCAACTGGCAGTGAGTGGAGAGGTCATAGACCCCAGAGGAGAATCTAGTACGGCCATTGTCCTAAACCAATAGAACAGCTAGGTGTATTCTGCATATGTCCACACTTTATATCCTTATCCACTCACTACCCCTGACTCTCTACGTTTCTCTCTACTCAGTCATACCATGGTCAGTTCTCACTTAGATTCCTGCCTGGGCTCCTGCTCCCACTTCTTGCTCAGCCCCACCATCACTGTCTCAACAAAGTCCTGGAGAGCTTTTAAAACTGGAAATCAGATCCCTCCTTAGAGTTGCCGTTGGCCTCACTGCAGATAGAACCATGGCAGTAAGGAGCCCCACCCATGTCTTCCCTCCAGAGCCACTAGCCTGGTAGACCCAGAACTCAATGGCCAGTCTCTGCCAGGAGCTACTGCCTTTTCTCCCACCCAGATACCTGAGGCTCATCTGCCAGTGACTGGCCATTCCTTCCTAGGAAATCCGAGCTGGCGCCCTCAGAGAAGTTCCCCTTGGTACCGTATACAAGAGTTCTGCACCCCTCCACTTACTCTGTCCAGTTAATTGTTTGTGCTGAGTCTGTTTATTGTAGAAATTTGACCATGGTTCCACACACATACACACACACACATGAACATGTGTGCACAGGTATCAATAGCGATAGTGTTAGTATCATCTCCTGTTGGTTAAGAGGTTGATGTACTATGTGTAGCATCATGTCTGGCTGATAAGAATTGCCTGCACTCTAGTTGTTTCCAAAGCATATTGTTTTCCTTTTTGCTTACATTCAGAATGATCTGGGATGAAATAAAAAGAAATACCCCACCATGGATGACTTTCTTCCCTCAGTAGAGATGCTATACTGTCAGATTTTCTTAAAAACAGTCCACAAGCTTATCCCAAAATAGCTTTGGACCAGTGATCATTCTTTGAAAGAACACCTTTTATTTATTTTCTTCTAGTTGGAGAATAATGTATATTGATTGTGGAAAAATAAAATAGAAATTATGTGCCTTCCTATGAAAGATAGTTTCTACTTTGCTCTCTCCTTTTGCGAGCCGTGTGCTGTGGCTTTCTGTTCTGGTTTCTGTTCTGCTGTGATCTCCCTGTGTGATAAAGAGTCTAAGTCTCTGGTTTATTTCCTTCCACAGACTGCCACCTTCTCTACCAACCAAGAAAAAAGCATATTTGGGATTTGCTTGGTTTGAAACCATTTATGCTAGAAGAACTATAAAATGTAGATTCTATACTATGCATTTGGGCTTACTGTATGTCAGAAAAATATGACTCTCTTCCCAGCCAAAGAGGAAATTTCACACATCAGCCAGAGACAAGGCTTCTGATGTATATTTCATGATCATGGCTGAGGCTTTCCAACTACAATGCTACAGCATTTGTTCGCTCCTTTAAACTATGGGGTTATGTTTGGCGCTTCTTGTTGGCACATGGGTCTTCCTGATGCTCATCTGCATGAGCCATTTATCAAGTCAGGGTTTCATCTATCAAAGTCAGCCCTCCTTTGTTTGGCTTCTCTGTCTTGCCTTCCCACATGGCATGGTCTCCTACATGTGCTCTGTTGGCTTAAAAAGGTGGTTTGGAATGGCCAGCTTACCAAGTTTCTTCACTAGTTTTTCAAAATAACACATTATGGAGTGAACTCCTGTTGCATAGGGAATGATCGTTATAAAGCGGGTCCATTTCTCGAACATGGCTTTATGATCTCTACACCTGCTTTTCCCTAATATTCCTGGCTCTCTGTGCCAGTGGCTCCTGCTTTCCCAACCCTCTCTTCTGAAGACTGACTCACCTCTCACTTCCTCCTCTCCTCCATCCTGGTGTTTACTGACTTGTCAGACCCTTTGGATTCTAGCTGCTGAGTCGTTCTTGGGTCTGCCCTCTCTCATCTCGTTTTCTGGACCCCTCTGGACCCCTCTGCTGTCCTCACAGAAGTAAAGGTGAGCTGCTTAGGAGGCCTTTGGTGGGATCTGGATGCGAAGACCAAAACTAATTAAGTAACTGATAACATCGCCTGTCTGTCATGTGCCAGCCTGTATCTAGGCTCTGGGGATTCAGCGAGCAGGGGTAAAAGGAGAATACATAAGGGAACTTAGTGCTAATTGTTGGGACAGAAAGAGGGCAGAACTGCACAGAAATGCTTGAGTAACATACAGTATTCAGATGTTCTTTGAGGTAAGCAGAAGGTCAGTGACTGGGAGGGCTGAAGCTGGCTGATATAGATTTAGTATGTGATATGGAAGATGATGAAAGTTAACTGAAACTTGCTCAGTTAACTGAAAGTACACATTGCCACTGTGGTCTTATGTTCATTTCTGGGCAGGAAGGAAAGGAAGACTTGTAAGAGATGAAACAAAGAAAACCTAGAGGTCAGATTATGAAGAACTTAGCAAACCACATTAGGGCTTTTCAGACTTCATCCTGGAGGCAGTAAAGACCCATGAGCATTCAGTGGGAAAAGTCAGGGTCATATGTACCGTTTGTCAGTGTTGTGGTTGGACTTGTATCTCCTCATGATGCTGTGATGAGATTCTGACCCCAGCACCTCAGAATGTGTCCTCATTTGGCTCCTTCCCTGTAGATGCAGATTGGTAAAATGATGTATTGGAGCAGGGTGGGTCCCTAAAGCTATCAGATTCCCGTCCTTAATTCTAAAGATGCCGCGAAGGAGGTAGAAGTGCACACAGAGGACGTGTGACGCTTGGAGTTGTGTCTCGGCATGCTGAGGACTGAGCAGGACTATGGGAAATCTCTGGGAAGGCTTCTGCAGCTTCTTCTCAGGGAATGAGGCTCTGCCACACTCTGGTCACTCACTTCCAGAGTCCAGACCTGGGAAACTGCACACTTCTGCTTCTTAAGCGGCTTCATTCTGGTGCTTTGGGGGAACATCTGGCTGCAGAGCTGGTGTATAACTGGGTGAAACTGAACGCGAGGAGACTTGAGGGTTGTTCAAAGCTGGTGGGAGCTGTGGAGAGTCCAGAAAGCTAATCTGAAAGGACAGTTAGTGAAGCTGGGTGACGGAGAGCAGGGTGGCTTGTGAGGCTGTGAGGAGTTCGGGTCCCAGTCCCTGTCTGGCACTCCCAGCTGGGCATCTTTAGGAATGACTTCTTTCTTCCAGATTTTCACATAGGAATGCACGTTCAGCCCATTTTAGATCTTCCTCAGTCATTTTAACAGATGTTTAAATAAAGAAGTTTGTTAATAACTAGTACACATCATGTAGATGAGAAAGAGGCTTACTGTGTTACAGCTCTGCATTCGTTCAGTCACTTTCTGTTGCTGTAGTAAAGCACCTTGATCAAGGCACCTTACAGAAGGAAGAGTTGATCTGGGCTCATGGCTCCAGAGAAGAGTCCATCATGGTGGAGAGATGTGGTGTCAAGAGCATGGGGCTGAGCACTCACATCTTCACCCAGAAACATGAAGCAGAATGCAGACTAGAAGTGGGATGAGGCTGTGAGCCTGTCAAAGCCCCCCCCAGAGATGCACTTCCTCTGGGAAGGTGCTAAGGCCTAAAAGTTCCATAAGCCTCCCCGCCCCCACCAGAGTTCCACCAACTGGGGCAAAGTGTCCAAATACATGAGCCTATACAGGACATTTCTCATCCAAACAGTGACATATTAAAGAGAGGCGTACTTTCGATCTACCTAAGTCATCTAGTATATGGACTCCCTAGGGTAGAAGGTTCTGTCTGCAATGCCAGGGGCTGAGTGGCTGTAGGTTTATGAATCGCCCTCTGCATTCCTGTGCGTCTTTGTTGATAGAGCCCATCGCATTCTCTTCTCACTGTAATTAGAAGGCTAATGATCCTCTTCATTGCATGGTTCTTCCATTTTCATGCATTTATGTGTATATATGCATGCTTGCATGTGTTGAGGCACACATATGTGGGGGTGGGCACACCTGTAAAAGCTGTGGGTTGATGATGGGAATCCTTTCATCACTGAGGTAGGGCCGCGCCCTCAGTTCCAGGCCTCAGCGATCTGACTAGCCTGGCTGGTCAGTTTGCTTCCTCTTCTGAGGCTGGAATTACAGGTAGGCCTCCAGACCTACCTTCCATTTATGTGGGTTCTGGGAATCCAAACTCAGACCTTCATGCTCCCAAGCACTTTAACCACTGAGCATCTCTTCAGCCCCCGCATGGTAAAATTTCTAAAAGCAAAGACGGCATTGGTGGTAATACCAGCACCTGGATCCTAACGCTGAGGTGTGCCCATCATCACTCCCCAGGGGCTGCCTTGTGAGAATGTCCAAGTTTGGGCCTCAGTTTTAATGTCCTCTACCTCGGCTGTTTCATTCACTAGATTCGTCATAAATATGCCCATTTCCTTGCTTAATAATGAAAACACAAAGTGTTGACATAAAATATTTCTGCTAGCTAATCAATATTCCTGTTATCAATTATCCATGTGAGACTATCTTATGCATTAATTTGACTGTGCTCTGTGGTATATGGTGTATGTATTGCATCGAGCCGTAATTGCTTATGCTCATACATAGTAAGCAGGTTGGGGAATTTGTCTGGTGGTGTATCCAAGTTATTAATAGTGATCGTCAAGTGTGCATTTCAGGTTTGGAGCCTCATTGGCCCTCTGGGAGTTAGCATCTCAGTGTTAAGGAAAATTTAAGCCTTTCCTTTCATGTGCTCCTGTTCATTTAATTCTGTCAAAAAAGGAGATTTTATGTCTCAGGAAAAAAAGTTAGAGGCTAATTAAAGAATGGAACAATGGTTTCATGGCCCTTTGATTTCTTGGCAAACAAGTGACAAATTCAATATAAATGAGTCAGAAACAAACCACACATCTGTTTTTAATTGTGGTTTAAAAATTATAGCCAAATTTAGCATATTACCCATTTTAATGCACATCTTAATAATTCTGTGCCCCTGAATGTTCTCTGTCGTGCAAACTGGAAACTGTACATTTTAACAGCAGCCTTCCCTTCCCCTTCCTAGACCCACAGTGACCATCATTCTCTCTGTTGCCATGACTACTTGAGATGCTCATCTATGTGGAATCTTCTGGTCTGTAGTTTTTGATGACAGGCTAGCATTAAGCCCTCCCGTTCATGTTGTATCATGTGACAGAATTCCCTTTTTAAGGCTTAGTAATATTTCCTTATATTCATGTAATGTACTCATCTGTGGATATTTGGGTTGCTACTCCATCTTAGTTATTTTGGGTTTATTTCTGGCTTAAGTGTAATTTGAAAATAAGATCTGTTTTCAATTTTATCTAAGTTGAAGGAAGAATATTTGAATGTACTTGAAAAACTCTTAAAAGTCTTTATCACTTAAGAGTTCTCATTATAGATTGTTATTCCCTGGAAAATGGTAGCAAATAATTCCTTCGAAAAAACACGAAATGAAGTTGGAAATGTTTAAGAATGGATAGTAAACGTGTTTGGTGCTATATAACCATGGAAATGGATGAGACTCAGAGCTGTTAGAGTGTCAAGGAGACTCAAAACAGAATTACTAAGAAAAACCATCCCTTTAAAATTTAAAAACCATCCCTCTGAAAATTGGGACCAGGAGAGCCAGCTCAGTGGTTAAGAGCAGTGTCTGCTCTTCCAGGGGACCTGGATTCAGTTCCCAGCATCTCAATGGTGCCTAACAACCATCCATAACTCCAGTTCCAGGGGATCTGACACCCTCTTCTGACCTCCGAGGGCATTACATGACACAGGTGCACTTATATACATGCAGGAAAAAGACTTGTATGCATACAAATAAAAGAAATAATAGTAAAGATTGAAATAAATAAAAATAACTCTGAAATTAAATTCCTTTCCTTTCCTGCGGGTAAAGCTAACTCTTTGCTTTAATGTACAGCCAGTTGTTTTCTGGGATAGCAGATACAATTACATGTACTAAGTGATGTAGCTCAGAGGTCTACACCAAAGAAAATCAACACTGGGCCTGTGGCTGTGGTTTTTCCTTTCTAAATTACTTTTATTTTTATTTTATATGTATGAATGTATTTCTTGCATGTAAATGCACCTGTGTTGTGCAGTTTCCGAGGACGTCAGAAGAGGGCGTCGGATTCCCCTGGATCTGGAGTTACAGTCTGTTGTTAGTCACAAAAGGTAGGTGCTAGGACTTGAACCCAGGTCCTCTACAAGAGCAGCAGTGCTCTTAACCACTGAGTTATCTCTCCAGCCCCAGTTGTGACCTTTTCACGAGGGCTGTGGACATGGATGTGAAAGGGCCCTAGAACTCTCTGACAATTATGACAATCAGTCCTTTCATTTTTCTACATTCTGAAAATTGATAAACAGAAGCATTGATTTTTGCCTCCAATTTTCTGACAATTAGATTCATTAATTTAATTCATGGTTGTAGTTCTTTTGTCAACCTGGATTAATGGCAAGCATCGATGAATGCATCCGATCTTCCAGCTTCAGTTTCCCCTTCCCTCCCCTCCATCCAGTCCCTCTGTCACTCTCAGGCCTGGCAATGGGCTTGCATCAGGCATGGAAACCTCACAGGGCAGCATGAGAAAGCACAACTTCCTTGCTACCTCAAACCCATCCCTGGTTTCTCTTTTGATATGAAATGCTCCCTTCATTAAAAAATCAGTTTGTTGAATTACTTTCCCTAGAATTCACTTCAGAATTCCTTACCCCTGCTGTTTGAACAAGAATGTCCCACAAAAGACTCCAAGTATTTGTACTTTTTGTCCCCAGTGAGAGGTGCTGCTTTGGGAGGTCTTAGAAGGTGTGGCCATGCTGGAGGAAGCAGGTCACTGAGGGCGGCCTTAGAGCGTCCTTAAGCCTTGCTGGATCCCACCCTCTGCTTCCTGTATCTGCTGGAAGATGTGCAAGCTCAGCTTCTGCTCCTTCTCCCCGCCTCTTGCTGCCTGCCTCCCAGCCATGATGGACTGTTGCCTCTTCCTTTTATAACTTCTCCTGGTCATGCTGTTTCTGTCACAGCAACAGAACAGTAACTAATATATCCCTTATGTCAGATTTATAAACCAATCTTTGTGTAAAATACTCAATTTTTAACTCTGCGTCATTCCATCCCTTTTTGCTTTTCAGGGAGTTAAGAACTCGAGGATTTCAAACCCATGATTTTTGTAGAATCTGATCTGACTGGCCCTTCTGAAATTCTGTCTCTTCTCATGGCTCTCAGTTTATCTCAAAGTCTACTATTTGTGCTGGGAGAAAGTCAGTCTAAGTGCAATCAGTGTTCACAGCAAGTTCTGGATGATTCCTCAATTTGTTGAGAAAACATCTGTGATTCTCTCCCAGCCCCTGAGAAGTATCTGTTTACCAAAAGTATTAACTGCCAAGAATAGGAACCTACAGAAGGGGCTCTGTGGTCGCGCACTTGCCCGACATGTGCAAAACCCTGGGTTCTATCCCCATTGCTGCAAAACAGGGAGGAGAGAGAGGGACAGAGGGACTGAGGGACAGAGAGATGGAGGGAGGCAGGGAGGCGAACAGAACATAGGTTACCAGTTGTAGACTGCCATGTACCATGGTCTGTCATCTCCTCCCTTTGGACATCTTATTTCACTGAGAAGTTCTAGGTCTTTCCCTGTTTGTTTTGACTTCTGTGTGATCAGTGTCACTATAATATGATTAAAGAGAAAGTTCCCTCCAAGCACATATCAAGGTGCCCTAGTCCTGCTCCTAAGTTGAAATTAATTAAGAAATTGTTTTTTTGTCTCTCGTCTCCCTGGGCTGGCAGCGAACACCAGTGGCCCAAATTGAAAACTATGATGGCAACTAAATACCACAGTGGCTGGGCCTGTGATTAGAAACCAGAGCTTTGCAGGGCAAATAAGAGTAAATGAACCTTCCCTGAGACATAGGTCATCAAACCGTGGAAAGAACCGTGCACCCAGCTTATGGGACAGACACTAACAGGGCTTTATGGGCGTGTTGAGACTGTGGCCAACAGAAGTGGTCATGCCACTGCTCAGTGTTAAAGACTGTGACTACAGCACGTGCCATAATCTCTGCACTTGGGAGGTGAGGGCAGCTGGGCTCCATAGCAAGTTTGATGTCAGCAGGAGCTACATATTTAAAAAAATAAAAAAACACAGAGAATAAATAAAACAAAACAAACGAGTAAAGTGTACCAACCAAACCAAAAGTCTAAAAGCTAGTCATTTATTCTTTTTGTTTATGCATTTAGTATGCATAAGGCCTGCAGAAGTCCTAGGGGTGGGCTAAAGAATGAAGCTCCCCTCAGATGTCATCCAACTATGGAGCTGATGGCAGGAGAGAAAGGTACTGTCTGTTAAGTACCAGGAGTTAGGGAGTGAGAAGGAGAGTACTTATCTGAACCATTGTGGACAAAGCTCCTGAATGTTAACTGAGGACAATGGAGGCAGGGTTACAGAAGGACTAGAAGATTCCAGACAGAAGCACACACTAAATTTTGAGTGGGGCAAAAGTTCAGCACAGGTTTTGCTGTTGTAAAGCCTCAGTGCATCCTTGCACTCTTTGAACTGGATGAATGTCAGTGCATTTCCCATCCAGAGTGACGGGCCAGGTGGGGTGTGCCTTCCTTTTCAGCATTTTGCCTATAGAAGTTTTGCCATGAGCTTGTCAGAGAGTGTGTTTATTCTGCATGGTACAGGAGACCTGAAGTTCTGGTACGCAAAGTCCCTGGGGCATGCAGCGTGAGTGCTCCCCAATACTATGGACGCAGGCACACCCTATAACAGGCTCCAGGAAGCATGATAAGGATGCAAAAGCCTGTCTTCTCTTCATGGTGCAAGGGGCACTGACTGCAAATCCGACTGTAAAGTGGTCAGCACAGGGACCTGAGCAGGCACTGTGTTGTGCTTTTCACTCCTGTCTACCGAGCACCCAGCTTCTGCTGCGAGAAGCTCATGGGGAGAACGTTTGCCACTTTGCTGGTTGCACCCTGTGCTATAGCTCAGGGTTGGTAGTCCTCACACACACACCATAAATGGCCAACTTGTACATATTTTGGCCTCTGTCAAACTACACACCTCTGTCATTGGGGCATCACAGCTGTGCTGTAGATTGTGTGTAGATGCATGGCTACAACGGGGTCTCCATAAAATTCAGCTGGCAGTCAGTTCTGACTTTCCTAGGCTGTGGTTAGCAGATCCCTGCTCGCAGAAGTCTGCTATGGTACTGTCTGGACCCTGGTGGGTGCTGCTTCCATGGCTTGGAGGGCTCCTCCTCTCTCTTTTACTTACTCTTCATGTGCTGCCCCACCTGATGAAAGCAAAGTAAGGGAGAAAGGGTTTGTTTAGGCTCAGAGCTAAGGGTTACATCGTCCATCAGGACAGAGGAGTCGCAGCAGCAGGAACTTGAGGCAAGTGGTGACATCGCATCTACAGTCAGAAAGCAGAGAATGACAGATCTCGTACTCAGCTCACTTGTTTCCTTTTTACATAGCCAGGACTCCAGCCCAGAGAATGGTTCCACCCACAGTCAGGGGTGGGGATCTTCCCATCTCAGCCTAATCTGATGATCCCCATATGTGCACAGGTCTATCTCCCATATGATCCTAGATCTCAGGTTGACCATTGAGAACTCTTACACACCCTCTGCGTACCCAGAAGTTCATCATCCTCCATCAGTTCCTGGAGCTCATGTTCTGAAGGGTGAAGGTTATAGTGATGTCCATATTCTGGTGCTCTGTGTCGCCCCCCACAGTGTCATTGGCTCTTGATTGACTGGAGACTTGCATCCCTGAGAATTAGAGACTTTCTTGGTTTCTCTCTCTGCACCCCAATCATCTAACACAGTGCTTGGAGTGTAAGAGGGGCTTAATAGCCTTTCTATTTTCAAATGTGTAGCAAATGAATTGTGTGTGTCTTCCTTATATGGTTGGGGTCATAGCTCTAGCGCCTAAAGGTCATTCCTGGTTTTATAGTTTATGGGCCATTATACCACAAGACCAAACTGTAAGGAAACACAGGTCTGTACCGAGTAGCGCTCAGAAGGTGGAGACCGTTCGCTTTAGCCCCTTTAAGCAGAGAATGCTGCCGGGACGATCTATTGATGACTCTGTCCTCTGCTCCCCCTCGCTGGTGGCTGCCTTGCTCTCTGGTAGTGGGGTTAGCCTCTCTCTATCCCTATCAGTGTGTTGAACTCTCTTTACATGCAATTCTAGCACAGTGCTATGATCTGATGGTTTATAGAATTTTTAGTTACATGACTCTTTCCTTTGTAATGTAGTTGTATGAGTCACTTTTCTCATTCAAACTAAAGAAAGGGTTTCTTTTGGCTCAGCGTTTAAGAGGAGATACAGCCCATCATGGCAGAAAGGCTTCTGAGCATCATGTCTGCAGACAGGACGCGCAGAGAACGCTGGTGCTCAGGTGCTTCCTCCTCCCCTTTTGTATTCAGTCTGGGACCCCAGGCCTGGGCATGGTGCCACCCATATTATGGGTGGGTCTTCACTGTTCTGTTAAATGTCTCCGGGAACTCGCTCACAGACATGTGCAGAGGTGTGACTCCTAGGTAATTCTAAATCCAGACAGGTTGGCCACTGAGATTAACCATCCCAGTGGTTCACTGTCTTTTAAATGTAACTCGCTGGCCAAGTATGTCCAGTTAGCCTGACTCTGAGCCAAAGGTGATCAGAATGACCCCCCCCCCCCTCCACCAGGACCAGTGCTTTATTGCTGATTTCATTTGTGAGCACATCCCTTGGGAAGGGATTCTGTGTTCCAAGAATGCCTCTCTGCTGTCAGGCACATGAATGGTCCACCTCCTTCCCAATTCATAGCCTGATAAAGCATCATACTGCATACTAGCCTGGCAAGCTAGAGCCTTGCTGTTCTTTTTGTTGTTGTTGTTCTTTTCTCCTCTTCAATTTGCATGTGAAAGAACCACCAGTAGCAGATGGGCGTATATGCTGGGCATTTGCAACCAGTATTTGATTCCTATGGAAATTCGTTTATTTCAACAAAGATGACACTGAGGCACAGAGAGGTTACTTGCAGAGCCTAAAGTTACAGAGCTCATCATTGTGGAGCTAGGGTAAGAATAGGTGCTTCCTGATTCTGAGCTGCTGCAGTGACCACAGCCTGATCAGAGTGTGATGGATGATCCCCTCCCCCCACCAGCCCCTCAGTACAAACAGCTTCCAATCCTTACAGTTCTCTTTGCAACCCTCAGAAAATGGTAACAAAAGAGAGGCAGTGCCTAACGTAACCTGCATTACAGGCTGAGACTCAAGTGTTCAGAAAACACATTGGCTACTAGGCAGTGTCATCCCTGATAGGTGGACGATTCCAGTTCTGGGATATTACAGCTTTGGAAGTCACTGGAGTGATGGCAATGGCCTTGTGGTTGTGCTGCCTTATCTTTCCAGCATGCAAGCTTGGAATACTAAAAGGACATTCTTAGTCACTAAGTGTTCTGTACTGTTGGAGGCAGAAGTAGAGCTTCAGCCACAGATGAATGTTTTCCCTAAAATTGAAGTCAATTCATAATATAATGTGGAGAGTTTGATGTGGCTTTCCCAGCAGCAAAGAGGCCCCAACCTATCATGGAAACCATGCTGACACCACATATCTGACATCAGGAACTCACCCCATGGCTGGAGAGAAAGGAGTCACAGGAAGTGAGATTTATTAGTCTGTGTCAGAATAAAAATCAGGAATGAGCATCAAGAGGCTTAGCAAGTGGACCGTGGCATGGGAATGGCTGCTGTGGGTCTCACTCAGGTCCTCGAGGTCCTGATGCTGCATGAGAATTGCCTTCCACACCTTCTAGAAGGAAACAGAGCTCTTTATCCTTCTGTTTCCACCTTCTTCCTTCTTAACTTTTCCTTCTAATAATTAATTAATCTTCAATGGTCAGTTCTCATTCCCTTTGCAGGAATATCCCTAAACATAATCTTCTGAACCTAAGATAGCATTTCTTCACAGACCCTTGGGTATTAAGACACACACACACACACACACACAAACACACACACACACACACATATACACAGACATGCACACAAATTGCAAAACCACCAAAGGAGACTTATTTAGTGGCATCCAAGGCCAATATACAGCAAAAATTGAGAAATAAAAGTCTTTGTTCTCTGCTTTTCTAAAATTATTATGAATGAGATTGCAGTGGTTGGAATGTGAAATGTCCACGCAGTGCGTTTGAACACTTGGTCCCCTAGTGGAGGTGCTGTTTGGGGACGTTGTGGAAGCTTTAGGAGGTGCAGCCTTGCTGGAAGCAGTTCGCCCTTGGGGGTGGGCTTTGAGAGTGTGTAGACTTCTCCCACTCCTGTTTTCACAGTCTGCTTCCTGTGTGCGGACAAATGTGATCTCAACTCCTTGCTCTAGCTTCTTTCTGCAAGTTGCTTTTGGTTACGGCGTTTTATCATAGCACTAAAATAATTAATACAGTAATGAAATACAATTTTTGTGGTATTTTTATAATAGTAAAATAATACAGGGATGAAATGCCACTTTTTGGCCCCAAGAACTGATTCATATAGAGATTCATATACAGAATCCTTTGAAAGTCTTATTTTCCTACTCATAAGGCCAGTTTTTAAAAATTGTTTAGTGAATCTATTCACGTACCATTAATTCATTTTCTACTCATTTATCTGCCCAATTATCTGTCCATTCATCCAACCATCATCTCCCATCCCCCATCTATAGGCTCTAAAATGCCACCCACCCTTTCTATATTCCCTTTTTGTTTAGTTTTGGCTTTGAACTATTCATCTTCTGTTTTGTACAATGTTTTAAATTTTGTTTCTAGAAAATTCTATCAGTTCAGAAATGTACATCTATTTTCTTTCATATATTTTTCATATATTTTTTCAATACCTAGGACAGTACCTGGTCATAAATGACATTTTATGTGAGGAGTATCAAGTGAATGTTTATTACCTAAGTATTTATTTAACATTATCCACACAGTTCTGGTTTTGTTTTTGAAGCAGGGTTTCTCTGTATCTACTTGCTATGATCCTCCTGCCTTACCCACTGAAGGGCTGGGACAGTAGACACACACCACCATGTCCTGGGCGGTCACTACTTTTAAAGCAGTGAACTGGGCACACCACCATGTCCTGGGCGGTCACTGCTTTTAAAGCAGTAAACCGGGCACCAACGATGACCCAAGACGATGCAGATCTTGATCACTGCTGAAGGGATGCCAGGCTTGTGAAGTCATCAGTACAATAGATCCCTTTGATGGCTTGACTATATGAAGAAGTGCGGTCAAATGTTGTGAATACGTATACATGAAAGAAAGGCATCTCTGAGTAAGTATCACGAGGAAACTTTGAACAAGGGAAAAGAAAATTGGGAAGTTATGGTTGAAAGGCAATTCTGAGGGAAAATATCCTTGTTGAAATGCAGAGATGGAGGAGACTGGAGGCAGTTGGTGAGTTTACAGGAGGCCTGGAAACCTTGAATGGTCACAGTCCATCTCCTGGGCACAGTGGTTACATCAGATTATGGATGATTCTGAGTCACCTGTTGAGTCCATCATTTTCTCGGGTGTCTGAACTCCTCTGGGTCCCTAGATGATAACTTCTGAGTGACAGTACTTTCTACTTCCTGTTTTGGTTTTCAAAGCAGCCACTTGGGCAGCCTGGTGTGCTAGAGCCTGGAAGGAATCTTGTCTGAAATGCAGATTTGGTCTTTGATCTACATTTTGTAGGTCAACAAGCTCAGTTACTTGGCAGTAATTACAGGGCTCACAAGGCTGTTGCTCCTGAATAATTTATCTAATATATTAGCCACAAACAAACTCTCATCACCGAACAGCTCACTTCCTGAGCTTCTGCTTTTCCTTGGGCTATCTGTGAATTTTGCTCCTCCTTCTTAAGAGATTCACTCAAAGTTGATCTTGAGCACAGATTCTTCCTTCACAGATGTTTAATTTGCAACCCTCGAGGTGGGTAATAGACAGCATTTTCTCTTCCTGGACTAGGGAGGGCCTCATAGAAGTGTTGTTATCTTGGCATGTGAGACTGGAGTGTGTCCTTGTTCCATAAGTGTACTTTGGCAGCAGGAAGCAGAGACAGCAGTTTTCAGTGATGGGTAAAATGGGCTGATGAAGAGTCATTCTGGGGACAGGCAGTTCTAAAGCTGCTTACACGCCATTGTCCAAATCATCTCAATTTGGACTTTGAAATTATGTATTTATTTTTGAAAGAGTGTCTTACTGTAGAGCCTAGGCTGACTTCAAACTTGCTTTGATCTTTTGACCTTGGACTCTCATATGTAAAGATTAATAGGCAAGTACCACCATGCCTAGCTAACTTGGGCTATTATAAATTATTATTTTTGGTGTGTGTATGCATGTATGTGCTCATGGGTGCGTGTATGAGTGTGTGCATGTAGAAGCCTGAACAATTGCCTGCTATTCCTTAGGTGCTTTTCCACCTTGTTTTTTGGGATTGGGCTCTCATGAGCCTGAAATTCACCAGGTAGGCTGGACTGGCTGGCCCATGAGCCCCAGCAATCCACTTGTCTTCCCAATGCTGAAATTTGAAGCAGAACCACTAACCACACCTTTAATAACAATAACAGAAGCAGAACCCAGGGGATCAAGCTCACATCCTCAGGCTGCATGGCCAGCACTTTGTGACCTCATCTCCACAGCCTCTCAATGTTTTATCTTCAGTTGTCAGAAATTAGTTGTTTGCCTTTCTGAGATACAATGTAACTTTCACACAGGCGTGCACCATGTTGTATGCTTTCTGAGATGATACAATATAACTTTTACAGAGGCGTGCACCATGTTGTAAGCCTTTCTGAATGATACGGTGTACCTTTTACACAGGTGTGCACCATGTTGCAGCATTATTCACAACAATTTGCTGATTTTGAAGGGAAGTGTCTCTAAATTGACTCTTTTGTAGAATTTAGAGCCTCCTTAGTTCTGTTTCCGGTGAGTAGCGTTCCCTGTCAATGTCGCCATTGTACTATGTTCAGATTTGGGACCTGAGTGAGGCCTGGTGGCACAGGCCTATAATCCCAGCTCAATGGGGTAAGGCAGGAAGATTGCAAGTTCAAAGCCTGCCCAGACTGCACAGTGAGGTCAAGATGGCAAACAGTGAGACCCTGTCCCCAAATAAAAGGTAAAACAGGACTGGGGATATGGGTCCTGAGTAGAGCACTTGCTGTGTATGCATAAGATTCCACAGGAAAAACTGATAATGTCATCGTTTACTTTAAATAAATTTAAGTAATTATTTACTTTAAAAATGTACAAGAGTAGCTTACCAAAATCTGGCTTTAACCTTCATTGTCTGGGATTCACTTTCTGTTTGTTTGCTCATCTTTTAAATTCATCTTTTCCCATTGCTTTTACTCCTGTCTACTGATGTTTTGAAAATTGGGTATGTATATGTGTGCCTGTGACTGTGTGTGTATGTTCTGTGTAGGTGTGTCTGTGTCTGGGTGTGTGTATGTGCCTGTGTCTGTGTATGTGTGTGTCTGTGGGTTTCTGCAGAGGCCTTCAGAGGCCAGAGGCACTGAGTCCTTTAGAACTGGAGTTGAGTCAGTTGTGAGCCACCAAACATGGCTTCTGGGTACCGAACCTGGGTCCGCTGCAGGAACAGCGAGCTCTCTTCTGAGGCATCTCTCCAGTCCCCCTTGATTCCATTCTGAGTGTGGATTCATATCAGTACTGAGCACAGCACTCACTCCTTGTGCTACTCAGGATACAAGAAGCCTGTCTCCTCGAAAAGCCATCACATTCACTCAGACTTTCCTGGACATCCCAGTAGCCTGTGCCCTCATGCATCGCAGGAAGAGTGGCCCCATGCTTGTGGGTGCGCTCGGTGATACCGCCTTGATGTGCCCTCAGTACCGACGGAGCTCAGGTTTGTGGTCAGACAAGCCTGCTCAGTGCCTTGGAACATGTCTGTCACTGAGCTTCCAGAGACTTGGCTGTTTCTTTCCTGTAAGATGGACATTAACATAGCGTAGGCCTGTGAGGGGAAGGAAAGATGAGCTCTTAGGGTCTCTTCTGTTCCCGAGATAAAATACTCCACCAAAACACAAGGGAGAACTGGTCTGTTCTGGCTCACAGCTCACGCACACAGTCTGACATGGTGGGGAAGTCAAGGCGGCAGGAACTTGAAGCAGCTGCTCACATCACATCCAGTCAGAAAGCAGAGGTGAAAGCAGGCTGATACCCAGCTGGTGTTCCCCTTTTTATGCAGTCCCCAGGCCCAGCCCAGGGAACACACCGCTCACAGTGGGTGAGCCTTCCCTACTCTGAGTGTAGTGAAGATGATCCCCCACAGACATGCCCAGCAGTCAGTCTCCCAGGTCACCAAGTTCACAGCACTGCCTCCAGGGTGAGAACTGCTGACAGGTGGGGTGCAGTGATTATTATTGAAAGGTGTGACTGAAAGGAAACCCCCCAACAGTTCCACACACCTTGGGACCCCAGCCAGACTTCAAGAGTTCGAGAGCATCTGTGAAAAGGGACTGACTTTTGCAGCTTCCTGACCAGATAGATTTCCTGATACCTTGTGTTGACTCTCTCCTCCGCACATCAGAACTGACAAGGACTGACAGACACCTTGGTAACTGGCCAAACTTCCAGAGTCCATAGCATCTGTGAAAAGTGACTGCTTCCTGGGCAGATGTTTACCATTTCCTCTGAACATCAATCAGATGTTATGGGGATCCCCTCCTCATAAAAAGGCCTCCTGGCAGCCAGGCTTGAGCTAGCTTTCCCATTCCCGACCCGGGGAAAAGCTAGCCCTCTGCCATAGTAAATCGGTCCTGTTAGCTCCCCTGCAGAGTCTCTTGTCCATTTCTGCTGCATCTCAGAGCCAGACCTTACAATTATTTTGGTTGTGGCTTTACTCATACTTAAATGGAAGATCACCCTGACCCCTGCCTGCCAGAACAGAGACTGAGTGTTGTTCTCCTTGAAAGGTGGGTTTTGGTATGTGCAGGTGAGCGATGTCAGCCCTGGTCTGGGCACACACACTTTTGCTTTTTTAGCTTCTGCCTGATTGTTTAGTAGTTTCCTCAGTGGTGTCTTGTTTCCTGGAAATAAAGGAGGTAGGCAGCGCGCAGGTGAATTTTGTTCAGGTGATTCGTATTTCATGTCTATACCATGGTTATCCATGTGCAAGGACACACTTTGTGATAGCTAAATATTTGCTTTGTTTTCCAGACTCAACCTGCAGACACAAATGCAGGTTTGACATTCTGAAGGCCTTTTAGGAAAGAGGATGCAGTATTTTCATTTCCTCTTTAAGCAGTGTAGAGGCTACAACTAGGTGTTCTAATCACCTCCAGCCTGGCATGCCTCTTTTTCTGCCAATGATGATTACATCCCAGGATGCCCAGTCTCCTGGTGCAGGGGCCACAGCTGAATTTCCAAATGCTTTGTCTGTGATTTATGCGGCCTCTGGTCCAAGTGCTGCTAGTTGGAGAGAAAGCAAGCTCACACATTTCTTAGGGAGCCCAGGTAAAAATGGGAACTCTTTTGTCAAGGTAATAATAACACTTAGCACATCTATAGGGCCTTTTATCTTCAAAGGGCTTTCCAAACATTAGCTAATTAAGAAGTCTGCTCAATGTGCAGCAGCTGTTGAAGAAATAAATGTGATGCCTGGGTGTATTAAAAACGGGAGCAGAAACATGAGGACATCTTCCAGCAAGCGGCTGTGGTGCTCCTTCTGATGTGTCTGCTTCACCTAGTGGAATAGAGCAGACCTTAAAACAGCCCTGTCTGCAGAGTAATAGTGGCCAGGCATGAGGCAGAGGTGGCACTTAATGGGAAATTGCCAGGGCTGTGTAATATGACCTGCAGAAGAAAAGCCAAAGAGGTTTCAGTGCCTCATGGCCATTCAAGTTTTATAGCCACAGGCACGAGCAACACTAATGAAAGAGACCTCTGAAGTGTCGACGTGGCCACTCAAAGAACCCCTGTCCAGACAGAGGCAGTCATAGTGATTCCCGCAAATTCACGACACACATCTACTAACACTCACTAGACACTGGAGACATATGTTTAAAATTCCACGCGAGCTGAGGAGATGGCTTGGACAGCATGGTGCTTGTTTTGAACACAGGAGGCCTAGGGTTTGATCTCCACAACCCACATAAAAAAGATGGCTCTCGTGGTTCTTGCTTGTAATCCCAGAGTTGGGCTTGTGGTGACAGACTGATTGCTGAGGCTCCCTGGCCAGCCAGCATAGTTTAATTGTCAAGCTAGCTCCAGGCCTGTGAGAGAGCCTGTCTCAAAATAAGATGAACAGGGTTCCTGAAGAATGACGTTCAAGGTTGTACTTTGGTGTTCACACACATTCACACACATGTAATACACACCTACACACTCCAAAAGTTACATGGGGCATTTCAGAAAATATTCTGGATCTGTCCTGGTCCGTGTCTATCCTTTACCTGTTGTACTTTGATTGTACATCAATATGCAGGCACAGGCCCCTGCGCACACACACTTGGTTCAGTCAGCATTGACCTTTCTTGACGTATTTCTAGAAATAAGGCAGCATACCAGTGCAGGAGCTGTGCCACAGCTTGGGTAAAACAAAGCAAGCCTCCGGAGCAGCTGTTGTTGCTGATGATTTTTTTTTTTTTTTTTGCAAGGAGAAATGGAAGCTTTCTCTCTCTTCTTTCTTCTTTTTCATAGCTGTATCTGTTTATCTATACCTGTGTTTAAAATGTTCATCTCAGAGATGACCAAAAGTCATACATGAAGAGGAAGGGAGGGGACTGGAGACTGTGAAAACATGCCTGTGCACCCTCGGGTACCCTCCGTGCTGTGTGCACAAGCTCACACTCCTGCAGAGATCAGACATCTTCCTTCTTTCCTTGTCCCAGAAGGAAGGATTGTACTTCTGATTGAGTTGTCTGTCAAAATGGGGCCTAAGAAAAACGATGCCCTTCTTCTTGGAGATCAAGTCAGGAGTGAAATGGCAGGGAACTGACCGAAGAATAGACGGTGTTCTAGGTACTGGGAGAGAATTTAGAGGAAATATGTCCTGAGGCTGAAGAAAAATGTCTAAAGGAGATTATAAATAGGCTCACTTCTGCTAAGGAAAGTTGCAGGCTTAAAAATAGAGTGAAATAACAGTGATAAGCCAGGTGATCTATGGCCCCATCTGGAGCCATGAAAAACATGAGGGTGTACTCAGCATCTCCTTCACTCGGTACAGGGTGACCTGTCTACAGCATCTAGAGCTGGCTCATAAGACCCGGGACCAGGACCCAGTAAGCTCTCTGAGCAGACTGGGATGGGTTGCTGTGGGCCTGACAAGGTTAGATAGAAAACATCAACTCCGTGTTCCCTGGCTCTCCTGGAGCCTTGTTTAAAATGGGGAGTATCTAGGAGCCAATGGATGTGTGGGCTTCTTTCTGTCTGGGTCCTACTTTTCTTTGAAGAAAGGATTGATTTGAAATAAATCAAGATCTGTCCATATAAATGGAGTACTACACAGCTAGTTAAATCAAGGAGCTTTATCACTGTGGAAAGCTTGACATGAATTGATCATGCAGAGTGAGAGAAGTATTTGGAGAATTGACATTCGTGTAAATTGTGTGTTTGTATTCATGGATGGTTACATGTGAAGAGAGTGCAGACTGTCTCTGGAAGGGTACGTTAGAAAATCACCATAGAAGTTACTCTTCTAGAAAAGAAAGGACAGGGAGATGGAGGTAGACGGGAGACCCCTCTCCTCCAGCTTTACTTTACCTTTTCATTTTTAGATAGCTATAGATCCTCCTGCAGTTGAAAGAATAGAGGACTGGGGCTACAGCTTAGAGACAGGCCTAATGATTATCATGTACAAAGCCCCTGGTCAATCTCCAGCTCACAAAGAGAAGGAGTGCGGAGAGATCCCTGGTCCCTTTCACTCAGCTTCCTCCAAAGCTAACATCAACATAGTTTCATGTCGCAGCAGCGGCTTGACTCTGGTAAACCACTGACAAGCCCGTGTGTCCTTATCACGTGTGTGCCTTTGCAGAGCCAGCACCACAGTGAGACATAGGTCCGTCTTCGTAGTCACAGCCAGCTCTTTGCTCTCTGGGAAACAGTAGTTTAGTCTGTACGGCCATAGTTTTGTCTTTTTGAGAACACTGAGTAAATGGAACAATGGAGTATGTTACCTTTTGAAAATGGCGCTTAGACTCTGTGTAATTCCCTTAAGATTGGTCCCTGCTATTGGATGTGTCAGCTCTCCTGACCCTGTGTTGCTGGCACTGTTTATATCATCTACAAACATGAGTGTTAACTCAAAGTGGACTGTTCACCATGTGGTGATCAGTACAATGTTTGGGCTTGTCTAACACTTACCATTTGTTTTCTGTCTGTCTTTTCCTTTCCCTGGTCATTGATATTTCTTATCTACATGAGAGTTACTGGAACATTTTTTAGGGTTTCATGTTTAATTAATTAATTATAGTGGTTTGAGTCTATTACTTTGAATAACTTTTCTAGTTAAGGTTTTTTTTGTAGGTATGCACAATATCCACATATAAGTTAGTAAAGTTGAGTGATAATATATTTCTTATCTTTTAAGTTACTTTTCTTTACTACCTACAAATTAAATTTAAATATACATATTTAAATATACATATATATATTACATATATATATATATATATATATATATATATATAACAAAAACTATTCCCCAGTCCTTGCTCATTCAAAATAAATGGAACAAACAAAATCTTACCTGTGTGCGATCACACCGTAGACGGGAAGAGAAGTGCAGAAGAAAGTACTTCAGAAAGAATAGCTCAAAGCAATCCTGACCAAGAAGAAAGTGCTCATGCAAAAATTCCCAGGACGTGCCTGAGAAATTGAAAACTAAGGGCTGCGCAGGCTCACTTCAGGGTGAATTAGAGAAAGTGGTGATGCTGAGTACCAGACCGAGGGTTTTTAGGACCTGCCACTTGCCACTTAAGGAAGAGAATGGAGGCTTCATTCCACTTCTTAGACTCTGTAAGTTCTAATTATAAATGGAAGTTAGTAGTGGAGCCAGCCTCATAGAGCCATGATGAGGATTCCCTGAGAACATACAGTCAAGATTCTTAGCATCAGGACTCACTCATGCAAAAACTCACACACACCGCTTACCGGTCAACTTTATTTCAGCTTCTAACAGGCCCAGACAGTTACAGGTGCACGGTGGCATGGTGCTGCTTCTCAGTGTGAAAAGACTTGCCATAGTCGTGCATGCAGACTCTTCAGATACACCTCCCCTGTGGTTGGCACCCTGGAACTGGGTCTTCCCACTCCAGCCAGATCATATAGTGTTACCATGCTTGGTGTGAAAAGGGCTCCCTTGCTGCTGAGACATATGGCCTTAAGTGATGTAGTTTAGATATAAAAAAGAGTGAAAACGCACTGTCTCTGAAACCATAAGCTCTTACTTTGGCAGGATAAGAGAAGTTGTTAGAACTGGCAACCTTGTTCTTAGCAATAAGAAACCTGACCAGTCTTTTCCAACCTTCCATGTACCCTGTGGACAGAGGAGTCCCTTGCAGGAAATGTATCGTGTGTATTTATTTTACACAGGACCCAGGATATTTGCCATTGCCATCTGGATTTGCATTTGGTCCTTGTTTGTAGCAGCAATAAGGATCATCCAGGTCAGATGGTGTTTCTCCCCCAGCATGGCCGTCGTCAGCTGTTCTGGTCACACAGGTTTGTCTCCTTTTATTTCCCTCACTGCTTGTTCACCGTGCAGTTTTTATGGTATGAGGATCAGGTTCTAGTTCAGATGAACAGAAAAGCTATCCTGAGACCAAAGAATGTTGTCCTCTCTTGGGCCTCTTCCTCTGCTGGTTCTCATTCTGTGTTTAAACAACTTTGAATTCGTTTCGGCTGTGTCCACAGGCTTCTTTCCAGTGCGCTCTGCTCCCTCCATCTTTCCAGTACATCTGACGCTTCTCTTCCGGGCCCTCGAGAAATCTCATTCCACAATCGTATTCCCAGGTTGGAGGTTTGGCCTCATCTTCCATTCTGCTGCGCAAACTGCCAAAAGATTGATATTAGGGCAGTTTAGAGTCAACAAGAACTTGCAGCTGGTGGTGCCATCTGTGCTTGTCAAACTGTGGCCAAGTGGTTTTCCATGATGGAAAAGAGACAGGATCTGTCATGGCTTCTGCTGTGGTGACAGAGAAATGAGCCTTTCCTAGACAAGTGAGGAGAGCAGGGAAGGTGTGTGATTCAGCTCCCAGGAAACCATCTCCTGGTAGCTGGCCAGTCAGCTTCTGGGGTCTGATTGGTCCCCTGGGTGTGTCCTCCCACAGCACTGGGTGGTTCAGAAGCTCGCTTTTGTCATGCAGAACCTGAGCTTGGAAGGAGCTGAAGGTAAAGAGAAAGGCTTGGGGCTTTACATGGCTTGGCCATTATGAGCGCTGCTTTCTTTTCTTGCCTAGGACTTGGGTTCAGTGCCCAGCACCCACTTGGCTGCTCACAACCATCTGCAACTCCAGTCCCCAGGGCATCTGACACCCTCTTCTGACCTCCACAGGCACTGCACACACATGGTACACTTACATGCAGGCAACACACGTGATATAAAAACAAATTTTAAAAGTTAAAAAGAGAATGCTGTAGCAGCCAGGCCTTGTCAATGTACACTGAAAACATTAGAGACGAGGTGAGAAGGTCTTGTGTGAAGAGGAAAAGAGCCGCAGAGGGCCTCTAAGTTTTTTAGAACAGGCAAGAAATGGAACAGGCATTTCAGAAAGCAGAAGGGCAAAATGAACAGTAAATAAACAAAGGGCTATTTGACCTTAGTACTCATCAAGGAAGTGTAATTAAAACCACAGTCATAAGAATACAGTTGACAGCTGAACAAACCAAAAATGGTTGACAACACCAAATGCTATCATCATTAGTATGAAAATAATTAGTGCAGTTGTTACATAAAGTTTTTATTACTGTCTATTAGGACATCTCACCACCTAGCTTTGTGGCTTCTATGTGTACTTACAAACACAGGAGCATCATATGCACACGTCAAGTCTAATCTGCGTTTTCTGAATCTGTTGGGTATGCATCTGTCCCTTAGAAAAACTACCAGGCTTCTCACCAGTAAGGAAAACTGACTGTCCCTCTCCCAGCATCTCTCAGTCACCAATAGATTGAAAGCTAGGGCTGGAGCTTCCTCCTCACCTCCATCCATTCTGGGCCCTGTCTAGCTTGCCTCACAGGTCCCTTGCATTCTGTCCTAAGTACTGTGAGTTCATGTGTGGAACGACCCTGTGGTGTCCAGACAACACGGTCTCCTTGTGGTGGTCTACCTCCTCTGCTCTGACAATCCTCCTGACCCTCTTCTACCATGATCCCTAAGCTTGGGAGGAATGGCTGTGGTCTAGGCATCCCGCTCAGGGATGAGCGCTCCATGGTCTCTTGCTCTCTTTCCAAGGCCTGCAGTATTAATTGTCCCTCCCTTACTCCCTCTTCTGCCCTGACCTCCCATTCTGCACTGCATGAAACCCGTCTTCTTTATTGCTCCCCTTTCCCGTGTATGTCGCTGCATTCTGTCTCCCCAGCCCACCCTTACTGCCCGTTTTTAGTTTCTTGATCTTCAAGAATTTTCCAACTGAAGCACACCATTCTAAGATTTAAAGCTAGCATCCACTTATGAGGCAGAACATGTGATGTTTGTCTTTGAAGGTCCAGGTCACCTTTCTCAGGATGATTGTTTCCAGTTTCATCCATTTATCTACAGATTTCATAATTTTATTTTCTTAAGAACTGAATAATATTCCATTGCCTAAATGTATCATACTTTCATTATCCATTTATCTGTTGGTGGACATCTAGGTTGTTTCCATGTTTTGGCTACTGTGACTCGAGTAGAAATGAACTTGGCTGCACAGATATTCCGTGTAGTAGGATACAGAGTCCTTTGGGCATTTGCACAAGCGTGGTGTGGCTGGATCATGTGGGAGATGTATCTTTGGCTTTGTGGAAAACCCTCCCACTGAGTTCCTCAATGGCCGCGCCAGCAGCACTCCCAGCAGCACTGAGTAAGTGGTCTACATCGTCCCTAGCACTTGATATTCTGTTTTTTTTGGATTTTAGCCATCCTGTTTGGGGTACTATGAAAACTCAAAGTTGTTTTAATGACGGCAAAAGAAGTTGGACATTTTTAAAGCACTTTTTAGCCATTAGTGTTTCGAGACCTCTCTTTTTAGTTTCTTGCCCCATTTTTTCTCTTTTATTTTTAATCCTTTTAAAATTTAAATTCTTACTGGATTTTTGTGGATTTCATACAGTACATCTTAATCGTGTTTAGCCCCCTCTTCTCTGTCTGCACCCCATAGCCTGCCCACGGACTCCATGCATTCTGTCATATGTGTCAAGGCTTATCCAGTCAAGTGTGTGTACCCAGAGGTCCCTCAATACTATGCTTTTTTTTTCACTCTCTTTTATTTCTTTTCTTGCCACAATCTTTAATGTTTAGACTTTGATTTCTTTGTTTATTCTAGTATTAAACCACTGTCAGATGTATAACTGACAAAGATTGTTTTTCCAATTCTGTGATGGTTGCCTCTTCGCTCCAATGGCGACATCCTTTGCTGTACCGAAGCCTTTTGATTTTATGAGGTCCTGCTTGTCAGTTGCTGGTCTTAATGGCAGTGCTACTGGAGTTCTGTTCAGAAGTCCTTTCCCGCTCCTGTAATTCCCAGGGGGTGTTCTGCTTTCCCATCTCTTAGGTTCCAGTGTCAGGCCTTACGCTGCAGTTGAAGTCTGTGCAGGTTGAATGATAAGGTCTAGTCTCATTGTTCTAGGCATAGCTAGCAAGTTGGACCAGTACCATTTGTTGAACATCCTGTCTTTTTGTCCAGTGTATATTTTGGCCCCCTTTGTCAAAGGTCAGGTAAGTGTGTGTGTGGGGGCTGAAATCTGGGGCCTTAATTCTTCCCATTGATAAATGTATTTTCATGCCAGTCGAGTGCAGTTCTTACGCAGCGTTGTAATGCAGTTTGAAATCAGGGACCATGTTGCCTCCAGCATTTCTTCTGTTGTTCAGGTTTGTTTTGACTATCTTAGGCGTGTGTGTGTGTGTGTGTATGTGTGTGTGTGTACACGTGTGTGTGTGTTTCCATGTGAAATCTGAGATTATTTTTTCAATGTCTGAGAAGAATTGCTTCAGAATTTTAATGGGGATTGCACTGAATCTACAGATGGCTTTTGGCTGATTGTCATTTTTACAATATTAATCCTACTGATCTGTGGGCCTGGAACTTCTTTCCACTTTCTGGTGTCTTCTTCAGGTTCTTTCTTCGGTGTTTAAGTTTTGTTGTACTAGTCTTTTACTTCCTTGGTTAGATGTATTCCAAGGTATTTTCTGAGCTATCATGAATGGGATATTTTCCCTGATTTCTTTCTCTTGTTAATGTCTAAAAGGGCTACTGACTTTTGTGTGTTAATATTCTGCTACTTTACTGAATATATTTATCAGCTCTGGGAGTTTTCTGGTGGAGACTTTAGGGTCTTTTATATAGAGAGAATCATGTCATCTGCAAATAAGGATATTTTGACTTCTTCCTTTCAAATTTGTCTTCTTCTTACTCTAGCTAAGACTTCAAGCACTACATTGAACAGGAATGGAGGGGGACATCCTTTTCTTCCTGATTTCAGTGGAAATTCTTTTAAGTTTTTCTGCATTTAGTATGATGTTGGCTGTGGACTTACTGTTACTTATTATGTTAAGATATACCCTGTGTGTATGAATGCATGTTGGATTTTGTCAAAGGCTTTTTCTACATCTAATGAGATGATCATGTGGTTTCTGTCTTTGGGACCATTTATACAGTGGATTACACTGATTGATTTACATGTGTTGAACCATCCTAGTGTCTCTGGGATGACGCCAACTTGATCATGCAGCAGGATCTTTTTGTGTGTTCTTGGATTCGGTTTGCGAGTGAGAATTTTTGTATTTATTTTCATCAGAGAGATTGGTGTATAATTTTTCTTTTTTGTTGGGTCTTTGTATGGTTTTGACATCAGATATTTGATAGGAGCTTCATGGAATGAATTTGGTAGTGTTCTTTCATGTTCTGTTTTAGGGATTCATTTGAGGAGTGTTGGCATTAGTTCTTCTTTGAATTCTGCACTGAATCCATCTGGTCTGGGCTCCTTTTATTTGGGAGATTTTTCATTACTTCATTGATCCTCATTGGTGTTTATGGGTCTATTTAAATTATTAATGCCATTGTGATTTAACTTTGGTAGGCCATTCCAGGAAGGACTCCCCATGTCCTGGTGCAGCAGTAGGTTGGGCTGAGTGACTGCTAATGGGACAGGTTGGCTGATAGGTCTCCATTGATTTTTGATGGGAGCAATGGGGGCCATTCCAGTCAGTGGTAAACAAAAAAACTGAGCTCATGTGCCTCTTGTCTGGGATTTTCTGCAGTGATGTACTGGCTGTACAACTTGGCCGTGTCCGGGAGTGTGCAGGTAGCTACAAGGTGAGGTTCCCTTGGACTGACCAAGCTGCCCAGGGGGAAGACTGCACAGCATCTGCTGGACCTGAGAGAATAGAGTGATGGAAAAAGAAGGCTAGGGATGGGGTTCTCAACTAGGGGATTCACAGGTCTAGGGGGTACAGGAAGCTACAGGGCCTGTGAAGCCTGGGTGCTTGGGGTGTGGACAGGGAGAGCTGGGACTGGAGGACTCACAAGTGTGAAAGAACCCACAGGCTGGATTCACAGGTATAGCAGGTGCATGGAGTTGCACCACTGTGACAGGCAGCAGAATCCTAGGAATAGGGAACTCACAGGTCTGGGGGACCTCATAGGTCTGAGGTGTGCTCTGTGACCTGCAGGCCTGAGAGCTGAGATGGAGGGTGTGGAAGGCTGGGGTTAGGGATCTCACTCGGCTGGGAGGACTCACAGGTCTGGGAAGTGCTTAGAGCAGGGTGCCCCGCATGGATCTAAGAGCTGGGATGGAGGGCGTGGAGGTCTCAGCAAATTATTCTTAAAATATTGAATGCATTGAAGTCTTATCCTTTCTCTGTGACATCACTCCACAGTATCTCATGGTCCTTGGAAGTCTGTTGGTTATTCCTCTTCCTCTCTCCTTCCACATACTTTCTGTGGAGCTCTAGCAATGAAGAGACAAAGACTGGGACGTGAAATGTCTTTAACTCCAGTTCTAGGGGAATCTGACAGCCTCTTCTGGCCTCTGAAGGCACTGCACACACATGATGCACTTGCAAACATGCAGGCAAAATTCATGTGCACATAACATAGTTAATTAATTAAAGTGAGAGATGTTTCCGAGCAAGTCACGTACAGGAGAGATGAACAGTAAAGCTGTAAAGATGATTAAAGTAGCCAGTTGAGGAAGCAAGGGTTAAAGATACGGTGAAAAGAGGAGCACATCACATGTGTGGGGCTCAGCAAGAAGCCTGGCATGTTCTCACCGTGGAGTCCTGAGATAACGGCTGGCCCTGTCCAAAACCATCCAAGGCTCATCAGTATGAGGCTGATGAATGAAAAGCCATCACAAAGCAGAATCCCTACAGGCTGCCAGAGAGACGACACACCTGCAGAGAAGTAACAGTGAGGCTAACACTGTTCTTAATCGCCATGGTAGAACCCAAAGTCAAAGGACTGGCGTCCCCAGAATCCTGACAGCAAATACCCACCAGCCTGATGCTGTACCAGGTGAAAATATCCTTCAAAACAGGGAAGAAATAAAGGCCCCTCTGGCAAAGCAAAGCAGAGACTTCTTTATAGACACACGCTAAGGACTGGAAAGAGATGTTCAGGCAGATCCAAGTACAGAAATAATAGAATAATAGCAGCATAAAAGAAAATATAGATTATCATTGTGCCAATCAGAAACAGCCAGTGAGATTAAAATACAAGGCATCACAGCCAACATGTGGGAGCGGGGGAAGGGCTTTGGTGCTATTAATTATGAGAATGCTTGGGGATTGGGCAAAGTGCTATATTATGATTTACTCTAATTGCTCAAGGATGAATGGTGAAGATTCTAGAGTAATTACTAAAATGTGTTTTAAAAAGAATGTAGAAGTAAATGAACAGATCAGAGATGGCAATTTTTAAAGTAATTAATAGAAAACAAGAGAAAAAACCCCAAAACAATAACAAACACAAACACGAATGTGTCAGGTCCCAGTGCGGATATATCCGTTATTTCCATTATGTGGAGACATCTAGTTTTATATTGCTCAGCTCTATAAAATAATTTTAGACTCCTAAAGAGACAACTCGGAAATATTGAGACCTAGGAGGGTTGAAAATAAGAGAAGGCAGTAGAGGCAGCATGGAAACACACAAGGGAGAGAGAAGACTCACCTGATACTGAATACCACATCACGAAGCCGGACAACAAATGAGAGAAGCTGTGTCATGTGACTGAACGGTGTAACAGCAATACCGAACTTTATAACATGAAATTCTTAAGCCTGACAAAATCAAGAAAAATCAATTGAGTGTCAGAGTTAAAGATTCCTTCTTGACCTCTTACCATTTGAGGGTGGAGGTTGTGTTTACATGTGAAATGCTCCTCTAGTCTCCTGTGGGGTGTTGAAATGCTCAGCCCCCGATCTGTAGTGCTGTTTTAGAAGGTTGTAGAACCTTAGGCAGGGAAACCTTGCTGGAGGGAATGGGTCACTTGGAGTGGGCCATTCTTAGAGACCAGCCCCACATCCTGTCTGCTGTCTGCCTCCTGGCTGTGGATGGAGTGTGACTAGCATCTTCATGTTCCCATTGCCATGCCTTTACCACCATGATACAGCCTCCCCTCTAATTGTGAGCCAAAATAAATCTTGTCTCCGGGTTACTTCTTGTCATGTGTTTTCCTCAGTCACAAGAAAGAACCATAATACAAAAGAAATCATTGATTTAGGGGCAGAGAGATGACTCTTAAGCTACATATGATGAGGACCTGTGTTCAGAGCCATAGCACCCACATAAAACGCTGAGTGTGCCACAGGCTATCCCAAGTGCTAAGCAGGGCAACAGAAACAGAACGTCAAGAACCTACTGGCTACCAGATTCAGCAAGAGACTCTGTCTCAAGGAAATAGAGTGGAGTGCCTTTCTCTGACCTCAACATGTGTACATGGGCTGAGACATACTCTTACATGTGTCTCATACTCACATACACACGTGAGACATACTCACACACGTGTGTATACACACAAACACAGACCAAACAAACAAATAGATTAATAGAATTAATTTGAATGACACAGATATTAAACCAGACTGAAATGATACATTGGCACCCATGTATTCGCATTCCTTCAAGTAAACATCAGTTAACAGAACTGATAGATACTGCTCGATAAATACATCTTTAGACAAATTCAGTGATCAAGATCATACAGTGTATTTCTTCTGATCATGGTGGAGGTGAGTTATAAATCACTGACAACAACAACTAACGAGAACAAACACCTTCCCTATGACCCAGAAATTCTGTTCCTAGGTACCTAATACACATAGGTGCATTTGACAGGAAAGGGAATGCCCAGTCACGTTCATAAAAACGTGGAGTGGAATGGCAAGTGAAAGGACGCCGCCACCCGGCAACCAGGGTGAGCCTAGCCGGTGTCACTGAGCAAACCGCATCCAGCACTGAGAGGGCAGCTGGTGTGCTTCCGTCCGTAAACCCAAGGCAGGTGGAACTGACATGTGAGGATTTGATTTAGAATGGTTGTATATTACTTCCTCTATCTACACCTTACTACTTTGTAACGTCTACACAATAGCACACTCCAAAGTAAATGCACCTCAGTGTTAAACATGCAGAAGTGATTTGCAAAAGAGGGCAGTGTCTACTACACACAGAAGGTGTTCCTGGATTCATTGTCCAGGAACCTGCTTCCACCAGCAAGCCCAGGCTGCGCTTCGCTTCGTTTGCCTCCTTTTCTGTTTATTACAGACGTAACTATGCAGACTAATGGTATTATTCAGCTCTCTTAAATCTTTTTACAACCTTTTTGCATTCCAAATGGAGTAGCCTTAAGGACTGAGCCCTAGAGACATACCGCTGGGTTAATCCCAGCTGTGACATTAAAGCAACTCACTTAAACCCCATATCTTAGTTTAAAATGGAAGTAAAATGGAAGCCATGGTCATACCTAGTGCCCTAGTGCTGTTTTGAGTATTAAATGCTTCACAAATTACTTAAAACAGTGTCTGGCACAAAAGGAAACACTCCATAAATGTTTGTGATTGTGGCTATAATTACCTTGCAGGACTGGATCATTCTTTATATTTGTTTTAAATCCCTCTAATCCCCACAACTATGCTAAGCAATCGGGAAGATGGGATTTCTGGAGGGATGGAAGCAAAGCTATTTTGGAACTCGACTCTGTTTTCTCTCTGTGGGTGGGGATGAGCTTACACTATGACAAGTTTGGCTCATGCACAGGGCCTTACATAGAGCTGCATATATTAGGGATAAGATGTGACAAATTTGTTTGGTAAATGCTGGTGGCATCCCAGGGCTCCCTCTGAGTGGCTTGGTGCTCTCCTAAGGTAACCAAGTGTTGAGTGCCAGGGGCACATGGTGGCCCCTTTTCTGATGCTAAGAAGGGTGGGGATTTCTAACAAAAGTGTGTGTGTGTGTGTGTGTGTGTGTGTGTGTGTGTGTGTGTGAGATTCTCTACAAACATGTAAGCTGCTCCGAAAGCAGGTTTATAGATTGAATGGATTTGAATTGTACTGACTGAAACTCAAGTGTCTTGCAAGATGAATAAGAATTCAGAGAGCTTCAATTTGTAGGCTTTGAAGTCTCCATAGATTTGATTCGTGAAATCTCATAAAACACTGTCTCAAGACCCCGTCTTTGCTTCCTTCTTTGTACGGAGCAGCTAATAGGAGCTCCATGGCGTTCTGTGAGGCGCATAGGAAGTGTGCCAGGTGGATGTGCTAGGCAGTGAGGAAATCAGAATGATTGCCTGTGTTGTGGGTGCTGACCTTTTGATTTCAACCCCGAGTATCAGACTACATTGAACTGAGTTTTTAAAAATCCATTCGGTGTTGATCCCCTGACAAATGTGAGAGCTTGAATGGGGTACATGCCATGATCTGTGAGTGGCATGTAACCTAACCATCTCTTAACCATTGGTGTTAGAATGAGCCTAGAACCTGAGTTTCCTCAGTGCCAGCATTACAGGTTTTTTCTTTCCTTTCTGTTCTATAATTATCAATCTTTTAAAAAGTTGTATGTGTGTGAGTATGTTTGTGTATGCATGCTCTTGTGTGTAGGTATCAGCTGTGCACATGCAACAGGGAGCATAAGGAGGTCAGGGATGGCCCGTGGGTGTTAGTCCTCACCTTCCCCACCTTTCAGGCAGAGTCTCTCCACCTTTGAGTGGAGAGCTTTCCAGCTTCTGTCAGTCCCTGTTTCCTCCTCTTGTCTGTCTATAGTGGGTGCTAAGATTACAGATGCAGTTGCTATTGCTTTTAAGTAGGTTCTGGAGATCAGAACTTAGATGTCAGGCTCGCATGGCAAACACTTTTATGCACTGAGCCATCTCCCCGGGCCCTGTCTATGTTCTTACCTTCTGGTATAGTCAGTGACAGAATATCCCTCCTTGTGGGAGAATCCTGAGGAGGGGGATATTATCTTTAGTGCTATCAAAAGAAAATCTGGTCTTTCCTAGTACAGTAGTTACATGCACAAGGTGGGTTAGTGGTTTGAATGGAAAGTGTCCCCAGTCGGCGCAAGTATTTGAATGCTTGGTGAGCTGGTGGTGCTGTTTGGGGATGGTCAGGAAACCCTTAGGAGGAATGACCTTGTTGCAGGAGACATGTCACTGGGGTGGGCTTTCAGGGGTCATAGCCTTGCCCTGGTTCCAGCTTGCTCTTTCTTGTGCACACTTGCAGATGTGAGCACTCAGATTTGGGCTTCCATCACCTTGCCTGATGCTGTGATAGACTCTTATCCTGGAATCATGGACCCAAATGCGCTCTTTCTTCCATAAGTTTTCTTGGACATGGTGTTTCACCACAGCAATAGAAAACTAATACAGTGGAAAGCTTTTGTTGTCTGAGAAGTTTGACCTGGTGTTTCTGTTCAGGACCCAGCATTTTCATTTTCTAGTACTGGCACGCCTCATTCCCAAGCCCTTCGCATCCCTGCCCCTCCTGCTGTGTTCTCATCCCCGTGTGGACCTTTTTAGATTCTCTATCTGGCTGAAGATTATCTCAAGGCTTCCAAGATCCCTGCTGTCCATTTAAAGGCACCATTTCAAACCTAGCAATGATTTTCCCACTCCCTTGGGAATTCAAAGTTTCCTAAGGAATTGCTACGTCATTCCTCAAGCCCTCAATTTTTCTTTAACGGCAGTAACGATAGTGACTGTCTGAAGTGTTCTTCAACCTTCCCTCATCACTGAATGGAAATTCCAGGAGTTACGATTTGTCTTGCTACAGAACCCCTAGGAAATGGAACAATCTCTGGCCCCTAGTGAGTGCCGGGGAGGGGATTCACTCAGTAACATGCTTTTCCCAGAAACATACAGACCTGAATTCAACCCCTAGGTACTCAAGTAAGCTGGGTGTGGTGGCATGTGCTTATTTTATACTCCAGTGCTGGGAGGCAGAGGCAAGAGGATCCTTGGGGCTCACTGGCCAGCAGACTAACTGAATTTGTGGTCCACAGCTCCCAGGGATAGAATCTACCTCAGAAAATAAGGTGGATGGCCCCTTAGGAAGGAATCCTGAGGTTGTCCTCTGGCCTGTACATGAAATCACACCCCTGTACACTTGCATGCATGTATACACACACGCGTACACACACACACACAGACATTCCCACATACACCAAACACACATGTCTGCACATACAAATAAGTAAACAGTATTATGTTGAAGGACAAGTGATGTGTTGGCTGAGAAACCCCCTGTATTTTAATTTGATCATTTTGCTCTCCCCAGTTCAGACTTCAGAGGATATTTTTATGTAGATGATTTGGGGTTTGCTTTTGGTATGGACAAGATTTATGTCCTAGTTGGATTTTAAGCTTCTGACTTCTCAGTAGAATCCCTGGCTTGTCCGTTGGTCCAATGATCATAACCACAAATTTACCTGCTTTGAAAAATAGAATTGTGGTGAAAATAAAAAGAATTATTATGTTATCTTAACAAATAAAGACTATCAATGTTACTGGGAATTATAGGTGTAGTGTAGGAAAACTGTGGACTGAAGTCTCACTGTATTTTAAAAAAATTTATGTGTATGCATGAATATTTTGTCTGCATATATGTAAATACGCCCATACATGCAGTGCCCACGGAGACCAGCAGAGGGCATTGGATACCCTGGAACTGGGGTTACAGACAGTTGTGAGCCTCGCTGTGTGTGCCAAGTGTGTGCTTATTGTTTTATTCGGTAACATCGAGGACACTGCATTCCAGGCCTGATCATGTCATACAGAAAGACGCATTGCCTACTGTGAATTGTGTTTGCTTTGCCATAACAGGGCATTGGGTAGGCAGGGTCTCTTATGAGCAAATAAATAACTCAAATAAACAGACTCAGCAGCAAAGCAGTCATAGGCCAGCTTGTCTTGAGTCTCCCAGAAATCCTAAGCCACTTCTGCTCCCTTGGTCTGCCTGACATCCTCAAAGGGGGACCAGGCTGATTTGCTCTGCTTCCAGTCTGGGTCAAGCCAGTGGAGAAACTTTTAATCCACTGTATTTTACACAGTCATAAGTAAGGGAAAAAAATATCATGGGAATATCCAGACTCGGGCAGATAACAGCCCTGCTCTTTATGTCCCACTTATTAATCCGTGGGAAGGAAGGGGAAAATGGCCTTTGGATGTTTGCTATCCAGGCTCGGGGCCTTGATGCTGAGCCCTTTTCAAATGTACTCTGAACAAAAACGGAGCCTTACCACTTGTTTTGCCCATTAGATAGCATTATCTCCACGGAACACCAATTCATATCTCTTTGTGCTGTGTGGGGTTCTCACATATGGGATTTTAATAACCTCCATGCTGTGCTATGAATTTATAAGCAGAGCTGACAGAGGAACAGCTCCACAGGACTTTACTTTTTCATTATTACTCTTTTGAGAAACAGGCGCTGCCCCATCTCGGTAAGGTTCTCTGACAGCACTGGCCGTGTGGGGCGAGCAGCGTGGTTGTCACTGTGGAAAGGAATAATCACGGTATTTGCTGTCGGTTCTCCCGCCATTCCCTCCCGCTTCTCCATCCTCCTGTGATCCACCTGCACAGTACCCGGTAGCCCTGGATTTATGGCTTCAGTGAACTCAGCATCCAGAAATAGGAGTCCCTTTCCATCTCCATGGTTTGTCTTCAATTCTGATTTCTTTTTTCTGTACTCCTTCTCAAATGTGGTCATGTGATTCTGCATGTTCAAGCAGCTGGTTCTGTGTAGCCCCTCACAGGGCAGGCACGGAAGTCATCCAGTCTTGGAGGGGAAGGCTGGCTTGGCCATCTGATGCTTGAGAAATTGTCTGGATTTTGTCAACTCAAATTTGCAGTGATGCCATCAGCCTTCCCTCCAAGGCTGGTGGGTCTGTGAACTGATATGTTTCCATATGTTTGGTCCTCTGAGCAGCAGTGGTTACAGTATATGCTCAGCTGCAGTGTATCAAGTGCCTCCTAAATTCTACTCAGACACTGATCCTGACGCTGCCGTCTCCCAGAGAACAAAGTAATTTCTGTTTTTAGTAATGATTGCCACTTAATTATTATTATTATTAATTTTTGGATTTGAAACAAATCCTTACCATAGATCATGCTGGCATAGAACTCACTATGTAGCTAGGGCTGGCCTTGTGCTTAAAACAATCCTCCTCTCCTGAATGTTTTATCATTTACATTACAACTGAAAGTTACATCTTACCCCTTTTGCTAAAATTACTTAAAAACCAGCCTTTTCATTTTCTCTATTAGATGATGATAGGAAAACAATTTTGCAATCTTGTCTGTAAGTGGTCAATCCTGCTATATCTTCATCTCTTATTTTTGGTTTTCAAACCCATCTTTCCTTTTCACGGTGCCCATTTGGATTAACCAGCTCAAATCAGGAAAAGCCCATGACCCTCACCTCTCCAGTTATCATCACCTTTAATTACAAATCCAAGCCTGTTATGGATTGAATGCCTTTAACTCACTTTGGTCCTTTATCTGAAATTTCATATTAGACCTTTTGGATGTTAAAGTAAAATACAGGGTATGAAAGCAAATTTTAAAAAGTTCAGGATAGGAATGAACTTAGGGGCTAAACTCTTACATATCTATTTCCAGACTGCCTGTCTGGCAGGCCTGCTAAGAATCTCTTCTAGGTGTGTTTTAAAAGGTGCACAGATTTGCTCGCGTGCCTATGTGCATATATTTGTGTAGCAAAGAAACCAAGTACTCCGGGTATATTTGGTGCTATTTTTCAGTTCAATAGGAAGTGGGTAAGCAATATAACTTGAGATCTCCACATTTCTGATGATTCCTCACAATTAGTTGCACTTAAAATTTAAGACATGTACTGTGCAAATAACATGAGGCTGACTCAATGTTGCTATTGGATGATGCTATTAAATGGCACTCTGTTGGTAAACATATCCAATCTTTTAATCAGTGTGATATGTACAGTACATCTGGCTCATCTTTATGAATTCCAAAATACTAACTGGACACCACCCCATGCAAGGTGCATTTTAGTGTTGATACAATGGGAAACACATGTTCTCTCCTCAAGGAATGTTTGGGTCTAACAGTACAGACTGAAATATATGAGCCAGTGGGCTCAGGACCCAGGGGTCCTGGAGCCAGTTAAAGGCTTTTTACATTGGAAACCATCTTGAGGTGTGTGTGTGTGTGTGTGTGTGTGTGTGCGCACATGTGCGTGTGTATGTGTATACACTTGATTGACTATAGGTGTGGAGGCTGGAAGTCAACTGAGAGTATCATTCCTTAAGTAATTTCCATCTTGTTTTTTGAGACAGGGTCTCTCATTGGCCTGTTACTGGTGAAGTAGAGTAGACTGGCTCCCAGGGGTCAATCTCAGCACCCTCTGCTCCCCTGCCTCCAGGGCTTGGATTCAAAGCAAGTGCCCCCATGCTGGGCGGGCCATCCCTCCCTCCCTCCCTCCCTCCCTCCCTCCCTCCCTCCCTCCCTCCCTCCCTCCCTCCCCAGCATGGGTTCTGAGGACCAAACTCAGGACCTCATGACTGCCAGGCAAGTACTTCTCTAGCAGACTCCCTCTCCAGTCCCTGAAAACTGCTGATTTTTGAGTTAACACAAGTAACAACACAGTTACAAGATTTCTTCTACCCAAAATACCAAAGAGCAGTGTCCTGCTTTGCCTGGTCAGTGTTTTGATTCATTTAGTTTCAAGGACTAATAGGGCCTTAGGAGTCAGGGGAGTAGATGCACTGTTTAACATCTCCATGTATGTTCTGAAAACCAATTACCATAAATGCGTTTTAAATTTGTAACTTTGTGTCTTAAACATTCTTTATTACACTTAACCTTTGCAATTACGTTTACTTCAGTCCCCTTGAAAATCCCCTTATAAGACAATGTGGCACCCACCAAGGACATTTTAACTAATTTCTCCTGGAAGTTTTATTTTCAGTTACACTTATTTGTGGGACAGAGTGCATGCCACGGTTCACATCTGGCAGTCAGAGGATTAGAAAATGACTTGTAGGAGCTGACTCTCCCCTCGTGCCTCCAGCCCACCGGGCTGCACTCACATCAGCAGGTTTGCTGCAAGTACCTTGACCTGGCTTTTGGTGTTTTTGTTTTTGTTTTGTTTTTAAACACAATATACCTGATCTGGAGAAGGAGAAAAAGAAGTTTCATACTTGGAAGAGATAACGCAGAGTAAGGCCAGTTGCCAAGTAGCTCAGTACTGTTGCTTCCAGGATGATTTAGAGTCGACAGCAGTTGTATGCTCAGCCTAACTTCTGGTAGGATACCATTTATTAAGAAAGTATATAATTTAATTTCTCCTAACAGCCAGCAATTTGAAATAGGGAATAGTCACTTCCTCGACCATGAGTAATCTGCTAACACTTTTCATTACTGTCTCTCTCTGACCTTTGACCTAGTTCCTATAAGCAAACTCAGTTATGTATATGATTCTTATTTTAATGGTCTTTGATAGAGTCTCGTGTGCTCATTTATTTATAGAAGTGATTCTTTATGTTGGTTTCATGGTGCTTTATGTTTTGTTTTGCTTCGGTGGAAGTCATGCGTATTCTCAGGCACATTTCTTCACTGGGTGTACATGGACTTTAGATAAGTTGTTACATGTAAATAACAGTGCCTGATTACTTCCACATTGTTTTTGTAGCTATAATTATCTTTTCTCTCCTTTTGAAAAGAATGTGTTCAACCAATGAGAGGGACTTTGACATCAACTGCCTACTAGAGATGGTTTTTCCTCTCTGACATGTATATAATGAATAGAACATTGAAGAACAAGCCCTTTTAACACCAGAATCCTTTGAAGTCCAAAGCTAATGGTGACCCAAGCCTCTGCAATGGGTAGCCAGCTTTTCACGATAACTAATGGAGCACCGAGAAGTGTCTGCACAGATGATGGTACCTATTGAAGCTCTTGGCTCCCAAGGCTGAGGATTATTGGAGGCTTTAGCAGGGCTCAGAGGAGCCTGGGTGCTGGGAACTGAGTGTGGAGTTCTTGCCGATTCAAAATGATTGTGTGCCTTACAGCCCTCCTGTGCCAGGAGCCTGTGTGCTGAGGAAACAGAAACCTGTCTAGAAAATAAACTGTTTTCTCTTGGCCTCATTCTCTAGGAGGAGGGCTAAGCGCTGGATGATCGGAATATCTGTTACTTTAAAAAGATGACCAGTAAGTGGTGGTGGTGGTGACGACTTGCTCAGCTCTTGCTTAACAGCTGCCCATGTGGACAAGAGACTTGTTAAATGGGAGAACAATTTGAAACGTAGTGCTGTGGCTTCCCACATAAGGCGAAAAGTTCTTTGCTGTCCTCTAGACCATTCTACTTCCTGTATCGGTTGCTCTCCTTGTCATGGTGACATCATACCTAACAAACAACCAAAGGCTCGTGGTTTGAGGGAATGCAGATCATCATGGTGGGAAAACTCCCTGGTGGGGGTTTGCTTCCTGGTGGTGGGACAGGCAAGGAGGGGTTCGTTCCATAGTGGTGGGGGTGAGCAGCAGCTTCTTGTCACAGGACACCCTGAAGGAAGCAGACTACTTGATCAGGAAGTGGAGCCAGTCTGTCACACTCAAGCGTCACTCCCACGGCACCGAGCCAGCTAGGATCTATGTCCAGGAGTTCCACAGCCTCTGAGGACAGCCCCACTACCTGGGGACCACCCTTCAGACACGTGAGGCTCTGGGGACATGTAATATCAAACCACGCACAGCTCATCAAAATGTCTACTTCACTTTAAATGGCAAATGTAGTCCTCTTGGTTCTGATAATCATTTGTCTCAGCTCTTGGTGAAGGCTGGCGTGTGTGAAAGGCTTGTGTGTGAGTGTGCGCCGAGTGCAAGCAGGGCGTGGGGAGTCTTTCCATTGGAGGCTCCCGTGCCATGGAGGTGAGGAGTGAGGGCTGGAAGCAGAGTCAGCAGAAGGTGAATCTTCAACCCACAAGCTTCCGAAACTCGAGTCTTTAGGAGTAAAGGGCAAAACTGCTGTGACCTTACCCTCTCCCCCTCCCCGTCCCCTCTCCCCTTCCCCCTTCCCCTGTGTCTCCTTCCCTTCTTCTCTCCTCTCTCCCATCCCTTCTTCCTTCCCCCCTCCCTTTTTTGTCTAATTCGCCAATTTTTATTTATTATTCATTATTTATTTTTATGTGTATGAGCATATTGCACGCATATGTTGTGCAATGCCCATAGAAGCCAGAAGAGGGCATCAGATCCTCTGGAACTGGAATTACAGATAGTTGTTAGCTGGCATTTCGGTGCTGGGAACTGAATTCAGGTTCCCTGGAAGAGCCAGTGCTCTTAACCACTGACTGAGTCATTTCTCCATCCCCTTGTTCACCAATTTTAATTATTAAAAATACAAAAAATAAATAAACAAAATGTAGAAAGGTTTTCAAAGTCTGCAGACACTGCTAAGTGTCTCCTAGGGGACAGAATCACTGCTAGGTAAGAAAAGCTATTTTAGATCCAAATACTTGGAAAATGCTGACACAACCCAATATATAGTAAGTGTGGAGTGTGTGTTTTTAATCGTTTCAAGAATGACTTTCTCCCATCTTATTTCATTATTGCCATTGGCATTCACATTTCAAAGCTAATATCCGAGGCTAGTAGAGTCTGAAGTGCAGGAAATCAACGGCTTCCCTTCTGTTAGCTGAGATGCCCAGCAATGTGAGGCCGTGGATTTCAGAGCTTGTTAAGATGTCTTCTGTCAGATGAAGAGGGCTATTTTAATAACTCATTATCACTCTTAGCATGGACCTATTATTTTAGAAAAATGGATAATTAGCATTTTGGCTTATCACTTTCTCTCCATGAATACAAATAATTTGATAGACAGACAACCAAGAGAGACTTCATTCAATAATAGGTCTAATCAGCTGGGCACATGAGTAAATTAGAGGTTTGCCTTCCAGCCCCAGACTGGGAACTCGGGTAGGGTGGCAATGTCATTCATTTATCCAGGACATTTTTGTTGATTTAGCTGATGTTCCAGTCCAAAAACTGAGAGCACAAGTGAACTGATGAGAAATGAAAAAAATCTCAATTCAGCAGAGAAGCTGAGGACTATAATGCACACAGCCTACAGCTGGGGAAACTGAGGAACACACTGCACGCAGCCTGCAGCTCACTGATGCAAGAACACATTGGAAGAATGGTGGCTCTTTGACTTGTAGATAATGGTCTGTGTTAATAAGCACACATTAGAATGTTTTCAAGAGGAGTTTGGCTGTGGCCCACTTCTGTTATGTGCATCTCACTGCTGTCTGCAGTTACCTCCACTATCCTCACACCCCACCAGGCTTTCTAAGACAGGACCAGTGATAACACTTTACATTTTGAGAGCAGTAAACACTCAGCCAGGAAATGTATTCAGAAATTAGTCTTCTTTTAAGAATTTGTTGGGTGATCTACCCTCTGTATTCTAGAAGGCATTGCCTACTGCTGCATTAGGCGATAGTTTAGAAATGTCTCACCTCACTCTGAAGAGACAGATCACCACTGGCAGGACTGTCCTGTGTCTGTCTTTTGAAGTTTGTCACCCAGACATAAGAAAATAATCACAATGCTTTCTTGGTGTTTCCTCTATGGGAAAGAGAGAATTAGATAAGATGAATCATGAGTCCCTGCCATGAGTTGGAAGAAAAGTTTTATTCACATTTCGTGATCTACATTCATTTTCTAGCTTGCACAGCAACCCCAGCCCTGTGTATCCTGAAGCGGCCTCTGACGTCTTACCTCCTGATGTTCCTGAGTAGCATCTTTCTGTGAAGCAGACTTATGTGAGAAAGAAAAATGAGGATATAAAGTATACGATGTGTTCCGAAACACATTTGACTTTATTACTAACATCCCCTAAGAAAAATAACAGGGAGCTTAAACTCAACCAAATGACTTGGTATGTGTGTGTTGATGCGGTGCTGGGGATAGAAAGGCCGCAATTCCCCTGGTCTTGATGTGATTCATTATTGATAAATATCTAACAACTGTGCACATGGTAGACCCTGATCACTATGGAACTTTGATGGGCTCGGTAGCAGTGGTGAGCATCCGAGCTTTTAGAGACCAGGAGAGGTAAATCCACCACTCTGCAAATGGACAGAAGAGAGCCTGAGGTGTGTGCCTTGGAAGAGATGGAGTTCTTCGAGGAAGGGCCCTGGTCCCTGTCCCTAAGACTCCGTCAGCAAAGCCTGTTACTGAGTTTTTTCCTTGTGTGTAGATGACTAACAGTGGTGTGTCTTAGTCTAGGTTGTCATGTGGTAAATGCAAAGGCTACTCATAAATAACTACAGAGTGAATTCCTGAACTTAGAAAACAGGGAAGTTATGAACCCTGTGTCAAAGCACACAGCTAGATTATGGCCCAGTGGGGTTTGACCAAGCATGATGAGAAACCCAAGGTCTGTTTCACCCTAACGTGCTGCTAGAAGCTGTCCTGACCTTTGTGGTACTGTAACAGAAGACTGACTCAACCCACTCTTGAAAGCTGGTGGGTTCACAGTTTCAGATTTTAGTTCATGATTTGTTGATTATGGCCCAGTGGGGTATGACCAAGCATGATGACAGACCCAAGGTCTGTTTCACCCTAACGTGCTGCTAGAAACTGTCCTGACCTTTGTGGTACCGTAACAGAAGACTGACTCAACCCACTCTTGAAAGCTGGTTTGAGTTCAGTTTCAGATTTTAGTTCATGATTTGTTGGACTCCGTACGTGGACCTGTGGCTACGCATCACAGTGGGAATACACGTAAGGGGAGAGGGCTGGTGACGGGGAGAGCGCGGTGGAGGAGGGGAGGGCACCGTGCCGAAGGGAGAGCATTGTGTGTTGGGGGGGCACGATTGGCTGAGCAAAACTTGGCCAGGAAGTGAAATGAGGTAGGGGCTGAAGTCTCATAGCACCTTCCCAGTGCCACAAAGACCTTCCCCTGGGTCCCTCTTCAAGTTCCTCACCAGGGCTACTTGGACATCAGCTCTTTAGCACTTGGTCTTTGGAGGGTATTCAGCATGCAATCTGTCGATCTGATATTCTTCCCCAATTGTCAAGCCATTTGAGCTGAGATGGAGGTGAGTGTGGTGAAATGCTTGGGGATTTAGTTCTGATATTATACTATACAACTTTTTTATGTTAAGTTTTCAAAGTCCTGGTGTTAATTGCTTTTGTTTTAAAATCATGTCATCATCATTTCAGTAACATTGGAAAGTATGATTTATGGGCAAGTATATGCTTTTGGTCCCCAAAAGATAGATTATAGCCATGTAGTGATAAACCTTTTTGTTTTCTGTACAAGAAGTGAATGTTCAGTTGAAATAAATCTCAGACCATGAGCTGTTTCCTGTACCATGCCTAACCCTCTCTCTTTCAGCATTAGTGATGTTACTTGGTAACACACAAGGGAGAAGCTTGTTAGTTTGTAGTAGCTACACACACACACACACACACACACACACACACACACACACAGTAATAAAAGTTAGTACTTTTTTTACTAGAAAATCTCTCTGGCTTTTCACAGTCTCCTCCCCTTCCAGCCTTCCCTGAAGTGCCCCTTTCTCTTCAGGGGCCTTGTTGCCAATTAGCAAAGCTGTTTTGTTGAATGAAACAAAAATAAATGCTTGGGGCCAAGAAGATGGCTCAGTGGATAAGGTCACTTGCTGCCCAAGCCTGAGGACCTGAGTTTGATTAACACTTTATCAGGTTGATCAGGTTTAATTTAAGGGCTTCCTCTTTCTTCTCTGTTTATCTTGCCCCTCACTTTTATCTTCTTTTTTTTATCCTTTTCCTCTTTCTCCTTCTCTTCTTCCTCTTTCATCTTTAAACTGAAGTTATGTAATATTCAGAACTTGAGAGAGCCCACTATCATTCTTTATAAAAATTCTCCCATGGGAGTCATAAATTCAAGTCCTACAAATGTTATAGGATGCCTTTTATTATTTTCAGCTGAGCCCCAGCAGTCCAGACCAAGCCAGACTGGTGTCACTTGTGTTAGGTGCCATAGCAGACAAACTCAGAAACCGGCCAATTAAAAAAAATAGGGAGGGTCACAGTCACCAGGCTCAAGGGGGCAAGTGAGGGAGTGTAGACTCGGGAGGATGCTCCCTCTGCTTTCACAGGAACAGAACTTCGAAATGATGGCAGTTTCCTCTTCTTTCTAGAGACCAGGGCTCATGTACTGTAGGCTAGCCTTGAACTCACTGTGTAGTTAAGGATGACCCTGACTCCCGAAGCTTCTACTTCCCTCCTAAGTGCTGGGATTACAGGTGTTGGAACCTGCTTTACAAGGTGATGGGTATGTGTTCTGTGACATATTCTCCAGGAGACATATCAAATGTCTACTCATCCCAGATAGGGAATGAATGACAGACAGACATAAGGATGCCCCAAAGTCGAGTGGGGTGAATGAGTGAGTTTTATTGGAGTTATTTACATGAGTAAAGGTAATTTGCAGAAACCGAGATGATTCAAAGACAGCTGCATTACCAAAATCCACCCCAGCATGGGTGAGGGCTCTGCAAAGCTGGAAACTGGAGCTCACTGCACAATGCTCTGGCGGCTCAGTGGGTTGGAGTATCTTCTTCAGGAAGCTGAGCTGGTCTGAGCCTCTCCCAGGCAGCTTGGTTGGTCTCTGCTTTCTCTGGGTGGTTCTGCTGGTTGGAGCATCTCCTGGGCTGCTCAGCTTTTCTGAGTCTCTCTGTAGTCCTTAGGGCTGATACGTGTGTGCCGTGGTTGATTTCACTGTCAACTTGGCACACCTGGGAAGAGGAAACTTCACTTGTGGAATTTCCTATACGAGACTGGCCTCTGGGCATGTCTGTGAGACATTTTCTTCATTGTTGAGGGATGTCCAGTTCACTGTGGGTGGTGTCATGCCTGACCAGGTGACCCTAGGTTGTGTTCTTTGTTTCTGATATCACTAGCCCTTTCTGGCTCTAGAGCCCACCTTGTCTGTCCAGTTCAAAGTGTCTGCTGCTTTGAAGAGACAGTGCTACCTGATTCGTGAATTAGGAACAAAAGCAATTTCGACCTTCAAAATGAAATTTGTTGACATTTCATTTTTTAGCACCTCCATTGTCCTTTATTAAATTGTCTCATGGCAGATCTGTAGACTTTAAAGAACACAACTGAAGGCCCCTGCTGTGGTGGAATGTGTGCTACAAAATTGGGAACTTAACTGTCAATGCAAGAGTGCTGAACGGAGGGACTTTGAGGGATGAATGTGTAACTGTTTTCATGATTGGCAGGTGCTCATGTGGTTAGCTGGGGTAGATTCCTGATAAAAGGGTGGGTTTGCCCCCCCCCCCCCAAGCTGTGCCTTGAGCACATAGGGGTGCTCTTCCACCTTCTGCCTGGGGATGACACGAGCAAGAAAGGCTGAATCAGCAAAAGTAGGTCCCTTGACTTTAGTCTCCTCAGACTCCAGAGGAGGAAGTAAATTCCTATATGTTATAATTGCAGCCATTGTGCTATAGCCTCAGGACGTGGACCAGACCCTTCCTAACTGAAGTCTGCTCTGGAGATTCGGTGTTGTACAGCTCAGTACAGCCTTTGGGTTCAACATCCTGTGGATACTCAAGTTTTTGTTACTTGTTTTGTCTAACAATGAGTGGAGATGGGTTCTCCAGTTTCTTGCGTGGTAGAAGGGTGGCAATTTTCAGTTTTAAGCTAATTTCTTTGCCTGGTTCCAGAGACTGATCATTTTAGAATGTCCCTTCATTAAAGCATTAAAAATAATGTGGGCGCAGTGATTTAATTTACTGGGTCAATAACCCATGATATCTAGAAGGAGATTCAACATAGTTTAAAAATAATTATTCAAACAAGATAGGGATTTCAAACTATAATTACCATAGCAGTGAAGGAATGGAAGACTCAGAAACAAGATACATATTATGTCTAAATCTTAGTTCTGATTCTTGTAGCTCAAGGGGTTTAAGCTCTTCTGATAGCAGAGATCACAAAACTTAGATCTGAAATAAATTTCAGCAAGCATCTAGTCTGGGCTTAGAAATTAAAAGTTTTGCTTAAGAAACATTTATAACTAAATGTTCAGGCTGATACCCCATTGTGAAATTGTTCTATATGGAGCTAATTTTTTCTCATTCTTTGCAGATTTCTTGTTTTGCTGTAAAAATTTATATTTTTGTTTCGATTGAACACTAGATTTCTTTGTTCTGTTCTGATACACTGTTAGTGAGTCTGTATAACCTCACCATCACCAGCTACCATTTTATAATCCCTTATTTGTTCTAATGTTTCCTGGCTTACTGTATTTGCAAGGTGGACTTATCATCTGATAAACACCAAGGATGGCTTTCTCCTTCCTTGTTCCCTTCTTTCTACTACAGGGCTTCCTTTCCGCAGTTAGTAGAGCTTCCAGAACAACGTTGCGCAGTGTCGGTGGACAGTGAATCCTTTTCCTTGCCCTAATAACCGTATGTATGGTTCAGAATTTCACAGTCATGGTCCAAACCATTATCATGTGAGTTGTGAATTGGTTTTCTTTGGAATGGGGCAAGGAGGCTTCCAGATGCATTCTTGAAACCTTGTTAACCAAAATGGGACAGATTTCTTAATGGATGGTTACCATGTTTCTCAACTAAAACACATGGATAATCTCCTAAAAGTGGAGGAAGTATGTGACTTTCTCCAATGTCCAGGACACTGTTAGTGGTAAGTTCGAGTTTGGGTTCAGGACAATATTCTGTATTGTGTGATGAAAGTGTCTTACCCTTTACTTACTAAGAGAGCTGTGTGCATGGAATCTTTTGGGACCTAGAAGAATGCATTCTAATGAAGTAAATACGAGGAAGTAGACTTCCTCAGTCATGTGGTAAGCATGTATGTGTGAGAGCATGTGCATGTTTGTGTGTGTGTGTGTACTTTTGTGTATACCGTACATACGGTACAATGTCACAGTTTCTCAAGTGCATGAATTTCTGGTTGCCATGTGTGTGCTCTTTAGCCCTTGCTAGCTTCACATTGTAATTTAGTAGATTGGCTGTCAGCCTAGCTCTCTGTTTAATTTGCATTTTTCTGATTCCTAGTGATTAACATTTTTCCTTCCTCTTTTTCCTATTTTGATTGCCTCTTCTGTCGATGACTGTAACTTTGGCCTAGTTTTGTACCATTTGGTTTTCTTCATCATGTTTGGGGGGATTCGATGTACAGTTTGTCTCTTGATCATTTTCAGGTCTTTTCTCTCCCCCTGGACTGTTTTTAATTTTTAATTTTTTTTATTTTAAAAATTGTCTTAGGTAGCATTTTATAGAGAACTACCATTGTTACACTAAATGCAGTTCTTTATATCAGTCTTTCAGTGTCTGTAGAGACAGTGTCTGGCTGTACAGCCCAAGTGGTCCTCTGACCTCAGCCTCCCCAGGCCTAGGATTATAGGAACAGGTCACCATGCACACCTTACCTTTTGTTTAAGAAAAAGTTCATAGTGTAAAGTTATGAAAATTACAGCTGCTTTCTTCTTAAAGTATTATGTCTTCCAGAGAACAGGGCCCAGTGTGCCTGGATCTATGTGGAAGAGACTAGATATAGCTTTTCCCACAAGATGACAGTTCTTTCAGCTCCATTTTGTAAATAGATTGATTTTCCCTCCAGTGCCCCTTGCTTCCTCATCATAAATTACTTGGGTTTATCAATTTGTCTGAGTCTATCCTTCTCCCCTTGAAACTTTTCTGTGAAGTAGCTAGCCAGTTGGTATCAGGTTTAAAGGTTTTAAGTAAAGATTCTTCCATCCTAAACAACAACATGTAAAACCAGGAATTGAGACTTCAGGATTTTGAGTACTGGTCAGAAGAGTGGGATCTGACTCGTACTCCTGGTCATGGGTAGAGACATGCCTCTGAACTGTCCCAAACAAAGAAATGCCATTATCTTACAGAACAGCCAATCCAACTGGGCTAGTGAGTCACCTGGGTGGGAAACCCCCTCAGAATGCCTCCTCTTCTACGGACATTAAGAAACAGCATAAAGCCTGGCTAAGAATGGAGGCTGACAACTTGGTCTCTCTGGCCATCATCTGTCCTCAGCAGCTGAGAGTGTTTTCCTCTGCAGTGGTCCGAAGAGCTTCCCACTCTGCCTGGAGAGTACTTATACCTTACCTGACTATAAACTCCTTCTGTCTTCTACACTGCATTCTGCATGCCTCTTTTTCAACAGAATTCACAAGGACTCGGGAGCCAAGGGGTGACTGGAAGGAGCTCCTGGCAATAGTTTTTATCAAACCTCTTCTAGCTGCCTAGTCTCTTTGCATTGCCATTAAAGTCACAAAAATGTTAGAATTAGCTTGCAAAGTTCCGCAGAATAAATCAGTGGTAGTTAGTGATTTCAGTTGAGATTACAGCAAATCTGGAGATCAGTTTGAGAGTTTACATCTTTACATTAATAAGCTCTCTGTTCTACATATATAACTTCATTTATATGCTGTTTGACACTTCTCAGTATAGTTTTCTTATTTTCGCCATAAAGATCTTACACTTTTTATTGTTTGTTCTAGGTACTTTATATATTGATGCAGTTATAAATGATACCCTTAATATTTTGCTTCTGCAGGCATATTACATTATCATTGGCCTACATTCTGATTTGCATCTAGAAATCCTGTTCTTATAAAAGGTATAACAAATTATGTGATTCCTTTATGTCATCAATTAGTCATGTATGGATAATTATATATTTTTTCTTTTCTAATCTTTTCCCACTCTACCCAAGGTCTAAACACAGTTTTGTGTGTGATTTACTGTTTGTCTGCTTTACAATTTTTAGTTTGCAGAAAGATTTTTATCAGACTAAGAAACAACCTGAAATAGACCTAGAAGCTACTTAGAATCCATCTATCCTCAAGTAAGCCAGACAAAGAAAATGTCAAAAGGCAATACAAATAATAATTTTTTTTCACACTTTAGGAAATATTGTTATAAAACTGATCTTACTTGGTTATAAAATTGGTAAAAATGTAATGGATTGTTTTGTTTCAATAAGTGGATATTCTGAATTTTCTTAGTTTTAATTTCTAGTATATTCAGTACTAATATATAGTTAGGTCACATTCCCGAGGGATCTTTAAGTCTTCAGTAGTTTTTGAGGGTATAACTGAGGCCTGAGACCAGCGAGAAGGAAAATCTGCCTTGGGTTTAGGAAACCTAGGACAATCAGACTTGTGAAAGTTCAGTGCTGTTTAACAAATGTCCCTTTTTCTGTGACAGTGTAAGGACCTTAGCGCACCACATTTCTGAGCAGTGGTAATTTCGTTCATTTATTTATTGATGTCACTCTTGTGTTTTTTAAATCAGCATGCAGTGTGTGAGATGCCATAGTGATTCTGTGATTCTCCTTTCCCATCCCCCCCCCCCGATTCTCTCCTCTTTGTTTTTATTTTATAGAGCTTCACTATGATATTTAGATGTGGATTCATTTTTATTTACTTTGCCTGAGAGTCAGTCAGCCTTTTGAATTCTGGGATTCTGGTAAATTCTGGGGAACTCTAAGCCTCGAATGTCCATCCTCTCTCATCCCTCGTCCTGTCTTAGGGTTTCAGATTAGTCTTGTTGCCTTTGTATTGTATTTCCTCACTGTCCAAGCCTGTGATTTAAGTCTCAGGTTTCATCCTGAAGACATATGCTTCTGTCTTCTAGAGTATTAGGCTTTTGTTGAGTTTTGTCTAGTTTGCTGTTAAATCTATTCATAGACTATCTTCATGTATAATCAGTTCCTCGGCTTCTGTCTCTTGTACATATCAGATTCATCAGTTTTTTTAAAAAAATATTTTTAACTGAATCATTGATGTTTCATACAGAGCTTCTTAATCAATCTTAATCATCTTTATACCCCTTCTCCGCTGGCATCTCCCCTAGCGCCCCAACTGGAATCCAGACATTCTGTCATCTGTGTTAAGGTCTATTGTGTCAAGTTAGTGTCCCTAAGTGACCTCAGTGCAGGTTCATTCACTGAGGTCTAGTCAGACTATCCAGAGTTTCTCTATTTAGGAAGACTTGTTCATCCTCACCTAACAGTAATCAGTTGTCAATATTTCTTCAGCAAAGGTTGGGGTCTACTGCCCATCTCCCCAGTTCCATGCTGGGTTTTTGTCTGCTTGAGTGTGCTTAAGCAAGCTCAGACCATTGCTGTAGGTACTTAAGAGCAGGCCCCGGGAGCTTGTAGGATTCTATTGCCATATGGTCACTTTTTATGATTTTATTTCCCTGAGATTTTTAAAATTTAGCAGCCCTCTTTGAACACCTGGAACATGGTTTGGGTTTGCCTTATGAGCCCGTGGATTTCATTTGTGCAGTTCTTACGTGACCGTTTTCACCAACGCTAGTTCATTTCTTGCTAAGTGTGTGCATGGTGTGTGTATCAGGCATTACACTCTATAATTTATTCCTGTGATGTCTTGAAGTTTGGATGGTATTACATCCTAGTGAAGATGTTTCTCTGCTTATATCTGATTCCTAAAGTCATTAGAAATTCAGAAAACACATAATATGATTTCTAAAATTGAGGCTTTCCAAGACAACCACTTGAAGTAAAATTTTGCAATTTACTTTATTTCTAGTTCAGACACAATTTTAGAGTATATCTTAGAACGTATCTTAGAGTCTAGGAATCTTAGTTCAAATTAGATATTTTATCTACCCTTGCTGAGGGTTTTGGTTTCTGTGTTTCCAGGTTCAAGCACTGCCCGAAACCCGAAATAGCACAAACCTACTACTTCCAGGAAAATGCCCCGAGGAAATGTCACGCAGTATGAGTGGGTTCTGCCTTCTGTGGGCCAGTGATGCCCTATCATTTTATTAGAACTTAATGGTTTTGAAGAGATGAGTTTTATATTGTTTCCAGCTCTGAGTTATCCATAACACACCATTGGTCTGAGTTTTTAGCTTGGCATTAGAGTATGAGATATCACCCCTCCCCATAATAGCATTAGTGTGTTCCTTGTGGTTTTATTTTGTTTCTGAAAACTAGATATAAAAGACTCTGGAGTGCTCTACTAGAAAACTCTTGGTCTGATAAGCACTTTCAGTAAAGCAGCAGAATCCAAAATCAGTATACAAAAACCAGTAGCTTTTCTGTATACCACTAGCTAACATGCCAAGAAAGAAATGGCAGGTAAGGTCATTTGCAATAGCTTCAAAAGCCCACTACAAAAACCAAAACCAAGCAAGGAAACAAAAGCCTAGGAATAAATCCAACAAGGAGGTGAAAAGCTTCTACAGTGAAAACGTCAGGACACTTGAGAAAGATGGAAGACACTGGGTAGAGACTCCCCAGGGCTCACAGATTGGCAGAATTATTTGTGTGAAGATGTTTATATTACCGAAAGGAGTCTACAGATTCAACACAATGCCCATTAAAACCCTGATCACATTCTCCACAGAAATGTAGAAAAACAGTCCTAAAATTCACAGGCACACCAAAGACCCCAGATAGATTAAGCAGAAAGAGGCATCACCATACCTGATCTCAAATTATACCACAGAGCCATAGTGACAAAACAGGTTGGTACTGGCACCGAAACAGCAATGTAGATCAAAACTAGAAGAAATAATTTATATTATAGTCTCCTCTGAAACCTGGCCCAGATGGAATTATAGACCTTTAATTCAAAGTCTGTGCAAGACACGTTTGGCCTCTTATTCTGGAATAAGCCTGGTCTTGGCATGTACAGTGTACATCTGAACATGTTTATAACTCCTCCAGGACCTCTGTGGTTTCTTATCTCTTTGATTTACTCATTTTTCCACCGTTTCCTTCTACTTTCAGCTTTGAATCCATGTTTACTATGGTTATATGTCAGCTTCAGTATTTTGTATCAGACATACTGTGGAACAAGGTGGCCAGCTTTTCTCTCCCTGCCTCTGTGCTCTTGAGACTATTGGAAACAGCACACCAAATCATAGTGGGTTCATCACACATCCACATTTTTAAAAAGGTTTTGCACTTTTTTTTTCTCTGTATGTGTGTGTGTGTGTGTATGTGTGTGTTCTCTGTGTGTGCGTGGTTGTATGTGTAGCCAGAAGACACTGGGTTCCTGGCCATCTCATTCCTCCACCTTGTTCCTTTGAGACAGGGTCTGTCATTGAACTTGGAGCTAGGCTGACAGCTAGCAAGCCCTAGTGACCCTCCTGTTTTTGCCTCCCACAGGGCTTGGGTTAGAGGCATATGTACAGCCTCACCTGGCTTTTCATGTGGGTACTAGGATCTGAACTCAGGTTCTCATGCAAGCACTTTTACACAGTGAGCCATCTCTGTAGCCCATATGTCTGTAATTTCTACAACCCGGCAGAACTGTTATTAGCAATCATCCTCTTATCTCTCAAAATAGTATCTTTCTCAACAGTTCCCCTTTGCAGCCCATTAACCTTACCTTAAAGCACCTCACAGCTCTGAGAGACTCTGGAGTAAGCTAGCTGCAGCCCTGTCTTGTAAGGTCTTTGGCCCTCCTGTCATTCTTTCACATCTCATTAGAATCAACCGCTCTACCTTTCAGATGCCACCTCTCCAACTATAATCTCGTGACTGAGCCTTAATCTCTCCGTGTTCTCATTCCACCAGTGGAGAATTCTTTCATATTCAGCATTGCTCTGTCTCTGCCAAACCCTTCCACTCAAACTGCAAACCCACTATATAGTATAAAGATACTATAGTATCTTTCAGCCAGAAACAAAACAAAACAATTTAAAAGTTGAATTGAATGCGTGCCAGTGAGTGTTCAGTTGACCAGTGGACTTACATCCAGCCAGCAGTTTCATGTAGCAATTAAGATGACATCTAAGATAAAATGATTTTCCTTTCTATCAAGCAAATTCTAGCCAGAATATAAAGCAAAATTCTAATGGGATGCAATTAACATGGACTGTACAGGAACTGAAAACTCTACTGCTTGTTACTGCAGATTGCCGCAAGGTCTTGGGTTTTAGAGAGGGTGCTGCATCAGACTGTCCTTTTGGGCAACAGGAGTCTTTAGTTGAGTTATTAGCACCTCAGATAACATGAATTCATGCTCAGGAGACAATGAAGGTTCTCATTGATTTTAGGGTGAGGGGAAGGATGACCAGGATTTCCTGCCCTGTATCTTTCTCATCCATGGTTCCCCAAATCCAAATTTACCATATTTGTCATCTCTTTGAAGTCTTTGGGTCTCTTTTTATCATTACTAATTCTGCAAACCCCAGTGCCCCAGGTGGAGCTTTGAAAGAAACAGTAACAGGCATCAGCCAGCTTCAGGCAAAGTCTCCTTTACTTGGTCTGAGGATTCCGGGCGTAGTCATTATGCTTTATTCCCTTTTTAAACTGGCAGTCACAGGAGTGGCTTTGTTGTGCCATTTCAGCCATACTTCTTGGTCCTCTTCCTCTCCTGTCTGTCCTTGTTCTACTGACCCACCTGATGGCCCCTCCCCGACTCCTTGTTCCCCTGATCTTCCTGATGGTCCCCTCATTCCCCATAACCCCTTAGGTTTTATGTCACATGTTGTCTTGGATTATCTCCCTGAAAGGAAAGGAAAATTATCCATAGAGTATTTGGCTGTGAACCTACCTAACTTTTAATTTCTCCTACTACTTGTACTGGTAGAAGATAAGATGCCTATTATCCAGGTCCTTAGTGGAAAACTTGTTTTGGGTTTGAGAAGGCTCCTTTCTTTTGCCTCCCATTCTGGAGAAAGCAAGTTGCTTTCTTCTGACACCTGTCAGGATTACACAGAGCTATACCCTTAAGGACCTTCCAAATACAGGAAAGTGTGTCATCTATGGCGACTGAGAAGCATAGCTTTATGTTGCCTGTTGTAGAATTATTTCTTGACATTAACATTTTTATGCAGCACCATATTAAGTTTTATGATTGGATATAATGCCTCCAGGTAGAAACCAAAGCAAATGCCTCATCCCAAATCCACAGAGACGCCAAAGCCAAACAACTTATCAGATCTGGATTTTTATGTTTTGTCCTCATAGTGTGTGATTTATATACATGAGTCCTGGAAGGTGCGGCAACCCAAAGATGCTGCTCTCTTTAGTGGCAAAGAATGGCCTTGGCAAAGTGGGATCGCTGAATGGTGAAGCTTTTTCTCTAGAACGATCTTCCTTGTTCTTTGCTCACATCAGAGGGCCACTGAAAGTGACTCTGTGTGGATGGAAACAGCTTGCTAAATCATTTCTGAAACATGGGAAAAATTAAACTACATTTTTTTTCTTTGTCAGGCAATGAAAACAATGCCAGATTGTTAATGCCTCTTTTCTGCCTTTCACTTGGAAGACCTCAGAAGAACATCAAGGAGAGTAAAGGCAAAGCTATTCCCCGATGGCGTCATTATACACTTTAAAGCCTCTAAAACGAAAACTCCAAAACCACCGGGGAAGAGTGGGAGTGAATGACAGCAAAGTGAAGAGCGGGCTCCGGGCTTCGCTCAGCCAGCTCTGTTCTGATTCACTCCAATCTGATGATGAAAAGCAGAGATCTCATTCCCTTCACCATTAAAGCAGTAAATTAGCGAGTGCAAAGTTGCTAATTTTCCTGTGAGGGAGGTGTTTGAAGGTGTTCTGATGAATGCCCCGTCTGCCCATTTTAAAATCACCTTCTTACTGCTGAATGAAAGCAACCATTAAAGCAGTGTAAAACAATGGTTTTAATAACCATTTTAATAGGCTGGTTTGATTCAAACATGATTTTCTGTCCTGAAATATTTATCAAAGATCTTATTTGTAATTGACATGAGAAAGTTTCATTTTAGGTTTGAAGACATCAAATGGAATTCACTTTGAGAATGGGACTAATGTGGACAGAAAGACGAAACTTGTCTGTTGTTTCTTCCCCAGCCATCTCTGCTTGCTTGTAGGGTACGGAATTTGCAGGATAGGTTAAATTTCCCTTAGATTTTTGGTGACCTTTTCTAATCCTGACTGTTTCATAATTTAATGTCTTGACCTTCGTTTTCTGCAGAGCCACCATGGTGATAAATGCAGAGATTTAATAACTAGAACTAGCTGACAGGTGACCTTTCGTTCCTGGCCATTCCTTTTGGATAGGGAAACCACACTGTTTTGTAGGTTTAACTTCCCAGATTTTAATTGTCTATTCTATTGTCTGTAAGCTTATTCAGAGAGAAAAGAGTAAAGGTTAAATATTTCATTCTTCTTACTGATTAAAATGTAAAGTAGTTGGCGGTTTTCCTCATACATCATTCAAAAAGGATAGGGTGCTTTGTCAGCTTCATACCCAGAGAAGAGCCAGGGCAAGTGGTCCAAACTGGCGGGTGAGGAACAGGATAAAAGGCGGTCCAGGAGAGGGAGCTACAGCGGAAGGTGACCAGCACGTCCTGTGGGAGAGGGTGGGGTTGGGTTAGAACCCAGATGGGTAGGGTTAGCAGAAGAGAAAAGCCACTTCTTAGAGGCTAAACCTGCCAGTCAGGGTGAGTGTGACCTGTTAGGTTTTTGTTCTCCCTCTCTCCCTCCTTCCCCCTCCCTCCCTGCCTCCCTCCCTATCTCCCTCCTTCCTTCCTCCTTCCCTCCCTCTCTCCCTCTCTCTCTCCCTCTCTTCCTTCTTGCCCCTCCCTCCCTCTTCCCTCCCTCCTCCCTCCCCCTCCCTCCCTGCCTCCCTCCCTCCCTCCTTCCTCCTCCCTCCCCCTCCCTCCCTCCCCCTTCCCCCTCCCTCCCCCCTCTCTGCCTCCCTTCCTCTCTCTCTCACCCCCTCCCTCCTTCCTTCCTTCCTTTTTTAACCAAGCGTGGATCATTTGGAAATATCATGGTACAGTAACTTCTGGAGTCTCCATACAGAATGCATATTGCTTAAATCTGAAGAAACGAAGCTGATTATTGAAGTGCTATCAGCCCTCACAAAGGAAGCACAACTCAGGCCTTCCCTCCCTCTCATCCCCTCCAGAGTTTAGAACTTTCCCAGGGAACCCATTCCCCCATGTGTGGTCTTCAGCATTGTAAAAACAGAATTCATTTGTGTGCCTCGAAGACACTCATGTTCATAATAAAAGAATGAAATGGAAATGTTGGTGGTGAAAGTGACCAAGCACCCCACTTTCCCATCTCCCTAAGTCTTAGGAGAGAGTGAGTCTCTAGGGGAAGAGGATAGCCTGCCCTTCTCAGCCAGCTTGCTTTTCTGAAGTGAGCGCATCTGGGAAGCAGTGGGAGGGGAGAGACCCACTGGTGTGGAGAAAGCCTTCCAGGGATTGGCTCCAGCCATAGCCCCCGCCCCCGAATATTGGTAGTATTCATTTATTGTCTGAGGAAGAAACACAGCTCACTGCTGTTTTGAAAGAAATGGTTTGAAAAGCAAATTGAGCAGAGATGTGAAGGGCCATTTGAAACATAATGAAACTGCTCAGGATTAATTTACCCCAGACTAAAAGTTCAACCATATTAGAAACTTTATTTAAAAAACAGGCACCTTAATGTTTTTGTGTCATACCAGGACTATTGCCAAGAAGGAAAAGCTGCCTCTCTCGCAGGCCCTTCCCAGCATGCCCAGGGAGCTCTCCATCCTTAGGATGGGGAAGTGGAAATGGCAGGACACAGACCACCACTGTCTTATTTTTGTGAAATTCTTGACTGACAGCATATTTTAAAACATTCATTTATGATTAATTATAACTAGTTTTATTTTTGTTGGGTGTACTTGTGTATGTGTGTGTACCTGTGCATGCACATGGGTGCATGTTTGGGGGGTCCGTGTCTGTGGGGAGAGGTATTTGTGTCAGTGTACGCCCATGCATGTGGAGGTCAGAGGTCAACCTTGGGTGGTACTCTCGATTGCCCTCTATCTTAATTTTTGAGGCAGAGTCTCATTAGTTCTGAAATTTCCAGGTCGCCTAGGCTGCCTGGCATCTGGGCTCCAGGCTCCCATCTCTACCACCCTGGATGGGGACTAGAAACTCGGGTACTACAGCTGTACATTTTAAAAATGTAGTTCTAGGCATCACACTCAGGTCCTCATGTTTGCATGGCAAGAACTTTAGTTACTAAGCTATCCGTGGACCAATAAGTAGTTTTAATATAATGCTGGGTAATATGTGAAGTGTTTTCACATGTGTTTGTGTGGGGATTATTTCATATCAATAGTTACTATTTCTTAATATCCTCACTTCTTAATGTTGTAAGCCCATTTCATGACAGATAACATATCTTCGTTTTAACCTGAAAGATACCTAGTTCCCATTGGACATCATGCTTACCTTGATTTCTTCATCTGTATAATGCAAAAGAAAAATAGACTAACTTTAAAAATCTGTTTTAAGTGACTGGAGAGATGGCCCGGTGGTTAAGAGTGCTCACTGCTCTTGCAGAAGACCTGAGTTCAGTTATCAGCACCCATATGGCTAATTACAATGCTCTGTAATTCCAGTTCCCGAGGATCCACTGACTTCTGGCCTCTGGAGGCGCCTTCAAGCACATGTTGCCTATAAACTCACATGGACAGATACAAGTGATGGAATCTATCAATCAATAGAATTCTTAAAGCTGTACTTTGATATTCCCTGAGCCTCAGGTACAGGGGTTGCAGCACAGAAGTGTCACTCGGGCTGGACCCCTCACAGTCACTTAATTCTCTGCATTGACCAGGGACTTTGCAGTAGTCTCCATTGCAAAATGAAGCTTCTTTGATGGGTGGCGATAGGTTCACTTGTCTATAAATATAAGAATATGTATTTAGAATATAGTAGGAAATTATATTGGTCTTAGAGAGTGATAGAACTAGGTTTTTCTCTAGAGTGTATGACCTCTTCAGCCATGTGTACTATGTCCACAGTACCAGACATGATTTCCTTCCCATTGGGTGAGCCTTAATTCCAATTAGACAGCTGTTGATTACCCACAAGATAAAAGAACCACTACTGTACCAATAGAGGCAGCTTGCTAGGCCAGTCATTGTACCAGTAATTCTAGTATTTTAAGAGATGTTTTGATACAAAATACAAGGATACATATTTTTTAACAGAAATAAACAAAAAAGTAGAAACCATTCAACTGAAAAGAAGAATTTGAAATTAAGATGGAGCTTGATGAATTGGAACCAGATAAATCTTAGCAAAGATCTCAGAAAATCCAGGCCCTCGATAGGAAACGAGAGTCACTGCTTACTGAGGCAGAAAGAAGTGGAATACATTTGTACACAAGTCTCCCAAATCAAATATAAATGAGCACAAGAAACAGCAGTGGGTTTAGCAAAGAAAGGCAAGATGAAAAGCTCTGAGGACAAAGCTAGGAAACGAAGGGAGAGCTAGATGAGGCCGGCCTTGGTCAGAGCAGCTGTTTGTACCCAGGTGCTGTCTCCTGCGATCAGGGCTTACAATAAGTAGTTTGATGATTCCTTCAAACTTGTGCATGCATCCCTGGGGCCATTACTAGCTCTTCTTATAGCTAACAAATTCAGATTCTGGTTAGGAATGCTTCATGTGTCCCGTCCCGCCCCTGCCATACTTTAAAAGGATCTCTGCATTAGAGGAAGGAGCCAAAAAGCCAGAGAGTTTGGCGGGATGGCCTCCAAGCATGCATGTGGGAAAGTCTTAAGATTCTAGCCAAGGTGACAGTGTCAGCCAGTGAACAGTGAAAAGAAGGGGGCGATTCAAAGACTGTCACCCCCAAAGCTGTTGTATTAAAGGCCCCCTTCTCCCTGCACAGCTTTCATGAAGACAAGAAACTGTTGTTCCACTGTTGGCCCTCAAGTTGTTAGCCAGCTGCTGACCTTATAATCCACACAGCTGTGGCATCCGGATATGTTGTCATGGAACAGATTGGGATGTCTTAACGGATCACTTTCAGAGGTTACAACTGTCAAGTGAGACCAGGCTGCTGATTCTTATTAGCTAAATTAAGCCTTGTTATAGCAGAACCGGCTAATTCATTCTAATGGCTGGGAAATCCAATGCAAATTGCCACATTTTAAAGAATGCATCCAAGGCTCTTCTTCCTGACTTTTTAATTTTGTGCAAGCTATATCCCAACTATGGTTTTATTAACCAGTGAAGAACTTGATGGAACAGTCAGTGGACTGTACCCTCTGTGAATGTATGTGGTAGTCATGAGTTAGAGCCATGTAGTGCACACAGCTCACAGTAGACATCGATTGTTTGATCTGGAGTAAGTCTGGATGACTCAGTTGCAGGTAATGGATTTCAAAACCTGCCACAAATTTCCCAGCAGGAAGAAGTCGGTGTTCTTCCATATTGTCTGAAAGAATGTAGTCTCCTCAAAGCAGAGCTGTCTTAGGTAATGCCTGACCTCAAAGGCCACTCCCTGTGCCTTCCTTTGGTAAAGTCTCTGTGATGGCACCAACCTATAAAACCTGTTTCCAAATGTCCCAGCCTATTCATTCATTTGGGACAGAGGTATTCTTTTTTTTAATTTTTTATTGAGTTTCTATGTATTGCTTATAGAACATCTTAATCCCTCTTAATCACCTCTAATTCCCCTTCCCTATTGGTACACCCCCCACTGGAATTCATACATTCTGTCATTTGTGTTAAGACCTATCATGTCAAGTTAGTGTCCCCGGATAGCCCTCCCTGCAAGCTCATCCATTGAAGTCTAGTCAGCCTATCTAGAATCACTCCCTTAAAGAAGATCAGCCCTTTTCCACCCATCAGTAATCAGCTAACCAGTAGTAGTTCAGCTAAGATTGGGGCCTGTGGCCCATTTCCCCAGTTCTGTGCTAGGCTTTTTCTTCCTGAGTTGGCGTGGTACTGAGCATGCAGACACCACTGCTGTAGATTCTTATGAGCAGGTCCCAGGAGCTCAGAGGACTCTGTTCATACGGTCACACACCTCCTCCCTGGCTCTTACAATCTTTCCACTCCCTCTTGAGAAATGGTCCCTGAGCCCTAGGTGAGTGAGTTTAATATGGGAGTCCTGTCCAGGGACCTACACTTTGGCCAGAAGCCTTCTGACTTGGGGCCTGGACCCCCTGCTGTGTAGCTTAGATCAGAACCATCACAGCAGCTGATCAAGGTGACACACTGGCTCTTTCACCACAGAGATTTATTTTCCTTTGTTCAGTTTTCTTTAGGTTGGGCACCATGCAGATGATGACGAATGACCTTGAATTCCTGACCCTCTTTTCTTCCTGACCCTCTTTCCTTCCTGATCCTCCCACGCTCTGGGTTTACAGGCCTGTACTACCATACAGAGTTGTAAGACATCTCAGAAACAGATCTCTTTGGCCTGAACAGGTCATGCTTTCTGAAATTCTTAGTTTTGACAACTCAGACAGATGCCTTTACCAGTCTATACATTTTATAGGAGTACAATTGAAACTAAAGGAAATAAGTTTAAATCAATACCATAACATAGCTGTTAGCCTCCAAAGTACAGCAAGGAGCACAAAGATGTTATCAAAATGTTTTTTACAGTAGAAAATAAATCAGATGCTAGTTGGATGCTCAGCAATAGGTAAATAGATACATTATGGTTTATCTCTATAACTGAATAATGAACAGGCATTAAAACGATCTCCAAAGGTTATTTACTGGCATGGGAAGGGTCAACATGAAAATCGTGAAAAGCCAGTGCTGCCCAACTGTATAACAGATATTTCTCAACCTGCCACAACTAACTTACATAGAAACAGGAAAATATGATGAAATATTTTTCCTGGTGGTTGGAAATATGGACAATTATCTCAACCTGCCACAACTAACTTACATAGAAACAGGAAAATATGATGAAATATTTGTCCTGGTGGTTGGAAATATGGACAATTATTTAAATCCATTCTTTTAAAAAATTTTAAGTTTTTCCATGGTGAGCCCATGTTAGTTTAATAATTAGGAAAAAAGAATTTATTATATAAGATGCTGATGTATTTATTGTGTACACACACACACAACTTAAATGTAAGCTTCATTCCAGCAAGAATTCTTGTGTATTTTCATAGCTGAGTTGTATACCCGGACCTATGCCTGCTTCATGGTACATGCTCAGAGCTTTCTGGAGGATTGGCATGGACAGGCAAGGTGACTGGTTACAGCTGTGTGATGATCGTCCAGGTGGCTTTTCCCAGTTACCTGACCTCTCAATTTTCTCCCCTAGATCACCACAGCCAGACTGAGCTTGCTGATTATTTTTTTGCTGTTTCCTCTAGATTGCTTTGCCCTTCCATTTAAAGAAACAAATCTGAATTAACTGCAAAAGTCCATTTCTTTAGCACAGTGTTCAGACTCCAAATAAATTGTTTTAATCCAGTTTCTTTTATTTCCTAATTTAACCCACTGAGTGACTGTATACTCTGAGAACATTTGTTGCTCTTTCAGAGTTCATCCTCCACAAAACAGACACCACACCAGGAAAGTAAGGGCAGGATGCTTTGTGGGAGGGGCTACTCTGTGAAGTAAGGGCAGGATACCGTGTGGGAGGGGCTACTCTGTAGTAGGTGCAAAGATACTGGGTTCAAATTTAGGATCAAAATGTGAGATCTGCTGGGAGGGGATGAGAAAGATGCACACAAGCAGAGCACGTTTCCTACAGGTGCTAGAGATGAGACAGCCTCTTCCTGTGTGATGACGGTAGCAAAACACTGGTGTGATTGTTTTAGGAGGCAGGAGAATGGGGTGGTGCAGACCAGTGAGCTCTCCTGACAAGGTCGGAGGTCTAGACTGAGATTTAGACCTCAGAGATCTAGTCTTGGGAGGTCTGGACTTAGAAGCTCTATTCTTAAACAATCTGGACAGGGCTGGAGAGCTGGCTGAATGGCTAAGCATGCATACTGCTCTTACAGAACACCTGAGTTTATTTCTCAGCACCCATGATAGGCAGCTCACAACCACTGTTAGCTCCAGCTCCAAGATAGATTAAATGCCCTCTTCTGGCCCACTTCATGTGTGGGCACTCACACACACATGAACATACATGCATTCATACACATGCACACAATAAATAAATAAAAGAAATCTTAAGAAGGAGAGAGATGTTGACTTAAAAGAGCTAAACTTAGAAGGTCTGACTTAGAAAATGTAGATTTAGAAGATCTAGACTTGGCTCCACCCCTGGAATCTGGGTTATTTAAAGGTCCTGAGAGTTGGTGTTGACTTCTGAGGGTATTGACTTCTGTGAGTCTCCCTTAGCTCCCTGAGGAGTCAGTCTAGCTCTGGAGGCCACCTGTATGCCTTCTCATGTTCTTAAATGGCACCTTTCCTTCTCCATCTATAAATCAATGGGCTCAAAAGGGGTCACATGATGACTTGGGAGAACGTTTTAAGCATCTAGTATGTTTGATCTAGCCTAGGTCTTGTCTTAATTGCATTTGAGTTCTCTAAATCTCCATTGGATCTGATCAGCTGCTGCCTTCTTCACATTTCTGTCCATTGAAACCTCCTCATGCACACACATAACCGAAACGCACAATCTGTGCCTGGGGCACACTACTGGCCTTCCTTCTGTAACCACCAGCCTTATCACATAGACCCAATGGTCCACGTTTTCTTACATCATTTAAAAATTTTTAAATTCATTATTTACAGTGAAAACAACCATTTTTCCAGATAGTCAAATTATTTTTTTCAACAGTATGTGTTTTCGTTTCTATCAGAAGCATGCTGCCAACTTGATGACCTGTAGAAGACACAGCAGGACAGATATGTTTCAGGGATAGCTGCGTATTCTGTAATTACGCAGTATGTGACATGCTGCTTTTCGCATAAAACTCATCTGGCCACGTGGAACTCACCATGTTCTTTGTCTTTCTCCTTTCAGCCTTTGCAGCTGGACTGTGACTTGTGCACCATAGTGTCAAATTCGGGTCAGATGGTTGGACAGAAGGTGGGTGACGAGATAGATCGCTCTTCCTGCATTTGGAGAATGAACAATGCCCCCACCAAGGGTTACGAGGAAGATGTTGGCCACATGACAATGATTCGAGTTGTGTCCCACACCAGTGTTCCTCTTTTGCTAAAAAACCCTGACTACTTTTTCAAGGAAGCAAACACAACTACTTATGTTATTTGGGGACCTTTCCGCAACATGAGGAAGGATGGTAACGGCATCGTTTACAATATGTTGAAAAAGACAGTTGATGTCTATCCGAACGCCCAGATTTATGTGACCACAGAGAAGCGCATGAATTACTGTGATGGAATTTTTAAGAAGGAAACTGGGAGAGATCGGTGAGTCCTGTCTTCATTATCTTTTACTGTCTTTTGTGATAAATCCTTGCTGAGTCCTTTTGCCAGCTATCAAATGAACAGAGTCATTTTTAAAAATAGCTGTGTTTTTGACTACTATGATTCCTTGATGAGTCAACAGTAAGGTCCTGTCAACGCCCCCTACTTACCTTCTGTTCTCTCGTTTTTAATGCGTTTGCATCTCTAATGGATGGTTCCTCAAGATAGATCTTTAATTTTTTAAAATTTACTCTTACTTTATGAGTGTCTTGTCTGCATGTATGTAAGTACACCACTTGCCTGTGGAGGGCAGGAGAGGCCTTTGGAGCCCCTGAAACAGGAGTTATAGACAGTTGTTAATGTCATGTGGGGAACAAAATCCAAGTCCTCTGGAAGAGCACTTAACCACTGAGCCATTCCTCCAACCCTAGATCTTTTCATAGACAGCTCAGTTTGCTATTGATTGAAGTGGATTTCAGCTGAAAGAGGAAGTCTTCACATTTTTGTTTCAAAACTAAAGTGCTAAGAAACTTTGAGATTTTAATCGACCTTAACTGGAAATTTTGGCTCTTTTTAAAAAGATGAGACCAGAGACAGAGCAGCTTATTGATTCTCTAATAAGATTGCACAGCTTCCTGAATGCAAATAGACCTGTGCTCTTGAATTCCAGAATTTGGTATCTGACATACAATACAAAGTACCATATGGAAATTATGCATTACTTAAAATCATTAGCAGTTGGATTCTTAGAGAGGAATGAGGTATAAATCTTTCACCCAGTTATCCAAAAGCCAATTTGCATGTTTTATTTTCCTGTACCATTCTATAAATCTCCCCTCCCACCTCTTTTGCTTGAGCCCTGTTCCTCATCCATCTCTGGTCCCCTTCTTTCTCCTTCTCCAGTACCTCACCTCTCGTACACCTGTTCTGATCTTCCTTCTTCTTTAGAATAATAACCAGAGCAAGCCAGGGAAGCAAAATTACAGAGCAATCAATCTCCATTGATGTATTCAGTTCTAATAAAGAAATGCTGGAGGACGATCCAGAAGCCAGTGCCCAAAGTTTTGAAATAGATGTGAATTTTGCTTATTTGTGCAATACTGTGAATAAATTGATCTTCAACTCTAATTACAGTACTAACATTCTGATTTACTTAAAATGTATATGTATCTTTTACTGCTCAGTATTTTCAAATACGAACCTGTGACTGTATCGGGTGTGTGCTCGAAGAGAGTAGATTTCTGCTTGCTACCACTATGTAAAAATCTCAGATGAGGCTTTCTGAGCTCTGTCTGCCTCACAACATCAATTCCACACTCAAAAGAGTGTCTTTTATCTTTCTTAATAACTGCCTACACACACACACACACACACACACACACACACACACACACAAGTGGACCAGTGGTCTTATTGATAATATGGGCTGATTTTCATTTAGCATTTTCTACCTTTCAGCCGCCCGCCCCCCAATCCATAGTTTGACGTGAATGCAATGTAGAACAATACTATAACATGAGTTCCTCTTACTGCAAACAGAACCCTGAAGGTTAGATCCAAATCAGTACAGCACAAGCCAAGCAGAGAGGCAGTCAAGATATGCAGATCTGGTATTCAAAAGAAGTGCACTCCTAGGCACGGCCACTGGCTATAAATACAACCACTCCCCAGGCTACAGAAACCTCAGGTCTCTCACTAGCCCCAAGAAGTTCAGTTAATGGGATATGTTTGGATTTTTGTTCGTTCTCCTGAAGGGTGTCCCCCAGTAATAACAATGAGCCTGGGATCATCTGGGGTTATCAGAGAAGCATTTAGCTTGGTATTTGTTCCTGTGTGTTCTTATCAAGTTGGCATTTGCTGTGAGCTCGTGGTAAGACAACACCTGTACAGATGTGGGGATCTGTAGACCTGGGGAGAGCAGTTCTAGGAGGTTATTTTCCTACTGTCTGATGAGAAAAGCTACTTATATTTTGGCAGATTTATTGTCATCATAAAATTAATTTACCAGTAAGGGTAGAAGGACCAAAGTAAGTTACTGTTAAAGGTCAGATGATTTCATAATACATTATTGCTGGGGTGTTTTGGTTTGGCTTGATTTTGGTTTTGTTGCTTTGCTGGATACTACACAGACAAATCAGTTATGCAGGTTGGTCAGAAATGGGCAGAAGGAAGGATCTAAGCAGACTCAGGCTGAGCAGCATACGGTTGACCAAATGACCTCAAAGGCTTCTCTCTCCACAGTGATACCTCTACAGCCTACTGTGCAGAATTTAATGACTTCTCACAGTTCTTTGACGTACATTGTCAAATTACAAACAATAACTGTGTGTAAGTATATGGTGTACATGTGTTTGCACAGGTGTGTATGTCTGTACACACAGATGCAGAGGCCAGAGGAGGAAGTCTGGTGTCTTTCTCTATCACTCTCCATCTTATTTTTTTGAGACAGGATATCACTGAACCTAAAGCTCACCTTTTCAGTAAGGCTGACTCTGCCCTAACCCCATCTCTGGGGTCATCAGCATGTGTGGTCATGCCAGAGTTTTGTATAGGTTCTAGGGGTTTTACCTCAGTCTTCTTGTAGTCATGGGAAGTGCTCTCAGTCACTGCCTTCTTCCCAGCTGCAACACTGTCTCTTTAAAACTTGCTATAAGGAAATGTTCAATGTGCCCACAGAGACTAGCAGTGTAGTCTTCCTGTAGCCCCAGCTTGATAGTCATGAATTTGTGATTGGTCTTGGTTCATCTAGATCTCTATACACTTCTTTTCCAAGCATTATTTTGAAGCAAATCTCAGACTTCAGTTCCTTTGGTCTTAAATATTTTACTGTGTGTCACTAAGAAATTTTTAAGAATTACAAAATCCAGTGCCCCTATGCACAAATGAGAATTACCACCTTAGTATGTTTCACTGGCTCCCAAAGTTCACTAGTTTTCCTACTAATGTACCTTATGTTTAAATCAGGATTAGCATAAAGTCCATGCATCGTATGTGATTAATGTGTTTCCTGCATGTGGCTTTGCATGTCTATTTTTGTGCACCCCATTGGAGAAACCTATCCATTAGCCTCATGGCATTTCTTCAGTCTAGAGTGACTTCACCTCCCAGTCAGCGAGGCTTGACTGGATCCAGATTCCTTTCCCCAAGATCATTCTGTGATACTTCTAAAGGAAGAAAACCATCTTGTTCTCTCTTCTTATAGTAGAAGCCACTACGATCCATTGCCCAGGTTGCCCAGGGCCAGGGGTTGTAAAGTGGTGCGATTTCATCAAACCCTTTGATTTACTAGCTGCTATACTTCATGAAGAAAAACTTGTCCTCATTTGGTTACCATGAGAGAGAAAACACTGACAGTCTTACTGAGTGATTTGGATGCATTGGTTTCTTGGCATCATGCAAATTGACCTGTTTGTTTATAATTGCTAATATCTACATACTAACTGTTAACTATATTTAAACCATACTTTATGTTTATAATGTACTATTTTGGCCAGTGGGAACCTCCTCAAAGCTTTGCATCGTTTTGATGCCTAATGGTTGTCTCGGAAAGCTTCCATGCTTCTAAGTGTTGCTGTTGCCCGCGGCTCCTGTCCATAGCCTCCTGTGGACCTGGGCTCAGATGTTCTCCAAAGAGCCTTGATTCTTTTAGTAGCGAAAGGAGTATACCTGGGTTACCTCATTGTTACCCAGGTGGCCATTGTTTCTTAGCCCTTGGAATGGCAGATCTAAAATATAGTCAGTAGATGTGGTGTACGTCATTTGTATATAAGCTCACTGAGAGAGGTTCAAACAGAAGCTTTCTGTGTAAATGCAGGGCCACCAGGTTTTTATTTGAGCTCGATTGTCTTACATCTGTGTTTTCTTTCTGGCAAGCTGACAGTCAAAGGTCCTAGGGACACCAGTGCAATGATTCATCTTTATCTTGAAAGGCACACCTTAGAGTAAGGGCAAAATCAGTGATATGATCACTGTAAGCTCAGAGTACGATGGGCCAAGGATCTTTGACTGGCAAGCACTGGTGGATGTCATCATTCACAAAGTGCGTCTTAGTTATCCTCCGAGAGTTTCCACTATTTGTCTACTAAGTAAGTAACTGAGTCATCAAGTGGTACCCACAGAGTTGCAGGCGTGAGAGAGAGAAGGGAAGAAGCGGGGTCTGCTCAGTTTTAATCTTGTGTAAAGTCGATGTGTTTGGTTTGCTTGCGGTTATCAGAACTTTCAGCAAATACTTATTTTGCTTTTTCTTTTTCACAATTTTTTGGTGCTGGGGATCATATCCCTGGCCTCAGGCATGCTGGTCATGCATCTCCCCCTGAGCTGCAGCTCAGGCCGTCAGGGTTTAATGAAGAGATCATGTCCCCATTAGTATGTACAATTTATAGGCTTAAGAAGTTTATGACCTTGATATTTAACATGATCCTTGACAGAAATTTTATTGGTACAGTTCCCCAAAGGAACAAAAATTTCTTCCCAAGTTGTTTTTTTTTTTTTTTCCTCCCAATTGTCAAAGATGTTTTTGAAAAAATACAGCATTGGGCCAAAAACATGGTTCGGTGGATAAACGTACCTGCCTCTATGCCTAGCCACCTAAGCTTGATTCCCAGGAGCCACGTGGTGGGAGAACTGATGTGGATTATACTGAGCCCCACACACTGCACACCCCCACGCACTGCACACCCACCCGCAATGCACACACACCCTGCACTGCGCACCCCCCTGCACTGTACACCCCCGCATTGCACACCCTCCCGCACTGCACACCCCCACACCGTACCCCCCACACTGCGCACCCCCCCCCCCGCACTGTGCACCCACCTGCACTGCACACCCACCCGCACTGCACACATCTCCCGCACTGCACATCCCCCCACCCTACCCCCTCCACTGCGCACACCCCCCCCACTGCGCACACACACCCGCACTGCACACTCCCCCATACTATAAGGTTAATAAATGTTAAAAAGGTAAGGCAGCTGTACCTGCATCTTTTCCAGTGATTTCCTTGTCATCCTAGGGGAGTCCTTACTGAGGAAATGTGGGATAGTGGAAGAAATGTCTACACACGCTTCTCAGACCAACTGTAGACTAACCCATTGGTATATCAGAATATGGTTTTAAACCAAATGAAAATTTGTGGTCGTATTAGGTTACTGCCTAAAATTTTTTGGCTTCTCACTCAAAATGTGGCCTTGTGAGGAAGGCTGGAGCAGAGAGAGGAGGCTGTATGCCCTCCTTATCTTCTCGGACCCAGTTTTCTCTAGAATTGTCTGATCATTGGGCAATCACTGTGATAGCATTGCTTACCAAATATAATTCTGCTAAACAAGAATCATGAATTCTGTAGATCTCGCATGTCTTCAGAAACTTCTGAAATTAAAGATTTTTGTATTTTAAATGATCTGACTAAAACGTCTCTTTTGCTTCCCTTTTGAATGATTGGTATGCATAAATAATATTAGCCTACTGACATTTATACACCTCCCCTAATACATCTTAAGACAGAAACCCCCAGAGATGCTGCTGGGCTGACAGCAGCACATGGTGCCACACTCCCTCTAAAGGATGGGAGTATGTGCCTAGCATGCACAGATGCAGAGGGAATGTTAATTTCCTACAGAAGCCATAGAAAGGCTGTGTGCACCATTCTGCTTACCTATGGCAGGTGAGCAACTTGCTTACCACTTTAGAAACATGTTGGCAGATATAGGCTCATTATTTAATTAACTAATAATTGAGAAAGCCATAGTCACTATTAAAAGAGCAGAGCTAATTCTAGGCTGATAGAGGACTCAGAGCTGCCCAGAATGGGTCTTAATTAGCTGGCAGCAGTGCGGTTCCGCTTTCAGGGATGGATGAAATTAATGAAAGGTAGCACAAACTGGACAGTGTTACAGGATGTTCCTGCCTCGGGTGAAGAGAGTAAGAAGCGAGTCATTTTTAGAGGTCCACCTGGGAAACTGGAGATACAAAAGTCATTGTCAGAAAATACTGACAGGACGGGATGTAGATTTGTAAATATCCAGCTGTCTGCCTGACTCCTCTCTGACAGTGATCACCATCCATTTCCTCTCTGTCTTGAGGAGGAAAGAGTCGTCTGCACTGTGTCAGTCCTCGCTGGAGTCTGTGGTGACAGTTGCGTTATCCAGCTAGGGCTGAGTCATCCGTGACTTGATCCAAGCAGGAATTCAATTGGCTCACACCCTGTTCTAGTGCAGATTCTATTCTGAGGTAAAACACTGTCTGAGACCAACTTGGGGAGGAAAGAGTCTATTTGTCTTACAAATTCCAGTTCATCACTGAGGAAGTCTGGCAGGAGCTCAAGGCGGAAACTGAAGCAGACTATGGAGGGACTCTGCGTACTGGTTTGCTCCCCCTGGCCTGCTTGGCTCCCTTTCTTTACAGACCAGGCTCACCTGACAAGGGATGGCACTGCCCACAGTGAGCTTGGCCTTTCTACGTCAACTAGCAATCAAGAAAATGCCCCATAGACATGGCCTCAGGCCAATCTGATGGAGGAAATTCCTCAGCTGAGATTCCTTCTTTCCAGGTGTTTCTAGTTTGTGTCACTTTGAGAAAGAGGAACCAGCGCAGACCCACAGGATAGCTTCCAGATTGGGAGGAGTTTCATGTCTTCTCAGCAGAGAATTTGAGTACCTTGTGAGCTCCCCCAACAGTGGGCAAAGTAGACAGCTTCAAAAAACCCAGTGTGGCAAGGAGGAGGGACAAAAGTAGAAGCTAAAGAACACATCCAGGCTGGCCTGGTCAGCCATGAGCTCAGCTCATCCAAGTTCATCCAAGGGAGCATCATCCCCGACCCCAGACTCCAAAGACAAAGACGTCTTGCTCTTCGTAACTCTCAGTAACTAGCTCCTAACCTCAGAGAGCCTGGACCCAGAGAATAATATTAAAATAGTACTTCCCCCTTTCGTCCTTTTGAAGACTGTCTTTGAAAATGCAGTCTCAGCACATTCCGGGAGCATCGCTGACACCCCTCTGTAAAGTTGAATTACTATCTCTCCCCAGCTGATTTATTTGGCAGCAACAATAAGTTCACATAGCAGTTGTGGGCAGGCCAGTTGGACTCGCGAGTCACAGAGGCATAATAAGGCCTGCAGGACTGTGGCTTGATGCTAACAAGCACAAGGAGACTTCTGTGTTCCCATTACTCACGATGGCCTGCAGCGACCTACATTAGGCCCCTCCAGACTCTACCATGCCTGTGCTGAAAGCTAAAAATTCCATAAAAGGAAAGCACACATCTTAATGGGAGAGAAGGAAGAGTACTTAAAATGTGTCAGAATATCCAGCCTCCCAAGTGTTAAACACACACACACACACACACACAGAGAGAGAGAGAGAGAGAGTATACGGTCCAGAAAGTCCCAATAGTCAGTTACTTCTGGAGACCTTTCAGTGTAAAGGAGTCTGAACATTATTCAGGGTTCAAGACTCAAAGACAGTGATGCCTTCAGCTAGAAGCCATATGAACATTGTCTAGAATTTAAAATTACGTGCAGACTTTAACGACTATTTACTGGTCATGAACTTGAGCTCTACAGTTACCTTGCCTCCCTCTTACTGCAATATGGATTTTTCCTCTCCATTTATTTATTTATTTAATTATTTATTTCGTGCTTACTTTTTAATTTTTATTTTTTGGTCTTTTTTTGAGACAGGGTCTCCCTGTAACCCCAGTTGACCTGGAACTCATTATGTAGACCAGGCTGGCCTTGAATTCACAGAGATCTGCCTGCCTCTGCCTCTGCATCCCAAGTTTTGGGAGTAAAGGTGTGTGCCACCAGGCCTGACCCATTATGTGCTAACTTACATACTTCTTCATTTAGGCTCTTTCTGCTTTCAAGGTTGTCACCATTAAGACAGTTGAGACTCGTGACCTAGGAAGCGTCTCTTTCCTGTACTCCTTTTAGGCTTGATTTTTAAGACAGTTGACTTCTTTGAGAATGTTATGCCATGAACATTATGCCTGTCTGCATTTCTGGAGTGTAGCTGCTTAGACCACCACTTGAAAATACCTTACAGAGTGTCCTGAATGTCCGAGCACTGCAAATATTTCCTGGGTTGAATTTCTTCCTAGAAATGGAATCATTGACCTTTGAATTAGACCTCTCCACATGGTTCTTTTCCTTCATAAAGAGGAGATCTTCTACATCAGCATAGCACTTTCAAATTTCAGTGTACATCCTTTGTCTGCTGATTTGAACGATTTGGAAGAGGACTCCAGAGATTGCCTTTTTAAGGAGATCCCAGCCCAGTATTGCTCATCCGAGGATGCCATGTTGAATTGTTACTTTGCTCTGAATAGAGGGATAGACAGCAGTTCATTCATAAAGAAAGAAAAGCTATTTCTCAAATAGCCTTGGTGATCTCTAATCAGATCCCAATTTTTTGGCCCCATGGTAAGCCACTTCATACTGAGGCTTCACAGCTCTGATGTGCTCACAAGGGACTTGTTTTCTTACACACTGTGCATCCACCTGTACCCTTTATGAGATAGTGACCGAAGGCCATTGACCATGCCCATCACCACAGCAGCAGGCGAATGTGTTGTTCTGTTCCTCTTTCAGCTAAGTGATCCACAGGTGGGTCAGGGCCCCCCAGAGTTGATCTCATAGCTCACTTCCCCCATCTGTCCTGTCTACGGCTGTGAGTCTAGTGTGGGGCCTTCTTCCTCTCACACCGGTGACGGCTTGCCCAGTCCCATGTCTTCTGCAGAGGTGCTTCTCTTTGCTAAGTCTCGTCTTCCACTGGGAGTTACACAGACATAGCCCTTACATTATCACCGAGTCCTTCACCACTTCATTCAAGAAGTCTTTTGCAATGTGGCCTGATAGTACGTATGTTTCCTAATCCATAGCATTGCAGACTTGTGGTTTCATAGAAATCATCACTTTCTGTCACACACCTTTGCTGTGTATATATAAACTCTTCAAGTGGCCTATAAACTCTTTGAGAGACTAGCTCTCTCTCTCTTTTTCCCCCAGGCAACATGATATAACACCTGGCTCTGATAGGTATCCAGTAAATAGTTAATGGATGAATGAATAAGCAACTTAAAAAATAAAAATACCCAATAATTTTTTGTTTAAAAATCCCTTTGTGGGCTGAAATCCAACTTAGTGGCAGAGAACTCGTCTAGAAAGGCCCTGGGTTCTATCCCCCGTATTGAAAAAATAGTAAAAAATATCCTTTTGCCATTTCATTAAACACTAGAGAATTTCAAATCAGTTCTCTTTTGTATAAACGGGTCATAGCGGTGCCAAACAGATAAACTGTAGGACTGGGTTCTGATAGAAAAGTCCACAATTCTTTTCAGACCACCTTGGCTCAGTGTTACCTAAAGGTTGGCAAACCTGCTACCTTCTGAGGGTTTTCCTGGCTTGATGCTGGGCTGTAATAAGTCACTGGCAGGGCCATTCTTCAAAGGTAGATTGCTATTTTAGTTTCTCGTCGGTGGTGAAGTAGGTTCCAAAACTTCACTCACAAGTCTGTTAGCTGCCAGGTGCTTAGTGATAAAACCAAGTCCTCCTACCTGAACCCAGGGGTGCACTTTTAGATTTTAGCAGACAAATAAAACTACCACCCTGGAGGGCAGAAACAAAAGACCCAGGTACAGGAGCACGGAAACCTCCAGCAAAGCCGTCTAAGCATCATTTAATACTTTACCTTTTCATTGTTTCTAAAACAAACATTCTTTGATATAAAAAAATGAAAATTACTGTAGTGGGTCTACTACAAACAACTTCATGATAGGAAAGGAAAAAAATGTCAGCGAAGTCTTCTGACTCTTTGCATAAATGTTTGATGAGTTTGTACATAAACTTGAAGGAAAATTAATGGAGACATTTTTGATATAATTCATGTTCTTTGTTGGCTCAAACCCTACAACAGACCTCTGCTTTTCTCAGAACAAAAAGATGCTTTTCATAAGTTATTCTAATTTTTTTCTATTTTTAATTTTTTCAGACAGGGTCTGAAGTAGCCCAGGCTGGCCCAGAACTTGCTATGAAACCAAGATGACCTTGAACACTGCTTTTATCTCCCCAATGCTAGGATTACAGGTGCTCACCACCACACTTTATATAATGCTAAGATCAAACCCAGTACTCATGCCTGCTAGATAAGCCCCCCACTGACTAAGCCACATCCCCAGCTTGGGATGTGTTTTTATAATGATGTCCAGTGTTTCTGATGGAGGTCTGCCCTGGGCTTTGTGTCTCTCACATCATGTTCGCTAGACACCCAGAATGCTCATTTGGGTACCTTTATTCAGACACGCTGCCAGGACACTCTTCCTTACCACATACTGCACACCTGGCTTCTTCAAATCTTTACTGTTTGTGAGAGGTTCAGTGGGTCTATCACAGTAATTCCTCAGTAATACCTGAAACAGAAATCTGTAACTCACAAGTCCTGCATTCCCAATTCTTTTCTGGTCTACGTTTTTCTATTTTCCACTGTGGCTTTTTAGAATCTGTTCTCTATAATACACTTACTTCATTGCCTCTGTATGTAATCATTGTTCTGATCACTGATACAGACCAACAACCTCAAATAGTGCAGGTTATTAATTAATAATGTTTGGGGTGTGGTGGGGTATGTGATCCAGAATTAGAAAACCAGACAAATAAGAGATCCAGGTGATCTTTTAAAACTTGTCTAAGAGAATCTACCAGAGTTGCTGAAAAATGAACTGGAAACCAAGTTCTTTCAGGAACGCTACAGTTAAGTGCAAGTTTAAAGCAACTTATTCTCATTCTCCAAAAGAACTGTCCATTAGAAATAGGATGGGAGTTGTGTTATTCAAAGGAGACTCCTGTTACTCAAGGAAGTGGTCAGATCTTTGTTCTTTACTGAATGGAATGATAGGTCAAACAGAATTTGATCAGATTGTCTAATTTACTCACCATTCACTAAAGACAGCAAAACTGTTACCTGAATTGGGAGAACAGTGGTCCTTAGGCATGAGCCCCGCTCAGAGTTATCTGGTGAGCTGATTAAACTCGTTCCTGGGCCCTCCTTCCCAGAGTGCCCTACTTCGTGTTTCTAGGCTGAGCCCTGAGTTTTTGCCCTGCTTGGAGATCCCCAGGGGAGGTTGTTCAGGTCCTGGGCCACATCTTGCAAATGGCTGTGGTGGAAACGGAGGCTGATCTCAGGGGTCCCAGTCAATTATTTTGGACATGCGTGCACCTTACCGTGGGTGTGGTGTTGTATGAATGTCTAGGGTCACTTTGGAGCTCTTCCAATGGCAGGGCATCTCTCCACCTGCTGTGGAGTGCCACTGCAGTGCTGTCATATTACTCGTCTCTGTCTCAAGCTTTTGCTCCTCAGCATCGGGAGCCAGATGGTGATGCTCATTAACGTATAAGGGCGCAGTGCTTTATCATTCTAGATAGAGAGACAAATCATTGTGTTCGGCTTTCAAGTGCAGAACCAACACTTGGGTGTGTGTTTAGTCTACTATTCGCTTTCCACTTTTGATCATTAGGCATTTATTATCCCGACAAAGCCTGAGTCATTTTCCCTCCGTCATGCCTTCCTTTCAAATCATACGCCTTTGAAATTCAGTTCCGCATTCTGATCATCACAGCCTCACCTCTGCTGGGTGTAATTTCTCTTTTTTCTGAATTATGCATGTGAGGTGGTTATCTTGGAAGTATATCCATGAATTTAAGATACTAAATAATATTCCTTTCTGTGACTCAGCCAAACGAGTTCCAAGCAGATAACAGGGACCCTTTCCCCAGGACTTTACAGCTCTGGGGTCTGAGTTGCTAAGTTATGAGAAACAGTGAAACCTTTAAAACAAAACAAACAAACAAACAAAAAGGCAGTATTGTATCAAAGCCAAGTATGCTTTTTCATTTACTGTGTGTTTTACTTATGAAGACAGTAGAACAAAAGAAGCATATTTCTCAATGAAAAATGTTTTAAGAAACCTGAAAGAGTGAGACTCTACTGAAAAAATGGGCAAGCTCGTCTAGAAACTGAGAAACCATGTGAAGCAGAGAGCTCGTACAAATTCAGGGTCTGGGAAAATCTGTTTATGAAGCAGCCAATAATTGGAATGAAAAAAAATGGTTTTCGCTCAGAAGAGGAAGTGTCTTTGGGCTAATGCATTCAGAGGTGCTGCGTGTGCACTGACTGCGGCCTCGCCTCCTGTGGGCGGGCCAGTGTTGCCCGGTGCTTCTCTGCGTGGTTGGATAGAGGGTGTGCCATTTTCTTGAACTTGTATTGATTAGAGGTAAGAAAGAAGCAAGAGAATGTCCACGGCTTGTCTTAGTTTTCTGGGGAGAGTAGATTGTTTGCCATTAAGTCTCCTTAAAAATATTTTATTCTTTGTTTCACATAGTGGATTTTGATCCTATTCACCCCTTCCCTCCCTTTTACTCCTTCCAGAGCCACTGTCACCTCCCTGCCCCTCAAATTTGTGTCCTCTCTTTATTTATTTAATAACACATGGACTCCAGCTTGTGCTGTCCATAGACTCCTAGGTGCCATCCTCTGGCACATAGAGGACCTACCAGAAGCCACATCCCTGAAGAAAGCTGCCTCTCCCTCTTCTGGAAGCTGCCATCCATCGCTCCTCAGTTAGGAGTGGGGGCTTATGAACCCCCTCCTCTCCATGCTGGAATGTGGACTGGCTTGACCCTGTTTAGGCCTTGTGCCGGCAACCATAGCTGCTGTGAGTTCATGTGTGCCATGGTCCTGCCATGCCTAGAAGACATGGTTTTGTTATGCTCTGCCCTAAACTCTGGCTCTTATAATCTTTCCTTTCCCTATTTGGTGATAATCCCAGAACCCTGAGGGCAGGGTGTGATGGCTGTAGATGTCCCGTTTGTGGCTGGGCACACTGCCATTTTTTCTCTGCCTTTACACTGGTTTAAGTTTCTGCTTCAGCCACCATCCACTTCACAGAGAAGCCTCTCTGATGATGTCCATTAAATCTTGATTAGCCAAAGCATTCATATTATTATACTGAAATGAGTGGCCCCTGGCCAACTGCTTCATTGTGGAGGGACATACCCAAACCCTCCAGGTATGTGCATGACCTGGCCTTGCTGCTGTTTCAAGGTCACTTCTCATCACATATTTTTCTTAGTTTCTTTTCTGTTGCTGTGATGCAATATGTTGACAAAAGCAACTCCTGGGAGAAAGCATTTATTTAGCTTGAAGACACAGTCCTGTCTGCAGGGAAGTTGAAGCAGTAAGAACCAGAAGCAGCTGGTCACATTACATCTGCAGTCCAAAGACAGCAGCGGGTGCCCATGCCAGTGTTAGCTGGCATTCTCCGTCCTGAACAGTCCACAGTGATAGAGTACCCTGGCTGCAGAAAACCGGAAGTCCCCCAGACCATTCTTGCATGAATGTTATCAGCTGGCCACTCCTGGACGGCAGGGGAAACTGTTTGTTGAGACAACCTGTTGCCCACAATAGTCTGTGTCCTGCTTAGCAAACGGTTCTGGGAAAAGGAGACCACACATTTCTCAGCGGTCCCCTGACCTGTAAGTAGACACATGGACCTGGAAACGGCATCTACCTCCTCGTTCCCTGACACCACCACAGCCACCCCCACCGCCAGCCCCAGCCCCGCCACCCCCACCCCCACCCCCACCGCCACCCCCCACCACCGCCCCACCCCCGCCCCCCCACCACCCCCGCCCCCACCCCTCTCCCCCCCAGTGCAGTTGCCGCCATCCCGAGAGAAGCTTTGGGCCCCTCACCGTGCTGAATAAATGCACTCTTGACAGTCTAGGACTGGTCTCTTTTTCCTGGCTCAGAATTCTACCACACAATCCCCTGCCTAGGAAGCGTGCCACCAGCCCATCTCCGTGCAATCTAGATCTCCCCAACTGGCATGTTTAGGGACCCATCTCCCAGGAGATCCTAGATGTTGTCAAGTTGACAGTTAACACTAACCATCACCATGTCCTCCATTTCTGCTGTGCCTCTGGGGTCGGCATGTCAGGTCATAATGAATACACTGAGCTTTATTTAGGTGTATGGTAGATTTTCTTCCGTTGAGGTTCATGTTGACTGTAGTTTTCCCTGTGACTTTGTCTTCATCACGACTCACCTGGTAGCTCACTATCCCTTCTTAATTAGGAGAAACGGTCTTCCAGAGCCAACCATTTGCAGCTCTGTCACCTGGAAAGAAATACATAAAATATGAGATGCCACAAATGACTGCAAACCTGGCTCAGCCCAGTTCCTTAGCAGGTGGATTCTGGGTGGGGAGAGCAGGCTGCGGGTGTTTTTGCTGCCAAGCACATTGTGGGTGTTCAATAAATATTAAATAATAAGAAGAATTTCCTAATTAAGATGAAAATTTCTCTCTATTAAGCAGATGGTGCTCGATAGGAGTGGGCCATTATTTATAAGTCTGACACAAGGTGCTGGCAATTGTCTGGGAAATGTGGCTCACACTTCAGTTGCTGATTATATCGTAAAGCAAACTTTTGTGTCAAATAGCTTGATCAATATTACTTAATGTTTGTGATAAAAACTGTGACGAGATGGACTTTCTGTCACCACGTCTGTCATTCTACCATTTTGATGATGAATACTGCCTTCAGCTATCCAACCATTTCTTGCCATTGGGTACAATACACATTATGGCAACATGGCACAGGTTTGGTTTTATCCCACAGGTTCATACTGTGGGAAGATGTCTCTTCCTGCCCTCATGTCTCTGGGCATTTTTCGTTTGAAGCCTTGGGAGCATCTCTTTTGTGGTTACTGAACCTGGGTGTGCACACCCCTGTGATATTTGCGGTGCTCAGAGATGTAGCTGAACCCTCAGTGGAACTAAGCAGTGTTAATTAGGTGTTCCCGAAATACACATCATTTCATGATTTTGCACATCTCTGCAGTGAAAATAACCATCTAATTTCATCACGTCATGTAAATTATAGGAAAGGGGTGATGAGAGTCGGAAATGCGCCATTCTTCTGAGGAGTTAATCTTGTTGTCATTGCATCCACATGTCCGGAGATCACAAACCAGAGACAAGACTTTCTTGCAAAAGGCAGGTTTGGTGATCAGATGCAATTGATTTCCATTTCTAACGTCTGCTTTCTATAAAGGGTCTATGCAATTGGCAGCTTCTGAGAACGTGAAACTGGCGGCTTCTCCTGTTAGGAGCTTAGACAGCAGCCTAGGTGCCTCCCCATCAGAAATGATAAGCATCCTGTTTACTACCGAAAGCCCAGACACCGGCCCATGTAGGCTCTCACCAGGCTCTTCTACTTGAGGGGGGGCGTGTATTTTGGTTTGAGATAGGCATCTCAGATAGCTACTCAGAGAGTAGCTGCATTCATGTTCTGGACCATCTCTTAACACGTATTTGGATTCCCTGGGTGATAAGGAGGTGTCAGACATTGTCCAAATACTGAGAAGCTGCTGATGGTTGAAACAGTCTCTAGCCTTGCTGGGAGCTCTCCCCCCCCCCCCCCCCCGGCATGTGTTGGCAGATTCTTTGCATCCAGTGTCACCTCTTGTTTTTAATATTTGTAAATCTCACACATCAGGATATCAGTAAGTAGGAAATGAAAGGAGCGGAGAAGCCCAGCCAAGATCAAGTGAATCTCTGTGTGAGCTGCAAGCATGCTGACCTGGAGGCTCTGTGGTAAACCCAGATGCATTAAAACAAAACAAAAAAACAACAACTTTGTGCTGAAGTCCAGGCTTTACCTCATTGTCAGACAATCAATGGGGTAGAGACTGTACCTGCATTCCCCCACAGACCTGTTAGGAAATCAAGACCATGTCCTTTTACTAGAGCCTGGAGTCTGCCCAGAAAATGAGCTCATAAATATGTTAGCTTAAGCAAAGTTTATGATAATATGCATGAATCATCTTCCTATTTGGAAAAGCATAGCTCCTATAAATTTGCGTTACTGGAGGTCTTCCAGATAGCTACATGATTTTTCTCCTTTGTTTCTCTCAGGTCTTGATTCAAATGTCACCTTAACAGAGAGTCCTTCCTGGGCTGCACTGCCTGCCACTCCCGCCCCCAGCTGCATACCCGATTCCATTTTCCTCTGTCACTTATTGCAGTGTGGCATATTAGAGTTCGCACTTTCCCGTCTTCTTCACTAGACTGAACATCAGGGGAACAGGACTTCATAGAGCCTCTCTGATTCCTGCCCCATCACTGAGGACCTGCCACGCAGCATCACCAGCTGAGTGGACACTCTGCTTCCTGGAGGCTAACTCAGTATGACACAGAGCACTCTTTGGGATCTTACAGTTAGCTGAGACCTTAGAAACCTGGCTCCTTGTGGCTCGGTGTTTCTCCTGTTAGAATTCCATAGTAGGACTTTACCACACTTAGTGTGTGGGAAACTTCATGTTTGTCAAGTGGCATTGAACTCATTTCTCCATTTTTGTAAATTTGTGACACATTTATTTGCCATCTGAGATTCTGGGAACTGGGGAGCCCTTACTGAAGTGATAAAAGTTCTGCTCAAAAATCCGAAAAGCAAAATTTCAGTAAGATTCTGTATTGAGTAAATAAATTATTCCTGCTTAACTTTTTGAGATTTCTTACATAGCTCAAAAATCTCTATTATCAACACTGGTAGCCTAGGAAGGAGAACGGTTAGAAATGAGTTCACCACATTCAGTGTATGGGCAGGACAACCTACAATCAAAGCAAATTTAGTGACTTTCCCAGACCCCCACGTGTTGCTCCAGGCTTCCCTCATGCCTTCTGAATCGCAGACTGGCTCTGCGCTTGCTGGCTGAGCTGGCTTCCACCCCTGTGTTGGACACAGGCACTGTTTCTCTGTGTGTTCTGTGGGCTGCCTGTTTCAAACCTTGCGAAGGGTCATCCATGGCTTCTCAGCCTGCAGAATCTCTGGGAATGAGACCTGGGGTTCTGTATGAAGCAATTCTGTGATGTGTCTTACCTATCAGCATTGGAGACCTAGTAGCCTACTGTGTGCAAGGGTCTTTATGCCTGCCCTTCTGCAATGGAAAAATAAAAGCTTTAAATCATGTTACTAAATAATAGGAGCCCATTGTTACTAAGCACTTTGATCAATAGCTTTTCCCGGAAGGACCCTGACCATATTAAACTGTTGGACTTGTTGTCAGTTAGATCATATATGTATGTTTGAACACTTGAATTTGAAACTGAATAGTTCGTTAATTTATTCCAGAAACAGTGTAAAGAGAAAGATCCCAGATGTACAGTCCTGGTGTGTTTGAAAGAGACAGACCTGGTTTCCCAGGGTGATGGGGTCACCTGAAGCACTAGTGTTGCCTCTATATGAGGCCCCAGGATCTAGTAATGCAGCCAGCAAAGGCTCTTTGTCTATCAGGCCAAGTTTCCATACCTCTGATGTGTCTCCCACGCTACAAACAGTTCCAGTCTCTACTCAGAGAACAGAAGGGAGGTCTGTTATCTCAGAGCAAGATTCTGTGAGGTGTCCTTATAAGTAGTAGTATTATGGTTGTTGGCTGGTAAGAGGTTTACCAGCTTTCTGTCACCATGGCCACCGCTGGCCACCCCAGCTCACATTGCCCTTTACTCTGAGACATTCCTGTATACGTCACCATCATTAGAGACCAAACACAGTTCATCAGCATTTTGATTCTTGGCATACAATCTTGAAATGGAACCATTCAAAACTTTTCCCAGAAATGACTTTGTGGGAATTTAATTTAACTCTCTGCGTGGTAAAAACTGTTGAAGGCATGTTTCAAAGCCCAGGCTATTGAATATTTTATATCATGGAAACTTTCCTAGTAACAGGTTGAGGGTTTAAGGCCACAGAGGAAGAGTGTGGGGAAATACACTCGAGGAGACCTTGTAAATTAGAATCTCTCATAAACATCTTCATGTCTTACTTGTTCTCCATCTTGAAACCTCCTTGGGTGTGGGCTGAGGAGCATCAACAGGGCTGTGCTTTCCTGTTTATTCCATGTCTCTGCAGCTCTCCCTGGTGCCATCATATTGATTTCAACATTGTGGTCATCATCCTGGAAAATGGGGGCATTAATAACTTGGTCTCCGTGGACAGATTGTAATAGGAAACCTTATAAGTAATCACTCTCTAATGAGAAAATTGAAAATACCCACTGTATTATAATGGTCATAGTGTAATCATTAAAATTACTATTATGTCACCATGAAAGAACTCATTATGCATTAGTTTATCTTTACATAATGTTAATGGCTAATGAAAGTGTGACAATTACATCTAATTAAGCTTAACATTTCCTGCATTTCTTATAAAGGATTCTGCTTGGAATCCTGTGTTGGAGACAGCAGTGAAGCCGAGGTCTATCTCTAATGTGAATTTTCAAAGGTAGCGATCAGTCTTATGAAAAACTGTACTGAACCATGTGTGACCAGAAATACGAGTTCTAGTCATGCACCAAAAATGGCTGTGTCCAAAGGTTTCTTGGATTGTGTCATTGATATATTTAAAATATCCATTATCTTTTCCTTCTACTAATATTTGCGATAGTGTAGTTGATTCCTCTGTGTCTTGTGTGTGTGTGTGTGTGTGTGTGTGTGTGTGTGTGTTCAGTGTTTATGTGATGTGTGTTTGCATGTACGTACGGTGTGTGTGCGTGCACATGCGCACACTAGAGGCTGATTTCAGAGTATTGTCCTTTAATACTTTCCAAGTTATTTTTTGAGACAGGGTCTCTCATTGACTAAACTGTGAGCTCTGGGGACCCTCCTGTGCCCCCCTCCCAGCCTAGCCTAGCACCAGGGATACAGATGCCCACCACCATGCCCAGCTTTTGTATGGGGGCAAGAGTCCAAACTCAGGTCCCCATGCTTGTGCAACCGGAACCTCACTCACTGAGCCTTTCCCCGGCCCACAAATGCTTTATTTCCTAATAATAGACTTGTCCTTCTAAGTTCTCAGTTTAGAGGAGGCCCAGCTAAGCTTGGGTTAGTGATGATGGCGCTGTGGATGACAACACAGAGCTGCTCGCCATGTCCTTTGTGATCAAGATCAAGTGTAATCACACTTTTCACCTGTGTGATGTGAAAATGAATAGTATCTGCTTTTTACATGTTTTTAGAGTTAAAGCAAACAATTATAAATTTCACATCCGAAGCTTGGCACATGGTAAACATTAGTAAATGTTATTACAAATAATTAATTTATCTACAGCATATTGCATCTATTTCAAGTATTCCAAGCTTGTGTCATGTTTTCTTTTAATTTTTTTATTCTTTGGCAATTTTGTGTATGTTTATCATGTGCTTTGGTCGTCTTCATCCACATTGCCTTTTCTTCTCGTCTTGCCTTCCCACTGTATCCCTTCTTCCCAACAAGTCCCTCCTGGCCTCTTTGGTTGTTGTGTGTGACGTGCTGTTTGGTAGGGTTGGCTGCGTGGGTGGTGGTCATTTACTGAAGCGCAGGCAATCTTCCAGTGGCTTCTGAAGACAGTACCTTCTCCACTAATGTTTGGTTGTATGTTTAGTCATTCAACCTTTCATTTCCTCCTGAGGTAAAATCATGAGCTTATGACCCTGGAGTCACACAGCAGCTCTCAAAAGTGCCCGCCATTTTCTCCAGTATAGGGATTTAAGACTTAAATTCTGGGAGGCATTGATCAATCACTAGGAGTTCCAGAAGATCATTTTGCTTTGGCAGTGATGGACTTGGGGTTCTTTCCAGACAGTGGGGTCATCTTTTCCTACTGACATCAATCTTGGGTCATCTATAAGGAAAGAGATTATGAAAATTCACCGTGGCATACTTGGTCACTCTCCTTCCAAGATGCCACCACCTTGGTCGTTATTGGTCCCCTCTCCCCTTAATGCAGCATCCCCTCCGTAGGTGGACTTGTCCACTTGTCAGCCTTTGTTACAGACCGTCGTCGCCTCTGCTGTCATGGCTAACCATTGTTCTTGTCAGCTGGTTGGCTCTGGAGCATGGACTGTGTGAAACATTATCTGTCTAAACTTGCTTTATCTTTCCAAATCAAGCTCTGTTTGCATTTCCTAAACCATGACTTTGGCCTCAGAATTCCCCTTGAACACGTGCTGACTTTTGTCTGAAGTCATCTCGCACCCAGATGACAATACTGTTCTTCATCTCCTAGTGTGACATCTTTTGCTCTGCAACTTACATTCTGTATACTTTCCAGATCCATCTTCCTAAACCACTTGGCATTTCATTAATGTACCCCATTAGTGTACCCCAAAGCTCTCGTGTCTCCTTTTCACATACAACAGTTTTCACCCCGTGTTCTTGTTTCTCTGTGAACTTTGTCCAACCATTTCTGTAGTTTAAAACTAACTCGTCCTTACAGTCTCTAGCCAAACCAACTGTATCTGCCCTTCAAACCCCAGTACACATCTGAGTCTTGGATCTGTGCTGACCCAGTTTCCCCTGCTGAAATGCCCTTCCAGTTGAACTCCTGTCACATTAATCTTTTACGGCATTACTCGAGTCCAACCTCCTCATGCAGCTGTCTCTAGCAATCCCATTGATCTCCTCCTCTTCAAGCACTTATTTTTCCTGCTGTGGCGTTTGCTTCTTGTATAGACTGTTTGGCTGACTATATTTTATGTATAGTTCTGGCTGTCCAATGAAATTGAAAGCTTGGAAGCCTCCACCACTGTTTTGCAGAGCACCCAGTGTGTACCAGGTCCTCAACAAGCAGTGTTTAATGAGAATATCAATTTTGTAAGCACTTAGACACAATAATCAAGAGCCTTCTTGCAACTACTGGAATCTGCCTGAAGCTGGTTTTATACCGAACAGTAATGTTTTCTGAGCCTCTTTCTTAGAGGGGTCTTGTAAAGCCTTTTGGCAGAATCAAGCACAATTCTGCTCTGAACTCAAAGACCTTCTTGGAGAAGTGTCATTTTAGCAGAGAGTTTATGAGAAAGGACAGGCAAGCAGGGCTCAATATCAGCCCTGACAGCCCGTCTCCTGCCCGAAGCTGTTGTCTCAGTTCCCCTGTACGAAGGGCCTCTAGTTTGCCTTGTTTCTAGAGACAGGTGCTGGGTCTGTAGCTGGTGCTATCTAGTGAACCCCAGGAGTAGAAGCAGGTGAACACTGACTGTTGCCCTCTACCCTGTCTCCAGCTGGGTCTTTCCTCCATTCTAAAATATGCAAAGAGCCTCAGAATTAAAATTAGAAAACTCTTTTTTGAAAAGCCACAGGCTAGATAGATACAATTAAAATGATAATTGCATTTTGGTTAAGAAAAAAGCAAATGAAATCTGAGGCAAATCTACCGATTGTTTTGTTTTTGACTCTTAACATCATAGAGACAAATCCATTAAAGATGCTCCCACCATCTCTGTCCCTGCATATTTTCCTGTCTTTCTCACTCAAATACATCACATACAATTTCCTATCACATCAGTTTTTCCCGAAAATCTCTTACATGTGTGTTACTGTCCACATTATTAACCTTACGATTTAAAGAGGACCTAAGAGGAGGAGAAGCTGACTTCATTTAAGTGTTTTATTTGTGTGCTTAGGAGGGGTCTGCTTTTTATTTTTTAAAGAAATGTGAGATTCACAGCAAAATTCAGCACAGGATAGAACTGAATTCCACGTATCCCTGCCCCACACAGGCTCATCCTTCCAGTCTGGACACACCCACCCCAGAAGTGGTACACGGTGGCAGTAGATGAGCCTTCTGTGAGTTTGGACAAATCTCTATGAGCCCTTCCACCTTTACACAGAATAGTTTCAATACCTTAAACATCCTCTGCACCATTCTTCGTTTTCTCCCCCTCATGTTATAGCGAATCTTGATCCTTCTGATGTCTCTGCAGCTTCATCTTTTTGTAACTGTTCCGTATTTGGAAGCATATGAGATTCAAGGTTTTCACACGGCATGTTGTCTCAGTAATATTCATTTAAAATTCCTCATACCTGTTTGCTGCTTGAAGGCTCAGTTCTTTATGGTGCTGAGTAATATTCCACTGCCAGTACCACAGTGTATTTTTCCCTCAGCCAATGAAGGGCTCTCAAGTTTTGTCGGTTGCAAAATACACACCCTGTGTCCCTTTATCACCACTCTCATCAGAACACCTGTCAGAAACAACTTGAGAGAGGAGAAATGCATGTTTCTCCGGGTTTCAGGAGCTCAGCCCATCATGGTGAGTAGGCAAGGCACAGGGAAGCACTTCAGGGGATTCCCGGGAAAGGAGGGTGGTGGAGCTTTCCTCACTGTCCTCTGTTCCCCTTTGATCTTGTCTGTGCCCCTCCCACGCCCGCCTCTTCCACTCAGGCTGTGTCCCCTGCTTCCGTTAATCCTCCCTGGTGATGCTTGCAATCTCCTGCCTTTCAGTCCAGTCAAGCTGACAGTGCAGATCAACCATCACAAGCCCTGTGAAGATATTTGTGCCCGTGTAAGGTTTTGATCCCTTCAGACAAAAAAGTTTCGTTTTATATGCTGAAAACTTCAAACTGAAGCACATGACTATGTTGCCCTCATTGGTTTTTCTTTTATAATGCTGAATGATTTATCTTTTTTGACCTATGGATTCTAAATATAACTGAAGTCTTTCCCTCCATTTGTACAGTCAAAAATGCCTTTATTATTTGATGGGAAAAACCCTTAAAGGATCTGGTTCTCAAGTTTCTACAGCTGATCCTTGTGGATGAAATATAGTAGCCTCTTCATTCTCCCTGATGCTCTGTTTTAAAAAGATGATTTAGTTATTACTTATGTGTGTGTACATCTGTGTGTATGCATAGGTGTGCAGGTGCCTACAGAGCCCAGAAGAGGGTGTTGGGGCCCCTGGGACTGGAGTTACAGGCAGCTATGCGTAGTTTAGCATGGTGCTGGGAATGGAACTTGGTCCTCGGGAAGAGCATCTCCAGCCCCTGATGCTCCTCTGCCTGTCTTGCGCTGTCTTCTCTCCTCCTTCCTGTCACCCATTCTCCAGGTTCCTCTGTGTTCTTTGTTCTCCCTCAGAGCGCTTGCCTCTGCCACCTGAGCTTTTCAGTGCTGTCCTGTGTGTGGACAGTATGATCTGACCGTGGTCTTTTCTCTCTCCCTCTGGAAGCTCTCCCTGTCCTGTGTGCCTTTAGATTTCTGGTGTGCTTGTCACTCTGGTTAGATTTTTGTTCTTGTTTTGATTTCATTTTTCCTTAACTTTCCTCTTTGTTGGCTCTGTTAGTTGAGCTTATTTTACTATAAGAGAGACAAAGATTTTATTTCCACTCTTGTTTCCTTTCTGTTGTGAGGATATGCAATATATTTTAAAGTCCAAGGGGGCAGTTAGTTCTGTGGGTGGTGAGATAATGGGTGATCTCTGCTTTCTTGGTCACAGCATTTTATATTTTCTAAAATTGTTGATGCTGCAGGTGTACAAATATTTGTAGTTCCAAAGGGTGGGGGGCAACAATTCAACTATTTCTACTCTGGCCAGGAAAGGAAAGTTTAAAGAGCATCTGCCTTTGGGCCTCACTTCTAGCTCTTCCTCCTCCCTCCTCTTCTGTCTTCACCACCGACCCTGGCTGCCACGGCTGGCTGATCCGGAGACAGACAGCAGTCCATGGGGATTGTGGATGTGATCCAGAGGTTAGCAGGAGCCTGTAAAACTGCTCCTCATGGGTTCTGTCGGCTGATCCCTCAAGGTTTGGCCCTTCTTGTCAGCTGCCTCTGAGCGGGAGGAACTCAGGGAGATAGTACAGCCATCTTACAAGCTCCGCCGTCAACCAATAGGATGATTGCTTTCAGAGGCTGCTGAGAGCGGATCGCGAGGTACACGGCCCTGTTTCTTCCTTCTGACAGCACCACTGTGATCATAGCGCTCATTTTATCCCCTGATTCGTTCACTTGTTTTAGCATTGTTGTTTGTGGCTGACTGTCCACACTCATGTAACTTGCACAAGTGTTTCAGTTCACTTGCTCTTCCCGAATTACCTCAAAAACCAGAAAACCTTGCAGAGTCTGAAGTGGCATGGTTTCTTCCGGCCGGAGTGGCCTTTCACACAGGGCTGCTCCTTCTAACAAGGTAGAAAGAAAAGGGGGAAGGACTTATGCAAGAGCGGCCAGTTTTCTGCACGCATGCGCAGTCCTCGCCACCGCATCTGCTCCTGGTCCATCTTAAACATAGGTATCAGCTGGGTTCTAAGCATACTGGTTGGTCAGGGTGTTAACTGAATTTAAGGACTCAAGTTCAAGTACAAGGACACAGCATTTCAGTTATTTATGCAACAGGTGTTCATCAAGCATCTTCTGTGCTCTGAAAACCCCAGTGTTGAGATTTCCTTAAAGAGCTCCATCTAGTGAAGAATGCAGGTGCATTAGACAAGAAGAAAACCACAAAAACCAAAACCCAACAAAGCAGTGTTATAAAACAGGTATTCCAGAACTGGGTGTGGCACGTGCCTGTAATCTCAGCACTCAGGAGGCTGAGGCAAGAGGATTGCCTTTAGTTTTAGGCCAGCCAGGCTGCATGTAGTAAAACTATATCTTAAAAAAAAAAAAAAAAAAGAACTATTTTAGGAAAGATGGCTATTTATCTAGTAGGAGGGACAATGAGGTAAGGTTTTAAAGTTACAATAAAGCCTTTCTTATCATCCTGTGAACAAGAGTATCTTTGCATTGGATACACTGGAATTGGTTGATTTGTGTACAGACTGCATATTGCCAGCTGTCACTGGAAAATGACTTCTCAATGCCATTTATATTTTGAGAATTCACATTTAATACTCTGCACAGCCCTCTTCTCAGAAGAGTCAATAATTCACTTACAGAATATTCAAAAAGTACAGAGATTAGGAAATACTTAACATGTAGGTTATTGAAAACAGCAAGGAAGACTCTGAACATAGAAACCATTCATGAATACATGTTGAAGATACACTTCATAATAGTTATTCCCTTACAAATGATGAAATAAATGTATAGGCACTATGAGAGACACATACAGGTAGTGAATATGCGCATAGAGCAAAGGGAGAAAAATGTAGTGTCTCCTCTCTCAGAAATGAGAAGGTTATTATTCATGTGCTAGAGCAGAGGTTAAAGCAAGTTGCAGAGCCTGTGATATTCCTGTTTCAGTGCTAGACCATAGGTAATGAGTCTTGGATTCTGGGTAAACACTTGAATAAATCTAAAATAAATATGAACTACACTGTCTTGATGCCTTGCTAATACTCTTCCTGAATAATGTTATTTAGATAAAGCTAAAAAGACCTACCTATAATTCCCCTGAAATGAATGTTTTTCTCATGATTGGAAAAAAATAAGTTTCCATACGATTCAGGTCCATATTTCAGCATAACCTCCAAATCATAATAGTGCTGATATATTCATGGCTATATTAGTAAATTGTTTTAATTTGACAAATTACTATGGACCATAGTTACTGCCTTTTGCCTAACCCTTTTCAAAAAGTCCTCAGTGTGGAGTGAAAACTAAAATCACTTTTTTTCATTTTAAAAACTCCCTTGAATGAAATCTAAAATCCAATCTCATTTGCCTAAAAGCATTTGGATGCAAAATATACATTTTCTCTTTGTCAGTATGCAATTTCTAAACTCAAGCTCGAATGAACTGCTAATAATCAAATGGGACCCAACTCTAAGGTGGATTAAAGGACAGCTGATTGAAGATGGCAGTAATTCCTGAAGACCCAAAAGCCAGGCAGAGCATTACACTGAGGAAAGTGCAGGCTATTAAGGCTTTGGGCCACAAATTAAAGCCTAGAGGGACATCCCTTTCTTACAGGATGAATTGTCCAATAATATTACCGAAGCTTCTCCAGTCAATTTCTTAGTTTAATGAGGGCTATGGAATGCTTAAGAAGTCAAGCCCAGCACTTGGCATTGTCCCTGTTTGTTGCACAACAGCCATTATTTAATGTGCTAAATATTGGAAATAAGCACCTAGCCAGAAATGCAGTATTTCTATACGTCTTAGGGTATGTGAAAAAATACATTTCATGAATTCTCAGCTTTTTACCAGCAGCAGTATTAGTTATTTTTCTTGTATTATTTGATTCAATCCTTGCAGTAATTCATATGGAAGAAAACCTTTGTTCCTCCACATGAGACAGAATAGCATGGTCCTGAATGCTGGGTAAATCATTGAATAAAATTATATTGCATATATGTCCTTGTCTAAGATAATCTACAGCATAGCCAGGGTTCCCCTGTTCCTTCTGTCCTCCCTTCCATCCTCCCTTCTGTCCTCCCTTCCATCCTTCCTTCCTTCTCACCATCTTCCTTTTCCTTCCTTTCCTTTCCTCTCCTCTTTTTCTTTTTTCTTTTAGCAATGCTGGAGATCAAACCTGAGCTTTTTTCATGGTAGGCATGCACTCTGTCTCCAAGCTACATCCCCACCCTCAGGAAACCTTTTACTATTGAGGGCAGTCCTCTCTTGGAAAACTGAAATGACACTGGATGATGTTAGTATCTCTTTTAGGAGCTAAGTCTTTCCACACAGTGGGGATTTTGTCCCCTATCCAGTGGCATGTTAGAAAGTAGATGCTTACTCAGATCAATCCTCAACCTGGGTGGGCTTTACTGGGCTCGGTCACTGAACCCTACACCTGTCCACACAGGGACACAGGGTTCCTGAACTCTTCTTTCCTGTAATTCTGGGTGACTTATACCCATAACCAGCGGCACATGACATATCTTAAAAGAAGAAACAGTTTCTTTGGAGTCCCTTTGTTCCCCTTTTACGCTCAAATCTGCAGAAGAAGTGTACACAGTATCAAGTCTGATGAGGAAGCAGCAGCCTCCCGCTCCTGTGAGAAAACAGGATGTTGTCTTCAGAAGGATCACATGCGTGTAGTCCTCAGGCCTCTCCCGATGCCACCGCCACGCTTATCCTCTGTTTCAGCCACACAGTCAGCTCTCAGAGCTTTCCCTCCTTGCAGCCTTGCTCAGTAAGACTTTTGTCTGATTGTTCTCACCATCAAATATGTTTTTCTGATTTCCAAAGTAAGCTTGTTTTATGATGTTTCATTGTATCCTCATTGGCTTTTAGTCCAGTGAAATCTTTCTTTTCTTTCTGCTTGCGAAAGTGTTCATTGTATAAAATACATTAATTTTACATGAATAAGAACAATGAGTATTTTATTTCATTTGAACTGTCATTTTTCTATTTCCTAAAATAAAATGTAAGGATTTTCTCAGTAAACAACAGGTTCCTAATTAAGTATTTATTTTAAACACTAGTGTTGAAATAAAAAGGCCTGAACATTCTAGGTTTAACAAAAGCTTTTTTAAAATCTGAGATGATCAATCTTTTATAGATTTAGAATAAGCATGATACTAATTTTTCAAATGCTGATATGATCCATTTAGGAAGGCCTTACAGTTTTCCTTAAAGTATTCAAATACCACTAAATGAGATGCAATTAAACAGCATATGTTAATTCTCTGATAAATCTCTCAATTGTCCTTAAATTTCTACAGATTCTGCATTTGTTTTCTATAACATTTTTGACTGCAGTTCATGGCTATCAGCTCTGCTGTTCTTATTTAAACTAGGGAAAGCTTCTTTCTCTCAAATCACTGATCATCCTGTGTTCTAAAATAAGAATATTCAACGCCTCTCTTCTCGACGCAGTGGTCATGAATGCCTTTTCTTCTGCTTTTCTTCTTCATTTTTTTTATTGAGCTTTGTATATTTCATATGACAACTTTTAATCAAATTTAGATCTCCTCCTCCTTCCATGCCCCGCCCACCCACCCCACTGGATTTCATGCAATCTGCCATACATGTTAAGTTATATCCATTCAAGCATTTCTACCCAGATGTCTTTTGGTGCAAATTCACCCACTAGAATCTAGTCAGCCTATTTAGTGATCAAAAGATCTACTCTCCCTTGCCCAGTAGTAATCAGTCTTCCAACATTTCCCAGGCTAGAGCCAACCCACTGCCCATTTCCCTTGCCCCATTCTGACCCTTGTCTGATTGAGTCCCATGGGTCTTGTGCTCAGTGCCATCATTGCTGTAAGTTCACATGTGCAGGCTTCTGGTGGCTTGAAAGCCTCACTTTTCCTGTGTTCATGGACCAACCCTGCCTCTTACAGTCTTTCTGTCCCCTCTTCCACAATGATCCCTGAACCATGGGTGGGTGAGGTTTAATATAGAAATCCTATCCAGGGACATATACTCTGTAGTCATGTATTCTCTAACACTTGGCCAGCTGTGGCCTTCTGTGTGCTGCTCTGTGTTGTATGAGGAAGCCTTGCTGGTGAGAGTCGATGGGTGCACTAGTGTTCTCTCCACCTCCATTCCACTATGTTCTGTGAGCCTAAGGTTCCACTGTAGATAGTCACCTGGGAGTGGGCATCTCTCAGACATAGGAAGTGAAGAAGAAACTCACTGAGTGGGAGGAAAATCTTTACCAGCTACACATCTGACAGAGGATTAACATCCAGAATATACAAAGAATTCAAAAACAAAGAAACAAACAAGTCAATAAAAGAAGGATTATAGTCCTGAACAGAGAGTTCTCAAATGAAGAAATAAAAATGGCCAAGAAACACCTTAAGAAGTGCTCATCATCTCAGTAATTAGAGACATGCAGATAGAAACCTCTTTAAGATTCCATCCTACCCCAGTCTGACTGGCTGAGACCGAGAGAACAAAAGACACCAAAGGCTGGGAGGATGTGGAGACAGGGAAATGCTCATTCGATCCTGGTGGGACTGAAAACTCATGCAACCCCTGTGGAAAGCAGTGTGGAGAACTCTTAACAAACTAAAAATGAATCTACTATATGATCTGGTTATACCATTTCTTGGCATGTACTCAAAGTACTCATCCTACTGCAGAGATACTTCTACATCCGTGTTTGTTGCTGCTCTTTTCACAAAAGCTAAGAAATGGAAACATCCTAAATGTTCCTCAACTGCCAAATAGATGATGAAAATGTGTCACATGTGGAGTTCTACTCGGCAATTAGAAATGATGAAATTTGCAGGTAAATGGATGGAACTGGAGTCTGTTACACTAAGTGAAGGAACACAGACTCAGAACCTTCCCTCTGTCAGTTGAGGTTCCCACCTCCCTGGCTCCATACTTCTTTACATCACCACTTCTGTTCTTTCCTGGATACTCATAAATATTCCCCCTCTACAGACCTTCTCTGCAATGTCTGTTTCTAGGCAGAATGGTTCAGTCCTTCTGCTAGGCTATCACATTTCTCAAGTACTAGAAACAGAGTTCATCCTTAAATAGGTGTTGTCCTGGCTAGCTGCTGTGTGAGCTTTCTTGCTGTGAGAGCAAGAGCCATCTTCTTTTTGAATCTTCAACGCCATGCTCTGTAAATATCAATTGGAAATGAGATTGACACCATGCCGAGTTAAAGGTCCCATGGTTCACATTGTCATCTTGGTAATAAAGACCCAGTCTCTCACTGCTACATGCATACCTTTCTTGATGGCTGAAGTGACTATGGAGACTTGGTGTTGGGAGGTGTCCTGCTTTTCCATAGTAACATGGACTCTTTCCCCCTAAAATGTTGGTCAAGATAAGTGATTTTCAAGAGGGTGGGCACCGTCATCTATCACTGGTTTTCTTGTGACAGCTAAGGGGAGAAGAGAGTCCTGGGGGAGAGATACAGTGAGGTCTCTACACAAGAGTTATTGTCAGAGCTGAACGAGGCTGTTTCAAGAGGCTCTTAAGTCCCTGATATGTATGGCTTTAAATAAAATGTAATGTATAGGAAGGGAAAGGAAGTTTGTTTATAAAGGTTTGGATCTTTGAAAAGTGATGCTTTATGGTTTCAGTTTGATGTTTTATGCTTCAGTAACTCTGTGGGAGTTAGAGGTGTGTAATGCAGCTTGCTGTTGCTTTGGGTTAAAGCATGCACTTTTACAGAAGCATGCCCTCGTTGAAACCGTTTATGACTTTCTATCTACCTGCCCTTCTCTCTGAGTGGCCACCTTTGCAGCCAGCTAAAGGTACAAGACATGCAAGTTGTGAGGAAAGTCTGTAGAGAATACTGCTGTGCTTTCTTGAGTCCTTGCAGGAGTGAAAACTTAGTTAAGCATCCACTAGATACCAGGCATAGGAGGTTGTGGAGGTATTCAGATGTAAATGAAATAGGAAGTTTATTGCACATCAAACCTAAAATGTCAGTATGAGAAAATGCTATACCAGAGAGAGAGAACTGTTTCGGACTAATCAGAAGTCATTTCCGGTTATCTTTGCTGTGACGTTGACCATGTTTCTTAACATTTCCATGTTTCTTGCTTCTGTCTTCTGGGTCTGGGGAGGGTACTAATCCAACCCCACAGGTTTATCATGGAAATTAAATTAGTTTATACATTGTAAGTGCTTAGAACCGTCCCTTGTCTCTTAGTATGTTCTTAGTAAGATATGATCATGGTTTGCTTCACAGAGGAGATCATGGATTTTATAGGAAGAAATGAGAAAGAGTTTTCACAGAAGTTGGTAGCAAGAAACACAGAAGCAGGAGAGTATGCAGCTTGCTGGGGGACCTGCAGGGTCACAATAGAAAATACGGGGGAGGTGTGTTGGGCAACAGAACAGCCAAGGCCTTGTATTCTGGATCGGTAACTTATGGCTTTGCTTTGTATATCTTCAGAGAGCAAACTTTAAGCCAACGTGGAGACATACACTGGTAATCCCAAAACTTGAGAGGTGGAACGAGGAAGATTGGGGGTTCAAACTCACTGTTGCTTAAGTAGGGAGGTTGAGGCTAGCCCGACTTACAGGAGACATCCCCCTACCCCAATATCAACAGTGACAACAAAATTTGAACGTTCTGCTAAAGGAGGATATGTGTAAAAACATGAGCCCTGGAGCCCACCCAGTCAGGGATGTGCCCAAACAGGACAGAGCCAGGTACTCCATCAAAGGGACAAACACAGACCAGGATTTCAGTACAGAAATGATGCCAAGGGAAAGATCCTCATGATAGGTTCTCTTTTCTAGAAAACAGAACTTTATTGGATAGAATCTTATTTTCCTTTGTCAATTTCTGTTTTAAGAGTTTTACTTTCAAGCTATGTAGGACTGTAATAGCTTCATAAACTAAAATTGATTAATTTTACTACCCAATATTTTAAGAAAATGGAAAATTTAAATTTGTTTTTAGCATGAGAACCCTTGCCTGTCTGGCAGTGAGTAGACAGAGAAAACAGGCTAAAAGATGGCCTTTTATTTTACTCTTTGAAATCTACCAGTAGAGAGGGAGATAGGGAGGAGAAAGCATGTCATTTCCAGAAAACGTGAAAGAATATGTTTGCTCTACCCGGACTCCTGGAAGATGTGTGCACCTGTAACCACTCTTATGACGATTATGCCATCTACTGAGCCCACAGTATGGCAAACATGGGCCACTGTATTGCATATATGATCTGTTTGGATTATCTCTGGAACTTGGTGAGACAGGTGTAACTATCTCCGTTCTACAGCAAAGCAAGCCTCAGACTTTGGTACTTGCCTAAGATAGCAAGGGAGGAAATAGAGTGAAAAATGGATTCCTAGCAAGATTTGAACCTAGGCTGATCTTAGAACCTGCAGGCTTCGTTCTGTATGCCTACAGACAGTACTCACAGCACAAAAGAGCCTGAGCATCAAATCTTGTACTTGCCAGGGCCAAGCTCCCAAAGACCTACTTTGAGAGGGTAAATTGCTGAATGTCAAAGTATTTGAATTTCTCTACACAGCCCTTTGATTGATCATCACTCACCAGCCTGTCGGGGGTGTCATGGGCTTATATAGGTTCTTTCAGCCCTAATGAGTAAGGGATGGGTTAAGCATTGCCACTGACTGGGAGGGACTCAAGTCAGGTGAGAGACCGTGGCTGTGTCCTGGGCTGTGTGAACGAACAACCTCCATGGCTGGATCCTCCTGGTGAAGTGAGTTCCTGTCTGTCTCCCTTGATGATTCCTGGGCTCCATCTGCAGAACCCCTTCCTGCCACGACTATCATTCCTCTTACCCCAGTTTCTCCTCTATCGGTCGCATGTACTGACCACACAGTAATTTTTACTCCCCAGCAACCAAAGCACAAACATACCCTGATACCTCAAATAATTCAGTATAGTTTATAATAAAAACAAGGGATTTTCTGATTTTCACTCTGAGATATATCTGCCTTACCATTTGCATTCATTACCAGACAGTTCAGAATCACGCACATTACTTTTACTCTGAAGACCTCTGCGTGGCAGTCTGTTGGTGCTGTGATGTGGAGTTTATCTCAGACTTTAATGAGGCTTGGGGTCAGCCAAGGGGAAAAAGCATCAGATGCTTCTTTTCGTTCAACCAACTGAAAATACCTCACACCTTTTCCAACGGCTCCCAGAAATGGATTTGCTTGTCAGTAGGAATCCAGCTTGGAATTAGTCTCACCCAGCAACGTGCCTGTTCAGGGGGTACCTTGACATTGTCCTTTCTGTGACCCCTCTTCGGAATTTTACAAGTAGGAACTGACTGGCAATCAGAATATGTATTTCTTCAGTTGAGTTTAAGATTCAAAAATCAGAGTCTGAGCAACTTAGCTGCTCCTCCTCCATCAGACTCCTGCTGAATTCAGCCTTCTTTTTTCCACACGGGGCTGATAAGGAAGATCAGAATGGTTTCCCGCTGTGCTTAAGTGTTTTACTATTTCTCTTCAAATTACTAGCTTTCTGTGACTTCCTTGTGATCTCTGACATCTATACTATCATAATTATGATGGCTCAAAATTTCTCTTCTTTGAAGTCCACATTTTTGAAGACAAAAATTAGACCCAAGAACCCTGCTCTTGGTTTTTACTCTAGCACATTGACACACTTACTGATACACGTTTTAGTTATATGAGATCCAAGTGACTTGTCCAAACCAGAGCCCTGCGGAATGCACCGGGCTCGTTCATCCACCCACCTACCAGTTTTCGCCCAGCCATGACTCCTGGAAAGGGGCGAGTTCCTGAACCCTGAGGAAACTGGAGTGCAGCCTGGTTTATTTTTGTATTTAGCGAAAAGTTAAAAGGTGGGGGGGGAAAAAACCACCAAAAAACAACTAAGCTAAATGACAGAGGCGGTAGCTAGCCACAAGGAGAGCAGAAACCCACTTTTCTTGTGTTTCCTTAGCGTTAGCATTTGTCCTCAGTGCGGCAGTGACTGCTGAGTGCATGGACCAGTCAGTGTCTGGACCCCAGTCAGGCCCTCCACTGTTGCTTCTCCTTCAGCTTGTCTTTGCATGCGGGAGCTACTCATTTCTTCAGGGGTCTCCCTGGGGTGAAAGCCTTCTGTTAATACTACCTTCTTCTTCATCAGCTTCATGTTCACAGAAAAACCGAGAAATGAGAGGAGGTGGGCGTCGAGTTCGGTGGCATGTGGAGACCCTGGGTTTGCCCCTCGGGATTGCAGGGGGAAAATGTAGAGATGTCCCCAGTGCCCTGGGATGGGCAGTCTTAAATTTTGTCAACTTGATGTGATCTAGAATCACCTGGGAAGACAGTCTCAGTGAAGGACTACCTAGATCAGGTTGGCCTGTGGGCGTGTCTATAGGTGTGCTTGATTATATTCACTGGTGTGGGAAGACCCAGCCTGAATGTGGGAAGCACCATTCCCTAGGTTCAAATCCTGAATTTCGTAGGTGTAGAGAAATCAAGTGAACAGCCACATGCCAGCATGCATTTTCTCTCTCCCCCTCACTGTGGCTGTGACTAGCTGCTTGTAATCCGTGACTTGAACAATAAGCTGTCGCCTGGAATTGTAAGCTGGAAAAACCCTTTCTCTCTTTCTCAAAGTTGCTTTTGTAGAAGTGGTTGTTGTTGTGTCTGTTTGTTTTTTTTAATCATAGCATCTCGCTCTAGGATGGGACTTTAGTTACAGCCAGTGAGCCCACGCTGACATACCCTTGCACAAAGGCCAGGGAAGACAGTAGGGGTTGGACAGTCCTAGCGAACTCGTCCATTCTGCAGCTTCGGCAGAGGCATCTCGGCGTGTGTCCACTCTACCATCATTCTGTGTAGGGTCACTACCCTCTGGTCCCCTGTGTCCACATTCCTCCATCCGTCCTCAGGAAAACTGTGCAACCACAGATCATTTCACATCTCCATAATTTTGCCTTTCCAGAAAATCATTTGGGAATCATATGGAAAGCCTTTAAGGCCTGGTGCCCTTGCCTTCACTGTGTGCTTCAGGTCCCCTGTGTCTTCCAGGTTTGACAGCACACCTCTCCTCAGCAGTGAATAACATTCTGTGGTCCCGCTGGCACTGCATTGTATTCAGCCGCTCGCCTGTTGGGGCCTTCCTGTGTTGTGGCACTTGTGCCTGAGGCTTCTGTGAGCATCCTGGTGTAGATTTTTCTATGGACATAACTTTTCAGATAATCTGAACAAACAGAAAGCAGTGCAGTTACTGGAATAGATGTCGTTTTACAGGCCTCGTCCGAGGTAGCTAGAGCCTTGTGCCCTGATGAATCACTTTCCTGTGATTTAGAATTCTTCTTGCCCCACATCCTCACCAGCCTTTGTACTCAGTCTTCTGGCATCAGAGGTTCTCATGGGTACAAGCAACTTCTCATGGTACTTTAATCTGCAATTCCGTTATGACGTGACTGCGGACATTTTCATATGCTTATCTGCCAACTCTGTAACTTCTTTGTTGTTCATTTCCAGTCCATTGTCTTATTTATGAATTAGTAAGTTCTTTCAGTATTTTAGATGTCTTGGATCCAATGTCTTTTTTAAAAAACTGTTACTTAAAAAGGTATGACTGATGGATATCTTTTATAAATATGTCTCTCAGTCTGTGGCTTATTTTCTAAATTTTTTTTGATGATGCTTATTGGAGAACAAAGCTTTCATTTTAATGGTGTCAATAGCTAGCCAGTTCTCTTAAGATCACCACCACACCCAATTCTCTGTGTCTTCTCCTATGTTAACTTCCCAGAGTTTTATTTTATATTTTAAATTTAAATATATGATCTACTTTCATTTTTGTGAATAGTGTAAATTTTAAAAGCTCATGTTTGACTGTTCCAGGGACATCTGCTAAAAGGCCATCCATATATGACTGGCGTTGCTTCATCAGCAGGAATATAGCACCTGTGTTTCCCGGGTCTGTTCTGTTCCACTCACCTCTTTGTCTTGTGCTTCATCAAGGATGAAGTAGATTCATAGTACCTGTTGAAGTTAGGAAGTCTCTGTCAGTATTTCTGGGTGGTCAGTGGTAGAACACTTGTCTAGCACGCACAAGGTCTTGGGCTTGATCTCCATTACTACAAAAATTAATTATGAATCAGTTGATCACTACTGATAAAATTTTAATTGCTGGGATTTAATCATTGGGATGACATTGATTCTTTATGAAGGATGGACAGACATTTTGATGCTTTCTAGTCTTTTTTTTGAGACAAGGTCTCCCTGTGGCCCCAGCTGGCCTGGACCTCGCCATGTAGACCAGCCTGGCCCTAAACTCACACAGATCTGCCAGCCTCTGTCTCCCAAGTGCTAGGATTAAAGGCATGTGCCTCCATGCCGGGTGCTTTATAGTCTTTCTCTGAATGCAGAATACTGGTTTAATTCTCTTCTCTGTAATTAGAGTTTTGTGGTTTTCCTCTGATAGATTTACACATAATTTGTTAGATTTTTTTACTTAAGTATTTCCTCTTCTAGATGATACAGTCAGATATTTTGCATAAACCATAAAGCAGTATTCGTTTTAAGTTCAACTCGTTCATTTCTGGGATATAGAACAGGGTAGGCTTTGATACATTAACTCTGTATTCAGAAGCCCTAATATAATCTTAATTTTTCATGATATTTTTATCAGTTTAGATTTCTACATAGACAATCACATTGTCTGTGAACAAAGACATGTCTGTTTTTCTTTTTTCCCCATTTTCATGTGCATGCTGGAAAGATGCATGTGTATGTATGCATGTTTGTGTGTGTGGACACATGTATGTGTGAGTGAGTGTGCGTATGTGAGAGCATGCTTGTGGAGGCCTTGTTACAGAATGCCAGTCAGAAGTCACCACACGCAAAGAGAAAAGCAAGGTAGACTTTATTATGGCCAGGCTCAGTTCTGAATTGTAGGTGGGCAGGCTCTGAGAAGCAGCCAGGATTCATTGTAGTATCCAGCTTTAACAGGCAAGTAAAAGGTATGTAAAAGCCAGCTTCAAAAATATCCAACACAAACCCCCACCTGAGCCCATAGAAGCAGATGTTTACATTTTAGTCATTGCCTTTGTTCCCGATTAAGACATCCTGGCATTATATCCAGTGTTCAAGACCATGAGAAAAGTGTCAAGTGAGTTCCCTTTACTCAAAACCAGGCTGTCAGTGCTGTAAGGTGGAGTCTCTATGGGTTGGTTAGAGACCATTATCCCTTCACAGACACAGATGTAGTCATTAACAATGGTTATTTGCTTAAGATATCTGCATAAGATTAGATACTCTTCTTTCATACAAGATGTCTACATAAGATTAGATACCAAATTGGGGGAGGATCTTAAATTCCCACAGGGTCTGGCGGGAGGCAGGGAAAATGAGGTCACTCTGTTATAGCCTGAGATTAACGTCCAGCATCATTACCCCTCACTTTTCTCCCCTTGAGGCAAGGTCTCTCAGTCGAGCCCAGAGTTCACTGATATGGCTAGTCTTACTAGCCTGCTGGCTCTGGGGATCCCCTTCTGAGGCTGGAATTGCAAGCAGGCTGCCATATACAGCCTGCATTTACATGGGTCCTGGGAATCCTAATCTGGTCCTCAAGTTTGCACAGCGAGTGCTGTAACCACTGAGCCATCTCCCAGCCCCAAAGCTATTTTTTCCTTCCCAACTCTTATACCTTTACTTTATTTCTTGTTGTGTTAGGTAGGAATCCCACTGATGCAGAAGTGAGCAGAGAGAAGGAGCGCCCATGCCTTCCTACCTTGTTCTTGTTTTTGTCAGGGTTGGGGTGCTGAGACAAGGTCTCCCTGTAGCCTCAATTGACCTATGTATATCTCCAAAGGATCTCTCTGCCTCTGCCTCTGGAGTGCTTGGGACTAAAGGTATGTGCACCTCTGACAAAAAGCTTCCTTGTTCTTGATCTCAGCCAGAAATCTATTTTCTCACCATTAAATATGAGACTAGGTTTGTTTTTTGTTTTTCTAGGTGTTGTTTATCAAGTTGAGGAAGTTCTCAACTGTTTTTGTAGTTGCTGAGATTTCCCTTTTACTTGCTTAGATTTCTTTGTTGTTGTTGTTTTGGTTTTTATTTCTGTTTTTGTTTTGAGACAGGATGTCTCTGTAGACCCAGATGACTTGGAACTTACAGTGTCGACCAGGCTGGCTTCAATCTCACAGAGGTCTGGCTGCCTCTACCTCCCAAGTTGTGGGACTAAAGGCGTGCACCACCATGTCCAGCCCCTGGAAAAGTCTTTGTTCTACTTTCACATAAGAATAGTTGAGTATAAGGCTGAGGATATAGCTCAGTGGCTAGCATGGTTACATGGCTGAGCTCCAGGTTCCATCTCCAGCAGCATACAGAACTAGATATAGTAAGTGGCGTGTGCCTGTAACTGCAGGATGTGCAGGCAGGCGATCAATGATTCAAGGTAACTCTTAGCTAAATACTGAGTTTAAGATCAACTTGACTTAGAGAAGATCTTATCTCAAAATTAAAAAAAATATTAAGAGACTGTTTAGCTATAAAATATTAATAGAAAATCAGTCCCCACAGAACTTTGTAGACAGTTTTATTGTTTTCTGTTGGTGAGATTTGACATTGCCTTGACGTCTGTTGCTTGGTGCCTGACATGATTTTTTGCTCTTTGTAAAGTCTGAGAAATTTTGTCCCCAGAGATGTGATGTTTAAATGTGATCTATCTAAGTGTTGGTGTTTGTTTTTTGAATAATTGCACTAGGCTTCAGCGAAGGGTTTGAATGTAGAGACTTCAACTTGTTCTGAAGCCCTTGGACTTTTTCCTGAATTATTTCTTGAATAATTTCCTCCTCCACACTTTTTAGCTTCCATTTTGTTCAGGAACTTCGGTTTCGTGTGGCTTCACCTAGGTATGGATGTCCTTCTGTCGCTTTCTATGCATCTTCTCCTCTGTCTGGTTATTCCATTTTCTGAAAGGTAGACCTAAATTTATCATGGAGTTATAATGTTCCTACTCATCTGCTGAGTGTCTGGGAAGTCCTTCGGCGTCATCAGGTCATGTGTTTCATGGCAGTCTACCTCTGTTCTAGGGATGCTGCATTGTTCCTTTGTTACAGGATGCCGTTACATTCTCTCTGTTTCCTGCACATAATATGAGCGTGAATCCTTATTTGTGATGCTTTGTTTTGCATGTGTTTTGATTCACGGTTTGTTTTGAAAGCTTTCCTCAATGTGTGGTCATCTTCGGCTGTGGGCGCACATTTAGGAAGGAAAGAAAGATAAAAGCCAAGTCAGAGCTGGGTGAGGAGCCAAGCGTTTTGCTCACTGTTGCTTGGCCTTGATGAGTCTGATCTTTTGGAGGACTCCTAATTTAGTACATACAGATTTTATTCTAGGGAGACATTGAATGTCTTCAGAAAGACCTCAGATTCTTACTTCCGGGCTGATACTTGCTGCTAAGCTATCAAGGACCTTTTTAATTAGTTGCAAATATTTAGGACTTAGCGGCTAGTTGTGCCTCCAGATTCAGTTACTTCAGTTGCCGTGCAAGGACCGTGCCGCCTCCTGACTCTGGGGATGGAGTACAGTTGCAGGATTAGTCTCTAACTATGAGCTTGCGACCAAATACTTCTCTTTTGATCCCTCATTTGCCTTGCCTTTCAGAGTAACTCTGCCTCAAGGTTACTACCCTTACCAGAGAAAATGTCCTAAGTTTTTGGAGTCTCACTACCCTTGGGTATAAAATTGCGAAGCTCACAAAGTACTGGAAGTTTGCAATATGGAGTAAGACATTCACAAACTCCGGGAACAAACTTTGAAGCAGAGTGCAATTCTGGGGTTGTGATCTTCTCTGGTGTTAGGTGGGAACTTCCTGCCCCTCTACCAGCATGTATGCCTGTGCCCACCTGGTTCTGCTTTTAAACTTAGATTCAGATGGTCTGGAAAATCAAAAGCATCTTCAGACAAGGAGTCATAAGGTCTAATGTTCAGAGCAATATGAGGGGAACACAGCTGGCTGGCTGGCGGGAGGTGGCTCCTTCCAAGTATGCAAAGGCACTGCCCCCTAGTGCCCTCGGAGGAAGAATGGAGACGTGAATGACCCACCTCTGTGTACCATGGAGAGGAAAAATGACCACACCCAGGGCAGAAAATGCAGGTGATGGCCATTCCAATGGAGATTGTGAGACCCGTGGAATATGAGCGTCTGTTTCGTCTTCTGTGAACTCACTGCACAGAGTAGTATTCTGTCTTTAAGGACGTTGTCTGCTTCTCTAACGCAATTCAACATGGTGGGTTAGGCTGGTTTCCCGTTTCCCCTTTCTTGGTCTCGAACATTCCCCCACCTAAGACCCCACATCGAAGTGAAAACCATATCCGTGCTTAGCAAACACAGTTTTGAAACAAGTCTTCAGAATGCTTGCAATATGCTGCCAGCCCATGTGCCCGTTTCTCCCATCACTATGTGTGCTTATGTGAGCTAAAATATAAATCATAAAGAATTTGCCACTTTAAAATACAGTGTTGGGTGGTATTTAGTGCGTTGTGTAACCTTTACCAGTATTTGATTTCAGAGTAATCTGAAATTAGTTGGAATCAAAGCCAGTTTAATTATATCCAAAATAAAACACCACATTCATTAAATGGCTATTGTCCATTTTCTCTTTTTTTCAGGCTCTTAGAACCACATGCAAATCTGCCTTTTCTCTCTATTCTGAATAATTCTTATAAGTGAAAGTCTATAATCTGTGACCTCTTGGGTCTGGTTTTTAACAGTATGCTGTTCTCAAAGCTGATTCATGTTTATGTACAAATCAGTAGTGTGTTCCTTTTTACTGCTAGATAATACTCCGTAATATGGATATACCATATTTTCTGTCATCATTGGCTGAATGTTTGAGTTGTTTCTTGGTTTTGGCTGCTGTGAATAGTGTTGCTATAAACGTTCTTATACAAATTTTTGTTTGGATAACTGGCTTAGTCCGTTCAAATGTATTCCCTGGACTAAAATTGATGGGTCACCTGGTAATTCTACATTTAGTTGACTCAGGAAGTACTAAGTTGTTCCTAAGCGATTACGTCATTTAATCTTTCCAGTGTTTCCACAGGCTCCCAGCCCTTCGTCTTTCACGTTTGTGAGATCTGGCAGCCACATTTCATGGTTTCTCACTGTGGCTTTCATCTTCATTCTCTCTCTCTCTCTCTCTCTCTCTCTCTCTCTCTCTCTCTCTCTCTCTCTCTGAAGATTTATTTTATATTTAATTATGTGTATGCATGTATCTGTGTGTGAGTTTGTACACTTGAGCATGTATCTGTGTGTGAGTTTGTACATTTGAGTGCAGGTGTGCTCAGTGGCCAGAAGGGTTGGATCCTCTGGAGGTGGAGTTACAGGTGGTTCTGAGCTACCTGACGTGTGTGCTGGGAGCTGAACTCTGGTGCTCTTCAGAAACAGCAAGTGCTCTTAACTGCTGAGCCATCTATCCCGTCATTTTTATTTTCTTAATTACTAGTGATAACAGGCTTTTATGTCATGTAATTATTGGCCAATTATAGATCTTCTATGGAAACATGTCAACTCTGTGCTTGTTTTTAAATTAGGTTGGCTATGCCATACTGTTTTAAAGATTTTTTTTTTACATTTAAACAAAAGTGTGTGTGTGTATGTGTGTGTGTGTGTGTGCGCACACAGGTGTGCAGGTGCCCTCAGAGGTCAGAAGCATTGGATCCCCTGGAGCTGGAATTACAAGTAGTTGTCAGCTGCCTGATGGGAGTGCTGGGACCAAACTTGGGTCCTCTACAAGAGCAGCACATTCTCCTACCCACTGGCCCATCTCTGCAGCCCCATGCCATGTGTTTTAAACATAAAACATTCGACCAAACAGTCGTCACTGACAGGCTGTTTTCTTAGAACTCACACAACTTGACCATGTCCCAAGGGCAAACTTTGCTACACCATTTGCCTATGTTCATGCAGAGATCCCATCCCCATGTCTTCCCCTTTGATTCCTGGTCATCTGGCTTCACCTGTCAGAAAACAAGATAGTCTTTGATTCCAGCAAATAAGTGAGTCAGAAAGGAGTCGCTTTATTGCATTTGAGACGCATCTTCACCATGGGTTTCTAGGAGTCAGCAGCAGCATCAGAGACAATTGCTAAACGTCCCTCACTTCATTACTCTCTATTTGCATCAGCAATTGCTTTGAGCAGCAAGGCGATTACAAGGCAAACCGGCAGACTGTTATCTATCATTTATTTGATTTAATACATAGAAATGGATGTCTTTTAAAGAGCATTTACTTTTCTCCTACACATTCCCTTCCAAAATCATTCTCGATGGAAACATTTAGTTGATAATGGGGATGGATCTTTTTATGTCCAATGGCTAGGTGGAAGCTGTAGAATTTCTGAATTTGTATAAGCATTTTGAGTGAGTGGGCAAGGGGGAATGGCTCCCGGCTCGCGATGGCTGGCTTGGATTTCTGTGGGTTTGGGGAGAGGTGATTAGGAGGAATATTTTTTTTGAATGTCTTATTTTATTATAGCAAATCTATAGAACAAAAAATCCAACTTGGGAGAGCTAGAGGCAGAAATTGCATCCTGTGAGTCAAGATTGGTCATCGTCTTCTTTAATCTAACTTTGCTTTATTCTTCTCAGCATAAAATGGTTATTTATGGTACCCTACATCTGAGAGCAATTCATAACCTCCACTGAGTCCTCTATCTATTCAAAACACATAGTGATCAGCAATCAGTTATCATCTGTATCGTGGTACAACCTTAATAAGCCGTGTTTCATATTTCAGTAGTTTCTCCCTTGGCAAACTTGAGAGTTTCACCGTCCCTCCCTCCTTGTTTAACACTTCATCTCTAAGTAATCATCCCTTTAAGCATCAAAATATATAAGAACAAACAGTTAGGTATTTTCAAGCACAGTCTTAAGACTTCAGGAAGAGGCGTTTCAGAGCAGTGGTACTTCCCGCTGGACCCTGAGCCGCACTTCCTTCTCTAAAGACAAGTCAAGGTCTCCATCTCTCTTGTGGCATCTGCTGGGTGTGGAGCTCAGGGTGACCAGCCTCAAAGAGTCTAGTAATCAGGGATGCTGTTTTGAGGGGGAGTTCTTACCATCAGTTTAGGAGGTTGGGGCAAACTTATACTCGGGAGTTTCCCCGGTTTCGGGAGGATGGTTGTTTTCCTGTCTCAGAGCCCTGTGCGTGCCTTTGGAGCAGCTGCTCCCTTAGCACAGGAACGTCTCAGTAGCTATCTCCATCTTCCCAGGGCAGAGCTTCTGTGAGCCTCAGTATCAACAAGATACAACACAGGGCCGCAGCCTAGTTTCTGAAACAAATGAGTAAAAGTATAAATTTGTGAGCCTGGCATGGTGGCTCACGTCTTTAGTCCCAGTACTCAAGAGGCAGACCACCAGGTGGATCTCTGTGAGTTCAAGGTCAACTTGGTCTACATAGCGAGTTCCAGGTCAGCTGGGGCTACAGGGAGACCCTGTCTCAAAATGACCAAAAAAATAAAAAAATAAAAAAATAAATAAACATGTGTGCATGCATTAATGAACAAAGTGCTTCTTTTCCTGTCTCCCGACCCTGTGACCCTATGTGACAGAGCACAGTCCTGAAGACATGATTGCCTGAACTGTTATATCATTCAGTAGCCAATGCTTCTAAGAAGACCTTGTGCTTACTTTTTACAGTTGGCACTGACACACAACTTAAGACGTTTTAGGCAGCAGGCCTCTCCCTCTTAGTGGGTCTTGAAGTTCATTCAGTATGTGACAGTTGGAATTCTTTTTCCCTTAAAATAAAGAGCAAAAGGAAACACAGCTTCTGAGCAGGCTCACAGTAAGGCGTGTTCGTTTCACATGGGTAATTCAATAGAAACATGGGTCTCACTGATAACAGAGCATCTATTATGGTCTGTTTTCAGAGGCTGAATGTCACATTGGGATGTTCACTTAAGATGGTGTGTTTGGAAATGTTTGACCACTGTGCATGCTAAGAAAACATCTCACCCTAAGGGACTGGGGTGCAGCTCAAGGGCGGGGGGGCACGATTAGCTTGCCTGATATGACCCGTCCGTATCTCTCTGTCTATATCAGATAGCTGTGCAAAATACATTGCCTATTTTTGGAGAGACACTGCTTTAAATGACATTCCAATTGTGGTCAAACATCCCTTGCCCTATTTAAAGTCTTATATTTAGTCAAAGCTGTTATAAAAATTATCACCAAAGTTTAAAAAGTTTAACCCCAGTACAATTATTTTAAAATACAAATACTGCAGAGAAGTTAATAAGGGAGAGAAAAAAAAATTAAAAAACAGCTCTGAAATTTTTAATAGTGGGAGCTTAGTTGAAGTTTTCAGGGTAATTTCATTTCATCTTCTTCTTTAAATTTGTTCCTTTAAATGTTAACTTAAAGCCCAACCCTGCTGCTCAAGGTAAATTGTGGGAGCTCCGTTTATACCAGCCAATGGCATTAAGAGAGGATTTAAACTTCAGCCTGCTGTGAAGGAGCCAGCCTGTGCCAGAGAAGGCATTCATGTGCACAGCCACCTTGCACAGCTCATTGGAGATAAGACAGTTTTGACTTCACATGCCAAATTTTTGTCACTTTGCCTGTCTTCGTATTTCTCTCTGGCTCTGCAGAGACAAGCATTTGATCCGCTAAGCAGCAAATTGAAACCTTCTTCTTAGAGACTCTGATACCGAAGTGAACACCACACAGAGCAGTTTCGCTGAACCAGGTGTTAGTTGAAGGCTTTCTCTGAGATAGACATGATGGCAAAGGTGAACGACGGTAATTCTCTGTTTGAAAGGGTATTGGGGTTCAGATGCCTTCTCATCCTGGGGCTGGAATTCATCATGCCTAGGTCTGTGAAGAGACTGAAGGCCATGAAGGCCTTGCCTTGCCGTCCCTGGCTTCCTCTGGGCCCCTTTTGCAGCGTCACTGTGTCTCTCTGTCTCCGCTTCCACTTTCCTTCTCCAGTCCTGTGGAATGCAGCCCAGGAGTCTTTTCTGTTTGGGTTCTCATTGGGTTTGCCCCATAGGAATTTGATTTAGTTTATTTTCTGTTTGCTATCACAAACCACATGAGACTAGGCAGTTATAAAGCAAGAAGGCTTGGATTGACACACAGTTCTGGCATTTCTTCAGCTTCTGGGTAGAATCTCACTGGTTTCGTTTATGGTGGAACTAAAAGCCAAGGTGTCCATCAGAAAAGGCAAAACACAGACACCCTTATTGCACTTTTACTTTTCTTATTTGTGTGTGTATAAATGTATTCATGTATATATGTACACAATGTATATGTGTGTATGCTTGTGTGTACATGTTTTTGTGCACGTGTGTATTTTTGTACATGTGTTTAGAAGTCAGAGGACAACCTCTAGTGTCGTCCCTCCAGAGCCATCTGCTCTGTTTTTTGAGCCAGTGTCTCTCATTAGCTCAGTGCCAGCCAAGTGGGCTAGGCTGCTGGCCAGGAATTCCCCTGGATTTGTCTCACCACCTCCTCGGTCCTGGGATTAGAAGTGCATGCTCCCACTACCCAATTTTCATAAATAGGTTCTAGAGAGAAAACTCCAGTCCTCATGCTTGCAAGGCAAACACTTTACAAACCAAGATCTCTCTGCAGCCCCACAACCTTGCTCTATAACAGTGGGTGTGCAGTGGGACTGACCCAGTCCAAGCCAAGGAGAGCTCACTTCTGTGAGACAGCATGAACGTCCCGACAAGGAACACTGTTCTATTGCCCAGGCACCTCCCACCAAACTCCACCAAACACTTCTTTGCAGAGCAGTTAAGCTTCTCTGTGTAATTTAGTAGGACAGTTCAAACCATATCCACACACTGGCAGGAGTCAGAGCGGAGAATGAGGTTCACATAGATACTTGCACAGTTCCCATCTTGCAAGGTCACCCCATGCTGACCTTCTCCATTGAAAGTCAGGGTCTCTTTCAGTCCTCCAGTCCACACAGCTGCCCCTGTCTGTCCCAGTGCCTACTTGTTCCCTCCTCGTCCCTCTGCCGCACACCCTGACCAGGCCCGGAGCCCCCTCCTGTGGTTACCCTTCTCCTGCGCATGTTGTTCTAAATCATCCCTTTGGCTGGTGAGACCTCACTGAACACACCGGAACTTTCCATCTGGGATGTTGCAGCTCTCCTAACTCATAGCCCAGCCCCTTTTCTACCATACACAATTGAAACCATTGCAAAAGATTTCTTTTGTGTTCATATGGTTCCAGGAAGCATCTATTAATCAATGAAGAAAGGTATTTAAAACTGTAACCTCTGGGTTCTCCAAGGACGCTTTATCTCTATCCAACTAACACTTGAGAAGCTCAATAACAGTTTGCCACTGTGGATGAGGTTGATTTTGACTCATGGCTGGGCCAGAGCTGTCCCTGTTAATTTCCCGGTTCACTGGGCTTCATGGACAGGATGGAGGTGATATCCTGGGATGAAGAGACTTGAAGAAGAAGAAATCTCAGCACCTCGCTGACAGATGGATCTGTAGTTCCTGCTTTGCACACTGTATCTACCTTCTGACCTCAGAGAAGAAAATTAAAAAGAAAGCAATAATTGAAACTCGTAACAGCAGTCACAGAGTTAGTAGCCAAGTGTATACCTCCCCTTGTATGATGAGGCAGGGCACTTGGGGTGATAGGCATAACAGGAAAGTCTTCAGGTCATTTTATTCACTAACCACAGCAGTTTTGTGAAGCAACTCTTAATTTGGTTTCTGAGAGCCAAGGAAGCAAAGAAACTTATCTATGGTGCATAGCCAGTGATTTCTAGAGGTTAGACCTGAACCAAGCCCCATCTAATTCACAAGCCTACAGTATCAACTGTCTAAAACTTCTATTTTGGGTGTGTACTTTGCCAAAAGTTGTGTTATATTACAGTTCAGCTTATCAAAGTTTCATATGAAATTTGAAGTCAGATATTCTTTTTAAAAGCTTTTAATTGAATTTTCGTGTATATCTTACAGAATATCTCAGTCAGTCTTAATCGTCTTTGTGCACCCCTCCCCAACTGGAATCCACACACTCTGTCATCAATGGCAAGGCCTACTGTGACAAGTTAGTGTCCCCCGACGTAAATTCCCCTGTAAATTCATCCACTGAGGTCTAGTTAGCCTATCTAGAGTCCCTTGCTCCAGCAAGATCAGCTCTTCCTCATCCAGGGTTAATCAGCTACCAGTATTTCTATGTCTGACAGGGGTCTGCGGTCTCGTTCCCCAGGTTTATGCTGGGCTTTTGTGTGCTTGAGTTTCCACGCCATCACCAGTGCTGTATGTGCATAGGAGCAGGTCCCAGGAGCTTGTAGGATTCTATTTCCATGTGGCTACGCACCTCCTCCCTGACTCTTGCGATCTTTCTGCCCCCTCTTCCACAATGGTCCCTGAGCCCTGTGTGAGTGAAGTTCAATATAGGAGTCCTGTCCAGGGACCCCCACTCTGCAGGACCTTGATCCCCATGCTTTGGCCATTTGTAACCTTTTGTGTTCCTGGCCCTCTGTTACGTGAGGGAGATGTACTAATGAGAATTAGAGATTCATTAGTGTTCTCTTTACCCCTTATTCTAATTTCTGTGAGTCTTAGCTGCAGAGGTTGAATTATAGATGTCCCACTTATGCATGGGAAATTCACCGACAATGTCTGTGTGTGACTAGTTGTGGTACTCATTAGTAGTCTCCATCTACTAATCAAAAGAAGCTTGTTTGAGAAGTTGGGACTGAGACATTTGTCTGTAAATATAAGAATAAATATTTTGCACATAGTAAGAAATACATTTGTCTAGGGATGTGACAGTCTGGGGTTTTCTATAAAATCTGTGACCTCTCCAGCCATGTGTATTTGGCTATCTTTAAAGTACCACACATGAATAGGTGTTTTAGTCCAATTGAGTAGCCATTGATTTCCCCAAGATAAAACCGACACTACTGCACCAATATAGTATGCTGTGCTGGTCAATGATGTAATTAATTGGGCAAGAAACTGGTGTTGGACCATCAACCGATGTTCTCCCTTGGCTGCTTGCATAGTGCTCTCCAAAGCGATGAGAGTAGCCTTCAGGGGAAGTGGCTTCCAGGTCAGTTTTAGTTCCATACTTCCCTGAAGTATGTCCTGTCTTCAGCAATAGGGTCTTACGTTCAAGTTCTGGGAGGGAATTAAGGGCTGTGACAATAGCCTGTATAATTTTGAAATCTCTAGTACCACTAGAGGAAGGTTTTTCCTGTCTGGCACTGTTTCTTGTTATGTAGCTTTCAGCTATGCACATGGGCTCATGTAGAAATACTCTATGTGGAATCTGTCTTTAAGTTGCTAGGCTAATAGGATTCCCTCTGGTGTTTTACACTAATTTATCTCTCCTCTCTATCTATGCCTTCCTCGTTTAAAGTGGCCCCATTTCTCCCTTGATGACACCAGGCTCCTATGGCCCCACCTCTCTTGAGCTCCTTCTTTCCATTCACCCCATAGTTCCTTGTATAACTCTCCAGCTCTCATTTAAATAACTCCATTTCATCCATTTCTCCCTTAGTAACACTTGTCTGCTATAGTCCTCTCTCTCGGATTCCCTTTTTATCTTCACCTCCCTGGTTCCTTTCCACTATCTTGTTCCTGAAGTTACATCAGAATATATACTCACATATAAGGATTTGGTGCTAGGATCCACAAATGAGTGAGAATATATATTGTTTGTTTTTCTGAGTCTGTGCGACTTCACTTAGTGTAACAGTTTCTAGTTCTATCCATCTACCTGTAAAATTTCATGATTTTGTCCTGAGTAGAACTCCATTGTGTAAATGTACCACATTTTCATTATCCACTCCTCAGCTGAGAGACCCTGAGGCTGTTTCCATCCCTTAGCTATTGTGAAAAGAGCAGCAACACACATGGATGTACAAGTACTTCTGCAGTAGGATGAGTTCTTTGAGTATATGCCAAGGAGTGGTATAACCAGGTCAAATGTTAGGTTCATTTTTAGCTCTTTGAGAGTTCTCCACAGGGCTGTCCATAGGGTTGTATGAGTTTGCATCCCCCCAGCAGGGAATGAGCGTTCCCTTTCCCGCATCCTCTCTAGTGTTTGGTATCATTTGTTCTCTTGATCTTAGCCAGTCTGACTGGAGAAAGATGAAATCTTAAAGCCCTTTTAATTTGCATTTCCCTAATTACTAGGGATGTTGCACATTTTTACAGATGTTTCTCAGACATTTTTATTTCTTCTGTTGAGATCTGCTCAGATCCTTAGCCCATGTTTTAATTGGGTCATTTATTTTCTTGATTCTTTGTTTTTTATATATTAGAGTTCTTTATATATTCTGGATGTTAAACCTCTGTCAGATGTGTCACTGATGATTTTCTCCCACTCTGTGGGTTTTCTCTTCACTTCCTTGGTTGTTTCTTTTGCTGTACAGAAGCTTTTTTGTTAAATGAGGTCTTACTTGTTGATTGTTGACCTTAATTCCTGAGCAACTGATGTCTGATTTAGAAAGTCCTTTCCTACACCTATATCTTGTAGGTTACTGCCAGTGATTTCTTCTAACAGCTTCAGTTTCAGGTTTCACATTGATGTCTTTGATCCATTTGGAGTTGATTTTTGTGGAAGGTGAAAGATAAAGGTCTAGTTTCATTGTTCTACAGCTGGAGATTCAGTTTTTCCAGTGCCACTTGCTGAAGATGCTATCTTTCCTCCAGTGAGTGTTCTTGGTCCCTTTGTCAAATATCAGGTGTATAAAATTGCATTTGGATCTTCACTTATGTTCCATTGATCTATGGGTTTATTTTTGTGTCAGTACCATGCTGGTTTTATGACAGTAGCTCTGTAGTATAGTTTGAAGTCTGATATAGTAATTCCCCTAGTACTGTGCTTTGTGCTCAGGGTTGCTTTGGTTACATGAGGTCTTTTCTGCTTCATATGAATTTTAGGGTTGTTTTCTCTAATTCTCTGAAGAATGTCATAGGGATTTTGATTGACATTGTATTGAATCTACACATTTGGTATGATGGTCATTTTCACAGTATTCTTCCAATCCGTGAGCATGGGAGGTTCTTCCATCTTCTGGTGTCTTCCTCAATCTCTTTCTTTAAAGATTTAAAATTTTTATTGTAGAGATCATTAATGTCTTTGTTTAGATTTACTCTGAGATTTTTTTTTTTTGAGATGTGGTTAATGGGCGGGTTATCTTGTGCTTTTTCTCCAATTGCTTGTTATTGGTGTAGAGAAAGGCTACTGATTTTTGTAATTTTGCAACTTGCCACTTTGCTTAAAGTGTTAATCGTTTCTAGGAATTTTCTGGTGGAGTTTTTGGCAACTCTTAGGTATAATATCAAGTCATCTGCAAAAAGAGATCATTTGTCTATTCTTTTCCCATGAGTACGCCTTTTACTTTCTTTTCTTGTTGCTCTAGAAAGAGTTCAAGCACTGTATTCAAAAGGAGTGGAGATAGTAGACAGCCGTGTCTGGTTCCTGATTTTTTAATGTGAATATTTCCAGTGTTTCTCCATTTAGGATAATGTTGGCTGTGAGTTTATATATATCTTTAATGATATTGAGGTATGTTCCCTCCGGTCCAATTCCCTTTAGGAATTTTGACACAAAGACATGTTGAATTTTGCTGAAGGACTTTTCAGATCCTTACCTGGATTTGGTATTAGAATAATGCTGGCTTCATAGAAGGATTTTTGGGAGTTCTCCCTCTGTGTATATCTTTTTGAATTATTAAATAGTATTGGATATAGATCTTCTTTGAATGTTTGGTAGAATTCTGCAGTGAATCCATTTGGGCCTTTTTTTTTTTTTTGCCAGAAGTGTTTGTATTACAGTTTCAATTTCCTTATTATTATGGTTCTGTTTAAGCTGTTGATCTCTTGGCTTAGCTTTGGTGATTCCCATGATTTTAGACATACATCCTTTTCTTGTAGGTTTTTAAATTTAATAGTATATAAAAGTTTTTAAAGTATTCCCTTCTAATGCTCTGGATCTTTTTGTTGTCTGTTGTGATGTTTTCATTTTCATCTTTGATTTTGTTGATTTGAAGTTGCTCTTTCTGTCTTTTGGGTAGCTGGCGTAAGGGTTTATCTTGTATATCTTTTCAAAGAATCAGTCCTTGGATTCATTGATTCTTTGTATTCTTTTCTTCGTTTCTATTTCTTTAATTTCTGCTCTGATTTTTGTTATTTCTTCTTGTATGCTGGTTTGGCTTTAATGTGTTGTTGGCTTTCAAGATTCTTGAGTTGCAATGTTAGGTCATTTATTTGTGCTCTGATTTTTAAAATGTAGGCACTTAGAGCTATAAACATACGTCTTTGGACTGATTTTAAAATGTCCCAGAGGTTTTGTTGGGTTGTATAGTCCTTTCCACTTAATTCCAGGAATATTTTTATTTCTTTCTTCTCCTTTGACCTATTCATCATTCAGGAGTGTATTCTTTAATCTCTGTGAGTTTTTGTACTAGGGTTTCTTCTAGAGTTGATTTTAAGCTTTATTGCTCTGTGGTCTGATAGAATGTATGGAATTACTTCAGTTTTTTGTAATTGTTGAGGTTTGTTTTGTCCCAATTCTGGAGAAAGTTCCATTGGGTGCTGAATAGAAAGTGTATCCTTTGGTGATTGTGTAGAATATTCAGTAGATCAGTAGATATCAGGTCTGTTTGATGTAAGGTGTTGTTTAATTCAGATGTCTGTCAGTTCATTCTTTGTCCTGTTGACCTTATGTGGAGTATTAAAGTCCCCTAATGTTAGTGAGCTGGCATTAATCTGTGTGTTAAAGTCCTGTAGTGCCATTTTTTGAAGTTGGATGCACTGGAGTTTGGTGCATATATGTTCATGCTTAATTTTTCCTTTGCTCGGAATGAAGTGACCCTCTTAATCTCTTCTGATTAGTTTTAGTTTGAAGTGTATTTTGTCAGATATTAGAATGGCAACTCCTGCTTGTTTCTTAGTGATACTTGCTTGGAATATTTTTTTTTCCATCTTTTCACCTTGCGGTCAAGCCTGTCTTTGGTGGTAAGATGGGTTTCACGCAGAAAACAAAAGGTGAATTCTGTTTCTTAATGCATTCAACTAGCCTGTGTCTTTTGACTGTGGAGTTCAATGCATTGGCATTTTAAGTTATTGAAATGTGTCTACTGGTTCCCATCATTTTAATTTCTGTTTGCTTCTTCATCTGACTTTGTGGTTCCCCAGTTGTACCTTCATTTACTTTTTTTCTGTTGATGCTTGAGTATGGTTGTTCCTTTCTTCAGCTCTTTGTTTTGCTTCAAGAATTTTCTGAAGGGCTGGTTTTACGGACATGAATTCTTTCACCCTGTTTGCATCGTGGCAGATTTTTCTTTCCCCTTCAATTTCATAGACAATTTTGCTGGTTAAAATATTCTGAGTTGTCATCTATGGTCACTTAGAACTGGGAATACTTTGGTTCAGGCCCTTCTGCGTTCATAGTTTGCATTGAAAAGTCAGCTGAAATTCGGATAGCAGATAGGTTTTCTTTTACATGTGACTTTTTCTTTTGCAGTTTACTGTACTCTCTCTCTGTTCTGTATGCTTAGTGTTTTTACTATAATATGCCATGAGAAGTTTCTTTTCTGGTCCTGCCCTGAGTTCCTACCTTGGACTCCCTCAGAGATGAACTGTGACCTGGGAGATGTAAGCTAAATACCCTGCTCCAAGATGGTACTAGTCAGAGTGGTTTCTCACAGCAATGGAAGGCAAACCAAAACCCAGTCCAATTCTTCAACTTGATATTCTGTTTTCCATTTCAGTCATTCTGGGACCCTCTCACCAGCAGGCACAGTACAATTTAGAAAGTTTGCTAGACATAGGCTGGATTCCGGCATTTTCAGGTACTCTGCAAAGTCTGGGCTGCTACTAAAGGGCACAGAAATCTAGCTCTGCAGCAGCGGAAGGGGGCTGTAGATGGCCCCAATGTAGGCAGTGGGTATGGCATGATTTGGAGAGCTCACTGCCAGTTGGAACTGAGAGAGTAGACCAGAAATCTGGGGGACTAAGAGCAAAATCGGACCTGTGCCCAAGGCTAGAAGGAAAACAGGATGTTGGGTTGGGGAAATTGGAGTTGCTCAACCTGTAGAGGAGTCAAGACACAGTGGCATCAGACTTACTAGCAAAGGAGGCTGGTCTCAGAAATGCAAAGGCAAGTTGGGGTGGGGACAGTCTGTGAAAGCTCTAATAAACCGGACTGAAAAATTGAGCTGGTCTCAGTAAGGGGGATCAGAACATGGGGGGTGGGTCTGGACTAAGAGGGTAGTCCAGAGATCAGGGCCTAAGAGCAAAAGCAGGCCGATGCCCAAGGCTAGAAGGAGAAGAGGATGTCTGGGAGGGGAGACTGGAGTCGCTCGGGTGGTAGGAGAGTTGAGGTGAAGTGTAAGTCAGGTGCGGCATAACTTGGTAAAACATGATGTGGATTCATTTCTTTTCTTGTGGAAAAGGAAAGTAGAGAGTTTTGATAACTGCATGCTGTTAAAACATCTGCGAGACCCACACAATGAAGTTGAATTTCTGTCTTTAGATATGGATTTAATGCTCGATGCCCTGTATTTTCTTTCCTGATTCCAAATTTTGAACTTGGAACCTCAGGGAATACAAGTCTGTAGTCTTGCTTGGCTGCGCCTCTTCTGGATGGTTCTATGCTTCCTGTTCCTCAGGAAGCAAGCATTGCCCACAGTTTCTGCACTAGGTTTCAAGACTGGAAGGTGAAGAGAGACAGGGTAAGACAACTGTCTGAAAGCTGTCGCCATCGTCGTTACCGTGACTCCAGGCATTTTGACTTTTTCTAATAAAAGCAAAAGAAAGCGATCGAGTCTTTTATGAATTTAATTTATGAAAATAACCCCAGAGGTGTAAAGCATCCAGTGGAAAAGCCTTTAATTCTTCTAGTCCCCAGCAGCAGTTTCTAGACTGGATATGGTGGACTTACAGTTGTCTTCATCAGTGAAATGTCTTATCAGCCAGCACTGAGACGGGCTGAGGGGCTGCAGACGTGCAGGGGAGGCAGAGTATGCTTCGTTTCTTTGGGGGGAATCCTGACTTTGTTGACAATCTCTCCCTGATGGGAAGATTGATTCTTTTCCTCCTCTTTATTTTCACTGCAAAGTTGCAGTTCTGTGGTTCTGTTTGAAGCATTAGAAAGGGGTAAATCATGATGTTCCGGGTCTGTGGTCTTTCTTAACCTCGGGGATTATTTTCTTTAAAAGAGTTGTTGGGAAGTCGGCTGTTACCTGCCAGAAAATAAAACAACCAATTTTTCATCACAAGTTAAATAAACATTGAAAAATCAGCATTCTGCAAGGACCATTAGCTTATGTATAACTATGGATGTTTTTATGACTCTTGTGGAAAAGAAGCTCATATAAAAATAAATTGTGTCATAGCAAACATTTCTTCCTGTCATGGTTTGTAACAGCCCTAATCTCAAATCTAGGTAGGATATCGTTCATCTGCAGAAAAAATGGCCTTCTTCTGCCAATAGCTAGATTAAATCATTATTATGATGACATGGTTTCATCATGAGACACAAGCTCAGATGAACTCCCCAAGTCATCTTTCATGTAGAAGAGGAGAAGTGTCTCAGTGAGCTGAAAGTCCTCTTGAGTGACCCATGTTACTTATTGATCTGCTTATCGGGATCAGGTCATGCACAGTGCCAAGAAGAAGTCTGCTGGAAGCTCCCAGGATTCTTCAGAGAGTAAGCCCCAGAAATACATGGATTAGAAAGCATGCGCAGTTTCTGTTTTACATCTGTCAAATTAGCAAACATCTGTAGAGTGTGGTGCTTCCTGCCGGTACAGCGAGGAGGCTTCTTGGAGTCTGGACTCTGGACTCCTGGTAACAGTTGAGGTGCTTTGCAACCTTTGTGGCTTTAAGGCTTCTAGAAATTTCACACTTGCAAAGCTCTTAGAAGAAGAAAAATGTTGGGATGCTCTTTGCAGAGTTGTTTTGTTTTAACATCAATGTACAACTGGAAACAATTTTAGTATTCATCAATGGAGATCTTTTTGGTCAATTTTATAACATCTCTCATTTTATAGATATGAAATCTATTGGCATGTAAAACATTTGGGCATAGAGATAAATGAAAAGTCACTGATTACAGTCTGTAAGTTACATGAGTAATGAAATTTGCTGTGTGTCTCTATATTTAGCATATAAATTTAGTTTAACAATGTTATTTTGTATTTAGCAACGATTAGAGCTATAAAACTGCTTGACTGTGATGATCACTATCCACGAAAAATATGGCTTTAAATTTGAATTTTTCCTACACGAATATGTTATTAAAGTAAAAACTTTTGAGATCTTAACTTGTCATGGATTTGGACAATTACCATGTATAAGTGATCAAATATGTGAATAAATAGACACCAAAAAGATGGACAGAAGGAATATTATCTTCCAAAATAATGAAGTCTCTGGTCCTTGCTCCCGTGGGGTCTTCAGGAGTAGGAAGACATCATCAGACCACAAGACAGAAGTCATTTTCTTCAGCATGCTGTCACAGTGAAGCTGCATTTGGGGTCATGAATTTTGAAATGTCCTGTTGTGAACTGGATAAAAAGGGTCCATGGAAGGGGCTCTGTCCCAGCATACTACAGACCTGAAAGGGAGGGAAACAGTGAGCTTTTCCTATCAGGTTTGACTGTGATTTATAAACACCACATAGGGGAAGAACCTTTTGGAAATTACCCAAGTATCTTGTGTAGCCAGTTGATCAATAAGCCAATGTAGGTCATAATGGGACCTATTAAGGAGACATTGGAAGTAATGTAGAAAAATACATATTAATCAGAGTAAATATTTGGCATAAAGTTATATAGAGAAGGGAGATATAAAACATGTATAAAATATCATTTGGATATTTAACTCCCATTCATAGGAAAAGAATAAAGATGGACAAGCCTCTCAGTAATGGTCACCTGGATGTTGGACTAGCGAAAAATTGGTTCTATTTCTGTCCTTATTTAATGGGTTTTTTTCTTTCATACATATGCATCGCCATCAAAATAATCAGAAGATTGTTTGTAATAACTGTTCCTTACATGGAAATGAATACACTTTCCCAGACAGGCAATGAGTGAATTGCTGCCCAGAATAAATTTTGAAAGAAGCAACAACAAGTTTAAAAAGCTTAAATACAATTCTCACCTGATCAGTGGAATAGCAGTGCACAGCCATGTTCCGGTGACGGCGTCCCCTTCCTCATGAGTGTTCTGGTGAACAACTTCCCCTGAAATGCCTATTGCCATTCTTCCGTTCCAGCTCCTTCTGACAATTATCTTATCTATTTCTACGCAAAGCCTCCTTTTTTGGCTAAAAATATGGCTCCATCTATACACCCAAATCGTTCCCTCCCTTCTTCCTTCCTCGTCTCCTTCCTTCCTTCCTTCCTTCCTTCCTTCCTTCCTTCCTTCCTTCCTTCCTTCCTTCCTCCCTCCCTCCCTCCCTCCCTCCCTCCCTCCCTTCCCTCCCTCCCTCCCTCCCTCCCTCCCTCCCTCCCTTCCTTCCTTCCTTCCTTCCCTTCCTCCCTGTCCTCCGCCATCTTTTCTCCCTCCTTCCTTTTCCATTCCCTTCCTTCCTTTTCTCCTTCCTTCCCTCTTAGCCTCCCTCGTCCTGGTGCAAACCCTTCCTCAATCTTCCCCTCTTTCCTTTCACCTTTACAGTAGTCAGCCTCGCGAGTGCACAGTTACATCTCCACGCTTGTCCATTTGTAAAAGGCGGTGGGTTCATAAACTTCTGAAAGAATTCAACTAGCAGACAACAAAGGCCCTCATGTAAGTCCTGGTTAGGAACTGTGTACAAACTCTGCTCTGAAAATCTAAATACTGTGCCTGTGGTTTAAATAGCTCATTGGCGCACACTCCAGAGTCCAATGTTAGCTTTCAGAAAGCAGTAAGAAGCAACCACAAAAATTCCTTAGGCTTGACTCTTGACCATAGGAACATTGAATCAACTGAATAAAATAACGCTTGTTTTGTGCAGCCCAAACTTTGCTAGAGGGGGCTGGCCCCACCTTCACCAGGTCCTTGTTATCAAATATGCCCACCCCAAAGTTAATGAGATAACAGACCTGAAGCTCCCTTCATCTTCTGCTGTGGTTTGAATGTGAAATGTTCCCCTTAGCCTCCTGGGTTCCAAAGTAAGTGGAGCCTTGCTGGAAGAAGTGTGTCACTGGGGACAGGCTACGAGGTATTATAGCTTAAGCCCACTTCCTGTCTACCCTCTGCTTCCTGAGTGTGGATGCAACATAACAAGCCGTCCTCCTGCTCATGCCACAGTGCCTTTGCTACCCTTGTGGACTGCATCCTCCTGGAACTGTGAGCTATAGTAGACCTTTCCTTGTTTAAATTGCTTCTTGTCTAGTATTTGGTTACAGCAATGGAAAAAGAAACCAGAACGCCTCTCAAGTGGAGATTTAGTTATGACTCTGGGCCTAGTCTTTACTCAGTTTCTACCAAATAATTTGGTCTTTGCTCGTAATAGTTGAAGGTTGTCTCTCATCCCTGCTGCTGTGAAAGGGTCTCAGGATTCCGTACTCCGAGTTGTGATGGGCCAGTATCATCTTCAGCAGAAATCTGCTAACAATATATTTCAAAAATAACAAAACCTTGTGCAAATGTCTCTTCCATGCTTTTAAATATTAATAAATATTTTCGTAATGGAGAATGGGAAGGGAGAAGTAGGAGAGAAAGGGAGAGCAGGAAAAGAATATTCTGGATAGTTTCCTTGCCCCTGGATCTGCTGATATGGACTCTGGCTTTTTCTACCTTGCTTGAAAGCCTTAAAACAGCAACTTATTGATTCCTCCCAGTTAGTAGGCAGTGTGAGAATGTAGCATTAGAGAGGAGAGAGCTATTCCAAGAGTGCCTTTTAAATTCTTCTGATTACGTGTTGTTATGGTTTAAACTGGGAGTTATTAAAAAAAGAAAAAAGAAAGGTGGTTTTCCCCAACAAAAGACTTGCTGAAAGACTCCTTTTCCCTTTGAATTGCTATCTAACATTACACACCTCCTGTTTTCTCCTCTGTGCCCCAAGCATTTACAGTTTTATTACTTCCTTGTGGGTTTGAAGGATGATATTTAATAGCACATAACAGGGGGATTGCCCCAGGACGGAGCACAGCATGCTGTGTGGTACAGGTGCTTAGTAAATACGTAATGAATTTAACCCAAAACCCTGAAAAAGGTTTTGCTCATTTATCAAATGATTCACAAAGAGACATATCCCTGACAACTACTCCAGTTAACCGAATTAAGGTAAGCTGAATCCAGAATGAGTTTAAATTCATTCCTCTGCTTAGAAGGTTCTTGCTGAATGGCTGGAACACTTGTTTCTTGTATGTTGATTGAAGGTGACTTGTGCTAGAAAAATTCATGATAAATAACACGAGAGGGCTGAGGAGTTGTATGGAGATGGCACTATTTAATGATGGGTAAGGTAGCAACAGTTACTTAATTTCAGAAGAGCCAAAGCCCTGGCCATGTGGAGGAACTGGGCCCATGGCACAGGAAGCTCCCAGAATGATACAGCTTGAAATGTGATGGGCCTTTGTTTTTTGAATCAGTAGAGCTATTGTTTGAGGTCAGCACAGGATAGTGGCTCCTCTTGGCCCACGGAGGCTGTTTAGGTCACCTGTGATGATTAGAGTGTTGAAGACTGTTGACTGGCAGTGACACCCTACTTGGTAGTGCTAAAAGCCTTCAGTGCAGTTTAGTATTAGCAACTAGCATGATATTGTGGAGATTAGCATTATTATGACTATCATTTTAGAATGAGAGAGTGTGTTCATGGAGAGAAAACTGAACTCTTGCAACCCTTTCCCTGTGGCTCTGTCAGGACCTCAGGTGGTGATGACTTGAGGGGACAAGCGTGATCCGCTGCCACAGTTACCACGAACCTGTCTTGCAGAGCTCCCTGTTGAACCGGCATTTTGTTAAATGCTCACCGTGTACTTACCGCTATTTGTCCTGATGCTTACATTTTTTTTTGTGTGTTTTTGCTCATTGTGTTCTTAGTTTTGTCCCCTCGATAACCTGTGAACTCACGAAGGAGGTCCTCAGAAGGTGCAACTTACCAACTCATGGTGGACACCAGAACCTGCCCCAGAAATGAACAAATGCTCCTCTTTTGGACATTTTGTCATACCCTGGCATTTAAAGCCCAAGGGTGCAGATACTCTTGGTACCTAATATGTCCACATATAATAAGCATTTGCTGGCTCTCCACATGAGCTGGAGATTTAAAATATTCAGAGTTACGAATGAACTCTTTCCCTTGTTTTAAATTTTTCAGTATTTTGTCAAAGTTATTTAACCTGTTTTTGTTGTCATTAAACTCTTCCAAGTCTCCGCCACCCCCACACACCACATTACAGCTGTCTCCTTTCTGCTGATTTCAGCGAATTCGTTTTGTTTGTTGTTTTAAGCAATGGGAACACATAAACAATCTTACATGCCAGTGGCAATGATTCATCGTTAAACACTGGGTCTTATAAACTGTATCTAATAGGCAAGGGGTTTTGCAAGTGTGCTATACAGGTGTCAGGGAGTCTCAGTGGCCCTGACAAACTTGGCATTTAAGAGGTATTCATTCCATTTGTAGGGTCACTTGAAAATAGCCTGTCTTCATCTTCCAGGCTATGATCTGGGCTGCCTAACATCTCAGCCATTTGCTAGCCGATACCTAAAGCATAGACTTGGGTCTTCGCCTCACTAGACAAGACAGTTTTCCCTGCAGGTCTCTGGCCCTGTCTGCCCTGTATGACACCAGAAGATGTGTCTTTTCTTGTTTCTTCATGTTCTTTTTTAAGTTGTTCCTCTTTGTAAATGAGTTTCCAACAGAGTTAGATGAGGACTCACGGTGTCCAAGGGTACTGGTAACTGGTCTTGGTGACCTACAGGAGAAAAATTTCAGGATTTCAGGGCCATGGCGGAAACCAGACTGTGGTGGACTTGATGAGTGAATCAGACTCTGGAACTCCCCAGATTCAAGCTCCAACACAGGCTGCCATACACCTCAGCCATAAGAGCTTACCTGTCAGGCATAAAGCCCTGGGTTTAATCTTCCACACTGAAAACTAAATCAAGTAAACCAGAACAAACCAGAAAACCTCTGTCCTTCACTAGCTGTTGACTCTAGGCAGTTACAAATCTCTCAACAGGATAGATAGAGGTCAGATAGACAGACAGGTAGATAATAGGTAGATAGGTGACCAACAGGTAGATGAACAGATAGATCTTTTTCTGTCTTTGCATCAATCTCCACTGCAAAATCGAAGTAAAAATATAACTATTTCAGTGTTTTATGATGAATAATGAAGTCAGCTGGAGAAAATGCTTCAAACAGTGGCCGTCTCACTGCAAACCCCCAGTGTCGACTTGCTGGATTGGGGTGGGTGTGCCGAGGCGGCACACCTGGACTACCTGAGATGCTCAGCCTCAGCAGCTGGAGAAAAAGGAGGGCAAAATCCAGTGCAGAGCTGGAATTGAGAAGATTCTGTTCCCTGTGGGCAAAAGACGACATTTTTGGAAGAATTGTTTGACGCTCATGAGAAATGGACCCCACACGGAGGAGGGAGATCCTTGGTGGACTGGCAGTGCTGAGCCATGGGGGAGGACAAGACTCAGACTCAATAGATGGGGGGATGAACCGTCATAGTGTTCTTCTTCTACGTCTGGGGCTCAGGTGAGGGAATTAAAGAGGGGAAAGGAAGGCAGCCGGGCTTTGTGCGGAGGACTGTGCTGGATGCTTTAGTGTCAGCTTGATAGACCTGGGCTGAGGGAGTCTCATTTGGGAAATTGCCTCCATGGGACTGGCTTGTGTCCATGTCTGCAGGGTATTCTCTGGATTATTGAGTGACGTAAAGGGACCCAGCTCACTGTGGGCAGTGCCTCCCCTGGGCAGGTTGTTTTGCATTGTACGAGAAAGTAGGCTGAGCCTGGGCCCGAGGAGCAAGCCAGTAAGCAGCATTCCTCCGTGGCCTGTGCTCCAGCTCCTGTTTCCAGTTTCCTGACTGAGTTCCTACCTCAGGCTCCCTTAGTGATGAACTGTGACTTGGGAGATGTTAGAAAATAAACCCTCTCCTCCCCAAGTTGGTATTGGTCAGAGTGTTCGGTCCCGGAGACTGAAGCACACCAGAACAAGGAAGCAGAGACTTAAATATGCTGGAGGCCAATAGCGTGGGCTCTTCTCAAAGTAGGAGCAGGTGCATCTGCAGAAGACAGCAAGTGTCGGAAGTGGGGAGGTGTGGCTGAGAACTGAAGTCACACAGCAGCAACTCCTGGACACAGATGGCGCCAGACAGAACAGAGGGTCTGACAAGAGGACCGAGAACCCTGGATGCGGCACATTACTGGACGATGACAAATCTCAGACCTGGAGAATGTTTTGGTGTATGTGGTCTGTACTGTAAAGTCAGAGTTTGACGCGATTTCTATGGTGATTATAGTCATAGTTTTAATGTTTTGAATTTTCTTTTTCTTTCCCACAAATTGCCATGCTATTAGAAAGGCAGATTTTAGTCAGGTGTAGTGGCATATGACTTTAGTCCCAGCACTTGAGAGGCAGAGGCAGGTGGACCTCTATGAGTTCAACGCCAGCCTGTCTATATAGTGAGACCCAGGCCAACTGGGGCTACAGTCTCTGTCTCAAAAAAAAAAACAAACAAAACAAAACAAAAAAAAAACCACCACCACCAACAGACTTTAGAGTTATGTTCACCTCCATTCTGCCCAGCCCTTCCCTGCAAAGTACTCAGGGATGTGAATCTACCTCCTATCATGCTGATCATCCTAATTTTAGTGGAAGAGAATCTGTTCCTCTAGAAATGTGTATTGTGTTACAGTTTTTTACCTTGTGGTGATCACCCAAAGTCTCCGAGTGTCCTCTACCCTTTGCAATGCTGTTTTTTCACTCCATCAAGAAGTGGAATCTGTGTCCTTGTCTCTTGAATCTGGGCTTGGCTGAACTGACTTGTTGAGGACATGGCCAAAGGGAACCAACATGACTTTCTTTGACTTGGTCTAAGGTTACATGGCTGTGTTTACTTGCCATCCCGAAATCCCTAACTGCTATATTAAAAATGTCCAACTCCCGGGACTACTGAAAAGAAAGACGAGGTGTCATAGGCCCCAGGAGGATGAAAGCATGGGAAGAGATGGCCTGGTCCCCAGCAAGTTCAGCCACAGCTCCTGAACAGTCTCACACTATTCCTGGGAGATGTTAACAATCATCTACTCAGCCCAGATAGGTAACCAATGACAGACAAAAGTAAGGACACCCCCAAAGTCATGAACCAGTGAGTTTTATTTAGGTAACTTACTGGAACAGAACTGGCTCATAGGCAGAAGCATCACCAAAGCCAGCATGGGGACAGCTCGGGAAAGCAGGAAGCGTGGAGCTCCCAGCACAACCTGAGGCCGCTCAGCAGGGTGTCGTGGAGCTCAGCTGGTCTCCCCAGAGCTGACTTTCTTCCAGGCAGCTGGGCTGGCCTGAGAACATCTCTCAGCAGCCCTCAGGGCTTCTGTTTGCTTGGGGAGAAAAGGGCCTAGTGAACCCTGTCTATTTCAGGGATATCCTGAAGCTACTGAGTTGTTTAGTTTCTGTGCTTAATAAGTTTGCCTGCAGGATGGAATGTTGCACCTCCCTTTAGACATTCTGTTCACCTAGCTTCCCTCTAAGACAAAAGGCTTTATCCTGGAGGTAATTCCTGTGCAACAGCAGCAGAGATGCCAGACCTGTTGTTCTTGCCACCTTGATTGCTGCAGGGCTCAGTCAAGTTGCCCCAGCCGAGGTACGGCATAGATACTGGCCTCTACCGGCTTTCCTTGCCCACAGGGTGGTGCCCTGCACAGATCAGAGGTGGCTGTTGACGGAAGCCCATTAGTGCTGAGGGAATTTCTGTAGAATGTGAAGGAAAAATGTCACAACTGAGAAGACCACAGGTGTCAGATGATGTACTGGGATGTACGGAAAGAGAGGTAAAGGCAGACATGGGTGGGCGGGTGAGACGGTCAGCAAGGTGTGGTGATAGCATCAGGACAAGGAAAGATTACTATGAAACTCTGATTATATGAATGTTGGTATTACAGACAGCAACTTGTCTAACTGGCAGCTGTCGCCTCTTAATATGAGGGTGCCACCCCTGGCGCACTGCGCCTATGAGGAGCTGTGGGTGCAGGCCAGAGGCGGCGGGTGGAGCAGCTGGAGGCTTCAAACACAAAGATGCAATGGTTCTTCTGCCTTGGAGGTCCAGCGTAAAATACATTTCCCAGCTCCTTTCCAACTCCTGCTTATGGATCAAGGTAAGGTGGGTGGAAGGCCGAAAGAAAGAGAGGGAGGACTCCTGTGAAGAGAAAGAGCCAGCCCGTGGGATTGCACTTTCCTTTAGTTAAGCCTCTAGGGGGCTTCACTGCCTGGCTGTAAGTAAGGGAAGCCACACACTCCACTAAAGTATCCGCCATTCAAAGGTTCACCCTTTAAATAGCACCAAATGAAAAGGAGAAACCCCAAGCTCAGCTTTCAAAATCACAAAGGATGGAGGAGGTGCTTTCCTTTTATAGATCCCTGGGACCATCCACTGAGGGGATCTTTTTTTGTTATGTGTGTGCATGGGAGGCCGGGGATGCCGAGATGGGGAGTTCCCCTTGGCCCTCTAAGCAAACTGTGCACTGCCTGCAAAAAGTATAAACCGAAACACAGCTCTGAATGCGGCCTCACACAATCTCACAATTTATTGAAAACTTGTGATATTTTAGTGATTTTTCTGTGTAACTCAATCATGCCCTTCTCAAGCATAAATTTTCTATATAATAACTTCATGTTGCACTGTCAGAGGGTAGAGACTGTATCCACAGTGCAGGGTAGTTGCTCCTGCTCTGTGGACAGTCAGAGTCATTGTCCCATTGCTCACTGACCTCATCCCTGGCATGGGAGAAATTTATTTCTCAGGGCTGTTGTGAAGAACCGAGGGGATGAGGGCAAAATCCTCTCCATGTCGTGAGGGAACATGAGCCTTTCGCAGATTATCATAGACACCATTTTCTTTTTCAGGACTGTTAATAAAGTAAAACCCAATTGCATTTCAGTGGATGACTTAAGTGTAATAAATATTTAATGTAACATTAGGAGTACAGTATTATACAAAAGTTCATCTTACAGTTCACCATTGCCATTACGAGTTCACCCCTGAAGGGTACATCGAAGCATGCATTTTATCATTTGAAAGCATTTTTATAAATCTTCATTGACAGTTTTGGATAAAAGAAAAGGGCTGCAGTAGGACCGTGAGTGCAATGCCATGTCATTTCCAGAAGACTTCTTTTTGCTATACATCCTCTGCCTTTTATACTGGATAAGGCTTTGGTTGTCTGCACAAGGTCTTTACAAGATGGGGCCCCTCAACACTGCATCATGATGGGCAAGGGACCTGTGAGGCCTCCTGAAGGACTCCTGGCAATTGGTAGTTGGGAGATGGATTATCATTTGTCAATGGTGTAAACAATGATGTCACCCTTCCTCTAGCAAATTAATTCCCACCTGATCTAGCAGGAAACTCTTTAAACCCAGTGGGCCCCACACAGAAAGAAGACATTAGAGTAGAGCATGAGAGGAACTTGTTGGAAAGAAGGTTCTAGTGGGTGAGGGTAGAGGAAGAGGAAGGGGAACAGGGTGTATGAAAATGACTAAAATTCATTATATGAATGTGTAAAACTGTCAAAAAATTTCAAGGAAATAAATAATGTTTTAAGGCAGGAGCCAGAGAGTTCTTATAGGCCACATAGGATCTCCACCACATATCCATCTTTGTTAGTTTAGAAAAACATTTAAAAACATAAAAACACACAGCTCTTGTGAAAGCAGGCTACAGGTTACCTGTGAGCCCCGGTGACCAAGCTGGCTGGGCTGTCTCTTCCCACTCTTCTGGGCGCTCTTCATCATAGCAATTCTTTGGGCAGAAATTACACTTCTAGCCTCCACTCACTGCTGCGTTTAGCCATGGGTCACTCAGTACAGAATCAGGAAGTGTGTGTGACTCACCGGATGCCGCTGTAGTATAGGTGACCAGCCACGAACAAAGCCTTGACAAGTGCATTTCTTATCTTGATCTCACCACTGCTGTGGGGTACGTTTGCTCGCTTATTTCTTGGGTGTATGAGCCAATAGGTATTTTTTAAAGGAGAACAAGAAAATGCATTAAGCAAATCATATTTAAGTAATTTGTATTCTGTTTCATCTATATGCCGGGCTTAAGTGGAGCCATTGATCGTTTTCTAGTGATGGGATGGAGCCTTTACATTGAAATACAGTGGACTTAAGATGATTTTGAGGTGTGGGGACCATCCAGCACATAAATTCTAAACAGTCTCTTGGACCCTTTACAAATTTCTCTGTCTTGCACTGAGGAGCAGTTTAGACACAGAGTTATGGTGTCGGGCACAAGCCATGGAAACCCTAAATTGACAGTGGTGCTGCCCTTGTGAAAGGAACAACCACTCAGGCAGTCAGCTCTACCTGTGTTTTTTAGGCAGCTTGCACATCTCTTCCTGGCCCAAGTTTTAAGGTGGTACCCTATCCCTGGTGGGCAGGGCTGGACTCTTAAGGTGGTACCCTATCCCTGGCCAGGGACTCCCAGCATCTTTCTCAGCCTGCCTGGTTCTCTCTCTCTCTGTGGCCCTGGGAGTAAAACAATCTTCACAGGATTTGTCTTGACCTTTTTTCCTTGGGATTCTCTCGCCCGTGTCCCAGGATGCTTTCTATATACACGCAGAGAGCCATTTCCCCACTTTTCTCAGTCTTTGTGTCCCCCCAGCCTTTTCTGTTGTCTACAAAAAAGTTTAAAAGTAAGAAATAATTTGAAAACATATCAAGGTCTCCAAAATGCTTATCCCTGGCCATGTTGAGAGCAGATGGCACGCTTATCTTTTAATCTACTATGGGTTTGGTGAATGCTAGATTTGAGGTTTGAAAAGATAGATGGACCATGATTTATAATCTAAATTTCTTTTTTATTTCTTTTTATGTCATGTCTGAGTGTTTTGCTTGCATGTATGAAAGTACACCTATGTTGAGCCATGTTCGTGGAGGCCAAAAGAGGGTGTCTGACCCCTTTAACCTGGAGGTGGAAAAGGTTGTTAGCTACCATGTGGGTGCTGGAAACTGAACCTGAGTTCTCTTTATCAGCAACTAGTCAGTGCTCTTAACTGCTGCCCCAGTCTGGCCTTCTTCATCTTGCTCTTAGCGGCACCCTGCTGCCCTGGGAACAAAGTCAGTCAAAGGGGCACCTCGAGTGATGGACTGACCTATGCAGTCCTCTGTGAGCCGGTGGAGACCACCAGAATCCCTTCAGTTGTTTGGTCCGAGCAGACGGAGGTCTGAGCAGATTAAGTCAGGCAGAATCCTTTGTTCCTTTACCCAAAGCCTTTGCTGAGCCCGGCGGTTGGCGTTATACTCACCTGGTGCGAGGAAAGCTGGCTCGGGCAGTGCACACCGATCAAGAAGAGAAGCGGCCCCAACAGGCAGCTTGGGGCACATTTGTCTCTGTGCCCACTACAGAGCTGGCCTGACTGTCTTTTCTGGGTGCCCTTCATCATGGGAATTCTCAGGGTGCCAACTGCACCCCCCAGCCTCCACTCACTGATGCGTTTGGCTATTGGATCACTCAAAGAATCAGAGTGTGATCTTGTGCTAGACTCTGTTGTAAATATCAGTGCAAGCCCTAAGTATTATTGTATTCCGTACATTCTTCTGACCATTCTTCCAGATCCTTAAGCCTTGATCAGTTTTATTTACCATTGTGAAACTTAGGGGCTTTTGACCAAGGAAATTGCCTCTGAGGTGGACTTACCCATGGCGTGGTTGGCATGGTCATCTTTGGAAGGGTCAGTAGTGAGGAGGGGTGACGAGAGAGCTGTGTGTGGCCACTGCATGGTGCTTATTTCTTTCTGTGGGTGGGGCTCTCCCATTCCTGCCCGCCTCCTGGCCTCAAGGACAGGTGAACTCCTGTTTCACATACCCTTACCTGGTTCTTTCCTGTTTTCCCTGGTGCTGGACTAATTTCTATTCTAGCTGTATTATGATCTTTATTTTTAATTACTTAATTTTTATTTATTGTGTATGAGTGTTCTACCTAAATTTATGTAAGCGCGCCTGTGTCTTGCACTGCCTGAAGACGCCAGAGGAGAGCATTGGATCCCCTGGAACTGGAGTTCTGGATGGTTGTTAGCTGCCATGTGGATGCTGAGAACTGAACCCGGGTCCTCAGCTAGAGTAGCCATTGCTCCTAACTGCTGAGCCATCTCTCCAGCCCCTGTATTATGATCTTTAAACTGGGTATAAGCCTAATAAGCCGAAGCTAACTTTGCTCTTGATTTTAGCATGTTCTGACAGTCCAACGCTGTTTCCTTCAGGACAGGGGACTGACTTTAATTGGAGATAGACCATTCCTCTTGAGATCTTGCAAATCATCTTTTTCTAAGTTTTGGCGACCTCTCTAGCTTACTTCCTGACGAAATCCTGTTAACTCACCCACTGAAATCAGTGTTGTCCTGTGTTGAGTATGTCCAGGTGCTCATTTCTGATGGGTTTCATGTAGCTGTTTCCGGGTCATCTTTGATTCTAGTGAAGCCAGGTTCCTTGTTCTTCACACTTGGTCCTTTTAACTCCTGTTGTCAAGAGAAAACAGTTCGGCTTCTCAGTTCCCAGACTGCAGACACCACCAGTAGTGTTGTTTTCTCTGGTCACTTATCTCTAGGTGTTCCCACTGGCTGACATTCTTCATGGTCATGTTTGTACCTACAGCTGAGCTCTGCTTCATCGTCCTAACACCTTCCCAGGAACAGATTCAGCACACTTGAAACAGTGAAACATATACACAACTGAAGTATGGCTACTCAAACCAGGAAATAAGTCTTTTCATTCTAATTAAAAACTGTTTTAAGTGTGCAGGTGGGCGGGTGTGGGGTGTGTGGGTGTGGTTATGGGTGTGGGTAGGTGGGTGGGGGGGTGGAAGGGTGAGGGGGTATGAGAGGTGGGGGTCGGGGAGTCAGGGGTGGGGGGGTAGTGTGTGCGCTGGTACGAGTGCCCTTTCCCCTCACACAGCCCCTGCAGTTACCTTCCCTCCCTCCCTCAACCTCACAGAGCCTCTACAGTTAAACAAGAGTTCCACGACACTTGGCTTATAAGGCTCACTGGAGTATATGTATAAACACCTTACTCCCTAAAATTATTCCTTTTGCAAGTCAATTACACAAAATTTTTCACTTTTTAAAATATAACATACTGCCCTGAAAAGAGTGAAGTTGTCTATAAATTCTGGCTGATGAAGGCAGCAGAATTGACAACTCTCACAACTGTAGTTAAAGGTGTGAAAGTAACAAATGGCGATAGTAGAGATTTTTTTCTTTACCAGTCATCACATTATGACATCAGTTTGTATTAAATGAGAGAATAAGAACTTAGTGGATTTCTTTCTCAGGCTGCAAATTAGTATTCCCTCACTCAACGGAAATGGATTTACATGGGCGATTCCAGTATCGATAATCATTTGGAGTTCATTTTACTCAGTTGGCATCTCTAGCAGAAACAAGCAAGACTTAACCTGCTACCTTTTCTGAACAAGAAACATAACCAGCGGCAGCAGGTTATTCTTCTTAGAGCTTGAGTTTGACATAAACCTTGGATATGTGAATTTTCTCACTTGATCCTAAGTTTCTCTTCAGTGTCGATATAAGTGAATGAAACAAATAAGATGGAACTTACAGATGATGTTGGGTTGGCAAGATTAGCAAATCATAGATTTGAAAGATATAGGCATGTCATCCCTTCCAGTCCAGTGCCCTGGAGGGGGCACAGAGACCCCTCATTGCTGTCATATATAATGATCTCCAGGAAGAAAGAGGAAAAATTCTCAGTAAACAGCCCTAAGACTCCGTCACCTCTGCCCTGACTGGCACTCCAAACTCTCCTCATCACAGTAGATTTTTCTGTATTCTTGTCACTTAAAGAATTTCTTAGAGGAAGAGCTGGAGAGATGGCTCAGTGACTAAGGTACTTGCTGAACAAGCATAGGGCCTAGGCTTCAGATCCCCAGCACCAAGCTGGCCAGGCTTGACAGCCCAACTGTAGTCCTAACACTAGGGAGACAGACAGGAGAGCCCCTCCATCCCTGGAAGCTGGTCAGCTAGACTGGCCAAATTGTAGTCTTTGGGTTTGGTGAGAGACCTTGCCTCAGTAAAAGTGGAGAGTGATTGAGGATGATGCCCGGCTTTACCCCCTGATAATGGGCAACTGAGTTTCAGATCCGGACCCTGTTCCACCGAGCCTCCTAGCCTTGCGTCACCATAATGAAGTCTATGGAAAAAGTCTAATAAGCTCCCTGTGGGCTTTCTCACATGTGATTATTTCCCATTCAGACATCTTCTTGCCATGTCGATTTTTAGCAGTAGTCCTTTCCAGAGATGTATGGTGTATGACTTAATATCTATACACATCCTGAAAATGGGCCTAATGGGGTGGGAATCAGGTGGCTGTGGTTCTGCATGAGCAGTGGGCTGTGCTAGAAAGAAAAGCTCAAGCTTTCAGTGAGCTCCAGCTCGGACTATAGTTTCTGTATTTGTAAGATGAAGGATTTTCAGAGGTCAGTCTCCTTTGAGACCACCCTAACGCTAATATCTTATAAGACTGTGCTTCAAAGTGGGGATAAAATCATAACTTTTCAAGGTCCTTTTACACTGCTCTTTTTAGGCTTGAACATCTCTTGCTCTCCACTGGTTGAGCTTCAGATTCTTATTTCTTTCAAATGGAGATCTCGTAAGAGCTATTATTTAACAGTATCCCAAATGTGTGATGTGAAGAATTAAATATAACTTGCATTTAGGACTTCAATAATCATATTTCGTCAGTGCTCTGCATTAACTCTCCTGTGCGATTAAGGTTAAACAACAGAACAGTATTTCTCCATCAGGTGGCATTTTAAACTGCATTGTGTATGTGACAGATGGGATCTTACAAATGCATTAGGCTTGCTTATTTTAATATCTAAGAATATGCAAAAGTTCTAGAAATATTTTACATGCAAATGTCTGGGGCTCCACCAGGGTCTATAAAAGAAATCTGTACTCTGCGACTTCAAAGCCTCAGTCTCAACAACTAATCACTCGACTATTTCCAAATCAAATTCCTTCAAACAAATCAAAGGCATTTGTCCTAGTTCAGTGGCAAGTTTGACATTTGAAAATCAGGCTGCTTATTGAGATATTCGTGCTCTGAAAAAGGCACCCAGAATTTCCTTCAAGAGAGGAGAAGCACCTTTAGTCATGCTCCAGTGACTCAGAAATTTACCAAAGAGAATTTTGTCAAATTTTCATCATACATTAAAAAAAAAAGCCCTCACCTTTGCAGTAAGAGCCAGAATTTGGAATTTTAGTCCTACAGATTTTTATTTTCTGAAAGGTTATGAGCCCCTGAGACTCCACTTCTTTGGCCTTATAATCACTGGGCTGCTTCTAAGATGCTAACAATAGCGCTGATTAAGAAGAGGAAAAAGAGGAGCTATTCCACCTACCAGAATGGAGTGACCTCCCAAAGTAGAAATATTTTACACACTCTGGCATTTGTGAGTAGAATAAAGTGGCCAATCTGCCGGGTGGTGGAGCAGTGCACAGGAGCAGAGCTGTAAGGATAAATAACTAACCTTCCTCCGGGGTTTCCTGTGCACAAGGCACTGGGCCAGCTTCTTCACACATCCTTCTATTTAATCTGCCTAGTGGCCTTACAGCTAGGTGCATTCTTGCCCACAAGGAAACTGAAGTCAGCAGACATTGAATACCTTAGCTGGAGTTACCGTGCCATATGGAAGGGTTGACCTCCAGTTGGTAGCTATGCCCCACCTTCTCTCTGGGGACTAAAACATAGGACTCTGAGAGGACCCACAATGAAGGCAGGTGAAGACCAGGGTATGCCTCCACCGACAGGTCCTGAGAACAGATCCACCCACTGCCTATGAGGGCCAGCCACAAGTAAGACCTCATAAGTCAATGAACAGCTTCATGGCGGAAGTCGTGACAATGGAAGGCAACCTCAACACACTGGCCCTTCAGCCTCCGGTGGTGGTCCATTCTAGACCATCCTTCCATCTGTCTGCTGTAACACAGCACGGTTTCCATCCCCAGAACCCGTTCTAGACGCTCTACAGAGCAGAGGGCCTGCCTAGCAGCCTCTCCCGTCTCATTCTTTCGTGGTATTGCTGCTGTCAGAGACCATGCTCTTCACGCCAGCCACTGGTCATCCAGAATTCAGTAGGCCTAGGGCAAACCTGACTTGTGAAAAATTGTGGTCATCTTTCTTCTCTCCCAGTCAAAACTTTAGCCTTTTTAGAAGCAGCTGTTTGCTGGTCTGCCACCACTCTGCTCTGTCCCTGGTGCCTAGCATGGTACCTGCGACACAGTTGTGACTGTATAGTCAACGTTTGAACTGAAATCAATGACTAAATGTATGGGTAAATGAGAACTAGGAGCCCATGCTTAGGACGGTTATAGACAATTTGATACCATTGCCAGTAACAGTTTTGTAAAAATGTCTTGTTGGGAAGTATTAGTATTCAGAAGGTTAGAGAGTCCAGAGTTGAGGTTTGAGTGCATGGGTGTGTAGGTGTTGGGGTATCAAATGTGCTTCTGATTTGTTAACTAAATATTTATTGAGTATACACCATGTGCAGGCCAGTCTAAGCATCTCGGCATATTATTGGCCATTCCAAACTGACTGGCAACTTCTATTGTCTACCTCCCTGTAAATATTTGGGTGGGAGGAGTGCGTGGTCCTGGAGAAAAATTCTAGTAAAACACTTTAACTTCCCCTCTCAGCGTGCATAATAGGCATCTTAACATGGCTTGAGGTCACAGACTTAGTCTCAGTTCAGTAACTTGTCACTGTGCTCAGTTTCATGGGATAACGAAGGCTCTGAACTGGAGATAACTCTCTTCTTCCCTCCCAGAGGCGGCGCCCTGCGTCTGGAAGGGAGTCACGGGAACCCATGCATCCTCTGCCTCTCCTTCACTTCTTACCAGAGCCCTGCTATTCCAGCTCCTTCCAAGTTAGCGTTGGACAAGAGGCAGGAAGAAAGGAAAGGACAGGAGACTCCTGAAGGCAGCACTTGGCTGTTATCACCCTTGACCTGGCAGGAGACGCGCCTGGTTAAGGAAGCATGTGTGGGCTCCTCAGAGCTTCTCTTGCTGGACTTCTGATGCTTAGCTAGGCACAGTTTCTATTCTGAATGGCCCTAGTGGCTCTTCTTTCACCCCTAGGAGTTAGAGGGTGTATAGTCAGCCATAGCGTGAGTCTACCAACCTGACTTAGTGCGATGCAAGCACACACACACACTTACACATGCACACACACAGACATGCACACATGCACGTGTGCACACACATGCAAGCGCACACACATACACACGCACACACAGATGTGCGTGCATGTGCACATGAACACACTTGCTCTGTCTCCTACCTGTTCCGTGGGAAAATCCATGGCCTGGCTCACAGACTGGAAAGCACAGGCTGGCTAGTCAGAGGTTGCTTGGGTTGTTGGTCCTCTCTGTCTCCCAGCCAGGAAACAGCCCACAGGTATCCAAGGACCCTCTTAATTATCTCTTCACCACCCTAACTCTAAGTGGGGGTCTTTCAGTGAAGTCCTTCTGACCCCCATCCCACACTATCACCCTCAGCACCTCAATGTGGAGGATTTACTTACTGGATCCAGGAGCTTCTCCTCTTTAAAGAGTCTGCATATGGTGGGTGGGCCTTGGAAATGCAAATCTTTTTTATTTGTGGTCTTTTTAAATACTTGTTATTTAGTGTACTATTGTGTAGTGCAGGATTACAATACAAACCTGTATAGTACCTGTGTGTGCATGTGTGTGTGTGTGTGTGTGTGTGTGCGCGCACAAGTGCTGGACACAACATGTAGACGCAATGATAGCATTACTTTGTGATGTCTCCCTTCATATTTATTCAGTTTCTCTTAAATGTGGTGGCACACATCACTAGTCCCAGCACTTGGGAAGGTGAGACAGGAGGGCCATCAATTGGAGGTCAGCCTGGGCTACATAGTAAGACTCTGTCTTGGAAATCAACTCGAATTTTAAAAAATGAATGCGGTTCTTTCCCTGCCGCTGGGTAAAAATTCAGTTTTTTTTTTTTTTTTCTGATCACATTGAGTAACAAAACATTGTCACCATGTGGCAGTTTGAATGTGCAGTCCCACAAGGCACCGCCAGCTTCATTCAGGTCTGCAGCCGTTTTTTCTTCTCTCTGTGGGTGCAGGAAAGCTGCAGGTAGTTTCTTTTCCTTGTCCTCTTCTTGCTCCTTTCTACACTACCTAGGTGCTGGTTCTAGGCTGACTGGAGTTGGATCAAGATTGAGGCAAGTTCTGCCACATGTCCTCATGCACTCTGGACCTGGCCAGCATTTACACAGCCTCTTACGGGAACGTGCCCGGTCCTCTGAATGCTCCCACTCCTAAGTGGGGACTGTCTGAGCTGCATAGTTGTCTTGATTCGAGTAATGCGCATCTCCTTCCTCATTCTGTCTACACTCATTCCACAGCCCCTAGGAATCAGGATTGGTGAGGACACCTTCTGTGCTGAGTTCAGGCTTCATCACGTAGGCCTCTTTGCACAGCATGAAGCTAATACCACCTCTTCCTGCTTCCCCAGATACAAGGCTGTGTTTAATTGAAGGGAAGCATACATCTTCTGACCCAAAAGTCCCCAGGAGACACTTCTTCCACTATTGTTGCAAGTGAAAGTGTCATGACAGGTCACTATATGTACCCAGCAGTAGGGGGCAAATAGCACATTTCTAGTTAGCCCTGTTGACATCTCCTTCCAAATACTGGAAGCAAGGAACCAAGACCATGAGGAAAGGATCTCTAACATAGCACGTGCCAAAGAAATTTATCCTCAAATTCTTTCCTCCATTAACCATTTTTATCCTTAGTGTATCTGAATTGCTTATGAGTCACATAGTTAGTTGAAGTCATCACCTTTTTGAGTTTTCAACCTGACCTATATGACAGATCACTCTGGTATCTCATGTCTGTGTGAACTGAGTGTTCAGGCAGAACTTCCAATTTAACACCCTGATGTGTATATACAATTGTATATACAACTGGATACAAACTGTCCTGTGCTATCTACAGCAAATCCTATCATTTCTATTTAACTTATGAGTAAACTAAGGTTCAGAGAAGGCAAGTAATCTGTGTTTAGGAACTGCTCTTCCCTTCCTAAGTTAGCACATTGCCTTTCCAGGTTCGGGAGATCTGTTAGATGAAGAAGAGAGATTTCTACTCTTCCTTTGATAAGCCTGCAGAGCGACCAGGAATTCTGATACCAAATAAACCCAATTCATGAGTAAAGGAGACTAAGTAAAATAGATTTAATGACAGTTTAGAATTAGTATGTGTAAATGAGAAAAGTGGGCTACATCAAAAAGAAATGAAAGACTTGTAAACAAGAGCCTAAGAATAATTTTAGAAATTAAATCTCTTAATATTAGAAACAAAATAGCTGATTATTATCATAATAAAGGCTTAATTGGCTTGCCCACATCTGAAATAAAACTGATTAGCAATCAGCTGCTCAATTAATCATCAATAATGAACTCTAACAACCCTATACCTAATATCTTGGGACACAAAACCACAGTCTGTATTGTTATGGCATTGTAATTCAGGGAGGCAGATGTGTAATTCAGGAAGGCGAATGTGTATGCCATTCAGTCAACTTTCCAGCATACTAATAAAACTCTGAGATGCTCGACTTATAAAGAGAAGTGCTCACATTGGCCCACAGATTTGGAGGTTCTAGTCTGGGGTTTGAAGGACTTACTGCTTTGCACTCTCAGCAACACCTTGTGTCAGGAGTGGGTAATACATAGCAAACCTCTTCTCTCATGGGCAGGAAGAGAGAGGGAAAGGAGAGGCCAGAGCCACACTGTCCCTTTAAAAACCATGGCTCCAGTGACTTGGAGACCTTTCATGAGGCCCCACCTCGGAAAGGTTACACTACCTCACAATTGCGCTTTAAAATGGGGGCCAAGTGTTGAACACAGAGTCCCTGTGGGATATTTGAGATCTAAACCACAGCGATACGTGAACCTAACTTGACGATGGAAGTAGGCCTTAGTGTAGGATTACCCAGCATACATATACATAGCTTTGAAGAAAGTGACCAGGAAAAATCTAGAAGGACTCAAAATTGGGAATGAAAGATAGAGGGTGAAAGTTAAAGATGTGAGACGTTTGGGCATCCTACTGGTCTGTTGCTAAGGCAACATCAACCATGTGTCTTCCTTCCTTCATCAACTAGCTGATTTTCTTGGCTACGGAGGTCCTCTGAGATAAGCACAATGTTTCTGACCCTATGGGCTTCCTTCCCCTGAGGGCTAGGTCGTGGAGGGTTAAGAGTGGTTCTGAGCACAGAGTATGCATCTTCTCATTTGTTTGGCGTCATTTATAAAAACTTCTTTTGCACATAATTGCACTCCCCATCAAGTACAGTTTGAGATTTGTTTTATCATTGGCTTATATCTTCCAGCCAATCTTTCAAACTGAATGCTGTCCTTGGAAGTAAAGAACATCTGTGATGTAGCTACTCATCCTGGAGGGTTTTCACATAGCTTGAGAGACAGATGCTCTGTTGTAGAGTTGGCAGAGTCCAAAAGACGTGACCTATAGGCACACCAAACTGAGAGAAGCTGATGGGAGTAGGTGCTGTCGAGTCATCTCTGGAGGGAAATGTGCACGCGGGGGTGCAATCCAAGTCTGAACGTCAGGAACACCGGAGCTGTGATCCCTTTTCCTTTGGTCTCTGTCTCAAATCTGCCCTTAGTTCCTGATTTTCCGCTCTAGTCTCAGGACAGCAATTACTGGTTTTGGTTAACTCTTTCTTAGATTTTCTCCTGTAACTTTGAAATTTCATTTTGTAAGAAGTGAACTTTTTTAGACTGCCTGAAGAGAATGCTTGTCTCTCTACTTTAAATGGGAATAACATACACATATGTGTTTTCAGCTTTTCAGAATAAAATATGGTATAGATTCTGAGGGCTAAATGGTATCTTTGCCCATTCTGTGCATTTCCTTCTTGGAATAAACTTTGGTCTTGTCCTAACATGGCTCTTATGTGTGATCTAGGCAGATATTTAAGGGTAGGATTCCCTGTTTGATTGCAAGACACCCTGTGTCTGCCTTTGTGATCTTGAAGAATAATGGGAGAAGTCTTACTATTAGGCAGGTACGTAATGCTGAGCGGGACCCCCCGTGATAGTGAACTTCAGTTGTCAATTTGATAAGATCTAGAATCATCTGAGAGATAGGTCTCTGGGCATGCCTGGGGACGGGGCGCTCTCTTCCTCAGGTTAACTGAAGTGGGAAGACCCACACACTGTGATGGCACCACTCCCTTGACTGGGGTCCTAGACTAGATTAGAAGAGAGTGTCAGCTGAGCACGAGCGCTCATTCTCTCTGCTCTGGACCCCGTGGCTGCAGGTGACCAGTTGGCTCCAGTTCCTGCTGTCGTCACTTCCCTGCCCTGCCGTGACAGACCTCAACCTTGAACATTGAACCTGAATAAGCCTTTCTCCCCTGAGCTACTTTGGACAGGACTTTCACCACAGCCCCAGGAAAAGGAATGCGTAGACTTCTTCATCCAGTGCATGTTAACCCTCTTCACAATGCATGCTAACCCTCTTCACAGTCTGGTGAAGGTCAAGAAGTTGTCATCCGTATTGCTCTCCACTCATAGAATCCAGGCTGCTTCTGTGTGTTTAAACACTAGCTTTAAACCAGTGGGCATCTCATAGAACTTTAGGAAGAAAAGTGACATCAGAGTGAATTCCAAAATTGCATGTTACAAATCAGCGGGTCCCTATAATTTAGAGCTTGATTGTTCTTGGGGAAGTTATTTTACTTCTTTTATTGATGATCTCTTAGGAATGCAGTGGGAAGGCATCACTAGGAGAAATAGTTCATTAAACATCTGAGGTATTTGTCATCTGAGGAACCATTGTTAATAGAAAACCAGAAATATTGACTTTTGTGGGGGAAACACTTCAACTGTGATTTTGATCCATGTGTCATTTTTTTCATCATCAAGCCTGGCAACCTAGGCAAATAAATCTAACAATAAAATTCCAGTCCCGTATGTCCTCAATTGAAACTTGGGTGTTAGCCACTTGATTTTTGTAAGATAACTTCTAAATCAAAATTGTAATTCTTCTACTTGGACAGTCATTCCTCCAGATCTGGTGTGTGGCCAAGGTTTTAAGAGTAGCAAGTGGAATCATACAAAATGGTTCCTCCATCCATATGAAACAGTCCATCTGAGAACTGGACAGAGGATATTAGAACTAAGTCCATAAGTTCACTGAACAGCAAGATTTACTCCTTAAAACCTTAAAATGAGATTCTTGAAGCAGAATGACAGAACAAGTTTGATAGACATTCAAGGTGATATGGATGTCCCAGTGTTTTCTGTGGACACGACTAAGTTCCCAGGTCTCATTTACAAGGCATTAGCTGACTACTAGTCATGATGAGCCAGAGACTGGGCTGGAAGGCCGAGATTGAAGGCAGCTCTGTTAGAGTCACAGCGGCACATGAGGGACGAGTAGAACCCCCTCCAGCCATTCTAACATCTGGTTAGATTTCAGAATTATTTATCATCCAGGGTTACTTATTGTTTCAATCTTTCCCCATTGTTTCAATCTGTTAGGATTGTTAGATATCTCACCTCTACACAGAATGGATTTACTCAAAGAAATAACCAAGTCCTTGGAGCAGGTGCATGTAGGCCTTCCTGGACATTCCCTTGCTGTTCCTCACACATAGTTCTCACAAGGAGTCTACAGACCCTACCCAGGTGCCACCTACTGCCACTTTATTACAACCGTAGAAGGAGCCACCCTTTCCTATGGAAGGAAAGGTGCCATTAAGCTGTGGCTGTTTCTTAATGATGATGAGCCCAAACTAATTGTATTGATTTGTTTATCACTGGCTTAGGAGGCCCATCAAGCAAATGGACTGAGACTGTTTCCATATTCATATCTGTCAAGCAAATGAGAAACAAAGGACCTCTCCATATGTCTGTCTCCAGAAGCCATTGCCCTCTAAGGCTGGCTGCTTGGTGGCCACAGCTGGGAGCCTTCCCCATGTGGGGGCTGTTCCGTCAGCTAACTCTCCTTCATGGGGGTAAACTGAGATGCTTAGTATTCATTCTTTTATTCTTCATTTATTGGAGGGGTCTTTTTAAAAAAATATACAATTTGGATCTTTTCCAAAGGTGCCAGATGGTCTGCTTTCTTCAGAAGACCTGGCCATGAGTATTTATGACCCTAATTTGGGGTTTTCTGAGAAATGATCTCTGAAATGGAGGGGAATGGGGAGTGAATTCAAATAAAGGGGCTCTGCAGTCCTCATCTGGAGCACGCCCCAAGCTTGGCTATTGGCCCTGGGGAGCACTTTGAGGCTGCTGTTCTACCAATCAAGAGGAAACTAGATGAATAGAAGAAGGGTCAGAGGAAGGCCACAATGAAGTACACAGTCAGTTACTGGGCCCAGAAGAAAGCACTCTTTTGCTTTCTTCTTGTTCACCCAAACTGTGGTTCAAGAAGTACTCTAAGTAGTGGGCAAAATCACCGAGGGAAATGTGTGTTATCAGTGAGGGGAGTCACTATGATACCATTCCAGTGCTTTCTTCTGGGCCCAGTAACTGACTGTGTACTTCAACTACAGGATGAACTATCTAAGACATAACTCTTAGAGGGGTTTATTTAGTAGAGATGCTTGCACCCCCCAAACCTGTAAAGAATGAAACTAAAATCTAGTTTTGTAATTGTGAAATAGAAGTTGTAGAAGTCCACCAATACACTGACACAGTGAAATGTTAGCTGTGTCACAGAATACTACACCACCGATATCAGCAGAGTGGAACTTCCAGTCTGCTCAGGGCACCATGGTTTAGAATACAGAATATCTCCATAGTCTCTGGTGAGGAGGTTTTGTTAAAGCCATCTCTAGCCAGCTGAAATATATACATTCAGAGTTATAACTGACATTTCCCAATACCTATTTCCATTTTTTAATCTACTTACACATTCACGTTTTATCACATATTGTATAATGTTGCTGTGTTTGGCATTAGCACAGCTTTGATGTGAGCCTTACACACTGGAGCTGCGATCTGGATCATCTAGCACACCTTTTCAGGGTCCCCTGGCCTTATTTCCATCTGTCACTTGGGCTATACGTTTTGTGACTAACACATAACGATTTCACTGGAACTGTACACCAAATCACAAGAACCTTGTTCTAGTTTAACTTCTGTTGTGACAAATACCCTGACAAAGGACAGCAAAGGAGAAGAAAGGGTATACATAGCTGACCAGTCCAGCTTGCAGTCCATCACTGAGGGCACGTCCAGCTTGCAGTCTGTCACTGAGGGCAAGTTGAGGCAGAGACTGGAGCAGCACATCACAGAACGTCCCCAGTCAAGAGCAGAGGAAAGCTCCTGCACCGTGCTCCCTGCTCGCCTGTGTGTGTAGCTTTCCCGACCTGACATCGTTCAGAACCCCCTGTTGAGGAGGGGTGCTGCCCACAGTTGGCTAGTCTTCCACACTGTTCACAGTCCACACAGTCCCCTATGGACATGCTCCGGGACAGTCTTTTTCAGTCTCTCTTCCCAGGTGATTCTAGGTACCAACACCTTGACAGTTAACGCTAAGCAGCACAGATCCATTCACATGTCAGGAAAGTCAGTCTATTATCTATCATTTATTAGGTATGTGTGGGATTTCACAGCACAGCTACTAATTCTATCACAGATTAAGTGACTTTGGAAAGGCTTGTTTTTATATAATCATAAGCTGGAAGGTTTTGACTTCTTACCATCAGCAGTAAAGACTCATATGTGATCAGTTTTTCTCCCTTTTAGTCAAATTCATCAAGGATTCTAATAAGAATACAAGATCTGTGTTGACTGAGTTTTTTTTTTTTTTTCAGACTAATGCATCTTTCCCACACAGCAGTCTTTGTTCAAAATTAGGTCATGAAGAAAGTTTCCCATAGTTTTTGTAACTTTGAAATTACACAAAGATATGCACCTTTCCTTTCCAAAGAACACCTTAAAGGAAGCCACTCCATCCTTTATTCGGGCACTTATGGAAAGCAAGTAGCAGAAAGAAAAGTATTCAGGATATTTTTAAGTAAAAGAACAGACTGCAGAATAGTATTTACAGCTAACTCCTTTGTACAAGATAAGAAGGCTCTACCAGAAGCCATTATGTGTAATCACATGTGACCACATATTCATAAACCTGGGAAAAGGCACAGTGATCCCCACAGAGGTCAGCATGAAGGGATGACCCCAGGAGGAGGAGGAGGACCTGCGAGTTTCTCTTTTCACCCTGGCAGCACTGTAGTGAAATATGAAATGGAAATTAGTTTAAAACGCTCTCCTCCCCTTCCTCCTTTCCCCCTTGCTCCTATGCACCATTTCTCAATTTGGAGTTTGCTTGCTATTAAGGAGTCCCAAATTAAACCGCTGACCTCCAGATGGGAAAGGGCAGAGCCTGTTCAGTGGCGCTTGTCTCTCCCCCGTTCGTTCTCTACAATAGCCACTCTCCAAAGCGCTGGCTCTGCTGTGTCCCTCACGTGTAATTCCCAAACGTGATGTTTACCTGGGAAATGATTCCAAAGGCAGGGTCTTATCTCACGAACTTATCCTCAAGTTTCACAGGAACAGCTGTCAAGGAAGACAAAATCATTTGGTTGACTGAGACCAGCAGGAGAGGAGGTCAGTTTGTGGAAAATAGACCAACAGAAGCAAATTCCACGTGGTTAGTCAAAGAAGAGAGAAGACCATGCCCGATGAGCAAGCTGGCCAGAATTTCCCCAGATAAATAAAGTGAAAGACAGAGCATCAGGACTAGGCAGCCAGCAGGAGCTGCCTCAAAAGGAAGATGGCGGGCTGGGCTGCAGAAGTGTTGACAGAAGGACAAAGTAGAGGGACTGGTGTGTGATGAGGACTCCCTGTGAGGGAGCCTCTCTCCTCCCAGCATTCCTGACAGCACCAAACAGCTGAGACTCATTCTGTCATGTTCAAGCAGTCTGGGTGAAGGGAATCACTAGAAACCAACAAACTCAGAGCTTCTGGTCAGATCAGCCCTGCTGCATACTGCTGCAGACTGCTGCCTCCCACACGTTCCCACAGTCACACGTCCTGTGGCTGCTACAGCTTCATGCACGTCCTCCCACAATGCACTTCAGAGCTGTGACAAGGAGCAGCCTTGCCTTACTGTGTCTGGCTTACTGGGGAGGAATAAAGAGATCTTCCTCAGAACCCCCAGCACTTTCCCCGCATACCTGATTAGCCAAAGCTGGGACTTGTGCTCCCTGGATTCCAGGGAGAGTATCTACATTTTCTGAGATCAAGGGATTACCTCCTGATGCATAAGGCAAGGTCAGGGATCTGTTGACTACTAAGAAAGGTTGATGGTAGGAGAAAGCAGTCAACAATGGCCACCATGTTAACTCCTGTAACCTTTTGGGATGTTATTAGTGCCATTTCAGTTTGCTACGGATGACACCAAGGTACTAAAACCCAGGTAGCATAAGCATCTTAAATTTATTTATCGTAATTCTGAAATCCAGCAGACCAAAATCAAGGTGCCAGCATGGTGGTCCCTTCTGAGGGCTGAGAGCCTCCCCAACCCCATTCCCACCCCTTCACCGCCCCTTTCATTCCTGCACATCTCTGTGATCTCTCTGTTCACAAATCTCTTTATTGTAAGGACATCAATCATAACGGACCAACGCCTACTGAAAGAACCTAATTTTAACCTACTTAGGCTCTATCAAGACCTGTCTGGATATATGGTCATATTCCAAAGTACTGAGGATTATCATTTCAACAATGAAAACTTACTGTTTACTTATTTCACTATGAAGCTCTGGTTGGCCTTGAACTTACAACTACCTCTGCCACCCAAGTGCTGGGATTACAGCCATAGGCCACCATGCCAAACTGCCAAGACATAAACTTTAGGAGCAGAATATTCAGCATAGTACCATGTTACAGAAGAGAAAATTAGATATCTTCCCCAAGAACACAATGACTCCTCCAAAGCTATGTTTTACTGCAAACTTGTGCTCTTTTCGCTAAAAAAGGAAGTTCAGGCAGGAATGAGAAATAGAGGGAATGAACAGCTGCGGAGTTGTAGTGTGACTGGATGTCATGCTAAGCACATCTCGAAAAAAACACACATTTCTAGCTGACACATCTGACTCAATATCTCTGTGTAGATGTAGTTTGAATTGTGTGGGACATCAGATAACTTGAAGCAGAATTGAACAGCTGTGACCGTAAGTTCTATATGTTAAAGCACAGGAAATCAGTGGAGGAATTGAAGAATGTGAGGGCAGACGAATAACAGGTTGACCAAGTGCCATGAGCGAACTGGTCTGTCAAAGCTCAAACCCACCAACAGGGAAGGTTCGCGCAGCCCCCTCTCTCTCCTTGCTTGGTCGGTTATGATCCGGCTGATCCTGTCCCCACAGACTCTCGCTCTGCAGCCCAGCCCTGCATTTTGCTAGTTCTCCACTCAGACAGGAAGGGAGCTCTGCCGTGGGCCTGCCATTTGCTGTTACACCACAGCCATTTTCTACCACTAGATAGATGGGACACTCAGATAGCAGCTGCCGGGTCAATTCCTGCTAGAGTGTGACCACAGGCAATAAAATCTGTTCCTTCCTTGCAGGATGAATACACATTGTTGTAGCAGAATCAGTTAAAACCCAAATGACTGAAACTCCAGACCCTTGAACACGGTAGATTTAAAAGTCAAGATCCTCGGCTTTCTGATGTCTAGCCCTAAACTGCAAGACCAGATCTGCCAACAGAAAAATGAGTAATTAGTTCCCTACTGCCTCCGTGTCTTTTTTCATGAGGTGGAGAGTCCAGTGAGACTGAGACAGGAAGCCAGAGGAGTCTGAAATCTGGAAGAATGTGGAACAGAGTTGAGACTACTGTTTACAGCCACATCCTCTGCAGGAGTGTAAGAACCAGCTAACACATGTCTGAGGCTTAGCAGGACTGGAGGATCTGGAAAGTCTTTGCAAACTCATCTAAACCATCATCTTTCTTGAGAGTGTCATGACCCTCAGGCTTGGACATCTCCACGGCTCCTATCCAGTCCACCCTGATGCAGTGTCATTGCTGGTTTCTAGGTTATTTGTCCTGGTGTGAGGAACAGTTACTTAGATGAAGGAATTGGTATGTGAAGGGTTTCTGTATACCAAGGACCATGCCCAGCATTTGGCATATGCCTGACATCTGTTGCTGGGCTGCCATATCTCCACAGAGTCGTCTTCAGACAGTAAAAACTGACATCTGACAGTTACAGAGAACACAAATCTGAAGTCAAGAAGGTTTCTTCAAGAACTCAGACAAACTTCTATCCCTGCCTCTCCTAACCGTGGTGGCTGTGGACAGTCTGTGATACACCCCGACATGTGGCTGCCTCCGTTCCTTTCTCTGCTGATTCTTTCCCGTGTGTCCAAGTGATGTGCTTTCTTCTAAGAACTTGTAGTTGGACTCAGGGTTTACTTTAAACTGTCCAGGACAGTTTCAGCGTTGGAAACTCAACACACCAGCAAGGATACAAATGTACTCCATTGTCCCAATAGACACAAAACAGTGCTGTGTGTAATGTGCGCAGATATTTCAGATGCCTGATATAAAAGTTAATACCCAGGGCTGGAGAGATGGTTCCGCAGCTAAGAGCACTGGCTGCTCTTGCAGAGTACCCACATTTGTTTGCAGAATCCACCTGGTAGCTAATAACCATCCATAATTCCAGTTTCAGGAGATCTAACATCCTTTTCTAACCTGTGCTGGCATTGCACACATGAGTGTACATACATTCAGGCAAAACACTGACACACATAAAAATAAATAAAAAGTTTATTTTCTTGGTAGTGGCATGCTAGTTGGGATACTTAGAAAAGGAATGGGCAGTCGGAAGTCCTACTGGAAAGCTCAAGCAAATATATTATATACTATTTAGACATTTAATCATACTAGAGCTTGTACTACATCAATTATTGCCTTAGATGAGGCCCAGACTGGCAAGGCTCAGTCTAACTTGAGGATTTTATTCTGGAAGAGGTAGCATCTTCTCTAAGTTTAGAAGCAGAATCAGGTCCACATTCCTTAGGAAGCAGGAGCCCACCCTCTGGCTGCTCATTGCTTGACAGGCAGCACTCTGTTCAGCTTTGATTAACCCTTGTTGCTACTGTTCTTGTTGAGGCAGGAACTCATGTATTCCATTTGTTCTCAAGTCATTAGGCAGCCTAGGATGACCTTGAACTCCTGATCCTCTGACCTCCACCTCCCCAGTGCTGGGATTACTGGTTGCAACCACCTAGGGGTCCCAAAGCTTCCTGCATGTCTAGTAAGCATTCTGTTGGCTGACCAGGCAAATCAGTGTGCAGGATTTGTTTAAAGGCTCTGAAAATGGAGCTCGGAATGAAGGCTTTAAGCTAAGCTTGCATGAACCGTTCACTTTCCCTAAACCTAAATGTCAAATCTAATTTCAGAATGAGCCTGTGAAAGCAGCCTGCGCAGGCAGGACGGGGAAGGATGCCATGTTGTCCCAGTGCTGAGCATTGCGGGTTTGGCTGTTTGTACTTGCTGTAGCTAACCTCATTAACAGCAATGGAAACAACTATGTTCAGCTCCTGCCTGGAGTCATAATCATTTAATAACAGGCTACCTCTGAAATGTGAGCATTCTTGGACATAATACATGTTCGTTGATTTCAGGATATGACTGATGCTCTTTGAAATGGAGCCTATGAGACCATGGGTGATCTTCTGGAGCCCAACATAGTATCCTTCACACCATCAAATCTTGGGGGCTCTTGAAACTGTTTATTAACCAGTCCACTGAAATGTGTCAGAAGCTAAGGATGGTAGTGGCTCTATGTACGCTGGACCCATTTTCCAGGAAGAAGACTCTGGCAAGAAACACCTGTTCCCAAATGAATGACCTTTAACCCCCGAAGTTTGTGTCTCTTCAGTAATTTCTCTCCCTCTTACAGAGACCTACTCAAGCGACTTTTCCTTGTTATGGGCTCTGCATCTTCTCAACCTTTGCTGACATCATCAGCATAGTCAACTCTTCCCTAAGTTTTACTGTGTGCTTCAAACGTTCCCAACCCATTTCCTAAAAATATTATCGAGCAGCTGTTATGTTGTTGTATTGGGGAGTATCTAAGGCATGTCTGTATGCTTCCCTGCCCAGGGATTATTCACAGCTCAAGGAAAATGTCAGTGCTCTATTCCAAAAGAGAGACTAAGAATGAGGGTTTCAGGTCGGAGGCACATGTCTTAGTAAAAAGAAGAATCTATAGGCAATTTGTCTAAGCATGGTTGGATCAGATGGCAGCAGTCAGATCTTGGCATAGAGGCAATGGGCTGTCACCTCTCCCTGTAGGGAATACCATCAAGAAATACTAGAAGTCTGGAGGACTAGATATAAATGTGGCACAGTGGACTGAGCCTCAGGGCAGGACTAGAAGAAAGCAGAAATAAATATTTAAGGTGAGTATTTCTAGAGAAATAAATAAAAATGACATGCCCTAGGAGGAGGCAGGGATTTTCAGGAAGCAGCCCATGGAATTAAGCAAATGCCTGTGTTAGTTATTTCACAAAATAAACATAAAGCTCTGACCACAACAGCTCTGAGTCAGAGTCTGCTGCTGCTTTTGACAGTGTTTGCCCAAAATAGAAAGTAGATGAGGCTAGAGGTAGAGACTGTTGGAGGTGGTAACTTGGATGGGTAACGTAGTTAAGACAATAACACAGGTGGTTAACCAGTAGGAGTGATTAAGGTAGTAACATGGGTAAGTTAGTGGCAGTTAAAGCAGTTTCATAGGTGGTTAACCAGTATGGGTAGTTAGGGTGGAAACCCAGGTAGGTAACCAGTGGCACAGCTCACAAAATAAGCTCTGTAGAAAGCAGTTGTCTCTTCCACCTCCTGAAAAGTAACAGCTTTATCGAGATCTAATTTGCACAGCACATTGTACAATTCAGTGACTCATAGGGTACCCAGAGTGGTACAGTCACTTCCATGATCAATTATGGCATTCTCATCACTCCAAAACAAAGCCCTTCATTCCTCAGTACCCCAGCACCCTCTAGACCTAGGCAGCCAGGAACCTAGATTCTGTTTCTATAGAGTTCTGAAACGTAGGAGATGGTCCTTTGTTAGCAGATTTGTTTACTTAGCATAACGTTTTCAAGGTTCAGCTGTATTGTACTTCATTTACTTTTGTGACAGAATAATATTCCAAGACTTGGAGGGATTTGTCCCAGGACAGTGGAGATACAACAACAAGAAAATTTTAACAACAACCTAACTTCTGTGGTCACAGAACCTAAGGGGTTCTTCAGAATGACACAGGAATCTGGGTGTGTTGACACACATCTGTAACCCCAGAATTCTAGAGGCTGAATTGGAGAACAGCTTGGGTTCTGTAGTGAATTCTCGGCCACCCTGGGTTACCATGCAGTTCCCTTTCAGATACAGGAAGGAAGGAAGAAGGCAGCTTTCTATTTGAAACTTCCATCTGTGCCCCTACCTACTGGAACAAAACCTCAGAAGGCTGCCTCTGGCCCTGGGTGTTAGTGAGGGACCATCCAGAGGAGACTGCAGTGAGGGAAGGGAGGAAGGAAAGCCACAAACAGAGGCCAAGCTGGCCTCAGGTTGCTCAGTAAGCATCAGGTACCACATGGTCCATGATACCTTTTCAGCTCCCACCGCCTGCTCAGACCTTACAGTTTCCCAAACACATGATCACTTTGATGGTACAGAAAAGTCGAACATGTTCAGCAGATTTCTGAAACACTGGGCATTTCCCATTTTCTTAAGTGGGAATAAGACAGTATTTTTAGTCACATGAAAATCTGCGTAGATTGCGAGAATAACCAGATGGTGAGCTTAGAGTGTCAATGTAGTAAGGACAATATATATTTAGAATAAATACCTTAACTAGGACAGAAATTTCTAGGTCTGGGATGCTTCTGATATGAGTCTGAGTTAAACACTTGCCATCTTTAAAGTCAATCATGAAGTGAGAATGGAATTATCTATACTGGAAAAACCAAGTTATTGTTAAATTTTTGATAAATATGAAAAATATGAATTTTGATGTCTAAAGGAAGTGTCTTCTTTACTTAATGCAACCTGAAACATAAGAACAGACAAGCAGGGGGACTAGAGAAGCAGAGGAACATGAGCCGGCAGAGAACAGGACAGCACGAATAGTCTCCATGACTTAAAGACTTCTTAGGAACTCAGACACTGGCGTGCATCAAACTGAGCTTTGCATTAGAAACAGGTGGGAATGGGGTGGGAAGGATGGCTCAGCAGCAAAGTGCACTCTCCCTGAGGACCCACGCTTGGTTCCCAGCACCCATATCAGGCAGCTTACAACTTCCTGGGATTCCAGCTCCAGGGGATCTGATACCCTTTTCTGGTATCTATGGGTACCTCCACACACATAGCATATGGTCACTCAGACACACACACACAAATAATAATGATAATAATCGTAATTATTATAATCTTTCAAAAGAGAAATAGCAGAAATGTATAGTGGTGAAGTTCTTTTCATAAAAAGTGTAAGAAGCCACACTAACAACAGCCCTTCACCATGTGAGGGCCATTCTCAGAGTGCTGGGATCCATCAATCAGAGGTACAGTGTTTGGGGAACATTTTAGTTTTTTCTTGCTGCTGTAACAAATTATCACAAATGGTGCTAGAGAACAACTCAAATTTAGCTTGTTATAGCTCTGAAGTTGGACGTCCAAGGTGGGTTGGCAGGCCTGGCTGCCTTCTGGACTCTCTAAGGGAAGTCTGTTTCCTTCTCGTTTGCAGTAGAAAATACAAGACTTGCCTCCATCCTTGGCTCATGACCCTACTTGCTTTTCCTACGCTTTCACCTTGTCATAGCCTGCTCAGACTTTTCTGCCTTCTTCCTCTTTTACAGACCCTTGGTTCTAAATAACCCCGTGTAATCTCTCCAAGTCAAGACTTTTAATTTAATTATAACTGTAAAGTATTTTTTTTTTGTGGAAGTGGATATATTCCCAGGCTTTAAGAATGAATCTGGAGGCATCTTCAGGGGGCATCATCCTGTCTACCAAGGGAAATAAAGATCTTCTGTCCTTCATACACAAACTTGGATGTTTAGAAAATATGCTTTCTGAGGGCTTGGCCAAACTGTATAGGGCTCTGTCAAAACACAGTGGGTTCTCCTAAAGTATCCTTTGCTGCTGATTATTTCAAAGGCTGGGTATGGTATAGATTTCCATGTTGGAGTCAGAGATATCCACATAAACATGAAGGACATGATTTAATCCACAGCACACTAGTCTCCAGTTAGAAGCTTTAGAATGGATGTTCATACTGAATTGAATTTCTTTACACTTTTAAGGCATGATTATGAGCCAAAATTAGTGTGTTTTAAATACTCCATGCTTTGGACCTCATTTGAAACAGAAATATCTCGAGGCCTCTGTGCCAGGTGGTATGTGGGGTGCCGGAAGAGACTACAAATAAGATGCAGACTGTGCAGTCTAGAAGCCTGTAGCCACAGATAGCACTCTAATATCAGCATGTGCTGTGATAAGAACAGTGAATGAGCTGAGAGACAGAAGAGGGGGATACTGGGAGGGAGGTGGATGCTGGGATTGAAGTAGAAAGTATAGAGGTAGAGAGAGGCAGCGTGGCAGCCAGAACATGGTTCGAGCCATGGCCAAGTGGTTTTTCGTACATGTCACCCGCTGTCCCAGGTCTTATCAGGAGAGCCTTATGGGTGTTCATAACTTTTCTTATCATTGTGACCAAGAACCAGAGAAGAAACTCCAGAGAAAGGTTTGTCCTCGCCCACCCACAGCTCAGGCCCACTGTGGGAGAGGGGAGGAAAGATTGTAAGAGCCAGGGTTGGTGCATGAACATAAGGAAACAGGCTTCCAGGCCTCTGGGAGCTTGCTCATATGAACCTGCAGCAATGGTGACAACATGACAAGACCCATGCCGACTCAGACAAAAACCCAGCACAGAACAGGGGAAATGGGCAGCAGGCCCCAACCCTAGCTGAAGAACTATTGACAACTGATCACTGCTGGGTGAGGCAGAGTAGAGCTCAAAGGGCATGACTAAACAGGCTGACTAGACTCCAGGGGATGAACTTGCACTGAGGAACACTGGGTACAAATGCTTGACTGAACAGGACTTAACATACGACAGAATGCATGAAATCTGGTGTTGGGGGGCAGGTTGAGGGAGGTACGGATGGGAGAAGGCGTCTAAATATGACTAAAGTTGTACAAAAACTCAATAAAATATTTTTTAAAGAGAAGGGCTCATTTTGGCTCACAGTTTGAGGGACACAGTCTACTGTAGTGGGGAAGGCACAGTGGAAAAGTGTGAGGCGGCGGGTCACACTGCATCACCTACGTCAAGAGGCAGAGAAATGCATGCTGGTTTTCGTTCAGTCTGGTGCCCCGGCCCAGGTGATGATTCTGCCACCATTTAGGGCAGCTCTTCTCTCCTCAGTTAACCTGTTCGGAAATGCCTTTGTAGACCCAGAGGTGTGTCTCTATGGTGATTCTAATCCACACATGTTGAGTAATGATTAACGATCACATAATGTAATCCTCTGCCCAGCCCACAGTGGTAAACTGACCTCCTGGGGAGGGCTTCTCAAGCCCATTTCTGCTCCTCTTCTCCTGGTACCACCCTGGTTTGGGACATGGGGGTTCTTCACCAGTTCCCAACACTTTTGTCCCATCTCCTAACTCTTACCCGAAGGATCCATTTGCAAAATAAATCTAACTCTGCAACTGATAACCTTCAGGCCTGGCCCAGAATAATGTCCCAAACCCTTAACTCCTATCATTCAGCTCTGTCTGCCCCAACCTCCCCTCCAGCCATCAGCTGTAGCCCCTCACAATCCAGAAAGAGCCGGCTCCACCTGCTTACAAACTCCCCTGTTGCTTTCAGCCCAGGCACTGACCCTCCACCTTTGACTGTCCCTTCTAGCCAAATCCTGCTGCTGTTCCCAAACCAGCCTGTGTGCTCCCCTCCCTGTTCCCCATGGGCCCCTGAGCATAGCTGCTGTTCACCCCTCCGTCCTCTCCAGGTAGTGTGGTGATTGATTCCCCAGGGAATTGTCTTCCTGTCTCCAGCCCTTGCACAGTTTCAGGCCTGTAGTCTGTGTTTGCCAAACTCAACAGAGCTGAGCACAAAGGTGTCCTCTGCACTGTGACTGTGCCATTTTGCCGTCAGAGTGGAAGAACAATCGTGTGTGATTCGAGGACACTTCAGAATGGAAAGAGCTGCACATGGAAGGCCTCTTGAGTATCAGGAAACAAGTATCCAAATCAATATGCTGCTCAGTTTGGGGATATGAATAAATGATTCCAAATGAATTAAGTTTTCCTCTCACTGTCAAGGAGTGGAGTCAAATGAATTATTAGGTGACGTGTTTGAGTGGTAGTGCCCTCCTGCCTGCCGGAGCGCATGCTTCCCTCTTCCGGCTCTCCATGTTGTGTCTGAGAGAGGCTCCTGTCTCCTGACCTATGTGTTCTGTTTCCTCTACACTCTCATAAAATGATTTGTTTTAAATGTTTGTGTTACATGGGGAAGCTCATATACTTGAACACATGTATGTATGTATATATATATATATATATATATATATATATATATAGAGAGAGAGAGAGAGAGAGAGAGAGAGAGAGAGAGAGAGAGGAGAAGTTTACTGCTACAAAAAATAGGATCAAATATGCAAGTTTCTCTGGGTCTTCATCCCATCCTGCTGTGCACAGGTATCCCTTCACGGGGATCTAGCCATTCTCCCCCACAGGGGCACACTCTCTCAGGGACCATGTCTGTCCTTTCTGTGGCCGCTTATATCTACACGTTTGAGTTACTTTAAAAACTGTACTTAGTGGTGGATAGGAGGATGGCTCAATGGGAAAAGCACTTACTGTACAAATATGAGGCCCAAACTTCATTTCCCCAGAACCCACATAACTATCCAGTGGGTGTGGCAGCCAGTGACTGGGAAACGGGCTCCCCAGATCAAGATGGCTAACTAGACTAGCTGATCCAGTGAGCTCTGGGTTCAAGTGAGAGACCCTGCCTCAGTACAAAACATGGAAACCAATCAAGGAAGACACTGATGCCAACCTCTGACCTCTTTGTGGGCACACACCACACACGTACCTATACACATCTGAACATGAATGCACACATAGTGTGCAGGAAAGAATAAAAAATTTCTGTGGTCGGTTAGGGTGGTACACACCTTTAATCCCAGTACTTAGGAGGCAGAGGCAGACAGATCTCTGTAAGATGGAGGCCAGCCTGGTCTACATAGTAAGTTCCAGGCCAGCTGAGGCTACAGGGAGACTCTGTCTTAAAAAGACGCCCCCCCAATAAAAGAGTTTAAAAATTCTAATTATCAATAATTGTGGGGATTATATATTGATTCAGATGCATACACATTTCTATCTAGACACCTACATCTATGTATGTGTACTAATACATGCATATGTTCACACATTCTCACAATTGTTTGCTTGTAATGAATATATTGTTTTCCTTTTTTGTTCTTGCTTAACCAGTTTGAATTACATTTTTAAAACTAGCAGGTGAAAAAAGTCCTTTCTATGTGTTTCTTCTATTGCTGAGTAGATGTGGCTTTTGTAAAAATGCAAGATGATTTGATGGGAAAGGTTCCTAGAATTGTGATTTTAATTTTGATTTTCAGAAAATATGTGAGCTTGTATTTTGATAGGTGCTCTCTGACAGGTTCTAGAAATGCTGCACATGAAGATTATGAATCTTGCTCTTGTCCTTTTGTTGCAAATCCAAAACTTCTTCTTATCGTTCACATTCTTAATCTAATGAACAAAAGCTAACCTGATTTATTCTTCTATCCCAGTGATAAACATCCCTGATGTGTTTCAGCACATGTGCATTTTTTTCTGTGAATGGTTCAGATTTGTATGTATGTGTTCCTATGTGTATAGATACACATGCATGTAGAGGCCAGAGCTCAACCTCTAGAGGAGTTCTCTGAGTGCTGTCCACCTTGTTTTTTGAGACAGGATCTCTCCTTGGTCTGGAGTGAAGCCCAGGCCTCTGCCTCCCCAGCACTGGGATTACAAATCCATGCAACCACACTCAGCTTGGTTCTAGGGGTCAAACTCAGGTCCTCATGCTTGTACAAGGAACACTTCATTACTGAGCCATCTCCATAGCACCTTTAGGTTTGTTTGTTTGTTTCTTGTGGTGCAGGGATTCTAGCTGAGAACCTCAGCCATGCTGGGCAAGCTCCCTGCCGACTCTGTTCCCCTTGTTCAAGTTGTTATCGTCTTACCTTTAGGTGCTTCTGAAAGGCTTTATAAAATGAATAAGCTTTTGTATTTCATACATGCTATAGGTCTTCATTCCTAGTTATTATTTAGCTTTATTGATCATAGTTTTCCAATATAGAAATTTTAAATATATATATATAGTAAGATCTTCTGGACTTAATTTTTTTCTTAATCCTGTTTCATTTTGTTTTTAAATTTGATAGTTAGCAGTTCTTTGGGATTTTTACTCAATTTATTGCTTGATATACATTTTAAATCCTCTTTTAAATTGATCAATAATTGTGAGGTTTTCCTTGATTTTTTTATTAACTTAATAGCTTTATTTCAGGAACATTGACATATTTAAAATATCATCTCCCACTAGCTGGGAACATGCTAGATTCCTTCATTTATCTGAGACTTCATTTATGTATTCTAGTAAAACCATTGTTCTCTTCAGGTCTGTGTGATTATTAGTTACTTCCCTCATTGCTGCAACCAAAATACTTAACTAGAAGCAAATTAAGCATGAAGGGAATTTTTTTTCTTACAGATTGAGAGAACAGTTGAGAAGGCATGGCAGCGGGAGGCTGAGACACTGGTCACATGACATCCACAGTCAGGATGTGGAGAGAGATGAATGCTGGTTCTTGGCTCGTCCTCTCCCTTTACTCAGTCTGGTATCTCTGTCCATGGGGTGGTACTACTGCTCAGAGTTAGGGCAGGCTTTCCCACCTAATGCAGAAATTCCTTCATAGACGTCTCCCAGATGATGTTAGATTGTGTTACCAATCAGTATTAATCGTCACTCGGAGGAAGTATTTATTTAATAAAGAAGAGGTTTCTTCCATCTCATGGCTGTTGGTCTGGTCTCCAGGTCAGCAGTGGGGTGGTGTGGTGGTACCTCACAGAGGGAACTGGTGGGGCAGAGCTGCTGACCATGTGGGAGCAGAAAAGGAGAAAGATTAAAAAGAGGTCCACGGTCCAGTAGCTACTTCAAGACCACAGCCCCTGTGACCCAGCTTCCTTCCATGAAACCTTCCTCTTAAAGGGTTCATTGACCTCCCTCCAATAGTACCACAGTCTGGAAACCACACCTTTAACTCAGAGGCCTCTGAGAGACATCTCAGGTACAAACTGTAGCAAGTCAAGATTTACTACTTTTTAAAAAATTTATCAATGTTGTCTTCTGTTACTTGTTTTTGGATGAAGAAGGTAAAAAAAAAATTTTTTTTTAATTTTTTTTTTTTACCATTCTGACTTTGGTTTCTATGTTTTAAATTATATGTAATTCTTTTGCAGTTTATATTCAGTTTTCTTAAGTATTGTATGGATATTAGAAATAAGTGATTTTTTTCCTCAGATATAATTTTAACTATTAAATAATATATTCCTAGTTATTTCTGACTTCTTCACTTTATTGGTGTTTTAAAGGCGGTATCCCTTCAGTGTCAGGGGAAACTTGTGTTTTACATTTTTTGTAGAATTCCAACAGCTTTCCTTTATTTTTTATCCATATTGTGAGCTACAATCAACTCTCTGTGTCTATAGATTTTATATCCTGAGATCTAAACCACCATGACTGAAATATATTTGGAAAAATGATTGTACCTGTCTTGAATCTGTGCATACCATTTCTTGTCATTAGTCCATAAAATACAGGTACTTCACAGACTCTTCCCCTGAACTATCTACTGTATGAAGTTTAGAAATGATTCACAGTGCATGAGAGAGTATGAATAAGTTAGAGGCAAACACTGTGTCATTTCACATAAAGGATTTGCGTTCCCAGTGATTTCAGTCTCTGAGGAATGTTCTGGAACAAAACCGATGATGTGTTAGATAGCTAACGATGATGTATTATCTTCATCATTTTAATTCTTTTCATCTTAAACTCTTATTTAACTTCAATTTAACTTGTATCAGATGTGAACTTCTCTTTATGACTAGTAGGACTAGTCTTGACTTATTACCGAACCATTATGATCCACCATTCTGTGACATCATCATGTGGGTAGGACTTCTGTAAGGAGCAGGTATGGGAGCCTGTTCTATCTCTTGTGTGGCTTCTGTTTTCAGTTACACATTGACTGTGGTAAATGAGATGTTTAATCTTGTATGTTCTCATGATTTTTCTCCTTTGTATATTGCTGGCTCAGATAGGTTTCCTCTTGTTTTCATCCCTTCTTTGTTAATCCTACCTTCTGTTTTTCGTAGAGTATATGTTTAAATATTCTATGTAAAGACACAACTGCCAATGATTTCTTAACATTCAGAACTTTTTTCAACAGTTCGTTGTGAACGCGACTTTTCCCTTCCATCTCCCTGCCTGTCCCTGTGTGTTGTTGAAATGATCAGCATGTTCACATTCAATGTGTTTGTTTTGTTTTGTTTGTTTTATGAAACAGGCTTTCATATAGTAGCCCAGGCTGGCCTTGAGCTCACATCACTTCTCTTGCTCCAGCCTCCTAATGCTGCTATTAGACAGGGTGTTATCATGTCTGCCTTGTGTGTTTGCTCTCTAAAAACAAAAACAACAACAACAAAAACCTTCCTAGAAATTATTTTGGAGAAATTGGTTATGTGTCATTGCTTTGTTGCAATACTTTCTTACAGAATGCAGCTTTATCCTTCTCTTTTAGATATTTAATTTTGTTACTGTTACTGTTTTTCCTTTAATATACCCTGAAGTATTTCTAGAAAAGACCCTTTTCTTTCTGAAAAGGTCAAGTTGATCTTCACACAATGAAGATAATTTAAATGTAAAATTTTGTTATGAAAGTTATGCTCCCTCAGAACTTTGAAGACTTATGTACCCTGGTTTTTAATTGAGTGATGTCAGGTTGTAGATCTTTTGTCAATAATCTTATTGACAAATCCATCATAGAAGGATTTTGTGACTTCAGAATATAAGTAGTTGCTTGACAACCTGAATCTTAAAGTTCATCGAATTTTAATTAATGTATCCTTAAATCTGAGTAGCCACGAGCCGCAGCCCCTGCTTTGGTGTAGCTGTGTGGTCATGAAATAGACCTAGTTGTTTCTTTCTTTGTTGCCGCTCAGCCCTGGCTTTCCTTCTCCTGAGTTATGTTTCCATTCACATTGGTCAGTCCTGTGCAATTTGTGTTTTCCTAGAAGACTCTTTTATTGTTATTCATATTATTTTATCATAAAAAGTAATGGGCTTCGTTATGGTATTTTTGCACAGTCCCGGCCCCATCTCTGAAACAGTCTCTCCCCTTTTGTCTCCTGTCACAGACATTCTGCTGCTCCCCTTCCCCGTCATGACCGCTCCCTCCCACTCATGAGCCCCCTTCTAGTTTCATGATCCCCTCGGCAGATGTGTATGTCACCGCACATAGATAAGTGCACACATACATATTATTTTAAATCTGGGTTCTGCACATGAGAGGAAACATCCAATATTTGTCATTCTGAGTCTAGCTATTTTGTTGATGTAGGGTGAATTAATTCTCTGAGGGACAAGCACGATGAGCTGTGGACAAGCATTTCCCTCCCAGGTGGTATTTACCCAGGGCTACCTGTGCTGAGGAAGAAGAGCTGGGAAAGTCCATTTCCTTGGATGTACGAAGGGGAGGAGCTAAAGGCGTTGATGCTGAGGGTGTCAGGAGGTGGGCCCTTTCTTCTTCCCCTCCTGGCTATTTTGGATCACAACACTAGGAAGTCACAAGGCCCAAGCCTGGTTGTAGATTTACTAGTGTAACTTATGCTGGGGAGGGAGGGGGCCCATACTCCGTAAGTAACCCTCTACCCATGGCTCTGTTTGTGAGCCAAAGTAAATTAGCTAGAATTTGCCTGATGGAGCCGGGGGATTTGTGTCTCCTTTGTTGTAGGACCTGGGGAGGGGCAGGAGGGAGGGGCTAAGCTTAGTCCCTTCCAGGAGGAATTTTAGCTACAGCTGAACACAATGATTTCCAACTCTGCTCATTGTCTTGGAAGTGATTTTCAACTTTCTGCAAGGCTGCATAAAATTCTGTGTCATGTGCACCGTGTTTTCTCATCCCTTCATGTGCTGATGGACCTTTAGGCTGGTTGTATTCCCTCTCTACCGAGAGGAAGGTAACAGCAAGCAAGGATGTGCCTGTATCTCTGTGGTTTGTTGCCTTAGAGCCCTTAGGTGTGGTATAGCGGGGTTCTATGTTCTATTTTTAATTTGTTGAGAGATTTCTGAGTCTATTTCATCTTCTAGTTCACTATTCAGTTTATTCAGTTTGTTGATTTGTCAATGTTATATAGTACCTTAATTTCAGAGAGTTCTGTCCATCTACTTGGTTGAAGCCATTTGCTTTTATGGTGGCTACTCATGAGCTCTTTAAACACGTATAACATTTGTGTATGCACAGGCCCCTGTTTCCTAATTAACTTGTGTTTCCTTAGCAGCTTCCTCGGTTTGTGGAGTCAGTGACTTGTTTGCCTGCCATGCTTCCCTCAAAGGTTTAGCATTCAGAAATGCTGATATTTGTATATTGAGGATCTTGAATGAAAAGTATTAATAGTGACATCTTGTTTACTCAGCACAAATGAAAGTCCCCATCGAAGTCGCAGCACATAAAATCTTCAATAACAAGAGCCTTTGTTCCAGGGATGAGGCAGAGGAAGAGACACATAGCTAGAAAAATCTGTTCAAAGAGAGTTCACAGTCTTGCAATGAGGTACTGGAGACCAAAATTAATCAGAAGGACTTCTCAGAATTCCTATCTTATAAAGTTGTATTTTACAACTTAATTCCAGAATTGTACATTGGAGTCAGTTCCTCTGAGAGTAGGGGACTGGCACAGTTTACACACATGCCCTCACTCACGCATACACTCACAAGTACACATAGACAGACAGAGAGACAGACAGACACAGACAGACAGACAGACAGACACACACACACACACACACACATACATACACAGAGTAACACAAATTACTGGCCTGACATCTCACTCTTCTAACCTCAGCACTGTTTCTGATTTTAGAAGTAGTTAGAAGTAGTTGTGGCTATTGTTGTCAAGTCAGGGGTGAGGGCACATATATGTGCAAATTTCATCTACTTGGGAGGCTTATTTTATTTTTATGGTTTATAAATTCCAGAGTCCTGCTGAGTTCTATTTGACTGTCGGCATAGTTTCATGGTAGACTGGTATCGTCATTTTGATATTTCTAGCAATGTTTTTCCTTAAAGACATTTTGTCTGGTACCAGTGTCTCTTCACATGTTTTCTCTGGTCGGGCATTGCATGACACATGATACACCTTTAGTGAGGTAAGCGTGTGATTTTAGAATTAAAATACCAATCTTCTGAACTATTTGGTTATTGTTCTTATTGATCTATTTGAATTTACATTCACATTACTGCCCTTTAATTGCTCTTTGGCCTGGTGCTTCTTGTAAAATGGCACAGCTTTCTTTTTGACTAACCAGAAATTTTTGTAATTTTTCTATTTATTATTTTACTCATTTTATATATATATATATATATATATATATATATATATATATATATTTGAGCTAGCATCTCCTCTGTAGTGAAGGCTTGCCTTGAATTCACTATATAGCCCAGTCTGACCTTGAACTCATGACAGTCTTCCTGCCTTAGCCTCCCAGAGTGAGTTCTGGGATCACAGATTTGAGTCATGATTCCTGCCTTTATTTTATATTTTAAAATCACTCTTATGATTAAAAGCTGAAAGTAGCCAAATACAGTTGATTTCTAATATTTCTTTAATGTGAATGAGAAAACTTGAAAATACTTTTCACTCCATTTCTTCCTATGTCTTGTGCTTATTATGCATCAAATGTTTTCTCTCTATATATATACATACAGATCTGTGTATCTGGATCTGTACATACAGCCTTTGTTTCCAGGACCTGTCTATATGTACTTATAACTGCTATGTATTTATCTTTTATGGTACTTGGTTTCTTTTTCCATGCCCTTCTTTTCCTCTATGAGCGTATTATTTCTGCTTGAAGAATTTCTGTTAATATTTCCTTTAGTGCACTCCATTGACAAGATTTGTTTTGTTTCCTGCAGTGTTTTTAATTTTACCTATTATGGTTTTAGTTTTTGTCATTTTCTGCTTATACACAGTGTGTGTCCATATTTTCACCGGTTACCTTCTCTGGTCGCTTTTCTGTGCCTGCAGATGCCCTTCCTCTTCTGAGCTAGCGCCCTGGTCCCCTTCCTACTTTCTTGTCCTTGTGGGTGTGTTCGTGACTACAGTGACCGTTTCATAGCCAGATACATGACTTTATAGTTTCCCTTCCCATCCAGTGGCTCTTACAGTCTTTCCATGAACTCTTCCCCAATGTCCCCCTTGCTTAGAGTGTGTAATATGAATGTCCCATTTAGGGCTGAAGATTCCCAACCTTTTGACTAACTATGAGTCTCTGATTTGACTGTAGCTACTACCAAAGGAGGTTTCTTTGACTAAGACTGAGAGCTACACCAGTCTATGGATAGAAACATAAATATGTAGAAATCAGTTTAATTATATTCATTTTGCAAAAAAAAAAAATTGCAGATTCCCCCACAGGGTCTCTGCTGACCCTAGCCATAGGCTTTTGACTAAGCGTATTGTGCCAGACATGTATTCTCTCCCTGGAGAGGATCTCAGACCAGGAAGTGTTTGGTTACCCAAACAGTGATGTCACTGTTGCATATTGTGGCTGACAGGTCTGTATTGTAGCATACTGAGGTCACAGCTGACTAGACCATTGATGACTTTTCTCCCCACCTTTTGGCCTGACACCTTTGCAGATTGAACATTAGTTAACCAGGAGTCATATTTGTTCTTGTTGCACATTTTTGCCTAGTGCAGAGTGCCAGAGTGACAGTTACTCCAGCACTTTGAAGATAGCCTTCCAGTGTCTTCTGACTTGCATCATTTCTCTTTAGAAATCAGCTGTAATCTTATTGATGCTTCTTTGAAAATAATGTGCCCTCAATGTGTTTTAAGATTTATTTTCTGTATCCCTATTTTTCAAAAGTCAGCTTTTCCATGATATACTTTAGGAACTTAAAATATTTATTCTGCTTAGGGTTTGCTGAGTTTTGAATTGATGGATTGATATTTTCCATGCGTTTAGAAAACATTTTTTTCGTCATCCTGTAAATGTTTTCTGCCCAGTTGTATCCTCTTTCTTAGCTGTCACCTACATATCTGTTCCCGTTTCTCCTCGTCTGTATTTTTTGTGTATAGCCCACTCTGTTCTCTGTGCTTCTACTTACCTTTTCATTTACTGTCCTCAAATCCAGGCATCTCCAGGTGTGCTGTACACATCGCTTTAGTTCTCATTGAAATAGAGCAATTTTTCATTATTGGAACTTTCACATCAGTCCTTTGTTCAGGTCGTGTGGTGGCTTTGAATTTTGTCAGGTAAGTTAGACTGAACTCTGTTCCTCAGAATTCTTTATTCCACGTTTCCAGTTGAAATGGGCCATAAAAAACATTATTTGTGCAAGTTAAAAGATAGAACTGAAGCAGTAAACTTACTAATTTACCCTTGGAAGACCAGGAAGGGACATCCAATTAGCTGTAGACACTCGGTCACTGGTCTCCTGATCCACCTCTTTGGTATGAGGAACATCCAAGCCTTCCCCTGCTCCATGCCCATCTTCTCTGAATCCTCCATCAAATGTGTGCCAGCTGTAGGATAAAAGTCTGAGGCCCAAATGAAGCTCTTTGTGTTCAATAGTTATTACTAAAATCACATGCTGTGTGAAACTGTTGATCCTCATTCATTCCAGTACATTCTCACAGATCCCAGTTTGATACTTTAAACATTTTCCTCTTCTACTTGTGTAACCTTGAAGCATGATGCCCCACTGTTAAACAAAGCCATCTGTTCTAGTTTGCCTTCAATCGCTGTGACAAAACACTCTGGGAGAAACAACTTGTGGAGGAGAGGGTTTATTTGGCTCACATCTCCTGGGTCACAGTTCTTCACTGGGGAGCCCAAGGTAGGAACTCAGGGCAGGAACCTGGAGGCAGGAGCTGAAGCACAGGACTTGGAGGAACATTGTTTACTGACTTGCTCCTCTGGCCCAGGCTCAGCCTGCTTTCGTATACAACACAGGACCACCTGCTCAGGGATGGCACCGCCCACAGTGGGATGGGCCCTCCACATCACTCAGCAATCAAGAAAATGCCCCACAGAAGTGGTCACAGGCCAGTCCAATGGTGGAAGTTCCTCAATTGAAACTTTTTCTGGCCAGGTGTCAAGTTGACAACTAAAGCTATCCAGCACACCATCAAACGTTCAAGTGACTATTCAACCATATATACAAACAGATAGATTAGATAATAACTGACACTTGTTTTAATGTCTGATAAAATTTATCAACTTTTCTTACTTTCTTTTCCTATTCCTCCCTTTGTGTGTGTGTGTGTGTGTGTGTAGTAAAGAGGAATCTTACCATCATGTCTGAATGTCAGTATCACCTGTGAATCTATTTGTATCATCTGTAGTTTCCTCTTCATTTTTGAACATATGGTTTCTCTTCCATGCCTAAAGTAATTTTAATAAGTGTAGAATAACTATAAATATTGGAAAGGCTCCAGATGTTACAACTTGGCATTAGAAAAGGATTGCCACTTCATAGGCCCAGTAAAGTACCAACATTTCCTTTCCTCTTCCCGGGGTTCAGTGTTTAGTTCTTACACTCCACCATGTGTAATTTTAGAATTTGGCCGGTATGCTGAAGGAGATTTGCGGTGTTCTCTGTCTCCTCAACCCAATTTTGTGGCTCCTCACTGAGGCACCAAAATGCCCCTTAGTTTCTTGACTCTATCCAGTGGGTGGCTAATTCCCAGCCTTCTCACGCCACCTTTCAGCCTGAGAGTCTAGGTAAAATGCTGCTGCAGTCAATCATTGCCTTTTTGTCAGGAGCCTCCCTGTCCAGCACCTTGCGCTCCTGTCCTAATTTCCACAGCTTTTATCCACATCACTCGAAACAGATGGTTTTTGTGTTGTGTTTTTTCCTTTTTAAATTCTTCTTGGAACGTAAGTTGTCCTATAACTGCTTCACTGTCTTCATGGCACGAAACAGGCCTGTCAGCCTGTTCTCACTTAATGTGTCATTCCCAAGTTCCAGTCAATGTGCTGTCCTGACACTAGATGACCAGTTTCCAGTCTTACCATGTCTTCTTTTAGCAGTTTGGAAGAAGGTCTTTTCAGTGGCAGTTGGAGAGGGAGGACAGATGAGTGTGTGCACTCAAGTAAGCTGTTTTAAACTAGAAATAAGCTTAGCATGTAGAGCCCTTTGCCCTACGTTACAGTATGTGATTATGTTTATCTCTGCTTTGACATCATACATTTCTTAAAGATTATACATTATTCATCTACATGCTTAGCCTGTGCAATCACAGATAGTAGGCGCTTATCATTTATTACATAGTTAAGAAATCAGTGAACACATTAATCACAGTCAATGATTTGACTGATGCCTCTCATTTTTGTTTTGTTTTGTTTTTATGAGATAATGTCTCCCCATGTAGCCTGGGCTAGACCCAAAAATTGTTATCTGTTAGGCAAACTGCCATGAAATTTGCAATCCTTAGCCTCTCAAGTGGAGAGATTATGGATGGATGCCACCTGTTCTGGCATCATTGGTATCTCTCACAGGATAAACAGTATTGCTTTTACTATCCAAAATATTATACACATTAGCGAAATACAGACATTTTATTTCATTGCAGAACCTGCTGTTTACTATATCTCTTACAAAACTTAAACCATAATAAAAATAATTTTTCTAACTTCTGGGATTTCTCAAAAAAATTACTTAAAGATGAAGGACTTTAAGCACTGAGCCCCTCCCGGTTTTAGAGCACATCAGGTTCAGTTCTCCCTCCAAACATTCATATTTCCCCCTAGAAAGGAAATAAGAAACACATGAAAAGAACTTGAAAGCAAATGTTACTAATGACATAGAAAGTCATGCTTTTTCAGCATGATATTCCCATTTCTACATAGTCTACTTTCATTATAAATTCTCAGCCATAAACAGGACACTGACAAGAAAATGAACAGAGATATAAATAATTTTCTAGTAAATGAGATCTATTCTACTTTCAGAAAAAGTGTTAACCCTCTAAAATATTAATTGCTCGAAATAGGAGAGCAAGCCGCAGATACACAGGGGCTCCAGGTGGTGCCTCCCCGGGGTCCAAGGTTTGTTGTGAAGGTATCTCAGAGTATCAAACGGTCACCTCGAGGAACCTCAGTGAGGAATGGTATGCCCCTGCTCCTTGGAAAGTCAAATGCAGAATAGGAGGAAACATAATTCTGCTAGGACTGAAGTCTCCATCATTCCTAGCCATAGAAAACAATTCCAGAGCATCTGACCATTACAACTTTCTCTCCTAACTTAGAAGTGATCCTGGTTATATGACATCCCAGAAGTCAAGAGGCAAATGTCCAGTTGCTTGGGCAGCATTCCAGTCATGAGGAGAGAATCTGGGTGTAGTGTCTTTTTCACAACTGGTCCAAGAACCATCATTGTGGCCAGATGCAATGTCTCATGTCTGTAATCTCAGGACCTGGGAGTCTAGGGCAATAGAATCACTGCAAGTTCCAGGGCAGCCTGGGTTACATAATGAATTACAGGCCAGCCTTGGCTAAGGCATAGGACCCTGCCTCAAAAATACAAAACAAAATAAAACAAAACAAAACACCACTGGACTAGGAAGATGGCTCAGTGGTTAAAGTGCTTGTGAGCATGAGACCCATGTTTGAATCCCACAGAACCCATGCAGATGCCATTTAGGCTTGGTGTTCTATGGGTAATTTCAGCCTTAAATGCAGAGACTGGAATCCCTAGAGTGAGCTCCTAACATCCATGCTGACAAGCTCTGGATTCGATTGAGAGACCCTGTCTCAATGAACAAGATGGAAGAGTATTGGAGAGTATCCCCAAAAGTAACCTCAGGCCTCCACATGCACACAAGCATGTACCAACCAGTAAAGCAAGTCCATACACATATACCATATACATGCACACACACATCATGCATAACACATACACCCATGAGAAAGCAAAGAAACAAAGAGTACGGCTCTCACTACCAACTTTCCAGCTTCCTCATAATTCTCACACTCTAAGCTTTTCCTTTCATTTTTCAATGCTTTTTTTTTTCTTTTTCAAGAAGGAATTATTTATCTAACCTATTCGCAAGGACCAAGATAATTCATTCAAACTTTTCCTCCAAACATTAAGTTTTAAATGCCAGAGGCTTCCGTGGAACACTTCTTTCAAGGGAGTCTCATCTGTGAAGTAAAGTTCCAAACCCAAGAGCCAGTGAGGGCCGGCTCAGTAGACACTGTGCAGAGCGTCTAAAGGGGACCTGGCCGTGCTTGCCTTTTGTTGTCTTCTGAATTCACTGTCTCTGGGTTTTGGAATGAAAACCTGTGGAACAAAGGCCCATCTTCCTTCTTTGTGTGTCTCTCTAGAGTGAGAGCTTTCTTTTCTGTCCACCCCTGGCTCTCACCACATGCTTCACAACACTGCTAGATCAGTGGATTAGAGACCCTGCGGCTCCCAGCTCCAGCCCTGGTAATCAAGCAGAGCTACAGAATCAAAGTGGAATGGACGGTGTGTTTTTTTTAGAATCTGGTCCAAAAATACATTAAACCTTTATGGCTCCAGCTTCAGATCATTTTATGTCCGAAAAGCAAGCTGCAGCTCTTTCACACATATTGATGCGTGAAGCTCATTAATAATTTTCTTCTCTCAGTAACTGAAGATGAATCCTTTAATTTGAAGTAGCCTGAACGCTAATGAGTCATGTCATTACTCTGGAATCCTTTAGGTTGGTTTTTATTTTTTCTCTTGGACCCAGTGAGGTCTAAATCAAGGACAGCTTTCATTAGCTTTTGTGTGTGCTGAGGCATCTGCTTGTGGTTGCAAATGGGTCCATCCTAAATATTTATTTGTCTATAAATGCCATGAAGTCGATACTTTACTTGAGACTTCTTTTTCTTTTGATTCCTGAACACAAGATTTCTTTTGAAAGTCCCATCAATACCATCATTTGCAATTTAAATGCTTTAAAATATAATCCTTCCTGCTGGGTTTTTGAATGCTTCCTTCATATTTAATTGGCGCAGATACTTTAGTTCCTAATTAAACTTTATTGTTTATGAGGTTGCAGTCATTAATAGACACAATAGCAACAAAGGCTAGTTCCAGCAACTCCTCTGATTTCCCTCCGAATGTGTCTCCCTCCCATGATGAGCGCAGGGAGTGGAGAAGAGACCAGGTGGGATGTGAGCTACAGGGAAAACACACAGTTCATGTTTCTGAGGGTTTACTGGGTATTCTGGAAGAGAAGCTTGAATTGGACCTGAATTGAACTCCTTGATTTGTGGAGGAGATTAGCTTCGAAATAGCATCTCAGAAGCAGGCAAGATGAATATCCTCATTTTTCAGGCTCTTCCCCGGGCCACCCCCAGCATATTCTCTGGTTTCATGTGGGTGACAACGAGAAACATCTATTGCGTACACAAAGCTTGCTTTATCCTCCGAGTCTTAAGAGACTTTTATTGTGAGGGAGTGGACACTCGAAGAATCATATGGCGTCTGGTCCTGGAAAGATTTGCTGTGAACCATTGCATCAAGGTTGAAATGCCCAAAAGGCTGACAAGCTTATTGCCCATTTCAGAGATTAAATAGTTTGGGAAAAATTTTCTTCCCTAGCCTTTGTAGCAGTGTCTGTGAAGTGTGTTCATTCCTCCTGAGCACTGTGGTTTCAATGCTGCCTTCTGTATTTTACCCTTATGGGACTAATAAGTCTGCCTTTAAAAACATGGCCAATTAGCCTATGAATCTGATGGCACCTCTGGTAGCTCCTAACACCTTGCAAAGTCCAGTGCTAATATGTAATCATAGGCATTGTCTTATCTTTTTTATTAGTTTTTAAAATTTATTTTTCTTTTTTGAGTGTTTTGCTTAAATTTATATAAGAGCACCATGTGTGTGCAATGCCTGTGGAGGCCAGAAGTGGGTGTCAGGTCCCCTGGAACTGGAGGAACAGATGATTGTTAGCTGCCATGTGGGTGCTCGGAACTGAACCTGGGTCCTCTGCAAGAGCAGCCAGTGCTCTTAACCACTGAGCCGTCTCTCCCGCCCTTGTCCTGTCTTCTTAATCATAGGTCAGCTCTAAAGAGAGGGAAAGATGCTGGGAAAAAATCGTCTTCCCATTTTATATTTATTTGGTTACAGAAAATGGGCCAAGGCAACATCAGGAACCTTAACAGGCTTATGCTGCCTGAGTTGTGCTTGTGGAAAGGCTAAAGTGATTATTTAGTTTGCAGCGAGTTCCAAGGCATCCCCAAAGCCCTCAATGCCAAAGAAACCAGAATGAGCATGACACTGCAAGAAGAGAGGAGAGGCCAAGAAGAAAAGAACAGAACCGAACCAGCAAACAGCTGCCCCCAACTTTGCCCTGGCTCGACACGCGTATTATTCTGCTAGGTGCTGACAAGCATCTGACCTTTTGGGTGATTTAGAGCATATCTGTCTCTAGCCCGGCTGGATAAAGATCATTATGTGTTAACACAGACCACAATATATTCCTGTTTCGTGGCAAGCATATCTAGAATCTGAGAGCTTATCGTTTTCAGGTAGCTTTAATATCATATCTTAAAATTGAATGTGGGACTATCAAAGAAGCCCAGAGACACTTAATAATATTTACTTCTGAGCATTCACTGTGTCTCTCACATTGCCCTCTGCATGTGGGTGATTATTGAATCTCATAAAAATTCTATGAAATAATTTTGGAGGCTCTCCTGTGGAAACATGCCAAAAAAGATTCAGCAACTGGCCTTAAGTCACATGGTAAGAAGAATGTTCAGTCAGTTTGAGTCCAGGTCTTCCTCGTCCTAGAACTTGACCTCATAACTTTTGTCCTGTACAGCTTTCTCTTTATTCTCTAGCATCTCTAGCAGAGAAAGTGGCATGAACCAGTGTGAGCAGACGATTCCCTGCTAACCAAACACGTGGCCTGTATGTCCCTCTAACTTGGGTCCAGTTTTCATTTTACATGGTAATGCCTTCAAATGACAGGAGACACAAATGAATCTGGATATAACTGTAGTAGATGTTAACACTGGACCAATCTGTTAATCCTGCAATGGAAAATGGGACTTGGAATGTTAAGTATACCGATGTCATTAAAATGTATAACTCGAAGAACTTCTTAATCGATGGAACTCACTATTGGTAGGTCAGGTGACTGGACCGCTCTGCACATGTGTGCTGTTGAAGATGACATATGACCGTGGCTTTCTTACAGTGAATAATTCATACCATATGGATACTATGTGTTTAAGGCTACTTCCAGGGCAAGCTTCTGCCAGGTCCCTTGGCAACCTCTCCCCTCCATCCTTCTTGGCTGTGAGTATCTCCTTTGCTTGGTTTATGCAGTTCTTTTTTCCTTTTCATCTCCACTAAGCATTTAGATCCAGAGAGCAGAGAGATCAGAGGCGGGGGTGGGGGCTGGGGGGGCGTCCCTGTCTCACATGGGATGTGGTAGGGATTAATGAACTAACATATTCTGAAATGTTTTAGAAGGTGAAGTGCTATCTAAGTGTCAGACATGATTAACCAGCAGCCAGGTTATTAGGCACATGAACATTATGCGTCTTTCTGAATCTCAAAAACGGATGTGCATATTCATCTGCGGCAGCACTGTTATTTGAATGATATTCAGACACTTAAGTAAAAGTCTAGCCTGAGCCTAATTATCTCTCCTCTTCCCAGACCAGTCACGTGGATCTCAGTGTAGCATATTCATACAACTACAAGACAGACAGACACAATTACTAACCTTGTGGAGGCTTTGCCGTATCCACAGAAGGTGGGAGGGAGCAGGACCTGATGAGCGGGAGTGTGAGGTTGGGCCGGCTCCCTGTTCCAGACTCTGGCCCCAGCCCTGGTGCTGTGACCTTGGGCAAGTGGTTTTACTTTCCTCTGGGTCAGTTTCCTGAGTGGAAACAGTGATGGAACCTGCTGTACAGTCCACGTGTATGAGGTCCTGAGAAGAGCAGCTCCTGATGCGAATGAGGCATCATCATTTCAAGAGTCAGTAACGCCAGCCTAGGCCTCTCGGACGCTCAGGACCACCACGTGGAATGTGGTAGTTCTTTTTTAAGGTTTCACATAGCTTTTTTTCAGTAGTTTTACAAACTGCGCTCAGCGGTTCCTGTGTGCTATGACCCTCACACCTTGGGCAGACAGGGCAGTGGAGAGATAACCTTCATTTTTGCCTAATTTGCCCTTCAAGGACTTTATCCTTTTAGCATCTTACTTGAGCCCCGTGTACAGGGATGGGCATGGCCTCCTGCCTGGCCAATCATAGGGTATCTCTTATGATAAGATACAAACCAACAGGCTGTCAGGCCTTCCCTAAAACACTAAGGATGGGCTGGATGTGAAAGCAAAGAATGAAAGCACCTTGCCCCTGCTTTCATGGTGCTAAAAGTCACTGGAAGTGGAGCTGGAAAAGGTCAAAATCATTGATTTTTCATTATTTATTGTTGTTGTTTTTTAGACAGCATCTCCCTATAGTCTCAGTTGACCTGGCTCTCACTATGTAGACCAGGCTGGCCTTGATCTCACAGAGATCCACCTGCCTCTGCCTCCTGAATGCTGACGTTAGAAAAGAATGCTGCCCAGCAGTGCTGGACAGAGAAGAGAGGGAGGGGTCAGCTCCAGTGTGCTTAGTTTGGGACCTGGCATTCGAGGCCTTGGCCTGTGCTTTGACTTATTTATATAGTTCAGGATCCCCTTCAGCCAGGTGGGCTGATACACTGCTTTATATTTCTCTTAACATAATTCGAAGTGGGTTTCTGTCTTGAATACTAACCAGAACAATGCTGAAAGTCACCCATTTTATGGAGGAGGGAATTGAGGCCCATAGAGCTTAAGACACCCACCTGCTCTTGGTAATGTCAGTGATTTTCAGAGTTGTAACCTCATACCCTACTGAATGATCCCCTAAACTATATTCCAGTCAAAAAGCAAGTCTAGGGGTCTGGAAGAGGAAGCTAGCCAGTAATGACGGGGAGGGGAGTCACCGGCACCATCCTGGCTATTCACGTGGTTCATTCATCCACTGTGCCACTGAATATGTTCTCAGATAATGAGAAGCAATATGAAGCAGTCGTTCCAAAGTGAGTGGTCATCTGTACCTCCAGCCCTAGTGGGTGGCATCTCCTCTGCATCGTCATCCACCCAGCAAGAGGGGCAAGCTGCCAAGCCAGCTGTGTCTTCCAAAGAGCTCTTCTTATCTGTGCAATGTATGCAGAATGTGTCCCACACTTGGGCTTCTTGGAAAATTGATTACAGAGCCTGCCCCTTTTGTAAAAGGCAAACTTTTGTTTTTATTAGCATGTGTAAATATAGAATGACTTCTGAATGCAAGCACAGGTGATATTTGATTGTCCTGTCAAGTCTGGAAGCAGCCCAGGGCAGGGTGGCAGTGAGTCCAAGCCATCACCTCTGCCCGCCGTTGATGGCTGGGGCCATATGCTCCACAGTAGCCTGTTTGCTGGCAGGGGACTGGGCAGTGTGGTTCTATGGCATGGCTTCCACATGAGCTCCTGGCTGTACAGAAACGGGCTGTACTAGCCAGATGCAGAAATCTAGAAAGGTCATTTGAGGAGTGATTTCCACTTTGTGTGCCTTTTCCCCCTCATTGACTGTAAGAGAATGTGATCTGCCTCATTACAGTACGATTCCAGGTGCAAAACACAATCAGGACCTTAATGCCCAAGACAGAAGTTCACAGAACTGGTAAGATAGACTCAGGTCAGCAGGGAAGGGTACTATTAGCCAGAGGCAGGAACCATGTCAACGGCTTAGCATCGGGGTTCAAAGGTCAAGGTGAGGGCCCGGGGGCCGCTGGTGCCAGGCTCAGGAGGAGGAATGCAGAGCTGCTCGGCTCCCTTGGAGTTGGCAGGTCTCTCTGAAGCAGCAGAGCCCATGGTGCACCAGTTAAGGGACAGCTTTAGCCATGTGGCGACCCAGGAGGATAAGAGCCCAGCCCCACTTCTCAGCACAAGCGGAGGGGTGGGCCTCTGCACGCAGAGGGGCTGTGCCGCAGTTCCTTCTGCAGACCCGTACTGTGCCTCGCATGTGTTGTGGTTTGAATGTGAAAGTCCCCGTAGACTCTTGTGTTTGAGCACATGGCCCAGCCGCTGGAGCTGTTCTGGAAGGTGGTAGGACGTTTGAGAGACAGCACCCTGCCGGAGGAAGTGGGCCACTGGGGATGGGCCTTGAGATTCCGTAGCTTCGCTCCACTCCTGTCGGCTGATTCCGTGTGGCCAGCGGCCTCACACTCCTGCCACGCCTCTCTCCTCAGGGGGACTTTAGCTCTCCATCCGGGTATCTGTCCTCCTTTCTTTGCTTTTGTTGTTGTTCTCGGTAGTGGTGGTTTGTTTATTTCTGTTTTCTTGTTTTAAGCAGGTCTCAGGTATCCCAGGCTGGCCTCAGAAGATGACATTGAACTTTGATTCTCCTGTATCTGCCTCCCAAATTCTGAGATTATAGCCCAGTTTTTGTGGTCCTGGGAGTGGAACCCAGGGCTTCTTGCACACTAGACAAGTGGTCTACCAATGGAACTGCATCCGCAGGGCCACCTTTCCTCCCTCACAACCACAAGAAAAGCAAATAATACCGCATCTGATCCAAAATTCTATGGCCAGTGTTGAAACGTTACTTCTGTATCTCCTGGATTCTTGACATTAGTGTTCAAGTAGGAAATCAGAAATTTATTTTGAGGTCTTCATAGCAACTTAAGAAACTTGAGCCTCTCATTTTCACCCATGTGGGGGAAGGTTTCATCCAACACTGTCGGTAATTGAAAGTAACCAACCGAACAGTACTTGTCCCCTACTTGGTGACTGTGACAAGAATATTGACTACTATTTATTAAACACACATTTACAAACAGGCCCTGGATGTTGAATGCTGCTCCAGATCTGAAGTTTCTTCCCAGCACAACTTTGTCAGAGATAATCATGAACCTTTGTCATGTTTTCAGTCTGACTCTGAACCCAGTGCTCATCTCTCCTATAAGCTACAGGAACCCAAGCCTTGCTTTAGAAAATGGGGAATGAAAAGGAAAAGTTAGTAGCCATATTATCTGAGAACTAGAACTTGTAAATAAAGGAGGAAGTTACAGAGAGCCCAATGTCCTCCATCACAAGGAGAAGAGTGAATCTGAGGGTCTGAGGCAGGGGAAACGAGCCCAGAATTACCAGATGGCTGGTTGGTTTGCTGACGTCCCTGATCTCTACCAAATCCTGGGTTTGTGGTATTGAAGAAGGGCCCTGTGGGGCATGCTTATCACTGTGGGGTTTCTACAGCTGACTCAACTAGAGACAAAGGCTTTGTGTTCTGCACCTGCTCGTAGATATGAATAATATCTTTTAAAATGTTGCTGATTCTGCTGTCACCTCTAGACCCTGGGGACTCTACTTATTAGGATGGCAGGCACAGAGGTGGCAAGGGCTAATTTCGTATTTATCATGAGATCTTACATGATTTCCCTAAAAGATATTTAATTTCCACTGGGCATAATAACTTGCAGCTGCCGGATTGTGCTGTGTACCAGTGGTGAGTTCTTGTCTTCGGAGATTTATGCAAGTCATTATTTAAAAATAGAGATCCGGGAGTTACAGCTGGCTAATTAATCTACCACTAAGGAAAGCTAAGCAAGTGACCCACTTAACTGCTTTCAGAAGCCACAGCTACGCTGAAGCAAACTTCCAAAAACGTCCTGTATAAAGAACCACGAGAACACGTTCCTCATGGCGTGGCAGTAGTCTTCTGAGGGAGCAAGCCTGTTTTAATCTGAGTTATGCTGCTATCACAGAAAACCTTTCAAACCTGGGTCGTTTGAAAGAAAACAAGTGTCTTTAGCTCATAGTTCTGGAAAGTGGGAAGTCCAAGACATGGTGGTGGCTTGGGGAGTGTTTTCATACTGTGCTACAACAGGATGGAAGATGGAAGCAAGGACCAGCAGAAGAAAGGAAGCAGGGTGCTGTTGCTCCGTAACAGCCCGCTCTGAAACCAGGAAGCCAGACCTGTGAGTGCTCACTCCGATAGCAAAGGAATTTATCCCATTCGTCGACCTAATCACTACTCAAATGCTGCACATCCCAGCACCAGGGCCAGTCTGATTCTCTCGTGAGCTGCAGAGCGCACAAGCCCCACAGCAGGACTGGTCGGTCCTTCACCTCCTCCTCGTCCCATGGGCACCATGCATGCAGACCCTCATCTGTACACAGAGGACGGCCCAGCCCCGTACCCCCCGGGATCCTTCTTCATGAGGAAGCCCCAGGATTTCCTCTGCTGTGTAGGAACAGTACTTCTGACAGTATTTTCTCCATCCACCCGAGACTCGCCTGGCGTCTGGGGCTCCTGGAAGGGACCCCAGTCACAGCATCCCCTTGCTTCCTTCCACTCTGTGATGTGGCTGCTGCTTGGGGTGCAGCTCATCTCTGTGTGCTGTCATTCTGCCCCCTCATCCACATGTCCTTTCTCTGTCCTCTCCCAGCCTGAATGAGGCCTGGACATCCTACAAAGCTTCACTGAGCCCATCCTAAGACTTTTCCCCAGTCTTAATGGGAGACTCTTGACATATGAGGTTATGATGTTTTCATCCCTGGTCTGTGAGAGTTCTGATCTTGTTCAGTGAATGGATCAGCTAAGGCATGTACTATGTTTATTTCTATCCTCTTCCCTCTCTGGCCTATGTTTTCTTTTGTCCCCAGGCTGGGGGTTGAATTCAGGCCTTCATTCTGTCTTGCTTTGTGTCTTATTGCATACACCCTTGCCAAAATATTATTTTTCTATGCATGTGTATTTTAATTTGGTGAGTGATGAGGCCAAACTTCAGTTGTGACTTTATTCATTCAGTTCTTTTCCTTTAAAGCATGTCATGTCTTCCGTCTGCCCCTTCATGCTCGGTGGTAAGGCACCATCACTGTCACACCCCTGCTGTTTCCCTCATGTACACACCCACATCTGTTACACTCTCTGGTTCTGCTCGTATTAGCTCATTTTGTGCTTCCATAACAGAATGCCACAGAGTAGGCAGTTTATAAGGAACAGAGTTGCATTTGACTAGAAAGTCCAAGAGCATGGTGCCAGAACTTGACGTGACCTCTGTGAGGGTTCATAACACACTGAAAGGCACACGTGCAACATGAGACAGGTCAGGAAGACAATGGGTGAAATTTACTTAAAAAATGAGCCTGCTCTGCTTAATAGCGACACTCACCCCTGAGGATAGAATCCTGATCATCGGCTTAAGGCCTTACCTCATAATACAGTGGCAATGTGAGTTTTAGAGGGAGTAAACTAAAGCACTCCCCTTCTCTAAAAATTCCTCTGGTCTTCGTTAACCACATGGTGTTGTAATTCCATGCTGTTTCGTAGTTCTCTATGAATGCTTCCTAGATTCCCTCTGTATTTTCTCTGTCTCCACTAATACTTTTCCCTCCCCTGATTTCACCCATTAACAGCTTCACACACCTTCCTTTAAAGCTCAGTGCAAAACTGGTAGTCAGTAAATCTCTGTTGTATGAGTTGAATAATAGAAATCCGTGAAGACAGGCATTTTCTCTTCATAACCATATTTCCAGTGTCTAAAATGGTGTCTGCCATCTTGTAGGTGTCAGGAAATAGGTTTGAAGTGGATAAGTGTCTCACTTTTACAAGAAAAGACTCGGGATAGCAGAGACCAGGATGCCTGTGTTCCAGTGGGATATGTGGTGCTGGGTAACTCTTATTTGGTCTTGGGTCCACCACATGGTTTAACTGACTCTCCTCTTTGCTAACGTTCTAAGACTGTGGGTTTATTAGAAATATTTCCCTATTCAAAGCAAGGCCATCTCATTGTGGAATTCTGGAGTGCAGAGTCACCATCTTTGGGCGGTGAGGTGTGGTAGAAGGAGTGTTGACTGAATCGGTCTGCCTGTCCTATGGCTCGATCTTAGGCTGTCATTAAAGTTGAGAGAACAATGAGACACTACCTTAAGGTGCTTAGAGATGTTTCCAGAAAACAGAAGGTGCTACATAAGTGTTTACTAGATTTTTATAACTCAGGGAGTTCTGCAGACCTTTGTAATAATCTCCTATCCAGCACTTGGAAGACGAGTCATCATGGTTATGTCTAAGTTAGGGTATCAGGCATTCTACCACTGCTGCTGAATGCTCTCTAAGAGTTTCTTTTGTCAGACAATAATCACCAGGCCCCACAGTATTAGCTCTTTAGAAGCCAAACTATTTTCTTTCTGGTAATCGACAAGTGCTGACTTTTACAAGCTTTGCAAAATGAAGCACAAGAAGCAGTATTATCCTGGAAGGTCATCTGGCTGCCACGAAAGATGCTGGGACCAGTTAGCTATCTGTAAGACTTGACCATTCATTTCTGCAGAGCAGTCACTCTGACATGGAAACAGAACTGTGAACTTGTTGATATTGTATGCAGATAATATTCTCCCTTTGGTAAGGAAACAGTAACTAAATAATCTAATTTGCTTTCTCTTTGGGAATTGAATCCACATATTGGACAAATCATTATTAAAATCCTGAAAACCATTTAAAGCAGGGGCTTGTTGGTTGCTTAAAGTCCTCTTTTTCTCTAGGTCAAAAGATAAGCTATTTATCTTAAAGGAAAAAAATCATTAAATGGTATTGGTGGTGGATTGCAGGCTTTATAATAACTGTATTTGCTTCGTGAGTAAAAATGGCATTTGATCATTTGATAACTATTGTTCTGCTGGGCAAAAGAAGTCTTAATCAAACATTTCAATTTAATGTTTTTATATGCAAAATCCAATTGTGAATTCATCTACCACCTAAAAGCTACCCCCCCAAAAATCAGATAACAATACAGAATGAGAACAGGAAACTCCATATGGAGTAGAAATTTAGTGTTCTAAGGAGATAATACATTGAAAAAGCAATTTGAACATTTCAAGTCGCACACAGATATTTATTTTATTAAAAAAAATATCAAAGGAGTGCCTACTGTGTTCCCAGAATGGAGCCACACTCTTGGAGACTCATAAAGAAATGGCAAGAAAAATGTTTGCTCTTGATGATCACACACTTGTGTTTTGGGAAGACAGATGTATGATCACAGACACTCAGTGTAATAGAGTCCATACGAGGTGCCTGGAAGCATAGGTTTGGGTCTCTGAGAGAGGTTTCAGAGGCAAGGAATTCAGAAGGAATTAAGGACAAGAGAAGGCATGTCTGGGGAGGGAATGGCATTTGAGTAGAATATACCTTGGTATATTCTGAGTCAGTGAATGTTAGGGCTTAAAACATTAAACTGCGGATAGCCTGGGTTAAGTCTCTAGAGGTCAGATTTCAAGCTGAGGGGTGGGGAATCCTGATCTTATGCTGGTGATGAAATTCAGTCAAGTGGGGGATGATCAGGCGGAGTCAGAAGGTGGAATCATCAGTCTTGAGAATGGTGTGGGTATGGCAGTGGTCCAGGCAAGGAGCCTGAATTTAGGCAGGGATAGATGCGGAACAGAGGAGACGTGCTTGAAAAGTAGAGAAGACAGGACAAAGTGGCAAATGATTTCATGAGTGAGAGAAAGGGTGTCCCTCAACCTGCTGCCATTTAAACAAAGGATAAGATACATGGTTGTTCTTTCCTTGTCTATTTTAAAGTTTCTGTCCCACACTTCAGCGAGGGCCTCCAAAAGGTAACTGGACATAAGGAGCTAATTGCCAACAGCAAGTCTGAGCAGGAAATTCCAATCTGTAACTGATAGATAAGAAAGCCATAGTTAAAACTTGAGCAGAGAGACAGGGGAAGTACTGCGGACATCAGTTTTGGAGAGTGAACCAGAGAGAGGGCCACAGAAGTGTCCCCAGAGGAAGGGACGTGGGACAGAATTACCTCCCAGAGAGCAGAGCAGCAGAGAGTCAGAAAGGCACTGCTCTCCACAGTGAAACCACAGCAGTAGGACCCAGGGAAGGGCACGAGGAGACATCCCCAGTGAGAAGCACTATGAGCTTGGGTGATATAGAGCGGTGTCTGCAGTGATGACTGTAGTCAGTAAGGAGTGACTGTGAGAGGAGGAACAGAGTCCTTCCTACAGACAGCTTCAATGGAGGAAGGGGCAATGGCTTAGGGAAGTGAGGGTCTAGAATGGGTCATTTAAAGAGTGGAGAATTCTTTTTATACAAGTCCTTTACTTCCTTGGATAGGTTTGTTTCAGGATCTTTTATGGGTTTTGATATTTTGAATTGAATTGTTTCCATAATTTCTTTCTCAGTATGTCTGTTGTTGGTATATAGGAAGGCTACTGATTTTTGTATGTTAATTTTCTACTTGCTGAATGTGTTTAATCAGCTCTGGCAGTTTTCTGTTGGAGACCTTGGGGTCCTTCATATATAAACTCTTTTAATCTGCAAATAAGAATGCCTTGATGTCTTCTTTTTCAGTTTGTACCCGCTTTCTTTCCTTCCTTTGTCTTGTTGCTCTAGGGAAGACTTCAAGTACCATATTGAACAGGAATGGAGAGTCGACTTCCTTGTCTTCTTCCTGACTTTTAATTTTTTTTTTTTGCATTTTTCTCCATTCAGTATGATGTGGGCCTTTGTGCAATGCCTTTCTTATGTTGAGATAAGTCCCCTGTATCCTTGGATCCTCCATGACTTTTATCACGAGTGGATGCTAGATTTTTGTCAAAGGCCTTTTCTATATCTGATGAGATGATCATGTGGTTTCTGTCCTTCAGTCTGCTTTTATGGTGGATTGCATTTATTGATTTACATATGTCGGACCATCTCTCTATCTCTGGGATGAAGCCGAGGGAATCATGGTGGATGATCTTTTTAATGTGCTCTTACTTTCTGTTTGCTAGTGTTTTACTAAGGAATTTTTTTGTCTATGTTCATAAAAGAGAAGAGCATATAGTTTTCTTTTTTCTTGGGAATTTGTCTGGTTTTGGTATCAGAATAATACTGGCTTCATAGAAAAGATTCTGCCTCCCAAGGCTCAGGGATCACTGTGGAAGAGATGCGGAAAGATTTTGAGAACCAGAAGTGGTGGGGCCCCACAAAGAAACGGGATTCTCCAGACAGCTGGGGAGTTGAACTCACAGCAGTTGTGACAGCATGCACAAGCAAGTACCAAACCAGACAGAAATCCTTGCACAAATGTGGGGAAGTGGTTAGGAACCCCACGCGTACCTGAGGACTGTTGGAGACCAATGACACTAAGAAGGATGTGGCGATCGACTCAACAGTGGATTTTTTCTGGAGCAGCACCTCACCCCTGCTCCAGTCTTCTTCCTCGGTGATCTCCGTGCTCCATTTACCCACATTCCCCTGCTTCGTACAGTCTCAGCCCAAGCATCAGGTCCCATCCCACCTTCATGCCAATCCCGTGGTGCAGCAGTGTTGGGACCCTGCTCCAGACTGCCTTCCCCATAAAGTGGTCAGAATCTGAGTACCTCCACGGTCACTGTGGCTTCCAAAGCCTTCCTTTACCACACCACCCTCCCCACAAACACCCCATCAATAGTCACCCTCAGCTGTAGCCATGGGTAATTCTTCACTCTTCCAAAAAGTGAACCACGTGGTATGAAAATCACAGAGCGCAAGTAGGTATCAGGCCAGTAAACGCTTCCTGAGAGGGCGCCACCCTCACGCGAGAGAGAACCGGGATGGTTTTTGGCCACACACTTCACTGCATCACAAGTCGTCAGCCACAGGGTTAGGGATACTGCTCATGACTTTGTTCTTACCCCAAACAGGACAATTTAAGACACTGTTGCTTTAAAAGTCAGCTTGTAAATGAAGTAAAGGCAAAGCCATTTTCTCCTCAAAAGCAACAACAAAAGCAAAGTTTTCCCAGGTATCCATCCTCAAGTCTCCAAATTAAGAGACAGAAAATGACCTAGAGAAAGTCCTGGGATTCCCCATCACACATAGACACCTGAACCCCCAGCACACACAGGCTAGTAGGGTGCCTGGGCCAATAATGAAAGCACCTGTTTTCTGTCGAGTGGACCTCTAGAGTGTGCTGCTTTAGGGTTAGGGTATGGTCTCAGAGCGTCAAGGCTATCTCCATGATGATCGCATGCTGTGAGGTATATCATGTCAAAAGGTTGTTGTGAGGATTAAATGTGATTGTGGATTTAGAGCTGAGCCTCAATGCTAGACACAGTAAGTGCTTAACAAATGGACCTTTCCATGAAATGATTACTGTCACTAATTTATGCCCTGATTTAAGGAATTGCCTGATTTAACCAGCAGCAGGCAGAGGCTGGGGCTGCTGTCTCATTCAGCCTGAGCCATAGGAAAGTAAATTGTTTCCTCTCCAGACACACACACACACACACACTATTTCTCTCTCTTGGCTGATATCTACTTTCATTCAGTTAAAATGATCAGCCACTTAGGGTCATCATTTCCCTAAGAACTGAGTGTGTTTACATTCATGGTACTCACTGGAATGCAATTAATTCTTTCCCAATAATATCCACCTGATAGATAGACACATTATAAATGAGAGGCGTAACGATAAGCTGTCTCACGCTGGCTCGTTGTGAGAACAGTCATTAGGGATGACAGTCCTTGATGTTAATGAAATGCCACCATCCCATTAGAGACCTGCAGTTCCAGGGTGCAGTGCTTCCCGGAGAGGCACTGCAGTCCAACAGGTAACGTCACAGCCTGGGCCTTTCCCCTGACACCTTCCGTTGAGCCCAGCAGGCTCCCAGCTCGCCCTTTTCCTGAAGCCTGTCTGGACTGCAGCCACTTTATGAATGCTGATAAATGCTTGTGTGATAAACAGCTTGCTTCTCTGCAGAACAACTCATCCCTGAAAAAGTTGATAATGATTTCAAAATTTCTTTTAATTGAGTTTTTAATTACAACACAGATAGCAAATATCCCATTCATGTGTAATTGGGACAGAGATGACAAGCAGTTTCATATCTTTGGAGAGCATTTGACAAGTGTGGGACCCTCCTGTTAAGCACCGACTACATTGTTTTTGGACAGGAGTACCTGACAGCCACTCACTCGGGGAAGGTCAGGAACTGGAACATCTGGATCTCGATAAATGGTTTGATATAACAATCCAAGTACTGTAATGCAAGCTGCTGCTGGGGATGAAGGTCTGGTTGGCTGGTTTGCAATCTTGTCTGTCTAACTGATAGCCCGATGTGATACTGGGGTACTGTGGACCTGAGTGGTACATGGGCTCCATGTTACCTCTAGTCATTTTTTCTCTTACATGTTATTGTCAAGTCACACATAAATATATGACTAACATGACAGAATTTTAAATCCAGGTGACCATCGTGTACTTTCCCATATTTGTTTAAGAGTTCTAGAGGCATTTCCAGAGTCTGGGACTCTGGAAGCCTTAGAGCAACCTAGATCAAAGAAACTGCTCCGTCCCAGAGAGCAGAGCACCAGTGGCTGTTCTCTGAGAACCGTGCACAAGGTCTGAAGAGCTGTTTGCACAGAATGCTTCTAGGGCACATCCACAGGCCACACTGATGCATCTTTTTCAAACACAAAACAGTAATTCTTAGACCTTTGGGTATCAGCCACCAGGAGGTAAAAGTTCTTCTTAATTAGAGTCCTATGAGGATGCCAATGATTTGTGCATGTTCTCCTCTCTGCTCATTTGCTAGTTGTGAGTTTTACTGAATATATCCATCTGTAGTTGCTGCTGTAGGCCTCAGAATGCAATGGAACAAAGCCAGAGAGAACCCATGTCATTAGGTGTCATGGAGTCCAGTATGGGAGATTGTATCAACTGACTGATTAATAATGAATCTGTATACTAACATACATGTTTCACACTGTGATAGATGCTCTGATGAAAATAAACATGGCTCTCTGTGAGTACGTGACATGTTAATTGTATAGGGATAAATCCTCCCCTTTGAAATTGAGGCTTGCATTTAACAAATCTAAGACTATGCGGGGCCTTGAATGCCATAGGACTTTAAGCTTGTTGCTTTAGATCATCGTTAGAGGATTCTAAGATCTGGGATCGTGAAAGATTTCTCTGGATGCTGTCGGGGAATGGCTTGGAGGGAAGCAAGAGAGGAAGGAGTGAGAGCTGGAACGGACTCTGATGGCCTGGCTGTGACAGGGGCATGGTTGCTAGGAACTAGAGGGTTTGGAAGCCTATTTTGTAACTCACATGCCTGGATATCTTATCTTTGTGGCCAGAACAACTTACGATTTAACAAACTATTCTCTGAGAATAAAAGACCAAAGGAAAAACGAAGGAAGGGGAAGCCAAGGCTTTCTCTGGGGAAATGATGTTTAATTGACCCATGAGAGACAGGGAAGTGTTTTCCTGCTAGTCACACATTTAGGAGTGGCTGACATAATCCGTGGTATTTAACACCATGGGTGGAGATGAGTTTTCACAGGAACTTGTAACATTTGAGGTCCAGTCTACAATGGACCGAAGACAATCTATGAAAAGCATGACACTTTAAGAGCCACAAACTAGAAAGAACCTATGAGTCCTTTCAGTTATAGACATGAAACCCCCTCTCTGCTTCCTTTATTTTGCTGCAGACCCACAAGAACTTCATTGTGGAAATGCATTGCAAAATACTACCCTGGGTTTCTACAGGCATCCTGGGCAGAAAATCTCACACCCGGCTTGGACTCAGCCCACGCACCACAGCTCCTTCATAAGGCACCAAAACCCTCCTAAACAACAGTCAGTTACAGTCGACCCTCTGCGGGGCGTCCCTGAGCTGCATGGTGAAGTCGAGTCTCTCGTGTGTAGCAGTGTCCATACAAACATGACCCTGCACATGATAGTATTGGCAAGCACCATGGTTGTCTCATCTACCAAACCTGATACAATTTCTGAATTCTATCATACTGTTCAAGACAAACCTGATCAAGCGGATTCCGTGTAGATCGTAACAATAACATGATGGTGAATAATAATAACACTGATAATAATGTCATTATTGGACTTCTGGCTGTCACTAGTCATAACATTCTTAGTATTTTGCATAATCAACTGGTTTTGTGCCATTTGTGCTCAGCTTACACAAACCCTGTGTCAGACATCAGTGCCGTTTTACAGCCGAAGACATCCAGGACTTGAAAGCACAATATCCTAAGCACCTATTTTGTTATTTTTTTTCTTTTTCCATTTTCATGTGTATATGTGTATGCATGTTTGCAGGTGTGTGTGTGCACGCACACGCGTGTGTGCATGTAGGTGTGAACAAGCATATAGCAGTCAAGGTTGGGATCGGGAATTGTTGTTTATCACTTTTCCCCTTGTTCATTGATTGGGGTCTCTCAGTCAAACCTGGAACTCTGATATGGCTCTAGCGATCCCCTGCCTCTGCCTTTTGAGGCTGGAATTACAAGCAGGCCGTGGTTATCATTTATGTGATTTCTACAGAGATCCAAACGCTGGTTCTCAGAATTGCATAGCACTGAGCTGTCTCCCCAGCCCCATTTCCTTATTTTTTTTTCCATTGTATTTTAATCCTTTAACATCAATTAATGATTAAGGCTGTATACTTTGTTAGGAGTCTCAGCACCCAACAGTACTTGATATATTTAATATGCTTAGTAAATATTGAGTGATGGGAGAACTTAGAACTTAGACTGTCCACAGTAAGAGAACTTCAGGAGGGCAGTCGCTGTATCTCATATCATATCACTCAAACTCCTTGTAATACATGCCTCAAACTCAGGAAGCATTTTGAAAGTTGAATACGTGGACTTAAAACTTCCTGAAAACCGCCAGTAAAGTTAGCAGTTTCTGAGTCATGAGGCCTGACTCTTATTTAAGATTCTTCTTCATGCCCTGGATGGAAAGAAAGAAGCTACTCGCTCTTGGAATTCACTAACGATTCCAATTTGGAAAGAACTGTAAGCAGCTCAGGCAACAGAAATAAAATGTAAATGACCTGTGAAATTTGAGGTGTGTAGGCTGGGAATAACAACTTTATGAACATTTGAAAAAGGGGAGGCAGAGAACACACCAGGGGAAAGAGAGTCCAAAGACAGCGCAGTTCTCCGGGAAGCGTGCCCCAGCTCAAAGCGATGCCAAAGCAGGCCCAGGAGACTCTGTGGTCTGCAGATTAAATTCAGGGCCAGCAATGCAGACTGGCAGGATGCAGGGCAAGCCTACGGCAGGGCTGCCTGGGCGAAGGATGCACAGTAATGGTTCCTGTGTGGACGGCCTCACCAGGCACCACCTGTCCCCCAGACCGTGTCTGCAGCCTCATCACCAGGCAAGTTCTGGGCGTGTGAGGGGAGGGCAGTAACACCACAGAGTGATTTCAGGAACCTGAGGACTGGATGCTCAGGAGAGATGACTGCAGGTTAGCCGCAGAATGCTGGAAGGGAAGGGAGACGCCTGGAACGTAATAGTCAGGCCTGTTCTGAAACAGCAAAGTGGAAACTTGCAGAGTACTCACGAGTTTTCAGATGAAAATGGACATGTTCTTCTCCGGCATGGGCTTCTTGCCTGGGCTGGCTCTCTGCCTGTCCAGGTGCTTGGTAAACACTGTCTTATAAAATCACCCCCATTTGCCAAAAGGCATAGAATCTGGGAAGTAGACCAGTCACAAGTACATTGAAACATCAGCCAGCTCTCTGCTGGGTGCTCAATGAGGACAGAATTAAAGAACTGGATTTGTGTTGTTCAAGTCAGACTCTTTGATAGTGAAGTCCTCTCTTCCCATTCAGACACACACAGAACAAAATAGAAACCTTTTCAGACCAGGATTGCCTGTGACATGGTTGGCTAAGCTCTGGCTAAATCCTATCACTAGAATTTACTTTATGTCAAAGAGAGTAAGATGCCAGTTCCCTGCCCCACGCCCCCCTGCCCCGCGCCTCCCTGGGCAGTCGGAGGAGGGAACGGGCTGTACCTCTGCACTCAAGGTGGGTGCTGCTTTCAGAAGATCAGCCACGCCTATCCAGACAGAAGAATCCCAGGATTAACTTTACTCAGAGGGAGTGTCTAACAGGAAGACTCCCCTTGAGCTGGTGAGTGGTCTCTGTTTACAGATCATTAACTGAATGGTTCTTACCTGTTCCTAAGGTTCAGGATCCAGCCTCCCAGCTGACTGCAGGGCCCTCAGCCCACTCCCCACCATTATTAAGCACTAGTCTCGGGGGCTTCTCCGCGCTCCTGGGACCCTACACTCTGCGGCACTGTCCTCCCTCTGCTGGCCCACCTGCCCTCCCACTTCCCCGTGCCATACTTTCCTGTCTTCTGCGTGGCTGGCGTCTGGCCATTTCTCTCTTTGCTCCTCCTCTTCTTCCCTGTAAGGCCACCCTTTGCTTTTTATGGAGCCATTGGACTGTAAATAGGAAAATCATATGAGCCGCTCAGATGAGTAGATATCAGGTCACTTGACACCAAAACAAATCCAAAAGTCAAGCTTTCAGTGCAGACTCCGTGACTGGGCAGTGTCTGAGGCACCAGGACTCAGCACTGTCTTGGGCTACATTATGGGGCCGTGTCTCAGCGAGCACCCCAGCACCCATTATGGCTCTGGGCTCCCCCTGCCACTGGTTGCCATCTTCATGATCTTCATGATGTCTGCCAGTGACTGTGCTTTTTTATTTAAGAAGGACCATTATCAACAGAGACTCTTGACTCTATTCAGTTGGTTAGAGGCCTGTCACTTGCAAACACATATGGAAAGTCCTCATTAACATTCCGTACTCCTTAGTGCAAGAAGACACAGGAGAAGGGGATTCTGGGTGGGTCAGCCCCGGTGTCTGCTTGGGAGCATGCCTCTCTCACTCCCTCATCAGTTAGCCGCACTCTGCCCGGTTCTGACATGTCTTCATGGTATGTATGCACCTGGCTGTTCATCTAAAGTCGTGTGTGTATGTGAGGTGTGTGTGCGCTCCAGAACTGGTTCTCTCCTCTCACCACTCTCCCTAGAACCTACCTGTGATGGTGTGTGTGAGTGTCCTGAAAGGTCATTGTGTTAAAGGCTTGCTCCCCAGGGTGGTGGTATGGGAAGGTATGTAGACCTTGATGATGAGATGCTGAATGGGATGCCCTTAGGTCATGAGTGGCAAGCCCTTGTAAGAGTTTGGGGACCCCAGCGCCTTCTGGTCTTTCTGCCTTCTAGCTCATGATGTAAGAAGTTCACTCCTTCCATGGTAGACCATCCTTACTAGTGACCAGAAGTGAAGGGGGCCACCACATCCTGAACTGAGGATGCAAGACCCATGAGCTAAAATGAACATTTTCTTTTTTTAAGTTAGTTGTGTCAGGTATTTTGTTATAATAACACTGTGCTAAATAATACACTGGCTGTATCCTGGTGGGTGGCCAGCACTTGAGTATTGCTTAGTTTGCAAGATGGTTGATCTCTGGATGGAAAGAAAAGAGAAACTCTGAAGTTATTGTACAACTACAACACCCTTAAAAGCAGCATTTGGTTAATATAAGATGATATACAATACTCCTTTTGCATTGTATACGATTTCAAATGGGACAGGATTATATGAAACAAAATGATAATCATTCCAATACCCCATTCAGCTTCATTGAATTCACAGACAGGCTGGGTCTTTGAGGTCTACTGATGCTATACTATGTATATAACAGAACATGTCGGATCTTCTCGAGTCCTCCTGTGCCGTCTTCCTCCACGTCCCTGCCTCTTCCTCTCTAAGCGATGGCCGTCATGATGTTGGGTTCATCACGGTACCACATCTTTTACACTATGACTTTTTATGAAGATATGCATGTCTCTAAGTGGAACATTCATTGTGTATCTTATAAAAACACCTTAAGTTATACAAATGTTAGAAAGCATTTTATCTTTTCGGCATATTTTGTTTTTACTTGGGTTTGCTGGCATTTCATGTGTCCCCGTAGTGTTTCAGGATATGAATGTACTGCATTTGTTTTCTGTGTTGGGAGTGATAAGCACTTTCTGTTCTTTATGGTCTTGCCTATGGCAACTGAAGCTGCAAGCAATTAGTACTTCTCTGCATATTTGTTGTGCCCTGGTCTAAGACATACATTTAAGAAAAAAATCAGAGGGTGTGCTCTTTAGCTTCAACTGTCAACTTCACACAACCCAGAATTGCTTGGTAAGAGCATCTCGGTGACAGATTATCAACATGGGATTGGCCCGTGAACGGCTCTGTCCAGTGTTCTAGCTAGCTTTTCTGTTGACCACAGGCAACTTGTGCGGGGTTTATTTGGCTCACACTTCCAGGTAACAGTCTGTCACCGAGGGAAATCAGGACGAGAACTTACTTACCTGGAGCAGAAACCACAGAAGAATACTGCTTCCTGGTTCACTTCCCAGCTGGCCTGCCTGGGGCTGGTACTGCCCACAGTGGGCTGGGCCCTTCTACATCAATCAGCAATCAAGACAATTCTGGCATGACTGTAGTCCAGTCTGACCTAGGATTTCCACAGTTGAGGGGCCCTTTTCCCAGGTGACTTGAGTCAAGTTGACCCTAAAAACCAACCAAGAGAGGGAGATAGTCTTAAGTTATCTAATGTGGGAAGATGGCCTTTTGTAGGTGGCCCCTTCCCCTAGGCATGGGTCCTGAACTGTGTGAAGGATACCAGAGCCGAGCACAAGCAAATGAGCCAGTGGGCGTGTGTGCCTGCCTGCATGCATTTTTCTCCGCTCTTGACCGTGAATGTCATGTGACTGGTTGTCTGAAGCACCTGCCTTGATGCTCCCACGGTTCTGAACTTGTAAGCTGAAATAAACTTTCTCCTGTAAGCTGTTTTCTGTCAGAGTGTTTATCACAGCAGCGGAAACAAAGCTAGAAGACAGGGTAAGAAAAATCAATTTCTTCAGTATTCTTTGACTTTGTCAAAAGCATTTTACAAAGTAGTTGTTCCACATAGCGGAACAGGGGGTAGAGAGAATACTAATGCATCCCTCAGCTCTCCCCAGCAAAGCTTCCTTGTGCACACAAAAGTCCACAACTGGCCAAGGTGTAGAGTGAAAGAGACTGCAGAGTGCATGTCCTTGGATAGGACTCCTAAGTTAAATCTCACCCACCAGGGCTCAGGGACCGATGTGGAAGAGGGGGAGGAAAGATTGTAAGAGCCTGGGTTCATGCATGAATATAAGGAAACAGAATTTTCCAGGCCTCGGGGAACTTGCTCATATGAACTTAGAACAATAGTGATAGCAAGCACAAGACCCACAATGCAGACCCATCAGACAAAAACCCAGCATAGAATTGAGAAATGGGCAGCAGGCCTCAACCCTAGCCAAGGAACTACTGGCAACTGACCACTGCTGGGTGAAGGTGAGTTGATCTTGAAAGGAGAGTCTGTAGATAGGCTGACTCAGTAGGCTTCATCCGTATGACAGAATGCATGGATCAGGTGGCAGGGCTCTGAGAAGGTATGGGTAGGAGAGGAGGTCTAAATATGATTCGGTTGTATTACATGAAATGCACAAAAATTCAAATATATATATATATATGTATATATGTATATATATGTATATATATATATATCAGAAAACATAGTTGTTCCTGTTGGTAATTCCAAAGGCCGTGGATGAACATGACCTGGTGGTGTAGATCTATGATCCCAGATACTGTGGAGCCTATCTAAGGCAGGAGGAGAAGAAATCTGAAACCTACCTGGGCTGCAGAGGGAGGTGAGCTCATGGCTAGTGGGATGCTATCTCAAAATACAAAGAAAAGAGAAGCCTAAGGATGTAACTCAGTGATAAAGCGCTTACCTAGCACAAGTATATCCAAACTCTGTTAACACAGAGCAATAAAACAAAGCAGTGAGTGGGAGCCATTTCTGCACCTAGTGCCTCGAGCCTCAAACTCTGAGCGTTTATTGTCTGTTTATTGGTATAAAGTAGTATTTTGGTTTTGTTTCATATTTTTACATGTCCTAGACAACAGGGGAAGGTAAGGATCTTTCAGTAGCTCTGCTGGCTTCCCAAAATTCCTTATTTATTTCCATGCCCTTCTGGAGTAAATGGGGAATTGCTTTTCTTATTGATTCATGAAGTTCCTTATATATTCTGGATAACGATCTTGGTTGTTCTTCACGTACATTGAGATGTGTTTTGCTGGACAGTTGTTGGATTTTCATATTGTTTATGACTTTGCTTTATGAATAGGACTATTATATTTTAATATAGTGACATTTATCAACTCTACTGCATGGCATATGTATAATGTATAATGATCATACCAGGGTACCTGCCACCATATCTGTAACCTCAGACATGTGTCATGTCCTCTCTGTTAGCTACTTTGAATCATTATCTTTAAGCCCTAGCTTTCCTGATGTCGAGCTTTAGACGTTGCTCCTTGTATCCACTCCGTTCTTATGTCTGCTAACCATCCTCTCCCAGGGCCTTTTCCACACTTCACACAGGTTTTGCTACCTACATCTCTAAAAATGAGTTTTTCAGGCAGGAAATGGCGGTGGGTGGACGCCTTTAATCTCATCACTCTGGAGGCAGGAGCAGGGGAGTTTCCATGAGAACGAGGCCAGCGTGGCCTGCATAGCAAGTCCCAGGCCAGCTGGGACTACAGGGAGACCCAGTCTCAAAAACAGGTTCAAGTTTTTAGCTTTCTTATTTAAATAAGAATATGACATTTTTTTCTGTACATAGCTTTTTAAATGTATTTCTTTATTTCTTATAAGAAAAGATAGTAACTTTTATGTGCTGATCTTGGGTTCTGAAACCTCATTTAACCTTTCAGTTCTAATGTAGCAGCAGCATTAGGGTTTCTCTAACAGAAAGTCCTGTCATAATCCAACAAGGATTATTTATTCTTCCTCTGTCCCATTTGATATACCTTATTTCTTTCTCTTACTGTTGTGGCTATAGCTTTTGAAAGAAATGTCTCCCATGGGTTCGAGTACTTGAACACTTGGTGTATGGTCTCCAGTTGGCACTGTACTGGGGAGGCTGTGGAGCCTTTAGGAGGTGTGGCCTTCCTGGAGGAAGTATGTCACTGGAGGTGCGTTTTGAGAATTTCTGGCCTCCCTGCTTCCTGGAGGTGCTTGAAAATAGGTGCTCTCAGCTGTCTGTTTTGGCTGCCTCTGCCACACATTTCCTGCCAGGGTGGACTCTTATCCCTAGGAACTGTAGGACTCACATTTACAATATAGACATACAAATGACTTTCACATAACCTTACAATCAATAATCGGATCTTATTTTAGCTTGCTTATAATGTAAACAGGCTCTGCTAGGCCATGAGCTCCCCTTGTAACTGAAAGCATAGAACTTTAATTTCTCATGACTTCTCCTTGTCTATGTCCCCAAAATAATCTGTGAGTGTGTTTGTGTGTGATTTTCATACTCAGGAAAGTGCTGCAAACAGCTCAGGATATTCATTGGAACAATGACGATGTAAAGATTATCCCGTTAGTGTTGCAAACAATAGATGGGACTATTTGATAATGTCTGTGGTTGTGTGTGCGCTTGTCCATGTCTAGGGATCAGAAAGGACAAAATTCTTCCCTAATAAGTGTCTGGACTTTTACTTCCCCATTTCATGCTGAGTACACTGTTTTAATAAAAGAGTGAGGTCTTGTTTGGGAACATTGCTCTGAGAGAATTCTGAAGGAACAGGTTCTCAGTTTAGGTCTATTCCCAGCTTAAAATGGATGCTAAGAGTCAAACTGTTTTTATTGAGGCATAGCTGGTAATATGACATCACATAGCAAGCACTCTTCCTGCTATGAGTTCTCTTGGTCATGGTTTATCACAGCAGAAGAAAGGCTAATACAGACGACCAGTACAAAAAGTCAGTGAGAATGTCGAGTGTGGACACCGTGTGCTGCTTGTGCACTTGGAGAAATAATTCCAGCTTTTATCATTCCATATGAATGGTTGTAGGTTTTTCATACATAGACTTTGGTTGTGATGTATCCTTTCTCTCTCCCCCCATTCTCTCTCTCTCTGTTTCTCTCTGTCTCTCTGTATGTGTGTGTGTGTGTGTGCACCAGGGTATACTAGTAGAGGTCAGAGGACAGCCTGTGGGAGCCAACTCTGTCCTTCCACTATGCAGATCCAAGGCACCAAACTCTGGTCATCAGGTTCTACAGCAAATGCCCTCACCTGCCGAGCTAACTGCTGGCTGGATGCATGCTGTCTATACCCAATTTTTCAAACTTATTAACAATCATGAAACATTGTCAAATTTTATAAGATGCTTTTGCTGCAATTTTTCCTTGTTACTGTGTTTACAAAGACTTCCTAAGAGTATTTAAGAGGAATGGTGATAATCTGCATCCTTATTGCGAACTCTAATAATAATTTTCTTAGGTTCTGTTATTAAGTGTGGTACTTAATGTAGGTTTATTTAGAGTTTAAGAAGTTCTGTTTCTTTTGTAGTTTGCTAAATTTGAAAAACACAAAGTAACATTGTTTCTTTAATATGCTTTGGCACATCTGTAGAGTTTATCATCATTTATTTTTCATGGGTTCGTATTGGGTTAGGCATCAATAGAATTTATAATGTGAAGACATCTTTCCATAATGAAGAGAATACTCATTGATTGCCAAGAATGCTTCCAAAAAGGCTTGCATCTTATCCTCGAGGAAGCTATCCTGAAGATTCTGAGAAATTATTTTTAACTTCATAAAAGTTACTTTTAAATTTTTACATGCTTAATCCACAATGATTTCATTCATTTTTTTCTCTTATCATGTCTATATTTTAAAAATGGAACATGTCCAACTTATATAATAATAGCAAAAGACATGGACAGTTGAGCTGTTGAAATGGTTCAGAAGGTAAAGCATTTGTTGCCAAGCCTAATGCCCTGAGTTCCATCCCCAGGCCCCAGATGTTATAAAAAGAGAACCAACTACCATGGGCTGTCCTCTGATCTCCACATGCATTGCTATACACATGCAAGAACATGCATGTAGACACACATATTATAAATAATTGTCACATAAATTTTTTAAAGAGATGAGGAAATTAGATCGGGAGAAAGTAGCAAACTATGGAACTACCTGTGAAATGTGGAAACAACCTGCAAAAGAATTCTAGGGAAACCTGTTCTAATCACCTTATTTGCTGAGCAGATGATTCATATTGGCTGTTTATCTATAGGCTTAGAGACACCATATCTGGAGTCATTTAGAGTGGAAGCCCTTAACTGTTTAGGTGACTGGATACTGCTCAGAACCCCAGAGGACCTGACTTCTTGGTAGTTGTCCTGAGTGTTGGTGATCATGGCTGGCTATAAGTGAGTTCCAAAAACACTTTGTTTTTGTCCTCTGTTTCATTCATCTTTGGTAATTGCATCTGTCTGAGACCAATAAACGTTTACATCTTTTGTAGTTCCCAGTAAAGGAACTGCATTCTGCTTGACAATTAGACCTTCAGTATTACAAAATAATTTCCATGTAATTGCTCATGGTGGTAAATGCCAAGCTAGTGTAGGAATATGGTTCCGATGGCGGCTGAGCACTTCTGTTTCTGAATATCTGTCCTAATTACACGCATACATGCATATGATTACTGAGAAATGTCTGTACCAAAAGAATTGTATACCCACAGACTTAACAGTGTGATGACCTGCTCTGTTAACTTTTAAAAAGATTTCAGAAATTGATTAGAACATTTAGTGTTATTCCTTCATTCAGGGTTTTCAACCCAAATAACTTATTGCAATTAGAAATTCCTTACAAAGAGAAGAGTCTTTTTCTTCCACCCTCCCCTCATCCTGTAGAATGTTGGGAGAAAGATACCAGCCTCCTGGGAGTTATCTCCTTGATTAACTGTGAGGTACTAAACAGAGGAAAGTGGTAACAATTCATGCAGTTGGGCCTTAAATCTCTAGCTTTATGGCATGCATTTGCCAACTGTCTACATATTTGACAGACAAAGTGCATCTGTGAATTTGAAGCTTCTCAGGTTATAGTTAAGATATGTAATTAGATTTCCAGATATATATCTTTCTCCAAAACTTCTGCTGGAGGTGGGGGCAGGCAATTAAGGATACTCTAGCCAGCTAAAAAAATCCAACCTAAAATTCAATGGACACACTTAACTAAAAGAGGATGCTTTTATTGGGCTGCTCTCTCTAGACAGAGACAGTGTACTTAGGCATTGCTGTTCCTGCTCTGGAGGCTGGAGTCGGGTGGATTGCTTGGTTAATAAAACTTGATTTTTTAGATGTGTGGCTTCGTTTAGGAGTGGGCAGAAACTAGTACTATTAAAGACTTGTTGCTTGTAGCTTTCCATGTATTTATACTTATTGGAAGAATGTAGCAACCTGGGGGAAACCTATTAACTCACAACTGGCCAATGAGAAAGCTACTCCAATGCCCTGAAGCACAAGAACATTCAAATTCTTGAGTCCTTGGAAGTAATAGAAATATTCCCAGTGCTCTGAGTGGCTGTGTTAAAAGAGACTAGTATAGCCTGGACAGATACCACAGGCAAGAATTCCTTAAGTGGTCAAAATTAATACTAAAAAAATACAGGTTAGTATTAAGTTATTTTACAGTTAGAAATTGAGGCTCAAAAAGTTGTATGATTGATTTAGGGATCCATAAATATGTTCTTTTAGATTAAAATTTTAATTTTAATTTTTTTTGGAGAAATTCACACATGAGTACACTCTGCATTGTTTCTAGTCATCTCTGCCCCTCTGACACTGCTCCATTCCCACTGATATCTTGATGTCTTCTTTAATCATTAATGTTGTATGTATATACCTACGTGCATAGATACATAAACAATCGGCTGAGTCCACTTAGTGGTTCTAGTATGTACATGTGTTTAGGAATGGCCGCTTGGGGATGAGTAACATATTAAGGGGCTTGTCCATGAAGAAAACTGACTTCCCTCCCCTTGGCAGCTATTGACTGCCTGCAGCTCTTTATCTAGAGGTGGGACCTTGTGAAATTCCCTTGTCCACATCAGCATATTAGCTGTTGTTGTCATTATACAGGTCTTCAATTGACAAATCTGTTGTTGAGACTTCACAGGTACAGCTTCCCTGTCATGTCTGAAAGACACCATCTTGCAGTACAAGTCCTGGTCCTCTGCTCTTCTGATCTTTCCACCCCCTCTTCAGCAATGTTCCCTAAGCCTTAGATGTAGGAGATGTATTGTAGATGTATCATATGGGAATGAATATCATCCAGTTGTATCTCTCTGTAATCGTCTCTATTTGTTGCAGAAAGAAGTATCTTTGATGAGGAGCAAGAGCTCAGCTTATTTGTGGGTTTAGGGAAAAGGTTTTACAATACACTAGAAATTGTATTGATTTAGAGAAACGGCAGTAATAGATTCTCCTCTTGGTTCTATGACCTCTCAATCCATGGCTATTTGGCTAGGTTTATGGTACCAGGCATTAATTCCCTCGTATTGAGCAGGGCTTCAGTCCAGTTACAGTCTCTGTCACCCCACGATAACAGGGCCACTACTGCACTGGCTGTCTTGCCAGGAGTGTCATTGTTGTGGTTCACAGGCTTTGTCACTGGGTAGGATTATTGATTGCTTTTTGCCTTTGACACCTGGCACAGCACATTCCCATACTATGAGAGATGGTCGTTGGGGAGGAGGCTTCCAGGTCAGTTCAAGCTTGATTCCACCAAGTCCTGGATCTGAAGCGTGCGGTACCTTCAGCAGTAGAGGAGTCTTACCTTCACGTCCAGGGAGGCAGCCAAGGGCACTGGCAATAGTCTGTATTATTTTAGGAGTCTCTCTGACTGCCCTAACCAACAACTCAAAGGGAGGCTTCCCATGCCTCACGCTGGGGGTTTTGTTACTCTACAGTTCTTGGGAGGGACATTATCATCCCATGTAGTATAACTCCATTTGAGATGCATACATATTTTATATATATGTAAAACATGTATTAAGTATACTTATAGTGTTTCCCTGTGTTTTGCTTTTCAAGCATCTCTCCTTCCTCCCTGTCCGCTATCTTCTCCTCCCTCCTGTCCCCCAGTTAAAGTCTTTCCCACATCTCCAATTTCCCGTTTGAGAGCGCCCGTGCCCAGCCATCCCCTCTGGGGAGCACCTCTGGAAATGTGCTCTTTGGCAAAGTAAAATCCTGTCTGTTCTGCAAAATGGAAACAGACAAATTCACTACTTATAAAGTAGCCAACGTACTATTCTTTATTTATTATTTTTGAGACAGGGTCTCAAGTAGCTCAAGCTGGTCTCCAACCCCCTATGTGACTGAGGATGACCTTGAATTCCTAATACGCAGTGTTTGTTTCCCATGTGCTGTGATAACAGTTATATATACTAACATGCCCAGTGGTGTCTGAGTGTTCTTCAGTGAAAAAGCTTCCTTGAATAATATAAAGACACAACTCAGGAAAACACTAAAAATATCAGCTTATTAGAATAGGTACATGGTTTATTACTAAAAGGGACAAAAAGTTGCATGAAGTATCTGTAAGTCTTTGAGACTATTTCATTCTAATCAGATGGATAAAGCAAATATATGTTATTTGAAATAATTAAAGAGCCAAATACATGCACAGCAACTACTAAGAATTCCAGTACAGTTTCTCTCCTTTCTATTAGCTGTGCAGTGATGGGGTGAGCGCCAGTATCTGTGACTAAAAGAAAGCAAGGCTTTGCTTCTGGAGATGAAGTTCATGAAGTCTGAGTCTAAAAGGCAGAACTTACAGACAGTAGTGAATCACTGAAGGATTTTGAATGGGAAGGACACTGAACCCCCAGATTTATGTGTAAGAACAATAATCACCCCTCCCAGAAAGCTATGAAGAGAACTATATATGCAAAAAGAACTGACCCCCTACCTCGCACCACACACAGGATTAACAATGCGGACTGCAAGAGCTAAAGCTAGTGAACTTCCAGAAGAAAATATGGGAGTACATTTTCATGTACTTTGCTGAGGCAACAGCTTCTTGTATCTGACATCAGAAGTGTTAGCAGCAACAGTGAAATAAAGTGGACAGATAAGACTTTATTGAAATAAGAAAACTTGTGTTTCTCAGGAAGATATCAAGAAAGTATGAAGATAATTCATAAAATGGGAAAAAATAAACTCAAAGTATGCATTAGAATACAAAAAAGAACAATTACAGTGTAATTTGTGTGTGTATGTATGAGGTATGTGCACATGTGAATAATCATGTTCGTGTGGGGGGTGCATGTATGTGTTCAGGTATTCACACATGTGAACATGCATGTGGAAATCTGCTGTTTAATGTTTTCACAGATCACTTTGAGTTTGATTTACTGAAGCAGGTCTCCCAGTTTAACCCAGAGCTTTGGATCTTCCAGAATACCCACACCTATGCTTCCTAAGTGCTGGGTATATAGGCAACCAACACACCTGCCCTATGTTTACCTGTATTCTGTGGATCTGCACTCTGGTCCTCCTGCTTGGTGGCATCAGCTTTGTCCACTGAGCCATCTTCCCAGTCCCTGCAACATAATTTTTAAATATTTATTATTTTATGTGTATGAATGTATTGCCTGCACATATGCAAGGGCACCCATCTTGTGCAGTTCCTGTGGCAGCAAGCAAACGGCCTTACATTCCTCTGGAACTGGAGCTACAGATGGTTGTTAGTCACGATGTGGGTGCTGGGAATCAAACCTGGGTCCTCTGCAAGAGCAGACAGTGCTCTTAACACTGAGCCCCACAGCCCCACAACACAATTTTTGATGGATTAAGGTTTATAATATTAATTTCACCAAAGATGAGGTACCAATAAAAAAAATGGTCAATTTTATTAGTCACCTAAAAAATGCAAAACAAACCACAAAGAGACACGTCTTTACAGCCACTGTATCTGTAGCAGGTGTAGGCAAGGATGGGGAAATCCAAGCTTCTCTACATCGCTGGTATGTATGTCAGGAAGGACGTGTTCCTACTCTGAAGCAGTCTGGCTGTTCTTCAAAGTGTTAAACATATGTGATCTGGTAATTCTACTTCAAGATGAAAATACATCTATACAGAAACTCACACCTGTATGTCTACTGCAAGATTATTCCCATAGCTCAGTATATACACCTACCTGTCTATCATCTGTTGAAATACTACATGCTTAAAGTGGAGCTGAATCTTGAAAACATTATGTTGAGTGACAAAAGCCAGTCCCAGAAAAAACACAATTATTTGACTAAAGTTTCATAAGTTGACTAGAGTAGGAAGATCTGTAGACAGAGAAGATTAGCAGTTTCCTGGAACTGGGTGAGAGTGTGGGGACAGAAATAAGCACAGATAGTTCATGAATGGTTTAGGCTGATGAAATTGTTCTAAAATTAGAGTATGGTGAATCCCCTTCAGTGTGTTCGTGCTTCTTCACACCACCTAGTGACTCAAAGAGTCCTAATGAGTTGTCTAGATCAGGTTGGCTGGAGGGCATGTCTGTGGGAGATGATGTTGATTGTCCATGTAGGAGCTCGTAGCCCCCGCTGTGGGAGGTACCATTCCCTCAGCAGCCACTTCTGAGCTATATGAGTGAAGAAAGATAGCTAAGGAGCAAGCCAGCCAGCCGCAGGGGGTGCTGTTTCCCTCTGCTCTCCACTGAATGTGATGTGACTAGGTGTTTCACTTCCTGCCTTGGCTTCCCAATGACATAACCTGAAATTGTAAGCCAAATAAACCCTTTGTTAAGCTTCACTTCTTGTTAGGGTGTTTTTATCACAGCAACAGCAGTGAAGCTGGAACAGAGAATATATAGAAGTTTGCTGAACACAGGTTGAAAGGAAGAGTTATACAGTATGTCAGTTACATCACACGCTTCTTAAAGCCATTAAAATGGTAGAGAACGAGGTAGGAGAAGTTGAGATCATCACCAAGGGGATAAACAAAGACAGTGCTTATACAGCAAGGTCAAAAAGTGAATCTGTAGCACAGTGGGGAGACAGATGTATAGAAAAGACACGATTATGTGGAGGTACCTAGAGCCGGTCAAGGCTGTCAGCCTAACTCTTGTGCAGTATCCACCACTTAAAAAATACCCAGAATGCCACATACCTAATGATGATGCATGCATGTCAGCCCAGCACTCAGGACGTAGAGACAGGAAGATCAGGAGTTCTAGGTCATCCTCCACCAGCTATATGAGACTTGTCTCAAGAATAAAACCAAATCAAACTAACAAAATAAAATCCAGAGCTAGTATCTCTCTACCACTTTCTGAGTTAGCCTGAGTGGCTGGCGAATCATTCCAGCTGATTTTTACTGTTTCAGGAAACATTTACTTGCCTGCAACATTCACCCGCTGTCTTTAATTCTTCCCTGTAAGAACAGACATGTTGTTATAACACTTGAAAATTTTTGTTTGTTTAATAAATGATCAAGATCGATTGTAGATTGTAGAATGTATAAATGTTTGCACAAGAAGGGTCAGAGAGACAAATTCTCAAATTAGCGTGTTATTTTTGAAAATCTAAGCTGTTAGCCAGATGTGCAGATGAGAGAATCAGGCAGGCAGTGACTGGCCCGGCTCTTCCCCCATCAGTGCTTATGGGCTGTGCATAAAAGGCAGCACTGGCTTGGTTCTGTGTGTGGTGTTTACTGATGGCCTCTTTCTGGAATACTGAGAAGGTGTTCTCCACACTCCTGACATTCAGTTTAATCAAGACATGCCCCCTTCAGTCAACCCAATAATATGTTTGCATTACATAGACCAAATTTTTCTTTTAAGATTTCATTAAGTATTTACCCATCACTGCTAAAGCAGAGTGTAACCAGCACTGTAGCTATGTCAGAATGGGAAGTCAATCAGTGTTCAATCTTGCTTAGCAACTTCTCACTAAGCCAGAGAGAACAGGAGACCTGGGAAAGAGGAGGAAGAGATACTAGGCCTTGATCCAGAGGAAAACTCAACCTCTTCCAGGACACTTGCTTGGAAGGCTGCTTCATGTCCCACACGTGGACAGGCGTTCGAGCTTAGGGAGGCTGGTAGCTCCTGCCTCTTTCAGCTCGAGCTCTGTCAAGAGTCCCCACTGGTGGTCTCTGGAACTTTCTTTAGACCATTGCTCTTTTGGCCCATCCAGTTTCCGTCAGTGTGCCCAAAAGTTAGATAATATTTGGGTTTTCCAAACTCAGAGACACCCTAATAGCAAAGTCAGGCATAGTTAGAAACCTGTTTAACTTTTGTGCCCCCAAAGCAATAGAAGTAATAAGAACCATTATAACAGTATTAAAACTAGTTTGCATTTATTTAGAACTGCATATTCACAAAGCGTGTCATGCATGTTGCTTTTTTAAAATTTACCCAGTGGAGAGAGCTGTGCTTTTAGTCATCGATATGCGATTTAATTTTGTCATAAAAATATGAAGCAAAATATTTACTCCATAGACAAATAATGTGTTGTCTATAGATGGTTATTGACTATCACAGCTTCTAAAACATGTTCAGCAAAGGTTTTTTTTTTTTTTTAAGTTCCTTCCCCTCTAAAGATACTTTGTCTAGAGGAAAGAAAATAGGAGAGAATCTAATCACATCTCATTATATACGCATGACATTTTCAGAGAATTTTTTGATTTTAAGAGATTTGAAGAAATAAAAGTATACATATTAAAATTCTTATACAATTAAATCATACCCTTTTATGTTTGTGTATCGATCTAATGACAGCCATGTTATACTCAATTGTTCAGAAATTTTACCTGTATGGGCCTGTAGAAATGTCTTTGTGGTTAAGAGCTTTTGCAGAGGACCTGGGTTGAGTTCCCAACACTCACACAGAGGCTAACAACTGTCTGTAACTCCAGCTTGAGGGAATCTGATGCCCTCTTCTGACCTCTCTGGGTATTGCACGACAGAGGTGTACTTGCGTACATTGCAAGCAACACATTCGTAAACATAAAATTTTAAAAATGAATAAAATCTTTTAAAACTTTACCTGTATATTCTTTCAGACTTTTTACATGAACATGTGCATTGTCTGTAAATAATGACAGATTATTTCATACCCCAATAAAAGTTTTGACATCAGGAAAAAGGAAGTAGTTTAGCTCACAGACATAATTATTATTCCCCCATATGTGCACAGAACCCATTAACATTCCAAGTCCAGGGGTAAAAGCAGCTGCGAGAGAGAGAGGCTGGCAGGCGGGGCAGAAGTGTGCGCAGCACTGGCCCCAGCAGCTGTGGGCCTGAGTTTGCCCCCCGTAGCCTGGATCCTGCCATGCTGGTTCTTACAGAACGCAGGATGCTGCCCTGGGGTAAAGCCGGTGGCCGAGCTTTGACAGGGAGCTGAGGGTGCTTTAGTGTCCAGCTCCTCACTCACATGGACCCTATGGAAGGAGAGGTCACAGAAGAGCCTTAAGCCCCCAGTAAGTTATGGGGAATTCTTCTTTCTTTGAGCATTTACTTTTGTACCTAATTTGTACTTTTTTTCCTTAATCATCCTTATACCCCCGAATCATGAAGGCTTTAAGTCCCACATAACCTAAATCCACCCTTGCAGCTGTTCAAAAGGACATCACAGACAATAATGTCACCCTTTGCTGCAAGGTGGGATTTGTGGTGGATGACACTGGGGATGTCAGCCTGCTGAGGATGAGGAACAACACACCAACTCCCCGGAGCAAAGTCAAGGTAGCAGCTTAATGTTTCAGAAAGGCATTGTTTCCACAGTCATTCTCTCTCTCTCTTTCTCTCTCTCTCTCTCTCTCTCTCTCTCTCTCTCTCACACACACACACACACACACACACACACACACACACACACAGCTTAATGTTTCAGAAAGGCATTGTTTCCACAGTCATCCACATCCACACACATGCACACACCCCACCAATGAAACTACAGCTTGTTTGTCATGTTCCATTTTCTCACCTTCTTTCCACATGAAATACTCTTTCTGATTCCCGGAATGGTGTCTAGGCTTATCAGAAGGGAGTCAGCTTCTTCCCAGTGTCTCATAGGAAGCCACTGGAAGCTTACTTAAGGTTGTAAGGAAGGTTCTGTTTACTGTCTAGAGAGTAAACCACAAAGAAAAATAGATGCAGAAAGGCAAGTTCGTAATGATTAGGAGGTGAAAACCCATTTCTGTTCAAAGCATCCCATAATAAAAGGCTATGACAGAACCCATTGCACAGAGGATGTTAGGAAACCGAGACCGACAGGCACTACATGGATCCTTGAGACACAGATAAAGCTCAGCCAGCAAGGACGGGGAAGTCTCTTGCCCAAAACCTGGCTTGAGATGCGGAGGTGAAGAGTCTTCATACCTGGTCTCCTGTGTTTTTTCCGGCCCTCTTCTGCACTCTCCTGCCTCAGAGTGCGTTCTATGACTGGAGGACCCCTCCCCACACCATTCTGCAGCTTCATCTCTGCTTTCACAACTTGCTTAGATGTTACCTAAGCACAAAGACTGTGTTGGACCATACAGGAAAAAAAAGCCCTCTTGATTCCCCAACATACACTTTCTGGTGTCATCATAGCTTTCTTCCTAACACCTACACTGTCAGAATGGCCTTTCTGCCCCCTTTATTGGAATGTGTCCTGATTGGGGGGAAGTCTGGTCTATTGGCTGCTGAGTGTCCATCCTGGAGAATGACACCTGGCACAAAGCAGTCCCTTTGACCCAGGGAGGTCTCAAGTTGAGCAAAGGAAAGCCCCGTCCTCAGCAGCCAGCATCCCAGAGAGTCGGCCACTCTACAAATAGGTTTGAAAGAAAAGAAAAGCCAACTAGGAGAGTGAAGGCAGAGAGAACTGTGAGAAAGGAGGGAGAAAGGATATTCGTAAATTAATATTTCTCTGTATGGGAGCAAAACAGATTCAATCGTACTTTCTTGCAGAGGATGCCTGAATCAAATTACATCTGCTGCTTAGAGCCACAATGCCCTTTTATTCTGGGCTTTAATGTTTTGTAGCAGTGTAATACATTGGATTAGAATTTCAAGACCAGGTTTAAGATACCATTCAAGCTAGTGCAGTCTCTCAGAGTATACATATTCATGGGATCAATCACAGTCTCGCTTCTACGATGACTGGCAAAGTAGGTATCAACAAGAAAACAACAGTTGGAGAAATGGGGGTGTCCCAGTTTACTTACGACATTTTACTAGGAGAAAAGGAGAAAGTGAAAGATCGCTCTGATGATACCCTAAACCCAACAAAACAATCTTCTAAAATGCCATATATGTCTTTCTTCTTATATAATAAAACATTTTAAAACAGCACCATGAGGCAGCCACTCCACCAGATGCAGTAAAATCTAAATGTGGAGCTAGTTAATACTATTGCAGTTTTAATTCCTTTTGTATTTCAAAGATACCCTTCGAGCAGCTCAGATCCAGTCACACTAGCACTAATGGGAAGTAGGGCTCTCCAGTGGAGCTCTGCAGTGTAATTCCCAAGAAGCCTCTGTTGCTTTGCAGGTTGCTCACCTTGGCAGCCCTTCAGCCTAGAGTGGGCTTGGGCCTTCATTATCAGTGTCCAGCCTGAGGTAAAGGAGAACCAGCCCTCGAATGCTCCCCGGCTCACAACTGGACCACAGACTCACTAAGGGATTTATATTTCCCCTGACAAATAATCTTGTATCTTTGTGCCTCAGTAGTTGCATCTCTATGGTAAAAATAAGATTGTTGCCGCCTTGAGTTCTTAGGATGATGGGAGAAGAGGTTTGGGAAATCAAAGGAAGGAAAAAAGCACTTTAGACTTGAGTCCTATCTGAATCTTTAGTATCCCTGGCAGAGTGCCAGGTTCATTCACCCTGGGCCTGAGGAGGCTGTCCTTCTCATCTTGTAAGCCACATGGTAAAGCCAATGTCTATAGCCCTATCTGCAAAGCTCAGAGTTCTAGTGGCTTACCCAAGATCAAACCTCAGCTACACGACAGGCCTGATTTGAAACCTGCCCTTCTGGATGCAGGCTGGTCCTTCAAGGACTCTCACTCACCTCTCTCGAACATTCAACTGATTTATATGGGAAGCAGTTCCTGTTGTTTTAAAATGCCAATCCCCAACTTCAGAGACGTTCCAAATGTCTGTGGTCAAGCCCACTTGTGTGTTGAATATGTACTTTCCTCCTGCCACTTGCCTTCCACACAATTTCTCTCTCAGTATGAGAGCTGTCTGCAGACCCTGGGCAGTCTCACTGCGGTTTGGAAGTCTCCTGGAGCCCAGCTATATTGAACCAGTGCATAGCATTTGTTCAGCCGTCCCACCCACAGTGGCAGTGTTTACCCTGCCATGGACCCAGGACTGAGGCTGTGCCTTCCGGTGAAGGGACCGAGGGAAGGTGCTGTGGAAACATGGATGCCCGGCACGTTCCTCGGCATGCAGGTGCATTAATGCTGCCTCCAATCCCAGGTTTGCGGACAGTCACTGCCTCAAAGCAGATGCTGCTAAAGTGAGTGAAATTGCCAGTTACAGGCAGCCAGCACTTAATCTTTCCTGGAACCTACTGCAAAAGGTTCAGTTTCCAAATGGATTTTGCTCATTTAATTTATTTTGTTCTTTTTTGTGGCTAGAAACCTAGAGGAAAATTGAGAAGAATAAACGGGGTGAAACTTCCCCAGGGGATGACTTGTCTATGGACAGTATCCCAGGCAGGGAACGGCATATAGAACAGACTGTAATGACTACTGTTTGTCAAAGGATTTGATATGCGTTTTGCAGAATGAAACAGCTCCCTTTTTTCAGCAGTTGATAAACCATTCTCTAGGGAATGAATGGATGCTGAACACTGCCGTCTCTGCTGCCTAAGCACACACTTGTTTCAAGTGAAGGCCCCAAAACACAGCAGAACAAAACCCCTGCTGTTTCTACTTGCAGTTTCTTTCCCAAACTTATTTTATGTATTGGCAACAAAACGAGTTCAAGAAATGCGAGGAAGAGGATCTATTCCACGCTGAAAGTAGATGGGGCTTGACAAAATAGAATGAGGGGCATTGGCAGAACCCCTGTTCACCCAGGGCAGGGGTTCCAGATGACCCTGTAAGAATGTAGTGATCTCAAGAAAACCTGTGCTCATTCTGCAGGCAAATCAAAACAAGGTCCACAGGCGAATGAAGACGCTCTGTTCAACAAATAAAATCACACTAATTCTGGTTGCAAATGCCATTCTGCTAGCAAGTCAATTTTAGACAGGGTGACTATTTGGTTGCTTGGAGTGGGGATCCCACAGCCTCCGCCTATATGATTACTCTCCAGTTAGGAGGACATTTAAAAATGTTTAGGATGATGTTGGGGTGTATCTTCCTCTTCCTGCCCTGTATTATTTGTAGCTGTGGGTTAGGTTATACCTGAAGATCATATTCTTCATGGGAAACAACACAGTAATTAGGAGCAGCAGGGCTCACCACCGTTCAATGCTAAGTGATTTTGATTAGAACCATATTTTATTTCTTGTGCTATTGGCATCAGGAGGTGATTTGGGGAAGATTATTTGTTATTCTTTTAAATCCTTGAAACTCCTATGTTCTTGGATTTGATGTTCGTAAAATTAAGGAAGGCCGTTTCTACATCTTCCTTTTCAAGAATCAAATCCCCTGGTCAGCTCATCATGCCAAGGCAATCCTCATCAATATCATTTTCTATCTGGGCTACACTGGAAAGCTGAACCATTTTCTGTAGTAAAGTAGCCAAAGAAGGGCTGGGCTGTGCTCTGGACTATACGTGGTAATCGATCTAATTCAAATAGCCAGATCAGCCACTTAGGAATCATAGGCACTCCTGTTCGTGGAGCTTGTAATATCCACTTTAAATCAATAAGAACTTTAAACTTTTATGGAATGCCTTCATAAACATATCTGTATGAAATATAAATCTTTATGAAATGTTATAAACATGCATGTCTATTCGTGGGCGGTTTTTCACCTTTGCTCTGAAACCAATGGCCTCTTTTCACTTTTTTCTTCCATCTTCAGTTGTTACTTTGTATTACTAATTTTTCTTTATGCTACATCTGAAGTTACATAATTCCATTTATTTCATTTTCAACATTACATCATTGTATTTGTTTGCTTTCTGTTGCTGTGACAGAAACACTGACCAAGGGAGCTTATAAAAAGAAGAGTTTATTTAGTTTATGGTTCCAAAGGGGCAAGAGTCCATCATGGTGGGAAGGCGTGGTGGCAGAGGTGGCTGGAGTGGATGCAGAAGCTAAGCGCTCACATCCTTAAGCAGGCACTGAAAGCAGAGAGCAACTGGAAATCCAGCAAGGCTTAAGAACTCTCTCAGCCCGCCCCAGTGACATACTTCCTGCAGCATGGCCACACCATCTAAGATCTCCCAAACAGAGCCACCAACTGGGAACAGAATGTCCAGATACTTGGAGCCTATGGGGGACATGCTCATTCCAACCACCACAGTTATCCTCTACTCATTATCAAAGAGGCATGCACTCGCAATGTCTGTCTCCGTCATTTCATCATGGATCTTACCATGAAGAGGTGTTAGACTTTGTAACTGGCCTTTTCTCAAATCCATTGAGGAGATCATGTGATTTCTAACCTGTGTCTCTTAATGAGGTGGATTAGATTTAGTGGCTTACAAGCTGGATGTGGTGGCACATGCCTTTACTCCCAGTGGGTCTCTATGAAATCAGGACTGGCCTGCCCTATACAGGGAGTTCCAAGCCAGCTGAGACTACAGGGAAACTCTGTCTCAAAAAACGAGTAATTAATGATTTACCTATGTAGCAGCAACCCTGCATCCCTGGGATGAAGCCAGCTTGGTTGTGGCAAATCATTTTTTTGCTATGTGGTTGCGTGTTCATCCAGGAGGTGTGGTTTTCTTTTTCTACTGTGTCTGTATCCAGTTTGGGAACGTGAGTAGCACTGGCTTCCCAAGGTGTACTGCTAGTGTTTCTGACCGTTTAATTCATATGAAAGTTTGAGGAGTGTGGGTCCCAGTCCCTCTTGAAAGCTCTGGTAGGGTTCAGCAGTAACTCTGTCCTAGCCTGAACCTGTTTCAGTTGGGGACTTCCGTCTCATTGCTTGATGCACATATGTTTACGTTGTTTATATTCCTGTTTTAATTTTATTAAGTAATGTGTTTAGAAATTTACCCATTTCTTCTAGATTTTCCAAACTCTTTGGAATACAGCTTTTTAAAATGTGCTTTAATTATCCTCTGAGTTTCACTGATTTTGATGTAATCTCTCCCTTTTGATCTCTAATTTTGTTAATTTGGGTCTTCTCTCTTTCTTTTGGTTAGCTTGGCTAAGGATCTGCCAGTCTTATATTTTCAGAGAACTGAGTCTTAGTTTCATCCATTCTTTGTATTATTACTTTAATGTCAATTTCCTTAACTAATACCAGATCTTTATTATTTCTTTCCATCTATTGATTTGGGGCTTGTCTTTGTCTTGTTTTTCTGAGTCCTAAGATAAATCATTAAGTTATTTTTGAGATTTCTCTGATTTATAAATGTAAGCATTTATAGTTATAAATTTCTCTCTCAGATCTGCTTTCATTGTAACCCACAAGTTGTGCTGAGTTATCATGGTTATTCAACTTAAGGAATTTTCTGATTTACCTCCTGATTTAAACGCAGCATTCAGCAACTCCTTATTCAGTCTCTATAAATTTGTCAGTGTTCTGTAATTTCTCTTGCTGTCAATTTCTCATTTTATTCAGTTCTGGACAGATAGAATAAAAACTATTTCAATTTTCTTGTACGTTATGATTTGCCTTCTGCAGCATGTGGATGGAATATTCTGTAGCTGTCTGTTAAGTCCATTGGATTTATAATGTCATTAAACTCTGATTTTATCTAGATGACCTGTACATTGGTGAGAGTATAGTGCTGATGCCCCCTATCCCCCCGTTACTGGGTTCAGTTCAGTCTATGCCTTTACACCCAACAGTGTTTGTTGCATGAAATTGACTGTGTTTGGCATATACACCGTCAGCTTTAATTATCAACGTGACACAACCTGGAATCACCTGGAACGGGAATCCCAATGAGGAGTTGTATGTGACTATTTTGCCCATGGACATGTCTGTGGGGGGGATTACCTTAATTTGTGTGGGAAGATTCATTTCACTGTAGGCAGCATCATTCCCTAGGTAGGGGTTCTTGAACTGCTTAAGAGAAATTATGCCAAGCACAAAGCAGGCAAGCAAGGAGGACATGTGCATTCATCTCTACTTTCAAGTGCATGTGGGATGTGACTAGCTCTTGGAAGTTCCTGTCTTGATGTCTACACAGTGATAGAATATAACTGGAATTATAAGCTGAAGTAAACCCCTTTCTCTCCTAAGTTGCTTTTTGTCTGGGTGTTTTATTAGTCATAGAAATGAAACTAGTACAGTGTGTGTGTATATATATATTACAGTTTCATTTCTATAGAATATATATATTCTAAAATATATATTTAGAATTGTAATATCCCCCCTTTAAAAATAAAGTCTATTATTATTGTTTGTGTATGCATAATGTGTGTGTATGTAGGAGGGGTGCCACCATGCATATTTAGAGGTCAGAGGACCAGTTTGTAAGTTCATTCTCTCCTTTGCCCATGTGGGTTCCAGGGATGGAACTCAGGTTGCCAGGATTGTACAGTAAGCATCTTTACATACTGAGCCAACTTGTTGGTCTTAAAATTGTTAAACACTCCTGATGAACTTTTTCCCTTAATCAATATGATGTGGCGTTTGATCTTCTGACTGGGTTAAGTTCCATTTTGTCAGGTGCTAGCATGGCTACATCTCCATTCATTCTAATTATATTGTCTTGGAATTCCTTTTCCCATTTTTTCAACCGAAAGCTGTCTTTCTTCACTAGTGAAATATGTTTCTTGCAGATGACCAATACAGAGATCCTGGTTTTTAATGGAATCTGCTCGTCCATGTAGTTTTTCTATAGGATTGAGACCATTATCATTCAGATATCCTAGACACAGATTCACCCATCATCATTTTGGTAATACCTGATACCTTCTTGTTCCTTGTTTTGTCACTTATTCTTTCTAACATAGTTTATTCTTTCCCGTCTCCAAAAGACATGTTTATTTTTCTAGTCAGTGTGTAGAATTCATAGAGTATCTTTGGTAGTGTTGTAGTGTCGGCCTGATGGTAATGAGTTCTTTTACTTCATGTTGCTCATGGAAAGCTTCCTTCCTCCTCCAGTTGTGAAGAATGGCTTTGTTGGACACAGTAATCTGAACTGGCAGTCGCAGCGCTCAGAACATTGTCCCAGTCCTGCTTAACCTTCAGAGTTTCTTCTGAGAAATCTGCTCTTATTCTAGTGTTTGATTTCTTTGTGATGTGGTTCTGCCCTCATTGCTTTCTTCATATGTGTAGTGTTTAAATTATAGTGTGATATGGTGGGCTATTTGGTTGTCTTGTCTGAGATTCTAAAGACATCCTCTATTTGGATGCTCATCTCTCCATAGATTGGAGCATTTTTTCGTACAGTTTTACTGAATATATTTTCCGTGCATTTAATTTGCATTCCTCATTCTTCTGTTCCGTGAATCCTACATTTGGTCTTATAATGGTTGGTACTTTCTTATTAATTTGTCTTTGCAATTATCTGAATATTTCAATTCAGCTTCCCCATCTTTAAACCCAGATATTCTGTCTGATCCTTTCTGTCAAGCTACCAGAGCGGGCTTATTATATGAAAAATTATTATCAAAACTGTTAAACCTTATGAATTTACTGTCATTAGATAAATATTGACCCTGTGGAAAGATACAAATGTGTTCAACTATGTTTCTAATATAGTGTACTCATTACACATGACATTTGGTAAATGTTTTTAGAACAAATTAATCAATGAGTGAATAAATGACTGAGACTCTCTTGAACTATTGATTCAAAAAGACACTGGCTACCAGCATCTATATTCTTTCAAAAGGGTTAATTTTTACATCATAAGGGCCAGTCATCCTTGTACCAGCTGAAAGGCTTTTTTTTTTTTTTTACAGTCACAGTTTTATCATGAGTTGTAGAGCAGGATCCTCTTTCTTTCAGAAATCATGTTTTGTTAGAGAACAGTGTTGAGTTCCTGAGCTCCATTAACCTTTATTTTAAACCTTCAGAAGTATTTACACTCTTATAAATGCAAACATTTATTTCTTTGAGATAAAAGAATAGGAGAATAGCCAGGATTTTAGTAAATAGAAAAATAAGGCGCTGTGTCTGTGCATTGAGGCTCTGTGCTTTCAACGTTTAAGGAGTATCTGGTTCATCATCACTCTGTGATGTGTTAATTCAAACCTATTGCAGAACTCCTCGTACTTTGTGATATCTTATAGTTTGTAAGATAATAATTTATGCAATACCCAGACACATTTGCTTAATTCTCTACTACGGAAGAAAACAAAAGAGTATTTGTATGGGGGAATTTTCTTTACAATCTTGCAGAAACTCTCTTTTAAAAATATTTTATGTATTATTTTTATTTGATGTGTATTAGTGTATTGCCTGCATACATATAAATGTACCCGTGTCATGCAAAGCCTGTGGAAGTCAGAAGAGCGTATTGGATACCCCCTGGAACTGGAATTATGGACAGTTGTGAGCTACCATGTATGTGCTAGCAACTGAACCTGGGTCTTCCTCAAGAGTAGCCAGTGCTCTTAACCACTGAGCCATCTCTCCAGAGCTACTGCAGAAACTCTCTTAACAAACACAAGTGCCCCTTTGAACAAAGCCTGTTATGTTAACAGCCTTTTGTATTTTCTCCTTTTCTTGTATGTTAGGCACAGTTTGTTAAGCAGGTTGCATTTGCCTTGTGAGATAGTAACTTCTTAAATTCAACAAAAAAAATCATCTAGAATTGCTATCATTCTTTTTCCTTTTTTCATAATTTATGATTTTATTTCATGTTTTATATTTATGTCCAAGCAACTGGTGGGATGATTGCATTTACAATTTTTTTTACAAGAACTGTCTTTTTTTGTATCTTACCTATCTTGCTGAAATCTCAGCATCTAATTTAGTTCAGAAACAAGATCGTGACATTTTCTTAACCATGTAACCTGCCCTTTACTCTTTTTATAAGATGGTTGACCTCACTGACGAGATTAGTGCCCGTGCATACGAACTGTTTAGTGCTCTGTAAATGTTGTGTGAATTATGAACTCAAGGCTAGGTAAAGAAAAGAACACAGGAAAAACAGGACTGAAACTGTAATTAGTAGTTTTTTGCTTGTTTAATATCCATCACCGCTTGGTAATTTTCCCAAGAATTTTTAGCAGCCCACAGGACAAGGGATTTGTATCCTTTCGTCACCTGCTTCTGCTCCCCTCCCCTACCGGTTTTGGGACAAATTCTGTCAGATCACCAGATGTACACTGTTAGCTACTGAAGAATCTCTGGTCTGTCTCTTTAGCTGCTCAATGAATACACTCATTTATCTCCTCGTTTGTTTTTAAGGCAATGCTGTCTGGGTAATCATGTGTGAATCTTTATTGAACACTTATGGAAGAGCCACCTGTTCTTACAAATTAGCTGAGTTCTCCAGAAGACCAAATTAGTGAATTAGTTGATGAAAGAAATTTGTTGCAGAGACAGCAGGCAGCTAAAGAATTTTTCAGCTTGTCAAAAGTATTGTTAGTCTCAAGACTTGGCATAGGGACAGGAAGATACCATTTGAACCATTCTAGGCAGTGACCTAGTACTTAAACTCATTAGAAGACAGTGAAATTGCCGGTTACATCATTTGAAGAGAAGCTTTACTGGTTGCAGGCCATCATTCAGAATGTTAACTAACTTTTGTAAAAGTGATCATCCTTCCACAGTAATCAATATGGATATATTAGAAGGGATTCTCAGGGAGATTTGTGGGAAAGAACAGTACCTTGTTTAGTTGTGCTTTTAGCTTAAGGCATTGAGCAAACCTCAGATATTGGCCCTCTCATGCCCTGGGGTCATGTGAAAGAACATCCTTTGCTTCCTACATTTCTTAAGTGATGAACAGCCCCAGTAGGTGGAACAGCCCTCCGGGTCCTTTCACCAGCCTCCAGTTCTTTGGTGGAACTTCAGAGGCACTATAAGCCCACCAACAGGCCACTGAGCCCTCTTCCTCCTCCCTCCACTTTAGAAGTCCCAGCACTGGTTGTGACAGGGCAGCACCACCCCGTTCTAGCAGGGAGCAGCGCTCTGTGCACACGTGGTACCGGCGTCCTCGAACAAAGAAAAGGCAATGTGCTATAATCAGTGTCTACACGCACATGCACGACCCTGTCACAGCTCGGAAGCATGGGATACCCAGTCAGCTGCTGTTAGCACGGGAAGGAGACTGGGACTGAAGGTAAAGGAGGACAGACAGAACGTGTGCCAGGTGGTACCTGCTCAGCCTTGGCTGTGAACCCCTGAGACGATGCCAGAGTGGATAAATGTTGCTTCCTGTCTGAAAGCCTCCATGTCTATCCGTCATAACACCACAGCACCTGATGTAGGGAACCAAGAAAGGACTATAAGTGCCCAATATCTTCTCTGCTCAGACCTTTGGGTGACTTGATCTGTGTCACATTTGCTTGGGTTTTACCCACACAGGGAAAGAAAAGACACCCCCTGTTCAATGTTATGAAGACACTGGGGCACTGTGTGTGTGTGTTGCCAAAGTGCTGTCTTCCCTTGCCTTTTGTTTTGTATCATGAAGGTTATAACATTTCATTTTGGTGTCTCTCTCTCTCTGTGCCTCCCTCCCTCTGTGTGTATGTGTGCATGTGCACCCTACAGAACCTGTGTGGAGATCAGAGCACCGTTTGCAGGAGTCAGTTCTCTCCTATTTTCATTTATGTTCTGGGAATCAAATTCAGATGGTCTCCTATTTCTGGACTGCTAGGACTGTCTGATCAGTCATAGAATCCTTAGAATGGGTATGTGGCAATAGAGAAAAATCGTAGGAAAACCTTCAATCTGGATACGGAGACACCTTTGTCCTTTTGCAAACAATCTTGGGGGTAAGAAAATTCTTAACTTCAGCAGCTATTTGTGGAGTGCCTACTCCCAGGCAGTCGCAGATACTTGTAATTTTGGCATGAATGATGTATTCATGCCCTCATGGAGCACCTAACCCAAGGGAAGGGAGAGAGAAGGCAGAAATATGAAATTTGACAAGCTGATAAAAATGGTTGACAAATAGTTTTAGATGAGCACTTACACAACCTCATTATCTAGTATGGCTCTCAGGGCTCATGTGTTAAATTCAAAATCAGGAATTTTTATCTAAGCTGTATGTCTAAAATAGTGGAGTGCATAAACTGAGACAGTTATATCAGTCTTGTTTCTAGCTGATACTGTATAGCCTTTTGAAAATTATGTAAGCCTACAAGTTGATTTTATCTCCAATTGAACAGAATCTGTTAAGGTGGTAGGGTCTCAGGGAGGAATGCACACCCCGACTCCTTCCTGCCCTCTCGGTCTTCCTGCGCTCATGGCCAAATCTTCCGCCTAGCATATTAAATGATATTATCAGCCTCTTTTTGAAATCTTCAGAACGGAAAGCTCACTCTGTGAAATCATCCATTTTACCCGTCAGTAGCTCCAGTTTTTAACACAGTCATCCTTACATTAATCTGGCATCTATAGTTTCTGCAGTTGAAATAAAATTCAAGATTCTAGGTTGAGGAAGGTACTTATTCTTTCCCAGGATTTGAAGATCAAACGTCTAAGAGCTCTGAAAAAGTCTAATGTGATCAACTCTTCACTGAACTGATGAAGGGATCATAGTGTGTCAAAGAGCACCAGAGGCACATGGCGGGGAGGCCTCTTGCCTTGACAGCTGCGGTACAGAAGCTGTGGTCTTACTACAGCAGGTAAGAGGGCACCTTCCTTCCTCCTGGCCCTGTGTTGTGGGCTATACGCTATGGCAAAGTTGGCCTTGTGAGCACTGTCTGAAGTTTTTTATGGACCAAGGATCTTTGAAGTGATGAGTCATTTTAGTAGGAACTGTGATTATGGAGTTGTAGTTAGAAACTTCCTGTGTTCATAGCTGTTGAAGAGACTGTGGCACAGAGCGTGGCATCATGAGGAAACCAGGGATGAAATGTCTTGATCTGAGTCAAAGCATAAGTTTATCATTCTGTGCAAAGGAAATGAAAATCCATTTTAATTACCAATGGTGTGGTAAAGGTCTTCCAGAACAAAAGACGATGTGACATAATCAATCAGTGTTATGTATACATACCCTGTGACACATTCATAGCATAGAACACCCAATCAGCATGTATGTTACCATGAAAGGGAGACACGGACACTAAAAAATAAGTGGGGGACTAGCAAAAAAAAATATAAAAGGCAAAGCTATGCTGTGCTCCAGGCTCAGCCTTCAGATGTGAGTCCACTGAGCCATGCCAGCACAAGCAAATAAATGCTGCTTCCCGAGCACCTGGGCAAACTACCTCTCTCTACAAACACGCTTACACCACCCGGAAAGTAACCATTCCTAAGCTCCTTCCCAGCACCCATCCCAAACAGCTGGCAATGTCATTGTTAGCAAAGTGAATTTCTTGCAATTTTCAATATCACCTGAAAGCTAGGGTCTTATCACTCCTAGTCTGTCAGTCTGGACAAGGACAGACCTCCTTCATGAACTGCAACCTTCTCAAACCATGTAGCACTGGAGTCACAGACCAGTGAGAAAGAACAGCCTTGCTACATCCAAAGACATTCATAGGGAGAGTAGGGTGTTGTCTGAGAGGCAAGCACAGGTTAGGAAAGTCTTTGACCCAAGGACAGGTCAGCGATCCTTACAAGAAGTTGCTTCGTCCCTGTCAAAAGGTTTCTATACTCCCCAAAGCACAAGGAGCCACTGATTGCTCAAAAGGAAGAGTAACAAAAGCAGGTTGGTTCTTGTATTCTTTTCTTGTTGCTGTGACAAAAGCTACTTAAGGAAGGAAAGGTTCATTCTAGCTCCCAGCCCAAGGGTCCAGTCCCTCAAGGTGGGCAGTCATGGAACCAGGACCTGCAGGCAGCTGCTCATGTGGTGCTTCAGTCAGGAAGCAGAGATGAACGGTGTGCTCAGCTGACTTTTTCCTCTTATTTGGAGCAGGACTCCAGCCTATGGAATGGTGCTGCCCACATTTAGGGTCGGTCTTCCTACCTCAATTAACCCCACCTAGAAACTCCCTCGCAAAATGCCTAGGGGTTTGTCTCCTAGGAATTGTAGATCTGTCTAACTGACAGTATCATCCATCACAGTAGTTCAGGGTAATCATTCAGAATAGAGTATGCAAAAAAATAACTAAAAGATCTTAGGGAAAAGGTGCGCAGGACAGGTGCTGCTAAGTGTGGTGGCTGCCTTTTTTCTATAATCCAATGAGAAATCGTGGGCATTAGTGTTGACCGACTGGAGTGGATTGGGAGAGGGGCTGTGGATAAGGGAGACCTGAAGGAAATACAGGAGTGGAAAAGGCATCGTGAGTCACTCGCTTCTCACGGGAGGCTGAGGTTTGGCAGTCACTCGCAGTCCCAGGTAGAAGGTCACTCTGTGAAGGAGCAGCACACAGAAGGGGCTCTTCAGCAGTCTCACCATTCCCAGTGGTGATGTGGTGCCTCTGGGGCTAGGGATTTCTCAGATGTGAAGCTAGACTTAGTGGTGAAGTGGTTTATACAGTAGAGAACTGGTGTCTGTGAATTAGCACTTTTCCTTTTCAAAGTAAGAGCTCCTTGTTACAAGCTGTGCATTGGATCCCATATGGGGGCTCAACGATCTCATTTTACTTAAGGGCCCCAAGGCACAGAGGCTAGCCACGATTCTGAGAAGATAGCAAATAAAAATCTTGGAAGCAATAGAAAGCAATTTTCATAATTAGGAGAAACACATCACCCCATAGATCATCATTAGTCTGGGACAAGAAACAGAAGGCTGGTGGGAAAGGATGATTTCTCTAAATAGGGAACAGGTGGCCAGAGCAGGCCAGGCCAGCTAGGGAAACCTTAGGCCACTCTGCTCGAAGAATTTCTCTGCTTCTCCCCTGGAGACTGTCAGATGCGGTATGGAAAAGATTATTAGTTATTTGGCAGTGGTGTTTCCGCCTATGGTGGTTTTTACTTAGAGGCACGGGGAAAGGCCAAGGGGAAGGCTTGGAGATACTGTGGAAAATGAAGCCATTTCGTATCTCCTGGTGGACCAAAGTTTTGATATCATAGGATGTCCAGAAACAAATTTAGTTCTCCTCTGAATTGCTTCTTGAAAGTTGATTATTTATTCTCCTGCTGTAATTGATGATCACGGTTCCCCTGCTGCTGTTAGACAAGGAATCTTGGCAGCCTTGGACTTAGAAGTCAGACTCAGACAGGCAATAACACCCCAGAAGAGGTGAAATATTAGTCCCCAGATACACGGGAGTGCAAATTTGTCTGGTTTACAAAATAAGCATCAATTACATCGTTGAATCAGTCTGGTTCCTAATTTCAGAAAAGTTGTGCAATAACTTTGAAATGGACAGGAGACTTGTCAGAAGAAATGCTATAGGGCAAATTCCAGGAAGCCTGGTTAACCTGGGAGAAGTGGTCAGAGGAATGACAGTTCTTGGAGCTAAATAACTAACTCCACATATATAGCACACATTTTAAACTATTCATCACACTTCTTGTTACGTCTCCAAGTACCAGTATTGGTCTACTAGGCTCCCTTGCAAATAGCGTCCCTTCCTCCTGTCACAGTCATCAGATTTCAGTCATCTTCACTGTCCTTTTCAAGCCTCAGTCATCCTTCAGTGGAGTTCTTTCTTGATTCCATTGTTGCCCTTGAATTTCTCCCTGAGCTGCGAGAGTCTGAGACTTGGAACAACGTAATCACCACTTTGAGAGATTGTTCTCTGAGGCTCACTTTTCCTCCCCTCCCTGGGCTGTGAGTTGCCAGCCAACTCTGGCATCTCTTCTGTAGTCTAGTCTGAACGTCTAATATACAAGAAATTTCCACTGTTGATGCAGGAGCCAGAGCTACCTGTGTCTCTCACCTCCCAAAGCAGGAAGGAGAGAAAAAAGGAAACAAAATAAAATGAAACAAAGCAAAACAAAATATTTCTGTATCTTAAAGATTAAGATTGTGGCTTTAGGCAAAGTTCTTTTCTTTTGTAGACTTGATGCATAACCTGTCAGGTAGGATGGCTACAGAAAGGGGAAATGTGATATGTAAATATTCTTAAACATTTTCACTTTTTAAAACCTTGTTTTAGCCAAGTGTCCTCCATTAAATCTGAGCAAATTATTCATCTTTCCATTAGTCTGGTTTTGATTACAAGATGATATAATGAAAAGTGTTTGGAGTCCTGCAGCAGGGCTGTTTTGTAGATGAGGCAAGGCCAGGTTACATCACCTCTGCCTCTTCTGCTGAGAAGATAACCTTTAGCAAGAGCTATGGACTCGTCATCTTTTCATGGAAAATGCTTTTGTGAAAATGAAGCCTGATAGTATCTTGGCTCACTAATTCATGCCATGTGGGCCAAAATTAAAACATTAAAATTTCATAGATATAATATCATTTGTAAATCATGTCATAAAAACATTCATCTTCTCACAGCCCTTGAAAACTGGCATGTCCTCTTCCAGATGTCACACAGCAGTATTTGTGGCATACAAAGCCATAGTCATGTGGGGAGATACTTAGCATCAGCACCCCCAGAACACAGAGTTGTTCTCACTTCCCTGTGTATGCAAGGGTGCTATCATTAGTGGAAATGCAAGACACATGCATATCCCACTGCAATGAGAGTCCCTGCAACACCCCTCCCTCCACCCGGAACTGTATTAACAGATCCACATGCATATCCCACTGCAATGACAGTCCCTGCAGCACCCCCCGCCCCATTCTGAAACTGTATTAACAGATCCACAGCTCTGGGAGTCAGCTCTCTTGTTTTTAATACCCTGTTCTGTTCAGGTGTAGAAAGAGACCATTTACCATCTTCTCCAAGTTCTTCTCCCATAAAGTTTCAATATGTTTAGTAGTGGGTAAAGACAGCCAATGAATTAAGATGTTCAACATTTGCCACATTTCAAAACATGACAGTGATGAAGGATTCTTTCCTTCTACCCTTAAATAGCCAAAGGCGTTGATAATTAACTTGATAAAATACATTGCCTATGTTTGCTACCTAGATTTAAAAAAATATATATTATTGGTGTCTAACAGGAACATTGCCACCCCACTACAGGGTGACTCCATTTAAACTCTTTGAATGTGTATATGTATGTTTTTACGATTCAGTGAGCCACGTGTGTATATGTTTTAGGAAGTTTCTATAGAAGTAGGTTTCCAGGCAGTTGTTTCAAAAGGTCGTTGGTGCTAGTCGTCCCTCTCCGTGCTTCCTCCTCCCCGTCCTCCCATCCCACCCCATTCAGCCCTTCCTGTTCTGTTACTCTCCTTTGCCCCCTTTATACAGTTGTGCTCTATCTCTCTGCCCTTGAAAATCTACTCCCCAAGACCCTAATTTCCTGACCTCTATGAGCATTCCAAACAAAACCCACATACATAAGATTCAAAGCTAACATCTGCAAATGAGAGTAAACATGTGGCATTTGTCTGTGTCTGGTTACCTCCCTCACACTGACTGCTTACGGCTCGATCCATTTACCTGCGAACTTTGTAATTCTGTTTTCCTAGTAGCTGAACAACATTCCACTGTGTAGATGTACCATATTCTCATAACCCAGTCAAGGCTGTTTTTATTTCCTGGCTACTGTGAACAGAGCAGCAGTGAACATGGATGTGCAGGTGTCTCTGTAGTATGGCACAGAGTCCTTTGGGTATATGCCCAAGAGTGGGCTAGCTATCGTCTGACAGATATAATTCTAGCCTGGTGAGGGGCCTCCACATTGGTCTCCATGGCCCCTGCAGGAGTTTGCTCCCCCGTCAGTGCTTCCTCCCCCCACCCACCCCAGCATTTATCATCATTTATCTTGTTTTAAAAAATATTTTATTTTAAAATTAATATTAATATTATAAAAAATATTTTTATTTTATGTATACATGTGTATTGCATGCATGTAGGTAGGTGCACCTGTGTTGTGCAATGCCCATGGAGGTCAGAAGAGGCCATCGGATTCCCTGGAACTGGAGTTAAAGACAGTTGTTAGTCACCATGTAGGTGCTGGGATTCAAACCTGGGTCCTCTGCAAGAGCAACCAGTGCTCTTAACCACTGAGCCACCTCTCTAGCCTCGTCATTTTTTAAAAAATATTCACCATTCTGACACCACAGGCTAACAAGTAAAATCCCAGTGTCCGGAATGGGTTGCCCCTTTAGTTGTTGTTGAGATCCCCTAAACATGACAGGGTATTGAGCATGCTCTTGGTTATTCTCTTGACCTTCGTGAAGGACCATATTACTGAAGATACCACATACTTCAGTAGAACTCTCAAGCTGGTACTGACCTGGGGGCTTCATTCCACTGGCTGGTTTTCATAGTGCAGGAAGGTGCTCTGCCTGCTGCCAGAGGAGAACAGAATCATTAGTCTTTGGACCCTGTGAGCTTCAGTAACAACCAGCCTGGCAAGACGTGTCCATGGGTGTGGTACTGGCACAGATGTCGGGGGACCACCCACTTTCTGGTTGGATTTCGACCTACTGCACAAGATGGAACCCACACCTGGCACTGTTACTGGGGTCAAGACCTGTGGTTAGATGGGCCATAGGCCTGGGGAGAACCTACTACTGCAATTCTGCTGAAAGGACACAGAACTAATAGCCTGCTCCTAATGACTTATCATGCACCCGTAGATTAATGCTCATCAGAGGCAGCAGATGGTGATTAACACAGAGATCCACAACTGGTCAAGGCGTAGAGTGCTCAGCCCTCAGGGGAACTTGTGTCCCATACCCTCTCCTTCCAAGGCTCGGGCACTGTCAGAAGATGGGGTGGAAGACTGTTTTGTGAATACAACAGGCAGGGGCATATACACTCTCATAGTGGTTGTGACACCACTCACAAGACCTGTGCAAACTTCTGCCAGACACAATCCCAGCATGGAGAGGAGAGGTGGTCATGAAGTCTCATTCTGTCTCAAGCTGTTGGGAGAGGGAGAAGCAGTTTCCTTAAGAGTGTGGCCCCTGGTAGGTCAGCCACACTCTACTGGGTGACCCCACACCCAAGAATATATGGCAGCACAGATAAGACACAAAGTCGTGCTGGTGGGGGAGGGGTGGACCTAGGAGGAGTTGCAGGACAGGGTATGATCAAAATACACTTGGATGAAATTTTCAAAGAACTAATAAAAAAGAAAAATATAACACATTGTAATTTAATATCTTACTCTCAAAAAATAATCATTGGCTTTGCCTGGATGGAAATTCTTTTATGTGTTTACAATAGTGGAAATTAGAATATCCCCACTGAGGTGCTTCACATGGGGATGTGACAAGATACTTGACTTGCAAATGTTAATGGATATATAATCACATTTACCAACTGTCTGATCTCTGTTGGTAAAACATTTTCATCTGCAAGAACCCACCACTTTCGATCAGATCTGACCTTTATAATCTCCATTATATTCTGAAATCCTTGTTCAGTGTGGGTCCCTCACTCACTAGATTGTAATTTCTAGGAGATCAAGAAGACTTCTCTCGACATACCTTGTTCCTAGTCCCGATGACAGTATCTGCTCATAGCCGGTGCTCCAAACACAGTTGTGAAACCAACTAACCAATAGCATATATGCTGCAAGTTTTTTTTTTTTTAAAGAAAGAGAATCCACAACTTTTACGTGACATGTTAACTTGCTCTAATGGCACAGGGGCTCATAGGCTTCCTCTACAGCACATTTGGCTCCATATTATAAGCAGTCAGTGGACAAAGCCTACTCTGCTTCAGTCTGAACTTGTGTGTCTGCCTCAGGTATCGTTTGCTTGTGTTGTCTGACCTTCACTCCAATGCACTGTCATTTCATCACGTTCCCATGAAGATTGGGTCTTTGACCTTTAGTAGGAAAAGAGAAATATCTTTCTATTGTTTGATTAGTTGGATTGGAGAAATTCCATATATTACATCATTAAAGATTAGTCCCACGAACCTTGCAGCCACCCTAAAGCAGGAAAATACATTTTCTCCAGGCTGACACTGACCTGGACACAGACATCTGATAGCAGTCCCTCAGCCTTCAAGGCCAAGACCTGAAAGCTCAGCCCGGTGGACACAGTTTAGAAATGTCACCTACCCATGTCACCAAGCCCATTTGCCTGGTACATAATCTAAAACATGGTTTTTTTGCTAATTGAAATATTGGTTCATTTGTCAGTCCCAGATGCCTTCTCCAACAAGGTTTAAAAACCAGTTTGAAGCAGGACATCAATAAGACACATCTGGAAAAGACATCTTTGCAGATACAAATTTGTGTGAGTGGAAATATGTTGTGTACACATGCAGGAGAGGAGAGAGGGGCAGGGAAATACACATGTTCTGTACACACACAGGAGAGAGGGAAACATGAGGGACTAAACTGGGCATTTCCTGCTGGTCTTTTGGTTGTATGAGTTCATATGTCTACTTTTTCTTTTTTTAAAAGTAGGTAATCGCACATATGTACAAATATAAACAGAATAATAAATATGGAACCCAGGAATAGTTCTCACCAATCCTAGGCAGCCTCAAATCATGTTCTGCTCTGATCCATTTCCACAGTAACTCACCTCCCCAAGCCCTACCCTGGACCATATTGCATCGCGCTAAGTCCAAAGTCATGTTACAGTCACTTTGTCAGTTAATAACAGAACTGTGCTCTGAGATATGTTGCCATTGTGTAAGCATCACAGAATATATTTACACAAATGAAGAAGGCTGTGATGTCACTAAGCAGTATGAGCTCATGGAATGACCATCATAATCTTGGTCTGTCCTGAGTGAAATGTGGTATCTCGTGTGTGACTGGAATTCGGCATTTGATCTAGAGGCTTCATCTTGTTCGTGTTTGATGTTTTTTGACGCTGGCACTGTTTGTGTGATAGAAAAAAAGCCAACACCAGCAACATTGTTTGGAGAGGTTAAATTGGATTTTCCTGTGTACAGTCATTGTACAGTAGAAATCACAAAATGTGAAGTCTCGTTTTCTTGTGTCTTCATGTATTTCTTGCAATATCTTTTTAAAATATTTTATTTTATATGCACGAGTGCTTTGCCTACAGGTATGTAAGTACATTTGAGTCATGGAAAGTCTCGGAGGCCAGAATAGGGTGTAGGATCCCCTAGAGCTGGGTTACCAATAGTTGTTAGCCACCACGTGGGTGCTGGGCACCTGGGTCCTCTGAAAGAGCTGCGAGTGCCCTTAACCACTGAGCCACCTCTCCAGCCCTAGGTGTGATGTGTTTATAATAAAAAATTCCCCTGTCTACCTCCGGGCTAACAGTGGTAGAGTCGGTGTTGTCAACAAGCTCTCACATCCAAGAGAATACGGTAGTTTATTCTGGAACCAAATATGAGTGACTCGTGGCCTAGGAACACAGATTCCGGCTACCCCAAATACCATGTTCCAATGTGGTTAACACTTTCAGGAAATTTTGATGGTAACAGAACATGGAAAGTCATAATTCAGGTTCTTTAAGAAATGCATTGGTGGAAACATCAGGCAAGCAGGTGACATCAAAGAGGAAGACCTCCACTATGAGCTCAGCCCTCACTGATGATACTCTTACTCTTGGGGCTAGTGGAAACTAGGGCTCTGTTTATTCCAAAAGATTTAGCTGAGAGGCATGGGATGGGTGTTGGGTCACACACAGATTGGGCCAATGAATGGCCACAGCGGGTCTAAGATAGCCCAGCCTACAACGTTCCAGCCCTGCACAGTCACAGACACCATGCCAATCAGCCAGTCAGTCCTAGAGAATCTTTACAGGGTACCGTTTTCTTTTCTGGGAACTTTTGTCCCAAGCATGAAAAGAGAGATTAAATGCCTGATTTTCATATTTACACTGTTGAAAATAATTAATTCTCTAGCAATCTCCATCCATAGTTAATAATTTTTATAGAATGAGAGGCATATGGATTTGGAATTTATTAACATACTTCAGTCTCCATCAATCCTGAAATCCCCCTGTCTTTGCCCATTAGAAGGTTCTTCATGTTGACTCTTAACTCTAGAAGAGTGTATCCCAGGAGCTGTGGAGTGGCTGCTACTCTCCTCCATCATGTCTCTTCCTCCTGCTTCTGGCTCGGTCACAGAAATGTGTCTTTGGGCTCACTCCAGAAAGAGCTACAGTTAAGTGTAAATTACTGAGATACATAAAGTGCCAGCACGCATCTGTTTTCAATGTCTACTTTATTCTTTTCACATTGTATGTATCTTGGGAACCAAACTTACCCGACACTGGAATTGAAATCTTCAGTGGTCCATTAGCCCAGGGTTGAAGATTCCTGTGGTCTTTTGTGCCTTCATCTTTGCCTGGCACAAGACAGTCATTTGAATACCTGCTGGGTGAATCATTGGTGGAAGGATTTCAGTGGGGACATAAGTCTGGTTTTGGATACTGTGCTGTGAAAAGCTTAACTAAGAAGCAAGACTAAGCTATTACAGGAGCAGGCTGAGTGTGTTCTTCCTGAGCTGTTCAGAAGGAAGCTTTTCAGGAAACTGTCATTTGAATGGAAAAACCTTGCCCTTGAGGTCCTTTAGACCTATTTTTTTCAATATATATATTTTCAGAGGATTTTTGTGGGTTTCTTTTAATACATCTTAAACATTTTTAGACCCTGTCTTATCTGCAGGCCCCATAGCCCACCCACTAAATTTCATTCACTCTTCACATATGTCAAGGTCTATTGAGTCAGGTTTGTGTATCTAGATATTTCTTGGTGTAAGTTCATCCACTGGAGCCTGGTCAGCCTATCTAGCATCACTCCCTTAAAGATCAACTCTTCCTCACCCAGCAGTGATCAGCTGCCAGCAGTCCCTCCGCAAGGTTAGGGCCTCCTGCCCATTCTTCCAGCTCTACGCTGTTTTTGTCTGAGTGTGCATGGGTCTTGTGCATTCTCACACCATTGCCGTAAATTCAGATTAGCAAGTCCAGGAGCCTCTAAGACTCTGTTTCCTTGTGTTCATGCACTTCCTCCCCTGACTCTTACAATCTTTCCACTCTCTCTTCCTCGGTGGTCCCTGAGCCCTGAGTGGGTGGAGTTTAATATGAATCCTATCCAGGGACATAGCCACTGCAGTCTTATGCTCTACACTTTGACCAGTTGTGGCCCTCTGTGCTCATCACCCTGTGAGGGAGCTTCACTGATGAGAGCTGAGAGATGCATTAGCATACTGTCTGCCCCTTGTCCTCCCATGTTCCATGTGTGTGAGGTGTAGAGGTTCCACTGTAGATGTGTCCACTTAAGATGTGTCGCACAGGCACTTAATCTCTGTAGACACTAGATTTTAACAAGCACCAAATCAAGACATGTGCTTTGTTTTGGAGTGTTAGGGGATTTCCAGCCAGGAGGTTGAAATAATTTAATGAATCTGAATAGAGTGGGGAGTGTGTAAAATTACAGTTCCTTTATCCATTTTTTTTTCCTGATTTGTTTGGGTGATTTATCTGTTCTGATTTTCCTGAGTTGTTTAATGCTGAGATTTCATGGAAATAGGTATTCTAAAAGCCACTAAATATTGCTTTTTAATTACCTCATGTCCTCAAAGGAACAAGTAATCCTAATCTTCTTTTTATTGGCACTAAAATTCTGTGTAACCACCCCATAAAGATCATTCTTTTAAAAGCCTTGTTTTTTTCCCCCAAGGAATGTTGATTTTCTAGATAGATGACTGTACAATGGAACCAAGAATCATTGTTGTCATCGAAGCTGTTGGATTCTCTGTCAGGACACTGAGATACACCCTGGTGGTTATAATGCAGTTAGTTATTTATCCCCCAGACAGACAAGCCAGTGATTTTGTAACACGGCCTGTATTTTGTTTTCACACACACAGTGATACAATAGTTTCCTATGCCATGTTCGTTGGCTGTCTCAATCTTTGAACTATCAGTCTTATATACAATTACTTTTTATACTCCAAAGCTAAAAAGGTTTTGAGCATTTCACTTCAATAAATGAGGCTGAGCATAATTGAATTGACATTTTGTAGACCAAAAGCAGTTGAATATTGGAATGCAATGTTCTTGTTTGTCTCATAGTCACACATATACTGTCATCTTTAATAGTCTGAGGCACAACAGCTCTTTAGGTGAGGGTCAGTCAGAGAGTCCATGTGTGTCTGTATTTCAACAGTCTCCTGGATAATTTCTGAATGCTTTAGACCTGATCAGAGAAAATCATCCAAGTTTCTAGTCTGGCACCATCATGAGTTGGCAGTGTAGGTCACACTGTCTCAACTCCCTGAATTCAAGAAGGAAGACATACACATCTCTAGAGAAGAATGTCAAAGAATTTGTAGCCATCATTCGTACACCTCCAGACTGCTCATAGATACGCCACAACCGTGACGGTTACCCAGGTTTGCACCTCTGACAGTCGTTGTTCATTATGAAAAAGTGCAAACTGTCCCCTGGCACATCAGAATTAAATGTTAGAAAATCTTTTCTTGGCTTTGCAGAAGGAAACTTTCTCATCCTTTCCAGTTCTTGTTCCTTTGTCCTATGGAGAGGGTAGAGCGAAAAAAGTTTCGCATTTTGCTTGAAAGTAGCTTTGATGTGAGATGTGTTTTCTTTAGAAGATTCACATTCCTCGATTCTCTGCCTTGTTTCCTATGGCCCCCATCACCTGGCTTTCATCTAAGCAAATAAGAGATTGCTGTTATTCCCCCTTAACATGCAATTAGATTTAAATATGTTCCATTTAGTATGGGCCCATGCCACCAGGTTGTTAAAATAGTAACTATATATGAAGTTGTTTCCTCGCAGAAGTATCTACGTATTCGAGGACAGTTCATTAGAACACACTACTAATAACTCCCAGGTCCCCACAGTGCCCACAGACTCTCAGCCAATGAGAGAAGGTATCGCAGTCTATGCTAGCAGCTTTCAGGCAGCAGACGTTTGTGCCCCAGATGGCAAATGTTCCCAGCCAGTAAACACTCCCCTGCACCACGCTGAGCTGAAGACCCTCAGGAGCCTCTCTTTCTGCCATGTATTTTTGTGATCCGGTGAACTATTAGAAACTGTAGCAGCAGAGAAAATGTATGCGAGGAATGGTGCTGAGTTGGAGGCAGGGACACATAGGAAGGAGATCGTACTGGGTGTTAGCATGCAGGGCTCCCTGCAGCTTGACAGGCCTTTGAAGAAAAGGTCAAGGTAACAGATGGTAAAGATCAGCAGGAATTAGGGATTGGGATAAGTCCTTCTGACATTCTGAAGGGCAATGTGAGGCATCCCTGTAGGATTGACCATCATTTGTCAGAAAAATTGCTAGCAGAAACTGGGGCTAGCTCGTGTCATGACTTCTAGTGATTTAATAACAAAGAAAGAAAGTTTTGCAGTCTAATGCCAGAACTCATCTTTATGGGGGAAGATGTGCTTAGGGCCAGATGTGATGAGAGGATGAATGCCCCCCTACACACTGAATTCAAGGCGTATTTCTATATTCTAGGTGAGTTTTGGTCAATGAACACTGAGATAGAACTAATTTCCTTCCAATACAGCATTCCTCTCTATCATGTGAGTTGGCTTTAGCTTTTCAAATGGCTACATTACACAAAGGACACATCTTGAACTTCTGTAAGGAAGATCTCTGTTCTTTTATAGATAAAATTATACAGTGCGAGATTCTCTTCCTCACCACCGCACTCACGTAGTCTGGCCGTGGTGTGCAGAGGACCGTGACTTGCTATGCTCAGGCATGATGAAGTGCTTTTCATTATCTCTCGACATCTTTATAACAAACCTATAGGGTGTCACTTATGTTCTCTCTACTTTAAGTATTGGGAGAATTACAGAAGCTTTGAGGACTTGTCCAAGATCTTAGAAGCAGTACATGGAAAACTGGAAACATATTGCTATGGAATGACAGCACATGCTGAATGCATGACTGAAGGTGTCAGCCATCACTCCCGGCCATTACTCTTAGGACAGGTTGTATTCGTAGATGTTATCATGAGTGCTTGAACAAATAAATGGATAGATAAATGTACTGTATACCTGTAAGCATGTAAACTCACCAGTAAGTATCTGTGATGTAAAGCCCACATCTTGATGCAAGTCATCAGTCAGTTCTTATGTGTACGAGTATTTTGCCTACATGCATTTACTTGCAGTCATTCATGCAATGCCCATGGAGACGAGAAGAGGGTGTCAGATCCCCTGGAACTGGACTTAGAGGTGTTTGTTAGGCTCTCGGTGGGTGCTGGGAACCGAACCTGGGTCCTCTGCAAGAGCAGCCAGTGCTCCTAACCATCTCTCCAGCCCATGAAAATATTTTTAAAGTTGTGATTTCCTAATTACAGAATTCCATAAAAGCAACCTTGTGGTATAGCCCCCAACACTGAGGCATAGCAGTCCTCTGGTTGAGGATATGTTAGGCATGTCTGCTTTCAAATAGAAAATATGCTAGCAGCATCCTCAGATATTAACTATTTGGTGGCTATCCTAAAAAAGACACACAAGTTATAGAGGAAGAACATGTAATAAATCATACTTCTGGCTCCCCATGGAAATTGGCCCATGTTAGAACAGAGATGACAAATACAGCATCTGCCACCAATGTCACAAGACAGAGACACCTGAGATGGCTGAGTTGGACTTTTGTGTTCTGACCCAGGGTCTGAACCAGAGCCTAGGGCTCTGTTGCAATGCTAAGCAAGCACCTTACCACTGAGCTATATCCCCAACTGACTTATTTGATCAACAACATATGGCCAAGAGGACTGTGTGCTGTTTTAAAGTTGACACTTTCAAAGGCCTCATATGCACACTGCCAATGTTCTTTTCTCTGTTGTAAGACTGGCAGTGTGCCAAATAGGAATGTTCCATTAGCCTGGATGCCAGAGTAAGGCAGATATCTATTCAGGAAGCCTATTATCATGAGGAAACAGTAGCCAGAAATAAGTTATCAGTCACCAAGGACTTGGGTTATTTGTTACCCCAGCATGCTTAACATAAGCTAATAAACCATGGATTTACTAGAGCAGCAACTGTAGTCCCAGCCAGTTCCAGCAGGGGGCAAGCCTGAACACTGACACTGCCTCACAACAATGCTGGGCAGACTGGAACTTGCAGGAACCAAGGCAAAACTGAGGGCCTGGGAAATGTAAGAGAGGAGATGGTATCTTCCTGGAGCAAAAAGAGTAGCAGGCCCTTCTTTTATTCATTTATTTATTTTGTATATGAGTACTTTGCCGGCAGTTATGTAAGTATACCCATACATGCAATGCCCATGGGGATCAGAAGAGGGTATTGAGTCCCCTGGAACTAGATGGGTGTTAGTTACTATGTGAGTGCTGGGAATCAACCCCGGGTCCTTCCGAAGAGCCCTTAATCACTGAGCCATCTCTCCAGACCCGTACTACGCACTTCCCATCTTGCTGTTTCAAGCCCATCATGCCATGTGCTCATGTGTGTAGGACCTTCCTGTGGAAAAGTATAGTTCTCTGCCAGCTGCCAGTAGCTTAAAACCATAACAACATCATAAAACTGATGAAACACAAGATGAATTTTCATTTTACCTATTTATGAGTGGAAATAGTAGTTTTAGGTTGTGCATAGCAAAGTCTACCATGGCATTGGCAAGTCAAGGATCCAAATTAACCTGCCTTCCTCCAAAGTTAACTGGCTTCTTCCACTCCAGTCTATTTCAAATATTTGCCTTTCAATTAGATTTCATTTGTAGAAAAGTTTCTCCACTAAATAGAAAGGGAAGAAGAAGGAAGAAGAAGAAAAGGAGGAGAGAGAGGGAGGGAGGGAGGAAGGGAGGAAAGAAGGAAAACAAGCATGACAAATCCCCACATTAAATGAGGCCCCAAGGTCGTTTCAAGTACTTTGAAATCATTACCACCAAGTTCTGTGGTCTGTCCTCAACTCAACCCCTTGCTTTCTGAGCATGTGGCAGGAGGATCCTCGCTCCTGAGATAAATATTCATGTACACTGCGTCTGCTCACAGACACCGTACAAACTATATTTAGAGCCCTGAATGTCGAGATGTACTGTGTCAACACTGAAATTTAATTACTGTGAAGGACTTCAAATCCATCTACCTTCTTGCACCACAGAGTGAATATTACCTCTTGTGTTTGTTCGTTTTCCTATGTGCTCCTCCAGTTGAGGGTTACAGTTTGTTTAACCAGAGCGCCCACCTGCCCCTCTCCTGAGACGAAGGGAGTGAACTACCAGGTTCACAACTGTTTTATCTTTGTATTCTGAAAAAGAAATATTGTCTCGCTAAACTCTTTGGACACTTCCCGGTAAGCACTATTCCTGTGATCACTCATTTTGGTAATAAATGATAATGTTCATTGCTGGGATTTGTAAAGCACTGTCAAGTCAGCCCATTATTTTAAACCCAGGTTAAGGTAAAGGCTTTAGATTTATAGAAGCCCAATGCAGTTTCATTAAGCACTGGAGACATTTTAATTCTTCTGTCTCTTTAGGCAAGGGACTCTATATTTTCTAATGTTACACTAATCAGTGTTTTAATATTTCTTCAAAATGTTTCCATTCTCTGTGTGCTGTTTATGGTCTTTGTGAAAGTCAATGGACAGTAATAAAGTTCCATGATTTAGAAACTCCTACCTTCTTGACCCCATGGACCAGGCAAGTAGATGCTGTTCAAATGAATCCATCTGTGGTGGGGTTTACTTTTCCTAATTCTGCATAGGATTTTGATTTCATTTAAAATGAATGACATAAATCCCACATCTGGAAACTAATAGAATTTCCGCATTTACCTACTGATCCAAAACATAATCTTTAGGTTAGATTATGTGTCAGTTTGCAGTCAGGGGCTGAATGAAGCAATACTTTCAAACCAAAATGAAAAGATTTCTGTTCCATTTCAGACACCAGATATGAAGGCCAGATTGGGCTGATTATTATTGGAATGATTTTATATTAGCCCTGATAAATGATACAAAATAAGCTGTAGGAAGTCGAAAGATCCCCCTAAATGAGAAGAGACAAGGAAAGGTCTGCGTCTGATTATGTGATGCCGTGCATTCTGTGGGATGGACTGCTAACGTGAGTCCATGCCCTGGGGGAGTGAGCTGTAGGAGTCCTGGCCCACTCAGTGCACAGTGAGGCACACATGGTTGCCGGCTAGTCCTGGGGGAGACATTCCTGCCCATCTAGTTCTCCTCAGCTCCTGGGTATCTAGAGCTCTGGATACTTGGTAAAGATACTGACGGTCTGGTGTGATCACAGACCCAGTGCTCTGTCCTGGTCCTGGCCTGTCTGGGGCAGAGTGGTGCTCAGAATAGGCAAAAAGCCATTTAAATCCTACTCTGTGCTTAGTGGCTAAGTTGCTCTGGACAAATCTTTTAATCTCTAAAACTTTCTCTGCGTCTGTGAACTGGTAATTGTGTCAGGATTATATGAGATCATGCAGATTCAGGTAAGAGTCATGTTCTGGACACACAGGGCCCTTGATACAGAAATTCCATGGAGAGACTGGCTGTTAGGCAGTTTGACTAGTCTCTCCAGAGCTCTGGTGGGTGGAGAGAAACATCTTGTGGGTGGCAGGGTTTGGATGCTAGGGTTGGTGAAAGGCAGACTGAATATCAGCAGATACAGATGACAGATTCCACTCCTGACTGTAACGCATCAGCTTCCTGGAAGAGTCCCCGGAGGGTGTGTACTGGGGCCTGTAGGAGCCCACAGAGGGCACTAGGGAGCACTGCTAGGAGCCCCAGATGGTGCTGATGATGGATGTGCGCTGCACACTTGGCCTCTTTCCTCTTTTATCTATATCCACTCTACTCATCAGTCCAGAGCCCATTTCTCTTTGTACTCCCCGAGGTCCTAAAGACATCAGAAAAAGAATGAGAAGCTCAGTGAATGCTCCATAGTCACGATATTTTCCTTCCTTCCTCTTCTCCTTCCCTCCCTCCTGGACTGATATTTTTTTCATCTTTTTTTATTTCTTCTTTCTTTTTCTGGAATGATAGGGTGTCAAAAGAAACTACTTTAGAAAGAAATAAAGCACTCCAGCTCTACTGTTCTGGATGAAGCTCTATCCAAAGAAAGTATGCAGTGCCCCCCTTGGTCCTCCTTCCTCTCCGCTTACCCTGAAGGTCTCCACTTCTGCACCACTGTACATGTGTCCCACGGGGCAACAGGATGGGCCCATAAACGTCACTAAGACGCAGAAGCAAAAGAACAGGAGGACCAAGTTTGCAAGCTAACAGCACATAAGTTGAGTACTTGGTATTTGGAATGGAGTACTGTGGGCAGTGTTCTCCTTAGAGTCACTTTCTTCCCTTGCTCAGTCCTGGTTAACACCACTTTTCAGGCTCCCTTGACAGCTGGTTTCTGGGCGCAGGTAGTCAGACCATGCTAGGGTACGTCTGAGTCTGCTTTGTGCAGCTTTTAATAGAACACCTGCGGCTGGCTGCTTTATTAAAGAAAAGAGATGTGTTTGATTCAAGAGCAGGCCTCTGATGTGGGCCTCACATGGATGACATCTCTACGGTGGGTCTCCATGCAAGATTCCAGTCCCCAGACTTCCAATGATTCCTTCCAGGAACAGTGCTCCACTTAGCTAATTTCCATGAGGCCTCACCCTTTGAAGGCTTCACCATCTCAAAACTAGTACACTGGAAAACAAGCTTGCAGCACTCGGACCTCTAGGTGCAAAACAGAAATCAGTGAGCTAGTGAATACTGGACAATGCAGTCCAGGTAACCCTCCCTCTGCCATGGAGAAGCATCCGTGGAGAGAGGTGTGTCCCCTCTGGCTCCAGTCCCTCAGATACTCCTGTCCCCCATACATCCCACCTTCTATTAGGCATCTCCAGTCTCCATCACAGTGCTAATTCTAACTTGAGTGTGCTGACCTCTGAAAACAGTTTCCTTCAGGAAATGGTGCAGTGTTCCTGTGTACCCTGGGCTTGCCTGATCTTTCCAGGTTAACTTCTCAGGTTCTGTTTCATTCACATAACTAATTCTAGGTGTTGAATTGTCTCTATTTAAGTACCTATAGTAGTTCATTTTTCTGGTCTAGATCCTGATACACTCACTCTACATACTGATCTGAATCTATTTCTTTTGTTAAGATCTATTTTATTATTTTTTTATGGTGTGGGTGTGTATCTGTGTGTTCGGGTATGTGCACATGTGTGCAGAGCCTAAGGAAGCCAGAAGAGAGTGTCAGATCCTCTGGACCTTGGATTAGAGGAGGTTTTAGTCACCTTCCTTGGGCTCTGACTGGGAACTGAACCCTGGTCCTCTGCAAAATCAGCAAGCACTCCCAAGTGCTGAGCTGTCTTTCCAGCCCCTGATCTGAATCATCTCTACCCGTTGGGTCAGAAGAATGGGAAAATTAGAGTATTGAAGCAGAAATGTGCCTGGGCAGCCTTAGATCAAGCAAATAGGCACCAGGGTACCCCTGGAAAAGACTGCCTGCTTTTCTTGCCATCTGCAACGAGCTCCCTTCTTGTGACTGTGGTGACTTCCCATGTGGACTAAACTGCATGACATGACAATGAAATAGCAGCCTGCAGACATCCTGCTCTTCCCCTAGTAAAGAAACCAGCTCCGAGCGCCCCTTCGCCTCTGTGCTACACATTGGGTGCATACATATAGGCCATTTATAACCCCCAGAAGATGTGCCCGGTGCTCTGGTGTAAGGAAATCTGCCGAGCCCGCAGGACTAATGTGCCCTGAACTGTTTTCCGTTGCTGCTTTCCAAAAGGGAAAACATGAAGAGAGTTTTATTAAGTAGAGTATAAAACTTGCTAATTCTTGTTAGAATCTAGACAATGAATGGCTTATAAAGTGGGCCATTAAAATAATTCATGCCTGAAATTCAGTATTAATATGACAAAGAATGTCATGTGGGGAACCAGCTCCTCAGAGCTCTACCCCTAATGGCTGGGCTTGAGTTTTATTAAAAGAACACACCTGTGAGGAAGGGGTGGAAATGCTGAGCTAGTCTTAATAGCAGCTTAAATTAGCTTTGAAAGTGGTTAGATACACCGCCAACCCCCCGCAAGCAGATGAACTGGGTATCTATATACCTAATGCGTTCAAAACTAATCATGGAGCTGAGATGTAGCTCTGGCAGTAGAGTGTTTGCCATGCTGCAAAAGGCCCTGGGTTCAATCCCCAATGCCACATAAAACAAAACCTGGAGGTGCATGTCCATAATCCTGACCCTGGAAAAGAAGAGACAAGAGAATCAGAAGGTCATCCTGGGCTTCATAGTGCGCTCAAGACCAGCCTGATCTTCCTGAGACCCTATCTTAGTCAGAAGGTGGAAGAGAAGCAGTGTATGCGTTCCTGACATCCAGCGCTCCCCCATGAGCTCTGTTCTTTCTCCATGCAAACTTGGGAAGCAGGGAGCAACAGTGATTCTTGCTTTGTTCCCAGAAGAGGGAGGTAGACCTTAGGGTCTGTTCCTGTGGTCCATGCTGGGTTCAGTGTCTCCTTTCTCTTCACTCCACAAGCTGGAAGTGTCTGAGTCCTTTCTGGCTGGGACCAGTGGCATCTGAGTAAAAGACCAGCAGGTGGCCTTGAGGAGCACACCCCCCTGTAGCCACTTTGGGCCTGCATTTCTTCTCCCCACAAAGTGAGGTCTGTAGACTCTGCATGATCAGGCTAGGAATGTAGCTTAGTGATAGATACCGTGCTTGTCTAGCATGTGTAAGACCCCGAGTTCCAGTGCCGCACCACCACATACAAGTTCTGTGGTCTGTGGAAGCAAGGTCCACACCTTACTGAAGTTCTGAGCTGCCATACACTGTCACCACAGTTCACCTGCCAGTTCTTTCAGTGTCTTTTCATAGGAAAGAGTACAGCTATTGGGAAATGAGATGGGATTTTAAGAAGGCTCTATGATAATGCAACAGCAAACTCTTCAATGCCCAGTTGTCAGATATGTTTCATTAAATTGAGAATATCAGATTACTTTCTTAATTATTTCTAACTCACACTGGAATTATACAAAAATTGTATGTTAAAGAAAAGGCAAGGCTGGCGTTTTTCTATTGTTCAACTCCAGGCACCCCTGCAGATCTTCACAGAGGAGATTTCAGCTACACTGTTAATACTGACTTATTTCCAATCAGAGTGGAGAGATCAAAGAAGACAACCCCTCTGTGGACCCACTCATAGTTTTTTTAAACCCATGTTTAAAATTAATAATTTTGTTAGGCATTGAGCAGTGAATAATAATGCTGAACTCATTTATTTAATGTTTCAAAGTAGCTGCAGATTAATTCTCTGTGACCCAGGAAACCTATATGCAGAAACCCAGTGTGTGTCTCACAGCTTCATCCTTGATTGGAGGACTGGGTGTTTTACATATAGTCATATGCAGTTTACATTTTCCCTGGAAGATGCGTATCCCAATGCTCACCTAAGACAAGGAGTATGAGGCATAAAGATTTCACCTGTTTATCATTCAGAAGCTTTGATTGTGGGTCTCCTGTGTAACAGTCACAGAGCTGTCCTGTTAAGTTGATGGTTTGGAAGGGGAGACAGAATCATGTGGGTTGCATGAATCAATATAAGGTAGGTGGATAAAGGCTATTAAAGGAAGATATTTGATGCTAAAAGAATATATTACAGGAGACCTCATTTAATCTGGGGAGAGGATCAGAGAAAGCTGTCTGAGGAAATGCAATATGAAGGATTGGTATGAACTAACAAGGCAGGCTGTGTGTGTGCATGCACACACATGTATGCATGAGTGACCATGTTAGGTTCCCTGTGGAATCTCATAGCCCTGAGGCACCATAATTAACTTCCCTTCCAGTTTTCCAGTTATGTTTAGTTTTGTCATTTGGCAAAATTAATTTTACCTTGATCCAGAAATTTAAGGAATGACTTTGACACTTAGTTCAGTGTTTATAGCGTATGGTAACTATGTAGCAAGCAAATTTATTCTAAACATATGTAATAGACACCTACTGTCATTCATTGGGAAAATATATGTCAGATATCTACTGCATGCCAGGCATTGCCCTGATCATGGAGGGTTCAGAAGTCAGTGACACACAGTCTCTGTCTTTAAGAACTTCAGCCCCCAGTTTATATTGTGTCCTATCAGAGCTGTGTGCTTAAGATCAATCAATTCTGGTGGCATGGAAAATGGCGTGGCGGCCTCTAGCTGAGAGGATCAGTGAAAACTACAGTGAAGAGGCAATGTGTGAGCAGAATCTTAAAAGCAGCTGGAAGAGCATCCAGAAGAGCAGGCCCAAGTGTGCTGCATCTCTGTGAGCCTAAGGGAGCCTGGCCAGAGCATCTAGGGTACCAATATCTACTTTTAACATTTATTGCATATTTTATGTATATTTCCTGCATGTAAGTGCACCTGCGCCATGCAAAGCCAGCAGAGGTCAGAAGGGGCATCAGATCTCTGGGAACCTGAGTTACAGGTGGTTGTTAGCCACCATGTGGATGCTGGGAATCGAACCCCAGTCCTTTGCAAGAGCAGCCAGTGCTCTTAATCACTGAGCCAGCTCTCTGGCCCCCAAATCTACTGTGGTTCATAAATCATTCAGAAAGGAAGGCTTTCTGTTCTTCCACATGCATCAAACGTATCGTACATATCAGTTACTGTTCTCATTTCTGTGACTAAACACCTAACAGAAGGCCACCTAAGGAAGGAGAGGTTTATTTGGGCTCGCAGTTTGAGGGTGAGCCATCCTGGCAGGGGCAGCATGGCAGTAGATAGCTCTTTGGCAGTACGATCTTGGCTCCTGTATACCAGCATTGCTACACCCAGATCAAGAAGGAAAGGCTGGGGTACTAGGTAGTGTCAGGCTATGGCCTTCAAGTCCACCATCACCCGCCAACTCCAGCAACCAAATTCCTCCAGCCTCCAAAAACAGCACTAGCATTTGAGGACCAAGTGTTCAAACATGGGTCTCTATGGGACATTTCACACTGAAACTGCAATGCCATTGATAAGAAGCCCAACCTGCAGGTAGGAGATGAGAAATACATTTGAATAAAAGTGTGACAATTTTTCTCATACACAGCAAAGAATATTAGACTTTATTCTCACTGTAGATGGCAGAAAACGTTGAAATATTTGAAGCAGAGAATGACATAATCAGGTCTGTGTTGTAGAGAACTCTCGGTTGGCTGCCATTCAGCACAGGGGTAAGTAGGAGGAGGGGACTGAGAGCAGCGAGACTTGTTGAGAAGAGATTAACGTTGTCCAGAACAGAGATAGTGGGGCTCTCAGTGAACGGACATAGAGGGGGACCTTTGAGAAATGCCTTTTGGTAAAATCAAGCAACAATATGTGCATTTCAGACAGAACTAAAGGAAACGAGGAGGAAAGGATTCAGGTCCACAGGGTGCTGTGTCAGTGAGGCAAACGGTGAGGCAGAGACGGGAATAAGCTTGAGAAGACATTCAGAGCTCACTTGAGGGTCGTGTAATGGTTGTGCTGGTGTAAGACAGGGAGTGTCCACCTGGAGAATGCCCTGGCCTCTTGCACAGATTTGCATTGCTGTATTAGTTCCCATTGCTGTGACCACATACCTGACAAAACCAGTGTACGGCTGGAAGCGTGCATGTGGGCTCACAGTTAGAGGGCACTTCCCACGTGGCAGGGAAGTCACAGCAACAGGAGCGTGGAGCAGCTGGTCACACTGCATGAGTCAGGAAGCAGAGAGGAATGATGGCCTTCTCATCCAATGTGGGACCTGAGCCAGTAAAATGATGCCACCCACACTGAGGGTAGATCTTCCCTCCTCAGTTAAATCTTCCTGAAAAGACCCTCCTAGACACACCCATCGCTGTGTTTCCATGGTGATTCTAAATCCAGTCACATTGACAGTGAAGAATAACCACCACTCTCAGGACAGTTAGGGAGGAGGAAGGCTTGTGAGAGCGTTCCAGCTGGACTCCGCGCTCTGCTCCTGGTCTTTTGTTCTAGCCTCTGAAGACCTTGCAAACTAGTCTGCATGAAGTCCTGCTTGTTGCCGTCCACACTCCTTGAACAACTTAGCTCTCAAGGACTAACCTTTGCACAACAGGAAAGCCAGAAGAAGAGCTTACTTAGAGACATCTCTGCCTTTCTGGCACAGCCATCTGGGGCTGCAGGAGAGGGAGCTGTGCCTTGTGTAACTTGGAGTGTCAGGGACCAAAGAATCTTACAAAGAAACTATAGAACATGTGACAGCATTAGTCTACTTTCAGCAAGACAATTCTTTTTGCACACAAAGAACACAGAATATTTGCTCTCTCTTCCTCTGTTTCTTTTAATGTGTATCCATCCACTCAGTTGCTGAGAACCAAAACTGCCAATATGATTTCTCCTAAATAATTCCCCTAAGTCCTCCATGTATAATCTAAATGTAACTTGAGGACAGAGACAGGAGAATTATTTCAGAAAGAAAATAATCAATGAATCATTTATCGGTTTTCCTGCCCATTGTCTGACAAATTGTAATCAGGCAGAGTACAGTGTAGACAGGGAAGGAGACTCTGACATACTGTATTGTTCTACAGCCCTAATTGCGATGTTATCTGTGGAATTTTGTGTGCTTGCATTGTTAATTTTTAATTTGATGCCCTCAATAGAAGCAGGATTATTAACACTTACCTGGAGCTCTAAGTACTCACGTTGGAGAACAAAATGTTGGCCTGGCGAGCAGTAAGAAGTAAGCATTTCTCTCAGCCAGAAATGAGACCAGGAATGCTCTGGTGGCTGTTAATAGTGTATAATTTTATAATTAGAACCTGAAAAAAATAAAAAGGGGATATCAAGTATCTCTTTTTTTACATACATTTATTTACTTAACAAAGGCAAGAGAAGGCATTACCCAGTGAGCACCCTCGCAGGCCCTTAGTGAACAACATCTTTCTATATGACTGTTTCTTTCTTCAGTAAATATTGCATTAGTCAGGTCCACATGTCAAAACTGTCCTCAGATACTTTCTCTGAGACTGTTTGTTCCACTTTCCTGAGTCATTTTCCTTCCAACAATTAAGCATTAAGTCCCTACTGGTTGTGATACTTGTGGAGAGATCAAAGATAGGACCCAAGTTCTGCTCTCAAAGTACTCATACTAGAGTCTAGTGGGGACTCTCAGACTGTCACAGTGGCTTCAGTGTACATGTCCCTGCAGTGGGGCAGGAACAGAGGTGTTAAAGGAGGAGGCCTCACTGGTTTGGAAAAGCCACTTATCCAGAGATCGCCCATATTCACAGAGCCCAGCAACAGTCACATAAGCGAGACCCTAGATGGGACAGGCTCTCCCTCAGCCCTCCTCCCCGTTTCACTCATGGGGAGCCAGACTGGCTTTGGACATGACTCTCCATGTGGGGTGAAGGAGAAGTTCCAGTGCTAGCTGACATCCTGTCATAGACCATAGGAGGTTTTAGTTGTAGCCTTTGGGGCAAAAATATAGTTTTCTGAGAAATATAAAGAATGAAAAGAATTGTGACACAAAACTGAAGCTGTTTAGAAATAAAGTTATTTCTGTGCTATGGAGCCACTTTTGTAAATTAAAGGGCTGGCAGTGTTACAGCTATGGTATTCCATGATTTCTGTTGTGCTGTTCATGGTGATCATAGAACATACCTCAGCCTTTGATCACTTTGCCTTTCGGTTTGAAAGACTGTGTTTGTTGGTCACAGCCCTCAACACCTTTCTTGCCATGTAGTATCTCAGGGTACCAAAGACCCTCTTATTGCCTCTGGGTTTTCAGAGGACCCATGATTTAAACTCTGTAATAAATGACCATTTTCTTCTTTTGCTACTTATACGTTGAGGCTGTGGTTTGTAGATGTGCATGAAGGAGATTGCCTGTGTCTAAGTTAGTGTGAGAAGGCCAGAGGTTGACTTTACAGTCTTCTCCTCACCTGTTTCTCTACTTTTTTTGGAGACAGGGCCTCTCACTGAACCTGAAGCTCACCGATTGGCCAGACTAGCTGGCCAGCATACTGCTCAGATCCACCTGTCTCTGTCCTCAGTACTGGGGTTATAGGTACACTCCACTTATCCAGCTTTTATGTTGGGCACTAGAAATTTGAACTCAGGTCGCTGTCTTTGAATGGCAAACACTTTACCTGTGAAACCATCTATTCAGCCCTGGAATGAACATCTTTGAGTACATTATGGTTCCACTGACTTAGGCTTGACAAGGATCTAGACAATCAGTGATCCTTTACACAAAAGCTACCCGTGGATATTTGAAAGAAAGTAATTCACCCCTCACCTGTCTCCAGTCTCACCTGGAGGTCATGACAATGACCCGGATGCACCACACTCAGCAGAGAACAGTCCTCCGTCATACTCACAGTCCTCTCTGAGGCCACAGTGGACACTTTGACATTTCAGAAAAATCTGGAACGGGAAATAGAGTCTGCCAGCAGGACAGCCTCGGCTTCTCCCCTGGAGAACATGCACAGCCTGTGTGGCCTTTGCCAAGCTGCTGTCTTGGCCTGTCATGAACATATGAGTATAAGGACATGACTTGTGTGAGCTGTCTGCAGCTACGTTCTTGTGTTGATATTACCTGGAGGAAGCCCTGAGTAACAGCTTCCAAGTCCTCTGCAATTGGACGTGGTTCCCCCGCTTATCATCCTCCAAGCTGACCCAGGATTGATCAAACAGCTGCATTTCATTATAAGTAATATTGGCCTAGAAAGATAGTTGATATTCTGCCTTATTAAGTTATAGGAGAGAGTTAACTGAAGGTCATGTTGTCATGCAGAAGAATGTTTATCAGCTTTAAGAGCAGAAAAGAGAGACTTCTGTAAAGAGATTTTCAAACTATTTAGCAGTCTCAGGGTATAGTATCTTGCAAAGACTATAATACTGTGCCCCCATCCCACTCCTTACCGTCATCAGCACCTTACATTACCGTTCCTGTTTGTCCTAGTCAACAACTGAAATCTTGACATTGTGTTTTTGTTCACTGAGCTCTGTACTTTATTCAGATACCGTCGCTTTTTAAAGCAGAGGTTATGATTGATGATAACATCTATCCTTAATGCACTGTATCTGGGAAATTTTCAGAAACCAGTTAAGATATTTTAATCAAAGCAGGAACCATTTCAAGGACTTAGAATCTTGAAGTCTTTAGCATGCAGTAGTGTTCAGGTCTGCATATTAGTGTGTAGTTTTCAAAGTCCAGTCAATAACAACCAATAAAAATAGCATACAACTATCAATAATCAGATTCAGCCTAGAGTGTGTATGTGTACCTCTATTTATATATGTTCATTTCCCTCGGGTATTGATCTTTTGCAGTGACCACAGCTGCTGTATAAGGGTGAAATTATAGCACTTTTCGGCTTCGTTTCTTACCCTCCGCAAACAACTGTCCCACTGTCTTAGGCAGAGAGGTTTCCCTACGGTTGGTTATGACAGGAAAGGCAGGTGACTTGATCAGAATCACTTGGGAAAATTTTAAGGACTAATGCCTGAGGCTTGCCCTGGGGATTTGATGTAACTGAACTGTGGAGCCTTCTCCCTATTTTTAAGAGTCCCCCAGGTGTGTTAACATGCAGCCAAGGCTTAGAACTGCTGCACTGGAAAATGCAGACTTTACCTTTTCAGTTCAGATACAGCCATGCAACTTGGATCTCCTTTATTATCACGGGCCTGGCAGACTCCTCGAAGGCCCTTGGAGGACCTCTCCTTCGGCTTTTATCCCCCTTTGCCGCCCAAGCAGAGTTAATTACTTCCTCTGTAATAACTTATTCATGCTTTTGTATTTCACTTAGCGCATGGAATTTTAATTATTTCTTTCAGTGTTCGTCTCCCTTGTTGGACAGTTTCTGAGGCAGAGATCATGTGCCCTGTCTGAGAGAGTAGTGCAAGGCCAGTACTGAGGCCTTGCTCAGTACCTGACCTAGGATGGGAGGGTGGGCATGAATATGGGAAAAGAAGTATCGTTTAGTATTAGCTGATGAAATTCTCCTTAAACACTTCTCATTCTAAGACACCAATATAGAAAATCTGTACTTTCTGTAATATGACTGTTATCAATTTTTTATTTTAATAATTTACCCTGGAAAATCATATCTGGAAATAAAGCAGCATGGAGATAGGGTTTGCCAACAAGCAAAGGAAGAGCTACCAAGCCACGATCGAGTTGACTATCACCAGCCAAGGACTTTACGCACTGTGCGCCTGTCAGAACGTTTGTTAGAATTTTGCTGTGGGCAGATGGGATGCTTGACTGACTGGGGTTATCTGGGCTCCATAGACAGAGCTGGATGAGATACTTTTATTTTCCACAGACCCGAATTCTATTTTGAATGATGATGTTTATCCTTGTGGGGCCATGGGTACCATTTAAATGATGCTTTTTAAGTTTCATTTTCCCTTCCAAATTCTGCTGTGTTTGGGGAGACTTTTCCAGCATGAATGATTTCTGGGGCCAGAGGAACTCAGTAGTTTGGTCTGAGTGGAGAAGCATAAAGGGAAGCAGGCGTAGAGCTGCCTCCCTCTCTCTGGTCTCCTCAGCTGGCTGACAGAGGCCTGCCAGACACTCAGCCCAGAGCTGTGGGGGAGTAGAAGTTCCAAAAAAGTCAGAGTCAGCATTTCTCTCTGACCAAGCAGTCATTTAAGTCACCTTATCTAGTCAATAAATACCAGTGGCTGGCTTACCATGGCCTTATACTGGGCTTGGGAATGTCAGTCATGTTGCCACGCCCTTCTAGTAGGAAGCTGTGCTGACTTAGGAGCTGAAGATTCTTCCTCAAGGAGCCCAGGGATGCCCACAGTGCCCTCACGGTTGCATCCCACGCATACACACATAAGTTAAAATCCCATCCCCCAACAGTGACGGTGGAAAGAGGTGGGGCGTGGAACGGCAGTGACCATGGCAAAGAACTCAGAAATGGGACTGACAGGTCCCCGCCAAGGTGGCTCAAAGAAGACCCCTGGCACATTCTCCATGGAAAAGATCGCCATGTAGAAGGGAGAGAGCTATCACCAGACACCAAATCTGCTGGTGCCTCCATCCTTGGGATCCCTACCCTCCAGAGTGCTAAGAAATAAGATGGATATGGTCAGCATGCACACCTGTAATCCCAGCACTTGGGAAGTAGAGGCAAGGGAATCAGGATCTCAAGGTCAGCCTCATCTATATAGTGTATTCAAGGCTAGCCTGGGCTACATAGGATATTATTAAAGAAAACCAAACCAACCAAACAAGCCAGAATAGTGAGAAATAAGGTTCTGTTGCTTATAAATGACCCAAGCTGAAGTATTTTGATAGAGAAGTCTCAACAGACTACTACAATATACATATGCCTTCACCTCACCTTCCCAGAGAGTCACCTATTTAAACCATCTGATTTTGCTCTCAGAGGAGAAAGGCATAGGGACCAAGATCTTTGTCTTTTTCCAATTCATAAAGCGTGCTTGTCTCCACTCTCCCCAATCTTCCTTACTGTCTGCGCGGGACAGGGGGACTCGCAGCAACCTCCACCCCATCCAGGCCCTCCACCCCCTCCAGGCCCTTCACCCCCTCCATCCCATCCAGGCCCTCCACCCCCTCCAGGCCCTCCACCCCATTCACCTCCTCCACCCCCTCCACCCCCTCCAGGCCCTCCACCTGCTTGCTGTATTTAGTGTTTGCACACAGATGATGAGTCTGTGCCCTCCCCGCCCATGCAAGCTGCTTTGTCCTTTGTACCATTTCCTTAGTTTTTCTTAGTGTGTACGTCATCTAATGATTGCCAGAAGATAGAAATAAATGCCACATGTCATATGCTGTTTTGTAGGTACTCAGAGTGCTAGAGAAGTTAATTCACTCTATCTCCACAACATCTCTTATATGCCCCGTGTTGCTATTATTGTCCTAGTATATTATATATTTACAGATGGACAAACTGAGGCAGAGAGCGAAGACCACGTTAGTTAAGGGTGGTACTGGGGCCTGAGTTCACACACCCTGCTGCATACTGACCTCAAGTGAACTAACTTTCAGAGAAAGCAATGGCTAACATGGGGATTTTGAAGTGTAAAACTTGGGCCTATTAAAGGGAAATATAGGGCATTGGCTGCTAACAAGTGGTGAATGCAGGAGGCCTCGGGATGTCACAGCCTCCTCAGCAACCACGTGGGCCAAGGCAGTCCTGTGGGACCCCGGAGGACGGTCTGCTCTGTAGGTGACTAAGCAGGATAGTAAGGGAACTTAAAAGAGATCTCAAGCACTTGCAGCAAGTGTTCTCAGGGTAACTTGAAAATGTAACTTTGGCCAAAATGGGGGAACTGGGGAAAAGGTAAGGCGTGTTTACAGACTTCTGTGCACCCCGTGCGGCGGTCTGAGGAGCCGCCAGTTATTTCCACAAATCCAAGAGATGCCCGTCAGGACTGGTTTACTAGGTGGGAGCTGTGTGTATGGATGGTGACCGGGATACCTGGGCTGATGCTGATGAGCAAGGACTAGATGCTTCCACCAAAGCCCGGAGGGAGGGAGAGACCCTGAGTTGTCAGGAAAGACCCCCACTGGAAGCAGAAGCATTTGCTCTGTGGTCATCAGCAAATGCGTTCCTAGTCATGATAGCAGGTTCTTTGTGAGGGGCTGGTTTCCAGGAGGGTAGGGATCCCGTGCTCTTACAAAGTACCTGTAGCTTTCAGAATATTCAGAATTCAAAATAAAATTTAAGAAGTGTGTGCCTTAGGTATCTGCTTTTGTGTCTGGGGTTTCAGACACCAGACGTGAACCCAGGAATGGTCATGCATGGCTTGTGCTGAGGATGGCCACATAGGCTTGTAGCCTATTCCAGCTCTGCACCATGGGTAGTAGCTCTCCATGCAGCAAGCTCTCCCTTGGGCATGGTGGACTCAGGTGTGACAAGAGGGCAAAGGTGAGACTGTTAGTTTCAGAACTGGGCACTAGTTTTCTCATTGCTGTGATCCATACCTGACAAGAAGCAACTGGAAGGAGGGGAGGTTTATTTGGCTCAGGGTGTGAGGGTGTCCAGTCACCATGGTGGGGAAGGTGTGTGGCAGGTGGCCCCTGTGGGTCTCCGTCTCCACGGCGCAGCTGTTGTGCACCAGTCATCCCAGAGAGCGGATGAACAAGGCGCAGTGGGTGTCGGTGGATAGCCCATTTATTGATATCAAGGCAGGGGTTTATATAGGGAGGCCTGTCTGGCCATTACTGAAGGCAGGAAAGTTCCAGGTGGTGTCTTTAGGTAAAGGCAGGAAGGTTCTAGGGCTGAAGTGTCCTGTAGTGGTCAGGTGAAGCAAGCACTGACCACTGAGAAATGAGGACGTGAAACTTTACGCCATGGTGGCAGCCCCTCCCTAGGACCCAGGCCATAGCTTCAGGCAGAGCAGGCTGGACTCCTATGGCAAGGCACGCTGCTTGCTCAATACCTTTTGCAATAGGCCTAGGCCCCACAGGCTCCATGGAGGCAGGAGCTGAAGCAGCTGCAGAGAAAGGGGGATTCCAGCTCCTTCTTTCCATGCTTGCCCGCCCCCCGCCCCTCCTTCTGTTCTTTTCTCCAGTGCTGGGAATTAGACCCAGAGACATGTATATACTAGGCAAGCACTCTGCCACGGAGCCAAGTCCCCAGCCCTTTGTAGTTTCTTCGATAAGTGCATTAATCCCATTCAGAGAACCTCTTACTCTAACCGCTTTGCAGAGGCTCCCGTCTCCAAATACTGTCATGTTGGGAATTAAGTTTCAGTGTATCAGTTGTGTGGGAACAGGAACATTTGTTCCACGGTCATTACTAAATGTGTTCTCAGTCAAGATGGCAGGTTTTTTGTGAGCAGTTGGCTTCCAAAAGGGCAGGAATCCCATGTATTTCCATCCACCCACAGCACCTATAGTTTTCGGAACGATGAGCTGTCCCAGGTACCAGAGGAAGGACTGCAGGCCAGCTGGAATAGAAGTGTTTTGCAAAATGTTGCTAATGGGTTCAGAATTTAAACTGATGGTGAGACCTTGGGGAAGAAATATGAATCTAATCCTGTTTCAATCTTTCCACATCAAAAGGTGTTTCTGTGTCTACTGTAGTCTGTTGACTGATGGAAAAAAGCGAAGAAGCTTATCAAAGCTCCACTAATCCATCCCCTGATGTGCTAGAGCAGGTTCAGATCACTGTATAGATGGATGCATGGCTCTTCCTGCTCACTCCTGTCCTCACTGCCTCCAAATTAAGAAATAAGGACCATGCCTCTATTAGACCCACAGAAAGGGACTCTCTTCACCAGGTGTTTATGTGAGGCCTGATTAGGAAATTTCTCCAATACCAATATCGGCCATGCACCTTTCCCTACACTTAGATAAAAATTAATTTCTGACAAATGGTGAGCTGTAAGAGTATCTAGCCCTTCCTCCCTACATGTCTCTGTTTTCTTTAGGAAGAACAAAACAGCTTGGTAAAATGGAATTGTTTACTTTCAAAAGCTGCCTCTATCCCAGCCACCACTCCCCGCCGACCCCTATCCCCACCCCTGGCTGAAAGCCCACAGCATTGACTTTTTTTCTTTTGGATATTTAATGATTGTTTATTTCCATAAATCTGATAGAAATATCATTAATATTCCTCATTTAGTTTTTATTCGCTGTTCACATCAAAATAAATTTTATTGTAATTCTCTTATGCACACAAAGAACTGAATGGTTTATATGAGATTTTCTCTTTTCTCAGCTTTAGAGTTTTAATGTATTGTAAAGAAACTATTCTGAACATTTCACAGTGAAAAGGAGCTAAGTGTTATGCAAAAAATTGAAGTGTATTTTCAATCTCAAAAATGAATTACCTCAAATATCAAAGCAATTATAAAAGAATAAGTTGCTTGATTATTTTATTACTCTCATTCTTAGGCTCATTTTTCAGGAAAGTGATACTTGGGCAGTATGCATAAGGGCATCAACCATCATGTCCCTTTCAGGTGTTACATGTCCACGAGATTAGAATTATTAACATACAGTTTTCAGAACATACAACTTTATATCCCATATATTTGGTTTATTCTCTGAGATTGGAGCACCGATCTAGAGGTAACAAAAATAGGCAGGTGTCAATATATAGTATAGAACAAAAGTTAATATTTAAGGTAGAGGTGGTAGGCTCAGTGTTTGTACACCCTTAAAATTCTTATCACCCTACTCATTGTAGTAGGGCGAGGGTGTCAGGCCTTTGGGGTGAAGTTAGTACTGGGGTTAAATTCCTAGGAGATAATCCTCAAGACTGGGATTAATGCCCTTCAGATCAAGAGTTTGCTTTCCCTCTTCCCTGCCCAGTAGATGCGGATACAGCCAGAGGCCAGCAGCGTGCACCCAGATAAGAGCCTTCATCAGGGCTCAGATTCCCTCATCAGAAACTCCAGCCTACTACCTGTGAGAAATAAATGTCTGTTCCTTATAACACATCCAGTTGATGGTGCTTCATCACAGCAACTTGAAAATCTGAGAGAAAGTAGTCTAGAAACAGGATCACCTTCACCTTTCTCAAAGGACTTCATAGGCTGGGCATGGTGGTGCTTACCTTTAATCCCAGAACTTGGGAGGCAAAGGCATGTGGGTCTCTGTGAGTCTGAGGCCAACCTGGTCTATGTATCAAGTTTCAGGCTAGTCAGGAATACATAGTGAGACCCTGTCTCAAAAAACCAAAACAACCCTCAAATGATGTCCCAAGTCAACCCCACCCTGCATTCATCCCTCTCTCCTCTGGGTGCAGCGTCCTGCCAGGAACTGGAGATGCAGAACTGATAGCAGGGACTGCTGGTCCTTCCCTACTGCCGCCCGCCCCCATCCGCTGCCAAAAGTCCTGGGTCTGAGTTATGGTTGGTCTCTGCCTTATCCTGTGTGTAAGTGTGTCGGAGTCTTCGGCTACTGCATAGCCCTCAGATACAACCGGCTGGAAGATGTCTAATGCATTTTAAAACACGTCAAGGTTGTTATAAAGTAAATGCATCAAAGCAATACTTTTGCCAGCTTTCAGCTTATGAATATGGATTGACTTTAATAATTAGGTTAGAACTCAACTTCAGAAGCCATTTATCTAATGTATTTTTCCAAATGCCATTTCACTGAAAACTATCATGGAAATGGTCATCTACAAAATAGACAAGATGTATGAAACCCAAGGGACCATCTAAAAAGTCTTCTCTTTCAGGAAAACAGAATGTCCAGGTTCCCTAGTTTCAATTCTCTTTGTCTTTTATTTTCTAGTATTTTTCAGGATATCACTTGATAAACAGTAAGAATTAAGTGATATGAGCAAGAAAATTTAAAGGATGTGTGTAGCTATTCTCAGGTCAATAAAGGAATCAGGAATGGGTCTTGGCTCAAAAGATACAATTAAATGGTAAGAATACCAAATCGTGAACCCAGGAGAGAACAGAAATTTGTTTTTCAAAGTTGAAAGACAAGACTGAAGAAGAAATTTGATTGGAAAGTAAAGAAAGCAAATTTACATGTATAGTGTTCCTATCATAAACTAACAGGAAAATCCATTTCAAACCCTGTGCTGTATTTAACTCTTAAGACTGTTTAACAAGGGATAACTGTTCTCATTCTTAAAGACACTGGCTGGGAGAGGATCCTTATCTTCTCAGTATTGGAACAATCAGGATTCAAGCCTGGTTCTAAGGGAAACCATTTGGAGTGCATCTTTAGAGGCTGACAAGAAGGAAGTTAGTGAGGAAGGGAACGGAAAGGAAATGAAGATATTAGCAAGTCAGTCTGATGGTACCGTCCTGTACTAGGAGAAAGAGGGAAGAGTGGAAAGATTTCCTAAGTCAGATGAGAAGTAGATACACTGCATGTGGTGGGCAGAATCCAACCACTATGGAGCGGAAAAGCTCAGGGCCAGGCAAGCAGGCATGTCAGAGGCTTGTTAAATAGCTTAGTTGCATCATTTTTCCAAGAGGTAAGACAGGACTTAGGAAGTGATGATGAGACCAGGAGGGAGAAAAATGAGGAGAGCCCTAGCTACAGACAGCTTGGTACACATTGCTCATGGCACAGGGAACAGACTGATGAGCCACATTGATGGGACCAGTTCCATGGTTTCAGGGTGCAAACAGTTCAGTGGGAGGCAGAAACTGGAGGGGCACTGGAGAAAGAAAAGCGTCAGAGACATGTGTGGGTATATAGGCCACGAATGTGCATCCAGAAGGAAGTCATGAGTGTCCAGGGACAGATCAAAAGAAGCATTCAAGAGCAGAAGTCCAAGGAGGGGCCAGGAGTGGGGAGACACAGCAGTGAGCAGGGCCTCCTGCACCATTTCGATCGTAAATGGTCAGTAACGGAACCTACACAAGTAGATTTTACATTGAAAGAAAAGCAAAAGGAAGGTATGTTGTTAAAGTGTGTGTGTATACTCACATACACACATGTAAATATATACACATCAGATCATGTACTGTTGACTTGTACAATGGCTATATGTCAATTACAAACAAAACATTTTTAAGTCTTTAATGTCAGAAGAGAGATGAGTTTGTGACAGTAAGTCCCATGCATAAATTGTAAAGGAACATGTTCCTCCATATGGCTAGTTTTTATCCATTTTGTTAATAAATTAATGTCTTTATTATTAAATTAGAAATAAAAATGAATTTAATTGTCTCGGTTGAACTGTCAAGTTTCAAAGGAAACTAAGAAGCCACAGAAGAGAAGATAGTTGAGAACCACATGAGGCACTCCCACTACGAACTGTCCCTACCAAGAACTGCTCCAACTAAGAACTGTTCTTACTAAGAACTACCACTAAGGAAAACAGTCCTTTGGAAAAATAAACAAGGTGCTTAACCAGCACTTCACAGAACAGAGGAAGAATAAACATGTGACGCCCAACTTCATGAGTCATCAGAGCAGTGCAGATTCAAACGAAACTGAAATACCATTTTACACCTGCCAAACTGGCAAACATTCTCAAATCTGAAAATATTCATGTTACAGAGGGTGGAGAGCAGCAGGGTTTGCATGTGCTGCTGATAAGAGTGAAAACCGGTCGCTATCCCTGGGAAACAATTATCTCACATTTCCACCTAACACTCCACTCCTAGACATCTCTCTAGAGGGATGCTCGCACAGATGTGCGGATGTTCATAGCAGCAACGTTTGCAAGAGTGAACGCAGAGAGGGAGGTGTCTCAAATACCCTTTGATAAAAGAAAGGGTAAATCCACGGTTATGCTTCACCCATAGATTCTAATTCTGTGGTAAGACCATGAATGAAGGAGGACTACTGCTCACAGAACAAATCTGACCAGTGCTGGGTTGAGGAAAAATCCTGGGAAAAGTACAAAAGGATGCCATTTAGGGAAAGATGAAAGCTCACAAAACCATATAGCGTGGTGCTCTTGGATACATTTGTGGACAGTAAAACCATGCTTAAAAAATGACATTCAGAAACTAAAATAACGATTACTTCTGCCAAACAGTCAGGACAAGAGCATAGGTGGTCGGTGGTCTAAATTCTGTAGACTTATGGATACGTGGTCTTCGATGGGATTAAGCACCTCATGATAATAAATGTAAGTCTGAAGTGAAGATAAATGAAAAGCCAAACCCGGAGAGGAAAATTTGGCATTGGTCTACATACCACACACTTGATTCAAGGCTACCAGTGAGTCTCTCTCTGAACTAAATGAAAATTTGGGCCTTGCAGAGTCACAGTTCTTTGAAGGAACAGTTGGATATTTGAATAATAGGGAAAAATTCGACACTCTCATTTTTAATGGATAAGTAGTGTTTTTAATCAGGACTCCATGGCTTTAATTTTTCCACCTACAGAGCACAGATTACCCAAAGTGCACTTGAAAACTTTCGTAGCTTTGCTCTATAAAACACCAGGTAGCAGAGGTTCTGGGATTAGCATGCTCAGGACAAGCTGGCAGTTCTGTCCACCCCAAGACATTCCTGAGCAAGCACCCACCTTGTTTGCTGTATTTGGATAGGTTTCAGCCTATTAGAGAAGAGAATGAAGACAGGTATGCTCTCCCACACAGGCAGCAAATGGCATTTCTAGCACACTGGGTGGGAAGAAGGCATCAGAGGTCTCTGTGGCCCCTGCCTCCTCCTGGCTGCTCATCTACCTGCAACCACATGATGTTGCTCCTCGGGAGCAATTCTTGTTCTTCTGTCTTCATTTTACTAGTTTTAGTTGTTTTGAGACAGGATCCTAAGCTGTAGCCCAAGCCGGTCTGGAATTCAGTCTCTAGCTCAGGCTAGCCCTAAACTCATGGCAGTTCCCCTGGCTCGGCCTCCTCAGTGCTGGGATTACACAGGTAAACCACCATACCTGAATCCCTGTTCATCAGATCATATCAACATAACATCTCTGTCTAGACTGGACTTCCCAATCTCCTATTCTTTGTTCAATGAATTCCCTAAGCTGTGGTCCCAGAAGCAGCTCAAATTCAGCGCTAGATCCTGGCACCCCATCCTGAAGGCTGTGGCCTCTGATTCTCATTTCCAGGGTGATGTCTCCACCCTACCTGCTTTTCAGATGGACATCCCTTGGGGCCGCCATTTGCTGCCTCCGTTGTGCTATTTTTCCAGGAAGCCTCTGTAACGGCCCCATCTCATCTCTCATGCCTTGTGGCATCGTAATCTGTATCTTCAGTGTCATACATGGGTGTCTCTCCATTCATCAGTCTCAGAGTTTCCCAAATGCAGGTTCCAATTGGCAGAGATTATCATAGACCCCAGTCATGCTATCCCTGTTAACCTACAATAACATGTTACTCCTGTTGTGAAGAACTGGTTCTATGCAGCTTAAAAGATGTCACCCAAACACAGGCGCTTACCACAGGGCTCCTGTGTACTCCAGGATTTCAAGTTCCATCTCTGGCCTTGTTTCCTGGAGTCCATCCTACAGGCTTGGTGGCGTGTTTATATTTGACTTTTCATTGTGCATTAAATGTACCACAGTCTAACAGCGCTCTCTTTTTATCATAAGCTTCTCCCCCTGTTGGTTTTAATCTGTTTTTATGCAACAGGCAAACTCCTTATGCACCCTTAACCATCACAGTCCACCAGACACCTCCAACAGACCCTATGTCCTAGTTACTTTATCTCTATCGCTGTGATAAAGACACTAATGGGGAGACAAGGGGTTATTTCACTTCAGCTTACAGTTCATCAGCAATGACAGACAGGGTGAAGGTAGGAACTCAGAGCACAAAGCAAAGTACAGACCATGGAGGAACACTGCTCACTGGCTCACCCCTCTGGCCTGTGCTCAGCCTGCTTTCTTATACACCACAGAACCACCAGCCAGAGGTGGCACTATCCACAGTGGCCTGGGCCCGCCCACATCACTCAACAGTCAAGAAAACAGCCACAGGCCAATCTAATGAAAGAAATTACTCAGTCAAGGTTCCCTCTACCCAGGTGTGTCTTGACAACTGGAGCTGTCCAGCACACCCTATAAAAGATGAACACATTGTTTTCTAAAATAGTAAATAGCTTTTGGTTGGATTGAATCATACAACACGTTGTCTAGCCTCCTGGCAAGACACTCATTAATGTTTCAATAAAAATAATTAACAATGTGATTCCGTGAAAGACTGTTAACTTTCGTGGGGATCTGAGCTTTAAATTATGTATTTCATTATTTGAATATTCCTGTAGTTCTTCATAAGTACTACTAAATTTAGCATATTCTATTGCTTTAACTATTCAAATCACATAATGTGAAGATTAGAAGTATGTTTAAAATATTAGTAATTTTTTTAGCCAGGCACGGTGGTACCCCTTTAATAGCATTTGGGAGGCAGAGGCAGGTGGATTTCTGTTAGTTTAAGGCCAGCCTGGTCTACCAGGCCAGCTGGAGCTACAGGGAGACCCTATCTTAAAAAAACTAAAAAATAATAATAATTTTGAAATTTCCAAGAATTCTTGGAAATACTGACTTATTGATCCTGAATCTCAAAGAATAGCTTGTCAAGAATTTGAAAATACCGAGAGAGTCACTTTTTTTTAAAGGCTTGGACTACCACACCCGGTGAGAAATTCACTTTTTTCCACAGTATAATTCTAAAACATGTCATGGCTGGATAAATGGTCTTTGTTTTGAAATAATAATAATTGGCATGTGGATTAATGCATTTCTGTAACATTTTCATTTTCAATCTCAGTGCACGTCATTTGGGGAATAACTGTCTTCAGTCTTCCTTCAAGTCATGTGCCCAGGATTTCTCTCACCTTGGTCTCTGTGTAGAAAAATCATGTTTTAGTAAGCATCTTGAGATGTATTCAGATGAGGCATTTCCTCTCCTAAGTGCTAATTAGGAGTGACTCTGACTAGCACATCTCTTGGCCCCTTCCCTGACAGCAAATGTTGCGGCTATGAATCTCGGGTGACTTCTTTTCTCTTTGCTTTTGAAACCAGAGGTTAATTTACTGAAGAATTCCTGGTTATGTTCAGGCTCAGTGCTGTCATTATCTTGTCTCATGTATAGAAGAGAAAAAGGTGCTTGCTCTAGGTGACAGGTCACTCAGGGGCATCCAAAGGGAAAAGCTTGTCTCTAGACTTACAGCACATTTTCTGACATCAGATATATGAAATATTTTTCCCCACAAACCTACCAGTTCTCTAACTCATACTGAATATCTCACCATTCAGTTCTATCTGAACACTACCCAGAGTTAACAGAGTCCTCAGAACCAGGCCTAAAACCCACACATCAGCACCACCTGCAAACAAGGGCCTTGTGTTTCTAATTTATCAACAAAGCACCTTGGTCCTCAGGGTTGGAGAATGTGCTTGAATGATTGACAGAACCAGGGAAACAATTCAGTTTGGGCGACCACATGATTATAAGAAGAAAATTCAGAAAAGGCGAATGGCAGAGACGTATAAAGCTGGGAATGTGGGGAGATGTGGCCTTCGGCCCTCCCAGGCTTTCCAGGAAGTTCTCAGAACTCTAAGGCTTTATGGCCTTTCCTGTGTGGTCCTGATGGATCAAATCACTGCACACTAAACTCAAGTCTCAATGCCTACCCTCCCCTGAGGTGGGAGTTCCAAGCCCCTAAATTCACAGGGTTGGCTGTATAAGGACTCCGCACCAATCATCGCACTGACATGCAAACAGACACAGAGACCACTGAAAACTCCAGTGGTTTTCAAGCTTTTTTATCAGAAACCAGAAGACCAAACGTTTCAATGAACATTCCTGCCACTCAGAAATTACATGTGTTTTAGGAATTCTGTGCCAGGAACTGGAGCAAAACTGAGATATTTTTCTTGTGTCATAGCATCCTTATATCCTAGCATCCTCTTGGACTGATTTATCCTGAACCAAGGTGGACGGCAGTCAAGATTTCAGAACACGCACCCCCCACCTCCCTCCTGGCTCAGTCACTTTGTTCAGAAGACAGGCTGCATAACCTTAACCTATGGCTGTGCTTCTAGTTCAGCTATCCTGCATGCCTGATGGCCCCAGGAGTGCCTTCCCTCGACCATATGGAACATTGGTATTTTTCTCCAGTCACCTCAGTACTAGATGAGGACTTTTCTTTTTTTATTTATTATTTTTATTTTATGTATGAGTATATTGCCTTGCCTGCATGTGTGTAAGTACACCTGTATCATGAAGTGCCCAAGGAGTTTAGAAAATGTTGTTGCATCCCCTGGAACTATGGACAGTTGTTTATCATCATGTGGGTGCTGGGAATCAAACCGGGGTCCTCTGTGAGAGCAGCCAGAGCTCCTAACCTCTAAGCCATCTCTCTAGCCCTGTGAAAACTCTTCTTAAAGCACTGAGATGAGCCAAATCAGTCTACACAAACGACAGTCTCAAGCCTAGGATGGACTATGGTTAAAATGCAGCTTTTGACCCAAAGCTCTGGGGCCTGCTTCTTCTAAGGTAGAATTTCATTACAAATAACAAATCCAACCCAGGATAAATGAGGTGTCTCTAAGTACGAGAACCTGAGGTGTGAAAGTACTGATAGGAAGAAAAGCAATCACACAGAAGATGTACTATCCAATGTCTGATGAATTTAGGAAATACTTAGAGTAAATAAAGGAGGCTAATGAGAATGTATTCATTCAATCAACAAATATTTATTGAGCCTCTACCATATGGCAAGTGTTCCTCCAGATCCTGGGACTGCACAGGTTTACTAAGTAAATGGCTCATGGAATCTGCAGTTTAGAGGACAAAGACGACACATTTTAAGTATCTTCTCTTTTGTGCATATGTGTACATATGGGGTGCATGTGTGTGCACATGAACTTGAAAGGCAGAGGACAACCTTGGGTGTTTTTCTTCAGGCACCTTGACCTCACTGGCCTGGAACTCAGTAGCAGGCTAGGCTGGCTGACCAGCAAGCCCCGGGTTCCTGCTGTCTCTGCCCCCATCTCATCATTGGTGGGATTACAAGAGTCCACCATCATGCCTGACTTCTGTAGTGTGCGTCCTGGGGAGCAAATTCAGATCCTCATGCCACCTCCCCAGACCTTCACAAATCTATTCTAAGCCACGAGGTGGTAAGAGCTGAAGGGAAAAATGAAATCAAGTCAAGAAGAGTCCCCAATGGGAACATTTGACATTCAAGGTAGGGGCACCAGAAAGCTCTTGCTAAGGGAAGCGTTTGTAAGGATGAAAGAGAAGGCCTTGAGCTGAACACCTGAGCACATGAACATGCTCGCCTTCCCCCAGCTTGGCCCTTTACAATCATGTTAACAGAGCAATTTTATATTACAATCAATAGCCCTTGGCTCTCATGAGGCATCTGGATTTTACCTGCGTTGTCAGTGCATTTTCTTTTGCAATGATTTTTCTTTTTTGAAACAGTCTCATGTAGCTCAGGGTGGCCTCCAACCCAATGCATAGCTATGAACTCACTATGACCTTGAAGTTCTGATCCTCCTGCCTTCACCCCCCAAATTCTGGAATTACAGTCATGCGCCACACCTGGTTTATGTGTGCTGGAGATAGAAATCAGTACTTTATGTATGCTAGGAAAGAAATCCATCAACAGAGCCACACCTCTAGCCCCTGCAGTAATTTTATACACGTGAATTTTGATCAGAGTTATTTTCAAACACACGAATTTATTTGCATCTTCAGCCTTCAGTCCTCCATTCCTTGCACATTGAAAATTCAGTCTTAAAAGTCTAAAAATCATCTATTATCAGTAATATTTAGTATCTGTTGTACTTATGCTCTTAGGGTTATCTGGACTCGTGTTTTCTAACTAGTGTTCTGATTATCAGAGAAAACTATTGTGAACTGAAGTTCCCAGAAAAAAATTAATACCTGTGTTAATGATTCTAGAAGGCTGATTTTACTGATTAGAACTTTGTAATTGTGGAGAATTGGAACTCTGCAGATCTAGAGCTTTCTCTGCAGATCTAGGACTTTCTTTAGTCCCCTTAACAGCTGTTCAGTACTTACTCAGTGCCCATCTGTGTCTGGCCTAACCTCCTTTCAACTACAAGGTAAAACTTTTGGCATCTATTCACAAATCAGTGGCTTCCACCACCCCAAAGCTTAGATCTCATCAGATAACATCTGAAGCACAGGTTTACCCATTTTGCTATAGCCTACTGACCTGCTTTTCTCAACTATTTATGTAGCAAATGCTTTAAATTATGACTTCCATTTTTTTTACTATAAAAGTTGATTGGAAACAGGGGCTAGAGAAATGACTCAGCAGTTAAGAGACCTGGCTGTTCTTGCAGAAGACCCAGGTTTGATTCCTAGCACCCACATGGCAGCTAACAGCCAGCAGTAACTCCAGTTCTAGGGGATCCTATGCCCTCTTCTGGCCTCCACAGGCATTTCACCACATGGGTACACTTGCTTCATGTAGGCAATACACTCATACACACAGAACAAAAATAACAAAAAGTTTGTGAAACCACTACCCTATTGGAACATGTAACTTGGGGCAACCCAAATCTGTGCTCCTGGGCCATGGTCACTGAATTTTGGCTCAGAATAAAATCTTAGAGGTGAGAGCTGTGTTTTTGCATTGCCTTTTTTGTTTGGTTGGTTTTGGTTTTTATTTTTGAGACAGGGAATCCCTGTGTAGACTAGACTGGCCTTATCTGCCTGATTCTGCCTCCTGAGTGCTGAGATTACTGGCATGTGTCACCATTCCCAGCCTGACATTATTTTTTAAATGTATTTTTGTATTCAACAAACTTTTGTAAATATTTTTGTATTCAACCATTTTACTAAACTTGCCTGTTCTAATAGTTTGTTCCTGACTACTGTTTCTGAACAATGATTACATCTATTCTATCAGCTTTTTAACATTGTGACACAAGACTGTCATCCACAGAGTTTATGTTCAATCAAGTTACCAAAAATTTGCCAAAAACTCTCAACATTTTAAGTAAACTTACTTAGGTACAGGGCCACATTCCTGTGCATGGTCGCATGCCGCCTACAGACTGTGAGTTGGACATGTCTGCTTCGTTCTTCTCACTGCTAACATTTCATGATTATTTAGTGTGTGTGTGTGTGTATACATGGGTGTATATGCACACACTTGCCATGGTGAATATATATATATATATGGCAATCAGAAGACAATTGCCAGAATCTGTTCTCTCTTTCCATTATGTGGGTTCCGGGAATCAAACTCAGGCCATCAGGCTTGGCAGCAAGTACTTTTACCTGTTGAGCTATCTCTCTGGTCCTTATGCTTTAATTCTATTGACTAAAATATCCAGAATCATAGTAAAGAAAAACAATAACATGTTTACTAGTACACGTTTACTAGTACAAATACACGTTTACTAGTGATGCAGGCCTTAGGTTTAATGAGGTATTCTTAAGTGGGTGTTAAAGATCTATTCTTTTAGTTGTATTCAAGACATAATAGTTTGGACTAAAGCTTCAGCTTTGTCGGATTCTTTCTGGGGATCTGCTGAAGAGATCATCTAATGTCTCTTTCTTGACTGAGAAAATGAATTGGCTCCTGTAAGCAGGTTTGCCATAGAATGACTTCCAGGGTACGTCCTGGAAGTCAGGGAGACACTGCAGAATACCTTCTCTTCTTGAAGATCATTAGCTCCTTAGCACATGAAAGTCCATCCATCAAGTCGCTCACCTTTATTGAACTCATTTCTAAACACTGTCTGCTCTTCCTATATAACACCTTTTAAACATCCCATGCGGCTTGGGGTTTAATCTAACACATTTGTGAAGTGTCAACAGCTTTCCTTATGTGGAATCATCCATGGAGTCTGCCTGCCCATGGAGGGGGACTGTTTAATTTAATGTTACTATCAGTTGGTGAGGGTGTTAAGTGAGGGTTTTGAGACAGTCTATGGCATTCTCCCCTCTTTGTTTCTTTCTTTGTATCTGTGTGATGCTGAGCTGGGAAGATGGAGTGAGAAATGTTTCCAATTGTTCTGGCCTTGAGAACAACTCATGCAGCACAGGAATTACCATAGGATTTCATTTTCTAACTTTGAAATATTTTCTATAGAATAGCCAAGAGAGAAATGAACCCAAACATGGCACTAACTGGTTGTCAGGGAGCTTGTAATTAAACTCCCCGGTTAGCTTTACTTTCCTTACTGATGAGGCTTCAGGAACCTCCCTCTTCCCTCACTGTGACTAAGCATGGATGCGGTCTGCTCTGGAGGGTTAATGATGCCGACAGCCCTCTCTGCTCATGAGCAGTAACTCCTCGGCCCTGTCACTTGAGTTCACTGAAGAACAGGCATCAAAGTCAGGTCAGAGAAGCAGAAAATGACAGAATCCCAGGCAGGAGACTTACAGTTCTCAACCACACATTGTGGCTGATGCTGAGAACAGTGATGGGGGACCAGTGTGATGGCCTGGAGGGAGAGAGCAAGAGAGCCAAGGGAATTATGGGGTCTTGTGTCCTCAAATCAGGGTCAAAGATTATTGATCCTGTTCTCAAAACAAGTTTCTTTGTGCAAGGACATTGGACGTTCTGATCTACGGGAAGAGTTGGGGTATTAAGACCACTTTGGAGACCAAGCCCTCCCTACCTTATTACAGGCAAAATACTTCCTGGATCTTTTGACTTAGATCTCTCTGTGTACTTCTACACCTATTTGATTTCTTGACTAAAGCAGGAATTTTTCAACAACACAAAGTAAAGTAACTCAGCAGTGCCCCACGGGATGTACAGCAGGCATGTTGTTATGTGCTTGGTGTTTATGACGTAAGTGTGTAGCATTAGCTAAGTACATGTAAATGTGGTTATCTCTTCCTTGTACAATAGACATGCTTCTAAAATGGGGAGTAGAAATCAGACTGAGATAAATCCTTTTTTTCCAGGTAAGCATACACACATACATACTTGAATTTTTGTTATGCATGTGTATATATGCATGTAGGTAAAAAGTATGTGAATATTTATCCTTTTTTAGTTATATATCTTAACCTCTCCTTGTCCCTCTACTTTCAGCATATAATAATGATCTCAGATATTTTAACATTTAGTTGTTAAAACATTTAGTTTTAACATTTTTGTCCTAAAGAAATGATTAAGTAATTAGTTTGCTTTATTTATGTCTACATATTCTAGGTAGTCCAAAACTAAAAACAACGTACCTGTATCTAAAACACAAACTGCATATGAAGCAATTCTCTGATCAAATAATAGATTCAAGGTTTTTACAGAACAGGAAGACAGATAAGATCACATATCCCTAAGTGGCATGTCCTGTCTATACATGATAGATTTCAGAAATAAGAATGTATATTAGAGGAAAGAATGCTGGTCAATAGCAGTGTGGTTCCCCATCCCCAGACTTCTCCTCTCTTTCATCTAGGTGACTGTTAGAAGGAGCTAACAGTCTATCTACCACCCATGCACCCGTCCATCCATTCATCCACTTACCCATCCCTCCATCCGCTCATCCACCCCACTCATCCCTCCATCCGATCATCCACTCACCCATGCATCCATCCATCCGCTCATCCACACATGCACTCATCCACTCATTCATTTATCCATCTATCATTCAGAGATTTTTTTTTGTTTGACAGATCTAGGCCAATATTTAGCATACTTATTAAATACTGCTGTTTCTCTAGTCGTGTAAAGGAGAAAAAAATAATAACAATGAGAAGATATATCAAGCCATGTGAGGTTGTAATATGAAATCAAGATTCAAATGGCTTCAGTATTTTAACTAGCTCAGCATTCTTTTGAGTTCCTTGATGATCACAAAGCTAAAAATCATTCCTTTTCCCTTGATTACAGAAAAATCGGATTTTTCTGTTGCATTCCTTTCTTGAAAGAGATGACTCGGGAGCGCCAGGGCACGCTGTCAATGCTGAATCATGCAATATCGATTCTGTGTCTAACCCAGCGTGTAGTTTCTCAGTTCCAACACCTCACTTGAAAATACATAGAGGCTGTTTCCACAATAAAGCCACCTGTGACTACAGAAAATTATTGAGTAGAGAGATAGGAAAACATCAAATTTTTTGTGTAATAATGCTTGAATGTTCTTCATTCTTTTTACAATTTTCATTTCTTTCCCTCCCTTCCATTTTTCTGGTTTTTGGTGTGTATGTATGTGAGAGTATGCATGTATGTTGCATGTGTGTGCAGGCTAGAGGATAACCTCAGGTGTTCCTCAACTAACTTCTGTGACTTCTGCCTTTTGGGGGACAGAATCTCTTAGTGGTCTGGAAATGACCAAGTAGGCTAGGCTGGCTGAGGAGCAAGCCCCAGGCATCTGGCGGTCTCTGCCTCCCTGTCACTGGAATTACAACTGTGTGCCGTAACACTGGGTCTGACTGAGCTATCTTCTGCCCATTTTAGTGATTTCTTAATAGAGCACGTCAGACCTGCCAAGGGAAATCTTGGGAAATGGCAGGTCCTGGGACTGATTTCCCTGTGCCCTAGTCCAGCCCCTCCGTCATTCCCCTCAGCTGAAGGTGACTGTAGACTCCTGAGATGTACCACAGTGGGTGAGGTGCTATTCTGAGGCCCAAGGCTTTAAATTATCTATGGGAAGCAAGCAAGGAACCATACAAATAACAACAGGAAGAACTGACACGTCTCAGTGCGTGTGAGGCATGAAGGACTCAGACAAGGGTGGAGTCAAGGGCAACACATCCTGAACAACCATGGTGCACTCAGTCAAATACATGAATGAAGAAGGTAATCCGAAACAACTGGAGCCTCCCTGATCTGACATTGTCCTTGACTGTTCTAACACTGCCACTCATTCCTGATCCACCAGCAGAAGGAAACCACTCACGCCCAGGGTGAGCACTTATTATTCTTCCCAGAATGTTTAAATCAGCAGTTGCCCTTTTAAAAAGCTTCTTGGATAAACCCAGACCCCATCCTGAGTGCATTAGTCCTACTGACAGCAGGCTAGTCCCAGAGGCTCATCAAGAGCTCAGCCCCAGGGAATAGCAACTGCTCTTCTGGGCAGGGCTGCTCAAAGCAGTGACACATTTAAAACTACAAATGGCCTTTTGATGAATGAATCAATGCTTCAGAGCCGGGCCTGAGTGAAAGGGCTCTGTGCTAAGAGATACTCGAAGGAGGCTTTCTGGTGGGAAGCCCCTATGCTACCGTCCCTTCTGGCCTTGACTGCAAAACTAGAGGCCACAGCAGTGAGTATACACGGTGGTCAGAAGCAGGAGAGTGAACTAAGCACTTCCCACCCCAGGATGCTACAAAAGGCACTCCTTGTTTCCCGAGTTTGCCTTACAGTGAAGAGTTAAAGACAGTTCAGTAGATGTTTGCTTCATGATTTAGGGATTTCACAGGTTAAGAGCACTGGCTGCTCTTGCAGAGGACCCGGATTCAAATCCTAGCACCCACATTGTAGCTAACAACTATCCTAACTCCAGTGCCAGAGGACCTTTTCAGGCATTACATGACACAGGTACACTTAAATACATAAAGGCTATACACCCGTACACATAAAATAAAAAATGAAAATTTTAAGAGTGGGGAACGGATGTCAGTCATGCTAGATAAGGTATGAATCAGCTAGCCAGAAGAAAATAGAATCTGAGACTTCTCCAGAGGTCAATGATTCCAGGGCTGTATGGAGGCATATAAGACTTAGAATTCTGGTTTGGCTGATATATTTGGCACATCATTAGACTCACTGAAGAGTCTCTGTTACATTATCAATGGGAAAATATCAGCAAAATGTTTAAAAGACTTTGGGGAGAGACAGGCTGGCCTCCAAAAATTAGTCAACTCAGCTGGGCAAACAGCAGCTGCAGTGTGCCAATCAGACTAACTCTGTTGGGTATCGGGTAGCGTCTTTGCCCATCAACACCCCTACCCCGAGAAGTGTTTCCAGTCTGTTTGCAATCAGCTGTTTATGAACTGGAACACATTTTCATAATGCTAAACATTTCAGGGTAGTGACTAGATTCTTCGGTCAATTCACAGACGCTAATTTAACCTATAATAAAGTGGAACTCGATTTCTATTAGAATCTTCAAACCTAACTGTCATCCACAGCAGCGACTTTTGGCTACTATGGAAAGTTTTTTCTTTTTTTTCCTCCTGAACATGTTCAAAAGTACCAGCACCTTGACTCTGCTCCCAGGGCTGTAAAATGTGGCTCTGCTATGGGTAGTGGTGGTAAGTGGCCCTTGGATAGGGGTGGAGAGGTCTCAGCTTCTAGGGAGGTTAGGGCCGTGACCAGGGCTTCATCAAGTACAAAGTGGGGACTGGGGTCCTAGGGAACTGAGGACAGCACTGAGAAGATGCGTCAGGGAGAGGGACGGGACTGTGGACTCGCAGTCTGTCACTAACTTTGGGCTCTTGATAGGAAAAGGATTTTCAGGAGTGGCCAGAGAGCAGAGGGGGCAGCTGCAAGAACAGAAGGAGGGGTGCTACCCACAGTGACGGGGACAGAGCTGGACCAAACCTCTCCCGCCACGGCGCTGGCCAGTTCCCTGTATCCACTTTCTAGGGGTGTAAAAAGCTACCTCCAAGCTGCAAAATTCTATGCCTTGTGTTTCACCTCTAAATATGCACATTTAAAATTTTTCATCATGTTTATGGGCTCATAGAAGAACCACAAAGGAGAGAGAAAGGCAGGCTCCAAAACCTGGATTCAGTATCTCCTGTCTTCTCACTTCTCTGTAAGCCCTAAAGTCAGAAACTCAGAATTCAGAAACATGGGCATCAGGTGTTGTCAGCAGAAGATGCCTGCATCTATGCGGGTGGAGGGATGCATGTTCAGTGCCAGATTAAGGATCTCTTCTGTTGTTCTGCTGAGTCATGGAGAGTGGGCTTGGATTTCTTTCCTCAGTATTCTGTGACTAGGGCAGAGTAGGAAAATCCATGGAGACACCACATGCCTGCATTTTAAACAGCTCTGTCCAGGGAAGGACGCTGTCTAATTTCTACTCTATTCTTCTTGGTACTTCCTAGGATCTACTGCTGGGGCTGTGTTTTGATTCTCTCCTGAGGGCATTGTGGCTATTCTTGATCAACAAAAATGCCACATTTGAGGAATTCCACAGAGATGCCTGGAAACTTATGTCTTCTGTTAAGAAGACGGGACATGCTGCTTTTAGCTTCCTGTGAACAGTCCTACAAGTGCTAGAATTCATCTCTAGCTGACATTGTCAGCTATTTCTGGTTCTGAGATATTGCAAAAGAAATTAATAGAAGGAGGTAGATTCTGTAGGATTCTAGGTTCTGTGGTGTAGACCAAGTATACGCAGAAGGACTTTTCCCCAGGTATAGACTTATGGAAGACTGCAAACACAGGGCTGTCCCCACTGTCAGGGGTTGAACTTGTAACACCAACGGAAAATGACTACCCTCACTAGACAGAGTCATCAAACATGAAACTCACGGTCAACAACTGAAAAGTCCTCAAATGAAGGATTTTTTTTCCTCTTAAACTCTGGACCAACAGGCATCTCAAGAACTGAGGAGGAAAAAAAAAAAGACTTTTTAAAGAACGGAAGAACTGAAACCATAATGCAGTTGTGTTTTAGAATGGTGGCTACGTAGCTTGGTTTTCTTCGTGTTGTTTAGCTGTGTTTTGTGTTTTGAGACAGGGTCTCTTCTTGTCCAGGCTGGCCTTGAACCCCTGACTCTCCTGCCTTCTCCTCTAGAGTGCTGAAATGACAGGTGTGTGCCCTCATGCCTAGCTCAAGTAGCTTAATGGGTAAGACTCCAGTAATGTTAACTGTTCAGCCTGGCTTCCAGTTCAGGAGTTTGCTGAACGAGGAGCCATACACCAGCATCTGCTTCATTACCCTAATGGTAACTCCATCGTTTGGCAAAGAAATTATTCACGAGTGTCAGTTAATGCCAGCATACTGGGACAAGCTTTAGGTGAGAGACTAAAATTCTAAATGCTCAAATTCTCAGGTACCACTTGTTGCTCTAACCCTTTCTGAGTGAATTTTCTTCCTTTTGTAAGTTCCCTAAAAATATTTTAAAAGATGGAGGAAACAGGGATATATCTTAGCTTTTCCTATTGAAAATAAGTATTTGCCTCCAAATAACCTATTTGAGGATGTACTGAGCCATGTAACTGAGTCAGATGGGACAAGAGCTTAGGCTTTGGCTAGGCAGAAAGTGGCCAAACAGGCTTTGCATTTTTCAATTTCATTTCCATGCATGGCTGTTCACTTGAGGGTAGCAGAGGCTAGCCTAAGGATGAGCTCAGTAGTACTGAGACATTACAATAGGGCTTCAAACACTAGTCTCCTTTTCTGGGGTCTAACACCCTCCATCACAACCTTGAATCCTTGTTAAAAGTTTTGGCTATTTAAAAGTTACTTTTAAATGTAGCCAGGCATGTTGGCACATGCCTTTGATCTTAGCACTCAGGAGGCAGAGACAGGTGGGTCCCTGTGGGATCATGGCCAGCCTGGTCTACATAATGAGTTCCAGGCTACCTGGGACTACAGGAAGACCCTGTCTCAAAAACAAAACAGAACAAAACAAAATAGTTACTGTTAAATGTGATTTTTCCTCTTGAAAGAAAGCAGGAACTTGGGAAACCCTGTTGTCAGTGGAATTCAACTGTGATTCTCCCTTGCAGCCAGAAGAAACTCTTGGTAACTCAAGTTCTGGTCCTGACAGGACACTAGGAAAGAGTGTCAGGATCATTACACTTGTCCTCTAGAAAAGGAAAGTGTCAGGAGAGTTTCCTTTATCTGCTTTGGTGTACGCCTGCATGACCCAGTACGCCTTTCCTCTTTTGTTTAAATCTTAAGAAAAATCTCTCTCTCTCTCTCTCATCATAAGATGGTGGATAGGAGAACTAGACAAGAAAGTTAAGTCCTTTAATTACCATATCAGGGCAGCAGGGGAATGAACAGGCGCCTGTGCCTTAGGTAGAGAAAGGTGATTAGCATTCAGAGTCCTGAAGCCCATGTCAGTTTGGGAAGGGCATGATTTTAAGATAAGTTGAAGGGTAAGTTAGAGAAAAGAACACTTTTAAGCCCCAGTATAAAAGTGGTATCAGATCAAAGAGCAATTGCCAATAAGAGTCAAGGATTTATTGGAAGAAAAGGCCCTGAGTATACCTAGAGTATTTGATGTACTCGGTGGTATTGGGAAAGATCTTAGGTCAGCCAATCCAGCTTCAGGCTTTGGTTGCAAGGAGTGGACAGTTCCTTCAGCTGACACAAGTCAAAATTGGGAAATTATTAAAAAGCTATAGAAACAAAGTGCTAGAAGGAAGTCAGGCCTGGCTGTGCAGTGGGTCTGGGAACTTCATGTTATAGCAGGATCTACCTCTTTCTTTACAGCGGGTGCTTGTGTTCATAGAGTACTACCAAGGTTCCAGACCATTCTGAATGAACTTAAAACCACAAATCTATAAAGGGCCGGTAATGCAGCTATACCACAAATACAGTCATACACTCACAATTTCTCTGACACAGACTTTTATGAGTTTCAGTCAGTGATGACTGTTTTAACTACTTTTCTCAATGTTGGGATCAGATACAAAACAGATAGTAACTTACAGGACGAGCTCAGGTTTGAGGGGATCAGGTCCATGGTGGAGAGGGTTTGGTGGTGGAGGCAGACAGGAGCTGGAGGCTGCCACCTGCTCACCCCTCAGAGAGCCAGACACAGAGATGGAACAAAGCAGCCAGGCTAGAAACTTCCAGGCCAGTCTCCCGGAGAGCCACCTTCCAGCTGGGCTCTACAACTTTACGAAACAGCTCTGCCCACTGAGGACAAAGTGTCCACACACATGAGCCTGTAGTGGACATTTGTATCCAAACCAGACATGGTGCCTACCCAAGCCAATCTTTTTGAAATTAAATTTTAAAAATGTATTACTGTGTGCATATATATATATATATATATATATATACACACACACACACACACACACACACACACACACGGGAGGCAGCATATGTGTGGAGGTCAGAGAACAACTTTCCAAGTGACTTCTCCCCTCTTTACCTTTACATGGGTTCCAGGGATCAAACTCAATTTGCCAGGCTTGTGTGGAAAGTACCTTTACCCTCCGAGTCATCGGCCAGACCCCCAAAACAGTCTTATTCTACCATCAGTAGAGCCAAAGGACACTCAGAGGTCCTCTGGTGGCTGCATGTGATGACTGCAATGTCGAGGGTGGTGACCAAGAACAAACCTGAGTTCCTGCTTTCCGACATCACGGGGCAAACCACCTCTTCGTCTTCATACCTTCACTATGTAATGAATATTAATTCTCTCCATAGGGTGGACGATTTGTGAGCTTCAGTTGAGGTAGCTAATGTACATTTATTCACATGTCTGATACATATAAATTCTCTACAAATAACAGACATCAGCAGTTAAATTCTCATCAGTGTTTTACTGCATAACGAAGAGTCCTTAAACCCTGAACAGGAATGTTTCCATGACGTATTTGCAAGACTGTGGTCTGCTATACCATGGATGCACTTGGTTTCTGTCTGGGGCTTGTGGTTTGAATGAGAAATGTCCCCCAGAGGCATCAAGGTGGTGCTGCTTTCAGAGGTCACAGAACCTTTAGGAGGTACATGTTTACTGGAGGAAGTGTGTCACTGAAGACAGATCTTGAGGCTTATAGGCTTGTCCTGCTTCTTGTCCATAATCTCTGCTTCCTGTATGTGGTTGAAATGTGATCTCTTTTTCCCATTCCTGCTCAATGCCATGCCTTCCCTACCATGAAGGAAACCCCCTCTGGAAACATAAACTCCAGTTGCCTTTCTTCCTGAACCTGCTTTTGGTCATGGTATTTTGTTACAGAAACAGAAAAGTAATGAATACAAAGCTTATGTCTGCTCCGTGGGTTTGTTCATCTCAGATGCAAGAGAAGCACCTACCCTGGATGCATTATTGTGTGTTGAGAAGGAAAGTATAAGAAATAGAAACCTCCATGGTGAAATATCTCAGGGTTCATTTGGGCCCAGACTCTCTTTCAGTCACAGAGACATGTGACCAAGCCAAAAGCCAATGAGACAGGATCATTGGTCACCTGAAAGTAAGCCTTGTGCAGGCAAGGAAAACATTGGTCTAGCACAGGAAGGAAGTGTGAAAATCTTTGGCCATTGAGACTAGGGCCTTTGGAGGATCTTGAATAGTCTGAAACTCAGATCCACACAAGCTGTCTCAATGCTGTGCACCCTCAAAGCCTGGGGACATTGAGGGCATCAGGGATCCAGGAAAGGTGTCAGAGTTTAGAGCAGAGATCGACTGTGAAGTCACAGTGTCATCCCTTATCCAAAAAACCTCCCTAGTAGGAAGAGACATTTAACTGTGTCTAAGAGTCACATTTCCAGCCCTGGAAGGTGTTTCAAAGGGTGCTAATCCTTAATGTTTCAGTAGTATCTGTGTGCGTCTCCAACACATGCTCACACATATACACAAACCCTTGGCAAATTCAATGTTTATGTAAGAACTGCTACTCTGATAGAGGTGGAGAGCCTGCAGGTATGTACCCAGGGAGCGGGGCGGAAGTGAGTGGAGATCAGATGCGTTTGTTCCTGATTTGTCGTATAGTTTATAACACAGATGAACACTACAAGGCGCATCCATCACCGCACATTTTTAATTATTTTTATTCTTAGTCATATGTTGTTTACATTCATTCTCAATTCTGAATTAATGAGGAATTTAATGAGGAAGAACAAACATAATTCTGCCGATTTTCCCCTGGATATTTTTCCTCCAGATCCATAAATTTCATTCCTCTGAAAAAAATAGCAATACAAAACATCAAGCTATCTCTAATATTTCAAAATAGAATGTAAGGAAGAAAATAGATCACTGCTTCTCCTGCGTCTAGTTTCCAGCCAACAGTCTGCAATGGAAACGACCATCAGTGGGGTTTTGAGATCCACTTCAGATGGGGACAGAGCTCCAGTCTGCACCCCGCTGTCTGGCACCTAGGTGTAACTACGTGAGCATCCATCAGCCTGCAACACTGTCTTCTTTCTGTGTTCCTAGCTCCTGCTGGAGGATAGATCACCGTCCACACTTCCCGTGGTAATACTTCTTGCTAGCAGGTCTTCCCGTCATACCTGGAGAGAATGACCTCTTTACAGTGCTCACTTTGAAAACAGTCTTCACTTCTGTCCTCCTGACTTGAGGTCAGAGGAGCTTGCTATTTCCAGGGATGATACAGCTCCTCATACTACATATACGCCACAGTTTTTTTCCTGAATGGATGATAGAAAAGGCAGAATTGAAACTCACGGATAGGAAACAGGTGAGGGCATTTCGGAACGTGAGTAGTGAAACAAGTAAAGATTGAAGAGGCTACAGGCAGCTGACACACGCAGAGAGTTCAGGAAGGAAGTGCAGGCAGAGCCTGGCTTGTTTACTTTGTGGGAGGAGGCCTTGAGGGACACCCGTGGCCCTCCTCTGCTCTGGCTCTTAGGTCACAATGCCATAGCCTTCTAGGTTAGTCAGCATGCTTATTTTCTTCCATCTGGGGCCGGAAGCCCAGGGTCTGTGCAGCATCTTTATCAGCGTCTGGTGATGACTGTCTTCTTGCCTTTCTGTTGTGGGCTGTCATCGTAGAAAGGGAAAGAGCCCTGATGTCTCTCCTTACAAGGAAAGGATTACTGTCCAGAGGTAACCACCCTTAGTCACCTAACGCTGCTTATCTCAACTCCCGTCACTGAATGTCACATGCGTCCCACACTGGGCTTGGAGTTCAGCAGATGAGTGCTGGGGTTACAGTTCACTGTGAGTGGTTATAGTGAGTAGCTGAGGTGAGCAGCACAGGAAGTGAACCAGCTCTCAGCCCTGCATCCCCACCATTCCTGGGTTCTGCTTTTGCCTAAGAGTGAATGATAACCCAGAAATTAGTGTTTCCAGTGAGAGGACATTAACACCCAAGGCTAAGAACAAAATAAGCTTTTAATTTCTGAGATAAATGAGCAAAGCCCTTTTTGTGAATGCTTCCTTCTCTTTCCACAGCAGCCATAAATCATACCTCTGAGCTGCACCATTTTACTTTTAAATGTACATCTAGAAAAGAACACAGCCATTGCCTTTGGTGCTTCTTTGTAGTCTCATGGCAGTCACCATTGTTCAGGGGCCCCACTGAATCTGTGGTGGGGAAACTCTTCTCAGTCCAAGTGTTCACTCATCAGCACGCACACTGTGCATTAGCTGGTCGGGACCAGGGCAGTCTCCTCAACCTCACTGCTTCCCCACTTACCCATCATCTCTTGGTCTATTTTTCATTAGTTTCCATTCCTGGATTCTCTGTTCTTGGTATATTCTCTTAAGAATTACCACCCAGGAGATGATTTTCTTATCCAGTTGAAAATGTTACATCCATTTGCCAATGGTTCAAGCCAAAGCTGGGGATTCTTCTGCCTGATGTGTAGAAAGAGGTTCGTGCTCAAGCTTGTGCTGGGTCTTTCCCATTGACGGAGGGTACAACTCTGCTGGGTTAACGTGACAGGCAAACTCCATGGCATCTCCATAGCTCCTGACGATGGAATGATACACAAGACTACGTGACTTGGGGACAGTGGGAATTGTCCACACTCCTATTGGATGGATGCACGATCTTGGGTTGAATCCCAAGGCATCACTGGTGGTCATTAGCTGCTCCTCCCGCCTATGATCTGTGTCCATCCTTTCATTATCCCTGTGCTCTTAAAGGTGAGCAGTAAAGGTTTCAACCAGATAATCTTTATTCTCCTGGCTCTTCCTTCTTCTAGGAAGAGATGTGGAAAATTCCTGCTGTTTGTCCTGCCAGTGTGCTATATTGTTGAGAGAACTGAGATCCAATAATGTTAAGACAAGACATAAAATATTGTCTGATTCTTTTGAAAAATTCCTCTTTTACTCCTGAGTATAGCAGATAGCCAGTAACAGTCTTCAGTAAACCTCCATTACTGGTAGGGTTGTGAATCCCTTCCAGCTTTGATAAGTGCTTATTTTGGAAAGCTTAGCTTTGTGTGCCACAAATTTGGCTATCATTGGTTCATGGAAGACAGAAGAAGTAGAATTGAGGCCACAAAGTTTGAGTCAAAGCCCCCGTAAGGAACTGCCCCTGGATAGGACACAGTCCAGTGACAGACACTCACAAATGCCTTGTCCTCGTCCCCACATGGACACTTTTCTGTTCCTTCTAGCACATTGCTCTTCAACTCTAGACTAATGGCTCTGCTGATTCCCGGGGTTTTATTAAAAGGTCAGAGAGTCATCCGCTATTGGTCAAATATGAATGACTTCAGAGAGGTTTGTAAAGAAGGGAACAGGAAGTAAGGGTGCTTGGCTAGGTGAGCAGTCACAGAGGAATCAGCTAGAGCAGAGATTTCAAGTGAGGAGGAACTGGCTTTGTAGGGTCAGGGACATACTCTGAGATTATCCTAAGCCTGGAGGAAACAGCAAGGGCCAAGAAACCTGCTGTCCTCTTAGGGCCCAGGAGGGCCTGTGACTGAAAGAAACGGGAAAGAGAATCACACCGCACAGCCCCCACCCAAAGACCTCTCTCATCTAGCACACCAATAGCACCAAGGCTCAAAACTCTGACCCATGTTATTTGGCCCATCCCATTATAAGCTTCTCTAGGTCAGAGTCCAGGACATCAGAGCCAAGTGTTGGTAGCTAACAGGACACTCGTGGATAAAAATGTTTGACACAAGCCAGTTTTCTTCTGAGGAGTTGCACTGTCAGAGTACTCAGTCCTCCCCTGGACTCAGCAAGTAGAGAACCACTACTCAAGACGAGAGAGTAAGGAAAGAACTGCAGAATAATCTTCCAGAAATGAGTGGACAAATACTTTCAGACTCAGAGGGGCAGGCAAAGAAAGAGGCTGGCAGTCCAAAGTATTTAAATTGGTGAAAAATGAACGAATGAACAATCAGGTAAGCAAATAATAAGTGAATTAATGAATGATACAGATGGCTTGACAGAAAACACACCCTGTATCCATGCTATGGCCTTAGGTATCAAGTAACAGGAAGAGGAAGAGGGTAAATAGCTTTTGTCAGCCATAAACTACATAGAGATGCTTTGAATGATAAGCCTCCAAGCACGTGTGATGTCAGTATACTGAGAGCACCATTTTTCTAAGAGATGCAAGTCATTTAGGTTCCAGGTTCTCAGCTCAAGAGAGGTAGAGCCATAAGACACCGCTATTATCAAGGGAGAAATGGGGACACTGTAAATGGGGAAGGCATGGGGGGCAGGGGAGAGAGTGGAGGAGGAGGAAAGGAGAGATAAATAATGCCTAGCTAGTGTAAAACACCAGAGGGAATCATATTAGTCTAACAATCTCATGACAAATTCCAAAACAGTACCTCTGCCTGAGTCTATGTGCATAGCTGAAGGCTACATAACAAGAAACAGTGCCCGATAGGAGAAGCGTTCAAGTTGTTGACCAGGGTGGTCCAAGAGACTCCCCAAATTACACAGGCTGTTGCCGCAGCCTTGATTGCCCCCCAGGCTCTAAGTGTCTCGATTACCAAGGAGCAGAGAGATGCAGAGCCTGGCCGTGGGAACAGTGATGGATAGGCTCCTGGTTGCATTGCTGCCTTTATTTCCCCCACTACACGACTCATTATTCCACAGCATTAATTTGCTCTTTCCTGTTGTACTTAATCATGGACTTAAATTCTCTTCTCATCCCTATGGAAAACTTGATGGTTTATTTGTAGATGATAATTGTTTTTATCGATCCCCAAATATGGGGTTGTACAAACTTGTGCTGTGGCCAGCTGATACTCAGTGTAGCATGCATGAGTGACAAGGTACCAGATAACATTTGGCCCAGAAGAGACTTTTTAAGAATCCTTAAAGCATGTGACATCTATCCCAGGTCTCTCCAAACTAAAAAGTACGAGCAATTTCATGTACATCTATTATCATCTTTTTGTTCTTGTCTCTATTGAACCTTCAAGGCCTACATGGGTATGATTATCCTCATTTCTGGTACAATGCACAGAAGAACAGGGATTCTGCAAGTGGCACCAGATCTGAATTGCCAGATCCAATGCCACATAGGCCAGTCAGCTCCTCTGAAGGCTCAGCTCCCAGGCTGTTGATTTAGAAGAGTTCCTCTGTTAATCCAGCAGTTGCATTTTTCCATGACAGGCTTCACTGCAGGGACATAGGCTCTGAGTATTTTGAGATGAAACCCAAGAGTATATTGTATGTGGGAAACCTCATGGTGTTTCATGTCTCATATACCAGAGGCATTAAGGGAAATAATGTCACTGCCTAATTAAGTGCTGTTTTTTAGGACAGGGCACTTGGGCAGTGAGAGCCTCCTCCATGTAAATTAAAAACAGCACATGTTGGGAGAGCTTTTGAGCTAATTAGTGTGGTCTGACTACCTAGAAACAATAAATGAGGTCAGGCCTACAAGGAATGGAATCATAAATGTGGTTAAAATGTGTCCTTATTAGGTAGTCAAGTGGAATGACCTCTGACCAGCTGCCAAACTTTGACACCCCTGACAGCTTTTCCCAGTGGTACAGAGGATGAGGTACCCATGAAGGAGCCAGCATGATGACTGTATCCTGTTACCTTCTGACAGTTCAGTTGTCAATGCTGACTGTTGAACTTTCAGAGTTACTAAATGACTTGCTCCAGAATCAGGCAGGAGAACTTTTTGCAAAGTCAAGGACCACATATACCCCTTATCCTGAACTACCCATCATCTCGGTCTATAAAAGGATCTCCCTTTATCCTGAGCTACCCAGACCCTTGACCATTGGAAGTTCAGTGTGAGGGATGACAATCTATATTTACCTTCATGCAAATGAAGCTTTGTTCTCAACACCATGATCCGGGAATGCCCTTTGTCCTGCATCTTCTATGAGCAGTTATTCTGAAAACAGAGACAGAGCTCTTCCCTAGGAAGCCTTAATCCTGATATCTATCCCACCTTTCTGTCTGCTTTCTCTTCTCACATGTACCACAGCATCAGTGAGTACCCTCTGTGATCATGCGATTCACATGTTTGATAGCTGCATCATCTAACATATGTAGCATGGCATGGTCCACAGCATGGCCTGGTTAAGACGTAATCACAAAATTACTATCTAGTGGCTACATAATCATTCAGTTTTAGAATTGGAAGGAACTTTAGATGTGACTTAGTTTAATCACCTCATTTTAGAACAAAGGACACTGAGATTCATGGCAAGATATGTCCATGTGTACAACAGTGGCTGTCACAGGAGTAACCAACCACTTTATGATTGTTCTTAAGCCCTGCTCCAGAGGACGACGCATATGCTTGGTACTATAAAACCGGCCTCATATGCATGGTTTGGTCTGACAGGAACCAAGGGTAAACCTACTACTATTATTTTGCTAAATAGACATAGGGCATCAAATTGCCCTTGAGGAAATTCCTCTGATGAGGTCTAAGAGCTACACTCATCAAGTAGGGAAAACACTGTTAGTACCAAAACTCATAACTGATCAAACTACAGTGCATAAATGTTAGTGCAGTGGTCAGCCACAAATGGGAAAATACCCCTCCATAAGGCTCAGGGACCATCTCAGAAGAGGAGGCAGAAAGATAGTAAGAGCCAGAGGTTGGGGAGGATTGACAGGGCCTCTGCCGTCAAGAGCTCACAGCAGCTGTGGTCACCTGCACAAGACGTGCTGCACAGGGTCCAGCCAGCCAAGAGAGAGAGAAAAGGTGGGCTGTCCACAGTCCCTTATTTCCAGCAGTGGCCGAGTTACATTGTGAGACCACATCATAAAGTAGAATAGTCTGAGCTCTACTCCATTCTGACTGCAGCACACACAGATTTTTGCTGTGTTGTATCATATTGTGATCATCTCCACTGTTTACATGTGTGACTCCTTCATGGGATCATGGAACCCTCAAGAGCTTATTTACTTCCAGCTTCTAGCAGTCAGTGGGAGGTGAGAGGATACTAAAATCTGTTTGTTCAAAAAAAAGTAAAGGAGTGAAATTTGTTTTTCTCACATGAACGTAAACAGATGCTGTAATTTAGTGATCTCGGCCAGGGCTTGGCTGAGCAAGTAATAAAGAAAGTGGGAAAATAATGGGTGCAAGCGCAGAAGGGTGAAACCGGCGAAGCCTGGTATACGAGTCAGCGCACCTGTGAACGCCCACGTTCAATTCAGGAGCTCTCGGTGAAAACGCCGGCCTCCTGTGACCGTCCCCACCCTGCAGATCAGCCCATGGCAGCCCCGGAATACAGAGTGCCTGCAGGCTCTCGTGGGAAGCAAGGTTCCTCTGCAGTCTGTCTGGCTTCTCTCCGTGGCACAGATTTCAGGCACATTCGACTGCCCAGTGGCTGCTAGTCCAATGGGGTCCAGTTTCTGGAACATAGAACCCTGGGTAGCTACAACCAACCACAGAGCCAAATCCTTCCTTCCAGTATTTGGGGAAATTGTACCAGGATACATTTCTTGTCATTATTTCCTAATTAATACAGCATCCTAACTCTTTCCACAGTGACTATGTTGGTTAGAAGTGATCTAGGGGTGATCTGGAGCATCTAGAAGTGAATAGTTTCTGGTCAAATACCCCTCTGTTATGTAAGGGATTGAGCCTCTGAAGATTTGGGTCAGTATGGGGGCCTTGCGTCTATCTCCCACAGACACAGAGGACTGACTGACTGTCCCACTTAGAAATCATGTAGCAGGAGGTATAAAGGACTGGGTGCCTAAGCAAAAGCATTGCAGACTCAATAGACAAGCTGACCAAGGGGATTGCATGGACTTTGTTTGTCTCTCCTTGCATTTCACACAAAGTTCAAAAAAATAGTCTGAAAATTTCAGTCAGCCAGCCCCATGTAGGTGTGTGTTGCTTTTGCGTATCATAAATTGACAGGGGGAGGGCGGGAGTCAAATTACGGCCCGCAGGCGGCATATGGTGAGGACAGCGTTCACAGTACTGGTGTCCTGGCAGCAACAGGAAGTGACCTCTAGCCCCATGCTGCATCCCTCACACAAGCGGTGTGTCCGTTGCTAGAACAGTTAGCTGAGGGGTCCAGAGTCTCGAGTCTAGAGGGTACCCAGAGAACACATTGCTTTGTTTCGGGGATGCTGCTGTACAGCTGTTGAACAACTTGGGGTAGGCCACTTGTCCACCAAGGAAGAGGTCTCAGAAGATAGAGCTCCATACTTGGAACGAATTAGGTCACCCTGGCCTTAAGAACAAATAAAGAGATCCATGATGAACACTTGAGTCTGGTAGACCCTTGAAGTCACACTACCTTGGATTGGACCATCCTTAGACCTCATGACTGGGCTTCTCAGCCCTTCTCTGAATGCACCAAGCATGCCTCCATGTTTCTGTTCCTGATTCTTCCCTTGATCTGGCCTATATATCTTCTTCCTATTTCACCTCCCCAGACCTGAAATCATTGAAGAGGTCATCCCTGAGGCCCTCTATCCACAGCTGGCTCGGAATCTAATCTTCCAGGCACTGTAAAGAGACAAACATTGCTTGTAACTTCTGTATTTCTACCAGCTCCAAGAGGGATTGGCATGTTGTAGGTGTCCGATAAAAATGCACCCTGGAGGTTGGTACCAAGTCTTCGGTAGAAAGTTGACCTGTGATGCCCTGAAGGCTGTTTAGAAAAACACTTAGATGGTTTCATAGGCCAGAATCACCTACACTACTTTTCTTTTACACTTTGAAGACAAGGCAGGGCTGGAGATGTGGTTCAATTAGTAGAGTGCTTATCGAGCATGCACAAGGTCTTGGGTTCAACACCCAGCACTTCAAAAAATAAATATATAAATCTGGGGCTGGCAAGGAGGTGCAGTAGATAAGGTGTTTGCTACCAAGCCTGACTACCTGAGTTTGGTCCCCAGGACCTGCATAGTGGAATGAGAGGACCAATTCCTTCAGGTTGTCTCTGACATCCACATATGCAGACACCCACCAATGCCCCGCCTACACACACACAAAGGCAATTTAAGAGTGCAGTTAGAAGCTAAGAAGCTTAGGAGAAGGTGCTCTGCTCTGGGAAACCAGGCACTGTTATCATTCAGCTCCCCTCAAAGCTCTAAGCAAGCTATAGAAAACCTGTCTTGTGCTAGGCACCACTAATTGGTGTCTTATGGAAAATTAAATAAATTATTTTTCACCTGAAGGGAGATTATTTGACTTCGGATATTTGCCATATGGCCTCTATTCCACACAGCATAGCTTTGAGGCTTAAGGTAGTAAGAACAAGAGCATGCCTATAAATTATTCAGAGATAATTCAAAATAAGTGTGTATCCTTGACAGACTCTCACGTTTCCTAATGCTTCCTCCTGATAACACGTACTGTGGTTTTGATAGGGTGTGGCTGTTCTCACTAACTTCTTGTGTTTTGTTTTGTTTGTCTGTTCCTGTTCCCCCAGAGTCAAGTCTGGCTCCTACCTCAGCACCGGATGGTTTACCTTCATCCTGGCCATGGATGCCTGCTACAGCATCCACGTCTATGGGATGATAAATGACGCCTACTGCATGTAAGATCACAGGAAATTATTTTTATGCAGTTCCAATTCTGATATCTTGTCAAAATATCACAATTCGTTTTAATGCCATTAATCTGAGAAACAGATAAAGCAACAGTTATTTCCTGGTGTTCTTTGCAGACATGTCACTTTCTTGTCAGGGGATCGTGGTCTGACTTTTAGAGGTGATACAAAGAAAAAATATTTACCACAATCTGATATCAGATGTCAGAAAGAACACTTTCCCTTAATCAGTGCGTATCCAGGATTTGTGGCTTGGAAATACAAGTTTAGCAATAATTTAATTTACAAAAGCAAGTTTTGTGTCTCTGCTGTTCCAGTGACCTGATGGACAGCTATCCAGCCAATGGTTTTATTTTCTCATAGAGAAGAAAATGTCCTGAAGCCCCAGAAAAACTGAGAGCTCAATGAGAGTTCCTGGAAATTTTCTTTCCCTAATACATGAGTCATCTGTCAGGTTCTTGTTTTAAATGAGTGTTTCTCCACAGTGTATCATAGCTGATGGAATAGTTTCTAATTAGATAAACAGACTCCCCTGCTTCATCAGGGAAATGGGATGCATTTCTTCAGCCAATAATCAGCACAATGTAATTCAAAAGCTGTTTAATCATATTAAAATACTGATTCCCAGTCACTGTCTTCATGGACAATATTTCTACTCTAACCACAATTCGAATGAAACACAGATGAACCCAGAATTTACTGAGAAAAATTGGTTTCCTAAGCTCTAGACACACGTCAGGTTTTCCAAAGTTTTCCTTCTTCTCATACCATTTCCTCTGTCAAAAGACAGCCACGTGTTTGAACATAATGGGTATAAGATATAAATTTTTATTTGATCTATTAAAGCACTAAGAACTGGACCATCTTCTTAAAAGCTTTCATATGTAATAGCTTTTAGCTGAGTTCATTGACAAGGGTTTGTAAGTAACTGCATTTACTGGCCACATAATGGATTCTTGTAAATGAACTTTTCATCCCCAATTTCAGTCTTTCCTTTCCCCTCTCTTTTCTAGGAGGGAAGGGTATAGAAAAGTGCCCTACCATTATTACGAAGAAGGAAGAAATGAGTGTGATGAATACTTTCTCCATGAACACGCCGCCTTCGGAGGACACAGGTTTATCACTGAGAAGAAAGTGTTTGCTAAGTGGGCCAAGAAACACAGAATAATATTTACACACCCCAACTGGACAGTGTCTTGATGCTAGGTTTCCTGATCATGATACCCCTAACTGGAATAATGAGGCTGATGCTGGTGATGGTATGACAAAGACAATCATGTACCTGAAAATTCTCCAATGTAGATGGTGACTGCTAGTAATCTGAACTCGGGGTTCTGTGGAAGGTCGTTCATTTGTTCTGTTCTTTCTGGTGGTTCAGCTCTACATACTGCACTTTATAATTTAACTGGAACTGAAACAAAGGCCAGCAGCTTGCCAAGAGTGATGGAAGAAAACAGAAAGATGATCTCTCAAGATAGCTGCTCAGAATTCTTCAACAGTAGCTTCCAGAGCCATGGATTTGGCCTCATGAAGCAAGGTTACTCCACATGTGGTCTCCTGTGCTGGGGCAACTCAGCCATTTTAGAGAATTGGTAATGGCCAATCATTGTTCCCAGTCATGCAATCAAGGTTCAGAGACTGTATCAGAGTTACTATTAGCCTGGGGGAGGGAAGGGGTGTCTCTGATGTGCCACCTTCCTTCAGTAAGCCTTACAGCTGATGCCTCAGGCTCCTCCCTAGTGAGCAGTGATGACATCTTGTAATTCTTACCTATCAGGATTACTGGCCTATCTGATCAAACACTTAATTCAAACAGTACCAAGTAGCAGGTATTGATGAATTTCCACTCTGACACCTGCATTCTCACTATTCAAAGAGATGTAACTATTATCTGAATGATCGGTGTTAATGTTTAGTCAGTTTTGATTGAACACTGACTATTTCAGAAGGCTAGTCAGCATGTAAGAGGCACAACTTCAACACTGGAACAACACACACTGTGAGAAAATTCCTGAAACCCAACCAAAGGGTTCCTCACTCTGCTCAAACGTCCAACAGAAAATTATATGCTCCTTAAAATGACCAAACAGGGGACGTGAAGCATATTTTTGCATCCTGTCATACTTCATGGTATATATATTTGTATATCCAAATTTTCTATTTTATAGGCCCATGATGTGTCCATCCATATGTCACATGATCAACGTCAAGTGCCAACTGTTAGACCTGACCAGCACTTTTGCCTTCCTGGGGTTAGTTTTCCCCGTATTGTATCAGATGCTATACCATAAGGATCTGAATGTCCAGAGTACTTTGTCATTTGGGGTCTTTTCGCATACGATTCCATGTGATCCCCGTGGCCGCCTCACTGGATTGCTGCCACTATATTCCTGCCATCTTTGGCACATGATCTGTGTTCCTGTATGCATTCCAGGTTGCTCTGTGTGGTAGCATTTGTATAGAAGAGCATTTCTGTGAACTAGTAACCCATTGAGTTCAGTGCCAAATACAACACTTTGTACCGAGATCATACAAATCTACCACAAGGCTGCTCTTGTAATAGATCACGACCCCTTTGAATTTAGGCACTTCCAATTGCTCTGTTCTGGTTAGCAGTTCTATTTAGAGGGGAAGATGAGAGCCGGGAACAGTAGGTAGGAAGAAAAGCAGAGAAATAGAGTTTCTGTCCCAGGTTTAAGACAGCTTCACTCTCCAAAGACATGGCCATCAGAGAATATTAGAGGCTCGTGTTCTGAGAATAGCTAAGCATCTGAATATATTCTGGCAAAGTGATTCCAGAGACAAAAGCCAGGCTGGACGTAATGCTTTGGAAGCTGGAAATAAAAATGCATCACAATTCCAGAACACATGTCCAGTCTTTATGAGGGCTAAGGATCATGTGAAATGTGCAGCCTTTCCCGCTATCTTCTGGGGAGAAAGATAACCCCATACCCACACCGGTAAACAGTACCGAGGGGGGGGAGGGGGGTATTCTTTTGCTGATTCCTCATGTGATTTTCATTTCTATGAATGTTGGTTTCTTTAGAGTTAATAGATGGAAATACGCACTTGAAAACAAATATATAATACCAGTGTTAAGACTGTGATGCAGACTGTTGTTTTTCCTCTCTGGTGTGATACAGGAGTTCTGCTTTCAAATAAAAATGAACTTTGATTAATCAGAATGCTTTGGGACACACTGACTTACAACATTGTCTCATCAATGGGCTGACTCTGTTTGTTTTGGCCCTTACTGATAACAAACGTAAAAGTCATTCTCCTGCTACAGACCTTGGCCACATCCTTTTTCCCTCACACTGGGAAAAAAGTGGCTTCAGGTTTAAGCTGGCAGTGCCCTCTGTGACGTGTGACATGGGAAACACATCCCCTCCCTCCTGCTCTCTGTTCGCTCCCTCTTTCTTTCAACTAAACTTCAGTTTCCATTGTTGTTTTCGTCTCTTATAAAGTAGAAAACAAAGGCTGTTTTATCCTCAACTTGGAGACCCAGTCGAATCCCTTTGTAATCAGGCTTTGACAGGCTCTCAGGACTTGCTTTTCTCTGCACTCTTTAATTTTCTCTGCTTCCACTTCCTGTGCGTCTTTCTTCCAGCCTTTTAATTCTAGTGGAAATGCAAAGTCTAATTTTGCTCATGTTGAGAAGAAATTTCCATCTCTGATTTGCTCATAGAATGAGGCAAAGGGGTAATTCAAGGAGAGTATTTTGTCCCTTAAATTTCAGTCAGTCCCACAAATTATGGTCTCTGTGTAGATTCCATCCCACATCTAAACACTAGAAAATTTAAATGAGTCTGCTCAGCACTGATGTGTACCTATCCTATATATTAAGTAACATTTGTCAAAGAAAAAAACATTTCATATCATTCAAGGCACTAGACAAATGGGCTATGGAAAATGACCACAGACTTCTGAAATCGGCATAATCATTAGAGCAGGGCTGGAGAGGTGGCTTAGTGATTAAGAGCACTTGGTGCTCTTCCAGAGGACCCCAAGTTCATATCTGGGCATCCACATGGATGGCTCACAACCACATGTAACTCCAGTTCCAGATCTAATACCCTCTCAGACCTCTGTGCTCCGAATGCACCTGACATCACACACATAAATAAAAATAATAAGAACTAATCTTTAAAAAATAAAAATCATGGAGTATTATTTCTGATTCTGGAAAAGACTAGAAAAGGCAAGGGATATGGATTTTTTAAAAAATGGAGATTTGAATCTTTTTGAAGTTAATCTACTGATAAACTCTATTCACATACATTCTTATGATAGAAACATGATTTTGCATTTCTGACAAACCTAACAAAGAAAAGCCAATTGGGGAGCTTGGGGGGATGTTTGCACATATGAACACAGAGTCCATTTCTGTACGTAATACATGCCCTGGCACACACACACGTGCACGCACACACACACACACATGTACATGTAATTCTGTATTCTTCACTGATGTTTGTGACTCACAGAAAACTCTATTCTAGACTTCATCTGAAACTTCCTGGGTTTCATTTTAAATCGTGATGAGAGAAGTCAATATCCAAAGTAAATGTAGTGATTGCCGAGAGCATAGAAAAGCGCACTTGATAGCTGCCCAGAGGACCAAGCCGGAAAAGATGCCAAATCTAGAACCAAGGACACCATCACATGGACAGCCGTCACCAATCAGACTGGGACCGGAAGGCTCTACCCAGAAGCACAGCAAGTCACACTGACAAGCATTGCACCGGGCTCCCTTCAGGCTGAAGCTGTGAGCCCTGGTCCTCCTGTTCAAGTAAGACAGTGGAGATCACTCAGTGCTGCATGATTTCTGATTATATAGCTGTAGAACTGAGCTCACTGTGGGGGAAATAAGGTAATTATATGAGAATTTGGGGGACCAGCTGACCTTCCAGAAAGCATAAGGCCTTCAAGAAAGACTCAAGTTTTTGTAGAAAACAGGATCATAATCAAGTACTTCACCTAATGGTGTTAACTGGATGCCAATTACGAGATCAGTTTAAGTTTGATAAACAAGAAGAGTTAAACAGATGGTTTACTTCTTTTCAGCACAGCCATCTAGCATTTAATACGGCTTATGAAACGAGACAATGGGTGGTGTTGCCCAGGGGCTGTGGTAGGCATGCCTTAGCACTGCCCAGGACCAGGACAGGAAAATGCTCCACTTTAACTGCATTTCTTACTGTCAAGACCTTATCAGCTTGATGGTGTGACGGTCCAGTGACCAAAAGTGCTCACCTTTCCAAGCAGTCTGGGATTTAGAGATGAAAGCACTTAAAAAAATAGCCAGCCCAACCCTTCCAGCGTGGAGTGGAGGAAACAGATTTACAGCAATCCAAGCAGCTAAGCCGTGGCTGTAAAACAGACCCCGGCAGTCCTGAGCCCCCACCTTGTCTCCTTCTCCTTCTCTAATACGTTTCCCACTATATATTTAATGCTCCAAATGGTGGCTGGGAAAAATGTATATGTGGACACTGAATCTAATTTGAATCAGAGGAACCCACACTGAACTGTGTGGTTTGTGGCACAATTGAGGGACTAGCTCTTCAGTCCTGGTCTGTGCTGCATTCTCCAAGCATACTGCTGAGTCCAGTCCGTGTCCATTGTGAAGTGCTGAAACTAGTCAAGAGACCACAGAGATCAGTTTCTTCTTCTTTGTCACTGAAAACGGTGACTCCAGGAGCTGCTGGGTGTTGAAGGCTGCACATCAACCTGCAGGCCGGGCTGCTGTGTGAGCCTCGAGGCACAAAGTCCTCATTCTGGAACCAGTTCAGCTGAGTTAGTGAGACTCCATCACAGCACTGACCAGTGACGTCCCACCCTTGGGTTTCTTGCTTTCTGCAACACCAGTGATCTCTGAGTTTCTGGAAGGTGTGTGACCACCAGATGCCTCACAACACTCAGTCAGCACACACAATGTAAGAGTTTTCTCCTTATGGTCCACATGTATGACAGCTACAAGTCATAGACACAGAATATATGGAACACAGGAGCGGTGTGCATTGGGCTGTTCAAATGGTTCCTGTGGCTCAGAAATCACGTATTGTTCTGTTGCTTCTTTTTTGCTGAGCCACTGCGACATCATCAAAATAAAACTGCATGCAAATTGTACAGGCGTTGATTGAGTGAGGACTGTCCTTGGGCAGTGGAATGGCACAGAAAACCACCTCTCATTTGTAACTTGTTTTTGTTTTCTTTTTGGAAGAGGGACAGCATTGTTTCCAAGGTAGGAAAGTCTTTCTGTCTCTGCACGTTTGTCTCTCTTTGTTCATGTCTTGAGACTGCAGGAAGGCAGAGGCTCACTTCCATGAAGGTGAAGAACACCTTGAGGAATGACTTGCCAACTTCCAGGTTCTTGTATTGAAGTGGCAGTTACTTCTAAGGAACATCAAATGGACTAAGGGGAGTTTACAGACCCTTGACACCTAGTTGCCAAGTGCTCATTTCATTGTGTTTAACTTTGTCATCCCTGGTGCTAAATAAATACCATTTCTCTGACACGTGGTATATGAGGTTCACACAGTCTTTTCTATAGACTCTCATTGACTTGGAAAACCTGTCATCTTCATTTATTTACAGAGCAGACTGAAGAAGCACAGTCGCATGTTGGTAAGGGACATTTTTTCTGGTGTCATATTGATTTATTTATGGACATCTTAGAAAGTGGCAAAGGGCTATCAGCAAGTTTCCGTTTGTTTTTACAACAAGAAAAATGAATGAGGATGTACAACAAAGTAAGATCATTTTGTGGCTGAAAAAATGTGAAAATATTCAATATATTGTATATTTAAAGTAGAAAGATACGCAGGGGACTATTGCCCACAGTAACAAGGGAAGGCACTGTCAGCCTTTGCAGTGTCCTTAGTCTACATAGATTAGATACCTTGCTCATTTCTGTGATTAATATTTGACACAATGCAGCCTTGAGAAGAAGTGTTGACTAGGCTCACAGTTCAGAGGAATACAGTCCATCACGGCAGGCAAAGCCTGGCATGCAGACCAGAGCATGGTCCATATGGCACATGATCGTAAGGAGAATGCACAGGAGAGGAACGCAGGACTCCACTGGGATCGCCTTCCTTTTATTCAGTCTAGGACCCCGGCCCATGGAATAGTGCTGCCCACATTCAGGTGGGCCTTCCTCCTCTGAGAAACATCTCTGGAGACACCCTAGCAGACACCAGTGAAGGATGATGGCTCAGGACACAAGGGGTCAGACCATTTCTAGATGTATTTTTAAAATTTGTTTGTTTAGGTTTTTTTTTTTTTTTAGAAAGTACTTTTTATTGTTGGAAATAAGGTAAGAGAAAGATATGATGGTCACTTTTCTCTTATTTTTCTATAGATTTGATTCATAAAATTTCCCCCTGTCTCTGTGTGTGTGTGTGTGTGTATACAGTCTACTACCTGCTTTGTGTTTTTAATAAGAAATTACAACTGTTTTCCCTGATGCCATTAAACTATCAAAAAATGTCTTTGCCCCCATTGAGTGGTCATCTTTTTAGCTGTATCTCGCTTCTCATTTTTCTCTCTATGGCAAACAGCATTGTTCATGAATTTCTTAACATTTCTCTTTTTTGTCTCTTATCATATTCATATACTGTGGTGCCTGCTGCCCTAAACTCTCATGAAGAGTTTTTCATCCTTACCAACTTGATACATAATAAAAAAAGTGTCTTTTAATTAGCATCTAATTGATTACTATGGAAATTACATTTTTGCATACATATTGGTAATTTACATTTCTTATTTCATGAATTACTCCTTCCTAGATGCTGTTCATTTTTCTATTGTAGTGGGAGTCACCATAATTAAAAGCCACAGAAAAATGAAAATTTACTCAGAAAAGGAGACAGGTCCACAACCAACGATATAGACTATGAGGGAGGCAGAACTTACATTGCATCTGAGTTGAAAATGCCAAACAAGCTTAACAGAATGCTTCAGGGAGAACAAAGCTCCAGTGGTTAGGGACATCCTTACGCCTCCAGCTTCCAGCTCTGTGACTTCACTGAAATTTCAGACTTGATCTCTGGAGGGCATTTGAAGGAGCCCTAAATTAGTATGGACTTTTACAAGGTACCAGTGTGTGAACTATTTGCAGATTGGTCAGACCACTCATTTTCCAGTGGTTCTTCCCTCTGAGCAGATGCTTAGACTCACTGGCTCCTGTGGTTCCATCTCAGATTTTGTGAAAAGGGTGCTTCCCAGACATGGAAGAGCAGAATTTGAAAGCTTTGCAGAAAAAAAGCCTAAAGTCATTAAGTGTCGGAAGACCCTTGTCACCAACAGTCACCAGCACAGTCTGAAGTTACGTCTTATAAAGTGTTATCTCTGATGATGGCAAATGTCACCTAGCTCGTATTCAGAGCTGGCTCCTGAATTCAGACAGTACATTGATCGATGGTCTGTACACACACCCACACACCCAAACCACCATGCTGTAGCGTCATCGCCCCCAGCTCTGCCCAGGCCTCACACTGACTCTTCTCACCATGCTCCACATGGTGTTTGTTCTTCACTTTGCAGTGAGAGAAATTCATTCATGTTTCATGCATTCATATTTTTACAAACAAACTACTGCATGGGTTTTTGAAATGTAATGGCTCAAGATTGCCTTCAGTACTACTGAACTTCCTTATGGTGGGGATTTATAATCATAGTTGTCACTGTTGATTTAAGAGTAATTTACATTGTCTACTTCCTCCCATTTCTTCTAGATTAAATAAGTTCTTCATTTTGAATTTGCTTGAGCCTTTTCAACTTTCTATTCTGTGCCTCTTGCTTTCAGTATATTCATAATACTTTTTATCTGGTCTTTGAAATTTCAAAATGATGCCTTCCATATTTAAAGTTTTAAGCAAGCAATGCCCTTTTCAAATTGCTCTCTTAAGGTTTTTGTAGAACAATAGTCACCATAATACAGCTTTAAATTACTTGTCAGTGCCTTTACTAGACTTAATCCAAGAAGGCTAATTGAACATTAAGCATTTTAATCATCTTATTCCATTAAACCTGTCTTCTCAGTACTGAGAACTACATAGGCCATGAGCTTAACTGTATTCCTGGCAATGCAAGGAGACTGAAGGCTTGATAATATGATTAGTATATTGCTAGGAAATTGGTCCCAGTCACTATAAATATCTGAGCCAAAATAAAATCATCTCAACAAATAGCCAATAGGCATACTTAAATTCTTGCCACTGTAGTAGAGTTCTGGAGAATACAGAGATGGATAGGTTGTAATATCTGCCTTTATGGAATTTGCCAAAGAGTTGATAAATAAATCAAAATTCCAAATAAGTACAAGGTGACTTGAAATAAGATAGTGAACATGCATAGATTGACTGAGGCTCTAAAAGTAACATGGGACCTGGACTTCAGGAAAGGGTCTTGAGCTTCTGTTATCAATGCCTTGTTGAAATGGCTGATACAGGAGACAGCCATCAGGATACAGAAACACTCTCATATAACACAAGATGGGGCTTTCTGACAGCAGTGTCTTGTGCAAGAACAACATCTATTTGAAGGTTTAGAGGTTATTTTTGAAAAATGAAATGAAAATATCCATAATGCAGAAAATGCCAAGAATTCTTTCTTATTTTCTCCAGAATTTGCTATATGGGGTTGGGGATCCCATGTGGACCATTGAGTCCTGTGCTGTTTATGATTCTGATGGGCGTTCACTCTCAGGTTCAGGAGTTACCATGAATGTGAGTGGTCCTGATGATGCTCTTCCTGTGAAGGTCTTATCTCTACTTGTGTACAGAGCCTGAACGAAAATCTGTAATATCATGATCACTATCAGCATTTAACTATCGTCTCCAGGAGAGCTAAGAAACAGATTCATAAAGCCAGAAACATCATGCACCTTTGTCCCAACTTTGACCTGTTGGTCAAAGAAAATCTAATAGAGGACCCCTTCTATCATTTGAACAGATGAATTGCAGGCTCTACTAGTAAAACACAACAACTGGTGGGCTTAAAGGATTCTCTTGTGAAATTTACTATAATTCCTGCTTTCATGGAAAGAGTCAAAAAGAGTCAAGTAAAGGGGTATTTCTAAACCTCAGTAGAAATGCTTGGATAGGAGGAGATGTACAGGTGGCCAGATGTTAAATGTCCTCTGATGGTTCATGTGTGGAAGGCTTGACCTCAAGCTGGTAACACTGTGGAGAGGTGACGGGATGATGTTCATGGTAACCACATCAATGCTAGCTAACTTCAGAGCTGACTGAGCACTAAGAGGCAGGACCAGAGCCATCAAGAGAAAAAATGTGACACGTTCCCTGTCTGGGAGAAGTCGTGTACAGCTGACTGGAATGTAAGCAAAAGGGTGAAAGGTGGAGGGCGGCCGTTAGAATGGAAGGAGAATAAGGTGATGGACCGGATCCCACGGGCTCACAGGCCTAATGTGATGCTGAACCTGAACTTTAAGTCCAATACTTGCAAAGCGTGTTGAGGTTTTAAATAAAAGTGTCATATCTGACTTGCTGTCCACAGAAAGGGTAAATCGGGGCAATGCGTTAGTGTTGGGCTTAAACCACTGCGTGCTGCTATCTCTACCAAAGCCAGTTGGAGCTCCTTTGAGCTTTAGACAAGGTCACTGTGAGGAACATGTAGAGAGATGATGTGAACTTATAACTATGAAACTCAAGAAATAGGTTTACAAGACAGAAATTTGGAGTCATCTGCACAGCAGGAAACAGGAAGTGAAATGTCCAAGGACAGAGAAGTGTTCAGATACCACAGGAGCGGCAGTACTTCTGACAGTTATGTATAGCTGTGCAACAAACTACCACATACAGTTATAGGTCACAGATCTCGTGGGCCAGCTAGCCAACAATGACGTACATGGATCTTCTTTAGTGACTCACAAAGCTGTAAGGAAGGCGCCAACTACGGCTAACACACCATCCGAAAACAAAACTGTGGAAGGAGCGTTTCTACACTTTGGTCATTTGGTTTTTTGATGGCTCTCAGATGGAGGGTGCTCTGGGAAAGCTCACAGTATGGCATCTGGATTCATCAACGGCACCACAGGACAGTCAACTAGCAAGTGAGCATCACATATGGTCCCATGGTAGGAATAACGTCCCCACAACATTGAGACAGTCTACTGAGCAAAAGCAAGTCCTTTAAGAGGAGAGAACAGGGGCTGGAGGGATGGCTCAGCAGTTCAGAGCACTGGCTGCTCTTGGTGAGGAACTGGGTTCAATGCTCAGCACCCACATGGTGGCTAACAATCATCAGCAGGTAACTAGTTCCAGGGAATCCAACGCCCTCTTCTGACCTCTATTGACATTGCACAACATGGGTGCACTTACAGACATTCAGGCAATACACTCATACACATAAAATAAAAAAATTTAAATATTTTAAAACATAACACAGCATTAGCTGGGATCCCTTTTAAGATACCAACAAATTCCATCTACACCCAGAAGAGATAAAGAACAAACCTTAGATATTAAAATGACACTTGGATCTGAGGGGAGGGTATCGGTATTCTAAAAAAAAGGAAAGGGAGGAAAGAGATTCCTTTATCCTTCTGACACGAGTCTGTAAAATTTCCCAATTTCCTTACACCAAGAATGATTAGGATCCAAATTTATAAGAATACACAAAATGGCAACAAATCAAGCATCCATCTTGGTACACTGCATCCAGTTAGAGATCATCCTGTCAAGTTGGATTTGCAAATAAAACAAAGATGAGAGAGAGAGAGAGAGAGAGAGAAAGAGAGAGAGAGGTACAAGTTATCCTGTATACAAATGCAAAGCTCAAAAAGCTCATGGTGACAGACAGAGTGGCTGTCAATGGGAGTAGCTAAGGCCTCGTCTTCATCAGGAGTTAAGGCAGTCAAATATGTTGCTAAGCATGGATTATTTGTGCTTTTAGTTCCTGAACAGGAAAAATCACATTGTGAATTAAATATCCCAGACACACTGACACCAGGTAGGCTCTGGGATGATAGAAAACGGGATAAACTGATGCAAATTTTTAAACTAGAGCTAGTGTCAGCCACACTGTGGCTAGAAATGCATAAGCCACAGGCCAACAAGAAAAGGAATAAGCTGACACAGCATTTTCAGCTAGGGTGAAACATGTATATATGTTTGTGTACAGAGGGGATTTGCAAGATCTCTAAAGAAGTAAAAAGGATCCATGATATTTGATATCAATAACTAACAGATATTAACCATTCAATTACTCATTTAACAAATCGTTACTAAGTGACAAATAACTGACAAAATAAAAATAGTTTGAGAGATTATTTTTTGAAGTAAGAAACTGTAATATTTCAAATGAACACTCCAGCCTAGTGCCTAGGTTATTTGTATCACAGCTGGAACACGGCAAAGAGACGCAGAAGACATAAAATACAAAGCTCTCACATCTATACCTCCTATGGCCATGGTGAGATTGAGAATTCCATTCTGGCTCTAATGATAGAAAATATTACTCAAAGTGACAATTCACAATTCTTGACAAAAAGAAGAAAACTTAGAACGTTTCTACATATAATCATTTCAGAAATGTCTCTGATTCTGACCATTCTTGAAAAAAAAACCCTAGTGGATGATCGATGTGTGGACTGAATTTTAAAAGCTAAGATGCTGCATGAAAAGGAAAGGTGGAAATCCCCCAGGTCTGATGCTCTGCACTCCGTGCTGACGGCGAGCAGAAGCTCTTTTTCTAACATATGCGCTCCTTCATTTTCTCCATCTCTTTATTGGTTAACAAATGTTGGCCTTTAATCCAGGATAGACGAAACTCTAGGTCATATTGTTTGGAAATTGCTTTGGGATAGGCATCTGGCCCCAGAAGGGACAGCCTTTCTGGTGGCTGTACCAGTTTGGGGAGAATGGACCAGGTTCTTCTATGAGCATGTCAGTAACTACCCGCCAGCCAGTGGCATTTCTCCTACAGTGAGAACAATAGCCCTGCGTGTGAGCTGAGACACACAAAGCCGTGGTGGTCATGGAGCCCTCACCTCAGAATTATGACCAGCCCCACTTCTCAATCATATGAACCAACAAATGCTGCCCTTTGGGTTTTGTTTCAGACAAACTGTCTAAAACCTGAGTTGGATTTCTGATAGTTTGATATCTTCTTTTTTTCATCTTTTATACATGAATGTTATTTACATTCTGGAAATATCCTTTGTTTTAAACATGAAATTTTGCTTCCAGAAAATTGTTGGTCCATGATATTAAGTCTATTATTTATTGCTAATGATTTTATGAAAGCTAATCTGCGACACAATGAATTCTGTTTCCCCTAAAATAATACATTGAGGCCCTAATCTCTAGCACCTCAGCATATGACCATGTTTGGAAAAGTTATCCTTGTATATTTCAATGCAGAGATACTTATGATTTGGCCAGAGTTGGGAACTTGTCACTGACATTTTTGAAAACTCTCTAGATCCTATTTTTTCTCTTTTATTAAGGATAACTGCCATTGGACCAGAGCCCATCTTATCTTAATTTGATTAAATAATCTGATATTTCCTATCAAAAGAAAGTAGACTAGGGAAAAACTAGTGACAACATGAAAAATGTGTTTTGGAAGATGTTTGTTAATAAATGCGAGATGGTAGACAAGTTCCTGTTAAACATTTTAATAATGAAGACATTTTATATCTAATGTAAGTTTTTTATATTTTATTTATTATTTTAATTTTGTTTTGTGTGTTGCCTGCATAGATGTAAGTGCACCCGTGTTGTGCAATACCCAGGGAGGTCAGAAAGGAGCACCAAATCCCCAGGAACTGGAGTTATAGATAGTTTTTAGCTTCCATATGGGTGCTGGGAACCAAACAAGGCTCCTCTGCATGAGCAGCAAGTGCTCTTAACTGCTAAGCCAGTTAAGTTTCCCTAATGCAAACTTCTAATCAGTAAGAGAAAACTGGAATTGTTGATTAAGCAGACAAAATTCCAACAAAGTAGTGTAATGCTTTACAAACAAAGAGCAGTAAAAGGTAAACAGCAGTTCTGAGGCTTACTCTACTCCGGGGATAGACAGAGCTCCTTTTAGAGCATTCTGCCTCCCTCATCTACTCTAGAGTGAGGGATGTGCTCCAGAGACAAATCTCTCAGGTAAGCACTTACGGTGTGTTGATGTAGCAGGTGGCGTACATGCCCAGCTTCTCTTGGAGACCTTGAGATTTGGGAGCTAGGTCTTTCCATTCCCCCATCGTAACAGAGCCTCTGGGCACTTTTGGCTGGGTATACAGTAATACGCCCTTGCTGATGGGGGCGATCATGTTGTTAAGTCCTGGTTAATGACATGCAACCAGGAGATTCGTGGATGCATGGATTGGAACCTCTTTATGAGACTACTGACAATTTAGGGTTCTGCTGAGAGTTTTGAAAAAATAAATAACAATTAGAATAAGTGGAATTAAAAAACTTAAAGGCTATCTCTTAAAGAAATAAACCTCTGTTTTTGTTTACCTGTAGGATTTTTCTTCTTCCTGGATTGTACTCTAAGCTAGCCCAAATTCCAGAACAGCACATTATGCATAGCAAGAAAAAATCTTCAAGAATTCTTTTTCAAATAGGAAACCAAAGAGACAAGCTCCTGCAAACGGACTCCATTAATAGAGCTGCACCTGACAGCGGGGATGCAGGGGCAGCTGCAGGGCTGAGGTCTCTGTTCTCCGAGTGCTTCACGTTGAGTCTACTGGATGATGTACAGAGGAGCCTTCAGAAGCTCTGGACTTCTAAACAAAACACCAGGAAAAGAGTGCCCCTAAGAGCCAGAGCATAGAGGAAGGCTCAGAGAAAAAGACGGTAGAGAGAGAAACCTTACCTCTGTTTGGAGAAAAGCCTACAGTCTAATCTAATTATGCATGGTGAAAGAGCAAATGCTTTTCTCCTCTGTTTAGTAACAAGATAAGGATGTCTGCTTGCTCTAGTCCCAGGTGTGGATGTGAGAACTCATAGGCAGTGTGATAAGGCATGATGGGAACAGAAGATAAAATGTCTTCTTATCCCTAGATGACAGGTGGTTTGGGTAAAAACCAAGAACAAATTTATTCTTAAAATCTTACAATTAATTAGGAACTATGGCAATACTATAAGAAAGCCACAAAATAAAAAGATAATTTGCAAACTTTATCTACTGTATAAAAATGTAACTGTCTATTGACAAGTAAATACAAAACAAAATCTACAAAGGACCTTTTACAATAAAAAGGAAGTATTTAGGAAGAAGCTAGTCTGAAATAGTTCTTTACATTTGTCTTCCCTTCTTTAATGTCACTGCTTGCCATTGTCCAAACTTCCCTTTCAAGAGAATTTATACATTTAAAAAAATATAACTCAGAGTTCCAAGGTTTTTACATATAGACAAACTGATCCTAAAATTGTTAGAGAAATCAGTGAAATGGAGGCAGGAAAATCCTCATGAGGAAGAGCACAAAACTGGAGAGGTGCGACTTCTCCATTCCAGAACTTACTGTAAAGCTATATTAACCAAAACTATGATATTGAAGAAATGACAGGAGCAGATCAATGGACCAGAACTGAAGGCTTGGAAATGGGCCTACACAGATCAAACTGAGAAGTAAAGGCAACTCAAGAAAGCGAAGATAGTCAATAAGCAGAGTCAAAAAAGTTTTAGACTAGTTGTAAAAAAATAACCAAAAATTAAAATAGATTAATTTCTTTTGTGATATGTGGAACTTGACTGTCAGTGAATCCTAGACTTACACATATAAAACTCAGGGGAAGGTCTTCATGTCCTTGGATTGAGATAAATATGTGATACCAAAAGCACAATGCATAAAAGAAAGAATTGAAAGTTTGGACCTCATACAAATAGAAACGTTTGCAGAGAGAGACACTCAAAAGAAATTTCAAGTGAGCCACATTTAGGGGAAAATATGTGCATTTCATACATCTGAGGAACAAATTCTTCTCCAGAGTCTAAAAAGATTTCTGAAAACTCGATAATGAAACACAAAAAGAATTGAATGTAAAAATGGGCCAAAGATCTGGGTAGTGTATTAGCAATGTTCCCCCGAGGAACAGAACCAATGGTATCGTTCTCTTAAGAAATATATTTAATGCAAAGAATTGACTCATGCAACTGTAGAAACAGACAGCTCTAAAATCATCAGGATGATGACCCAGGGAAGAGCTCATGCTCTGCTCAAGTCCAGAGGCAGCCTGCTGCAGAGCTCCCTCTTCCACAGAAGGTCAGTGTTTTTATCTAAGTCTTTTAGCTAAGTGGATGAGGCCTGCCCACATGGTGTACAGGAGTCAGCTTTTCAGAATTTATAGATTTAAATGGTAAACTCATCCAACTGATACCTTAACAGCAGCACCCAGATATATACCACTGAATAACTGGGTATTGTAGCCTAGCCAAATTTGGTGCACTTTAACTTAAATAAGCATTTAAGAGGTATGTGGTAGCTAGAATGAGAATGTGCCCATAGGCTCCAAGTAGTTGAATACTCAGCCCCGCATGATGGTGCTGTTTGTGGAGTTTAGGAGGTTTGGCCTTGCTGGAGGAAGCACATCGTTGGGGTGGGCTTTGAGATTCATAATCATGCCCCACTTCCAGTTTCTCTCTGTGTTTCCCATGTGTGCTTGGAGATGTAATGTTTGTTTTTCTGCACTAGTTGCCTCTTTCCAAAGGGACACTTATCCCTCTACAACCACAAGCTAAATGAACTCTTCCTTCTACAAGTTGCCTTGGTGATTCTATTGCCAGTAATAGAAAATAACAGCACTTGGTACCTGGAGTGGAGTTTTGCTGTGCAGAACCTGATCATATTGCTTTCTGGAGAAATGTGGAAGACTAGAAATTTGGACTGGAGAAATGGTTGAATTCTGTAAGCAGAGCTTAACGGACCATTCTAGAAGGAGCCTGTACTGGAAGAACATCCTGGAAGTAGCGCTGAGAGCAGTGTACTTTCAGAGGGACTCAAGGACTTAAACATCAACTTGGCTGGAGATCATTGATAAAAAATTTGGGTTCCTTTGTCTGAGGACTAAGAACCTGACTGGAGCTTAACTTAAAAATAATGGACTAATGTCTTTGGAGGAGAAAATTTCAAGGCAGCCTATCATTGAATCTGTGGCTTGGTTATCACTGATAAACTCTAGACAGAAAGAAATTCTAAATGTACAGTTTGGAGAGGAAAACAGAATAAGGAAGCTTAATGTTGTGGCCAAGGTATGTCCTGGAAGAAAGACTCGCTTTGATAAGGAGATGAGCACCGTCAAGAAGAGTGTCTTGCTCTACTGAACAACGAAGAGTGTCCTGAGGGCAAGACCCCACCCACTGAAGCCTCCAACTTGCAAAAGGAGAAACCCTAAGGAGTTCTCTGCTCCTAGAAAACCACAACACACGAAAACTGCTGGTAATGGAAAGAGGGCCTGGGTCCGACCCAAAGTGACAGCCAAATTTGGCAATGTCATTCACCTAGTACTGGCCCTAAAGGAACGAAAGACAACGGAAGAGTGGGGAGGTCATCAGTTCTTCCTCCACTGTCTCAGAGAGTCACTGAGGCCAGGCAGTGTATGACAAGGAAGTTCCTGTGAAAAGAAAGCTTTGGGAGGCCAAGAGGCCCTGAGATGCCATTTCATGACACTGTAAAAGTGAAGTCTGGTTGCAGTAGAGACCCCAAGATGGAGATTCCAGAGCTATGAGATACCTGTCAGGGAGAGATGGAGTTGAACTAGCCCATGAGAGAAACAGGTGCAGCAGTCCGCAGAGCTGGACGGCAGAACTGCTGAGCCAAACATTGGGGTTTGCCCTACTGGTTTTCAGGCTTGTTTTCGTCTGCCATTACCTCACTTTGCCTCCATTCCTCCCTTTTGGTAGTCTGTATTCTGTGCCTTGATATGTTGGAAGTAATGAACTTTGCTTTTTGATTTTACATAGGGTTACAGCTGAGGGATTTCCTGGAGTCTCAGAAGAGACTTTGGAAGTTGAGCTTTCAAATAGTGTTGAGTCTGTTAACGACTATGGGGCCTTTTGAAGTTGGACTAAATGCATTGTACTTTATGGTATGGTCATGAGCCTACGGGGGCCACTAAGTAGAATGTGGTAGTTTGAATGAGAAATATCCTCCATAGCTTCCTAGTATTGGAAAACTTGGCTCCAGAGGCTTAGGAGGTCTGGCCTTGTGGGAGAAAGCATGTCACCAAGGGTAGATGTTGAGAATTCATAACCTTGCCCTATTTCAAGCTTCTTTTTCTGCTTCCTGTGTATGCTTAAAGATGTGAGCACTCAGCTGACTGCCTCTTGCCATGCCCACCTCCCTGCCATAGTAGACCCTATCGCTCTGGAACCTTAATCCAAATAAACTCCTCCTTCTATAAATTGCCCTAGTCATGGTGGTATATCACAGCAACAGAAAGTAACTAGGAGAAGGCAGTCAACATCATTAGACATTAGAGAAGCGTAAATTAAAACCACCACGATAGACATGTGCATTAGAAAAGCCAAGAAAAACCATTCAATAAACAAAGTTTTTTTTTAACAAAATATTACAATTTGGATGGCTAGTGAGAATATGCACTAACCCACTTCATCAAATGGGAGAACAGAATGCCAAATAGTACAGCTATGTTGGAAATTGTTTTGACATTTCTTGTAATTTTAGGGACACAATTAATATGTCCTCCAGCATAACAATACTACACCTATGCATTAAGGAAATAATTTATGTTCAGAACAAAACCTGTACATGAACATTTATATCAACATTATTCATAATCACAACAAATAAGAAACAACCAAAATGTCCTTTAACAGGCGAATGCATGAAGGATGGCTCCTCTCCACGAGAAACAGTGCTCATCAATAAAAAGAAATGAACTCTCATTCCCCCAACATGAAATCTCTACTGCATCATTTCATAGGAAAGAAGTGGGCACTAAAATGCTGCATCCTCTAGGACTCTGTCTCCAAAAGGTACAGTTATCAGGACAGAGAGCAGGGAGTGTCCGGCTGAGTAGGGAGGGTCATGAAAACAAAAGAACGGGAAGGAGGGTCAAGGGATTGTCAGCTCCTTCCAGTCTTGGAGGGATTGATTATACACAGCTAGCTGTCCTTTATCTATACTGACACTCAAAACTGTAAAAATACAGATGTGAAAATTATCTGGAAATCAGGAATTTTTTACTGGCTCTTTAATGGATATTATTTGGTGATTTTCTAGTACTATCCATCAAAAGTATTTAGTCAACATGTTTTTATTTCAGATTCTCCAAAATCTCATAATAAAGGTAGTTACCTTGTATTTACTCAACAAACAATTTCAGGATAAGGAAAGATTAATTTAATGACATTTTCTCTCTAAAGTATTCAAACATTTTGTTCCTCAGCTTGGTCAGCTGTAAAATATACCTAGAACCATCTCCCCAGTTAAGTTGGAAGAGACGTGTTTACCATCTTTCTTGCTTAATAGAACGAAGGCTGTAAACCAGGCACCGAATCTGCAGACCTGACACAGCATAACCTGCTCAGCTCGTTGGAAACTTTTCCCTCAAGGTGAGAAGGCTTTCCGCAGGCTCAGGTGTCCAGGACTTGCTGCACAGTTGTGGGTGGACATGCAGAACTCTCTTCTGAAACTGACAAGTTTGTCTTCTCAGAATGGCCCTAGCCACGCTTCCGTGGAATGTCCAGTTTAGATAAAAATTCGTGTTGGGGTAGCTGTGAATTCCCAAACCTTCTGGTGTACGGTAACTTCTTTATTTCTAAGCATTGATGAAAATGGTAGAAACACAGGTGACTTAATCTGTGAAATTTCATAGACTTGGTGTACCAGCTTCACGAGCTTTCTGCTGAGAACAACCCGCTCATTTTCCTCAGGTCTCAGTCTGGAATTCGTCTGGCTTTGGTTTTGTCGTCTAGGCTGTTTCTTCTCATTTTTGTATCAATCAATACACATTCACACTTATACACATATACACACAACACATACACATTCACACTTATACACATATACACACAACACATACACATTCACACTTATACATATATGCACACAACACATACACATTCACACTTATACACATATACACAGTACAACACACTCACAGACACACACTCACACTTGAACACATATACACACATATCACACTCACACACACTATACACATACACACATGTACAATACATGCACAGATGCACGCACACGCACACACACACACACAGGTTCTATTTAGCCCTTTCCACGCGCCTCTCTGCGTCTATCGCCATCTTCTCATTAGCTTTTGTCTGTTTGTGCCAGCACAGGGCACCGAGTGCCCGCCTCTATCACTCTGCGTGGATCTTTGCAGGCAGGGTCTCTCCTTGAATCAGAGACTCATATTTTCTTTCTCGGCTTGGCTAGAAGCCGGCAAGCCCTGATGTCCCTCCTGTGCCCGCCCAGCCGTGGAACTAGAATTGCGGGCGTGCACAGGACACCCGGTTACGTGGTTGCCGTGGTACTAAGTCCAGTCCTCTGACCTCACAGCAAGTACTTCTAACTGCCGAGCCCTCTCTTCAGTCTTCTAGTATTTTCTTGACAGTTTCCCATGAAAAACATTAAAAATATTTCTCAAACGCGTGATGACAGAAGTTATAATCCTAGGGACTTAAATACTTTATGAAGAATGAAGAGGAAATGAATACTGCACTGCCAAGCAAGGGAGGCCGAAAGCAGGAGGAGGAAGTGGACAGACGTTCTCAGCAGCGCTCCGCTTGGCGGTTGGGCCTCGCAGGGCCTGAGGTCTGGGCGCAGGCTTCCTCCGGTTCCGTGGCTGCTGCTGATTTTAGAGACAAGGCCTCTCTCTTGAAATGGATGAAAACCTCACTTTGGTTTGGGATCAAAATCAGAGCAGCATTTGATGCCTTCGGCCTCTGCACTCTGACAGCGCAGGAGGTGGGACCAAAGTGTACCAGGAGAACGTCCGCCTCGTGTGGGGTGAATTCATCCTAGGCAGTTAAACGTCTTCACCATGTCTGTATCTGGCTCCTCTGACATCATTTTAAAACTTTTATGCAGTTTCATTGGCTCACTTTTCTGAGTCTATATTCATTTATCACAATGACTCTTCAATAGGATTTTTTATGTGAAATTTTAAATCCTGAATAAAATGAGTTTAGTGTTCATTTTTTAAATTGGGAGACTCCCAATAAAAAATCATTAATACTGTCAGTCACTATTAATATATATGCTGTATTAGGGCAAGGTGTTACACATAAGAAGTAGACCTGCCTGCCAGGAATTTACAACCTAGTAGTAAAGTAAAACTATCTGCATTACAAATGATCATTTGGGGACTAGGGAGATGGCCCAGGGGGTAAAGTGCTTCCTTGCAGACATGAGTTCAACTCCCCGGAACCTATGTAAAGCCAGACATGGTAGTCACACCTGTAATTCTAGCATTACTATGCAGAGATGGCAAGGAGAGACAGCAGGCTCCCCAGGAGTTCACAGGCCAGCCTGGGGCATGCACAGCGAACACCACAATAAAGGTTGTTTTAGACAAGCTGTAAAGTGAGGACTAAGATACACAGGCTTGCACTCTGACCCACATGCTATGGCACATACACAGCTGCTTTCACACACACAAACACGCAGGCATGCACCTACACACGCACATCACATACACACGAAAGACTGAAATAGTTACAGTTTGAAGGACATGGTGAGAGATTTGGTGATGGTGCATTAACTTGTTCAAGACTAACTTTTACTGCTAAGAACAACTGGAAGAGAAAGTGAAATGGGGGGAGTTTTGGGAAAAAATCTTTGGAAACACCAAGGAGTCATCAAGGAACAAGGTTCTCTGAGGAGAATGCTGAATGAGGTATCCCTTTGTTTTATTTGTCTCTTGAAAATGTTTCTTGATCTGTATGCTGTGAGGTAAATAATAATTTCAGCAGTCTCAGAAATTTGGAGTAAAAGTTGCAAATTCAGGGCTGGAAAGATGGCTCAGCAGTTAAGAGCACTGGCTACTCTTGCAGAGGACCTGGGTTTGATTCCCAGCACCCATATGGCAGCTAACAACCATCAATAACTCCAGTTCCAGGAGACCCAATGTCCTCCTCTGACCTCCATGGGCACTGCACAACACAAGTACCCATACCTACATGCAGACATACATGTAGACATGAAGTCTCAACTTCAGATCATGACAAGAGGAAGTGGCCCTTGAATGACAAGAAAATCTAACAAGAAGAGACCAGCCTTCAGGAGGCAAAACTGTAGTCCTCTCCACCTCAGATTTAATTAAAGTGGCCAAGGAAAAGGTATCCCTTCTCTGAAGGAAATCAACATGGTTTAGAGGCAAGTAACTTCTGTTTATTTTCACATGCAAAATTCAAAAAGAAATTTTAGTTAAAAATCTATCAAGTAAAAAAGAGAAACAGCAGACAACACTCACAAACATAAGGGAAATGAACACACGAGTTTCACACAGCAAAGGAAAGTACACTGAACATGGTCAAGGAGATTACAGGAAGGTGAATATTTCATCAGATAACAAAAAATCAGATGGAAATTCTACAACAGAAAACTCCAGAAGCTAAAACCAAGGATTCACTAGACGAGTTTCATAGCAGACAATACAGAATTCTAAAAAAAGTGATGACGTAGAAGACAGGTCAGCAGGAAACACACAGGCTGAACATAGCCAGAGATTAGCATGTATGCAGTTGAAATTTTAAATAGGAAAGAGAGCCACAGTAGAAGGTACATGGCCAAAAAGTTTCTAAAACAGAAAGCACATCTGAGTAGAGTGTGGTCCTATAATACTATAACTCCAAGACTAGGGAGGCTGAGGCAGGAGGCTTGCTTAGTGCCAGGTTAGCTTGGGCTACGCAGTACACCAGGCCAACCAGTACTATATACCGAGACTCTATCTCAAGAAACCAAAGAAAAAGAAAGACATCAAGCCACAGTTTCAAAAACAGATTCTAAATTTCAAGAAAGATAAATTGGAGGCAAACAACCTGTGTTACTTGTTCCTGTGACAAAATGCTGGACAGAAGCATCTCAAGGAGGAAAGGCTCACTCTGGTTCACAGTTTAGAAGACACAGTCATCATAGTGGCAAGGCCATGGTGATCAAAGTTAAGTTGGGTGCTGAGTCAGATTTCTGGCTTTTCCCAAACTCAACTGTCTCCTTAACTCGTCAGCCTTCCTCATTCCTCCCCTACGTTGCACAAGATCACGTAAGAGCCCATCATGGGTCACAAGAGGGCAAGGGGACTGGACATGGCAATCATCCCAAGAATGACGTGCAATGGGGAAGCAGAACCAAATGATTCTGAAAAAGACCTGGAAAGCCAAGGTCACCTAAGCAACCAGGATGCATGCAGTCCAGGAATAGTACCAGCATAAATCCTAATGAAAGTACAAAATCTATGAGGAGGAAAGTTATTCAACTCCGGTGAAGGAATCAAAGAGGATCTAACAAATGGAGGCATACTTCACACAGGAAGCATGAACAGGAAGGTCGTTTTCAGATGTCCATTCTGTTTTTCTCATGTTTCCTTCGTGCTTAATGCATTCTTAATAAAAATCTCAGCAAGTTATTTAACATAGTGATTATAAAGTTGATGAGTGGTCAGGAAAGACATCATTTTTTGAAGGAAAAGAACAGTCAGAAGACTGCTACTACCCAGTCCCAAGACCTACTACAAAAGTACAGTCATCAAAATAGGGTGGTTTGGTGAAAGAACAGATCCATACATCAACAGAGCATAGTCAACATCACTGTGACGGAGGACTGGATCCGGGATGATGAAGCAAAGGAAGTCTGTCCGTTCCAAAGAGCAGTTTTATTGTCTTCCCCCAAACTAACTCAATATAATAGGTCACAGATGTAAACATTAGGTGCGGAAGTATCCACTTCCTAGATCACAGAGAAAAACACAGAGAGAACACCAGATTTAGCAGAGTCTTCAGATAGAACCCCAAAGGTGCAATCCATGAAAGAATTGGTAAGCTTGTCTCGAGTCAAACAAAAACTGCTCTGTGAAAGGCATCTTTTTAAAAATACTTCTTTATTACTTTTAAGTGTATGTGTGCCTGCATGAGTTTATAAGCACCACATGCATGCTGATGCCCTCGAAGGCCAGAAAGCATCAGGTCCCCTGAAACTGGAGTGATAGGCTGTGAGTAGCTTGCTGTGTGTGTTGGTGGACAGGAGGGGGCGGGGGGAGGCCCAACTCAGTCCTCTGCAAGAGCAGTAAACACTCTTAACCCCTGAGCCATCTTTCCAGCTGTTGTGAAAGGGAATAAAAAGACATGCCAGAGTCTAGGAGAAAATATTTGGGAAAGACACATATGATAAAGGACCACTATGTAAAAAATGCAAAGAACTTAGTGTGGTGGTTTGAATGAGACGTATTCCCCATAGACTCACATATTTAAACCCTGGGTTCTCTGTGGACGGTGCTGTTTGGGAGGCAGCTAACAACCATCTGTAACTCCAGTTCCAGGGGATCTGATGCCCTCTTCTGGCCTCCATGGGCACTGCATGTACATAATACACTTAACCTGTGTAAACAAACACTCATACATATAAAATAAAAATATGTAAGTCAAAAATTAAAACGTTCATAACCCAACACATCAAAATACTGACAAGAGTGTCAGGGAAGAGTCTCATTCATTTTGGTGTATCTATACATTTGTCATATGATCCAGCAGTAACAATCCTTCATGTTCAACCAAAGAAGTTGAAAGCTATGAAAACACAGGCCACGTATATGGATATCTGTTGCGTGTAAATATTCTTGATAGTCAACTTCCAAGCACTCACGTTAGTCTTTAACAAAGGATAAATGAACCGTGGTGGGAACAGACCATTTAATCCCATGTTGATATAAAAGGGAATGAGCTGCTGAGCCAAGAGGAGACAAGGACCAAGCTTAAATACACATCAACAGGTAAGCAGGCCCATCCGAAAAGGGCGTGCAGCCTCTTGGATATGGCAACACTGGAGAAAGCAGGATCATCAGAGGATTTTCAAGCCTGTAAAATTATTCCGTGTGGTAAATACTGTAATGTATTTACATTACTGTAATGTGCGGGACGTGTATCACTCTACACTGCTCCAACCTGAGAGCACAGCATTGAGAGAAACCCTCAGTGCTAACTATGGAGTCGGGCAGTCATGGTGTACTCAGCATTCGATTTGGTGGAAGATGCTGACGAGAGAGGCTGTGCATGCGGGGTGGGAAAGGACGCATATGGGGAATGTGCATATCTTTAGCACAATTTTGCTATGAAGCTAAAACCACTCTAAAACATTAAGAAATCAGAATGAGAAGGAAGGTGGAGGAGGAAGGAAGTAAAATAAGAAACAGAAAGGAGGAGGGGGGAGAGGGAAGGGGAGATGATCAAGTTAGAGGTCAATCAGATACAGGGGAGGGAGCCTTGGGTGGCTCTGGAAGCAGCATCCATTACGAACCTTGGCGTACCTCGGAGGTCTGGTTCTGATGAAGGAAACGCTTAGAGGTACAGTTAACTGCATCTCCCTGCTCTGGTCTCTGGCTGCCCCTTTTCTCACTGAGCTCTTGTTTGGCGCTTTGGTATTTTCAGACTCAGAGTTCCTTAGGTCTCTATGGTTCTAGAAGCACTCTGGAAGTTTACAGAAATCCCACCGACACATGGCAACTCCGTGAGCTTCTGGTCAGATCTGTTCTCTTAGTCTCACTTCATTTACTTCCTGAACTACTCAGCTAATGGTCACAGAAAAAAACTGGCCCATCCTGAGCATTGCCTGTTTTCCAACTCAGTCATCACCTACAGGGGCTTCTGATGGCCTCCCATTGCATCCTGGCTGGCAGGCCATCGATGGTCTGCTCTCTGCACACTGTCTTGTCTTGGGTTTGAAGAAGACAGAAAAATCATCTGTGTGCCTTTCATGAAGAGCCTCATTCCTGTGGAAACCACAAATCTGCTTTACTCTGATTTTATCTTTCTAAACTTTCCCGTTTGTCAGATCTTCCTGCCAGGAGTTGAAACTGTGGCCTAGTCACATCAAAGCTTACATGAAATAGACTATACTTTAAATCATTCCATGAAATGGGTAAGAAATTTAACTCTTCAAATTATAAGCTGGACCCCAGGGGTTAAAAATGGACTGGAAGACATGTTTGTTAAATCCAGACTCCAACTCGGTGTGTGACGTCAGCAAAGCACTGGCTGAAGTAACGGTTGCTTATTTGTCACATGTTGGATGCTTACTCTGGACTCTGCACTGTCACAGTGAGCCCTGCCTCTCAGCCCATCTCATTTACCACTAATCATCAAAAGAAATCCACTTCCACCAGAATCTGAGGCTTTCCAATTTGGGGCTCATCACAAGCATGACTTTGAGCGATGAATCTCCGTCTCTCCAGCCCATCCTCAGAAGCTCTGCCATCTCATTTCTGTAGCTATTGACATGATTAAGTGGGACAATCAATGCAAAAACTCAGCTGTTCCTGAGTCCCATAAGCCAATACAGTTATCAGTGCCTTCCACACATCCACATGTGAATTATTTATAAATGGTAGGGAAAAAAACAAAAAAGTTAAATGCTCAGAGTCCACAGGTACAACAAAGTCGACCATTTAAAGTATCCAATTTGGTGATGGTCGGCAACATTCATTACAGTTTGTAATATAAAAGTAGAAGGTAAAATATCAAAACAGGTGTCAAGTGAAAAATGAGCAAATAGTCTGGATCACCTTAAACATCCCTAGATTGCCAAATGGTAATTAGTCAGACAGATGCGCCTGCTTGCTTCCTCTCTGCCATGTCACATCTGTTTGATGAGATTTGAGGAGTCTCAGCCCTCTGCCCACAAACTGTCCATCAAGCATGTCAAACAGCTGTTCATGGGCCGCATGCAACTCAAGGCAGCTATGAACGTGGCCCAACACAAACCCGAAAACTTAAAAGGCAGTAAGAGTTTTTGTTATTGCTTCCTAAGTCACGTGAGCATATATTAACAATTGGCTACCTGTGTTCCATCAAGCAACTCCTGTTCCTCTTTCTCTGTGAGGACCACACAACAGCTGGTTGTGCCCCATGCCATGGCTCCTAAAGAATCAGTGTGCCCATGGCTCATGCTGAGGACACCATGAGAACTCAAAGAGAAATCCTTCACAATGACTTTACCTCATTTAACCTGTGACAATGATAAAGGACATTGAAGAATTCCACCTGCCTGTCTACGGTCCTGCTTCCCGGTGATTCCAGGTACAAGCAGATGTTCCTCTGCTCTATCCAACCCCAGACATTCACAGGGGAGCAGAAGCCTTCCTACCTTTCTTCCTTGCCTCTGCTGCTGTCCCGCTGAACTCACCGAGCAGAGGAGACACACAAACACTAGGAATCATAAAGCTCTCGGGCAGCGGTGGAAAGCTGTATGCACCTAGGTAGGCCATGGTCACCTTCTCTGAGAAGACGAGCAAAGGCCTGCTGGGAACATGTGGCTCCGGTGTCCCTCTACAGATCGCAGTTCTCTCTGCACCTCGTCTCCTGCCTGCCTTCCTCCTCTGTCCACCTCTCTCCTCGTCATCACCTCGTCTGTCATCCTTAATGGCCTTTATTTCCCTGCAATCTCACCCTCTTCTCTGCTCAGGGTGTCCACCGACTGCCAAGGTAATAAGCCGGAGCAACTGTAAGGCTCCTTTGTTTGTCTCCGTATCTGGAAGATCACTGACCTTTATTTCCTGGAACCTGTACCTTGTATAGCAATGTTTTATGTGTTTTGGTCTTTACAGAAAAGCAAATCCAGCCTTTCCTTGCCTCAGAGAGCAGAGGAAGCTTTTAGTGAGCCTTTGTCTTCATTTTTTGAAAATTTGTCTTATGCATGTAGCACAATAAATACTAGAGAGTTCAAATTTATTTTTGTCATTTATTGATTAAAAACCCTACTTTTATCATGTGTGCTCATAATACTGTTTTTATTTATATTTTATGTGTATGAGCATTTTGCCTACATGTATGTCTGTGCACCATGTGCATTCCTGGTGTCCTTGGAGGACCTGGGTTGCCAAATCCCCTAGAACTGGAGTTACCAGATCATTATCAAGCCACCATGTGGGTGATAAGAACTGAACCTGGGTCCCCTGCAAGATGAGTAAGTGCTATGAAATGCTGAGCCAACCCTAGCCCAATGATGGGACTTTTAAATGCTAATTTAAAACATTTAGAACCAGTCTATGAAGCATGTTGTATACATACACATGGAACATAAAACATTGCTATACAATGTACAGGATCAGGGAAATAAAGATCAGTGATCTCCCAGAAATGGAGACAAACAACAGGAGCCTTACAGTTGCTCCAGCTTATTACCTCGAGGACTTTTAGGTTGTGTCAGAGAAGGGAACCCAGGCAGAGTCAGTGGACACCCTCAGCAGAGAAGAGGGTGAGATTGCAGGGAAATAAAGGCCATTAAGGATGACAGACGAGGTGATGACGAGGAGAGAGGTGGACAGAGGAGGAAGGCAGGCAGGAGAAGAGGTGCAGAGAGAACTGCGATCTGCAGAGGGACACCGGAGTTACATGGTCCCCAGCACACATGGCAAAGTCCTGAGAATGAGACTTCCACAAGATCATCTGGAAGAGCCGCCATCACACAGCATAAGGAATGGCATCCATGGAGGCTTCAGAGCTCACAGGGCACTGAATGCACTGTTCAGAAAGTTCTTGACTGAGTCATAGGAAATAATTTTTCTTGGGCTTATTAATGCCCTTGCTCCACCTAACAAACTTTAAAGGAAAACTCCCAAAGGACTGAGCTGCTTCCTAGTAATTTAACTGCATCCCTCAAATAAAGCACAATAATATTTACACCATGATAAAGATACCTAGCACCCCCAGAAGTAGATACTACAATGTCTTGTGTTCCATAAAAACATTGTAAGGAACAAAATACAAAGAAAAATCGATTGAGGAGACCCGGAGTTGATACAGATATCAGAACTAGCAGACAAGGCCATGAGAACAGTAGTTGCATTTTCTATATGTTTAAAACCCGAAACAGACATGAAATGTATTTCAAAAGACCCATCTGGAATTCATAGAGATAACGAGTGCAGTGTCTGAGGTTAGACATGCACTGGACAGAACTAACAGTAGATTAGACTGAGGAGGACGGATGACGGCAGTGAACCTGGAGATCATCACTGAAGCCACTTAGAGGGGAAAACAAAGAGAAAAAGAATAGCATGGTGGTCAGAGTTAGGAGGCATCGTAAGTAAAGACTGGAAGGAGTCAGAAACAGGGTTACGGACTGCCCAAGGAGAGATGTCCAAGACAATGCTGAAAATGACATGTCCAAAGGCAGCTACCATAAAGAATTCCCCATTGTATCACATGCAACCCCAACATTCTCCCCTCGAAAGATAACATTATACATGCTATATACATATGTGTATATATGTAATTTCACTGTTATATATACAGCATATACATATGTGTATACATAATCGATTGTGTTTTTCACACCAATTCTGTAAAAAGGTTAGACTCATTATATAAGAAAGCAGAGATTATTTGAGGGGGTAGGATACTGTAGTGTTACCACAGACCACAAAGGAATGTGAGATAGTTCAGTAGGTAGTGTGTTTGCTATGCAAGCACGATGACTTGAGTTCTAATCACCAGAACCCAAGTAAAAAGCCAGACACAGTGGCACATGTTTGTAATCCAGAGCTGGGGGTGGAGACAGGAGGGTCCCAGAGGCTCGCTGAGCAGCCAGTCCGGCTGAAACAGCCAGCTCCAAGTTCAGTGAGAGACTGCCTCAAAAAGCAAGTGGGGAGCAATGCGGGAAGACACCCAACATGCACTTCACGCACCCACGCACACATCAGCACAGCCCACACACTGAAACACACATACCCCACACTCAAACACGCCCACCCCCACACTCAAACACACACCCCACACTTAAACACACACACCCTACACACTCAAACACCTCCCCCACACTCAAACACACACCCCACACTCAAACACGCCCACCCCCACACTCAAACACACACCCCACACTTAAACACACACACCCTACACACTCAAACACCTCCCCCACACTCAAACACATACACCCCACACTCAAACACCCCCACACTCAAACATACACACCCCACACATTCAAACACAACCAAACAAAAAGATCAATGGTAAACGGGAGAAAAGGAAGAAAAGGGCACAGATCAAGTGGAGCCTCCATCACGGGAAGTTTGGGCAGGAGGAGGAGGGCCTGCCTGACTCTGCCAGGCCTTGACACACGGTGGTAAGCCCACTGCTGTGTGGGCACCACCATAATTTTTCCTCAGGAAAAAGAATTCAACATAATTTTATTTTCTAATTTCTTTATTGAAACTTTCTGGGAGGCTGTCAAGACAGCTCAGTGAGTAAAGATGCCTTCCACCCAGCCTGACCACCTATGTTTGATCCCCAAGACCCAATGGGAGAAGGACAGAACTGATTCGTGAGACTTGTCCTCTGATCTCCAGAGAGGACTGAGGACCAGCACCCCCACACACAACTAAGTAAGTCATAAATAAATGTAATAAAAAAGCTTTCCAAGTGAGCCATTCAAAATGTAACTTCTCATCAGAAACGTTGACTTGGGGCACCTACCAACCACTTCTGATACAGGTCATTAATTACTTTTCTAATTTTACAGGAATGACCCGGAATCATAAAAATAGTTAAGAGAGCCTGGTGTGGTGGCACATTCCTTTAATCCCAGCACTCGAGAAGCAAAGGGAGGTGGATCTCTATGAGAGTGAGGCCAGCCTGATCTACATAGTGAGTTCCAGGCCAGCTGAGGCTACACGGAGACCCTGTCAAAAAAATCCCCTGAAACAAGACAAACATACGTACATATATATATATATATATATATATATATATATATATATATGCACATACACACATATATGTATATCTTCAAGCTAAACAAAAATATAAGAGGTAAAAATATTGGAATTTCTAAAAATTATTATGCTTTTTGTGTATTTCCCCAATACAGTACACTGATTTCCCCAATATATTACACTGATCCATGACAACCTATTTAAAAATAAAAGGACTTGAACAGGTATTTCCTAAAAGCAGGCCCCCAAATGGGCAGCAAACACATTGAAAACTCATCAGTACCACTAGTCATTAGGCACATATGAATTAAAACAGCCAGAGATCACTTCACACCCACAAAGATGGCATTTCTAAATATATATTTAAAACATTTATTTTAATTATGTCTGTAAGTCCATGTATGGGTCTCAGCATGGGAGGGCGGTGCCTGAGGAATCTAGAGGCACCGGGCCTTCTAGCTAGAGTCACAGGCAGCTGCGAACTACCCAGTGTAGTGCTGGAAACCAAATTTGGGTCCGCTGCAAGAACAGTACAGCTCTTAACTTACGAGCCATCTCTCTAGTCCCCAGTGACTATTATTTCTAACGAGAAAGAAAAAGAAGCCAGAAAATGTCAAGTGTTGAGTAGGGCACAGAGAAATCGGTATGCTCATGCATTGCTGATGAGAATATAAAATGGGCTAGCCACAGTGGAAAACAGTATGATAATGCCTTTAAAAATTAAGCATAAAATTACCATATGTTCCAAGAATTCCATTTCCCGGTGTATACTCGGCCAAGCGAAAGCCAGGACTCAAGCAGTTTTGTACCAGTGTGATATCAATGTTCACAGAGGCCAAAGGTGAAGGGAATCCAACTGTCCATCAAATGATGTATGGAAGAACCAGTTCAGCACACAAACACCAGGCGCAGAATGGAGCATTACCCAGCCTTGCACAGAGGGAGATGCTGGTTCATGCTACCGCACACTGTGCAGTTGAACTCGGAGGATATTGCAATATTTGAACTAAGCCATCGCCTTTAAGGAAAAGTACTATAATTCCTTTCATATGAGGCTCCCAGACTGATCAAATTCACAAAATGAGAGTGGAAAGGTGATTGACAGAGGCTGGAGAGGAAGTAGAAACAGGGAAGTAACGTTTAATGAGTGAAGAATTTCACCTACAGAAAATGTTTTGAATGGCCAATTTTCAGTGTGTTTAAGGACACAGTACTGTGTACGCTCAGTGGGAACCTGGTAACTTTTGTGTTGTATATATTTACCCCGTATAAATATATACACATATGCATGCGTGCTCAGTCCAGAACCCGTGGCCTTTACTAACAAAAGAATGCATGCACCCTCACACGTCTGCAGTTGGGTCGGTTGATTTGTCTGGAGTTCGGCTCGTCTATACTGGGTGTGGCTCCAGCCTCGGCTTTGGGACTTGTTCTGATTCCTGGGCACGGCAGCTCCCTGAGACAGCGCTTCCCACAATGAGTGCCGGAGTTCTAAGAACAAGTGCAAGCGCTTGGGGCCTTTTAGCAGCTGAGCTCTGAGCTGGGCCGTGCTCACCTCCACTGACATTTCATTGGTCAAAACAAGTTTGCCCATCAGCGGGGCGGAGGCCCAGATGCTCGCCACTCTTGAGGAGGGTACTGAAAAAATCGAGGGACGTGAGCGTGGCTGTAAGATTATCACATACAACATACAGAAAGGAAGAGTTCAGAGAAAGACTCCCATCTGCCCCAAATTTATACAAGATGCATGGGAGGCATTGTAAATAGCTATTTATCGCGTGTGTGTGGTGGGCCAGGTTGTGTGTGCTGCAGAGCATATGTGGAGGTCAGAGGAGACTAGCAGGTGTCAGTTCTCTTTTTCCACCGTGTAGGTTCAGGTTTGGTGACAAGCACTCTTGTCCACCGAGCCATCTCACCAGCCCCATATTGAATTCTTATATTAATAAGCTACAGAATTGGAAGAATCTACTGTCTATCTTTACAACTTCAAACACTACAAAGTTTCCTAATAAATTCAGAAAAGTATGGAGATACATACATTGCAAGCTCTTTGATTATTAGCAGAATTCTGAGTTTTTATTTGCTACTCGAGTCCTTCAATAGCTGTGAGTCCAAAAGAACAGACAACATTTAACCAGGAAGTAAATAAGGAACACCTTTCACGTCCCGGAACCTACAGACATATTAGGCACTTGGAAAAAAAATGATTGTCAGGCTCCATGTGGCCTTAGACAAGATGAACCACGGAGAGAAAACGAACTGTGCTTTCAAAAGATTCTAAACCCAAGGGGCACTACCCCGGAGAAAGGACCGCACATAAGAGAACACTCGTGGGGTGGGGAGGAAAGGAGCTAAAACCACTCTCTTCTGCTTAAGAGACAGATTTCAACCGAATGCTTCCATTTGCCCAAGGTCAAAACCAAACAAAAGGGAATTCCAGGTCTAGGATATTCTGGCCAAGCCAGAGTTTCTTCAAGCCTGAATTATTTTCACCTAGACTATCAGACAGCAGGAGTCAGAAAAATAAATCTTGAGACATTCCATTGCTGTGTGCACATGAACACACAATACACAATTCTGGCAAAGTGAAGCTCATTTGGGATCCGGTTGGTGCCTAACCTCTGCCCTCAGGAGTCTGTGCCGGGCTGGTATAGTTTACAACAGCAAAGGTACAACCAGCATCCTCTCACTGCTCTGGACTCAAAGACCATGGCATTAATTATATACTGGGAGCAACAACTCATGAATATTTAACACACTCATCTATACTTAATGAATAAATTTGCATTTTGACACTATTATTTAATGTGCTTTAAGGAAATACTGCTCATTACCTTTCAATTTTGTAGATTAGTTGAGTGTAATCAGAATGATAAGGCAGGAGAAATATAGTATTATTTAAATAACATTGTTCTTTATGACTACTGCTATTTCCACAAGCTTTTTCTTTCTTCTCCCTATAAGTAGGTCCATTTCATTCTATTCCAACCATTTCATCTTAATCATTTTGCTTCCACACTCCTTTCAGAAGAGGGTTTCTTAGATTCATGGAGAAACAATGCAAATTAAATAATCAGTGTTTTGTTTCCCTCTGTGTGTTCTGTAACAGGGCATTCTCTCTCACAAAATATCCCAGTGCAATTGGCAGTAATTGCATCCTGGCCTGGCAATCTCAGCAAAGCTGCCATGACCCTGGGAGCAAGCAGGGGGAGCTGCATAATTAGTAGCACTGAGCAAAGGCCTCTGGCTTTCCCTGAGAGAGATAAGCCCCAAGGCACAGATCACTGAGCAGAACAGGTAAGGGTGTCCCTGGAGATAAGCCTTTGTGCCTCTGTAATTCTTGGCTCCCAACAGGCTATTTCTCACAGGCCGTGGGTCGTTTGTTTATAAAATGGGCATATTATCTTCATATCCATGAAGGGTGCTGGTCATGAGAACATGCTTGCATGAATCTTATTTTCATGAAGGTTCCATGCTCTTTCCAAAGGAAAGAGTCTCTGAGACCCATGATCAAGCTCTTCAGAATCATGAAGGCTAATGAGATGGCTCAGTGGGGAAAGGCACTCACTGCCAAGTCTTAGGACCAGAGTTTGATCCCTGTTCCCCACCTAGTGGAAAGAGAGAACTGACTCTGACTTCTCCCCACAGGCTGTGGCATGTTTACATTCTCTCTCTCTCTCTCTCTCTCTCTCTCTCTCTCTCTCTCTCACACACACACACACACATTAAATAAACAGAATTTAAAAAATAAAAATTAAGACTGCCCACAAAGATGAGGAAAGTAAGAGCAAGCGGAGAGCAGAAGAAAGGAAAATAAAGCTGGTTGATGCTGTGTTAAAGGATCACAATATATCACCTAATTTAACCCTTATCTATGAGTCCCTGTCACTGCCCACATCATCACCATCACCACCACCACCTTACAAATGAGGAAACTGTCACTTAGATTAACACAGATAGTAAAAATTGAAGCTAGGATTTGCGCAGACTCCCAAAGTCAGTTTTCTTTAAGGATGTGGCTCCTGAGAGGTCAACCATGCTCCAGTGGATGACCCCAAACCCATAAGTGGATGGACAGCACAAACTGGCCTTGATGGGGATATTTTTAAAAGGGGGGGAGAAGGAGATAAAGAGGATGAAGGTCGGTCTGGAAAGTGTTAGGGGAGAAGCAAGGGGTAAACCAATCAACATGGATCCTTATGCATGTATGGACTTCAAAATTAATAAAAATGTATTAAAATGTAGGATTGGAATCTAGGTCTATTGGAATCTAACATTCATATGTTTTTAACAATGTTCAATGGAGTCTTCAGAGGATCTTATGCTCAAACAAGCAGAGCTTTATCCATTCAGGATATAGAATACCACAGACCCAGTGACTTGTAAATTACAGAAATGTATTTCTCACACTTCTGGAGGTGCTGGACCCAAGATCAAGTTTGAAGAGATGAGTAAGATGTCTGGGATGTCTCCTCTAGAGGCACCATGATGCTATTAATGAGGACTCCACCCCATGACCTAGCCACTTTCCAGTGGTCTCACCTTGAAATACCATCACACTGGGAACTGGTTATTTCAACCTATGAATCTGAGAGAGACACAAGCATCCAGTGTGCAGGCAAAATGTCACTCACTCAGAGATGTCCCCGCCCTGGTCTCGGGCTAGGTGTTGCAGTGGTCATGATATATAACCACGCAAGAACTTACATGATATTGCTATTCCTCCCCACTACACACTTGACTATGACCTCCAAGAGGGCAGGCGTCACCGTTTGACTCCCCAGTCTGTCCCTGGCACACAACAGTGTGTACCTACTATGATGTAGGTGTTGTGTTAGAGGAGGGATTTTTCTCAGTATCTCCATTGGTTAAAATGTAGTAAATGGGCCAGCAAGATGGATCAGCAGGTAAAGGCACTTGCAGCTAAACAATACGACCTATGTTCAATTCCCAGGACCTACATGATGCAAGTAAAGAACTGAATCCTGCAGGTTGTCCTCTGACTTTCCACATGGGCATCTTGCACATACATTCAATAAATGAATAAGGAAATGTAATTTTATACTGTCATGAAAATACAAATTCCATTGTGTTTATATGAGAATTAAGTAAGCAAAAATATATAATCATAGAGTCTGGAAAACGCAATGTCTTATAAGTTGTGTTTTAAAGGTATAATTGATGGTAGATGTGCTGCACACTCTTTTAATCCCAGGATGTTGGAGGCAGAAGCAAGTAGATCTCTGTGAGACTGAGACCAACCTGGTCTCACAGAAAGTTCCAGGCCACCTGGGGCTACACAGACACACTGTCCCCCAAAGACAAAACAAATAAAAAATAAAAATAATAAAAAAAGAGAAAAGAGTAGTGGTGTGTAAGCCACTCTGGACCTGTGGGAAAGAGGGTCAGATGCTGAGTCTAGGGTTCACACCTGAAGGACTCTGAGCCAGATATGAAAGCTCTCAGTCATCCACAGACTAATGTGACCTGGGAAATCAAGAAAGGGGAACTATGAAGAAACATAGGAATAGCAGATAGAAGAATCAGTTTCGTCCTCAGAGAAAGATGTCAAAAGATTAGCTGGAATAAAGGCCAACTGTGGGAATGACTTTTGCAATATGAACATAATTTGGAATAAAGCATTTTACCTAATCTTGCAACCAAGAAGATATTGTCTGTAATATAAACAAGCTCACTTAGCCATCTGATCCCTCATGACCTGAGCATATGACCTCACTCTTTCTGAACCACTCCTTGCCCTCCACCCAAAACAGAGCAAGACAGTGTATGACTGTATCTATGTATGCTTTACATATCAAATTGCCAAAAGCCTCATGCTTCTTTCTCTCATTGCAAACAAAGAGAGATATTGAGTGTGCGATATCCTAGGCCTAGAGATCAGAGATGGAGAGCCTCTGATACGATAAGGTGGGTCTTGACTTTTCCTTCCCCTATTCATGCTGGATACAGTTTCAGTAAGAAAAGTTCTTGCTGGGGAGCTCAGTTCTGAGAGATATCTGAAGCAACGGGTTCTCGGCAGTTCAGGTCCATGCCTGGTCTTATGAATGCTGAGTCAAGAGGTTCTTTAATTTGGACATAGCTGTACTGTGGCTTAGAAATGCTGCATTTTGGTGTTGTGTGAGGAAGAAGCTCTCTACTCTGAACTCACAGACCAACACTCTAAGTCCCAACACTCAAGGGAAAATGGCATCTCAGCCACACGTTGTAAGTGTGCACAGAGAGTGCAAGGCCAGAGCACTAGCTCATGGACCAGTGCCTGGAGAAGTCCTAGAGATGCATGGAATCACTGGATGTTCCCAGTTGTGCACAAGGGTGAGAGACGTGACAGACACAGAGCTTTCTCGATCGCTTGCACTGAGGGTTTAATAATAATTCTCTGTTCACTTTTGGCTTTTACCTCCCTCTTTGCCTGGTCGGAACTGCGGGGAACTGTGCTCAAACTTCCATTTTCACCTTTCTGCTGCTGCTGAGGAGCTCATTGTGTCTCCTGAACCTTGTGCACATGTATGGCAATTAATGAATTTTCTTTAAGGACTCGGAACTAAAGCATTGAAAGCAAATTTGTAAATCTTTAAATGTTTACTCAGAAATATTTTCCCTGGTACCCCAACTATGGGACACTTTATTCAGAATCGTGAGGAAAAAATGTGACTTATTAAACTACTGTTTAGAAATGTTAAATTAAAACATTTAAGTCTTTGGAACCAAATTATTATTTTTTTTAATACAGTCTCATCAAAAAGAAAAAAGACACTTCCAAATACCACCTTATCAAACCTCATGCACCTCTTCCACGCAATTCTCCTGCCTTCCGTGGGATTTCCTTCCCTGGGGCACATAGCGGTAGAAAAGAGTAGCTTAGAAAGCAGTGCGTCTTGTTCTGGAGCTGCAGAGACTGATAATGGCAGTGTTTTCTGCTCTGCATCTCTAAGCGTTTTTCTTTGAGATACAATATCCTTTTCTTCCTTAAATTTCTTTGTTGTCTGATCGTTTTGTTTCTGCTTGTTCTGTGATCATGATGTTTTTGAATTCATTTTACAGTTAAAATAACATGGACAGGTTGAAGAGAATGAAGATCCTGATAATCATGTTTTCCTCAAGTTCTTTTAAGTGTTAGTATTTTCTGTGTACCGAGTTCTCTAAATTTGGAGTACTTAATCCAAGATTACGTGTAGTAAACTATAAGGTTGTTTTTCTAATGCAGACATCCAGACTGCTAGCCTTCTTCTTTAAAGAGAAATTCATGCTTGCCTATAAACTATAAATTAAAAAGAAAAAAATTTAAAAGAGAATGACTAAGGGCATATACATTAAAAATTTAACCCACAACGGAGCCAAGACCCTCCTTAAACTAGAATCATTATAAGGTGGATGAATTCTACAATACCTGTAAGGCCAATATTTATTCCTAAAGTTTTGTAAATCACAGGACCTGCATAGACAGGATGAGAGTAAGCAGGCAAAAAATAAATGAATTAATAAAATTAAAATTTAAAGTTGATTAAGGTTCTCCTAGGGAATTAGCAAAAGAGTCATATTAATAATAGTGAATAATCCAAATAGGCTCTACTTTGTATGGTCACTAATAAAAAAGGATGGGATGCAGGGAGACTTGGGTCTTGCCAGTGAGAAAAGTGGTTATATCTGACAAGGGCTTTTTCTTTCTAGTCACTCACAAGGGGAGGAAAATGAAGACACTCTATAAGCAAAGCAAGAAACATGTGGACTGTATCGTTTGGAAAAACTAAAAAACAAGAAAAAAAAGGCTAATGGTTTCCTGCATTCAAGTCTGACCTAAAGTTAAACTGGAGCATGAAACATAGCTTCTAATAGGAAATATCAACAGAGGACAGAGGTTAATAATTTTCCAAATTGTTTGCCTTCATTTAGAGACACAGGCTAACTAATTATGGCCATAAGCTTTTAAGCATCTGGACACCCAAAATATCAACAAGGGATAAATTCATGTCAAGCAATAGCAGAAGGAAATAGCTTTGTGGGAATTATTCTCCTTGATTATGAGTGCAGTCATATAGTCATGATTATATAAAATACAAAGATCAGAGATTACACTTAAAAATCAAGTGCTCTGAGTTTTGTCATTCTCAATGCTTGATCCAGTAGATATGAGACTTATTTGGAAATATCTATATCGGTTATAAAGGGGAGTGGTGCTTTGAGTCCTGCCATCTGTCAATGAACCTAACAAAAGTCTGTCCAATTCAAATTACTAGGTTCAGTTTTACATAGATCCCATTTCTTTTTTTCAGAAATCTGTCACCTGCTGTTTGAACTCACTGAGCACCTGACTCTGGAGAGGGGATTTGGTCCTCCAGACCAGAACTAAGCATGTTCATCTCAAAATGTCCTCCAAAAACTCCTGAGATAGGTTGGTCCCTAACTCAGTGACTAAGAAGAAGAAAACAAAACAGCACTGTAATAAAGGCATTTTGCCCCTGAGAGTAACTATGTGACAAAATATTTCAGTAGAGGTCACTGTTACTCATCTCATGATAGAACAGTGTTTATAGCAAAAGTAGCTTGTAGCATGCTGTATTTGCCACTAACAATGTACATAGGCAGGAACCTCCCACTAAAGTTTCGGTTCCTCAGGCCATAGGAAAAGTGGTAAAAGAGAGAGCTGGCTCTCTTTAGCCTAGGCTAACAGAGAATTTATTTATCATTTTTTATGTAATAGCAAAATCTTTAAACCCTCATGAACATATGGGGACCTCTTAAAAATTTTGTGGTTTCATCTTGATAATCAAAATCAGACTACTAAAGTGTTTTGTTTGCTCAGATGTTATTGATTCAGATTATATTGGTCAAACCCTTATTACAGTTTATTCTCAGTTACTCAAGAAATTGAGCTTTCATTAAATTGGCACAATCGATTTGTTGTTCACTTTGGAGGAATCCAACAGTGGTTTGTCATTAGAAACTTATGAAGGGACGGACATTACTTAACACCCCAGAAGGATGTAAGAATAGAATTACTTTTAGTAAAGAAGGATTTTTGTATGAAGATTAAGATGGCTGGATGCTTCCAGAATGGAAAGGAGAACTTAAAAAAGGCTTTTGTACGTCATGAAGGTTTCAGTAAAATATTCCAGATATGTAAAATATGAAACTTAAAGACGATATATAATCTTGAAATTTCTGTTCAATCAAATCACTACTTAAATCTATGGATTTATTAATCAGACCTTGGTAGGACTGGCTTAAAAAACAAAATATATGTCTGACTAAGGTTAAATTAGTAACATTTAGTTTTTCCTGAACTTGAAAGCATCAGACTGATGTAACTGGCCTTCTCAGTAGTCAGTAACCACACTTGTAGTTCACACTCTTGCTGTAGTCCCTCTAAACTTCATAATATGTTATTGATTTAAGATTTCATTTTTAAAAAATTTGCCATTTCTATGCCCACGTTCAGTAACTAGGCACCTGTGTCTTATTTTTAAATGGAAACCTTTCCCTCAAAACATGATGCCCATACCACTTAAATAAGGCAATGCACTTTATTAGAAAAAGTTCCTAACAATTATATGTTTCATTATATGGATGATACCTTATCAGCTTCCTTTACTATAGATATAAATCTAAATTTTTTGAAAGACTTACAAGCTTCTTCAAAAAAACTTTATTTTCAGCTAGCCCCAGACAAAATGTGGCCAAATGTTCTATACAACTATCTCTGATATATTATCAATGATTTTCTTTCATTCAACCTCTTAGATTACAACTTTATATTCCCTAAAAGATAGTATTAAATTCTCTTCAATAGCTTTTAGGAAATATCAATTGGCCTCAACCTTCCCTCAGAATTCTCAGTATGGCTTTTTCTCACATTTTATTTTTTGCTTCTCTTAAAAAAGACACTGGTTTAAACTTGCTTCCACATTGTGGAACCTCTCTAACTGCTCTTACATTACAGCAATTAAAGCTAGAAACTGTTTAGAACAAAGACAACTTTCTTATATACATCTAGATTTATCTGTTTACTTGCTTTTAAAACTCCCATTTCTCTTACATAATTTTAGAACAGTTATTTCTATCAAACATATCTATACAAAAAAATGTTAACCCAAATCAACAAAGAATTAATTACTTTTATTCAACAGGGATGAACCAGAGCTGTCCAGCTTACTGGACAAGATTCTGACATGATCTATCATTCCATGTCTCAGAAAAAACAACTTTCTATGATGACCCTTAGAAGAATGGTAGATAACTTCCTTTCACTTTCTTCCACGTGGAATTTCAGTTCCTTCGAGTTTTTTCTCCCAAAAGTACACATGTGCTAACATTTTTTTTTATCCAGATAGAGTCAATAAATCAGCTGAAAGGAAGCATTACCGGATGTGATGATGATGAAATATCTCTCTTGGAACTCCTGGAGGAGCCACCCCCCCACAGTGGGCAGGACTCTTGGCTACCCTTTCTTCTTTCAAACACCTCCTGATTAACTCTTCAGTTTACTAACTTACTCATGATATGCTTTAGCCACTCCACTGCTGTTTCAAGCCAACTTGGCTCATTTCTCAGATTCCTTTTTGTTATCAGTATTTTCCTGCATTTAAAGCCTCCCTCACAGAATAACTCATCCTGTTTTTATTTCAAGGCATTTGATCTCATACAGAATTACCTGGGCTCCTCACAGAAGGAAACTGTCATGCTCACTGCTTAGTTATGTCTTTTCAATTACCACAGACACAAACTCAATAAACTATTCTGACTTTTCCCATTGCCAATTGTGGAAGCCCACCATCTCAAGAGAAACCAACTCCCCAAATATCCAGCGCAGTGAACTTTGGCAAATAGAAGTGATTCATATAAATTCCTTTGATAGTTTCAAATTAACTCATGTGTGTGTTGATGTTTTTAAGGCTGTTTAAAGACACTTATTAATGGCCTTCTCTGAGAACTATTTAAATATATTCATTAACTGCCTTCTCTGTAAAGGAGTCCCCAAAATAAAACAGTTGTCTTGCTTTTGTATCTAAATTTTTAATCTATTTTTGTCAATTTGGAGAAGCTCGGGACTTTCCCTATATGAGTCCCCAAGGACAATCCATAATTAACCCAACTCGTTTAGTATTCAGAAATTAAGTACATAAACAAAAAGGGGAATAAAGGCTTAAATACTCAGGAACAACTAACTGAAGCAAATTATACTTTAAATCTTTTAAAAATAACTTATACTTTAAAAAGTTTTAATTGCTCCTCTCAGTGTTCTGCTATAACCCTCCTTCTGGAAAAGCATCTTAAGTAATAAGGCATTTTGCCAAACTCATGGTTTTATATCAGTTCCATTAAGGACCAACCAATAGTCAGATCCCATTCCTCTCGTTAACTGGAGCTGAGGCTCCACATCTGTGCTTTCTCCTACAGGTCTTTCTGGATCCCAGCTCGACTGGTAACACTGCACCAGAAGACAACAACCTGCAACAGAAGAGAGACCCTCTCCGGAACTTCCGTCTCCTGAATAGCCTTCCTGTCCGTGCGCCTTCTCGTCGCACACCTGCCTGCCTGTACCACTTCTTCCAGGAAATTACCCAAGATGAAAACAGGCTGCCACCTCTCCAGCACACTGCCCCCTAACCAGCCCACTGCAGTGACCCCCGCAGGGACATCGCTCTTTACAATGGACATGCCTCTTCATTTATAAAACAAAGAAGGGGGAGCTGTGGGAATGACTCTTTTAATATGGACATAATCTGGACTAAAGGCTTTTACTTAACCTCGCAACCAAAAAGTTCCTGTTAAGAGCACTGGCTGCTCTCATAGAGGACCCAGGTTCAGTTTCCAGACACATGGGGGCTAACAACTATCAACGGCTCCAGTTCCAGGGGAGCTGCCGCTCTTTTTTGATTTCTCTGGTCAGTGCATACATGAGTTCCCTTACATACACACAACGAAAACACTCATACACATAAAATAAAATAAATAAATATAAACCTGTTTTAAAAGAGTCAGCAAGGGAAACCGCGCAGTCAAGCTATGAAGGAGGGCCTGCTCATGCAGAAGAGACGGAGAACAACGTCTGGAGTGGGTGTCGCTCCCTGACGGCCCACAGGCAGAGGAAGGCGGGCCAGAGCACCTATCTCATGCTACAGTGGGAGGACTCACCTCTGAGCAGGAGACAGAAATCACAGTTCCTGGTACCACGTGACTCATATGGTTGAGTAGAACAACAGGGTACACATACCGCGTTTGACGCAGAGAGAACCGTTCCCACGAACCACGCTGAGCAGAGGCTGGAGGGACTATACAGCTCTTGGTAAGAAAGTGTTCTAGACCCAGTGCCATCCCCACCCAGCCCAGTGGGGCCAAATGATTGCATGGATATGACTACTTCCCATCTAAAAACAGCTGAGATAGGAATGAAAATCCTGAAAAACTTGGGAAGTCAAGCCCTTGTTCTCTGTTGACACAAGCAATATTTTTGTTTTGTTTATTTATATATTTATTTTACATTTTATTTACTGTGGTGGGTCACAGGACAACTTTCAAGAGTCAGTTCTGTGCTTCCACTAGGAAGGTGGGTTCTGGAGATCCAACTCGGGTTGTCAGGTTTGGAGGCAAGTACCCTTAATCTCTGAGTCATTTCACTGGCCCAGGGACTATTTAAATTTTTTTTTATATGTATGAGTGTTTTACCTGCATTTCTGTAGGTACACACATGTGTGCCTGGGGACCCAGGAGACCAAAAGAAGACATTTGATTCCCTGGAACTGAAGTTAAGGATGGACATTTAGCTACCCTGTGGGTGCTGAGAACTGAACTCAGATTCTCTGGTGGATCAGAAAGTGTTCTTAACCACCAAGCCATCTCTCTAGCCCCAAAAGTAATTTGAATGACTGGAAATTAAGTAAATAAATATCTGTAAATTACAGCTTAGTTAATTAGTTATGCATTTTCTGCAGTTTATTTTGGTTTTTTTGAGACACAGTCTCACTATGTAGCCTTGGCTGGGCTGGCCTGGAGCTCACTATGTAGACAAGGCTGGCCTTGAACACAGAGATCTGCTGCCTCTGCCTCCCAAGTGCTAGGATTAAAATTGTCACATCGGGCATACTAATTAAAAAGTACTGAACACACTGACATAAGCTTCACAAAGAACGTCATGGATGACGGCAGCTTCTAGCAACCCTGTTCTGGATGGAGTCTAGCAGAACTGTGAAGTGTTGTTCTAGTCACGTTGGCAAATCACAGAAAACAACTGTCCCATGGAAGGCGAGTGTCCTTTCAACCCCAGGAAGATTGAAAATAAAAATTTTAATAAATAAGTAATCAAAATTACTGTGTAGATACTATTATGTTAAATTGCAGTTGATACACCCATCTTTATTTGAACTATTTAAGATGATCCTGATATACTGAAGAATCTGAAAAAATGGCTTTCTGGTACCAAATTAAAATCAGTACTTGACATTAAACATGAGCTGGATGCTCTGTAAGAGTCAAACTAAGTGTGCAAACAAACTGGAATGCTCATGTGAACCTGAAGTTTCCTATTTATCAACTTAACAGACTTACAAGGACTGCTGAAATACTGGACAGTTTACTATTACGATGCTGGAGTTTTCTCTTTCAGGCATTTTAAGTGCGCAAAAAGAAAATTAAATGTATTACATGTTCATGTCAAGTCTAAAAATCTAAGCATGCTTAATGAATCAGCTCTATAAGGAATCTACTTGTTGAAACCTGTGCTGTATCACACTGTGCCCAAACGAAGATCAAAGCACCATGGTCAGCCACCATCCAATCGAGAGGAGCCAATTACACAGAAACAAAACGATCACAGTTAACAAAATGAATTATCTACTAAATAATTTTCATAACAAGAAACTGTAGAGAATGCAGAAAACTGCGAAGAGAGATACAGGAATAGCGAGTTAAAGGGCAGTGCTAGTCAGGGCGCTTTAGACCCCAGGAAACCGCCATCTACCCAGCCGGAGAACCAGAGCTGGCTGGGGTGGTGTGATGCCGGCTCACTGGTTATCACAGAAGAAAGCATGGTGCTCTACTGGTAGACCATTCTGGAAATCTCCTCTCTGGAACCTTCTATAATTCCATCCAAAAGATGCCATTTGCCTGTGTAAGCACCTTGCCAGAAGCAGGCTGCTGCCTGACCTCCCAAGGCTGCTGGAGAAGTGACCCGCAGACAGAGGGGTGTGGGTGGGGTGGATGGATGGCTTGGGGTGAGGTCGGATAGAGTGGGGGTGGATGGGGGTGGGGTGCCGGAGGTGGAAAAGTCACATGCACCACGACCTCTAGACTTTGCAGCAGGCACTCCCACAGGGAGCTGCATTTCAGGAATCCTCCCGGAGGCAGGCAGGCCTGAGAGAAAAGCCCCTTCCCGCCACTGTGTCTCCCCGGCGTCCACCGTTGACAGAAGTCAACAGCAGCACTTCCACCAGCGAGGACAGGACACGGGACTGATTTCTGATGCAGTTTTGAAAATTAGCAGCTAAGGGTGCGGGTGGAATGATCGATCGATAACAGTCACAACAACTTTAGTCCGTTGGCCCAAGTTAACCAGGAGTAATATACTGTTTTCATTTTATGCTAAAATGTACTAAATTCATAACTCAAAGACTTGAATAATACTGAGTTTTGAAAGTTATGGTTGCTACAAATAAATTTAAAACCCAGGTAAGTGACTAAAACCAAGTTCTCTGAGGCTCAAAGGCAAGTGCACTCTCGTATCTTAGACGGTCCCTGTTGACAGGAGGCCCTCATCTATCCTGAAGGTTCCTATAGTAGCTAGAACATGGGGGAGATGGAGCCGACACATGAAGAGATGAGTGGGCAAAGACACCATTGCTGAGAGGCAAGCAGACTGGCCACGTGAGAGAGGCCCGGCCACGGAGACCGAGGAGGGCTTTTGAGTAGGTGTCTGCGCTTTGTCTCAGACCCTCGAGACAGAGCACGTGGAGACCGCAACTGCAGCACTCTGAGTCATTTTTGCTTCCCGATTGTGATTCTTTACGAGGGACACGATGGTGGATGCCAGAGCTCGTCTGAGCGCTGCCCGAGATAATAAGTCTCACAAGCCACTGGAAAGGGAGCCCCAAAGTCCTCCACAAGATGATGATGTCCGTGTGGGTGGGAAGATGGCTGCACAGAGTGCTTCATCACTGGGGTGACCTGGCATCCATCCCAGGACCTCATCTGTACACCACATGATAGAGCAAAGGAATGAGAGAGGACCCCCTTGTTCTTACAGTGCTTTGAGAGAGTTAATCCTTAACCCTGCTCTCTCTTCCCCAAGGTCAGAGTCGAAGACCGAAAGACAACTGAGACAGTGATTATTAACAAGACAGTGATTCAGGACTTCTGGCCGAATGGGCCTAGCAATGCTCTGAGCTGATTTAAGCAGACCTCACCAGAGACAGTCACTGAGGGCTGAACACCCTTTGGCTTCCCCTAGAGGAAGTTGCAAAGCAGGTTGTCTTGTTGTCGTTTGTACTTGTATGGACAATTGCTTCCAAAAACCCCAAGGAGAGTAAAGGGCTGAGTCATGTGACTGCAATGCCTCCAAATGCTAAGTTTCCTGAGATTCCTTCCTAAAGAAATGTGGCCTTCTCCCAGACATTACTAATCTAAAGGGAAGTCAGAGTAACTGCTCTTAAGGGTGGACACTGCCATCCACAGAAGTCCCTGAGGTGACTCAGAACTGAGAAGGAACAGAATCATCAGGTCATTTACATGAGGGCTGGAAAATTATGTTCATTTAGAATCTGTTTGGTCACAAAGCCGACTGAGATTCCTGCAGTGCTATATATGACGCAAAGGTGTCCCAATAACAAGACGGCAACCCGTTCTAGTTTAAGACATCTTTCCTAATAAAATTCCCAAGGAGAAATGAAAATTCAGAAATTAAAGTCCCTTAGAATCATGGGTTTGTGGAATACTAATGAGGCTCTTATCCCTTCATTGGCCCCTGTGAAATTACCAACTGGGAAGGCTATGTACTTCCTGAGACAGCCCGTTCTCCAAAAGAGAGAGAAGCACTCAGTCACACCTGCCAAGATCCTTCCTCCAAGCCCATCCACTAATGAAAGACATATGGTGATTGCCAAGGAAGACTCCACCAGATACACACACACACACACACACACACACACACACACAGACACACACAGGCACAGGTATCTGTACACACCCGTACACGTGCACACCCAACTGCTTTTCGAGAACTACAGCAGCAAGACCGCTGATTTACGGATAGGTATGCGGAAGGGAGGCAGTCATCTGCGTACAATTTCGATCTTACTCTCCTTCTGTTTCTGGCTGTGTCTCAAGCTTCACAGCCTGCTTCGAAACACCCTCTACTCAGTGTGGGCTCCCCTTCCTGCCTTCTGTGTAGCCAGGGATCCCCACACGGAGCTGTCTTTGTCTCCCTGTTCCGTGACTCAGCTTGATGCTCATTCCCCATCTCCCTCCTCCCAGTCTCTTCCCTCCTACCAGATCTGCTTCTAAATGAACTCGCAGATGCTAGCTGCAATTAGATGTGCGTTACACAAAGAACTTTTGGTGATGAAAGGAAAATACCAAACCTGCTTTAGCACAACGTACTACGCTCACATTTGTAATGGTTTTTCATGTGACCTGTAAACATTTCTATGTGAACGGACCCCATTTAGCAAAAGTAAAAAAGTATAGGGGCATTATGATGATTCCAGATTCCAAGAGAATGCTGTTGAATTCTTTCATTTGCCTCTGTGTGTGTGTGTGTGTGTGTGTGTGTGTGTGTGTGTATAAGAAAGGGTCTCATGTAGAACAAGTTGGCCTGAAATTCACTATGCAGCCTGGAATGACCCTGAAATCCTGATCCTCCTGTGTTCCAAGTGTTGGGATTACAGGAGTATATCACCAAGCCCAGGTTTGTTCATGGATTCTTGGCTCCAGAGAAGTTCCTAAAGGTAACAGCTCTCCTGGACGGAAATGAAGAATGTATTGATAGTCCCTCTGACCTGACCTGTCCTGCTTCTGACAGTTTGGAAGGAAACCTGGCCCCTATCGGTTCTGTTCCCTGATGGACTGTGGCAGGCTCATGCAGCCATTCATTCCTCTCCTAGGCTTTTCCTTCATTTCTGCTTTGGGAATTGAAGCTCAGCACGCCATCATTTCGGGTTCGCTAGTGATGTGGGGTACTTACCAGCCCAGCTGGTGGGGACAGGGGAGTAAATCGGACTCTCTCTGCTGGCCTCAAAGCAAGAGTGTGGTTGATTCCACTGTACAAAGTGGACAGCGTGGATTGGAAAACTCTCCCCACTCCACACACACACACACACACACAGACACACACACAGACACAGACACACACACACAAACACACAGACACACACAGACACACAGACAGACACACACACACAGACACACACATACAGACACACACACTATTTAAAAACCGACCCATGAAGAATTAACTGTACGAAGTATCCAGTATAGATTATAAAAACCTAAATAATTACACCGTGTTGACAGGAGCCAAAAGGGGAAAACAAGCCGGCCTATCGCTGTGTGTAGACAAACGGTGGTCTAGGGACACAATGGGATGTCACTGGAAAAAGCAAAGTTCCTCTAAATGTTATAATGTGGATGATCCTTACGACATTACAGTAGATGAATTAAACCACATGTAATAGACAAATAATATATAATTCTGCTTATATAAAATGTCCAGAATAGGCAAATTCAGATGACAGAAGATAGATTAGATGTTAGTAGGGACTGAGAATAAACGAAACTGGTGAAATATTGCTTAATAGTTTCAGAAATTCTTTGTGTGGCGTTGCAAATATTTGGGAATGGATGGAAGTGATGCTTATACTTTGATGTGAACATAATTAATGTTGCTGAATTGAATTGTTCACTTTAGTGGCTAAAATGATAAATTCTGTTTTTAAATATATATGTTTATACATATGATTTTACAGACACAATAATATTTAGTAAGTGGAGAGCTGGAGGGATAGTTAAGTTGGTAAATCACTTGATTTCAATCCCCAGAATGTGTGGTGGTACACATTTCTAATTCCAGTGTTGGAAAGGCAGAGACCGAGGAGCCCTGGGGCTTACTAGCCAGGCACTCAAGCCTAATCGGTGAGCTCCAGAACAATTAGAGACTCTGCCTCAAAAAGAAAGTGAATGGCATTCCTGAGGATGATACCTGAGGCTGTCTTCTAGCCTCTACACACATGTTCATGCACACACGTGCATGCCCACACATAAAATTTGGTAGATGGTAGATGGAAATCATGTGTAAAAGTAGTTCTTTAATCTTTAATTCCTTGGAGTTCTTTGGTACCAGGGTTTAGGATTTATTATGATATAATGTTGTGTTCACCAAACATACGAGCTGGGCATCTGGGGAACACCTCCGTAAAACATTATTGCAGAAGTCAGGCTTATCAAGAAAAAAAATGTCACTAAAAACTTTCCTAAGCTTACCATCAGCAACTAAAATAGCCTTCAAAAGTGTAGGAGGAGGATAATTTATTTAAACAAAAGGAACTTAGAAAAAGTCTTTGCCTTGAGAAATGTCTTTCAATCTTTCTCAGATCAAAATACAAAGGTTCTTTTGGTAACCCACCCCCATATTTTTCTTTTTAAATCTTAATATCGGGAGAGCATAACAGCCCTCAGATGAGTCTCTCTCTGACAGAGTGGCTTGATCATTGCCATGCCATGCTGGACCATGCCACACTCCTGTGATGTGAGAATCTCAAGGTTAAGCAGGTTGCAGTCATCACATTATGAAAATGAAAAGGATATTCTTGAAATTCATCATGCTTTTCATATACATGAAGGTGATTTTTTTCTGATCTGTCAGGTTCTCCAGATTGGTATTCTGCTCACTGACTGTAAGCCCTATGGATGACCTCAGGTCTGAGGATCTGTTGTTTAAACTATGCAACTGGACCCAACCAAGATGATTTTTTTCTCTACATGACGCATTCACACAAGGCATGGTCGAAACTGCATCCCTCACGAGTTGTGAGCTAACAGGGTACTTCTGCCTGGTGTCTAGGGGATTCTAGCTTTTACCCAGCCTCCAATTTCATTACCAAAGAAGGCTACTGGAGCACACTTACACAACTCTTTTCATAAAACTTACTTTAATATTTCCTAAAAGGGGGAATCTTATGAAATATGTATCTTTCCCAAAGAATTTTTATACTTAAATTGGGGGGGGTGTCTTTTTGAAGACAGGCTCTCCCTGTAACCTCAGCTGGCCTGGAACTCACTATGTAGACCAGACTGGCTTTGAACTCACAGAGATCTACCTGCCTTTGTCTCCCAAGTGCTGGGATTAAAGGTGTGTGCCATTATGCTGACTCTACTTAGATAATTTTTAAACACTTCCCATCTATTTCCTTCTAACTTCATCACAACCCAGTGTGTGCATATGTACACAGACAGACATACGTTCATACAGACAGATACAAAGACACAGAGAAAACTACACAGACATGTACACAGACAGAAAGATACAGATGTCACCCCCCTGTGTATGCACAAAACATAGATGATTAGGGAATCATTTGCAACCTGCTCCTTTGATAGAGCTATGTGTATTTATTTTATATGATGGAATCACCACCTTTTCATACCCAATAAGGAACTGGAGCACTCAAGCAAAGATTATGAAAACAAATTAAAAACACAGGAGTGGAGGATGCAGGAGATGAGGGACACATGGAAAACCAATTTATGCATCATAGGCAGAGAGGAAGCAGAAGAATCTGACAAGATCTTCAGCCAGTCTGTAGAAGAAAATTTTGGAAATTAAAGAAAGACACACCTATGCAAATACAAGTATATAGACCACCAAATAGGACCAGAAAAGAAACACCCCACAGCATGTCATAGTATAACCACTAAGCATACAGAACAAAGAGAGACTTCTGAAAGCTGCAAAGGGAAAACAAGTCACATATAAAGGAAAACCCATTAGAGTTATAACTGACTTTTCAATGCAAAATATGAAAGCTAAAAGAGACTCGACCAAAGTATTTCCAATTCTAAATGGCCATAGATGCCAACCTAGAATACTTTATCCAATAAGAAACATCTATTGTAGTTGAAGGGGAGGAAAAACTTTAAATCTGAACTCCTCAGTCAAATGACACAGGCTAACTAAATGGATCAGGAAACAAAAATCTTTTCATTGTCTGCAGGAAATCCATCTCGCCTTCAAGTACAGGCACTACCTTAACATGAAAGGATGGAAAAAATATTCTCAGCAAACGGCACTCAGAAACAAGCAGGAGTCGCCATTCTAATATCTGACAAAATAGACTTCAAACTAAAACTAATCAGAAGAGATAAAGAGGGTCACTTCATTCTGATCAAAGGAACAATTAACCAAGAAGATATTACAATCAGGAACATCTATGCACTAAACTCTGGTGCACCCAACTTCTTAAAATCACTACTACAGGACTTTAAGACAGAGATTAACCCCAACTCACTAATAGTAGGGGATGTCAGTAGCCAGCTGTCTGCATTAGAAAGGTCAACTGGACAGAGAAAAAACAGAGAGACACCTGAATTAAACAACATCATACATCAAATGGACCTGACAGACATCTACTGAATATTCCACCCAAGCACCAAAGAATACACATTCTATTCAGCACCCCATGGCAACTATCTCCAAAACTGACCACATACTGGGGCATGAAACACACCTCAACAAATAAAAAATACCGGAAATAATTCCACGAATTCTATCAGAACACAATGCAGTAAAACTTAAAATCAACACTGGAAAAAGCTCTATTAACTTCAGCAACTCATGGAAATTAAACAACACATTCATGAATGATACTGGGTCATAGGAGAGATTAAGAAAGAAATGAAGGTACTCCTGGAATTAATCAAAACGGACAATACAACCCCAAAAAACCTCTGGGACACATTAAAAACAATCCTAAGAGGGAACTTTACATCTCTAAGTGCACATATTAAAAAACAGGAAGAACACAGATAAATGACTTAACACTGCAACTCAAGAATGTTGAAAGGCAACAACAAATAAAACCAAAAACCCAGGAACAAGAAGAAATAATAAAAATCAGAGCAGAAATTAATGAAATAGAAAGAAAACAATACAAAGAATCAATGAATCTAAGAGCTGGTTCTTTGAAAAGATAAACACGATAGACAATCCATTAATCCAGTTAACCAAAAGAAAGAACAACTCCAAATCAACAAAATCAGAGATGAAAGGGGAAACATCACAACAGACACCAAAAAGATCCAGATTATTATAACGGAACACTTTAAAAACCTATATGCTATTAAATTTGAAAACCTTTAAGAAATGGATGCATATTTAAAGTCATAGGAATCACCAAAGCTAAACCAAGAATAGATCAACAGCTTAAATACACCCATAAAATAAAAGGAAATTGAAACAGTAATACAAAAGCTCCAGACCAAAAAAAGCTCTGGCTGAGATGGTTTCACAGCAGAATTCTACAAGAAGTTCAAAGACGATCTATATCCAAGACTACTTGATTATTCAAAACCAGTAAAGATACAACCAATATAGAAAGCTATAGACCCATGTCCTTAAGAAACATCGATGCAAAAGTTCTCAACATAATATTTGCAAACCATACATCAAAATATTATCCACCATGATCAAGTTGGCTCTATTCCAGAGATGCAGGGATGGTTTAATATACATGTCAATAAACAACATGAAACATATAAATGGCCTCAGAAAAATCACATGGTCATCTCAATAGATGCAGAAAAAGCCTTTGAAAAAATTCAACATGGATTTATGTTAAAAGTCTTAGAAGGAACTGGACTGGAGGGAACACACCTCAATATCATTTAAGCTATATACAAAAAAATCTACAGTCAACATCATTTTAATTGGAGAGAAATTGGAAGCATTCCCATTAAAACCAGGAACCAAACAAGGCTTTCCACTATTTCCACTTCTTTTAAATATAGTGCTTGAAACTCTTGTTAAAGCAATTTGATAAAAGAAGGAAGTTAAAGGAGAACTCACTGGAAAAGAAGAGGTCAAGTTATCCTTTTTTTCAGATGATGTCATATTATACCTAAGAGATGCCAAAAATTCCACAAGAAAATTCCTAGAAATAATTAACACTTTCAATACTGTGGCAGGCTACATATCAATCTATAAAAATCAGTAGACTGTCTACAAACCAATAACAAGCAATTGGAGAAAGAGTAAAAGGAAACCCTCCCATTCACAACAGCTTCAAAAGAAAAATATCTTGGAATAAATGTGACCAAACACATTAAAGATCTCTACAGTGAAAATTATAGATCTTTAAAGAAAGAGATTGATGAGGACACCAGAAGATGGAAGGGCCTCCCATGCTCATGGATTGGAAAAAGTAATATTGTGAAAATGGCCATCCTACCAAAGGCAATATGGAGATTCTATGCAATCCCAATCAAAATCCTCATGACATTCTTTACAGAACTATAAAAAACTACCCTAAAATTTATATGAAGGACAAAAGACTCCAAATAGCCAAAGCAACCCTGAATAAAAGCGTAATGCAGGGGAGATTACTATATCAGATTTCAAACTATGTCATAGAGCTATAGTCATAAAAACAACATGGTACTTGCACAAACATAGATTCACTGACCAATGAAATTTAATTGAAGAGGAATGCTCATTCACTGCTGATGGGATTGTAAACTCATACAACCTCTATGGAAAGCAGTGTGGAGAACTCTTAAAAACTAAAACTGATTTTACCATTTGACTGGTTATACTGCTCCTTGGCATACTCAAAGGATCCATTCTATTTCAGATGTACTTATACATCCATGTTTGTTTCTGCTCTTTTCACAATAGCTAAGGGATGGAAGCAACCTAAGTGTCTCTCGGGTGACAAGTGGATAATGAAAATGTGGAACATTTACAAAATGGAGTTCTACTCAGTGATAAAGAAAGACCAAATCACGACATTTGCAGGTAAATGGATGGAACCAGAAGCTGTTATGCTAAATGAAGTAACAGAGACTCAGAAAAACAAACAACATATGTTCTCCAGCATATGTGGATTCTAGCACCGACCCCTTATATATGAGTGTGTATCCCAATGTAACTGCAAAAACCAGGAAAATAGAAAGGAATGAGGGAGGTAGAGGGAAAGAAAGAAACTGAGAGAGAACGGTAGGAGACGGGCGTTACTAAGGGGGACATAGTCACGGGGTATTTAAGTGGGATGTGGTGGTTACACAAGGAACTACGCGATAAAGGGAAAGAAGGTGCTCTAGAGAGCTGCGGCCTCGGGAAACTTACTGTCAAGGGGGAAATGGGGAAATGGGGGTGCTTTAAATGGGGAAGGAAGAGAGGGAGGTTAGACAGGCAGAGAGATGAAGAGAAAGTGAGAGGGGAGAGGGAGATCATGTCTAGGTAGTGTAACACAGCACAGGGAATCATATTAGTCTATCAACCTAATGACAAATTTCAAATACAATATTTCTAAGAGTCCGTGTGCATGACTGAAGACTATATACCAAGAAAAGAGGTAGACAGGAGAAACCTTCCTTTGAGTTTTTGGCCATGGTAGTCTAAGAGACTCCCAAAATCACACAAGCTAATGCCACAGCTCTTGATGGCCTCCCAGAACTTGAAGGTCAGACCCTATTGCTGAAGACAGGACATAACTTCAGAGACAAGATTTAGAGCAATGGAGCTGGAACTGACCTGGAAGCCTCTTCCCCTGAAGGCTAGCCTCATAGCTCTGGGAGCACTGTGTAAGCAGCTAAAGAACATCAGTCAATGACCCAATACCAGCTCCATGACCAAATAACCACAGCAATGGCTGGTACAACCATTTGACACTTGTATAGTTGTGGCACTTTTATCTTGGGGCCAATCAACGGTTACCTAGCTGGTCTTAGAGCCCACTCAATGGGAAGAAATTCACGTATGGTTGTGTAACCATAACCAAATGCACATGGATCTTAGAGAAATCCCCAGGGCTGTCTAATCTCTAGTCTAATGCAACCTCTTACTAAGTACAAAATATGTATCCTTATATTTACGGTCTAGTATCCCAGCCACCACTCATCAAAGAAGCCGTATTGCACCAGATGGAGACGACTACAGAGTACCACAGCCAGTCACAGACACTGTTCGTAAACTGCCCATGCCTAAGCAGCACATCTATAGTGCAACTTTTACACCCAAGGCTCACGCAACATGGAACAAGGGATAAAGAGGACGCTGATGAATCTCTCAGATTAATGAAGCTCCCTCATGCAGCAGAGGGCCAGTATCATATAAGGTCACAAATCGCCAGAGTGGAGATTATGAGTCTGCAGAGTGTGTGTCCCTGGACAGGACGCCTATGTTAAGTTTCACTCACCCAAGGCTCAGGAGTCATTGCAGAAGACGGAGCAGAAAGACTGTAAGAGTCAGGAGTGAGGAGGTGCATGATCATATGAAAACAGAACTCTACAAGCTCCTGGGACCCTGCTCATATGAACCCACAGCAATGGTTTTGTCATGCTCCAGACCCTGCAAACTCAAGCATCAAAAACCCAGCGTGGAGCAGGGGAAATGGGCAGCACACCCCAACCTTCGCTTAAGAAGTATTGGAAACTGAGGATGAGCTGGTCTTCCTAAGTGAGGGACTCCACATAGGCTGACTAGACCCCAGTCTCTGAACCTGCACTCAGACCGTGTGGGGACACTAACTCGACACAATAGACCTTAACATGGATGAAAGAATGTATGGATCCCAATTGGGCGGTTGTGGGCAGGTACCAGTGGGGAAGGGGTATGAAGGTGAGTAGGACTGATTGAGATGTTCTGTATGAGACACACACTCATCCAATAAAAAAGAAAAAAACAGAACAACAACAAAGGTGACAGAATCATGTGTGTGTGTGTGTGTGTGTGTGTGTGTATGTGTATGTGTGTGTGTTCATTATGTGCCCTTCTGGTCTCTTCCTTCTCTGTCTTTCACCTCTAGGCCACCATGGGGTAAAAATGCTCTCTACCATGTGTCCAATTCTGATGTAATACCCGATCCAGGCTCAAAAGCACTGGGCCAACAGACTGTGGACTGAAACTGTGAACCAAGACTGACTACAAAATGATCCCCCTGGATAAACAGTAAATACACTATTTCTTTCTTATTAAGTCGATTGTGTTATTTGGACAGAAATGAAAAGCACTGACACAAAGGCCTGAAGAAACTGGAAATCTCCTCCCCCTCTCCGCCCAGCCCAGTGGAGGTCATATCGATTCTCTATGATGAGTCCCTTCACAGACCTTGGTCTGCGGCGGGTGGGGCATCACGTGTTCCCCGGCCCCATGCGTTCACTGCCTGTTATGACTATAGCACAGAACAGGGACTGGGAGGGCTTGGGTGGCGGTCGGGGTGGCAGGCCCGTGAAACAGGAGGGGCCTGCCTTGCACTCCACACTCACCGGGGACCAGGTCTTTTGCGTGCCTGTATAGATTCCCTCTGGCCTGGTGAGGAGATTCCAGCCTTGACTCTGGCCTGTTTGCTTCTGCTCCGCCATGTTTCCTTTGCCAGGGCTGTCCCACCTTTAGGGCTCAGTGCCCTTAATGAGCAAGAGAGATATGAGATGGCAAAGATCCTTCAGCAGGTCCACTGAAGGAAAATAATAAACATTTATTCTGTCAAATAAGATGATGAGGGGAAGAGGTCATTTCAGACTGGGTCCAGTGGTTTCACTGGGTTCCTCAGCCTGGCCTCAAATTCATGACAATGTTTAGTTTTTCACATGCAGGATGACACTTGTGTCCGCCACACCTGCCACGGCTCCTTTCTCACGCCCAGCTGCAGGCCGGGAGCCTCACCCATGCAGTTGGGGTGGATAGAGTTTGTTGGGATTTACCATTTGACTGGTAACACTGGAGAGAAAAAGGAAGGTGAAGAAAAGAGTGGTGTGTGTGGGGTGTGCGTGTGGGTGTGTGTGCATGTGGGGTGTGCATGTGTGTGAGGGGGGGATGTGCCCGTGGGGGGTGTGGGTGTGTAAGAAAGACGCGGGGGGGGGGTGTGGGGAGTCGGCTGAATGGGTAAGAGCGCTCGCTGTGTAAGTGTAAGGACCTGAGTTTGAATCTCCAGCACCCCTGTGAAAAGCTGGATGTGACCAGGCACATGCTCGTGACCCCAGTGCTGTAGGGGAATGGGAAGAAGGAGATGCTGTGGCTGCCAGTCTAGCTCTGAGTTCTGGGAGAGACTCAGTCTCAAAGGAATAGAGCAGAGAGTGATTGAGGACACTTGACATCCTCCTTTGCCCCACAGGTGTGCATACACACAATACATGTGCAGATATACCAGAGAGAGAGAGAGAGAGAGAGAGAGAGAGAGAGAGAGAACGTTGAAGACTTTTAAGTCTACAAGAAATCTTATTAAATCATTTTTCCAGTGCTGGCCTCCTGCCCGCCCTGCCTGCCTCTCCAGCATAGCACCAGGTCTTTTATGCTATGAAAGTCAGACAGTGCTGTGGATAGTACGAACTTGATATTCAGTTCCCAGGCCTGGCAGGTCGTACTGCAGAAATATTCCACAGTGGGCACTTTCAAGCAGCCTTTAATACACGAAGCTGCCCTAAGTTAGCCTGCCTGATGGACCTCAGGTCCGAGTGGGTCCACACCTGACCACTCTGCTCTCATCAGCCCGGAGACTTCCCCCTCAGTCCTCTCTTTTCTTTCAGTTGTCATTGAAACTAATTTTAGGCTCACTAAGTATTCCATTTCCAAACACAAAGGACATTCTGGGCAGACTGTGGCATGCTGTTTACTCTGGGCAGGAGGATGGCAGAGGACTGCCATGTAGCATCCCATTGCCTACCAGCAGCACTCTCATGAGATTTCTCAGTGTCATGTGGGTCACTCCTCTCCCTGAAAGAAAATATTAATCTAGGAAAGCCTTTCCAGTGCTAATTAAAGAAAGATGGAAACCAACCATTCCAACAGAAACTACACTGCGTTGGAATGGACACTTGGGTGTGAGCCCCAGCTTTCTTTCATTAACTGCTGCCAGCAGAGGGTTCATCACATCCCAGTGGTGTGACCTGAACATATGACTTAATGCGTCCGTACTTCACTTAGGACACACCCCTCTGTGGTGCCACATACACTGTGACATCTCGGGCTCAGAACCCCAGATTTCCTTCCTTCTTGGAAAGATGTGCCTACTCTTTTGACCATGCCCCTAGTCTGGAAGTGAGGGCAGGTGCAAGCTGGCTCTTCAGGAAGGAAATGGGTGGAGCCCTGCGTAGAGTCCGGGTCAGCAGTTCAACTTTTATGAGTTAGCTAGAAAGGCAGTCAGACCGTGTAGATTGGAAGTGGACCAATCTATGAAAATGCAGGACTCTCAAACATCTGTCCAGAAGGCTTTGTGGTGTTGGTGCTCTAAGTCTTTATTATTGAGGCCAGCTACTCCATACTCAGTACTCCCATGTATGAAGCCCGTGAGGGTTCATATCCATGAAACCCATGAGGCTTGCTGATGTTGCCATCCTCCTCCTCTTTAAGATCCTCATCAAACTTTCTGTTGAGAAAAAGCCCAATAACTGTAATTTGGCATCTACCATCCAGTTTTCTGGGAGATCCTTGCTGGGTGGCCACATACCCTGGGTGAGGGGTGAAACTCCATCTTCTTTATTTCCCTCCTGAACATGGAACGTTATTCTACTCATCACAATCTATTTGTATGGCCTCCTTGAACCAGCCCGGAAGTGTGGAGATTAATGGGAGTTTCGATGCCCTCACACAACGAGCCCCATTTATCAAGTGCAGTCACAGCACCCCGTTCTTCTAACAAGCAGCTACTGGGGCTGGTCACTGGGCATGAGCGAGAACACCACAGGAGCCCCCACATCAAGATAGTCCCCAGGTATTCCATGCCTGGTGCTAATGGGGGTGTGGAGTGTGAAAGCTTCCTCTGCTTCACATCTGGAAGGAAGTTGACCCAGATCCAAATCCAGTTCCTACTCTATCAAAGTCACCAAGGCTGTGGGGTTGTGCAGACCCTGGACCAGTAATGACTCAGGCAGTGCTGATAGCCAGAGGCCAAAGGAAAAGGCATTTTCAGCTACAGTCCTTATGCTGCTGACCTCCAAGCATCCACTTCTGTTTATAGATGTTATTCTGGCATTAGTGTTAGGCAAGCGACTCCCTCTGTGGTCCAACTCATATGTGAAATTTAATGGCATTTCCTTTTACATTGGATGCTTGCCTGAGTTTGATAGCCAAAATGGTATTCCAGGGAACATTGACTTTGGTCTGAGATCCAGTTCTTACTACTAAGAACAAGGAAGAACTCCTGGAGAATTGAGTCAGAGTTTGGCAGGGACTTCTGAGAAATGTGGTAAGGTTGGATGCTGGGTGCTCTGTTCCATAAAGGTTTATGTGTCAGACAGTCTAAATGCACAGTAATAGAAGCTGGTGAGGATGTTCTGCAGGGTAGGACACTTGATGTCAAGCCTGACAACCTGAGTTTGACCTCTGGGACTTACATGGTGGAAGGAGGAAACTGACTCTCACAAGTTGTCCAGTGGACCCAAGCACACTGTGACATATGCATGCATGCATGTACGTACTATGAGAGAGAGAGAGAGAGAGAGAGAGAGAGAGAGAGAGAGAGAGTCAGAGAGAGAGAGACAGAGACAGAGACAGGCATGAAATAGCTCTTGCAAGTTCTCAGGACTTACAATAGGGCCCTCACAGCATGTTAAAAGCAAATTTGTTTTCCTTGAAGAAATAACATTGATGTCAATAGTTTCTCTTCCTGTTGCTGTGATGAAATACAAAAGCGACTTACAGAGCAAAGGGGTTTCTTTGGTTCACAGTTTGAAGGTACAGCCCATCACAGTGAGGAAGGCAGGATGGAACAGGAAGCAGCTGGTCACCCTGCATCCACAGTCAGGAAGCAGCCAGAGGCGAACCCTGTCTCAGCTCCTGTAGTGCTGTGGATGGAACAGTGCTGTGCACATTCAGGTTGGGTTCTTCCACTTCAATTGACCTAATCTAGAAAATGCACAGAAAATCCCTCCCAGACATGTGCAGAGAGGAGTCCTCGAGGCAATTCTTGATCCTGTCATATTGACGATAGTAACCACTGTGCTGACGTAAAATAGTTTAGTTTAGATCAATAGCTGAGAGAAAAATTAATAAAGGCTCTCCATGGGAGATTTGGTGACCTGCTGAGCCTGTCTCTGATCATAGCTTCTGCTTTCTAAATCAGTGATTTTTAAAGAGACTACAGAGATACCCGCCCCCCTCCCCCCCCCACAAAGACATTCTCTCTCCTGAGCTCAGTGTCATTTCAAATCTGTGCCCAACCCACTCCTCAGGGAACCTGCCTGGTTTTAAGTCTCTGTCAATGGACCTAGCCCTCCTGGTGTCACCGAAGGTTCATGCTCCAAGTGTTCAGGTGAGCTGGGCTGATGAGGCACCTCCATAAACACTGAGAGTTCATCAGTAGTTCTCGGGCTCATGACATAGAGGCACAAGCTCAGAGTGACTCCAGTGGGCCATGCACAGACTAAAGTAATGGGCAGAAAGGCAAATAAGCAGAGGGAGGCGATGGTGGGAAGAGAGGATTGGAGCAGGAAGAGGCAGAAAGAGATGATGCCTGGGAGCAAAAATGACAGCTGTCCTGGAGCCACCTCCCACCCCGCCATGCAGTAGGCTTATCCTCACATCCCCTCTTCCTACAACACATGTACACAAATGCTACTTAAATCGCCATCTCTGCTCACCCAGGGACAGGCTGCCTGTCCCTCAGTACTGCCTCCAGGAGAGCCTTTGGAGGCATGTGCTCAGCTGGCTGTCCAGTGAGGGAGCCGGTCTCCCACACTGCATGATTTTATTTTCCGTTCCTTGTGGTCAGAAACTGCTTATGCTTGCGCACTCTGGCCACTAAATAGATGGGACAGGCTTCCCGGTCAGTTAGTGGAAGGTGGTAGCCTTTGCCCCAGAAAGTGACTGTTTGATCACAGACACATTCGAGCTGGAAAATAGTACTTTTGAAATGATTCTTTACAGCATTCTTGACAGCGGCCTCACCTTTCCTCCCAGGGGCACATTTTAAAGAACCAGATGCAACATAGGCTGCAGTAGAACTGTTCTCTCTCCCTTCCCCATGGATTAGCCTCCCTTCCTTTTGAGCGAAACATTTGTATGTGTATTTGTTTGGCATTATTTGAAATATCTCACTTGTCCTTCATGAAATGTGGTGATGAAAATATGTGAGACAACCTTCCTTATTAAATGAAAACTAGGGTACTAAGGCACAGAGAGATATAGTGATTGTCAGAAGGTCACAACATCACTAGTAGGTCATAAAATAGACTTGGCCTAAGACTTTGAATGCATACGGAGGGTCCTTCATAGTGCAGGAGAAAATGTGTCTGATTTTACTTTTTGCCATTATTTTGTCATTGAATTAGAAATCCTAAAGTGCGGTTAGATTGACTCAAATCTCCTTTTCCCTCAGCAAGATCATCTTTAGAGCACAGATGTGTATTGAAAAGATGGCACCTCCCAGTGCATCTCTAGAGGCCACACTAAACGTGATCCCATGATCCTTGATTGGTATTGTACTAAACAGCATTTAAGGATTCACAGGACTAATGGTAGCATTCTTTCAATTATTCATATATGCATTGATTCAGACCACAGGTATTGAGCTCTGCTGTATGCGAGGCATGATGCATGGGCCTACGGATAAACATGAGAGTTCAGACAAAATCTTTACTAAAGAAGTATATTTCCAGAGGAAGACAGACAGCTCAAATGCAGTAAGTCAGGCAGTAGTTTAGTAAAGAAAAGAAGCATACAGGGGACATAGAGTGACTTAGAGATCCCAAGGTGGTTGGGTAAGGCAGAAACAGAGTGATTCCGGGGAGAAGATGTTCTGGGCAGAGGAATGTCATGTGCAGAGGCCCTGAGCTGGGAGCATGCTTGGTGTATTGGAGGGAGAGCTGGAGGTCTGAACACTGCAGCTCTCTCTTGGCAAGGACCAGTGGTAGGAAGTACGCAGAGCTCTGCAGGAGGGATGCAGCCAGGCACACCGGGACCTGGGGGCCTATTTTAAGGATTATGGTATGAGATCACAATTCCCTTTGATTTGTACTTTAGGAAAGTCACACTCAGAAAACATTTGGAGGAAAAGACGCAGCGGCTTCACATCACCACTGCTGCCCTCGGTCGCCGTCCACCCGATCCCTCTCTGCCCTCTCGGTCGCCGTCCACCCGATCCCTCTCCGCCCTCTCGGTCGCCGTCCACCCGATCCCTCTCCGCCCTCTCGGTCGCCGTCCACCCGATCCCTCTCCGCCCTCTCGGTCGCCGTCCACCCGATCCCTCTCCGCCCTCTCGGTCGCCGTCCACCCGATCCCTCTCCGCCCTCTCGGTCGCCGTCCACCCGATCCCTCTCTGCCCTCTCGGTCGCCGTCCACCCGATCCCTCTCTGCCCTCTCGGTCGCCGTCCACCCGATCTCTCTCTGCACTTTTCCACTTAGATTATCTTCTCGGCACCACATGGAAGCACCATGTGACAATGCAGTTTGATGGTGCCACTCCTCTGCTTGGAAAACCCTGGTTTTCCTCAGAAAGAGATACCGAGTCTCTCTCCAAAGTCTTACATCCCTCCCTGGTCTTCGCACTCGCTCCTCTGACCTCTTCCTGCCGTACTGCTCACGGTCTGGCTGCCTTTCTTGTCCTTGAAGTTGACTTGATACTCTTATGTCGGGAGCCATAAACAAGAATCTGGTTATGCTAGCTCCCATCTATCCAGTCTTTCTCTCTTCCACGGGGCCACCGTCTTCAAACATCTTATTACACCTCATGCTGTCTGTCTCTACTACAACCAAAGCTCCATGAAGGCAGGAGCTTTGTGCCTATAAGTAGAAGTATCTAGAACAGATTCTAGCACAAAGTGATGGTTTAAGAAATAGTGGGTAGATGAAAGAATGAGGATATATTATTAAAGTAGCATAATTTTTAATTCACATGTGTCCAAAACTATAATTGTTATGCAGGAATATCGAATGACTTGGAAAACTGTTTATAATCTAGTGCTGAAGTTTCCTACAATCAAGTCTCAGAAAAGTAGTAAGAACGTCTGCATCCTCAGCAAAAAATGAATGAAAATGAGATTATTTTAATTTCTCTTTCTTGTTTATTTGTATTTTTAACTTTAGATTAATCATCTATTAATTTTGTAATAAAGCAATTATGTTAAGGCCTTGAGAGATGGCCCAGTGATTAACAGCACTTACTACTCATGCAGAGGATCAGAGTTCCATTCCCAGCATCCATCTCAGGGTGCTCACAACCACCTGTAACTTTAGGGGATTCAAAACCCTCTTCTGGCCTCCCCAGTCACCTGCATTCATATGTGTATACACAGACACAGACACACACAGACATAAATAAAAATTCTAAAAATGAGTAATTTTGTTAAATGCTTTTCTCCTCTTAGATGTTTTTGGGTGGTCTGTGCCTGGGTGGCAGGCACATTTTCACAGTACATGAGTGACTTTATGAATGGTTTGCCTTAGTATGCAAGGAGCAGGCCACAGAGGGAGTTCCCTATTAATGCCACTAACTTAAAAGATTCCTGTATCTCAATTCCCCTTCAGGCAAATGCAGAGTCAGCTATAGTATCAACAACCAACAGCCCTCTAGCAAACAAAGAGCTGGCTCAGGCAGTTTGCAATGCATTAGACTGAGTGCAGAGATCTCCCCACGGTTTACCCAGTCCTGGTCCTCTGGCAGTTTAACTGTTAGTATGAACTTGAAGAGCCTTGAACACAGGAAAGACAATGCAGTCAATTCTAACATTCTCTTGTATTCGTTAGACCACTGCCACTTGGAACATGTACCAAGGGGCACTATCATTTCCGAGAACAGTCCACTCTGTACAAGTCTGAAGAACAAACTCTACCTGGAGTTTATTCCCGGGTGATATTTCTACAGCATGCTATTTGCAGATTCCTCTCTCCATTTTTTGAGGCCTCTTTCTGCAGCTTCTGCACCGGCTGTGAGACTTTCAGCACTGGAGCAGGACAGGTGTTTCTCAGGGCTGACTTGTCCCCTCACTGTCGCTTGGTGCTTCGTTGCATCCGCCGGATAATAAGATGTTTAGTTAGCTCTTTTCTTTGCTATGAGACCATTGTATAAAACAGTAAATTAAGGGTTTTGGAAATGAGATATCTCATTTGTCACTCAGGTACCTGTGTGCAGGCGTGTTCTTGAGGCATCTCTGTTACATGAAGTACTCACCAAAAACATTCTTTCTGCCTAGGCCTCAGGCACAGATCAATGCCAGTGTCAGCTGGGGATGGTAGCCACACCAGCAGTCTTTCCAAGGCAGCTCAAAGACCTGCTGCTTTATCTCTAACTAACCAATGGGCAAGCCTGGTCCTGGTAGATAAAAGGTGCTTCCAGAGACACTCTACACTGCTTTTTCTAGAAATCTCTCAGATAGCGTTGAAAGAAGAATCTTTACCTATCTGACAAACTGTGTTGAACAATCCAGCGGAAGAGTCATAGCCTTTTTCCCTGCAGGTCTTCCGCCCCAACCATGACTCACATTGCCAGATGCAATCTAGTCCTTCAGCCCTCTAAGTTATAAAGATGAGAGGAATTGTTTCTCTCTCTTCACCCCGCCCACCAGACGCTCACACCATGCTGTTTCAGGGCTGTTCTGGGAGTCACTGCCTGCCTGTTTCTCTTCCATTCAGTCTCTTTGGCCCTGGGAATAAACAAGGACATTTTCTGAACAGGTTGGCTATTTTCTCTGCAGTCAAACTGGGATTTCTAGCATAGGCTTTTTCATACTTGCTCAGGGAAAAGCTAAGAGGCAAATCGGCTGGCACACCGCCTGCGGTGACAAGTCGCAACGCAAGGCCGCCTCAGAATGTTGCTATAGCGGCTATTTTTGGCTAGAGGACACATTATTTCTACTATCAAATAATGATAATTGGGTTGAGTTGGGTAGCTCCACAGGAAACAGAGTACACGCCCGATCACCATTTGGCAGACTCGGAATGCTGGTGCATGCCATGGATAGCCAATTGCATTAAAGTATCCACATATTCATTTCCTGTAGTCAAGGTCAAGGAGGGCTTCATCTCCGAAGTGCAAGATGGGAAGCTCAAAATATTACATATGCCAGCAACAAGTGCCGTGATTGATTTCTGTTTGGGAATTAATTTGTCAGGAGTTGCAGCTTCGGGAATGCAGCTGTGAATTATATCTCTGGTTTAGCTGGAAGACACAATGCCAGAAAAAAAATTGCTAAATTATCTTGGGTTCTTTGCCCGAGTCAGAGCATTGTTAGACGTTGCTCTTGTTTCTGTGGCTAGGAGGGAAGAAGGCGAAAGCGCGGTCACTAAACCTCCTGACCCTGCAGAGCAGTGGAAAAAGAACAGTTTCGCCCCACCTGTAAGACCACCAGCCGAATGTGGACAGAACCTCTTGGCTGGGTTCTAATTTCCAATCCCAGCTTTCGAGGGTATCCAGTGGTCTCACCTAGAAACAGGTGACGGTGATGGTGCTTCCCCCTGGTTAATGATGGTGTCACAGAAAAGGAATTTTCTCTCATTCTCTGAAATTATGGGGAGCTCTCAAGGGATACTGGCCATTTGTGAACTGACTTCGTAAGAGACTCAGGCAGGAGTGGGCAGTCTATGACAGCAATGAAGACCATAGAACCAAGAACAACAGACTTAAGACTGTGGAGACCCCTCACCTGACTACTATGGGGACCCCCACACCTGACCACTGTGGGGACAACCTCATATGACCACTATGGGGACTCCCCTCACATGACCAATGTGGGGACTCCCTTTACCTGACCACTACAGGACTCCCATCAAGGCTGCCATCCTGACCCCTGAAGGTTGTAGCATTCACAACACAGGGATATGCTGTCCATGGCCAAAGCATCCACCTTTGCTTTTGTGACCACTCTGTACAGTCAGCTCATGCACTGATTTTCTGAAATGAAATATTTACGTCTTTCATCTGTTTATCTGGTGCTCTGAGATGTCTAAATGTTTATTTTGTGGTGCTATTACTGATAATAACTGTTCAAATGATTGTGTTGTAGTGTGTTATTCATTACTATTCATAAAGTATGTTGAAAAACTCTTTTTTGGGTCTGGAAAGATGGCTCAGCAGTTAAGAGCTGCTCCTGCAGAGGGTCCAGGTTTGGTATCCAGCACCCACATGGTGGCTCACCATCCTTAGCTCCTCTTCTAAGGGGTCTGGTGTCCTCCTCTACGCTCTCTAGGCATTGCACCCACAGGTGCATCACACATAGGCAGGCAAAACACTCATACACATAAACAATTTTTTAAAATAAAAAATCTGAGGGAATCTGCTATTGTTTGGGCTTTTAAAAATGACTTCTCCAGCATCACAGTGGAAATTTTAATCCTTTCAGGAACAGCATATAGAAGCATAGGGTCCCTGGAGCTCTGAAGAAGGAGAGCCTGTGTTGATCACCTGAGCAAGCTCACCCAAAGCATGCACGTTTATTCTACTGCAATGACTATAAAAGGTCTGGCTGTGAGTAATGTCTGAAGTCTGTCTAGCACAATGTCTAAAGACGGTGCCCAGCACTAGTGTGCTGTACCTTTGTAAATGACATGGTCCTCACCACGGCCACCGGAGGTGGGCATTGTCTGTGTCTCCATTCCATAGGAGGGGAAAAGCAGGGCCCAAGGGAGCACATCTGGATGGGGACGACTTCAGAGCAGGTAATTTGTCTCCAAACCGTTCTGGAAGGATGGAGCTTCCTGCAGTGTTGTGTGTCTCAGACGCAGCCCTGTGCATTCTCACTGCTCCTCCGCTCTCTCCCATCTTCCAGTGACCAAACACAAACACTTCTACCCAAGAGCTCTTGGAAGTAATATGTGAGAATTTTAATGCCAAAAAAGTTTTTCTTGGAAATCACATTTGTCCGTCAAGACTTAATCCATGCATCCTTTTCTCTGTAAAGTCTGGGTAGTGTCAAATAAAATTGGGTTTCATTTTACTTTTGAAAGTTGGGTTGGTTCCATTCTAGGTTTATATGTAATTACTACTACATTTGTAATGTTTGATAAAATATATGTTTCCTCAAACATATGAATAGAACTTTATAGACTTCCTTATTAAATTTTAATCAAGATAGAAACCATTTGCTGAAACCTATTCAGGTCTCTTTGGACAGTATCTTTAATATGGCTTTTCCTTCTGTTTTCACAATGTCCAGAAACATAATTTAATGAAGCATTAAGAAATCAAATTCAGGCTGGGGAGATGGCTCACTGGTTAAGAGCCCTGGCTCCTCCTGCAGAGGACCCAGGTTCAGTTGCTAGCACCCACGTGATGGCTAACAACTGTCTGTAACTCTAGTTCTGAATGTGGGGAGGGGCATTTCATGACGTGGCTGCGCTTACATATAAGCAGGCAATACACTCATACCTTTCAAAAAAAATCAAATTCAAACATAAGTTGCTCAAGGTCTCAGGAAGAATTCTCACCTGTTCCCATCTGTCTTAAACTTGCCTACAATTTCTTTTGCATGTGTTTTAATATTTCTGTTTTCTTGACATCTGTTTCTGTTTCTCCTTACAGCCAGCACTGTTCATTACACCTCTATGAAAGGGGTGTGATTTTCTACCTCTTTCTCACTGGATTGTGAGAAGGTGTTACCCTTAGAGACAGCCTAGTCACTGTAGTTTGGAACTGACACACACTCTTTTCAGCTCTCTGAACTGTATCATCTGTGATCATGGTTTAAAAAACAAAAGTGACCCAGGGGCTGGAGAGATGACTCCATCAGTTAATGTGCTTATCATGCAAACATGGATTCAATCCCTAGTACCATGTTTAAAAAGCTGAACATGGTGACAGATATCTGTAATTCCAGTGCTGGGGAGTCAACACAGAAACTCACTGGCCAGTCAGTCTAGCCAAATCTGTGAGCTGTAGGTTCAGAGGGAGAACTTGTCTCGGAAAATAAGATAGAAAGAGATAAAGATAGACACTCAAAGTCAGTCCCTGGATCTGTATACATACATACATATGCGCACACACAGGAATATAAACACAGATACACATGAAATCATGTATACACACATATACACATACAAAAAGCTTTGAGGTCATAATGAGATTAATTCACTGCTGTGCTGATAATGACCAGGAAAAGTCATTCTAATGACTGATGTCAATTAGTTGGAGAAGGTTTATGTCTCTAAGATCACTGTAAGGGTAATACAGTCAAATCCTGGCATTATTCTCCAAGACAGTGAAGGAAGATATTTGCCAGTTGCATAATCAAGATAGAAATATGCAGCTGTCAGGCAGTGTGGCAGCTGCACTTGAGGGAGTGGTGGGGTGACAGCAGAGATCACCCGAAGCTCGCTCTGAATCCTAAAAATAAAGACAGAGACGGGGAGAAAAGATAGACTTCTCCCCGCAGGATCTTGAGACAATTTTTAGTCTCCTCCGGGTTTCCTCTGCCTTCCCCTCTTACCGTTATTTTAGAAGTGTGGTTTCCATTTTCATATTAAAGCATTTTCTTCATCTCCTTTTTTTCCTCTAATCGAGTTAGCAAGTTCTAAGAAGAACCAACTTTGACCTCATACATAGGCTAGTAACTCTGAAAAATTTGTGGAAAGACAACTCTGATACTTTTTGAGAATTTTAAGTCAGCTAGTTAGACAGAATATACAGACGAGAAGCCTATGAGAATCGGGGCCTAGATTCATTTTTCCAAATGCTGAGTGCATGGGTTTGGGGAGAGGCCCAGAGAGACGATGAGTCAGTTATGCTGTGTGATAACAGAGGAGGAGAGACACAGATATACATCTCGGAAGCGACCAGCAGAGCTTTGTGTTAGACCTGCAAAGAGCAGGGTTTGCTGTGTGGAGATGTAAAGAGAGCTGGCAAAATGGGACATTTGGGCTCCAGCAGCAGGATGACAGTAATTCAGGTAAGTCCTACTTCCCAAGCAAGTGACACAGGGGTGAGGAGACAAGGTGGGTACAGGGAGACAGACGGTGAAGGAAGGCGAGGCTCTCCAACCTGGTCAGCAGGACTCCACTGTGTAGGTAAGGCTGGCGGCGGGAGGGGTCACTAGGGCTCAGTGTCTAGGAAGCCGCCGGCAGCACACTATGCCTGACGCAGTGTACATGACTGTTAGTGACTTGGAATTTGCACATTCGTGCATTAGCTTATGACGTTATTTTCCGTATTCCAACCTTACTGGAGGCTTTCCCCTGACTCCCTACCTGATGATGACACCAGTTTTGAACTTGAGTTCTTGCTTTCCTCCAAGTTCCACACTTAAATACTGTAGTGAAGCATGAGGTCATTTTGCCCCCAGCCCACTGTCCACACCTCCCAACCTGATCTCATCGTGTCCAGCGCCAGTCCAGTGCATCCGCATTTTCTTATGCACCTGCACCCATCCATTGTACTCCACCCACTGAGAAGCCCAGAGAGCAGTTCTTTTTTTGAGATATGGGCTACACTTGGGGAGACAGAATTATGAAAGAGTTCTGCATGCTGTCATATAACAGGCTTCAAGCCGTGGTCATGAATACCTAGAATGTAGCAGAGAAGTTTGGAGTTGGAAAGGAGGGTGTAGGTTCTTCTGACCTGGTCCTTTTCCTGTGGCTCTGTCACCTCAGAGAAGTGAAGCATATATAAAGAGTTCCATACACAGAGCAGGAACACGGATGACCCAGGTCTGAGAGTGATACTCCCACTGACCTTGTACAGCTGAGTCATTTCCCCGCCTGAGGATGTCACTGGCGGTGAGAACCAAAGATGCTTTAAAGGCTTCCAATGTTAAGACTGAGGAGATGGTTCAGAGGTTAAGAGAGCTTGCTGCTCTTCCACAGGACCCTGGTTCAGTTCCCAGCATCCATGTCAGGTGCTTCACAGTGCCCTGTAACTCCAGATTCAGGGACTCCACCTTCCTCTCTGGTCTCTGCCAGTCCCCACACATGTGGCATATACTCACACAGACACATACACAAAAATAAAAACCAATCTTTAAGAATGCTTTCCAGTAACACAGCACCTCAGTTTACTGGTGCGTTTCAATCTCCCGTAGGCCTATCTCCTGTATCCATTTTACTCCAAGGCACAGGGGAAGGGCTGGTTGGAGCAAATTTGGAGAGGAGGAACAGGAAATTCATGCTCTTACAGAAAAATATTCTAGGTTGTTCAGTATCGAATGCTAAAACTTTAGCTTATATTTCCCCACATGTTTCTACCAGAGTAGAGAGAAATGACTGTGATGCTGGGATTCAGACCCAGATTCTCATATATCTACTAACTAAGCATTTCCTTAAAGTCTACATCTCTGGCCTCAAGAACCACTCTCCTCCCTCCTGAGAATAAGAAAGGAGTAAGGTAGTACAGTGTGAGCAATTAAAAAGAAAAGAGTCCTGCCACTTCCAGGAAGGAGGTGTGGGGTTAGCCCAGCAGGGGGACTAGGTGTGGGGTTAGCCCAGCAGGGGGGAGGAGGACTGCTGGTAAGAAGGCTGTGCCAGGAGCTCCACCTTGGGGAGGACTGTGGGCCAGAACTGTTAGGACACCAGGACCTCGCTTGCTCCTTCTCTAGGCTTCTAGAGCCGGCACCTCACAGGCTTTGCAGTGAGAACCTGCATCAGGGGAAAGGGAAAGGGAAAGGGAAAGGAAAAGGGAAGGGGAAAGGGAAAGGGAAAGGGAAAGGGAAAGGGAAAGGGAAAGGGAAAGGGAAAGGGGAACAGGAAGAGCAGAGCCACGTGAGCAGAGAAGGCAGACTTGAGGAGAGTGACCTTGTCCTCCTCCTGGCTGTTAGCAAACACACACCTCCAACGCCTGAGTTTCAGATGTTCCCGTGCTTCCTCCTCTGAGAGAGCAACCCATTCTGGTAACTGTTTTGCCATCTCTCTAGTTCCCGAATAATATTCAGTTTTATATAAACTATTCTTACAGTAGAGAAAAAAATGTACATTTCCACATTTCCCATTTTATTTATTGAGCCTGACCTAATTTGGGCACCAAAATATCAATAATAGCCCAAAAGGAAAAAGTTATAGTTCAATATGTCTTTTGAATAAATGAAAAATACTAAGTTATAGCCAATAACTTCAGACTGATTATATATAATTTCATAAACAATTTACATTTATCTTTAAAATTAAAGATTGGATTAACATTGGAGAGGACAATAAACTGAATTTTACTATATTTACAGATGAAGGAAAAATGGTATAATCATTTAAATGATGCAGAAAAAGCATTCAGTGATCTTCAACCAGGCACGGAAAAATGTTATAATTATATCACAATTCTGTAATGCTTTATATAAGTAACTCAAAATATCCTATGAGGTTATTAAACTAAATACACTTAGCATTTCTACACATAACGCAAGTTAGAAAATATAACTTTGCACATATTTAATACATGAAATATTAATATATATGCTAAATAATAACAAATTAAGAAGACAGAGAGCTGTACCATGTTCATGGATAGAACTCAGGATCAAGTTGCCCGTTTTCTATCCATTGAAATTTGAGAGTGCTTCCCTACAAGATGTCAAAAATAATTATAAAACAGTAGCTGCTGATAGTCTTGGACTGACTGAGCCACAGATAACCCAGGACAGAGTCTGTAAGAAAACCTGTTTCATCTAGAAGCCAGCTGTGAGAAGCTGACAGTGCAGGTGAAGTCATGATGGGGTGGCAAGTAAAGGCCTGGGGCAGCCAGGTATCCATGGGGTGGAAAATGAAGTGGGACATGTCAGACATAATAATCAATCCCAAATAGTAAGTGCTTACACATGAGAGCAAAGCTATAACGCCACTGATAGAGAAAGTGGGGACATTGCCTTCGCACCCTTGCATAGGTAAACAAGACACAGGCACTCAATTTGCAAAGCTTGATTTTATGCAATCATTTCGATGATATGAAAAGAACTAAATCCCTGTTTACAGAAAGATGCAATGAAGAGAGCAAAAGAAAAACCCAGAGCTGGCAAAAAGATATCTCTGCTGTCTAGTCTAACAGAAGGGTGACTCTCATAGGAAGCATAGGATAGTACATCCCCTGTTGTAACTGTAGGAATGATGAGAATTCTCGTGTCTCCTTGGTAGGATTGTAAATCCTGTAGCCTCTTTGAAAACCTGTCATGACATAGTGACTTTGAACTTGCCCATCACTATGACCCAGTATTATAATACCACTCCCAGATATAGCCAAGATAACGTGTACATGTGCATATAAGGAAGTATATACAAGAATACTCACAATAGCAAACCCAGAAACCACCCACTTTTCCCACCAGTGGTCAAAAAGCGGAATAACATACACCAGAGAAAATGACTGACCACCAGAAATGTACTTGTAAGAAAGGAAAAGGGAACTGGTGAGGGGCAGAAGGTACTGCAAGCAAAGCGGGGGGCAGGGAGGTGGGGGAGGAACTGGGGGCCCAGGGCCTGCATCTAAACAGAATGCATGCACACAATTTTCTTGTCATTAATTCCTCAATGTGCAGTCACATGACATTCATATTAGATATTATAAATAAAATTGGAAGTGGAAAAGACTACTTTGGGCAAAGAACGTGAGTGTGTCTGACTACATTTACACACAACGCAAAAAGTACCAAATAAAGTATACATTTTCAGAAATATGTGCACACTTAGTAAAACTGTAGAAGAAACAACCTCAATTTCAGAGAGGAGGGGGTTGGAGAGATGACTGGATCCCTGCTAAGAGAGAGCTTGCTGCACAGCATGAGGACCGGAGCTTGATGGCCAGCACCCACTTGAGGCGGCTCATGACCGCCTGTACCTCCAGCTCCAGAAGATGCCCTCTTCTGGGCTCCGTGGGCACTCATACACATGAGAAGACACTTGTGCTGGCACTTACAGAAGCACACAGACACACAAATAAAATCAAAATAAATTCCAAAAAATTAACTTTCAGCTGGGCATGGTCATGTACACTTTTAGTCCCAGCACCTGGGACGCAGGGGAATCACTGTGAAACTGAAGGCAGCCTGGTCTACATAGTGAGTTCCAGGTCAGCTAGAACAAAACAGACAAAAATTTAAGTTTCAAAAAAAGAAGGTATTTCACATCTGCCATGTCCCTTGCAGAATTATTCTTAATAACTCATCTATGGAATCAGGTTGTGCCTGCCATGATGAGTGGGTGGGGAAAAGTGTGCCTATCCTATCATGAAGAGGCTGGTGCAGGGGAATCATGAGTCCAAGGCCAGCCTAGGGATAAATCAAGACCTCCTCAAAGGAAAGAGGGGAGAGAGAGCGAAAGAGACAGAGAGACAGAGAGAAAGTCTAAATACAATATATATACATAATAAAATGCTATTCAGTCTCTAAAAAGGAAAGAAATTGTATGACATGTTTTAATAAGTGACATAAACAATGCTCATGACAAATATCACATGATATTTGTTGTGTGTAGAATTTTAAAAAGTTGAACTCGTAGAGGCAGAGTAGAGTGGTGGTGTGAGAGGGTGGGGAGATGCCAAAGAATTAAACTCCAGTGCACTGGACAGATAAGTTCAAGAGATCTATTACACGATCAGGTGACAATGGCAGTGTTTAGAGTGTAAGGAAAAAGATACCCAGAGAGTTAGTGTAAAATAAGGTATCAATTACGTATTCAGCTCAATCACTCCAAAATACGCCGATAGTACAAAACATCATGCTGTAAATGGCAAATGTTTTATTTGTTAGTTCAAAAATGAGTGATTGTAAGAGACAAGAATAAAAACAAGAAAAAAAAACCAGCATAACCAAACAAAACATAAAAACCGTGTTATTAGATGTTTTTCAGAGCTATCAGCAGCAGAGAAAATGTGGAAGCCACATGCTCCAGTTGCTTTCTGTCCTATGATACACAGCATGGGAAAACATCGATCTGGGGAGGAAAGGGTTCATTTCATTTTACAGCCTCCCAATCTCAATCCGCCCCTAAGAGAAGTCAGGGCCGGAGCTCAAGGCAGAATCCTGGAGGTGGGAGCTGATCAGAGAGCATGGAGGACTCCTGCGTATGGGTTCGCTTCCCCTGCCTCACTCAGCTACCGTTCTTATATAGGCCAGACCACCTGCTCAGAGATGGTACCCCCCACATTGAGCTGGGCCTCCTACATCAAATAGCTCTCAAGAGAATACCCCACAGAGATAGCCACAGGCCAGTCTGATAGAAGAAATTCCTCCACTGAGATTCCATTTTCTTAGAAGTTGATAACCAAGATTAACCATCATAAGCCCCCTACCGCCCCCGCCTTGTCAACGGGACACACAAACACATCACTGTCAACCATACCATTCCCTGTCCTCCAAATCTCATATTAATATTATATTAAATGCAGCATAACTTCAAAAGTCCCAAGGTTTTTAAAAATTTCAATATCTAGCCTCTTAAACTGTGGGCTCCTGTAAAATCCAAAATCAGTTGCATACTTTCTTATTTCAAAAGGGAAGAACCAGGGCACAGTCACACCATGTAAACATTCAGTGTTAGAGATTTAGGTGAAAAGGCTGCAGAAAAGGCAAATGCACAGGATCAAAGCGGACCTGTAGCTGGCTGGAGCCGGGCGGGAAGTGGGCAGTGGCTGCTGATGCATGCTGAGTTTCTTCTGGGAGCAACGGGATTTCTAAAATTAACCTGTAGCAATAGCGTCACGACGGCATGGATATATTAAAGCCATTGAATCACACGCTTTTCAGAAATAACTGTCAAATTAGATGTCAAAGTGGATGTGGGAGAGAGGTTTTCAAAAGACAGAGTTTGAAATTTGCTGCTTTCTTTAAAAAGAAAGAAAAAAGCTGTCAAAAGTGGATATAGTTTCTGTGGGAAAGAGAAGTTGTGCTTCACTGAGTACGTATTTACAAATGAATTTATGTTAAAAGGTAGGTGAAGCAATGCATATTTATGTTGAATTAAAATCCTTAGTGTATAGTGTTTTTGGGTTTCCTGCCTTCCTAAAGTTTTCAAGTACACAATCAAATATTGCTAATGAAGAAATCATATTTAGCAAGGCATATTAATCAGCTTTTCATTGCTATAATGAAACACTTGAAGCAGACTAACTTTCTAAAGAGGTTTATTCAGCTCAGAGTTTTGGTGTTTCAAGGGCATGGTGCTGGCTTCATCTCCTTCTAGTGAGAGCTGTCATGTCTGTGTCACACCCAGGCAAGAGCCAATGGGCACTAGAAAGCACATAAAGAAGATGCAGGAGAGGCCAGGGAAGAAGAGATGCAGAAACCAGGCTGGGTTTCTGAAATATTCCTCAGGAGAGTCAGCCACAAGAAGTGCTTAAATACCTCCTGAAGGTATATCCCCACTTGAGAGTGTGTCCCCTCTTAAAGAGTCCATCAGCTCCCAACATTGCCACTCAGGGAACCAAGCCCCTAAACATGAACTTTTGAAAGGACAAAACCCATAGAAATCATAGCAGAAGCCTTCTATGTATCATATTACTTGGTCCAACTAAAAATTAGCTTCTTTTCTCCCCATGATCCAGTGAGTGACAGACTGCAAGAAAGAATCAACAGTTTATAAATCATATTTACATCACTTTAGAGAATGGACCAAAAATTTAAGTCCCTTTTTACATGTCATCTTTTGTTTTCTGGGAATGCCACATTTGAATACTGTGTCTATTTAATTAGCGTGACTGTTGTGACAAACACCACGTGGGATGCCGCTAGAAACATCTGTATCTCCCGTAGCTGGGATATAGGTGGAAAGAGTTTGCAGACTTACTAATATCTCAAGTAAGATCTCAGATACACTTCCTTTCCCAGATGAGTTGCACAGAGTTGGCCCTGTAGTGTGACTGGGATCCCTGAGGAGTTGGGGGCAGTGGGGATGGGGTGTCTTGAGAGCCTTAGCTATGGTCACACAAACAGCAAAGAGACTGCCCAGCCAGGAGCACATACACTAAATGAAACAGCAAGAAAGGGATAATCTCCCAATGTGGTGGAGGTTAGAATGATGAGAATTTATCCCCAACCCAAAGTGGGAAGGTCAGTTTTCAAGAGGGAGGGAGAGGCTACAACTGGGACCTTCATTTCCCCATAAACATCCTTCCAGGACCGTTTCCTACACACACCAGTCGGCCAGGCAGAGCCAGAGGTGGAAAAGGGTAACACTGCTCGTTGCTACCCAACACTCTTCGTGAGCAAAACAAACCCATCTGGGACAAAATAGCATTGTCACCACAGTCCCTGGCTGCCAGTGAAGGAGACACTTAAAGGCCCAAGTTGAACTGACGTGTTCGCTAGCTAGCGCAACCAAGCTCTTTTGAGGAACAATACTTGGTCAGAAACTTTGAAAGACTATGAGTATTCATAATTTAAAGGTGATATTTGTATATGACCTGGATGTTGAACCTCTGTCAGATGTGTCGCTGGTGAAGATTTTCTCCCATTCTATGGGTTTTCTCTTCACTTCCTTGGTTGTTTCTCTTGCTGTACAGAAACTTTTTTACTTTAATTAAGTCCTCTATGTTGATTACTGACCTTAATTCCTGAGCATCTGATGTCTGATTTACAAAGTCCTTTCCTACACCTATATCTTGCAGGATACTGTCAATGTTTTTTTTTTAATTCTAACAGAGCATCAGGTTTCACATTGAGTTCTTTGATCCATTTGGAGTTGACTTTCGTGCAAGGTGAAAGAACTTAAAAAACAAAGTGTCAAGAAAACAAGTGACCCAATTAAAATGTGGACTAAGGATTTGAATAAAAAGTTCTCAAAAGAAGAAATAAAGACGGCTGAGAAACATCTTAAAATGTGCTCAACATCATTAATAATTAGGGGAATTAAAATTAAACCCACCTTAACATGTCATCTCACCCCTGTCAGACTGGCTAAGATCAAGAGAACAAATGATACCAAATGCTGGAGAGGATGTGGGGAAAGAGGAACGCTCATTCCCTGCTGGGGGGACTGTAATTCATGCAGCCCTTATGGAAAGCAATGAATGAATCTACTGTTTGATCTGGTTATACCACACCTTGGCATATACCAAAGGACTCATCCTACTGCAGAAATACTTGTATATCCATGTGTGTTGCTGCTCTTTTCAGAATAGTTAAGGGATGGAAGCAATCCAAGTGTCTCTCAACTGACAAGTAGATAATGAAAATGTGGTGCATTTACACAAGAGTTCTACTCAGCAGTAAAGAAAGATCAAATCAGTCATGACATTTTCAGGTAAATGGATGACGCTAGAAACTGTTATGCTAAGTGAAGTAGCAAAGAATCAGAAAAACAAATGACGTGTGTTCTACACCAAACCCTTATACGTGAGTATGTATCCTGATGTAACTCAGGAGCCAGAAAAATGGAAAGGAACCAGGGAGGTAAATGGAAAGAAAGAACCCGAGAGAAAAGAATAGTAGGAGTCAGGTGTTAGGAAGAAAGAGATAAAGGGGGTATTTAAATGGCAGGGAGGAGCATACACAGAACTGTGGGGATAGAGAAGGAGCTCAAGACAGGTGGGGCCTCAGGAGACTGGTGTTATCAATGGAGAAATGGGGAAAATGTGGACACTGCAAATAGGGAAGACATGGAGGGAGGGAGGGAGAGAGGGAGGGACGGAGGAAGGGACGGAGGGAGGGTTAGACAGGGACGGAGGGAGAGACTGAGGGAGGGAGGGACTGAGGGTTAGACAGGGAGGGAGGAAGGGAGTGAGGGAAGGAGGGACGGAGGGAGGGATGGACAGAGAGAGAGATAAATAATGCCTAGCTAGTGTAAAACACCAGAGGGAATCCTATTAGTCTAACAACCTCATGTCAAATACCACATACAGTATCTCTACATGAGTCTATGTGCATAGCTAAAGGCTACATAACAAGAAACAGTGCCAGACAAGAGAAACCTTCCTTTGAGTTGTTTACCAGGGTAAACCAAGAGACTCCCCAAAGTACACAGGCTATTGTCCCAGCTCTTGATTGCCTTGCAGAACTTTAAGGTAAGACCCTTTTGCTGGAAACAGGACATACTGCAGAGACCAGATCTGGAGCAATGAAGCTGGAACTGACCTGGAAGCCTCTTCCCCTGAAGGCTGACTCTCATAGCTGTGGAGAGCACTATGCAAGCAGCCAAGGGAGAACATCAATCAATGGCCCAATACCAGCTTCATGACCAAATAACTACAGCAGTGACTGGTACAACCATTTGACACTAGTGGCACTTTTATCTTGGGGCCAATCATCAGCTACCTAAGTGGTCTTTACAGCCCACTCAGTGGGAGAAAACTCACGTGTGGTTGTGTTATCATAACCAAATACACATGGCTGAAGACGTCATGGATATTAGAGAAATCCCCAGGGCTGTCTCATGCCTAGTCTAATGTAACCTCTTACTAAGTGCAAAATATGCATCCTTACATTTTCAGTCCAGTATGCCAGTCACGATTCATTCAAGAAGCTTCTTTTGCACCAGAGACTACTACAGAGTACCACAGCTGATCACACACAGACATTGTCAGTGAATTGCCCATGCCCAAGTGGCACGTCTACAGTGCAGCCTCTACACTCAAGGTTCACACAGTATAGAACAAGAAGACACTAATGAATCTCTCAACTCACATTAATGGAGCTCCCTCATGCAACAGAGGGCCAGAACACAAAAGGCCACAAATGGCCAGAGCATGGAGATTAGGAGTCTATAGAGTGTGGGTCCTTGGACAGGACTCCTATTTTAAGCTTCACTTGCCCATGGCTCATGGACCACTGCAGAAGAGGGGGAAGAAAGATTGCAAGAGTCAGTGAGGAGGTGTGTGACCATATGGGAAAAGAAGTCTACAAGCTCCTAGGACCCTGGTCATATGAACCTACAGCAATCATTTTGGCATGCTCAAGACCCATACAAACTCAGACAGACTAAAACCCAGCAGGGAACTGGAGAAGAGACCCCAATCTTTGCTGAAGGAATATTTACATCTGATTACTGTTAGGTGAGGATGAGCCAATCTTCCCAAAGCAAGGGGCTACAGATATTAGGCCTTGATCTCAGTGGATGAACCTCACTGAGGAACATTTGGGGACACTTACTTGATACAATGGACCTTAACACAGATGAAGGAAGGTATGGATTCCTGTTGGGGGCTATGGGTGGGTGCTGGTGGAAGGCTTATAAACTGATTAAGATTGATTGAGATGTTTTGTAGGAAATACACAACAATTCAAAAAGAAAAAAGATAAAAAGTAAAGTATTTCCCCTTTAAAAATAATAAAAGTGTTTTTTAAGCTATGTCAGAGATGTCGATATTGAATCTAGACTGCATTAACCCAAAGGTCCTACACAGTCTTTAGGAGAAAACATGGCTTTTTGTTTCATTTTGCTACACTTCGGATTTTCTGATTTCCTCCCACTAGAAACACATGGTTCCCATTTTTCTTAAGCTGTGGTTGAGAATGTGACTATCCACAAAATCCTGAGCACCGCTGGGATTTTTCTGCCTCTTGTGTCTAACTCCTGTCTTGTGACTGATTCCTGATCTTTGACAAGTAAAGGAAGTCTTCTAAGATGACTCCTCTAGGATCATCTTCATGTTTGCCGTCTCTCTTCCAGCCTCCTGGTTGGAAGCAATGGATTCTGAGGTTGCTGAATTACAAGAAAGAAATAAAACTAGTCCCCAGAGCACAGGAGGAGGGCACTTGGGGTGGTTACACATTCCCATTGGACTCTGTCATAAATGAGCAGTAAGCAGGACTTGTATCAAACCAAGGAGACCCGATGCTTTATTTACTATAGCAAGACAAAGAAAAACTGGAGGCATTGAGCAGGATGTGTTGCAACATCAGAAAAGAAACTGTGTAAAGCATGGTCCAAACCCACTTGAACATTGCTGAAGGTGCCTTTTTTTGAACTTGGCAAGTGAAAATTCAAACTCGGCTCCTTCTAATAGCCAAGAGTGTGTTCTTCCTCTCCTTATGACCAAGACAAGAATACTGCCTGCAGAGGTTGAGATGGAAAACTTTGAACTTCTACATTTAGAGACCTTATTTATTTATTGTACATCTGTGAAATAGGGAACTTCTGAGTTGAAATAATTGGAAAATTTTGTGAATCAATGTGCAGTTACGAATAATTTCTTTCTTGCACAAGGGAATTGATTTAACTGCAGAAAAGAATTAAAGTCTGTTATTAATGTTGCTAATATAATTATCATTAAATATTATTAATACACCAGCAGTGATCTATGCAGTGATAATCTATAAGGGGAGTAAATGAGAAAAAAATTAAGGGCTTGCTTAATTCCTTATATTTGAAAGGCAACAGTTAGTCCCTGGTGAAGACATTTTTGTATGAAAGAAATATGTTGTTTTCTCAAAGCCTGCTAAAGATAAAGAAAACCAAAAAGAAAGGGTACATTGGATGCAAACAGCTGGACTCCTTTGTGTGAGCACTGAATATGGCTCAAGAAAATGTTAAAAAGATGATATTGCATATCAATAAAACTAGGTCATCTTCTTTCCTTTTTGGTAAGACACAGCTCACCTAACAGAGCCCAGACTTGAGGGATTTCTTCTACACAATCTTCCCTTAGTGTTTTTATTTATTTTTTTTCATTGCTAATGAACATCTCTTCACTGCTTATTCAGGAAGAGCTACCTTTATCTCTTAAGTGTATGTGTTCTCTAAAAATTGGTCTGATGTCACTCTATTGATAACTGCTTTTATGATCCAATTCAACATCTAAAATATTTGCCTTGGACACTAGCTACTGGGAGAACAGTCACAGAGATATGCTGTTGCAATATAATTTCCTATGTCTTATTAATCAGCATTCCAAGAGCCTTCTTTGCTAGACTCTGGTTTTATTTTTAAATCTTCTAATCAACAAAATGTACATCCTAAAGAAAATAGTTTGTGCCGTTTCTTCGTGGCCTTAAGTTCTAGTTCAAGGAGACACAGCTGGTCAGTGCTTGCAAGCAAAGCCCACTGCAATGTGACAAAATATGTCCAAACAAGCAATCATAATCTCTAGAGGTAGGCCAGTGCCAGCTTCAGACTTTCAAAACTCTCCTCATAGTAACCTAGGAAGGGTTTGAGTTCTGTTGAAAATTTTGCATAAGTTTCTTAATAAACATAAATTTGCATATGTTCTTCAGTTTTCCCACAAGACCACTTCCTCTGCACTGACATGCCAAGTGAAAATAAGCTTTTGGTGTATTCAGAGAAACAAGGGCTCCACAGCTGTATGCCTAGATGTGAGTTTGCCTCAGAACTGTCGACTCACACAACAGAACACTCGGGATTGGGTTTTCACATCTGTGATAGTCTTTTTCCACATTTATCATATCTCTCATGTTTCTACATTTTTTCTATTTTGTAATTGAATTTTGTGCATTTAATACATCTTAATCATATTTAGACCCACTCCCCTATCTGTACTCACAACAGCCCCATCACCAGATTTCATGCATTCTGTCATATATGTTAAAGCCGATCCTGTCAAGTTTGTGTCCCCAGATGTCCCTTGGTGTGAATTCATCCAGTGGAGCCTAGTCAACTTACCTAGTATTACTCCCTTAAAGGAAATTGACTCTCCCTCAACCAGTGGTGATCGCCTGCCAATAGTTCTTCAGCTAAGGCTGGGGCTTCTTACCCATTTCCCTAGTTCTGTGCTGTGTTTCTATCTGGCTTGAGTTTACATGGGTCTTGTGCATGCTGTTAGCATTACCGTCAGTTCACATGAACAGGTTCCCGCTGTCTGGAAAACTGTTTCCTCATGCTTCTCTACCACCCTTGGCTCTTACAACCTTTCCACCCCCTCTTCCACAATAGTCCTTGAACTCTGGGTGGCAGATTTGATATAGGAGTCCCATCAGGAGACATGTACTCTATAGTTTCTTATTTGCTACATTCCGGCCACTTGTGACTTTCTGTCATAATCACCATCTGTTACATGAGAAAGCCTTGCTGGTGAGAGTTGAGAGCTATAGTAATAGTCTACCTTCTGCTCCACTGTGAGGAAAATGACCCTCCCCCAGCGCCAGCAGCACCTTCACATTGGCCAATCTAAGGACTCGGAGGAGTGGTCCTGGCTTCCTTTCTTTTGTTCTCTGGTGGCGAATGTGGGGGTTGTTGCTGCTGCTGCTGCAGCTGACATCAGACTCCAGCTTTTTCTGGTTCTGATGTGAACTGAAGACCAGTTGTTCTGCAGGAATCCTCTAGGCCTTCAACACCAGATTAGTGAAGCATCCAACGTCATGGACTGAGCAGATACCGGGCTCTCAACCTCCCCAGTGAACAGACAGCTATTTGGGGACTTCCCAGACTTTGTTGTATAAGGCAACTTAATAAATTTCCTTCTAGAGTAAATATTTCTTCTGTCCCTCCAGTCAATCCTGACTAATAGAACATCTTAAGGTATAAATACCATCATATTGCACAATAATCAAAATCAGAGAATCCCAGATCCTTAGATCTATAAAATATCTTTAATACCATCCTAATTGAATCCCTATATTTTCAGAGGGGAAAAATCAGCAGCTCAGTGAGTTCAAAACAGAACTGGGCCTAGAAGTTCAGGTTTCTAGACCAGTTAAGAATTTCTAAGGAACATTAGGGACACAAAGCTGTTCAGATGAGTCAAGGGGAAACAGTCAATTTGCTATGCAGGTGATCTCTGGGAAACTGTAGGCAGAGTTGCTCGTCAGTTTGCTGTGGATGTCTGGAGGAGATCTTTAAAATGCTCTATCCCTTCAAAATCCACTGACTCCCTCAACAAAATATATGTTTGTCAAGGTTACTATGTGAAGTCACCAAATCAGAGCGCTTTGGTGCTGTATGTTTTATTGTAAGAACTTGGAACACTATTGTAGAAGCCACACTGTTCTCTGCATATTTTAATTTGCATACATTCATCAGGGCACAGTCCGACAACAGGAACACAAGCCCGTTTCAATTTTTGAAGAGAAATGGAGAGACCATAGATCAGGAGTGTAAGGTGTGAATGAGACCCCCAACAGTTTCGGACTCTGGAAGAAACCTGGAGCCAGAGCTTGTCTAAGCCTTGCAAACCGCTCCAGATCCCAAATTCCTTGGCAGATAAGCAAGGAATTCACGAACAGCTCTGGAAAAGGACTACTTCCTGGCCAGAAGCTTGCCTTAAGCATCAATCAGATGTCATGGCAACCCCCTTCCCCTAAAAGCCAGGAGGGGACTGAAGGTTTAAAAAGGTTTTGAGGACTTGGACAACGTGCTTCTGCTGCTGCTGGTGCTGCTGGTGTGTGCGGGGCTTTTGAGACTCAGACTTGGCCTGATCACGCCAGCCTGGTTCCCCGGAGCCCCAGCCCCAAGATGGGGGTGAGGGGGCTAGCGTTTCTCCACTCGTGGGTGCGGAGGAGCTAGTCCCATCTGGTCTTCTTTCAATAAAGCCGGGTCCTGTTAACTGCCAGCAGAGTCTGGTCCCTTCTGTCTGCTGCGTCTCTCGAACCCTGAACCTGACAAGGAGGAGACAGGCTCTCCACCTCATATGAGCACGAAGCTCTGTCCTCCAATTTTTTTCATCTTTTTCTTTTCTCCTCAGTCCCCTGCTCTCCTCAGAACTTCTGAGATAGAAAGAGGTCTCAATTTTTTTTTTCTATTTTTCCTTTTCTTTATTTTGAGTCCTAGGTAGATGCAAATAAAGAAATGACTATGAAGATATATATTAAATATTATTACTTAACAACTTGACAATTTAAAGATATACACAAAGCAATTGAATTATCTTCATTATAAGATAATTGTGATATTTTCAAAGAATCCTGTATTTCCATTCACAATAGGCTCCATCTGAGACAGTGCACACATCTAAAATCGTGGGTTGGTGCCCTCTGTCTAACCTGCCTTTCTAACCTCTTGCTGAACTGTCTGTGAGATCACATTAAAGAAGCCAGAAGTTCACATTTCATTACTTTTGTGTTCCTGCTGAGCAAGCACCCTTCTCTCCCTCCCCCTCTCTCTGAATTTCAGTCTGGGAGGCAACTGCTAACCAAGAAGAGAGAGAGGTTCACTGGATGAAGCTTGAAAGGCTATTTCAAAGGAGGTAGGTCTGGAAACAAACTGGTTTAGAAAGTAGCAGAGATTTGGATTTGGGCATCAAGAGTGGACCAATGTCCAAGAAGAAACCTGAAGGAAGAACCGGAGTGCGCAGCAGCATGGCGAGACTGCCCTGGAGCTCATATGGAAAGTCAACCCAGGGCCTGGCCTTTGCCATTTCATTGCCACCCTGAAGGAAGGAGCTCAGTCTTTCATATCATCTGGAACCTGATGGAGAGAAAGTTGGTTTGAAGTCAGGATATTCTCCAGTCTATTTTGTAGTGCTTGTATATACATGTGTTTAGGGCTGACCACTTGGGATCAGATAATCTATCAAGGAACGCGTCCCTGGAGAAAAATCATTCTCCCTCCCTCACAATCCATTGATTCATCTTCATTTAGAGGTGGGACCCTATACAATGTCTCCCATCCACATTGCCATGTCAACTGGTGGTGTCATCATGCTGATCTTGTAGCGATCTCATGGGCACAGGTCCCCCCGTCATATCTAGAGCTGCGTTCTAGCAGTGGCCTGTACCTCTGACTCTTGAAATCTTTCTGCCCCATCTCCAGCAATGTGCCCTGAGCCTTAGGTATAGAGTTTGCATTGTAGATACATCAGTTGGGGCCAGGAACCACATAGTCACTTATGGTTTGTTTTTTGATCAGTTGTGGAACTTGCAATAATCTCCATTTATTGCAAAAAGAAGCTTCTCTGATGAGTACTGAGAGCTGCACTTGCCTGAGAATAAAGGTAAGCATTTAAAATATAGGAAGAAATTACATAGGCTTTGGAAATATCTACATTTTAAGTGAATCTACATTTTTAATTTCTCCATTCTACCTGATCTTATTGAATCAAATGTTTCAGGGCTGACAGTTTCATGAGCTTTATTTGAACAGAGGGCTGTGAAAGCTAATATTGGACACACCTATGACTCTCAATCTGGGACTGTAGATCTCCTGCTAGATATACAGTTCAAATTTCACCTAGAAGTAGCATGTGTATGCACTCCGGAATGATAGTCTAGAGAAACTGTTAGATTCACAGAGCAGGTCTGTGATCTCCAACCTACAGGAGTTTCTCCTTGTTTTGTAGCCTCCTGTTCACTCCCTGCCCCAAGATATTTTATTCCAGATTTGAGGAAAATTGACATGCATCAGACATAAAAATGTCTGACTGAACTAAACAGAACACCTCATTTAGACAGTCCCTTCCTGACATTTGCTTGTTATCTAGGACCTACTGAAAACAACCAACATAAAATTTCAGTGGATGACTGGATTGCTACAAAAAGCAGGCTGGAGGGGCAGGGCATGTTCATGAGGATGTTCCAGGCAAGCTGAGCTCAAGGTCTAGTCAGTTACCATGCTTTAATTATATCCCGTAAAGTTTGGAATGGTAAAAGGAAAAGGGACAGAGCTTGAGTTTCCCAAAAGAAAAAAAAAATGTCCCTAGTCACGGTCATCACCAAAAACCTTATGTCTTCCTGTGCAATGATTCAAAATGAAGGAATCGCTCCATTTGTCTTGAATGGCTTGAACTGATCCTGCCAGAGAGCAGAGGGCTGGACCAGAAGACTGCCCGAGGATCTACGATTCTTGAATAGCTTAAACTTCTATCTCATGTTCTCCAGTCTCCCTTGAAAATGGCCAGAAACAACACCTTGTTGTAAGAACATATCTTCCCTCAAAACCAATTATGCAGCATGAAGGTCTTGACTGAACCCTCCCTTCATTCTGTCAATGCACTTAGGACACCTGCTGTATGCCAATGGCAGCCTAGCACCCAGCCTGACCCCTTGCTTAGAAAATTGTTTCCAGCCACCCCTTCAGTCTGCATGACTGACTCCCGCAGTTCTGACAGCGATGCATATAAGGACGTATCTGCAGGGGAAGTTGGTCATATAAATCGTATTTAGAAGTGTTTTTATTTGAAGATTTAATGGGACACACCCATCACTTCTGGACACCAAAAATGATGATTTCAAAGATGTTATGGTTCTAAACACCTGACATGACTTATCATTGAACTTGAAGCTGTTTCATTTACTGCAACCATTTAAATCAGTTAAAATGTAGCCTGTTTTTCTCAAGGTGATTTATTTAGTGTTTGTAAGTCCATTTTTGACATCTTCGTCTGTTTCTTCCACCAAAATGATCTCACCCTTATGTCTTAGTGGAGACATTCACAGCTAGAAAGGCAGATCTGAAAATGTATTACCTTTAAATAGCGGGATTCATCATATCTGAGTTCATACATCTGATAGCCAAAAAGAGCCATTTCATTTCAGAAGAAAAATTGCTTCTGTCAGTGTAAACAGAACGCATTATCCCCTTTAATAACCATTCTTAAGTGTGCCACTGTATTACTTTTTCACAGCTGTATTCCAATAAGCCGCAGAGTAATTGCCAGCTCTCCTGTCTAATAGGTTCATTATTCTTTGCTATAATTGCAGCCATTAAATGTTCAATTGTTAAATTTCCACTCCTACGTTTACTTAGTGTTACATTTCATAATGGGGCAAGTCAGTACAGTACCCCAGTGGCCACAGATGATGTTCAAAGTATTTCTAAACATCAATGAGATCCCTATGAAATAGATTTTTGAGAGTTTTTATTTGTTCAGAAATCCAGCTGTCCCTGGACCCCGCCCTTTCCTAGAATGCCTTGGAACACACTGTTTTTCACAAATGGGTCGCTTTGACAGGAAGTTTAAGGAAATGACAGAGGCTGGGTCCTCTGTGCTTCTGAACATGTTCTCTCAGGTCAGTGCCATGATTCTTTTAGAGCAAGGTGATGAAATGATGATTTCACTAAGAAAATTAACACTTAAGATTTAATGCTCTTTTCAGGAGCACTAATTTGTCTTTGATCTTTTGAGATTGGCAGTCTGCACTGCTTGTTATAATGAGGTGAACGCCTTCCTTTTATGGCTTCTCATTCCTGGGGCGTCACTTCCTGTAGTCTGGGCTTATCTTATGTGTCTGCAGCAACGGACTGCATCACTTTGGGAAGGTGTAATGACACCTGTGGGTAGGGACACGATATTTTACCTTCTTGGTTACAGCTGAATTGTTGAGCGTCTCTTATTTGTTTGGGTTCTATTTGGGGGCTGAAAGTTCTTTTATAAGACATTGAGTTCATTGCTTTTCTCCTTCCTCCTTTCCCCCTCCATCCTTCTCTCCCTTCCTTCCTTCACTTCCTTCCTTCCTTTTCGTCCCTCCTTTCATTTCCTTTTTTGAGACAGACTCCTTGTAGCCCCCAGTGGCTTGGAACTTGCTGTATAGACCAGGCAGGCTTCCATCTCATGGAGATCTGCCTGCCTCTGCTCCTCTAGTGTTGGGGTTAAAGGTTCATGCTACACATCTGGCTCCCTTCTTTTTCCAACATCCGTTTATGTATTTGTGTGTATGGAGAGGTGCCTACATACTTGCATAGGTGAGGACAACTTGTAGGAGTTGGTTCTTTCCTTCCACCAAGTGTGTTCCAGAGATCAAACCCAGGTCATGAGACTTGACTATAAGTGCCTCTGTTTGCTGAGCCACCTCACAGCCCTCTTTTCTCTTCCCTTCCCTCCTGTCTTCTTCCGGTTGATGGATGTGTGGATGTGTGTGGGTCATATACACATGAGTCCTCATTTGTGTGGGGGCCATAAGACAACCTCCAGTGTCATTTCTCAGGCACCATCCACCATTTTTTTCCAAGACAGCATCTCTCACTGGCCTCTAACTTGCCAAGTAGACTATGCTAGTTGTCCAGGAAGTTGCAGGAATTTGCCTGTTTCTTTCTCCCCAGTACTGGAAACACAAGAGTGTATCACTGCACCCAGATTTTTTATGTGTTTGTTTTTGTTTGTTTAATATGAATTTTGGGAATCAAACTCAGATCCTTGTGATTGAAAGGTAAGAACTTTATCAACTAAGCAATCTCTCCCCCACCCCCTTGTGTTTTGTGTGTGTGTGTGTGTGTGTGTGTGTGTCTCGCTCTCTCTTTCTTTCCTAGAGCCAGAACCTTGGCATGCTAGGCTAGAATTCTAACCATAAACTACACCCCTAGCCTTCAACACTTCCAGTATTTCTTCAGTGCTAAAACATTACCCAAAAGCTTTGTTTCAGGTCCCATGTCATTTTAAAATAGTTTTCTAATCATCCACTAGTGAGATAATCAGGACTTTCAAGGTTATTTGATTTCTCCACCATTTATTACATTAGCTGTTATTTCACTCTGAAGATAAAAGTAACTTATATGGTCAATGGATTAGCAGTATAATTTTGTCCAACCCATTTCAGCTCTGTGTTCTTTGGGGAAATTCTCTCTCTTTAGAGTAGATTTCCTTTCTGTCTTCTACTTTTATTTATTCTTTGTGCACACAATAAAAGTCTTTTCCTAACATGGTTCACGGTATCAAATAAAGGTAACATCATCACTGTCATAGTCTTTACTATATATCAGTGATTGAACACACATCTATCTCTCTCCATTTGCCCTGATATTACTGACACTAACAACTAAGTTCCACGATGTGCTTATTGTCTTATAACCACTGTTACACAATAAGATGCACCTGTTAGTCTCACTTGATAGATCAGGCATCTGAGACTGTGAGGAATAAGTAACTCACACGGAGTCATAGCTGACCACAGTCAAGTTAGAACTCACATCTTAATTTCTTCTCAGACCCTTATTGAAGGAACACTGCTCTAAACAGTGAAGGGTGCTCAGCACATTTGTAAAGCATCCAATAGTGAGTAACTCCATAATCCATATATTTCTGTGGGTAGACAGGTAAAGAAAACAGGTAAAGACACAAGTCACAATGCAAAAGGGGGACCCAAGAAAGAATTCCTCCACTGTTAATCTTCCTCTGCAATGAGCCTCCTGCAAAAGAGACCAAAGGAAAGGACTACAGACTTGACCTGTTAGTGATCTATCATTTATTGGCCCCAGGAACTTTCCCATAAAGAAAAGAAAACTGACAAACATACTTAAAAAGTTATAGCTGTCATCCTGAAAATCTATCATGCCCAAAACTATAAAAAGTATCGGGCCGTTCTTCTTCTGTGCTTGGGCACAGGCTGGCTCTCACCCTTAGCACCCAAATCCCTAGAGTGCTCTCTTAGTCCAGACTCACTCACCGGAACTTGAAACCTGTGCTCAGACCAGCTCAATTTTTCAGGCCAGTTTGTTAGAGCCTTCACACCCACCCCTAACCTGCCATGCATTCTGGTAACCACCCATCCACCTTGGCTGTCCCATCCCCAACCTGCCTAGGATTTCTGTGAGCAGCCTCCTCCACTGGTAAGGCTGTTTCCCACACACTGCCTTTTCACACCCCTCCCACCTGAGCAACTTCATTCGCCCCTGCCCCACATCCTGTTCTTCTAGCCTTAAGCCTTGGTCACAGGCCTGCTTTTGCTCTTGGCAACCTGTTCTTCATCTAGCCCTGGGCAGGCACATTTACACTTAGCCCCCCAGATCTCTCGACTATCCTCTTGCCTCTGGTGGGCTGTGAGCTCTCCAAATTGGGCGGTGCCAATCCCCCTACAGTGGTACCACCTGCAGCCCCTCCCACTGCTGTAAGGCTACTTTCTGTGATGTTCCATAGAGGCCCAAAGTTTGGTAGACTGCCCGAGGAAGGCTAAATTCAGCCTCTGCCTAGTTATCTTTCCAAATTGTGCTGTGCCTGCTGGCTAGAGGAACCCAGACTTTGAGATCCTGAGAGCATCTAATCTCACCTAACCTGTGCCTCTGAGGGAACTCTGGAGCAGCTGGACTACAGTCATCTCCTTCCTCCAATATAAAAGCAAAAGAGAGAACCTGAAGCCTTAACCAACCAGCTTTTTATACCCAATAAGAAACAACAAGGTCACATCAAGTATACAAACAGAATCAGATATCAACTCTACAAAGGAAGGCTTGACTCTCACATTGGAATCAAAAACAACAAAAGAAATCCACATGCCAAGATCACAGCAAAAAAAAAAATATGAAAAACACAAATAATATGTACCCAGAAAACATCACAAGCATTGTAGAAGAGTTCTACAATGAGAATCCCATGGAGATAAGCCAGGACACAGAGTTTAAAAGAACACTCATAAACATGATCAAAGAATTCAATGAATTTAAAGAACACCCAAACAAATCAAAGAGCTAAAAGAAGATAGGAATAAACTTCTGACTGCATTCACAAAAGAGCTAGAAATCTTAAATAAAAACACAGGCTGAAATGAAGAAGGAAGTGAAGAACTAAGGAAGCCAATTTGAAACTACAAGAGAAAGCTTCACCAACAGAATGAATGAAATAGAAAACAATATCAAGACTGGACGATAAAGTTGAGGAATTACAGCACTCAAGCAAAGATTACAAAAAATTTTAAAAACACACACAGTAATGGAATATGCAGGAAATGTGGGATACCATCACAGGCAGAGAGAAAGGAGAAGAATCTCAGGATAATGGTATTGACCAGATCTCCAACCAGAATACAGAAGAAAATGTCCCAAAATTAAGGGAAGACATTCCTACACAAATACAAGAAGTACATGAACACCAAATAGACATTAACAAGAAAGAAACTCCCCATGGTGCATCATAGTAAAAAGCCAAACGTACAGAACAAAGAGAGACTTCTGAAAGTCACATATAAAGGAAAACCCATCAGAATTACAGCTGAGTTTTCAATGCAAACTATGAAAATCAGAAGAGACTGGGCCAAAGTCTTCCCAGTCTTAAATGACCATAGATGCCAGCCTAGAATAGTATACTGAACAGTAATGTCTAGTATAGTTGAAGGGGAAAGAAAAGTTTGCCATGACATAAATAGGCTAAAAGAATTCAAGTACAGAAAACCTGCCCTTCAGAGAATACTAGAAGCAATACAGAGAGCTAAAGAAAGGAATGACCACACCCAAGGGTCAACTAAATGAAGGGAAACTAAATGAAGGTACAACTGTGGAACCACAAAGTGAGACCAAGAAAAATCAATACACATCTTTCAATAATAGCTTTAAATATCAATGGACTGAACTCCCCAGTCAAAAGACACAGGCTAGTTGAATGGACTAAAGGCTGTATATTTAAAATCATGAGAATTAAAGTTAAACCAAGAAGAGGTTAACAGCATAAACAGACTCACAATATGGACACTGAAATAGTAATACAAAATGTGCCAACCCAAAAAGCCCAGTATGCGATGATTCACAGCAGAATTCTACCAGACATTCAAAGAAGTTCTATATTCAATACTCCTTAAATTACTCAAAAAGATAGAAACAAAGGGAAAACTCCCAAATTCCTTCTAGGAAGCCAGCATCACTCTAATATCCAAACCATGTAAAGATACAACCAAAAAAGAAAACTATGGACCCATATCCTTAATGAACAAAGGTTCAAAAATTCTCAACCAAACACTTGCGAATCACATACAGACACACCTCATAAAGATCATCCACCATGATCAAGTGAGCTTTATGCCAGAGATGCAGGGCTGGGTCTGTATATATGTCAATAAATAACATAAAGTAGATAAACGGCCTCAAAGACAAAAATCACATGGTCATCTCAATAGATGCAGAAAAGGCCTTTGACAAAATTCATTATAAATTTATGTTAAAATCCCTAGAGGGAATTGGAGTGAAGGGAATACACCTCAACATTATTAAAGCTACATATAATAAACCCACAGCCATCATCATTCTAAATGGAGAAAAACCGGAAGCATCCCCGTTAAAATCAGGAACCAGACAAGGCTGCACTGTCTCCACTCCTTTTAAATATAGTGCTTGAAACTCTCAATAGAGCAACAAGGTGAGAGAAGGAAGTTAATGAAGTGCTCATTGGAAATGAAGTCAGATTATCCCCTTTTGCAAATGACATGACATTAAACCTAAGAGATGCCAAAAAATCCAACAGCAAACTCCTAGCAGTGACTAACACTTTCAGTACAGTGGCAGATTACAAAATTAATCTACAAAATCAGTAGCCTTTCTAGATACCAATAACAAGAAATGGGAGAAACAGTAGAAAGAACCCTCCCATTCACAGCAGTCTCAAAAAGATCTTGGAATAAATCTGACCAAAGACATTAAAGATCTCTACAATGAAAATTTTAGGTCTTTAAAGGAGATTGATGAGGACACCAGAAGATGGAATCCCATGTTCATGGACTGGAAAAATTAATATTGTGAAAATGGCCATCCTACCAAAAGCAATATATAGATTCAATGCCATCCCAATTGAAATCCTCATGACATTCTTACAGCATTAGAAAAAAGTATCCTAAAATTCATATGGAGGCACAAAAGACCCTGGACAGCCAAAGCAACCCTGAGCACAAGGAGCAATCAGGGGGATTACTATGCCAGATTTCAAACTATATTACAGAGCTATACTTATAAAGTCCGCATGATACTGGCACAAAAATGGATCCATGAACCAATGGATTATAACTGAGACTCAAACATGACTACATGTGATTTTAGTCACCTGATATTTGATGGAAGGGCAAGATGACTCACTTGAGGAAAGATAGCATCTTTAGCAAATGTTCCTGGCAAAACTGAATCTCCACCCTAGAAGAATGAAACTAGACCATTATCTTTCACCCCGTACAAAAGTCAAATTTAAATGTATCAAGGATTTCAATGTGAAACTCTGAATCTGTTAGAAGAAAATGTTGGCACTAACCTACAAGATATAGGTGTAGGAAAGTTCTTTCTAAATCAGACAGCAATTGCTCAGGAATTAAGATCAATAATTAACAAGTGGACTGTCATTAAACTAAAAAGCTTCTGTACAGCAAAAGAAGCAACCAAGAAAGTGAAGAGAAAACCCACAGAGTGGGAGAAAATCTTCACCAGTGACACATCTGACAGAGGTTTAATATCTAAAATATATAAAGAACTCAAGAAAAACCAAAGAATTATGAAAACAAGTGACACAATGAAAAGATGGAATAAGGATCCGAGTTCTTGAAAACAGTAATAAAGATGGCTGAGAAACTCCTTAAAATTGTTCAACTTCATTAATAATTAGGAAAATGCATATTAAAGCCACTGTAAGGTTTCATCTAAACCCAGTCAGAGTGAACAAATAATACAAAATGCTGGAGAGGATGTGGAGAAAGAGAAATGTTCAGTCACTGCTGGTGGGACTGTCACTCATGCAGCCCCTACGGAAAGAAAGTAGTGTGGAGAGCTCTTAAAAAATTAAAACTGAATTTACCATTTGACCCGGTTATATCACTCCTTGGCATATACCAAAGGACTCTCTATTGCAGAGATGCTTGTACATCTATGTTTGACGCTGCTCTTTTCACCACAGCTGAGGGATGGACCCAACCTCAACTGACAAGTGGATCAGGAAATGTGGTGCATTTACACAGTGGAGTTCTACTCAGCAGTAAAGAAAGACCAAATCAATCATGATATTTTCAGGTAAATGGATGACACTAGAAACTGTTATGCTAAGTGAAGTAGCAAAGAATCTGAAAAACAAATTACGTATGTTCTCTCTCATTTGTACCAAACCCCTATATGTGAGTACATATTCTGATGTAACTGCAGGAACCAGGAAAATAGAAAGGAACCAAAGAGGTAAAGGGAAAGAAGGAACCAGAGAGAGAAGAACAGCAGGAGAGAGGTGTTACTAAGGGAGAAATAGATTAAAGGAGGTATTTAAATGGCAGGGAGTGGGGAAGGAGGCTTATACAAGGAACTATAGGAATAAAAGGAAAGAAGGAGCTCAAAAGAGGTGCGGCCTAGGGTAGACTGTTATCAAGGGAGAAATGGGGAAAACAGGGATACTTAAAAAATGGGGACGGCATGGAGGGAAGGTTAGACAGGGAGACAGAGGAGAGAGAAGTAGTGCCTAGTGTAAAGCACCAAAGGGAATCCTACTAGTCTAATGACCTCATGTAAAATTCCACACGCACTACCTCTACATGAGTCCACGTTCATAGCTGAAGGCTACATAACAAGAACAGTGCCAGTCAAGAAAAACCTTCCTTTGTTGGCCAGGGTGGTCCAAGAGACTCCCCGAATTATACAGACTATTGACACAGCCCTTGATTGCCTCCCAGAACTTGAATGTAAGATCCTGTTGCTGAAGACAGGACATACTTCAGAGATCTTATTTGGAACAATGGAGCTGGAACTGACCTGAAAGCCACTTCTCATGAAGGCTGACGCTCATAGCTCTGGAGAGCACTGTGCAAGTAGTCAAGGCAGAGCATCAATCGATGGCCCAACACCAGCTCCATTACCAAATAACCACATCAATGACTGGCACAGCATTTGATACTGGTGCAGTAGTGGCACTTTTATCTATGGGCCAATCAGCTGCTACCTAATTGTTAGAGCCTACTCAATGGGAGGAAACTCACATGCAGCACCATATTCATGGCTAAACACACATGACTAAAGAGGTCAGAGATCTTGGGAGGATCCCCAAAGCTTTCACATCCCTAAGCTAATGTAACTTCTTACTAAATGCAAAATATGTATCCTTATACTTATAAGTAAGTATCACAGTTACCACTCATCAAAGAAGCTTCTTTTGCACCAGAGGGGGATCAACACAGAGTACCAGAACTAGTCACACTTAGGCACTGTCTGTGAACTGCCCATGCCCAAGTGGCACATCTACAATGCAGCCTCTACATCAAGGCTCAAGCTTTTTAGAACAAGGGGTAAAGAATTCATTAATGGATCTCTCAACTCTCATTAATGAAGCTCCCTCATTCAACAAAGGGGAAATAACACAAAAGATCCCAAATGGCCAAAGCATGGAGATTAGGACTCTGCAAAGTGTGGGTGCCTGGACAGAATGCCTATATTAAGTCTCACTCAAACAGGGTTCAGGGACCATTGTGGAAGAGGGGGCAGAAAGATTGTAAGAGCCAGGAAGGATGTGTGTGACTATCTGGAAATAGAGTCCTACGAGCTCCTGGCACTCTGCATGTGTGAACTTACAGCAACTGTTTGGGCACACTCAAGACCCATGCATACTTAAGCAAACAAAAACCTAGCATGGCACTGAGGAAATGGGCAATAGACCCCAACCTTTGTTTAAGAAATATTGACACTGATTGCTGTTGGTAAGGATGAGCTAGTTTTCTTCAAACAAGGGACTCTGGGTAGACTGACTAGACCTCAGTGGATGAACCTACATTGAGGTTATTTAGGGACACTAACTTGACACAATAGACCTTAACATGGATGAATGAATGTATGAATTCCAGTTGGGGGACTACAGAGAGTGCTGGTGAGGAAGGGGTGTAAAGATGTTTAAGATTGATTCAGATGTTCTGTATGAAACACAATGATTCGATAAACAAATTGAAAAATATCTGGGTAACCTTTTTACCTTTTGGAAATATAAATTTGATAGCAAGATTTTAGATATAATTTGATCACTGCTGATGAGATTTTTTGCCTGCCTCGGCTAAATTGGCTTTGCAACTTTACCAAGAATGACCGTTTACTGTTGTTGATGAAGCCGTTTTGAGAGGGATGCAAGGCAGAGTGTTATTTTGACAACCATTTTCTCCCAAGGCGATAGAGTAAATACATCCTATTTTGCTCATCTACCCTCAGCACAATAGCCAAGATAGGAAGATGAAAAGCGCAGGGTAGGTAGGGTCGATGAGAAAGCCATATTGTGTGATTAACAAAGAGAGCTGCATTATGAAGTCACAGGAATCATCCAGGGAGAATGTGACTACATGGCTGCAGATATAATTGGCTGAGGAGTGAAAAGACAAGCTTTCCTCTCTCTGAAACTGGGCTTCCTACCTGTCTCATTAGGCAGGTGATCTTTTGATGGTAACGTATTTTAGAAAATGGTCTGCTACCAAAAAGAGAAGATTTGTCAATCAGAGAGTGGCTGTCATTAGACTTCATTCAGAGCAGGGTAAAATTAGCTAATCATCCCTTGGAAGTTTTTACAGAGGATTTGGCATAAAAAAGTTCCAGAGGAGGGTGTTCAGCTTATATTCTCTTTGGATTTGAGATGTCAGGGAGGATTTGACACAAGCAAAGAAAATGAGAGCCAGACTCATCACTTTGGTGTATCGAGTACATTCCAAAGCTCTGTTAGATCATTGGCTGAGCACTAATAATCAGCATTTATTTAAACAATCCAATCCGAATGGCAGGACTTGGCACACATTCTTACTCCAGGTTTATATCTATGAGGAGCACTTGCCATGGAATTGACAGAGGGGAACCTCTGCTGCAGTAACAGTGAGGTTGAAGGAGTTTGGTCACCCTCATGGCTTTTTTATTATTTGTATTTATTTTATGTTTATGAGCAAGTGTTCTCTCCATGTGTGTAAGTACACCAAGTGTGTAGAAACCCTCAGAGGCATTAGATCACCTGGGACTGGACTTATGATGGTTGTTAGCTGCCATGTGGGTGCTGGGATCTGAACCCAGGTCCTCTGTAACAGCAGTCAGTGCTGTTAATGGCTGAGCTATTTCTCCTTGTTTCTTATGAGGGGAAAACCCCTGACACTTGATAAACATGAGAGACCCAGAGGTTTAGACAATTCTCAAATGTTTCCATTAGAAGGAAAACTTTTCCCAGATATGGTTACATTTTGCAAGTTCAGAGCCAGGAAGCTATAGAAAGACCTGCATTCCTCAAATGTTACAACAGTGATAGAAGAACTGCCTGGAGACAGAGTGAGTGCTGGGTGGGGAGGGCAGCCTGCGCTGGAGCTGACAGGAAACAAGGAAGGGGGCAGCTTTGTGGTCCCTGTAGTCTACCTTACTGCCTACTTTACTCTAAAGACGGCAGAAACCCGGCAGCTGCATCCCATAATCTTCTTACTGCTGCTAGTGAAGCCACTCAGTCCTTTTCCTTTTGTGCATGTGTGGATTAGTGTTTGCACACGTGCATATGTATGTGGGGAGGTTCTGGGACTCACTGATTGTCCAGGCTGTCTGAATGAGCGCCAGGGATCCATCTGCCTCCACCTCCCCAGCACTGGGGTTACAAGTGCATGCTACTTCACCCATGTTTTCAGTGGGGTCCTGGACACGGCATTGAGATCTCTATACTTGCACGTCAAGCATGTCACCAACAGGTCTATCTTCTGGCCCTGCAATCTGTTTCCTAGGATAATGTTATAACTCAAAAACTTGCCAGAATGTCTTGTATTTAAGCCATTCTGGTGTATCTTTTCACACATGCCACATGTTAGTGTATTTGAAACAAGTCTTAGAATCTAGTTCATGATAATTATTTTCTAGGTGGCCATCATCATTGCCTGTGAGTCACAGCTGCATGTGCCTAGTGTAACTGTTGATTAAAACGTCTTTATAACCATTACGTATTATAAGTTTCAAGGGGGATGTTATTGAGTATGTAAAAAGGGTGCAGAAACAGATAGAGCATGAAATAGACACTAATACTCCTTATGGGAGAAACTGGAAATATATTGACTTGCAAAATATTAACCAAGTGACACGAAACAACTGGAATGCACACCTAGATCGTATTACATGTTAGTGTTCTAATGAGTGCAGAGTCATGATCTGCCCTGCACCCAGGAATGAGGGAAAGAGAATGTGTCCAAGACCCACCTACGTCTCCCAGAGCAGACAAAGCACTCCGCGTCTGGGACAATTGTCGTTTTCAGAATTGAACTTACAATGACCATCTCTAACAATGGATTAAAAACCATAGAATCAATGAATCCCTGAGGATTCTAAGAATGTTAAGCCCCTTAGATGAGAAAGGACAGCTGTTTTATCTCCATTTACTGCTTACTGCGCTGAGATCTCCAAGTGTAAAGAGAAGAAAATGGGAGCTGGGTCCATACTGCTGGCCTCAAATGTAAAGATTGCAGCACATCCCTTTAAGCATATCATTTGGTATGAATTCTTTGTCTCCCCCATCTTGATTTTTTGAAAATATTGCTATTATTCTTATTTTATGTGTATGAGTGTATTGCAGGCATGTTTGTAATTGTACCCATGTCATACAATGCCTGTGGAGGTCAGAAAAGGAGGTCAGAAAAGGATGTCAGATCCCCTGGAACTGGAGTTACAGATGGTTGTTAGCCTCCATGTAGGTGCTGGGATTCGAACCCAGGTCCTCTCCAGGAGCAGTCAGAGCTCTTAACTGCTGAGCTGTCTCTACAGACCCCCATCTTGAATTTTTAGTCAGGTTTTCAATCTGCAACCCAGGCTAGTCTTGAACTTGACACTCCTGTCTCAGCCTCTCAAGTGCTAGGATTATAAGTGTGAGCCATCACATCCAGTTTAAAAAGCACTTATGAATTATAAATTCTCATAGTTTTATTGGTTAAAATATCTCTAGTCTGCTTGGATATGTTTTTATTTTTAATTATAGAAATTAAGGGGCTTCCTTATGACCTTACTGTACATGCATTCAATACTCCGATCACATTCTCTCCACTCCCTCCTTACCTCTCCTCCTTTCCCTCAGGCATCCCTGGTAGCCCCTCTTTTATTTTTATATAGTCCCCCTGTATCACATATATAAAATAAAGCAGATGGTACTTACCTTTGTGGTGAGACAGGCTTATTTCATTTAACATGGTGAACTCTAATCTACAATTTTTACGAATCTGAAGAGATAAGCATGTGAATTCTTGTGTTTTATCTTGTATAATAAATTGCATTCATTTTTCTAATGTTAAGCCAACCTTTGAATTTTGGGGTCAACCCAGCATAGCTGTGATGGTACGATTTATATATAATGTTATATTGAATTGCTTAGAGTTATTGCTTCATGCTATGATGTTTAGCTGTGTTTCTTGAGCAATCCTTTACAACTTTTACTGTGAAGATTAAGCTAGTTTCACAAATTGAGTTTAGGAGCATTGATTCCTCATTTTAGTTCTGCATAGCCTGTGGATTCTAGGAGAGGGGTAATCCTTGTCTTCAGCTGTATAGAAGCACCGATGAGCCTACCTGGTTTCAATGGAAACTTTGAACCTAGGGACGCACTGTGGGCCATCATTAAACTCCATGGGACTCAAAACATAACAAAAATCAGGAACCTTTTTTCTGAATGTTTGGCAAAACATACCAGTAGAATGACCTAGCCTTGAGTCTGTCTTGTGAGAATTTGGAGCCAGATTTGAGGACATGTAAAGAACACGACAATCTATGTACATTTTGGTTCTCTATCATCTTGTACTATATACTTTTAATAGAACCTAAATCTCATCTTTACTTTTCTCTATTTTCATGAAATTACCTTTAATCCGACAGACTTTTATATTTTTCATGCGTGCAGGGCATGTGCTTCTGTCCTCTTTTATATTCTCTTATTTAAGCATTCATTTTATTTTTAATTATATGCCTGTATGTCTGTGATGGGGGATGTGCACTAAGTGCAGGAGCCTGTGGGGGCCAGATGAGGGCACTGAATACACCGAACAGACACGGTTCCTCTGGAAGCCCAGCAAGAGCTCTTTAGCGCTGAGTGAGCCGTCTTTCCAGACCCCTTTTTATATTCTGAGTATAGTTCATTTCTGACATTTATTTTGTTTCTTCATCCAATTGTGTTAATTATATTGATCTTTTCAAAGTGCCTTTTGTCTTTTTTTATCTTCTACATTATAAATTTATATAACTATATTAATTTCCTTCTTTGACAATTTGATGCATGCACACAGGCTCTCTGATCACCCCCGCCCTCCCCTCTCATCCTACAGCTCCCTTCACATTTATATCTGTCTGCTCTGTTTTTTGACGTACTGAGTTTGATCATCTATGTGAACATGGGTTTCAAATTGTCCACTGGTGCCTGGTGGCTCACCTGGGGGTGTACAACTGAAGGCAAGATATAGTGAAACAAATTAATTAATATAATTAAAATGCTGGACTCAATGATTTATGTTCTAAATTTTCCTGCTCTTTGAGCTTACTTGGCTGCTATTTTCTAATTTGAATTTGGGTGATTTGCTTATTGAGATTTTTCTTCGCATGCTTTTTACATTTCAGCACTGTTAGGTTTTAATGCTGCAAAGAAACAACAAGAACTTTAACACCACACACATTGCAGTGAACACTATCAATGAAACAGGGTACGGACTCTCACGATGACATCATTGATCTTTTGGAAGCTGTTACAGAATTGAGGAAATGTGTGTGTGTTGAATGCAAGTGTATCGTTCCTAACACCCAGAGAGCGGAACATCTCCCATCATTCTCGGGGAAGAACCTGAAATTTCTGTGCTTGCAATAAAGCGAAGATTCAAATGAATGTTTTCCCTGGGGAAGGCGGCATATACCTGTAGCTCTAGTACTCAGGAGGCTGAACCAGGAGCACGATGGATTTGAGGCCAGCCTGGGCTACATGGTAGCTCCTGTTCTGCAGGTAAGAAGGAATAATGGATGGAAAGAAGGGAGGGCAGGAGGAAACTTTTCTCTATGACTTATTTTTTATCTTGAAAGTTAATCACATTGTTGAATTTGTAAATCCAGGATACAAATATTTTCTCAGTGCTATGGTTGTAGGGAAAATAAAAGGAAAAACATTCTAAATGATATAAATGAAGAATCAGGTTGCCTAGTTCTGCGAGGCCAGACCTCATCTTCCAGTCACTCCAAGGCTTGTGTGTGCGTCAATGACACACCATCAGTCCAGACCAAGTTTTCTAGTCTCTGAACTGAAGTGGATCTTGGTGGTTACAGCCACCCATTACCATCATCAGAGAGAAAGAAAGGAACAGTACAGTGGGCCCTGGCATTTCTGTTGCAGGATAGACCATCTCCCCTATGGTACAAGCCGCATAAGCAAAATGACATCTACTTTCTCACCAAAGCCTCATTCAAAGTGCCTTTTGTAAAAACACAACGTGGTGACCTCAGCGTCACCAAGAGAACTCAGAGTAACGCAGAGCTCTCAGAAGTGGGTGTCATTTCAATTGCTTGAAATTTGACCACTTAAAGTTTAATAGTTCAATTATGATCATTACGCTTTTATAGAAATTTTCAGATTTTCAGATTTACATAACATTTCTGATGACATTTATGTTTGGTCTCAATTTTGGCTATGTATTGACTAGTAAAACTCTGCCAAAACATGTACTTGGTGTGTAGAGAAACTGTCCTATACATGTACCCAGAGAAACTCTCCATGCATGCATCTAGAAAGTCCTGCCTGCACCCAGACATATTCAAGTCTGCTTACCGCAGTCCTGCTCAGAATTCTAAAAACAAAACACAAATGCCAATCAACACAAACTGAAGTAAACAGGCTGTACTACAGTCATATAATCACACACTACTTAGAGGTGAAAACAGGCAGGTTACAGATACACACATCAAGGGGAACGAAGCTTAAAATCATAATTTTATTGAAAACACAAGTAACGTAAGTTACCAGAGAGAACTTGCATCTAACTCCATCCATACAAATGCACAACCAGGTAAAACTAAACATATATAAAAGTAAATTGCAGTTTATAAACTATTTCTAAAAGAGAGAGAAGAAAGAATACTGGACCACAGAGCACCTAGTTAACACACATTTCAGAAGACCTTGGCAAAAGACAGCCATACAGTGGGGTCACTGAGGACACAGAAAGCCTGGGGTCAATGATGATGGCATTGGTCCTGGGGCAGCAACAGATGTGTGAGTTTCATCATGTCTTCAAGATATAAAACGGAATAGAGGACAATTACAGCTGCACTTTGTCATCCTGACACAAGCCTACACACATCTGGGAAGAGAGAATCTCAGCTGAGGAAATTCTTCCACCAAAATGCCTGTATGTGGGAAATTTTCTTTTTTCAAATTTTTTATTTATTTAAGGGCGGGAGAGATGACTCAGTGGTTAAGAACCCCGGCTGCTCTTACGGAGGACCCAGGTTTGGTTCCCAGCACCCACATGGTGGATAACAACTGCCCATCGCTCCATTTCCAGGGGAACTGATGCCCTCTTCTGACCTCCATGAGTGCTGCATGACACATACATACATGTAGGCAACACACTCATGCACATGAAATAGAAATAATAAAATGCTTTAAAAATTATTTATTTTCATTTAGTATGTGTGGTTTTTGCCTGCATATATGTAAATGTATCACAGGTATTCAGTGCCCACAGAGGCCAGAAGACGGTGTCAAACTCCCTAGAACTGGAGTTACAGACATTGTTAGCCACCATGTGGGTGCTGGGAATCGAAGCAGCCAGTGCTTCTAACCCCTGAGCCATGTCTCTAACCCATGGGACTTTCTCTCAATTGCTTATTGATGTTGAACAGCCCAGCCCCACTGTGGGTGGAACCATTCCTCAGCAGGCAGCCTGGGCTGTGTAAGAAAAGTAGCCGAGCAGGCCAGGGGAGCAAGCCACAAGCAATCGTCTTCCTTGGTCTCTGCTTTGGTTCCTGGCTCCGGTTTCTGCCTCCGCTTCCCTAGACGATGGACTGTATGCAGGTAAGCCAAATAAACCCTTCCTTCCCCAGGTGGCCTTTGATCAGTGTTTTTCACAGACACGGAGAAGCACGCTAGGAAACAGACTATCTATGTACTCTTGGACCAATCACGGCATGAATTATGATAAATGCTTTTCTCTGTGCCAAGGAGCTCTGAAGAAAAGGCAGCCCAGTGAGAGAGGTGTCCCCAAATGTCAGAGGGGTCTGTGATCGTGGCTCACGGTCACAGACGAGAGAAGAGAGCAGCTGCTTCTAAGACACGCGCGATTTATCTGTTACTTTCCTCACCTCTGCACCCGGCACCTGACGGGAGCACTGAGATAGGAATGGTTTATTTGGGGCTGACGGATGCAGTTGAGCAAGGTAGGGAAGGCATGACGGTCAGCCAGACAGCAAGGAGCCTTCCCACCTGAGTCTTCTCCCCCAGTATTTATACCTCCCTTGACCAGTTCTGTCCAGATTGAATTTTGTTAAGAATATAGTTAGAATTTACTTAACACAATCTGAAGCAGGAAAAAGAATCACCCAAGAGCCTCCCAAACAAACATAACCTTGTACAGTTTTGCACATTTTCTTTCCACTCACATGCACTTTTTAAACAGATGTGATCATGATGCACATAATATTTTAATTCCACTGTTTGCTTTTAACACTGTAGTATAAACATTTTTCTTTATCTTTCACAATTTTCATAATTATAATTTTAATGGCTGAATAATATTCTATAGACTAACTGTTCCATAATTTACTAAATAGCTTCACAACTGTTATGCTTACATCGTTGTCTGAGACATTGTGTTGTTGGTATTATAAAGCTGCTCTAATGAATACTTTTCTGCATATATATTTCCTGCTTTTGTGAAATTATTTTCTTAGGATACAGTCCTCATTCCTCAGGGTGACATTCTTGAGCTAAAGGCTGTGACCATCTCTACTGTTCTTGCCTTGTGTTGCCATATTGCTCTCAAGAGGATTCTAGAAGTTTATGGTTGTCATTCTCAATGTACAGAAGCGCCAATTTAAATGCAGCCAGAGCTGGAGAGATGACTCATTTGGTAAATTGCTTGTCTTATAAGCACAAGGTCCTGAGTTTGACCCACAGAACCCACATAAAATAAGCCAAGCATGGTGCTGCACACTTGTAATCCCAGTTCTGGAGAAGCAGACACAGGGAGATTCCTGGGCCTAGTCTACAGGGTGAGTTCAGGCCAATGAGAAGGAAAAAAAAAAACAGATTAAAAAACAACAACAAAATGAAAGGCTATTTCAAACCTGTCTCAAAAAGTAAAATGCAAAAAAAAGGCAGATGAGTCCAGTGTGGTGGCACATGCCTTTAATTCCCGCACTTGGGAAGCAGAGGCAGGTGGATCTCTGTGAGTTCAAGATCAGCCTGGTCTACTTAGTGTGTTCCAGATCAGCAGGGGCTACAGAGAGGCCTGTCTCAAAAAGAAAAAAGACAGATGGCAGCTGAGGAGGAATAAGAACCAGGGTTGTCTTTTGGCCTCCATACACATGGACACACTGTGAATACACCTGCACACATGCATACATACTCAAAGAAATACATAAAAGTGGACGTAACCACCTTCCATTTGTATCAACCCTCTCTGTTTTCGCAGAGTGCTCCTCCCATGATAGTCTTTCTTGGTTCTTTGGTTTTCTCTTTAGGTCAAATTAAAACTTTGCTGGATTTGCTCACCCAGACTTTCTCCACCACCAGCTTGACTGACAGCAGTTTTGATGCTGCCCAACTTGGGCCCTCTCATCTGCCTGGCCTGCCCTTCTGAGGAAGCATCCCCTGCTGGCTGTGAGGAGGCATGTGTGGGACATGCATCTCCATGTCTCCCTAGATGTTCTGGCATCCTTGCTCCCGTGCACTCCCATCGTCCGAGGCACACTTGTTTCTCTCTTACGTCTTGGCTGTTGGCATACCTCTTCACAGGACCTGCAGCGTGTCCTATTGGAAAACATGTCACTTCAAGGAGATTCTCCCTTTCTGTTGATCTTTCTACATGGACAGAGGCTTTGGAATCCAGCAGCCGGGCCACTGTCTCCGCCGTTCTCATTTGGAAGCGGCGAGGCGCAGAGGTCAGGACAGGGAGGCTGTCACTGGTGGCCCCATTCTGTGGACGCTGGTGCCCTGTCCCTTGGCCTTGCACAGAGTAACCCAAACACACTCCTAAGAGTGGAAGCTAGACGGCAAACACAATGAGCTATGGGGATTTGGGAAGCCAGCACGTGGCCACCAGAGACAGGGAGGCAGTTTTACCTGATTCCAAGATGAATGCCTCAGGATGTGTTCTCATGTGTAGTCTCTCAGTCTACTCATTCACTTCCTGTTCCATCTTCTCTTCTTGAGCCTAACTGCCGTGTGCTCTGACCCTTGGCAATGCAGCAGCCCTAATGAAGACACCTGAAACTGAAAATGCTCGTGTGGCAGCCGGTGGGAGGACACCAACAAGTCTTGTTGAGTGAAGCGTGTACACGAACCTATCCTTGTACAGAGCTGGAATTCCAAAGGAAGATGCTTTCTCCTGCCTCAGTTTCCATGTGTTAGATCGATCATCTGTCAGAAAGGATGCAGTCGAGTGAAGGCCAGACTCACCTCAGAAACCAAACTCCACTAAAGCATTGCTCAAAAATCAAACCCTCATAGAAAGCACCATTTAAGATTATTTCTAAATGTTTGGAAAGAGAATTGCTGTTCTTTGCCCTGTACAGCAGCAGACATGCTAATTAAATAAAATGAACACACTCTCATACACACACTCACATACACATGCTTGCATAGGCATACTCATACACACATAACACACAGGCATATATACACATAGACACACATACACATGCAAACACATATACGTACACACATATATGCACATGCATATAATACATACATGTACATATATGCATGCACATATACACACATACTCACATGCACAGCAATGCTCCTGTAGTTAATGGTACTCAGCTACTCTGGCCTTCCAGATGAAGGCTGTAGTTTTCCTGACATTATGTCTTTTGAGAACTGTTCAAAGCACAGAAACACTCACTATAAAGCTCCCTCTGACCCTTGGCCACTCTCTGGCTTACTGAGAGCTTGAATCAGTCTGTGCAGGCAATGACATGTACCAGTATGTCAGCCTCATTCTAGAACTAGGTTTCCATATGAAATATTTTACTTTGAGACTTCACAAAGTTGATGTCCTATTTCACGACAATCATATACTAAATCATGAAAATCTATAACTCTCTGACAATTTAAGGTACTTGTGAAATAAAACCTTGAGCCAACTTCTCTGTAGAAAAGAAATGATTGTAACAAGCAACACAGCTTGCATAACCCACACACTGAGCAGGTGCAGAATGAACAGAGGACATGGTGGGTTCAGGCAGGCTGAGCGCCTGAGGAAGATGGGGGAAACTGTTTTCCACGGGTTTTCTTATTAATGAATATCTTAAAATTGAAATTTCTCCATCCTCCTCCCACTGAAACAACAGCACTTGGTTCATGGAACACATGCATCTCTGAATTCCAAGGAAAACAGAAAGCTTGAGATGGTCTAAGGAGGCAAAATGGACTGTCAGCACACTGCTCTGAAGAGTCGCACGTGAAGCTGACAAATAAAGGGATCATTTTAGATACACAGACAGAGAGGAAACCTCCCAGCACCACCTCTAACAGAAGACACCGTAGCAGAACAGAACAGAACAGAAGGGAGACACGAGGAAACAGGAAAGTGCCGGCGAGGGTTCACCGAGACTAGAGCCACCACTTCATGGACTCCTGAAGGTACTAGGAAAACTTCTGTTTCCCTGCCACGGCAGTAGGTGTCAGAGGTTAGAATAATTTACACACTGGGAGACCAGAGAGATTGTCTGAACATTGGTGTTCAGCTTGTATGATGCTGGGTAGGACTGTTGGAAGATGTTTTTTTTAAACGAGGAAGATGTGTCTTACAATTTCCCCTGTCCCTGGAGGTGTTTCTAGGTCTCTATCCAGACAGATCCAGACAGGGAGATGCAAACCCTATCCTAGGTTTCTCTGAGTCGAGGAGACATACTTTGTAATTCAGAAATGCCAAACAGCAAGGATTTGTAGGACCGAGCAACAGAGACGAGAGAATGACAGAGACGAGATGCAGGAAATCTGCGGGGCTGGGGGGGGGGGGTTCCCAGATCTCTCGCAGAGTGAGGTGCTCCTGCAGGACAGAACGTTTTCTAACTGTGCAGAGAGCCTGGGAGGGAAGAGGAGTGGGATCATCCCCAGAGCCAACAAGGCCGGATGGGAAACGAGAAGGAACATCACAGGAGCTCAGGGCATCGTGTAGTCCGCTGAGGGCTACCTCAGTAACTGCCCACTCTAGCTTAAGACAGTTTTATGTGCTCCCAGCGCTTAAAATTATGATTTGAAAAAGCTTAAAAACCTATTCCAAGTACTTTAACAACACCCCAGAATAAAATCCAACACTATTTGAAGGAGTACAGCAAAATCCAGTACCTGACATGATAAAATTGAAAGGACTGTTTTAATAAAAATGAGATATGTGAAAAAAATAAAAAATATAAACCTATTTTAATGGAAGAAAAACAAATCAATGAGAGAAGTTGTATCAGCAAAAATGACAGAGAAATCTAAGTTTTACCTCACCATAAAGCAACACACACACACACACACACACACACACCTAGAAAATATCAGCAATAACTTTTTCAGAATGTTTTCTAAACTTGAAAATTAAAACTCGGTAGCTGTGGGTGCTTGTCTTAGTTTCTGCTGCTGTGATAAAATATCCTAACGAAAGCAATGTTAGGTAGGAAAACTATCTCGGCTCACAGTTCGAGGGTCGTGTCATCATGATGGGTAGATGCGACCCAGGAGCACGAAGCCTGCCTGTCACATTGCATCAGCAGTATGGACCAGGGGGGAACAGGAAGTGGGGTCAGGCTGTAGACCCTCAAAGCCTGCCCACAGTGACATGCCTCCTCTACCTCCTAAAGGTTTCATAACCTTCCCAAACAGCACCAGCAACTGGGGACCAAGCTTCAAATAGAAGACCCTACGTGGACAGTTCTCCTTCAAACTGTGATAGTACTTGAGCCTTCCTGACTCCACATCCAGATAATTCTGAAACTAGCTGTGTCAACAGGGGTTTTGCCCTTCCCTGAGAGTATTTACATATAACCCTCCCTTAGCAGCTTCAGGAAGAAGGGCCAAGAAGGCTCTGCATAGCCTGTGTCGTGGTGTGACACACTTCTGTCACCATGAGGAGCCGTTTCTGTCCTTTACCTCCTCAAAGGACAAATGTGGTATGCAAAAGCAAGCATCATGACGAGAGTTTTAAACATTTCAGAGGTGTCGTTATTTATACACCACACCACCCATCACCAGCGTGGCCGGTCCAAACTGTACTTCAGGAAGTTCCCATCTTGACATGGAAATGCCTTGGCCACCAAGGAGTGGCAGCAGGACTCAGTGGGCAGCAGGGCAGGTGACAGGAGTTAGAGAAGCTGTATGGCATCCTGGTCTCAGCACGCGGAGGTGTGTCCATATGGAAATAGGCTTCACAGTTGGGCATGGTAATGTAAGCCTAGCACTCAGGTGGCAGGGGCAATTGGATCTCTAAGATCGAGGCCAGCCTGGTCTACACAGACATTCCAGGCCAGTTGGGGCTACAGGGAAACACCGTCTCAAAAAGACTGGAAAAAAAAAAAAAGGAAAAGGTTTCAGGGAAAGAGTATTGGAATGGCCACACAGAATAACCAGAAGAGGTGATGAAGTGGAGGGTGAATGCTGGCTAGGCACAAGGCACTTTGTCATGATCTTTGAGTCTCCACAGGAGCATGCAGCACCCATTACACACTCAGAATTTCCACAGGAGCATGTAGCACCCATTACACACTCAGAATTTTCACAGGAGCATGCAGCATCCATTACACACTCAGAATTTCCACAAGAGCATGTAGCATCCATTACACATTCAGAATATTCTTCCTTGCTCCTCTCTTCCCCTTTCTCAGCCTCTGTTGCCCAAGTCAGTTTCCCTCCTCCTTTCACGTCACACGCATATAAATGTACACGCACGACCCCGTGTTCAGCACTTGTTGCAGAAGTCACATCTACTGTTTACAATAGCAATATGAGAAGCCACCTTCGGTTTTCAGAAGACCAAACTGAGTCTTCACACATTGTCCAGATGGCACGGCAGCTGTCAGATTCAGAATTCAAATTATGCCTCTCCATGGTGTGTATGTGTGTGTGTCTCTCTCTCTCCACTAACACTTCCTCCATAAATAATAGAGTTTTTCCCAGTTACTGACTATTCAGGCAAAATTGTTCTCTATACACCCCTCGCCTGGAAGACATCTGTCTGAGTCAAAGGGCTTCACTTAGACTGAGTCGATCTCTCTCCTCTTTCCTTCTCCCCAGATACATGAGGACAGATAAAGGGAACCGGAGGGAAGAGTGAACAGCTATGTGACAGCAGGGCAGTGGGATTCTGTGTATATAACTGGCTTCAAAGAAGAGTTAAGTACCTGTGAGAGAGCCTAGACCAGGCCCCTAGCCAGCGGTGACCGGAGTGGGGTTTTGAGATGATGCCGTGTCCTGACCAGGCCCTTCACCTGTGGTCAGGAATGGGGTCCCTCTGTGTGACCACTCTTGCATGAGACCCTGAGCTGCTGAATTTTCGTATATTAATAAGATCTGTGAATAAACCACTAGTTTCTGTCTTCTGTTGTACCTCACAGTCACCTAATTCGTCCGATCCACAGCGCTGGAGGTAAGTGGTTTCTGAAACCCATGCTAGGGCACCGAAGTCTTTAATGACGATGCCACACTACACGGACCACTTGATAGTGTCCTGGTTTCTCCACTGACCCTTCCTTGTCCGTCTCTCCCCGGTTTTCTGTTCACATTGTTTCTACCGTCGGTGCTTTTCTGTCTCGCCCCTTGTTTCCTAGGTTGACCTAGTTATTATCACCACTTGTGGGGTTCATACTTGATTAAATTCTGCCCCAAGAGCCCGTTACTAGATTCTGCTCCACATCAATTACCTTTGGAGTAAGGCAGTACTCCTAGATGAGGTAAATAAACCTTTTCCAGGGCAGTGACTGGAACTCCAAATTCAAGTCAATGTCATCTTCCTCAAGGACCCTTTAATCACCATTTAGTGGCATCCCTAGTTACGCCCCTCCCCTAAAATCCATCCTCACAGGGCGGCTAGTGTTCAGGGCTTTAAAAACACTAATCCTTTCTCCCAGGTAAAAGCCTTCCAATGGCTTTAACCACATAGAAAAGGCTTTTTGGAAAATAGGTCCTCCTCCTCTTCCTCTTCCTCTTCCTCATCCTTCTCTTCTGCTCCCTTCGCCATCTCCTACAACTGATGCCTTGAGTCCCCGCAGCCTGCCAAGCTAGTTCCCTCTTTTAATTAATTAAATAAATAAACTGATTAATTATAGACCATGTCTTACCATAGCCTAGACTAGCCTTGAATTTCCTATATACTCAAGGCTGGCCTTGAACTTCTGAATCTCCACCTCCACAGTGCTGGAATTACAGGTATAGGCCACTGCATTCTGCTTATGCAGTGCTAATAACTGAATCCAGGGCTTCCTGCAGGCTAGGCAAGCACCAGACCCACTGAGCTACATTCCCAGCTCTAGTTCCCTCATGAATATTCATATTAGCAGCCTTTCTCTGCAGGAATGCTCCTTCCAGAATCTTCCCTTGGCTGGTTTGCCCTTCTAGGCACTACTTAATGACATTTCTAAAGGAGGCCCCTTTTCCCATTCAAACAAAGCGTGGTGGTTCTCTTGTCAGTTTGTTGTGCTTTCATCACATCTGTCTTCCTGCCCCCTTCTTCCTCACACCCTCCTTCCAGTCTTCCTCCTTTCCTTTCGCTTATTTTACTGTTTCTTGTTTTGTTTTAGCTTATTTGGGGGTTTTACTTATTTTTATGTGTATGAGTGTTTTACCTGCATGTATGAAGTGCACTTGTGTTATACCAAAGAGGCCAAAAGATGGTGTTGGATTCCCCCAATTGCTGGAGTTACTGACAGTTGCTACCCACCATGTGGTTGTTGGGAACCAAACTGGAGTCTCTGCAAAAGCAGCTAGTGCTCTCAACCACGGAGCCGTCTCTCTAGCCCCTTGTTTTTGGTTTTGATTTTTTTTTTCTTTTTTCTTTGAGACATGGTCTCACTAGGTAGCTGACACTGGCCTGGAACTCTTGATCTTCTTGCCTCAGCCTCCCAAATGCTGGGATTACAGATATGCACTACCAAGTCTGGCCTGTTCCAGTATGTTCTGTTCTTCTCACACCTCTGCCAGAATGAGTCACTCAATAAAACCTAGATTCTGTCTTCTTTATTGACAATTTGCCTGACACAATACAGATGCTTAATAAGCACGTGTCAAGTAAACAGATACATATTCAGTGTATCTTTTTAGTTAGAATTACATAGAGAAGACAATAGTATATCTCCATTTCATAAGTGTAAATATGCCTGCTACATGTTTGTGTATCTGGCATACAAGCATGTTCAAAACAAAATACTAAAGTAGCAAAAACATCAACAACCTGTAGATATTGTGAACACTTTGTCATGTCTAAATATTCTTCAGTTAATGTGGATTGTCAAGGCAAATCCAGACCATACTCCATAATGTGCACACGTGTGTGCGTGTGCGTGTGCGTGTGCATGTGTGCTGGTAGGGATGCAACCCAGAACTGTGTACGTGCTAAGTGTGTGCTCTCTCCTCTCCCCATATTTGTCAAGTACACAATGAGACTCAGAAACGCTGGCGGTGAAATCCCTGCCGCAGGAAACAAGAACACCACGGCACTTAAAACACAAAAAGAGAGAGGGTATGCAGAAATCACAGGCACACACAGGCCTAGCAGAGAGCTTGAAATACATGGATTCTCAGCAAACTGCTATTGAGTTAAACAGAGATTACAGGCTTTACTGTCCATTATAGAGTAAGAAGCAGAGCACAAGCTTGATTTCTCTGTCATAGAGAGACTCTGGGGTCTGCGCCCCTGGCAAAGTGATCTCATCCACCAGCAGACCTTGCGATTTGAAGAAGACGGAAATTGTGCGGCAGCAAGGTGGCCAAGGGCCTGCTGTCATTTTGCTGTTGCTTCCAAGATACCTACTGCTCACTTTGCGACAAGGAGCTAAACAGCTCACCTGGAAAGAACGAGTTTTCCCTTTCTCAGCGGTTCTTTAGGGGTCCATGGCACTCAGCTACAACCACTGTCATTTCCCCTTCAAAGTAATGACAACCAAGTCAGCTTAGGTCACGTGGTTATGCAAAATCAACTGCTGGATACCACAATTATCAGCCATACTGAAGAAATTGAATTTAGTGATGACAGTGGCCAAGCCCAGTGTATGTGATGTGCTGGGAGAAAAGCAGGTGTGGGTGACTGCTCAGTGAACATACTTGAGCTTCTCCAATTTCCATGATGTTGAATTGTTGACCCAGGAGAGATTTTCTGGTCTGTCTGCTATCATCTTGTTCTGCGAGGGCCATTCCAGAGTAGGCAATGCCGCAGTTATGAAACCTGAAGCGGGGAATGAAGGTAACAACACCAGGCCAAAGCATAGGCTGTTTGCAGATCAATAATCAGCACTTGGACAAGTGATGTTGGAATATATAAAATGAGTCTCTCTGGTTCATTTTTATTAACGTGAAGTGGATTTTATTGCAGCTGTTATGATCAGTTGATGGCATATAAAGAGACGAAACCTTGCACAGAGGAGAGGAGGATCTCCCCCTAGGCAGGGCAGCTACAAATCCGTCACCTCAGCCCGACACCTCCCAATACCCTGTACTCCTGAGGATTCTTTCTCCAAAGGGCTTTTGTCTGGACTGGAGCAACGGCTTCTGGTTCCTAGAAACTAATGACTACAGAAAGTTCCCTCTAACTGTCTCATTCCACAGCTGTGCTGATTAACCTTGATTATTAACGTAATGGGATTTATAATCACCATGGAAACAAACCTCTGACCACATCTGTGAGGGAATTTCTAGATAGATTAATTGGGTCAGAAAGACCCACTCTAAATGTGGGTGGCGCCATTCAATAAGCTGTGGTCCCACACTGTAGGAAAAGCAAAAAGTTGGGGCTGGAGAGATGGCTCAGCAGTTAAGAATATTTGCTGTTCTCCCACAGGACCCAGATTTAATTCCCAGCACCCACATGGTACCTAAAAACCATCCATAATTCTGGTTTCAGGGATCTAATACCTTCTTCTGTCCTCTGCGAGGCATTGAACATATGTGGTGCGCTTACACACATGCAGGCAAAAAAACTCATACACATAAATAAAAGTAATAAATAAAATACTTTTGTAAAAGTATCTTCTCTGTTTCAATGTCAGCAGTTTCTACTCTTGTGCCTTCCCTGCCACGGTAGACTGGGTCCTTGAACTCTGAGCCAAAACCCTTCCTTAAATTGCCTTTCATCAGGTTATTTTGTCACAGTCACATGACAAGTAGCTAACACATCCACTTTAGAGTGGTGCACGGGATAACAAAATGGATGTTCTTACGGTAAAGTGGAGGAAGGGAGGGGTGATGTGTACGCAAAGCACTCCAGGTCTCAGGGTGAATTAAAAAGCAGATGAGACATGTTTGTTTGTGCCCACAAAAGTGTCCAGAAGGTGCTAAGACAACACGTGATCCAAATTGCCCCACAGCATTGTACCGGCTCAGCTTTAACGTGTGTGTGTGTGTGTGTGTGTAGGAGTGATGGATAGTGACAGGGACAGCTCAGTGGGTAAAGCCTCACTGACTCCGTCCTCTTGTATTCAACGTTTTCTGAGGTGGAGAATGCTTCACTTTAGGCTGGTTCTTCTGTGAATGCCTTGCTCTCTGGCTGTGCCACTGTCTGCCCCACCAGGGCACTGAGCGGTGTGTGTTCCGGCCTTGTCCAGAGGGAGCTGCCGGCCCCACCGGCCCCGCCTCCCCCCGCCACATTGTACTTGGTCTTGCTCTTTGCACAGTATTCCCTCCAAGTTCCGCTCTGTCCTTCACAAGCCACAGATGCCTCTGCAACGCCTGTAATGGTTCCTATGAATTGTCAGCTTGATGAGATTTAGAATCACCATGGATACAAGCCCTTGAGCAGGTCTGTGTCCGACTTTCTGGATTAGGTTAGTTTTGGTGAGAAGACCCTACACGTGGATGACACTGGTTTCTGGGCTACACTTTCATACTGAGCAAGGAGATGGCAAGCTGAGCACCCGTGTCCCTGCTCTCGGCTTCCTGACTGTGGGTGCGATGGGACCAGCTGCCTCACAGCCCTGCTGCCGGGATAGGCTGCGCTCAAATTGTGAGCCAAGTAGAAATAATGGCAACGCTTTCCCCAGTCTTTGTGAAGATGAGGTTAGATAACGAGCAAAAGGGCTTAGCCTCTTGACTAATGGACATTATTTTTCAATTAGCAATAGTACTGCTATCCTTGTAAATCACAACCTACAACTTTGCGTTAGGAAGCCAGTGCTCTTTGCTTCAGGTCACTGGCCAGGAGAACAACCATGTGTCTCCCCCAGGCACGTGGCAAGCAGGTCAAACAGGAATATCTCCCACCAGCTACAGTAATCGGTTCAAGCATTGGCACATCACTGAAATTTACAAGGATTATTGAGAAGGGAAGGTTTCTTTCCATGTGGCTTCCACAGCGGTAAGGGGTAAGCATAGGCCTGTTGATTACCACCAGTAAAAGAATTTTCTGGAAATGCAGCCAACACAGCTGAAATTGTTGAGAAAAAGAGAGCATATAAGAGGGAAGCCAGATGACAGGGTCAGGGCACCTGGATCCATCTGTGAGGACATAATCACCACAAGCGACTGACAATACAAAGGGCCCTGATTAATCAAGCTTTCTCCCGGAACCTCCAGGATCCCAATGGATGAAGCCTGGATTAGCATCACTGAGCCCACTGTCAGTTTATGCGAAAGAGGTACTCAGAGTCTTTGCAGCTAATTTGTTTCTTCATTTGCCCCAAACCCAGACAGCGTGTCCTCAGTGGCTTGGTGCCTTCCAATCCAGCTTGTCCTCTACAGAGACACCTCTTTGTCAGGGGAAGCTGATCTGGAAGTGCTGTCTTCCTCGTCCACTCCACCCCAGCCTGTGAACTTGAGGAGGGAGAGCTGGTGCTACACAGTCCCTTCCCCACGCCTCAGGCCTCAGCGCACCACGGCAAGTGCTCCACTGGAAGTGACCTGATCTGTTCAGCTTTCGCTGACCACTCTTGTTCCCTGGGGAGAACTAATCTCAGCTCTACCCCATCTGGCTTCATCACGCATCACCCAAGCGTCAAGTTGATCATCATTCACCATCCACATCCCCCTCTCCCCCTCAAATCTTGTGTCTACTTGGCTATGAGCAATGCATCCATATACCTCCCTCTTCTCTGAAACGTGGCTCTAAGCCACTGGTCTATGGATGTCTCTGGATAACAGCACCAGTAACATCTGGGAACTTGGTAGAATTGCAGATTCTAAGGCCGTACCCAGACCTGCTGAATGAGAAGTTCAGAGGTTGGAGCCTGCACTTTGACAAGTTCCCCCAGAGGGTGCTGATGCTCTGGTCTGAACCAGGATTCCCCTGAAGTAAGGTACTGCTTTCCAGGAAACTCCTTAAGCTGGGAGATTCCCCTCCATGACCTCGGCCATGGACGCATGCCCCATTTCACTTCCCCCGAGACAAACAGCCTCCTTTCTCTCAGATCTCTGACAGCACCAGTCACCTCAGTGTAGTGCCTGTGATTGGCCAGCTTGCTGCCATCTTCCAATGTCCTGGTCTCTGTTCCTCTGTCTTCATTTCTGTCTCCATCACTGCAATCATTCTAAGGTCTTACCTTCCCCAAGAGTGACCAGTCACAAGTCTCTAACATAGTGTCATCTGCCTTCCACCATGGCATCTGCCCCATGATTCTAACTTAGGCACCTTTTCCACTAACAGCAAACACAGCTTCTCAATCACCCTGCCCTCAACACAGCACCGCCTCCATCTCTCTTACTCTGTTTCTCCCATCTCTATCTCCTCTGACCCTACAAGAGTGGTCAGTCCAATGACCCCTCCATTCAAAACACTTCACCATCCTCACGATTCCAAATCTGCCATCTCTATTGCTGATCCTGTCATGAATGACAGACATCCAAGGGTGACCACTTGTGAGATAGCTCTATTTAGAGGTCTAAACAGTGAGTTCAAACTAATACATCTTAAATGAAGACCTTGATTTTATCCCCAGTCTTGTCCCATGTTCTCTTATCTCAATAAACAATAACACCACCCAAGAAATTCAGACCCAAAGCCAGCATCTTTAGCTTCTCTCTTGAATACATCTTTCACTTGGCAAGTGCCTTGGGCCTCACCGATTCCCAGACCCACTCACCACTCACTGCCACCTCCAGCCAAAGCTTCGCTCATCCCTTCCTCACACTCACACAAGGATTCTGAGTGGTTTTCTGTTCCTTCTTTGCTACTTGCTCAGTTCCACCCCTCCCCTGTTAGCAGCCATAGCTGGGTTCTCAGAGGTCACACTACATCGTGTCACTGGTTGTTCTGCCCATTGCCAGTGTTAGGGAAGACTGCTGACGCCATCGGCTCCTCCTCTCCGTGTATTCTAACCGTGGAGCCCTTTGTTCCATCTCCATGGCATGCAGTTGCCACCATGCCTTAAGGCTTTTGCACATGCTGCTGTCTCTATCTGGAGTCCTCTGCCAAATAAGAGTTTGACTCTTTGTCGCTGTTGAGCTCTTAAGACCAATCAGCATTGATTTAGAGAGGCCTCACCTAATCCATTCTCATTCTCTCTCTCTCTCTCTGTCTCTCTCTCTCTCTCTCTCTCTCTCTCTCTCTCTGTCTCTGTCTCTCTCTCTCTCTCCTCTCTCTGTCTTCTACGCATTCCCTATTCTAACTCCCTGATTGGTAGGATTGTGATACCTGGTGATTGTGATACTTGTTTGGACCTGAAGTCACTTCTGGGTGGGTACAGATAACCGAAGGGGAAGACCTCCCCCAGGGTGCGCAGCACGTGTTGCTGGTAGCCAGATATAAAGAAGCCTGAGGAGAAAGCATGCTGTTTCTGCCTGGCCGCCTTTGTGCCTTCTGGTGAGCGCATCCACCCTGTTGTCACTGAGGCTACTGCTCTCTTTGCTGTCAGTGGAGCCCAGTTTCTTTGACCTCCTAATATGGACTGGAAAGGAACAGCTGCCAAGAACCCTCCAGGTCTCCGGCAGCAGATTGGGACAGCTGAGGCTGCTAGCCTTGTAAACTGAGCCAGTACTAGGGTCTCAGCACTTCCAGCATGCAGATGGACATCGCTGGACTACTCAGTTCATACCATGGAAGTCTAATAATCTAATGGATCACCTTTGTGATCTATATTCAGTCGGAACTCTAATACAGTGATACACAAAGGTGTTACCACGATAAATCTGCTCACCATCTCCAGAGCAAAATAAGTAAAATCCCCTCAAGGTCAGGGACAGGATGCTGGGGTCTGGCTTTATCTCTTGGAACAGGATTTAACACAACAAAGCAGACCCTCAGGGTATATTTGTCGAAAATGAAATAATTAAAATTAGCTTGCAAATACGGCCCGCAATTTAACATAGTCCTAACAGAGGTACAGTGGTGTGCTCCCAGAAGAATGAGATGTATCAACTAAATTTCAAAGAGGGTTTCAGTGTTGTGGAAAGCGAAAGCTTTTGAACCCCAGAAGCACAATTTTCATGAAACGTTCTGAGCATCGGAGTTTGTATGCTGATGTTTCTCTTTACAGGCTATAAATATATTTTAGCAGAATATAGCTATAAATAAATTTCTGTGTAGGACAAGATAGTTATGCAGCCACAGGTTGGCTGATAAAATTTCTGATGCTACAAGGTAGGGTGGTGCTTAGGATTGTATTTAGTATTTTATTTTTCATGTGTATGAGTGCATTGCCTGCATATGTGTAAGTGCACCTGTGTCATGCAGTGCCCACAGAGGTCAGAAGAGGGTCCAGGATTCCCCGAAACTGGAGTTACAGATGGTTGTTAGGCACTGTGAGGGTGCTGGGTCCTCTGTAAGAGAAGCCAGTCCTCTCCTTACTGCTGAGGCATCTCTCCAGCCCAGCTTAGGATTGTTTTAAGAGAGCCCCGAGTTCAAGTGTTTTACTAATCACTCCAAATTGGAACCACTTTATAGGTGTGATCTTCATCCTGTTTACCAAAAGGACAAGGTTTGTTTCATGTTCCCAACACTGAGATAGTTAAATAAGCATTTTAAAACCACATCACACCATGGCGGCAAGGTTTGTCAGATGTTGCTGGCAGCCTCCATATTTTAGTCTTTTTTTTTCCCAACACACATTTATGGAGACATAAAAAATGACCTGTGAGTTGGTGGAAATCATTAGCTAACAATCGACAGAGCTCGCCTGGAGCTGTTCACAGACTGGGATTGTACTGTGTTTCTAATCAATGTTTAAATTTACCATGTCCCAAGAGTGTCTACATAGTTTTAGGACACATTTGGCAGTTATTTGTTTTGTTTAGAACATGAAGAAAATAGGAAAATACCAAGCAAAGGAAATTTCCATATATCATCAGAAAAAAAAGGTTATTGCTTCGTAAATCTTATATCCTATAAAAATCACATAAATCTTTCATTGCGACTTCTTGTTCTGCTCTCATTTGCTAACTCTTAATACTATGTAGCATCAGGTCACCTGAACCGAAACCTTGTCTCCTAAGTCTCTCTGGCTCCCTCCCTCTGCTGGCCTCCTGGGCCAGTGTTGCTCCCACTGATTCTTGTGGCACTGTGGACGGCACCTCGTTAAATTCTGTTTGTCTGCCTGACCCAGTTCCTGACAATCAGGCACTGAAGTTTAGGGAACTGGGAGGGTGGTGTGTTTCAGAGTGACTGAGATCCTGACAGCAAACAGGACACTGTCTCATGGCCCCGTCAATCTGGCAGGTCAGGCCACCCAATGGGAAAGTCCCTTTCTCCTACCCTGTGAGATTCCTTATTGAACAACAAGGTCTTCCATGTCAGATACTCTCCATTTTAAAAGATGTCACATAAAGTAATACAGAGACATTTCTTGCAGTTCTTTCTCCATTCTCATAGGAGGTTAGGTATTGTTATGACTTGAGTTTGAAGTGTCACCCAACAAGAGTCATGTGTTGGAAGCAGAGTCACCAGCTGTTGCTGCTATTGAAAGGTGATTGGATCACGAAGGTGACTTCATCAATGAATCAATCCATTGATAAACTCATAGCTGAATAGGCTAGTAATAGGTAGAGCTTGGTTAGAGAAAGTTAATCATAGGAGCATCCCTTGAAGGGAATGTCTTGTATCTGGCCCATCCCTCTCTCTGTCTGCTTCCTGATCTCTTGAGGCTAACAGTCCTGTCACACCCATCCATCATGCTGTTTCTGTCTCACCACAGGATTAAAAGCAACGGAGCCAGCCAATTGTAGACTGAAAATCTCTGAAACCATGAGTCAAGATAAACTTTCCTGACTTAAATTGTTTTTCTTAGGTATTTGGTCACAGCAGTGGAAAACAGACATAAGTTCTAACCACTTGTGTCCCCCAGTATCTGGGCTCAGCCTTGTCAAGGACCTGCAAGCATACTCATGGAATTTTTGTAATTTAAAACAGCCACTTTAGCCCCAAAGACAAATACATACCTCCTGGTCATTTTATAATAGTGTATGTTGGAATGCTTATGACAGTATGAACACATAGAAAGCTCATAGTATGTGACAGGTGTGCACTGACTGTTTGATTGCCCAATTAATGAGTATACGATCAGTTCATTAATCAGATTACTCATGAGCCAGGAAGAGATGGCATTAGAAATTTGAGACCTACTATTTTGAATACACAGATAATAGTTTATCAAGAGCCTTAAACAGAACTCAAGCACCTAACTATCTCAACGCTAAGTGTTCTTAAGAGCTTCATTCTTTTTTCTTTTGAGAGGGGGGTTATCTCTCTGTAGCCCCAGCTGACCTGCAACTTGCTATGTAGACCAGGTTGTCCTCAATCTCAGAAAGATCTGCCTGCCTCTGCCTCTTGAGTGCTGGGATTAAAGGCCTGCACCACCACACCCAGATCAAGAGTTTCATTCTTATATGGTGGAAATGTATGCTGCCAGAAGGATATAGCCACTGAACTCTCCTTCATTGATTTGTACCAAGCTTCTTCAGAACTTAAAGAACAGTTCTCTTATGGTTGATTTAAACCAAGTAGCTTTAAAAATCCAAGATGCTCTAATGAATCAGAAAGGTCTGTAACATCAGCGCTCCTGCCCGTCGCTTTTATCTGAAGCACATGTCTTATTTAGCAATTCATTCATTCACTGCAGTTTAACCAAATGCCACTTTTATTTTAAACTTCCTTTTCTTCAGGTAATGGACTCCTAATATCTATTAATTCAGAATTTCCCTCAGCACCTTAGTTTCTTTGTGGTAAGGAGGAGGGTCTAATACTAAGTGTTCTTAACAAAGTTTTAAGTGCACAATACCTTCCTATCAACTACAGATATGACACTGTACAGAGAATTTCTCAAGTGTTTTATCTTGCCAGACCAAAGCTTTATGTCTACCAGTTTGCAAGTTCCCATAACCCCATTTCACTCTAATTATAAAAATTTGACTATTGTAGATACTTGCATGACAACATGCTATATCTGTATTTCTGTGTCTGGCTTGTTTTACTTAATATAATGTCCACAAAGTTAACCCATACTGTTACATATTACAGAATTTCATTCTTTCTTTTAAGGCTAAATAGTAGTTCATTATAAATACTAACAATGTACGCACAAAGAAAATATGTATAAAATACAGACTACATTTTCCTTTTGTTTTTTTTTTTAAGATCACTTTATTGATATGAACTCACAAATAAAAACATCACATAGACAGATCAAGGTAGCCATTGTATTGCTTAGTTTTTGTCAATTTGAGGCAAACTAGTGTCATCTGAGAAGAAGGAACCTCAACTGAAGACGTTCCTCCGTTGAAATTGCTTATGGCCATGTCTCTGAGCATTTTCTTAATTGCTGACTGATGTGGGAGGGCCTAGCCCACCGTGGGCAGTATCAACCCTGGGCAAGTGGGCCTGGTCTGTGCAAGAAAGGCAGCTGAGCAGGGCAGTAGAAGCAACCCAGGAAGCAGCGTTCCTCCATGGTCCCTGCTGCAGGTCCTGCCTCCAGGTCCCCCTTGAGTTCCTGCCCTGACTCCCCTTGATGGTGGACCTGTAAGATATTGTAAACCCACCCATCTCTGAGTTGTTTTGGTGAGTGTTCTACCACAGCAACAGAGAAGTAAAGCAGAACACTACTCAAACAACACTCGCCAGTCCCAAACTCTACATCTTGATGAGCTTCCTGGCAGTTACAATGGCCATGCAGTTTGGCTTAGGGTTTTATATGTGTCAGGTGATGAGGAAAGACAGAATGCAGACGAAAGCACACTCGAGTAGTGACCAAGGATGCAAGCTAATTGTGCTTCTGGTTTCAACTCTGATATAGTTTTTTTCTTTCTTGTGTGGTAGATAAGTCCATAACAATGTAATTGATAGTGAAAGCATAAAATCCTCTTTGTTCTGCTGTTGTTGTTTGTTTCTTACAGCAGGCTCTTATGGTGTAACCCAAGCTAGCCTCAAGCTCATAATACTCTCATAATACTCTCATAATGGCCTCAGCCTCCAGACTGCTGGGATGACAGGCACGAAGCACCATGTTTGTGCTGCACTCTCTTTGCAGGCTATCCGTCTATGAACATTTAAGTTTTTTGCACCTCTTGACAACTATGAACTCTCATGCAATGACCATGGCAGCGTAATACCTCTGGTCCTAATTCTGGAAAGACAGCTACATGTGGATAGCTGAATCCTAGGGCAGTTCCATCCCTAACCTTGAATGAGCCTCCATATTGTTTTCTGTATGCGCTGTCCTATTTTGCACCCCACAAAGAGCATGAGGGATTCCAGGACACTTGTCTTTTCTCTTATAACTGCAGCTGAGATGGCACACCACTGAAATTTGATTTGAATTTCCCTGATAATTACTGAGTGAGTATATACATATCCATATGTATGCTGGTCCATTGTGCATCTTCTTTGAATAAATGCTTATTTGAACCTTCAGCTCATTTTATTTGGGTGTTTAGTGACTATTGGTTTGAATTTTAGTAGTTGTGTTTACTACTGAGTTACAGGGCCTCCACATCTGCTCTCAGGTTAGCGTGCCGGCCATTTCATGGCTAGAGAATCTTTCCCCTGTTCTGGAGCTCACACACCGTTTCACCTTCTTGCTTCCTTTGCTGTGCAAAAGCTCTTTTGTTTCCTCCAGTTTCTCTTATTTTATGTCATCTCTGTTTTATCTCCTTTACTTCTGGTGTCTTAGCCATGAGGTCATTGCCAAGACCAGTGTCATAAAGTTCTCTTCTAAGTCTCAAGGTTTCAGGTCCTGCATTTACATTTACAGTGAATTTAAGTTGACTTCTGTATATGGTTTAAGAAAGTTTATTCCCAAATTTATTTCCACTTAGTACAGTTTGTAGATAAGTACATCCTTGCTCCTGGCATAGTCCTAATCCCTGTGTCGTAGACTACTTGGTCACATATCTGTGGATTTATTCCTGGGCTCTCTGTTATGCTCCACTGATCTACATAGAGGCCCTTATGCAAGCACCATACTGTTTTGGTCACTGTAGCTTTAAAAAGTATTTTGAAATCAGGAAATCCGTTCTCCTTGAGACCAGCTTCTCTGTTTGTGTCTTCCGTGGTTCTCTGTGAAGTTTAGAACCCTGTTTTTTCTACTCCAGTGTTTTGATATAGAGCTAACAGCATCAATCAGGCAAGAGTCAAGGTCAGTATAAGAGAGGAGGAAGGCCTGGAACACACACTGCTCTCCTGTGGGTAGCACAGGTACAGCACATGGACCTGTACTAAGTGTGTCCTGTAGAGTCCCCTTCTGAATGCCTCGAACATCCCATGTGCTGCAAGCAACAACAACCACAAATGAAAAGAATTTAATTTGCATATATTTCTGCTCTGGAAAGCACTTGGCTATGAAAAGAAGATTCATATATGTTTAGAATTCTCAGGAAACACTGAGAACAGTCATCTGGTTCAGCCTAGAAAGGCTTCCTGAAGACGTGACTATGTAGGAGTTAGATGTGGGAAGAAAATTAACAAAGGGTTTCCGGACCTACAGAACAAGATGTTCAGATCCTCAAGGCTTGGAATCATATGGTGTGTACAAAAGTCTAAAAATATACAAGTGTTTCTCAAGTCCTTGAAGTGGTACTGAGGGACAGAAGAGATGAACGGGGGGGACCAGGCACCAAGGATTGTCCGAGATGGTAGTTTTCTACCTGTTGGTTCCAGTATTGACAGAACCCCTACTTCATACTTAAAAGCACCTTTGTTGGCATTGTAAATTATATATCTAGCCTGCAGTCACCCTAAAGAAAAGACCACACAGTGGGATAAAAAAACACAGTCATTTCTGTCATAGAAAGATCTTTCCAAAAGTACACTAGATTTATTGTTACCATTGGTACGGGGGAGAACGCAAACTTTTTACCAGTGTTATGCATATATTTTAATGTATGTGATGGAGAACCATAGCCATAGCCAGGAGATCTCTTTTATGTTCATAAATTTTATTGATTTGCATAGACGAAACTAGTTTTTCTGTTACTACGCCTTACGTAGACCATGAATCTTGAACCCAGAGGAATGCTCTAAGTCAGAATCAAAATTTTTCTCCCAAGTCTTTGGTAATTTGAAAAGAACACATATGAATTGATTGAATCCTCCATATTGAGTATCATCTATATGTATCAATGCATTTTTTTTCAATAAGCCATGCACATTGCTTTTGGTAAGATGGTGGTAACTGTGAAAGGACTGTAAAAATGGTTGGCGTTTTGAACTCAGTGCTGAGGGACACAGGGAGCTATGGATGGTTCAGGCCAGAGATTTCCTTTCTCTCTATGTCTTCATCGGGTCCTAGACTGGAGTTAAGGAAGTAAAGGCTAAAGGAGAAGATCAGGGGGAAAAAATCATGTAGCTCAGTTTACAGAGTGCTTGCCTAGTGTGTATAAACCCATGGGTTCCGTCTTCAGCACCTCATAAAACTGTTCACAATAGTACACACCTGTGATTCCACCACCTGGAAGGTAGAGGCAGGAGGATCAAAAGTACAAGGTCATCCTCAACTATGTAGTAAGCTTGAGGCTAGCCTGGGCTACATGAAACCCTGTCTCAGAAAAAGAAACTTATATTTACTAATTCAGATAAGTGGTAGCAGAGGCTTTAAGCCAAAAGGATGGGAAAAAATGGAAACCAGGAGACATTCAGACATATTTGAAAGCAGAATCAACAGCACAGCAGAGAGGAGCTCAAGGGCAGGACACAGTCCCAGGACCGTGGAAGTTGCAAGTCTGACCTAGAAGATGGTGAATTCACCAGCTCTCCAGCCACAACCCAACCACCTCAAAACAAGGTGAGCTGAACCCCAAAAAGCGTCAGGTTCACATTCTGGAGTGCTTGGCTCAAATTTTAATTTTGTCACTTCTTGAAAACCGTGCGTAATGTATGAGAAGCTTGCCGTGAGAATTAGAAGGCGTGTGGAAAAGTACTTGTAAACTGGAAAGTGTCCATTGCTCTTTTGATGCAAATAGGCAAAAATGATAATTAATGTCAGGAGTGCAGAGATGGCACTCAAAGGTGCGTTCAGGGAGACAGACCCCGTGGGCTGAGCTCACTGGGCCTTCCTGAAACTACCTCCCACCAAGGAGAAATCATCAAAATTTCCCAGAGAAAGGAACCTTATTAACTCATTTTGAAGGTTCCCTAAATGCTTTCCCCTTGCTATTTGTTTATGTGTATGTGTCTGCATGGAGCTTGCGCGTGTGAGTGCAGGAACCCGAGGAGGCCAGGAGAGGGCACTGCATCCCCTGAGCTGGAGTTGCAGGTGGATGACGGGGATGCTGGGAACTGAGCGAGCAGCGAGGGCTCTTGACCACTCAGCCATCTCTTGTCCCGCCCCACCTTAGCATTTAAACCAGACTTGGCTGCTTTAGTATTACTTCATTTACCTTTTCTTCTATATTCTTGAGAACCCTTCAGAGAGCTTTGGAATATTTTTTTAAGGGATCAAACACATTTATCGCTTAAGCTGCCTATAACTTCTTCAGGGATGTATTTCTCAGATTAACATAATACTCATTCCTCACCTTAGAGCCATTTGGGAGCACAAGGGGGCCAAATAAAGAAGACTCGCTGTGTTCCATTTCTTTAACGTAACAAGCACACTTCAACACTTGGCATTTATGCGAACTCAGGGAAATTATAAACCACTGAGCTTTAGTTTTTAATCTGCTGCAAGTGGATTTAGTGATGTGTGCTATGGCTGAAACACAGGTCGGGCATGGACCCAGGAGATGAAACCAAAGGAGACGAGAAGGCAACGGAACAGAAACACCATTGTAAAGGCCGGAAAGAGGTATTTGTCACATATTTTCTTTCTTGACCTTCACTGAGGCCTCATGACACACATTCGCACACACAGTGCTACAGTTTGGAGAGAGGAAGAAACAGACAGACATGAAAAGGCCAAATGCCAATGTCAGGCTCATGTCCACCAGCATGTGTTGGATGTTGGATGCCAAGTCCTGTGACTCCTCATGCCCTCGTTCACCATTAATTATCTCCTTTGGACTCTTAGCTTCTGTGACACGTTATGTCCTTGGAGTTGGAAAACAAAGGAGAAAACTAAAGACTCTGTCCTTTCCCTACAGACCTTCCTGCCACCCAGGAGACCTCAGTCTGAGAGAGAACAAAAATAAACAAGGCTCTTGGGCTGGAGGATGATATCCACCAAGAAGTCTGTCAGAATCTGGTTATCTCTGTGCTTTGCATTTCAGAAGCTTGAAATGACCTCTCTGATGAATCACTGGAGTATCAAAAGATTCCATGAATTTGGAAGGAAATTGTATCTAACATGTTTATAGCTTGAGGAAAAGAATACAAGCAGCCTAACAGAACAAAATCCCCATGGTCCTCACTGACAGAGTCAGCGGAGCAGCCGTCTGCTCCTACCGTGGCCAAAGGGATGGAATAGAAATATACTCGGCTCAGATTTTGCAGAAATCAACCAGGCATGATGGTAGCAATTCAACAACTGGAAAGGTAAGGCAGGAAGATCACAAGGTCAGTCTAGCCTGGTCTTCATGGTGAAACCCTGTCTCAAAAACCTAAAAATAAGAAAATACTCATCTGTTGTTTTCATGATTAGGAAAGGTCAGGTTCAGCTAGGACGTCTGTTTGGATGTACATTATTTGCCCCCAGCTTCCACACACCACTTTCTTCTTGGAACTGGAAGTGATGCCTAGAGAAGAGCCATCGTGATGTGGCATCAGCAAGTTCAGTGCTAGTCTATGGAGCAGAAAGGCCGGAGGGGCCTGGGCACCACAGGACACACGGAGCCTCCCTGAAGCACAAGGGGATCTACCTCCAAACCTCAGGTAGTATGAGGAATACAACTCTTCTATAATCATTAAGGTCAAGTTTCTGCTGCCTGCTACTGAGGACAAAGACCAATACAAACACACCCCTTGCTTTGCCAGCTATGAAGAATACCAACCAGCATTCCCTGACATGAAAGAACATGGACTAGGACTAATGCAATCCTACTCCTGAACTTTGGTTTCTTCTCTGGGTTACATTTGCAACTTGAAAGCTATCAACAAGATCACTGATGACAATGAGTATTTTCATTGGGAATGTTAAGATTTCTAACGATAGATCACAATTTAAATAATGGTGTAATACCTCAAGGGTGACTGGTCAGTGCTTATACAGAATTGTTCCCTGGATACCTTCACTGTATTTGCATAATGTTTACCAATATCACACATAGAGTTCACTTACTTACAGGTGCATGTGAGATGCTAAGACGCAGCATTTTAGAACAGATGCCTACGGAGTCAGATGATAGGGACATGAGTAGGTTGTCTCCAAGACTATCCATATGCATGGAACTGTAGATACATTTATCTGCCAACAAACCTAAGGAAGTGTTAATATCCTGGTAGTAAGAGATTCCATGCAAAGCCAATAGAAGCCTCTACCAAGGAAAAGACTAAGGTCACAGCTTCCTTATCACACTGTCAGAGGTGCCGAGAAGCCTGCTGGTGGATGCTGCTTGCTTTGTATGAAGCAACCCCACAAGAGCAGAAGTATGGGCTGACTGAGTGTCTGCTGCCTCAGCCTGTGCTAAAGCATCCGCACAGCACCTGCCTCTACTCAGACTAACCAAGGGAAGACCAACCCCTTGTCAAACCAGAGCCAGCGGAGAACTGGTTTATAGTTAACAGCTGAACCTCACCGTGTCTGTGTTGCACTGACAGGTCTCAAGGGTACAAGACATCACAGTAAAGAAGTTCAGTCTCTAAAGGTTTAAGAACATCCACCTAGGCGCTAGAAAGATGACTCAGCAGTTAACAGTGCTTGCTGCTTTTGCAGAGGACCTAAGTTTGGTTCCCATGGTGGGTGACTTATAACCACCTGTAACTCCAGTTTCAGGGGGTCTGATGTCCTCTCTAGGCCTCCAAGGTCACTCACACATGTGGCATATACACTATATAAATTTTAAAAAGAACATTTACCTAGCTAATCACACATTGCTTTGCAAAGATAGTGTTGCCACCAAAGTTCGAACTGAGGAATTAAAATCTAATTGAAATATGTAGTTTTATATTCAAGACAGAAGAACTATTAGATTTAATATTTTAGCAGTCAAGCTGGTGAGGGGAACAAAAATCAGGAAAGAGAATCTCAGTGTTTTCTGATCAAGATCGCGCCCAAGAAAAAGAAAACAACACGGAACAAACCTTTTGTAGCTTTTCAGTGAAATAGTCTTTATTTCAAATGCAAAGAAAAAATGGTTTTGTTCATTCAAAGAATATTTACTGAATGCTGAGTCCATTGGGTCTGGCACTTTGATTTCATCTGCTGAATATATAGCTCGTCCTCCAGGGGCATGGAGGGTTGTCTACCATCTAGGTCACAAGTAGCAAGTTTTCACTTGAGCCTGAGTCTAGTCTCCCAATTAGCCACTGTCTATCCGTCCACCTACTGGCAATATATTTTAAAGGCAGGAGGAATACACATTCCTTTTGTGATGAACTTAAGCAAAGCAAATAAGATGTGAATTCCCTGGCCACGAAGCCGTCTGGTACTTCCTAAAGCCCAGCTTTGCAGGCAGTTTTAAAATGCTCTGCCCTTTGGAGTGATTCACGACAACATCCCCCTTCCATTAACTCAAGAGTTAATTACCTGACCTCTTCCTTTCCCTTCCTGAGATTCTAGAACTGAGTGCGGCACTACCAGATCACTGGGTTATCAGTTCCCATCCCTCCCTGAAACACATGAGAAGTCTGCTCAGATCACCACCCAGTCCCTCCAGTCACATGAGGACTGCGCTTTGTTCTTATATCTGACCTTCAAATATGACCTTAATGGGCTAAGTAGAGCTCCCAGGGTCCAGATAGCTGCTAGATCACTAGTCCACGTGTCTGTGCAATGTTTCTAAAAGCTATGGATGGAAAAGATGATTGGTAGCTCTGAACATAATTTAGAAAGCCTCAAGTTGATTTCCATATAGTATCCCATAATGCAAAGAGTAGCCTGGAGAGTCTTTTTCTTTGTAAGAAGTTTTTTGAGACAGGTTCTGCCTGTAGCCTCAGTTTACACGTAGAACAGGCTGGTCTCACAGAGATCCACCTGCCCCTGTCTCCTGAGTGCTGGCATAAAAAGCGTGAACTACCATACCTAGCACTGTAAGAATTATTTTTGAAAGGCAGTCTACCTTTGTTGAATTCTGTACTTTTATATGTTCGTGCAACCTAATATCAATGGCAATTTATAGTCCAAGAGAAAAAGCTCACTTTATTCCCGTTAATTCTACTGTTATCTACATGGGATATGGTGGCACACGCCTGTAACCCTAGCATTTGGAAGACAGATGCTAGAGAATCTTCAGTTTGAGCTCAGAAAGATCCTGTCTCAAAAAAAAAAAATCCTATTGCTGTTCAAAATATGGGTCACAGTAGACTTGAAACTTCTAGGTATTATGAGGTCTTAGGAAATATTTAGAATAGCTTTGACCCCTTAAAAGGCAACTCATGTGGTACTGTGATCATAGCCAAATACACATGACTGAAGGGACCATAGATTTTAGAGAAATCCTCAAGGCTGTCACATCCCTAAAGTAACTTCTAACTAAATGCAAAATATCTATCTTGATATTTATAGACAAGTATCCCAGTCACCATTCATCAAAGAAAGTTCTTTTGCAGCAGAGGCAACTACAGAGTACCACAACCTGTCACACATAGACATTGTCTGTTAATTGCTAGTGTCTAAGCAGCACATCTATAATGTACCGTCTACATCTAAGCCTCTTGCAACATAGAACAAGGGGTAAAGAGGACACTAATGAATCTCTCAACTCTCATTAATGAAGCTCCCTCATGCAACAGAGGGCCAGGAACACAAAAGGTCAAAATGGCCAAAGCATGGAGATTAGGAGTCTGTAGAGTGTGGGTCACTGGATAAGACTCCTATATCAAGTTTCACTCACCCAGGGCTCAGGGACCATTGCAGAAGAGGGGACAAAAAGACTGTAAGAGCCAATGAAGAGGGGTGTGACACATGGGAATAGAATCCTACAAGCTCCTGGGACCTGCTCATATGAACCCACAGCAATGGGTTTGGCATTCTCAGGACCCATGCAAACTCAAGTGGACAAAATCCCAGCATGGCACTGGGAAAATGGGCAGCAGATTGCAATTTTTACTAAGGAAATATTGGAAACTGATTACTGTTGGATAAGGATGAGCTAATTGTTTTTAAATGTGGGACTATGGATAGGCTGACTAGACCTCGGTGGATGAACCTGAACTGAGGAACATCTGGGGACACTAACTTGACACAACAGGCCTTAACACAGATGAAAGAATGCATGGATTCCAGCTGGGGTGCTCTTGGGTGGGTGCTGGTGGGGAGGATGGTATAATGATGATTAAGACCAACTGAGATGTTTTGTATGAAATATACAAAGATTCAGTTAAAAAAAAGTAGAAAATGGGGAAACTGCAGTCTCATTTTGAGTCACGTGCTACTGGTCTATACATTAGCCCCTAAGTTAAAGAAACGGTGTTCAGGTGGCATAGAAGTTAATTAATAACTAGAATGTGTGTGTAAAGAATTTTAATACCTAATGATTCAGTATTTAAAGAGTTACTTCTCTTTCCTCAAGATAAGATCTCACTATGCAGTGAAACTAGCCTTGAACACATGGCCCAGTCACTCTCTCCTTCCTGTGTCTGCTGGAAGATGTGATCCCTTAGCTGCTGCGTCTACTCCAGCCACCTCTGTCACCACGCCTCTCGCCATGACAGATTCTTCCTTTTATAAGTTCCTGTGGTCAAGGTGTTTTATCATAGTAACAGAAAATGACTTCATACAGTAGACTTGCTCCAAACAGCAATGAAACATGACTACAGGTCCCATATTACACATGAATTATATGTGTGTCCAGTGAGTGTCATGAAAATTTAGGCTGATGGGTGTGTGTGTATAGAACTAGAACCAGATGTGAATTTCATTCAGGGTTGTCTCTAATATCTGTATGAAAGGAGGGCATGCTCCTGAAATACGAAGTCTCATGGAGAGCTCATGCTATTGGTTCTAGGAAATACCTTTATTTTCCTGGGCAGGTAAAGAAGCTTCTAGCTATCCTTCTGAAAGGAGGAATTGCATTGGGTCTACTACTAGATTATTTACTGCTCAGTGACTAGAACCTGGTAGCCATTGTTCTGGTCATAAATAACCAGTGGTCTGGACCTTACAACAGAGCCTCATGGGAAATAGTCTTCACTCTGACATGACTGTCCTCCCTCTTGCTCCCACTTCACTCGGTCTACTCTCAGAATCGAGTCTAGGCTGTGCGGTTGTCTGGAAGCTTCAAAAGTTCTATTTGTCTATTTATATCATGTTCAAGTCAACTTTACACTCTTTCCTATGTCCAAGGCATTGGCAGAAGGATGCAAATATTAATAAAATATAACCTGCACACTCAAAAATCGGATGCACATATCTGCAAGTCTAATACAAGGCAACGTGGTTTATTCCAATGGCCTTCCCAGAGGGAAGCCGCAGAAGGGCAGAGTGTTGGGATCCTGAGCGTTCAGTGTGTCATATGGAATTGGGTTGCATGAATCCACCACAAGTAGCAGATAATTATAGTTAACAGGAGCAGAAAATGGGTTTAATAACAGGCATTGGGTATCATTCAAAACTTCCAGGAGGGTCAGGCGTGGTGGCTTTGCAGACAAAGGCAGTGTCCACAATCATACACTGCAGGATGTTCCGAAGCCACTGATGCCAGTGCAGATTCTGCACCGTGTCCTTCCAGTCCAGGGGAGTGTTCCGTCATCAGAACTACCGTCTGCTGCCTCTGACAACTGGCTGTCTCCGCCAGCTATGCACGTAACAGGCTGCGGCAGACCAGGCTTCCTCCAGGGACTAGGATTAACTAACAGGCATACCCTTGATTTCCCCTGACCATCAAGTGGGAAATTTTTATTAAACAGAATTTTAAAACAAACAGTCACAGCACATACAGATCAGAAAGAGTTCCAGAGTCTGCTTGGCTTCTCATACTCCTGAGCACAAGAGTCTGCTGAAGTTTTAACTAGATTCTCCCACGTACAAAGCACTGAGTGGCTCCCACCAATCCCTGTTCCCATTCTGATAGTCCATTCTGAGCCACATACACTCAGGCAATCCACAGGGGCTAAAAGTTTACCAGAAGACTTTCTTTATCTGATCTATCAAATTGTCTGTCCTGGGCCAGAGAGATAGTTCAGTGGCAAAAGGTTCTTGCTGCAGTCTGAGGACCTGAGTTTGATTCCCTGGGACCCACTTGATAAAAAAGAGAATCAGTTCCCAGTTTGTCCTATGACCTCCACGTGCATGCAGTGACACACACACATACACATAGACACACACACATAAATAAATAAATAAGTTAAATTAAAATTTTAATTAGGGATGGAGAGATGTCTCAGCAGTTCAAAGCACGGGCTGCTCTTGCAGAGGACCCAGGTTTTGTTCCCAGCACCCACATGACCACTAACAGCCTAGGGATCTGACACCCTTTTCCGATCTCCAAGGGAATTGCATGACATGGGTTCACATGCATTCGGGCAATACACTCATCCACATAAAATAAAAATAATAAATCAAATATTTTAAAATTTAAATAAAAATATTATGTCCTAAGTGTGTTTTCAATCCATCTGCTGCTCTGCCCACAGGCCTCCCACCCTCTCTCTCTCAGACACCTGTCTTGTGCTTACATTCACATTCCCTTCTCTACTTCTGGGCCACATACCCATTCTCTGAACCATGTCCATCAGTCAAGGGCCTCCTGAAAGACAGGCCTCCTCCTTGCGTGGAAAGTTTGACTTTTGTCATTCAGTAAGATGGTCTTAGGCAAGTTACTCAACCTCTCTCTACCTCAGCCTCAGCATCTACATTTTGGGATGAAAAATAATGCTTTTTAAAATGGAGATTACCATACGGATTAAATGAGAAAATGTGTTGTAAGTGCCTAGAGCATTAACCAGCAAAGAGTAAATCATTCAGCGAAATTTTCCACTATCATTACCAAGAATTAAAGTCTTTCTGAGGTGGATTCTCAATCAAAGGGGAGTTCTAATACAAAGGAGCTCTATTTTAAAAATAAAGAAACAGAAAGGACATGGGTGAAGTATTATCTGCATGCCACACAGAGTGTGGTAATGAATGACATCCTGGGAATCCCCTAAGGGGGAGGGGCAGTTCATTTCTCTGAGAGAACAGTATGCTGAAGTACAAGAGGAGTCCACAGAGATGCTGGACAGCAACAGCTGCAGCACCAAGAAATGCTTTGCAGGTAATTATTCAATCATGTTTCCATCAAATGTTCATCCACCACCTACCATGTGCAGCGAGCTCCTGGCTGGGAACACAAAAAATGGAGCTTAAGACTGTGGCTACAGGAGCCCCCAGTTCCGTGAGAAAAATCATTATTTACTGTGTTTTCCATGAGAATAGAAATTTATCTCGCCTCCTTGGACCTACAAGACCTCCAGAGCAGTGGTGAGAAGGGAAGTGGGTGAGGGGGAGATCACTGAGAGAACAATGCAGAGACCATCTGGATGGGGGAGAAGTCCCACCTGATGAGGCAGCCATGGTCAAAGGCCAGTCTCTGACATGGTTCAACATGTGGTAGATCTCTACCTCATGAGCAAGACACAGATGTGTGCAACAGCAGGTTTAGCACAATTGCCTCTGAAGCCCGAGTTCCTCTGGGGTGCCACGTGCAGCCCGTGTCCACCTGGGATGTGACGAGCAGCCCGTATTCACCTGGGATGGGATGTGGAGCCCGTGTTCACCTGGGATGGGACGTGGAGCCCGTGTTCACCTGGGGTGCGACATGGAGCCCGAGGTCCTCTAGGGTGCCACGTGCAGCCCGTGTCCACCTGGGATGTGACGAGCAGCCCGTGTTCACCTGGGGTGTGACTTGCAGCCCGTGTTCATCTGGGGTGTGATGTGCAGCCTGTGTTCATCTGGGGTGCCTCCTGAATTGTGGGTCTTTCCAGGGTTCAGTTTAGTTCATTCAAAAACTCAAGAAATAGGAGGTGCTTTCATCCTTCTAATGCACAAATGGTTTAAACTGGCTTTTCAGGTCTTTCTATCAATATACTTCCATTTGATCCAAATCCAGAAAAGGTGTATGTGGCTTATTGTAAGGAAAGCCAAGGCCAGGCAGTGAGGAATTTATAAAGGACTGCATTTCAATGATTTATATGTATCCCCATGTCAAATAACTGAAGGATTTTCTAGACTCTCAGCACCTCACAGGAGGAAAGCTGCAGTGGACTTCCGCTCGCGAAGCTCATCTTTCCCCTCTCGCTCCCTCTTTCTGCTCCTACCATCTCTCCACAGCACCTTCATACCTCTGTTCAGTCACCTAAGCTAGTCTTCAAGAAAGCAGACTCGTCCCACACATTGCCTCCGTGTGTCCTTACTTCAGTGTCTCAGGACATCTCTTCGGCCCAACCATTAAGGAGCCCAGAGCAGAAGGAATGTGAGCCCTAATTCCAGGACCCCCTCAATGTGGCATTCAGATTTCCCCGCTTCCTCTTAGTAATACTGAATTTATATTACCTAAATTTTAACCCCAGATCCACCTTACCTGCAAGAGTTATTTAATTAATCTCATTATGCCTCAGTTTTGTCACATATAAAGTTGGGGTACTCAGAATCCATCAAACATTGTGAAATGACTGAACAACTTGTTATATATAAAGTGCATAGAATTGTAACTCTATAGTGAACAGCAACACTACTATTCCCTCTGAAGAAAGCACATTTCAGAGAAAAATACTTGCTAATCTTCCTCAGGAACAATTCCCATGTCTTTAGAGGAAAGGCCATTTTTTTTCAGTTGTCAGAGTGCGGGAGGAGCTTCTTCTGTTCCCTAGCCCAGCCTACTCTACACTGTACTGAGAAATCCTGGGTTATCCTTGCATCACCTGATCTTGGCTGAGACACAAAACACACTAGCAGGTCAGAGTCTGGCTGTTCTTACTGCCCAGGAGGAAAGACTCCAGCTCTCAGAGGAGCTGGATGTCATACTACAAAGTTCAGAGTTTAATCCACTGCAAGGGGACATGATTAAATTTCCATTTTAGGAAAACAATTCAGGCAGCATCTTATATAGACACATGGGGTTCAGGGCAAGAGAAGTTAGTGACAAGGACACCTCTGTTTAAAAGCTCGGGTAAGAAGTGAGGAGATTGGCCTAAAGCACCATAAGAAAGGAGGTTGGATTTCTTCTGAAGCAGATATTCAAACATGTAAAGAAAATGTAGAAATGTTTAGCTTAGACACCTGGGTGGATGGTAGTGCTCTCAACTGCAATGGGAGCTGAAGACACGTTAAATAGCCAGCCTCCGCTCCCCATGCTGAGTCTGAGGAATCTCTATATGAAGGTGCTAGACATATGGGTCTGCTCACGGCAGAAAGATCCAGGAGATAAAGACCTACAGGTTGTTAAGATAGCAGTCAAAGTCAGCAATGGGACCGAGGTGGTCCAAGACTGAGAGTCGGCTATAAAGCAGGAAGGAACTGAACCTCAAGTGGGATTCCTGTGTCCCAGGTAGTGAAACAGATCAGTACAAGCAAGGGCAGACATGGGCAGGACAGAAACAGGAGAGCCAGAAAGGAGTGGGATGAGGGACTCTCACATTCGTTCATTTAATGCAGTATTTATAGAACTTTGACCTTGTGGCAGACACTACCATAGCTACTAAAATGTACCTTTGAACAAAATGAAAGAGACCCTGCCCTTGTGAAATGATCTGGGGACAGATAAGGGACGGGAGGCTAGTGCCACATGCTTTGGAAATGCCTAAAGCACATTAGGGGTATTGAGGATGATGGGCAAGGCAATGACATCTTAGAAAGCAGTGTTCAGAGACGGTTTCTTTAAGGCATGCTAGCCCAGGGATCTGAATAAAGGAGAGACATGGAAGTTTCTGGGAAACAATGTTCATGGTAAGGGCACCAAAATGTGCAAAGGCTGTGGAAGAGAGAGCACTGGTGTTCACATGAGAGACACACAGTCAGCAAGGGCGAGGGCACGGAAAACTAGACAAGAACCGGCCTTGGGCCACACCAGGGTCTTGCGTAGAGGTCAAGATAAGGGACAATTGCACAGATGTTATTGTGTCCAACAATTAACAGAGCTTTGATGACTGAGTGGAGAGCCATTCAGTCCAGTCTTGAGGAAAAAGACAAATACCCTGCAGGAGACGAGCAGTGAGCAACACTAGACAGATCAGGGCTCATCCAACTCCCCTTCAAGGTATGCAGTGACCAAGGGAAGAAGAGGCTAAGAATGGCAGGCTTGAACCAGGGCAGGCCGAGTCCCAGGCTAAGCATCAGAGCCCGGGTACATAAGATGGAGGGAGGATAAATGAGAGTTGCCTGGAATCATGGAAAGGCCTAGGAGAGAAGCCACCGAACTCCAGAGACATTTGCGAAGATAGAAGACCTGGGGAATGTTTAGGAGTCTCTGCATCAGGAAGGGTTGAGGCAGAACCTTGAGAGGTGGTAGAGGAGAGGACCATCATGCCAGAGAGGGTGTGGAAGGCAAACAGGAAGAGGAGAGAGGACGAACTGCCATCTGGGAAGCTGATGCTCCTGTACCACATGAGCGTGTCTAGTGGAAGACATCAGCTATTAGCAAGAAAATCCCGTGTATAACCTCTGTACCTTTAACCATGTATAGTCATTGCTAATCCATTCCATTAAAAACTGTGCTACTCTGTACTTTGTATGTCTAGTGTTTTAGTGAAGTGTCTTTTTCAAGTCTAGTTGGCTGATACTTAAAAATGAAGGTTTTCAGCTTCAGGTACCAGGATGTTGTAGGATACTACCATTTCTGGCACCAGAATGCCTGGGTTTGAACCCTTCCTTTGATATTTATCAGCCTGTGTTGAGCAAGCTATTCTATGCCCATGTTTCCTCACTGTAAGATGGAAACAATAATTCCATCTATTCTCATAGCATGATTGCAAATATTTATAAATCAACCTGAAAAGGATTTGGACATAGGGATGCTGTAGAAATATTTACTAAAAATATAAACCCTGTAAAATGGGTTCTTGTTCCCATTTTATAAATGAAATGAGCTGTGGAGAGGTTAGGTTGGCACTGGCTGTGATTCATATTTGTACCCTGTCAAATTTCCTCTGTCGAAGCCTAATTCTCAATTTGCTCATGTCAAGAGATGGGGCTTTGCGAGTTGAGATCGGCAAGTCTGAGCCTTCAGGAATGGGACACCACAGTGTCAAGTGGTGTCAAGATCGGCAAGTCTGGGGTACACCACAGAAAAACCCCAGAAGCTCATTGTGATGAATGGTTGCTCATCAGACTTCAAGTGTCAAGAGCTGCCTTGTGGATTTCCCAAGTCTGGGGAGCTACAGGAAGTAAATGCTGCTTCCTCATAAGCCACTGGTTCATGTTATTTTGCTACCATCACCTGGATGGATGAAGACTGACTTTTTCAAGGTCCTTGAAACAGCAGAAGGGCAGGGCTGAGATCTGAACCCACTCCTACTTGTTCTTGACACTCGCTAATCCATGCAGCTCTGAGAAGGTTTTTATGCACAGGCTCATCTGCACTGCCTTTTCTGCAGAAAGATGGTCACAAATGCTCTTCACTTTTGAGTAGTCTACATGTGTGTATCCTATATCCTTGCTGTTGAATACAAGTCACATCACAGGCGCATGCACACACACACACACAAAACTCAATACTAAATCACAGCCTGGGTTTTGGGGTTAAGTTTAATGTGTGTTAGTTTGGGTTGGGCTGCTTTAAACCTTTACTGGTATTTGATGCATTAACTTCCTGCCACCTGCAGTATTTTTGAAATGTCAGCTGAAGTGACTGATATCTCAGCTTTCAGAGAGTTGCTCCAGCCCCCACTACCCCCACGTGACTGAGGAGAAAAGTGGGCTATGGCCCCCAGTTACCGAGGAATTCCTTCTCTAAGCAGCTCGGCATTTCCCTTCTGCGTCTCTGGCTGGCAGACAGCCTGAGGTATAGTCTGGGGCTCTCTAAATGCCAGCACAGAATGCTGAGGTGATGCCGTCCCAGACCTGCCATCAAAGGGGAAAGAGGAGGAGGAGACAGATCTGCAGTCATTTCCAAATACGTTTGGCTCAGTGGCCTGAGGTCTTTTCTGGAAAGAATCATCTCCATGGGCAGTAAGACTGTTCTGTGCTCAGATTCCTGGGGTCACACCTCTCCACAGGCCTGACTTGTAGATTCAATGCCCAGCCTTACCATCTACCAGATGACCCTGCTTAGCTTGTTAAAATATTTTATTTTTATTTTATATGTATGAGTATATTGCCTGCATGTATGTAAGTGGACCCATGTCATGCAGTGCCCACTGAGGTCAGAAAAGGGTGTCGGATCCTGGGACTGGAGTTATATACAGTTGTTAGCTGTCATGTTACAGACAGTTGTTGGCTGCCATGTGAGTTCTGGGAATTAAACCCAGGTTCTCTGCAAGAGCAGCCAATGCACTTTACCCTTGAGCCATCTCTTCAGCCCCTTAACTTTGTTTTTAGTAGTAAATTTTGTTCATCCACAATTTCGCGTGTAAACTGTGCATGTGTCCCTTTCTTCCTGATGCTCCGCCATCTCCCCTGCTCGCCCCATCCCCATCTCTTTCCCCTATTTACAACTTGTTTTTCTTCTCTGTCTTTTCTTTTCATGTCCCATGGCCATATGTGTGACCCTGAGTTTACAACTAACCATCAGAGCTCAGTGGGTCCAACAAAGGGTACGTGGAGCTGGGTGCCAAGCTTCTCCCTCTCCTGGAATCTGTCAGTTCTCAACAGTTAAGTAATGTGTGTCCCTTCCCTCTCACCAGCCAACTTAAGTTAAGAGGGGATCTGACACTCTCTTCCAGCCTTCACGAGTACCATGCACACACATGGTGCATATACATACATGCAAGCAAAACACTCATATTCTTAAAAAATATAAATCTTAAAAACACTACTAGTAGGAGTATAGCCTGGTACAGCCCCTGTGGCAATCAGTATAGAGGGACTTTTAAAAAGTAAAAATATGGGCTTGGAGTGGCTCTGCAGTTAGGAGTACATAATGCTCTTCGACAAGACCTCAGTTTGATTCCCAGCAACCCTGTCAGGCAGTTCACACCAGCCTGTAACCCCAGATTCAGGGGATCTGACACCTCCTGCCTCCACAGGCATCAGCACTTGTGGGACTGAAATGGTGACTCAGACTGGAGAGATGACTCAGACTGCAGAGCACTGACTGCTCCTGTAGAGGACACAGATTAACAGATTAGGTTCCTAGCACCCACGTGACAGGTCACAGTTGTCTGTAACCTAGTACCGGAGAATCTGATGCCCTCTTCTGATCTCCGTGGATATACATAAATGTACACGTAATTTAAAAACTAAATCTTAAAATAATAAAGATAGAACTGCTTTATGCATCTGAAGAAGTTCCAACAGCACACCATAGACACAGCTGCAAGTCCATGGTATTGCTGGACTATGCACAAGATGTGGATCCAGCCTACATGTTCATCTATATATGAGTAAAGAAAATATGTTAATTTTTATAAAGGAATATTATTCAGACATGACAAAGAACACCATTAAGACATTTGCAAGAGAATAGATGGACCTGGAGATGTTATGAAACTAAACAGGTGAGACTCAGAAAAACAGCATTGTATTTTATCTCTCATATGGGAAATCTAGATTTCTAAAAATGATATGGGAGCTAGTCTTCAGGGAAGAGGCTTCCAAGTCAGTTCCAGCTATACTGCTTCAAGTAGAGTGTCCAAAGTATGTCCTGTCTTCAGCAATAGGGTCTTGTCTTTAAGTTCTAGGAAGCAATCAAGGGCTGTAGCAAAAGCCTGTTACTTTGGGAGTCTCTTGAACTACCATGGCCAACAACTCAAAGGGCCGTTTCCTTTAGTAGGCATTGTGATGTTTGTTATACAGCCTTTAGCTATACACATACATGTATGTATATTTTTCAGTAGACTTAAATATCTTATTTTTATATGTATGAGTGTATTGCCTGCATGTATGTAAATGTACCCATATCATACAATATCCACGGAGGTCAGAAGAAGGCATCAAATTCTCTGGTACTAGAGTTACAGACAGTGGTGACCTGTCATGTGGGTGAGGGAACGCAACCTGTGTCCTCTACACGTGCAGTCAGTGCTCTGAACTACTGAGCCATGTCTCCAGTCCCTAATTTTTGTGTTTTTGAGATAGGTTGTTGCTATGTAACCTAGATTATCCTTGAATTTGCAGTCCTGCCTTTGTCCTGTGTACAGGATTATGTGTTCTTAACTGCTAAGCCATCTCTTTAAGCCCTTTATATTTAATTTGTAAAAGACCCTCAATATTGATTTCCGTAGCGACTGAACCAGTTTACGTTCCCACGAGCAGTGTTTCTAACTGCTGAGCCATCTCTACACCGTCTCAACAGGCTTTTGAACTAAGACATTTCACTCTGGCTGTTCATACCTCCTACGCATCATTTCCCTCCCCTCTCCCCCAGTTATTATCCTCCCTCCTCAGTTAAAGCGCTCCATTCCTCCCCTTGGTAGCGCCTGTCTCCTACTAGTCCCCTCTCTCAAGCTCCTTTGCCCCTTTACCTTCATGGTCCCTTGATCCTATGCAAACTGCCAAAGGAGAGAATTGATCAACGGTCCAACTCGGCTGTAAAACCCAATAACCACAGTAATGACCAGTACATCAAACTATCTCTAGTGATGCAGCAGTGTCATTTTTATCTTGGGAGTGATCAACAGCTACCTAATTGGAGTTGAGGTTCACTCAATGGGAGGGAACTCATGTGTCGTACTGTAAACATGGCCAAATAAACATGGCTGGAGTGATCATCAGTCCTAGAGAAAACCTGACATCTGTCATATCCCTAGACAAATGTTATTTCTTACTGCATGTTGAGTATCCATCTTTATATTTAAAGACAAATACACCTCAAAGAAGCTTCCTTTTGCAACAGATGTAGACTATTACAGAGTTACACAGCTGGTCAAAATGTAGAGAATAAGAGAATGCAGAGTGGGTGTCCCCAGATAGGACTCCTGTACTAAATTTCTGCCACCCAGGGCTCAGAGACCATTGTGGAAGAGAGGGAGAAAAGACTAAGAGCCAGAGGTGGTGGATGACCACAAGGAAGCAGAATTTCCAGGCTCCTGGGACCTTGCTCATGTGAACTTACAGTAAAGGGGACAGCATGCACAGCATCCACCCACACTCAGATCAGACTAAAACCCAGTATAGAACTGGGGAAATGGGTAAGAAACCCTAACCTTAGATAACTGAGGAACTATTGGCAACTTATCACTGCTGGGTGAGGGAGAACTGGTCTTCTTTAAGGTTGTGACATTAAACAGGTTGACCAGACTTGACTCCAGTGGATGAAGTCACACCAAGGGACATCTAGAGACACAAACTTGACTTGATGGGCAAAAAGCAGAAGAGAAATTGGGAAGGGAAAGGGGACCAATCAGAAGCGGTCTGGGCAGAGGCAGGAGGAGAGATATGACCACAGTACCACATGTATGAAACTGTCATGATGAGATTGTTTACCCATCAACATACTGTAATAACAAAGGACAACACAAGACAACAATATCGTGCCAATTTTTAAACACTTTCAATCTGAAAAACATCCTTTTGTAAGTAACATCATTAGTGTAAAGTTACAGGTGCTGAAATTTTTGTGTTTAACTCCTTGTTTTCATATTCTTACTTGGCAAATTTAAAAGTTCAGTCATGTCATTGGCACATGGAGGTTGTGGATTCTTGTTCATTTTCTCAATTGCTTCGATCTTCATGTCCTTTCTCAACAAAAGCAAAGGTCCTAAAGCCAATTTTTAGTATTTATTATTCCAGGAAACTCCTACATTTGTGTAATCACTATTAAGCCTCAGAAACTACTCAATAAAATAGCCCTCCTTCCCACTCATGTGTAGCCATGGGTACTAGACTATTCCACTTTAATGCAAGCCAGTGGGCACAAGAATACACAGTGCAGGCAGACCAGGGTCACTCCCGGAACACTTCTGCAGTCCACGTAATTAGAGGTTGCAGCAGAGCAGCCCGGCAGAAAGCTCTCGGCAGCGTAAGTAATGAATCTTGTTCTCTAATTTGAATATCTGAGGATTTTAAAAGGCCCTGTGTCCGTTTGCTTCAGGAAGTATATGGCTGGCTAGCTTAGTTTCTTTTCCTGTTGCTGTGATAAAATTAACAAAAGGAACTCAAAGGGGAGAGAAGGATGACTCTGGCTCACAGTTTAAGGGTACAGTCCATCATGGCAAAGAAGATAAGGCAGCAGGGACTTTGAAGCAGCTGGCCACATCGCCCCCACAACCAGGAAGCAGAAAGTGTTGGGTGCATGCTGTGCCTCAGTTTCTTCCTCCATTGTCCAGTCCAGGATCCCAGCCAGGGAATGGCACCACCCAGAATGGACAGGTATTTCCACCTCAATTAATGTAGTCAAAATAATCTGCTCACCCTCAGGCCTGCCCCCAAGTCCATCTCCCAGGTGATTCTAGAATCTGCCACCTTGACAATTATTCCTATCACATGGGTCTAATTTTCTTTTAAATATCAATGTAATCAGACTCTTTATTGAACTTTATTCTTTACCGTTAACTTTCTTGGGTACATTGCTAAACCCGGAGCCACATTTCACCTTCAGAAGTGTTCTCCAGAAGACTCTTATTTGTATCCTGGAGACAGACAGACTGTGGTAGAGGTGTCAGGGGGCTATGCTGTTTCAGAGTCCTCTTCCAGGTCTTCCTCCTGATCTCTGGTGGCTCCCTAACAGGTGAAAGAATGACTGTGGTCCCCAAAGCCATGCTCTCACATTCTCAGGTTCCTACAATCTGACCTCATCTTAACCCCAAAGACAGACTACATCTTTGTTTCTACATTCTGAGGACCTGGAGTTAAGGCTTCAATACATGAATTTTGGAATATATAGTTTAACTCATATCCAATACTCTTCCAGAAAAGGTTTCTAAAGCTGGAATACAACCCAGGAATATTCCAGTAGTATTCTAGCCAGTAACCACATTCAAAGACACACCAGCATCTTCAACACATTGAGCCACTTACAATAAAAGCACTTTATAGTATTGAAAAATAAACTTTATATGAACCTGGTGCTTCTCCCAGTTAGATCACTAGGAAATCTGACATCCATCTGAATTCACTAGTGTACCTGGAATACCTCTCTGAAAATGCAGATTTCAATTCCAACAGACCAACTGAGAACAGCCGAAGACTTTTAAACTATGGTTGCTGTAAGACTTAAACTGTTCTTATTGTCTGTGACAACAGTAAAAATAAATTCCAGGCAGGCCAGAGAGCCTCAGGCTGCCCATTACCCCCTCTCCTTTCCTGGTCTCTTGGAGGAGACTGCAGAGCTGGGCTCAGAATCAGGAGGCGAAGGAACCATCATTATCGGAGGAGAGGAAAGTACCACGCTGGCTTCCTACCGAAGCTGTTTGAATGAAGTCCTGCACTGGAGTGCAGAGTCTGGCTGATCCCTGGTGGCCTGGGACGAACTGGGAGAATACAACTGTCAGGAACGGAGGCTTCATGCGTGGGAGGAGCCGAGGAGCCGGGAGCTGCTGCGGTTAATCAGAGGCACAGCTGGCCGGCGTGGGCCGCGCATCAGCGGTCACAGCTCCCTGGGCACCCGCGGGCCAGGGCAGCACCGCGCCGCGGCCTGAGCGCTGAGGTTTGTCGCCCTGCTAATCCACTGGGGCTCATCCCCCTGCACCGTGGAGCAGGAGCCAAGTCACTGGGCGCTGGAGCGCCTCCTTTCCAACAGCTGCCGCTTTCCTGGACAGCTGACTTCGCGATTAACTCTGGCTTATTTTTTTGCCGTATGCCTTTCCCAAAGCCGCTTTAGCTCCCCAGCAAGCTGAGAGTGGGCGATTTCATTAATCCTGCGCGGCGGGCTTCAGCACTCGCTTCACCGCCGCTCGCCTCCTCTGGCGCACCTAGAACAATCGCAGGCCTGTTTGTCGGGCCTGTCCGGTCCTCGATTTAAGCCATGGACTCATAGCAAACCCGCAGAGCCACCGTCTCCGTTCTGGGCTGATCGGAAAAATTTGCTAAACAGGATCATCCCACCAAGGTGTATCCAGGCCTGGTTGGAAAGGAGGAAGCTGAAAGGCTAGCTCCAGAGATGTGGTGGGAAAGGTGAAAAATGTCAGCCAAATTTTGCTGAGGGTCAAGTGTTGCATAAATTACTTGAGAACAGATGGGAGAATACCAAGCTGTTTCTTTGGGGGGGTCGGAAGGGAGTTGTTTATTTGATGTTATGCAGTTTATCTGTAGCTCCAGCTGACCTGAAACTCTCAATGTAGACCAGGCCGCTCTCAGTCACACAGAGAGGAGCCTGCCTCTGCCTCCTGCACAATGGCAAAGCTTTCACAAGCCAAGAGGGAAAAAAAACCCAAAACATTTATTTATATCCACAATGCTGTGTCCCACCCCAAAGCCATTCCATTTTCTCCTTATATCTACTAATAAGTCACTCTCCTGACAACCTAAAAGCTCTGAAATGGTGAACTTCTATTCAAACCCACTTGTTTTGTTATTGAGATCACACCTCAATGAAACATGGCAGGACTCCTCTGACCCTTTCTGCAGCCAAATTCTCTAACTCCAGGGTCTCAGCTTTGACTGAGCACTGCTGTCCCTGGGACACTATGTAAACATACTGATGTCCTCCGTTCAGAGGTATAGCATGTGATGGGTCTGGCCTGTAGCATGTGGCAATGTGTTTTTTTATTTTAAATCATGCAGATTGATTCTAAGCACTTATGATAGCTCCTCTTGGTTGTCAACTTGATTGGATCTGGGAGGCTCTGGGAGGTATTTCCAGAAGGACTGACCAAGGGGAAGACCCTCCCCTAGAGTAGGCGATATTTTCTGCTACAACCAGGATATAAAGAGGACTGGGGGGAGGGCAGTGTGCTTCTCTCTTGCCTGCCCACTCCGCTCCTTGCTGGTGCTGGCATCATCACTGACACCAGAACCCAGTGTCTTTGGCCTTCCAACAGGGACTGAAGACCAGCTCTCTTCCATGAACCACCCCAACTCCCAGGCCTTCAGCGCCAGTGGGGCCAACACCCGGCCTGGTGACCCGAGCAATCACTGGGTTGTCAGCCTGTAAGCCGATCTAAAACCTCGCCGTGTACTACATGTACCTTTGCTTCTATTTGTCTAGAGAACCCTGTTTAAAGTGCTCTCAAAGCTGAGGATCGGTGGGCGATGACCCAAAGCACAGTCCCTTCTGATGCATTCTCGTACCCTGATCTGTTCTGGCTCTTCCAGAGCCACTGATTCACAGGCCGAGCCCAGTGCTCTGCACGCACTAGATTATGTGCCAAGTCTCCAGGTCTTGCTTTGGGGCTAAGAAATTTGAGTGGCAAAAATCAACTCTCAAGTTAATGAATCATCGGGTGCTGTTATCATCAGGGATGGGAAATGGAGGGACAGATGAGGAAGCAGGCTATGCTGGTGCTGTTGACTGGTGAAGAAGAACTTAACCCAAGTAGTGAGACTTTAACTCAGCAGTGATCTTAACTGCATTAGCACCCCCTTTCCTGATGGCTAGGAGAAAAACTGAGGGCTCTGGGAATCCGAAGAGTAGTGCTTCCTTGTTGTTGTCATTAGTTGCTGCTACTTTTCTCATTGCTGTGACAAAACCCCTGACAGAGCAGTAGAAGGGAGGGAAGGCTGGTTTGGGCTCAGGGTTTCAGAGGGATTTCAGCTATCATGGCAAGAAGGGCGTGGGAGAGTGGCTCCTTCCTTAGAGAAGGGAGTGTGAAACGGTGGCTTCTTCATGTGGCACAGACCAGTAGGCAGGTTGGGCTCAGGAAAGACCTGCCCTTAGTGATCCACTTTCTCCAGCCAAGACCTGCCTCCTAAAGTCTCCACGGCCTTGTAAACAGCAGGCCCAGATAGGGGCTGAGATGCATATCTGAGTCTGTTGGGGACCATTCCAGATTCAAACCAGAACAAGCACTCCATTAATTGAGCAGCGGTACGCAGGTGTTCACAGCCCACAGCATCTTCAATGACACAATGACAAATACACGACGTGAGGAATTTTAGAAGCCAGGTGCTGATACATGTAGTTCCAATACTGCTAGACTTGCCCTCTGAGAGACCTGGCCCAGGAGCAGTGGGCAGCCTTGGAGAGCTACAGTGATTGTGTATATCCTTAGAAAGAATAAACTGGAAGGGTCTAGTAAGGAGAAGATGTGGTCTAGCACATCACTGCCTGGGTGTGGGAGGGTTCTGGCAAGCCTGCCAGATTCACAGCTATTTCCTCTTATTTAGGGCTTGTCTTGTCTCTTGGTCCATGGAAGTGGACCTTCTCAAGTACATGACTGGGTGTCCCATGGTTGTTGTTGAAGCAGATTAGTCCAGAGATGAGCACTTAACCAGAGATGGCTAGTCAGACACAGATAAGGAGCCAGGACTGGGAAGAATAAGGTTCTTCAGCCAAATGGCACTGTAAGATGGGGATTTGGGTGCTGTGGGTGAGCATGTTGCTTCTGTTGAATAAGAAGCCTAGATAGCAGTCTGGAGAGATGGCTCAGCAGTTAAGAATACTTGCTGTTCTTCTAGAGGACCCAGGTTCGATTCCTAGCACCCACATGATGACTGACAGCTATCCATAACCCCAATTCAGAGGGATCTGATGCCCTCTTCTGACCTCTGCATGCACTGCATGCATGCAGGAAAAACACTCATATGCATAAAATAAAAATAATAAATATCAAAAAGAAACAGGTAAAGGAGAGAGAGAAAGAGTGGGGCAATAAGAGATGGTTCAAAGAAAGACTCAAAGCTTTCCAGGTTCTCATTCCGGGTTCTTCCTGACTTCTGCCTGTCTGTGGGCGGGTTCTGGGAAAGGTCCTTGCCTCTCACAGCATGTACTGTCCTTGAATGAGGTCAAGCTAGGTCCTCCATGTGGAGCCACAGAGACCTGACTGACATAGCTTAGCAGATGGCAGTAACAAAGCACCCTTCAGAACTGGATTTCTCAGCTAACAGGTGGTAGGGATGGTGTGCCCGGTTCCATTTCTTCAGCCTCGCCCACTTGCTACCTCCACATCCCACTCACAGACACATTTCCAGGTTTTTTTTCAGCCCAGAATGAGAAACAAATGAAAGAAACAAAGCATTCTAAATTATTAGTCAATGCCAAATGGAGCTGGACAGCCTCCAGCCACCCACTCAGCCACCTTCAAGCAGCTGTCCCCAAGAGTTAAGTGGGAACAACTAAGCCAGTGAAAATTCTGCTTTGGGAGCCTACATGAGCCCATCATGGACACAGGACACTGGAGCAGGAGTGTGGCTGGGCGGTCTGGGTGCCAAGGCCTGTGGCAAAGAGAAGCGTGAGCAGGCGGAGCCCCTAGCCACCGAGAAGCTCATTCAGAGAGAATTACTCTTAAATGAGTTGATGCCATTTACAACCAAGAGAGAGGAAAATCCAAATTAACTGATTAGCATGTCTCCATGGCTACCAGGCGCCTCACACTGGTGACAGCTCTACATTAGATAAATGGAATTATTTTCAAGGAATTCTACTGAATTCTAGAGGCCCAACTGTGAACAACTACAGCCATGATTTCTCAAACTTTCTACCAACAGTAACTAGCCTGATGCCTGGTTGAGAATTGGCACCTAAATACATGCTTGGTGAATGGATCAAGTTGAGTTGAATGTGCTGTTGAGCTGATCAGAACTGAAATGGCAGCTTGGGAACAGCCTCATGATTGTTGAGTCCAGAGGTGAACATTTCATAGTAAGACATGAAGCCCATGTTTCTCTCCGAGAAAGAGAAAATTAGAAAGCTACTTTCCCACCCTCCTAAGTTCAGAAATGGTATCTCTCATCCTGTAGTATACACTCAGACAACAACCTGGGAAAAGACAGAAGTATCCACATTGTACAGAGAACTTCAGCTGCCAGCAAAGGGCTAGAGAACAACTTCTGCCCAATGGGGTAGCTTCCCCACTGTGCAATGAGATGTGTGCCCTCCCACGCTGCTCATGGGCATACCAGCACCAAGGCTGTCATCATTTCATTCAGAGAGCTGTGAATACTCAGGGCAGACCTGTTGCCAAGCATGTATGAGACTCTGGGTTTGATCTCCCAGCACCACAAAAAGGGAGCCTACGAATGTTCAAGAGGGCTCGGAACTAAAGGAATGTTAATGTGCAGCAGCTCAGAGGAACTCACCAAGGATGCATTTCCGACGGACAGCCTTGAAATGATACGTGGCTGGGCGCAGTCACTAAAGGGCCTCAGAACAAGGACAGCCAAAAGCACCAATTGAGTTTTAGAGTCAAGGTCACAGGCCCTATCCCAAGAATCCTATTCTGCATGATGGGTCTGGCTTGGGGGGTCCTGGGGGCTGGAGCAGTGGTCTCGTGGCTGCCCCCTCTCCCCACCTGCAGTTCCCTTCCTGGAAAGGCCACCCAGTCCTCTTCTCTAACCAGATTCCTGCCACACTTTTTACTCCCCTTCAGGTCTCTGGAGCCTCACTTCAACCTCCAAGGAGCACAGACTTCTTGATCTTCTTCCTTCCCCTTCCTGCATGACATTCTGGCATATCTCTATGTCCTCCTGCATGCTTGAGGCCCATCCTTGTGTCTACAGATCCCACCTCCCTCTCTCTGAAGGCAACTGAGCTCAGGGCTTTGCACATGGTTAGCAAGTATTCAACAACTGAGCAATACCCTGGCCCTCTTAAGCAATTTCTTTTCCATCTCAAAATCTTTGCTTTTCAGGATGCATTTCTTCTCTGGACCCCGGACCCCATTACACTCTTTCGGAAGCTCGGTCTCCTCAGTCCACCTTCCTTCCTCTCTGCATTTCTTTGATGCCAGCCTCTCTTTTCAGCCTCCAGTGGTCTGAAGAACACTGCATTCTCTTTCAAGGAAGCTGAAGGAAAATTCCATGGTCGTATCTTAACAGGAATTAGGAGACAGCAGTTTGCAAATCTTTTGGAACAATGTTATTTCTAAAGATTTTACCTGAAGGGATCAAAGCAGGTCTATAAACAGGGAAGTTGAAAGGCTTGTTAAATCTCTGCTGATCTTGCATATCCAAGATCTGAAGTCCTGGAACCCTAGCTCCTGTGCATGGAGGCCTCTGATACACAAAGAGGCCCAGGAGGTTTCTAAGAAAACACAGACCCTGAGTCACTAGCTGGGCTCCAATCTTCCAGGCTAAAGTCAAGGTTAGAAGTTAGGGTGCTGCGCACTTCCACCTTCATTGTCCCCTCTGATTGCTCAGGAGGAAAGTCTGAGAACAGATGTGCCCCCAACATCATGCAGGACAGGAAAGGGAAAAACACGAAGGAAAGATGAAAGGAAACACATGGCTTCTCAACTCTGCAGCCCTGACAGATAAATCCCTTTATGTGCATTTGGAAGACTCTATGTTGTCATTTGTTAAAGTTCCATAAGGCTGGGAGATGGTCCAGTGCATAAAGCATTTGCTTCACAAGTATAAGGATCTGAGTTCAAATCCTCAGAACCCACATAATGCTGGAGGAGGTAGTACACACCTGTAATCCCAGCGAGTCCCCAGAGGCTCATGGGCCAGCTAGCCTGGCGTACTCAGCGACACAGAAAACAAAAGATGGTCTCAAACAAGGTGACCTCCACATATGGGCCATGCACATGCACACCCACATTCATGTACATAAATGTACATGTACACAAATTTACATGCACACACACATATATTCTCACACACAGATTAAAATAAAAATTCACATTCCCACTATCTGCTCCCAGCTGAACTAAATCAAACTGAAATTCCTCAGTCTTATAGACCACATTTGAAGAGGTCAGAGGCTCCTATGCATCCAATGGTCACTCTTGGCAAAGCAGAGCAACAGATCCTTTTTAATGTTGCAGTAAAGCCTAACAACCAGCTGTAAATAGGGTTCATCTTCTTAAACTGTGGACCACTCTTTGGTATAGTATCACCCGCCTGCATGTGAGGTCTGAACGTGTTTGCAATAGTAAAAAGTTTCTGAATTCGTGACAGCCAAAAATGCATTCAAGCTCAAACAGCTACTGATTGCAAGGCATTTCTGGCAATGCTCATCCATGGCGTGGTGCACAAGGTTCCTATAGCATTTGTTCCAACACAGAACTGTGTGTTTTGCAGTTATACTAGATAAGACAGGCACAGCTGTGCTTTTGCAAACATGGGCCACAGGTTTCATCCTCTATACAGATGAAGGATTGAAATGCCCTTGAGAGAAGCTAACAGTGAGTCAGTCTTTCTTGTGCATGTGTGCATGTCTTCAGGTGTCAGTATGTTATAAAACACATGTTCCTTACTTTTCCATGATCTGTAAAAATCCTTTAACTGTGACCCCAGTTTTCCTTGCTTTGAAGTCATGGAGATAAGGCTCTTGTCTATCTTTAATGCGACTATGTCACCAATATTTAACACCAGTATAGAATGTAGTATAAACAGTAGTCTCTCAACACACATTTTGCAGAAACAACAAAGGAATAGAAGGCTGGTTGAATCCACATGATTATTAAATTCAGGACTTTGGTGTGCATTGTAGGTAAAGTTGTATACTTGGTACAGTTTCAGAATGTGTTTCTCATTTAATGAGCTTTTGTCGACTTAGCAATTTAGCTTTCTCTCTCCCCCTGGAGCTGAACTTCTGTCCCTCTTTGGAGACTGACTCCTTTCCCCTTACTCCCATGTGTAATCTTGGAAAACGTCACATGTAGGAAATCTGTTTAAATGGCAAGCTTGCATGGCCCAATGAAACTCTCCTTCCAGACCGAGGCTCCTGAAGGAGCTGAACAGACAGAGACAAACATGGCAGCAGATTCCTGGCAGTAGTGATTCCCCAGTGCATCCTCTGAGGACAGCATCGGGATGCCTGGTACTTTCCTGACTTCTGTGAGTATCCTGGATCTTCCCCAGACAAAACCAAACTAAACTAAATAATGCTTATTGAATTAGTCCAGTTGATTTCACTTTCTTTAAATCCAAAATTTCAAGCAGTACATCTAAGGAAGAGCCCCCATCTGCTCGTGCTAAGCATCTCCCGACCATCCTGTCACCCAGGGGCAGCTGCAGGATTTGTGGGGCCTAATATTCAAAACAAGAAGAAAGTGTGATTAAATAAACTAAAATGTCATGTTTTTTTTTTCTAAGGTTTGTCATACATATGTATGGAGCTTTTTTTTTTCTTTTTTAGCATCTGATCAAAGGAAAATTATGACCTTAAATTATTATTTAAAATTTAGCCATTTACATTTATTGTATGATTTCTATTTTAAATTAGATTACACCAATTTTCATTAATTTTTTGTTTCATGTGTGTATGTAGGTATAGGTGTGCACATGTCTCGGCATGTGTGGAAGTCAGAGGCCAACTCAAGGGAGTTGGCTCTCTCCTTCCACCATGTGGGTCCTGGGTATTGAACTCAGGACATCAGGCTTGACAGCAAGCACCTCTACCCACTCAGCTATCTCACCGGCTCCCAGAATATTTACTTGATACCCAGAATCCCCCATCACACATCTTATTTCATGGATCACATATTTGCATGTACTCTGTTCTTATCAGAATGGAAACACCACACAAAACTAACAGCTGCTTTTGGTTCGTATCTTAGTAAATGCAGTCTACCTTGATTTACTATTGTAGAAGGACTCGTGGGAACAAAACTTACACATCTCTTACGTGTCATCATTCTTGGCATAAACGTCAGGTATAACACAAGTCAGAAATAAAATACCAAGCTTCCTTGGTCTTTCAGATTTCTTGGACTATCTGTTTCTGAACCTGTTGTCAAAGTGAGTTCCAGTTAGAACTGAAATACCAGCTTCTTAGCTATCAGAGCCTATGTTTACTTAGTTGTTAATAAACCACAGTTACCTTACAGTGGCTTTGAATTCCACTGAATTTTCACACATTGCCAGTCCACCATAACTATCCACACAGGACATTGGGATGTCAAGGAAGAGGAGCAAGCATTTACACTGCCTTAATTTCCTCTGTCCCTATACCTACTCTAAGATTTTATTGGACTTTCTTTACAAATGTAAGTTCAAGGATTAAATTATTCAGAGATTCAAGACAGTTACATCAAATGCTTGTCTAAGTCTGTGCAATTCCCCAAATCTCAGTTTGTAAGGAGAGTCTGGCTGGTTTATGAGGGGTAGAACCCACATTTGCAGCTGCACAGGCCCTTTGATGGCAGTCCTATCCTACAACCTGTGTTTGAATCAGTGGTACTCAGACACTCTATCCTCCCACCAGCTTCTGTCCTGGAGTCCATCTGATCTGTGAGCATGTCACTGTAGGGAGGTGCAACTGTGTGGTGACTCACTCTAGTGCCCTTTTGTGGGATTCGAAGATGGAGCTCCAGGTAAAGGTTTTGTATTATTCCTACTTAGGTGAGTTTCAGGAATGTCTCTGAAAATTACAAAAATTTCAATTCCTGAATATTCTGTTTTCTATACCTGTAAATGAAGGGATATATCAGTAAAGGACCCAAGAGTGGCTTACTGCTAGAGAAGGAGAGAACATTTCTGAAAGCTTTTCCATTGAGAAGCCAAAGCCTTGGCTCAGCCCTCCTATAGCAACTCAGATGCATTAAATGGCAGAATCACATGATTCTGAAAGGAAGGGGACTTCATAGCCACCAGATGCCTCATTTCATAGACAAGGTAAATTGAGATTCCTGAGGTCACAGGCTAGTCAGTAGCAGAACCAGGCCAAGACCTTCACCCTAATCTTTAACACATTAGCCAAAGCGGTCTTTCTCCTAGAGTGATAAAATTTATGATTTTGTTTATACAATGAAAAATGTTAGAAGCAGGGAGTAAATTAGTGAACAGTACTGCAGTTGTAAAAAGTGTTCATCGGGGAAACTGAGGAAAAGGCACTCTGTTCTTGATCATTCTCATAGCCACCTCTGCTTATAGCTATGTCAAAATTAAATGTTAAATTTCTTTAATTTAAATAGATGACACTATTCCATCTCTTTAGGGCATCTCCACAGAGAATTTTTTCAAAGAACATTCACCAAATGCAGAACCACTCAGCAAGGTTTATTAAGGCCATTTAGAGCCATTAACATCCAACTTAAAGGAATACAGCATGCCTAATTTGTCAGTGTATTAGTCTATTTTCCAATGCTGTAGCAAAACACATAATTCTGGTTAAGGTATAAAGAAAAGATGTTGGGGTTACAGCAATGGTTCAGCAGTTAAAAGCACTGGCTGTTCTTGCAAAGGACCCAGGTTTGGGTTCCCAGCACCCTCGTGGTGACTAATAACTGTTCCTAACTCCGGTTCCAGGGGATCCAACACCCTCTTCTGACCTCTGTGAGAACTGGACAACAACAGGGCACTTACACACATGCAGGCAATACACTCATACACATAAAATAAAAATAACTAAAAAAAATTTTTTAAAAGAAAAGAAAAAATGTTTATTTGGCACATAGCTTTAGAGGTTGAAAGTCCAAGACCATGCAGTCCCATTTGTTCTACCTCTGGGAAGTGCCTCAAGGTAGATGACATCAAAGGGATGGCACTTGTAAGAAGAGTCATATACAAGCCAGGAAGCCACAGAAAGGGACAGGCCCATCTTAGTGTAATTGAACATGTCCCATAAGAACTGTGTTAATCCCTTCCAAAGGGGGACCCTCAGTGACCTAACTACCTTGGCCTAAGCTCTCCTCTTAAAGGTCCCAACATCTCCCAACATTACCTCACCGGGGACCAAGCTTCTAACATATGAACTCAAGAGACACACTAGGGCCGGGCAGGCTTACCTCAAATTAACTGAGTGTCGCGATGGTGTCACTCATTTTCCTGAGAAGCAGTCTCATTCAACCATCAGTATAGCTACCATCTGAGAGAATCATTCCTTCCTTGATCAGATACAGCCTCCATAACAGGTATTTTAGAATTCAATTTCAAGAATGGAGCCATTTGCATTCTCAGCCAAAGTGCTGAACAGGGGAGCTCCTTGCTCCACAGAATGCCTGAAGTCCAGGCAGATTCCATTTGGAGGTGAAGGTGAATGTATTCACTGTGAACAAGAATCTACTCCAGGATGGACGGGAACTGCCTTTTATAAACAATCGTGAACAGAGGGTGTGCATGTTATCAGAATCATTGAGTGCGTGAACACAGAACAACAGTACTTGTGTGTCACTAGGGTGTTTGGCTTGGTTTCCATGTTATTCTAGTTCATGTGACCAAGCAAAGATAGTTGGACAAGTTTGGACTTCTTTAAAATAACATTTCTGTCTAAAAGGAAAAAAAAATGGAGCTCTCTTTGCTTATTTATCTACATATCTTTTCCAATTATTCCGCATACATACAAAGGGGACTGTACTCATGAGGAGTACTAACAGAGTGCTTAAGAAAACCAGATGACCTTACACTAACACACAGCCCCATGATGCAGGGATTGCTACCATCCTGGCTCTCATGCTAGCTCAGGCACCTGAATGTCCAAGGTTGCAAAGCTAACAGACAGTAAGGTTGGAATTTGAAAGCAGAAATATCAGACTCAGAACCAATTCCTAACCACTGGCCTTTGTGGAGTTGACTGACAGAGCATCAGCCCCATGGGCATGTCATTCTATCAAGGGAGACAGAGCTTGATCAGGTGTTGATGGATATTACGAAGCTGGTGCTCAGAGTAGAAGGACAATAAAAAGAAGGGAGATGGCCACCGCGCCACTCCCGGAGCACCTCACCTCTCCCCCTCTTCGGTTCAATCACCATCAACCCTTGCCTTCACGTTCTTGTTTAGTTCCTTTCTCATTGACTGAACCACACAAGGAGTCAGGACTCTCCTCGTGCCAGATCCAGGGTATATCTTCAGCTTCATGCTCATGGAAACCAGTGAATTCTCCATAAGGAAGAAGCGAACCCTGGTTTGTGGTAAATAGGAACACTGCAAAATCTGCCTCTCGGGTGTCAATCTCCTAGCTGCTTCCTTCGGGCGGTTAAGACATTCTTGCTCTTAGTATTTTATGCTTTTTATGTTTTGTTGCGCTATTTCCCTGGAAAATGATCTGATTAATATAAAGATTCAAAAGGACAATGTGAAAGGAGCATTAAATAACTTTCTCATATTCTAAAAGTCCTTCCTGTGGGAATTGATGGTGAGAGCCGCTCTTTGCCCATTGCAGCCCTCAAGCCTAATTAACACTGGCTTGCAATCAAGGCTATTCTTCGGGTGGCCACTTCCATCCCAGCCTGCAACAGTACTTCTGACCCCTGTTTTATGTTTTCAAGTTCACACAATAGATCCTTCCTAAAATGTCTCTTTTTCCCTTCAGATAATGAAACCAGTGGCATTAGCTCTCTCCCACTGCTTTTCTTTGCACATTTTTTTTTTATTCCTAGGGCTCTTTCTGCACTGAAAGTTCTTTTTCTATTTTGCAAAGGTCTCCTTCTACCCTAGAAAAATCGGAGTTTGGTACTACATAAAGTGGAGGCCCTGGGACAGTAAAATGATTAGAAAGCATTTGTGTGGAATTCTAATCCCCTGCCCCACTGTGAGCCCAGGATTATCCCTTAGAGCATGCTGGAGGAGCCCAGCAGGGAACTAGACCATCTCAAAGTGAGATGGATTTCATGTTCAATCCCAAATCCATCGCTCTCTGTTGTGTGACCTTGGATAAGCTGAACCCTCAGCCTCAGTTTCCTTATGTTAAGATCACTGGTGTTCCGAGGCTGGAGAGATGGCTCAGAGCACGGGCTGCTCTTGCAGAAGACCTGCGCTTGGTTCCCAGCACCCACACAGTGGCTAACAAGCATCCATAATTCCAGTTCCAGGGGATACGATGCCCTCTTCTGACCTCTGTGGGCACTGCATTACACATGTGTACTTACGTACGTGCAGACAATACACTCATACAAGAAAAAACAACTTTAGAAGATACACCCGTGCTTACAGAGCTGTTCTTACAGGTTTGAAAGTCAGAACAGTGACTACTGCAAAGGCCATCATTTTCTTCTGGGGTTTTGGGAGGACAGGTCAAGGTCAGGGTAGAGGTTCTCAAGCTGAGATTTAGATGGCAGAAGAACACTTTGTAAAGACTGTGGTCTGGGGATCGAGGAATCAACCCGCCATGAGGAAAGAAGGACCACAGCCCAGGTGCCCAGTGTGGGTCTGCAGAGCAAGGCTCCTTGGAGTCAGCTACATCTGGAGTCTGCATTTCGATTCACGCTCTGTCACTTGCAGCTGGCATGACCTTACTTTCTCCTACAGGTAGAAGAAATTTGTTCTGTTTCAAAAGGTCATTATGAAGATTAAAATGGACAATATCTGTACAGGCTGTTATCTAGGACACGACACAAAGTGAGCTCTTAATAGCTGACACATTTTATGTTACTTTTGGTAGCAACCAGATGTCAATTTCACCTTAAATGAATTTTTAAATCTCAAATCCTAAGGTATTTTTCATCTGCAGAATGGCTGTAGGAGAAGCTACCTCATATGGCTCCTGTAAAAACTGAAATAAACCCATTTCAGCACCCAGAGCAAAGCACTGCTGCCCAGTTGGAATCCAGCACCCTTTCTGTCTCTGCTGCTGGGCTGAGCGGGGTGTGAGCTGGGGGGATCCTCAACCTGTAGCAAGTCTACCTCCAGACAAGGGTGCTGTTGGCTGCCGCCTACTCTCCCTGAACTCTCCTTCTCAGAACCCCTGTTTTTCCTTTGTTCTTCTCAGAACTGGCCCTCCTGTGGCATGATTTTGTTTTTTGTTCGTGACTTGGAAGGTTCACAGGAAGGTGGGGCTTTTCCCAAAAGGGCCTCTACTGTGAGCTCCCCTTTTGCTGCTACAGAGGATTCCCTTTAGGACAGACATTCCTTTGGCTACATTTCAATCACCGTGAATTTTGTCAGAAGATTTTTCATGATGGAAAACCTAAAAAAGGGGCTTGATGCTGGGGCAACAGAAGAGATTTTACAAAGAGAGACAGGACATAGGCAGTTCTCAAAGGACACAAAAGCCACATTTTCTTTAAGAAACGGACCATCTGGGCATGCCTTTAATGCCAGTATTCATACTTGGGAGACAGAGATGGGCAGATCTTTATGAGATCAAGGCAAGCCTGGGATGGTCTAGATATCAAGTTCCCTGTCTCAAAAAAGAGAAGAAAAGAGAGAAGGAAGGAAGGAAGGAAGGAAGGAAGGAAGGAAGGAAGGAAGGAAGGAGAAAAGGAAATGGACCAAGATCATCCATCTATCCAGAAATGGCCTCTCTCGCGCGTTCTCTTCTTTCTCTCTCCGTCTCCGCTACCCCCACTTTCTCTCTTCCAGCCTCCTTTCTCTGTCTCCCTCTTCTCTCTCTCTCCCTTCTTCCTCTTACCTCTCTCCACCTCTGTTCTATTCCCTCACCCTCGTTTTCTCTCCCTCCCTCTCTCTTCCCCTTACCCCCTTTGTCGTCTCACATTCAACTTTGTCCATTTGGACAGCATCACCATCCTCCCTCTGCTGTGCAGGGGCCAGAGCTTTCCTGGGCTCTGCTCTTGCTTTGCTTGCTCAGGTACCACTCGGACGCATTTGCAATCCCTGTGCTGATACAGCACCTCCCCTCCCTCTCTTTCCTTCTTATACCAAATACTATGCAGAAAATTCATCCTGCTCAGTGTCAAGCGCCAGATCCACTTTGGGTAGGCATTATTTCTGTTTGGCGGTAGGTTTAGTCTCACTGTTTTCCACCACGGCCCCTCACAACATGCAAGCATGTGTGCGCATGTGTATGTGTGTATGTGTGTGTGTGTGTGTGTGTACGCATGCATACACACACACACACACATATACTCCTTATTACCTGACCAGTAAGTCAAGAAACTGCCTATTCGTCATACCCTTTAGAGATGTGTGGAAATATTAGATTTTGAAACCTGGCTCAGCAGAGTGAATTAGTGCCCCAAAGCTAGAAGAATGGGAGCTTATCTGATCAGATTTTTTTTTCTCTCTTTTTCTTCCTTGAAATTTATCCCAGGTTCTGAATTTGTAAAGCGAATGAATAATTTGATGAGAAACAGATTTCTCAGAAGATTTGCATAGTCCCCAGCTTCTCTGTGGGTTGAATTTTCAACTAAGAGAAGAGCTTCCTTCTGGCACATGGAGAAGTTTAGGTCCAGGAAAACAGAACGGACCCACAGTGGAAGGACTCAGTGCACAAGAAAAAAACCTGTGCATGTGGGCATGTTAAATGAGCCTGTAGCCACCCAGATGAGTCCAATTCAAGTCTAGTACAGAGATTAGTGTCTACTCTGCACTAACATGTAGTTTATGATCAAAACCCTTGCTGAATCCAGGGTGGGAGAAGGCTCAGTGGTTAATGTGCTGGCCACACAAGTGTGAGGACCTGAGTTCAGATCCCTGAAACCCACACAGAGCCAGACACCGTAGTACACATTCATAATCCCAACTCTCTACAGTGAGATGCCAAGGACAGGAGAAGCCTAGTGCATACAGCAACGAACAAGAGACCCTATTTCAAACAAGGTGGAAGGTCTGGATGGGAACTCACAGTTGTCCTCTGACCTCCATGGCACAAGTGTGAACCAGCACATACATCATACACATGAGCAGATTAAATTTAAAAATTGATTCACAGTCCTCTATACAAGTACTTCATACCTCAACCAATAACTCCTTGGGGATGCTGGGAGTGAAGTGCTGTGTTCCTCTGTCTCTGCGCTCACATGGCTATAATCTCCAAGGAAAGTTGTGTCATTCGTAAGATGCGTGATGGGTTTATGCCAACCAATAAATGACCTCATAAATGCATGCTAAGGTGGGTGTTGCCTAAGCCAATATTATGAATGACACACAAAATGACTTGACTCTAGACATGTGTCTATAGAGTCTGTAGAGTCCTGGCCAGATTCAGAACAGCTATTGGCTCAACTTAAAGACAGAGACAGTGGCCAGGGAAAGTTGCCTCTGTCTGCAGCTACCTTCTTTTAGTCCCCTTTTCCTTTTTAAAATGTTATGTTTATTTGGCGTGTTGCTTTGTTGAGTTGTACCTGCCATGAAGTCCTGCCAGACTGAGTTGAGACAGTCAATCATGTGCGTTCAGGAAGATCCTGGAAGGCGCCACAACTCCCAGGAGGGAGTTTTCTTTGAAGCATCATCGCTTGTAGGAGCCCCAAGCAGGAACTGGAAATCCTGGTTTCCATCTCTGCCACTTCCCAGGCGTGGCTTTCAGACCTTGAGTAGATCATGGAGCCACCATGGGCCATCCAATGCCACCTTGAGCCTGTCTGTTTACATGCACTGTCTCATTTTCCTTCGGTGCAGCTCTCTAGATGAGAGGTCCTCATCTGTCTAAGACACCCTTGGCTGCACCTTTCAATTCGATGCAGTCCAGCCATGGGCTGGGAACGTTCCAAGTGTTGGTATGATTAGATGGAAGACTCAGAGAATCTGAAATCAAGCCATCCCTAGAAATGTCTTCCAATGACAAATCTCTAGTTCTTAGTCAGCCCTCTCAGTGAAAGCAGCACAAGGAGCCGTGGAAGGTGCAAAGCACCCGAGCACTAACTACATCCACGAACGACCCAGCCACAACCAGGAGGAGGAGCCAGGGACAGAACCTGGCGTCCAATGCATGTTCCCTGAGCACAACTGCCAAAATGAAGAAATAGTTGAAAAATCAAGTTGTGGTTTTGGTGGCCTTGAAAGAAAGGAGGAAAATTAAGGCTTCATCACCTCCTGGGTCTGTTAAGCACAGAAATGAACCAGACACAAGCCACCCCTGCTGGACTTGTAACCCTACGACCCAAGGTCCAGAGAACCGTAACATTCAAACTGATTAATGTTCCGTATCCATGATGTCCCAAGTCTCAACAGAGGCAGACAAAAAACCCTTCTGAATATTATTCTATGTCTCTAGTACCTCATATAAATATTTAAATACTTTATCTAGTTCAAAAATGTAACTAGACAGGAAGGAAAAAACAGACAGTAGAAACAGGCTCAGCATGTTAATGTGGGATTTTCTGCATGGAGGGCTTGAGTGGAGGCCATCCACCGGGAGATGGAGAGATGACCCAGAAGGGAAGGCAGCTAGCAAAGGCTGTTTTCACACCAGTCATCCTGCGGGAGACTGGAGCTCAGTCCTGCCTAGTAATCCTGGGTCTGGGAAAACACAAGTCTCAGATTGGTCTACTTTAGAGGGACAGCAGAATAAAGCTACTCTAGTTGCCCACAGTTGCAGCCTGTGGATCACTGGGGGGACTGCTCAAATACAGATAAAGAGGGTGGGGCACTGTGTGTGCACTGAAATGTTACAGTCTGAAGGAACACCGATAGGGTGGGAAGTGTCCTCCACACTCACACAATGGCTGGCTTGAATTATTAGACAGAGATAATAAATACAATTTGTTTACTGTGTTTAAAGATGTAAAAAGTACAATATTAAATACCTATTAGACAGATTTCAAAAGACCCAAGTATAACTAATAAGACTTAAATTACAATAACTGGGACTGGAGAGATGGCTCAGTGGTTAAGATCACTGACTGGTCTTTCAGAAGACCTGGATTCGATTCCTAGCACCCACATGGCAACTAACAATGACCCATAACTCTAGTTCCAGGGGATCCAATGCTCTTTTCTGACCTCCATGGGTACTGCATGATATGGTATAGGCAATACATTCATACACAAAAATAAAAATAATAAATATTGTTTAAGAAATAACTGAAATTTTAAAAGTTGCTATATTTAAACCATGTTAGATGCAGCTAAAGAGAGAGAGAATCAGTGAACTAGAAGATAGGTCAGAAAACACTGTATGTTGACAGTGCTGTGAGATTATCCACCATGATTTAAAACAGACTCCCAGAAGAGAAAAGAGAGCACAGGATGGGATTTATATTTGGTATCCATTACTTTTCTGTTGCTGTGACAAAACACTACACCTGAAGGTGACTAATGAAAGAATGAGTTTTTTTTGGCTTCTAGTTCCAGAGGGATAAAATTCCATCATGGCAGGGGTGGGAGGAAGGCATGGCAGTGCACAGCCATGGTGACAAGAGCCGGAAGCTGAGAGCTCACCCCTTCAATAGCAGACAGTGCAGAAAAAAACAAACCACAAGTGGGTCGAGGCTATGAACTTTCAAAGCTGCTCCCAGTGCTGTCATTCCTGTAGCAAGGCCCCACCTCCTAAAGGGTCCAGGACCTCCCCAAATAGCACCATCAACTGGAGGACTTATTATTCAAACCACAACATATTTGAAAAGACAATGATGGCTGACATTTTAGAAATTAGGAGTAAACTACAGGGCTTATAGCTCCAGATGACACGTGCCCTCCCTATGGGGCTTTCCATCACAGCCATCCTTGTTGCCTGAAGTTCATTTTTCTTTGTCTTGGTTTATACTTAACAACTGTATTTGCCCTATGAAAAATCTGACACCTCTGGTCCTCAGAAGAAGCATGTGGGTGAGGTATAGCTCTTCAATCTCTGAGAAAGAAAGAAAGAAGCAAAGAAAGAAAGAAAGAAAGAAGCAAAGAAAGAAAGAAAGAAAGAAAGAAAGAAAGAAAGAAAGAAAGAAAGAAAGAAAGAAAGAGAAAGAAAAAAAAAAAGAAAGTCAGGTGTGCACTGAATGGGTTGTTCAGCAAACAGGGAACGTGCTTATAACACAGCTATGGGGAGCTCAGAGGAGGAAGCACAGTAGTTCTGCCGTGAGGAGCTTGACAAACCTTCCCTTGGGGTGCAACACTTCACCCACACCACAGAATCTTGAGCAGCGAGTGGGAGTTTGTCGGCCTAGGCAGAAAGAAGAAACTGTGCTGCAGGTGTCAAGACTGTATTTGTGGTTACATTTAAGGAAGGAAAAGTAATTTGTGTGGCTGGAAGACATGCATGATAGGTGCAGAAGGTATTTCTTCTAAAACCTAAATGGCATGTAAATGTGATGAACCCTCTTTAAGGAATTCAAGTATTCATTCTAGCGGTGTTCAAACTGAAGTCCATGGATATGATTGATGGTTAATACTGTCAACTTGATGGGATCTAGGATGCCAGGCACACATGTGAGGGGTTATCCAGATTTAGATGAATTGCAATGGGAAGATCTGTGGGCAACACATTCCAGGGGGCTGGGCTCTGTACTGAACAGAGGAGACAGCTAAGTGGACACAGAAGCATCTCTCTGCTTCCTGACCATGGCCACAATGTGACCAACTGTTCTGCATTAACACTCCGCCACTAGGACCGCACCCTACAGCTGCCAGCCAGATAAACCCTTCCTTCCCTATCACAGCAGAAAAGCAACTCAGACAACGGACCCCACGGCAGCGGCAGTGAGGGGTACACAAAGCCCAGTTGGAAAATGTCTGCTCCTTTTCCCCACTTTGATGAGAACCCAAAACAAAAGGAAACAAAAGCAAACACACAAAAACCATCAAAGTGACATACATATGCTGTGGATCATCTAATTACCGCCACATTTGGGGTCCGTGGTTCCATCATGGTCACTTGGACGCAGAGGGGAGCTGAATATTCAGTGGTTCCACTTTGGAAATAAATGAACATACCAGCTAAGTGTCAGTCAAGAGTGGTAAGATCTATGGGACTCTATAAATTATATGCCTCATTTAAAGGGTAGCCAAATCTGTTTTCAAAAGGACACCTGCATGATACAACCAAAATACTGCACCAACAATTTGAACAACCTTGACCTAAACAGATAGTTTCAACTTTTAATTGGCTGGTCGTTGTGTTTAATAGTGTGGGGTGAGATCAACACACTCAACTAGGAAAATGGCAGTTGTCCTAGCTCGAACTCACTGAATCCACATAAAACTATTTAACAAATTAAAGTGACAAAAATCCTTCTCATGGATAATTGAGATGAAACACATTTCTCTATAAAGTGAGTTTTTTTTTCCTTAAAGTAGACAATACCATGAGACTCTGGTGTGGAATCACGATAACATTGCCCTTTAAGTGTTTCTGGCTTAAAACAAATGAACAGAGACAAATTTATTAAATTAAATGCTTTGTTTATGCCAAGTAAAGGCCAAATAATACCATGGGATGGTTTATAAAAAGGCTTCTGCCAGAGTTAGAGAGGACTTTTTTCTATATTTCAGACATAATGGAAACAAGAACAAAATACCCTGATTTACTATCAAGTCATTTCAGAATGGTTAGAATGGGTCAGTTCGTATCTTTCCTCTGGTTCTGTGCTGAGACCATGAACATGTTTTCAAAAAAATATAAGAAAGGAAAATAACTCAAAATGTAATTTGCCCATTCCAAGTCTAGGAATAATTGGATTAGGTAAGCATTTAATGCAAATTTAAATATGCTGTGACGATAACCTTATCTTCAAGCAAACAAGGGAGCCTCGGAGGGAGCAAAGGGCACCTCGTTAAAATTGGCGGGTGACGATCACTCCCCACATACAGTCAAGGGAGGTGGGCGGTCTGTGTATTCTAAAGTAATAAATGAAACTGATGTTGATATGTTGCTTAATGTTTATGAACAGTATTCTTCAATAAACAGCAGTGCTGTGTTTACTAATTGAATTTAAGATACAGAAACAGATAAAAAACATAGAAACGTATATAGTTAACCTTTCTGCTATTAATCTTGCACACTAATGCTGCTAACTAACATTGTGTCAGTTTTGCAGTCTGGTTTATATCTAATTCTGTATAGTCCCATTCCACATAATGACATTGCATTCAGTTCCTACCTGACCTATATACCACTCTGATCCCATAGATGAAACACTCTATATAGACCAGGTTGGCCTCCATCTCTCAGAGGTCCACCTGCCTCTGCCTCCCGAGTGTTGAGATTAAAGGCGTGTACCAGCATATCTGGCAGATTTATATTTTTATGTTATCTATAAAGAGTAAAAATTGTCATAGCTAGTCTTATTGACTGTAAATTTGGTTTTTATTTTAATGAATTATTTAAATCCACTGGGAGTCTAAAAGAAGTCTTTGCTTTATAAGGAAACATTATAGGCTTGCATGGCCACTAAAAGATTTAAAAGAGGGAGAAGGTGATCCAATTTTTTCTTTCTTTTTAAAATTATTTTATTTTATGTGTGCAAGTATATTGCCTGCATCTGTGTAAGCGCACCACGTTTCACAGTGCCTCAGAGGTCAGAGGAGGGTGTTGTCTTCTGGAACTGAAGTTCTGGGTGGTTGTCAGTCACCACGTGGGGTCTGGGAATAGAACCTGGGTCCTCTGCAAGACCAGCCAGTCCTCCTAACTCCGAGTCATCTCTTTACTCCTGCGCCCCCCAAATTTTCTTTAATTTGCTCTCAGAGAGTATGTAAGGGTGTGGGCAGAAGTGGCCTGAGGGAACGCTTCCAGCAGGAAACTGTGCAGTATCCCAATGGAGAGGTAATAAGAGGCTATAAAAGATGGCGGTTTTCACTAGCATGGTCTTGGACTGTGGTGTGCTTCTAGGTCCCTTGTAGTCCACCTCCTGCTATGTACAGTGAACCAAGATGCATTTTCTGAGTGTACCTGACAAGAATTAAGGAACAGGATTTATGGGGAGGAGGATACTTTGTAATTTAGGTTTAGAAGTCAAGGGTGGGCATGGTGGTGTACGCCTTGACTCCCAGCATTTGGGAGCCAGAAAGCAGCAGGGAGACTTCTGTGAGAGTGTGGCCAACCTGGTCTACAGAGGGAGGTTCGGGCCAGCTGTGGCTACAGGAAGACCTTGTCTCGAAAAAAAAGGGGAGGTGCAGGGTCTGCCGATCTTAATATTCCACAGAGGTTATGCAAGAGGTTACGATCTGCCAAACGTATATTTGAATCTGTTCCTGTGGAGGAATGTCTTCCAGGCAGCTGTGAGCCTGGGTCTTCAGAGGACAAACAGGAAACAGGGCTGGGGAGATGGCTCCCTGGCTCCCTTGTAAACGCTTGCCTGGTGTGGTGGTTTGAATGAGAAATGCGCCCCGCTGGCTCATGTGTTTGAGCACCTGCCCTCACTGGTGCTGCTGTTTGGGGAGAGTTGCTGGAAGCTGGAGAAGGGCAGTGAGAGCTCATAGCCTCGCTCTGCTTCCAGTTTGCTCTCCGCTTTCTGTGCGTGGTAAAGGCGTGAGCCCTGCCTGCTCCGGCTGCCCCGGCCCGCCGAGCCTCCCTCACCAGCACAGACTCCAGACTCTGCTGTAGAGCTGGAGCAGTACACCAACGCTCACTCTTCCAGAAGTTGCTTAGGCCATGCTGTTCATCGCAGGAGCAAAGAGTAACTAAGACCTCTGGCAAGGACAAAGGCCTGAGTTTGATCCCCAGAACCCAAGTAAAATTCCACCAAATCCTAACTGGGGGGTTAGAGACAAGTGGTTCACAGGAGCCAGCCTAGCATACATGGCAAGGGCCAGGTCCCCATCTCAAAAACAGACAGGTATATAGTGCTTGTGAAATGATGCTTAAGGTTGACCTCTGGCCTCCACAAGCATGTGCATAAATATGCATACACACACACACACACACGTGCACACATACAAAAAGACAGTCCTTCCACTGGAGGAATTCACAGGGTATCTGGTACAAGGTAGTCTGTTTTGGAGGTGTCAGCAGTTTCAAAAGTGAGTGGGCATTCTGACTTCTTACAGTCTGGAAGGCTTGGGCACAGCAGAGGATCCGGTTGACTTGGCAGAAAGGACAAAACCTCCTGACATATGTTTAGTGAAGCTTGGGCACCTCCCTTTGAGAGCAGAGGAACTCCTGGTTCCTGCTGACTCTGTTCTAGCAAGACTTCCATCACTGCTGGACAATTCTTCTCTTACACCAGAACTCAAAAGTTTATTGTAGCTAGGCATGGTAGCATATGCCTTTAATCCCAGACAGGCAGATCTTTGTGAGAGTGAGCCAGCTTGGTCCATATACAGAGTTCCCAGGTTATAGGGTTATAGGGAGACCCTGTCTCAATAAAAAGGAGTTATTGCAGAGATAGAATTAAGCAGATTTGACTATTAACTAGATTTGAGGGTATGTGAGGGGAGAGAAGTGAAGACTTACTCTGGGGGTTATGCCTCGACTTACTGGTACATGATGACTTTGTTAATGAAGATAAGGTGCACAGTAGGGTGGGCTTTCTGGGGGAGGGAGCATTCGGTATTCATGGCTTGATAGACTGAGCTTGAGGTTTATAGGAGGTGTTCATTTGAAAGAGACAGGAGCAAGAGCATTCTGACTGCAAAGTCCAGTATGTTCGTCACCATCGAAGCCTGGGATGTGGTTGACAATGACATTGTTCTACACAGATTGAGAAGCAAAGAGAAGGGACTTTGAACACTTAACGGCAATTCTAGTCTAGTAGATCAACTGTTGAATGAGGATGACGCTGGGCATGAAAAGATAAAAAGATTTTAGATTTGGAGAAAGAAACATGATTTCAGAAGCCAAAGAGCTGTCAACAAAATGAGCCATTTAGACAATGTGAGAATTTTCAGGAACGCTGCACAAGCATGCTCTGCAGTTGTTTGAGACATGACTGCGTGGGAAATGGGTGATTTCATTTCCAGGACCATGTTGATGAAGAGGACAAAGAAGCGACCAACCAAAGGGGAGGGCGGTGGATTCCTCACATTCCTATAAAGCCACATTCAAGGAATAAATGTGTTGTGAGCCTGGGGGTTCATGGAGAAATATGGGAAGAAGTTGGGCCACGTGTCCTTCTAGTTTTTAATGGTTATTTTTGAAGTATTTACCACATGAGTTGGTTTTTTTTTTTTTAAGGGCAAGGTGAGTTTTCAAACTACTTTCTCTACTTTAGTCCCTACTTCTGGTCTCCTCACCGTCTATGTCAGCCCTCCCCTCAGTTCTCAAGACAAAGGAGATCTACCAGAAATGAAGATGTGACCCCATTACTCAGATATGTGTGCCTGATGCCTGGATGTGGTCCCTGCCCAGGTGCAAGCATCTATGCACTTAGCAGGTATGTACTGCACACTTCAAATAGTGTGGTGTGCACTCTAACAGCACAGACCTCGCAAACCACGTCAGAGTTCTCAGTGTGGTGACAGCTGAGCTGAGTAGCAGGGGGTGACCAGGCTGGCCTGCCTCACCCATCAGCACCCTCACCAGCCTTAAATTTCTCTCTCAGATATATGTGCTGTTGCAATTAGAATGCCAAGCCTACCACAAGCAGGGTGCTGTGGAGCACCTGGGAGTCTCTATGTCACATGCCACAATTTCCTTGAAACCTTCTGTTACATGAGGTATCTCGGCTGGGTAAGTCCCCAGTTTTGTGGACTCAGACTATATCTCACCTCCTTCCACAGAAGGATTGTTTGGTTGGTGGTGGTCGGTACGTTGGGGTGGGTGGTGGGGGTTCATTTTGAAAAAGACTCTGACTCTGTAGTTCATCCTGGGCTTAAACTCACAGTCCTCACATCTTAGCCTCCCAAGTGCTAGGATCACAGGCAGGGGCTATCTCACTGGGTTCTTCCACAACATCGCTGCCACAGACTGCTGTGTGTGAGCTCTTCAAGGGCAGGACAACTCAAATGGCTCCCTTGAGCATGGTGCACCCTGGCCTACAGTAAATGTTTAATACATGGCCAAATGAACACAAATTGCTCAACAAGTGAGCAATCTATTCTAGAGCATTTTACAGTCTCGGGTAAAGGCATGACATGGCCCCTCTTTCTCTTTCCTGCCTTCTGCTCTGTCATTGCTGTGGACGACTAAACTCCTTCACTGCAGGAAGATCCTGTGACTGTTTGAATCTATGACTGACCCATAAGACCTGACTGCTCACACACACACATTTGTTTGAAAAATGCAAGCCTAATATTTCATATGCTAATAAAGAAATCTGACTTCTGGAATACTCGACTGTGGCAGAGTCGGATGAATTACTCATTTCATCTTCAACCAGTATTTACTAAATATGTACTCTGCACACGATGTGTGCTAGGTATAAGTTACCACCAAGAAAATGAAAGCCTAAGCCTCCTGGAGTTCTTGATCTGTAGAGGAGAATTGTGAAGATAGCACCTTGTACATAGAAGTCAGGTTGAATGCTGTGAAGAGAAGACCCCGCTACAGTGAGAGATTAACAATAGAGTCCTGATTTGGGTTATGGGTTCTAGTACACACATGTGGTAAACCACTAAAGCTAAGAGCAGAAAGGCTCAGGGGAAGAACAAGCAAGCTCACTGCCTCCTGAGGAGGGGCATCCAAAATGGCCATTTGACGGGAGCACTGATGATTCTAGAGCCAGGGAGGGAAGCACAATGCCCCGAGGTGGGTTTGAAGTGGGCGAGGGAGGCTGTGACTTACATGCCAGGCTACATCACAGACTGTGAAACTATTTGTCCAAGTAAAGGCAAAGTGTTGAAGGGCTTGGAAGAATATGAGCTAATCACTTCCATGTGGAACGATCACTTGTCGAGAGGGACAGAAGAGTGCGGGGAGACCTGGCAAGAATTTGGGGTTTGTTGCTCGTATCAGAAAACTCAGCTGGCTGTGCTGGGGTGCACCTCTGATCCCAGCACTTGGGAGGCTGAAACAGAAGCACCATAGTGAGTTGAAGGACAGCCTGGCTACAGATTGGAGCTATGTGAAAAAAAGGATGAGAAAGAAGAGAGAGGGAGAGGGAAAGAAAAAGAGAATAGAGAGCTAGGAGCCCGCTCCCTTTTCTTGCAAGCTGGAGCCCAGAAGACAGGAAAAGGCTTGGCTGTGTGAGGGCTGTGGCTTCTCTGAGCCGTCTTTTGTGGGGGTCTCAGGGTGAAGCCTGTGCTTGCTCACCCCTAGTCCAGTTTCCAGGCAGGAAATAAGAGGAAGCTTTAAGGGAAAACCCAGAACATGGCAGAATCCATTTCGATCCATCTTCTTTGAAAGACTTTCCTATTATCCCACCTGATCATTTGTGCTCATAGTTCACTACCTTCAAGAGCATGACATGGCCATGTCTATTTACAGGAGAACCTGGGAAATGGGGGGCTATTAGGGGTTTTTTGTTGGTTTTACATGGGGTCTGTTACCAGCCCAGACAAAATCTAGCTCCATAAGGAAGAAACTTAGCTATTTGGAAGCATCAAACTGCCTTTCTCCATGCATGGTTTGCCTCTGTGGGGGGGGGGGGGGGGCAGCTGTACTGTGTTAAGAGCAACTCGACCTTTCTGAATTTAAGAATGGATATGCTTGAATGTAAAAGAATGGATGGAACGAGTTTAAAAATAAACGTGCTTGAATGTAAAAGCAAGCCCAGCAGATACTGTAAATGCCTCACAAAAGAACCATCAAGCCCTTTCTAACTGGTTAGATTCCTATGGAGCTGGGATGATGATCTGGTGTATACCTGTTCTTCAAAGCCACCCACATTTGGGACATAGCAGTGATCAATGTGTGGTGGTCTACTTGACACCAGGGATAGACAAGGGCTTATCAACTTTTCTGGTAACAATTGACCTAGATGTCTGGTTCCTGGATCTACCAGAGTCTTGTATTCTCTGTTCTAAACTAAATATGTAGGAAACGGTCCAGGGGTGTGGTGAGGTCTTTTCCTGGGTTGCTCTAGCTGGAGTGTTCATGGTTATGGGGTATTCAAAGCTAGTCCTCTAGTCTGGCTTACAGGGTTAGCTAACATTATTTCATTATAACACTTTAATGCTAAAAATAGCTAGCCTGGATGAAGTGCTCTACAACTAAAGACTCTGACCAACATAAGACGGACTAATCTACAGAACAGCATTCTGTGTGGTTTCTTATATTGTGAACACAGAACCCATACATTTAATCCTATTCAAGGCTTACTAGAGGCCAACTACCTATTTCAATCTCATATTCTACAAACTTAACATGAGACAAGGAATTCCTGACCTTTGCCAGGAGGCTTTGTAGGCTTTTCTTTCAGCATAAACATTCATTTCACAACCATTGTCTATTTTGCTTCTTGAATCTCTCTGACCTCGTACATGTTTCTGTATTTCCAATGTCACCATCTTCATCCTCAGGACACTGACCTTTCTCCTGATCTGCTACCAGGAAAGGACTTGATCTAATTGCATCTTCTCTGGATTTCCCCAAATCTAGTTTTTACAATTTTGCCTCTATTTTCAATATGAAATATGATCATGTTCCCAAATATTTAAACTCCTCAGTGGCTTCACTTTGATGTTAGGATAAAGACAAGCTTGCTAACTCACCTCGAAGTCTCCTCACACTCTGGTGTGGCCAGCTGGATTAACTGCATTTCTATTACTGTGATAAAACACCATGACTGAAAACAACTTAACAAAGAAAAGGTTTATTTGGGTTTAGGCTCTGAATAGAGTCCATAAGGTGGGGAAGACATGGCATGGTGACCAGATTCATATGCTTATGGGGACATTTCCCATTCAAACCACCGCACCTGCCTTTCCCAACACCTGCCCCTTGTCCTCACTCTCTGTCCATCCACTGCCTCGACACCCCTTTGCACAGGCCATCATTTCTTCTGGAATACCTTTCCTAATCTTCTTTCTCAGGGGAACTTACATATCTCCCTCACATCTCAGCTTAAACACAACTCCCTACTGACTAGGATCAGAAAACCATCTTCGTATAGCATTTATCACAGAAGCAAATTTTAATTTATTGGTTAGTATTTGGTTAATGCTTAGCTTGGTTACCCAGACTATATACTTTATATGAAAAGGAATGATGTCTGGTTTGGTTTCCTCTCTCTTATATATTGTTATAATTCAAATTTCTTTGATTACTGAGGTTGAACAAACACAAAGACTTTTGAATAGCAATGAAAAGACTGAACAAGCCAGGGAGTTTCACACACAATTGATAATCTTTGTGTCAAATCCACAAAGCAGGCATGGTCTCCAAATTCACAGACTGCTCCCACAAGGAGCAAGTCCAGATATGTCTAAATCCAAGACTTGAACTCCTCCTGTTCACCATACTGACTTCCTCCCTTAAATGAAACCCTTTATATACGATGGTGTTCTGTAAGAATTATCAGTGATGGATCTATCATTATTATCTAGACTAAGAGAATGAACAATAATCAAAGGACCTACCAGCAATATAAAATAGCAAATGATGAAATCTCCGGCATCCTGTCCACGAGCACCAAACTTTCAAGTACCCTAACATTTTGAGTTAGCAGGAAGTCTTAAGAACTGAAGATTTTATTGGGGGTCCTGTGATAGCAACCCTTCAGAACACAACTCATCTTGATTATTAATACCACTTGAGTATTTCTATAGTAAATAGTGTTCTGGTGCGATCCAGATAGCAGCAAGACATGATTCAACTCTCCCTATCTCAGAAGCCCATAACTCATCAAAGACTAATGTTAGAGACCGAGAACCGAGGGGTGAGGCAGAGGACCACAGAAGAAAGCTACTCATCACTTCGTCTCTGAGGATGCGCCCTCCCATATTTCTGACTCACCCCAGCCAATTACTTTGATTTGTAGCTGGGAGTTGGCAGTCTCCAGGTTAGCACACCGTCTATTCCCTGTCTTTGGCAGAGCAGCCGAATGGAAAATGTAGAGTTAAGGGTCTCAAGAGGACCCTACTCCTGATGATAGTAACCAGCAGACTAGACTCTGGGAGACATGACCACAGCCAGGGTCAGCAAGGACTCTGAGTAACAAATGAAGTTATTTAACTTTTGTTTCAAATGAAGATGGTCCAGAAACAAACAAGGACAGATTTTCCAGGATACAAAACATGTCCAGAGTAACTTGTAAGTGGTGACAGGTAGTGTTTTACTTACTTTTCTGTTGCTGTGATAAAACCATACCAAAAGAAACTTAGAGAGGAAAGGGGTTTATTTGGCTTACATCTCACAGTCCAACATCAAGGGAAACCAAAGCAAGAGCCAAAGGAAGAGCCCGGAGGCAGGATCAGAAGCAGAGAACACAGGAATGCTGCTTACTGGCCTGCTTCCCTCGGCCGGCTCAGCCACCTTTCTCATCCAACCCAGGCCCCCTACCCAGGGATGGCACCGCCCACAGTGGGTTGGACCCTCCTACACCAATTAGCATTTAAGAAAACGCCTCCCAGACATGGCCACACCCAGTTCTTCAACTGGGGTTTCCTCTTCCCCAGTGTCTACAGTTTGTGTCAAGTTGACGAAGACCACAGGTGGTTAAAAATGCTCTGATTCCTTGGTTTATTCTTTTAAATAACATTGTCTTCCTATAGCGTGTTCAAAAGAAAGTATAATGGAAAGAGACAGACGTCAATTAAAAATCAGTCAACAATGACGAATACTGGAATACTGAGTTTTTACAATATTTTTATTTTTTGAGTTCATACATGAACACTGTCCTTACATCCGGGCACTCCCTCTTCACCTCCAACTTCTCCCACATCCCCCCACTCCCTTTCAGCTTTGTGACTTCATGCTTATTATGTACACATACACATATATACATATATGTATGGATATACACACAATATACTGAGTCTATTTAGTGGGACTCACGTGTACATGCATTTATGGCTGATCACCCAGGATTGAATAACCCAGATTAGACATATTTACTTCCAGTATGTTATGTGACTGCTTCACACACTCTTTAACAGTCTACACTTACAATTGTTTATGGCATAATATAGAATGTCAGTTTATCATGTCATCACAATGTAGAAAGCACTTCATTGTGTAGTACTTTGTTGTGTAGATATTCCTGTTACACTTAGCCCTAACCTTCATTTAATATGCTCTCTTTTTATTAAGTAGTGCCAAAATACATACTTGTGTTGGTAAATTTTTGTCTGTATATATCACTGTTTCCTTGAACTAGATTCTGGAAGATAACTTTTTCATCAAAGGATGTGAAGAATAAGGTTTTCAATACAAATTTCCAAATTGCTTCCCACTGACAGCATGAGCTCATTAGTTCCAATTATTAGCAATTTAGGAAACCTTCAACATTTTAAAGAGTAATCATAGTCTTATTTTAACTTTTTTATCAATAAAGATGACTGATGAGTACTGTGTTTGCTTGTTGTCTATATTTATTCTTTTGTAAAGTGTTTTTATATATCCTAGGCCTGTTCTATATTGAATACTGTTCATTTTCTTAAAGATTAACATGAATCCCTCATTTATCTTAATTACATGCATGCACAGGGACACACAGACAGACAGACAGACACACACACAGTTTTGTTCTTTAAGGCAGGATCTATGTTTGTGACCTAAACTGACCTTGAGGTCATTCATGATCCTTCTGCCTCAGCCTCTCAAGTACTAGAATAACATGTATGTGCTACTACACTGAGCAATTTCAGCAATATTTACTAAATGAATGGAAATAAATATGGCCTAGAGAGAAAGGCAGAAAATGCAGCTAAAAGCTAAGTACATCTCTTTACTTTCTCCTGATGCATTTCTGTGTTTCTTCCAACACAGTATCTTCTTTTTGCCTGGGTTCCATTCATATCCAAATCATTTAGCTCCTTTTCCTTTTATATTCAGGGTGCACTGCTTCCTGAGACCAAGGAGTATGAAGAGCAGTGTGTTTTGAAATCCACAGTTTTGTGAAGATACATTGGCTCTGATTCAGGTAAATTACCACCATTATTTTAGAATCTGGCCGAAAGCTCGTAAGGTTTGAGAAGACCAACCAAGAAAATGCCAACATTTTTTAACCAGTGATTTGTATTGAACCAGCACTCAAACAATGCAGATGATAGATCAGATAATAGACAGATATAGACAGATAGATCAATTGATTGATAGATGATAGATGGATGACAGAGATGACAGATGACAGATGATAGATAATGACAGATAGATGAAAGACACACAGATCCTAGGAGGAAAGGAGGCTCCAAGGACCCTCAGAGTGCAAAATGAATTACAGTATTCACCTTCACAGTAAGAATTCCATTTAATTTCCTATCTAGGGGTTGGCCAGTTATGTGTGTTGAAATGAAAAGATCAGCAGGCGAGAAAACAAAGATGAGGCTTGAGGATACCTTCTGCGCTGTCTTATGTTGCCAGGATGATGGGCTCCTAGATAAATTATTCAGGAACTGAATAATAAGATACAAGAAAGGTGTAAAGAGAAATAAAAAATATTAAGAATATCCTGGAAGGTGAAAATTTGGGTGTATTTTATTTCCATTCTTATGCTTTTATATTTTTGCAGCAAGGAAGTGCTACTCATAATTAGATACATTAAAAAGAATCTATTTATAAAGGTGAAATGTAATTTTGACAAGTTCAACAAATTTAAGAAAATTAACTTATAAGATAATGCCATAGTGGTATTCTTTGAAGGGGAACCTTGGAGCAGGGACTCTACTGACACCAGAGAAGGAAGAACCACATTACGTGGTGAAGTAGGTTCTCTTACAGTGTCCAGAGGGAACTGCAAGGGTGTGTCAGGTTGAGTAAGACAGGCTCAGGCCGCCCCAGTCGCCACTTGCTAGCTGAGCACTCTTAGAAAAGTCCCTAAGGGGCTGGGAGATTGTTCGGTGGTAATGTTGGCTGTGCAAGCATGAGGACTTGAGTTCAGATTCTTAACACCCACTTTTTAAAAAAGTCAGGTGTGGTGGGATGCACCTGTCTTCCCAGAGCTTAGGAGGCAGTGACAGGTATATCAAGAGACTCAGTGACTGGCCAGACTCATTGAAACAGCAAGCTCCAGGCTCAGTGAGAGACCCTGCCTCAGAAAGCAAGGAGAGCAGCAGAGGAAACACGGGCATTTATTTCTGGCTTCTACACTTGTACACCCTAGTGAGCACATCCATCTATCCATACATACACACCCACAAATAATAAGATGGATTTTAAAATACTTTAGTTCTTGATCGTCAACCTCCTCACATATAGGATACACTCATAATATTCATTTGTAGAAAACTGAAAATCAGTAATAAGATGTGAGCACATTAGGTTGGTATAAAGCAAGTTCCAATGAGATAGACAGGCACCATTATCATTGTAACATGAACACGGAGCAGCCTGCTTGACCTGATGTGTCTAAATAACACTCAGACTTTCTAGAAGGGAAATCTAGGCCAGGCATCTAGCAGCTAGGAGAGGGTAGAGAATGCTTTTCTGTAAGGACTGTGTTAAGTCACTGCTTATTGAGTACTCACCATGAAGCAGACCTTGGGCTAAGTGCTCTGGCTGCATCAGCTTTCTTTCATCCTTAGTCATCACATGAGAAACATTCTGGGCTCCTTTTTTCAGTGTCAGATAGACCCAGACACTCACAGAGTTGAATAACTTACACAAGAAAGATATAGTTGTGAGATGGGATTTGACCAATGTGGATTTGATTTCCATGCTAAAAGAATCACGGAGGTGTTCGATGCACAAGATTTGAGGAATAAATACCGAATGCAATGAGACTGTCCCCCAAGCCTGTTGTGCAACAAGGAGAAAGCTGGATTTTACCTCTGTGAGCTTGAAATCCTAGTTAAGAAACAAAGGACTTGGGGGCCTACATGCATTAAATTCCTTCTTCCAGTAAACAGTTCTGTTTGGGTAAGAGACAGGAGCACACCCAAACACTGCTATGCAGGAACAAAACAAACAGGACTTGGCTGTTGGATGCACTGCTGATAAGAGACGATATATCTGTATCATAACAGCTAGCTGAATGTGTTTGGAAGATTCATTAACACACCCAAGAGTGCTTTAAACCAAGACAGGGGACAAAAAGCAAATAAGTAAAACCACAAACAGCATTCAAAGGAAGACATGAGATAGGACCAAGACGGTGCCATGTTGATGGAACAGCTGACAGTTCTCAAGGAAAAGAGTGGGGGCCGAGAGGACCCACAACCTCCAGCACCGGCAGGCTGATGTGCTACAGGGGAAGTGGGGACATACGGGGACATATGCCAGAACAAATATCACATGCAGCCACACACGGAATGAAGGGAGTGAGGACAGGGCTTAACAAGGGAAGTGACTCGATTGGCTGAGACACAGGGCGCACATGGGAAATCTCAAGAGGGATCTGCAGAGGCAGGCGAGTTCCAATCGAGGACACCTAATAAGCCATTCAAGGCATTTCAGATTTATCTTTAAGACAAAAGAGGAGCAACTGTCAGGTTTTAAGAAGGGCAATGACATGGCCAACTTTGTGTGAGCATAGAGGCTGGATGAAGAGAGTCCGTGAGGATACACATCAAGTAATCCAGGCAAAAAGGCATGATGGCATAAAGGCAGGATGGTGCCAGAGATGGAAGAAAGGAGACAAATCCGTGGGCTGTTTAAGACATGGAAGCCATAGACCTGAGTGGGATGGGGTGGGGAGGAGAAAGTCCTGCCAACGATTCATCAAACAAAGCATCTGCACTGACTTCTTTTCTCTGTGTCTCAGTTAAAAAGTCATTTCACCAGAGATGTAATCCAGAATAGCCTTCCTCAAGACAGCTCCCTGCTTCCTGATTATAGTCACAATGTGAACACTATCTCCTGTTCGTACCACCTTGCCTTCCCTGCCATAATAAACTGTATCTACTGGAACTATAAACCAAAATAAACCTTCCTTTATAATAATAAATATCCCAGCAGGACATAGTGGCTTATACCAACAGTCCCAGTATTCAGGATGCGGCAGTCAGAGGACTGTAAGTTTCAGGTGAGCCTGGGATACACAATGAGATCCTCAGAAGATGTCTCAGAAGATAAATTAAGTAAACAAACGAACAAACAAATCCTTTCCTCTATCTCTATGGCACCATCCACTTCATGTTTTCGGCAAGAGCCATGCTTAACTGGGAATTACTTACCTTTTGTTATTGGCTATTGTCTGTTTCTCTTGCTTCATGAATTTAATGAGGGCAGGAAAAATAGACATGGGACCAAATTCCAATGTTGACCTTATCTGTCACTACAAGGCCTGGTACTCCTGAATAATTACATTCATATTCCTCCTCTGGGAGAAGGAGATGGCAGTGCCAATGAATGAGTTAGAAAATACAAAAGAAGATTTAGATTTTTGTCAAGAAAAAAGAGGCTTGCTTGGAAGAGAGAAATTTTAGGTGTTTGTGGAAATTACAAATGGGAATATCTAGAAGCAGCCAACTGATCAAACAAGGACAGCACCCAAGGCACATGTGCACAGCTGAAGGCTACATAAGAAACACTGACAGACAGGAGAAACCTTCCTTTATTTGGTGGCCAGGGTGGTCCAAGAGACTCCCATATTACACGGGCTATTGCCACAGCCTCTCAGAACTTGAAGGTGAGACCCTATTGCTGAAGACAGGACAGACTTCAGAAACTGAATTTAGAGCAATGGAGCTAGAAATAACCTGGAAGTCACTTCCCTTGAAGGCTAGTTCTCATAGGTCTGGAGAGCACTAAGGAAGCTGCTAAAGATGATCAATCAATGGTTCAACATCAGCTTCATGACCAAAAAACCACACCAATGACCAGCACAGTATACAGCTGCAGTAGTAGCTCTTTTATGTTGGGGGCAATCAATGACTACCTAATTGGATTTCAAGTCCACTCAATGGGAGGAAACTCATGTATAGTACTGTAAACATAGCCAAATACACATGGCTGAAGAGGTCATAGAACTTAGAGACATCCCCAAAGCTGTCACATCCCTAGACTAATGTAACTTCTTACTTAGCGCAAAATATGTATCCTTATATTTACAATCAAATATCCTAGTCACCACTCATCACAAAAGAGTCTTTTGTACCAGGCAGAGACTATTACAGAGTATCGCAGCTAGTCACACACAGACATTGTCTGTGAATTGCCCAAGCCTAAGTGGCACATCTACAATGCAACCTCTACAGTTAAGGCTCATGAAACACAGAACAAGGGGTAGAGAACACTGATGAATCTCTCAACTCTCATTAATGCTCCATCATGCAACAAAGGGCCAGGAACACAGAAGGTCATGAATGGTAAAAGTGTGGAGATTAGGAGTCTGCAGAGTGTGAATCCCTGAATAGGGCTCCTATAGTAAACTTCAGTCACCCAAGGCTCAGGGACCACTGTGGAAGAGGGCGTGGAAAGATCCTAAGAGGCAGGAAGTAGATGTGTGACCATACGGAAATAGAACCCTACAAGTACCTGGGATCCTGCTCATATGAAACCACAGCAATGGTTTCAGGATGCTCAAGACCCATGCAAAGCCAAGCAGACAAAAACCCAGCATGGAACTGTGAAAATGGGCAGCTGACCCCAATCTTTGCAGAAGGAATATTGGCAGCTTATTATTGTTGGGTGAGGAAGAGCTAATCTTCTTAAAGGGAGGGACTCTGGATGGCCCCACTAGACCTCAGCGGATGAACTTGCACTGAGGAATGTCTGGGAACACTAAACTTGACACAATAAGCCTTAATACAAATGACAAGTGAATGAATTGGGAGGGCAGGGGGCTGTGGGAGGGTGCCCAATGAGGAAGGTGAATAAAAGTTATTAAGATTGACTGAGGTGTTCTATATGAAATACATAAAAATTCAAGTTTTAAAAATAGCCAGCTACACTAGACATTCATCTAGGGCTGTAATAGCCACTGACCCAAGGGAAGAAACAGAAGTTGAAATTCTAATGTGTGTGGTTTGCCAAGTTTCGGGCCCTAACATGGATCTGAGAAGTCTTCACAGAAGGGATGATTTGCTGGGCAAACCACATCCATCCAAGAACCTATGATACTTACAAAGCAGGTGGAGGTGGAGATGTCTTTTCCTGACACAAAAGTGCAGTGTAAGCAAAACAGCTTGTAAAATAAGCACAAAGAGAAGCCCAGGAATCAAGCTAGATGTGAGCCCTCGCCTAGCATGGGCAAGGCCCTGAACTTGACCCCCAGCATTGCCACAAACTAATACACCCAGTAAGATGAGAATGCCCACAGAAGAGGGCAGAGAAGGCACCTGGGGATGGAGCTCGGATCGCACTCTGCTGGGCAGAATTGTAATGCATGTGACTTTGGCTGGGCTGAGCAGTGGAGTGCTGAGTGCTGAGTGCTGAGTGCGGGCTCCTGGGTGCACCTTCAAATCCAAGATCCTGTGTTGGCTCACTACCTGTCTCCCCCAGAAAAGTGACTAACTCTGGAGGCCTGGCATTTCTCATTTTTGAAAACAGGAAAATCACAGCAGCTGCCCACTGGGTTCTAGAGAAGATTAGATGAAGTAACGTCACCACCACGGCTCAGAGATGCCTTCACTACAGACCAAGCGCTGCGAAGAAGCTGTCATGACAACAGCTGAGGTAGACCCCCATGTGCTACCACCACACTCTTCATACAGAATGTGAGTTGTCCCCAGTGGAGTATGTTACCAGCAAGAAGGTGTTGCTGTCACACCAGGTTTCTACAGCCACAAAGCCACCTTATGCTACATGACCATTCCTTTCTCAGAGCTTCTAGTATCAAAGACTGATGATCCACATGGACTGTAAAGACCCAGCCCTGTCTTCCCAACTCAAGGCCATTCTGAATGCTTATTGCTAGTTTGGAACTCCCCTTGGGATTGTCTGATTTCCCCCGGCCCCAGTCGAGATTGTGTTACAGCTCAATTTGTCCCACCAGGTTTCCTTCCACAGCTGAATCCCTCCTGGATAAACCCATGTGCATTAATCACCTGAGGACCCGCTTCCCCAGAAACCAAACCTGAAACCAAACCATGAGTATTGGCACATATAAAGGAAGAGAAACTGAAAAGGGGCTTTTGGAACTTGATTGCCACTACTTCCTGGCAGCAAAAATAATCCCTGAGACTCTCAGATAGTCCCTTATCCACGGCTGTCAGAACACTTACCAGGGATAAAGCCAGAAAACTCATGAGAGGAGAGAGTGCTGGTTGATACGGGAGAAATAATCCCTTTGAGAAGAAAGAAGCCAAGTGGCTGTCACTAAGGCAAACAGATCTCAGGGAAAGGACAGGCAGGCAGGAACACTCAGTCATCAATTAGAAGGTCAACGTGTGTTGGGCATAATGCAGGGTGGGCCTAGCCAGGCCACCTGCCAGGAGGAATGAAGGAATGGCTCTCGTGGGTGTGGTGTTCCACACTGGTTAGTTGTAAAGCCAGTTTCTGCCCAGCACCTGGAAAGAACCTGATCCACCTGGGAACAAACTACAATTGACTGCAGTAAGGACCCCACTCCATAAGGCTATTGGCTAACCAGACCTATAAGAGTCTCTGCTCTTTCATGAATAAATGAGTTTACAGCAGATTACCACTGCTGGTTTTCTGCTCAATTCCCGCAGTCAGTGTCTTGACTCTGCATCTACCCCACGGTGGAGATCCTTTGGTTCCCCTCAGGCTGGCCCTGAGTGCAGGGTCCCCCAACAAACATGAAAACCAGAAGATGTGTGAAAACCTGCAAAGAAGCCTCATCTCCCACAGTGGGACATCTGAGGACCAATCGATTCCAAGACTTCATTGAGAGAGCAGCAGAGCTCCTAAGAAAGTGAAATCCCCATCCAAAACTGATCTGTTATGCCAAGCTCAGGGCCCTTGTTGGCACAAAGTGTGACCTTGAGACCCTGGATGGAAGCATCTTGTTTGATGCACCTGAAGATACTGAACCCCAGGTTTCCTGAACCCTCTACGCTTGCAGAAGTAGTCCAGGCTTTAAAAACCATTGCTTCTCCCCTGTTTCATCGTGGTGAAGGGCCTGTTCTCCAAGACAAATGCATTTGTCTCCAGCAGTGCCCAGCCTTCTGTCTTGGCCTCTAGGCACTAACTGCACTTACTGCACAATCCAGCAGCAGAAAAGGAAGCTATCCTGGAAGAGCTGCAAGGCACCACCAATGTGTGCGCAGGGGCTGGAGTGAACCAGGGGACTGATTCTGAGGATGTTTGAAAAGGAAGAACTTACGGATTAGGAGCACTCTCTCAGTATATAAGATTTACCATTCTGGCAAGGATTTGGGAGATGAGGCAAGAATGCCACTAGAATAATACTCACGTGGCGACATGCCGATCCACACCAGGAGCTAGAATGACCCTGACAGATGGAGACTAAAGGATGTGAGTCAAAGAAAGTGGATACATTACAGAAGGCTGAACAAACATCCCAGGACTGAGGTCCATGGAATCTGAGCAATAAGAACTCCCTGGTGAGATGGGAACCACTGTCACAGAGAAACCTGGAGGCTGCTGTCCTGGGTAGCCCAGAGCTGACAGCCAGAGATTCCATCGCGGTGCTGAACTCCCAGATGGTATGGGAATGGTAGGACCCCATGGGTTCAGTTACCGTGATGACAAGAAGGTCTGCCCTGGGACCCTTGCATTCAGAGGACATGGAGCTGGCTAACTTTGTTAGACTCCTGAAGATGAAGGAGATGAGCAAGCAGAAAAACCATACATCTTAGCACACACTTTCCCAGAGTGGCGAAGAGGGACCTGGCAGAGGGCAGAGTGGAGGGAAAGATTACACCTCGGTGCCCAGTTTCCAGCTTGAGCCAGGTTCTAGACCCGGATCTATTGACTGACAAGGGAAGAAAGGCCCTGCACTGCATGTCATGACTTTCCACTCACAACTGCCTTAGCTCACAACTCTTCTGACACCAAATGTGTGGGTTTTTCTTCCATTATCAACCAATTCTCCGCTATCAGTGGGATGTCTCATAGTTCAATTAGATTCTGACTCTATGTAATTACTCTCAGATCCCACAAATTGAAGATTCAGTCCCCCAAGACTTACGCATTTCATCTGCTAAACAAGCACAGCGCCTCCCCCTTCTGACCAACCAGCTATAAATTCAGAGCTTCCAAGGCCCCTTCCTTAGGTTTGACAGTCTTCTACAGTGGCTCACAGAACTCAGGAAAACAATCCATTTATTATCTAATTGTCACAAAGGCCGTAACATAAGAATAGCTAATAAAAGGCAAATACAGGGGCAGGCATGGGCCCAGCAGGACGCAGAGCTGTCATGCCTTGCCTCTCGGACCCTTAAGGTGTTACCAACTTGGAAGCTTTCTATAGCCTATGGCTTCGTGTTTCTATGAGCATCATAGATGACCTGTATTATATACATTACATAGACATTTAGTGATGACTAAACCCAGACTCTAGCCCTTCTTCCTCCCTGGAGTTTAGGATGGAGTATAAAAGTTCCAAACTTCTAATCACATAATTGGTGTTTCTGACAACTCGCTCATGACCTGAAACATTGTGAGTCACCTCATTAACATAAATCTAGGTATGGTTGACAAGGGCTATTAATAACAAAGATGCTCTTACCACTCTTGAAATTAGGAGACTTTTAGATCTCTAAACCAAGAACCAGGCTTGAAAATCATAGATAGATAGGTAGATATTTAGATTTCTATAATAACTTACAGTCATTTACTTCAGCATCTGCACACTGAGGAAAAGGCAGTACCCAAACACTGAGAGACCTTGGGACACAAGGTCTGTGTTGACATTGATACTGGGAGCCCCAGTGATACCATCACAGTCCTGCACTAGCATGAAGACAGAATGCCCCTGGGTTATACAAATAACCCTCCCCAAGGTCCATTAAGTCCATGTCCCATCTCAGAATCATCCTGTAGTCTCTGTGATGATTAATCTTGATTTGTCAACTTGGTAGGACTTTGAATCACCATGGAAACAAACCACTGGGCAAGTCTGCGAGGAAGTTTCTAGATTGAGTTCATGAAGTGGGACAACCCGCCCTAAATGAGGGGACCCTGGACTGGGTAAAAGTCGTCACACTGCAGTGCTCATCCTCTTTGCTTCCTGACTGTGGATATGGTGTAACCAGCGACCTCAGCCCCCCACTGGGCCCTCCCTATCCTGACCAACTGTGTCCATAATCAACAAGCCAAAGTCTAGTTGCTTTGGTCAAGCACTTCATCACAGTAAGAAGTAAATTATACAATCGCACAATATACACCTAGTATGAACAAACCCCATCATTGGCATAACCGGTATGGAGAGTGCTCGGTCATGGGGTAAAAGTCAGAGTAGGAAGGAAAATCAAGCAGAAGCCTCTGAAACTGCCCCCCCCCCCATAATCCCACAATAGGGAATTAAAACTCATATCACATCTCGGCATGAATGACAGAAACTGGTGCCACCCTACGGGAATCTCTATGGGCGGGTTAAGCGATCCCACCGTCCCTTCATTGATTCATAAGCCTGGCCTCTATAATCAAACTGATGGATTCAGGAAGATGAAACTCAAAGGACAGAAGCCCCGATTGCAGCTGCTGTGCTGGATACCTTATCTAAGGTAGGACAGCTTAACAGAAACTCAGAGAGCCTGCACAGCTATTGATCTGGCAAATGAATTTTTTCCATTCCTATCAGAAATAGCTGCACTCACTTGAACAGACAGAATTTTGTATTTGCTGTCTTGTCTAGGGCTTTGTACAAGAGACAGACCACGGGGCAACAAGTGATGATGTAGTCAGACTTGTTCATCACGACCTGGGCTCTCTCAGACTCACCAGCTCATAAAATTGGATGGGCTCAGCAGCATTCCACCTTAAATTAGAAGTGAGGATGGCTGAGATTGAACAGAAGCACATTCTGAGCTCACAAGCAAACTACAAGGAGAGGCAGGAAAGGCCTATGTGCCTCCTCCCACTGTGCCACTGTGTTTGCCCCAGCATGGCTCTTGCCACTCTTCAACACCTACAGCCCCATGGGAAATCCTTCATGAGTGACTTCTGATTATGATTCCCAACTCTGGTTCACAGATTGGTCACTGTAGTACAGGAATGAAGGCTAAAGTGTTCCACAACTTCCCTGAAACCACCAGTAGAAGATCATGTGTCAAACACGCGAGCCTGTGGAAGACATTCCAGTCCACACACTAACAGTTCAGTGGTGTGTCCTGTTTGTATCAATAGGAAATGGCTCCATCTGAGAATGTAAGTGGAGGCCTGAACTAGAACAGAAGGCTTGCTGCTCAGCTGGGAAGGAGGAGGATAACGGCAAGATCTGTTCTCTAGATCCACCACATATTAACACATTCAAAAGCTCCCAGTGAATATTTGTAGAATAAATGGTTAGATTTCAAGGAGGCTGCGTCCCTCCAGTGAACAGTATTTGGGCTCTTAGGTGTCAGTTCTCACCTTCTTGGCTACACTGCAGGTTTGGGGGCCAGAAGAGACATAAAGACTGTTTTCACTGTATTTTGTCACAACTACAAACACACACACACACATACACTTTGACAGGCATGCCAATTAGGATTCCAGTCTGCAGTTTGAACAACTAGACTTCTTATTAATGATCAGAAACCATTAGAAAAGAGTTATTGAGCTTTTATTTTTAATAAACTGCCTTAAGGGGAAATTGTATCATAAACTTTTTTCACAGAAATTAATGTTACTTTCTCAGCGAAGTTCCATGGCTCCAGAATGACCATTATGACTGTGTACAAGTTCACTGACATACATAGAGTTTGGGACTGGCAGGGCTTGAAAATTTTCCTTAAATAACTCTGTGGTGTTTTTGTGAGTTAATTAAACTGAAATGATTTTTAAAGAAATTAATGTTACTTTTGGTGTCATTTCGTATTCCCAGCCTAAAATGTTTTCAAGGACACTCACATACAATGCCTCAGTACAGGTGAAAATGTCTTACCTATTGTAAAAGCTTTTTAATCAACCATTCAAGAAGACAGAAAGATAATTTTGATTCAAATACGTCCTGTGTTTGTCACAAGGCCTATGCAAAAGAAAAGCCACACAGGAAAGCACGGTGAATAATGTCCTTAGAGAGGTCAGAGGTCATTCATTAAGGCATCCTTCCTATACTGGGAGGATGTGGATCGGGAGGATGTGGGTCAGGAGGATGTGGGTCAGGCATTGCCTTCTGTGCTCTCATCCTCCAGTTACCTGGACAGAAGAAAGAACTGGAATTCTACTTGCACTTAACTTGTAGGATAAGAAGTTGGGTTTTCATCAGAATGATTTCCCATGCTGATGGGCCACAGTAACCAGATTTAGGCTCCTATACAATTCATAGAACCACATGTTCAAGGGTTCCATTGTGCTGGTGGCAGCAGCTGCACCCTGTCTTGGTGTTCCAGTGTATAAGACCATTGTCGCCACACCGAGAGGCAGCGTCTTAACAGCTAATTGTTGATGGGACATAGTAATTCATATGCCCCAATATTTTTGTCTGAATTTTGCCAGTGTTCACGTTTAAATATATGGTTATGTTCCCTATATCATACAAATAGTATTTTATAAAGAGAGCATTAATGTATCTCTTGATGCTCATCAATGAAGCTCCCTCATGCAACAGACAGCAAAGAACACAAAAGTCACAAATGGCCAAATCGTAGAGGGTGAGAGTCTGCAGAGTGTGGGTCCTTGGACAGGACTCCTATATTAAAATCCACCCACCCAGGGCTCAGGGACCAATTGCAGAAGAGGGGGCAGAAAGACTGTAAGAGCCAGTATAGGAGATGTATGAGCATATGGAAACAGAGTCCTACAGGCTCCAGGGATTCTGCTCATATGAACTTATAGCAATGGTGTGGCATGCACAACTCAAGCAGACAAAACCCCAGCACAGAACTGTGGAAATGGGCAACAGGCCCCAATCTTAGTCAAAGAACTATTGGCAGCTGCTTACTGCTGGGTAAGGAAGAACTGATCTTCAAGGGAGGGACTCTAGATGGGCTGACTCAATCCCAGCAGATGAACTTGCACTGAGGGATGTCTGGGCACCCTAACTTCACATGATAGGCCTTAACACAAATGACAGAATGTATGAAATCCAGTGGGGGGGTTGGAAGGTGCCAGTGGGGAAGTGGGTATAAAATGATTAAGACTGATTAAGATGTTCTGTATGAAATTAAAGATTTACAAAGAAATAGTACTTTACAACATGCCAAGAGTAAGAAGCTGTGGTCCTCCCCTCCCGTTCCCTTTTCTATGACCAAGGCATCTTACAGAAGAAAATTTCTTTTGACTTACGGTTCAGGTGGGTAAGAGTCCTTCATGGCAGGAAGATCTGATGGCGGGAGCAGGAAGCTGAGAGCCAACATCTGTAACTGCCGCATGAAGCACTAAGCTGAGCTGGAAGAAAGGTGAGGTTGTAAACTCTCAAAGTCTGCCCCCAATGACGTACTTCCTGCAGCAAGGAAACACTGCCTACAGGTTCCACCACCCTCTTCAAAGCACCACCACAGACCAGGTGTTCAAATGCCCCTATGAGGAACATTTCTCACTCAAACTGCCACAAACAGAAAGTGCCAGGTAGGTGTGTACAGGTTCATATGCATAGATCTTATGAAAACCATCTAATCTCCATATCTTTTCAGTCTTCTTCTAGATGGGCCTTACATTGTAGTTTATTTTGTAGTTGTCCTTCTGATCCCTTTGTAGTCCACCTGACACTGCTTTTGTAGCTAGACAAAATATGCTGATGCCTTCGGTTGACAGGGCTGCCTGGGATTTTCTCCAAGCCCTAGAACCTCACATCCTGTGTTTGGCCAATGAGTGATTCCTTTTACATTCAGGTATATCATTTACATTTTGGTCTGTAGCCATGATTCTGCTGTGCTAATCCTTTCTTTCTTGTTGTGTTTCATGTACCAGAACTTATTTTGACTCTCATAATTGGCTTGACTTCTTCATCAGTTATATCTCAAATGTTTGAGAATATCTCCTTCTGTCTTTATTCATAAATGAGATACAAATTCTTGGGTTTCTCTCCACTCTCTCTCTCCTCAGACCTCTAAAAATACTGCTTCAACATCTCCAAAATTTGAGATACATGTGCTATTTTCCTTCCTGAATATCATTTGATTTTTATTGCTAGATATCAGGAGAGTGCTTTCCTGTTTTTCTTTAATGCTCATTGTTTATGAAGACTACACCATGGGGTCATTTGTTATTTTTATCTTATTTTGGGGGGGGGGTGTGTTTGCAACAACCTGACCTGAGGAAGAAAGATTCTCTTCTGGACTCTAGAACATGATCTAAATGCCTGGCTTGGCATAAGTCTTTGAAATTCTCTGAACTTCATTTCCAAAGAGAAATGTGAGGGTTAAGATGCATTATTTCCACAGAAGTGGCAGACTCCCAAAGTCAGTGACTCCCATTCAGATACATGACTTTGTGCAATATCTATCAAGCCACCTCGATCCTTGATGCACTGAGTGTGTCAACGTTGTAAACATTTAAGGTCATTATAATGATGAGTAGAGAACAGAATCACATATCTCTCTAGCTCTTCCTCCAGGCTACTTGTTCAGTGGGTTAAAGATAAATAAATGTTCACAACAGGATGTTATAAGAAACATGGGAGGGTTACTAGAAGAAGTAAAGCATTCAAGGCCTCAAGCTCTAGTCTCGAGGTCAAGGGCCACAGTTGCTCACAAGCATCAGATTGGGTAGGAAGGGTGCTGACCTGCGAGTCAGAATACCCAGACACTAGTCTCGAGACCAGAGTTTTGGGTCAGAAGCCCCAACTCTAGCAGCCCTGATGAGCTAGACTGCACCATACACCCAGTACGGTGATTAGAGAGGGCAACAATGTGGACGTGGAAGATTGTATTAGTGCACCGGGAAGAGGAGCAGAGGGGCCCAGTGACCCTGAGCTCATCTTTGGGTTGCTTACGTCAGCTTTAGGTTAACACAGGGAAAAATGGAGCCAAAGGCAGCAAATATGCACCACTCATCAGTCCTGGTCAAAGCATGGCCCCAGGACGGCTTCAGTTCCCGGGCTGCAAGGCGGTCCCAGAGGCCATCATTAGCTCAGGGGACCAGACTGGTTCCCCCAAGATGAATGCTTCTGCTCAGAGTGCCGCCTCACACTTCCGGATAATTTCCTTCATCTGGGGTAGTCTGCCCTCCCAGGATCTGCTCTTTCCAGAATCCACGGTGATCACAGATTTAGGAAGATCAGCCTTGAAGGTTAGGTTAGGTAGACAGACACTCCTTGGGTGATTCCCATGCCAGCGCAGTGTTGAGCAGGAGTATGAGGCAACGTGAAGCAGACAGATACAAATAAAGTCAGGCTTTCATCCTGCTTCCAGTTAACTCACAGGCCAGGTAAGGAGTCAGTGCCTTTTAGCAAAAATAGCTAAGTGCTTGTCAATGTCTATTAATGTAGTCGGCTCACTGACTTGAGCCCAGGCAACCCAGACGTCCTAGTTTGGTTTCTGTGACTGTTTATAAGACACACTGACCAAAAGCAGCTTGGGGAAGAAAGGGTTTAATTCATCTTACTAATGACAGTTCATTATTAAGGGAAACCAAGGCAGAGGTTCAAGGCTGGACAGAAGCATAGACTACAGAGGAATGCTGCTTACGGGCTTGCTCAGCCACCTTTCTTATACGGTCCAGACCCACCTGCCTAGGGATGGCTCTACACGCAGTGGACTAGACCCCTCCTCACTACAATTAGCCATCAAGAAAATACCTCACATAATTTTGGAGAACACTATGCAAGCCCCTAAGGGAGAATATCAATCAACCAACCCCAGTTTTAAGACCTAATAATGACAACAATGACAGGCACAGCAATCTATATTGGGACAGTAGTGGCACTTTTATCACAGGAGTAATCAACAGCTACCTAACTGAACTCAAAGCCCACACAATGGGAGAGAACTCACGTGTGGTACCATATTCATAGCTAAATACACATGACTGAAGAGGTCACAGAACTTGTTGCGGGGTTCCCAAGGCTATCACATCCCTAGGCTGACGTAACTTCTTACTAAATGCAAAATATATATCCTTATACTTACAGTCAAGTATCCCAGTCACCACTCATCAAAGAAGCTTCTTCCTTTGCAATAGACAGAGATTATGGCAAAGGTCCACAACCGGTCATACACAGAGAATAAGTTTCCGTGAAATGCCCAACCCTAAGCGACACATGGAACCTCTACATCTAAGGCTCGTGAACACAGTGGGAGGAGGGACACAGTTAATGCCAGTGTACTTCTCAGCTCACATCAGTGCAGCTTCCTCATGGAGCAGAAGGCCATGAACACAAAGGGCCACAAACGGTCAAAGTACAGAGAATAAGAGTCTGCAGAGTGTGGGTCCATGGACAGGATTCTACATTGAACTCCACCCACCCAGGACTCAGAGACCATTATAGAAGATCGGACAGAGAGACTGTAAGAGCCAGTAGAGGAGGTGCATGACCGTATGGAAATAGAGTCCTATAGGCTCCTGGGACCCTGCTCATATGAACCTACAGCAATGGTGTCAGCATTCACAAGATCCATGCACACTCAAGCAGACAAAAACCCAACATAGAACTGAGGAAATGGGCAGCAGGCCCCAACTTAACTGAAGAACTACTGGGCAGCTGATTATTGCTGGGTGCAGAAGAGCGGATCTTCTTTAAGTGAGTGACTCTAGATAGGCTGACTAGATCCCGGCAGATGAACTTGTACTGAGGGATGCCTGGGGACACTAACTTGACTCAATAGGCCTTAACATAAATGACAGAATGCATGAAACCCAGTGGGGGGTTATGGAAGGGAGCCAAAGGGGAAGGGTGTAAAGATGATTAACATGTTGTGTATGACATGCACAAAAACTCAATAAAACGTATACCATAAAGGAAAAGAAAATACTCACAGACCTGGACACAGGTCAGTCTGACCTCAGCAATCTCTCAGTTCAGGTTTCCCTTCTCAAATGTCTCTGCTACGGTATCAAGTTGACACCTGAAGCTAAGCCAGGACACCAAATGAGCCCAGGCTTGAATTACGCTCTCATATTTCATACTTGTGTGATACTGAGCAGATCATCAAGCCTCTCTCAGCGCCAACTTCTTCATATGTAAAATAATAATTGTTCCAACTTTCTAGTGATATCGTGGATATTAAATGAAGCATATTTATTCAAATGGATATTTATTCTCTACTTCCCAGCTGTGTCTTCTCTGAGCTCTCCTTCCACTTGAACATTCTATGAGTCTAATTAAAACCAGAATAATACAGTATATTATTCATTTCTCCCTATTTCTCTGTAATATTTTTGTAAAGCACTTGCCATTAGAGCTTGGGTGCAATATTTTTCTATTACTTGGAAATCTCATTTTAATGAAATATTTGCTGAAGACCCATTTACAGTCCCTAATTAAGCATGACAGATGGGTGTCCCTGAGACCACCATTTAGTAATTGCCAAATAGATGCCATAAAAACACATAAAGAAGAAGAAAACTACCTGATAGCAGGCGATTTTTTTTTCTCATCTTCCTACCTAGCCATTTCATTAGATTTGGAGAATTCTCTGAGGTCAAAAAGAAATTAGATGTGTGAATAAGAAACTTGACATTTCATTTCTACACAACCCATCTGCAGAATCCAAATCTGATGTGAAAGTTTGTTCCATGAAAGAAAAGAACAAGTTAAACCCAACATTTTGCAAACAGGTGTTGGTGAATACACTCTATTCTGGTTCTGTCAAAAATGAGAAAAAAAAAAATATATGCTTAACTGTTTTAACTATCTTAATTTTGCTTCCTGAAGCTATGCGTCATCTGGCCAGGTGATAGATGATATCTTTTAAATTCAATTCTCAAAAAAAATTTAGACCATTAGGATGGAAATTAAATTGTCATATTTGCCATTCATAAAAAGAAAAGGTAGGAGATGAATAAATTAGCGGTCTGGCTCCCCCTCAGGGGTCTGGCATTAAGTCTTTAGGAAGGAATAAGCAAGATGATGAGATCAACACTGGGATCACCCTGTTGATTAACAGGATGACCTCAAGCCAAGTTATTTAACTTATTTGGGCCTCATCTTCTTCACCTGCCAAGCAGGGGTAAAAATATAAACAAATACTGGTCTTCGAAACCCCAAGGGATTGTTTTAAAGCCTAGTGTAAGATAGCAGCCTTGAAATCACGTAATTAATCACCACTGATAGTGAAAATAAAATCCTGGCATCCTCTTTTACTTTCTATTTCATTTTTCGGACAACCCCCAACCTAAAATAGTTTTATATCTTTCTAGCAATTTGTAGGGGATAATATGAATTTTGAGAAACTACGCTATGCTTTCTGCTTCAGATGGAAAGCGTCAGTGTTCCATCTAATCAGATGGCCGCGTCTTTGTTGACTACCTCACAAGTAGTGTGTTGCCTTAAGGAACTATAAGGAGAGATGAATCACGGAGGTACATTATGCCATACGGTCACACGAAGCAAACCTGCCTTGGAAGGGCTGTTCTCTCTCCTGCAGGCTGTTTGGTTTGTTTTCTTGGCACTACTGTTTCACAAACTTGAAATCACCTGAGATTTTGATGGCCTCTCAGGAGTCTATGGCTGCCAGTATTCCATCCTCACCCTGCTCACAGGATTCCTACAGGGTCACTGTTTTCCTAGCCAAGCCTGGTGAGACAAGCTTATCATTCCATCTACTTGAAAGACTGAGGCAGGAGAACCACACGTTCAAGGCCTGCTGGGGCAATTTTTCCTGTCTCTAGGATAAAAGTAAAGGGATCCTGGGATATAGCTCATTGGTAGAATGCTTATGTAATATGTAGAGGCCCCAAGTTCAAAGTACCAGGAAAAAAACAAACAAACCAAAAAAAACAAGAAAAACCTGGCCTTACTAGGAAGAGCGCAAAGCAATAATTATATATTTTTGGTTTCTCAAAACATTACATATTTTAAAATGACAATTGCCTATAAGACCTTAAATTTTAGGGCTAAGGGGCCAAACAAAGATTAACTCGGGGCTTTCCTTTACTCGTTATGACATTGCTCTTGCTGACTAAGCTGTGTCTGCCTCAGGTCCTGACCCAGCACCGTATTCAGCATATACTGCCTTATATAGAAAACAACGAGAGAGTGATGTCTGCCTGACTAGAAACACTTTCCTGTGAACCTGTTCCTAAAGCAGGGGAGAAATCGCAGATTTACGAGATATTAGGGCCAGAAGATATTTTCAGAGTTTATAGGCAGGGAATCTGAGCCTCAGGAAAGATCAATATCTGTACCTTGTGCCCTGTATTTCCTGAAGCATTACCATACCATGTTCTCCATCACTTTCAGAACCTCTGAGGGACCTCTGAATAATTTCATAACTGGAGTGCTCCCATAAATCCATCACTTTTCTTGATAGTAGGCTTTTCAGACTCAGAGGTGGAGCAGTAAGATGTAAGATGAAAAGCACAAATGGGCCATCCAATGGAAACATGCACATGCACTGACCTGTGCGCTAGGGAGCAGTTTCTTTTCTAGCATCTTTATGGCCCCCAACAAAGGCTCCTCCAAACAGGGCATCCTTGACCCATGAGCCTGCAAAGTCCAGGTCCCAGCCAGCAGTAACGCAAGCGCCAGTGCCAGCGTTTGTGAGTGACGCCATCCCAGGCACAAAACATCCAAGATAAGGTTTTCAATCTCTATCTACAGAGGGAGCAAGTGCCATTCAACCCACAGCAACAGTTTCTCAGCGTCAAGAGATGTTATTAATGCTGAACCACCATCATTTTTCATCTTAAAGGGGTATTGAATAAGCACAGTAAATTCGTACAGGTGACCCCACATGTAGCAGTCATAAAGCAGCACATCGTTCAGGTCGAATTCTTTCATTAATGCTTATTCTCTGAGAAAATTGGCCGATAACTTTGCTCAAATATTAATGTTATATTGAGGAAGGCCGTGAAATTGAGGTCCATGGCATTACTATGTTTAGGCTCAGCTTTACCTTTCTTCCGCCATCATCCAGTGGGTACATAGGAATTTAGATACAGACCCTTGAGTTCTGCTCTTACTTGTCCTTTCAAACAATACATGGTGCTCATCCTTAGGGTGTTACTCAGGATTCTCTAAAGGAGCAGAGCTAACAGAATGAATGCATAATATATACTTAATATAATGAATTATTAAATCAGCTTACATTGAAGTAGTAACAGCTGTCTCACTCTTGAGTGGCTGAGAACCCAGTAGTTGTTCTGTCCTTGAGGCTCGATAGGTACCTCAGCAGCTGGAGAGGTCCCACAGTGGCTGTCTCACACTGGAGAGGCTGAGAACCCAGCAGTTTCTCAGTCCACGGAGCTGGGGGCCTCAGCTGTCCCAAGCTTGGAGGGCTCCTTTAGAGCCACTGGTTCTTCATCAAAGACAGAGGCCTGGAAACGCTGTTCAGATGTCAACAAAGGACTCAGCAGCGGGATAAGTCAACTCAGCCACAAGCACAGCCACAGACAGACCTTTTGATCTGGGCTGCTACCAGGCGGTGCAGCCCACGTTTGGGGGGAGGGTCTTCCTACCTCAGTTAAGACCATTAGGACAATTCCTCAGGTGTGGCTTCCTACTCAAGTGATTCTAATTTGAAGTAAAGTGCCATTAAAACCAACCATCGCACCTGGTCACTACCTGCATTAGTTTTCCCGTTCTGTTAAAATACCCTAACAAAAGCAACTTCAGGAAGGAAGGGCTTTCTCCAGCTCACAGTTTGAGCTCACAGTTTGAGGCACGCCATCATGGGGTGGGGAGTCGGGGAGTTGGAGCAGATGACCACACTGCACAGCCCCCTCCCAAATCAGAAGAAGCAGTGACTGCGCCAAGCTAGTGCTCAGCTCACTTTCCACTTCAGAGCCCAGGTCCTGCCAAATTAAGATGGTTTTCCACTCCCACCATTAGCATAATCAAGAAGATCCCCTGCAGGTAGGCCCAAAAGCCAGTCTCCCAGGAGATTCACTGAACACTAACCATCACATTACCCTATGCTCACCTGTAAAACAGAAAGGTCTTGGGGCTGGAGATGTGGCTCAGTAGAGAACACTGGCTCTTCTTGCAGAAGTCTTGGGTTCAAATCCTACACCCACATGGCAGAGAATAACTGTCCATAACTCCAGTTCCAGGGATTCAACGCCCTCTTCTGTCCTCTGCTGGCACTGCACTGCATGAGTGCACTTACATACATGCAGGCAATACACATAAAATAAAAATAGAAAGGTCTTTTTGCTCAGTCATAATGGAGTTTTTTACTAAAACAAGAGATGGTGGTGGAAGGGAAGGTAAAGTGGTCCCATGCCAGAGACCTGGCTGGGGAAATCCATTGATTATGACGGTAGTTGGCTTAAATGATTCCCAAGACCCCTTCTGATTCTCTAGCCACTGGCTTAGGACTCCTACCTGTGTTTCTGGCATTTATAAGTTAAGTAGAGCTAACACATCCGTAACAGTTTGTTGCAGAGTAACACGGATTTCTGTGAGTCTTTGGGTCAAATCTTTCTGTTGCCTACCCCTACAACACTGTCCATCCTGAAGGGCTGCTCTATGACTCAGAAATGTACCTGGCAAACAGACGGTCTCCTAGAGTTGAGGATTTTGAAGGTTTGTCCTATTCTCTGAGGCCCCTGAGACCTTTGAATTTGCTGCAAAGTGAAAGTCCAGAGTTTCGCTATGAAGAGTACCATGACCCAGAGTGGTGCCGAGTGAGCTCTTTGGATCTACAGTTCTGGGTTTGAATCCCGGTATACCCTGGTCCAGGTGGCTAGCCTCTGAGAGGATCAGTGCTTCTCAGTGATCAAACTGAACAAGCCTGTTTGCCCAGGGAGGAGCATGGGAGGGCTGCTGAGGGCAGCACAGGGCCGGCTGAAGGTCAGCGGCAGCAGTGGGGGGAGTGCAAAACCGGCACTTCTACTGTGACCTTCAACTTTGGAAAGTGCAAAGCACAACTTACATACGTCATCTTTTCCTGCCTTTCCACCTTGAGAGTGGTCAATGGTGCATGCATCAGTTACCCAAGGTCAACACAATGCAGTGGTCTGATAATCAGAGCGAGGGGGCTCTACTGACTCACCATTAGCATCTTACATCCGTCATCATTGTGTGGGCATGTGACTCTTGGCCATGCTTGATTTTTCTAGCTGGTCCAACCTAGCTGAGTGGCATAATAATGTTTAATATGTGGTTTTTGCTTTTTTCCTAACTGCACTACATTAATAAGCTGCACCACGGCAGAATTTCGTCTGCTTTGTTTATTTATTATAGAATAGCATCAAGCACTTGGTAGGCACTCAGTAAATCCTCGTCACAGCGCAGTCAACAAATCATCCGAGATTCTGGTCTCCAGCCTCACGCCTACGTGTGCAGTAGCAATCCTCTTGCTCCACTGCACCTCAGATAAGCTGGTATGGGACTCAACCGCTTTCCTGAGGCTGGCAGTGCGGCCTCTGCCACTTTTCCAAGACTGGTTCTGCCCCTTTCTTTTTAAAACTATGTTATTTTAATTTAATGTGTATGAGTGTGTTGCCTGTACGTACTTGTGCACCCGTGTTGTGCAATGCCCACAGAGGTCAGAAGAGGGCGCCAGATAACCCGGAACTGGAGTTATGGATGGTTGTTAGCCACTGTGTGGGTGCTGGGAACTGAACTTGGGTCCTCTGCAAGAGCAGCCAGGGCTCTTAACCGCTGAGCCAGTTCTCCTGGCCCATTTTTGACCCTTTTTTGAGATTGGCAATGTGGAACTTCACTTCTTTTCTGTGCAGGGACTATCATCCCTGAGGTCTAGGTACCTACAAGGTGTCAAGGTGTTGGACACTCAACACCATGGTCATCTTTCTGTACTGATGCCCTAAGTATCCTTTCTGGCTACTGTTGAGCTATTTTTCCCTCCAGACCACTGAGCTCCTCAGCATTCTCCCTCTGCCATTTCTTACCCACTTCTGGACACTCGGGAAGCAGTCTGCACTCCCAAACTACATTAGGAGTCGGGAAAATTCTGCACATCTGAGGCACTGCCTGTCCAGACATTCATATTCGCCTTCTCAGGAGCCTGCCACTTAGCCGGACCTTCACCCAGGAGAGCACTTGGAGATGTCTGGGTGCAGATGTCCCATCCCTTCTGGAACTTTCAGTGGCCTCTATCACCCTAACTCAGGACTGGACTCAGACAGCAGAATACATAATTCCTTCCTCAGAGACACACCCAGCCACTTCTCTGCATCTCCTGCCCTGAAGAGAGGATGCCTCTGAGTTCACATGAGAGTAGTCTGGAATCTTCTCTGCATCTGTAAATTCAAAATCCGAAAGGCAGAAAAGAAATTTCTTTTCTCTTTTGTGCACGATCACTTGGTTTGTGTTTCCTGAGCCACTGAGTGTCGCCAGCGTAGCTCGCCACACGAGAGACGGGTCGAGAATGAAAAGGAAATGTGGAGAGGATATTTATCAGTTTTTAATGTAACACGCAAACACACACACGCACACACACGCACACGCACGCACACACACGCACATACACACGCGCACACGCACGCACGCACACACACGCACATACACACGCACACGCGCACGCACACACGCACATACAGGCACGCACACACACGCACACACGCACATACACACACGCACATACACACGCACGCACACGCACACACGCACGCACACACACGCAGTCACGCACACACACGCACATAAACACACGCACACGCACGCACATACACACGCACGCACACGCACGCACACACACACGCACACACGCACACACACACACAAACTGCAAAATACCAGTCCAGCTGTTTCCAGCTCCCAATGAATATCCCCACCCTCTCGTTTGGGAAATGGCAGACCAATTTGTGTAAGAGCCCTCAAGCCCTCCTTCCAAATGAGCCTATGTGGAGTGTGCACCATGACAAACAGGTGCGGCACGCGTTGGGCTACAGGCCTGCCACTCAGCCTGCTCTACCTGCTAAACCTCTTCTGAGAAGCTTCCCTGTCCAATGCAGAGGCCACTAGTCCCTATTTGTTTGTTGACTCACTGAATTCCATTCATTATAGTCATTCGACTAAGGTCTGCTGCAAGCCACAGAAAATTCTAAAGAACAACAGCTTAACAGGAAAATGCTTACTTTGCATTCCTATAATGAAAAGAGAAGCTAAGACATCCAGGCTGGAGGCTTACAGTTGCCAAAGACCTAGACCTCGGTGACTTTGCCACCCCAGTGAACCCCTCTGTGGCTTCACCTTCCAGATCCCGGGACAGTGGTCAAGGAAATCCCTTTCTGTGCTCTTGAAACATCCCAGATATTACACACAAGACTTTGTCCACATACAATAATTTAATCAGTAGCTATAGAATGGAGTTGAGTAGTGCTTTAATCAAAGGACAATGTTCTCAACAAAAACTTGGGGTTCTTGTGCATAAGAAAAAGATGGACGCTAGAAGGCTTATATCTAGCATGCTCTACCAATCTTTTCTAAATTACTATTTTATTATGACAATTTTGAATGTTTTATTAACATGTATTTGTTGTACATAATGTGTTTCATTATAACATGTGCATATGTGTGCATAATGTATTTAGATCATGTTGGCCCCCTCACACTCTTGCGGGTCCCCTTCCTTTTCCCAACCAGTTCACCCTTCTGCTTTGTTGTTTGCTTGGTTGGTTTTGGTTTTTATTGTTTTACAAGATAGTAAATTCTTCAACAAAATGAAGCAAAGGCGCCTTGTCCATCTTCCCTAGAGTCCGGCACAGGACCTAACTGAGCACTCAGTGGTTATTAGTGGAGGAGAATTTGAAGTGCCTAAAATACATCTGACATAAGCTCTTGTGTAACTAAAATTAGGAAGAACCTGCTTTCGATCCGTTTTATGAAGAACAGAAAGAAGTCTCAGAATATTAAGTCACTTATGCAAGTCTTGTATTCTGGGAGTTGGACTTGAAGACAGTGTGCCTGGCTCCATGGAGAACACTCTGCTCTGTGCACTCCCTGACCCACTGTTTCCAGGGTTCCCTTTCCTTCCAGGAGAGTGACAGGACCAAGGAAGGAACAGATTTTTACGAATCGGTACATCACACCATGGCAGCTCTAGTGGGCAGAAAGACTGACAAGGGCAGGGTCTGCCTCCCAGGGTTTGGAAAGGGGAACCTTGGTAGATTCCTTCCCCTTCTCCTGGCACAGTGTCTCTCCAACCATTCCCTCACTCTATCCAAAACTCCTTTCGTTCCAAGGTGCCCCGCCCCACCCTGGGGACTTCATTTACATGCACTTCTGCTCATCCCACTAGCTAAAAACAAAACAGGGTCTGCATCAGGACCAGCAAGAGCGATGTGACCCATCGCCACCAAAGACTTCCAGCTCAGGTCATGAGACTGATTATGTGCTGGGCTCACATCATCACTGTCCACACAAAAGCACAATCTCCTCATAACGTCCCCTCCCATTCTGATAGTGCTTAAATGCCACTGACTGTCAAAGTCAATGTCAACAAATACACTTCTGGTTAATCTTCGTGTCAACTTGACTGCACTTAGAACTACTCAGGAGACACACCTCTAGACGACCCGGTGAGGATGTGCCCAGGGAGGTTTCATGAGAGACCCATGCCGAATGTGAGCAGTACCATCCCATGGACAGGGCCCTGGATCAATAAAAACCCGCAACGGGGAAAACTGACAACCGCACCCCCAGCTCTCTGCTTTCTGCTGTGGTAGTGACAGGATCAGCTGCCTCACATCCTTGACACCACAGCTCGGGCCACTCCAGCCATCATGCCTCCCCACCATGATGGTCTGCACCTTCAGACTGAGAGCTGAAATAAACCCGTCCTTAGGTTGTCTCTGTCGGGAGTCTTGTCGCAGCAATGAGAAAAGTAACACCAGACCTGCTTATCTACATCTCACTTCTATTAATGCAATACAGATTACTTCCAAGAATATGTCACCACATAACTGCATCTTCAGAACACTCTAACCAAATATATTTCATTTGCTAAGTAATCAAACTAATGAAATTCCCAATAAACTTTCACACTGGTCTACATTTCACATCCTATCACTCCATGCTGCCTCTCAAACAGAGAAATTCATCAACACACTTAGCCCATGACTACATATCAGGGAATCAGTCACAGATCAACTGGCGAACACAGGGTCCTCAGAGGGCCGGACTAGCCGCACGCTGATTTTCCTCTGCTCTTAGCCCTGCACCCTGCCATGTGGCATAGCAACTGTCGGCTCCCATGTTGGTACACAAAGGGTACACTAACGTCTACAGCCTGTGTGCGAATCAGGCGCAACATCTGGACACGCTCTTTGACATCTCTCCAAAGCAGATCTTTTCAAGAAACTAATTACATTCAGGGAAAGAGGACTTGATTCAAGTTTGGGTCTCACCTTCAGTAACTAAGGTAGTCGTGGAAAGGAGGAATTTTTGACCAGAATGACAAACTGCCCAACCAAGGCTAAATTTTTTTTCATTTTCCTTGGGGAATATTTCTGAATCCCCTGCTGTCATCTCCTTTTTAAATAGAAATGATTAGAAATCATTATTCTGGACTTAGCTTCTATATTAGGCCCCAAGAGACCGGATCAACAATTCAAAATGAAGTAAGTCACTTGGACTAAAGTTCCATGTCAGCAACATGAAATTAAGTTGCTATCTGACCTTCTGAGAAATCAAGAGAGGAAGATCATAGTCAAATCTCTCCACCCAATTTCAGTCAACATGATGATAAAATTCTGTTATTCTGGTTTGAAGATGAAATTCCCACCCCACCGACTCTTTCGGGACGCTTTCATAGCTGGGACCCAGCTGAAGGAAGAGCTCCCAGGGGATGGGACGTTGGTGATATAATGTTCAAGCTCTGTTCTGTTTTGCTGTCCACATAATCTCACCACCACACTGTTCTACCCAATACCACAGGGCCAAGCAACCACAGGTTGAGGCCTCTGGAACCCTGTGTAAAGATCAATCCACCCATCCACATGTTGCTCCTGTCAGCTGTTTTGTCACAGCTGAAAAACCAAGACTACTCAGAGTTCCCTCTGCTTTCGTTCCTACAACAGTAGAAGTTCTCTGGTGTTAACCCGTCCGTTATTTTCTGTTACTCTTCCTCCTCATTTCTGCCTTAGATGGGAAGGAACTGAGCTGGCCAATCCACTCTGTGTTCTCTGTTTCTGCTCTTCGACCTTCTCCTCTCTCTAAAACCAAACTCCTCTACTCAACTCACTGCAATACTCATTCTGCCTCAGGAACAGAGAGTTGCCGGATTCTAGAATTGAAGACAGGATAATTCAGATCTTTAACCCAAATTGTCATTATGCCTTTGGACAGCACTATGCTTTCAATCACATCCAGTGAGGAGTGAGCATAAATAATCCAGGTGTTCACGTCCTTGGCGCAGGAGCTTTCTAGAACCTGAAATAGATCTGAAAGTAAAAAACCTAGATTTTAAAAGAATAGAAGGCCATAAAACAATCCTCTTTAACCAAATTTAATTTAACAATACATATTGTGCCTAATATACATAAGGCACCGGAGACACAAGTGTGAAGGAGACTCCTCCCACCCTCCTCCGTTTACAGGCCTCAGAGGGAGAGGGTGGGATAACTCATCAGCAGATGCATGCCACACACTGGCACGGATCAGAAGAGGCAGGAGAGTGTGAACAAAATCAAGGTAACTAGGAACTCAAGTTCGGGCACAGCCTGACATCTGTGAGTGCTTCCGGCGAGCTTCCTTGGCACGGTCCCTTTTCTCCCTTGCATCGATCTGAGAGAGGCCAGGACCCCCCATTTTGTGCCAAACACAAGAAAGAGGCACAGGAATGCACAGAGGGAGTGGCATGTTCTGCATCCAGACACTGAGAAAGGCTTCACCAACCAAGCAGCATTTGTTGGGATCATCAAACCTGGTTTTCTGGTACAGCCCCCAGCAGGCAGCAATGGAACTTATAATAAAGCCACTAATAGAAATTACATACGAGGGGATTTCCAATGAAATTGCTAATGGGGAAAGTGCCTATATTAGATGACTAAATATGTTGTTCTGGGTCATTAAGATTGTATTATGCATATGCTGAGGTTGGGATTGGCTGAAAGAGTACAGAGGGCTGATAATCTGATCACTAGACCATGTTCAGTAAATTTGCTCAGGGATGAGCCAAAGTTAAAAGTATAAATCCTGATGTAAATAGGGAAATGATTGGGCTGCCCAGATCAGTTGATGGCAGTCTGCAGCCAGCTGGAAACCCCTAAAATCTATTTTTCATGAAATATTTTATACATTCAAAATGTATGTCTAGTAAGTCACTAAAGGTCTAAAAGAATAACTAAGCGAATATCCATGGGCCACAGCAAGCTATTTAAAAAATGATTCATTCTGTAAGGTCTGAAATCATTCTCCACTACGAGAGGCTCCATCTCCATAAAGAATTACAGTTCATGTAAACAGTTTTGCTATATGTTTGCTTATGTTTATTACATGTATGTAACTCCCTAATACCCATTGCTTGGCGGTGTATATTCGAACTTCACTGATGTGAAATCGTGCCTTCCATATTCTTTTGAGATTTACTTTTTTTCACTCCATGACACGTTTTGGACATTCAGCCCTGTGGAAGCAATGACTTCGTCATCATCTCTGCTGCCAGGTGGGCAGTTTATTGGTCAGTTCTCCTGTCGATGGGCATCTAGCTGAGCATTTGAGTGGACAGGGTCTGACATTCTTCATGCGTATACGTGAGGAGCTTCTCCACAGTGCACACCTATAAATGTAATGCTAGACAGCAGGATGTGGTTTGCTGCACAAGTAAAATTTGATGGTATGGTACAAACAAGTTAGAGTTAAAAGGAATGTTAGGGTTAAAACAGGGACATTGGAAACTTGGAGGAAGGTCAATAAAAGGGCTTGCAGTTGGGAATGAGCTAGCCACCCTGAGCAGGTAAGAAGATGGCCAGAGCTAGTTGACGTGTGACTCTCTATTCAAGTTGCCAGGGACTGGACAGCAGGGCCTGGGCTTGTTTTTCCACTCTGCTCCAGCTGGGGGCCACAAGGATGGGGACAGGAATTGCCTACAACCTTCTTTGCTTGAGCCCTAAAGGGATGGCTATTCTAACACCTCACAAATACTCAGGAAACTTCTTTAAAATCTAGAACACAGACCCATTGGGCTGCTCCCTGCCTCAGGGCAGCCCATTCTCTTTGGAGGGCTCACTTAGCTTTACTGACTAAACTGCCTGTCTCTAGACTGAATTCATTCCTTCAAGAAGGCAAGGAGAACTAGGCTGGACTTGGTAGGACACGCCTTTAATCCCAGGACTCAGGAGGCAGAGGCGGATGGATCTCTGTGAGTTCAAGGCCAGCCTGGTCTATGTAGCAAGTTCCAGGCCACCCAGGGCCACATAGTAAGACCCTGTCTAAACAAAACAAAACAAAAACCAAGAATCAGAGGACTAATGTCTGCCACAATGATGCCATCTGCATGGGTACAGCAGTGATTAGAGGCTGGGGGAGGCAGATAGAGGGAAGGTGGGCACTGGACTCCCAAACACAACTACAGATAACTTCCAGCATTCCATAGCACAGCAGGATGACTGTAACTCAGTCGTCTAACATGGATTTTATGACTAAGTAGAAGACAAGCGCTCAGAAGCTGCAAACAGAGATGGAAGTGTTAATTACCGATTCGTTCAGTACATACTGTGTCCATGCATTATCACGCCATGATGCCATAGTTCTGCATTATCACACCATGATGCCATACTTCAGAGCTCTGTGCGATTATCATGTGCTAAGAGAGACTCTGTAAATGTTTAAGGGAATATTAACGCCTCTGATCTAATTACCATACATAATGTATACATGAACCAAATTATCACACTATATATCATAAATGTACACAATGAAAAGTATAATAAAAATTATTTTCCAAAGTGATTGTTCCAATTTTCACTCAACAGGGTCTATGTCCCCTTTTTTCTCTGATCCTAACATTGTTTCATATTGTCGGTCTTATGGGAGTGGGATGCTAATTCACTGTCATCTTCATTTGCATTCCCCTGATTATAGATCAGGCTGGATGCATCTTTCATATATTTATGACCATGAGAGTTTTTTCTATGAAAAATCTATTTCTGATTCATATTCAATCTCCTTGTTTTGTTTTTTATTTCTCTTTCTTCCAATAAACATATTATTTCTGTTAATGTGATCTTAAACTGAGGCTTATGACTCCTGTGAATTATTTAAAAATACACCTCTCCCCGGAAGTAAAGATTGACTCTATGTTTTCTTTTAAAAGTTCAGAGATTTATTCTCACTTTTTAAACTATTAAGTCATTTAAAAGAAATCTGAGGGAATATAAGAAGATTCCATTCTACTTGTTTCCATGGCAACAGCAGCTGGCCCAACACTCGCTTTGCCCATCTTCCCCTTGCCATTCAAGCCAGTTCTCCGTGTGACAGACGTCTGCCGAGGCCAGACTCCTGATTCCAGATCTCCATTCTGTTTAGGTATCTCTTTATGTACCGTCTATGAAGACGTCTGATGCAGAGCTCTAAAACGAACCTTCATGGCTGAAAGCTCACGCTCTTCCACACTTTTCAGGATCTTCTCCACCGCCGTCTGCCCATTTCTCCTCCATCTCACTGAATGTCTTCCATCAGGATACATTAGGGATCCAATTGATTCCTAACAGCTCAATAATCGCAAATCTGATCACCGTATCTAAAACACATCATGGGTCCATTTTCTTGGTGGTGTTTTCAGGAAAATTATGAAATAAAAATTCAATGAAATTTCTACACAAAGAACTTGGACATATTTAATTGAAATTTTTCCTTAATACTGTATCTTTGTTACTATTTTAGAATATAATTGCTTAAAATTGACAAGTTATGGTTATTGGTTGTTTTTGTGCGGCTATGCAATTGACTTTTGAAAATTGACCATATACTTTGCAATCTTATGAAACTCACCGGGTGTGTGTGTGTGTGTGTGTGTGTGTGTGTGTGTGTATTGTATATATACATATTAGATAGAAACCTCCATCTATACAAGTTTCATGCCATCTCTGAAAAATCAGTTGTGGTTTCATTCACAGAAAACTGTTTCTTTTTCTTGTTTTATCTGAATGGCAAGGAGTCTCTAGAACTGTGCTGAACAAAACAATAACAAGTAAAATAGTGATACATAGGCTGCTAATCCCAGCACTTTGGGGGCTGAGGCTGAGGAGAGAGAGCTGAGGCCAGCTTGGCTTCACAGCAGGACATGCGAGCAAGAACACTGAGCTTAAAAACGTACACGTTTCAGTGACATTCTTACATGTGAGCGGTGAGGTGTAGCTGCATGCCTTTTACTGTCACTGGGGTATGTGCACTGCCACAGGACAGAGCTCAGTTCTTCTTCCCAAAGCTGCAGTTGGCCCCTCCCAGGTCAGCATGAAGGACTCTAAGAAAATGATTGTATAGGTAAGGCCTGCAATCCCAAAGGGGAGAGACTGTTTCCAGGGCAACCAATTCCAGCCCCTGGTCTAGAACCATCCCTTGGTGATAGGGACCTGTAGCACATTCCTTTTAAAATATTTTTCATCTTAGAACTAACCACAAGGTTTAGCTTTGTTCTCTTACTGTCCTTGAAGAGGAACTGCCTTTTACACCATGGGAAGAGCAGGGAAACCCAGACATCCAGTTTGCCAACCCCAAAAGACCAGGTTTGCATTCATTACAGACACACGTGATGACCTTGCTGGCCCTAGATGTATCACCTGTATTGTCTGGGCCACCAAAGAAACGGATGTGAGCTTTCAGATGCTGTCGCCTTTTCCTTTTAAGTCTTTGTTAGACATCAGAATGTCAGAAGGCAGGGGCAGGTTCCAGGCCATGCTATTTTACTGGCATATGAAAGTAAAATTGAGCATTTCAGTTTAACTTCAGAAGCTACTCAATTTTCTTTGTACCAGGACACTTTCAAAAGTGGACAGCAATGCTAAATAGGGAAGAGGCCCGGACCAGGCATAAACTGGAATTCTCCAGAGAAGGCTCTGTAGCACAGAACCCTCTGTGGCTCGACACTTCATCCGTGTCATGTCTTCCTCTAGATCCTCTCCTGTGATTTTCCTGATTCATCCCTAGTCCACACACCTTTCTGTTCTATTTGAGGATGAAATCACCTGACTACCATCTAGCCTCATGGTCCACCTGGGAACTGAAACCACCAGGGAGACACAGATTCAGTACCTGGTGTAAATGATTTCACAGCATCTCTGCTTGACCTCTATGGAGTTTCAGGAGACAAGGCAAGTCATATTTTCATCTGACTCCCTCCCAAAGTACCGAAGTACAGTATCCAAGTTCCCACTGCAATGTATGTCATATGCTGCTTAAACATGTATACGTACGTACTTGTACACACACACACACACACACACATGGAGGCTCTGTTCCTAGGCAGGGAAATTTGCTGCAAACAACATTATGTCAATATGCTATTTCGAGATGCGTTTTGCACCTTATTGGTGACACTCAAAGGAAAGCATTTCAGTTGTTTTCAAAGACATTTAAGTCAGTTTCCAACACACTCTGCCAACATGACAGGCCTGCTGAGCCCATCTCCAAATGCCTCTGCCATAAGCCAGCATCACTCCACACTGCAGTTATCACTTATTAATTGCATTTTAATTGGTCTCAACGACAGCCAGAAAATAAGACGAGATGACCATCAAGTGAGATAGATGTGAACCTGAAAGACAGTGGGGCAGGGATTCCACTGCAGCCCCTTAGAGCTGGGAGCGTGCTGCTCTACACCAGCTAATAATGCTTCCACACACCACATGGCCCGACGCTCCAAATGCTCTCCAGCTTTATATTTGCATAAAATTATAATGTTTATCTGCCAAGAAGGATGGATCCAAAGAACTAGATGCAAAATTAGCACTGGGTCTGCCCTTTCACAGGTATATGGAGAATTACAAGCTCACAAATTATAAAATAAATAGCTAATGTTTACTGAATTCCTTCCAGGTACACAGTACTTATTGAGTTAGGAGATTAATATTTATTCATTCATTTAGTCCTCAGGACATTATGGTGTAGGTTATAACCTAAACATTGTTATCTCCATTTTACAGATGGAAAAGTTAAGTCATACAGTATTATAATAGAGTTTGATTCCAGAGCCAGTACCACAGCATACAGTAAGGGATTACAGTATGTATACATGTATGTATATAGTAGGTGTCAAGTAATGGGGATTACTTTATTCTTCAGACATATCCAACATGTCTAAGTCATAGGTTTTTTGGGTTTATTTTTATTATGTATGTGTATGTCTGCGTCTTGTGCAGGTACACACACATTTGTGTACAAGTATCCATGGACGCCACAAAATAATGTCAGATTTACCTGGAGCTGGAGTTACAGGCAATTGTGAGCCACCAAAGATGGATTCTGGGAACTGAATTATAGTCCTCTGCAAGAGAAAGGAATACTCATCCTTAACCACGGAGCCATCTCTCCAGCCTCATAAGCTGTACTTCTAACCATGCCCTAGGTCTACAGTAAGATAAAAACATATGTAATCATATATCCACTATTTACCAAAAAGATAAACTGCTGCAATATGTAAGAAGTGGAGGCTTGCTTTCCGGTGGACCCTAAAGAGGCCACAGGGATGGTTACAGCTAACCCATTTCTTCTGAACTCAAGCACAGGAGCCACCGCAAGCAGAGGAAAAAGAATGTACACATGACAGAATTCAGAAAGCACGTGGCTGAACATGGCAGTTCAGTGTATTCAGAGACCAGCAGTGTATAGTGAGAATCCATTTGGGAAAGGGTTTGGAGCCAGATCCCAGGAGTTATCAGAGAAAAAGCCAGTAGCTACTCACAGTTCAGATCCACTCCCAGCAACTTGGCATTATGAACCATAATATTTCGGGTTTTCCCTCTACTCAGAGGGACTCTGCATCATGTGTGGCTCCTCACAGACATTTATGAATATTCTAAACACAGGAAGGAACAAAGTGTTGGCCTACCCAGAACCATAGAGGAAATGCATTTGCATGGTGAATCTGGAGTACCAGAAGAAGACACAGATGAGTTTATATGGGCTCCACAGCATCTCACTAGAACTCATAAAATTTCATGAATTAATAAACATCTTCTGGGGTGTGCTGTGCACCAGCCAATGTCCTGAGTGGCACATTTCACATTATATTTAATCTCACAGATCCTCTAACATACAATTTCTACACCTTGTGTCCATTCCTAGATACTAGCGACCCATTAGTAATCTTTGTCACATTAATGTAAAATTAGTGTGTAACTAGAATTCACGGAAGTGTCTAATTTAGTATTGAACCAAATCTACCGCTTCTCAGGACTGGCAGCAGTGGAAACAGTCTGCTGGGGCGGCGAGGGGGCACACGGGAGTGGAAGTTCACCCTTTGCAGGCAGTTTCTCATTTGTGTTTTCTGAGTTTGGTCTACATGGGTCAGGGTTCTCATTGGGGCTGTGAGTGCATTTCAATTTTTATGAGCTAATTAGGTTTAAAATTGGTAATGTCATTTGGCTTGTAAGTTTGCATTCACTAACCTGGAAAAACGAAACATGGCTGTCATGATTCTGTCGCCCAGCTTTTGTAATCTTCAGTGGCTATTTTCACTGAAAAGTAGAGGTGAATAAAAGAGATGGACCAAGGGATCTTTTGATCTACTTAAGCAGGCTCTAAGAAAGGAAAGAAGTCTGGCGTGCCAGATTTAATCCCTTAATCCCAGCACTTGGGAAGCAGAGGCAAATCAATCTCTGTGAGGCGGCGGAGGCCAGCCTGGTCCACATAGCAAGTTCCAGGCCAGCTAGGCTACAGAGAGACCCTGTCTCAAAATACAAAAAAAAAATGGAAAGAAGGTAAGAAGGCAGAGAGCAAGACAGGGAGGAAAAGAAAGAAAGGGAGAGAGGGAAGGAGGGAGGGAGGGAAGGAGGGAGGGAGGGAAGGAGGGAGGGAGGGAAGGAGGGAGGGAGGGAGAGAGAGAGGAGGGAAAGAGGGAGGGAGGGAGGAAGGGAGGGACGGGAAGACTAGTAACCAGCTGCCTGCCTATGGCTACTTCCTGCTCTTATCTGGCATCTCTGGTCACAGCACTCTCCCCCATTGGTCTAAAATGGCGCTTTAGAATGCTTCTTAACCCAGAATTTCAGATAATTTGTAGGCAGAGGAATAAGTTCCTATGATAATGTCTCTTCCGTACCTGTCTTTAATCTCTGGTGGGAATGTGTCTTAATCAGTGTTTTTCGGGCACACTTAGAATGAGCTGCTCTCACCAGGGCCACTTCTGTGGCCACATTCCAGCAACATGTTATTGTTATCTTTCTTACCCTTCAGAACAGCTGTGTAAGACAAGAGACTCACTCGCTCCAATCTGTGATCGTTTCATAGTTTTGTTCTCAGGGGTGAACCTTACCTCCAAACTACAACTTCACTGTAGTCCCCAGACCCCAACACCTGAAGGTCAAAAAAAAACAATAACCATAAAGGAATCTTGAGAACATTCTAGAAGCTTCAGCTGGCAAATGTTTCAAACAGCTCTGACATGATGTGAAGGTAGATAAGACTACTGGTTAAGGAAGTGGTGGGGGCGGGGGAGGGAGGCGGAGGGGGGGGCAGGACACCACAGGACTTGAGGGCAGGCAAGGTTAGAGCTGCCCTAAGCGTCTCTGTAAGATAGAGAACAGGTGCCTTCAGCATCTGCATGCATGAGGGCCACACACTTGATCTCCACCCTTGCCTGTGAGTATAATTCGCCCCTGTACAAAGAAACAAGACCCAACACCATTCTTCCAAGTCTCACTGTTAGGAGTGAGGCTTCAGATCAGGTCACTTGAGGCCACAGCCTGCACCCGCCCTAAAAGCACTCAGGTCCTAAAGGATGGTTGATTGGGCTGAGACAGCATTAATGCCAGGCTGGGGGTGCAGCATAGTCGACCGAGTGCTCACCTAGCATGCATGAAGACCTAGGTTCAGTCCCAGCACTGCATAAAAAGCAGGCAGGGTGGAGCCCTCTGCCATCCCAACACTCAGGAGAGGAGGCAGCCTTGACTGTACAGCAAATCGGAGGCCAGCTTGGTCTCCGTGAGACCTGTTTCAGAAAGAAAGAACAGAAGAAGAAAAGCAGCAGAGATAATGGAGAATTTTTGAGACTAGCTGAGTCCTGACAGACAGAAGAAAAGAGCTGACAGCCTTTCGAGTTAATGTGGAGAGTGTGAGGATGGCCGCATCCGTGTCTTTCGTTGCGATCAGACATCGCTTCCTTCTCTAGTGCTAACTCTTATCCTGTCTCACTCAAAGCGCAGTGCCAAGAACCACTGCCAGCCATCTCCCCTCACTGCACTGTCTCCAGACAAACGCCGCCAGTGAGGAGCGCTATCCGTGTCTCACCAGCGAACATGCATCACGAACTGTCACCCTGTCCCTTCTCCTCTGAGAGACAGCATTAAGTAAGAACTGAAGACTCCCACAGGTGAACCCATCTGTGCTGAGCACGAAGCCCGTGATCTTCGGGAGGAATGACTGCAGCGCGCGAGCTTGGGCGCCAGCTGGCCGTCTTTGCCAAGTTATTAATGTGCTGGGTGTCTGGATCTTCTCTTGGGAAGACACTGACTTCAGAAGGAAGTTCTCAGACAGCCCCCACCTCGTATTCTGAAATTTAAATGCGGGGTATCCATGCTCGCGGTGTTCTCCTTTGGGGAGCAACTGAGCCCAGTGAGCACAGTGCAGAGTACGCACTGTTTTCTTGGGCTTCACCTTCCCACCAGCTCTGAAGCCTCACAAGCTTTCTCCCCCTGCACCTGAGGGGCACCCTCAGTGACTTTGCAGCCTTTACAGTGCACTACGGGGAGCTGAGGGGGCTCGCTCACTTTCCCCGTGGCTTCCTGCGTTTCCTTTTTTCTAAGTTGAAGGCAAATATCTGTCCCTTCATAAAACATTTCTCTAAGTGGAGTGTGACTTGTACATCAGTAAAAGCCTGTGCATCCCTTCTCTGGAAGGCAAATTAAAATACGATTACTTTTATGCTTATTTAAAGAGTAAATTGCTCTATTTTCATTTTAGCATCATAGTCATAACAAAAGACTGGTCATAAAGAGCAGGCTTTCAGAATTATTTGCCTTCTTAAGAGTTGAAGTTTATTAAGAAAAGGTTTTATCATAAGAGAGACAGATGTGAGAGAAGAACTCTCTCCAGTGGGGGCCGGCTTCTGGAAGGAGTCCCTATTATCTGCTGTCTTCATTTCCATGTGTTCATCGTGTATCTTTATTTGTTTGTTTTTATTTTATGTATATAAGCATTTTGCCTGCGTGTATGTACGTGCACCCGTGGAGGCCAGAAAAAAGGCACCAGATCCCCTGGAACTGGAGCTGCAGGTGGCTGTGAGCTGGCATGTGGGTTGCTGGGAACTAAATTCAGGTCCTCTGCAAGAGCAGCCAATGAGCCACCTCTCCAGCCACTATTTTTGTCTCTTTTTCTTTGTGTGGTTCTGCAGTGGTTGGGTTTGAAGCCCAGGCCTTATGAACTCTAGGCAAGTGCTCTACCACTGAGCTCTAATTCCAAACGACCATCTTTCACTTCATACCAGGTACCACAGGGCTCTAAATTAGCAACTTATAAAAATTCAACTCAAACATGATTCCCCAACTTTTTAATCCCCTAAATAAATACTTTCCTTGTGTTTTCTCTCATCACAAGAATGATCCATGCTTTTTGGAAAGGTGTTGTTAAAAAACAAAAATGAAAAGTAAAATTGACCCATCTGTCAACCAAAGCACAACTCAGCTAATATTTTAATGTGGGTGCCCTCTGTTCATCGTTCCCTATAAATTTAATATACAGTTGATGAATTCACTGAAAGTGGGCAGGAGTCTAATTGGAGTAATTAAAGCAAGCAGAGGTTTATAGTAAGGATAGTGGATGTCTCCCTGAACTCATGAGCAGAAATGTACCAGGTCCTGGAGCACTGCAGGGAATTAGGAAAATCGGTCTGCTGCAGGCTTCACCTGTTCGCTCGTCTCACGGAAGGAAGTAGCTTGCACCAGTATCTGTGGGGTTGCATAGTTTCTACTCATGGTAGCCAGAGTGACACCCTGCTCTCCTGTCCACTGTCTGAAAGCTTCGTGGGAAGGAATCAAAGATCCGACAAAGACCCCATCCCTTACCCAAGCATGCACAGACGAGTTTACGATGTTCTAGAAACAGAGCTGTCTCCACTGTTGCTATCTTTCTGGCACTTAAGAGAAACAACATCCAGAAGGGAGGCGCCATTGTGTAGTGAGGAGGCAGGCACGTAGTTGTAGCCTGACAGGGTTACTTTGCTGAACTCGAAGGAAGCCATGCAAGTTGTTTAATTACTTTCTCTCTCATCTAAAATGGCCAGTGTGGAAACGAGCTTTCTTTATTCCTCCTTTTTTGTTATGGATGGAACTCTCAGCATAACTGTTTTCTCAATGCCATGGGACCCAGCTTCTTTTACATTATAGCACAAACACATACGCTATTTGAGTTGCCCCTCCATTGAAGATGGAAGAAATATGAAGCAGTCACAGAGCTTAGTTATGAAAATATTTTCAACGTATTACAAAATTACAATTGAAAATGTAAAGTAGTCAAAAAGTAAATTTGAGAACCATAATCAATATTGAATGTATGCAAAGTTTCCAATTAAAACATCCTCAAGATATTTAATGAAAACCTTGATCTCCTTGCCGCAGCTCTGGTTTTTATTTATATTAGGTTTTAATGTTTGACATGGCTACAGAAGATTACTGATGAAGAATTTCTCACAATGATCTTTTCAAATTCTTTGTAGGCAACATGGTGAGAAATTTTGTTTGCACAGGTATGTGATGAAATATCTGAGGCATTCTTACCATAATTCAAAAACTGCACATGTTCAAATTATATTTAAAGGAAGTAGCAGGTCTTCCTTTTATCTATTAACATAATATTGAAATTCCTTGTGATGAGATGAGTGAATTTTTAATCTATGAAATTTTCTTGTAGTTAAAAATAATAATGATAATGCTCTCCTTTTCAGAGTGAAACATATAGTCACAGAAAGGCCACAGAAAGGCCATCCTCGAGCAGCTAAATTGCACCACAAAGGCACTCTGGCAGAAACAGACAGAAGTTTGAGATACATGTGAATGCAGAGAGTGGGCAAATCACAGGGACCTGTAATAGTCCAGCCTAGGATGAGGACTGAACACACACATGCACATACACACACATGCATACACATACATGCACACATGCACACACATACACACGTGCACACATACATGTGCATATGCACACACTCCCTTTGATCAACATTGGGTGATGAAAAAGGAGTCCCGGCTCTAAGTGGCTCTCTTGGCCTGTATTCTTTACAACACAGTGGAGCAGAACAGAAATGAGAAGACACATTGCCATGTAGGGACCTCGAGTCACCCTACAAAACCATTCCATCCTTCAAGGCACCTCAACTGGGGCAGCTCCAAGCCAAAGGTTCTGGGACTCCAGCACCCTGGCCTGCCGCGGCCACTCCACACCAGGTCACAGAGACACCTGGAATCCAGCCACACACAGAGCAGGGTGACAGAAGCCATGATCTAATGCAGCAGGATAGTTTTTCCTGCTATGGAATATTTTTCAAGTTTTTTTTTTTTCTGGGAGCTCCAGGATTTTGTCACAGGCCTCCAAGTCCTACCCAAAGGTTAGCCTTGGGTACTGGCTGCATCTCAGCCACAGCCGTTTCTTCTTTACTCAGGCACACGGGTGTGTGAATGGGATAAGAGGAAAATTGCAATTGCCAAAATCAAAAAAGGTTTATACCCATGACCTCGGTGTCATAGCTTTTCAGAACACAAATGAATATATATATATATATATATATATATATATATATATATATGCACATTTCTCCAACATCAAATATGACATACAAGCTCCAGTACTGTTTGTGTTTGAGTGATCTAGGAATTTCTAACTCAATACTTTTTTATTGTATTATGTATCTTACTTTTTCCCTTTATTTTTGACATCTACAGTAAGTTTCATAACTACGTTAGCAGCAGTAATCTAAATTTAATGTGATTTCACTGGTTCCATCTTTCAGAACATTTTCTTTGATAAATCTTCCTGATTTCTAAATTCTTTATTATGATTAATTTCTTGGTTCACTGAAGCACTTAGTCAAGTAATTTTTTCAGGAAGGTGTGCTAACAGCTTGCTTTGTGAAGCTTTACAACATTGGAGATTGTTTTTCCTCCACCCCTCTGGACCCAGACAAGCGTAGGTGTGACAAGAATTCTAGGAATAGGATAGTTTTCCCATTGAACTTACACGAATAGTGTCCCATTCCTTTAAAATTTGAATTACATTCATTGATTCACCATTATGTGGTGGTGGTGGTGGTGTGTGTGCACATACGTGTGTGCATGCCACGGTGCATGTATGGAGGCCAGAGGATAACTGGCAAGAGTTGGTTGTCTCCACATACCATGTGGGTCCCAGGAACAGAACACCTTTCCTCACTGAGCCCTCTAGCTGGCCCTTTCCCATTATTTTACAGAGAAGGGTTCTGATACCAGCTCTGTAATTTTCCTTAATAATGACTCTGTGTCCGTGGGGCTGCAGGCTTTAAAGTGTTGAGAAATCTTTGAACTTTGCATACTTTGTCTTGACTGTATCTCTTAATTTTAATCATTTCAAATCTAAGACGTAAGTTTTCCCCACACGTCCATCAGGATTAATATTTTTCTTTTACTATGTCTTTGATCATTGCGCTCTACAGTAGTTTCTTCTCCTGTAGGAGTTTCAGTCACAGATCATCAGATCATGTAGCCAAGGCCTGTTTTCTCCACTGCTCCATCCATCCTTGGTGTCAGGAAGCGTGTCTTCAGGGTTATTTCTCGTTCGTTAACTCCAGCTTCTATGGCATGCTGTCTGTTTCCTCCACTGCATAAATTCAGAATTCATATTTGGCATGCCCAAGAAACTTTTCATCTCTTGGACTCTTTTTTAGGACTGCCCACACTTGCACCATAAACGCACAATGTTCTTTCCTGAAGACTGCAAATGGGATTAGCTGAGGGATTCCCTTCCCTTCTCATCACCTGAAGGGTAAATCTGGCCTGGACTTTTGAACCTTGATTCCCCTAGCATCGCCAGTGAGGTTTCTGTTTGCCACTGTGCAGAGCGAAGGCTATGTTTGCCTAGCATCCAGAGTTCAGGCAGATTCTACAATGGAGAACAGGAGTCCCCGATCAAATATTTCAGGCTCAAGACAAGCAGAAACAGAGAAGATTTAGATTTACTGTAGTTTCTCTTTACAAGATGAGACATCTGGCGGTCACTGGAAAACGAGGAAGCCGCCTGGGGCTGCCTCCGCAAGGGGCCTTGTGTCTGCAGTGGATGGCAGCCAGGGTGTGAGCGGGCTCCTCTTCCCTCCTCTGCCTGGGATGCCTCTCTTAGGTCTACTAGAGGTCCATGGCATTTAACTGAGCCACTGAGCTGATTACAACACCTCATTGAGTCACTAGGCAGGACTAGCATTCCCACTAAGCATTGGGATGGTAGTGCTGACCTGAGGGATGAGTGACTGTGTGTGACTAGTGTGACTAGACAAGACCACCTCATGTATAGATGATCTGCTAGAGTCTCTTGGTTCGACATTGAACTCATTCTGGGAATTCCAATACTAGCTGCCTTCATCAGAGGCGTTAACTGCATAAGATAAACACACAGCCAGAATGCACACATTCCTCTCTTCTCTCTCTCTCTCTTCTCTCTCTCTCTGTCTCTCTTTCTCTGTCTCTCTATATCTCTCTCACACACACAGAGTCAGTCAGAATGGCCACTGACACACACATTCACCTCTCTCTCTCTCTCTCTCTCTCTCACACACACACACACACAGGCACACACTCACAGAAGCCCCCCTCACACAGAAAGCCCCATTACCCATGCTGATGACTGCCGTGACCTTTCCACCTACACATGACCCTGCTCCTCCACACGCACATTTCAAAGCTGGACAGCATTTCCTGGGTCTATGCTTACCACCTCTTCAGAATTATATTAATTTGCTCTTTCTAGTGGAAATTTGGAGGCGAGGGCTAGGTTTTTCCCATTCTGAAAGGACCTGACCGTGGTTCTTAATTCCAGCACATTGGTTGAGAGACTGACTACCCAACCATTAACTTTCCTCTTAATTCTAGGACTTTCTGGTTTATGCTGGGGGAAGGAGGAGCAACCTTATGTCACCTCTAGAGGGTCAAAGCTGACTGAAAACAGCTTCATCACAGATGGCAGCAGGTGACACCAAGCAGAGTCCAATCAGTCGATGGGACTGTGGGAGAAATGGTTTAGCCTCTCAGGGTGGAACTGGAAAAGCAATTGGTCAGCTGTGTTAGACAAGAGGCCTGGAAATTTAGTGGAGAGCTTTTTAAAGTGCTGGACCATATAAATGAACATCACCAAAGATCAACTGTGCTGCTCAGATCTGTTCACAGACTTTGGAAGCTTCAGCACTAAGCTAATTTTAATCACCATCTTCAGATAAAAGAGAAATAAGCAGGTCATTTGGGACCGTTTAGAAATGGGAGGTGAGGGTTGAGACACAGTAAAAAGGGAGAACACTCGAGCCAAGCACACAAGTCTGCAGAGGCCCAGACAGCACTCGACACTGCAATTCTCCTGTTTAAGTTCAAAAGAACATTGAATTTGGGGAATAAAATGAAATTCCCTTTGGAGAAACTAAAGTCAATCATTATCTAATAATTAAAAATATGATACACCTACCCCCACCCCAAATAAATAAGTCTCCTGTGAGACTGGGCAGTGAACACAATAGAAGAGGATGTGAAGTGAAAGGAATCAAGACACCAGTCCAGGCGCCAGAAGGTCTTGTCAGGGGATTTGGTTACGTGTGGCACAAATAGAAGCCAGTCAGGTAAGTTCAAGGCCACATCTCTCCAGGATAGTTGGTTTAGCAATGCCTGAAAGGAGCCTCTATCCTAAAGGAAAACCCCATCTGCACAACCCTGAACAAGAGCATTAAACTCTTTTAAGCTGAGCCACTGAGACTGGGGATTCATCTACTACAGCAGAGCAGTCTGTATCATGTAGACCTGGAAAGTTCATGAATGTGAAAGCCACAAAGTAACAGTGGATTTAACAGCTAAGATGCCCTCCACATTCATATATATGTGTGCATGTGTGTGTGTGCATCTGTACATTAAGATATATACACGCATACATATGTATACAGTTATGTATATGCGAATATGCACAAATACATTGGATTTTTCTCCTGTCCCATCTGCTGTGTGTCCATGCTCCATCCTATTTTTATTTTATTTTATTTTTATTTCAGGTTTCAAGGTGTAAAAGCTCCTACCCTGGTTTCAGTTCTTCCTAAAGGAGAGTGGAGGGAGCTTCTGGGACCCCATGATGGCTTTTAACCCTTCTGTTCAGAAGTGGAGCACACTACTCCACCTCTGTCTCACTGTTCAGGTCGGGCTGCAGAGCCAGCTTCACTGCATCAGGTCGGGGATCTGGACTTCTACTGTAGGGAAGGCTAGTGGATCATTAAGAGAATAAAACACCATACACACATTCTCATCTCAACTAACACGTGTGTTTGGAGCAGGAATGGTGAGCTAGCACCAAATATCAAAGCAGAAAATGAAACACAAAGCACTTGTGGTATGTGGTTTGGGCCTCGTGTCATGGTAAACTGGTGGAAAACTGCTAAAAGAAGTTGGTGAGATGGAGACAATGGGATATTTGGTGAGAACGTCTTATGTGTCTACCATGCAAGCATCGGAATGGAAGGGATTGGAGAACTGAGATTCGTCCCAATATGGTGATGACATTGTCCTGCATGTGGATCGTGTTCACCTCCACTGTCCCTTCTGCCTGTCTCTCCTCACTGTCCACTGCTCACTCCCCACATAAATATGTGCCTCTGCATATGTGTGTATATATACATATATGTGTGTCCACACATATATCTTTCTAATCTATATTCTACTTATAAGGGAAAATGTGATATTTAGCTCTCTGAATCTGGTTTATTTCACTTCACATGATGATGGTCTTCCTGTTCTATTTTCCTTCAAATAACCTACCTAGTTTTCCGTAGCAGAGTCCTGAGGTGGGGAAATGGAGGAATTTCCCTAGAGAGGAGAGAAAGGGCAGCGTTTCAGGCACAGGGAGTCATGGGATCCAAGTCTAATATATAACAGAGCCATCTTTACTTTTATACTAATTCCAAGATCTCTGGTTGGATATTTTATTTTATTTTTTATTTATTTAAATATTATTTATTATTTTATTTTATCCAGATCCTTCATGCTGGGTGAGGTTCTAAGAAGGCCTATTGTGCTTGCCTTTGTTTATTGGGGATCTATTCCCAGAAGACCAGCCTCAAAGAGAGTGCCCACAGATACACTCATACACTTGGTCAGATGTGTAAAGTTGCCAGAGATTTACTATTCTTGCAACATACCCTTCATAGACAGATCTCCTAATGTTTCAGCATGCCTTCTATCTTTGCAAGGATGTTTGCTTGAGTGACAGACTACTCTAGTTACCACCCAGCCTGCTACCCCTTGCAGTGTAGAAAATAAGCTTGATTCTGTCTTTAAAAACAGAAAAGGCCTCAGAAGATAGCAATAGCGTTTGTCTCCACTACAGAACGCATCTTTGTTTCCCAACCTTGCATAACAGCATTAGAAGCTAGTGTCTTCCTCCAGGGCAAAGGTCAGGGAGGTTGATGGAAGCCCCCCTTTAAAGGAAAGGAGTGTCCCTATCTTTGACGAGTAGCATGTGAGCACAGCACCACCCTGCTTGCCTTCACATTTCCTCTGTTGGAGTCCTGGCAAAGGATGCTGATGGGAAAATAAAGCTCAGGCTACTAATGACAAGTCCTTTGCCTCTGACACAGAAGCCTCACAGTTCATGCTCTCCTCTGTGAAATGGTAGCAGGCTAACTTGCTAAGTTGCAGATAAGTAGGAACAAAAGTTCCAAGTCCTTAAGGTTCTTGGAATCCCAGAGATGGCTCATTCTAGGATAAAAAGGCTTTCCCATTAATCAAGCAGATAGATTTCTAGTGAAGAAGTTCAAAGATCAGCCCAGAAGAGGAACTCTTTTCATCAATAAATGTTTTCCACAATGTCACCCCCTTGTCTTGTGGGTTTGGACAGCCCTGGCTGTTTACACACTTGCCAGCCCTTCTGAAGTGAAGGGCTGGGAAACTCAGGGGAGAGAGAATATCCTTGCTTCACAGTGTAGGCCAAAAAAACAGAGGAAAGCTCTAGAAGCCTGGTGAGATTCAGATGTGCTGTTTTCTATTGTTGAACTGTATCATGTTCTAGAATGAGGATCAGTAGTTGCATCATCTTTGTGAGGTTCGCAGCATTTCCAGCCTGGGGGCGATCAGAGAGTGAAGACCCAAAGACAAGCCCATATGTTTAAGGGAGCTTTGTGAAAGCAGTGGCTTATCTCCCATCTGCTCTCACTCCTTCCAAAGAACTTGGCCACAGCTGGCCGCAAGGGGACCTGGAGACACTGGCTTTCACAGAGCAGCCTGCAGCCATGTACCGTGCTAAGATCGGGTGGGTTGAAGGGGAACTTTGTAAACACAGAAAGAAGAGCAAGAACTGGAAGTAGTCAGCTGTCCTTCCATGGACTAAAAATCTAACAGCTCACTGTGCTGTGTGTCCTTGAAATAAATCCAAGGTCAAAGGTAGCATGAATGAGTCATCCCTTAAAAAGCCCCAAAGATGCATATGTAGACATCTAGTGGGTACTTGGCACTCCTTCTAGTGATATGACAGCCTTCGTGAGTGTTTACAAAGGACCCTGGCCAACGTCCAGAGCCATGAAAACCCCTGGTGCATCTGGATGACAAGACTAACTCAACAGAGCAAAGTCAGCGTCGCTTGTGTTGGAGAGGAGGGGACGCTTCGGTCACGGCATTAGCAGGTGGTGGGGAGAGGTAATCCTCTTCCCAGGTTATATGGGCCTGTGTAGGGGAAGAATCAGGAGAATAGCCAGGGGCAGGGGTGATTTTCCTTCCCTAGACACAGGCTGTTCCAAAAGAGAGGGGGCTGAGTAGGGAGAAACGTCTAGTTTAGAAAACAGATCCATTTTCTTTCTGAGGAAATTATCTAAATAATTCATCAACATATATTCTTGCTTGATGCAGAGGATGCATTCAAAAGGTGCCAAGCCGCTTTTTATTCAATATTTTTAAGAATTTGGAAATGAGTTACTAAATTGCTTTAGATCTCCAGAGTGGTTCAAATCCAAGTATTAAAAAAAAAAAAAAAAAAGACTATAAAGCCCAGCCTTCCAGAATCTACATGTGCTAAATAGGAACACACTCAACTAAATGAAAGCTAAGTTGAGAGCTAGTGTCATCAGCACCCTCTTCATTAGCAGATCAGAGCAGAGGGACAGACCCTTCCAGTGAGCCAGCCACCCAGCATCTGCAACATGCTTCTGCTCCGACTCTGGCACAGGCGGCCTTAGCTGGTGGGCACCTTTGCTCTGGGCAGTAGGGTCTGAAGTGGTCTCCCTCCTCAGCGCTCTTCGATTTGTTCCTGGGCTGGACCTTTCTTTCCTCCTATATAATCCTGAAACAGAGATCTCCTTATGCCCCTTCTCCTACCAAATGCTTTCTAATTGCTTCTCGTGCTCAAGGATGGTGTCCCACTGAGCCACATAAAGCGAATGCTATCCAGGTACGAGAGCCCACTGATTGCTGACCCAAGTCCACACACTGTCTTTGTGGAGAAGAAGGGCAAACAGTATCACAAATACGTGTCAAAAACATTCCTACATCCAGGTAGGGCTGAAGAGCTGGCTCCTAGGTTGGGGTTGTGGAGGCAAAGAAGCAGGACATAGGGCAGCAAAACCAAAAATCTGAACAACAGAGCTTAGGGCAAAGGCATTATGATCCAAAGGTGGGTGGCAAGCAGACAGACTGAAAAAATACTGCAAGTAGATATATTGAAAATAATGGAGAAAAACATGTTTTCACCGAGAACAGATTTAAAATAAGATAAGATAGAAGGCTACAAAACACTCAGGAGTCGGATTGGAATTGGATGTGACAGTATGAACTCGCGGCATTTTAATGGATTTAGAAATAAATCTTGATGCATATATATACATATATATATATATATATATATATATATATATATATATATATACTAGGTTAATAGATACATGTGGTTATTAAGGCTGTTCCATCATATACACATACGTGTGTGTGTACACACACTGCACAATGCCTTTATTCATTCATCCATCTTATGGACACTTAGTTTAGCTGCATGTCTTGACTATCATGCAGGACATAGAAATGAACATAGGTGTGTTAATCTCTCTGAAACACTGATTTCACATTTTCAAACACACTCTGGGCATTCATATGCATTCTCAAAGAGATGGTCATAAATCCATTTCAGTTAGATTTTTTTGTTATTGAGTCATTTTAATTTCTATAAAGAGTATGACTGGGGATTTGATGGAGATTTCGTGGAACATGTGAATCATTTTGGGTATTTTGTAACATTACTTCTTAGAATATAGAATCTTTTTCCCTTTATCTGTATCTCTTTAAATTTCCTCTATCAAATTTCTACAGATTTCAGGATATTCATTCAACTCTTTAAGTTTATTTCCAAATATTTTATTCTTTTTGTTATTGTTAATGTTAATGGGCTTGCTTTCTTAATTTTCTTTCGAGATAATTTGTTAGTATATAGAAAATCAACAAGTTCCTATATGTTGACCTAACTGAATTAATTCATTAGATTAACAATTTTTATTGAGTCTTCAATATGACCATGTCAGTCCATGCACAGCTAATTTCACATCTTCCATTCTGATTTAATTTTTGGTTTTTTGTTTTTGTTTTTTTGGTTTTTTTTTTTTGAGACAAAGTCACCCTATAGCCCCAGCTGACTGGGAACTTGAAATGCAGTCAAGCCAGGCCTTGACCTCACAGAGATCCACCTGCCTCTGCCTCCGAAGTGCTGGGATTAAAGGCATGCACCACTGCCTTTTACATTCATTCATGCATCATTTCATTCTGATTTGTATGCTTTGAATTTTTAAAACTTCTTATTGGGGGGTTAGGGAGCTGGAGAGGTGGCTCAGCAGTTAAGAGCATGTGCTGATCTTGCAGAAGACCTGAGTTTGGCTCCCAGCACCCATATCAGGCAGCTCACAACTGCCTGTCACTCCAGCTCCAGAAGATCTGACATCATCGTCTGGACTCTGACAATATATGCATTCACTCAGGCACATACCTACATATACTCTTGCACATACCAACACAATTAAAAATAAGAGAGTTCTAAAATAGATGTATGTGTTTGTGTGGAGCATGCATCTACACTCACACACTTAGAGACCCGAGGAAGCATCATGTGTTCTTCTCTTCTGCCTTATCCCTTTGAGGCAGGGTCTTCCCCTGAACCCGAAGCTCCTGTTTGTGGCTTCAGCTGGCAGCTGACAAGGCCTCAAAATCCTCCTGTGTCTACCTGCCACAGTACTGAGCTATGCATGCACATGGGACCACATCTGGCTTGTTATGTGGGTGCTGAGATTTGAACTCAAGTCCTCATGGCTGTACAGCAAGCATGATTCACCACTGAGACCTCTCTCCAGCCCCTTGTATGCTTTTTGTTGATTTTTTTTTCTCAATCAAATTGCTCAGGTGGGAGTTTCCAGTACTATGTTCAGTAGAGACATGGGAGAAGACCCAAACTAACAAAATTAGAGATGGAAATGGCATTGCCACAGCAGAGTTCACTGAACTATACAATATCAAGGACTACTTTGAAAACTTGTACTCCAAAAGCTGTATAACCTTGAGTGGGATGGATCTCTAAAATCACAAGACCTACCACAATTAAAGCCAGAAGACATAAATAACAAAACCATTACAAGCAGTAACATTGAGGCTGTGACCAAGGTTCTCACAAAGAAAAGCCCAGGACCAGATGGATTCACAGCTGGGTTCTATCAAATCTTAAGGGAGAACTGAAAATCAGCACTTCTCAAGGTATTCTACAACATAGAAAGGGAAGGAACACTATCAAATACATTCTACAAAGCCGTTACTAGCTTAATACCCAAACCAGGTAGACACAGCAAAACAAAGTAACAGAGACCAACTTCCCTAATAAACACAGATGCAAAGGTTCTCAACAAAGTATGCCCATTGATACTTTTTATGTAACAGGGTCTCATTCTACAGCCCAAGGTGACTTGGAACTCACTATGTAGTGCAGGCTAGTCCCCAACTCGAGGCATTCTTCCTGCTTCAGCCTCCATAGTGCTGGGGTTACAGGCATGAGCCACAATGCTGGCATCTCCCACTGGTTGCTATGCCAGCTAAGGGCTTTCTGTATGTGACTTTTATCACGTTAGGTAAGATCTTTTTAGCCATATTTTTAGAGTTTTGATCATGAATGAATGGTGAACCTTGTCAAATGCAATTCTGCATGTAAGTGTGTGTCTCTGTCGGGGGAGGGTGAGTTCAGGTGCCCACAGAGGCCAAAAGAGGACATAAAATTACCCTGGAGTTGGAGTTATAGGCAATTGTGGGTTCTGAGAACCCAAACTCCAGTCCTCTGTAAGAGCAGTACATGCTCTCAACATCTGAGCCATCTCTACAGCTCCTGCTTTCCGTATTTTAAAATGGCACAGCACCTGGACTGACCGATGCTGAATCATCCTTGCTGCCCACACAACTTAGTCATTGTGTACAATCCATTGAATTTGATTTTCTAGTATGTTACTGAGAATTTTTACATTTATGTTTATCAGAAATATGCTGTCCTGTGCTGTCTGTCTTCCTTTAGTACAAAGATGATGCTATTTTCATAAAACGAGATGTCCTCTCCTTTATTTATTTATTTTTGTGTGTGTGTGTGGTTTAAGAAAGTTCGAAATCGACTATTCTCTGGAGGTTTGGGAGAATTCACCTGTGACGCAACCTGGCCTTGGGACGCTCTTTGGGAGGGAGTTGTATTCTGAATTTAGTCTCCTTGGATTTCTTTCTTGTAGATTCAACATTGATAGGTTGCATATTTCTAGAAATCGATTCTTTTCTTCTAAGTAACTAATTTGTTGTCATGAAATTGCTCAAATGAGTTCCTCATGGTCTTTTCTATTCCTGTGGCATCTGTTATAATATCTCTTTTATCGTTTTGTTTTAACACTTATCTTTCTCTCCTTCCCTTTATCGACTTGCTCTCTTGCTCTCTCCCTCTCTACCTCCCTGTTTCTCTCTCTCTTTCTAGCAGTCTGCTTAAGTAAGGGTTGGTCAACTATGCACAGTTTTATTCAAAAAAGCCTGCAGTTTTAATTTTCCTTTTTCTGTTTTATATTCATTATTCTTTGTAATCTTTATTTGGTTCTGCTAATTTAGGGTTTAGATTGTCCTTATATTCTTGTTCTTTAAGGTGTGGGGAGTTTTAGACTTCAGATCTTATTATATTGTGCATTAATATTAATTTGTCTTGGGATATTTTTAGAATTCTCTTTTGATGTCTTCTTTGGTGTAATAGGTACTAAAAAATGTGTTGTTTAGTTTTTTGGTATCTGTACATTTTCCTATTGTTGATTTCGGGTTTCGTTCTATGGTAGTTGGAAAAGATATCTGGAATGTTTCCAAACTTCTTGAATTTGTTAAGACTTGTTTTATTACCTAAGATATGAGCTATCCTGGAGAATGTAGCTTAAAGAGCTCTATCCTGCTGTTGATGGAAAGGTCTGTGTGTTTCTTAGGTCTCCTTGACCTACAGTCTTACTTGGTTGTGTGGATTCCTAACTGATTCTTCTCAAACTTGTGTATCTGCTAGAGAGTTTCCTACCTTTCTCTGGTATAGATGTCTCTCCAGATCTGTCCATCCTTCTTTTATATACTTTGCTGCTTTGACATCGAGCATATATACATTTATCATTGTTCTGTCATTCTGTTGAACTGACACTTCATACAATGATTCTTTCCATTTTTTACATTAGGTTCTTCAAACTTAAATTCCATTTTCTCTCACCTTTTTTTACATAAGGAATAGTCTTTCCCATCCCTTTATTTTCAGCCTTTCTGTGTCTGTAAAGCTAAAGTGGTTAAACAATAGAATTATGTCATTGTGTCTTTTTTATACACTAATTCTATACCTTCTGATTGAAGAATTTAATCTGTTGATCTTAAAACAATTATTGAGAAATAAAGACTCTAACTCTTTGCTCACTGATTTCTGTTTTCTAGCTCTTTTCTTTCATGATCTCATACCTTCCTTTGTGGTTTAATTTTTGCAGAAACAATATTTAATATCTGTCCTCCTATCATTCATATATCTACTAGAATGTCCTTATAGCTACCCTAAAGCATATATGAAACAACACATAGTTATAATCATCTATTTTAAGCTGATTACAGCTCAGCTTTGATCACATAGGGAAGCCCTTTTCCACAGTATCTGCTACTGATGTCACACTTTCTCCGTTTTATATTGAGAGTACATTTAAAATTACTTTATCACATGGATGAAAAGAAGGCTCAGCAGCTAAAAGCACTTTCTGTTCTTGCAGAGGACTGGGGTTCAGTCAGCAGTCACATGGCAGCTCAAAAGCATCTATCACTCCAGTTCCAGGATCTGATTCCCTCTTCTGGCCTCTGAAGGCACTGCACATATGTGGTGCATAAACACACACTCAGGCAAACACTCATATATATGAAATAAAATAAATGATTTAATTTTATCTATAATTATGTTCATATTTTTAACTTCTGAAGATTTGAGTAGCTTGTGTATTATTATGTATTATTACAGTATTAACACATTTTAAACTTGACTACATACTTCTCTCACAGTAAACTTTATGTTTTGAAAGATTTTCCTGTTACTAATTACAGCCTTAGCTTCAACTTGAGGAACTCCATTTGGAATTTCTGATCAAGCAGGTCTGATGAGTATTCCCCCAGCTTCTGTTCGTCTGAGAAACCTTTATCTTGAGAACCTTTACGTTTGTGGAGCATGATATTTTGGATAGAGGTTTGTTCCTCTGTGTGTTTTGATTGCAACATTCCAAATGTACCATTATCCCGTCTCTGACTCTGTAAATTTTCACAGGGAAATCTGCTGATAGTTTTTGGGAGGCATCTTTTGTCCTTATTACATTTTGAAAATGATTACATTTTAAAGGTGAGGTTTGAATGCTGTTACTGCTATTTCACCTGATTCTTTCTGTAACATGGCTAGAAAATTTTTAAGTACTATATGGTTCATGTTTTAAGCAAAGCTAGCCTAAAAAATGAGAGGTCTGTACCATTTAAAACTATCATGAATACAAACGGTAAAGGCTAAAGGATTGTTCTAGATTAAAAGAGACTAAAACACCAGCTTTAAAAGACTTAGATCCAAACATGTGTGATTTGTAAGAATATCATAGAAATAATTATATATGTGACCACCAAGATGGCTTAGCGAGTGAAGGTGCTTGTAGCCAAGTCTAAGGACTTAAATTTGACCCCACATATATATTGTAGCATCATGTTCACACAACAAAACACAAAATAAATAAATCCTAAGAAGATATACTATATATGTTTATAGATCATATTTTATGTTATCTATTATATTACCTATGATACATTTATACAAGTAGGCCAAATGTAAGAAGTTCATAACTGAGAAATCTGTATGAAGAGAATTTGTAGGTTTTTGGCACTATTCCACTAATTTATATATAAATTTTCATTTTAAAAATCTCAAAAGAAAGAAAGAAAAGCTGGATGTGGTGGTACACACCTTTAATCCCAGCACTCAGGAAGCAGAGGCAGGCGGATCTCTGTGAGATCAAGGCCAGCCTGGTCTACACAGTGAGTTCCAGGCCAACTGGGGCTACAGGGAGACCCTGTCCCCAAAAGACCAAAAATAAATAAATAAATAATAAATAAACAAATGAATCCAGAGGAAAAAATGAAAATTCAGTAGAAGTGATGAGCTGTGATTCAGAACCCCCTAACAACGCACAGGCACTAGAGGTGACCAAGGCCCGTCCGCACCAGCGCCTCTCCACGCTCGTGACTGAGACACAATGCGCGGTGAGTTGTGTCCAGTTCTTACAGAAACCGTTAGCAGTCCATCCATTCAAGAAAGCAAACTGGAGTTATAAGCATTCAAGATGGCTTTATAAAAGGACATCTTGATCTGCTCTAATTTATAAAAGAAACAATGTTCCGATCTTGGCATTTCACTAATATTAGTACCAAATTGCACCCTGACAGGCAAGCCCATTAACCATACTACAGCTGGGAACTGCTGGCTTAAACCAGTTGCTTTTTACTACTTTAATAAGATCTCTTTGTACTTCAAACTTTTCACCCTGTACCCTACTACAATAATTCCAGAGATTTTCAGATCAAGAAGGTGAGAGCAGGGGTACCTCCCGAGGTTCTGGTAGAGCTGTACCAGCCTGGAAGCTGCCAGCTTGAGGCTGGATCCACTGCAGACAGATTCCGGTTCTGTCTTTGCATCACAGCACAAGCTCGCAAGGCCAGGACAAGGAGGACACAGGATCAGGTCCTGAACTCACTCATTGGCTAGAGGAGAGCAGAGCTACTTGATTGAGAGGACCATCTGAGCAGCATGTGTGGGAGAAAGGTCATGCTGCAAAGAATACCAAGATGAAGGAATTTCAAGCAGCAAGAATCAAAAAACCTCAAATATATGATCTCTAAGATTTAATTCACGCTCTATCCCCATTTCAAGTAAAATAGTAAAGCCTTATGAAACCATAGATTAACCCCCTCTCGCAGGCCAAAAACAAAGTCCACCAATGTAATATGGCTTGTTTTGACCTGTTTCTATGCCCCACCCCAATATATTCTAAAATTGGGCTAGATCAAATTTCTTACTGTCTTGAGAGTAACTAGGATCAAGGTCAAGTTAGAGACTAGTAGCTTTACAAGCACATAAAATTTGATTAGTTCCATGTATAGGACATATTATGTTTGTACTAGTGTGTGTGTGTGTTCACACACATGTGGAAGTCAGATCCCTCGAAGGTCTTCCACTTTCTGTTTGACATGGGGTCTTTCATAGACCTAAAGCTTGGCCCACTAAGCTGGGCTAGCTGACCAGTGAGTTCTGGACCCTCTGAGCTAGGCTAGCTGACCAGTGAGTGCTGGGCCCACTGAGCTGGGCTAGCTGACCAGTGAGTGCTGGGCACCCATTTATCCCCTCTTACCCGCCAGCATTGAGAGTTTAGGCACATGCCCCTGCGTCTGCTTCTTTACATGGCTGGACATTGAACTCGGGTCCTCATGCTGCAAGACAAGCACTTTACTGGACAAGTTTGCTCCCTGTTTGGTGTGGTTTTTTTACATAACCAATAATTGAGAGCATTTTCTTTTTCTTTTCTTTTTTCTTTGTTTGGTCTTTTTGAGACAGGGTCTCCCTGTAGCCCTAGCTGGCCTGACACTCACTATGTACATCAGGCTGGCCTTCATCTCACAGAGATCTGCCTGCCTCTGCCTCCTGAGTGCTGGGATTAAAGGCCTGCGCCACCACACCAGGCTTTCTTTTTCTTCATAGTGACTTAGAAACTAAACAGTAAAATACCTTTCACCAACCTCAAAATAACACAGTTTTAAAAAGGCATGTCATGTTAAGGTGGTATTTTAGAATGTATTCGTGCATAGCATGTGTGGCTGTGCTTCCTGGCTTAGACTCATCAGCTCCATCATTGGGGCAAAGCTTCACTCTCCAGGCATTGTCCACGTGGCTATCCCAGGAAGGGCTGCAGCAGTAAATATCCCATGCAACCTGAGGATTTCCATTCTCTCTCTTGCTATTCTTGCCCCATCTTGCCTTGTAGCTCAGGAAACAGTCCAGCTTTGTGTGATGACTGAATGCCATGAGGAACCTGGACAACAGGGGCCCAGTGGCAATTTCCAATCCCGGGGGTAAGTGGTAGAACTAGAACCCAGCACCCCAAGACAGGCAAACAGGATGGGAAGTCACCTCAGTCGGTAAAGTGCTTCTTCTGGAAGCCTGAGGAGCTGACCTCAATCCCCAGAACCCACATTTTAAAACAGCCAGATGTGGAAATACACACATGTAGTCTCAGTGCTGGGGAGACAGAGGCAGAATTCCTGGTGTCCACTGGCCGAAGTGGCAAGCTCTAGGCCAACGAAAGACCATCTTGAAGAAATAAAAAATCAAGGTGGAGGAACACCGCCTGGGGCCTCCGCATTGATGTGGGCACATGCGTGCACACACACTTCTAAAAGCATGGCGGGCAGAGCCACACTGGTTAGGATGCTACTAGCTGAAACCGTGAGAAATGCCCTCCCTTGTGCATGTTCAGATATGTGTCCCTGGGGATAACAGAAAGGAAACAGACCAGGCATCATACGAGGGCACACAGGACAGTGCACCAACTCAGAGGACAGCAGGTCCAGCAAGGCCAGCAGTCTTCAGCACTCTAACCTTTGCTACAAGAGAGGTTTGCTTGTAACGGTAATAAGTAATTTCCCTGTATTGTGCTAGGATGTGTGTCTCTGGCCCAACACTGCATCCTACAGCAACGATGGTGAGTAAAGTGCTCATGCCCAGACTCACTGCTGGGAAAGGCACAAAAATTGCAAGCCTGTCTTATCTGTCCTATGATACAGATCCTTTCTATTTGTGTGTATATGTTTGTGTGTGAGCACTTTTGTGGGGGTACATGTGCATGTGTGTGTGAATATACATGGAGGCTGGAAGTCAATGCTTCACTTCCTTACCGCTCTCCACCTCATGTTTTGACAGGGTCGCTCACTGAACCTGGAGGTCATCGATTCAGCAAGACTGGCCGGCCAGAGAGCTCCAAGATCCTCCCGTCTTCACCTGCGCAGTGCAAGGACTACAGACATGCGCCACCACCCCATGGGTTCTGGGGATCCAAACTCAGGTCCTCATGCTTGAATGGCAAGTACTTTACTGGATGAGTCATCTCCCTGGCCCTATTTCTATCTTATCTGAGGAAACAGAAATTAAATAACTTGCCTCTGGTACCACAGTGTCAGAGAAAGGGCTCACACCCACTGTCTGGGTCTAGAACACAATTTAAACCACTGAGCATCTCCTGGTGGGAGAGAGCTTACTCACTCAATGCAATAACCAAGACATGGGCCTTCTGAGGACTACCTTTTCCCTGTGCTGGCTGCAGGGTTGGTATTAGAAAGAGAATGCTAAGGGTCCATAATCCCTGGGAAATAAAGAGTAGACATGCCTTCCACAGCCACTCAAAGTCCTAAACATGTCATCTTGTTTATCTTACAAAGATGAAATGTGAAACCTCATTAAATTTTCAGTAGTGTAGATTTAGTAGCGTAGATTTCACCAAATAGAAGTAAACTAAAATCACCATCACCCCCCTCTTCTCGCTGTCATTGTGTTTAAAAGTATACAGATTCCTCAACCAGGAATCTGCCAGCCTTGCAGACGCTTCGCCTGTGGGATCACTGAGGCCACACCCTCAAGACAGCTTCTAAGCACACTGAAGTCCAGTGGAGTTTCTTCCCTGAAGAAGAACCCTCTCATTTCTCTTCTGTCTTCTCTGGCCTCACATTATATCAGCTGTATTTTTAATTTTTTATTCTTAGGATTTTAGAATCGTAGGCCTTGCTGCTCCAACAGTTACTTACTTCCCGGAGACAGGAAGCAGCTACCTTGGGAACATAAGGACGTCTCCCATCCTCCTCTTTGACTTCCTGTTATTCGCCTTATTTTGTATTTTGTTCAAGGCAAGTTCTGCCTATAAAGTCAAGCACAGCCTTGAACTCCAGGGCCTTTGGGCTCAGTCTTCCTTACAGCTTTTTACTGAGCTCCAGTTGTCTTTGTTTTAAATTTTGGACATGGGGTCTCAGGACGTAGCCTTGTCTGGCTTGGAATTTGCTATGTAGACCATGAGCAGAGGATTAAAGGTGTGGCCACCAGCCTGGCCGATCGAGCAGCCTTCTTGATCAGCTCTCATTGACCCCCAATCACCAGATCTGTAGGAAGCCTCTGCTCCACAGCATGCAGAAATTACTGCAGCCAGCCAGTCCTAAACCAGCTCACTGCTTCACCCAATCACAGGACAGAAAGGTCCTTGCCCATATTGTGCCTCCAAGCACGGCCCCGCGCCCACCTCCTAGGACCCTTTTCTCTTTGGCACGTGCCATGCAGGGTACACCTCTCTTCCTAGAATTCCTAAGCAGAATGAGATACCTTTCAGTGTGAATCATCCCTCTATTGATGCCTTCATCCAAATATCAGTCACTCCTGGGTTTTCTGCTGCCGCCACAGCACAAACACTGCCCATGCATTTTCCACACTCCCAGACACAGTCCTTCATGGAACTGTGTCTGCCAGTCCGAGAAACTTGCACCTGTGTGTTATCTACAGCTTGTCTGCTTGCTGCTTGCTGCCTATCACAGGGCTGGAACTCAAACAATGCTCAGTAGGTGATTAATCAGATTACCATTACTGATTAATCAGATCTCATCACTTGGCACCTGTCCTTTTTTATATATATTCAGACATCAAATTTACACACAAAAAAGAAAACATCTTCTCAGCAGGATGTGTAACTAGTACTGCGAGCACAGAAGAGCATCAACAATCATAGCAAATGACCACACTGAAAATAAGTTTTACAACTGCAAAATATTATTAGGTTACAAAAATGTGGGGTGAAAAACGTTCTGGGAAAAGTTATGCAACAGAGTTTTACTGCCTCAATTTTATACTATTCATCCCAACCCCGTGAATCTGAGGGTTCATAAATTCTATTTGATAACTTACAAAAGGGAAGAAATGGCCTCCATATATTTAAGTCTTTGATGTGTAACAATGCATAAATTGTGAATGATCACACAGTATTTTCTTCAGCTACCATCCCCTTATGGAAGCTGGGCGATCACATGAAACCCAGGGCCTACTCTGTGCTGGGGGCTGTGCCAGGCAGGAAATGACTTACTGAGACTTTAAGCCTCACAGTCTAGCAAGTTGGGTGTGTGTGTGTGCTGGCAGTCCTGGCCTTTCAGAGACATCCCCATAAAAGAGATCTGAGCCTTCTGTCTGAATTGCAAAGGGAAAATAATTCACATAGGAAGTTAGTCCTATTTGGAAGGCAGTCCCCAGGAGATTCCAGACATTCAGGATGAATAAGGCACATCTCACTGGAGGAGAAGATAGAGGCTCCACAGATTACCTGAGGCTGCCTGGATGAGATGGAGCACTGGAGGAGTAATCAGCCAGACTGTGCACAGGGTGCCCGAGCAGGCAGCAGGCATAGATGTTGAATGTGAGACTGAGAAAGAGGAAGCATCAGGACTGATGGCTGGATTTCTGCTTTGGTATCTTAAGCCCATCCCAAACACTTTATCTGATGTGTCCTTCACATTCCAACAACATTTGCTGAATGAAGGAACAAGTGAATCAACATTTTCCAAATAGTTTAAGTTGATATGTAAGTATAAATTTCCATGTGAAACCACCTGGTTGTGCCAATGATATACCCATGTTTGGATCTCCTAAAATTGGGCCCCAGAAAACAGGCTGTCATGGCCCCATCTTGCCTTACCTGTCATGTCAGGAGATTCAGCTGCTTCTTTGTAGAATGGCAGGAGCAGGAGGTTCCATCTGAAGTACCCACTAAGACATGGAAGGCCCTATGAATAGATCACGCTGTAGAGGGCTCCATCAGCCTGTTTTCAGCTTTTATTAACACTTGCTCTCCTCCATCAGCCATAGGGAGGAGAGGCGTTTCTGTGTTGTTTGTTTTGGAGTGAGCTGCCTCAGTGGCCGCCTCACAGAGGAGGAAGAGATCTGGGTTTCTCCGTTCTATGTTAACCCACAGTGTTTCTCATTTTAATTTGAATAGCCTCTAGGTAAGATTTTATTTTAATGACTTAGTAATTGCTAAAGTTTTGTTGTTTTAAGTTTATTATGTGCCAAGATACAATCCTATTACTGTTACTTACAAATTATGTGTGCTTAGATAATATACTGCGCCAGTCTGTGCCTGGATTACCTTGTGTATACAAAGGACAGAACAGTATCTAACTGAAAGAGTTGTTAAAAGATTAATACAGTTGCTAGAACATGAGTTGAATTTCTCTAAAAGGTTCCTGTACTTAACACTTGTTTACACACATGATGTACTGGGAGACGGTCTGACCCCTTTAAGAGTTAGGACTTGAGATCACTGGGGACCTTCTCCTTAGAAAAGAAAGCCATGTGTTCCCCAAAGAGCAGGCTGTGCTCTGAACTGAAATACTGACCCCTGAACCTCAAAAATCTCTCTCTAACCTTCTCCCTCTCCCTCCCCTCTCTCTCTTCCCCTCCCCCTGCCCCTCCCTCTCCCTCCTCCCCTCTTTTGAGATTTAAACTTTTCTTCTCAGCCATTTGGATACTACCTGCTTTCTAGCATAGGCTCTCTCTCACCAAAGTGCAGCCAAACATTGCCCTTGAATCCCCCAAACTAGTATTCTAAATACACCTCTTTATTTTGTTAATTCAGTCTGCCCCAGGTCTTTTGTTATAGTAACAAAACTTGACTAATATAATTAAGTATCTGGGAAATGCTACATACATATTAGGGTCTCATTATTATCACATTTGGTTTTAACATGTGTCTCCTGACAGGAGCAGTACTTCCTCCCCCGCCCCCCCCCGCCTTTGCAGAGACACAAGTGGAGGGCAAAGAGCGTTTGTATCTTATTCAGGTCACAGTTTATAAGTGGCAGAGCTGGGAATCAGCACAGATCTAACTGGTAGGGAAGCCTATGTCCTGAACCCGACTCAGGGAACTGGAAGTTCCAGACATAAAAATACTGAGTGTGGGAGGTGAGGAGATGGCTCAGTGGGGAAAGTGCCTGTTGGCAAACATGAGGACCTGACTCCACATCCCCAGAATCTTCACAAAGCTGAGCACAGTAGCACATGCCTGTAGCCCAGCTCTGGGGCAGGTAGAGGAAAGCAGATCCTTGAAGCTCATTGGCCAATCAGCCTAACCCAATCAGTGAGCTTCAAGTTCAGTGACAGACCCTGTCTCAAAACAATAGGATCCAGTGTAATAGAGGAAAGACACTGGATAGCCACACACACACACACACCTACACTAACAAGTGCATTGCCAACACACACATACACCCCCCCCACACACACACACTCTACATTTTAAACTTTAACATTTCAATAACATCTAAAGGAACATAAATTTAAAATGGACTGTGCAATGTTTCTAAACAAGGTAGGAAGGCATGTGACTGAGACAGTCTGGGGAGATGAGCAGAGATGCACACGGCTCAGTTCTGCCTTTTACATTACCAGAGCATGGCAAGGCAGCTAAGACATCACTGTCCACCCATGAGAACTCTTATAGGATCTCCCTCTGAAGCTGCTTCTCCCAGGTCACCAGCAAAGCCTTTCTTCTCAGTGAGCCCCACCTCTCCTGTGACCTTCCACTTCCGCCAGGGCACAGGAAATGGCACAGCCTAATTGCCAAGCACTATCTGTAAGGGATGGCCCTTTAATATGTGGACAAAGCTGGGCATGGTGGCTCATGCTTGTAATCCCAGCACCTGGGAGGTAGAGGTGGGCAGATCAGGAGTTCAAGGCCATCCTCAGCAACATATTAAGTTCAGAGCCAGGCTAGACTACTTGACATCTGGTCTTTCCTTATCTGGGTGATTATAAATATATACATATATAAGTATGTATTTACACTTATGTACAGAAATCAATTGCTAAAATACAAAGAGCCTTCTATTGGTTTCATGTTCTTCCTTCAACATGGCGAGTCTACCCTCAAAGACTCCATCTTGTGTCCTGAATATAGTTTATATAACTAATGACGTCTTTCCTCTCCTTCATCTTCTTCGTTCTACCTATATAATATTAGTGCCAAATCATAATAGACCTATATTACACTGTTCCGTGACCTGGCCTCCACAATGGATTAGCTAGTGAGATTTCAAATTCTTTCCCTTGGCAGAGAAGAGGCATTCATTTTTGTCAGTTCACAGATAATCTGTACTTACTATGCCCACAGAGTTTTGAACTTCCTGGTGAAGGTTAACCATGTCACCTTACTGGGCTGTGTCTTGGATCAGCAGTCCTCAAGGAAGGCAGAAGAACTGAGGTCAAGTCTTGTCACACTAGCTGGTTGCTCATGTGACTTGGGACAAGAGCTCTCAGTCCTGATCTTAATGGAGCTAGAATGGAAATAATAAAAGTCCTTTTTTTTTTTCCTTCACAACCCTATTGTTCTAGTCACTTTTTTCTGTTGCTGTGATAAACACCTTGACCAAGAAGCAATTGCAGCTTACAGTTACAGACAGGCTGGGCAGGAGCTCCAGGCAGGAACCTGGAGGCAGGGACTGAAGCAGAGACCAGCAAGGAACAGTGCTTACTGGCCTGCTCCCAGGGCTTGCTCTCTAGCTTCTTACATAGCCAAGGTCTACCTCCCCAAGGATGGTACCACCCGCAGCAGGCAGGACCCTCCTACGTCAATCAACAGTCATGAAAACACATCCCACAGGCCAGTCTGTGAGCTGGGAAATGCCTCAGTTGAGGTTCCCTCTTTTCAGGGGTCTTGAGTTTGTCTCAAGTTGACCAAAAGGAACCTGCACAACTTGCCCCTCGTTAACTGACACACATGTACATCTCTACAAACCAAACCCTTTTCATTTCTCGTCAGCAAGATCTCATGTTACTATCAGAACATAAAACACAGTATAGCTTTACAAGTCTCACCGTCTTTAAACAATTCCAGTGTTTTCAAAGTTGAATGTCTCTTTAAAAGTCCAGAGAACCTATGGGACTGTAAAATAGTCCCTATGGGCTCCTGTAAAATAGAAGGTAAGTTGCTACTTTCTTATTCTAAAAGAGAAGAACCAAGGCATACAGATAACCACACTTTAGCAAAACTGAAGTTCAGCAATGTCGCTCCAAAACCTTTTAGCTCAGTGTCTGACACCTCGGACCCCCAATCCTCCGCCTCCAAAGAGCTCCAAAGAGCTCGGGCAGCTCCACTTCTCCAGCTTTGCCGCTCGTAGCACACAGCGTGCCAGCGGGCTCAGGCTGGCTCCATTCCACATCTTGACGTGCATCCCCTGAGGCTGGCATCTGAGGCAGCACCTTCACCAGTGCCCTCTCCCATCCTCTCATGGTGCCAAGCCTCAGTTTCTCTCCCTGAGCCCTTCAGTCCCGGGGTTTCCACCACTACTAAGGCTGCACCTTCAGCCAGGGCCTCTCACAGTGCCCAGCCTCAGAGAGTCTCTCAGTGACCACCCAGTCTGGTACCGTGTAGGAGACTCTGACTCTGACACATCCTGGGTTCTGCTGCCAGCTTGACGTGCAGCCTGGCCCTCCCCACACACTGCACCATGGACTGTGTGCAACCCCAAGGAAACACTTCCCAGAAGTCTGTGCTTCAGTGATGCTGGTCTCTTAACTAATCACAACTGATTTTTCAGCTCAAGCTAACGAGTATTGATTATCCCATCAAAGCCCAAAACTTTCACTTCCATTGACTCATAACACAAAATATATCAGACAATCTACCTGATAGAGTCTTTGTTTTCCTCTGAAACTTCGCAAGCCAGGCCTCCATCAACTGTATTTCTCTCAGCATTTACCTTCCAGGAGCCCGTGGAACAGTCCCTTAAGCTCTGAGCACTCGATGACTTTTCCAGCCAAAGCGCCAAAATCCACCACCTTTATCCCACAAAACAGTCCAAAGCATAAAAGTCACACATTCAGGTTCCCCAAGTTGGGGAAAGGATTTATTTCATCTTAGAGTTTATAGTATAGTCTATCATCAGGCTTGCATTTCCTGGGTGCTCAGTTACCTTTCTTAAACAGCCCAGGCCCACCTGCTCAGGGATGGCACCACCCACTGTGGGCTGAGCTCTCCCATGTCAATCAGCAATCCAAAAAAAAAAAAAAAAGCCTCATAGACATAGCCACAGGTCAATCTGTGATCCTGAAATTTCTTCAGCTGAGTTTCCCTCTGCCCAGTCGACTCTAATTTGTGTCAAGTTGACAAAAAACTGACCAGCACACCTATTTATTAAGTGCCTTCTGTTTGCTAAGCACTGGGAAACAAATTTGAATAATAGGATATTTCTGAATTCAGCTGCTCACAATGGAGATGGAGATGGGCAGGGAGATAAAGGAGGAGGATGTAGAGGAGGAGGCCTGTCTACTAGGACAAGAAACTCGGAAGGCAGAACTGGCTGTGAATAAGACCGCAAAGCCTACACTATTCTGCCCCTCAAGGTTATTAGGAGGTGCCAATGACATAGCGCATTGAATCCTCCGAAAGCTCCGAGGAGCCATGCTGTGGCTCTGCCTGTGCTCCCTTGTCTCTGCCGCGTCCCTGCAAGCCAGGGACTCGAAGCCTCCACACCTGCGTGTCTGCAGGACTGATTTTCTCTCCAGGCTCCCAAGCCCGCCTGCCTCACCACATGTGCCGCAGACTGCTAGTGCCAAGGAATGGATGTGCGCTCCCCCACCCCGGAGCAGCCCTCAGATGCACACTCCAGTGCACTCCTCTCCCAAGGGGAGTAGCTGAGGCCCAGGTTCTGTACTGCCAGAGTCTTCCCAGAAGAGCTGCAGTCGCCTACAGCACTGACTCGCGCGCTCACATACGTCCACCTTCCCTGCTCGCTCACATACGTCCACCTTCCCTGCTCGCTCACATACGTCCACCTTCCCTGCTCGCTCACATACGTCCACCTTCCCTGCTCGCTCACATACGTCCACCTTCCCTCTCCTGCCTACAGCACTGACTCGCTCGCTCACATACGTCCACCTTCCCTCTCCTGGTTACATTCCTACCAAATCAGTTCATGCACACAGAGTCTTATCCAGGCCGTGCTTCTGGGAGAGCTCAAACTGAGACAAGATTCCAGCCATTTTTTTCCCTCACTCTCCCATATTCTAAAATGTACCCAGAATGATACACACCATTTTGCACAAGACAGACATAGCTTTGTACTTCCACATCTGCTTAGGAAAAGTTAGCGTTCTGACTCACTCTGGCAGTGCTAACACACCTACCTAGGAGTCACTCTGGCAGTGATAACACACCTGCCTAGGAGTTTGCCTTTCTCTGTGTGTTTTTTTTACACAGGTGTCTGGTACATGGACATGTGTGCATGTTTGTGTATGCAAGTACAGGCACACAGGGAGACTGTCTTATTCCCTTGAGACAGTGTCTCTCATTTAAAGTAGACCTCGACCCCTCCCCCCCAGCTATGTAGGTAGCCAGCAAATTCCAGTGATCCTCCTGCCTCTGCACAGACACAGTTCTTTTACATGGTGCTGCAGATCCAAACCCATGTCCTCGGGCTTGCACAGCAAATACTCCTGCCCCCTGAGCCATCCTCCCCAGTCCAAATGTTTTGTTAATCCATCCTGACTAACCCTGTCTAGCCAGTCTTTCTGTCTCACTTGAATTTCAGCACCAAACTGACTGCTTCTGGCTCCATCTTTCCTTCTAAATATGTCCCCCTCACAGTCTCCAATGCCCATCCAGAGAGCAACTCTGACCATACTCCTGAGCTAAATCCCCTTTAAAGCAAGCTAATAAAGCCTCCTGACACCTGTAAAAATTACTGGAGAATTGTTGGAACCTTCTGTATACACAAAATACTTGCTGCTCATTTTCAGAGACATTGACAAAATCTCTATAAAAGCCAGAGGTCCCACGTGGACGTGTATCCTAGGAAAACACAATTTGTATGGAAGCTGCCTGGTCCCAACAACTCCACACCTCACCCACAGCTTGTCTGCTCCCAGCCGCTGCGGTGAAGTTCTGAACACAGACCTCTTCGTGCTCCTCCTCTGCCTGGAAACGCTGGCAGTGGTTCCTTCTGCTTCTAGAAAACTTTGATAGCCAGTCTGGCATTTCCCCTTTGCAGAAATCCTGTCTGGTCACAGCCCCATGGCTCTGTGTCCTTCTCTCTGCCCCTTCTGATGTCACTCAGCTTTTACACTTGGCACGCTGGGTGGTATTCCTCTGCAGGGAGGATCATCTGACTCTGCTTTGCATCTCCAGCACCCACAGGGGGCCTGACTAAGACAGACAGATGGACCATTTGAAAATGGTGGACTGAGGTTTCGAGAGGCTGCAGCAGTCAGACAGACCAGCTCAAACACAAGCTTGTCACTTTCCAGTCACATGACTTTGGACAAATGGTCTCATAGCTCTCCATCTAGGTTTCCTTGTGGGTAAAATAGAGGTATTAGCATCACTTAACTTGGAGAGTCACAGTGGGAGTTAAATAAGTTACTGCCTGCCATGGGTACTTTGCTTGACAGCAGTCAGGATTGCTAGTAACAATTGGTTTTAAATTTTTTCTTTAATTTTATTTTTATGTGTATGAGTGCATGTATGTAAGTGCATGTACCTGTGTCATGCAGTGCTCATGGAGGTCAGAAGAGGATGTTGGATTCCCCTTGAACCGGAGTTGCGGTTGGTTGTTAGCTGCCATGTGGGTGCTGAGACTCAAACATGGGTCCTCTGCAAGAGCAGCCAGTGCTCTCAACTGTTAAACTATCTCTCCAGGCCCAACTATAACTATTATTACAAGTTCAATAAACAGACTGGACTACAAATAAACAAAGCAACTAAAACAAACATAAAAGAATTCCACTGCAGTCTGCAAGGAAGGGGAGCATGGCTGCTGGTGGCGGGAAGGATGCGAAGGAGTAGGAGGTATTGGGGCTCCCCAAAGACTCAGTAACTAAAAGTACCATAAATACAAAGCACAGGTCTTACAGCTAGCCACAGGGGTCTTGAGTAGGGATGAGGGATGAGCATAAGAGAGAGTGGTGAGTGGGTCTGGGGAAAAGATCTCGTCTTACATTATCTCAAAAGACATAGAAATCTTCCAGAAAGCAAAGGCCATTTAAAGCCTGCCAGATCATGAACTGACATGAAGGTTCAAGAGCCCAAATCCCTATTGGTTGTTGGTAAGTATATAAAATGGTACAAAGCCTTTGAACAACTGATCATCAATGTCTTCTCAATCAAGCACACATCCATCCTGCGGCCCAATGATCACACTCACAGGCAGTGACAGGAAAAATGAAAATATACAAAACAACCTGCACAGGAATGTTCTTAGTAGCTTTATTCACAACGAAAGGGCAGCAATCCAAATGTACATTAACAGGACAATGAATTCAAAACTGTGCTACAGTCACGCAGTAGTACCAGGGATGTAAAACAACAAGCTCTTAATGTAATCAATGGCATGAATAGACTATAAAATATTATGCTAATTGAAAGAAGTCAAACTAAAATGTATGTATGTTATGGCATCATCTATATTAAGTTACAGAACAGAGAAGGCTAATCTGTCCTTATAAAAACCAGAACAGGGTTTTCTTACTTGCCTCTGGAGTGGTGTGACTGAAGAAAGCCTGAAGGTATTTTCTGGGGTGATCTATACCTTAATGATGGAGCTGATTTTGTCACTACTCACCAAACCATACAGCAAATTTTGCATATATATACATATATGTGTGTGTGTGTGTGTGGTATAGGTACACGTATCCAGGAGGAAGGGCACACCCCCCCTGCAGATCCGAATTCTGGTTCTCACATTTGCAGAACAAGCTCTCTACGGGCAGAGCCAGTCCCTGAACAGATACATTTTGAAAAATAAAAGTAGCAAGCAGGCACATCATGAGGACTGCCTTTCGTTGTGTTATTTACAGATTCTATTTGGGTGAACTCTCCCAACTTGGTTCAGTTTAGAGGTCATTACAAGAACTTGGTGTGAGACTTCTAATAGAGCTCTTAAACCCTCATTTTTAAGCAAGCATTTACTTAACATGGTGATCTGCGGGCAATGAATCTCTGACTTTTGGTTTATTCACTTGTGAGAGGGGAACAGTGATTGCACCTCCCTCACTGGGCTGTTGTTGAGTTTTGTAATTGTTAATCCTCAGCTCAGTGTCAATTTGACTGGATTTAGAATCTCTACCTGCTGTAGTTTGAATGTGAAATGCCTCCCATGGGCTCAACATCTGAACACTTGGCCCAACTGATAGCATTCTTTGAGAGGTAGAGCTTTGCTAGAGGAAGTAAGTGCCTGAGGAGGACCTCAAGGCCTGGTCCCACTTCCTGTTTTCTTGCTGAGTCATGATTGTCAACATCATGTCAACTTGCGGCTCCTACTCCTCTCCCAACATGGTGGACTGTATCACCCGGGAACTGTGAGCCCAAAGAAATCTTTCCTTCCTTAAAACACTTGTTGTCGGGTGCCCGGTCACAGCCCTGGGAAACACATCTTGGAAACACATCTCTGAGGATGTCTATGAGGGTGTTTCCAGGAAAGTCTAACTGAAGACTGAAGACCCATCCTGAAAATGAGCCACACCATCTCATGGGGCTGCAGGTCCCAGACTGAATAAAAAGCAGAGTGGGAACTAAGTACCAGCATTCAGCTCCCAGCTTCCTGACTGTGGATGCAATGCTCACAGATGCCGCACACTCCTGTCCCCATCCCTTCCCCACCATGGTGCACTGTGTCCCCCAAACCGTGAGCCAAAGCAAACCCTTCCTTAAGTTCCTTCTTGTTGGGTATTTTGTCAGCAAAAAGTAACTAACAGAGATCTTGATGAGTTAATTATATGCAAAATTTTCAGAATAATGCTAATGCATAGTAAGGGTTAGATACATGTTAGTAATTAATATTATCATCCTTGGTTTGTGGTAGGCTTGGTTCATATAAACAATAATAGGACATAGTCCTGGTTCTACAAAATTTATAGTTTGGAAGGGAGGCTCAACAATAAACACAAAAATAAATATGATTAAATGTGCTTGGTATGATAATAGAGTTTGAAAAGTGTTTTGCAAACATAAATGACTAACTGTCATAGCACAGAGAATGCATCCAAATTGAAAATAATCAGGCACCTAAATCACATCAGGTTCAGAACGTCATTTATTGTTTTTCAGTACTGTAGCTGATAGACATAAGTGCTTTTCTTATATGTGAAATCTGGAGCACTTGGAGCTCAGGCCTGTGATTTCTCTACTGTGTCCTAGATCATTCCCAAGTAATGACATCTACCCATGCTCATGATGCCCAACTTTTGCATTGCAGCCCAACCTCATGTTTGAACTGTACATGCTGAGATAATCTCATATGGAGGACATAAATCCACACTCTTCCTGGCCCATTCATCCCTGCTTCACAATACAGCTGCACCTTTCCTGTGGCCAGCCCTTTTCAAAAGCCTAAGACTGGGGCTGAACAGATGGCTCCATGGGTAAAGTGCTTGCCCTGCATGTGAGGACCAGAGTTGCAATCTCCAGGACCCACACAAAAGCCAGCTGTGTCTGTAATCCCAGTGTTCCCACAACCAGGCAGAGACAGGTGACTGTCAGGAAGCTCCTGAGTCAGCTAGCCTTGCAGACACAGTGGTGAACAAGAGACCCTGTCCCAAACAAGATGAAGGTGAACACTAGCCCCAGAGGTTGTCCTCTGACCTCTGTACATGCACTGTGGTATGTGCATGCCCACACTCACACGAACATGTCTACACACAAACACTTCCCATGCATGTACTCCATACACACAAACAAAGTATTAAACTTTTCCTTCTCTGTTTTGAGTATCTCGTATTCAATTATCAAATTCTGAATTTCCTCATTCCTAAAAGCACGAATGGCAAATCTCACCCGGACTACTGCAATAGCCTGATTGGTTTGCCTCTCCCTCCCCTTTTAAAAAAAAAAGCTATTACATTTAGTGTGTGTATATGTGTGTGTATGTGTGGTGTGTATGTGTGTGGTGTGTGTGTACATGTGTGTTTGTGTGGTATGTATGTGGTGTGTGCGTGCACACACACTTGTGCGATAGTATATATGGCGAAGTCAGAGCACAACTTACGGAAGTTGGTCTCTACTTCCACCATGTGGGTTGGACTCAGGTCATCAGGCTTGGTTGCAGGCACCTTCACCCATGAACCACTTTACCAGTCCCAGTTTCTGGCTCTTGCTCCTCCAAGTCTAACCTCAGCACAGAGACCAAATGTGAGAAATCCATGGGTTTTGCTGGCTCGGCTCCGCCCCTGAGTTTCCTTCATGTCATGGCCTGTCCATGTCATGGCCTACCAAGTCTTAACGTCTGCCCTCCTCCACTTCCAGGGTCTCTCCACCTCCACCCTCCCTCAGATGTCACTCTGTGCACTAGTTCCTTTCTCCATTCCATGTGCAATAAGCTCTTTCTTGCCTTGTGGCCTTAGGACCTGTTGTCCCCTTTGCATGGAGTGCCCGTCCTCCTGGGAGGACAGTGACTGACTGTTCATTCTCTGAGCCGCTCAGTGGGCAGAAGAGACCCTCACTGAACTCACATATTGATTCTTTGAGGCACTACTCTGCAGATGAGAAAATTAAGGCCCATCTAAGTAAGATGCCAGTGATCACAGAGCTAGTAAGTAGTAATACTTAAAGTCTGGGTCCTGGTAGCCCGGTTCCAGGAATTGGTTCTCTGTCAACCTGTCCACTGGGTCCAGCCTATAAAATGAAGAAAGTTAAGTAAACTTCAAGACATAATGATCAAACATTGAACTTCTTCCAGGCCTTCCTGCCATTATTAACATTGTTTCCTTTTGTTGCATCTTGCAGAAATTTCTTCCCTGTCCTCAAGGTCATAAGGTCAGAAAGCAGCCAGACCTCCAGTTCAACATACAATGCATTAACTTCCATTTTTCATCCATTTTTTAAGTGCATGCTGGGCTGGGGAGATGGTGGCTCAGTCAGTTGGCCACCTGTTTTCCAAGTGTGATGACCTTAGCTTGCACCTTAGAACTCGGGTAAAAGGTCAGGCACAGTGGTGACAAGGTGGAGGTGGAGACAGACGAGTTTCTGGAAGCTTACGGTAGTACCCGGCCTGGCCTGAATGGCAAAGTTGCTGGCCAGTGAGGCGGCCTGTGGCAAACCAAAGGTGGAAGGTATCTGAGGCTCAGCACCCAAGGTTGTCCCCTGACCTCCACGTGCATGCTATGTGTGGTGTTTGAATAAGAATGTCCTCCACAGGCTCCAGGTCTTTGGACATTTTGTTCCCAGGTGGTGACACCCCTCTGGGAGGTCTTAGAAGGCGCGGCCTTGCTGAGGAAGCACGTCACTAGGGGTGGATTAGAGAGTTCTTAAACCTAGCTGGATTTTCCAGTCTTTCTCTGCTCCCTGTGTCTGCTTGAAGATGTGAGCCTCTGGTTTCCACTCTGGCCACCTCTACTGCCTTGCCTCTGTGCCATGATGGACTGTAACCCCTTTGGAAATGCAAAGTAAATAAGCTGTTCATTTTATACTTTCCCTTGGTCACAGCAGAAAAGTAACTAATACACTGCATGTGTCCATTCACATCCATATGTGCACCCACACACATACAATGTACGCTAACACACATATGCACATTAACTAATACACTGCATGTGTCCATTCACATTCATATGTGCACCCCCACACAATCTGTGCACACACACACATGCACATTAAAAAACAAATGAAATTCTTTTCTGAATAAGAAGTTATTTGGGAACTAGAGCAGAGGTCGGGGGTGTCCTGCAGTTGTCCCTCCTCCTCTGGTGCCTTTGTCCCTTGGAGACCCTGCGCACAGCCCAGCGTCCTCTCTGGGCTTCAGAGCGCACCTGGTCACACGGTCACCCATGACACCTTGCTCCACAAATTCTCAGCTTTGTATTACCACGTAACCTACACAGTATAACACTCAATTTCTTTTCTAGTCTTTTTTCTTCAAAAATAAGAATCTGTTTGATTGGATGCGATAGCGGAAGAGGCAGAAATGTGGAAAAACTTTAAATGGTGAGAAATCTGTCTCAGCTACCTGGGTTTGGGGAAGCAAATCATGATTCCTCAACCACTCTGTTGAACTGGCAAGTTAGGTGAACCAAATGCACTTCATTGACTTGTCTGCCCATCTGCTTGTCTCCGAGTCAATCGAATGCTTGTGAATGTTGCCTATTTTCCACTCTTTCTTGCTATTCAAATTGTTAATTTAAAGGTTTGCATAAAGTTACATAAATATACATGCATACCCTTGAAATCTCAAACCCTTCAGATCTTTTTGTAAATTTTATTTTATTTTAGTTTTTATTTTATGAGTGTTACACCTGCATGTGTGTGTGTGCATGTCCTGCAGTGCCTGCAGAGGCCAGAAGAGGGTGTCAGATCCCCTGGAACTGGAGTAATGGACAGCTGTTAGCCATCATGTGGGTACTGGGATTAGAACCCTGGTATTCTGCAAGAAGAGTCAGGCCTCTTGACTGCTGAGCCATCTCTCCAGCCCCAAACCTTTAGCTCTTCATTAAGCAGGCAGGCAAAGCTGAAAATCAAATCGAATGTAGTACACTGATTGGTCCCTGTTCTGTGGCATGAAGTTATGGAAAACTCAGTTGAGGTGTAGACTTCCGGTTCCTGAAGGACAGCAGATCCAGATCCCAGTGCCTGGCACACATTGGGTACTCAACAGAGAGATGCTTGACAAAGTAGGTACTTGATAAACATGTTGAATCTGCAGAACTCTTTATTCTCTACTTATGAACTTGTCCACATATACACAGACACACACAGAGCCCTGAGCCCTAGAGGGAAAGTTATAGGCTTCCCTCACCGTTGTGCTCCATAAGGAGCTGCCAGAAGCAGGCGGTCACTAAGTCATCATCAAGTCGAACTACCTTGTGTTATCTGTCTTCTGGTGTGCCCGGCCCTGGCCTGCCTTACCCATTTGCCGACCCCACTCCCAGGCCGGGATCCCTACAAGGGCCTCACCAGCCTAATCACATATCTGAGAGCCAGACACCTTGAAGTCCTTCAAATCAAATTCAAAATTAAATTTTGAAATGTACTTTGTTCATTTCATAAGTAATTTTGCAACCAGCTAACTGCTGTCCCGAGAGGGGAGGGAAAAGCATAAGCATAATGAGTTTGGTCAGACACACCATGCAACAGATGTCCAATGTGCAGCCATGAGCTTAAGTCGTAAATATGATGCCTCTGCTTGGCATGGCAAAATATATTAGAGGTGCTTTACTTGCTAGATGGAGGAAGAACCATCTGAGAAAGAAGGACCTGAGCCTCCCCTAGCCACATCTCCACAGCAGCCCTGGAGAAGCACAGATAATCTGCTTGCAATGATTCACCAAGTTGGTCCTTTGTTTCATTAATTTGAGTGTCAAGTGCAACCATACAATAAAGACTTGCCAGGACCCGATAAGATTCTCCTTCGCGGCTGCTTTTCCTGCCGGAACAACTGGCACTATTCATGCTGAAAGCACAAAGTGAGTAAGAAGCTCCAAGGCTGGAAATGTTGGACAGTGCCTCGAATTTTTTGTGTTTTCCTTGAAATCCTCCATCACATGTGCTTCTGTCTCTCAAATGCTTTGCCCAGATATTTGGAACTGACGAAATCATTTTAACTTTCTTAACAGAGTACGGAAGGGTGCCTCCTACATTAAAAATAGTTGCTGTTGTATCATCAGTCCAGCAGTGGATTTTAGGAGCGATTTAAGAATAATTGCAATGCCTCTTCCAGCCTTCAGAAAACTCGTATTCCCCCAGTGCTTCAGAGGGCCTGTTGATCATTCCCATCTTAATGTAATCTTTAGCATCACACTACCACAAGTGACTCAGTAACACATTAAGACAACTATTTTCTCTGAGCGATTTCACAAGAAACATGTTTTGAGCTAAATTAGACAGTTAGCAAACACCTTCTGTAATTCAATGCAGGGACAAGAGTATCCTCAGAAGAGGCTGTGAACTTGTCAACACTGAACAATATTCAGGTTTTTAATTTTAGTCAATGTCCTGAATGTGAAATCATGTACCTTCAAGGAGGTAGAAAACACAAGGAATGCACCAAAGACATCAGGATTCGTAAGAAATGATCTACAGTGACTTTTTATCTCGAATAGTGGGTCAGGAGGAAGACTTCACTGAAATTAGGATCTTTTATCCTGGTGGATAAGATGTGCTCAGTGCTTCAAAAACTTTAAAGTCATTTAGATGAATACTAGGAACCTCAAAAATCGAGTGGAAATATAAATTATATTCTTGAAAGCAAATGATGAATGAAATCATTTAAATGAAAGATTATGACCTAGAGGAACCAAGGAATAACAGGATTTGTCAAAGCAAAATTAAAGGGGAAGAGAACATTTGAAAACTTACGACTGGAAATTGCAATAATACAGTTCTTAGGAAAAACGATTTCATAATATCGTTCTCCAAGCTGTAAACAGGAATGCAAAGGCTATAAATAGATCTGCTGGGCATTTTGGAGGTTGGCTTGTTTTGTTTTTTAAAAAAATCCCAAAACAGAAAATATGGCCAATACATTCTCAGATGGCTATCATATTCACGATTGAGAGTTCTCCTTCCTTTCAGCTTGCTGATTTCATAAAAGATAAGTAAACCCCTAACCAAGCAAAGGGCACACCGTCACAGTTAACTCTCTCGCCCCAGAAATTCCACTCCACCGAAAAGATGGTTTGGAGGCGGGGAGGGGGACTGCAGAGGATTTTAGGACCCAGCAGGCGGCGGCAGGCGGCAGTTGTGTGGATCTCTGAGAGACTCTGAGGGTCCGGCTCAGTTTTAATTCGCCTCTAATCTCAGCAACAGCGGCGCTTCCTGGGTCCCGCGGCTCCTGCTCCGGCTCCAGCCACCACCGCCATCCGCCGTGACCCTTCGAGACGCCTCGGCTCCATCACCCAACCATGGAAACCCTCAGAGAAAAAGTGGCTCCGGACGCGCGTGCCTGAGGATTCCGCACAAAAGAGGTGCCCAAAATGAAGACCCTGATGGTGAGTCTGTAGCTGCAACTCCGGGCAGAGGAGAGGACCCCGGGCTCAGCGACCCGGGGTGCGTGGAGGAGCCCGGAGGGGCGCCTAGCCCTGTGTCGCGAGGTCGCCTGTTACAAGGGGACAACTTTCCACCTGCTCTGCCTTCCCTGGCTTGAAACCCCGAGTGGGTGCTCCGGCTGCCTGGGCTGCTGTATCTCCAGCCAGAGCCCCTGGAGGCGGTGGGAGGCGGGAGGGGGAGGCTGACCTCTCCCGGGAAGGAGGGTGCCCCGCCAGGACCGCCGGGCGCTAACTCCGAGGGGCGGGGGCGGGGACGGGGGGGGGCGCAGGACTGCAGACTTTCTGGGTTTCCTTGTCGATTTCAAACTTAGCGGGGATCGCCGTGGGAAGCCTCGGGGGCCCGGGAGGGGGTGCGTGTGCAAAAGGTGGGCATCCCAGCCGCAGGTGGGGCGCCGACCCCCGTCCCCGAGCGCCCTGGGCGCGCGCTCTCCCTCGCACCGGTCTCCGCGCGCCACCTGCCCTCCCCCGAGAGATGCGGGCGGCGGCCGCTCGCAGCGACGCCCTCGGCCGTGCGCGGGGACCTGCCTCCTCGGTCCCCGGCCCCGAGAGGCTGGGGCTGCGGCTCGCCCTCCGCGCGCTGTCCGCGTCCCCACGAGCGCGATCGTCCCGGGTGCACGCTCAGCCGCTGTCTTCTGCTCTCTCCCGCCCGCCGGCCCGCAGCGCCATGGTCTGGCAGTGTGTTTAGCGCTCACCACCATGTGCACCAGCTTGTTGCTCGTGTACAGCAGCCTCGGCGGCCAGAAAGAGCGGTCGGCGCAGCAGCAGCAGCCGCAGCAGCAGCAGCAGGCGACGGCGACCGGCAGCGCGCAGCCCGCGGCGGAGAGCAGCCCCCCGCCGCGCCGCGCCGCCCCCGCGGGACCCCGGCCCCTGGACGGATACCTCGGCGTGGCGGACCACAAGGTGACGGCATGCGCGCCCGCCCGCCCGCCGCAGGGCCTGGGCATCCCGCACACCCGAGCCTCCCTCCTCCCCTGGGCAGGGAGGCGGGGAGCAGGGGCCAGCGCGGTGGCTGGAAGGGTAGAGCACCGGTTGGGGCTGGGAGGGCCGCGTGCTAGGTGGTATGGATTCCTATTTGGACAAGGATGCAAAGTTTGTCAGGGAATAGGAAGGAGGTGAGTGGACGCTGAACCCCAAATTTCCTAACAGGAACTGGTCCTGCGCTAGAATCCTCGGAACCCCAGATTTTCAGCTGCTAATGGCTGTCCAGTGGCTGGAGCATAGGATTTTTCCAGTCAAGTCGTGTCCTGGTGGGAGGAAACCAGGGATGGTGCCCGGAGCAACCCAGTGGTGCTCCTACACTGCAGGAGGAGGAAGGCCAGAGTACCCAGCCCCGGCTCAGGACCGCGGGTTGCCTTCTGATCTCTGCGAGGGACTGCCCTGGGGCCCCAGGAGCTGAGTACCTCAGGCAGGCATGGAGAGCTGGAGGCACAGCCTCCGTTCCCGTCAGCCTTGAAAGCCTGTTTTCCTTTGCCTTCCTGGAAGCAACTGCATGTCTTGGCTAATAATTAATCAGCAGATATTTTTTTAAGTGAGCCTCCTTTCCCTAGAATAATAAATCTCTAGTTTCAGTGTAAGAAGCCTCTGGGAGAACCCTAATCAAGTTCCCTGATTCTGGAGATAGTTTAATGCAGTTTCAATGTGTCTCTCCTTATTTGAAACTGCCAATGTGTTTTTATTAACACACACTTCCACTCTGTGTGTGCTCTGTAAAGCTAGAGATGGCTTGAAATCTCTCGAATCTTCTACTTTGTACTTTACTGCATTTTATGAATACAAACGACAGTCATAGAATCAGATGTTCCTTTGGGGTGAGAAGACTGCCAAACTTTTTTTAAAAAGTGAATGTCAGAATGCTGCCACTGACCTGTGCCTTGTACAGTGCTAAGGCCGGGGACAGTTCAAGGAGTTTCAGACAACCCAGCTTTCTGGGATCCTTGAGTAAAGCCTGGTGTGAAGGAAGCGTGTTCTGAAGTGTGTGCAGTGAGATAAACTGACAGACAAAAATACGCAGTCAACTCTAGCTAACAGGTAGTACTTTGGGGTAGCAGGTGGAGGAAGGGAGCATCTCTAGGAAGAAACAAAGAGTGTTTCTTTGAAAAGATGGAACTTGCAGCAGGGAGCACTCAGAGAGGACCGCAGAAGAGGGCACCGTAAAGAGAAGCTGTTTGGGGTAGACTTAGACCCTCGAAGCAGACAGCTGTAGGTTTAACAATGACAGCTTCAGTTGGCTTCCTCGGTTGGTGATTGATTACATACTTTGGATCTGCATGTGCAGGCAGCTGATACATGCAGTCGTAGGAAAGTTTAGACCTGGCTTCTGGCTGGGGATGGATGTGGTGTCCTGTGTCGCTGGTGTGATGAGCATATTGCTGTGGTTGCTTTTCACGGCTGTTTTGAGTGGAAATGGCCTCCTCACACTTTCAAAGCTTTCATGAGTAAGGAGGGTCAAAAGATCAATATGCTGAGTGCTCTGACGGATGGCTTTGGGGAAGACAGTCCAGACACCACCCTCCCCGCAGCCTAGTGCAAGATTGCCAGGAGCTATGAGAACCAATAGCTTAAGAGAAAGCACAATGGACACCCTCATTTTCAAAATATTGCTTGTGCACACAGGAGTGTTTGAATCGATTTTCAGTATATCAGAACCTTATGTACCTAGGACAAAGGACAACCCTTCCTATGTTGGAAGAAATCTACAACCATACATGAAAATGGAGGTCTGTAGTCTGAGGGTAGGTGCTAAATACTGTGTGAATGATATGCAAAAGTCCTTGGGATTCTTGGTAGGGGTGGTCTTCTTTGTCTATGATTATCAATGTCAATGAAATTCTCTTAAGGGGAACTATCTTCTCCCAGGTCATGGTGGTTACATACATGCCTTTAATATTGGCACTCAAGGCTGAGGCAGGAGGATGGCAAGTTGGAGGCATGCCTGAGTTACATAGTGATATCCTGTCTCAAAAGTCTAAAGATACGGGGTGGGGGGCAGGCAGGAAAGGGGGACAGGGAAAAGGAAGAGCAAAGAGAGGGAAGGGAGGGAGGGAGAGAGGGAGGAGGGAGGGAGGGAGGAGGGAGGGAGGGAGGAGGGAAGGAGAGAGGGAGGGAGGGAGGGAGGGAGAGAGGGAGGAGGATGGGAGGGAGGGAGGGAGGGAGGGAAGAGGGAGGGAACACCAAGGAAAGGTGACTATCATGCCAGCCCCACTTCCAAGACTGTAGCAAAGCTAAACTGACCCAAAGCAAAGGCACAAATGGGAACCATAAGAGCTGAACCTTTTTAGGGAATATCCCATTTGTTCCACAGAACAAAATGTAGCCTGGCTCAAAATGTGTTTGCTGGAAGGTGTTACTGCTACCGCTTAGCTGCTGGAAAGTGGGCAGAGCGCCCGCCCTGGTGTCCACCCAAAGGCTCATGCCTCCTGCTGGCATCCAGAAGCTGTGAATGAATTCGGGTTTTATTTTGAGATCATCCACAGTTTTGTTCGAGCAGAGTAGAAAGCATGTTAGGACGTTGCTAGAAATTTCCACCAGTTCGCACGGGAGAGGGAAATGAAAACGCCCATCCTCACCACATTGCCAGGTGACACTCAGATTGCTTTGTTTGTGTAACTTTCACATCAGGCCTCCAAAAACTCCTGCTGAGTGTGATGACCACCAGGCCATATGCTCCTGCACAGAGTCCAAATTCCAACAGACTTGATTTGCAGAGTCTGGAGAGAGTTACAGAACCTATTCAGGAACTGTTCACATCTCCATATCTCAAGGTCCCAAAGACTGATAAATATGTAGTGTTTATGTTCAGTTACACGATAGAATTAACATTATAACTCCCAAGATTAAATTCAACAGGTGGTCCTAATCCCCAGCACCTGGATTTCACAAATTACAGGCTGTCTGCACTGACAGTTTTGTCTCATGACTGTAGACTGAATTACTGCTGAGATCAAATCACTGTGCGCTGATGTTAAAGGACAGGCTGAGTCAAGCCGGTGCATGTTAAAGCTTAAAACATCCTTTTGCCTGGACGTATTACCTATTTCTTCTTTCACAGACAGTTTGGGCTGAATTGGGATTCCAGCATGACTAGACGAGGGCCTCACAGTTGTGATTCTAAAGGCAGTTCTTTTTCTGTTGAGTAGAGTTGTACCCTTCTTTCACAATTTCTCTTCCCAGAGCTTTACCCACAAACATTCCAACTCATTTCCATCTTGTTGGGTATTCATCACAGCTGCCTCCACATCTGTGTTCTGGGATTATTCTCCTGGCTCAGTTATGGAAGCCATTGATTGCTGACCACACCGGCCGAACGCAAGAGAAGAAACCAACTCTCATAGCATTGAGAAACGTCCTTATTTAGTATTGCGGCATAATTTGTAGCCAGACAAAACACACACACACACACACACCACATTAAAGCAAACAACTCTCAAAGGAAAGACTCACCTTTACAGTAAAAGGAGCCAGAAGAAGCAATTCAGTTTCCAGTCCAGATCTTTCTAGATAGATAACGTCATTTCCCATCTGCTGGAACCTGTGACTCAACACTGAGCTATTCCCATGTCTGGTGGACAGGCTCTTATCACAGAAGGCCCACCTGTCACCTACACTGCCCTCTGCTGCAATGGCTAATGAAGGGACAGTGAGTGACAGCAGGGGCCCAGGCAGAGCAGGTATCTCATCACTACACAAGTGGCCTCCAAGAATGGATTTGCCGCTTGCCAATAACACATCTGTCCCTGGTTCTTTCCTTCTTTAGGCACTCAGCTATTCAGTACTTACTGTGGTAATGTTAATGTGTTAGTGTTAATATGTAGATGTCCTAGACAGGCCAGCGCAGCACCTGAAAAATGAAGTCAGACTAAAATTGCATGCCTCACAACTTCACTCAAAGTTGACACCAAGAGTCCCTCCTTTAGAAAGTCTATGAATTCTTAGCAATCAGTTACATCATTTATTAAGCCCCATTTAGTAATCCAATCAATGATGAATCATTTCAATGGGGGGACATTGAAAGAAGAAGCTAATTCCAGTGCTCACGTATTGCTAAATGCAATCTTCCAATGATGGTGAAGTCACAAAGTGAAAGGAATCAAGAGATCAACTAGTTTTTGTGAATAAAAAGTTTCTATCATGTGGGCAAAGGCCCTTTCTGCCAAGCCTGATGGACTGAGTTTCATCCTCAGGACCCACATAGTAGACGGAGAAAATCCAGATCCTCAAGTTGTCCTCTGACCTCTACACAGGAACCATAGCACATACTCTCTCTCTCTTCTCTCTCTCTCTCTCTCTTTCTCTCCCCTCCCTCTATCCCTCCCTCCCAGATTAATAAGTATAAAAAGAAAACTTAAAAACATATTTTTAAAGCCTCAGTGTAGTTACTCTTAGCAGACGTGTTTTTATGAGTTATTAAACTGCTTCCCTCCCACTCTGTGACAGACAGGAACATTTTTCCAGCGTCCTTCAGAAAACAGGCCAGTACTCCAACCACCTGTTCTTGATGAGTCACTTTAACCTGGCTCCCTTTGATGTTCCAGACATTCTGGCTTCCTTGCTGCTCTTTTCTTACCCCAGGACCTTTGTACTTGTTGCTTGCTCTTCCCCAAGTTCCCTCTCATCATGGAGTCATCTTTATGTGTGTCATGTGCATGGAGGTTCCCTCGGAGGGAAGAGGGCTTTGGATCCTCTGGAACTGGAGTTAGGGCTGGTTGGGGCTGCGTGATGTGGGTGGTGGGAGCCAAACCCAGGTCCTCTGCAAGAGTAGTGAGGTCTCTTGACCATTGAGCCTCTCTCTAGCACTTACCACCTCTATATAGAGCACATTTTTAAGGGCCTCTCAGTCATCCTTCACCCACAGCAGCTTGTTTGAATTTCCGTACAAGTCACAATATCTCAAAGAATCCTTTATTTCTCCCTCCAGCTAGAATCAAATGGCAGCAAATTCTTTGTACATTTTGTTGATCGGTCTGATTCCAGAACTGCACTAACGCCTGGCACTAGTGGGTCCACGATAAACATGAACGGAAAGAAATAAGAAAGTAGAGCAGAGATCAGTAAGTCTACTCCAGTCCTCTTCCTTCTCCACAGGAAGTGCCAGTGTGGTCCCAAGGCCCTAGTAGGTCTTCTTTTCCCTAAATTTGTTTCTCAGGAAAAAAAAAAAAAGTAATCACAAACATATTCTCAGGATGGGGAACAAAGGAACTGATTTGAAACATAAGAATCTTTGAGAACAGGATGCAGGAATCTGTTTCGCAAGCTTCCCTGCGATTCTTGTACAGGTTAAAATTTGAGGACTGTTTGAAATGTTCTAAGAATCACAACAAGCTGTCCCTTACCTAATGCATTCTGAAGTTTGGGAACGAAGTATCACCCTTAACAAATACTCACTGAAATCTTAATAGTTTCAGAACTGGGCATTCTGGAGGAAGCGCGCAGGCCTGCCCTCAAAGAGCCTTTGATCTAATTGGAAAGAAAAGACAAAGAAGCAAGAAGAGTTTCATATTAAAGGGAGGGCTGAATGAGGACATGAAAATGCAGACAGCCGACAGGCAGTGACTGGAAAGGGAAAGCAGCTTGTGTGCGTTCTCTAACTAGAAAAGAAACTAATTATTCACACCTTTGAAGCTTATAAAGCCTTCAGACAAGCCCTCTATTATCTCTCTGCCCCATCTGTGGATTGGGGTGGAGTGACCTATGATGACTAATTAAACAACTCCAAAGTGGACTAACAACAGTCAAGATGTTAAATTTCTTTATCATTTTCTCTTGGTAGACATAGCATCTCCCGGATGGATTAACCGTCTCTGTAACATGTGCTCACCATCGTATCTAAGCTGAGTCTTATAACTTATGCTGTGTTGAGCATGAATAGGACTGTTCTGGTCAGAAGGCAGACTATTTGCAACCAGGGTTGTCCAAGAAACATTACACCTGTCATAAAGATGTATTTTAATAACCTCTAGAGTCAGGTTGCACTATGGTGCGATTCCTGTCCCACAGACACTGAGATAGAAGACTACACAAGAGACCAGAGTTTGAAAGATAGCATGTGTCATCATTCAACAAGTGTACATACGTGTGTACATGCTATGTGTACAAGTATACATACTATGTGTACATGCTATGCATACAAGTATACACACTATGTGTACATAATATGCATACACATATACATACTTAGGTACATACTATGCATACAAGTATACACACTATGTATTATTTCAGCAGTGCTATAGGAACTTAAGTGTAGAAATACAATTAATAATTATCTCTGAAGTAACATTTTTATCTCTACCCTTGAAGTTGATCCAAGAAAAGAATTCTCTTAGAAGTCAGTGAAATTATGACCAGGTGACAGATCAAACCTGGCAGATAGGAGTGTTTTTAAGATGTGTTCAAATTCTGCTCCATATTCTGCTTTTGTCTGAAATGTTTAGCCTGGGCATAGGACAAATAAATGTTTTCGTTCTATTTTCCATTCAATAAAATTTCCCAGATAAAAATCACAGGATGCGTGTTCTCGACTTAGACAGCCCATCCACAGGGAAGTCTTCCCTGTGATGTAACCTAGGTTAGATCTGAGCTATGTTTTGTCTTCATAGCTGAGATCCCATGGTAATACTTATTCTGGCTTGTTGATTCTCCTTGTCTAAAACTGTCTGCCTTCCCAGCTAGACAGCCAGCCTTCCGAGACCGGCCTGTTTCTTTCTCTTTTGTATGTGTGTCATTATATTCCTAGGCTTTAATGTAATGCCCAATTCTTCAATAAATATTTGTCAAATGAATATTAACTATGTAAAGATTTTAAACTCTTCTAAAAGAAGTCTGCCTCAAGAGCTTCTGACTATTTGGAGCCACTGAAGAGGAATAACTTCCTGTCATAAGCATTAGTTTCTCCTGTCACAAATTTGTAGTTCTGCAACTAACTTGTTTCTACCTTCTTGAGCTAATCAGATCTCTTAGAACATATTCAGAATTTTTAGCTATATAGGAAACCTTAAAAAATCATCAAAAGGAATCCCTGAACAGGCCTGTGATTTGCCCAAGGTCACAGTCAGTGGCAGAGTTGGGGATATCATGTGAGCCTGACATGTGCCTCATTACCATGAAGAGAATTCAGTGCCAATATCTTCTGAGCAGTGACTCAACATTATTTGGACAGAATTTATTAAAATGAAGAGTTTAGGCCTACCAAGTTATTGGAAAGGAATAAATATTTAAACATCCCATTACTCTGAAATGAATACGAGAATATGCCTCCAGACAGTTGAAAAGGGTCTTCCACCAGTGACTGGGTGTGCTGTGACCACTCTAAAGAGGGCGGGAAGTGCAAGGCACCAATGTAATTGGAACAATTTGTAACTCAGAGTAGATTTTACCTTTAAAAAGTTGCAAAGGCAGCCTGGGGAGATGGCTTAGTGACTTTCAAAGGGGCTTGGCGCACAAGCCTGAGGACCAGAGTTCTCCATTCCATGGACCTATGTAAAACACAGCAGCATCTCTACACTCCCAGTGTACCTGGGGATGTGGAACTGAGGAAGGAGAACCATCTGGAAGCTCCTGGGCCAGTTAGCTTGCTGTACGTATGCAGCCACAGAAACAAAAAAGAGACCCTGCCTCAAAAACAAGGTAAGAAGGCAAGAACCAACTCTGGCAAGTTGTCCTCTGACTTCCATATGTGCACTGTGCTACAGACATGTGCTCATGCCTGCAAACACACACACACACACACACACACACACACACTACTTTTAAGTCAGGAGGAGTGTCATGTTTAATTACTCGAAGAAAATGCCACAGCCGGACCACTCATTTAGCCAAATTTCCTTTTCCCAGTAGGGAGGAAGGAGCTGTCTGGGGACTCAGCCAGCAAAGTGTTTGAAGAACTGCCATTCCACAAATGCTACTGCCTCCCCCTAAAGTCTGGGATGGAAGGCTCACTGTGAATTACTCCAGGCAAAGAGGAAGCCTTGTTGTTGTTCCCACCTGTAGTGGGAAAAATTGACCTTGACAGTTTTTGTAGCTCAGTATGAAAAGCCAACTTGTTTACTGTTATTATTTTCTGTTCTTGTGGCTCTGCAGTTATCTGTGATCTCAGAGAATACTCAGTCTGAAGTGCAGAGTTAAACAATTATTTTTTTATAAGAAGCATATTCTGGAAATTAATTGCACATATGGGACAGCTCGGCTGGCTGAACCGCAGCACTTCTGAGTTCCTACTTACCATTGGCTTATGCTGTTTGCATACTTCCAGTGCTGCCCTCCCATTGTCTAGAGAATCAAGCTCACACACCTTAGGAAGGCTCAGCAGGGTCTGCCTGACCTACTTCCCAACCCACCTCCTGCAGCTCTCCTAGGCGCAGGCTCCAGCCCTGGGAATGTAGTTTGTCCCTTCACACACCTGCTTTGCTTTCTTCAAGAAATACTCTTTCTTTCGAGGCTTGAGAGATGCTCAGCAGTCACGAGCATGTACTGCTCTTGCAGAGGACTCAAGTTCAGTTCCCAGTGACCACATTCCTACATTCATTCCTGCTGTCCTCCTGTAAACACCAGCTCCAGAGAATCTGAAGCCCTCTGCTGGTGTCAATAGGCAACTGCACTCACCTGCACATGGCCCCACACAGACACACAAGTACACATACAATTAAAAATAAAAACAAATCTTAAAAAAGAAATATTCTTCCTCTTTTAATACACATACACACACACACCACCACCACCACACTATTAAGCAGGAGGAGTGTCATGTTTAGTCATTTGCAGAACATGAGCCGGACCACTCATTTAGCTGAGTTACCTTTTCCCCACTGGGGAGGAAGGAGTTGTCGGGGAAGTGTTTAAAGAAATGCCTCAAATACCATTGCCTCCCCCTGACTTCAGGAATGGAATACTCACTCTGAATTACTTCAGGCAAATAAAAAAACTTGTTTTTAACCTGTAGTGAGGAAAAGTAACTTTGAGGGGTTTTGTAACTCAGTATGAAAAGGAAACTCCTTTACTATTATTATTTTTGCCGGACAGTGAACAGTTGTTTATTAAGATCCAGCTCAAGCACCTCTCTCTGGTTTCCCTAGATGTAACTGTCATGCAGACTGTTCACACATCAGTTCCTCCATCTGTATTCCACACAATAGGGCAGTGGGGAGTGAGGTGAAGGACCCAGTCCCTGCCCAGTGCAAGCAGCACATACTCAAGCGCTGGATCCTGGAATCTGGAATATGTGTCATCAGGCAATTCTGTGATTCTGCACATATCACAAAGTGTACTTATACAAACCAGGACATGCCCTGACCATATAACCGCAGCGGACCACTGTTGTATATGTACTCTGTTGTTGACTGAAACGTCAGCCCACGGTGCATGGCTGTACGATCATTATTCTCTCATGCACACTTTTAGCCACAGTATTACAGTTGGTTTTTGTCATGCTTCTCTCCCAGAATATTCTACCTTCTTGAGACCAAGAACATAATTTAGTTACCTTGTGTCTTATATGTGTCAGAGCTTAGTAAATCCTTGTTAAGTGCTGCATGGGCAGATTTTATATATATATATATATATATAATCACAGTCTGGCTGCGCTTATATAACATGTGCTAATAGATTCATTGATCATAGACATGGACAAAGATGATAAATGGGGGCAGAAGGACTTCCTGTACATATGCTTCATTTTTGAATCTCCTTTAGAGGGCAGCATTGGGTGAACCTTCCAGAATGGTAGAGCAGATGTTGAGATCCAGTAATGCCTGTGTCTGAAGAGGAGATAGTGTGCAGGAGGAATGCCGGGACTCTTTAGTTGAGTGCTCTTATCAAAGAGATAAGTCCATCAAGTGAGTCTGTGTCACATGGGCCTTTCTGGCATTGGCATGACACAGGTGGAAACAGCCCCAGTTACAGGGAGAGGGACCAGTAAACAAACCAGGACTGCAGTCTGAGTCCATGATGCTGGTGGCCAGAGGATGATGAGTACTTGGGGTTCTGCCAGCCCTGAGAGTCTGCACTTGTCACCCCAGGGTGTACAGACAGTCAGAACACAGCTCCTTCAGCTATAGGAGGGTTCTGATTCAAGATGGCCTCTTGATAGTTGCTGAAAGGGTCTCAGGATAATCCCAGATGCAGCTTGACTTTGTCTAAATTTGAACCTCGCTGTGCATCTTAATGCCACATTCTGGCTTGATCAAAACAGCAGACAGTGGTATTACAGTTAGAGCTGAAGCAAGCTGTTTGTGGAGCTCCATAATGCATGCTGGTAACAATGGGAATTAACCCTTCCACCTGCAGCAGAGCTGGTCAGAGGTGAAGGAAAGGTAGAGGACGTTTGTGTTCCAGTTCTGCAGTGGGGTGGGCAGACTTCATTCTTGTCAAGGGGGATTTTTGTTGTATAGCAAACCTGACCAGGCATAGGTCTTTTGCAAGTGTGGAGTACAGGGTAGTTTTCTTTCATTTCCCACAGAGCTATAGAGAGAGCAATTATCATCCTTTTAAATCACCTCACTTTGTTAACAACTTCTAAGGTTCCACTCTACTCGCATCAAAAGGAAATTGGCCATAAAGCAATGCAAAACTTGTCAAGAGCGAGCCTGGGCCTTAATTCACTCAAAAGCATTTGATTGGAAACAGAAATGCGTACTGTACATCTAAATGAACGTTGGGTTTATGGGACTGGAATTTGGAGTTGCTTGGCAATTTGTACCAGCTAGGCTGCTGTCAGGGATAGATCCAAGGTGCCACACACTACCTGTGATGGGATCTGCCACTCTACACTGAAAATCTTAAAGCAGATTCATTTAATTTTCATTCCATGTGCACAAGCTTTGGACTAGGAATACACAAAAATTAATGCCTTCTGCTTAACTTCTAGAGCATAGAAAAGGGAGAAGGGATCATAGAAATAAAATAAATAAATTTTTAAAATTAAAAAAATACAGGTCGTCCGACAACAAACCTGCAGTAATAAAGGGTGAGCGTGGTCGGTTGTGGTGTTTTAATATAATTTCAGATATTGGGTGACTTATTAAGAACAGACATATGTTTCTCATGATTCTGCAGGATGGAAGTAAGATCGAAAGGGGGATGTGTGGGAGTCGTAGCCTCATACGGAGGAAGGGAAGAGGGACAGAAGGCATAGATCTGCAGGGTGGGGGACTTCAAGCTCTTCTATAAGGGCATCTCCTACCATAAGGGGGTGTGTTAACCATCGCTGTGACCAAACACTGACAGTAGCTTGAAACAGCAAGCATTTGCCCTGTGTGATTCATGGCTTGAGGAGTATAGTCCATTATGGTGGGGAGTGTGGCAGCAGGTGCCTGTGTGGCAGTGGGAGCTGTGACAGGACTCCTGGCTTCCCTACACCTCAACAGAACAGGAAGTGGAGAGCTGAGAGGACCTGGAGTCTGCCCCCAGTGACCCATGTCCTACGGCTCTGCAAGTGTTCAAACACATGAGCCCATGAGGGACATTTCACATTCAAATCACAAGCAAGGAGTTCTTATGACCTGAAATCCCCTGAGAGTGCTTACCTCTAAAACCATCATATTGGTAAGGTTTGTATAATTAGATACAGGACAAGAAAAACCAAGAGACTTCTGGGAACAATTTATGAAACTTCTCATGAGTGACAGTTAACTCGTGTGAGATGGGCACAGCAGCAGGGAGGCTGTGAGCTCTACTGTGAGGTCCCAGCTAAGACTCGGTCCGTTTAGTGACTTAAACCCAACATACATTCCAGTCAGGGTTGGAATAATTCAGAACTGTGCCTTGCTGTTTGTGCTCAAGTCTCCACCTGCCAATCTGGAAGGTGTGTGTATCCTTACTGGGCCTCTCTCCCAGTGACTGACAGCTCAGGCACTTTTCAGTCACAGCTGTCTCCTGACTGCTTCTTGTCCCACGTGTCTCCCCAACTGTAGAAAGTGCTCCAACAATATTAAGTTTCATAAATCATTCACAGCAGTCTCTTGGTTTTTCTTGTCATGTTTCTTTAAATTTCAGTTTGGGGACACAGGCTGAGGAACCCTCATACAGCTCGTGCAAGACACTGTTAGAGATGATGACCATGAGCTACCGGGCAGTGGTCACTTTATACACATAGCCGTGCAGTTGGCTTATTTTCTGGGCTTCAGCTCTGTGATTTCATAATGTGTCTTCCCATAAAGAGTATTTATCCCCACACTTGTCCATGTATAGGACAGACTTACTTTGATATCTCTGTCATTCTTAGAGAGAAACTGTACAGCACAAATAATTTATAATTATCACCTTTTTCTTAATTAGTCACTGTGATTTTGGTCTAATTATGTCTTTATTTTGGCATAATCTCAGAACTTGTTGTTCTTGTAATAATTCCATCAGTAGAGATTCTGTGGCCTGCCTCTTCATACAGGCCAAGTGGCAGAGGATAGATATTTGTGCCTTAGCTGGGGCTAGCCTGCACACCCTGGCCTGCAGAGCTCTATCCCAGTGCTCCTGTTTGCGCCCATCCTCTTAAGAAGAATCACTTTATCCTCTCCCCTTCTCATTGTAGATGCTTTTAGAGTGATAGCATATGTAATACAATTTAGATAGGACTCACTGATACTGCCTACACTCACTGTGCTGAGCAGTGAGCCCCATTATTCAGTTCCAAAATTCTTCATCAACCTTACCGGACACTCTGTAACCCAATGAGCAGTAACTCCCCGCTCTCCCCACAACCCTGGCCTTGAAACCTCAATTCCACTTTCTCTCTCCGTGAATCTGCCTCATCTAGGTATTTCATGGAACGCTCCTATACTTGTCACACAGGAAGGCTCTAGAGATGGAAGGGAAGAGAGAGCCAGACTCCCTCCATGAAGCCCTTGGGGGTCACCAGAATGCTGGCTCCTTTCAGTTGGCATCGTACTTGTAAGGTTTCTCCACATCTCACTTTATCCTGTTTTTGTGCCTTCTTAAGGCTACATAATATTCCACTGTATGGATGCACCGCATGTTTTCCAGTCCCTGCTTTGGTGACGGAGGGTGCCGCAGTGGAGGTCCACGCTCCCGCCGCCGTTGTGTGACGCCTGCCCCCCCCTCCCTTCTCTCCCTCCCCATGCTTACTGGGCACTTCCATGTCTTCTCCTCTTAACTTGAGCTGCTGTATTACTAACTGCTCCCAACACATGTACACACGTGTGTGTGTGCGCGCGTGCACACACACACGCGCACACACACTCAGAAGAGAACTGAGAAAGCCAAGTCAACAGGAAACTATTTCACTATTTTTCCTGGTCTGAAATTATATAACTTTGAAAAGGCAGGAATTAGGAAGGAGGGCCTTCCCATAGCTCCGCCACGTTGAGGGTCTCTTCGTTTACTCTCATTTATTTTTGCCAACTATTTCACACTGAGTTCATTTTTAAGTGGCGGTGATGGAAACGTCCTTTTTCCTCTTGTTCGGCTTTGAGATAGGATCTCTCTTCATAACCCACTCTGAACTCAAATTTTTGAGATTCTCGTAAGTCATGACATTTGGGGATGGATCACAGATGTCTGTTAACACTCTTTTGGTTTTTGGTTTTTTACTTTTCAGTACTGGTGATCAAACCCCAGGCCCATGCACCGTGCATGCATGCTAAGTAAGTACCCTGTCCCTGAGCTACATCCCTCTATGCATGCTGTGTGAGCACTCTGGCCCTCAGCTACACCCTTGTCCTTTCTGTTCCTTTGCTGACCCATTTGTACCCTTCAGTTCCAGCCTTTCTTTGCACTTCTTTCTGGTGCATATCTGAGCCTGACCCTTTGATTTGCAGAGCGCACACAGAGTGTGAATGGACGGCCACAAACATTCTAATTGCTCTTTTCATTAATCATATCTTCATTCAGGAGAGATCTTCACATTTTAAAGGTTTCAGTTGATCTATTCCAGTTCTGGCTTTGATGAGAATAACTCTCTTACTCACTTTTATCATTTTGATTAGTAATCAAAGCTTCAAAATGTGCAATATGCTTCTCGAGAATTCGAGGGGCATTGCTTGACAGAAATCTGCCTGTTCTCTTCCTTGCCAGTTTTGTGGTTTTAAAGCTAAGCAGCTGTCTTCATTGCTTTTCTTGTGGCAGTGACAAAGTACCTGAGGAAAGCAACTTGAAGAAGAAAGGGGTGGAGGCTGAGGGGATGGCTCAGTGGGTAAAGTGCAGGCATGCGGACCTGAGTTCAGGTCTCTAGCACCCACATATAAAACAGCTAGAGGCAGTGGTCCGAATCTGTAACCCCAGTACTTGTGCGGGGGAGGGGTCTGGATGAAGGGAAGAGACAGACAGAGCCAGGCAGATCCAGAAGGCTCACTGGCTAGCCAGTCTCCCACAAAACCCCAAGCTCCAGGTTCAGAGAGAGGCCTTGTCTTAGGATGTAAGATGGAGAGTTATAGGGAGATACCTGATATCAGCCTCTGGCCACCACCCGTGTGTATGTACCTGCACATACATATGTATACACCATTCACAGAAGAAGAAAGGAACAAAGATGAAGAAAGGAGGAAAGGAAGAAAGGAAAGAGGGAGGAGGAGGAAGGGAGGTCTCTTCTGGCTCACAGTTAAGAGCCAGTCCACCGTGGTGGGAAAAGCCCTGACAGCAGGAGCCTGAGCAGCTGACCACATTGCATCCATAGTCAAGAAGCAGACAATGATGGATGCTTCTCCTCAGCTCCCTTCTTCCTTACTATTTAGCCACGGAATGGCGTCACCCACACATAGGTGGGTCTTCTCAATTAAACCTCTCTGGAAATACCTGCATAAGACACCTAGCACTGTGTTTTCATTATGATTCTAAAGTGTCAAGTTGACAACGAAGACTAACCACTGTAGCAAGTTTTTGTCCGTTTTCAGTTTTTTCTTGAGATTCCTTTATGTGGCTTCTACATTGCCACAACCTCCAGCTCTTTTCGTCCCAGTCCCCTTTCTCCACACTCACTCTGAAACATCAGCAGCAGTGTAACCCAAATTCATGGCATTTGACCACAGTGGGCTTTGTTTCAAGAATCTAGGTCGAGGAATCAAAAACACCTTCTCTGGAGCATGAGTGTTATTAGACTTGATGGCGCTGGCTGTGATTGCCGTGACACGGAGTCGTGACAAAGGCGCCCATGGAGTCATCTGTAAAATTTATACTTTTGCTTGTGATGTTCTGTGTACCTAAAGCAGGACTTCCTGATCATGAGTGTGTGTGTGGCTCACAGAGTGAACTCACTGAAACACTGTTTTGGAGTCCAGGCCTGGGGAGGGGCCTGATGAAAGAATTCCTAACAGGAGTGCTGCTGCTGCTGCTGTTGGTTCAGAATCGTATTTTTAGTAGCAAAATGCTTAAAACAAAGGGCTCCAGACCTGGTGTCTCCTGCCCGATCCTGAGTGAAAGCATGTGTATCTTGTGTGAGCAGTGTATTGCTGCGATTTATTTTTCAGTTAACTGCCTAATCATTATTTTTTGAGAGTTGTGCTTCCTTCATTTATATTTAACATGCGTTTTGGTGTATATTACTGACACTTCGCAATATGTTTCTACTGATGACTCCATTATACTTCATAGATCGATACAAGAATGAAGTCGTGGCCAGCGTGATCCAACCACTCCCTCCAGAACCTTCTGAACATCACTATGCACTGGGGGACCAAGCCTTTACCACGTGGGTCTTTGGGGAACATTTTAGATCCAAACACACATGTCAGTTAACAAATAGCCATGTCCTCCTTCCATGTTAATTCAAAGACCATGGCAGTTTAACTTTGGTCAACTTGAATTCAGCCTGATCCGAACTGAGTGCAGTACTTTCCAGGAGGCCTGGCAGACAGGATGTTCGCATTGCTATTGTTTCAGACATGTAGGCAGTGTCCGCGTGCCTTTACCTGCATGACACCCTCCCTGCTCTCCCTACACCCTCTGCGATGCAAAACTCCGAGCGAGCTCTTCTGCTGTGCTCCTCAATTTGCCAGCTCGCTCTTCAACTGTGTCTAATCTACTACTCAACTCATTTTTCAAGCATTGTCCCCCAAATATTTTCTTTTAATAATTCTATTCATCATTTCTAGATCTTCTTTTCAAATTACCTTGATATTTTTTCACAAGGTCTTCTGCTGAATATAGATGTTATTTCTGTATCCGATGGCTTTATTTTCTTAAGCCTTTGTAGGATTAAAAATGGTTTTCCAGGCTGGAGAGCTGGTGAAGCCATTAAAGGCTAAGGCTAACAACCAAAGCATCAAAAATAGTTCTCCTTTCTGTGCAGACACCAGAAGAGGATTCCAGGACCCTGCTCTAGCACGCTGCTCCCGATTCCCTTGAGACAGGGTCTGTCACTGAACCTGGAACTCGCTGCAGTTCTGCTCAGCTGGCAGCCAGCAAGCCCCAGTGATCCTCCTGTCTCTGCTCCCTACATTCCCTGGCTTACAGGCTCATGAGCCATACCTGGATTTCTATGTGGGTGTGAGGATTTGAACTCGAGCCCTTATGCTTACACATGGGTGCTCCTACCCACTGCCTTTGTTCTGACACCATTTGGATTTCTCTGATGCACAATGATGCTTAGTGTTTGTGTGATTGATGGCCATTTTTATACCCTTTCTGGAGACTTTTTATTCAAATTCTTTGTTCATGATTTTATTGGATTACTTTTGTTATTTCTTTAAAATTTATTCATTTATATGTGTCCATGTATAAGACCAGAAAAGGGTATTAGGTGCCCTCCTCCGTCACTCTCCACCGATTCCTCTGAAGCAGGGTCTCTTCCTGACCTTGGGCCTTTTGTTTTCTCAACTAGGCTGAAATCCAGGAATCACTGATGAGTCCTCCTGCCTCTACCCCCATCAGAGCCAGGGTTATAGGCACAGTCCAGATACCAGGCTTGTTATGTGGGTACTGGGATCTGAACTCTGATCCTCACAACTGTGCAACAAGCCAGCTGAACCACTGAAACAACTCTCCGGACCCAAGATTACTTGTATTTTTATTATTCAAGTATAAGTGTTCTTTATATATTCTGGACACAAGTATACTATATGAAGTCATATGACTCGCAAGTTGTTTTCTTTCGCTCTGTGGGACTTTTTCACTTCTTAAGACTATTTCGATCACAAAACTTTCAAATTTGATGGTAATTGCTCTGGTGTTTTCATTTCTCACTGATACTTTTGGTATTCTATTTATGAACAAGATTACAAAGAATCACTCCTACATTTACTTCTAAGGGTTTTACAGTTCTTGCCTCTCACCCTTAGGTCTGTGTGCTAGTCACCGTTCTGTTGCTGTGATGAGACACCATGACCAAGGCGACTCTCAGAAGGAAGAGTTTATTTGAGCTTAAGATCCAGGAGTAAGGGTCCATGATGGCAGGGAGGTATGGAGAAGGTGGCCAGAGCAGAAAGCCACCTTTCACATCTTCAAACAGGCACAGGAAGCAGATAGGATTGGAAATCCAACAAGGCTTGAGAACTCTCTAAGCCCACCCCTGCTTCCTTTGGAATGGCCACACCTCCTAAAGCCTCCCAAAACAGCACCACCAAGACAACCTGGACTGGAGACAAATCGTCCAAGCACTTGGAGCCTATGGGACATTCTCCCTCAAACCACCACAGTCTGTGATCCATTCTGAAGTAGCTGTCTATATGATACGTCCTGTTGCTGCCACTCAGCCTCTTCTCTGCAAATATCCAGTTGTCCAACTTTGCTTGTTGAAAGTCTGTTTTCTTCTTTATTCTGTTGTCTTGGCCTTTCTGTCAGAAGTAAATTGGAGCTATATCATAGTGAGATGGATAGATGGATGGACAGATATATAGATATAAGTGAGAAAGACAGACGAGAGAGATATGCATCTCATGACTAGCTTACCAGACATCATCCACTCTCATGAGCTTAATGCTTACCATGAGCCATGGAAAAGAATAATGAGCTAATGTTGCTGAAGACACTGTGAAAATGCTGATGTCTTAGAAAGGTGTCTGTTTTGTTTAACACAGACTAAGAATGGTTTGTGCACTGTTGAGCAAGTAGTAAAAGGATTGTAAAATCCCACAAATCTCTCTGAGCTCACATTTGCAGGAGGCTTGAATTGACAATGCGTACATGACAGCTCCAGACACAACTGCTCCCATGAGTGTCACCATGGACAGAGAAGCAGACCGTCCGCTACGGCTTTGGCTGTTCTCATTTAGACCCTCTCTAGTGTTGGATGCAGTTGTTCAAAGGCCACAGTTTGCAATAAGCAGCAACACTCTAAGATGGATTTTAAAGAAAGCCATATTTAGGACTTTTCCCACCTTTGTCATAGATGTGTTCTATTTAACCAGTGTGGTGGTTTGAATGAGAAGGTCCCCTACAGGCTCCAGTATTTGGACATTTTGTCCCCAGATGGTGGCACTTGGGAGGTCTTAGAAGGTGTGGCCTTGTTGTAGGAAGCCCGTCACTGGGGCGGGTTGAGAGAGTTCTTAAGCCTTGCTGGATTTCTAGTCGCTCTCTCCTTCCTGTGTATGCTGGAAGATGTGAGCGCTCAGCTGCTGTGTCCCCTCCAGCCACCTCTGCCGCCACGCCTCCCCGTGATGCACTCTGCCTCTTTGAAACCATAAGCTAAATAAACTCTTTCTTTGATAAGTTCCCTTGGTCAGTTTTTCTATCACAGCAATGGAACAGTAAATAAGAACCAGGAAGGCATCCACTGCTTGTTGTAAACAATCAGGATAAATCTGATTTCTGATTCTCATTTTTGTAAATGTTTATGAATAGGATTGGAAAAGAGCTGTCTCAAACTTTCAATTCTAGGAAAATATGTATATGTGTATGTCTGTGTGGGTGCATGTGTGCATGTGGATGTGGATATATGTACATATGTGTGAGCATGCTTGGGAAGGCCACAGGTCAACCCTGGGTGTTGTTCCTCAGGTACTGACCACCTTGTTTTTTGAGTCAGAATCTCTCATTCACTTGACCCTCACCTGTCTAGGCTGACTGGCTAGGAAGCGTCTCAGCACTGGGATCCCAAGTGTGGACCTAGCCCAGCTTTTTACCTTGTACAGTGAGCACATTATGCTCTGACTGAGTCATCTCTCCAGCCCCAAATTTATCTCTTAATATTCCACCCAGATTAATCTCACTCTGAAGTAAAGCTTTGCAAACAGGAAGGAATGGTACTTGGAACTCACACAGAGGAAATTTAGGCAACAAAGGAACCATCATAAAGTAAAACGGTAAACCATCATAAAGTAAAACGGTAAACACGCACACAATCAAATCTCTTTAGGTTTCTGTACCTCAGTCTATGCAGTTGTGCAAAGAAAGGAGAGGGGGTTAAATGTGCAGCTCGGTAGTAAGTGCCGCAAGCTGCTTCACAGGCAGTTCCCCAGAATGAATTAATGTGTGTCCCTTGCTCACCATAACTTGTTTGTTCTCAACAGCAAACATCCTGTGCTGGGGTGCTCAGATTTACCGCCTTAGCCTGAAGCATGTGAGATTTCTAGACAGCAGGGCTTGCATTCTAAATATCATTTATGCGTTCACTCTTTAATTTATACCTGTACTTTTGGCAGGCACAAGGAATCTCATAATGGAAAAAAAAATGTAGTCTGCTCTAGGGATTGGGTAGCTTCCGAGGCCCAGCTCTCCAAAGACAGCTCTGCCTGGAGTGAGTGTTTTGTAAAAGTTTGTTAATGAGGGAAGGAGAAAAAGAGGAAGGGACAGAAGGGGGGGCAGATGAATTCAGGTTCCAGCTCCTATCAGAGAGATGAGAAGACAGCTCCTAGACACGTGGAACCGGCACGTAGAAAAGGCCAGAAGGGGAGAGTGAGAGGCAGGGCTGGGGAGATGGCTCAGCGGGCAAACAGAAGAATGGGAATTCAGATTCCCAGCACCCATGCAACATTCAGGCATGGAGGTATCGTCTGTGATCCCAGCACTGGGTGACTGGAGACACGTGGGTCCCTGGGGCTAGCTGACAGGCCACCTGGCCAAAACCACAAGCTACAAGTTCAGTGAGAGAACCTGCCTCAAAAAATAAGGCAGAGAATGACAATGTTGGCTTCTGACCTTCACACATGCATGCACGAGTGAGCACAAGGCACACATGCATGTGCACACACACACACACACATATCCATACAACAAACACACACACATAAAGGAGAATCAAAATTTAAAAAATTTTTAAATTAAAAAAAAAAAAAACAATGAAAAAGAAGGCACCTTGTCCACCTGGATGGTGCATATCTGTAATCCCAGCATGAGGCGGTCAGAACCTGAACTATGTCATAAGACTCTGTCTCAAAAATGAAAAAGGCATCAAGACCACACGAGAATTCCAGCATGATGCTGAAGCGCACTGGCTTTGGAGACAGACTAGACTAAATCTTAGATCTCCACCAACTTGCTGTGGGTTTAGCCAAAGCACTTAATTCATTTTAACCCTCAGTTTTCTTCTATAATATTCAGCAAGTACCAGTACCTGGCTCGTTAAAGTACTGAAGTTCTGGGAGGATTTAATGAAAAAGTCAGAAAACCATGCACATCAAAACTTAGGAAATGATAACCAGAAAGAGAAGCTACAACTCACATGCAGCTTTTTCTTGAACCCTGAAACACGGCCACAGTACACAAATGTAAACACTTCAGATCCATTGTGGGCAGTAAGCTTTTAGAGCTTTCTGTCTTTGAAATGGGTTCCAGACAGTGCTGTCAGGAAAAGCCTCCGTGGGAAAAAAACAGATCTCTGAAGTTTAGCTCTTGACCTTCCTGGAAGCTTAAACAAAGACTGAACTATCATAAAACTTTCTGCAGTTTGCTTTCAGTCTGTTTGGGAGCTGCCTGAGGCTCTGAATGGCTGACCTGTGTGCGTCCCACGTGCTCCTGCTCCTGTTCAGGATCCTGAAGAGTTTCCTGCCTGGAGTTTTAACAAAAGTCAGCCAAGTATAGGCAAGGACATCTGGTGACATGGGATTTCAGAGCACACAAGAGGCAGATGGGTGGGCACTTTAAGGAAGGAGACCGTGTCCAGCTGTGCCAAGTGGGCCTCCCCTGTGAGCTCTGTCAGTATCTAGGGCCACTTGTCACCAGGAAATAATGTTTGTTGACTGCTGTCATCTTTCAGTCACACATCGTCATTCCAACAATTAGTCCAAATTCTTTGAGATGCTAGGAAGGACAGAGGCATGTAATACAAGTGGACGGGATGGGGTGAGAGCAGAGGGGGTGCTTGACACAATTGGGTGCTTGCATGAGCATCACCAATAAGACCTTAGGTTCCGACAACAGCTATTAAAGGTGCATAGGCCATGATGTGACGGGGATGTTTATTTCTCAATTAATCCATAATTAAAATATGTTTTTGCAAAAGAAAGCTATTGCCACTAAAAGGACCCAATTACTTGTTTCTTTCTAAAACTCTCATAATGTCTCTAATGCCTGGTCAAAGCATTTGAGCAGACTCAAATTGAGCAAAATGACAGGAGGAAAGGGGCTGCTGGAACTGCAAAAGCAAACACACATGGAAAGACCATCACTTCAAACTCCTGGGCACACTTTGCCAACCAAAATAACTTTTTTTTTGAGTCAGGGTCTTCCTGTAGCCCCAGCTGGCCTGGAGCTCCCTAAGTAGACTAGGCTAGCCTCAATCTCACAGAGATTTGCTTCTGCCTCCTGAGTGCTGGGAGTAAAGCTGTGTACTCCCACACCAGGCTAACTTTTCTTAAATACTGGTTTCTTATTTAATGGAAAAAAATCACACATAGATATATTTATTACCAATGGATAAATTCATGGTTTCATAGCATATTTGTTGAGAATTATCTGAGTATATATAATTCAGGTAATGAGTTGTGAAGAGTTTTATAGATTACTATTTACTCAGAATAGTAGCATTTTAGCAAATGAGACGGTGTTATAGTTAGTGCATTACTAGCCTATTTAGATGTCAATAGTGGTCTCAAGTAAATAGATATTTCATAAAGTTCCTCAATTATCTTGAATAAGAAAATAGTTCATTGGGAACTGGAGAGATATCTCGGTGGTTAAGAGTCCTTACTACTATTGCAGAGAACTGGAGTTCAGTTCCCAGCACCCACAGGGTGGCTCACAACTGTCTGTAACTCCTTTTCCAGAGAGTCTCATGCCCTCTTCTGGCCTCTCTGGGGCACTGCATGCATGTATATGCAGGCAAAACATTCATACACATAAAGTTGAAATACATAAAATTTTAAAAGGTTAATTTTAGAAGACTAAGGTTCAGACAATGGTATATTTGGAAGGAGTATTAATCCCAACATATACTCCTCGTGAAAATAAAAACAGAACCAGCAAGTCACACATCTTAGCAACAGGGTCAAAATTATTCCCAGGTCATAAGGAATCATGGGGTCCGTGATATCTTTGTTCTTTCCTGGGAGCTCATCTGTGTGTGTGTGTGTGTGTGTGTGTGTGTGTGTGTGTGTGTGTCTGTGTGTCTGTGTGTCTATGTCTCTGTGTGTATGTGTGTGTGTGTGTGTACGTCTCTGTGTGTGTGTCTCTGTGTCTCTGTGTGTGTCTGTGTCTGTGTCTCTGTGTCTGTGTCTGTGTCTGTGTCTGTGTAAAAGCTATTGACTGCGTAGCATGACGCCCTGGTCCCTTCTGAACTTGGTCTGCCTATGCCCTTTCCCAGCCTCTGCCCAGAGAGGACAGCACTGAGGCCATCTCTGGCTTAGAGGGCTGAAGGCAACGTAAGTTTTGGATAAAATTTCAGTTTTGGGGTGGAAGAATTTGAGTTGGGCTATGGTGATATGTGTTCTCATAATCTATTATGATATCATTTTACCACTTTCATTGTAAGTCACTGTATCTGAAATGTGATATAAATTATGGCACATTCAAAAATGCTGATAAGATACGATAAAAATTAGAAAAGCTTTGGGAACACAGATTGGCTGCGGGTGACTTTTCTGTGCGCACAGGTCCACCGCATTGGTCCTCTGAACCAGCACACTGGTCCTCTGCACTAGCGAACATTTTCATCATCTTTTGCTAACTATAGCAAATAAAATCTATTAAATCTTCTTAGAGCTTTGAAAAAAAAAAGGCTATTGATGTGAATTTTGCTTTCTTGCCTTAGTTTATCTGTTCATCTTGGATGTATTCGTGAGATGGTCCTGAAAAAAGCAACATATACGTGGAGCCTGTTTCTAAATAACTGTTGTTATCTGTGTGGCTTTGCTTTATCAGATTGGTTGTGCAGCCATCGACCCTCTGCCTGGTTGCTTTGCTGATGTTCCTTCAGAATCAGAGGTGCTGTCGTCCCATCCCCAGAAACTGGCATAAAATGATACGTTGAAGGTGTCAGGATCTCCCTCTTATTGTCGTTATGTTTCCTAAAACTAAAAAGGAAGCGTGCATACTTATAAAGTCTCAGGGACAACACTGAGATTGACGGAGATACTGAGAGCCCAGAACTGGTGCACGACTCAAGATTGATATTCAGAATCCAGACTTAGTGCTCTAGGCTTGCTGTGAGTGGTCTGAAAATGCAGTGATGGAGACAGCCTGCAAATGGAGGAAACCATTCCACTAATAACACCCCAGAAAGATCAAGATCAGAGCATTTAGCAATAAATGTAAGAAAAGCAGTACAAAATTCACAGGGTGAACAGCTACAAACTGCCGCAGAAAGGAATTAAAGACCTAAGTCCGTAACAGCCCATTTGCATGAATCTGTTCACTGTGTGTGCTGAGAAAGGCCATGCTCCCCCAAGCCATGTATACGTTAAACTCGGCACCCGTCATGTCCGCAGACTTCTTTGTATAAATTGACAGACTCATCTCAAAGTCCATGTGGGCAGGCAAAGGATAAACTTAGTTCAGCCAAGTTAAGAAAGAATAAACCTGAGGCTTTCAAATGTCAGATTTCCCAACTGCAGAATCTGTTTTCAAGGTATCAGTAGTCAAGACATGTTTCTCGCATGGGAGAGATATAATCAGAGAGATTCTGTAGCGGGTTCACAAATACAACTCTGTCTGTAGTCCTGTGACTTTCACAAGGGTGTCAAGACTGTCCAGTGTTGTTGGAATGGCTGGACAGCCACATGTAAAATAAAGAAACTAGACCCTTCCATCATGCTACATACACAAATTAACTCAAAGTAGAGCAAAGAAACAAAGTAAAATGCATGTAACAACACATACCTAAAACTGTAAGAGGAAAGCTTAATCAGTGTGAACTCAGGTTTGGGAGTGCGGTCTTACATATGACACCAAACTAAAGGTGTGAGCAACAAAAGAAAAAATAAAGTAGTTTTCATCCACATTGCAATATCAAGATTTTGCAGTAGGTAAAAAGGTCAGGGCTGCCTGAGTTCCATTTCTGGGACCCACACAGAAGAAGAGAATGAACTCCCAGTCTGTTCTCTGACCTCCACAAGCATTGCATGGCACGTGTGCATGCACACACATAGACACACACAAAATTATCATTCAATCAATCAATCAGTCAATTACTATGCTTGTGCTTCAGAGAACACCATCAAGGAAGTGAAAAGAGCACACAAAATGAGAGAGAATATTTGCAAGTCATTTATCTTGCGTCAGACTTGTGCCTAGATATGTAAAGAATGCTTGGAAATAACATAACTTGAAAAGAGTCAAAGGAAAAGAAGACTAATTCTCTAGAAAGATCTGCCAGTGGACTTTTCACACAGGAAAAAGTTCTTGCCATCATCTGTCAGTGATCAGAGATATGCAAATTGTGACCACAGTGTCATTCCTCACAACCCCTCCAATGGGTGTATTCCAAAACCTATAACAAAAAGTGCTGGCAAGGATGTAAAAAATCATCTGTTGTTCACAGCTGGTGGGAAAGAAGTGACTAGACCACATTAGAAAGAGTCTGAGAATTCCCCAGGTGCTTACACAGAATTACTAAATGGCCAGAAGTTCCATTCCAGGTACATACCAATGTAAATGAAAATATCTCATTAAAACATTGCCTAGTGTTTAAAGCAGCATTATGTTCATCTGCTGTGGAATGGAATGTTAATTGGCAAAAAAAAATAATGAAGTAATTGAATGCCACAATATAGATAGACCATGAACCCATGAGACCATTATCCTAAGTTAAGAAGAGAGTTACAAAAAGCCACAAGTATGACTCCATCTGTATGAACTGTCTATACATATCTATCGGTTGGTGATTGTTCAAGTTTGGTGGGTGGTGGGAGTTGAAGGAGGGGCTTCTTTTTCAGTGGTACATTTTAATGGGCAAGTTGTATTCTATATGAATTCTATATCAATAAAATGGGTATAGAAACAAAGCACGACTGTGATGTTTTAGTTGGCTAGGGCTCAGGCTGTTGCTTGCAGGGAAGAGTCCCATCTGAATATGTGGGCTGTGAAAAGATGAACAGGTATCAGGTGGTACAAGAAAGGAAGCCTGCTGCACAGGTCCCAAAGGACATCTGCATTTGTAAAGGATTGTGTTGGAGTCTGAGTTAGACAGAAAAAAGAAGGTCAGACTCAGAGTCACAGATGCCAGGACAGGCATCCCTACTTCCATTAAAGAGTCAGACAAGAAATATCTGTCACAGTTCCAGGGATTAGCCCCCAAATCTTGCAGTGCCTTGACAGACAAAGTGTGGCCTGTTCAAGACAGAACTGCACGTGGCTGTCAGAGTGAATGGACTTGAGATGTGCACAGCAGTGGTGACTCTTACAGGTTGAACACTGAATGAAGAGAAGGCCATGAAAACAGGTCAAACAACTCGTTAAAGTTCCAAAGCAGCCTGAAAGAACCTGTGATAAAAAGGACAGGCTGGTGGCTGTCCTGTGTGGGACAGCAGATGGCGGAGTCAGGAGAGGAGGTAGGTGCTGAGAGTGCCTTCCTCCTCAGTCTGGAGGGCTGTTTATAGCATGTGCTCTCTCTACAGTCCAGCCAGTGGCGTACTTAAGTATGCATCTTCTTATATGTATATTTTACTCTAATAAAAGTTTTAAAGAATTAACAGTTTAGCCAGGTATGCTGACATATACCTTTAATCCCAGATCTCTGTAAGATTGAGGCCAGCCTGGTGTACACAGCAAGTTCCAAGCCAGCTGAGGTTACATAGTAAGAATTTGTCTCCAAACAAACAAACAAAACCATGAGTTATATGTCTTTTCGGTAGAGGCAACAAGATTTCCTTTAAAATTAATATCTTTATTTTTGTGTGTTTGAGTGTTTTGCCTGCATGTATGTGAGTGTACCATGTACAAGCAATAACTGTGGGGGACAGAAGGGGGCATCAAACAGGTGCAAGCTGGAGTTATGAACAGTTGTTAGCTACATGTGGGTGCTGGAAACCAAACTTGGGTCCTCTGCAAGAGTGCCCAATGCTCTTAACCCTGAATCATCTCTCTAGCCCCAGCAAGTCCTCCTTATGTCTGAGGCAGGTGTAGACACCTAGGCCAAGAAGAGACTGGTGGGATGCTCATGGAGCTGTGACGTGTTTCCTGAGAGCCCCTCCCCCACAGCCAGCCCATTCTCAGTATCTTCCAGCAAACTTCCTAGCAGTGTCTCTTGACATGAGGCTAGCAGTGGTTGTGGCCACCCTTTGCCTCACTGACCAGGCCACTCTGACAACCTCCTTATTGGATTTGCCTAGAAAAGGAAGGTTTGGAGAGGGATGAAAATGAAGTGTGGAACTTAGTAGAACTGTCTATTGGTCTATTGTGTACCTATGTCTAAATTTAAAAAAAATCACCTTCATTGGCCTAGAACTGTTAGTCTGGGTTGACAATTCAATCAGGAAAGGGCTTGATTTGCAAGCAGGATGAGCTAAGCTCTATTCCCAGAGACTAAAACTAAATCAAGAAAGAAGCAAAGCGTGGTGGTGTGCACTTACAGTCTGAGCAGTGGGAGGCGGAGGCGGAGGCAGAGGCGGAGGCGGCGGGATCCCCTAGGCCAGCCTAGCCTAGTTCGTGAGCTCCAGGCTGATGAGAGACCCTGTCTCCCAAACGACCTGGAAACAACAGCTAAGATTGTGCTCTGGCCTTCACACATATATGCACACATGTACATGCATGTACTCACATGCATGTACATATATACAAACACATATATAGGAGAAAAGTAGAATGGATAACTGTCAAGACAGATTCTTCGAGCTGTGACTAGGAAAGGGGCTCTCTCCTTCAATGTTGTGAAACACCCTAAAACCGTGGGCTTTGATAATGAGTAAACTTAACTTTTCTACTTGTAGTGACAAAACTGTTCATCTTATAAAATCATGTTCATAAAATGAAATTTGCTTCTTCAGCTAGTCATTTGGTGTCCATATATAGATTGTTCAGAGACTTTTCCCAGCAAGTGCAGTATGGTGTGTTTAGGTTTGTCTGCTGGACACAAACAAGGAGTGAGTCTTCCGCTCCTTCCTCAGAGCCCAGCAGGGAATGAGTTTCAGGGAAGTGAGAAAGGTGCTCTTGTGTCTGAGCTAAGCCACCTGGTCCTTGCATACAGAAAGTTAGCGTGACCCAGCTGCTTAAAAGCAGACAGAATGCCCTCATCCCAAACATTCATCATCTCATCCTGGGGAGGAAAGGTACAGTGAGTTCTTTTTTTCACCTTTTTCATAACTGAAGAGCAGAAAAAATAGTTTTAAGCTTTCTCTAAGAACAAAAAAATCCCAAGCTAATATATTTCTTATTGCTTACAAAAGTCCCTGCCTACGGGGCAGTTAATCCAGTGAACTTAAAAACACTATCGCGATGGGGAATGTATCAGGAAAAGTGGTCCCCGCTTCCTAAAGCAGGCCTTCCGGGGGCTTGTAGAAGAAAGCCGCTCTTCAGGTTTCCCCCAGTGGAATCTGTTGAAAGCATTTCTTCAGAGCCATTTCTTCCACACAGGAAAGAAAGTGGTGGTGTCTTTCATGAAGTGAAGTAAGAATTCACATTGAGAAAGGCAGTTAAAATAATATCTGAACTTTTGAACTTCCTGATCAGATAATTATTCTTAAAAGTCTGTATAAAATGAAAGAAGAGAATTAATGGCACTTAGCATTGAATTTTAGAGGAATACCTCCATTTAATCTAGTACTCCTCACATGAGTTTTTGATTGTTGAGTACAGGCATGGCAAGAATTTTAAGAAGGTGCTTCTGACTGATAGATGGAGTGGGAACAGCTCTCCAAGACAGTAAGTGTCTGTTTGGAGACTGAGCCTAGCTTTTCTTGCTTAGAAGTGTATGTGATTAATGCAAGACATTTTCCTATACCTTGACCCCAGGTCTGAATTTCCAACTACTTACTAGACAGGTCTCCCTGACTGCCCCAACAGCTTCCAAGATAGTCAAAAGGAAACTCAGCTGTCTCTGCAACCAAAATTGATCATTTGCCAAAATTCCTATGTTTCTTTTTTTACTATTACTGTGATGGTTAATTTTGTCAACTTAACAGAATCAAGAATCACCTGGGAGATGGGTCTCTGGACATGTCTGTGGGGGATTTACTTCATTGCATTAACTGATGTGGGAAGAACCATCTCAGTTGTGGATGAGAAATCCTGAACTGTATAAATAGAGAATGCAGGGCTGGAGAAATGAGATGGTTCAATGGTTAAGAGCAGCACTTCTTGCTCTTCCAAATGACCCTAGGTCGGTTCCAGCACCCAAGGTAAGTAGCTTACAACTGCCTGTAACTCCAGCTCCGTGGACTCGTCCCTGTTCTGGTCTCCTTGGGCACCTGCACACATGTGGCATGCACACACACACACACACACACACACACACACACACATATATATTATCCCTTTCTGTTTCCTGATTATGGATCTCATAGAATCAGCTGCTTCAAGCTCCTGCCGCCCTAACCTCTCTGAAGGGATGAACTGTGGGCTAAAATAAACCCTTTCTCCTGTAAATTGTTTGTCAGGGTGTTTATCACAGCAACAGGAAAAGACACCAAGACAAATATTAAGCAAGTTGCCAGAGTCTTCCGTCTGGGCGGCCCTCCCCGACTGCACAATGCTTCCTGTGTGTGAGCTTGGCTCTGACTCAGTGAGGTGAGAAGTCTCGCTATGAAGACCATCGGAACAAATGAGCTTGGACTTTGCCCCATCACTCTGGACATCCCTGGTTCACTTTAGTCTTACTTCCAATATCACCCCAGGTCTCTTCTTTATGTTTGGCCCATGTTTTCATGATCTTATCAACCATTAATTCATACAGTCTTTCTAACCCTGTAGCATATGAAGTATTTCTAGCATACAAAACTAGCTGCAGAACCTCTGGCTGCACTTGATTCCCATGCACACAGTGGTGCTTTTGAAAACCTCTCAAGTACAGTGGGGTTTCTTTCTGGTAACAATTTCTCTCTCGCTCCATTTCTCCTACCTACCCATGGTTCCAAGCCTACTAGCTTGCTCTCAGGGCCTTACTTTTACTGTATCTTCTGTCTTGGTTTGTTTGATCTGTGTCTCAGTCCATCTTCTGTTGCTAATAATATAATTCTAGGTAAAATTTAAAGAATGGAGGTTGACCTCCAACCGAGTCCAAGGTCAAAGTCTCTGTCTGGTCTTCCTGCTGGCAGTGTCCTGAGGCAGCCTAGAGCGTCATTATGTGGCAGGAGACAGAGACTGTACATGTGTTGCAGTTTCTGTCCCTCTTTCCTACTGCTGTGAAGTCATCAGTATTCAGTCATGGGGGTTATCCTAGATGATGTCAGGTAAATTTTCTTAAGTCACTGAGTCCCATTAGTGTTGCCCATATGAACTTGAACTTGGGGACGTCCACTGGGGTATGAGGCTCCTACCCATGTCCACATACCTAAAGAAAAGCGACTCTTCCTCCTCTAGTAGCCATCAACTGTCAATTACTCTTCAGCTAAGGAGTTTAATAAGAAGCTTCTCTGGCCAAGTCTGGATGCATAGATATAAAACATGAGTACTCAGAAGTCGGTTTGACAATGGACACCGTACAATTCTAATCCTGAAGGCCCCACTTCTGAGCATCATAATTTGACGACGTTTCTGTCCTAATAATGGCAACTGAACTTCAAACAGGATGGTCTAACAAAATACCAGGGACTGAGTAGTTTATACACAACAGAAATTTATTTTTGTCAGGCAGGTCTAGACCTTGGGAAGTCCAGGACCGAGGCATCTGTGTGTGGTATGTAGCATGGCCCACGTCCTGAGAAGCGACGTTCTATCCGTATCCCTTCATGGGAAAGGTGAGGCTCTCTTAGACCTCTTTTATAAAGTCACCTCTCCAGTGTCCCCCTGAAGGCTTCGCCTTTGAACCTCATCTGATTGGTAATGAGTCCCAGCACAGAAACTGAGGGAGGACACAGCACCGAGGCCACAACTCGCCCTTTCCTTTCAAGGCTTTCTCACAGCAGGTCCCCAGACGCCCTCCTTCCTCTTCACGTGGCTACTTGACTGCACCTTTTCAGGCCTCTCTTTCTCCAGGACATTTGGGTAGGGGCTCTTCTTTGCACCTTTGTCCCATGTGACCTTTGATTCACCACGCCCGCCCCTTCTGTTGGGGGGTTTTGAGGCATGTGAGCCCCTTAGTGAAGGGGTCCCTGTCCTCCTCATTTCATTCTCATGTCCTCAAAACCAACTGCAGTACCTGACCTGGAACAAATGCTTAATGATTATTTGTTCATGAATGAATAGATTGTGTCATTCATCATGTAATCAATGACTATGAATGTACAGTTCTATGCAATTCATCAATGTTCGGGAACTTAAAAGTTTATTTTATGCAGTTATGTATTAGTTTCATCTCTGAAGGAACCTGATTTATCCCCCTTTTGGATAATCCATTCCCAATATTTATTAAAGCTATGCTGCTCTGCAGTAAAATACACAGAGCATTATGAAGCCTTAAGAAGCCTCTGGTGTTGCCTTGTTTTCGTGGTAAAATTATCAGGGCTCTCAGAACTTCCTGTTCCATACTAGATCGTTGCTGTTTGCATCTCTCTTAGTCAAGACATCAAGGCACTGAGCACACCACTTTCATCTCTGCATCCTCACAGTCTCATAATGCATGCAACCCTGAAAAGCAGCTAAGTGTTCGTGTAAGCTCTTTAAAAAATCAACCAGTTCACACCTTGGCTTGTCTGCTTTGTAATATCTGACACCTCTCTCTGTACATCAGTTCTCAAAGCCTTAGTTTTCACATCTTTCAAATGGGAATTCTGTTAGGGAGAAGGCTCACCAAGCTGGGTTATCCTGGAACAGTACATAAAATGTGATGCAAATGAGGAACTTAGCTCAGTGCCAAGCACATGCAGGAGTTATGAATAAGCTAGGGCAAAGATAAATTCAAGTTCCTTGGTGAGGATTCCAGTGTGTCAGCATGTTAATTTTTCACTGTCACAGTCTGGCCAGACGTGGCCTCAAATCTAATCAAATATCAGCAAAAGAAAGCAAAGAGACAAACGTCCCAGTTTTTATATTAATGGTATTTGTCTGAACTATAAAGTAAAGTGTGAAATCATGATGTGAATATGAATCACAACAGGACAATTTATAGAGAATGCAAACGTGGGAGCTGTATCATTTTTCTTATAGCTATGATTTTCCTAAGAAGAACGTGAGTGGCGAACATTCTCAGACTATGTATCCTTGAACGTGATAGTCACACTTGAGACAGCTTGTAGGGAAAAGGACAAGAAAATCATAGCATAGCAGCCCATCCTTAAAACCCCGCAGAGGTGTCTATACGTTCCTCCAGTAATTAACCTTCCACTTGCCTTGAAACAACAATAAGAATCAGCAAGGAAAAAGGTTCTGTAGTCATAATATGTTGGAGAAAGTCAAGATGTTAAACATTCACCCTCTAAAGAAAGAACCCCACGTCTCAGCTTCCCACGAAAGCGTGGCTCAGTTTGCTCAGGTTGGGCGCACTCCTGGGTAGCCTGCTATTTTATGGTTGGGTTCCTCCTAAAATACTTTCTTTTCTTGTATTGGTTTGTCTGATGACTTCCTTATCAGCGTCATGTTAGGGGGGATTTGTAATTTTTTCAATTGTTGCTTATTCCTCTGCAATTATTGTAATTGCATCTTATTATATAATTTGTGAAAATATATGCAATCATGGAATTAGAACACGCAGGCGGTGATACATACTGTCACAATTGCTGTGGTTAGAGATGTATGGTTTTTTTGATCTTTGAAAAAAATAAAAGTTATGGAAATAGAGTAATTCCAGGGAAAGCTTTCTAGCTGTCAAATTGACTGTCCAGAGAAAGCAACTACACATGTCTAGATAGACACAGATAAGAAGATTCTAAAGTAATCAATCTTGATAATTGGTGAAATACTTATACAGTTTCAATATTAACTTAAAACCAAAAATTCTGAACTGGGGAGATAGCTTATCTGGTTAAGCTTGCTATCCAAGCACAGGGACCTGAGTTCTATCCCCAGAACCCATGTGATAATGTTGGTACAGTGATGTACTGATTAACCCAGTGCTCAGGAAACAGAGACAAAGGAATCCTGGGGGCTCGCTGGCCAGCCAGACCAGCCTTATTGGCAGGTTCCAGAACACTGAGAGACTCTTGTGTCAAGAAACAAGGCAGTCAGCACCTTGAGGCGTGACTCCTGAAGAGACCTTTGGCCTCTACATGCACACACACACACACACCACAAAATTCTGAGGACTATATTCTCTCAATTATAGTTTTAATAGAAGTATCACTGTGAGTTTGAAGACACATTTACTATGATTTATATGATTTTTTCCCCAAAACCCTGTGATTACAAAATTCTGCTTCTCTGATAACACCTTAGGCAAATACTACATTCAAATAAGTGATCACAGCCCAAAAGAGAGAATAATTCAAGCACTGTGCTACATCATTTACATCTACATTGCTGTTACCAAAGTCCTGACATGAACAACGTCAGGGAAGGATCCCTTCGGTTCTTGGTTTTTTTCAGATCATTCAGCCCATGGTGCCCTGTGCACTTGGGCACAGCATCATGAGACAGGACCTGTGACAGAGGAGAAGTTTACCACGGACAGGACAGGAAGGGGAGGGGGATCCCTCAAGGACCATTCCCCAGTGACCTGCCTCTTGCAACTATACCCATCTACTAAAGTGTCCAGAACCTCCCAGAGCAGCAGCACCACCTGGGGACCAAGCATTTAACATCTGAGCCAGTGGAAAGAACTTTATATTCAATCATGGTTAAGTACCTGGGAGAATTGTAGCTGAGGAAAACCAGGCTGGATGCAGGCTAACCCAACACACTGACGTCCACAGACATCAGGAGCACAGACTTCCGACCTCTGCTTGTCTATAAGAATGCTCTACCCCAGTGCTCACTGTGATGGCTAACTTCCATTGCCAACTTGACTGAAGGAGGCTAGCTCATTAGCGAGGTGCACCTTTGAGTGTGTCGGCAAGGGGGTTTCTAGAGAAGTTTAACCAAGGAGGGAGAACCCACCCTGGAGGTGGGTGGCACCATCCCCACGGGGAAAAGAGAAAGCCAACTGAGCACCTGAATCCCCCTTACGTGCGGTTTAGCACCATGGAGCAAGCCATCTGCCCCCGTGCCTTGTCCTCTGTCCTCCATAATGGACTGTGTTCCTCTGAACTGTGAGTCAAGTAAGCCTTCTTCCCTTAAGTTGCCTTGTGTCAGGCAATGAGAAAAGCTAACTACCACACTCATGAAGGGAAGGCAACACTGGTATAGATCTTAATATTTTAAGACCTTTCTAGAAATCATTTTGTACATTTAAGAATTTGGGAAGTGAAGAGAAAGCATGTTTTCAACCAAAGTCAAGGGAGGCTAATGTAGTCATCTGCATGAAAACAAAGTCAGCGCCAGACACCCCACTGTGGACAGAGCTCCTGCTGGCTCCTGCACTCAGAGCTCTTAGAAGAAAAGCATCTCTTACCTTTGCACCAAAGAGGGAATTCTCCAAATGCACCAAAGACTGAAAGCTCTCCTGGGCCTGGATTCTCAGTGCTATGAGATGGTGTGCAGGTGGGAAGCTGGAGACAGACAGTTGATCAAGACAGGGAAGGCCTGAGCCAGCCGCACAGCTGTGCACAGATTCTCCACTTTGTTTCTAAGGGCTGATTTTTAAACAGCTGTGCATACCCGATTACTGTCTTTTGTTTCCTTTTTTGTTGTCTTTAAAAGGAAAAGGGAAGCAGAGCGAATCCGCGTGTGCCACATTCAGATGCAATATTGGTCTCTCAGGGATTGATGATAAAAACTTAGAGCTTAAAAGATGTGAGAATGCTCCTCTTCCAGCTCTGAGGTCAGTCTAAACTTGCAGGGTGTTTTGACACTACCATACGACACTCCGTCTATAAACATGTTGGGCTGCATTCACAGCTGTCCTGGGATACATGTGGCCCACAGTCCACAAGTTGGACACGCCTGCTAAGTTCATGTCTCAGTAAATGGAAATGTTCTTACTAGCATCATGATTCCACGGGAAGAGACACCATTGAAGCCATTAGTAAGTCGAATTAATTGTCTCTTTCAGACTTGAGTTTTGGCCAGATCTTCAGCTGATTGGACAAGACTCACCCACACTAAGGATGACAACCTGCTTTTCTCAGTTTGTTGATTCACATGCGAATCCCATCCAGAAATTTCCTCAGAATCATACCCAGAATGCATATGGACAGATATCTGGGCACTCAGTGCCCAGTCAGATGCCACACAAATTACCCATCACACTAAACAACATACAAAAACCTATTTTAACAATCAAATCCATTGATAGCAGTGATCAGCTTCCAGAGAATGAAGCCCTGGGAGAGAATCGGGCTATTGATGGATCTGAAACCTCTCTCCTGGCTTCTGTTACAGCAAGGAAAAGAAGAAATCAGAACTGGAACCCATCTGCCACGTGGGTCATTTTTACTGAAGCATCATGGCTAGAAAGGAAAGTCAGCAGAGTGGCACCCCAAGTGGGCCTCCAGATGGCCTCCCTGCTTAGAATTTACCGAACTTTGGTATGTTGGGACAGACACATTTTTTTGGCTAGAAAGCAACACAAAGAACTGTGTTAGGTGAGTTGTGTCTAACACACACACATACACACACACACATACACACACACACATACACACAGAGCTTTTTAAAGGTCGGGAATAAAGTTGACTCTGTAACTGAAGAATCATGAGGACTGTATTCTGCTGCCGTGGGGATGCTGTAAGATACATGAAAACCCCTGTTTTGTTTTCTCTCCTGAGAACCCTGCACTCCTCTTCCGCACGCCTTGGCTCCCAGTCATGCCTCTTCTAGCTGTGTGTCCTGAGTGCACACTCTGCTTTTTGCCCGTTTACATCTTCTCTGCAGTTGACTGGGTCATCCTGTTGAGAAATGTATACGACCAGGGCTCTCTCCACACAAATAGCTCCCTGATACTCTCACGAACCTCAGAACTGAGTGAGGCCCTCCAGCAGGGCCAGACAGCCCCTTCCACCCAGTTCTGTTCACCTCTTGGCCCTTGTCCTGTAAACTTGTTGCTCACTAAAAGCAATATGTATTTAGCACAGTTTTTCATGTCCACCAGACAATGCTTGGGCTATTGTTTCCGTCATTTATTCTCCGGGGTTCTCCCTGGCATCCCACAAATCCCTACCATCCTCCCTAATGAGGTTCTATCTGTTTGCTCAAGGGTGGCTCAGGCATCCTGTCTGAAGTCTTCCATGACATACTTCCTCCCTCAATAATACAAGGTGCCTTTCCCCTGTCATCCAAAGGAAATTTACTAGTGTTTGTGAGCACACTGGGTGTGCACTCAACCATCTCATTCACTGGAGTATATAGTCTTTGATTTAAGAACATGTATTAATTCATCCCACAGCCCTGGTGTCTCACAGGGTGTAATGCTGAGTAAATGTGGACAGAAAAGCTCAATTCCCAAAGCCGAAGACAAGTGTTCTTAGCTACTTAATAAACTTCTGACATTTCTTTGTTACACTCGGCAGACTCAGAATGCCTTTGTCCTCAGAAATGCTTCAGTCAGGAACTGGAAGCCACAGGGAGCTGTGGTCCTCCTGGATGGGTTTCTAGGTGCTATATGAAAAGTAATAGAAAAAACAGCTAATAAAAAATCTGAGAAAACACCATAAATATGGTGTTAAATAAGGTGGAAATCCATACAGAAGCCTGAAGATGGAAATTTTTGTGGAGGGAAAGAAGACAGCAAGAAATGACACCTTGTATCATGTTTTGACGTGTCCTATTCATCTTTCTGGAGATGACATGTAAATTAGAAAAGGGCTGAAGACAGAACGAGAAATACTCAAACTGCACACCACTTCAGTCCAGGGAGGGGAAGGCAAGGCTTGAAATCCTTCCTGAGTAGGGTCTGCATTCCTGGGCTTGTGAAATGCCATCAAAATTTTAAATCCTGCCTTCTGCAAAGAAATAACAAAACTTGGAAATTAAAAATCCAGCTACAGTAGATTCAGTAACTCTATAAATCGATCTCATTATTCTCTGACATCTTAAAGAAAAAGAGACAGATGACTGATAATCCTTGGTGAATTTCAGATGAATGTGCCACAGAAACTATGAAGAAATTCCAACTAAAAGTATTAATAGGTTTTTTAAAAAAACCTGACAGTTCAGACATAATATCTATCATTCAACAATCTACTCATCTCCTTTTAATAAAAACAGCCTAGGCCATAACTCATGTTGTAAGTATTCCCACCCAGAAATTTAAATTTATTCTTTATTCTGTGTGTTTCCACCTTTGGCCACAGTTTTGGACATAGCAAGCTAAATATCCACACTGCCTTCCTGGTCATAACTGGTTGGATCAGGGAACAGCAGCTGGACCAAAGTCAACCTACCAGTTAGTCTAACAAATAGATGTGGCCAATCAGGCATTTGTAATGACCAGTGACTGGCCAACCAATTGGATACTCTTTAGTAGGAAACATCAATAATTGAGCAATGCCGAAGATTGGAGATGCTCAGAGAACAAGCAAGCTGTGGACAAGAAAGAGACAGTGCAGAGAAAGACAGAGGTAAAAATGAGGGTGGGAGAAAATAGTGTTGGGAGGGGCAGACCTGAGACAATCAGAAGCAAACTGAGTCATGAGAAGAGACAGTAACCAGATGGGCAAGAAGAAAACATTAAAGGCAGGTAAGCCCCTCACTGCCTGAGAGGTCAACGTGAAGAAAAGCAGAGTCATAGATAAGTGGCTTATGCCTGGCGGGCTTTGTCGACGGTAAAATGGAAGAGAGGCAAATGTGTAGACTCAGGAGTTAAGGGATGAAAGAGAAAGCCATACTCCTGGGCATGGCAAGCCCCCGGGGGAGAAGCTGAAGCAAATCTGGAAAGCCAGTGTTTCCGCCTTGGAAAGAAAGAGAAATAGCCTTCCACTAACATAGAAGCCACAAGAAAAGACAGGACAAGAAGCCACAAAGAAACGAGGGGAAGGAAGCTCTTCCGCTGCTGTCTCAGGGATGTGATCCTCAACATAAAGAAGAACAAGAAACATAATGCGAGAAAAGAACAGAAAAAAGTCAGTGAAACAGAAAGCTGGTTCCTCGACAAAAATCAATAAAATCGATAAACTTCCGGCCAGGCCGATGATGATATAAAGAGGAAAGACACATCAATAACAGAACAAAACAGGGGTCACTACAAATTCTGTAGTCATTAAAAGGAGAGTGAAGGGATGCCATGAGGAGTTCACCTTCATAAATTTGACAACATATAAGAACTAGACCACTTCTGTCAAAACCCCATAGACCAAGCCCTATCTGGAATACTCCCAAGACCATTAATGAAATTGAGTTTGAAATGTACAAGCTCCAGAGGTATGTACAAAGCTGATTCACTGCTTAGAAGTCAGTGGACCATGGTAACAGGGTAATAGAGAAAAACCTGATTATCAATTGGCAGAAAAGCATTTGATAAAACTCCAACTCCACTCACAATAAGAGCCCCCAGCAAACTAGAAACAGGGAGGAATCCATCAGCTGATTCAAGTGTCTACAAAATACCACACTCAAGACCATCAACATTCCTGCAATAAAGACAATGCTCTTCACTTTAAGACCAGGAAGGAGCAAAGGCTGTTTGGCACTCTTAGTAAACTTAGTACAGAGCCCTGCAGCCTTTGAAATAAGATAAGAAAAAGGAAAGGCTGGTCAACAAGATGGTTCAGCTGGCAAAGACACCTGCCTGCAAACCTCATGACCTGAGTTCAATCCCCAGGACCCACATGATGGAAGGATAGAAGTGACTCCTGCAATTTGCTCCCTGACCTACATACACATACACACACACACACACACACACACCAAATAAAACAAAAATATAAAAAATAAAAGAGAAAAAAAGAAGCCTAATGTGGTGGCTAATATCTGTAGTCACAGAACTCAGAGGCTGAGACAGCATCCTTGAGTTCAAAGCTAGCCTGGGCTATGTAGTAAGCTCTAAGCCAGGTAGAGATAAAACCTTGCTTCAGAAAAAGGCAAGGGGTGGGGGAGAGAAAGATGGAGAGGAGGGAAGAGGAAAGATAAGAAGAGAAAATGAAATAAAGAAAGAAAAATCACAGTGACTTGGATATGCAGCGCCCTGCCCCCAGGCTCAGGTTCAAGTCTTGGTCTCCAACTCCTGGGCCGACTGTTGAAAAGTGAATGGACCACGGGAGCTTGGCCTTCAATGGATGGAGTCATAATTTGATGGCATTGCTGAGAGCTAATAGAAACGTCTAGAATTGAAGCCTAGAAGAAATAGGCCGCTGGGTGTCTTCCTGGGGACTGTACCTTGTCAGACTTTGCCTGCTCTCTCTGTCTGGCTGTCAAGAGCTGTGCATCTTTGCTCTTGCACACCCTGCCACCATCATGCTCTGCCTCAGCATGACCCAGAAACAATGGAGCCAGCCTCATGTGCTCTAAAACCTCTGAAACCAGGATCCAAAATAAATTTCTCCTCCTTTAAATTGTTTGGGAGCAGTGATGCTGTCCCTGTTATCAGATGACATGACACGCGTAGGAAACTCCACGGAATCTGCTTCAAAAATAAAAGAGGTCTGAAGAGAAGCCTAGCCAGTAAAGTGCTTGCCCTGTGTGTTTGAGGACCTGTGTTTGGTTGCGGACAATGACCCAGGTTAAGAAAGGAACCCAGAATTAGTGGTGTGCGCTCAGCTCCTAGAGAACCTGGCAAGTTTCAGGACATGAGAAATCTTGTCACAGAAAATGTGGATGGTTCCTAGGGAGTGCCATTCGAGGTTGTCCTGTGCTTTCTACACATATTCACACCTGCCCCTCCCTGTACAATGCATACAAGTAACCACGTATATGCATAAAATAACTGATTGATTAATTAATTAACAGGAACTACCAGAACCCGTGGGTTGAAGAGGTCAATCATAGTTACAGGGAAAAGACAGAAAGACACAAAACAACTGTATTTCTATTTATTCAGAATAGTCTTGTGGAAATAAAATTTGAAACTCAACACTATTTAAAATCTCTACAAAGAAAATGAATACTTAGGGATAAACCTAACAAAGATATATAGAACCTGAATGCTAAAGCTCACAAAATACAATGAAAAAGACATTTAAACTATCTAAATAAATGAAAAGACATGCTGTCCCTTCAGACTGGAAAATCAGCACAGTAAAATGTCAGCTGTTCGCAAATACACTGATTGATGCCATTCCTATCAAAATAAAGCATTTGTAGCCAAAGAGAAGCATATTCTAAAATCTACAGGGAAAGGCGCAGTCCCTAGAATAGCTGAAATCATGTTCTAAGGAATCAAATGATGTTATTCACCCTGTGTGGCAGAGGTACCATAAGCAAGATAACAAGATATTGCCAGAGGGAGGGACAGGTAGATCAGTGGGCAAGGACAGAGCACCCAGAAATAGATCACACAAAATACCCACAACAGGTTTCCAACAGAGATGCAACAGTCCTTCAGTTTCAAAGACAGCGCTAACTGCAAACAGTGATGCACTTAGAATCCACAGGGGGAAACAGGGCGTGGCCCTGTAAAAGTGCAGCCTGAAGGGACCTGTGGCCAGCCAGTGTTCTGCTTCTTGTGTGTGTTGTGTTATTGCCCTGGTCATGACAATGTAGCAAACGTTTGCAAAGTGGTAGAATTGGGGAATGTTAGTACAAACAAGGTCTCTGTGTTCTTTCTTAGAATTGAACATGAGATTACAATTATTTCAACACATGATTAATTTCAAAATTTTGAACATTATGTGATATGAAGCAAAGAAAATAGATGGGAGGATCAGGGAAGGGATAGCCATTAGGACAGGATCTGGGGTAGCCCAGGTGGAAGGCACGTGTACCAACCAGAGGGGAATGGTCGGATTACCCAGTTTGGTCTCTAGATCTGCTGAGGTGACTTGACCATGAAGCAATGGGAAAATATGATCCCAAGATATCACCATCCCCTGTTGCATCTAGTAAATACTATACAGATATTCACATAACCTGTTATGTATCAGCTTTGATGCTTTGAAAGTTAATGTGCCATTCCAAAAGGAAAACTGCATCTGCATTTCAGGGCCTCAGCAATGCATCAACCAAAAGTCCTACCAAAAATATGGTCAAATAAACACAGCCTGGGGGTTAGCATTAAAGCTGAGTGGGGTGGAGATCAGCCTGCTGTGATACTGAAGAGGGAAAAAGACAGATGTCTGCTGGGCTGCTTCAAGCTATACATGTGTTGGGAGAGTGGCTTATGTATGAGTGTATGCATAAATTCAGGCCTGAACTAAGAACCTTTACTTCCAGATGAAAGAGGTACTATTTATAGCTCCAAAGTGCACAAACCAGGCTCTACTCGCTTCCTTTCCTCTTCTCCCTTCCATTAAGCCCTTCCATTCAAACATCGACTCTGAGAAGCCAAAACAGAACACTGAAGTCACGACTTGTCCTGTGAGAATCTAGAGACAAGGTCTCGATCGGGAAGGTTCATTCAGATCAGGTTTCTTGAGGGCAGTCCATCTCATGCATCTTGATGTGTCAGCCACTGGGACTTTATCTGGAGCATGGGAGTGTTTGCTGAGTGGTAGATGAATGCACATCTTGATAAAATCAGTCTTTGTGTCTAACATTTAGTGGCCTTCCTGGAGGAGATCAAAGTATTCAGTACTTTCCTAAGACCTTCAGAACTAGAATTCTGCCTGGTTCCTTCACTCTTCGGTGACAACTTCTTGGAAGAACAGTTCAAGCACAACTCTTCAGCTTCTTGAGGGCTTCCATATACATGCCAGGGTCCTACATCCTATCCATGGGGATACTTCTATGAGGTCAAACACCCACAGTTAAGGTTAAGGGTGATCACAGCTAAGGGAACCAGGAGAACCCAAGAAATTCTGAAGGATTAAGAAACATATAGTCTTTGAGTGTACTCATTCCTGCTCAGTATAAACTCATGAGCAATAATTATATATTTCGTTCACTGTTTTTTGAAACTAAAAAGAGAGAATAACTCTAGATAGCCCTGCCTCCTTAAAGGCTCTGATGGTCTGCTTGCATTTACTAATTCAAAACCGAACACAGCTTTACGTTTTCCATCTGAGCACCTCATCCTGAAGATCATAGGACTCAATGGGGTTCAACAGGCCTGTGTTCTGCTGTCAGTCAGCAAAGCAGCCAAACCAGTGCCAAGCCAGAGTCATCTGTCTACTGTGAAATGTCAAGTGACACAAGTTCTCATTGAAATGTATTCAGAGTTCTAAAGCCTACATCATTAAGCATAATCATCTAAGCCAAACACTTTATACCTTAAAAAGAAAAGTAAGGGTCATGGGGAGATGGCTCAGTGGAGAAGGTCAGAGGAGAAAGTAAGGGTCATGGGGAGATGGCTCAGTGGAGAAGGTCAGAGGAGAAAGTAAGGGTCATGGGGACATGGCTCAGTGGAGAAGGTCAGAGGAGAAAGTGAGGGTCATGGGGACATGGCTCAGTGGAGAAGGTCAGAGGAGAAAGTGAGGGTCATGGGGACATGGCTCAGTGGAGAAGGTCAGAGGAGAAAGTGAGGGTCATGGGGACATGGCTCAGTGGAGAAGGTCAGAGGAGAAAGTAAGGGTCATGGGGAGATGGCTCAGTGGAGAAGGTCAGAGGAGAAAGTAAGGGTCATGGGGACATGGCTCAGTGGAGAAGGTCAGAGGAGAAAGTAAGGGTCATGGGGACATGGCTCAGTGGAGAAGGTCAGAGGAGAAAGCTCCACTGTTATTCCTCAGGGGAAATGCTTTTTATTTTTTTAACTTTTTGAGACAGGGTCTCCCTGTAACCACAGCTGAACTGGAAGTCAATATATAGACCAGGCTGGTCTCCGTCTTACAGATCTGCCTGTCTCTGCCTCCCTGCATCCCAAGTGCATGGATTAAAGACATGTACTACCATGCCTGGCAACCTTATCTCCTTGAAACAGGGTCTCCTGCCAACCTGGAACTCAACCAATCGTCTAGGCTATCCGATCAGTGAGCCGCAGGGACTGCCTGCCTCCGCCTGCCTCTCTAGCCCTGGGATTTCAAGCACATGCCACCATACCCAGACTTTTTCACATGGTTTCTGGGGATACAACTCAGGTCCTTGTGCTTGCAAAACAAGCATTGGGGGGCCACCTCCCCAGTCCCTCAGATCTCTTTTCATATACTTGTTAATTGTTTTATTTCTTTTGCACAGTTCCCATTTTAAGTTGGAAAATTCATCTAGTTTAAAATTGCTTTGTGGAAGTATATTTCATATTATAAATCTATGCTTTATGCTTATCATATATTGTAAATATTTACCAGTTTCTGGATTATCTTTTCATTTATGATGTTCTTCTTGAGGGGTAGAGGGGATTCTGGGGAGAGGGGAGCCCAGTAATTCAAGCATGCTAGGCAAGTGCTCTGATACCAAGCTACATACATCCCAGCCTACAATATACTTAAAGAAGAAAGAACTTTTAATTATGTATCTGTTTTACTTGTTTACCTAAAAGGGAGTCTCTAGCCCAGGCTGACCTGTACCTCTCCATGTAGTGGAAGATGATCTTGAAATTCTGACCTACCTCCCTGAGTGCTGGGATTATCAGCTTGTGCCATCCATCACATCAGGTTTATGAAATGCCAGGAATGGAACCCAGGACTTCCTGCCTGCTAGGCAAGCACTCTCCCAACTGAGGCACGCTCCCAACCTCTGCGTATGTATATATTCTAACACCTTCAAATAATACCTAATTATTGCATCATATTCTAAAGTAGTATTTGAGTGGCTGTCTAGATGGTATTTGAGGGGTGCCCCATTGTTTCTTTGATGTTGGCTATATTTACATTTTGCTCAGTGTGTCTGCACTATGAACTGTTCCATGTTAGAGGACAGTCGGGAGGTGAACTGAAGGAGAAAATAAAAATAGCTGTGATCCTCAGAGTTGTGAAAGAAAAGAGACTGAAGCCAAGGGAGCCAGCTTTTCCCTCATTACTGTTGGAAAAGGGACAGAGATTCACCAAAGGACCAATTATGACAACTTAAAAAGGAAGATGAAACACATATTAAGAAAGATGGCCCTGAGAGAAAAGAATTTCTTTATCTTGTGGCACAGAACTGCAGTGCATTTAATTTGTGGTTTAGTGGACTTAGGATTGTAATTGGGCCTCCAGGTTTTTCATCTGTTCCTTTCATTTTCATGGGACACAGAGTCTTTGTTTTTACGGAGAACTATTGTGTCCCTAATGATCTCTATCACATTCTGGTACTCTTGGCCAAAATAAAATGTCTCCATTCTCCTTATGCCTGTCTACTAAATGGCATCATTGCATTATTCGAGCATTTAAATTTGATTGATGAGTTTACCGTAGAGGTTGCTCATAAATCTGCTAAAGTCATTTATCTGTGATTCTGGTATAATTGTGCATACTAGCGTTACTGCTGCTTTTCAGATCAGCTGCATGTTGTAAGGCCTCATTTGGGGTTCAGTCTTGTTCTTTTTGAGGTGTACAGATTCATGAGGACACCCTGGGCATGTGTGGTCGGAGGGAGCTCAAACAGGCCTTGTGCTTGTTGCTGTGCTCCGATTCAGATGTATGCTGTGGGATTCCTTTACCCAGAAAAGGAGAATCAGGACTGAACGTTTTACCACCAGCTCTGTTTGTTCCAACTAAAAGCACAGCATGTGACAGTGACGTAAAGGTCAACTGCTTTAACCCAATCAGAACCCTTCTGAAGCCTGTACTTGCATCGCCATCCTTTATTGATGGTCAGCATGATGTCATGCATTACAGCTGTCCTCAGTACCCTATGGTGGCCCAAAAATACACTTCTGCAAATGTGGCTCTTACTAAAAGGAAATCTTGTGATGACTGGAAGCATGTCTAATGTGTCACGTCAAGTCCGTTCCATACCTAATTCAGTATGCGTCCTTTCTTCAGTTTCGTAGCCGCCTTCTGACCCTGCTGCTGTGCCCAGCACTCACTTCACATGGCGGAGCCCACTTCAGCTAGCAAGGAACTAGGTGGCTACTTGGAAGGCTGTGTCTTGAGAATGTTCCTGCTCTTGAGCCTTTTCATTTACCAGCTTTATTCTTCAGGATGTGGCCTCTTATCCACAGAGTCATCCCCCACGCCCAGGCTGTCGATTTTACTACATGCCCACACTGTGTTCTTAAGGCGTCTATCTCCCTTGTGTGCACTGTACAGTCTGGGCTTCTCATCTGAATGTCCTCAGGGTCTGATGTCTATCATAGGCTTTAGCGCGAGGTAAGAATTCAACTGAAGGAAGCCAATCTGGACATGTTCATATATTGAACAATTGATGGTGGGAAATTCAGCTCCTTCAAGCCTTGCTTTCTTCCTGTTAAAAGGTATTCATTTAGTACTTGTTAGTTTTTGAACATCGTTCTCCACAAGGAGAATGTAGAACTGAAAAAAAGTAGAAATAACTTCTGCCTTCAGGGGTTACGGTCTCATGGTTGTCATTTGTCCAATCCATGTGCTTTCAAGTTCCCAGTTAGAAGGACAAATCAAGTGTAACCACACATTAAAGAAACAGATTTAAAAACTGGACCTCTGCTACTGACAGGACCCTGCACTAGAAAAGTAAAATAAAGAGCTGGGTGGCCCATAATGACAGCTACTAGGTACACATGTCTGCTAATACCATGTGTTAGCTGTAATTGTAAACTACCCACCAGGTTTTGAAAATGTAGCATTCTTATTAAATTTTAAACTATCTTAATCTTATGTAGATCAATTATGTGCTAAAATAATATCGCTGACATTTGGAGTTTAATAAATATGTTATTAGATTAATTTTACCTGGTTCTCTGAATTTTCTTAGATAATTACTAGACCATTCAAAATTATGGAAGCAGCCAGCCATGGTGATGTACACCTTCAGACAGGAGATGGAGGCAGGGGGATCAGAAGTTCAGGGTCATCCTCAGCCATTGGAGACCAGTCTGAACTACAAGAGACCCTGCCTCAACAAAGAAAAGAAAATGACAGATGTAGCTTACATCATTGGCCACTGGATAGTGTAAGGAAACAGAGACGGATGGAGGCAGCCTGTTCCACCCCCAAGCCTGATCCTTCTCCCCACTGGATTTGCAGCTTTGATCATGTAGCTAAAACCCCTTCCTGGACATGCAAATGATGTCCTGCCCCGCTCCCTTGGCCCCTACAACAAACTGGGGTTCAGTTTCACCAAACTAAAGTCCAGGAAAATAGTGAATTTACTGGGGTTACTTACAGAGCAGTGGGTGAAAACTGACTTACAGAAGTGGGTGCCCTCCACCACCAAGGCTGCTCTGAAAAGCCTCCGGGCATGGATTGTGACTTCTCCACAGCCACACAGAATGGTCAGAGAGAGCCTCGCTACCACTTCCTCCACTTCTGTGCTCTTAGTATCGTCCCCTCATGCAACTAGGGCTGACTGGTTGGTTGGGAGATGTGGTTGACTCTCCCTGCCCCGTCTTTCTCCAAACGTTCAACAAGTTTATAATGATGTTAGGCAAGGGGTACAACCAAGCTTGGGAGGAAGGCATCTGTCCATAGCTTACTAGTCAGAGGACAGTCTTGTGCAACAGGTGATTTACTTAATCTAATCCTTTTGCCTTACTTTCTAGGAAAATCAAGAGAGCCATAGTAGGACCTAGCAGGTACCACTGTTATGAAGGTCTTATGTGTAACTCAGCTGGAACTGTGTCTGACACAGACTGCAGGTCAGGCATGTTCTGAGTCAGTAAATCCACTGGTCACCTGTGTTTTCACCTCTACCCCATAAAGAAGTTGTGCAGTTCTTAAATAGCAGTTTTATACATAGCCTGGATTTGCGGGGAGAGTGGTGGCAGCCATTGCAGACTCACATGTGAATATTTTTATGGTTTATTAATTCGATTCCTTTCTTCTCACCTTCATCTTCCACCAGAACAGATGGAGGGCAGAGTAAAACCCGAGTAAATTAATTACATTACTGTCTAGGAAGCTCTTTGGGAGAAGGATTGAAAATGTATGAAATTACATACATTTTTTTTCTTCTCATGATTGGAGCTCCCTGTTTCTTTGTGAGAGTTCCTTGAAAGAAGTGGAAAAAAAAATGTGAGAATTCAAGCTTCTAACTCAGGGAGCGATTGCAGATGTCAGCAAGGTGGGTTTCAGAGAGACTCTAGCAGGACTAGGAACCAGGTAGCAGAGGTGATAGGTGATAGGGAAGGGGAGAGGACGTCCAGAGCAGAGTCTCCTGGCTGGGATGTGTTTGTGCTCCTTGAGGAATGGGTAGTAGAACAGCTGGATGAGACAGAACAGGTGTCATTGTCCAAGCGAGGTTCCGGAGGAGGGGGAGGGGCGTGGCATGCCCTCAGCATCAAAGGTTAGTTTTAGATGGGGGGAGAGCACCTCTCTCTCTCTCTCTCTCTCTCTCTCAGACTTGAGGAAAGGAAGGAGCTCACATCAGGAAGTTATATATTCATAGGAGAGGGTGAGAAGTGAGAGATTCTACATGACCTCAGCTTTGCCATCAATACCTGCAGAGGACAGAGCAGGGGCTTTAGCAAAGAACCCATCATGTGGCTTTTCCTAGGGAGACAGGAACAAATGTCTACACCTCTGATTGGGCACCAACTCCAAGCCAAAGAAAATTCCACTCATCTGGTTTACATTGGGTGGATACATCCCTGAAAACCTCACCCCAGTATGGGTGACAGCTCGGGAAATCTACATCTCTGAAGCTCCCTATCCAACTTGCAGGGAGTCTCCTCTCCCAGGCAATTGCTTACAGTTTACACAATCTCAGGGAGGGAACTTGGGAATCTCTTAGCCTTCTGGGTTTCCTAAGCCTGATGAATAGGGATGGAGCCACTACACAGCAGTGACCAAAAGATGCTCATGGAAATAAGAGGGGGCAGGAGAGATGCTCATCGGTGAAGGGCACGCGCTGCTCTCACAGAGGACCTGGGTTTGATTCCCAGCACCCACATGGCAGCTACCTCTACAGGCGCTGCATGACAGGGGTGCGCTTACATCCATGCAGACAATACATTCATACGTAATAAATAAAAAGTTCAAAAAGAAATTAGAAGGAAGCTCACTGAACTCAAATGAAAACCTTACTTGCAGCTAGAGCTTAGACTCTAACAGAGAAGATAGGAAGCCATAACCTCTGTGAAAGCTGAGTCGCAGGTGAGGGGCTTGGGTTCATCACCACTGGAATGATAAACGTGAGCTTGGACATTCTCGTGGTGCAGCTGCCTAGGCCCTTGGCCATCCTCCTTTGGGACACCATGTACGCGCATTGGCTCTTGGTTTCACCATGGCTGATTCTGGGCTCGTGGAGAGGCAGAGCACTGTGGCTGTGCATGTGTTGGGTTGCTCATCTCACGGAAGACAGGAAGCAGAGAGAGAATACAGGAAGAGGCTAGGGGAAAATGTAGCTCCCAGGGACACGCCCCTAGTGACCTACTTACTCCCAGTTAAGCTATCACATCCTTATGACTCTGTTAGAAAATTTAGATCAGGATTGACCAGGGCAACATGAAAATGAAAGGTGAGATGGACCTCGGGAACAATAACAGTGAGTTTTTCCAGGGATTTGAAGCTGCGCCCTGAGGCGCAGTTGGTGAGCTGCCTATGAAAGTTTGGGGACTGGGAAAGGATGGTGTAGGGCTATTTTTGTAGTTCAATATAAATGCCAGTGACACAGTTTGGAGATTAGAGACAATAGGGTGCAGAGAGAGGAGACGGACAAAATCCCAGAAGAGGCTGGCTTCACATCTAGAACGGAATGTACAGAACTCAGGAGGCTTGAAAGTTGTGCACAGTCCACCAAACAGCCTGTGATTGGCTAGCCAAGAGAGCTATCCTTAGATTTGGAAAACTGAATCTAATTCAGGAAAAGTATCACTCAGAACCTAGGTGCAGAGCTATAGTCATGACATTGGCCGAGGTTAGTGTGAATGGTTCATTTCCTCAAACAGAAGGAGGAAGGAAAGGAGGGAGGGAGGGAGGGAGGGAGGGAGGGAGGGAGGGAGGGGGGAGGGGAGGGAGGGAGAGAGGGAGAGAGGGAGAGAGGGAGGAAAGGAGCGGAAAAGAGAAATGAAGAAAAGAAAAGAAGGTGGTAAGAGGCCTTGCAGATAAGGGAATTGTGTGTGTGTATGTGTTCAGGTACATGTGCAAATGTGTGTACATATACACAGGTCAGAGGATATCTTCAACTCTTATTCCTCAGATATCATCCTTAATTTTATTTTATTTTTTGAAACACTTCCTCTCACTGGCTTGGAACCCACCAAAGTAGATCGGGGGGTAGACAGTGAACCTCAGAGATCTACCTGTCTTGCTTCCTTGGTTCAGGAATTATGAGCATACATCCCCTTTTTCACATGGGTTCTAGGGATCTGACTCATGTCTTCATGAAAATATCTTACTAAGTAAGCCGCCTTCCCAGTACGGAACTTCCTCCTTGGACCCTCGGTTTTCCATCCGTGAATGCAGTCCCCTCTGCATACCGGCACCCTGGCCTCTCCACTGTTACAGTCTTTGTCTTCGTTTGAATTGGCTGGTTATGTAACCCTCATAATACGCACACTGCCGCTCGCTCTGTTCTGATCCTCGCAGAGCTTCAAACTCCCGCTTTTGTTTATGCTTTCGGTTCTGAACTTTGAGTTCTCAGCTGCACTCACACTTTGGAAAAATGAAGGTTTCCCGGGTTACTTTTCAAAGATCTTTGAGGGACACACTCCCTGTGGCCATACAGAATTTTAAAAGTGGAATTTTAAAAATACGGATTTAGTGAAACCCCAGCAGCACTTTTTTAAAAACTCAGAAATGGAACTGGCAGTGGCCAGCCCCAGGGAATGTAAACACAGCCCTACCTGTAATTACCCTGGCCTTCGTTTGTTCTCAAGGCAAATGGAGTTTTAATTGTGTTTCCTTGGGTAGAATAGGAAGCCTGTGTTTCAGAGGGGACGGGAAGACCTGTTCTCTGTGACAGTTCTTTCCTATCTCCTTCCAGAAAACCTGAATGATAATAAAACTGTAGTTGCATTTGATGTAAGACATATGGTAATTACTATAATAATATTATCACCTAGCTTCTACATTGGCTTTGTCAGTGAGGTGCAATTTCACATATTGTCTGCGATAAAATGCCCCCCTTTTTTTTGTTATTGATAGCAAGGCCTTCCTAAAACAGTGTAGAGATTTTGTGACAGCTGGGAAGTTCCAGCTTCATATCCAAGTAATTGGGTTGAGTATAAGTCCTGCATGCTAAAACCTGACCATGCAAGAAGCACGGAGGACAGGGAGTTCTGTGAATATTTTCTGTAGTTTTAGTAGGGTAAACGGAAAGCCTTTGCCAGTTCTGCTGAAAAGGGGCCAGGGGAAGAAAAGCAGACAAGCAAAGAACGGTACAGTGCCCTTTAGAAAACCACTGTGGGCTCTTCAGTTACGACTTTGACATTTTGAGCTAATCGGGTATATTATGAATTTGTAGGTAACATTTAAAAGCTATATGCAGCATTCAAAAATTAGACTGTTGTTGCTTTCATCTCATTGTGCTATTGGTTGCTCTATGAGTCAAGCTTTACTTTGCTTAATTGGTGATTTAATAGGAGTTAGCTTGGCATAATAAGCCAGGGGGCATGTAATAAACACTTCGATTTAGTTGTCACATGAGGAACTGGCTCCACAGAGTTTTCCTGGGCTTCCTTCTCTACATTCAACCTCACAGTTGTTTTCCCGGGAACCAGAGTCTGAAGACTCCAACAGCATGTTAAAATGGACCACTCTAAATCCTTTTTTTGGAAATCTTTAGAAAATAAACAATAAATAATGACAGTGTGTCAAAGTGATTTTTATTGCTTGGATTAATAAAAGGAAACTAATGCAGCATCTACACAGGGGGGAAATCACATTATTTTTTTCTCTTTTAATGCTATCCCTTGTGAAGAATTTATTTTTTAAAAATCCCACCAAAGACCCGTAAAGCAGTGAGTTCTACTCAGGACTTATTATTTAGGCACAAATCATCAATAGCAAGTGCACGGAGCACACTCCTGTTGGATTGAATAAATATCTATATGCAAAATGTAGGTTGGCAAGTCATTCTGCTACAGGGTGCTAAATAGCTAGAAGGAGCACCATTAGCTGCGGAATGAAACTGGCATTTTATTACTCTGTTGATAGATTTAAATTATTTGGTTAATTCCTCTTTTTTTTTTTTTTTTTTTTCCTGTAAGGGAGAAATTGCTTAGCTGTCAAAGAATCAGCTTCACATCTTACAGTAACCACAAAAACTACAGACCTCTGGCTCTAGCATCTGTAGAATAATATTTGGAGTTTTTTTTTTTTTTATAAAAGACTCAGGGCAAGCTGGTAAACTACAGCATGTTGATGCAATTTAATTCCAGTTACGATGATCATTAGATGCTTTTAAGTCCAAACCCCGTTCAGCCCCTGATGATTCAATCATGAATAAAATTAAGTCTGGCTTCTGTCTGTATGAGTCTAGAGGTGACTTCCTTGCCACACCCTGCATGTAACATCTCAAGCATGCTTGTTAATAACTCCTAGAGGTACCCTACCAACTTCTTACCAGATAAAGCGGAAATTTTGAGCTGTTGTTTGCTGGTAAGGGAGAGAACGGAGGGAATGAGAATGTGGCTCCTGTCTGACTCCCCAAACACTCTGAACCTCCTTCTAGGGTACTGTATTAGTTACCTTTCCATTGCTATGATTAAATACCATCATCAAAAACAAAGAGAATGGGTTTATTTCAGCTTATAGTTCCAGAGGGATAGAGTTCATGGTCAGAGTAGGCATGGGACCCATCAAGAGAAGCATGGTGTCAGGAGCAGGAACTAGCTGATCACACTTTGATCCACACACAGGAAGCAGAGAGGGAACTGGAAGCTCAGCCCCAGCACCGCACTTCCTTCAGCAAGTCTCTGCCTCCGAAATGTTCCATAACCTTCCCAAACAGTCCCACCAATGCATGACTGGGGACATTTCTCATTCAAAGCACCACAGTAGCCAAATGGTTATCCTCTGCAGAATAAGAATACTTCTTAATTTTCCAAAAGAAGCTTGCAGATATAACAGGTAATAAAGATACCTCTACCTGTGTATTTACTCATTTCAGGATATTATTTCTTTCCTAAACTGTTCTCTGACTGTTTCCCAGAAGTCTTGGTATTGTTCCATTCATTTGAAGCCAATATGTAACTCGGACATTGTGCTTTCCAGGCATAGCACAGGGTGCATCTATCACCTTATTTTATCGGTATACAACTTTTTAAATAAATGTCTGATTCACTGTCTTTAATGTGAAGCAACATATCTTTATTTAAATTGTAGTAAAAATCAAACCTGTAGTCTTCCATTCTCTAAAATACAACAAGAAAAAGATATACAGCGGAAATAATGACTAGCTTCTTGTGAATGCGATTTCTTCTGGAAGCAGGGTACCCAGGCAGGTCTGCTAAGGGTCACTCTTCCTCTGAACCACATGCAAATGTGACTGGCATCCAAGGGGAAAGAAACTCTTCCCAGCCAGTCGCTCCCTACCTGTTGGTATAAGCTGCTCCAGTAGTGTTCGTGAGGCTGTCCAAACGGAGCCAGTTTTACAAGTGTTTGTCTTCTCAAACTGCCTAATCTATTCAACTGCTAATAACGCTTAGACACTAAATTTTTTTCCAGTTTACTTTTCAATTTTTTTAAGTTAGCATACAAAGTAATGGTTTTCATTATGTCACGAGGTGTGTGTGTGTGTGTGTGTGTGTGTTGCTAGGGAGGAAATGGGAGGTAGAAGAGACTCATTTCAGACACAGTCCCTGGAAATACCCCATTAAGACCTTCTGTAGATGATCAATATCTTTACCTCCTAAGAGCCTGAGCTGAGCAGAAGGGTTTAGGTCTTGGGGCCAGCAGCACCACTGAGGTCACAGGACCCAAGAAGAAGCACAGACCACTTGCAGAGAGGAGCAGACAAACGAGCCCTGAGGTGGTTTCTGGTTGTCACTTCCCTTTGCTTTAGTATTTACTATATAGGCTTTTCTAAAGACTGAAGTTTTGAAAAACTACATACTAAAAATGGGTAGGTCTAAACTATAGCATGAATGATAATAGCATCATTAAGTTATATGCAAGTTAAAATGTATCAGTCAACTGGCCAGATGGACCTACCAGTGTGATGGTTGGTCTATCTGTCCATGTGACACAGTGCAGAATCACCTGTGGAGTCTCAATGAAGGAGTCTAAATTAAGTTGGCCTGCGGTCACATCTGCGGAGGTTGTCTTCACTAGTGGGAGGGCCTAGTCACTGTGGGTAGCACCATTCCCTGGGCCATTAATCCATCCTGGATTGTGTGTAGGTAGAGAAAGCAAGCTTAGTTCAAGCACGCAAGTGCTAATTTCCTACTCTCTGCTCATGACTATGGACGTGATGCTGCTTCAAATTCCTGCTGCCTTAATTTCCCCACAGTGATGGACTGTTACCTGCACCTGTGAGCCAAATAAATACTTTCTCCCATAGGTGTTGTCAGGGTGTTTTAACATAGCAACAAGAAAGGAAAGGAAGACATTGGAAAGGTGCTTTTCATTCAAACCGCACAATCTGAGTGGGATCCCCAGAACCCACATTGAGGAAGAAGTGAACCTGAAATTGTCCTCTGACCTACACACACACACACACACACACACACACACACACACACACACACACAAAATATAAAAAAGTACATTTAAAAATATATGTCAACAAGTTTAAACGCGTTGTTGGCCTTTCCCTTCTGTCATCCACGCCTCCATCTCCCACCCATTTCACACGTCGCCTCCTACCTTGTCTCTGCTGAGTTTTGTTTGCAGGCCCTGTGTGGAGAAAGCAGGAACAGAGGAAGAATGCTCTTAGGCCAGAGCTTAAAAACTGATCACAAGAGAAGCCAAAAAGGACACTGGGCAAAATGTGAGAGCTGAAATCGCAGGGGAGGATTTCTAAAGAACATAGTTGTGTAACATCTTGCATATTTGGCCAGGGAAGTCACTGGATCAAGCAGCAGGACAGACAGCACAGCAACCTTGGCTAGAGCTATTAACAGGGTCTGGCAGCAGAGCCTGGCTGCCCCAGCAGGGAGGGGGTTCAGGGAGACTGAAGGGAGACGTGTTCTCTGTTCCTCCGAGAAGCTTGATGGCAAATGGAAGGACAGAGGAAGGCCGGCGGCTTGTATAGGGACAGGAGCCGAGAGAATTCTCTTTGTGAGAGAAAGGACGCTGGATTGTATTACTTAAGACTGAGCCACTGGGAAGAAAAGGGGATGGCTGAAGATGAGAGAGCCAAAGAAAGGAACAGCAGAGCCACTCTCTGGAGAGCCTTTCTCTGCTACCGGATTCACCACCTCAGCATGGGCTCCTCTTTGCCTAATTGCTAGCTCCTTCTTATTGGAAGTGTGCTTTCTACCATTGTGTTTATAGTCTCCCCTGCGCCACCTCAAACACACCTCAGCAAATGTTCTCTGCAGCACATGTAACGGTATATGCACTGTAGTGGCTTCTACCAGCAGACACCGGCAGATCATGCCTTCTGACAGATTGGCACTCTGGACCGAATTCTGAAACAGCTCTTGGGGGTTGTTGGAAGACGTTTCTCCTGTGACACAGCCCTGAAGGTGGCAGAAATTCAGCGTGAATGAACCCCCTCATTACTGATACACTGCCTGCCTAATTATGCTTAACATTTCAAACATTATTAATTTTTAATTGTTTACATTTCATTATCTGCATTACTTAAGCATCCAAATTCCACAGCTAATGTTCTTGATGAAATATTTACTAAATAATCAACCTTCTTGGATTCCACGGAGCTAAGTGGTTTGGATTTGCAGCAAGTGTCTCCTCTAGCAGGGCCCTTGTGCATGGGTGACCTGGAAGTGACTGGAGCAGGCTGGCAGCCTTCTCACCTCCAGAGTGCCCTGTCAGCTCTAACAAGACGGGTCACGCTGTCCAGCATTAGCACCAGCAGGTTGCATGCCACAGGACACACATGCCATCTCTTTCCAGTTCTCTGCTGATGGGTTTGGAAAACACACTGACATGGAAAACAAAACATTATTAAATGATCCAAAGCAGAAATGCCATGAAAACTAATAGCTTACACAAGTAAGTCAGTCACTTTACCAAAGCAAGATCCCGACAGCCAATGGGAATGCCTTTTCCATAATCGTCACCAAGGAAACCAGATTATCTGCCTTTGCATCCCTGACCAGTACTGTACAAGTGCACTCCTTTTACACAGCTGGAGAGAGCCAAGGGTCAACAGAACATGAACTGATGCTGATGTTATTTGGCTTCCCGGAGTGGACACAGAATTGTCCTCATTTGCCCATGCTCAGTAGAGCTGTCCCCCTGTCACCAATGACGAGACCAGTGAGGGCTGGTTATGTGATCCATGATCACAAGTGAGGGATTTAAATTAGACACTCAGCAATCCCCAAGTGTTTACTGATCACCTACTGTATGCCTCGCACGGGGCTAACACACGGGAGATAAAAGCTAACACACAGGAAGAGCTGCTGCCTTCATGGAAACGGCAGACCAGTTTCCCTAGAAACTGAGTCACAATACACACTAGCTGAAGAACTGTAGAGAAGCTACCCACTTCAGGACTCAGTTTCCTTATCTGTAAAATGGTAGCAATCATGAGACCTTCCTTATAAGGTAAATTCAGATGATTTAATCCTTGACACGAGGGTGTTGTGTGAAGCCCTGAAATCATAACACTAGCACTGACTTCTGGCTTCACCAGGTTGCTGTAGATCAGTGGTGTGTGTGTGGTTTCACTAAGTCTCATATTTGAAGATTAACGAAACTGGCATTTTGAGTACTAAATAAAGTCGCCCTTATTGTGCTCAAGTCTAACTTAAACCATTATAGATGAGAGCGGAAGCTTTGCAGCTTGACCAGATGTTCAAGAATGCAGTTTCAGAGTTCAGGAAAGGAGTCAAGCACATTACTATTGTGCTTGGTTTGAAGGAGTCGAAAAGTAATAGTTGTTTTCAGTGTTGCTATCATGGAGCCTGAAGGCTGTGCATTAACCTGAAACTCATGGCCTGTGCCTGGTAAGTAAACCAGCCTGGTTGTGCAGGTCTATAATTAATAAATAACAGCTGACACGTGTGCATGCCCATACACGAAGCCCTACACATGCCAGTGTGCATTTTCATAGTTATGAAAAGCATGTGTTGGTGGGGTTGGAGAGATCGTTCAGCTGGTAAAGCGCACCCACTAGGACCTGAGCTCAGCTTCCTAGAACCTACATAAAAAGCTGGACATGTTGGCTTTTGTTTATACTCTAGCAAAATAGAGAGGACCATAGACATTACACAGAGTGGATCTCTCCTATGATGAAACTTGAGCCCTAGAGAAAGGAAGTCACTTGCCAGCTTCCGTAGACAGTGGTAGACTAAACCTGGCCTGTTCTCCAGCAACAGCAGGCCAGCTGTGTCTAACCGCCTCTCTCAAGAGCTTCATTTCTCATGCTGTGGTAACAGTGGAGACTGCAGACTCCCTCTAGTTCATAACAGGCTCAGTCGGCAGCTTCTGAGCATATCTCTCTTACTTTCTCTGACTCCTCGCTTTTCTCCCATCTGTTTTTGGGGGTTCTTAATGAAAGGGAACCCTAAACACGAAAATTGTATGACTGACTCTCACAAGGAGTTGCCCAGGAGGCTGTGGTTTAGTTATGCCTGCTCAGAGTCATTGATAATTTTCATCCGAAACCTTGAAAAATTAGCATCTTAGTAGGAATATTACATGAAAACTGCTATCGCGAGCACAGCTCTAGTTGAGTAGCAATCAAAGATAAGAGAGAAGCTGTGCATGCTGACAGATGTCGAGATGACACCTCTGTGAGCTGGGTCAGCAGCGAGACACTGAAATTTCTTATGCGTGCAGGGTTCTCTCATACACTGCTCTTGCGTCTCCTTAAACAGACGGTGTTGTGCTGAACACATCACAGGCCGTGTGCAGGGAGGTTAGCAGACACTGCCTTCTAAAATGGCAGGATCCATCATGTTCCAGTGCTGTAGATCTCTTCACAGTCAACATCAGGGGCATTTCATCACTAACAGTCTGTGGGATGTACCACAGAGTCCTGCTTAAGCTCACAATGGAGTGAAGAGGTCTGATTGCCAGGCTTTCTAGGGATATGGAAAGAGAAAGACGTTCTGACTTCTAATACCCAGAACCTATAAATTTGACCTAATTGGGGAAAGAATCCTTACAGATGTAATAAAGTTAAGGATCATGAAATGAGGTCATCCTAGATTACCCAGCAGACCTTAAATCCAATGACAAAAGTCTATAAAAGAGACAAAAGTAAAGAAATGGGCAGAGAAGAGAGAAGAGCTTGTAGAGGTGGTGGCAGAGACGGCCATGAGGCCAGCCTCTCCTGGAACCACCAGAAGCTGAAGAGGAGAGGAAGGTTTGAATGAGAGCCTCGGGAACAGGCATGGCCCTTCCAGAAACTTCATTGCTGATTTCAGGCCTCTGGAACCAGGAGAGAATCAATTTCCCTTGTTTTAAGCCACCGGATCACTGACAGTTTGCTACGACAGTCCAGGAAGCGGATGCCCTTGCCAATGAAAGTAGCTGTCCTCTGAATAAGTGCCAGCCAAGGTGTCTCAGAGCTGGCTTGTTGTGAGGGGGAGAGACAGACGTAACTGTGTAGACAGAGCCCGCCAGGTGGAGATGGAGGAAGGAAGACGCCTGACCGTGTGGATGGGGAAAGGACTTGCCTGTTCTTCCTGAGGTGCTTTGCTTCCAGCAGAGCCACTTCCCTATATCAGCACGAATGCTCCCCTCTACTCTCTTATCTGTATATGGTAGAACGCCCCAAACTTGCCTATTTATCCCAACATCTGATATAAGAACCGTGTAGATGTCAGCATCTGTCACTTTGCAATGTGGGACCCCTGCAACCCCTTCTCTGTACCCAATGTCCGTAGATTAACTGCTCTCTTCACTTCTGTAAAACGCTTGGCTTTAAAATATCAAACTGAACAGAGATGACTCTATTTTGTCCTTTCTAACAAGCCTTCAGTCATGGGACCTGAAACAGCCCTGGAAACAGCACCCACCAATGAGAGGCTTCATAGTCACCTTTAATTTTGGTATACAGCTTATAGCAACCAATCAATTTAAAATATGCTCAAATCTATAAAAAGCTTCTTCTTACTCTCCTTGGGGCTCTCAGAACAGGTCCACTTCGTTGGTAAGGTCTGAGAGACCGAGCTTAAGCTTGAATAAAGGCTCTTTGTTTTTGCGTATGCTCCAGACCCCGTGGTGGTTCTTAGGGGGCGTTCCCTGGACATAACAGCAACATCCTTCGAATTGCTTTGGATTCTCTCTGGGATTTATTTGAAAGAGCATTCAGATTTCCTTCACCATAAGCTCTCACTTCGTGGTCACACAAAAAGCCAAGTTTTAAGGTCTGAGAGGTTCAGATGCAATAGTCAAGCTGCCCCCAAGGATGTCCATAGGAACTGGAGCAGCTGATGCCCCACTGCTGTGACCAGGAACTCCTGGGGGAAGACCTCCTGACACCTACACCTTTCCCCCATTTGGCAGACACTTTTAAGACATGTGTATGTCGAGCACTCAAGTAGAGCACTCAGTGGCACACTGAGCATGCGCAAGGCTGCCTTCGTACTCTCAGCAAGGCCCCAATGCCAGGTCTCGCCAGGTCTCGCCAGGTCTCCACCCGGTGCTGCCTGAGACTTTACTTCCTTGGCATTCTCTGGCCCTTTCTCTCTTCCATCCCAAATCAGAGCAACTCAGACTCCAAAAGATAACTTTGGAGTAGATGAGTCCATCCATGCAGCTTTGGGACACTGGCGACCATCAGGACAGGAGCCTCTGTTCTCTGGCTCTCCTCCTCTGCAGATATCCAGACCAGTTCACCCCAAGCTGGGTCTAGACAGAACATAGCTTGTGATCCAGAGCAGCTGATCCACACTGCACTTGTCCCAGGCACTGAGCACACCGATGAACCTTCTAAAAGCACACGTGGAGCTATCTTCACTTCTACAAAGAATGACTTCCTTCTCCCTAAGCTGATGACACTGAGTGGAGAAGTGGCTCTCACGGAGAGTGCACTGGCCAACGTTAGGTGGTTTTAACAAGCAGTCTCCAGCAATAACATTTTTATTGAACACACTTCCCTAAACAGGGTCAGAGTATTCATTTTAATTTGTTCTTCACATCCTCCTGAGAATGGTGTTATTTCCATTTTCTAGATGAAAAAGCTGAGCTAAAGAGTAAAATAATTTTGACCAATTTTCCTGGTGGTTTAGTGATAGAGGCAGGATTCAAACCCAGTTTGGCCCTGACATCCATAGGCCTTTTTCGTTGATTTTTTTTGTGTGATTTTCCTACAATACAGTTTGATAGTATCTAGATCTCCTTAGATACACGTATGTGTGTGTGTGTGTGTGTGTGTGTGTGTGAACCTATAGAGTCTGACTTCAGTTCATAAATGTCCATCCATTGGGCCCACCAAGATTCTATTTCTATAAGACACTGTCTTTCACCCTCCCAGCAGCCATCAATTGCCAAAAGTTCCTTAAGTCCTGAGGTGGGATTTATAGTCTGTAACAGTTATGCTCAAGCACCTTCACAGAGCCACAGCCAAAGGTAGTGTAGCCGATCTGGGACTGAAATCTGGTTAGCTAACTAGAAGCCAATCTGCAAAAATTCAGCTTCTTTGACTTCTCTACTCTGGGAAATTGTAAACTTTTCCATTTAAAAATTGTAATGCAGGTGTAATTGTACATGTGTTTAGTCCCAGCTCTCAGGAGGCAGAAGCAGGTCTCTGTCAGTTTGAAACCAACCTGGTCTGAATAGAGTTCCAGGCAGGGCAGCATAGTGAGGCCCCTGTCTAACACCAATTATGGAAGAGAGATGAACTGAATATTAAATACCAAGGCATTTTACTGAAATTGTACAGTTGACTGAGCTGACATTGCAGCTCATCAGAGAAGACCTTTCTCCAAGCCCTTCTTCCATCCTCTGAAGTATGAGGCTCAGCCACACTCCCCTCTCACATGGAGCCTTCAATCCTGAAGCATTTTCAGGGGCAGTCTATACTGCCCCTCCCTCCCAATATCATTTAGATTTTGGGGAGGAAGAGAAATAATAAAAGTATCCTGAGAGTTTAACCAGAATATTATTTTCCCAGTGTTTCAATATTTGTGTTTTCAGTTCAGTATTGTGACAAGGTAATACATATAATTCATGGAAACTACTCATAAAATATGAATGAATGTTAGTAACCAAGATTCAGTTAGCACACATCTCAAACAATGTGGGATTTCTTTGGAGTAGAAGAAGGCTTGGATGTCACATTCTTTAAGCAAAGTTAGGGTGCAGGTTTGCACACCTTGGGTACAGCAGAATTGCGGGCCCAGCAGGTTTTTTATTTAATGGTCATGTGCTGAGCATATCGCAGCGACTCAATGTGGGCAGATCAAAGGAGAAGAGGAGACTGTGTTTCTGGGTGGCTTATTTCCCCGTAAGGCTGCCTGAGGCAATGGTTTTCATCCTGGGAGGACGCAAAGGTACTTCCCCTGATATACAGTGCCAGAATCTGGAGGAAAATGTGTCCTGGTTGTGTCTAAGAACACTAGCAACAATTTCTTAGGAAGTCCTTTCATTTTCTAAAAGACAGAAATAGATGGTTGATATTATCAGGTCCATGGCTAATAGTTTATAAGACAAGACGATCTGGAGCTAAGAAGTGTGGTGTACATAGTGATACAGTGTGAAAAAAAAGAGAAGGATTTGTGCTTGAATTTTGTTTGGTGAAGGATCAGTGCTTACTCACAGGATGAGGAGGAGAGCACAAAGGTATCTAGCATCCCAAGAACCAATGAGAATGCTCTTTCTCTCTCTCCCTTTCCTAGTCTAGTAATTACTTATTCGGCACTATCTCCCAGTCCAAGAATTGGAAGCACATGGGGCAGAGATTGTGATCCATTTGTCCAACATAGCATTCCCGGCGTCCTGTGCAGGAGTCTAATCTGCGTTCTGGGTTGTTGGTTGCTGAAAGGATGCATGGATAGATGAATTAATTGAAATCTGAAGACTTTATCCTTCTAGAACTCCTTTGTTATGATACCCAAGCACGTTCTATAAAGCAACTCCCTTGATTAAGGCGCAGATTCGAAGGTTAACATGAGAGAATTTGCAAGCTTGGCATCCACTCGAAGGACACTGCTCTTCCAGAGAAAACTCTCTACCCCTTCACCACTTTTTCTCCTGGAGAATTCATGTTCGATCCACAATTATAGCTCTTTGTGGCCAGAATTCACTGGAGGAAGAAAAGTGCTTTTCTTCCATTTGAGGTTTGGCAAACTGAGTCACACTGACTTACACAAAATCTTGACTACCTTTTGAGATTAGAATGCCTAGAAATTCAAGACCATTCCGTTGATGTCTTAGGGACACTGGGCAGCTTCTATGTCAGCCTAGAGTAGCTTTTTTGGGAAGCAGAGGCTTACTCTGGATTCTGTCCTAACCCAGTGAAATGGCCAGGACAATGCCAAGGTCAAGGGGCAAATGCCTGCACTGGTTGTGTGTAGTGAGCATCTGTGGAATCTCCCTCTGGCATGATGCTGGCCTGGCAGTCGAAGACTCTAGGACCAGTTATCCTTGCATCTGATAAAAGGTGTCCAGAGTGTTTAAGACAGAGTTTGAATCATCCTTTAAGTATAGGATTATGTCTGCCAACAAATTGCCTTTATAATTGTGCCTGAGGCAAACATCTGAGGGGGAAAGCAGAAGGTTAGAAGGGCTGTGTTGGGGTGGCGAGATGGCTCAGCGGTTAAGAGCACTGACTGCTCTTGTAGAGGACCCAGGTTTGATTCCCAGCACCCACATGACTACTCACAACCATTCATAACTCCAATTCCAGGATATCCAGTGCTTTCTTCTGACCTCCACAGGCATGGCATGACATGACATGGGTAAACATACACATGCAGACAATATGTTCATACATGTAAAATTAAAAGGCTGTGTTGAGGCTGGGGTGTAGTTCAGTTGGTGAAGTGTTTATCTGGCATGGGCGAAGCTCTGGCTTCAATCCCTGGCATCACAGAGACTGACATGGTGCCACACACCTGTAATCCCAGCACTTGGGATCTGAAATTCAAGGTCACCTTTGGCCACAGATTGAGTTCAAAGCCAGCCTGTTCTAAATAGAACTCTGCAAACAAAAGACTGCATTGAGTAGTGTTTTGATAAGAGCAGAAAATGTCAGACCCTGGGAAAGTATGGGAATATAGCAGAAAGCACTTTGGGGCCTGCCCAATGGGCAGGAACTAAGGCTATCAATCACCTTGATTCCCCGTTCTTCAAGTGTGATGTTTCTATATTTTGTAGACTTTAATTTTCTACACTGTGAAAAATACCTAATGCCCAGTCCCATATTTTTAAGCTTGTTTTATTATATTTGCCATGATTTTAATTTATGGAAGATATTTAGTTTCCTCTTTTCAGGAAATATGATGATCCTGGGCTTTGCTCGCTTATGAAGGAGAGTCAAGCAGCGTGTCTCACTCCTCAGTTGAGGAGGACCTAATTGGTAAATTTCTTTGCAATTCTCCAGGCCTGTGGCAAATAACTTTCTTCCTGACAGCTGAACTTTGCATCCCGCCTCCATTAGTCTTAATAGAAGCCATGCGTTTGCTCCCCCTCGCTGTGATAGAAGAATAATTTTTCCTCTGAGTGAAATAATGGCTGTGAAGTCATTTAGGTATTCACTGAAAAAAATAGCCTTTTACCATTGTTTTTTTTTTTTTATTGATTCCCGGAATGATGCGAAGAGACACTGTGATCCACTTTTACTGTAAATACTATTTATCGAGATGAGTCTTAGTGTGCTGAAATGATTGATCTGAACATAAGTGAGTTAGTATTCAGAGTTTCCATCTAGACTCAGATCAACAACAAAATTATCCAGTGACTGTGGCTAGATTTTAGAGGATCTATTTAGAATGCCTTAAACAAAAGCTTTTGTATTTTCAATGTGCCATATAAAGGGAAGCATAAGCACTACATTTCATGTCTGATTAGGCACAGGAAGCGTATATTTCAACTGCGCTGTTATTGCTGCATTTACCCCGACTTCATCCCAAGGCAGCCGACCCTCACTCATTTCCTCCACCAGGCCCAGGAGCAGCATCTTGAGTAAAAGTCCACCCCCAACACCACCCAGAGTTGACTTTTTTATTTGACAGAGTACACAAGAGCTTTATGGTGCTGTTGGAGGAGAGGAATTGGGAGGTCTAGTTTCCAATCTACGTAATAATTCAACTGAATTTAAGGGTGTCTTTTGCATTTTGCATTAGCAGCAAGTAATTACCTCCAACTAGATTGAAATGAGGGTCAGGAATGGCTCCAAGAAATCTAGTCAAAGTGTTACTTGCTTTATTGAACATGTTAATACAAAGCTGTGTTTGGAAGGGTCAGAGAAGAAAAATACCTCCAACCCAGATTGCCTTGTGAGCCTTTCCACAAGAGTGGTCCAGAGCAGCCTGTAGATGGACCAATCTAAGTCTTAGCTGTTAGCTTCAACATTTTAAATAAACCACCTATAGCAGCAAAAGCACAATTCTCACCTCCAAGTGCATAAGAGATAGCTTATTCTGGAGCCAAATATAAATGACCATGGCCCAGGAACACAGATTCAGGTTAGCCCAAATTCCATGTTCCAACGTGATAACAGTTTCATGATGTTTTTATAGCAACAGAACAAAGAAAACCATAAATCAAGACATTTTTCAAACACATTGGTGACAACAGCAGAGACACAGGTTAGAGCAAAGCAGGGAGAATTCTGCTCCAGACCTTAGATGTTATCTGACAGGCTTCTTAGCCCTTTGCTGGTGGAAGCTGGTGTTCTGCTAAGTTAATATGTTCCCAAAGGTTTTTATCCGTTAGTCACAGGATGTTAGGACAGACACAGAGATGGATGAGGAACAGCTTTTAGATAAACTGTAAATAGGCTCTGGACCTGCAACATTCCAAGCTCTCCACAGATGTTGAAGTGCCAATCCGTTGACCAGTCTTACAGGCAGTTCAGTTCAAGATACAGTTTTGTTTTGTTTTGTTTCTGGGAACTTTTGATCACATGTCTAAGAATTTAAATGATTGTAGACACATGTTTTGTGTCCACGTTGGAGGGTGAACTCTTTATATACAAGGATGGGCATATACATTCTTCATATATGTAGCTTGTCTCTTTTCAAATGTATTCACCTATTGTTGAATAGATGGGCTATCTTCCCAGCCCATGAAAAAGTTAATTGATATCAATTACATAGTATTCATAAGAAACAATGAGTCCAGAATTTTCTCCTATGAAACACTAAACTTATGAAATATATTGAACAAATCAATGTTTATTGATTGACACATAGGTATCTGTAGTACTAATCCTTACAGGCAGTAATTCAAGTTCATAACAATGGCTGTTTGTAAGCAAGTTAGCTATGAGAACAAAAATGCAACCAGGTTTATAATTCATTAATTTTCTTTTTTCATCATAAATCACCCAAAGTTAGAATGAAGGAATTTCCTATCTCTAGATTGATGATAATGTAAAAGACGCTGGCCCAATAGCAGTAACCTGTAACTTAAAAAAATTTCCCCATCATATGCCTGGAAATAAGTGAAATTTAAAGTTGTTAGATGTGACTGGAACCCCCAACCTTCCCCCCAGCAGTTCCAGGACAGACACCTTGGTGATTCCAACCAGACTCTCAGAGCCCACTGAGATCTGAGAGATCTGAGAAAAGAATTGACTTTTACAACTTCTTGAACAGATAAGATTCCCAGCCCAGGATTCACAAACAGCTGTAAAAAGGGACTGCTTCCTGGCCAGGAGTTTTCCTTAAACATCAATCAGATGTCATGGGGACCCCAACTCCCTCCCATAAAAGAGCAGGGGGGACTAAAGGACTAGAGACTTTTTAGGCTTTTTAGGCTTTTGGGCTCTCCTGGGGAGTTAGCCTCTCACACTCTCCCTGAGGGAGCTCCTCCATCCGGATCTGGAGCCAGGCATGCCAGCCCGGTTCCCTGGAGCCCCAGCTCCAAGATGAGGGGGACAGTCTCCCCCATCTCTTTGGGGAGGCTACCCCCTGCGGGGGGGGGCTAGCATTTCTCTACTCCTGAGTGTGGAGAAGCTAGTCCCATCTGGTCTTCTCTTAATAAACCGGGTCCTGTTAGCTCCCAGTGGAGTCTCTGGTCCCTTTTGTCTGCTGCATCTCTCAAACCCAGAACCTTACAAAGGTATTTTAAGTAAATGAAAGACAAAGTTTATCAGATTCAAATTATGTCCTGACTGTTAAAAAGTATTTCAAAAGTATTGACAGTATACAGTGCAAAACCATCTGGGATATTTTAATTTGCCTTTACATTTTTATTTTTCACCTGAAGAACTTTTACACCTAATAGAAATTAGAGAAACTCAAGACTTCAGGAATGTGTTACGGCAGAACAGAAAGTGGGGGGTGGGGGAACTTGCTCTCAAATCCCTCCATCCTGAACCCACACATTCATATTCCTAAACAAGATGGTAGGAGATACAGCAGTTAGAATCCTGCGATGCTTGCCTGCTTGTCCTCCTCAGATGAGGTGGACCTACAGAGCAGAATAAAAACCTGGAGCTCTGCTTCAAGTACAGAAGCCCCAAAGAGTGGAGCACTTAACACGCTGAATTCACTTTACACTCAAAGCCCAGAATGCATCAGGTGGCCCCCTCTCACCTGGCAGCCTACAAGGTTGCTATGACAGAGCTAGACCTTTGTACTCATTCACCTGATCCCAGGTATTAAGGGAGGTTGAGAGGGTGTGGCCAGCAAGAGCATACAGTGAGTTTGAGTAGCCACCAGATAAGGTGTTTACATATAAAAGGCAGAATGTTTCCACTCTGCTTGCCTTCTTCCACTGCAAATGTACCTTGTACTTCTTTACTTTTTCTCTAAACCTTCCTTCTCCCCACCACATGGCTCCTGGTCTGCCCTGTCTGACCCCCATGCAGGCTCTTCTAGGCAGCTGCTGGGGCTCCCAGCTTGCCTGACTGAGGATTTTTCTTTAAATTCCAATTAAATTGTCCTAAAGCTTCTGTTTGGGTCCATTCTTACATTCTTTTGGGGAATGAGACTGAGAACCCTCTAGGGGATGCTCTGTATCATCTTGGATACCACAAATAGACTCCAAAAGTTCCAATAACTTATTTGTTGGCCATATGGAAATTTTCTATAGGTGTCCTGAATCTAGCTTCTAAACTGGTGAGCTCCTTTAGCTAGCTTGCTGTCTTGCCTCAGGCATTTGAAACAGCAAACCACTTGCCTCTCTGACAAAAGAAAATAAGTTGTTAAAAGTCATTTCTTTCTGGACTTTTACTTGGGCTTTGGGGTGTTTTTTTTCATCCATCATGGTTTTTTCCATGGGTCCCCTCCATAGATGGGGAAGGAGGACAGTCCCAGGGGCCTGGAATTTGAACCCCGGTCCTCACTGGACACCAAGCAGTGTTTAGAATATGTGGTCTCAAGTAAACATTTTAAAATTTCGGAATATTAGTCTCCTGGCAGACTCCTAAAATGGCGGTCTCTCTGCTTATCCGGAGACCAAGCAATCCCAAGTTAAACTGCCCAGCCTAGGTCATGGAAAGTAACGCAACCTTCTAACTGCTTACAAAGGCTGCCTGACTTCTGCTGCTGGCTGCTACCCAGGTATGCTGATCCCTACCTCCCCACAGCCCCTCCCACAAGCTGCTGTCCCTCATGGAGCTGTCTTGGTTGGTGGTTTTCACTGCCCCTCCCCCACTTCATTCACTCATCACCGAAATCATCATCCTGAAAGGGTACCACTGTTCACATCTACTGCTTGTTCTGTGACATGTGGTCACCACCAGCAGCGACGCCTTCAAGGCCCATCCAATCAGCAGTTTAAATGCCTCCCCAGCACCAGGTCTTGTGCCAGCCTGGTCCTGAGACCAGGCTCCTCTCACAGAGCTTGGTGTGGCAAACTTCTGAGTCACCACAGGCAAGGTTTGGAAAACAATCATGTTCCCTTGAACCCCGAACCCCAAGCACAGGCTGAGCCATAAAAGAAAAGGGCCTCTAAGACCCAGTCACTTGCTCATGGCCCTAAGGTCCAGCAACACATACCCTAAAAGACAAAGGCTTTGCTATTCTCAAGGGAGTAAAGAATTACAAATTAGTGTTTTGTTTTGTTTGGTTTTATCCCCAGACCACTGTCAACTCTCACCTGTGATCTTGATTGGAGTCATTTTTGCCTTTGGTGAGTGGGGCCAAGGAAGAAGAGGCTGTAAGCCTGGACTCTGAACATGTGCTCTGCCATCAACTCTGTGACTTTGTAGGTGACCTCAGACCCCTGTGAGCTCTAGTTTCTTCATCTGTAAAATCGAATGTTTGGACTAGACAAGAGCTCTTTGAGCTGTGACAGTCTGTGATTCTTGGGCATCTGTGTTCCTGCCTCTGTAATTGAGGTCACTGGTCCCAAGGCCTGTGGTGTCTTGCAGGGAGGATGGATTGGAGCAGTATCATCAGGTTGATCAGCTCTGGACACATCTCTCCCATGAGACCTGTGAGGAGAAAACAATTCCATGTGTCACCTCTGCCATTCTGTGCCTTGATTGTTTTTCCCTCTGCAACTTCCAAATGGTTCAGGTGGTCATGACCTCCAGTCAGCACTCACCAACGTGCAGTGTCCTCATACCTGTGCACCCACCAATGCAGTCCCAAGATGGTGCAGAAGGAGACTCAGGGGCTGAGGGAGAAGTGACTGAAGGCTCAGCCCTGCCTGTGGTGGGGAGCTCAGCTCAGCCAGAGGCAACTTGTCACATAGCATTGCACAATCGCAGACGATTAGAGCCCCAGAGAGGTCAGCGCCAGCGCTGTTCACAGTCATCCTAGATGCAGGAATGGAAGCCTAGAGAGGCTGACTAACCCCAGGACATGGTCACAGACATGGGCAAAACTGAGAGCAGGCCATCACTTTCTCACCCCCGACTCTCAAGCCAGTGCTCCTATGACTAGGCTGCGCTAGCAACTCAGCGGCACACTCACCGGAACTGACTCTATCATCGAGAACAGACCTGGTCACGGTGCTGCCGACAGTGGTAACCCCATGCACCATATAGAGCACATATTAAGCAGACTATAGCTCAGAGACTATATCAATAACTTCATTATTATTTACAACTCACAGACAAGAGGCCAGGGCCTGGGAGGATGAATTAACATTCTTTGGTGACACATAATCCAGTCCCTCATTCTACTGAACCAGATTTTTTAAAGATTTCACTATTGAATAGGTATGAAATTAGTCACTGAGGTAAAATTTAAATCCAAATTAGGAAGCAGCCCTTTCCTGAAGGAAATGACAGTGTTGTATAACATAACCCACAGACAAGTGTGACTGTAAGGTGGGCGAAACTGATGGCAGAAGAGATTTATCTAGATTCTGGGGAAATTTGGGAAAATAGGATGTGTGTTTCCACATTGAGAAGTTTAGGGAAGGACCACACTAAATAGACCATGGGGCAAATCAGTCTTCCTGAAACACAGGACCTGCAAGGCATAAAAGCCAAGTGGAACACAATTAACTTATGTTGCCACTTTAAAGACTGAGTTGTGATCCTCTCAGGTTTTTTTTAAGAGAAATTTTATCGATTCAAGAACTGCATACAATGAATTCTAATTATATTCAGAGCTCCTCCCCCATCTCTATCCTCCGCCTACCACCCCATCCGCACCCCACTCACGTCATCTATTAGCAAATGAAAAACCCCATCCATCTTACATAACACCTCTGAGCTGGGTGCCAGAGAAATCCTATCTCATTCTTGTATCTATGATCTACAATTTCTTTCTTTCTTCTTTATTTTTGGTTTTGTAACCAAGTTGGGAACTTTTATTTACACAAGGCCAGAGTGGATCTGGGGAGAAGGAAATGGAAGACAGTAATGCAGAAGCAGAAGGCACATGGGTGTTTAAATACTCAGGTGGGAGGCTCAAAGGCAGTAGTGGGCTGTGCCACACCACACATTGCTGTCTAGGAGTCCTCATCCTGAGATGAACATGCTATTGTTCATTATTTTAGTGAGTAACATGCTAGTTACTTCTCCGTTGCTGTGATAAAACACATGACCAAGGCAACCTATGGAAGGAAGAGTTTTTTGGACATCCGGTTACAGAGGGATAAAAGTCCACCATGGCGGACGGCAGCTGGAGCAGAAGGCCAAGCACGCACATCCTCAAGCGCTCACAGCAAGCAGACAGTGCTTAGTGCAAGCTGACAGCCGGGCAAGGGTTAATTAAGAACACACAAAGCTCGCCCTCAGTGACTCAGTGCCTCTTCCTCGGGCATGGCCACTCCTAAAGGTCCCGTGACCCTCCCCATACAGTGCAACCAACTGACCAGCTGTTCAAATACTTAAACGTGTGGGGCGTTCTCATTCAAATCATCACAAGTAAGAAGAAAGCTAAAACAAAAATACCAAGTTTAGAACTTTTCTCAGTGGTATAAGCAACTTCTTCAGTCAATCACACAGTAGTTTTCAAATAATAAGAAACTACTTCTCCGAATTTCAGCTAGTCAGGATGTGAAGGCTGCTTGCCCTGCACTTTTAAGTTTAACTCATATAGTTACATTTTATATGTGGGTTTATTTTTGTTTGTTTTCAGGTTTTAATTTTACTTTACTTTTTGGTTGAGGTAATTATTTTACAAATGTCAGGTGCAATGTGATATTTCAGACCTGCAGACATCATACACAATGATCAAAACAAGATAAATGGCAAAAATATCACTTAATATCAAGGACGGAGGATTAATTTGGGCCCCTAGACTGCTGGCGTGGCTGCTGGGGATGCGGTGAGGCAGAGCTCACAACAGGGGGCTGTGTAGAACAGGAGGGGCCAGGAGAACGACACACTCCACCTTCAGACAGGCCCGGAGTTGTGCTAAACTAATCTCCTAGGTGCTTCTCAATCAGTCAAGTTAACAATAAAATCCACTCAACACAATCGCCCAGGGCAGCATTCTGTTGCTTACACACCCTTCACCTGTTAAGGCATGTATGAGTTATGTCCCATTTTGTCACCATAATTATGTTGCCATAAACATTAGTGAAACATGGAGAAAGAGTGTCCCCTAGAGGGTTCTTAATCTCATTCATAAAAGAATTTAAGAATGGACCAAAACAGAAGCTGTAGGATAATTTTATTAGAATTTAAAGAAAAATCCTCCAGGTAGGCAAACTGGGAATCTCGGCAGCTGCGTTGAGGAGGAGCATGGAGGGAGAAGGAAAAGCCTTGAAACCATGCAGTTTGAGAACCTGCATGGAGGTCAGACACATGGCGGACTGGCAGCCACATATCAGGGAAGGGGGTGGCAAGCTTTAGAGAAAAAGTAAAGTTACAAGCTGGAAGAGCAGCCCAAAACATTAAAGAAAGCAGGTTTAGAAAAGGGGTATGAAGAAGAAAAGGAGAGACTGCCCTTGTCTGAAGACTTAGAGAGGCCCGCGTGGGAGGGGGTGCTGGGCAGGAAAAGTCCACTGTCTCATCAACACACTCGGTATTCCCCCCACCTGCCTTCCTAGAGGTGACTGACCACTGAGGGGTCTTTCCACAGATAGACTAGAGATTTTATAGTCTTGGCCAGTTAATCTTATGAGGCCATTTGCGACTCTAACATTAGCGTAGAGGTTTTGTGTGAATATAACTTTTCATTTTTCTGGGACAAGTGATCTTGGGATTACTGCAAGAAACTTCTAAATTGCTTCCCACCATGCCTGAACCCTACCTTTCTGGGAGAGAGCGGGAGGACCGGATCCTGCTGTACTTGCAGAACGGTGTGTGGCCCCGGTCTTTCATTTCTGTTGCTCCCATGGCCAGGGAAGGATGTCTCACTGAGGCTTTAATTTGTAGTCCCTAGCAGCTAGGAGTGTCGGACACCTTTCCTTGTTCCTGTCTGTAACCTGGGGCGCCTCTGTGGTGAACGGTCTCGTCATATCTCCTGCCAGTTTTCTAAGTGTGTTGTCTTTTTACCATTGAGTTTTAAGAGTTCTTTATATTTTCTGGATATAAGAAATTTGTCAGATACAGTTTTTTGTTCCTTCCTCCCAGTCTGTACTTTTCCTTTTCATCTTATTAAAAGTGTCTTGTTTGGGGGTTGGAAAGATGACTCAGCAGTTAAGAGCACTGGCTGTTCTTGCAGAAGACCCAGGTTCAAATCTCAACATCCACATGGCAGGAAACAATTGTCCATAACTCTAGTTTCAGGGAATCCAATGCATGCAGGCATAATACTCATACAAATAAATAAAAATTAATTTTTTAAAGTATCCTGTTTCCACAAAATGTTTTAATTTTTTATTTTCATTATTTTTATTTTCTATGTGTATGAGTGCTTGCATGTATGTAAGTGCACCCATGTCATGCAATGCCTGTGGAGGACAGAGAGGGTGTCAGATTCCCTGGAAATGGAGTTACTGTCTGTTGTTAGCCACCATATGGGTCCTAGGAAGCAAATTGGACTCCTCTTCAAGACCAGCCAGTGCTCTTAACCTCTGAACCATCTTCTCTGGAAACTCACCGAAAGGTTTGGATTTTTATCAAGAGCAGTTTGCCAGTCTTGAGGTTTCCCTGTGGGCCCTGCCTTCTAATTCATGCGTCATTTCTGAATTAACTTTTTATAATACAAGAAGTGTTTTTGTTTAATAATATTTTTATTTATTCTTTGAAAATTTTATGTATTTATACAATGTATGTTGATCAAATCCACCTGCTAATACCTCCCTCCCACTCTAAGGTGGGAGGTTTTAAATTATGAACATTCTTTGCCCTTGGATATCCAATTGTTCAAAAAATGTTTGTTGAAAAGATTATCCTTTCTCCATTACAATTTCCTTTGATTTTGAACTAACTCATTTCTGTACACATTTTCACTTTTAATTAATCAAGTAACTCATAAAAGTCCTAAAACCCTTGCAGTGCAGGATCAGGTCGTCAAGGCTGGCTTCAGCACACTGTGATGCACATTGTTTGTGAGGAGAGAAAGAGCCCTTGACTGCAGATGGCATTTGTGAATATGCAATGCAAACGGATACAAAGTACCAAAGGTGACTTTATAACAGTCTTGTAGAAAACTGAAACTTAGGTTTGAAGCTTAGGCTTCCTTCAGGTCAGGGTCAAAGAGCAGGCTTTGAATGTGAATGAAACTTGGCATACTCTGAATAAAGTTTTTTTCAGCATTTCCTACTCATTCCCCCCTTTTAAAAATGGACTAAATTATGATATAGACGCAAAAAACTGGAACTGGAAACCTAGGACAGTGAGCTGGGCATGGAGTTATCTACCTGCTTTATTTTCAACTGTTGTTGCACATCCCGTTAGTTTGAAAATAGGTTATTGTTAATCAATGCTTTTCTGTAATGAACACCATCAATCCGAGGTGAATAACGGCCAGATGTATTTATGTCCTTTTGCTGTCCTGCTAGACTGCGTGTTTTCTCCAGAGTGACTCACAGAACTCACACGGAGAGTTCTTCTTGTATTTCCTTGAGTTGCCTTACTTGTTACCGGCTGCAGCCTGAATTCTCTGTCAGGGGAAGCTCGGGACGGGGCTGAGCAGCCTCTCAAGGCATCCTGGCTCATGGTCTTAAGTTTGAAACAGAAGGAATTATTTTTGATCTTCACTACTTAACCCTGTTCTTCCATTGAAAGGCAGAGTAAAAGTTAATTATTTTCTGTTTCTCTTTATTTTTTTTTCTGATATTCCAGTGGACACTGCTTTACTGTAGGAAATTTAAAAGATAAAAGATAACTAAAAGAGGAAAATAAAAATAATTATCTTCCCCTTAGCAATCTCCTATGCTTGAAATTGAGTGGGATGGTCCCAAAATTTCAGGTGTAAATTCTGTTAAAAATCATTCCATCTGCCTTTGAATGAGTTTAGGAGAAATAGAGAAGCCATATGCTTATCTTGGGCCAGAAAAAAAAAAAAACAAAAACACAGGTATGGCTGTATGATGATATATTGAGGGAACTTTCACAAATATGTACATTATGTGTGAATGTGTGTGCACTATATGTATGTCTTGTGTGGAGGTATGCAGATATACATATGTGTGTGGAGGCCAGAGATCGACGTCCAGTGTATTCCTTTGTCACGTTCCATTTATTTTTGAGGCGAGTTTTCTCACTGAAGCTGAAGCCCAGTGATTTAGTCAGACTGACTGGCCAACAGGAGTCACACTGTCTCCATTGTCCAGTACTAGTGTTACAGATGTGTGCCCCATGCCTGACCTTGATGTGTGCTCGAGTTCTGAACCTCAACCTTATGCCTGCACAAGAAGCATTTTATCACAGAGCTATCTCCCCAACTGCCTTTCCCCATGTGGGCACTATTTTCACCCATTTTTCTAAGAGCACAAAAACAGTATGAGGCAGATCCCAAGTTCCAACCCAGTGACACTTGTTCAAGAGTCCAGCCTGACAAGCTTTGGAAAGCTGTGTAATGAGCCCAGGTGCCCACTCTCCCCCAGTAGTCAGTGCTATAGAAAGCCAACACCTTCTTTGTCCCAAGCCAGGTCCACTATTGACTTTTGAAATATTTTAGCTTGTGTAATATTGCCTTATACTCTTTCAAAGGGAGGTTCTTTTTTTGTTTCTTTATCTTCTTTCCAGAACCTTCCCTTCCCTCGTCTCTATGAAGGCACTGCATTCCCGTGGCCTGCCAGCAACCTAGTTCACTGGCAGTGTCCCAGGATAATCAGTCATGTCAATTTGGATCATAGGTTTTTAGAGGTGGGAGGGGATAATTAAGAAACTTATCAAGGTGGACCGAGGTAGGAGCTTGGGGAAGGGGTCCTTGAGACCATTAGGAAACAAACAGCTGTAAATCAGTGTATTTCCTAAAGCATTTTCCCATGCACACACTTTTTTAAAAATTTATTTTGCAAGTTCTTTTAAAAACATTTTATTTATTATTTTAATTTTCTGTGTATTTAATTTCCTGTGTTTTAATCATGAATGTATTGCCTGCATGTATATAAGTGCACCTGCATCATGCAACGCCTATGGAGGTCAGAAAAGGACATTGGATCCCCTGGAACTGGAGTTACAAATGGTTGTTAGCTGCCATGTGGGTGCTGAGATTTGAACCCAGGTCCTCTGCACAAATGATCAGTGCTCTTAACCACTGAGACGTCTCTCCAGCTCCCCCTTCACATATTCCTTTTTTTTTTTGACAACTTGTGATTCTGAAATAACTCAGACATACAGAAGAGCTGAAACTGAGGAGTTAGGGCTGGAGAGATGGCTCAGTGGTTAAGGGCACTGGCTGCTCCTGCAGAGGACTGTGGTTCAAGTCCCAGCACCCACATGGTAGCTAACAACATCCATAACTCCAGTTCCAGGGGATCTGAAGCCCTCTTCAGACCTCTGGGGACATTGCATGACACAAGTGCACTTACACACATACAGGCAGTATGCTCACACATAAAATAAAAATAATGAATAAAAAGATTAAAAAAATTAAAGACTGAGGCGTGGCGTGGCACAAAGGAAGTCCTTCTTTCCTGTTCCTAAATTTGGATGATGGCTGGAGAGTGTACATACAGGCGTGTGGCTGTAGTGCTCCAGTCTCTGCCTCTGTCATCCTGGGGTCTCTCTCCTAATGCCCCTAAGTATCTCCTCTTGTTACAAAGAGAGCAGTCATACTGGACTTAGGACCCACTCTAATCCAGTACAACAGTATTTGAGTGTACTTGCATCTACAAAAAAAACCCTATTTACAAATAAGGTCACATTGTGCAGCTGTACAGCACATGAATTTCGGAAGAAGACTGTCCCACCTGCACACCTGTAGTCACCACTCACTAACTTTTGGACACTTGTTTAGTCTACTCATTTATCCATCTGTCCATCCATCCTTCCATCTGTCCATCCATCCATGCAGGCCTCCATCTGTCTACCCACCTACCCTGTTACCTATCTGTCCATCTGTCCCTCCATCTGACTGTCCTTCCATTAATGGATTGCATTCATACATCTGAAAGATCTAGATTCAGCCCTGAACATGTCAATTTACTGTATCTCCTTTTTTAAAAGACTTCTTTACGTTTTAAAGATATTTTTCTACATAGACACAGTACATTTATCACAACATCACACTTAATTCTGACACCCCAATATTATCTTACATTGAGTCAATATTTAAATTCCTCCATTTGGATCCTTCTTAGCCGAGATGGCCTCTTCTCAAATCAGAATTAAAAGGACTGGATATTGTATTTATTACATCTCTTCAGTCCAAAGCTGAGTGAATTTCTCTCCTTTTCTTGCGTTGTTGGTTTTAGTGCTGTCTTTTGAGATTGCCTGATTCAGATGCTGATGATCAGGTCTCTTCATTAAAATGTATATTGTTTCCTGATTCTTTATGTTCAGATTTCAACTTTCCATCTACTTTTTATTTGTCTTTCTCTGTTCTGAGCTTTTGAACTTCTAGTTAGAACTATTTAAACATCTTTGCAATTGCTTTGATATTTGAATGAGGGTCTGGAGAGATGGCTCAGCAGTTAAGAGCACTGGCTACTCTTGCAGAGAACCTGGGTTCGATTCCCAGCACCGACAAGGCAGCTAGCAGCTGTCCAAACTCCAAACTCTAGTTCCAGTGGATCTGACTGCCTCTTCTGCCCTCCATGAGCATTGTACAACATGGGTGCACCTATTTACATGCAGGTTATTAATACACTCGTACTCAAATTTTTTTTAAATAATAAAATAAAGTAGACATTCGAGTGAGATTAGGAATTGTGATATAACCCTATGTAGCTGTTGGGGAAGACTTTCCACTCACTGAAATGGTTTGCTTTCATGTTTACAGTCCTTTTATAAATGTGTAATAAAAATCACTACTATTCAAGAATTTTCGTACAATGTATCATAATCATCCCCCCTCCCTCACCTTAACACCCCCACTGACTTCATATCCTCTATTACTATTTGTCTTTTTTTTTAAGCCTATCAAATTAAATCTGTATTTCTGAGTGCTCTTGGGTATGTCAAGCTACCAGCTTGATAAGAAACAAACAAACAAAAACCAACTCTCCCTCTCCCAGCATCAATGCCAATAGACCCTCAGTAAGGTCTGGGGCTTCCTGCCCACCCCCACTGCTATGCATGTTACTGGCAGAGAGAGGTAATCAACCACCTTACCCACCTGTGAACCTTGCATGCTACAGTAATAATGCAAAATATGCCCACTGGAGCAGCATTGGCACAGATATGATGAAAGCACCATCTTCTGGTGGGATTTAAGGCTCACTTCACAGTAGGGACTGGGTACCTGACACTGTCATCAGGGCCACAAATGTAGACAGGCAGCAGGCCGTAAGGGAGAGCCTACTGCTATTATTCTGTTAGACAGACATCCTATTAAGCTGATTCATAATGACATTGGTATTGTATCTCTCAACTCTCACCAGAGAAGGTTCTTACAGCAGATGGTAATTAACACAGAGATTCACAGCTAGTCAGTGTTCTGCCATCTTATACTGGCTTTGTGAAGATGCCAGATACTGTTTTAGCTTCTGTCTTGCTTTTCCCAGACCAGCAAAGATGTGATTCTACAGCTAGAGACCCACTTGATTCTCTAGTTCAAAAGCATTGTCTCTATTACTAGAGTGAAACTCACCTTGGCACTGTTTGTGGAGCAGAAGGCAGTACTCAGGGTGGAAGTGAAGGCCCTGTGCATGTTACACACACTCTACCACTCAGCTCCATCCCGAGCCCCGGGGTGGAAGTGAAGGCCCTGTGCATGTTACACACACTCTACCACTCAGCTCCATCCTGAGCCCCAGGGTGGAAGTGAAGGCCCTGTGCATGTTACACACACTCTACCACTCAGCTCCATCCTGAGCCCCAGGGTGGAAGTGAAGGCCCTGTGCATGTTACACACACTCTACCACTCAGCTCCATCCTGAGCCCCAGGGTGGAAGTGAAGGCCCTGTGCATGTTACACACACTCTACCAGTCAGCTCCATCCCGAGCCCCGGGGTGGAAGTGAAGGCCCTGTGCATGTTACACACACTCTACCACTCAGCTCCATCCCGAGCCCCGGGGTGGAAGTGAAGGCCCTGTGCATGTTACACATTCTACCACTCAGCTCCATCTCGAGTCCCAGGGTGGAAGTGAAGGCCCTGTGTGTGTTACACACACTCTACCACTCAGCTCCATCTCGAGTCCCAGGGTGGAAGTGAAGGCCCTGTGCATGTTACACACACTCTACCACTCAGCTCCATCTCGAGTCCCAGGGTGGAAGTGAAGGCCCTGTGCATGTTACACATTCTACCACTCAGCTCCATCTCGAGTCCCAGGGTGGAAGTGAAGGCCCTGTGTGTGTTACACACACTCTACCACTCAGCTCCATCTCGAGTCCCAGGGTGGAAGTGAAGGCCCTGTGCATGTTACACACACTCTACCACTCAGCTCCATCCCGAGCCCCGGGGTGGAAGTGAAGGCCCTGTGCATGTTACACACACTCTACCACTCAGCTCCATCCCGAGCCCCGGGTGCCTTCTTCTTCTTATCTATGGACCTGAGATTTCAAACATTTGCTTCCTTCCTCAGTGCCCCACCTAGACTGCAGTGAAGACTACTTTCCCTTCCTCTAGCCCTGCCTAGGCTCCTATGGGAAGCCCACCCTGGGCCTCTGCATCTTCAAACCCCCCTGCTTGTCTCCCATTAGCAGTTTGATGATTCACTGGGCTGTGACCTTTCTTCAGATTTATCCTGAGTAGGGACTTTTCCTGCTGAGGGTGATTCCATCTGTACTCTGTCACCAGCCCACCCTCTTGGCCTCTCCTCTTTCCTGAGCTCCATCTCATAGTTATATAGACATCAGGGACCCTGGCTGACTGTATTTGCTCCCTTGTTTATCTCTATAGGTTTCAGAGAAAACATCTAGAAAAGAATTACACATTTAGTCAATGTATAGAAACCTAAGGCAACATGTACTGTTTGGGCCTGTTTATGTTTCAATGTAAATGTAATTATGTATTTCACATTTTTAATAATAATATAACTTCATCTATCATTTTTCCCTTTTTATGGCTTGCTTTTTAACTCTTCAGTTCTCTTGGAATTATTCCTTGTCTCGGGTTTGTTTATCTAGACCTTCTGGTTTTTGCCTCTGGGCACAAAAGAACAGAAGGAATCATGGCCTAGTTTGCTCAGAAAATGACAGATGCTCAGAGAAACGAGTGGCAAGCCAAAACTTTGTCCAAATTTGGTCCAAATATTGTTGATACTTTTGAAGCCCAGAGTGGACAGGAGAAGAAGAAAACTTCATTTCGAATGTCTTAGAAAAGCTGGGATGCCAGCCTCTTGGCACTTAAGGCCTGGCTTCCTGTTGAGATTTTTGAGCATCGACTGCCCTTGGAATCTGGCTGCTTGTCAGATTCCTTGGAAGAGCTTTCTGGATCACCACCATCTTGGTCATTTGCCCCAAACTCTCCATTAAGGTTTCTTCCTCCCAGGAGCAGCCAGCTACAAAGCCGCTGACCAGAGTCTGATCCAAAGCACCACTAGAGATTTCAGTCCCCTTCAAAAGCCCCTGTTTTGAGATTAGAAAAGGTATTATATCAAAAGCAGTTTATCAGCTGGGAAGATGAGTCAGTCAGCAAAGTGCTTGTCTTGTATGCATGAGGGTCTGAGTTTAGATCCACGACAGGTAACGATACCCCCAGGTAACGAGCCAGGTACAGAGGCACACACCTGCAATCCGAGTGCTGGGGAGGCAGACAGGAGGGTCCCTGAGGCTGGGTGGCCAGCTAGTCTACCAGAGTCAACCTCTCACCCCCACATAGATGTACACAGATGTGCATCGCGACACACACACATCACACACACACCACACATACACACATCACATACACACACACCACACACCACACACATATACCACACACACACACCACACACACACACACCACATACACGCCACACACACCACACACACACACACACCCCACACACAACCTGTTTATAAAAGAAAGGCACCTGGCTAGGAAGAGACAGAGACTCATTCTGAAGCATGATGCTATGACACCTTTGGACAGTGGACAGTTCAATTTCCAGAAGTGGTAACAAGGGAACTCTATTAATATTCCCCTTTAATATGTATTTCTGTGTGTATTTGACAATTATCCACATAAACAACGGTGTCAGCATTGCTTATTAAGCTATTTGGTTAAATTTGAAGACGAGTCCAATTAAGACTCTTTGTATTGCAAATTCAATAGATTTATGGAGAGTCCTGTTTTCAGTTATTATTCATAGCGCACACACTAAAATGTGAAGAAAAAACAAAAAGACATAGCATGGAGATTGGGTGATGTCACCTTAACTTGGATGACTATCAATGATTTTGCTTGTCTTGGAGTAAAAACGAACTCGTAACTCAACCTTTCACCTTGTAGAAGACTCCCACTCCCTGAATGCACACATTCCTTCTCTCTTCACAGTATATACTTGGACATCATCCAGGTGCAGAGTAAACTATGTTTCCTCAGAAAAATCTGCTTCAAATGCCCAGTTACACATCCTCAAGCAACTGGTACTTCTGGGGCATTTCGCAGTCATTATGTTCTTGTTCACAGGGTCCTTTTGCTACTAACGCTCACCTCTCTCAAACATGTTGTATGCCTTCTCCTGGGGTAATGCGAACAAACATCTGCACACTCCAGATGACGGCAGATCCAGAAGCGTTTCCCCCCAGGTTGGTAAACGGGGCTGCTGAGGTCACTCGCAGGAGCCTGGGTCACCCAAAGGCAGTTGCATCACCAAAGCCTGTCACAGCATGAAAGCTAGGTCCCTGGGCTGCTTGCAAGACTACTTCAGAAGCTGCCCTTTCAGAGTCATTGCTTCCTGCTACATAGCCTGGGCAAGGAGCCCGGCAAGTCTTGCAACTTTCTGAGCTTCTGAGCCTCCTGAGTGCAGGTGGTGTCCTGGGTCTTTTTAAAAAATATATTTATACCTTTTATTTTTCTGTACATGAGTGAATTGCCTGCATCGATGTGAGTGCACACATGTTATCAATACCCACAGAGGCCAAAAGAGGGGATCAGATCCCCCAGAACTACAGTTACAGACAGTTTCATGTGGAAGCTGGGACTCAAACCTGGATCATCTGAAAGAGCAGCCAGTGCTCTTAACCACTGAGCATCTCTCCAGCCAGGCTTCATGAGTCCTCCCTCCAGGATGGAGAGCTTCTCCAGAGGAAAAGTCACACACTTGCTTTCAGTCACACAGTGAATCCCACGTGCCTGTAATAAGGACTGACACAGGAGGCTCTGAATAAAGTTTTTGTTGTACAGTTGAGTGAAATAATTAACATAAAGCAACTGACGGCAGAGGAAAGTCCAAAATGAAGCAAGCTTCAAACAGCCATCGAGATAAACAGTTGGCTGGGTTTCTTTTAAGTTACTTGTATTTAGTAATTGCTGGCAAATATGCCGAGGCAACTGAATAAACACAGAGGATGAGAGACAGGTGGGACAGCGAGGAGGGGGCATCGAGGAAGAAGATTTAAGAAAACATGATAAAAAATTCAGAGCTCTCGCTGGCTGTTGGAAAGCAGTGCTCACTTCCAGTCACATCACCAAAGCAAGGAGTTGAAAGAGATGGTGAGGAGAGGGCCCAGGAAGTGCAGCCTGCTCCGCCCAGACGGAGTGCCGAGCAGCTCACAGAGAGTTCCGACGCTTATTAAGGACATGGATGGTCAGGAGGACTTGAAGGAATAACTGACGTGATAATGTCACCTCCTTCAGTTCAACAAGCACCTGTTTGCATAACATAGATCTGAAAGTGGGGACTGGGGAGGAGCATCTTTATTTCCAGCCATAAGACCTGAAGGCCTTGAAGCTGCTATTGAAGAAGCAAACATAGTTAACTCTCTGTCTGTACAGCAGAGAGAAAGAGACATGTTTTAAGAAAAGTAACATTTAAGAGCATAATAAAATGATGGTTAATGTGAAGTTTTTAACCAAAATATTTTCTGCTTTGTTTTGTTTTGCTTGTTTTGAGATGGCGTCTTCCTGTACCCTGGAATTTGCTAAGTAGATCAAGCTGGCCTCATTCTTATAGAAATCCTCCTGGTTCTGCCTCCCGAGTGCTGCAGTTAAAGGCCACCACCACACCCAACTGACGACTGTTTTTTAACATGAATTTACTTCATTGTCCAGACTGACCTTGAACTTTTTTTTTTGAACTTTTATGGTCTTTTAGTATTTTATTTATTTATTTTTAGTTTATGTGCATAGTGCATTGCCTGCATGTAAGTGCTCCCGTGCTGTGCAATGCCCGTGGAGGTCAGAAAAGAGTGTTGGATGCCCTGGAACTGGAGTTATGGATGGTTGTTAGCTGCCATGTGGGTGTTGGGAACTAAACCCAGGTCTTCTGCAAGAGCAGCCAGTGTTTTTAACCATGGAACCAACTCTCCAGCCCCTAATTTTATGTTTTAACATTTAAATTATTAAGTACAGCCCGAATCTCAAGTCCCGCCTCCACCTCTCAGTACTGGGTTTGCCCATGCGCACCACTATCCTCTGCTTGGACTACCACACACCACCTTGAATCTCAGTCTACTCTCTCTTCATCGTTTAAAGGAAACAGACATGTGGCCACTATTTCCCATGTACTCATTAGTGCATTCTGTTGCCTCCAAATGTGAACAGAGATTCATAATTCCAGACTGTCCACCAAGAGCTTTGAAGGAATGGCTCAACATCGACTTTTAATGGAGTAGTAGTGTGATACATCACAGTGGTGTGGCGATGAGATCAACCTCTCAAAGCAGAGCTCTTGAAAAACAGTCATTGCCCCTGTGGAAAGTCTGTGTGTAGAGTGATGGGAACATGCGTGGAAGATCTGGGGAGAAGGGACAGAGCAGTTGGTAAAGTGACTACGAGCAGGGGGGCACAGAGTGGGTTGTTAAGGAAGGAGTTGGCAGTAGAGATTTCAGATGCACCAAAATTTATTTAAATATCACATTAAAGAATGTGGTTAAAGGCCCAAATAACCATACATGTTTTTCAACAAGACATGCAGCTGAGTGTCACGTGATCAAACAACATTTTGTTGATAATAGATTAAGATTACGCAATAATGGGTCTGGCTAATACTATTTCTATGCATTGACAACCATTGCTTTAAATTAAAGCACGCACAATTCTGCCGGCAAAATCACCGTGGAATTGTGCGTGACTAGAGAAGGGAGCTGCTTAGAAAAACTTCTCCTTTGAAAAGCGGACATCAGAGGAATGAGCAAGCTGGAAACCGGGAGAAAAACTCAGGACTCGTTTCTAAACGGCTTCCCTGTGTTGGGGGTTGGGAGTGTCCCCTACTAGACAGAATCTACCAGAGGCCTCCAGACTGCTTCTCAGAAGCAGGTGTATACATTGAGTGTGTGCTGCCCTCTCCATGCCTATCACTTCCTGTGTAGAAGACAGAATAATGGCCTATAAAGATACCTATATCCTAATCCCCAGAAGCTGTGAATATGGTCCAGTCCCCTACCTTATCTCCCTGAAAAGACTCTGCAAATGTGATTAAGGTTAGTGACCTTGACACTGGCAGGTTATCATCTATAACTCATTCTAGTCATGTGCACGCCTAAGAAGGCAGAGCTTCTCCTGGTGGAAGTCAGTGTGGACAACAGCACCAGCAATTCAGGAAGAATGGCAAGTTAGGCAATCATGCTCTTTTTGAAGCTGGACTCGGGGACCATCTGCCTAGGTATATGATACTAGAAACCGGGAATGACAAGAAATAGGATTTTCTCTAGAGTCTCCAGGAAGGACCATGCCCTGCCAGCATGTTGATTTTTAGGCTGTGTCACACTTGCAATCCATAAAGGAAAAAAATCATAAGTTGTGTTGCCTTAAGCCCCTAACATTCTGATAATCCTGCAACAGCACCAATAGAAAAATAATGCACTCCACCAGCATCCCGCACCTAACCACCTGCCGAGATGACCTCCATACCATTCTACCTTTAGTTCTGGTCCTCCATGGCCCAGGAGGACTCAGAGCCATCGTCTAGAAAAAACAAACTGATCTTGTTTGCTGGCTTGCTTAGAGCTTTCCGATGAGTCCACTGCTCTCAGGATAAAACCCAGAATCCTTAGCAGTGTCAAAGTCCTGTCACCTCCAACTTCCTGTCAACAGTGCTTCTGTACCTCCAGGCCCAGAAACTCTTCAGATGTGACTCTTCTTACTCATCATAATGTAATCACCTATGTAGAATTTAGTTTTGTCAGCTTCTTGAACATCATAAAAATGGATCAAGACCTCAGTTTTTCTTCAAGTTTGTCTTTGAACACAGTCCTTGCAAATTGTGCTTTGTGTATAACTTGTCTTGAATTTGCTTCATAAATAATCGTATCATCAGTAATTAAGGAAAATTGTCTTTCTTGCTGTTATAGTTTGAGTATATCCCACGTTCACATGTTCACTCACCTCTAAATTCATGTGTAAGATGGTGTTTGGAGACAGAGCCTTTGGGAGGAAATTTTAATGTGATGGAATGATCAGGTGGGGCCCCATTGGTGGTGACTTTGTAAGAACAAAGCCCATTTGCCCTGTCTAACCATGCTGTGATTAAGCAGGATGGCCCTTGCAGATCCCAGGTGGGTGGGTTGCATGTCTGCAGTTTGCCACACTCCCAAACCATAGCCAAATAAGCTTCTAATTTTTATAAATTACCCCACATTGGGTATTCTGTTAAAGAAACTAAAAGTAAATTAAAACACCCCCCAGAACTATTTTAATTTTGTTCGTTCTGGATGATTTAACTTCTGGAACATTTTATACCAGGATGAATGTTGAATTTGAGATAAGCATTCTGCATCCACAGAGATGATCACATTCTTCTCATTCAAGCTGTTTATAAGGTAAACTGAATCGGTTAAAGCTGTCTCTGCCTAACTAAAGCCTGAGGCCACCCGGCAGTTCGCTGTCTTTCAGGTCTTTGAACACTTTAGCTCTGTCACTCTAGTCCAGAGTTACCTGACGGTTATTATACAACCCTGGAGATTTGAAATTCCCCACCGTACTGTGGCTTTCTGGGTAACAGTCACTTGTTTTCCTCAAACTGTTTAGGAGCTTTTGTTCACTCTGCCTCTCTCTCTCTCCATGAACACCTTTCCCTCTGCCCAGATGGTTCCCGTCAGCCCAGAGAGTCGTTTCATATTTTAGTGACTCTGGACCATGTCTCTTTTTTGAATCAAATTCTCCTCTATATATAGGGTTCTAGGTTGATATTTTCTTCTATAACTTAAAATTATCATTCTGTTCTGGAGACTTGGTTTAGTAGTAAAGTGTTTGCCTTGCATATGCAGGGCACTGGGTTCAATTCCTGGCACCTCCGAAACGAAAAAGGAAAACCCACATACGATTTCACGGCCCTGTGGATCTACTGCTTTTTCACTGAGAAGCAATTGTCAGTCTTGTTCACTTGAAGATAACATATGCTTTTTCTCTAGTTGCTTTTCGACATTTGTAGGGGAAGGAACATGAGACCCGATCTTTTTGTATAGCCCAGCCTGGCCTCAACTCTAAGCAGTGCTTCGGCTGCCCAAGAGCTGAAATCACAGGGGTGCACGACCACACCTCGCTGATTTCCAGTATTTTAAAACATCAGTTCGTCTGTGTGTCTTCAGCGTCAGTTCTCTCTCTCTCTCTCTCTTTCTCTCTCTCTCTCTCTCTCTCTCTCTCACCCCCTCCCCTCTCTTTCCTGTGTCTTCAATGCTGATTCTCACCGTCTCTCTGTGTGAGGTCTCATTAGGTTGGCTTTGTGCTAGGACATGTCAGTGGCCTCTCAAAAATTGTCAGAGTCCATTAGAGAAAGGTAATCCAAAGCCTTGTTCGCTCTGAGCTCTTGAACTCCGGAGCTTTTCCTGCTGAGTTTCACCATTCTGTTAGCCTTCCAATGCTTCTAAGAGATTTTAAAACTTCTTTGGCTTTTCTAATTGTCTTTGGTTAGCAAATTGGTCTAAAATATCTACATTTTATTACCAGGACTTATGAAATGATCCTCCGTTGCTTTCATTAACATTTCAAGTAGATTGCCTGGGTACTTTGTTCAATCTCAGAAGTTATAGAGCATCATAGAATGAAAATACTCCTTCCTAACACAGCCCTTCACCCACCCCGTCTCCACGCCTGTCTCCATAAATGCATAACCATTTTAAGTTTTCGTACTAATCAAGAAATATTCTATGTGCGGCTGGAGAGATGGGTTGGTAGTTGAGAACTATGTACTGCTCTTAAAGAGGACCTACCTGAGTTTGGTTCCCAGCACCCATGTCAGGTGGCTCACAGCTGCCTCTAACTTCAGCCCCAGGCAATCTGATATCTTCCTCTGACTTCCTCAGGCACCTGAATTTACATGCACAAACGTACACTCAGACACACACCTACACCCAACTAAAAAATAAAAATAAAATCTTAAAAATTATTTGCTGGATATAGAAGTCAACAAAGTTTCACTCCCTCTCCAACTTTACACAAGTGATGATCTGCTTCACAAGTGACTCTGACCTTGCTTTTTAAAATCTCGTATCTTCAAGAGTTTTTCATCTCTTGTATAAAATTCATTCTTTTTAGAAACATGCCAGTTTCTCTCAGACATACATGCTGTAACTATAGTTGTGCTTCACCCATCCAGCTCTTATTTATGAAATTCACGGTTGTTTCTAATTTACTTGCTTTTATAAACCTACAAACACAATAGATAAGTCTTTCCACATATGGCAATATTATTACCTATAGAATAAATTTCTGGCTGCAGCAGTACATAGAGGCTTTTGTTCTTTGGATAAAGCTAATTGTCTTCTGTGAGCATTGCACAACTTTATATTCCCATTGTCAAAAATTCAGGCAGCCGTCCCACCTGCTTTCATTAGATTTCTGTCACTCTGCAATAAAGAATAACAATGATCTGCAGCTTTAATTTCTATTTCTGACCGTGAGGACGAGCATGTTTCTGAGGTCAGGAGCCTCGTGGGGCTGTACACGCCTTCCTGCTTTCCCACTTGTCTGTCGTTCTTGGTGTCTGACTGAAGCGCGTTCTCTATCAAGGATCTTAACCTTTTTCTAAACAAATGATCTTTTCAACTTGAAGAAGTGCATTTTTTTTCCTCTGCTAATGGAGTGTGTTTTGTTTGCTTGTTTCTGATTTGGTTTGGTATGTAAATCATTTTTCTTTACATTCACCATTTTTATGGGGGTTGTTTTTCTGTTTTGGCAAGTTTTCCTGTATTAGTTGAGGTTCTTTAAGGGAACGGAACCGATAAGATGTGCATTTAAAGGAATCAGTTCACACAGTCACGGAGACTAACGCACCTCAGGTTGCAGGCTGGCTGGCTAGATACCCACAGAAGAGCCGCTGAAGTGCAGGTCCAAGACTGTTCAAAGGATTCTCTCCTCCTGGGACTAGGTGGTGTTCTTTTGTATTCAGGTCTTCAGTGATGTGATGGAGCCTACCTTCTGTAGGGAGGTAAATCCAGTTTCCTCAGTCATACCACTGTTACGATCTCGTCAAAAATCACCCTCACAGACATGTCTAGAGCAATGTTTGTCCACGTATCTGGGCCACATGACTCACTCAGGTTGACACATAAATTAACTATTAGCTTTGGTTATGGATTTTTGTGTCATATTTAGAAAGTCTTCTCCAGCCCAAAGTTGTAAACAAACCCTCCCATTGTTATATTTCTGTCTTTAATTCTTGTAAAATTTTTCTTGAATGTCAAGAAGCAGAAGGTTCCTCACTGTCCCAACAGTAATTGCAGCTCTTGGGCCTCTGAAGCAACAGCATTGCTTAGAGTTGAGGCCAGCCTGGGCTACACAGAAAAATGGTGTCCCACGTCCCTTCCCCCACAAATGGATATAATATTGTCATCTTGGATGTCAGATGCCAACCTTTTCCTTGATTTCCTTGTGCACTATAATCTCATCCTAATATGTGGATTCTATCTGCTTTGTTATATAACAGACCTGAGCTACTTCAATTTCTTAAGCATTACAGGATATTTTAATTCCTGAAGTTAGTTCTTTCTCTTATTTTCTTTCTGGATAATCTAACTTGTAAAAGAGGAACATCAACTAATCTTATACAGAAAAAAACCTCTAGGTATTTTTATTAGGTAGGAATTGGAATTATAGATAAGTACAGAGGGACATTTCTGTGATATTTTTAAAAAGTGTGCCTTTCAATTTGTTCAAGTCTTCTTTTGTATTCTTTAGGCCTGTTTTAAAGGCGTTCTCAACACTAATTTGCTTGGCTGAAAATTTGCTTGGTAAATTTATTTATTCATAGGTATGTTATTATTTTGTGGTTGCTGTAAATGGGGCCTGATATGAAAATTATTGATTTCTATGTACTTTACAACCAGATATGTTGCTGCATTTATTACTTATACAGGTTTTCAAATATAAAATTTTGTCATTTCTTCTCCTTCTCAATTTCTATGCCACAATTTTTTCTCATTGTAATAGCTTGTTTCTAGGCCTAGCACATTGTTAAGTAACTCGAATGGCTGATATCCTTTTCTTGTGTGAAACTAGTGCTGGTGTTTAGCCATTAAGGAAGTCCTGATAGGCTGGGCTAGCAAGATGGCTCGGCAGGTAAAGGTACTTGCCACTGAGCCTTATGACCCGAGTTTGATCCCTGGGAACCATGTAATAGGAAAAGAAAACCAAGGCCTACAAGTTCCTGTGCCCTCCACAGTCATGCTAAGACACACACTCAAACAAATAGATAGACGTAAATTTAAGATTTAAGGAATTAAAAACTGGTTTGGGCATAAAAGTGGCTACTTATCACATTAAGTATCTACCCATTTGTTACTAGTTTACTGTCTATCAAGCATGAGTTTGGGTCATCCCAAGGGTTTTCTGTATCTATAGAGATGATTATATTATTTTCATTTTGACTTACAGTGGTAGATTCTGTCTATCATTTCCTGATTTGGTGCACACCAGAATAAACTCCTCTTGGTCATAATGCTATTTTCGGTTTTGGTTTTGAGGTTTTTTCCATGACAGCTTCCTACATGTGTGTAGTGAGTTTGAATTTTTCCATCCCATCACCTTCTCTCACACCCGCTTTCTGTTCCCTTCTTCCCAAGAATCCTTTCATGTTGTATAGGTGTGTGTGTGTGTCACTCAATTTAGCTAGGGTTCTTGCATGAGCCTGAGTAGGAAGTTAGTTACGGAGCGTGGGCAACCTTCCAGTTAGAACACACAACTAAGGAAAACAACACGGCCCTCCCCAGCCACCGCTAACTGCCAATAGCGCCTCAGGGAGGGATGGGGCCTCCTGGGCGCCTCTCCTCCCCGTCCACGATGAAATGCTGATGGTACAGTCTTGGGCAGGTCTTGTAGAGGTAATGACGGCCACAGTGAATTCATGAGTACAATGGTCGTGCTGTATTCAGGTGACATCTTTTGCAGCACACCCACCTTAGCCCTATTTCATGACAGTCCCCGGGCCTTGGTGATACAGATGTTCAGGACCAAGCCCAGTACTTATTGTTGGCTCTTTGGCCATTTATGAGCCTCAATATTAATTGCTACCCATGACAATAAGAAGCTTCTCTGGCAAGCGCTGGCAGGAGCACTGAGCTATGAATAAACATGCGAATTAGAAGGCAGTTTAGCAGCATGTCCATTTATCACACTGGTAGCATTCTCCCCTGTAGGGTTCATGACCTTCCAGCCACGGGCTCCGAATCAGGTTTACAGTACTAGACACAGGTTCGCTTCTGTGATGCAGGCCACAAATACCATCAGAAAGTGGTTGATTGTCCGCACCATAGCCACACCACTAGTGTACCACAAGTACCTCCTGCCTGGCTTGTTATTTACCGTATCTGATACGGCTCATAAAGTACTAAAAATCACTGTGTACATTCTCTAAAAGTGTATTTTATTAGTGTATATTCATCGCACAGAGTAGGGTGCTTCAAATGACATTTTCATTCGGCTATATTGTGTATTGGGGCCACATTCCTTCGCATGACCCTTCTATGTGTCTTCACGCTAGTCCTCTTCCCTTTCCCACACAGATCCTCTCTACTCTGATATGGTGTGTATATGTCAGTGTGCACATGTGCATTTTCAAGGTTCCACATATGAAAGAAGGGGTGGCGTTTGTTCTTGGAGTCAGATGGGTTCCTTAGAGGTTCGGTGGACGTGTTCCCTGCTTGTCTTCCTGAGAAATGTTCGGCTCTTCACCAGATTTCTGGACTGATTTTTCCTACAGAGCGCGGTCCACTTAGGTTTCTTCAGTATCACAATGGATAAATTACACTGTCCTACAAAACTGTCCTTGTTATCAGGTCTTCTTCTTTTTGCATAAAAATTAACAAGGCAGCCTCTTATATTCCTTTAATTTCCTGTGTTTTGACGCCTTTTCTGCCATCATTTTCTAGTTGTGAAATTGTACTGTCTCCTCTTTTTCTCCTTTGATTAGTGCAACTAACAGCCCTGGAGGTCTGGGGCTTTGAGAATGAGCACTCAACTTTCTCTATTAATGTATCTGATTATTCTGGTGTCTTGATCCTCCTCACACTTGACTCTGCATATCTTCAGGGGATTCTGCTAATATACTGATTTTAGTTCAGTGAGTCTGAATTACAGCGTCCATGATTAACCCCCAGTCTCCAGCTGGCTGCCCGTGGCCTACACTCTGAGTGACCTGCTCTAGCACATTTATTTCCTACTTTGCATGTTTTTCTTGATGTGGACTTCTTGCCTTCACTTTTCCTTCTATCTTGAAATAGACATTTAACACATTTGTTCTTTGTTGTACTCTACTAACAATTTAAGTAAAATTAATATACTAATATAATACTTCTATAAATTTCTGTATGAAGTTCTTCAGTATTATTTTATAGGTTTTAATGTGATATTTTTATATTTTTACTATGTCTTTACTAGATATTTGGATTTTTTCAACATGTGTAACCTCGCTGGCCTGAAAGTATAAAAAAGGAGATTTTAAACAATTTAGTACTGACTTTGGTTTTCTGGATTTTATCAATATATAGTGTTTAAATTGCAATCAGAGTTGCTATTTATGCTTTTAAAATATATCAAGGTTGTCTTTGAGGTTTTCTACATAGTTAATCTTATGACTATTATAACAAAAGACACATACTTCATCTTCAGAGAGCATAGAGGTATATTAACTTGACCACATATATGTTATAAAATGTTTCTATGTCTTACCTAATTTTACTTTCTCACGTGTTATGAATAGACAGAAGCAAATTAGATTTTCCTTTAAATAGAGAAAAATTAGAGTTGATTAGGTTCTCCCCCCCACCCCAACAAGTGATGAAGGATCAACTGGATGTGCACATGAATAGAAGGAATTGGACCTCTACCCATACACAGATATTAACTGAAAAATTAATGTAGTATCTGGGTGGAAAAGATAAAACTGTAATTGTCACCAAAGAAAATACAGGTATAAATCTTTATGACTTTGGGTGGCCAGTAGACTCTTAGATGTAGCATGAGAGAAATATGCAGTTTTTCAATAGATCAGCTAGAAATCATCAAAATTTAAATCATCCTTCAAAGGGTTGCCATCAAAAAGTGAAAAGACAACTCAAAGATTGATAGAAATTTTTAGCAAAGAATATAACTGATAAGGAACTTAACTCTAGACTGCAATATAAGAAATTATTCTAATTCAAATAACAAGACAGATACTTCAGTTTAAACCTCAGAAACGGATCTGAATAGACTTTTCTCCAAGGAAGACTGTGATGGCCAAGGAATACTGAGGAATGAATCCACTGTCATTCACCCCTGGAGAAATGAAAACACAAACCACACCTCTTAGGATGACTACATTTAAAAAGCTGTGTAATGTGGGGCTGGAGAGATGGCTCCATGGCTAGGAGCACTGGCTGCTCTTGCAGAAAACCAAGGTTCAAATCCCAGCACCCAAGTGGCTGGTAACAACCATCTGTAACTCCAGGTCCAGTGATCTGAGTCTCTCTTCTGGCTTCCATAGGCACTAGGCACACACATGGTGCATATACAGACATACAGACAAACACTCATACACAATTTGGTTTTTGTAAAATTTTTATTATATTTTTGTCTATTTCATTCAAAACATCTTAATCAATCTTAATAATCTTTGTAACCCCCCATCAGCACCCACCCACAGCCTCCTTCCATTGGAATTCATGCATTCTGTCATTTGTATTAAGATCTATCATGTCAAGTTAGTGTCCCTAAATGACCCTCAGTGCAAAGTTGATCCACTGAGGTCTAGTTAGCTGATCTAGAGTCCCTCTATTTAAGAATATCAACTCTTCCTCACCCAGCAGTCATCATCAGCTGCCAGTAATTCTGGCTAAGATTGTGGCCTGCTGCCCATTTGCACAGTCTGTGTTCACTTTTTATCTGCTTGAGTTTATATGGGTCTTGTGCATGCTGTCACCATTGCTTTAGGTTCATGTGAGCAGATCCCAGGAGGCTGCAGGGCTCTGTTTCCATGTGGTCATGCACCTCCTCCCTGGCTCTTACACGCTTTCCGCCCTCCTTTCCTGCAGTGCTCCCTGGGCCCCGGGTGGGTGAAGTTTAACACGGGAGCCTGACTCTCACTCTCTACACTTCGACACTTACTTACAAGGAGGCAGGTGCTTTAGTGGAGGAGCCACCTCCCCATTCCCTAGAGTTATGTTTAAAACTGTAAACTACTCTCAGTGTTCCCCTCAGTGATCGCCTCTTCTTTACTTCCAACTCTGAACAGCTAAACAACTCGGACATTTCTTCTTCCCCTTCAGTTCTCCTACAGTGTATTGATTTTAGTTGACCTCATTTTTTCTCAGTGTTTGTCAAGATAGAGTTAACTCCATCTGTATATTTTCACTTGGTTTGTCAGCCTTGACTTCAAGCTCTTGAGAACAGGACACAAGCTCTTCTGATGCCCCTTCTTCTGTCCCCCTACCCCTCCCCAGTTTTTAAATTATACTGTGTCTTTGTTTCTTTTCCTGTTGTGATTAAACACCTTGTCAAAGGTAACTCAAGGGAGAAAGTTTATTTCAGCTTACAGCTGAAGGGTACAGCACATTATGTCAGGAAAGTCAAGGCAGCAGGAACCTGAGGCAGCTGGTCACATTCCATCCAAAATCAGGAAGCAGAGGGTGATGCTTGTGCTCACAAGCGCAGGTGCCTTCAGAGGCCAGAGGGGGACATCAGATCCCTTGAGCTGGGATTACAGGCACTCTTAATTGCTGAGTCATCTCTCTAACTCCCTAGATCTAGTATTTAATGTTACTAAACAACATGAGGCCAGTTCGGTTTTTGATGTCGTTAGTGTTGTTTTTCTTTCTTTTTTTTTCCTCTATCCTTATAAAATTGACTGTCTCTTTGTACTGCCTGCCATGGGGCCCTCTCCTTGTGCTAGGAGTCCAGTGGCAATCTCATTCAGTCATTCTGAGCCACTCTTGACTCTTGACCTCTACTTTGTGACATTTCTAAACCACATTACACTTATGCTGAAGAAAGAGCCTGACTCCTAGCATTCATTCAAGGTCAACTCTAAGACTGCCCCTTCCAGTGTCTCAGAACTATGCTCCCCAGCCAAGTTTGCTCTCTCCTTTACTGAAACAGAGTCTCCAGCATGAAATGGGGAAGGAGAAGTCAGGACCCGCCCTTATCAGAGAATCTTGCCCTTCGATCTCTAGGCCTAGAACATCACACACACACAACTGCAGAGATTTCTCATCGTTGCAATGAGAGAAGCACGCTGGCCTCAGCACTTTGATGCATAAAGGTGCACATGCATCACCACCTGGGGTGGAGGACAAGGAGCGGTCCCGAGGGATCAGAGCCGCACATGGCTCCGTGAGCTTGTTTACATTAAGAGCAGTGACTATCTGGCTGCAAGGTCAGGGAAAAGTCTTTAGTCCAGACTGTGTCCATGCTGTAGAAGTCGTTTCTACACCATTTCATTTTGCTGCCATCTGCACTCCTGGCCTCCGAATCTGGGGGGTTCCAGGTGTTGGCTCCAGTCTATTGTCTTTCTGTTTCATTTGCTTAAGTCTATTTTTCCCCTAGAGCAGATTTCTACGATGGCTTCACTTGCCCTTCCCACTCTCCCTGTCTTCCCAGTGCTAAAATATTTCTTACTTCCTTTAGCCAGCAACTGATACCTGTGATTTTATTTCACCTTCAAGTTCATGGCAAAACATTTATTCACCTTCCTATTCACATTCACATCTGCATCCGCCCTGGGGTGATATTTTATAAAAGGTTATAACTTGGTTGTTTCTTCCTCTCTGTCTTTGAATATTCTTATTTGGTGATAGGCTCATTTATGTTTTATTCTTTATCTGAATGATGTTCATCTCTTTACCCTGGGTGAGTATTTACAGGGTAAGATTTTGCTTTAGGCAGGGTGAGGTCCACCTTCCTCCCTGTTGTGGTCTGGCATGACTGGAACCACACACAATTTCTCAAAATCTTCATTTGATCTTTTTTTCGCTTCTTTCCTAAACTCACCGTGGCCTCGATGAGATGGAAAGTGACCTTCATGGTTTGGCATGCTCTAAGAAATGCTAAGTCTGGACTCCTACCATTGAGGTCCCCAGCTTCCAGCTTTCTACACTTCCTCAGACCCCTGTGGAAGTTTCATGAAAGGTGTCACTGATGTTCAGACTGGTTTTCATTTTCCCATTTCCTGGTGGAGATGCCTGCAGAAGGCTGCGTCACGTTGCAGCCATGTGCATGTACTGGGAGGCGTCTTGTTCCCTTTGTCTTATGCTTTTGAACATTCTTTCTCTTGCCACTTTAATGTCTTTGTACAGTGTCCAAAAATAGTGCAGGAATATCTCCTCAGAAATGGCAGGCATTGCTCAAGGTTTGGCAAGCAGATTTATGGAACTTCACCACCACAGAATTGATGGTTCTGAGCATGAACTCATTCAGCAGTTACCTGAAAATCCAGACACATGAGGCTTTGTCCCCCAATCTGTCAGTTCTGTCAGTAAAAGCTATGCCTGCTCAGCCTCCTGCCGTCTCTGTTCTCAGCTAAGTGGTTGAGGAGGAACGCCCAGGGGCAGGAGGCAGGACTGGTTGAAGACTGGGGCAGACCGCAAACTCCCAAACCAAGCAACCTGCACCTTGGCTGACAAAGTCCAGCTGCTCTCCTACTAAGTGTCCTCAGAGCGCGCATCCTCAGAGCTGGTGGGCAGGAAATGTGTCACAGCAACAAGCTACTGTGTGAACTAATCTCTTCCTGGCAACAAACCAGCCTGACAGCACGCTCAATTTGAGCAATTAGAGAATTTAATAAAGAGACTACTGGGCATACAAACCCACTTTCTGGGCTTAGAAAAAGAAGCCAGGGAATACTGCTCTGCTCCTGAGTTTATAACTCTGAGAGACATTACCATCTCTGGGCCAAAAGGGACCTAGAGCAGAACTTGCATAAGACCACACAGAAGTTCTTAACTAAACTCCAGCTTCTTAAACAATGGGTCACCCCCCATATGGGGTCATCGACCTGAATGTGGGGGTCACAGAAAATAGGCAGCCGTTAAAAGGTCCCTGAAGGTGAGGGGACCATTCATTCGAGCATCAGTGTGGGGATCGGTGCTGTCTCTGCAGTGCTCGCCTGTGTGGCGTCCTAGAACTCCACTCCGCCGTTCACTCAGAATACACTGTGCACTTGCCCTGAGCTTCTGGCACTGCAGTGAAGCACCAAGGGCTGCCTGGAGCACCTCTGCTCAGATTCCAGGCTGTGTGTGCTGCAAGTCTCAGTGCTGCTCGTACAGAAACATACCGACTTAATTATGGGAAACAAAGACTTTTCTACTTTCCAGCCCTCATTCCTCAGCATGTATCAAATCAGTGCACCTTTGGGCTCTACTGAATTAGAGTGTTTGATGTTACACCTGCTCTTTCAGTTGCTGACTTGAGTTTCATTGCAAAAAAACGAAAAAGAAAGAAATATTCAGTGAATTTTGGCTTAGGGTTAAGACAGAATTTCCAACAATTTCTGAAATGGACCTAAATATATGGCTGCCTTTGTAGAGTATTCCTGCAAAGCGGCATTCTCAGCATTGATGATTAATAAAATCAAAATATATTGATCAGCTCTGAAGCACTGAAGATGCTCCGTGTCCCAGTGGATTAAACGTTCAGTCAAGACTTAATTCTTTGTGTAAAAATAAATAAGCGAATCCCTCTCATTAGTATATGAAATTTCCTTTAATACATGGAAAATTTGTGTGTAAGCCAATGAACTATTTTAAAATAAAGTTCTTTGTGATTTATCAGCAAATTTTTATTTGCATGCCTGTTTTATATCTCCATGTGCTGGAGAGCTTTAGTGTCAACTTGACACACCTGGGTTGAGGGAACCTCAGTTAAGGAATTGCCTTCATTGGACTGGTCTGTGGCCATGTCTGTGGGGCTTCTTCCTGAGATTGTTGAGTGCTTCGGGAGGGCAATGCCATCTCTGGGCAGGTGGTCCTGTACTGTGTAAGAAAGCAGGCTGAGCACAGACCAGAGGAGCAAGCCAGTAAACAGCATTCCTCCACAGTCTGTTCTTCAGGTTCCTGCCCTCAGTTCCTGCTCTGACTTCTCTTGATGAGGGACTGTGTTTGTGAGCCAAATAAAACCTTTCTTCCCCAAGTTGGTATTGGTCTGAGTGTTTTTATCACAGTAATTGAAAACAAGCTAAGACAAATGTATCCAGGGTCACATGAAAGCTTCTCAGGCAAAACAGAGTTGTCTGTGGGGAAAGTCTAAGCAGCCCTGGTCTAGATACTGATTCTAAAAAAGAGCTGTGACTTTGGTAGAAGGATATGGACAAAGATGTGAGAAGAATCCCATCCTTTCTGGTTCTGGCTTTTCCTCGACAGTCTCTCTCTCTCTCTCTCTCTCTCTCTCTCTCTCTCTCTCCCCCCGCCCCCTACCAAGTTGAAAGCTAAATGGGAAACAAACACTGGATCAATCCATAAAGGTCAGCCAGGACATGAAGCTCCCTTTAGAGATACACTCCAGAGACCCATCAAATACCAAACAGCATGTGAAAGGGATTGTCTTCAATCTGTGTGTGTTCATTCATGTGAGTCCAGGCATGCACATACCCTGGCATGCATGTGGAGGTCAAAGGACAGCCACATATATTGATACGCCCATCCCACCTTGCTTGAGAGAGTCTCTTTATGCTCACAGTTGAGTACTCTAGCTCCCCTCGAGCTCCTAGGGATTCACCAGTTGCCACATCCCATCTTACTGAAAGAGTGTTGGGTTACAGATGTGTGCCCTACATGTCCAGCTTTCTGTGGGTTCTGGGGATTCAAACTCAGGTCCTCATGCTTGGGGGGGTTGATGCTTTAACCACTAAGTTATCTCCAGAACCTCATGAAAGAGTTTTCATGCCATAGAAACCAGGTTGCAAAGATTGTTGACTTGTAAAAAACAAGTACAAGCTTATTCTAAGGAAATGTGTCTGAGGCCATATGTAAATGATAAAGTAAATTTGGAAGCTAAAAACTGTTATATAACGTTCAAATAGACAATCGCCTGGGTCTGAAAACTAAAGCATGGGTTGCTTCCATGTACACCACCAAGTGTTTCCTGAAAGTCGTCAAGCCTCTTGTTTCTCTGATTCAGTTCCCTTTAACAGTGGCCTTTCTACCCTTATTTATTTATGTATTTATTTAATTGTTGCATTTCCTGCTTAACTCTCTCTGATGTTTCCACTCTTCCCCCTGGACAGATTTTTTTCTCGGTTCTTTAACATCAGTCTCCATAATTTTCCTAGTGAGTCCAGTCCACCTCATGGGATCCTAGGCTGCAGCCCTCCTGCCTGCCAGACATGTTTAGATGGAGCTTTACAGACATCTTAAATTCAGATGTTGAAAGCCAGTCCATTTATCGTGGCTTCTCATGCTCCCACACACATACCATGCATGTTTCCTGAATTCCCAAACTCATTCAACAGCCTATGGGGCTTAATTATTGTTTTCTAACAGCAACTAAAATGTTTAGTGGGAATTTCTTGTTTGTAATATTCACACTATTCATGAGCACTCCATACAATCAAGAAGAAATCAGTAATTTCTATCATCTATGGAGGGGTCAGTTTCCCCAGAAGGTATCCCACAACCCCCTTCTGCCTCATGTCCCATATCCAGATAGCCACGTGGCAACATGTTGCTCATATCTCCCTTCCTTGGCACTCTACCCACATATTTGGGATTAAAAGTCTTTTTCCTATATGGTACTGTAATCGTAGCCAAATACACATGGCTGAAGAGGTCATAGATCTTAGAGAAATCCCCAAGACTGTCATATACCTAGGCTAATATAGCTTCTTACTAAATGCAAAATATGTATCCTTATATCTGTAGTCAAGTATACCAGTTACCACTCACTAAAGAAGTTTCTTTTGCACCAGACCGAGACTAATGAAGAATACCATATCTGGTCACACACAGACATTGTCTGTGAATTGCACATGCCTAAGAGGCACATCTACAATGCAACCTCTACACCCAAGGCTCACTCATCATAGAACAAGGGGCAAAGAGGACACTAATGAATATCTCAACTCTCATTAATGAAGATCTCTCATGAAACAGAGGGCCAGGAACACAAAAGGTCACAAATGGCCAAAGAACAGAGATTAGGAATCTGCAGAGTCGGGTCCCTGGACAGGACTCCTATATTAAGCTTCATTCTCCCAGGGCTCAGGGACTATTGCAGAAGACAGGGCAGAAAGACTGTAAGAGCCAGGGAGGAGGTGAGTGACCACATGGAAACAGAATCCTACAAGCTCCTGGGACCCTGCTCATATGAACTTACAGGAATGGTGTCAGCATGCTCAAGACCCATGCAAACTCAAGCAGACAAAAACCCAGCATGGAACTGGGGAGATGGGCAGCAGACCTCAACCTTTTATTAAGAAATCTTGGCAACTGATTGCTGTTGGGTGAAGATGAACTAGTCTTCCTAAAGCAAGAGACTCTGTACTAGACCTCAGTGGATGAACCTGCACTGAGGTCATTTGGGGACACTAACTTGACACAGTAGACTTTAACACAGATGATAGAATGTACGGATTCCAGTTGGGGGCTGTGAGCAGTGCCAGTGGGGAAGGGGTGTAAAGATGATTAAGATTGGTTGAGATGTTCTGTATGAAACATACAATGATTCAATAAAAAAAAACTTAAAAATAAAATAAAACATTAGTTTTATTAGCAATCTTACAATGTAAAACAAATGTCTTTTTCCTGAATAAATGACTCTGCATCTTCCAGCTTTGCCTTTGAAGCTTTTCCATGCATAGCCCAATGTCATCCCCATAATATACCTCACCATCCTCTTCCAGGAGCACCAGAGCCTTCCGGGGCCTTTCCGCCTCCAAATATCCTCCCCTAACCCTTTCTCTCCACCACAGCCAGGTACCCTGCCTAAAGTGTGATTCTGGCCCTATCATCCTTTTTTCTAAACAGTAAGATAAATAAATCAAACTCTCTCTCGTTTCCTGGGTCTCTCAGACGTTTCCCATACATTTGCCCTACAGTGTGCCTGGCATTTAAATGTGCATGTTTTAAGGCAAGTTGTACCTTCTCTGGGTATCCACTGGCCCCTGAGCCTCCTTTGACTTTGGGATCGCTTAAAGACCCTGCCTCTTAGCTTGGGAAGCTACTTGTCTTAGACTTGAACTTTCCCCTCTCTACGGAGGTTGGACACCTCAACCCAGTCACCTGCCACAGCCTCTCTCCTTCTGCTGGCATCTCCCACTCATGTTGAAGCATCTCAAATAGCACCCTATCACAAGGCCTCTCTGAACTCTATAGAGGCTCCTTCTTCATTCATTTGGTGGCATATAATCCACCTCTGTACCATACAGTGGATGCGTCTTTACAAGTTCCTCTGGCCAGCCTACCTCCCAAAAGCCTGGACTGTGTTGTAGTAGTTCAGTATCCCATCTTTGGCACAGAACTGTGAACACAGCAAGCTCTCCATCAATGGAGATGGAGTGGACTTTAACAGCCTGCATTTATGGTGCATTTTCAGGACCCATTCAACAGCACCATCTCTCCCACACCTTCAAGTTACGTTTCTCTGCAGCTTTCTCTAATGAATTCAGCCTTGGATATGGACCATTTCTGCACTATTCTTTAGTCACATGAGGGCTCCCTTCCTATTGATATCTTTCTTGTATTACTAACAATGGCTACTTATCTGGTGAATCTCATGGAGATTTCCCTTTAAGGAAATTGTTAAAGGTAGGAGAAATTTGCAAAGCCTGATTCTACCAGAACCGTCTCCTCTTATCTAAGCAGTTAATTCTCCACCTGTTGTACTTAGCTCTCAGCTCTGGGGAACGCTCCTTCACGCCTCCTTTGTGCAGGTTCATCCAGCTTTCTCCTCATTCTTTCTTTAAGCATGCCCAGGGACACTATATTCCGTCTGTGTTCAGTTGTGACTTTCTCTCCACTAGAGCTTCCTGTCTTAGGATGTATCTGAGGAAGTTTTGGTTGAAAAGGAGAAACAAAGGAAAAGGAACTATTTTTATATTTCCCCTCTCTCATTTAATATTGGAGAGAATTTCTTTATGATTAAAGAAACTTGTTACGAAATAACACACTGTGAAATATACGTGTAGCCACAATGCAGTTATAAATATATTTTTCTTATCAGAGAAGGGAGCGGGCAAATCAGCCACTCTTGCAAGGTCATATTTCACAGAGACAGCGGAATTCACCCAGTGTTGAATTATGTTATGAAGCCAGTGATTTAGCATTGTCGTCTATTTTGATTGACACCAAAAGCCTTCCAGAACAGTAAATGTAAAGACACTAGAAAAAAATCACTTACAAAATGGCTTGATAGACTCTGTTAATGAGTTTTAAAATGTAGTATAACAACTTAATCAAATCCGACAGCTCCATAAAAGAATTAATTTGGTCATTGGCTCTCTTTCCAAAATGACTTTGCTATATTCATGAAGGTGAGAAATTCTGTTTGACCAAAATATTCACAACTAAATTCAGAATGACATGACCCAGGACAGGCCACGGCTTTTTCCCAGTGCTCCTCAGAAGCTGTTTAGATTCAACCAGTTAGGAGAGATGCACACCTTTGTCTTCAGTTTCATTTCAGCAAAAGAGAATGTAAACAGCCCGTATTATAAGCAATAAGCCCACACCAGAACTTTCATTTGGAGTGTTAAAGTGGGATCTGGAGAGATGACTCAGTGGTAAACACACGTACTGCTCTTGCAGAAGACCCAAGTTTGATTCCCAGCACCTACGTTGGGTGACTCACAGCTACCTGTGACTCCAGCTCCAGGGGATCCAACATCCTCCTCTGGCCTCCATAGGCACCTTCACTCATTATTCCATTTGTACAGACACCCCATAAAATGCCAGCCTAGACATGGGGGAGTGGGGAGGAAACTCCAATTCCACCTGAGGAAATTGTCCACAGATAGCTGCTGAGAGGGGCAGAGACATTTTCTTTCAAGCATGGGACTCTTGGTGAGTTAACTAGACTCCAGTGACTGGAACCACACTGAAGGATATTTGGGGACACAAATTAGACTCTGTAGCCAAATATATTACATTAACTTGGCTGTAGGGGGCAATGAGGTAAGATAGAGAAAGGGGAGGGGTCTAAATACCATCAAATTATACTGTATGAAAAGCAACTAAAACAAAGAAAGAAACGCTGACAATTTAGAAGTCCAAGTTCTTTGTAAAGTCTCCTAACTGTGGACTCTTATAAAATCAATAACAAGTTAAAGACTTTCTTACTCCAAGGGGAAAGAACCAGTGCATAATTATAGTCACATCAAAGCAAAACCAAAGTCTAGCAGTATAGCTCGGGGGTGGCGCTCGTCCACTCTGTCGTCTGTGCTGTGTACAGCTTGTCCCACAGGCTCAGGCTGGCTCCACTTCACACCTTCCTGTCTTAGCAAACATCCCATGGTCCCAGACTCTCTACTGCAACAGAGGCTGCACCTTCACCAAAGACCTCTCCAGGCCTCTTGTGGGCCAAGCCTCAGCTTCTCTCCATGACGCCTTTAATTCCTGAGTTTTCATGTCACTATAACCAGGACCACACGGGAGACTCTTACACATTACCAAGTCCTGCTTCCCGCTTGATATGCAGCCTTGGCCCCCTCTGGTCTACCATTTCTGAGTGCCGAGCCTGAGAAAATACTTCCCAGAAGATTTCACCTCAGTGATGCTGGTGGCTTCTTAGTCACAGCTGATCTTTCAGCCCTAGTCCAGCATCAACTGTCCCAGTGAAGCAAAGGTTTCACTTCAAGTTTGGGTCTCTTGTTAGTCACAGCCCTGGTTGACCGGAAACCACAGACATTCAATTCAAATGATCACAGGAACAGCCCTGGTAGAATCTTTGGGGACTCTCAAACTTCCTTCTGAAACTTCACAAGCCAGGCCCCATTATCTGCACTGTTCTCTGTGTAACCTTCCAAGTTCCCACAACCGCTCATTAAGCTCTGAGCACTCAATGTCTTTTCCAGAAAAAATTTGAAAATCCTCCTCCCACAAGACAGTCCAAGGTATAAAGAGCCACATGGTCAGGTCCATCCCCACAGGACCACTTCCAGTACCAATTACTGTCCTGGTTTTGTTTCTCTTGCTGTAATAAAACACTAACCAAAAGCAACTTGGGGAAGCGAGGATTTATTCAGTTTACAGCTCACTACTGAATGCGAAGGGGAGCCACGGCAGGAACTGAGCAGGAACTACTAAGGAATGCTGCTTACCAGCTTGCTTCCCCCTGGCTTGCTCAACTAATTTTCTTATACAACCTAGGCCCACATGCCCAGGGATATCAGCACCACAATGGCTGGGGAGGATGTGGAAAAGGATTGTCCACTGCTGGGGGAGTGCCAATGGTCAGCCACCATGAGAATCAGTGTGGAGAAGAAATACCTGTTCATCGTGTTCACTGCAGCCCTTTTCATGAGCGCCGGAAGCTGGAGACAGTTTAGGTAGTCATCCCCTGATGAAGAGCAAAGGAAGGTGTGGCACATACACACTGTATAATATTATTCAACTCTTTAAAAACCAAATCCACAGATAACCAACCGGAACTGGAACAATCATCCTGGGGGAGGTAACTCACACTCAGAAAGACAAACACCACCTCTTCTGTGTCGTAGCTGGATCCTAGCTTTGAAATCCTAGATATGCCGGCTTCAGTCTGGAAATTCGGAGAAGCCAGGAAACTAAAAAATGGCCACGGGAGTCGGGGGAGGGAGGACTCGCTGGGAGGGGTAGACGAACGCAGTGAGCGGAAAGGGGCCTAACACGTGTGAGGATGGGAAGACGGGGCAGAGAAGGGAGGATAGAGGGAAGATGAGGAGCCAGACACGGCAAACACGAGCTATAGCACAGAAACAAAGAGAAATCAAGCTGGGGCTGAGTTCAAAGCCATACCGCCACCAACTAGCTTTCGTAATGCTAGAATGTACAGCTCTGAATTCTGTGAACCACGAAAACATCTGTCCTGGCAAAACCCACCCACTGGTACAATAGTAGTACAGACATTATGAGAGTAACCAATCCCTTTCTCACTGGATTTATGGTCTACTTCATAGGATAGAGCCCATACCTGACATTGCTGTCAGGCCTAGTAACCTGAGGCTAGACAGATCTCAGGATGTACGGGAGAGCTGAGAGTAGTAAACTGAATTCTAACGAGGTGTCATACCCATAAATGAACGCATCTCCCAACTCTCACTAGAGAAGGTTCCTTATGCAGCAGATGGTTAGCACAGCAAGCCTCACGTGACCTCCACACAGAGGACAAGAGGCTGCAGAGTGCTTATCCCTGGATGGGCACCTATATCAAACTTCTACCTCCCAGGGATCGTTTAGAAAAGGAAGCAGAAATATTAAGAGCCAGAGGTAGTGGATGGCCACAAGTTTTTTCACAACTGGTTGTTTACTCATATGAGCTCAACTCAACAGTGGCAGTATGCACAACTCCCCCACACACGCAAACCAGACAAAATTGAGCATAGATGTGGGGAAGTGGGGAAGAAACCCCAACCCTGTCTTAGGAAATATGGGCAACCAACTGCTTCTGGAAATAGGAGAGATGTTCCCTTTCACGGACATGACTTTTGGTAGGTTTACCAGGCTCCTGTGGATGGATCTACACTGAAGGACATTTGGGGACACTAATTAAACTTGATAGGCCTTATTATAATAGAGTACACTAACTGGACGGGGGCAATAAGGAGAGGTGCAGGTATGGAAGAGGATCTAAATAGCATCAACATTCATTTTATGAACATCACAAAAAATTCAATTTTAAAAAATGTCACTTGGACATGTCCAAAGTCCAGTCCGATGGAAACAATTCCTCAGATGAGATTCCCTCTTCCTGTGTGATCTGAGTTTGTATCAAATTGACAGAAATGAACCAGTGCCTGGGGTTGCTTCTGTATCATGGACTGTGGGCCCACATGAGGTAGCAGTTAAACCTCACCCCTTATTAACCAGCCTACTCTGTGAACGCCTGCTCTAGCCCAACATTGCATGAAGCTTTCAGCGCCAAACATAAATGAGTCATGATCCATGGCCTCATACACACTCATTAGCTGATGCCAATGGAATGTTTGGAACATGTAAATTTCTAAAGCATTCTTGTATGTTTTAGAGACTGAACTCCTACCCCATCTGCAGTAAGAATAATGTGCAGTTTGCATGGGAAGAAAGCCCAGATGAGTGGATTTTACCTACATTGTCTATTTCTTCAGGTTTGAAGTAAGATTTTAGCCATTCTTCCATGTGCTTATGAGTAACACCACAGTGCATACTGGCAGGGTGGGACCAGGAGGCTGAAATTCTAGAAACAGTTACGGACCATCACTAGTGTGGACAGTAAGAAGGAAACCAGCACTGCTAAGGCATTCTGGAAGATGCAGGCAGCAAGCACATTTTGTCTCTCCCCATCTTCAGTGTTGGGGTCTCCACAGAATTCCAAGTGAGAAAAAAGAGTCTGCCAAAGTGTGAGCTGAGGCGTGTCAGCAGGTGAGAGTGTCTGCAATGCGCAGACGGCACCCTCACACAGGACAGTCATCTTCCAGGATTTGCACCAGGATGTGTTATATTTTAAGAGTTCCCAGAGGGGTCAGTGCCAGGGATATCACATGAGTCGCCAAAGACGGAGTGACGTCCAATCGACTATAACGTTCACAGCCTGGGGAGGTTGGAAGAGCCAAGTAAAGGTTAAGTTAATCCACAAAGTGCAGATTACAAAGTGAACAGGGATTTTTTTGTTTGTTTGTTTCACAATAGATGACTTTGAAACAAAAATGGAAGCATAACCTGGGAGTGAATAGAGAATGAAGAGTAAACCTGAGCAGGGGAAGTTAGTTTCTACAGTAGGAGGTACTCAGAGTTTGTGTAAGGTTTCCCATTCTGACGGAAAGGTCGAAGACTTTCGAAAGGTCATATGAACAGGTACAGAGGTGGGAGGGACAGGGCAAGATGGTGAGGGGACTGCTGGATGTGGCTGCGTGGAACGCAGAGCCTGGCTAGCTTTGGTTCTTCATGCGAAGGTCCCAGTCAAGACTGCTATGGTACAACGTCCTGCGGCACAGACTGAAGAGTTCCTGGGGTATTGAATAGCGTATTCTCCTAAATGGGACCTAGACAACTAAATCGCCACCCTTTGATTTCTGTAGTTGGTATCATACCAAGATTGCATGTTTTATTCCTTTTATACTAAAGAGGTAAAATAAAGTGTCTATTATCCAAGTTATATTTGAAACTAACAATTTTAGGTTGTATCTAAAATCTCTCTCCAAATGACATTTTAAATGAAAAGAAACTTATGACAATTATATTATGTGCCTGAGTGAAATGTACTCTTCTAGCAGATGCTGTGGCCATCTGAAACAGTGGGCAAAGATGAGTTGTGGAAACTGCTGGGCAGCATGAAGGGCACTCTTTACAGAAAAGAAAACCTAGTGTCTTTACATCTTACTGGCACATTGGGTTTTGTTCATCAGGACAACTCGGCTTTGTAGAGTTTAGAGTTTTGAAGTTTTCCCAGAACTGTCTTCAAACCCTGAATGTTCACAGAGTGACCCATCAGAATTCCAGAAGCATCGAACATTCTGTGACTAATACGTGTGAAATGTTTGCAGATGAAACTCTCTTTTGTAATTATACACTGCCGAATATGGAATAGTTTCTCTGCCGTCTGAATTATCTACCCGGGGATAGTATTTGAAAGTTCCATCTTGCATAAGTAAGAGCCAGCCTCTTGTAGGAGAGGGGAGGTGTTTTTGAATGTGGAATGGAAATTATTTTGGAATCATTTCCATGCAACATTTTCTTGTAACTACTTAGACCGAGTGACAGTGGAAGGGAGGTAAACTTACACAGCTGGCTCTTTGCACACAGAGTGATTCAATTTATTCTTGCTCCAATGTGGTAAGAAAATAAAAGGTTAGAATTATCTTTTGGATTCACTGTGGTATTGCCTCTGGATGCCTAAACAGATGGAAGCTAGGCAGCATTCCCAGCTTTGAACTTGAGGAAAGAGATTTTTCCCCTACAGTATGTTTTATCGGAACTCCAGTGATTTCCTATCATTAAATAAGGAATTTACAGATGGAACTTAATCTTTCAAACATACACATTGTCTTGTGAGTTTTCCAAATATTGTCTTGATTCTTAAAAAGGCAGGACTTAATTTTATTCTGATCTTGTACATACATACCTTTGAATTGGGAAACTTGCTCCTGCCACGGGAATGATGACTTAATCTATGGTTAAGTCTTTGAATCTATACAATTTAGGTTTTCTTAACTATGACAGAAAACACACAACAGAGGGAGGCTGGGGAGATGGTTTAGTCGGTATACTGCTTGCCACAGAAGCGTGGGGACTTGAGTTGGAGCCCCAGAATCCACAATAAAAAAATCAGGCACAGTGCCATGCACTTGGAACCCTGGTCCTGGAAAGGCAGAGACAGGGTCCCTGGGGCGCACTGGCCAGCACAGTCAAGTAGGCAAGGATCAGGCCTCCAAAGCAAGTGGAGGGCATCAGATGAACAACACCAAAAGTAACCCCTGGTCTCCACACACATGTGCATACATGTGCACCTGCACATACATGTACACACTGAGAAATGCAATACATGCACATACAATATATGTGTGTAACAATATGTATGTGTGTGTAGCATTCTTACATGTACAATGGCATCATAAAACTACATGGTAAAAACCACATAGCATTTATCTTTTTGCATCAAGATTGTTTTGTTTCAAAGTTTATCCGTGTTATAGTGTATATGAGAACTTCCTTCTGTCCTGTGCCCAGACATGTTCTACTGATAGAATATGCACATTCTGTTCACTCATCTACTATGGACAAGTGATGGATTTGTTTCCACAATTTGGCTATTGAGGAAAATATTGTTACTGTACTAGTTTGCAAATGTCCTTAGCAATTCTTTGGAGCATATCTTGAAAGATCCTAGATTCTACAGCAATATGCTATTTGAATTTTTAAATATTTTATTATTTTATTTTTTGTGAGTATATTTCCTGCATGTGTGTAAGAGCACCCATGTTGTGCAGTGCCCATAGAGGCAGAAGAAGGCATCGGATCCCCTGAACTGGAGTTATAGATGGCTGTTAGCCACCACCTGGGTGCTGGGAATTGAACCCAGGTCCTTTTCAAAAACAGTCAGTGCTTTTAGTCACTGAGCCATCTCTCTAATCCAAGCTATTTCAATCTTTGAAAAATCACAAAACTACCAGCATGTATAGTTTTAACTTAGAAAATACTTATTTATCAGTTATCTATTATTGTATTAGTTATTTTTCTGTTGCTGTGATGAAACACCATGACCAAGGGAACTTATAAAACAAAGAGGATGTTGAGCTTCTGGTTCCAAAGCAAACAGAGATCATCATGGTGGGGAGGCATGTGGCAAGAGGTAGCCAGAACAGAAAGCAGAGCGCTCACATCTTGAAGCAGGCAGAGGAAACAGAGGGTGACTGGAAATCCAGCAGGGCATAACTCTCTCAGCTCACCCCTAGTGACGTGCTTCCTCCAGCATGGCCACGCCTTCTAAGACCTCCCAAAACAGCTCCTCCAACCGGGAACAAAGTGTCCAAATACTTGAAGCCTACGGAGGACATCTTCATTCAAACTACCACAATTACTATAAAACATAGCGCTTTAAAAACAATCTTTAAACTGCCTTAAAAATCACAACCATGTATCCAGCTGATGGTTATCCTGGGCTGCTCTCCTGATATGGGTTAGGAGAGTTAGCTGGTCATATGGATAATGACTGGTCCAGATGGTCTTGATCATGTGGTTGGTGGCTGGTTGGCTATTGGCAGGGACAATGAAGCAACTGGGCCTATAGTTTGTCATGTTTAGCAGGACAGCCTGAACTTCCTCACATGCCATCAGCGGCCAAGAGCAGCCGTATACAAGTCCCTTGAAAGTCCTTGCTTTTGTTATGTGTGTTTGCCCCATTGGACAAAGAAAGTCACCTGCCAATCTCAGAGACAGGAAGAAGGGCACCAAAGAATGTGGCCACAGGGAGAACAAAAAGACTATGATTACTACGTCTTACCTGCCTAACTAAGTGTTCTGATGAGCTCTGATTTTTCTGAACCTTTCTCCTGCCAGAATGAGTCAGTGGTGCACACTAGTGGCCAGAGTTATATGTGTGTTTTAAAACTTCCGAGCCTAGTGTCTTTAAAATGGTCATGTGCTCCTTCACTGAATAATACTCACTGTGTCTATAGTTCCTCCAGAGTCTGGGGACATCGCTACCGACAATGCAGTCCAAGTTTGTACTCTCCCAGGATTTCTGTCCGACTATCGAATACTGATAGAAACATTTATGGAGAAAAAATAAGGTTCAGTCCTCACCCTCAGTTCTGCACATGTCCAGGAAATCATTCTTTTGTTTTGTTTGGGTTTGTTGCAGAGAAGGAACACGGATACTGTTTTAAGATTTTTTTTCTTTTACTTTTAAAATTTGTGTATATGCCTGTGTGTCTGTGTTTGTACACATGATTGCGGGTGCTGGTAGAGGCCAGAGGATCCCCTGGCACTGGAGTTGCAGGTGGTTGTGAGCCACCAGATATGGGTGTTGGGAGCTGAATCAGGTCCTCTGGAAAGGCAGCAAATGCTCTTAACTGCAGAACTATCTCTCCAGGCCCTGAATAATAATCTTCATCTCCTATTCTTTGTGTTTTTCCTAGTATTTGAGTGTAGGAAAGTAGTTTTATTCCTTAGAAGTTGTAGGTATCGAATGCCAGGAAACAGACACCAAACTGTTCAGATGTGAGAACTGGCTTTTAACATATAATCTTTGTACAAGACAAATGGAATTATTTTTCAGCTCTATTATGCTTCTGCAAGGTTTGGTAGCTAGCTGCAACTTTTGACCCCTCAGCTGCCGGAGGGAGGGCAGTGGGTCTTCCCAGCTCAAAGGGCACTGAAGAGTCACACAGCACAATAGTGATGGATGTCTGGAACAAACATTTTCTTTGGACATTTCTGACTTCATTACTGTGTATGTTTAGTCCTGTGGGAGTATACTAGAATTCTGTATTTTTAAAATAGCACTACTTTGTTGGAAATTTAAAGTGTGTGTCAGCGCCTGCATAGGAGTTGTTGTGTTGGTGGCTCAGAGGCACTGGGACAATCAGCATAAGGAACTCTGCCTACTCAAACTCACTCCACTCCATGCACTAGAGCATTCATGAGTACCAGCCAAGCTTGTGTTTCAGTGTCTCTGGGCATTGCAGTTGGGGAGAACTGGGAGGCAGTGTGTGAAAGTGCTCAAAGCTGTAAGTCGGACATGTATCAGCTTTTATCGATGGTCCTGGGTGATGGACTTCAATCTCTGTGTCTCATTTTATTCCTAAAATGGGATAGTAGCAGTCTCTACTTTATAAAACTAGGAATGCTGAGAGAATACATGTAGAGCTCTTAGAGAATGCATGTTTGTAGGTACTTAATAGCAAAAAGCTATTATCTTACTAAATGGTTTTCTGATCGATAGTTTTATAACCACAAACAGGTAATTTTAGTCTGGCTGTCCTCCGGAACCTAGCTTCAGGGCAGGCGCCCTGAGAACTGCCAAGCACCTTCCAAGCTAAAGTCATATACGAGGCTGCATTTTGTTGTTTATATGCAGCCCAATTGTTGGAACAACTTTCCGACAACATGGGCTGCCATGGGAACAGCCCTTCCTCAGCCATCACCACCAAAACCACTGCTTTAGACACTAACACTGTCCACAATAATGCTAAGAATATTAGAAAGAGGCCACAACATCTGTGTGGAACTTTCCACCAGACTTTTTAGAAATACCTCCTGTTAAAATGCAAAGCAACTGAGTTCATCCTTGAACTGAGCTAACGTAACAGGTGAGTCAGGTGGGAGATTGGATGAGAAAAGAGTTGGATGGATGGAAACAAGAGTCTTAAGAGGTGAGAGGAGATGGTTTTAAGAACCACGTCACGTGTATGGTGTCACCATCAACAAGAGACACAAGGAGGAGAAATAGTCCCTCTCAGTGGTCAGAGAGACTTGGAGGGCTTTGGTGCCAGGAGAGAAGAGAGATAAATTAAGGGTAAGAGAGAAATGAACATGGGCAAAAGGCAGCTGAGTTACATGAGAAACAATATCTGTATGTGCATCTGGACAAGGACTGTCTTCTTGCCCTTGTCCATGTGACAGGAAAGGGACCTACCTGCCTGGGCTTGTTTCCCTCCAAGCTGCGCATCTCTCCTTGATTCTCACCTCACCTCCCATCTTGTTACAGGTGATGTTTTTCCCTGGGGGAAATCAATCCCAACTCTGAAAGCTCAAACACTTTCAAGTTTCTTTGGAGTAAGATTATTTTCTTGGGACAAATTGCCAATTTTCTTTTTGATAGCAAATACTAAACACATTTAATAGAATGGCCTTGATCCCTTGCTGTTTGCTGTTGTTTCTAATTTCTAGACTGGAGCTAGGAAAACAGAATGCAGAAGTGCCCGGTCTGTGACCGTGATTACACGAGAGCATTACACCCTTGCTCCAAAGTGTCTGGGCCACAGTCTTTACATGTCAGCCAGGACCACCGCAAAGTGAAGCTATAGACTAGAGTTCACGTGTCTGTCCTCTCCAGGCCCTCACCTCAGGCCCAACAAGCATTCTGTTCTCAGCATTTAACCAGTAACTGGACAGATGGTCCAGGATTCTAAATGATGGCATTGCCAGGTATGGTTGTGCACTGTTAGGGTTCAAACTTGCAGGAAGTAGCCTGCAGCCGCTCTGAAAATACTTCCCTCCTTCCTTGGAGCAGACTTCTGCATCTTGAGATACTGTCCATTCAGCTGTGTGGCCTGGAAGGATCCATGTGTGGCAGTCATCCTAATCTGTGGCTCCAGGACACCCTGACATCTGGACTTGACAGCTCCTTAAGGATGTTAATGGCCATGCTCTAATTAGCTTGGACATGGGTTTCTGGGGCTTTTTCTCCAAGCAGTTGCAGCCTGAGGACAGACTGACTCAACCCGCCAGTTCTAAACAAGATATGGAAAGCTGGGTTGCCTCTATCTTCCCAAAGAAATCCACGTGTTGCTCAATGTCACGGACCCTCAAGAGGGAAAAGTCCTTTACTCCCCGACGCCTGGCTGCCAATCAGTGTTTGACCATTTTCCTTGAAATATGAGCTGCCATTCTTGGCCTCCAAAAGGCAGGGAAGAGAACACCCTAGAACTTTCTGGCATGTAGATGGCTCTTCACTAGTATTACGCTTTGGCCTTCTCCCTGATTTGCCAGTAGTCTGTGATTCTCACTCAGCAGGACAGCGAGAGGAAGGCTAATTCGGCTCCGTTGCTAGGAGGACTGATACCTCACGCGGGATGAGGAGACGCAGACACACACTGCACTCTCTTTCTGGCTCAGACAAGGTCATCTACACATTCAAACTGGAGATTTGGGACCAAAAATAAAGTGTGATTTGTGGAGGCAGCAACATGTTAGCCCTGGAAGTAACAGTATTCCTTTGCTGCCAGGGACAGAAGAGCCATTAGAGCTGTCCCCAGGGCATGCAGCCAAGGTACTTTTGTTTTATAACATACATTCCAAGGGACTCTACAGCATTAGAGAGTTTAGGAAATATAGCCCTAGAGAAAAAGCTCTCATTTGTGGTTTGCATAACTGTACCTTAGACTAATTGAGCTTGTTTTTATTTTATGTTATATGAATATTTTATTTTCACTTTCCATATGAAGTCATTGTATTTTTGTATTTTCTATGTGTACTTGATAATATAATATGCATTCAGCCCTCCACATCTGATGGTTCCACATGTACAGATTAAACTAACTGTGAGCCAAAAATATGAGATATTTAATCTGTACTGGATATAAGACTTTTTAAAAGATTTTATTTTTATTTTTAATTGTGTGCATGCAAGTGTGTCTATGTGAGGGTACTTGCCCGTGAGTGTAGTTAACCTGTGGGAGCCAGAAGAAGGTGTGAGGTCTCCTGGAGCTGGAGTTACAGGAAGTTGTGAGCTGCCTGATGTAGATACTGAGAACCAGACCCAGGTCCCCCATAAGAGCAGTGTGCATTCCTAACTGCCGAGCCCTCTCTCAGCCCCCATCTACAGACATTTTCTGGTCATTATTCCCTAAGCTATATAATATCAGAGTTATGTGCATAGCATTTATGTTGTGTTAGGTATTAAAATTAATCTAGAAATACTTAGTATTTGGGAGTAGATCTCATGTAAATTCCACACAATTTTACATAAAGAACTTGAGCATCTATGGATTTGGATATCTTGAGAAGTCTTGAAACTAATCCCCCCAAGCCAAGGGATGATTGGGTTATATTTTTGTATGTAGTATTCATATTTTATAATATAGTGGTAATAACAATGATGTATTACCTGAACACACAAGAACTGATGATGTACAAGATACTAACCGAAGTGTTTTGTATACATCAATGCTCACAGTGGCTTTCTTTTCATATTTTTCCTGTGTATGTGTATGTGCATGTTTGGTTGGCATAGATGTGCTCAAGACCTCAGTCATCTTTCTACCATAGTCACTGAAGCAGGATGGTGGTTTGAATGAGAACGTCCTTCATAAGCGCCCAGTACCTGAATACTTGACCCCAGTTTGTGGCACAGTCTGTGGAGGTTTAGGAGATGCAGCCTCGCTGGAGGAAGCACGTCACGGGGGTGAGCTTTAAAAGTTGATAGCCTTACACCATTTCCAGTCTCCTTTCCCTCTCCCTCCCCCTCTCCCTCTCCCTCCCCTCCCTCTCCCTCCCCTCCCTTCTCTCCTCTCCTCTCCTCTCCCTCCCCTCCCTTCTCCTCTCCTCTTCTCTCTTCTTCTCCCTCTCTCTCTCTCTCTCTCTCTCCCTCCCCCCCTCCTGTGTTTGAAGATGTGAGTTCTCAGCTTCCTGCTCTGGCCGCCTCTGGCACCATCCCTGCCATGATAAATTCTTACTCTCTGTAATTGTAAGCTCGAATGAGCTCTTCCTTCTCTAAGTTCCCTTGATCATGGCGTTTTAATCATTGCAACAGAGAAGAAGCTAATATACAGTGTCTCCGTTAAACCCAGAGCACACTGATATGCGTAGTTTAACTGGTCAGCTTGCTCTGGGGTCCTCTGTGTCTGCCTTCAGAGGCTGGAATTACAAGCAGGCCACTAATCCCACATGGCATTGACCTAGGTTCTGGAGATCTGAACTCCATTCTTCACACTTAGGCAACATGCGCTTAACCACTGAACCATCTCTCTAGCCCTCTCACAGTGACTTTTGACAAAAGTGAGGCTATTTATTATTGTCATTTTACAGATTAGAAAATAGAGGCACAGAATGGTTAAGTGATTGCCCAAGATACATAGCTGGCTAGTGGGGAGGCTGAGGCCACCACTCAGAACTATGATCCTGGCAAGACTTTAACCTCACCCTTTTAGTAATTCCAGTGACCAGATGCCTTGGGAAATTCAGACAGAATTGAATCACTAGGACACAGAGAGGTATAAAATATCTATGGGAAGGGGAAAAATGCCTCTTCTGTGCAAGGTTTTTGATCCTTCTATAAATTAGGCCATCTATTTGTGGCTAGGAATACACTCAACTGATTAATGTCAAGCCTGTAGAAAACCAGACTTTGAAGAACTTCAGCCCCCATTTGTCAAGAGAGTAGGATCCATGGGAATTCTAGGTCAGTTCTTGCTCTGGAAACAATGAAGGGAAAGGCACCAGCGTGAAGCTGGTGTGTGGGAGGAAGGCCTGCCTCTGAGCACCAGCTCAGGCCAGAGACAGTGAGGAAGGGGTGCAAGACTCAAGGAGATCCTCGGGGCCCTGGTTAAAAACATGGAGGATCGTCTCCTGTCTTGCACTCTCAGAGGACACCAGAAAGACAAATCCTAAGTGGTTCAACAGGTCTCCTTGGGTGGGTGGCCATGTGAGCAGGTACAAGAGCTTGATGTGAGACTCTGGTGCAGGTGGTGTTTAGCTGAAGTTTCCAAAGGTTAGAAAAGTTACAAGAGTTTTATAATGGATTTTTGGGCTAAATGGGTCACTTACAAGCATTCCTTGAGTGCTTCTGACAAACCAGACAGTGTTCTGGGAACAAAGGAAAATGGAGCGAAGAGAGAAAGAAAAGAAGAAGCTCCCTATCCAAAGAATCTTACAATGCAATGGCAAAGACATAGCAGAAACAGCGACAACTGAGCAAGCCACTTCTGTGGATGTCGTAGCATCACCATGCTATCTAAGAGACAAGGGCATTTAAAACTTTTTAGGGCTACAGTCAAGTTCAAACAAGCCCCTTCAAGGAGGGTTTGGAACAAGAGATGGATTAGCAGTTAAGAGCACTTGCTGCTCTTGCAGAGGACTTAGGTTCAGTTTCTGGCACCCACATGGTGGCTTACAACCTTCTGTAACTTCATTCCAGGGAATCTGATGCCCTCTTCTGGCTTCTGTGAGCATTGCATACATGTAGTACAGACACATAAAATAAATATTTTTTTAAAAGAAGGAGGAATTTGTGAAGAATTTACAGATGCCTGGGCTGTGTGAGAGTCTCCAGTAGGGGTGTGTGCAAACAAACTGAAAGCACAAAAACAGCCCTGCAACTCTGCCTGTGCACTGGGAATCCACAGCACTTACCAACCAGGCAGCAAGCTCTACAACCCAGGTCCAGTGCCTCAAGAAACGAGTCAGCATGAAGCTAAATTCCTGCTTCTAGAGTCTTCTGAGTGATTTTGCACATTGATAAAGGTCACCTGAGAAGTGGGAGGCATGAAAAGCCGGTCACCCCTTCTGTGGCACTGGCCTTGCCAAGGAAGAGGGTAGCTGATACTTCTTGGCCAGTCGCTATGTTCTAGGCATGGAGCTGGGTGCTTTGCGGGAGGGGTGTTGTTTTGCTTTTACCTGCTTCGGTTCCTTTGTCTGTCACTTCCCTCACAAGCCCTGTTCCTCTCCTCTCCACGGCTTGTCTTATCCATTACCTCCTCTCCTGACCCTGGACTTTTTGTTTAGGGACTGTTTCGTTGTTTTGCTTGGAATAGGGTCTGTCTATGTGACCCAGACTGGCCTTGGACTCTTGATTTTCCAGCTTCAGCCAGCCTACTCTGAGATGACTGGGGTGGGTCGCCATACCTAGCGGAGTGATTTGTTTTTCCACTCACTGTGTTAGGATACAAGCCCTCCTCGGCAGAGAATCTGTTCCTAAAGTTTAAGGCTGCTTCTCGCTCCTTGCCTCACTACCAGCTGCCATTCATCCCTCAGGGACCATCACAGTTATTTACATTGACCCAGTGGCTCCCCCGGAAGTGAAAGGATAAACAATTAATGTCTCAGCTCCTGGCAGCAGGCTGGCTTCCTGGAATTCCCTGAAGATTTGTGTTGGAGAAGACTGCAAAATGTCTCTTTAGACTGAACTTTTAACTAATTATTCAATCAACAATTTGGCAGGTGAGTCCATGGGAAGCGATGTACAGTGGAATGAAATTGATTACACTTCATCTCCCATCAGTTGTCAAGCTAAAGTGTGAATAAAGTCACAAGCAAAGGATCATTGCCTGTCATTCTTAGGCTCGTTCTTTTCCTAACCCCTCACTTACTTAGACCCCAGGCTGACTCATAAAAGCACAAGTCTTTAGCTCCCACAGAGGAAACCAGGACAAACTGTTTACCACCTTCTGAGGTAGAAGCAAAGGGGGAAGCATCTTCTATTTCATAATTGATGTGGCCATGGCCATAGAGTCCCCTAACCTTTGCAGCAGCTCAGATGTGGAGGCTGGATTTTAAATCCCATGATCCATTATTCATCAGTTACTTCCACATCTATTACTGTTCCATCGGCCAAATGACAGGCTTCCCATCAGGCCTTTCACTGTGTGGGGCTCTGCAACTTCAGGCTGGTGGATAAGTGTGTGGAACTTCACACATGGCTGATTTACAGGCAATTAGCAGGACACAATGGTAGATTTAATGTCGCTTTTTGGGAAAGTTATGAATAAAGAAGGTAGAGAGAAAGAGTCTCCTACCCTACAAAGGGCTGAGCATGAGCCTTCTCAGAGATGCTGTAAAGATGGAATATATGCTTGACTATGCTGACTGGCAGTTTCCAGGTCCAGTCCTGGCCCAGGCTGATAGATCTCCACTCCTTGGACCAACAGATCATGAAGAATGCAGAACCGCACTCAGTTCACACACCAGCTTCCTCATTCTCTCTCTGCCCAAACTGGCCTCTTTTCTTGCATGCTGGGAGCTGACAGATCCTTACACAAAAGCCCCTGGGACATGAGCCACCTGGAAATCCATAGAAAAGAACTTTCTAGGAGGCATGGCTGTGTGCACAATGGCCACATATTTCCTCCCAGTGATTTGTGAGGTGGAAAGGATCTATTTTATAGCTTAGGAAATTAAGGTTTATACATTTCACTGACCTCCCTAATGCTGTGTGGCTACTTAATGGTCACGCTGTGTTTAAACTCTAGGCCTGCAAGACCAGACAACTTTCTCAGTAGATTAATTCCCACAATTTGCACATTGGGATGATCTCTATGCATTACCCTTTATTTTTATTTATTCTCTCAACAAATATTTTCTGAGAGCTTACTATATGCTAATCATAGAGTTGGGCCCTTGAACTGGTTACATTGATCAGGGTTCTCCAGAGGCACATGAGGAAGTGGCCGATGCAGTTAAGGAAGCTGAGAAGTCTTGTGATCTACAGCCCGCAGGTTGGAGACTCAAGAAAGCTCAGGAAATAGATCATTCCCAAGCCTGAGCACGAGGGGAGTTTAAATCCCCGCACAAAGGCAAAAGGAGACGACATGCCCCTGGTGAGCTGCGCTTCAGAGCAGAGTGGGCTAGTGAGGTGAGGGACTGCAGCTGTGCTGAGAGGAGTCTACGTCACCGAGTCCGCGCGTTCAAACGCTGGCTCATCTGGAAACACGCTCCCAGAGTGCACCAGGAGTCTGCTTCATCGGTGGCACCGTGGCACAGCCACCGCAGGGAGCGCCCAGTCACCCTCAGTTCAGTGGGAGCATTAATACGATGGGGTGGGGTGCTTCCGGAACGTAGGGAGGGGCGTCTGCTCCAGTCTGCGGTAAGGACAGCGCACAGTCTTTTCTAAGGACATAACAAGAGGCCTCAAGAGCAAGTGGAGAGTGAACCAGACAGGGAAGACGTCTTAGAAAGAGGGCTGGGAGGCAAGGCAGTTCACCGGAAGTATCTGGGCCCTTGGACTCACAGTCCAGTGCTCCCAGCTGAGTGGGACCCGGCAGCAGCCCCACGTGTTGAAGGCTTCTGTCTGCGCTGGACCCTCACTCTGGCCAGTTTCACACCCTTGTCCCTCCTTAGCTCCAGAGGCATTTGTAGTTTTGCCCCTACACACATACTGATTGTGGAGACACCACTGGTTCCAGTGCACAGAGACTATGACTGTCGCTTTCATAACCTATGGAGACATTTTCTGTTCCAGTTCACTGACATTGTGGAGCTGAAGAAAATAGAAATGGTTAGAAGACTGCCTATTATTTTTTTAAAATTGCTTATTATTTTTATTTTATGTGCATGAGTGATTACTTGCATGTATGTAAGTGTACCTGTATGTTCCAATGTCAGGGCATCAGATCCCCTGAAACTGGAGTTATGGATGGTTGTTAGCCATATGGGTGCTGGGGTTTGAACTCAGGTCCTCTACAAGAACAGCCAATGCCCTTAACCACTGAGTCATCTCTCCAGTTCAAAATATTTTATTTTTATTTTTATTTTATATGTATTAGGGTTTTGTCTACATGTATTTAAGTGTACTATGTGACTGCAATGTCTTGGAGAGGCCAGAAGAGGATGTCAGATCCTCTGGAACTGGACTTGAGGACAGTTGTTAGCTGCCACGTGGGTGGGTGCTGGGAATTGAACCCAGTTCCTCTGGAAGAATAGCAAAGTGTTCTTAACTACTGAGCCATCTCTCTGAGCGCCCCCTTCCAACATTTCCTGCTTAGGAGGAAGCAGGACGTAGGTGTTTCCTCTCTTATCCTTCTGCTGTTCCTGGTGACAGAGTAAGCAACACAGGCGTGGGTGGAGCTTCTGGTTCTCCTCATGCTTGCCAATTCTGAGACCCTCCAGGAAGGCCCAGTCTCCGCCTCCCTCTCCCCGTAGGACATCGTGTACCATTTACACCACTGCCAACTCCCCATCCTTTTAAATCTCTCATGTCATTCAGAAACAAGAGGTCTTAATAAGCAGGCTTCCTCATTATTTTTTAAAACAATCACGAGTACATTACTTCACCAACTTAGAAAGGAAACTTATAATAAGTTGCTGAAGATCCTAATTTCAGCATAACGTCCCTCCTCCCGTTTGTGGATGTAGGTCAGTCCAAAGGCTGGAGAACCATACTGTTTTCTCCACTAGGAAACAATGTTGGCAGAAGAAACAGATGCCGTTTCAAAGTCTGTGCATCCCAATGACTATTGTGAGCAGAGGGATTGACACACCAAGAGGCCTAGCATTTAAATGCTGGGATGAAAGGGGTTGGGTTAGGAAGTCTGGACTCCAGTTTCTGGTTCTGAAGACAGCAAGTGACCTTGGGGAAGCCACTTAATGTGAATGGCCTTTTTAAGAGTGGGTAGAGGGTGCCTGGGTAAGTAATCATTGCTGTGGACTTTGTAGAAGAGGTGTTGGGAAGTGCTTGATGTGACCTCAAAGTAAAGCCCCCTGCCTGCAAGGAGGAAAGCAAGGCTGTGCTTGGCTGTGGCTGAGCCCCATGCCTTTCATGAACACCAAGCTGTGCCTGGCTCAGGAAGAGGCCTCTTGCAAAACTTTCAAGCTCCTCAATAAACCTGCTCCTAAGGCTCTCCAGTATAAGTTTTCAAGGAAAGCTAAATGTTACTGTAAGTTATTAAATACTTGCCTTGTGTCCTTGTGGAGTATACAGAAGACAGATGCTTCACTGTGTGTCACAGAAAGTCCTTATGGAAGATTGGTAAACCTCAGTAGTGTGAGAAGTTACAAATACACGACCTAAAGAGAGGCCCTGCAGCCTGGCACAGAAAGTACAGACCATGGACTGTGATTCTCTGACTCTCACGGTGTTCACAGCAAGGACTTTCTAGGTAGCCTTTGTCTCATTCTAACCTTTACCTTACATACATACACACACACACACACACACACACACACACACACACACACCAATAACAATTTGTTTTCAAATCCTGCATTGGAACAGGGTGAGGTGGTTCATGTTATAATTTCAGCAACTGGGAAGCTGCAGTAGGAGATTTTTACAAGTTCCAGGTCACTCTGGACTGTTTCAAAATAAATAAATAAATAAAAGAAATCCTGCATTGGCCACTTGCTGACATGTTCTAGTAAAAGTAGTGTGACCTGTTGCAAACCTCCATTTTCTGATGTGTGGCTGGGAAGAGCAAAACACCTGTCATAGGTGTTGAGATTGGTGAAGACGAGTAAGGTGTGCTGGGTATTTAGCCATCACTGGGTGTGGTGCAAGATTTCATAGACAGTGGTGACCATGGTTGTCAGTCCACTACCACATTTAATTTCTCCTTTTGTTACTCTGCTGCTGGAAAGGGGAGGCCGCAGAACCATCCTGACTTACAGGAAAGCAAAGAAATCACTTAACAGATGAACCCGACATTTCACAAGGGAGCCAGGGCCACAGGCTGAGAAAGGACTTGGGCAGCCCTGGCTCTGCCAACTGGACAGATGGCTCCCGCAAAGCCCCAGGGAAACAGTGAAGCCATATGGATTCCCCTGAGTTTCCAGGAGGGGAGCGTGCCATCCCCGATTAAAATGTTCCATTGTGTAGAAATCACATCCTTTGGGTGACAGGGCAGAGGGCAGATGCTCCCAGACTTTGCCAATGTTATTTGTTACAGGTGAGCCCCTGGTCACTGAACACCGGAACTCCACATAGGGCCTGTGAGAGGTGAAGGAGACCCTGTTTGCCAGCTGAGCGGGGAGTCAGCACAGAGCACGCGTGATGTTGGGCAGCAGTAGGGATTGTGTTTGTGCCGGAGTCCTTATTACATCGTGATGTGCATTGTGTCAGAAACATGCATCTCATGAGCCTGCATCTTCACAGCTAAAGGGGTGAGAAGCCAAAGCAGATTGTGCAGCCCATGTCCGCAAAAGTCCCCCAGACCATCCGGAACACTTACTCCACACTGGAAGAGCTTCAGCACAGAATCTGCAACTAACCTGGCTCTGTGGAACAGTCAGGTGAAGACCTCTGTTCCCTATAGTCTAAGTAGCAAAATGGTTTCTAAAGTTCTGGTCCAAATGCAATTGCAGTGTTTGGGAAAGTCATTCTCTTGCAGTAGAAAACCCCCTTGCATATCCCTATAGGCCTAGAATCCCAGCTGCTTGGTAAGCTGAGGCAGAAGGACCACTGCGGCCTCTGAGTATGAGGCCAGCCTTGGCAACAAAGTGAAAGCCTGTCTCCAAAAGCTAAAACAGTGTTTTGTGACAGACAATTGCTTTGCTCACAGCTACTGGGATGTAGGACTGTCTGATGTATCATGTCCTGTCCCAATTCTTGTCTTATTATTCCAACTGTTCTGCAAACTAAAAGACCCTAGACCCAAATCACAATACCCAGATGTGTGACCACCATAATACTTTGGCAAAATATGTAGACTTTTCTGCATGAAAGACCCCTTAGACTAAGTTTATATCACCAAAATAATGTAAGGAATTGAGCCAAGTGTCTAAATAGAACTAAGAGTCCTGATAAGATCAAGTGAGGATACAGCAACAATTCTGGACTGTAGATGGATGTGGTCCTCAGAGGCCCCTCCTCCACGTGGATCTTTTGGGGATAATATGTTTGGTGGATTCTCCTATTGACATTTTTAAGTGACTTAGATGTGGTGCTGAGAAACGCTGGGGCCTGCGGTCTCACACTATTCAGGCAGTTCTAGATGTCGCGGTCTCACACTATTCAGGCAGTTCTAGATGTCGCGGTCTCGCACTATTCAGGCAGTTCTAGATGTTTTTCCATCTTCCCTTCCCATTAGTTTTGGGGAAAAAGTGAAAGAAAAAAATGTTTTAAAAATGTTTTATTTATTTTATGTGTATGAGTATATTGCCTGCATGTATGTATGTGCACCTGTGTTGTGTAATGCCCGAGGTCAGAAGAGTGGGGTTCTATCCCTGGAAACTGGAATTTCATACGATTGTTGTTAGCCACCATGTGGGTGCTGGGAATGCAACCCGGGTCCTCTGCAAGAGCAGCCAGTGCTCTTAGCCACCGAAACGTCTCTCCAGCTCCCAGAAAAAAATGGTTTTAAGCCAGGCCTATTACTGAAAGCAGCCTTCAAACTACCTCAACTTGTCCCAAAACCATAGGAATCATTGGTTTGTATCTCCTAGTTCTGAGTGCTTACTAAATCCAGCAAGGCTGTCTTCCACAGGGTCTCTCATGGGGTGAATACAGTGCTTATTTCTGGGCTGGGATCATTACTGTCTCTTGAGTCCCAGAGCTGCTGCTAGCAGGGACCTCAGCTGAACTTTAGGCCAGGGTATCGTCATGGGCTCGTCATGTCACCTGCCCCTCCACACAGCTTGGCTGCTAGATTCTGCTGTTGAAGAACCCAGGCCAGAGGAGGCAGAAGCCATCTTGCCTAGGTACTCTCTATTGCTATGATGAAAACGCAAGTTGGGGAGGAAAGGGTTTATTTGGCCTACATGCCCTGATCATAGTTCATCATCGAGAGAAGCCAGGGCAGAAGGCTGAGTGCAGGAAGTAAGCACAGACCACAGAAGAGCGCTGCTTACTGGCTTGCTCCTCTGGACTGTGCTCAGCCTGCTTCCTGCTTCCTTATTCAACCCAGGACCACCTGCCCTTGGATGGCAGCACCCAGGCCCACAGTGGACTGAGCTGTCTTCTATCACTTAACATTCAAGAAAATGCCTCAGGCATACTCATAGGTCAATCCACAGATGCAGTTCAACAGGTGACGCTCTCCTCCCAGGTGTCTCAAGTGGACACTGAAGTCGCCTATCGCGCCTTCTCACCACCCCAGGCCCACAGCACTGCCTCCCGCTGGCTGCTTCCAGCTGCCTTGGAAGATCAGCTTATATCTGGGATGAGGAGAGCTAAGCTCCACCTCATGAAAGGAGGACTAGTAAAGATTTTCAGAATATGGGAAACTTCAAACTAAAAACTAACCTTAGTCCAAGCTGCCTCTTTTTATTCATTGTTTGAGAGGTCAGAGTCTCCATTTAGCTCCATCTGGACTGGAATTTGCTATATAGACCAGGCTGGCCTCCATCTCACAGAGATCCACCTGCCTTTGCCTCTTGCATGCTTGGATTAAAGGTGCATGCCATCACACCCAGGATAATTTTAATTAAAAAAATTTTTGACAGATTCATATATGAGCACTGTTTTTAACATCATCCCTTTCCTATGCTTCCCTCCCACGTCCCCTCCTAGTCCCTCTCAACGTCATGGCCTCATCCTTGATGAATATTGCTACATATACATAAATAATCTACTGAGTATACATGTATAATCTACACATTTAGCAGCGCTCCCATGTACATGTGTTTATGGCTGACCTCCTAGGATTGGATAATCTATCAGGGAGCTCATGCTAGGAGAAAACTGATTCTTCCCCTCCCTCTGCAGCCATTGAATGTCTGTAACTCTTCATCTAGAGGTGTGACCTTGTGAAATTTCCACCATTCAACGCTGGCATATCGGCTGCTGTTGTCATCATGTAGGTCTCATTTAAGCAGGCATGTTGTTGAGATTTCATGGGTGCAGCTTCTCTGTCATGTCTAGAAGACAGTGGCAGCAGGGGTCCTGGCCCTCTGGTCCCACACACCGTCTTCTGCTATGCCCCCTTGCCTTGTAGGAGTTTCAGCTGTACTAGCCTCCTTTGTAGATGGTAGTCAAATTTATCCTTCGTCCCTGCTTATCGACTCGCATCCTGACAAGTAACAGCCTCCATGATCCAAATCAATGGAGTCCGGGGTGTGTTGCTTTCATTGTTTGCCGCATGGAGTTATCTGGGGAACCACAACGCCAGTTCTTCTTCCTTTAGAGGCCTCTGGAATCAGCACAGACCCTCTGAACAGTAATGACTTCATAACATTTTAGTGCCACTGTGTACAGTCGGGTTTCTGGATGTGCCAGGCTGTCCCTGCCTCCTGTAGATCAGCAGTAGGCCACATCCATTGTGAAAAGCTGCATCGCTCCTGTGAGCCTTTGTCCCACATAACAGTGCCTGTTCATCAGTGTGATCCATCGCACTCTGATTTTCTACTTCTGTCTTTCTCTGTGCAGATTCCTTTCTCCTCTCTGATTGCTTTTGCTTCTTAGACCATTACTCTGGTTGATGGTGCCAGGTTATCACTGGCTTCCATCTCTCCCTCCAATAAGCCTGTGATTGATACTAATCTTCCTCGTGGGACACATTTTATAGGATGCATAGTGGAAACCACTCTCTAAATCTCAGCTTTCTATGTACTGACAATTTACAAGGTTGCACCTCACACCCATCTCAGGAGGCTTAAGGGAAAATTTGAGAGCCATGTAATCAGACCTCCTAATAAGAATAGCAATGCCTTTTATACAGATTGTCGCTCCACTCAGCAGACCCTGCTATGCCCCCCATTTGTATCTTTTTTTTTCTCCAGCCAACAGAATGCACACCTAGGTGTGTGCTATTCGGGATACAGCCAGTTCCCTGAAACCCAGCACGTATCATTTCTCTCTTCTGAGTAAAGTGGTATTTTAATTACTCTAATGAACGCTTTCACTCACTGTCAAGTCCATAAAAACAGAAAGTTAAGGTGGCTGAAAACACCTCATTGAAACAGAAGTCTTGCTCTCAGATCCCTTTCCAAGGGAAACTGAGCTCCTGAGAAATTTTAGGCACACAATATCACCTCAGTTTAACACATGCCTTAAGGGTTAAAACATGAGGTTTTATAGACCAAGAAATCATTTTGTGAAAAGTTTTGATTGCTCGGGAGAAGTTTTTGTCTTAAAGATAGGAAGCAAACGCCGCACGGTATGTGCTCTGACACTGTCAGGGTCCCTCTTCTTTAAATGACAGCATCCAAAACACAGACTTCAAGCAGCCCCAGTAACTAGCAGGACGCCTGTCTGGCTGACATGAAGCTAAGGCAGCTCTCCTCGTGCCTCAGTACAAACTCTGCAGACCAGGAAAATGGCAAACCTGGGTGTGGTTTATATTGTAATTTAAAATTATTTATTATTTTTTAATATTTTGTAGTATTTTGTTATTTTTACTTTATGTGTATGGATATAATGCCTGCATACAGGTAGGAGCGCTCATGTCATTCAGTGCCCGTGGAGGTCAGAAGAGGGCATTGGATGCCCTGGAACTGGAGCTACAAACGGTTTTCAGCTGCGATTTGGGTGCTGGGAATTGAACCGCGGTCCTCTACAAGAGCAATCAGTGCCCTTAACCGCAGAGCTGTCTCTCCAGCCCCCAGTTACTATTATTTTTAAAAAATGTATTTGTATGAGTGTTTTGTCTGCATGTATATAAGTGTACCAAGTGCATGCAGTGCCCACAGAGGTCAGAAGTTGTTGTCAGGCAGGTCCCCTGGAACTGGAGTTACAGATGGATGGTAGCTGCCATGTGGGTGCTGGGAACCAAATCCAGGTCCTCTGTAAGAGCAGTCAGAACACTTAACTGCTGAGCCATCTCTCTAGCCCCTTATATTTTAATTTAAAGATTACAATCAATCAAAGAAAATAAACATACAAAAACTAATGTGTTCATCACCAGGCATGATGGTTTAGGCTTGTGATGGAGAAAGGCAGATCCTTGGGCTTCACTGGCCATCTGGTTTAGGCTATTTGATGAGCTCCAGGCCAGTGAGAGATACTGTCTCAAAAAATGACAGTGGACAAGCACGATTCTGCACATGGGAGGCAGAGGCAGGTGGAGACCAAGACTAGTCTGATCTACTTAATGAGCTACAGGTAGACCTTAGCTCAAAAAAGAAAAAGAAGAAAACAAAATGAAAAATTATGTGAATGACATTCAAGACACAATATCCTAGTTTGTCCACTGGCCTTTGTATACATACATATACACATAGACATAAACATGCAAACAAACATGAATCCACACATGTATACACACATACACAAAAATAATTTATTTTCAGTAGCTGGACTTCATGTTCATCCTTGTTCTGGGTCTTGTTTTGTTTTGGTCCTTGGAGCCCCAGCTGGCCTAGAACTCACTTTGTAGACCAAGCTGGCCTTGATCTCACAGAGAGCCATCTGCCTCTGCCTCCTGGGTGCTGGGACTAGAGCCCTGTCTACAGGGCTCATCCTTGTTCTGTATCTGAAGTGGGTCTTCCTCTGGGTTGGCCTTCAGGGCGTGATATCACAGAAGTGCCTCTTTTCTTATTATGAAGATTTCGGAAAGGTCTTTGCAATATGGGACCCAGAAACTGCAGAGAACATATGGGCAGAGACCTATCTGTGAACCCAGACTAAGAGATGGTCTAGGCAGCAGCAGGTGCTGTGCACACCTCTGTCACCAGACTCCATGCCACCCTGGAGCAATGGAGATCCGACTGTCATAGAACACCAGATCCCCACCCTTGTGGGTCTGTTCAGAAGTTCACAGACACCACCCATCTCCAGTATCCATCTTGTGTGATCCACCTTCCTGTTCCCTGCCAACAATGGAAGGTCATCTCCCTGCTCCCCTCCCTCCCATCTTCTACCATATCCGACACCGGCCCCCAGGCCTGGATTCCATTTGCCCTGCATGCAAACATAACAGGCATCGAAAAGTGCTGGAAAAATCCCGCTGCTGCTGAAGTCTTTAACACAGTTCTGAGCCTCAGTAAACACACTAACACCTGAGACGCCACCACAGTCTCCTTTGACTTAAGGAACTGAAGGCTCACACCGGAAACTCAGTTTACCTCATGAGCAGTAGCTGTCTCTGGGTACTTGCATCTTTTTTTTCATTTTTATTGAATTTTTATAAAATTTAATTTGAAGGTGTTTAGATCCCCTCCCCTGTCTTCTCCTTCCCTCACTCTCTACCCTCTCCCAGTCCAGTTCTGTACTTCACAACATGGCCTACAGAGTCTGATTTCTGTCCCTGTATGTCCCTCAGCCTGGGCCCATCTGCTGGAGCCTGGTCAGTCTATCAAGAGTCCCATCTTTCCTTCTTCTGTCAGTTGCCTAAAGTCCCTTAGATTGGGTTGGGACTTGTTACCCACTTCCTGATGTCTATGCTGGAATGTTGAGACATTTTAAAGCAGGTCATGAAGTGTATGCATTGTGATAACCCTGGGGTTAAGATCTATGACCTCTCCAGCCATGTGCATTTGGCTGTTTACAGTACCACACATGAGTTTCCTCCCATTGAGTGGGCTTTAAGTCCAATTAGGTAGCTGCTGATTAATACCAAGATAAAAGTGCCACAGCAGAGTTTGCTGTGCCAGTCACTGATGTGGTTATTAGGCTGTAAAGCTGGGGTTGAATCATCAATTGATGTTCTCCCTGAGTGGTTTGTGATTAAGAAATGCCATAAGCCCAGGGTGCACTACAGTCCATATGAGATCCTGCGGCCCTCAGAAGGCGGTGTGCGGTTAGCGTGGCAGTGGGGGAGTGCGGTTAGCGTGGCAGTGGGGGGAGTGAGGGTAAGTGGTGGAGGTGAAGGAGAGGGGCTGATGGGAAGGTGCGGTCAGCTGGCTCACAGGTCAAAGCTTCCCAGCCCCAGTTCGGTTGCCTTCCCCCTCTTCCTTTCCAGTGTGGAGCTCCTCCCAGAGGGCTAGAGGCTAACCCGTCTTGGAGGGAGGAGACATAAATACAGACAGATCAGAAGGAGGCTTGGATTTGTCCAGAGCTGATGTCCAGAAAGAAGATAATTTTCCAGGACTTTCTGTTACGAGGCAACATCTCACAAGGAGAAGGGAACCAGCTGGTCCTTTACCGGTCTAGTTTTCGCTTTGGCCCTGACTAGGTGATCTTGGGCAAGTTTCTGCACTAGGGCTGTTCTTTCTTCTGCAATTCCAAATGCAGCTTATTTTAAAGGTCATTTGCTACCTTTGACCTGTTCACTGCTGTTTTTCAAAGGAAAAAAGAGCTCTGGGACATGTTATTAAAGACCGGCTTCTGGCTCAGCAAGGAAAGGGACTTTGCTGCTAGACCTCTGAGCACGTGGATCAACCTCCGCTCTGCTCCTGCTAATTCCCTTCTGTCTCCTGCCCACGCTGCTCTCCCCATAGCACAGCCTGACCAGTACATTTGAGGTTGCTTTCTAGAAGGCACAGGCATGTCTGCTGTGGGTGGGGCTGGGACTAGCATGTCTCGGCAGCCTCATTCCAGCCTTGGTACTGGCTTGCAGAGGAATCACTGGGAAGGGTTCAGAGGGCTGACTGACCACAGCGACTCTGCAGGGCAGAAGGAATATTGTCCTGACGCTAAGTGCCTGGGATCAGCACCATGGACAGAGCCCTGCAAGTCAGCCCAGAAAGGACAGCCGCGCACCTCGCCTCCCCCTGCCCCCGCCCCAAACACCACCACTCTGAGCTGGATTCCACTCTCCATGTCCCCAGGATGTGTGTACCCTCCGTGTTGGGAGAGTCCAGCTAGCTGACCTGTATCCTCAGCGCGGGGAGTGGCGCCTGGCGTGCAGGAGATTACTAAAGTATACTTGTTTCAACAGATGAAAAAGCAAATGGAAATGTGCTGGAGACAAGTGTGCTGTGAAGCTGCTTTTGTGTCCCCCCACCACACATACACAGCTCTACCCCTAAACTGATCGAGAACAAGGCAGCTAGAGGGCCAAGAAACAGAGTGCTTAGGTCATGAGCTCCCAAGCACCCTTGGCCCAGAGTGCTTGTCTAGCAGTTGACAAAGGAGCCCAGGAAGGTGGTATTGATGGAAAGGTTTACCTCCTCTGCAAAGTCAGAGAGTGATGAAACAGTGCCACAGCCAGTCCTTAATGCACAGGCTAGCCACGGGTCCTTTCGTAGTTCAAGAAGGGAGTAGCTTCAAAGGAAGCATGACCTGTCCTCTAATCACTTACAACAAAGGGTAGTGTTGTCCTTTCCACTGAAGATGAATTGAATGTGTCCTGGTTCCTTTATTAACTGTGAGGATCATGACCCCACCTCAGAGGCCAACACCTGTGAGGAACGGTGAAGGTTATTTTCCTGTTGGCCTTTTCCAGTTGCTGGATGCTGAGCTGAAGATGGGTGACCGCTTATTGAGTGTTCTGTGTGCCAGACACTGTGGAAGCTCTGTGGAGAAGATACTGTACCCAGGCTGTTAGCACAGCTGGCAGAATGTTTGCTTAGCACACATATGCACAAACCAGGCCTGGTGGCACATGGTTAGAATTCCCACACTTGGAAGATGGAGGCAGGAGGATTTGAAGTTCAAGGCCATCCTCAACTACATAGTGAGGATTAGAGTTCAGCCTGGATAAGGGAGATTCTCTCTCAAAAATATTTTTAAACGAATAAATACATAATAACTTCCTCAAATTGTCTGGAGTTCAGTGAGATGTTAGCCAATAATCAGGCACTGACGTTAATCCACCTCCAGCAAACGACAGTGGGACGAAAGCAGAGATGTTGATGGCGGGAACTGAGGCACAGGACAGAGCTAAGAGAACTGAGGATGAGACAAGAAAGCTAGATGGGTGTCTGGAGAGAGGCAGGGCTGAGTATGTCTGGCCCCTGAGCTCTGGCTGGAGCAGCTGGCTTAGGGCCTTCCCAGTGGGGGGGAAGGGAGGCGGAGACTGGGAGACTGGAGAAGAACTCAGCCTTCTGGTGCTATCCAAAGGGGAATGTCCAGGAGAAAGTAGAACACTTGAGAGCAGGTATCAGGGTAGGGGAGTACAACTGTCTTCATATTTTCAGACTCTAAGAATGTCTTCCTGGGGGCTGGATAGGTCAGTCAGTAGAATGCTTGCCAGGACAGCATGAACACCTGAGCGGCCTACGCTTGTAAGCCCAGTGCAGGGGAGGTGGAGACAGGTGGATCCCTGGACCCACTGGCCTGACAGCCTTGCCTACTCTGAGTTCCAGCATCAAACAGACAGTGGGCATCAGCATTTGAGGAGTAACACCCAAGCGTGTCCTCTGGCTTCCACATACACATGATGTTTATATATGTACATGTTCACCTGGACACACATGCATGCACATACCCATGCACACACACAGGGATGGCAATAATGACCTCCTGGGTTTGATGAACAATGATCACGTCCCTCCTAAGTTCTTGTTCTGATGTCATCATGTTCTGATGTCCCTCTTAAGTCTTCTTGAAATAAATACCATGGCCACCCTGAATGACTGAAAGCAAGCCAGGCCAACCCGGTATGGAATGTGGCCATCCGACTTTGTGTTAAATGGACTTTGTGTTTATGTGGTCCCTGTCCTGCACCCACACACACAGTCAGCTCTAAAGGATATGCAGTCCTTGCAACCTCAAATTAGACAACCTCTCTGTGGCTCTCAGTGCCAACCCTAATTCGGAAACCTCGCTCACACAGGTCCAGGAACAAACACAAAGACCAAAGGCCCACTCCTGTTCTGCTCGACCTAGCCACTGTGACTGTCTAAGTCCTGTGCCTTTGACAACCAACAAAGCTCCTGGCACATGGGAAACCCTCAATTGAGGGATATGCAATTTCACTGAAAGATGGAAAAATGATCAAAGCCTTTTCAAAGCATCAGGGCATTAAAAAGGTCTTATCATTGTCTGATTAGAATTTAAACTGGAGAAGAAAAAAAAAAATAATACCCACAGTAGTTCTCTGCACAACATAGACTAGAAAGATGAAACCCACTTTCTGCTACCTCAGACATTCATATATTCATTTATTCAGCCAACATCTATTGGGCCTATTTGGTAATTCAGCCACTTTGTGAGACCCTGTGGGATGCGAAGATTTAAAAAGTCATCATGCTTTCCAAGGAGGTGCCTTGTGCACAGTTTAGACTGGGGAAGAAATGATAGATGTTGGAAACAGATGAGCAGGTGGAAATTCCACTAGATTCGCTCTCTGAACCTCACAGACAAGGGAACTAAGAAGGAAGGGAGCTGAGCAGCAACTTTCTCAAGGTGAAGAGTTGGTGAACAACTGAATTTGAATCCAAGTAGTCTTCATGCTTCAAAGGTCTATTGGGCAGGTGGCCTTGACAGAGAGTCTGGAATGGTGGGAAGATGGGCTCTCTGGGCTCATAGAGGCTGTTCTGCAGGTGGAAGCAAGGACAGGGCCCATTTAGAGACGTGAGTGGTGGCCCAGTGTGAGAGAGTTTAGAGTTCTTGAAATAGACCAGTAAAAAAATAAGCTGTGGACTCCTTTTTAGAAATGACAATTTCCAGCTGGGTGTGGTGGCATAGGCCTTTAATCCTAACACTCAGGAGACAGAGGCGGGCAGATCTCTGTGAGATCAAGAACAGCCTGGTCTATACTGCAAGTTCCAGGCCAGCTGAAGTTACAGGGAGACTGTCTCAAAATGAAGAAAGGAAGAAGGAAAGGAGGGAGGGAAGGAAGAATGGAGGTTTCCCTCTGTAGGTAAGGGGATAGAGTTCCAGAAGATCACTGAATTTGAAAGCTATGATCAGAACAGTCCTTCAGAAATGTGTGGAGTCCATACTCCAGCCTAATGTGACAGTTAAGAGAAAACAGAATTCCCCATCTCTCTGACATAATAATCAGAATTAAACTACATAGTGTCCCAAACAGCTCCCCCAAAATGTACAATTTGAACCCAATAGCTCAAAATGAGTTTCTCATTCACATAGTCAGTGAGAACTAGGAGTTCTCAGTCTCTGTGACTGTGACCTGGGGACTTGGTCTCCCTTCACGCCCTCCCTCTGGCACCTGTGTTCCAAGTTCACTGCACCGAGTTTCCAAAGCGGCAGAGGGGAAAGTTTGCAGAGGTTCCTGTCTCCTAAATTCCCCAGCGACCTCTGCTCAGAGGCCTGTGGCTCAGCCTAGAGCTGCAAGGACTGGAAATGTAGTCCCTCAACAGCCTTATCCGTGCGTGGTACATGGAAGGCAAACACGAATCTGAAGGGAGTTAGTCATCGTTACCACACCTGAGTGAGAACAGAAAAGCTCTTTTTCTCTTCGGCAGTAGTTTCTCAGTCTAGCACCTCATTTTGAAGCTTGGTTGAGAAATGAGTTTTACGAGCAAATGAGGCTGAAAATAACATAAGCACGATTCCTCTCAGCATCAAATCTTATTTGTCGAAATTATTTCTGAAGGTTCCAGTTTGATTTTATGTTTTCCTACCTGAGCGAACTGAACTTAATCTCAGCCTTTTGGATGACTTAGGACGGCAGTGATTAGGCCAGGTGTGAGGCAGCGTGCTATGTGGCTTTGAGTGGTGGAAAGGCTTGTTCTCCCCCTGAACACCTGTGACTTCCAGCCTGCTCTGCTGAAGTTCGTTCCCCTTTGACTTGCTGATATCTGAATTTTATGGTCACTGTCTTCTCAGCCCCCCTTTCTACATTTCACAATGATTCCTAATTTCTCATGTCATTTTGGTTCCTCTCCTTGTGCAGGTTTCCTCTCCTCCTCCTCCCCCCCTCGTCCTTTTCCTCTTCCTCCTCCTCTTCCTCCTCCTTTCTTCTCTTCCTCATTTTCTTCCTCCTCATTCTTCTCTTCCTCTTCTTCCTCTTCCTCTTATCTTCTTCCTCCTCATTCTTCTCTTCCTCCCCTCCTCCTCCTCTCCTGAATTTCTGTCTGTTTTGTTCTCAGAATCTCAAAGTATATCCTGGACTTTCTGGAACTCAAGGTAATTCTCTTCCCTCCTCCTCTTTAGTTCTCTGATTACAAGCATACACCACTATACCCAACTATTCTTCTTCTGGTCTTCCTGTCTTTCCAACCCTTGTGTCATGATGTCACTGATGTTGTGGTGGAAGACACACACACATTTGGAGTCTTATTTGTCCTAGGCCAGGGAAGACCATGTTCTGAAACTTTGACTTTTATTCATTTAACTTTTGAGTCTGTTTCCTGAAATCGAAACCAAGGCTATGATATAAAGCTTGCAAATTTATCTTAAGACTGAGATATTAGATAATATATATAATTTTCTCCATAAAACTGGGTAGTCTTTGCTTTCACTATATTGGCATCTGGAGCTGTTTTTCACTGGCATCATCAACAGCAGCAGATACAACCTGCATGACCTAGAGAGCTGAATCCAGGAGGAGCTGGAGTGTGGAAGAGCTCACCATGGAATGGGCAGCTGAGGCTTGGCCCAGCCTGTAAAGTCTCCACGGAGCTCTGGATTCACCAGCTGGGCAGAATCTAAAGAAAGTTCTAATATAAATGGATGAAGTCAAAAGAGGATTATCAAGAAAAGAAGACTGAGAGAATATCCTCCCCAAGAGAGAGGGGAAGAGGGAGAAGGAGAGGGAGAGGGAGGGGAGGAGGGAGGAGAGAGAGAGAGAGATTTGTAAACATTGAGACTCTCAGATGCCAACCATTCTCTTGGACATCATTTTTTTTCAGACTCCTAGAAGGAGCAGAAATCTGTGTCATTGTGGTTTACAGCCCTTCCATGTCTGGGTATAGCCAGAAGAGTGAAGATAGTTATGTCCTGGGCAGTTTGCCAAAAAAGTTTCCATTACATAAACAGTTGGTGCCTAATAGCTGCATGCTGAGCAAATGAAAGGGGAAAAGAAGAAACTGGACTTGCACTAACACAGAGCAAGCCACTGCCTGGTACAGAGGATGCACCCTGGTTTAAGGAGTAAAGCCGCTAACAAAGAATGTCCTTCCTGCAAGGATCCCCACTAACATCCGTAAGCAGCCAGAAGAGAGTAGATGGTGCCTGCATCTGCAAGTCTGTCCTAGCCTCATGCTTCATGTATTAACTATCGATTGCCTTGCTACATGTCAGGATGGCACTTGATAAACTTAGTACAGTGAAAAATTATGAATTTGCTTCCTTCTGTGTTTCCTGCTGAGGTGGGGATGCTCATTCTTCTATTTACAAAGCCCCCAGTAAGCTGTTTAGCAAGTACTCCACTGGCCTGAGAATCAAACATCCCCATTGATGTAATACAATTACCAGCTACTTGGCAGTAGTCCGTACCCAAGCCTCACCAATGATTCGTTCTGAAAACTCCTTTATGCTCAGACAGTACAAGGACCAGACAGCAGGTGGAGCATATTGGTTTACTTTGTGTGCCTCTCATTTTCTATGAGCAAAAAAGGATTGCCCAAATTAAACATTCCTCTTTGCGTGGATTTGTCAGTTGGTCCCACTCAGGCTTATTGACAGGAGATGAATAAGGAAGTGGAGAGGTGATAGCTCTGGAAGGATGCCATCATCTGCATTAACTAATTTAGTTATATGGACAGCAAAAGTTTAGTGAAGGGACTGGGCCCTGGGGACACTGTGTGTCCCAAACCCACACAAATAGGAGGAACCCATTTCTTAAGACCCTTGCGATCCCATGGAAGACAGACAGTGCGTTTGTAGTTATGCTTTACAGACAGCATAAGGAGAAGCAGAGCACCAAGCTATTCTTCGGGAAGTTTCCCTGAGGAAGTAATGTTTTCAATGAGGATAAAGACATTACTTATTTATAGACAGGGAAAGAAAGTGGGTGAGGAAAACTCATTATCTGGTTAAGGTACATATATCTTTACAAGGTAGTTATGTTTTGGTTTACAAAGGAGGAAATTCAGTCCAGGGGGAGCTCAGAGCAGGTACATAAGGCAAAGCTTTATGCATTGTGCTGCTCAGAAATGCAAAGTTAAAGCCACTGAGACTTGGGTATAGAGCACTGAGACAGGGGAGGGGGAGACATAAAGGATGTCAGAAGGTGTCGGAGCCTGGTGAGCCACTGGAAGGCCCAGTGGTCCACTAGAGATGGATGTGGAATGGAGAGGGACTATAAATGGATGTGCTCTTTTTAAAATGGGAATATTCTGAAATTAGTAATAGTCACCCAACTGAACTTTTATATAGGTGACTTTGTCACTGAGCATGTTCTGCATGCCTATAAACCCAGCACTTCAGAGGTAGAGGTAGAAAGACCAGAAGTTCAAAGTCACCCTTGATGACATAGGAACTCTGAAGCCAGCCTGGGTTATATAAGACCCTACAACAAATATAGTTAATAAAGTAAAATGGATATATTTTATGGCATACAAATGACATCTTAATAAGACTAAATGTTAAAAACACATTCAAAATAAAGTAAATTAAAAAGAAATTGTGAGTTTTCCCAGGCCTCCCTTTGAAGTTAATTTAGTGATACTTGTGTTTATGGAACATACCACAATTTAAGTGTTGTGCTTCAGAAAATAAAATCTAGTTACTTAAGGCAGAAAGTACCAGGAACTGGTTACCCACTGAATGGTCATATGTAAACACAGCAACCATCCCTATCTCACATTCTATGCAATGCACTGCATAAGGGATTCACTTGATTGTTCAAAAACATTCGTTGAACACCTTCACTGTGCTGGACACTGTGGTACTGAAGATACTGTGTAAATAAGGCAATGTCTCTCCTTTTGGGAGTTTACACCCCAGACTATGAGAAAAGACAATAAACATGCAGGCCACAAACCAACAATTAAGATTATTTTTAGAGTGACACCAAGTTTAGAAAAAGAAAATAGAAGCTGGATCATGGAAGAGAATGACAGATAGGAAAGGCAGCTAGGATGACAAAGAAGCTGAAGGGACTTCCTGGCTTGTGAGGCTACTCAGAAGGGATTGAGGGTGTTCTGGAGATCAGGGAGTGGCTGGGCTTGGGGAACAGTCAACACAAGCTCATCAGACAGCCAGCGTGGGGAAGGGGCAGTGTGATCAAGGGAGAAGCTGTACAGGAGCGTGCAGGAGGGACCAACAGGGACCCAAACTCCAGATCATGGAGCTAGGCATAGAGCTTGAGCAGAGTACATGTTCTTGTTCTTGACTCAACCATTGGAAGGTTAACAGGTGCATGAAAAACTTGGTCTACATATTAAAGATGACCCGAGGTTCTTCTATAAGACTAAGGATACAGATGAGGGAGAGAATAAGGGAAGTCAGTTTAGGACCTGCAAGTGCTGCAGGAGCTAGGCAGATGGTGGTGGCTTAGGTGGAGGCAGTAAGCATGAGAAGAGGACAGGGCTTGAGAAGTACATAGGAAGATGGCCCAGGAGCCACAGATGAATCTAGTCATAGCCAGTGAGTATCAAGAATGAGCCCTGAATTTTGACGTGAGCTGTTGAGCAGAACTCACACTGTGAACTGAGCTGGCAAGCCTTCCCTCTGAAAGTGGCTTTCTCATGCTCATGCTACAGATGAGGGATGGCTTCAGAAAACACTAAGCAATCTGACCCAGTGTTACCCCCTCCCTGAGGAGAAGAGGTTGGGGCAAAGACAATGACCATAAATGTGAGGTTTTAGACCCTGCTCAGTACAGCTTCCTGCCGTGGAGTGAGCCCACACTGAGCCACCTCTGAGCCAGCCAAGAGGTAGAAACAAGATGATGCCATACTGGGTGGAAAGAAGACGGCGGCCTTCTGGCCCTGGAGGCTGGTAGGTGGGCTTGTCATGGAACAGCAGGGAAGGACATTCCTGGAAGAGTAACAATTTCCTGGTGAATCACATTAAATAATCAGCTTGGCTTTCACCAAGGCGCCTGAACTGAGATTGGCAGCTAATAATGGCCTAGTGATTACAGGAAAACATCAGACTGGAAAGCCAGGGATTTTTGAAACACCTGAAGCCATTTAATGTATCTATGTGTGCTCCAGACCAACAGGCAGCTCCCTGAGCAAGGCTGGTATCGTTACAGAGCTAATGGGCATTACGCTCCAAGGTAACTTTCCTCCTGCCAAATAAATCAGAATTTTAAGAAGTGAAGCCACGATATTGCCGGCTGTAGATGTGTTCAAGGACATCACCCGGTGTTTTAGGTGTCAGCTTTAATTTGACTTGGCTTGGTCTACTCTCTTAAGGCAGGCTCCAGAGGCATCTGCTGGGTCACAGAGAGAATTCTGCCTACTCTTGTTCCTCCAGCTGTGACAGAAATCAGACCTTGATTTCTTAGCTTGTATCCCCAAGTAGGAATTGCTCCTGTCATCGCAGTGTGAAGAGGTTGGTCATGATGAACGGTGTCTTACTTCCCTATTCCCTGTGTGAATGTGCATATGTGTGTGTGCTTGCTTATACTGTTTTGTGGGACCGTAACAGAAGGAATTATTGTTCCAAAATATTCTAAACAGTCTTGCATCCCCATGCAGGGTACATACCCCACCCTGGGATCTAGGATAATGGGAAATGCTTGCAAATGGTCAAAGTGCAGACAGGATAGCAAAAACACAGTGATGTGCTGTGAGAACACACACATGCCACTGTGTGTGTGTGTGTATACGCATTTCCGCCAGGGAGCTCACTACCTACTTGCCTCCCTCAGAGTCCTGAACAGCCTGCTCACCCCTCACCAGTGGGTTTGGGGCTGCAGCTCTGAGCCTGGGCACAAGCACCTCTGGTGTGCTGTGGATTTTCCTGAGCATTTTTCACCTCACAATAGAGCTTATGACCTTGGCTTAAAGCTCTTACCGGGGATTATTAACTGTCCGGGCTTAATAGCCCTTACTGTGTCCTGGGTCATTTTCCCAGCCAGCCATTAATTCTGGACAGTGCCTTGAGCTCTGGCCATGATGACTCTGGGCTGAGAGGCTGCCCTGAGGCAACCGGCCACAGCTTTCTCCTTTGCATGGGTATCTGCAGCCAGTTCCCCTCCTGCACATCAGAACCAGGACAATTACAAGCAACATACTCGTTTTACCATCTTCATCTGTTGTTTATGTCTCAAGAGGTAGGTGTTCTCACCAGAGAGAAAACACAATCTAGGTTTCACCTGCCCATTTATCCATCCCTATCTCTGTTCAGTATTAATTAAATATTTTTTGATAAGGTTTCATATAGCCCAGGCTGGCCTCAGATTCAGTATTTAATCAAGGATGACCTTGAACTTTTCATTTCTTCGTCTCTATATCCCAAGTGCTGAGACTATGTGTGCTGGGGATTGCACCCGGGGCCTTGTGCATGTCAGGCAATCACTAACAGCCACCATCCAATTAAATGCTTCTTGTAGATCAGGATGGAAGAGAATACAAAGACCAGAGTGACCTGAGATGGGTGGCCATGTTTTCTACCAAGTGACGAAGCTCCTGAGCCAAGGTGACTGTGAGGAGAAATGTTCCAGAGAATCTGACAGGCTGAATACCCTAAGGAAGGGGCCAGAAAAAAAGGTCTTCCTAGGCAAAACTGTCCCCTAGGAGCTACCTCCCTTCCCAGTCCTCCTCTGCAGCACACTGGCCGTCAGACAGATTCACAAGTCAACCTTCCCACACTCTGCTTAGAGATCCAACCTCCCCACATCCTAACACTTACGATAGGCACCAACTTACCAGCTGTGAAAGTTCCCTCCCAGGTCCTTAAGGCACTAGGATTTTTTAAAAATGATATTTTTTTAATTCTTTGGGAACTACACACAATGTATTTTGATCATATTCAGACCCCCACCTCCCCACATCATGTCCTCTATTATTTTTTAAGGCCTACTCAGTCTAATTTGTGTTATCCAAGTGGACTCATCTCCTGGATCCTGGTCAACCTACCCACCATCACACCTTCAATGAAAATTGACTCTGCCTATTCCAGCAGCTATTGATTGCCCATAGTTCCTCAGCTAGAGCCGGGGGCCTACCCACCTCCCCTCAATGCTGAGATTTTGCCACAATCACTGTGGGTTCATATGTATTCTCCTGTGTCCAGAGAATATTGTCTCCTTGTATTCATCCACCACCTCTGGCTCTGACGGTCTTTCTGCTCACTCTTCCACAATGATCCTGAGCCTTGAGAGGATAGGCTGTGATATAGGTGTCCCATTTAGGACTGAGCACTCTGCAGTCTCTTATTCTCTGCTTCTCTGTGTTACTTACCAGATCCTTAGAAAATAAACAAGCGGGCTACGGTGGTGGCTCAGGGGTAAAAGTGCCTGCAACAAACCAACAAGCCTAAGGCCAGAGTTCAATTCCCAGGACCCACAGGGTGAAAGGAGAAGGCTCACTCCTGAGTCCATAGACCATAGTCAACAGAAAAGGGCAGTGCTCTGGGGAAGACTTAGTGATGCAACTTTCCTTCAGAATGTTTTGATTGTGCTGAGGATGTGGCTCAGTTGATAAAGCACGTGGCTAGCATGCACAAAAAACTGCAGCGTCCAGTCTCTAGCAACCCACAAACTGCTGTGATGGTGCAGGCCTGTCATCCTAGCACTGAGGTGGTGAAGACAGGCGGATCAGGAGTTTGGAGTCATTTGGGGCTATATGTAAGTTTGGGGTCAACCTGAGCTACATGTAACCCTGTCTCAAAAAACAACCCCAAACCACTTGATTGTCATTTTCTTCTGCACTTCCTGGCCTTGGCCCCAGGCTCTGATTTCATTATCTTCTTACAACAATGCAGAGACGTTTCCCATTAAACATGAGCAGGGAATGCTTAATTTGTTAGCACCTGAGTGTTCAGAAGGCAAATATCACTGACTCAAGGTGCTCACTGAGCGTTGTCTCTAGAGTTATCCTGGGCTGGCTTTCTGTGACCAGGGCATCATCAGGGTGCATGTTTCCTACTAATGAGAGAAGGACCTGAGCCCTGAAGTTCCTGGATGAGGTGTGTGGCTGTGGGCGTGCGGCTTTCTTTACATGATGAAAATGGGACACTACAGTGTCTCCTCCTCTCTACCTTAAAGTAAGAAAAACCTTAACTTCCTTTTAAATTATGGCACACAATCTGCATGGCATTTGTCATGTGATTCTTAGATGGTGTTTATTTGGGGTAAACATACTTGTATGGCAGTGAAGAATATTAATACTTAGCTTTTCAATAACACGAACAAAATACAAAAACCAAAGTCACAGCCATTTGCAGACTAGACTTCACTTTGACTCACAGGTAACTTTGGATTCCCTGGTTTGGAAAGTATGACTAGGGTTTGATCACTGCTTGTCTCAGAGCCAACTTCTTCCCCTCTCTAAGGCGGTGGCCATGTGTACTGTAAAAATGATGGCCATCTCGCTGGGTTCATGGGTTCGTACAGCTATCTGACAGCAAAGTCCCAGTCAGTGGCGGAGAGGTCAGCACCAGCTCTCCTTCCCCTTTAGCTAATGTTCTCTATCAGCAGAAAGCACAAGGTTTGTGCAGTCACAACGAACTGGACAGACGGGCATGAGAGGGAGGGTGACAGCACCTTCCGGAGACAGGAGTGTAAGCTGGTGATGCCAACGGGAGTGAGTCCTGTGCCTGACTCCACCTTTCCCTCCGCCTGCCTTGCAGCCCCTGAAAATGCATTGCACAGACTGCGCACTGGTGACCAGCTCAGGGCACCTGCTACGTAGTCAGCAGGGCCCCCAGATCGACCAGACAGAGTGCGTCATCCGAATGAATGATGCCCCCACCCGTGGCTATGGGCTTGACGTGGGCAACCGCACCAGCCTGCGAGTCATCGCACACTCCAGCATTCAGAGGATCCTCCGCAACCGCCATGACCTGCTCAACGTGAGCCAGGGCACAGTGTTCATCTTCTGGGGCCCCAGCAGCTACATGCGGCGGGACGGCAAGGGCCAGGTGTACAACAACCTGCAGCTCCTCAGTCAGGTGCTGCCGAGGCTGAAGGCCTTCATGATCACTCGTCACAAGATGCTGCAGTTCGATGAACTCTTCAAGCAGGAGACGGGCAAAGACAGGTACCGGGAACAGGGCAGGGAGGTGCGGAGACCCTGAGTGTGTGTTGAGAGCTGAGTCATCAGCTTTGGCTGCATTGCAGGGCTCATGTCATCACCATCACTGGAGTGCACCTATTGGGTCTCCCTGGAAACAGGATGTTCAAGCTGAGTGTATCTGGTAGTGATATGAAATACTCAGATGCTGAGATGGGTAATTCAGGGCTAAAGCCTGATTTTGGGGAAAAAAAAAAAAAAAAAAGCTAAGTAGCTACTGGCCGGCGTTAGTAAAAGGTGAGACAGGGTACCTTCATTTAGCAAAAAGAGCGCTCAGGTCTGGGAGGATGGCTCAATTTGTAAAGTACGTGCTGCACAAGAATGAGGACCTGAATTCAATCCTCAGTGCCTGTATGAAAACTGGGCATGGTGGTGCATGCTTATAACCCCAGCTTTAGGGGGGCGGGGAGGGGAGGATCCCTGGGGCTCAATGGCAGTCAGTCTAGCCTGTTTGGTGAACTCCAAGCCAGGGAGAGACACTGCTTCAAAAAACAAAGTGGACAGCATCTGAGGAACAAACCCTGAGGCTGACCTCTGGCCTCCACACACACTTACAGACATGTGCTTGTGCACCCACATGGACACACACAGACAGGCATAGGTTTATGTCCCCTCAAAGACACATATTTACTAAGTCAACTGCTCTCCACTGAGAACTATCACTTCGCAGCACTCCATCTGCCTCTGCGAACACCGTTAAAAGCTAGGTGCTGCGCTCTGAAAACAGAGCCTTAGCCTTACCCAGCAAGTGAGGTATGAAAACGGACCTGTGGCATGTGTAGCAGGGGACAAGCCATGACCAGGGCAATGTTCCCAAGCTGTTCATTAAGATTCAATAACAGGACGTGAAGTCAGTATAACGAGTAAGAGTCCAAAGAAATGGGAAGAAAAAGTTAGAAAGGAGAACAGATGGCATCAGCCTGTCTGACCTAAGTATTGTTCCAAAGTTCCATTTCAGATGACAGATGATAGATGATTGATGGATGGATGGATGGATGATGGATGGATAGGTTTTTAGACATGAAAATGTTCCAAACTCAATGGTGATGGCTGTATTTGTGAACACACTAAAATCCAATGAATTACACTTTGAAAATGAATTGAACTGAGAACAAAATACTTATATATGCACATACATATATTCATTGTTCAGATGTAAAATGTGTTTCTCACTATAGATAGCGATTTTTTAAAAATCATTGGTCTAGGTAAGTGAAAGGCCTTCTCAAAAAGATGCCTCAGGCTACACCCAGGCCAGTGTTTCTCCAATTATAGAAGGAGCTGGAAGCTGGAGATGAGGGATCTTCCCCAGGTTATAAAGAGATTGGGTGTGAGGGAGCGCACAGGGGAGCCTGGAGAAAAGCCATCTGTGACACCCAGGAGAGCTGGGCCCATGGTACCAGATGGGTTGAGGGGGACAAAGGGTCAGGAGTTGGACAGGTCCAGGTTGGGATGGAACAGAGGGCAGTGGGGCACTCCCGAAGCTGCAGGCCAGACGTACGCTCTGTGCTAGAACTCTCACCCCGTCACTCTGGAGCTGTATGACCTGACAAGCTGTCTCCGCTTCTAGAGACTTGGTGACCTCAATTATCTGTGAAGAAGGGGCTGTCATCAGACTAGCCTAATAATGAAATCTGTGCTTTTTAGATTCTAAAATATACTTTTATACCTAATGTACACATCGTGGTGTAAGATGCTTCCTATAAAAACTGTTTCGAGTTCATTTCTTACCTTAGAACTAAAATATTCCGTCCGTAAAATAAAGACTAGAAGCCCTGGGCCCAGTATTTGGCTTTAGAGGTCACACGTTATCGAAGAGCAAAGTCTGAAGGAAGAACAAAGTCCTGTGTCCCCATATTCTTTGGATAAAAGAGCTGTGCTTTAAATCTTAGAAACCTTGTGCCTGAGGGCTGGGCCTGAAATGAGCAGACTCGGGACCTGTGAAAGAAGAAGCTGCTGTCGTCAGCATGTGGCCTCACTCCTAAGAAGACACAACTAACCTGTAGTTACCTCAATCCAGACTCCTGGTTAGCCCAGCCAGTCTACAGTTAGCCCAGGAAAGCCATAGCTACCCAACCTGACCTGTGTCTACTCCAGCAGACCCAATGGCTAACCCAGTGGACCAATGGCTAGCACAATTCAGATCTACCGCTAACCCAGCAGGTCTACAGCCAGCCTGAGAGAGCCATGGCTAACCCAGCCACAGGTCATACTGATGATCTTGAACAATATCAGGAGCTGCCACAAAACCCTGTCACGTACAGCCCTGTGAGCCACACAGACAGGAGAGATGCACACACATGTTAACAAGTTCTTAACCAAGATAACATTTTCTGAGGAATGAACCAGGAAGAGGGTTCATTTTAGAGCTGAATGTTGCTATTTCAAACCCTCAAAATAAGTTGAAACTGTCTCTTCCACAGAAAACACATTCTCTCTTTCTTGTTTAATAACTGTTTGCTAAATGTAAGTGTTTCAGGGTTTGCTATTTAGGATAACTGCACATTACTTTGGAACTCCACAAGGGATCATATGAGCGGATAATTCGGAGACTAGATCTTTGGTCACTTAAGATCCTCAGGAAGCAATATGATGCCAAGACATCTCCTGCCCCCTCCCTAAATCCTGAACAGCAAGAACTTTCTGCTCAGTGCATGGATCTGTGGTCCCAGCTGTTAGGAGTGAGCCAAATCTTTGCAGCTGGGCTCCGGGGCCTCCTTCTGCAGATATGCCCCTGTTAGCTTCCGCCCTTCCCTGTGCAGGGAATCTCACTTATAACCTTGAGGCATGCCAAAGCATATTGATCCTTCTAGAAGCTTTGTGCCTCTTACCTCAAGGAAACAGTCTTTAAAAAGCTAATATTAGACTGACTCCCTATTCTTGCAAGTCCATGTTCTTAACCTGTAGCCTGCTCCAGGCTAAAGACAGAAACAGCCCTTCGGAACAGAGTGCCTCCATTCAGCTGAAACCTAGAGCCTATGGGTTGAAACGATTTCCTCTCTATAAACACAGAAAGCTGACCAACAAGTTCAGACACTGACGATGCATAAAGGGGGTGATGTTTAATTTGCAGAGCTCATCATTGGAACGTTCAGTTCAGGCTATTGTTTTTTGAAAAAAATGGGGTAAGTCAATAGATTTTGATTTATGAAAGGTTCACCCTACTTAAAAGTGGAGGCAAAAGTGCTTCAGGAACAATTGGCAATTAAGAAGCATGACAGATGACAGAGATGGCCAAATGGTATTCTTTGATATTAGAAAGTAACTGTACTTGAAAATAACTTTATAATTGAATAAGGGTACATTAGGAAAATATGATTCAGAACCAATATTATAGTAATTAGATAAAGGAAGCATAAATGAAATGACTACAGGAGAATATTTCCACAGAGATTATAAATGAGATTCTGGTGGAGCAGAAAGGCCTTTAATTGTAATTTAGTGTGCACTATAGAATTATCAGCTCAGTATGTTACTTCATCATATAAAAGAATATCTGATAATTTTCTCTAATAAGCACATGACAGCTCTTCATATTCTTTCATTATAGCTGATTAAGTGTAAAAACAGTAGATATTCCTTTGTTGAGGAAAGAAAGAGCTCAAATCTTTCCACGAAGAGAGTACAAAGCAGTTGCATTTCCATAGCATGTGATCCCAAAAGGCTATTATTTAGGAAGTCTGGGGAATTTTAAGTGGCACTTAAAAGAACCTCACTTTAGTCCTTTAGTCTTCTACTTTGTATTCTCCCCATTTTTACCCACAGAGCCATTTCTGCAGCACCACATCCTCCTTATTTTAGGTTGTGGCTTGTGATCTATTCCACATCACACAAAAACTTAGAAAGAGTTTCTACCCTTGGGAAAGCCCTCCCAGAGGCTTCCGTTAGATGTAAAGCAAGAGACAGTTGTGATGGGTGTGGTCTCCAGATCAGGACTCTGGAACTGTCCTAGTTTGCTTTCCATTGATTTGATAAAAACACTGACCAAAACCAACTTGGGGAGGAAAAGACTTGTTTTATCTTACATCTCCCAGGTCACAGCTCATCACTGAGGGACCCCAAGTTAGGAACTCAGGACAGGAACCTGGAGGCAGGAGCTGGAGCACAGGCCATGGAGGAAGGCTGCTTACTGACTTGCTCCCCTGGCCCCGGCTCATCTTTTACAGCCCAGGATCACCTGCAGAGATGTAGCACGCACAGTGGCCTGGGTCCTCCTACATCACTCAACAATCAAGAAAAAGCCTTCCACGTGTGGCCACAGGCCCATCCAATAGAGAAAATTTCTAGGTTGTGGCTCCTCTTTCTAGGTGTGTCAAGTTAATAACTGAAGCCATCTAGCACAACTGACCCTTTGTCAACTTGACACACAAACATCTCATGCTAATATTAATATCACAACATGACATAGTACTTTAAAAGTCCCACAGTCCTTAAAAGTTCCAATACTTTAAAAGTTCAATGCCCCTTTAAAAGTCTCTTAACTGTGGGCTCCTGTAAAATCCAAAACAAGTTAAATATTTCTTACTTCAGTAGGGAAGAACTGGGAACACTTAACTAAAAATCAATGTCCAGCAATAGAGCTTAATGCTAGACATCTGGGATTTATTTACTCACCATCTTCTGGGCTCTGAAGAGTCTGGGCAGCTCCACTTTTCCGGCTTTGTCTTGGTGGTCGTCCCATGGTCCTGGCATCTTCAGTATGCTGGGGTGTCATCTGCAACTGAGGCTCCCCCTTTTCTAACAGGCTCTCCTGGCCTCTCACAGTGCAAAGCCTCAGATTCTTTCCACAAACCCTTCATGCTTTCAACACTGGTACCACCTGGGCGACTCTTACACATTGTCAAGTTCTGCTGCAAATTTAATGTACAACCTTGGCCCTTGTGTAGAAATACTTCCCAGAAGATTTTACCTCAGTGATGCTGGTCTCTTATTATTCACAGCCAATATTTCAACCACAACTGACCAGCGTTGATTATCCCAGTAAAGCACAAAAGACTTCACTCCAAAAATTCTTAATTCAAACTCTATCACACAAACAACCCTGATCAAGTCTGTGCTTCGCTTTGAGGCGTCACAAGCCAGGCCTCCGTCATCTGCATGTCTTTCAGCATTATCTTCCAAGTTCCTATAGAACAGCTCACTGTGCTCCAAGCACTTTTCCAGTCCAAAGTTCCAAAAGTTTCCACCATCCTCCCAGACACATATGGTCAGGTCCATCATAGCAATATCCTACTCTCTGGTACCAATTTTTATCTGAGTTTGCTTTCTATTGCTGTGATAAAAACACTAATCAAAACCAACTTGGAAAGAAATTTTTTCTGTTTACAGTACAATCCTTCATCAAGCAAAGCAGACAAGGAGCTCAAACAGGAACCCGAGGTAGGAACGAGGTAGAGCCCAAGGAGGAATGCTCCTTTACTGACTTGCTTCCCTGGTTCATACGCAGCCTGCTTTCTTATATAATCCAGGACCACCTGTCTAGGGGCACCGCCCACAGAGGCCCTCCCTCATCACTCTAGGGGCACCACCCACAGAGGCCCTCTCTCATCACGCTGGGGGCACCGCCCACAGAGGCCCTTCCTCCTCACGCAACAATCAAGAAAATGTGTCAGACCTGCCCTCAGGCCAAGATGGAAGGAATTCCCAGCTGAGGTCCCTCTTCCCAGGTGTGTCACATTGACAGTGAAGTGCTCCAACACAAGGACGTAAGTGAACATCGCTCTCTTCCTGTGCAACTCATCCTCCCAGGTGAGACCAGGAAGAACTGCCCAGTGGACTGACACAGCAGGGAGGTGAAATCAGGCTCTCACTTGAAAGAAGGCTCTTTTTGTCTTCCCCTTCTCTATCAGGAGGCTCTCCACCATCCCAATTCCTCAGCCCCCCAAAGCCTAATGAATACATAACCCCAGTGAGAAGAAAAACATTAATACCTATGAAAATTGGGAGTCTCTGCTCTTTATAAAAACTTCCCTTGACTACTGATATGCCACCCACCAGACTCCAAAAGAAATGGCTGAATTATTTACTTCATTCGTTCATGCCAGCAGCCAGAGAAGAGAAGGGGATCCCTGTGTGCCTACACACCTCACTCAGATCTTTCTGTAGACATTCCCTCTTTGACTTCTCACATAGCCAGAGTGTGTCCCCTACCTGCTTTGTAGATAAGAGATCGAGGGGCTGAGATCCACAGCAGTCACTCAGCTGATTTTTACAGACACAGGAATGGGTCAAGCGTACGTGATTCTCACCTGTAGGAGCTCTGTAGGGCTAGAATGCAGTGGAATAGAGGAAGACATGTTAAGGGCTTAAGAACTGGAAAGTTGAAACTACAGCTCAGGAAACACTAACCCTCCCATGCCTGTCAACATTTGACAAGGCAAAGGACTCCTTAAAAAGTCTCTTTTTTTTGTCCCTGAATGAAATGAAAACACAGCAGTGTAACAGTCTTCCCTCTTCGAAGTGCAGTGCTCTCCAATGCATGTAGAAAACCCTTTCTCAGCTCTGCTATTCACCTCACATATAGCATTGTGGCTGGGCAAAGTCAGACTTCTGACCTTGGGGATAAGGTGTTTGGAGCTGGCTAATGAGGCGTGCCATGGCACTGAAAAAGGAAAAAGCAGCAATCCCCGAAGAACAGAAATTAACATCCACAGCAGCGTAGCGTGGAGACCAAGTCACTCTCAAGACTGAAATTAGACCTTGGTGCTGTGTCTCCACAGGGCTCCGTAGGCTCAGCACATTATTCAAGCTCCACAAAGATGTCTGAATGGACACATTAATGAATAGTGAGATGCATAGATTCATTCCTAAATTTGTCAGTTTGGAGCTTATAGTAAAAGTTTTCAGAAGGCCCTGCATGTCCTAAAGTAAAATAAAAGCAAATGCTCAGTTAAGTGTGAGCATTCCCCTGGCTCTTCTCCGCCTTTCCCACATATACGCTTCCTAAGAAAAGGCACACAGTAAGAATGCTGGTGTCGTTAATCTACCTGGGAACAAGCTTCATCTCAGGATGGATGGATAGACGACAAACAGACAGATGGATAGACAGACAAATATGTACAACCATACATACCTGGCACATAGATGGGTAGTTCTATGGACAGATAGATAACAGATAGATGAATGATAGCTTTATGATAGATGATGATGATGGTGAATATAGATCAACAATAGATGGTGATGAAAGATTGATGGATGATAAATGACAGGTGATGGTGGTGACTACAGATACATAGATATGTGGATAGATTAACAGATAGATACATGGGTGAAGAGATGAATAGTTAGATGTTAGATAGGAGGATGAGTGACTAATAACTAGACCTATATGTTTATTCATATTTAAATTATTCACTGTCTAGCTTGTTTGGGGGTACAGGAGAATTTCTAGTCAAGTATTCTAATTAATAACAAACTGCAGGGTGGATATCGGTCACATTACAATTGAGTTGTGACAACACGCACCTAAACTTTCAAATGTTGTCATCGTATTTAGTGATGTAAGAGTCCCTTAAGCACTGACGTCCGTTATGGTTGTACCATAAGGGATTTCAATTTGGCAAATTGAAGATGTTTATCAGTGGGAGGAGAGAGAGAGAAAGAGGGATGGAGGGAGAGACACAGAGAGAGACAGAGAGGGGGTGCCTTGTGTCTGTGTGTCTATCTTGGGTAGTGGGGAGTCTTTGATGGTCAACTTTACACCAGAAGCATCCAGAATGCTGATGGACTCGAGCAATGCTTTACCAGCCTGCAGACTTCATCTTCATCTCCTCCAGGAAGATCTCCAACACGTGGCTCAGCACTGGCTGGTTCACCATGACGATTGCACTGGAACTCTGTGACAGGATTGATGTCTACGGCATGGTGCCCCCAGACTTCTGCAGGTAGGATTGATTCTGCAAGCACACTTCATCAGCAGTGCTGTGCAGGGCTTAGAAATAATCTGATTCTGAATATCAACTACGAAACATGTCAAAGCATCTTCTCGAAGCAATTAATTAGCATGTCCCAAGTTCTGGTTCTAGAAACAGCAAACAGCATTTAATTATGTGATATAAAATATTGAAAGTTTTTGTTTGTACTCCTGGAGAATTAATCCATCCTACAGGCTTCATTTATCCTCTGAATATTTATCACCCAAAAGTAATGCAATAATTGGCACAATATTAATGATGAACAGGCATTAAGAAATATGAGTTTCCGTCTCATTTGAAAGGAATGCGGTAATTTTTTAATGGGGCAGTTCCTTGGATGGGGAGGCTTGTTTGCTAGCTTCTTTATCTTGACACATTAGAGCCTTAGTTTTACACTTCTAAGGCCAAAAGCACAAGCACAATTATTCTGATGTATCACTTTTAAAGGCAGTGTGCACACTCTGTACAGCTTGCTGCTGCAAGGCCTCGCCTGGTCTGTGCCCAGGCAGGATGTGTTTGTGTCCCCAGAATCAACAAATGCTATGCAAGGGCTTGGTTCCTGGAAAGTAACTCATTTTAAAACACATGTGTAATTTAAGTGCAATTCAGAGTCTTCCCTGATTTTCAGGAATGCGCTGTATATGACCTCACCCTGATCTTCAAATGGGCAAAACTGGGACAGGTTACTTAAAACTTTCTGGTTGGAATGTATACTTGCCTATACCATCATGTGTTTTAAACCTATAGTGTTTCAAAAGCCATGGGTCACTAGGCAAAACTGCAATTTGAACCCAAAGAAAGGATGAGAAAAAGTATTTAATCATGTTTCTCTTAGCTTTTTGTTGCTAGAACTAACTATGTAACTTATAAAGAATAAAGGTTTATTCAACCTGGGGTTCCAGAGGCTGGTCTAGGAGCTGGGATGGGTAGAAAGCTCCTTGCTGGTTTAGACTGCGCAATCCTGAGGTGGCCCAGGACATTATATGGTGTGATGTTGAATCTTTGCCAGCTTGGATGAGGAAATTGAAGCACACCTCTAAGTGTGTTTTTGAGGATATTTCCATTAAAGGCTAACTGAGGAGAGGGTGTCATTCTGTGGGATGCAGCCCAGGGGGAGAAAAGCGAAAAAAGAAGAAGCCACCAAAATGCTAGCTGCCTTCTCTCTGCGTCCTCTGCATCCTAACGCCCAGGATGTGAGCTGCTCAGCCCTCCACATCCTCCTCATGGTAACTGAACCCCCAAATAAAATCTTTCCTTCCTTAAGCTGTTTTCATCAGGTTCTGTGATCATGGTGACGTAAAAGCAGCCAGCACACGTACGTTGTAAGAAGATCACATACAAGAGACAGCAAAACTGGCCTTTATAACCAACCCACCTGCAAGATAACCACTGATCCACAAGGCCGTTAATCTGTTCAGAAGGACAGAGTCCTTGTGACCAGAACCAATCCTCTCAGAAAGGTCCCAACTGGTCTCCCTCCTCTTTTCTAGGAGAGGGCACAGGGTCTCCCTCCTGCAGCCCAGGCTGGCCTCAAACTCACCATGCTTCTGCCTCGGCCTCCCGTGAGCTGGGATTATAGTCACACACTCCTAAGCCTAGCTGATCCTCCTCTCGGACCCTCACAAGCTGTGGCAGGTGCAGTCAAGTCGCAGCAAGGCTAACACCAACCTTCCACTTCTCTCTTACCCTTTTTAATCCAAAGATCCAACACAAAAGAATTATCAATTGGTGTGTAACTGTCAGTTACAAAGGTATGGACAGGGGCTAGACCACAAGGTTAAAGCCCAGCCTGGTACTTACTTACCAGCCTGGTACTTACCAACCTGATGGACCCTTGATAACGTCTCGTCATCTCACTGTGTCTCAGCTTCCTCATCTGTGGAGGTGGATGATGATAAAAGAATCTGCCTCAGAGCATCGTGGGTGGATTAAGGACGTTAACACGTGTGAAGGGTTTGGAATGGTGCCAGTATGCAACAAGTATGAAGGAGCTAGCTTGGATCTTCGTCCAGTTCCCCATCACTTATGTCCCTGGCATTGTCTCTGTTCAAAAACTGAAGTGCAGGAACTAGGGAGGAAGGTGCAGAGAAGCCAGCTGTCTCCTCCAGTCAACACTCAACAACAGACATGCAAGGCGTCCTCAAAGTGGGTGACTGTACGGCGGATGTAATTATGTAAAGTTGCCATTAGGACACTGAGAAGAAAAATCATGAATAAATTGAAATGTTAATGACTTCAAGTGTTCAAGGAAGTATTCCATTTAATATGGAAAACAAATGACAGGCAAGTTAACCTGTCATTTCTCCTGTTCGGAGTTAGCCCATCACGTCATGTACAGTGGGATGGAGAAAATGTACGGAAAGATACTCGTGAGAAAATTAAGGTGATGTGAGCACACCGTGTGTGGTCTCTGGCTCCGGGCTTCTGCTCCTCTGCTAATACCATAAAGGTTCAGCACTTGTCTGCCCAAGGTACTCTGAGCCAGGACTTCAGAAGGGTCTGTCTGCCAGGTAGTGCCTCGGAAGGCGAGGTACTGCCTGTCACTGGCGGAAAGGGTGGGGCTGCGGGGAGCATCTGCACTTGGTGTCATGTCTGATCGAGGAAGAACAGGAAGGTGTAGGAATGAGTTTTCTTCTTGCTGTGACAAAATACCTCACAAAGGGACCTAAGGAAGTGTGGGTTCCTTCCTCCTGCAGTTTGAGGGTGCGGTCCATCACAGCAGGGAAGGGATGGAGGCAGGAGTGTGAGGCCGCTGCTCATCTTGCATCCAGTCAGGGAGCAGAGAGGTGAATGCTGATGCACAGCTGGTTCTCTCCTCTGTATTCAGTCTAGAACCCAAGCCTAGAGGATGATACCGCCCACTTTTAGGGTGGGTCTTCCCACCTCAATTAAACCATTCTAGAAATGTCCTCAAAGATATTCCCGTTTTGTCTTGTGAGCTGCCTGAATGACCCAGGTGACCTTCCTGTGGTCAGTCTTGTGTGTCTGATTCCCTGTTTTGAGCCCCGAAGCCCAGGTCAGTATATGTTCACTGTTCTTCACACAGCACACACAGATCCTGTCAATATTAACCACCACAGGGGAGAAGACAGAGAGCCATGCACTCAGGCCTGTGTCTCCTTTGTTTCCAGGTTACATGACTGAACTATCATGACTCACGTCCCAGCTACGTGACTCTGACTATGAGCCTGTCTTCTTTACAGATGAGAATGGGAATCAAATGGGATGATTGGTGCAATGCCTGCACTCAGAACTCAAAAAAGATTATTTAATATCGTTAATATTACTAATATGCTAAGATTATAGTGTAAGACACACAGAATAATTCCTATTATTCCAGGTACTATTTTGTAGTTGCTCTGAAACATGCCAACATTTTTGGTAGAGGATTCAAAGACTAAGACTTGGCTCTGTCTGCTCAGAGGCTCATGATAAGCCTTACCCACATCAAGGGAACAATGAACAATATCATGGGCTATTAAAAGGCACGTCCTAGGATCCTCATCTAAGTGTCAAATGCCCTTTGAAAATAATGTGTTCCTCAGAGAATGAAGTCAGCCTACAAGTTAATCCTGCTACAAACTGGACTATTCTGACTTCTGCTGTATTTTGAAAGCAGCTGAGGACACCTGGGGGCTAAAAGCCCAGTGCACATGTCCTAAGCTCTGTATAGGTAACAGGTATCATGGGGACAAGGTTTGTGTGATGGTGCACTCTGAGCTGGCTGAATGACCCAGCTGACCTCCCTGTGGTCAAGGCGAGGTTTGTGTGATGGTGGACTCTGAGCTGCCTGAATGACCCAGGTGACCTTCCTGTGGTCAGTCTTGTGTGTCTGATTCCCTGTTTTGAGCCCCGAAGCCCAGGTCAGTATATGTTCACTGTTCTTCACACAGCATACACTTTGTAAATGCCAGGGGAGTGACTCTGTCCTCTGCTCTCCCTCAGTGCTTCAGAAAAAAATTGTGTCTGAGTAAAAATAACCTTTTCTGCTTTTAAGAGTTTGTGACCTTGAGAAAGTCATTTGACCTTCTCTGGTCCCTGGTGACCTTGATCAAGCTACTCAAAGACTAAGTCTCCACAGTCTCAACTTTTACGTCTGCTAAGTGGTGGTCGTATAGCACTGGTCTTCACAGTTTATGATGATCCCACCGGGTAACAGGTGAGGGATGTGGAGCACAGCCCTGGGTAGTGGACAGCTGTTACCAAGGGGAGGGATTCCCTGATCTAGAAGTGGAGGAGGGGTGTTCAAGAGCATAGTTTTTGAGGGGTTCCTAGTCCTGGAAAGAAAGGGATAGGAATGGCCTTCACTATGAGGTAGATCTCTTTTCTGTCCTGTTGAGAGGAGGCCTCACCTGGCCACCAGTTCCCAGCCAACCATCACACGAGCTTCAACCCAGGTAAAACATGCCACACAGTACCAGATTTACCAAGCAAGGGGAATGCCAGTTGTTCATTTTGACAAATTAACTATTTTAGATTAAGACACAAATCCCAGGAGCTGGAGAGATGGCTCAGCAGTTAAGAGCACTGGGCTGTTCTTGCAGAGGACCGGGGTTCAAGTTCCAGCATCCATATGGCAGCTAACAACCATCTGTAACTCCAGTTCCAGGGAATCCAATGCTTTCTTCTGACATTCTGGGGCTTTGCATGACATGGGGTGTGCACTTACCCACATGCAGGCAATACACTCATACACATAAAATAAAAATAATAAATAAAAAAATTTAAAAGACACAATTGCTATCCCCCAAAGAAGTCATTAATTAAATTAATTACAGAGACTTTTGCTCACTGGACTAACCCACATGAGACACTTGAATGCGGAAATGGCATGGCGACAGGTGGGGGCCTGGGCAGAACTGACTCCTGGTAACACCCCGCAGCAAGCAGCATGCTCTTCAGCTTGCTGCCACTGTGGCTTCAGATGCTCCCAACACTGGCTAGTTTCTGTTCAGACACCACTGCGCCACTAGATCTCACCTCAGTCCCAACCTTGTCATTTGGCACACCCCAGGGGCTTCCAAGAGATTCTGAAACAGAGTTCACAGGCCCCAGCTTAGCACAGCGGCCCTTTGGGACAGGCTTTCCACAAGCCCTGCTAGGCAGATCTCCATCCACACGGACTTACTCAGTCGCACTGAAAATCCTTCCCTCGGCTTGGAAGGCCTTCACTTTCTTAATCTGCCTGGATAGCACCACCAGTTTTCTCCTAATGAGGTAATGGCTTCTATTTCATGTGCACATGCCTCAAGCTAGCCCTCTCCTTAGCATGAAACACATTCATTATTTCATCAACCCTTGTGACATCTGATGAGGTGAGAATTACTGGAGTTGCCAGGTTATATGAAGCTCACAGACCTGAAACACCTGGCTAGCCAAGGTCTCAGAGCAGACAAGTGATAGAGGTCACATTTGAATCCAGATCTGTAGGCCTGAATAAACTGAGCTCTTAACCCTTCACCTTTGTTTCAGACACAGAAGCCTCCTTTCTTCACACCTTCCCTGGCCCCTGTGAGAGACACACCTGTGGATCCACTGGGGCATTCTGTGCCCCAGCTCACTGACTGATTACTCCAGCTCCTTCATTTGCCTGTCTGCTCCTTGAGAGGACAGGCCACGTCTCATTCCCTATTTGGATTTTTAGATCTTCCCTTTGTGTCTGGTACATAGTATAGATTCAATATAGATCAGATCATCTATTAAACAAGAAGACCTTCTCTAGGGGGGGTTTAAGAATTTGATTCAGGGCTAGACAGATGGCTCAGTGGCTGTTGTTACAGAAAGTTGGGGTCCTATCCCAGCACCCACGTCACAAAGATCTGTAACTCCAGCTCCAGGGGATCCTATGCCTCTGGCCCCTGTAGGTGTACACACACACACACACACACACACACACACACACGCACGCACGCACACACAGAGACAGAGACAGAGAGAGCATATAATCAACATACTCATATACATAAATAACAATAAATCTAGAAAAATCTGATTCAAAACTTTTGCAAATCAAAACAGGCCATGAAAGAATGAAAAGTATAATTATTCATGTTCTGTAGAGTATGGCTAACTATTTAATTGTTAATGAGGGCCAGCAATGGATTCCCAGAGAGGGTCTTGGGTACCAGCCTGCACCCCTCCTCCCTTCCCAAACTTCATGCCCATCAGTGTTCAGAAAGCAGAAAAGAATTAATGCTGTGCAGCACCAGCGACAGCATCAAAATATATTATTCTGTAGATAGTAGACCCTTAAATCATGCCATCTCCAGATAGGGAGCCAAATCCATTCACTTTGAGGGACGATAAATTGCAGTGAAAGATCTGCTATCACTGCTTTCTAAACTAAGTTATGGTGAGTATTTTTAATCTCATTTTCTTTTGTAAATTATTTGCAATAATAATGGGCCAAGCATTTAAATTCTACCTAATAATCTTATTTCTGGTCATACTTAGCACATTACCAAGTTTACAGCTCTCCGCTAGCCGTCATTTCTTGAGTATTAATTAGCAGGGTAATGATTCAGAGTGATCACTGTCATGGAACTAAATTAATACCTCATCATAATGTGAAGGACATCTCAAAGGTATCGTGAATGCTAGAGAGTTGATTCTGCTAGACTTATTAGCTAGTGAACATGAATAAAGCAGCCTGTAGAAGTAGAAGGAAACTTCCTGCATGGCAATAGTCCTCAGTGCAGAATCAGACACTCAGGGTGGACAGGAACAGAAGCCATCTGAGTGGCTGAGGTTTCAGAGGACTGGGACGGAATTAGCTTCCTGAAGGCTCATTGCCTCATCCTCCTTTGCATTATTTGGCCAACTCTTACCAGACACTGGCTGTTTTCCTGACTTTCTGTCTGCTTCAGTGAGTGCAGTGGACCCATTTGAGATGTGGTGCCAGCTTAGGGGCCCACATTGGGACGGGGGTTGCTGGGAGGATCAGGAGTCACTGGGGCTCTTTCTCCCAGGAGGGATAAGCAGTTGGTTTTAGTGCTCCATGCTTCCCACCCAGTGGTGATGCCACAGGCTCCCACGGTGAGCAGCTGAGTGCCTTCTAAAGAGGCAACAAAGACATAAATCCAGGCAGCAGAATAGGGTGGCCTGGCTGACACAGAGCACCATGGTGGGTCTTTAGGAAGTGTTCTTTGTGGGACCATTTTCCTTTAAATGCTACCTTAGTGTTTCTAAAGGCCTCTGATGCATGCCAACTGCAGAGTAACGCAGACACCTAGTCACTGGCAATTCTAATCTTCATATATTTCCTGAGGATCTGATGTGTTGTGAAAGTGTCTGAAAGCTCTAGAGAAAGAGAAGATGCCATTCTTACCTTGGGACATTTTTAAACTTTGGATAGTCCGGCCCCAAACACAGTGAGCAGAGCTAATCTAGAAGATGCACACATGTCCTTGAGATGCATTTAATGTGCACAGGAGCCCTCAGAAATGAAGATCCGGGGAAATATGGGACTTTTTTGTTTTGTTTGGTTTAGTATTTTGGTTTTCTGAGACAGGGTCTCCCTGGAGCCCCAGCTGGCCTGGAACTCTCTATGTAGACTAGGCTGGCCTTGATCTCACAGAGATCCTTCTGACTCTGCTTTCTGAGTGCTGGGACTAAAGGCATGGGCCACCATGCCCAGTGTGTCTTTTAGGCCACTTTGAAGAAGTAGAGAGTTATGGAAAAATATTAATATATAAAAATGTGTAGTCGACTGATGATAATCAGGGCAGACTTAGGAAGACTTGTTTGGTCATGATTTTTCTTGGCATCTCTGTCTCTGGGATAAGGATGCCCCTTTCCTCTGGGCATAGGAAGGGCACCTCTGGGATGGAAGAATTGTTTAATGTCCTGCTTCAGGGGAATGGGTCGAGGGCATGGAAAGAGTGTTCATATTCTGAGATTGCCCCAATTGTTCAGGTTAGCTGCAAATTAATTTTAAATAGAATATCACAGACCCCCAACACCATTAATATTGGTGAGCAGAATTGTACATGAGGCTGAGGACTCTGCTTACACTCAGGCCACTCAGAGCGAGCACCAATCACAGGGAATCCTACGGCAAGTTACCTGAAGAATGCAGTGGGAAACAAGCTACTCCTGGGCCCCTGCTGCTGGGCCCACCAGAAACACAGAGATTGTTTTAGTGTAGAAGCTTGTCTGGGAGACAGAAGCTTCTCTAACACAAAACGTCTGTCCAGAGGAAAGCATCTGCAGGAAACTGGCATGGGCTCTAATTTTGACTTCGAAACTCCCTTGGTTTTTCCTGTGCATAATTTTAGTGCATTCCTTAACAGGGCATAAGTAAGTCGGTCCATGGAGAGTGCTGAGGCCAGCACTCTCAACTGAAATAGTTAAATCTAGCAACTTGGGTGGCCCATGAATGGAGCGTGTGCTCAGAGTCAGGCACTGGACTCCACCTGGGGGCCACACACTGACCTATCAAATGGAAGCCGTGATCCTTATCTGAGAGGGCCACCAGAGATGGAAAGAAATCACATACACCAAGTGCTGAAGCCCAGCAGGTGCTGACGAAGTCAGTCCTCTTGGGCCTGGGAGACAGCTCCGCAGGTAAAGTGCTTGCTTTCCTTAAAGACTTCAGAGGTAGATCCTCAGAGCCCACAAGTCGGGGGGGGGGGGTGTTCAGGGAGCAGGTATGGTGGCACACACGTTTGCAATCCCAAAGCTAGAGAGAGCGCTAGATCCCTCGGGCTCCCTGACTAATCAGCCCAGCTTGGTTGGTGAATTCCAGGCCAGTGAGACACCCTGAATCAAAAACTAATGTGGAACAGCAGCCGAGGTTGACCTCTGGCCCTCTGACACATGTAAGTGTGCATATAGGCTCTCTCTCTCTCTGAGTGCACACGTGTGCACACACACACACAAACACACATCTCAAACCTGGCTACATAGCAGAATATCCTAAGGAGCTGTTTCTCATAAGACATACATAGATAATAAAATATACATTATTTATATCATAATTCTTGAGGTTTACAAAAAAGCTGCCAAAATACCACACAGAGAGTTCATCTCCCTTCATTGAGCTTCCTGGTGGTGATTTTTTACATAACTATGATCTAATGACCAAAACTAAGACATTAACATCTGTGTGATGCTCAATTAAACTCAAGACGTCATTGTAGCTTTACCTGTCTGCTAGCGGTCTTTATCTCCTCTAAGACCTATCTCAGGGTCTCAGTGCCCTACCCCTGTCCTCTTAGTCTGTTTACGACCTTGACACCTTTGAAGAGTCAGGCATTTTACAGAATTTCCCACATACCTGAGTTGTCTGATGTTTTCCCATGATTAGACTGAGGCTCTGCATTCCTGGAAAGGGAACCACAGATGTGATAAGCCCTCATCAGTATCTTCTGTCAAGTAGTGCACCTATCTGTCTTATTACGGGCTGAGGCAGGATAGAGAGGCAGGGAAGGTCTTGGGGCCGTGAAGATGGGAAAAGAAGCCTTTACTAACATCAGAGCAAGAATGCGGCACAATTAGCAACTGCTTGAGGCTTTTTTCTCTTTCCCAGCCAAACATCTATCAGCAGTGTTCTAGGAATCTCACCAGAAATGCCTTACAGGAAAAGGATAAGAACCAAACCTGTTGAACAGCCCTGCTGGCATGTGGTTTTATTTTATCAGATTATAATTCCACTCAACACATCTCCAGAGCTCCCTCATGGATCTCATCAAGACAGAAGGAATGGGTTTCTTATCATCTTTTGAGATGTAACTTGAGATCATTAAAATGATGTATATGGCTAATTCTAGGAAAATTAATAGTTGTTCTCTCAGAGAAGCCCGTACCCATGCTTGGGTTCATCTAACCGCCTCCTGCTCTCCCTTGGGAAGCACACCCCCAACCTGCAGTGCACTTTCTCTTCAGCACCTCTTTCTTTCCACCCTCATGCTTAAGCTGATATATGAAAACATCTTTAACAAAATCACCAACTGTCCTTCACTAGACCGTCTAATCTTAAAATTCTTCTCAGCATTGAAGGCACGAATCCTGGTTTGCTCCGAGTAGAGCTCCCTAAAGTCTAGAGAAGTCTTCAGGCTAGTGAGAATGGCAATGTGGAGCCTGATGTCTAGCCTCCCACTCTGACAATGTTAGCCTTGATCATTTGATGAAAGTGCTTTCTGCTGTGAGTGGTCTCCATCTCCAGCACGGATGTTGTAATCCAGCCATGCCAGAGAACGGAGGACCATCGAACAGGTCCTCAGGTGGTCAGAGTGCAACGGGCAGAGTTCCGTGATACTGCATCAGTGGGCAGTTCAGTTATTAAAACCAAGGCAGGGGTTTATATAGGGAGGCCTTTCTGGCCGTTACAGAAGGCAGGAAAGTTAAAGATGGGTGTTTAGGTAAAGGCAGGAAGGCTGTAGGGTTGACGTGGAAATTAGGAACGAGGAAACGAAACCCAAAAACCTGGTTCTGGTCTGGGGTGATCTTTGTGGGGGAAAAGAAGATTCGTATCTACAGTGGCTTTCTGGGGCCAGGTTATCACATCAGGCAGAGCAGGCCAGACTCCTACCATCCCTTCAGGGTATCTGGGGTTGCTTGGCTTTGCTCAAGATAGACCCAGTTCCCACATTCTGCTACGTTTACCTATTGTAAAGTCACTTACTGTTTTTCACTTGGTTGTTAAGACTATACAGGTAAGGTATTTCTCCTAGGCTTTCCCCACTAATGATCATCTTGCTTACAAGATTATTGTGCTGCCCTAAAGATGATTTTCTATCACCTCATGCTTTCTACAAGTATTTATTAAAATTATTTTGTAATAACATGCTACTTTTTCTCCAGTGGTTCATCATTTACTCTGTTCTTTATTGCAATACTCATGAGACTCTAGATATTTATTTCACCTTGTGGCTTTGATTATCCAATGTAGCTATTTATTTTGATGATCAAACTTATGGCCCTTTTTAAACTATGCCTACGACTCCTCCAAGTGACGTAAACCAGAATCAGTCATCCTGGCCGCTAGCCGTAATTCTTTAATGCCGCTGTCAGATACATTAAGTACTGATTCCCCCACTTTCTCTTTAAAAAAAAAGAGAGAAAGACAGAAAGAACAAAACAGAAACAGTTCTTCTGTTGTTCTGAAGCCAAGGGAACTTGCTCTGGAACCATCCCTGCCCCCAGACCAGGCTCTTCAGCTTCCTTGGCTCCAAACAGGAAGTTTCCCACCAAGTCCTTTTTGTTGTTTGCTTTGGGTTTTGTTGTTGTTGTTCTTGTTTTGGGTTTGCTTGCTTTTGGTTTGTTTTCAGATAGGGTCACCCTCGCCATGGAGACCAGGCTGGCCTCAAGCTCACAGTGATCTACCTGCCTCTGCCTGGGATTAAAGGCATGCCTCACTGCACCTGGAGACTAAGTCCTTTGGCACACAGCGTTCACACGTGGAAATTAGCAACAATGACGGTTTACAGGGACAGGGCAGAGGCAGAGAACGCTGATCAGTCTTTAGAAAGGCAGGTTAGGGAAGAAACCTAAGGAGGAAGGAAGGAAGGAATGAAAGGTGGATTGCAGCAGAGGGCAGGCTTGCAGCCTGGAGGGGTGTTCCTGCCCAGCCTGGCAAAGCATTCTTCCACTGGCTGTATGGTGTTAACTGTATATTCATTACAGCGTAAACTGTAATAGAAGCAACTGTCATTTACATGAATGGCTCATTTGGACACCTCTGAAACCCTGATACCTAAATACATAAATCTAATTCTCTTTGTAGCTGATCAATACGGAGTCCAGACAAGCTTTCATTCAAAGAGATGGTCTTCCTTGAATAAGGAAATTGATCTCAGAGCATCCTTTAGCTGATTTCCAATTACCCTCTACTCCTAGGTGCAAAATCAATCACGTGATATTTTTAGAAACCTAATTGTTTCTTTAGTAGACTGATGCCAATAAGATGCCTGAAACGTAGGTGAGTCAGATTTAAAACCTCATTTGAGATGAAGAACTTAACCCCAGTAATGGCATGGCAGAATGAACTTGGCACCCGTTCCCCAAACGGCCTTCTCTGAGCCTGCAGAGATGTTCACGTCCGTCCACTCCCTGTTGGTTTTTTTAAAGTTTTTATTTCTTTACTTATTGCCGCTGTTTTCATCTTGAGGTCTCACTCTGCACCCTGGTTGGCCTCCCTCGATGATCCTCCTTTGGCAGCTCTAGGATCACAGGCAGGAGGAACCTCACCACTCTTCTGCTTTTGTTTGTTTCACCATAGGAGTGAGTTCCAACCCGAGTCATCCCCAACATGAATCTTCTGAACTGGAAACACTTTCTGCTGAAACTTTATAGGAATTCCAGTTTCTAGGGGTAATCCGTGAAATCTTAATGACAAGAGAACGCACATGAGCGTTCCCCTGTTCCAAGACAGGCTGATTGGAGATGCAAAGTGTTAACACAGTGCAACATACAGGCAGGATGAGGAACACTTAGAATGCCGCACAACAAAAATAAATCTCTCTTCCTGGAAGAGCTTTAACCCAAGAGGAAAAGCGGCCCAAAGGTTTATTGTTGTCCAAGCCACAGAGTTGACGCCTCTCCTGATAAAAGACTTCGATCTCTGACCCCTGAGAAGCTGCTGCGCTAAAACTCATTTGAGTATTGATCTCCTCCAAAGAAAAGGAAAAGGTACTAGCTGATTGAGTGTCTCAGGGAAACAGAGCTCCGATACTTAGAGGACAGCCTCCAGCATCCGGCTCTGACCAGACACTCCAAGAAGCTCAGCAGCTTGGGCCTTTGCTGTCTGGAGCAGGAGTGTCTTTTGACATTATGACGTGCCCTACAAATGTGTTGCTACATTCAAAGCTGTCTTGAGATACATGTGGCCCACAAGCCACAGGTTGGATGTGCTGGAGCTTAAAGTAGCAAAGCTGGAAAACTCTGATGAATTTTATCATCTACTGTTCAAAGCCAGAAGAGGTGGGAGCAATAGAGCCTGGCTTGATACCAGAGCGCTTTGTAGTCTCATAACGAGGGCACCCATCACCTCCACGTTAGTACTGGGTATATCACCTTGAAGACTTTGAGACAGAGATAGGGATATAGTCAAAAATATGTAGGGACTGTCAGTCTTCCCAGTGAGGACTGAAGAGTTAGAGCTTCTGGCTCAAGAGACACTAGACTTTGAACCTACAGCCCAACCAGAACAAAAGGAGAAAGTAGTGGCAACTTGCTTTTCTCCCCATGGGATCATACTTAGAATCACTGGCTTTCCATATGTCTTAAGAATTTTTCTCAGTGAGGCATGCAGGGCATTTGGCAGTGTCCACCTCTCTAAGTCCAGAACAACCCAATGAACGAAGTATGATCTCACCAAATCATAGTTTGGGAAACCAGACTTGATTGGGCCTTACTCACAGGGCAATTATCAGGGAGAGGGGTAGGGTCCTCCTACTGAGGCCAGGTTGCAGATTTTACATTTTCTCCAGAACTGCTGATTTGGCTCACCAGCCCTAAGATGGTGACCCCTGCCTGCCAATCCTTCATCCCTTCCCTAGATTACCTTGCCCACTTAGTCCTCTCCCTACATACAATTTAAGTCTTTACCCTTTTGTATCAACTGTTTTCTCAACAGATCCATGTTGGGTACAATGGCATGTAAGAGAGGCATTAACTTAGTTCTTTACTATCTTTAGTTATTGTCTGGAATCCATTTAGTGTCCTGGATTTCTTACATGGCGTCTTCATGCATTTCTTCATCCTTGATAAACTCATTGGGGCCCAAACTCCTTGGCCCTGCAAGGGGCCAAGGAGGAATACGGCCCCTCGCTCCTGTTGCACCTGTTGCTTCCCAGGGTCAGGTAGACACTGGGGCTGACTCCAGGCTCTAGTCACACCTGTTGCCTCTCCATTGTTCATACCTGGCTGCTGGAAGAGGCCCTGGCTGGGAAAATTGCCTCTACCTCGCGAATAGCTATTTGCAGGAGAGAAATGCACCCTGTTTATTCTGGGGGAAAGGGGTTATTATCTACCCTTGGGATGGTTTTTATCTTTTGTATGCCCTTTGTGAACCGTTCCTCAGGTTATAAAGCCTTCCAGCTCTTTAGCACAGAATTTGGCTTTTTATCAATTTTTTTCTTTAGGAACTTGGGCTTGACACAAGTCTTGCCACATTTGCCTCGAGTAACACACACAGACCTCTTTCGCTGTTTTGTCTCTTTTATACATTTTTTAGGTTGTTCTATTCTACAGAAATACTTTTCATGCTGGTATAAGTCACTTAAATCCGTTAAAGTTTCTCCTGCCTTGAAAAGATCCTGTCACACTAGGGGACGTAGCGCAGACACTAAACCTCCATCTCAATTTCGAAGTCCTTTCTTCATCAACTCTCTAGTGAACGTGGTCCTGTCTGGTCCTGTGAATGGCACCACACATTGCTTTCCTCACACCCAGCCCTCTCTGTAGTCCCGTCCCTCTTTTGTTGTCCTCCAGCCCCTGATATCCATGGGCTCGTCCACTGGTGATAACCAAATGTCTCTAATGACTCGTACAATTCAGTCCATCAGAGACTGACGCCCCTGTTCTGCCTCAGGTTGTGCAGCCTGTGTTTCAAGGAGGGACGGTGGTTATATTGCTCAGCTTTTCTGCTTCTGCAGCACTTGAACTAATATCATCTGCTCCTTTGTCCCATGTCCTCACAGCCAGGGGATGAGGGGCTTCTTCACTGCTTGTTTGAATGTCTTCCCTAGTTCCAGCAGCTCCAGTGCTGAGTGCCTCTGATTGCTAGATTCTCGTGCTTGCCAAATCCTCCATCGGCTGACAGAAGGATTTCTCCTTTCTTTGTATTGTGGTTTGAACCCAAGGGACACCTTTAGCTTTTCCTGAGTCACTTCCTTCCTCATCACTATCTGCCTTCTCTCATGGGTTCCCAGTTGAGGGGTCCCAGGATAGGTTGTCCAGTATAGATCTACTCTGAGCTTTCTTTCCCTTTTGCCCACTTAGCTGTAAAAAAAGTCCATTTCTTTTTTCTCTTTTATTTAATTTATCAGCAAGTTCAGAGGCTAGTACTGCAGAGGTCAGCCTCATCTCCCTTTCCCGCTCTAATTTCTCTCTTAATCCTTCAGTCCTTCTCCTGGCTACTGCCTCTGCTTGGGGCAGATTTCTTATCACCTACAGGAGTGGCCAGGCTGCTTCTGAAGCAGCCCGCTGGAACTTTGGCCTTTGATGTGCTAATAGGACTTGTAGAGTCTGCTCTAGCCTCTGTGCTGTTCTCAAAGAATCACTATAATTGTACAGCAGCACCCACTGCTCAAGCAAGCATGCCACTCCTTGCCAGCTACAAGTGGTTTGCCATCCCAGGATTTCTCCCACAGTTATCATCTACGTCGGTGGCTTCACCTTAGTTAAGCACCTCAGGATCCACTGAACAAGTCATGCCAGAGCCTCCTCCGTTCACACGCTTCCTCACCCAGCTTTCCTTTCTCTGGCGGTCTCTTTCCCCATATCATTGGGAACATAATTGCACTTCCACACTCATTCTCAGTATTATTAGTTGATCCTGCCCTACTATGCCAATTTGTCTTAAGAATTTCTCTCAGCGAGGCATATAGGGAGTTAGACTCCACCCACCTCTCTAGCTCCAGAACAACCAAGCAAACAGAGCATGATCTCACCAAATCACAGTTTGGGAAACCAGAGATTTGGGTTTACTTACAGGGCAATTGTAAGTAAACAGGATCCTCCTACTGCAGCTGGATGTGGATTTTGCCTTTTTGCCAGAACCACTGATTCCACTCACCATCCCCTAGATGGAAACCCCTGCCCACCGCTGTGATTGTTCATTTTCCAGATTTCCTTGTCCCCCCTTAGTCCCTCCCCCTACATAGAGCTGAAGTCACTGGTTGGCTGGGAGAGACAGCTCACTCTATTGCCTTCTTCCTGTGTCAATCAAGCTCCTTGTACCCAATGCATTCTGACAGCCGGAGGAAAACTTCACACCACACCATATTTGGAGGAAAAAATACCCGAAGGAGCTTGCCATTCAGCCACTAACTCCCTGTATCATTCTTTCAGTGACAGAATTTCAAACTGTTTACTGAGCCTCTATTAGGCATGTTTTAGGAATAAGATAAATTCCTATGGTCACGAGCAAATGATAAACAGATAAACAGCAATTTTGACGAGAGTAACACTGTAAAGAAACTGACAGTGAGATGGACTGAGGGAGCTGGAAGTGGAGGGCATTTGATGTCCAAAGTGTGAAGACAGGAACACAAGGAGAAGAGTCCAGACTGGTGATCACATTCAAGGGCAAAGACTGTGGTAGGGACTCGGTGGGCATAGCTGCCAGTCAGAAAGCCCAGTGTGGCTGGGGCCGAGTAGACAAGCCTAGGTGGCTTAGGACAGGACTCGAGAGGGGAACTAGCTCATGTTACACCCTCCCAGTCGTGTGTTGCTGTGACTAGAAACCCCTGGGTGTTTCAGTGGGAGAAGGTGAGGACTGGGTTTGCCTGGTCAGTAGCTCTGGGGCTTTGGACAGTTTGGTAACAAGCATGGGAACACAAGGTATGATGGGAAGGAGGAGTTATCAGTCCCCGAACTCTGAGAGCCTGATCATCCTACTGCGCACTCCTGATCTCTCCACTGATGGTGCATTCGTTCACTGAAACTTTTCTTAGTGCTTCAACATCAGAAAAACATTTGCTGAAATTCACTTTATGACAAAATATGATCTGTGCTCATCAGCTTATTAAAACAACATCTTTCCTGAGCTGGTCAGTGAACAGCCATGCTTGGCCCTGTGCGTGCAGTTTGGGTTCTTCCCATGTTTCCTCTGCTTTAATCAGTTATCTCATTTTCTCCTCCAGGGACCCTAACCACCCGTCAGTACCTTACCATTACTATGAGCCTTTTGGACCTGATGAGTGCGCAATGTACCTCTCCCATGAGCGAGGACGCAAGGGCAGTCATCACCGTTTCATCACGGAGAAACGAGTATTTAAGAACTGGGCACGGACATTCAACATTCACTTTTTTCAACCAGATTGGAAGCCTGAATCACCTGCTACAAATCATGCTGAAAATAAGCCTGTGTTCTGAGGAAGGACCATGCTAGACCATTATGCCAGTTATCCACAGCATCAGGCATGGGGCCAGGAACTTGAGGAACCAGGCAGGAAAGGGAGCTAAACTGGTGACAGAGAAGTACCACACCCTTCAGCACCAAGGACAGCTGCCAGTGGCCTCAAAGCCTGTAGCCTATGCGTGAGAACATTCCAGAACAAATATATCCTACTGAGTGATGTCTCTTTGAAAGGGAAGCTGAGCCCCTGATTAAGTGATACTGCCATGGCTGAGGACCTTCCAGAAGTGCTGCCTTCAAAACTGAAACACTAGCGCTCCAACACCATGGCTGCGTTTCTTTATAGACATACCATAACAAAGACACTTTTCTGCCAGGTTGTGCTCCGACCTGACCTGTAACCTTTGTCCTTTGCTAGACTCTATGATTTGTACAAAGCTGAGAAATACTGACATGATTTCTGAAGAGCACACCTCCAACAACTGTCATAAAGCAAATGTCTGCTTTTTATTTATGAAGAGTTTTTTAGTGTACTCTAGGCCAGTATTTTTATAGATTATGATTATGTGGTAATTTATTCTTCCTGACTCTTTAGTCCTGAATGGTGGTTGGAATGGTCTAGAATCAGGCTGCTGAGCTGCTGCATTCAGGACTCTCATTGTTAGCATGAAATTGGTATTTGACTTGGAAATGTTGTGTGGCATTTTTTTGAACTCTAGGCTTCAGGCAAATTGCTCTTTCATGAGAACAGTGATAACATTTTCTAATGTATATAAATGCTCAAAAGAACAAAACTGAAAACCAAAAACTGTGTTACTAAAACAAAAAATGCTAACAAGAGAAATGTAAAGATACAACAGCTTTCTTTAGTAACAACTGATAAAGAACTTCTCTTCAGTTCCACTTTACTCTTCTTCAGAAAGATGCTACACCAGATGATATCTTGGCTTCTTTTAGAAATCTAAGATTGTGTGGTCCTCTTGTTGACCAATCTAGGCCTAGACACTTGGAATGATAGACCACAGCAGGAGCCTACAGTGGGGAACTACCTACCTCTCTCTGGGGCTGAAAGCATGTTTCCTTCTGGGTCTCTCTTGACTAACTCCATTTCCTGCTTCTCTGGGGTCGGGGGTGGGAGAGAGAGGGGAGAGCTGAATGTTCTCTGGCTTCACGGCTACAGGTGCTGAGAGCTGTCCCTTTTGTGCTCCTGTTGTGCAACCTGCTGTTCCATGAACCACTCAGACTCACTGCAAATCTTAGTCTGAAAGAATAGGAAAGACTCATTTCATTCAAAGCCAAGATGAACTGGTATCATAGATTTCCATTCCAACAAGTAGTTATTGCTCAAAAAGTCTTTTAATGATTTATTTATTTTTATTTTAGGTGTGTGAACATTTTGCCTGCACATAAATGCACCCACATGTATGCAGTGCCCGAGAAGGCCAAAAGAGGGCATTATCAGATTGCCTGGAACTGGAGTTACAGATGGTTGTGACATGCTGTGTGAGTGCTGGGAACTGAACCCAGGTCCTCTGCAAGAGCAGCAAGTGCTCTTAACCATTGAATCATCTCTCTAGTCCCTCAAAAAAGTCTTTAAAGAATATACTAGTGTTTTCTTTACACACCCACAAAGGGACATTAGCATCTCGGATGCCATTTGAAGTCAGTGGCTGATGTAAGGAGGAAGGCTGACATGGCTCTACAAGCAGGACCTGGCTTGTGATTAAAGGTCTCTCATCCCTTCTTTTCTCTCTTCTTAGTTAATAATAAGATCCCATTCTCTTCCACTAACTAGTACTGTTAATTACAGAGCACTGCTGTGGAAATACAAGTATAGTCTAGGTATTCCGAGAGCAAAAACACAGTCTCACTGTGAAATGGCTTTGAGCTTATTAAAAGTCAGTAAGAGAGAGAATTGAAATGGCTGTCCAAGGTATACTGGGGTTCAATCTTCAAATTTTTTCACAGTTTTTATGGAGAGATGTTTTTTTTAACCACAATCTCTTCCACAGCATGGCCTCTGAGGAGTGTTTTTATGAACGTAGGAATAACTGTATGAATTTTACACAACTGATTTATAGGTCACTGCTCCAATCACTTGAAGAGATTATTTGGTGAAATGTAAGTGGTTCCTTTGACAACTCCTATACTTAGGGAAATTTGGAAAAACAGTTGCAAGGGTGTAACTCTACTACCCGATCTAATATAGCACATTGTGTGTGTGTCTTTAGTTTTTTTAAAAAAAATAACATCAAGATAGCGCCATGGTTTTGTAATTTCTCCCTCTCAAACATTCAAAAGAATGAAAAGCAACCGAATGCTAAAATTCTTGGCGTCCTAGCTAGGAATTATTTAAAATCACATGTAGCTACAGTACGTGAGTTCGTATTTTCTCAAAACTGTGGTTTAGATCAGTGTAAGAAATTATCACTTGGGTTGTGATTTTTGCAGCATTGAAGAAAATGCCTAAAGTTCTGGTGGCTTGTGCTGATGGACCTGGTCGTGGGCAATTGAACTCTCATCTTACCACTATCTTTTCATGACTGTCAGACTTAATGCCATTCAACACCATTAAACATAAACTCTGATATAAAAGATACAAAACTCTGTTTCCAGACCTGGGTGATTTCATACATTTGATGTCTCTGTCATACTCCGGATGCTATATACCTTTTTCTTCTCCCTCAGTGGTATCATCAACTTCCTCCTAGCTTTTAAGACCACAGTAATACGATACCACAGCTGGCCGATCCGTGGCTTCTGTTATTTCAAAGCAAGAACATTTGGCAGAGGCCATTACAATAGATAGCCATTATGGGCAAAGATACAGGAATTCACAAACAAAATCAATCACTTCAAATGGCCCGTAAAAAGAGGAATCTCACATTTAATATTCTACAGTAAATATTCACCCAAGAAAGCGTACATTAAAAGGCCATTAGGAGGTAAATATTCAGCGTGCTGCATGGGGACTTGGCTGTGTGATTTCCATTCCTATAAATGGGTGTTAGGGAGCTAAGTCCCAGAGCTTAGTTGGCTCTGTTGTAATTCTGAGGGCTAGACATAGAAACAGCATTTCAGGGACACCCAGGTCCTAAGAGTTCAGACCTCAATGCTGTCTTTGTAAAACTAAATGAAAGCAAAAAACAAAGTCCTATACCTGAAGGGTAAATCTGACCTATTTGAATTACAGCAGAGTGGAGACAGATAATCTCCTGTTGAAATAAACACTTAAAAATTTCAAAAGATGGAGCCAAGCTTGGTGATGCACACCTTTAGTCCCAGCACTCAGGAAGCAGAGGCAGGCAGATCTCTGTGAGATCAAGGCCAGCCTGGTCTACATAGCCAGTGCCAGGCAATCTGGGGCTACAGGGAGACCCTATCTCAAAAAAATTTAAAAAGACTCTTCTATTTAAATGTATACATGTACTTCTCCAAATAGTTGAGTGACCTGATTTCAGAAACAGACCCTGGACTTTCCCAAGAGAATTTTACCTGGAGAGACAGTCCATGGTCCCCTCCTATTTCATAAGATTCACAATGACCAGCCATTTCATCCATCCTTGAGGCTTCTCTTGACCCTTCATTCTCCTGACCCTCTCCTTCTGTCTTCCGCATGCCTGAAAACCCCTAGGTCTTGGGTCAGGTCTTCCTGGTGGGCTAACAGGAACAGATTCTGGGTTGGTCCTAGCAGAGCAGTGGTTGCAGTAAGAACATGAGTCCAGTCCACTACTGGACAAGGGACTTGGTTGGCCCAGCCTGGGGGAGGGCAGAAGAGGAGTGAGTTTAGATGCTAATAGTAGGGTCAGCTTGAACAAGGCAGGACAGAGTGCCAATGTCTGAGAAGCTTCTCAAAGAAAACTAAAACACAAAGCTGAGGAGGCGGGGCAGGGGAGGAACAGGCTGCCGAGGTTTTAGTACACACCAGCAGACTCTTTGGAGTGGAAAGAGGTGAAACTTTCTAGAAAGCATAGAACTGCTCTAGCTCCCCCACCTACTCAGGGTATGTAAAGAAATGTAAATACAAAAAAGGCTGAGATCCTGTTTTTTGTACTGCCTGAATGTGCTGTGCTACCCTACACTGTCCTTTGTCTTTCTAAGTACTTGTCCCCTTAGACTAGATTGTAAGCTCCTTGAGGGCAGGGACTATATCTCCTTTGTCTTTGAAGCCCCATACCTAGCACTGTGCCTTGCACACAATACGCGCTCAATAAATGTCTGTTGTTGATGTTGACCTCGTCAATGTTGACCCATTGGATTGATACTTGGATACAAATACATTCTATTTTAAAAGAACAAGAGATGAAGCTGGTTTTGAAGTAGATACATTTTATGTGGGTTTTGTAGGGTCAGTTCCTAAACATACAATGTGTTTAAGTCAAGAGAACTGACCTACATTTGGAGAGGACAACCTGGAGGTGTTCATTAGATTTGCTAATGTTGGTTGGACTGAGCACATAGGCAAGGTAAAGTTCAGTGAGCTTTGTGTTTTCCCTGTTACTGAACTGCTCTTAGCACAAATTAAATTTAATATTGACAAATGCTACAGTATATGTGGAGAGGCAGAAAAGCCATGAGGGCTCTGACGTTAGCAGCTGGACTCCAAAAGGCTAAAAAGAGGCTGTGTTCAGCTCACCATCACCTTGACAGCTTTCTGGAGGTACTGGGCATCCAACTGATAGCTTTGGAGAGTCCATTAAAATTAAGGACAGATTCACAGTAAAGCAAAAAGAAACAAAACAAAAAGCACTTCTGTTTCCGTGAAGCAGAAGATTCAAAGAGGTCTTATCGGTCCAAGGAAGTGAGGGCAGAACATGGTGAAATCAGTTCTTGGAGCCCCTGGGGGGCAAGGCAGGGCAGCAGGGGGAGCAAAGATGAGTGAGCTGCCACAGAGCAGGGTCGGGTGATGGTCTTCACCTCCACCAGCATGGTGGTGGTCCCTTTGTTCAGTCATCTCCACGCTGACTGAGGCTTAGGAAGAGGGCTGGAAGTCCACATTCACCTGAGAGCAGTGCTTGTTTCTATCGTAGAGCTGGAGACCACCCCATACCTTCAGACTTTTTATTATAATCATGTTAGTACAGGAAGCATTAAGACACTGCAACAGGATTTTAAACAACCCGACAGGAACTGCCTGAAGAAACCAGCTCTGGAGAGCCTGGCTGCCCGCTGAGCACACCTTTGCATCTTAGGATCTTTACCAGGAAATTACTTTTTAAATTTCCAAATTAGGAGATACATACAACCAAATCAAAATGTTCACTTTAAACTTTGCTTACTGAGCATCTAGTGTGCTTTAGAGATACACTGTTTTGCCACAATCCATTTTCTCTCTCTCTCTCTCTCTCTCTCTCCTTTCATTCCCTCTCACCCTTCTCCCCCATTGCAAACAAGGAAAGTGAAGCTGAGAGGTGCACAGCTGGCCCTCCATGTCACTGTGAGCAAGGCTCATTATCTAACTTTGCTAAGGGCTTTACCTTTACATATGCATTTAATGATCAAAATAACCCCATATTTTTACTGTTTCCCCTTTTTTAGATGCAAGCACCGAGGTACAGAACACCTGAGTAACTTCCTAAAGCTGTAACATTACTTGTTAAGAAAAGAAGATTAGGAGCCAGAGAGCCCACTAGAGTTCCTGTCCTGTGTCACCAAGTGACAACTGTTACAGGTAATCATTTCTGTCAGAATATTCATCAAGTGAGACTGGAAAGATGGCTCAGCAGTTAAGAGCACTGGCTGCTCTTTACAGAGGACCTGGGTTTGGTTGCCGGTTCCCAGCACTCACATGGCCGCTAACAACCATCTGACACTCCAGTTCCAGGGGATCCAACGCCCTCTTCTGGCCTCCACAGGCATTGCATGACACAAGTACACTTAGATACATGCAGGCTAAACACTCATACACATAAAATAAAAATAAATACATAAAAAATAAAACTTTTAAAACAGAAGTGTTTAAAAAAGAAGACTAATCATCAAGTAATATTTGATGCACCCTAAATATGCACAAAGATATAAATTAGGAAGCAGGTACACCACCCGTGGGGCCACCTGCATGTTCTACTGTCCTCAGCTCTGAGTCTTATTCTCTTGTTCACTAAATGCTTTTATAACATATAGACAAATCTTATACATACTCTGTTTAGTTTTGCATACTTTATTATATGACTGCTATAACATTTCAGATGGTTTTCTGAAACTTGCCTTTTCGTTTCAAGGTTTATTTGTTTCCTTTTCATAGAACTTTATTTTCACTATTACATGCCATTGGATGCCATACTGACAGTGATAGGAGGTAAAAAGACCCTTGGAATAAGACAGAGGCAGGGACTGGAGCCAGTGGGCAGATGCCTTCTGTGGTTGCAGATGCAGCAGACAGTGGTTTCACTCTCTCAGCAGGTCTTGAGACAACCTGAGGCCTATTTTCCCATTTCCCCTCCCTCACATTCACTCTAACATGAGAGGGGGTAGCAGAGCTGCTGACCGAACTGGGACCCCTTCTCAATCTGCCAAGGTCTCTCCTAAAGGTTCTTTACCTCTCACCTAATTTACAAACACACAAGCCCACCAGAGCCCACCCAAGCCTATAGAACCCCCAGACACATTCTTTTGGTCAGCAGCCTATGTTTCTGCCTCGCTCGGTCCTGGATAAGCCTCCTTTCTTCTCTTCCTTGTTTGTGCATCTCCTTTGTGGTCACCAGATACCAACCAGGCAGACGAGGGATTCTTCAATAACACAACCTATTCCTCACAGCTACCCAGGACATTCTGCTTGTTACTAATATCCACCATGCACATCTTCACTGTTTATGATTTTATGAAAATTCTTAGAATGTTCTTTCAATGTACACATATAATATTTTTGGAGTCCATATCTAGGAATAAAAACACTAGGCTGAGCAGCAAAGCTGTCACTCGAAGCAAGAAGCCACCAGCTTGTCTCCCCCAGTGCTGGGACTCTGTCCTTCCAGCATCAGCTGCCCACATCCTTGTCAACACTTAGTATCCCCAGACTAAGTTTTTACCCAGTTACTGGCCTTAATTTGCCTTTTGCCTGATTCTTTGTGAGAGTTACCACTTTTTAATGTTACCACTTTTTAATGCTTACTTTCCACTTGTGACCTCACCTTAGCGATGACCATTGTGTCTGAACCATTTTACTTCTTTGTCTTTGTAAAGAATTCTGAGTGGTTGTGTAGTTATTTCCCCCCAAAAGGGAATATTCCCTCCTAAAGGGAAGAAGAGGCTCATAAGACTGGGGAAATAAAACATATAAGGCCCAGGAAGGAAAGGAAACTTACAAGGTTCAGGAAATTCTGAAAACTGTGACTCACAAGTCCCCTCCCCAGGGTTTTATAAGCAGCAGTTGCTGGCAGTGTCAGAGGGTGTAGAGAGATGTTCAACTGGCCCAGCTGCCTACAAGTCCTGCAGCCAGCTCCTGAGATACAACCTTCCCTAGTCATCAGTTGTGCGGGGTGGCCTTTATGACACAGCTGCTTTTTAGTCACCCACACTCCTGTAAGTGCACAGGATAAACTTACTGACTCTTAAGCTAGATGGGGGAGCTGTTTCTCTGGGCTGTCACCGATGCTCTTTCATGGGTGAGTAGACACTTCATGTTTGCATCTCCCCAGGAAAATTACACAAGGTTAGCAAAGTCTGTTTCCTACATATCACATTCTGTGATTATACATGTTGCAAATATCTTCTTGCAACTTATGACTCACTTTTTCTTTATCTCTTTCTGGTCTCCTGATGAAGAGTATTTTCAGTTCCAAGCAGTCAAGTGATCAGATCACGTTATTCCTCATACAATAATCTCCCACTGTTCCTGGTTAGGATTTTCCTGTTTTATCCTAAGCATTTCAGAATTTCTCTCATTCGTATAGCAGTTCAAGATTACTATTTTTTTTGTATGATGTGATAGACATTACTTTTCTTTTTCTTAATTTACTTTTATTTTATGTGTACGAATGTTATGCCTGCATGTATATAAGTGCACCTATGTCATGCAATGCCCACAGAGGTTAGAAAGAGGGAGTTGGATCTCCTGGAACTGAAGTACGGATTGTTGTGGGTGCTGAGATTCGAACCTGAGTCTTCTGCAAGAACATCCAGTGCTCTTAACTGCTGAACCATCTCTCCAGCCCAGAAGTCACTTTCCTTAATAGATACCATATATCCCAGAACCATTTCCTGAAAGTTTCATTCTTTCCCCCAACGATTTGTAACCACATTCCGTAAACACAGGGACCTACTTCTGCTCTCTGTAATCTGTTCAGCACAGACCCGACTGTCCGCAGGTACTGATGCCACATAGCCGCACTTAGTGTGAGTCTGTGAGTCCGGATATCTTTAGGGTGGTTTCCCCTTCTCTTCATTCTCTCTGAGGAATATCTGGATTGTTCTTCTTAAAATGCTTTTTGTCCTTTTTAAAAAGTCATTAAAATTTACAATTATCATTCAGTTAGTACACAAATTTTTGCATGTAGATTGATGAGTGTTTATAGATTTACACAACCCAAGGTCAAAGTACAGTACATTCAGTCATCACTGCAGAATCCTTCCCTAATCTTTCCAGCCAGTGCCCTCACCAAAGTAACCACTTGGTCACTGAAGACTTGTCTGTTTTTAAATTTCATACACATAGCATCCTATGTTAAAGACATTTTAATGTCTAGTTTCTTTCACTCAAAATTATGTTTATAAGAGTTATCCCTGGGGCTACTGATCTAGCTCAGTGAGGGACTACTTTCCTAGGACGCATGAGGACCTACCTGGGTTCAGTACTCAGGACTCCACCCCAAAACATTCCTGTCTAGGGTTACAAGTAATAATAGCTCTTTGTTTCACTTCTGTGCAGTGGAACATTTTTTAGAATTAGTCGTCTTAGTATCGGGGTGTTTCCAGTTTAGAGATGCTGTAAATGCTATTGTTATGAACATTCTCATACATGGACTTTAGTAGACTCTCTGGGGTCTGTTTGGGTCACTGTGACAAAATACCATGAGGTGGGTGACTTGAAAACAATATAAACTATTTCCATATGGTCACGCGCCTCCTCCCCTGGCTCTTACAACCTTTCTGCCCTCTCTTCCGCAATGGTCGCTGAGCGTAGCGGTAGAATGCACAAGACCCATGCAAACTCAGGCAGACGAAACCCAGCACAGAACTGGGGAAACAGGTAGCAAGCCCCAATCTTAGGCGAAGAACTATTGGGCAGCTGGCTGTTCACCTCTGGGTAAGGAACTGCTGATCTTCCCAGTTGTGGGGACTGGGTCTATCATAAAAGGTATTGAGCAAAGCCAAGCAACCCGATACCCTGAAGGGACGGTAGGAGTCTGGCCTGCTCTGCCTGATGCGATAACCTGGCCCCAGGAAGCCACTGTAGATACGAATCTTCTTTTCCCCCACAAAGATCACCCCAGACCAGAACCAGGTTTTTGGGTTTCGTTTCCTCATTCCTAATTTCCGTGTCAGCCCTACAGCCTTCCTGCCTTTACCTAAAGACTCCACCTTTAACTTTCCCACCTCCTGTGATGGTCAGAAAGCCTCCCTGTATAAACCCCTGCCTTGGTTTTGATAACGATACTACCCACCAATGCAGTACCCCCTAGTATCCCGGGAAAGCCTCCCGCCACACTCTGAGCCACCTGTTCTCATCCTCCATTCTTTGGCATGGCTGGAGCACAACAGCCATGCTGGAGATGGAGACCCACCCACACCCAGTGGTTGAACTTGCACCCAGGGGACATCAGCAGAGACTAACTTGATTTGATAGGCCTTAACATAAACAACAGAGTGCATGAAATCTAGTGGGAGGGGCTTTGGGAAGGTGCCAGTGGGGAAGGGGTCTGAAGATGATTGAGGTGTTGTGTATGAAATGATCGGATCTGGTGAGGCCCCTTTCGATCTTCTCTTCTCCACAGATGGAAAGAGCACCCTCTGAGGGTCTCTTATAATCCTACTTATGGGAGCTCCCACATCTGCTTAATTACTTCCCAAACTGCCCATGTTGTCATACAAGGAGATTAGATCTTTAGCATGTGAAATAGTTTATTAACAGTTGACACAGCGTTTATTTCTAGGGGACACATGTCAAAAAGCAGCACTTCTGTCACAGGCTACACCTGTGGTAGGTTTTAAGAAGCAATGCCAATAATTTTTCAAAGAAGTCGGACCAATTTATACTCCACCCAGCAGTAACCAGAGCTCTGGCTGCTCCACGTACCTGCTAATGCTTGGCATATCTCTCTACGGCTTTAGATTTTTATCTCTTTGATGAATGGTTATATCGAGCATCTTTTAATATGCTGATTGGCCACCTACAAGGCATCTTTTGTGATATTCTTGTTCACAGCCCCTGTCCAATCTTATACTGGGTTGCCTTTTTTTTTGCCCCTGCCTTTGGTCTTTGAGATAGGGTCTCCCTGTAGCCCCAACTGGCCTGGGAGTCAGTATGTAGAGCAGTCTGGCTTTGAACTCGGAGATCCACCTGCAAAGTGCTGGGACGAGAGGTGTGTGCCACCATGCCCAGAGCATTCTCTTTATATTTTTATTTTTTTCTTCATAGAAATTCTTTATGGAGTACTGAGTTGACTCTTTGCCTGGACAGATTTATGGCAATGCCTTTTCATTATCTTTGTGAAATATCTGGATGTTGAAAAAGTTTCTTAAATTTTAATTCTGAGTTACAAATATTTTATGCATAATATCATGAGTCCTTTTTACGGATTTTCAGGGTCATCAAGGTCATGAAGTCAATCTCTAGGTTCTTCCAGAAGTTTTATTTTTCTCCTATCCATATTTGGATAATTTAAGACCCATCTCAAACTGACTTTGAGGTACCATGCAAAGAAGGGTCACGGTTGTTCTTTTTTTCCTTAAGGTCCTCCGGGGACAGGGTTCCATCTGTTCTAAGTGCTACTCTTGAGGCGGAATCAGGACAGTACTTTGGGTAGTAAACGTGTGTGGAGCAGATGCCCCAGAGACCACTTGGCTACGAGTAGCCTTGACAGCCTGCCTCAGCCCTCAATGCCCCGTAGTAGTCCTGCAGCTGGCTCCAGCTCCAGCAGGTGGCTTGGATGACTCCACTTCATCTGTGTTCACCTGGAGAGCTGCCCTTCTCCATGCCCAGCCGCCAGCAAGCCTTTCCAGCACCTCCAGGTCTCCATTTAGCCTTTAAAGCTCAGTAAGCACAAGGCAGCCTGCTCTCCATCTTCTCACCCTATAGGTCACAGCTCCCTGTGGATGCTTTGAAAATCTGTCCCTCCACTCTTAGCCAAGTGGTCTGTGGGGCACCTGCTCTGTACACACTCACAGGAGCCAGTGGCGACTGGTTACACACACTGGCATATCCTGTCTCCCCAGACTCAATGGTTTAGAGACTGGAACATGACCTGTAGCTCTTCCATTCCCAATGCTTTAGACTTGAGGTGTGGTATACTGCATGCATTTGCTACCACAAGGAGAGCCACTGTCAGACCAGAGCCATCTCAAGGGAAGTAGGGCTGAGGTGGATCCTGGTCACTAGCGAGTGCTGGATCAAGCAGAGCCTGAAAGCAAGTCTCCCTTGGACATCAGTTACAACGATCAATTTGGCTTTGCACTTAATCATATTTGTGTAGGTTTTCTGTCAATTACCATCTAGAAACTCTTCTAGAACCCTCTTCTCCAGGATCCAACTCCCTGCCTCCTAAGGTGAGCACCCTAAGGAGTCTGTGTCACTTACACAGAAGGTATTGATCCTTCACCAGTGTCGGAGGAACACGCTGTATGGATGAGATGGCACTGGGAGCAGAGGAGTACACTTCATACAGATAGTGCTCTTCCATGCTCATACTGAGCCAGCTTGACGGGAAGTTTGAAGATGAAAATAAATCAGATACTGCTGGGAAGCCATAACACCGTAATACAGTATAAAAGAAAATTAAAAGGAGTACTGTACAAAGAGTCAGCAGTATTCATTAACTTTCCCTTCAGTTAGACAGATGAAGACACATATGTGCTTTGGGATGGTATAAGGTGTATTTCAAAATACTTTTGGAAACCATGATGGACTGCCAAAGCAGGTGCCAGCACCAACCAGGCCAGGCCCAGTTCCTCGAGGTACTGACTAAAAGCCCTGCAGAGGAGACAGGAGCTTTGGGAAAGAACTAGAAGCTGAAATTTTGAACTGCTTACTACCTCTGACTTTGGCCTAAAGGAACCATGGGTTGCGATTTGCAAAGAACTTGAACTTGGGAATGAAAGAAACAGAATCTTCTAGAACTTTTTTATTAGTATCTGGAGAACAATAGTAACAAAAGCTAGATGTCCTTAAAAAGGAGGTGCTGTACTTTGAAGAAAAATGTTTGTGTTCCTCTTGTTTCAAACCATTCCTCTCCTACATTTATTTTTAGTTTGTTTTGTTCTTTAATGTTTAGCACTTAGAAAATGCTACATTCCTTGACTAGTGTTAACATTTGAAATCTTCCTTTAAATTCTTTCAACTACCTGGTCTGGTCTTCAGATTTCATTCAATTTTCCCTCCATTGTTTTGCATGTTAAAAGGTTTTGTTTCTTTTTCATTTTCGCTCTATTCACGACTGTCCCCTTGAAATCCTCAGCTTCAGGGGTTAACCTCTACACTGTTAATCCTTTTGTCACATTCTTCTCTATCCGGTTCTTTCATTTCTGAGCTTTCTGACTTCGCTTTCAGCCTGTCGGAAGTGCCCTTCTTCATTCCTTTGGATTGTTTCTCTCGTTGGAGCCTCACTTTTCTCCCCTCCCTTAGTTTTATTGGTTTTACTGCATATTTTCATAACTGTGATATAATCACTCTGTTCCTATAGAGTGTGCAATTCAGGCTGATAGGCAACAGGAGGCAAAACCCAGGCTCTCACCCTCCATCCCACTGGGCTACCTCCATCAGTCCTCAGTTTGAAGAAATTCTCACCCTTTGCAAAAACGTACACACAATGCAGTCACTTTCCACCCTGAAGCTCCACCCTTGTTCTGTGAGACATTTTCTTGCTAAAAGGTGATATTGTAGGGTTTGTTCTACCAATTTGTATAAGAAATAAGCAGCACACACACAAACATAACCAGCAGAGATGAAAGCATCCAAAGTGAGCCTCGCACCTGTACGCCTGTCGTCTAGGACGCAACCGAAAGCTCTGGTTACGTTTCGCTCATCCTCAGAAACTCAGTGGCCACGTCTTCATCGGGTAGGGAGATCCGAGTCTGCCGTGGATGTGGGGTGGGCAGATGGGCAGGGTTGTAGTTTTTCATCAACTTTCACTGGTCATGGGACCACCAAGGAGATTCCTCAGAGAACCAGTGGACCCCACCTAATCCTTTCATCTCCAGTGTGCAACAGCCACTCAGCTTCTCTTTGGTAGTTTCTAATCACTCCAGTCAGTAGAGTAAATATTTAGTTTTGGCCTGTATGTTCAGCAATAAAAACTGTCTGGAGTGACTAGGTGATAATCTTCTCTTAAAATTCAGTGACTTGTTAACAGTGTCCCCCAATGAAAGCATTCTTCCTGTGGGACTGGCTTCTACTTTTATTGACTTCTTTATTTTTTATTTTATGTGTGTGTATTATGCCTGCATGCTGTGTGTCTCAAAGTACCCACAGAGACCAGAAGAGGGAGTCAGATCCCCTGGAACTGGAGTTTCAGGTGGCTGTTAGCTGCCATGTGGGTGCTGGGAAGTGAACCAAGGTCCTCTACAAGCTCAGTCAGTGCTCGTAACAGCTGAGCCATCTCTCTAGCACCCCTTCGCTGGAGGCTGACTTCTAAACTGGCAAAGCCCGAAGCTGCCAGGTAATCAAGCATCTTGTGAATGGATTCGCAGATAATGAGGGAGGAAACCCACCTTCACTTGTCTCCAGATACCTGTATTATGGCTGAGAGAAACAGCATCTTGGAGTCCAAAGCCCATTCTGCATCCTGTGAGGCCGAATGATTCCTTCTGGAGTGCTGTATCCTAGCTGACGGAATAACCAGTCTTCAGTGAGCCGTTCCGTCTTCAATTAGACCAGTTACTCTGGGTTATGGGTAAGTCCACTTACCTGAGTGAAATTCAATGCCACACTTCTCGAGTTGTGAAATGAGTTTCCTGATCAGATGCAGTGCTGAGCAGAATACCACTGGGATGGTCAACTTCAACTGTCAACTTGATTGGATTAAAAAAGATGTAGATCATCAGTGAAGCACGCCTTTGAGCGTGTCTGAGGGCTTTTGTAGAGAGGATTAGCATGAGGGGGTACATCCTCCCTGAGTGTGGACAGTGCTGTCCTCTGGGCTGGGCCACTGGCATTCTGCCTTCTCTGCTTCTCGGTTCACAGCGGTGTGAAGGGCACTCTCACTCCTGCCGCCACAGCTGACCCAGTCCTGTCGTAACTCCTTCCCTGCTCTGATAGATGGACTGCAAACTATGAGGCAAATAAGCCCTTCCTCCCTTAAGTGGCTTCTTGTTGGGAATTTGGTCACAATCATAAGGAAAGTAAATACCACAGCCTTGATGGTGAGCACAGGCCGAGGACAGCACTGAGTCTGCACCCGTCACTTTTCTGTCCTGGTAAGAATCCATTTCTGCTCAGCCCTCTGATGAAAGAGACCAGTATCAACCTGCCACCAGTTGGCTGACAGGTCATTTATAGAACAGAGGCAGTGACAGCTGGTAGTTGAGTTTCAATGGAGGTTTGTGGTTGACAGCTTTGGTACTGGGCAGTACTTGTCAGCAGGCCAGTGTTGGGAAGAGCTGGCCAGGTTGTCAAGTCTACATATATTCTCCATCCCTGCCACCACAGCTGCTGTTTCACAAACCATGACACACACGCTCAGATGGCTGGATCTAAGTTACACCTACAGAGTAGGTCACCATCACCAAGTAAGAAACTCCGCCACAGCAAATACCCTTGCCCAGGACCCATACCTTCAGGCTACAGTTACCCCATGAGGATGTGGAATGGGAAACAGATGGGATGAGCAGTCAGAACAAAGGTGAAGGGTTCATTTCAGGGTGCGTTGAGACTGAGACTCCTGGGGGGCTTCTGAGTAGAAAGGGGAGGTTCATCTGGCATTCAAGGTATATACATATATACATGGGCATGGAAACTTGTCAACAGTGCAGAGGCTAACAGAGGCTAACGGCAGAAAACGCAGACAGAGACATAAATATTCAGGGACAATAGCATTTGGAAAGGCTGGGAAAGATCTGCAGAACATCTGGCGTGGGCACCCAGGAGGGGCGCTCACAAGGAAGAGTGAGAGAAAGCAGGTGCAGGATGCCAAGAAGGGGCGGGTCCCTGAAGGCGGAAGGGCCAGCACTCCTAGAGGTGGGGTCTGTTGAGAGATTACAATCTGGAGAGAAGTTCCCCTCAGCCTTGGCAACACACAGGTCACTGAAACCAGTCAAGTGGGGGGAGGGAGGAGGGAGAGAGTGAGGCGGAGGACAGGGGCCCAGAGCAACAGCGGCACAGGGAAGGCAAGCTGCGATGGGGCGCATTCCAAATAAAAACTGCAAAACCAGAGTGGCAAGGGCGTCCTAAACCCTTTAGGAGAGAGGGCACGGCCTTGAGCACTGGTAAGACGAGGAAAGAATGAACATCTTATAAATGTAAGGGGGCACACTATGCAAGAAGGGATGAGAGATGAGCGTATCTGTAAGCAGGACCTAGAAAGGGGTGGACCAGCACTCGAGATGCAGGGACACTGCCTCCATGACTGCATCCAAGGGACCAAAGGAAAGAGTGGAAGGGAGAGAGCAGAGGCATGAGCAGGAGATCTAAGTGACATAACAGTCCAGTCCAGTTTGGAAAAAAACAAATTTTTAACAACTGGCTTCTTGGTTGCACCTTCATCTGCACCTTTATCCTGATGACCCACAAAAATGAAGCCAGATGTTTTATAGCACATTTCCCTGAACAGTGATTTTATTTATTTAGCATTCAAAGAAAAAGAGTCTGGTTACCAGGGTTTATTGTCGAGACTGAAACTGTTCCCGTCTGAGCAGCAGGCGTGCAGGTCAGGCAGCACAGCTGCAGCGAAGGGCCTTGAGTTCAAAGCCCAACAACCAAGTCGTGGGGCCAGTGCCAAGGCGAACCTGGGTGCTGATCTGATCTCCTTATTTTATAGCTGTACCTTGTGTGCTTACAAGTTATCTTGTTCACAGGTTAAAACAGCATCTACTAAGATGGGCTTAATTTTGGTAAAAAGAAACTGAAAAGCTCCATGTTAATGCAACGTTTGTTGTAAAGATTCCAGAAACACATGATTCAAAATTCCGAATGATGATTCCCGAGGCAGCTGTAAGTCGGTGACAGACAGACATAATGGGAGAAATGGCACCACAGAGCAGAGTGGAAAACACTCGGTAAGCAGAAACGCACTGAGCTATGTTGGGTGTGGGAGTCATCAATTTCAAGTAGTGAAGGATCTATAAAATTGAAACCATAAATGCATGCATTATTTTTGTGTTTATTTCTATTTTTTCTTCATCCAATTTCATTAGCTTTGCATCCAAACTACATTTTCCTTTCACAAGCCGCAAATAAAAGTCTTGTGATTTCAGAATCTACCACACTGGTCTGGGTCTCTTGCTGTCACACAGGCTGCCTCACCATGCCCGCCCTCCCTGAAAAGCCAGAGCCTGTCAGTGTGGTTCACTTGCCCCAGTCCTTTACTACCCTAAGGACATCATGGTGGAGCAGGGACAAGAATCACACCGAGCACTTTAAAAGGTGGAAGAGTGGACCTGTAAGCATGACTGCTCCCTTGGCGTGTCCCTAAGCAAAATGAGAAGGGTCACCCCATGTTTAATCACACTATCATCGCATGTCCTCACCACACCAAGAAACACAAACACCTTCACATGTTCAGCTCTTTGGGACTCTGAGAATATTATTTCAGGATGTGATTCATAATGTAGAACACGGGCGGTTCAGCCGCACTCCAATATGGCCCCCAATATGCTCGCACGTTGAGACGATTCACTTACTACTGACTGCAGAATACACTCCACGTAAGATTTCGGTTACACAGATTTTAAGCTTTCTGCTTCAAGTGTATTCTGAAAATTCAAGAAGTGGAAGAGAAAAACAACTACCCTCTGAAACTCTGCCTAGGCAGACTTAACCTGCCTGCTCTACCCAGTACCTGTTTCCTTAAAGAGAACCTTCTCCGACCCCTAAGGAGGGACCTCTGTACTCTCCAGCAGCCTGATATTACAGTGTTTCATTATGTTCAAATTAAATTACTTTGGCTCAAGAGCAATTCTAATTCTTTTACCATTCTAAGTGACTCCACCCCACCTTCTTTTTCATGACCCTGTGAGCAAGTCTGGAGGGCGACATGCACAAACTGTCTCTTACAGTTACAATGATGATCAGGCTGCTTACACTGGTTACTGTTCCCACTTTTTTCTGTCCAGAAAAGATGCTTTTCTATGTAACCAGATAAAAATTTCTTCACTTACATAGCACACCAAGAAAATGTCAATTAAAATTACAATTTCAGAGACAGAAAACCTTATCATTTGATCTACTGGGGTGTGCCAGTCACTTCTTTGCCTGTGGAAGTATGACAACTTCTACAAGTATTTATCATTTATGTGTATGAATGCACTGCCTGCATGCATGAGAGCACCTGTGGGTGCAGTGTCTGCAGAAGCCAGAAGAGGGCATCGGATTCCCTGAAACTGGAGTTTTGGACTGTTGTTAGTTGCCACATGGGTAATAGGAACTGAACCCAGGTCCTCTGCAAGAACAGCCAGTGTTCTTAACCACTGAACCATCTCTCCAGACTCAAATATGACAATTTTGCTTATAACTAAAACGATATTTTAAAAGCTAAAAGGTCAATAGATCCCATGGATTATTAACTTTAAAAGGTTTTACTATGGAAGAAGAGCTGCTTACTGTTATCTACAACTATAAAACAATCTTTGTCATGAAAACAGCTGAGTACACAGTTCTTGGTAATAAAAATAAAACACACAAGGAGTCCTCTGAGACATGAACATAGAACCTACAGGCACCCCCCCACCCTCAAATGCAATGTCTGCAAAGAGAAGAGAGTAGCTGAGATTGACCACAAGACACAGGCTCAGTACTACCTCCTCTGCAGAAAAGATTAGACAATCATCACACAGAAAGGCAGGGCTGTGTATGCCCCAACATGGGATTGTCCTCAAGGCAAATATAGATCCAGCTAGTCAGCAAGATTCACCTTAAATAAAGTCACTGTTGGCTGTCTCTTTCAAGATACAAACTGAAGAGGAGGTGATCAATTCTAGAGGCTCATACAATGCTTAGAAATGAAAAACAACAGGGTGTGTTTCTGTGAACAGTTACCATGTAAAATTCTCAATGCCTTAGGTTTCCTAGACAGACAGTTGATAAAATCCTTGTGATTCTAGGTATCACCAATCAAGAAACCGATTTTTCATCTTTATTTGCAATTAAAGCTACAGAATTCCAGAAGGGACCAACAAGGGGAAAAAATTCAAGAATGAACCAAACGGAAACTCTGGAAGCAAGGTAATTGAGTCAATAGAAGACTGTCAAACGAATACCACACATTCATATGATGCCCATTATGCAACCACACATGCCACACATTCATTCATATGACGCACATTATGCAACCATGCATGTTCATTCATGTGACGCACACTATGCAACCATGCACACCACACATTCATTCATGTGATGCACACTATGCAACCATGCACGTCACACATTCATAAGACGCAATCTATGCAACCATGCACACCATACATTCATATGATGCACACCATGTAACCATGCACGTCACACATTCATAAGATGCATACCCCGTGACCATGCACACCACACATTCATGTGACACACACTATGCAACCATGCATGCCACATATGCACATGCTTCCATGTGTATGTAGTTCATGATGCACTCTTAAAGAATAGCCAAGGAGAGCCAACAATTTAATAATATGTTGTAAACCATAAAGACAGACTATTAAGTGGCATGTTCTATAAGATTTGTACTTTGGATAAAATATGTACATATAGAAAAAGATCAGAAGAACATACATACATACACACATGCATGCACACAAATGAAAACATTCAGTGGCAACTAACAACTGCACATTAACAATTATTTTTCTTTAAGGTCTAAAGCCATTATTATTAAAATCCAGTTTTCCTAATTTTTCCAATTTACATAAGAGCAACATATTTTAAACACATTAAAAAGCATGTCTCTATCCAAGACTGTAATCCTGCACTCATTCTTCTTCACATACCCTCGAATCTAAAAGATGAACTTCATGTGCTTGATTCCATAGGTCTGGAAGAAGACCATGATGACAAGGGCCCAAAGCCCAAGAATGAAGCCCCCAGGAGGGTGCCAATCTTTCAGCTTCGGCTTCTGCAAAACAAAGACACCACGGTCACCAACAGACAAAGCATTCTTTCCGAGTGGATAAAAAGAAGATGGAGGGAAAGAGAGCTCAGTAGTGTGCTCAGGGGAAGTAGTTTAGTCCGACTAAATACACCGGGACAGTGATAATGTTAAAGACTTCAAATGGAGCAAGTATCCCCAAAAGCAAGCTGATTCCTAACAAAATGATTTCCCCAGAGGGGCTAGCGTTGACCACCAATCCAACCATCTTCCCTCATTCCAGTTGCTCAGCAGGGAATAGGCCGGTCACTGATCACACCCCAGGCAGTTCCCGGTTTCATGTCTCCTCTCCTATTCAGCTATAATTCCAGGGGGGCATATTGTTAACATACATCATGTTGTTAACACATACCAGATCAGCAGGTGAACACAGGCAATGCAACTCCAGTCGCTCATCAGACACAGGTGCCTTTGGTCATGTCTTCCCTTCATAGAGGAGACCCTTACCTGGTTGGACTTATTCAAAACCCACAAACTCAAATAATGCCAACTCAACTCTTCTAGATTTCTCCCAGCCGAAATATTCTCTTCCTTGGAATCTCGAAGTCCCGAACCTGTAGCTCCTCCCACTGTCCCTCCTGCCTATTATTTCAGTGCCCTAAAAGCTTATCCCACGCCAGCTTGCTATGGGGCAAGCCCATCTAGTGCACTGCACATCCCAATCCCATCCCACAACAAACACATAGTGAAGCATCTTATGTGCTTTGGTCCAGCAAGGACCAGTCTTGTCCACCTCACTGTCTTTCCAACACTTTTATATGCCCTGTTCCTGGAAGTGTGTGCCTGCTAAGTCTTTATGTGTCCACTTACTGAAGCACTGACCACGATGATAACAGTTATGAGAACCAACTTTATCAGTTCAAAAGTAATGCATCAAAATGAAATGACAAACATTCAGTATTTTAATTTGGATCATAATGGTGGAGCTTTAAACCAAATGCTTAATAGAATAAGTTGATATTATCTTTATATATACTTAGGTATATATAGACTGGTAATATTCATAATTTACACATCTTCATTCCTTTGTCTGTTCCCATGCTCTTCATCCCGAACACTCCCCCAAATCTGACCAAGAATATTAAGTGCAAAGCTGGGTATGGTGGTGTACACCTGTAATTCTAGCACCCAGAAGGATAAGACAGGAATTTGAGGCTGGCCTGAGGTACAAAGAAAATTCCAGGATATCCTGGGCTACACAGCAAGACCTTGCTTTGAAAATAATTCCTGTTTATTTTCCACTAAAAGTGTGGAATGGGGTTGGAGCTCTAGCTCTGACACACACAAGGCCCTGGGCTTAACCTCCAGCACTACACACACACACACACTCACACGTGCACACACAGAGTCTGCAGTAGACTCTGAGCATTTGTGTGATGATAGGGATGACAAAAGTCCCTGCCCTCCAGTATTACACAAAGTGATCGGTGCAGCAGTCCCCAAACTATTCAAATGTCAGAATTTGGAATAGTCATAGTCTCTTTACTCTGTGGTGAATTTTAATTTTTTTCTGTACACAGTCTAGAAAAATCAGCATAAAGCAGCTATATTAGATCTCAGTAATGCTGCTGTCATGAGTACGTATCAAAGAAAAACTAACCTGAGAACAAGCATGGGAGCCACTCTGCTGTCCAGCCATGTGCCAGTCAAATGCCAACACACACCAGGAAAGCACTGAACAGCCTTAAGAACAGCATCCCTTTCCCACATGCCAGAGAAAGGCTGCCAAGACCCACTACAGCAGAACCTCCTCCACACGGCTGGCAGATGTGCACTTGAGCCCAGGTTAAGAGCACTAATCTAGTGAGGAAGGCAGCATTCTGGTTTTCCCTAACTAACAGAGACTTGGGTCTCTGGTGTACATGATATCTGATACGGGCACATATCTAGTTAATGGGTACACACATTACCATAATAGGAAAACAGACAATTATTGTCAAATTTTAGTAGTAGGGGACAGTAGAGTACAGACAATCTTTCCATAAATCAAATTAGTGAGCTGTGGGCTGGAAGCATTCAGGAGGTGTCTAAACCAAGTCATGCTTAAAGACTAACAGTGAACATCATTTAGGTTAAGATTACAGAAATAATACATACTTAATGGCAAATTATACTTCTGTAGCCATAGAAACTACTTTCTGGTGAGATGGCTTCCCAGGGTTCTAATTTTACCATTAAATCTTAAGCTCAGAGGCCAGAAACAGTTGCCAAGGACAGACAACTCAGGGAAAAATAGCATCTTCGGAAGTAAGCATCATTTTTCCAAAGATTAAACAATTACCCTGACAGCGGCTGTGAGGAAAGCAAGCTCAGAGGCTACATAGGTACATTTTGTCCTTCAACCTCTGGGCAAGGAAACCAAAGAGAAAAGCAAGGAGCCAGAGACACAGTTTCCCAAAGGAAAACTTAGAAGTAATAACGAAAGATGAAGAAATGTCTGTGTTTGTGTATGTGCGTATAAAAATTAATACGGTACAAGTCACAAATCCTAGTTTAGTTTGCTATGTCCCAGTTCCTGGGAACAGTAATAGCGACCTATCAGACACAGATATAAGAAGACATTCATATAGAAGACCAACCACAGTGAAAAAAATCTATTGTTGGCATCCAAAGAAAATGGGAAAATCCAGCACTCCTTAGGCAAAATGGGAGATGGAGACAGGAACCTGCAGCCCGGTGACCAGGGTCATGTGCACAACAGAAACAGGAGAGACCCCTCCTCAACAAGGTGGAAGGACAGAATGGATGCCCAAAAGCCACCCTTTGACCCCAACCAATAATAAATTTTTTTAAGAAATGAAAAGAGAAATCAGGAAAACCAAGGTGGACTCTATGAAGAAAAATACCCACAGCCACTGAAGATTACATCTGGAGGGCACAAATCTGAGTGACAGCGAACAGACAACAGAAAACACAAGAGTTCAGGCACGAAAAGGAAGCAGTGGCTTGGCTTTATAACAGTAAAACCAAAACCCACACAGGCTAGGCACACCGCTCAGCACATCGGAGCCCTTCACCCACTGACTGCCTCAGACTCCCGGCTCGAAGGGCCCCATCTCTGTGATTCCCTGGGTCTCCACTGTTGCAAGGTGGTGTTATAGCAGCTCACGTGGAGAGGTGGACTCTGGAGATTAGTTCAGTGTGGAACATCTGCCCAGTATATGCAAGGAAAACCTGGGATGTGATTCTCAACACTTGGAGGATGAAGGGAGGGGGAGGGAAGAAGAGGAAGTGGGGAACGGAGAGGGAGAGAACCAGATGGTCTAAAAACTTCAGAATTTAACACAAGTGTAGTCTCAGGAGACTATACTTGTTTCTGCTCCATCTCAGATGCCTGTGACCACCATGGGAAGAGTGGCATCTGTGGAGACTGAGGCCCTCCCAGCCAGTGCCCGGCACGAACACTCAACTAACCACAGATCCACAAAGAGGACCAAAGAAACTGCCCAGTTAAACTGGGCATAAATCACCAACTGGCAGAATTGTCAACTCATCTGTGATGAGGTCATTGAACCAGTAAGCTGTGGCTGGTTTATTACGCACCCAAAGCCCCGAGAGGTACCACTGAGGCGACAGTTAATGGCAAAAGGACGCCCACTGATGCATAAGCGGCTTCAGAATTCTGCAGTGGAATAAGTAACAGGAGCCCAAAGGGCTCATGACCGGACCTGCACTAGCACGACCTCTGCTGGGATGAGCAGAGTCTCCCAAGATAACTGCTGCCCTTCCTAGAGTGAGACACTGACAGTCAGAGCTGCGGCCCACAAATCCAGGCCTTGGCGCATCCTGCGTTGCTAGGTAGGGTTGACGCACTCTGGAGTGTGAAGTCACTAGCACAGACACCTGCTGTGCTGTCTCAGGTACACTTTCCAAATGTTCTTTCTCAGGGTGCCATCTGAAGTGAGGTGCCTTCCCTTTGAAAGGGACTCATTAGTGGTAGGCTGCCCCCTGCTGGGCATAGGAACATCTCCCCACATCTCTGCTTGAACCTCACTCACTGAGCTGTCAAGGCAGTTACCCTCATCTCAGACAGTTGGATGACTCTTCTCCATACAGCTTTTGTTTTACTCGACATCACATACAGGTTTTCCTTTCCATGGTTTGAGCTTTTCTGTGATGAGAAGATCTACTATTAAAATTAATAATAATACTCTGGAATACTAGCCAATCCAGACACAGAAAGAGAAGTAAATTTTCATTAGTGGATATTATAATTACATATAACAAATTCTATAACATAATCTGTAATGATTACTGAGAAGAGCTCATATTTGAAATATTCTTGTTAAACTCAGTACCCATTCAAAATGCCAGTAAAGTTAGAGAATGGATCTCTCTTTTTTTTCCCATTCACAATAGCAATAAAAAAAATCATACAACAGTCAGGGATACCCATAGCACGAGATGCCGGGTAAACAATCTGTACTACACTGCAGAGAGCGGTGAGCAGGGGAAAGAAAAAGAGGGCTATGCTAAAGAATTCTAAACAGAACCGGAAAGAGTAAAGGAGGCCAGAGAGTCTGGAATTTACAGATGAAAGTGAGCTGGGGGCAGAAGGCGAATCCACTCTAAGTACATAGTATTTGTGTATGAAATTGCCAAAGAATATATTTTCAAAGTCTCAAAGGCTTACAATAATAAAGGTTAAGGAGGTTTCCCTTCTTATCTGTGAGAGACGTGTTCCAAGACCCCAGCAGGCACCCAAGATCCTGGGCAATACTGAACTCTCTATATGCTACACTCTTTTCTATGCACACACTCCTATCATAATAAAAGTTTACTCTATAAACTTTACAGTAACATTAACAATACTGATGAAATATGATTATAACAATATAGTGTAACAAATGTGACATGAATGTGAAAAAGAGAACTCAGAAAAGAACGGCGGCAAGGCACCAGCTAGGGAGCACTCCTCCACTGACACTGGGGCAGTGCTCCAAACTCAACACCGTGCACAGAAAGAAACTTCATGGGACCTAAAGTCAGACAATAAATGCAGGAGAATTTGCACAATAAGAGATTTATAAGACCAAATACAATGAATGAAGACAAAGGTAGAAAGTAAAAACAAATTTGTGAAAAAACTCTATCAACAAGGCACAAAGAGTTATCAATAAACGAGACAGGGAAATGAAAATCTTCACAAAATCATAAAGGGCTGGTTGACGTCTGAAAACTCTTAGTCATGAAAGCAATTCATTAAATATTTTCTTCTTTTAGAAATTAAACTAGTAAATATCAATATGGTCAACTGTTCAGGAAAGGAATCTATTATCAGGTTTAGATCTTTAAAATGTTTCTTTTTACTCCTAGGAGCTGCATTAAGGAAACTGAGAAATGCTGACAAAGGTTTTATACAATTTCCAGGGTAATCTCCATAATAAACCACAGGAAACAATGTATGCAAACAATAGGGAAGCACTGCACACCCATACATTACAGTCATCAAACAAGCTCTAAACTATAAGAGACGCTCATCTCATAATAATAAGGAAATTAAGACAGTATGCAAATTGGACGGCATTCAATAACAAGATGCAAGGGGGAGAAATAGACCAACACCTTAGCAGTATTCTCTGGAGGAAGGAGGACTGTGGGTAGATTCCGACCAATTCATATGTATCTTTACTTCTGAAGAAAGTATACATAATATACTGGGGTAGGAACAGACAGGAAAAAAAAAAAAAAAAAAAGAGTCTAAGGGCTGGGGAGAAAGCTTGAGGTAAAGTACCTGCCAAGCACATGTGAAGACCTGCGTTTGGATTCCCCAAATTCCTGTAAAATGCTGGGTGGGGGGAGCCTCTGAAGGGAGACATAGGGATGCCCAGAGCAAATCATCTACCCCTATCTGTGAGCTCTGAATTTCACTGAGAGGCCTTGCCTCAATGAATAAGGTGGAAGAGTGTTGGAGGATAACTCCAAGACACATGCAGACAGACACAGACACACAAACACACAGAGACACACAGAGACATACACACACACACACATGTACACATGCACACACACACACACACATGCATGGATAACTGGAAAAATAAAGAGTCTACCTAGAAGCTTCATACATTCTCTTCAAAATGAAGGCCTGGGACACCGTCTCATACTGGACATGCACTTTCTACAAAGTAACACAAACAGCAACAGAAAGCTAAGTGTACTCAATGCTGCAACCACCATAACAATACTGCTGTTTTTAATATAACTATGTGTAATATTTTAGACATTCCAGTGATTTTTACTTACAATCAAGTGACAGATTGGTGTAATTATTACATTTTGTAGTATGGCTGCATTTGAAGCGAGTTCATATTAAAGTATTTCTTATAATTTCATTTGTGTCCATTAAAGCTTCTCCTGAAATGACTGATTTTATGTAGTTAAGGTACTCTACTGACTGCTATTAAATACACTCTCTTTTAACATCTCACAATAACAGCTACAATGCAGAGGTGAAAAGCACACATAAAACACTGTAGTGTGTCAGAAGCCAACCCTCAGAAGCTAAAGGGCTACCAATTATCAAAACGCCTAAGATTTCAAATTAAAGGGCTGCGTAGCTAAGCAACACTGCACTCAGAATTGTGAACGGTATTCACTTCCCCACTTCATGTTGTTAGAACATTACCATACAACTTCAAAACGCTTGAAGAGGGCACAGATCTGAGTATTCAAATATGTAAAAAGGAGAAATGGGATTTTTGAAATTATACATATTTATTGCTAAGAAAACAGAAAATTACCAAAGTTTCATTGAGATTCTTTTCTAAAGAGTAATGAGAGTTAATTTTACTGTATTTTATTTTATTTTATTTAGAGACAAGGTCTTCCTGTAGTCCTAGAAGCTCTGGAACTATGTAGACCAAGTTGGCCTCGATCTCATAGATATCCACCTGCCTCTGCCTCCCAAGCTCTGGAATTAAAAGTGTCACACTCAGATTAATAAAGTACATTTTAAAGAAACAGAATTATAAAACAATCTACTCAGGTTACAGTCATAATTCAGAAAACGACCAGTTTCTACTATCTACTTAATGACAGTCTGTTGGTATTTCTAATTCATCTACATCCTTTATGTCAAATAGAATTCATATTAAGTTTTATATTAATAACATAGGGGAAAGTGCAGCAGGCAGACTTCTGAGCATCCCTGCCCTTGAGGAATACTTGCCTGTGGCATGCGGACAGAACCTGTGAACACCACAGGCGTCACTCCTGAGAACAGCTGCATTACATGGCAAAGGCTGGGATTCTGAGGGTGTAACTGAGGGTTCTAATCAGGTTACTCTCAGCTCATGGAAGAGAAGGTTATTCTGGGATGGAGGAAAGTTTAGGGGAAGGCAGCGGCCGACCTGAAAGGAGCCGTAGGCACCCAAGAGGGAAGGGAAGGCACAGGTCTATCCAGAGCAGACGCCACGCTTCCTGTGGGGCCTGTGGGTACTGATCACACAGCCACACTGCAGAGGCCAAGAGCAGACAATCTCTTGAGGCTGAGGGCCCCGTGGCCATCCTGACCGACGTTCTGAGAATGGACCAGGCTCAGACTTCTGACTCCTGGAGACTGAGATGGTGATGGTTTAAAAATCACTGTTTGCTATGAAGCAAAACAAAATTAGGACACAAACTTGGATAAAAATGTGCTGACAGGGCAATGATGCTCTATTACATTCAACACTTGCTCCTTGAGAATCACTCATAATAATTACTCTAAGAGTTTAACAATATATAAAAATAAAATTACATATTCTGTTTTGATGCTCTGAGACCTAGCTCAAATACCATCTCCATAGAAGCCTGCTCTAACACTGAGGAACCATGAGTCTCTCCCCCGGGACTCTCCACTGATCTGGAGCTACTATCTCACACTATGATGCGTTTTCATCTGTTTATGATACTCATTTCTGAACCTTATCCAGGTCTCACAAGGTTTAATGCCAGGAGTCAATCAGACATTATTTTTCTCTTGAAAATAAGAATTGTGAAATATTCAAATACAAATGTCAAATATTAAATACCAATCTACTAAATGTAATAATTTATACTCATGGCTTTATACCTTTAAAATTTAGGAATTGCAGTAGTAAGATAATATCCTTTTAAGAAGCTGTAGGGAGAAATCAGTTAAAATTATTAGCTTAAGTCAGATGCGGTGGGATACCTGTAATATTAGTACTGTGAGGTTGAGACAGGAGACCGCCATGAGTTTGAGACCAGCCTGGCCTACTCAGCAAGCTCCAAGTCAACCTAGACTACAGAATGATACACTGTCTCAAAACCTGTACACACACAGCATTGTAGCTGTCTTTTCTGTTGCTATGATGAACACCATGACCATTAGCAACTCGGGGAGGAAAGGGCTTGTTCCCATTACAGATTACAGTTCATCAGTGAAGGAAGTCGGGTTCATCTACCTTTCTGATGCAATGCAGACCCTCCTGCCTGAAGGTGGCACCGGCCACAGTGGGTCTAGAAAGATGGCTCAGTAGCTAACAGGGCTTCCTGATCTTGCAAATGACCAAGTGTGGTTCCCAGCACCACATGGGATAGCTCACAACCGCCTGTAGCTCCAGCTCCCGGGGACTCAACACCGCTAACCCCCACTGGCAATGCACTTATGTGCACATACTGACAGAGAGACACATACACAACACAGAACCCCACAATCCACAACCACAAAAACAAAAATATCTAGCATTGAATGTAAAAGACACGTATATAATGGAAAAATACCACATACCCATGAAGAGGCCATGGACAGAACCTTACATGAGAGGATGGATTTAATGGACAATGGGATGTAAAGGAAAACATGGCCATTTAGGAGGAGAAGCAATACACAAATAAAACCTATGCAAGATTTTCTCCAGTTAAAAATAAAATCTTTGAAATGAGAATACACTGTATGTAACTAGCAGAGGAAAGAAATGTCAGAGTAAGCCAGAAATACAAATCACTCCAAAAGCAACCCAGGAAAGGAAGGGAGAACCCCTAGCCTGGGGACCTGGGCACACTGTCGAGTAGAATATTCCCAAGTGCAGAGGGAAAAAACAAATGTAAACAACTAATATAAAAGAGATGACAGCTGAGATTCTTCCACATTTCAGATCTATATGCCCTACAACAAGCAAACAAAATAAAGAGAAAACTACATAAAGGGGCATTATAATCAAAATGCTGAAAACCAGTGAAGGGGGTTCAGCAAGAGAGACTTACAGAACAAAGTCCAGGGCCTGCTGGCCACCTGGGCTTGTAAGTAAGGCCCCCCTGGAACCCAGAGCTGCTCCTCATTTCACAGCTTCCCCCCACAATATCAGCACTTGGGGCCACAACCAGACCAAAGTGGGCACATGGCCAGAGCCTAGAAGACTTACTATTTGGACCCCAAGGACAAAGTTTGTTGATTCATGCCACAGAAGAAAAAAAATCCAAATGTTGGAAGATGGGCTATCAGAAACAGGGAGGGTAGAAAAACAGAAAAGACATCTTGAAAATGCAAAAAAAATTTTTAAATAACATAAATACAGCTATTAACTTAGAACTTCAGAGAAAATGGACTGTATGAAAGATACCCTTTATCTTTACTTTTCTTTTTTTTTTTTTAGAAAAAAATAAACATGCCAAATGTTGCTGGCACTAAAAACAGATTTCTAAAAAGTCTTTCAATAGGACAAAAATCTTTGGGAATTCTACATCAACCGACCTACATTACAAGAAATGTTAAAGAAGGGTCTGGAGGGAAGGCCCAGTGGTTGAGAGCACTGGCTGCTCATGCAGAGGACCTGAGTTCAAGTCCCAACACCAACATGGCAGCCAACATGGCAGTTAACAACAGTCCTTAACTATAGTTCCAGGGGAATCCAACATCCTCTTCTGATCTCTGCAGGATTACAAGACACAGTATGCCTACACACATGTAGGCAATACACTCCTACACATAAAATAAAGATAAGTTTTTTAAAAGGTAATGTTAAAGAAATTCTTCAGGGGGTTGGAGAGAGGAATCAGTAATTAAGAGCACTGGCTGCTCTTACAGAGGAACAGGGATGGATCTCCAGTGCCCATATGTCAATTAACAACCATCTTTAACTCCAGGTCCAGGAGATCCACGCCTTCTTCTGACCTCTGTGGGCACTGCATGACAGGGGTGAATTTACAAACATGGTAAAACACTTATACACATAAAATAAAAATAATAAATAAAATGTTTTTAAAAAAGAAATTCTTCAGGCAGAAGGGAAATTATACCAGGTGATAATGTGGGTTTACACAGCTGAGGAGAGGCAGAACTGGAAACTAGGTGCATCAAAATATGTTATATTCCTTACTTTAAACTTAAAAAATATACTTGTTTAAAATCAAAAGTAATCACATATTGTATAGTTTGAAACTCAAGGAATCAAAATGCAGACAACAGAACCAATGAATAGAAAGGAAGAGCTAGAATTCAAATCTCTCATGGCATCGATGAAGTCATCATGCAAGTTCTAAACCATCAGAATACCACTTAAAGAAGCCCGAGGGGACGGAGGGACGGCTCAGTTGGTAAAGTGTTGGCCTTGCAAGTGCAAGGACCAAAGTTCAATCCCCTGAACCCATGTCAAAAAGCTGGGCATGGTGGCATGTACTTGTAAAGCCAGAGCTGGGTAGGCAGAGACAAGAGGATCTTTGGGGCTCACTGGCTGCCAGTCTAGCCTAACTGGCAAGCCTCAGGTGGAAGAGAGGCTATCTCAGAGGAGGTGGAGAGCCTTCCTGACGACATCCACAGGAGTCCTTTGGCCTCCCTGAATGCACACACACACAGACACACATGCAAAAAATATATAAAGCAGACTACAATAAAGGAATACGGTATAAATCCCAGGGCAACAAAGCAGACTCACTAAAGCCACAGTGGAGACAGAAATTAGTCACAGAAAAGACCCAACCCAAAACAAAGAAAGCAAGAAAAAAGGAAGTGAGTCCAAACCAGGACAAAGACAAACAGTACAGGAGACTGAAATCCAAACACTGATAATCACCTTTGAGTGGAGGGTCTAAAGCACCAATTAAAAGGCAATGATATTCTGTCTGTAAGATCTCTATCTTAGGTTATAGATAGTGCCAACAAAAATAAGTGCACACTGCAAGTTTCTACTTCATAGCATGTCAAACAAATTCTTGTACACATACACCCAGTTCACCAATCAGACATATGGATCAATGGTTTGCTGTTTTAACTATGCATTTCATAAACACATACTAAGCACTGAGCAAGCACTGGAATAGAATTGCAAACAAAATAACAGGATCCTTGAAGCTTACAAAGTAGAACAGATCATCAAGCAAACAGAGATATGCAAAAGCAACTATAGGTAGAAGGAGTTCTGGCTATTTCCTTTCCAAAAGGTTTACAACAGCAGCTCTGGGCAGCAAGCCGATGTCAGAAGAGTTTGATACTTAACCCCTAAGAAGTCTGCAGACAATCATTCTCTATCTGACTATGCTTTCCAGCAGTCATCACCACGTCTGCCAGTCAAACGGAAGCAGGAAAAGAGGAGTCTGGGTAGCCGGACAGCAGCTTAGCACCTGAGTGCATCCTCATTTTAACTCATTCCAGTACCAGTATTGATCGATAAAACTGTGCTCCTAAAAGTACTCTGTCAATGAAGGAACAAAGCTTGGAAGAGACTAAAGAGAAAAGATGAAGTGGGTCAACAGTAACCAAGAACCACTATTTGCTGAGTGCCAGGCACACGCCAGGCGGTCTCTATACTATCTTGTGACAATCCTTCATTGAACATATTAATACCATCTTACAAATGAGGACGGCTAGAGAGTAAGGAAACTGTCCAACATAACAAAGCATGAAATCACAAAATCTTCATCAGAATAGTCCTGACTCACCCTAAAAGTCATTGTGCTGGACGCTTTAGTTGCCAACTTGACATATCTGGGTAGAGGAAGCTTCAACTGGGGAATTACCTCCATTAGACCAATCTGGGGCCATGTCTGTAGGGCATTTTCTTGATTGCTGAGTGATGTGGGAGGACCCAGCCCACTGTAGGTGGTGTCAGCACTGGGCAGGTTGTTCTGTATTGCATAAGAAAGCAGGTTGGAAACAGGCCAAAGGAACAAGCCAGTAAGAGGTGTTCCTGCATGGCCTATGCTTCAGCTCCTGCCTCCAGGCTCCTGCCTTGAGTTCCTACCTTGGGATCCCTTAGAGATGAACTGTGACCTGGGAGATATAAACAAAATAAACCCTTTCCTCCCCAGGTTGGTATTGGTCAAAGTGTTTTCATCATGGCCATATGAAAGCAAACCAGAACAATCATGTTCCTTGGACTACAAAGTAACGTTTCCTTTGGAGACTTTCCATGAGCTGAGAACACTAGCAACTCTTCAACTGCATGCAGGTGGCTGGTATATGGAACCAGGTTTAGAACTGTTCTAAGTGGCCTTTAGTGATAGAACGAAAATGAAGGAGTAGAAAGTTCTTCAAGTATTCCTTTATAACATTCTGGAGGTCTGTTGCTTGTTTTTTGGTGTTTGTTGGGATGTTCCCCTTTCAGCTTTCATCTTGTTAATTTTGAGTTGCTCTTTCTTTCTTTTGGTTAACTGAGCTAAGGGTCTATCTTGTTTATCTTTTAAAAAACCAGCTTTTGAATTCATTGATTCTTTGTCTTTTATTTCTATTTCATCAACTTCTGTTCTGATTTTTACTATTTCTTCTCATCTACTAGGTTTGGGTTTGATTTGTTCTTCTTACCTTTCCAGAGTCTTGAGTTGTACTATTAAATCATTTATATGTGTTCGTTCTGATTTTTTAATATAGGTACTTAGGGCTATAAACTTCCCTCTTAGGACTGCTTTTCAAGTGTCCCAGGGTTTTCTTGTATTGTATTATCATTTTCATTTTCTTTCTTTCTTGATTTCTTCCTTGACCCATTATTCAGTTGTGCAGTTACTCGAGCTTCTTATGCTGTTGATGTTAAGCTTTATGCACTGTGGTCTTAAAGAATGCATGGAATAATTTCATTATTTTTGTACTTGTCGAGATTTGTTTTGTGCCCTGTTACATGGTCTATTTTAGACAAACTTGTGGACTGATGAGTAGAATGTATATCTGTCTGTTCATCACAGAGTCTGTTCATCCCTCCACGTCCATGGTGCACACACTTGTCTTTTCACAGCGTCCTAACTTTCTTGCTTACTCCATTCCTGTGTGTTGCTTTTTTAATTTTTCAGATTCTTTGCGTGAGTGGTTTAATTCTTCAATTTTATTGTCTAGTCTTGATATTCTGTTTTCCATTTCATTCATTCTGTTGGTGAGGCCTTTTTCTGTCACGTCAAATTGGTTTATTAGGTTTTTCAATTCCATCTTCATTTTGGTTTGTGTTTCCTTCAATATCTCTCTCTTTCATGAATTTATTTTTCAAATTCTGAATGGTCATTTTTCATTTCATTCATCTGTGTATTTGTATTTCCTTGAGTCTCAGTCAGGAGTTTATCCCTATCATCTTTGAGTTCTTTGAGTTGTTTGTGTGGTCTTTAGTCACTGAATTCTTTGATCATGTTTATGACTGTTCTTTTAAATTCTGTCTCCTGGAGTTCCTCTAGGGTGTTCTCATTGTAGAACACTTCTATAGCACTGGTGCGGCTTGACGGGGCCATACTATTTTGTTTTTTAAAATTACTTGTGGTTTTTTGTTGTGGTCTTGGCATATGGATCTCTTCTGTTGTGTGTCTGACAGGAAACTCAGACCTGCCTTTGTTGAGTTGAGGTTTGATTCTGTTGATACTGTTCCTGTAGCTTGGTTGCTTTCTGATCAGATAGGAATAGTTAGTTGATCTGTGATTCAGGTTCTCTCTTTTGATATTTTTATTGGAGGAACTAGATGGATCCAGGCAGGGTAGTCAAGAGCTCTTGAGGATGGTGAAAGAGCCCAAGTTGGGGTGATGGGGGTCAGCTGAGCCCATTCTAACTAACTAAGCAGAGAAGGTATAAGCCCTAGAGCCCAGTAAATAGGGCTGGTCCGAAAGCAGGGGAATGGTGACCCTGCTTGGAGGGGTGTGGTTAACTCTCCAAGCTAGTCAGGCAGTCTCTGGCAGCTTCAGCATGAAGGGGCAGAGGACCCATGGAAAGAGGATGGGCTGTTCTTACTAGTTCACAGAGAAGGTGTGGACTCTGGTGCAACAGGACTGGGGTGGTTCCAAGCTAGGGGTGGGCGTGGTGGCAGGGTTAGCTAACTCCCATCAGCTAGGGGAGGGGCGTGGTGATGCTAACAGGATGAGCTGTGGTTAGTAGCTAGCAGAGAAGGTGTGACTTCTGGAGCAATAGGGTTCGGGGTGGTCTCAATAGAGGTATTATACTCTATACTGGCCAACTGGAAGACACAGCCTAAAAAGTCAAGGAGAGGCAGGTCTTTCCAAAGTCTAGACCTAGACCCTAAAGCATCTTCTAACACTGAGATGAGATTCTTTAAGAGCACTGAGAAATCAGTATGCCTGATATTAGATTATTTCATGATTTCAAACCATGAAGAAACTTTCTCAGGTAGATTTATAAAAAAAAAAAAAAAAAAAAAAAAAAAAAAAAGTCAATTACCTAAATTATCACAACTCATTTCCTGAAAATCAAAAAAGTACATTAAAATTATACTTTATGCAGCACCAAAGAAGATGCCAGCACACACGCGCGATGCTTGCTGCCAGCTGTAGAACTCTTCCTAAATGGGTAAACCGTTAAGGAGAAGTATCTTAAAATGCTGTAATGGGCTTCTGTTATTTCCTTGTTTAAACACAGTTAAATTCCAACTCCTTAGTTTAGCCAGAATTTTTATAACTTTTTTACTGTGGGTTTCTCCAAAGGATCATCACATGCTTTCAGTGCCGAAGTCTGAGTATTGGATATTCTCTTTTGAGATGCACAGTCTGGAGAACAGATCACAAGGCCTCCCTCTGTGCTTAAGTGAAATTATTCATGGGAGAAACCATTTAATTTCAGTCAAACTAATTTTTTGGAACTCCATTTGCTTCTATCAAAGAAGATCATAGACCAAATGTCTTTTCAAAGAAAGTTCAACAAAGCATTTTTAGTAAAAGTAGTGACTATTAGTCTTGTTAATCATGATAAAAGTTTAATATATTTTCACAACAAAAACAAATATCATTATTTTGCCCATAGTCTACTCACAATGACTTTTCCTGTTGACAGACCTCTCCTCTGTGGTTTCATCTATGACAAGCTCATACACAGTCCTTCCTACTTCACGGCAGCGGAACACAGCAGGTAAGGATTAGAGTAGACTGCAACTGTCCTTTTATTACATCCAGGCAGAAATAGCCAAGAAAAAGGTAAAACACAAAGTCTACAAGTTCCAAAATATTAACTGTTGAAATACCAAGGATGTCTCCTGCTTTCTCACAAGTTTTTAAGTGTCAGAGTGGATGGTGTTATGTAGCAAAGAAGAAAGAAATGCTTTAGTAGCAAACATATTCATTTGTGATCATTACAGCTCTCACTAGCAATGCTACAAACTGAATTATCAGCTAAAAGTAAGATGTATTTAATTTTTACATAAGGTTAAGATGTTTGTTGGCCTATTTTAAATTAGGCACCCATTAATTACACAAATTTAAGTTTTTATAAACTGGGAAACAGAACTGGCAAATAAAAAAGATACAACAAAATAGAAGAATCAGACACTGGCAAGCACATCTGAATGTGAAGGAGAACAAAGAATCTTTAAAAGAAAAAAAATCTGTGCTTCTCTAAAATTATCAAAAATTATAATCAGGTATTTGAAATAACAGACAATTACCCCCCGATATGATTGGTATGATGAAATGAAAGTTAATCCTGAATGCTAAAAATCTATAGCAAAAGATATTGATCCTTTTAATATAAAACAGGACTCTCCTGGCAAGCACATCCAGGCTAAGAAGCACGGTGACCTCCACTCTTACTGAAAGCACTCCTTTGATCCTAGGACAACGCAAATGCAAGTAATGGAAATAAGCAGCCTAGTGACACTACATCTGATTGTGGCAGGCCAGCAACTACTCTACATGGAGCTGAAGGAAGCGTCCACACCACAGCAGTCAGTGCCTGTGTAGACACGGGGTCATCACCGTTCCTTTGTTTTCCTATTTCCAGTGAGACTTCTGGAGCTACTGTTGGCAGATTTGGCTGATGCAAGTTCATTAAGGTGGGCACATGACCATGAACACAATTGATAAAAGTAGCAAAGTATTTTTTCATCTCTTTTTTGTAAGTAAGATGTCAATCTACCTAATTATTATCCTGCAAATTAAAGCCTTTACCTAGAGGCCCAAGATGTGCTGGGCACAAGTGATTTGCGTACATTTTCTTCACGAAACTTTTCTTTCAGACAATTTTCATTTGGAAATGAGTATCACATAGCAGGACGATTTAAAGAGCACCATTTCTGCATTTCCTGGAGGTAGAAAATGGCCCTCTCTGCACTTTCAGTAGTGTTTACTTCAACCCCAGAAAGGTCACACTGTTCACAACCCAGTAATTACCCCCCAGCAGAGCTCACAAACCACAAATATGAACAGCGCCAGATGAGTCCATTTTACCAGCTACTAAGGCAAGGGCCTCTATGGAAACATTCTGGTAAAATAGAATACAGAAAGAGAAGAAGATATTCTTCCTAACTTGGCATATTTATAAAATTGCAATGAATGTTAAAATATCAAAAGTCAATATATGACAACCATTATGACTCTAGCATAGTTTCTATTAACAAAAGGAAAATGCACTATCAAACATTTTAATAGCTTTATATGTATGAAAGCATTTTGATGGGAAAGATTATATATAAATATATGTTCTTTGAAGAAGCAGAACTATTCTGAAGGCTTTCTGTCTTAGTGACTAAGATTATGGAGCTGGAACAGAGGAGTGAAGCTAATTACGACCATGTATCTTAATATTCGAAGTAGTTCGAAGGGTCAAAAGGCTAATACTCATTAAGTGTGTTTGCATTCCAAGTGACAAGCTCTAAGTGACTGACTGGTGGAAGAGTGTGCATTTGCTTAGTTTTTAATTACTAACCAGTCTAGTTGTGTGTCACTAATTCTCAAACACTTGAGGTTCACTTGTGAAAGTTAATGATCCAAGATCTTGACATCCATGTTTCTGACAACTTGGGCATTCCACTTGCTATTAGAATGATTTTCACAATGTGGGGAGGACATCAGTCGATGCAGGTGCTCCACAGAATTCACATTCTACACATTCTTTATCATCAGTATGGGAAATGAGACGTGGTAGTCTTGAAAACCCTGCTAGGCATGTGGGGTGGGTACTTTCCAGGCACATGGGGTGAGTCTGCTGGGCAGGCACGTGGGGCAGGGCACGTGAGCTCACTGACCTGCCTGAACCGAACAGTGATTTTCAGATCACATGATCACATAAACCAGACTTTTCTCTCTGTCCAAGTGAGTCATCTAAATAAGCAAGGCTCCTTGGTGTCCTCCTGTCAGCTCGGCCCCTGTTACTTTTTCTACCCACATCCCTTCAGTTTCTACTAGTCTCAAACTCATTGGGAGGTCACATGTAATGGCGATGGAGAAAGAATCAGAAGCAGGATTGTAAAGAACGATCAAATAAACATCATTTATCTGCCGAAGAACAAACAGTTAATTCAAAATATGATTTCAGTTAACCAGCACATGAATCCCATTTATTTATAATTCACAATCACCAAACTGCCTAAAACAAAATTTTCTAAATAAACAATTTTAAGTATGGCTCAGGAGAGGGCATCATATCACAGTTGAGAACACTGACTTTGATGTCACATGGACTCAGACTCCAATTCTGGCTTTGAAACATACAAAATGGAAGACCAAAAGCAAGTCACGTCAGCTCCTCCAAACCTCAGTTTGTTTCTGTGTAAATGAAACTCACAACTTCTTCGGCAGTACCAGTCATGACGACGGCCAACTACGATCATAAGCAGCTATTGCATAGGAAACATGGGAAGGAGGAGAGGAAGGCTGTGGGGTACACCCGGGGTTGGAACAACGGGCACTGGTAACAACTATGCATGGACACGGTGGAAGGGAGCGAGAGGGAGGAGGGAGGAGCAGGAAAGCCTCAGCCCTTCCTCAGTAATGTCAACTACCCACCTTTCTTAAGTCTAAACAAATTTAGTGAAAACCAGAATCCATTTTTTGTTCTAGAAGGTGCAAATGTTCATTTATAATATAAAAGGTGACATAACAGAAAATTATATATTCAATTTATGGGTGGAACAAAATTTTTCAAAACATCAAGTTGATGGAATAGGACTGAAATTTTGATCACTATTCCCAAGCTGGTTCTGGTTTCTTGACTCCGGGGGAAGTGACATTTTGAGAAAATGAAGGAACATAGGTTATAACATGAAAGCTAAGGTTAACTTACATTAATCTAAAACACCCGGCACATATCATAAACACAGCACACAGTCTTCATTTAACTTAATTTCATTAATCGACTTAAATCTGAAGTGACCAGTGAATTGTTTTATTCCCTTTCATTACGCTTCAGCTTCTAAGTTGCTGTAGTTAGGGAAGAGTATGAACGACACGAAGCGATCCCTGCCGGTCCCTCGGGAGCATGAGTGACTCGGATTCAGTTTCTTTTTGATGAGTTTCCAGATATAGATAATTCAATAGACACACTTTTCAAAGAAGGTGCCAGAGACCTTCAACTCGAGATATTTCAGTCATCCTTTAGTAAAGTTTAGCTACAATGTGGGAGGATTTACTGGAATGGAAAAACCTTGAAATGCCAACAAAGCTATAGCTGACTGGAATGAAGGACAAACAGGAACAGGACTGAAAAGTCCTTATCTATGTCATGTAGAGGCGGGAGCCAGGACTGCATGTTCACAGTGCTGCGTAAAGTAGACAAGTGAGCAGTCTCAATTACAAACTTTCAGTTTTTACTATTATTTGTGTGTAGGTACAGGTGCTCTGGAGATCAGAGGACAACTCTGGGGGTCAGTTCTCTCCTCCCACTGTGGGTTTCAGGGACTGAACTCAAGTCATCAAGCTTCGTGGCAAGCACTTTTACCTGCTGAACACCGTATTTTGGAATTATAGGATCAGGATGCTGGATTGCATCAATAAAAGTTTCTACGAGGAGACACTGCAGAGAATCACTGCGGCAGTCCTGGCCTGCGGTACTTCACCTGCCACCAAGTTAGGTGACCTGAGTTCACCATGACCAATCAGTGCTGGGAACAAACCGCACTACTCAGTGAAGAACGAGGAGAGCCCCATACAGAGATGACAGGCGCACCAGGACATTGCGAAGTAAGTACTCTGGAAACAAAATCATCATTTGGCCTAAAAAAACTGAACAGACACAGGTAAGATAAGACTGCATAAGACATTCAGTCCTCTACTAGTTTAAAACAGGAGACTCCGCCCCTCTCCCCGGAACAAGATCTAAAAGGACACAGCTCCAGAGTAACCTTTTGTGCACATTTTCTGAATAAAAGAGATTATTAAAATCATGCCATATGCATGTATAGAGATCCTGCAATCTATTAACCTTACCACAATATAGGATTTGTAAGAGTCTGTAATTAAAATAGAGACTCTAGAGGAAGCCTGCAATATGTCTAAAAACACAGATGTGAAAAAATTAGGGAGCATTTTCCATAAAGAAAATTACTCACCAACATAAAACATTTGAATAAGTTGAAGTTTTAAAAATTACATAATTTGTAGTTTATAATAATAACACAGAACCCACTGCTTTGATGAAGGAACTGAAGAAAAAAATTGTTTTAGCATTTTGGGTCCCAATCGAAACTCTCACATATCTCAAACCCTCCAGGATCATCTACCAAAGTCTCTAATTAAGTTCTTTTAATCATGTACATAAGCTTGATGAATACAGGAATCGGGTGAGGTAGAAAAGGCAAGTCACATTTTGCAAATGGAGCTATTCACATAATAGAACCTAAAGGCTTAAATGCAGCACAGTATTTACTGTGCATGGCACACTTTGTGGCACTCACAGGACACTATACTGAAGTCACTCTTCTAGACAAAAAAAAATGATAATTAAATATGCAACTGATTCATCCTTATAGTTATGGAACTATTGTTTGAGTTGAACCACAAAATATAAATTCTGATACAACTTTTATTCCTGAAATTAAGCTACTTCGTTCTAGGGGTAGGAGAGATGGCTCAGCCACTAAAAGCACTAACTGCACTTGCAGAGGACCCAGGTTCAGTTTCCACACCCACATGGTGGCTAACAACCACTTGTAACTCCAGTTCCAGGGGTCTGATGCCCTCTTCTAGCTTCTCTGGGCATTGCATACATGTGGTGGACAGAGATCAATGCAGGCAAATCTACATAAAATAAAAATAAATAAGGCTTTAAAAAACTTTTTAGAAAGTTACTTCATTGTTCTGTTGCTTTGCTTTTCTATATAGACAGCACACTTTACTATGAAATTAAAACTTCTCTTAGTATAGTCAAAGCCATTAGACAATCATTCCACAGATCCCAAACACCCATCCAGAAGTCCTCCACTGTCTTATGCCAATCTGCACTCTTTGCTCAGTCTACGAGCCCCTTCACCTTCTAGCTGGCATCTCACCTGATGGGAGAGTCCCTTGATTCTTCCTGTTATCTAGTCTTTAATGAAGCATAGGTCCAACAGCTCTAAGAAAAGGATGAATGGCATTTGGACTGTCTCTCCTGTTTCATCACACTTGTGGGATAATTGAGTAGTTAACGGAATATTGTTAGAAATTATTTTTATGGGCTGGGGAGATGGCTTCAAGTATGTAAGATCGCTTGCTGTGGAAAGAAGAGGTCCTGAGTTTGAATCCTCAGCACCCACATAAAAAACAGGTTATGGCTGCACATGCTTGTAACCTCAGCTCTGGTGAGAGATGTAGACTCCTGGAAGGCTGCTGACCAGCAGAGCCCAATAAAGCTTCCAGTCCAGTGAGAGTGTGTCTCCAGGGAGTAAGACAGAGAGGATGGAGGGAAAAGAGGGAGGAGGAAGGAACGAGAGAAAAAGAGAGGAGAACACCTGACACCCTCTGCCCTCTGATTGTGAGCAGAGGCACAGACATCTGCACACTCACACTCAGAGCACGGGGGCGGGGATCGTTTCTCCACATAACTTTCAAAACAATGTTCTACGACTCTCTGTTGAAATATTCCTAAGGAAAAGCCTGACGACATTCTGACTCTTATTCCTTTGACGCTTTCCTCCCTATTTTGTGAGTTTTTATTATTTGTTGTTTTGTGTTTTTTAAAATTATTTTAAAATTTCAAAGTTATGTTCCTTGGTAGAGGATATATTTGCTATTCACTGTTTTAAGCATTCATTGAACCACTGCACTCCAGAGAAGTTTGCTGTGTCACGACTTTATTTTCTCCTCCGTTTCCATCCTCTTTTCCCAGTTCCTTTATCACTAAAATGCTGGGCCTTATTTGCTACTGTCTGAAAGTGGGGAGGACCCGAACCTTTACCTTCTAGCACAGCTTGTTTTCATGGGTGCGGGCGGGTGACATCAGAGTCTGGTTGAGACAGAGGACTTTCCAGTCATGCATCCTGTGCTTCATAGGTGCATGTCTTTTGTCTCCCAGAGTCCCTCAGGAACAGCGTAGTGACCAGAATGCTGCTACACACACTGAGACTGTTGTAGCAAATACAGAACATCCAGACTGGAAGCTTTCACAAGAGGCTGTGACAAACTTGACCAACCTTTGCTCTGAAGACACAGCAATGAGCAAATGATCTGCATTTTACCACCAAAGTCACTCCTTCCTCTACATCCAAGTCACTACACCCAAGGATGTTCAACACACAAATACCTTGAGCAAGATGGTTCATAGCAGAAGGCTGTCAGAGCCTTTGTTCCCAAGATCCTCGAAACTCTGAGCGACCCACACAGAGCTGGCTCCCAAGTTTGTTCCCTCATTTTAAAAGTCTTTCTGCAGTTTCCCTTTGGTGTCCCATTGTCCTGTCTTCGGAGGCCTTTCCTCAAATCCCTCTACTGCAACTGGTATTTCTGTCAATGTCTACGAACATCTGCTTATGCTCTGAGTACACCCTTTGGTAGGTACGGGAACCCGTTTAATAAAAGTACTTTCATTTCCTCCTGAGGTCACTATCATTTCTTCTGCTGAAGTTCTTCTCTGACCTAGCTCTTATTTTGCCCCTATCTTTCATAGAGCACACTTCCCCAACAGTCTTCTGGTCCTTGGCAGTGTCTTTCTGGTTAAGAGGTAACAGGGCTCTGCTGAAAACACATTAGCAGTTCTTATGAATCCAAGGGTTATCAGAATGGTGTTTGTTATTCAATTGGGATTGTGGAAATTTCAAAATGTATATGTTTTGGCACCGGGGCCAGAACACAGAGCCTCACACATTCTAGGCAAGCCCACTGACTGGGTTGTAACTCATCTCCTCTGTTATTTCGATACCAGACTTTATCATCAGGAAACGTTCTCTAGTCTTGGCGCCTGACAGGACACGAGAAGCCCCGGAAGTTGGGTTCAGCTCTTCCACTCTGCCGACTGTTACCACTTGTTCAGTGGCGTGCTTCCTCCAAACTGCTGCCACCCTCTCACCTGACTGCTCCCTTCCACTTTCTTTGTCTTTTGGAAGTGAAACATTTATTATCTTTACTAGCAGTTCAGGATTTTCAGGAAGGAAAAACACATGTGAGTCCATCTGTCACACTTACTTGGCTTTTATGTACAAACAGAACTATTGGAAGAGGCTTCCCAGCTCTTCTCAGTGTGTACTCCTCTGTACACCCTACGGCCTCACCACCACAACCAGCTTATCACTGCTAACGGAGGAAGTTACGTAAGGTGTGTGTGTGTGTGTGTGTGTGTGTGTGTGTGTGTGTGTGTTTGTGTGTATGTAGGTACATGAGGAGGACAGGTGCTTCCAACCCCCTGGCACTACAGTTACAGGTGGTTGTGAGCTGCTCAACATGGCATGGGTGCTTGGAACCAAACTCAGGTCCTCTGGGAGAGCAGTGTGCACTGTAAACTGTGGAGTCATATCTCTGACCCAAGAGGTTTGTTAAAGAGATTTTTCTGGTTGAAATGAACAATTCTTGGATTAGTACCATGACACTAACAGTGTATTAACTGTTTGTACTTCAACTTTTTTTCCTTTCTTGTAGAACTGGGGTTCAAACCCAGGGCCTTGCATGTGCTAGCAAGCACTCCACCAGTGGACCATACCCCCAGCCTCAACTTTGTGTGTGTGTTTGTTTTGTTTTTCAGACCCTGTATTACTATGTAGCTCACGCTGGTCTTGAACATGAGTTTAAGCAATCCTCCTGCTTCAGCCTCTCAATGGCTGGACTACAGAAGCAGACCAACCCGCTTGGCTTTGAGTTCCAGCTCCTGAGATGAGTCTGCGTAAGTTCTTTGTTCCTTTCTGTTGGGAGGCTGATTTGGCCTGGGGAAGGTGTTGGGGTGGTAATCTGTTTATAGCTCTTTATAAAAGCTCTTTATATACCACGCTAGTTCTGTGTGGACAGCAGTTTTCCATTGTGATATCTGTATTTTCTATTTTGATGCACAGAAATTTTAATTTTTACAAGTCAGATAAATCAAATTTCCTTTATACTTCCTGACACAATTTTTTATGCTACAAAGTCTTTACCCATAAGTATCTATCACCATTTTTCTGGTTGCTTTGATGTTTTCCATTTTCAAATTAATAGATAATCCAAATACATTTATTTTACCCATATGCCATAAAGCAAGAACCTAGTATCCTTCCTACAAATAGTTAATCAATTGTCTTAGTGTGGTTTATGAATAATCACTTCCTTAATTGATACACATATATAGTCTTTTATATTAAAAACACAGTTCTCACCTAAGGAGGATGAGGGAGGATGACAGTTTATTCTGGAGCCAAATATGAGTGACAATGGCCCAGCAACACAGACTCTGATTACTCTTAAGTCCACAAAATAATCACTTCATGAAGTTTTTGGATTTGGCTTTAGGCACAATAAAGAAAGTCATATTCAACAAACTTTTCAAAACATACGGGCAGAAGCATCAAGCGGGTGAGTTATACCAAGAGAGGAGACCCGTGCTATAGGCCTCAGCTGCTAGCTGACGACAGTCTTAGCTTTTACCTTGGTGGGAACTAATAGACTCCTTAAGGATTCAAGTGATGGTCACAGGGTGCCAGGTCAGACAGACAGGCAATGAGTGCCTAGGGAGGAGACTACAGAGTCCCCCAGATAATCCGGCTCTGGCTCTGAGACATCCCATCCTCTCCACAATTACTTAAGTTATAATCAGACACGCAGCCTTCATAAAAAATTCAGTGTGGGTCAGATGCTTCAACATATGTAAACTCTAGCTCAAAAGGCCTCTAGGTCTCCTAGGTATCAATCAATTCCAGTCATACATGTCCTGTTCATAAGAACTGCCATCGTTCTTGCATTCCACAGCTCAACAACCGTGCTCCAAATACCTTAATTTAGACCAGGGGTAACTAAAATTGATCCTTGATGCAAAACAAAAAGGCATGCCTCACGAGAGAACTCTGGAGACACTATGTCCAGCAACAGCAGAGTCAGGCCTCCACCCATCACCAACTCTTCATTTGCAGTGCATTCTAGAATTTTACTCCAAAGACAGTTTAAGTAAAATGAGCATTTGGGACTAACATATATTCAAAATTACACAGACAGTTTCCTTTTTGAAAGACTTTTGTGTCTGATTACTCTTCAAATCACTATCATTATTTTATAATTAATAAACTCCACATGGTGCCAAGCAACTTTTTATGCTCACAAATTAAAGTGAAATGAACCTATTAATTGCTCAAAATGTTATCTAACTCATTTGTGATTTTATTTATAAAAAAATTAAATTTCCATAAAAATACTACATTATGCTTATAAATTTTAAGTCTTAATTCAAAAATTCAAAGTATTTTTTTAAAGTGGTTTGATTTTCAGATTAGCATATGTGAGGTAAATGTAAAGTTCCTTACACAGAGAAAATCCTTCACTGTCTGTACATGCCCCAGTAACACAGTCTGTATTTCCCAGAAAAAGACTCAGAGAAGGAAAAAGATGGCCTTTAAAGAGAAAACAGCAACAGAAGCATGCAGGACTAAAATCACTTTCTGTATGCATTTTTTCTGCTTTTTCCTCTACAACATCCTAAGTTCTAAAGCTCATTAAGATCTCAGAAAGATTAGCTGTCCTTCCGAACAGAGCAACGCCCTGACATCACCAACTGCAATCTCTACTTCCCAAGATGTGTACCATTTTATTTTGCTGCAGAATCACTAGATTATCTAGATTGTTATATAATGGCGGCTGTGTTTGTTTGACCACTTAGAAATGTTTAATAAACATTACCACTGTTGGTCACAGAAGAAAGAGCATCACAGGCAAATCCGACACTGGCACTGAGGTCTTTGGTGGCCTTCAGATTCCTTAGCTTCTTTATACCTCAGTGAGTGTGAAACACACCTGAATCCAGTCATCAGCAGTGCCATTCACATGAGTGTTTGCTGTGCTTTAGTCATGCTAGTTCATTCACTGTGTAACAAAGACACTAAGGGAGCTCCCCAGCATGTAGCAAGGACTATAGCAAGATGGCTTCTAAGATGAAACAGAAGGAACATGGGAAGAAGGAAGAAAGAAAAGCGGCAAAGTCTGAGGATAGAATAAACAGAAGAGAGCAGGTTCTTCACTCTCCCTCTCAGCTTCTTCCCTGTCGTTTATAAAATACTGTGACAAAAGCACTCCAGGAAAGACGGTTATTTGGCTCACAGTGCACGTGCGGTCCATCACTGTGGAGAAGTCTCAGCAGAGACGTGAAGCAGCCTGTCACATCGCATCCAGAGTCAGGAAGCGGTCAGTTATGACTGCGCCCTGCTGCTCCACTCCCTGTCCCCAAGTACACAGTTCAGGATCCTGGCCCAGGAACGGCACCACCCACAGTAGCGGGAATTTCCACCGCAATTAAAGCAATCAAGATACTCCCCGAGGCATGCCCAAACAAATCTTGAGTCCGCTAAGCAGACAACACCAACCATCACACTCCAGCCACCTGCTCAATCAGGCAAGCCTGGAGAGAGAAATGGAAGGTATTCTCAGATGTGCTGTGCACAACACACCTGTGACTGCCAGGTGGGACAATGCCAACTCAAAGCCATGTCATCTAGCAGCATATTTCAGCAAGGGACACTGAGTCCTACTGCATGCTGAAGCCACAGCAGCCAAGCCCTCTGACCTGAGCTGCCACCCCACTGTCCTAGGAAGAGCAAAGAAGGAATTGGATTCTGGGTTTGAGTAAGTTTATCTTAGTGACTAGACTAAATTTTGTACCAGTCGGCAAAAACAGGAATAGGAATGGAAGAAGGCTACTTGATAAGAAAATTAATTCAATTATTTAAAAAAAGAGCAAGAGAAAAGCTGGGTGTAGTGATGTCCTCCTTTAATCCCAGCACTCAGGAAGCAGAGGCAGGTGGATCTCTGTGAGATCAAGGCCAGACTGGGAGGGTCCACATAGTGAGTTCCAGGTCTGCTGAGGCTACAGAGTGAGACTCTGGTTCAAAAACAGAAAAAGAAAAAACACAGACGAAAGCTGTATTTGGGCTAGCTGCATGGAGGGCACTTCTGCTCCAGTGGGCTGAAGCCCACGTTCAGATGCTGCACGAGTGCTGGACCGAGTCTCGGGTGGTGGTACTTTCACTCATGTGCTAGGTGTACAGTACACATCAAATGTGAAGCGGTACCAGACGGCCCTCCAGAAAGGTAGGAAAAGTTCACACACCTTTTCCTGGCATCTAAATTGGAAATGGATGATTTTTAAATTTTAGATATAATTAGATATATCATTAGATATATTAGATATAATTATATTTATATCATTAGATATAATCACATAGTTTAGCATTCATCATTTTAAAGTCAGTGGTTGACAGAGCTATCCAATAATCACCATTAAGTTTAGGATACTTTTATCCCACCATGAGCAGGGACGGCACATGCGGGGAGCATCAGTCCCTACCTCATTCCTCGCCTAGCCGACTTCAGTCTGCAGACGTGGTGATACTGGACATCTCCTATGACACGGCATGTGGAGCTTTTGTGGTTGGCCTTTGACAACAGCATGTTTACAGCTGGAAAGGCTTGTCCATGCTGTAGGTAATTTGTACTTCAGTCCTCTCTATTGCTAGACACTGCTCTGCTGTTCTATGTGCTGTGCTTCACGTACGTGTTCACCAGCTGTTCCGTGTCTGGTCTGTTTGCATTTATCAGCGATTCACAAGGATGCTGTGCCGAACATCTTCTTGTATGGATGCATGTTAGTATCATGTGAAACCTCTGTTACTTGGAGGAATTGCCAAACTGAGTTCTGAAATATGATTTCATTTTGTGTGTGAGCTGGATGGATACCTGTGTGTGCATGGCCAGAGGAGGACGTCAAGTGCCCTCTTCTACCTCCCTCTCCCTGAATCGGCAGCTGGGCTGGTGTCCAACAACATCAGCGATCCTGTCTCTGCCCCACCCCTGCCCCAGTGCTGAGATTTCAGGAGTGTGAGTAGCCAGGCCCTGCTTTTTGCCTCCATGCTTAGGTCTGAAATCTGATCCTCACGCTTATGCAGCATGATTCTTATGTATTAAGCCAACTCTCCAGCCCCAAAAATATGACTTCAATTTTGTCAGTTTGATGGGCATTGATTATTTAATTTGTACAGTGTACTCACTTTCTGAATGGGGGCTTTCATTCACTGGCCATTTGTACTGAGCTAGGTTCTTCCCTTCTATAAACTTTCAAGAATTCTTGTATTTTTTCAATTCCCTGTCATCTCCTCCTCCTTTTGGGGGCATGGAGCGAACACCGTACTCACCCTAGGCCTCCCATACCCGCACAAGTGCTACTACTGAGCTACACGCCCAGCAACTCACTACTGTCTTCTTTGTAAACATATCTGTTTACATTCCTCATGCAATGTAAAATATTCCAGTTCTATGGCACACAACCTATCTTCTGGGTTTTTGTGTTCTCTAAAGTCATTTCCTACTGGAACTGGAGAGATGGCCCAGTAGATGGTTAAGAACACTGGCTGATCTTGCAGAGTATCTGGGTTCAGTTCCCAGCACCCACACAGCAGGTAACAACCATCCATAATTACAGTACCAGGGAATTTGATGCTCTCTTGGCCTTCAGAGGCACTGCATGCACAGCCTACACTTATATACATGCAGGTAAACCCACTCATACACATAATAAATAAAAAATAAATAATTGAAAAATTTTAGAGGTTATTCCCTACTTCCAGATTACTCATGAAGTGACCTATTCTTTCAAGATATTTTACATTAGGTCTTAAACTAGTTTCCTAGAAAAATACTATCTTTGCTATATACTAAATTATCACATATAACAGTTTCTTCTGGATATGCTAGTCTAGTGTCTTTTCAGTCAGTTGTTACTTGTAAAATCAACTTAGCAGGCTTTATTTGGCATTTAGAAACATAAAATAGAAGAAGGAAAACGTCAGTGAGGACAATGTGTCGTGAAACCTTCACTTCTGTCTAACACACATCCATATCCAGGGACACAATGATAGTACAAGACACTGTTAGATTATGATCAGCAGTCTCAAGTCCACTCCCCCGACACCCGCTGGTTCATCTCTCTAGCCCTTCATCCATGCTCTATTTATCTGCCTGCATTTCCTTCAAGTCATATTCTGGCACCCAGTAAAGCAAGCCCCACTCTCTCTTACAGACTTTATTTGATTACACTTAGACATTTGTTCACATCTCACAAAGTCATATTTTTCCCAATTTTAAAGAAAATATATTTCCATTAGAGTTAAATTTGCTATTTGAAACCATTTATAATTTTACGATATTGTTTCTCTCTCTGAACCATCAAGTATTTGTTAGGATTTTATGTTCTCAAAACACAGTACATTACCACAATACCTTTTACAGGTCCTAATGCTAACTTGCTACATGGAATTTTAATTATTTAATAGTTCTTTCTATTGTTACAGGAAATGTTTCCCATCTCCATTTTATGTGTTTATTCCAAGTATAAAGGAGCTACCAAGTTAATTCACTGCCCATCTTGCCAGATTGGATTGCTTATAACCTGAATCTCTTGGGTTTCCTAGAGACACAATCCTATTTGCTGACTTCTAGAAAACAATAGTAAAAAATCTGGCCATACAAAGTGAGAATGTCAGAATCGCAAGTGGCTTCTGACTGTAAAAACTGCGGCGCAGGAACGGAGGACTCAAAGGCTGAGACTCGTTTTTGTCCTCCGTCCCACATTGCTCCTCTCCCTGCTCTTACTCCCCCAGAAGTCTCTATTCTTCCCCCACCTTCTATGACGTTGTTACCAGTGAGGATCTCTGCCTTCTGGTGCCCAAGTGGGAAGACAGGGAGCGCAGCTCTAGCTTCTAAAGAACTTAAAAATACACAGCTACCATTCAGATCCGTGCACACCATTCAGATCCGTGCACACCATCCAGATCCTTGCACACCATCCAGATCTGTGCACACCATCCAGATCCGTACACACCATCCAGATCTATGCACACCATCCAGATCCTTGCACACCATCCAGATCTGTGCACACCATCCAGATCCGTACACACCATCCAGATCTATGCACACCATCCAGATCCGTGCACACCATCCAGATCTGTGCACACCATCCAGATCCGTACACACCATCCAGATCTATGCACACCATTCAGATCCGTGCACACCATTCACACCAAGCACACGCTACGGTGTTAGGAATACAAAAGATCAAGAACATCCAGGAAAACAAGCAAGCAGGGGATGTGCAAATATGCAGCTGCATTTCAAGCAGAAATGACACAAGCCAGGAAGCAACAAAGGGGCTATATGCAGGACTGTTTCTCATGCAAACAGTTAACGGGTAACAGTCAGTTACACACTATAACACTAATACAATTTAATATAAGTTTAAAAGCTGCTGTGGAACTGATGGAACTTAATTGTCACATTATTACTTTCTTAAGCATTAGCTGCTTTCAAATAACCCCATGCTGAGGTTGAAGAAAAGGCTAAATGGTTAGAACACTTGCAGAGGACCTGAGTTGGGCTCAGGTACCCATGTTGGGTGGCTCACAACTACTATAAATCTGGCTCCAGGGAATTTAATGCCTCTGGCTCCACAAGCACCTGCACTCATATGTGCACATGTGCACACACACACACAAACACACACACACAGAGTTTAAAACAATAAACAATACTTTAAAAAACATTTCTAAAAATGTAAATGGGGCTATAGAGATGGTTCAATGCTTAAGAGCACTGCTTTTCAGAGAACCAGGTTCAGTTCCCAGCATCCATGCGGCAGCTAACACCTGTAACTCCAGTTTCAGAGGAATTCCACACCCTTTTCTGACATTGCACACATGTAGTGCACTTACATACATGCAAGTGAAACACTCACACACATAAAATAAAATAAATTACTTAAATTAGCCCCTTATTGAATGACTTCACCCAGACAGTGCATGGCAGCAGGTCCTGTTTCAGTTCTACCAGGAAAGGGGCGTGACTGGCATGAGGACAGGAGGATGTCCGTCATTAACAGTGGCATTTCCTGACTGCTCCTTAGTTCTCTTTGACGAGATTTTATAAGATCAAATACTACAGATTTTCACTTGTACTATTTATAATTCAGTGTTAAAATTAAAGCAGTCTCTTACAGTGGGAAAAAAATCTAAAATTCTCACCAGGGTCAAATGCTTTACCTTCAATTCAAACAGTGTTTAACAACAAAACACAGCTGTTACAGCAAGTGGGCTGTCTACTGGTTTCTTCATGCTATAAAATTTTTTCTGACATTTCATCTGGTCAACCATCTTAAAGGTTAATTCCTGTTTCTGCTTTCAGATTTCATTCTAGGTGACCAGTTCTGGGCAGATTCTATTTACCTATTCTGAGCAAACCACACTGTTTCAGTGCTCACTCTTTCTGTTGAGAACATATTGACTTGCTGCCTGCTCTGCTGTTTAATTCATTTATGTTGAGAGTAAGGCATGAAGACAGAATTTTAAATGTGACATTTGCAGACTCATAGGTCATTTGAGCTCTGCCAACACCAGAGAATTCCTGACATATCAACTGGACCCGGTTACCATACACAGAGGATCATCCCAAAGGGCCAAATTTCTAATCATTTTAAAATTCACATAGCATCTTAAAAGTAAATTTTAATACCAATGAAAAGACCTACATAGCCAAATTTTTCAATTAAAAGCCTCTGTTTCTTTTAATAGACTCAAACGGCACTACTAACAACCCGTGGAAACTAAATAAAAATCCTTTTGATTAAAAAAGATATATGGAAAATTCCCAATACTACCATTCATAACAATTCTGAGGAATCCTGACATATAAGGCCTTCTACAGGTTCCTATAGTATGTAAGGAGCTGAAAAGTCTGCTAAGTCTAAAGATCAGTCAGCAGGCCATCTGAACTGATTAGATTCTGGCCTTGCTGTCCAGAGCAGAAGGTCCTTGCTATCCAAATGAGAGTCTAAACTCTAAGTTTAAATGCTCACAATGATGGCCTTTTCTAAGATTATCACCACGGAGAAGGGTGACAGAGTCTCATCACTGGAAATGAACAACTGCCTTCATGACATTTAGAACCATGTCTACAAGGTTGATGATGGGGCAAGGTGAGGAAAGACAGAGCAAGATTCTTCTCTCCTTGGCTACACCAAAAACTACACCTTCAAAAGGGAACTTCAGCTCCCTCATCTAACAAAGACCATCTTCAGTGGTTCAAAATGAAGTCTGCTGAGATCAGGTTTTGTTGTTAGTAATGCAGAAAACAATCATTTTTACTACCCTGTATTTTATACAAGAGTTGTGGTTACACAGTAAGTAGCCTAGAATACGGTGCTTCGAGGACTCTTCACTGTGAGGGGAAAGTCCAAGGAGAGTGGGAGGGTCCACAGCGCCTTTCAGCTAGCCCACACTGATTCTGAAAAACCTAACAAAAGCAATCACTTGTTGAGATTAAAAATCTCATTTCTTCCAGAAGAATCAAATGGACAACAAACCTGGTGTATGATCTGGGCCACGGGAAGCTGCTCGGCATACTTCAGAGGCTCCATGAGCTCTTCATCCGTCCTGTCCTCATAACTGGAAAAAGAATCAGAAAATACAAAGCTAAGGCAAGTACTATTTTTAAATAAGGCAGATATTTAAATATGCCAACTGAGAAATAAACTTAAATATATTTAGTGCAATTTTTGGAAATATTTACTGATAATCTTAGAAAAAATAACCCAATGAAAAAATTTAAATGATGTGACCAGAAATGTATTCTGACTAACATCGCAATGTTATTGATTCCGGAGACTGAATTAACCCTGAAGCACTCTCTGCATAGGGGTGGATGATGAGCAGGGCAGTGAAAACCCTTTTCTGTGCACCAGTCCACTCTCGGCATATTCAGGAACCTGCTGAGCCCGTGGGCCCAGCACCTCCAGGATTTACTTTTCCCAGGATTACACCTATTTGTTTTGGACCAACCACTAATTCTGTTCTGTTCTTTTTAAATACAGAATTGTTTAAAGCCTCCTAGGTACATTGTTTTTACTTCTTTAAATATAAAAATTGGGACTGGAGAGATGGTTCAGCAATTAAAAGCACTGGCTGCTCTTGCAGAGAACCTGGGTTTGTTTGCCAGCACCAAGATGGTGGCTAACAACCAGCTACTACTCCAGTTCCAGAGGATCCAACACCTCTTGTGACCTCCACAGGCACTGCGTGTCAAAGGTGCAATTACACGCATGTAAGCAATCATTCATATCCATAAAATAAAAATAACAAGTAAAAAAACATTTTGTCTTTTTGAAATAGAGTCTCCCTGTAGCCCCAGTTGGCCTAGAACTCACTGTGTAGACCAAGTTGGCCTCAAACTCACAGAGATCCACCTGCCTCTGCCTCCCAAGTGCTGGGATGAAAGGTGTTTGCCACCACACCAAGCAAAAATAAATATTTTTAAGAAGATAAAAATCACATTATATCCTTCTCTGTTTATTCAAATGCATACCATGTAATATTCAATAAATGTTTGTTGAATGAATATGAATAAATAAAAACAACTTTAAGGTCTATATTTAAAATGAGATGCAAGAGATACAAAATGCACATTTAATGCAACATAAAATATAAGGTACAGAAGTGAGGTGTTTTCACTTTTAAAATGTTTTTATTAAATGTTTTTGGTGAGCATACAAAGTCCCCAGCTTCTCTATGACATTTTCCTACATACAACACTATATTTTGTTTGCTTTCAGCTCCTACTACACTTACTTGTCCCCCACTTTTGGTTCACTTTCTCCTCATGCACATACATGTGCACACATAGGGATCATACGTATATGTGCTATATACATTATCCCTCAATTCTGCCCACATGTCACATATATTCTGTGACTCTCTAGCCACCCCCAGCCCCCTAGAAATTAGGGTTTTAAAAAATATCCACAGGGTACTGGTTTGGTGGTTAAGAGCACTTGCTGCTCTTCCAGAGGACCTGAGTTCAGATCTCGGTACCACTGTCAGGCAGCTCACAACTGCTTGCAACTCAAGCTCCAGGAGATGCAACATCCTCTTCTGGCCTCTAAAGGAACTTGCATATATGGCATACACACAGAGATACACAGACATAGAACTAAATAAAAATTAAATTAAATTAAATTAAAAGCTACTTTATTAAAAACCGTCCCAAATAGTTTGATAAAATATTTTTTTAATTATCAACCATCTAAGAAATAGCAAATAAACACCAGATTTAGAGACTAATATCTAAATGCAATTAAACTTTTTGTTACCCTTTTACTTATGAATCAAACTTAAAATCAGATTTTAAACTTTCAGCGCTCCTGAAAAACAGAGGAACAAGACTGGTCTGAGATCAGAGGCCTGGGGTGAGAATTCTGATGAGTTACAGAATCTCTACTGGGGGAGATCCCAATGTGCAGTTTGGTGCAACACTGACCACACAAAGCAGTACCAGGAGCCTATCAGCTAGGCAGACCTACACAGCCTAAGATTACCATAAAGACAGTTGAAAACTTAATCTGTGAGAACCCCAAAGACTCTTGCTAATGATGAAAAAACTCTCTCAAATCATTGTTTTATAAAGAAAGAAAGTAGAAAGGTAATTGCTAGGAAGTGGGAGGAGGAAATGGGCAGTTTGTGGCTCATGGGTAGAGTTCCTCAAACCTTGAAACCAATAGAGAAGAAAGTAGGGGAAACATTTCAAGGTCCAGGCATGGATAAGGACTTTCTGTTGCTTTATAAATAAGGCCAACGACTGACAAATGGAATCTCATTAAATGGAAAAATAAACAAACTTGTATACAGCAAAGGAAAAAGAGTGAGAAAACCACTGCAGATTAGAAGAAAATCTTTGCCAGCTATACATTTTACAGATGATTAATATCCAGAACAGTCAAAGAATTCAGGAAACTAAACAAGAAAACAAATAACCCAAACAAAAAATGGGCTAAGGAACTAAACAGAGTTCTCAAAAAGAAAAATAAATGGCCAATAAATATTTTTAAATGTCCTAGTCAGCTCCAGCTGTCCACTTGACACAAGCCTAGAGCAGTTTGGGAAGAGGGAGCCTCAGCTGAGGAACTGCTTCCTTCAGATGGGTGTGTGGCTTGTCTGTGAGGCATTTTCTTAATTGCTAACTGACATAGGAGGGCCCAGCCCACTGTGAGCAGTACCATCCCTAGGCTGGTGGACTTAACAGATATAAGAAAGGCAGTTGCACAAGCCAGGGGAGCAAGCCAGTACGCAGCATTCTCTGCTTCAGTTCCTGCCTCCAGGTTTCTGCCTGGTTTCCTGGCCTAGCTTCCCAGAATACAAACTGTAAGCCAAATAATCCCTTTCCTCCCCAAGCTGGTTTTGGTCAGTGTTTTATCATAGCAACAGAGAAGCAAACTAGAATGGTTCAGCACCCTTAGGCATCAGAGGAAACACATGAAAACTACTTTGAGATTCATCTCACCTCAGTTAGAATCGTTCCTACCAAGACAGCAAATGACAATAAATGGTGAAGAGGACACTGTGGGAGGGTAAACTGGCACAGCCACTGCCAGTAAGCAGATTCCTTAAACACTGAAAAAGAGAACTTTCCCAGGACTGGAAAATATATCACATGTTCTCGCTCGCTTGTGGCTCCTAGTTCTTTTACACATGCGCATTTATATAAGACTGTAGAGCCCAGGAGAATAAAAAGGGGCCTATGAGAAAGGGAAAAAAGATTGTTGAAAAGGGAGGCGGGGCACATGAAATACAACAGTAGAAAGAGAACACTGGGGTGTGAAGGGTTATGGGCCAGAGGGGCAGGCAGAGAGGGGCAGGAAGATGGGAGTGTCAGCAGAAATCATGTGAAAGAGCTGTAAGGAAATCTCACATTAGCTATAAGCTAATCACAACTTTTAAAGAAACAAGTTTGAATGAAGTAGTAAGCTGTAGGTTATTACACAAAAATTCTAGTTCCAGGGTTGGGATACCTTCCTTTAAGTTGGTCACAGGGGCTCCGAAGGCCCCCAAACAATGGAGGCCATTGCCTACTGTTCTTGGTTGCCCACCATAACTAGCTGGTAAGGCCTTATTGCTGAAGATCCTACACACTTTGGCCACAGGACATAGAGAAATCAAGCTGGACCTAGGCTGGAGGCTTCCTCAATCCTGACTAGCCCTCACGGTGCCAGGAAGTATTCTGCATGTTGCTGGGTGGGGGAACTGACACCAACAGCCTTATTCAGCTGTGGGCCCAGTGTGCAGTACCAACTGGCCAGGCAAGATGAGACCAGTAGTGCAATAGTGCACGTCTGTTACGGGGACAACCAACCACCTTCTGACTAGATCTGAGGTCCACACCACAGGAGGCATTCATGTCTGGTACTGAAAACCTACTCAGAAACCCCTGGCTGGGAAGGTCAGATGCCCTGGTACGAAGTCACAGCTGTTGTTTTGCTGCAGGGCAGGACATGCTTGTCAAACAACTATGCCTACAGAACAGTGCGGCTGTCAACTGTGCTCAGAGGCTTCTGTATGCACGATGACTGCAGACTCACAGCAATCAAAGTATGGAAAGTAAACAGCTACTGAACACCCAGCCATAAACGGGACACCTATAACACCCCTGCAAGGCTTGGAGAGCACTGTGGGAAGAACAACAGAAAGAGTGTAAGCATCAGAGGGAACAAGGGGAGCAGCCGGAGAAGTGACTCCCAGGTAATGACATGGCCACTGCAGTTCTGAGCTCACAGCACGCTGCGATCACAAGATTGGGCCTGTGAACATCCATTCACCGAGGGCCCTACCCATCTCTGAGGACTTATAAGCAGGTAAAGTCTGATGGGAGGAGGGGTGAGATATTTTCTTTAGTGGTGTGGCCACTGATAAAGTGCACATGCTCCTGTAAAACAAATCCCATCCATGAAACTTAAAGACAAAGACAGGAAAATAAGGGAGACAAGTTGGAACGTAAATGTGTAAAATGTCCTGATGAAATCCATTATCATATATAACTAGTACATGTTAATAAAACATTCAAAACTGGCTGGTGTGGCACACGCCTATAATCACAGCTTTGGGAGGTGGATAGAGGATCCAGAGCTCAAGGTCAATTTCAGGCACACAGAGAGTTTCAGGTCAGCTTATGTCACAAGGGACCCTGTCAAAAAGAAAAAGGAAAAAAGAAAGAAAAAGAAACATGGCAAATTTTAAGCAATTTTCTATTTCTTAAATTGTTCTTGCTGAACGATTTAAAAGTACACTGAGGTGTCACAACACCTCATATTTAAATTTCGGCACTCATGCACTAATTACATATTTGAATATTTCCTTCATAATGTCAACATCTTTTCAGAGATGTTCACCATGAGATTCACAGGTGACCCTGGGTACGACTGCACCGGACCCTTTACTTCGTTGACAATCGGTCAAATGCCCACTCATCTTGAACTTCCTGAAAGGGCCTCTCTTCTTGCACAGATTAGCGTTGCCATCAAGATGCAGCTTGTGTGCGTTCCACTTAGATCACTCCTATGTCAATGTGCTTCTCGTTTTACTCCTTCTCATGTATCAGTATTTTTTGACTTACAGTTCAGGTGACTTTTTATCACAAGTCCTAGGATGCATCTAAGGGTTAGTGGTTCTAGACGAGCTCTCTCAGGTACCCAGAGATGGGACCTTCAATATGGAAAGTCAGTGTTTTATTTCTGGTTTTCCATGATGCTTTGTAATGTTCTTTCTGCTTATTTTCCACTGGTTTTCTAGTTCCAGCACTAAACTCAACATCACGGACGTTCTCCACACCTTCTGCTCTTTCTTCCTTCCCATGCTTCAGTGTCATTCTCTCGACTCTTCTTTCTATTCTTCATGCCTCTTACGTGCCCGTGGTAATATCTACCTTCCCTGGTGGCTTGTAATTTAGATTTCACTTGAGGTGATTCTCTTTGCCACCTTCTTTCCAGAGTGTGGCCAGGTTCTGCTTCAGACACCTGCTGCTGTTTGCTGTCTCAGTCAAGAGGTGGTAAGTGTCTGGCCCAGAGGTCCCTTTACAACACAAACGCCTGTTTGATGCAGGTCACTCACATCCCCATGTTCCAACTTGTTCTCCTCTGCGTTGAAGTTTTCTTTTATACCTTTTATATCTTCTTTTCCCATGTATGTGTGTGTGCGTGTTCAAGTGTGTGCACATACGTGCGGAGACCTCAGGTGTCATTCCGCAGGAGTAGTCCACCTTGTTTTCAGGGACAGCATCTCTCACTGAGATGCACCTGTCTCTGCCTTCCCAGTGCTGAGATTACAAGCCCCCATTTCTTTGTGTGTGTCCTGGAGATTGAACTCAGGTACTTATACCTGTGTAGCAAGCACTTTAATGAATGAGCCATCTCCCCAACCTGCCTTTATATTTTTGCTTTCATTCATTAAGGTGATTACATATACAACATAATGTGCATAAATTATACATTATATATCATTTTAAAGGTTTGATTCTAATTTCTATTTTATTCTTACATTAACTTGGTACAGATGCTGGCTTCTTCTTCTGTTGAAGATTATTTATATTGGCTTTCCCAGGATTAGTAACAGCAATTTGTCTTGTGCTGGAGGAAGAAGGGAAATGATGGGCTTATAAGCATTCTCAGACCAAGAGTGCCCTCTTCTGTAGCCACAGCAAACTGTCGTCTCTGAGAATGCATGATTTGTACTTGGCACTTGCTTGCCCATCCTTATTTTCAATTCCTTTCTTCTTTTTCTACACAGCAAACACACCCTGTTCCCACCCTGCCTCTGTCAACGCCTTCCATACTGGTTCCTAAAGTGACCCCAAATTTCTAATCAATGCTTATAATTCACAGAAAAACTACAAATATTAATTTCAGTTAACAAGTGGCTGATACCCCAGGAAGACCTGAAACTTTTCTTTTACAAACCATTTAAGTTATCTCTACTAAAGTTATTCCTTCTATTTAACATTTTGATGCCTTTTACAGACTCCCTCTCCTCCAAGTTAATGACTTCAAAGTACCTGAAATAGTGCTGGGCATTTAGTAAACACCAGAAACATGAAAGCAGTTATATGTACAAATACCATAGGTGAAGTTGTATGATGATACTTTATTCCTATCTGAATATGGTCTACCACTCAATTTATTTACATGGTTCTTTATGTTCTGTAATTTTATAATAATCTCCATAAAGACGATGAACATTTTTAACGCTGATAATAGCTGAGGCTGCTTGTGTTTTCTAATAAATAATAAACATCTTATATAGATATTATATATAGTATACATCATGCTGTGGGAGAGGTAAATGCCCAGCTACCCACAATGGATCCATGGCTTTGGTTCTGATCCATACACAGAACCGTTCTAACTCAGTCGTCTAAGCTTATAGTCAGTGAATCTTGGTCATCATCACTTAAAGCTTGGGTAAATAGGACAGGATAAAAGGCCTATATTAGGACAAAAATGCATTCGGAGGTAGCATGGGTTGGACCAAGAAGGAAAGTACAACCCTCGATCAAGCACAAGAGACTGACATCAGGATGCAGCCCCACCCACTGACATGCTCTCCTCCATCGGAAATCTAAACCGAGTCTGAGCTTCCTGTCAACTGATTCTCAGAACACCAGGGCGACCAGGGAGAACACTGCAGGAGAGCCTCCCACTGAAGGTGCAGGGCTGTTCTGGTCCAGGACAGGAAGATTGCAGGGCTCTTCATGGAGAAGGGTTCTCTGTCACACACACTTTCTCAGCAGTTCAGCTGTGTTAAAAGTATGTTTTTGTCAGTTTGCAGTCTCTAGGTATTTTATAAGTTTTTCAGAAAAATCTAGTCAGCACAATCCCAAATGTGAAATCAATAGATTATTCTTATTATAATTCAAACCACCTTTCTATCTCATTTATATTAATTTCCTGTTCTGAAAAAAGTGAAGGGCTATGTCTCATTTGCAGTACTTCAGAGTTTTCTTTTGAGAAATGCTTCCTTCTGATGATTCAAAACTGAATGCTAAAGACGTCAGAGTCAGCGGTCTTCTCTATCTGAGGTAGAAAGGGATAACTTACTGGCAACCTTTGCGTGCTCATTATCAACAGAAGCTCCAATTTCTGGAGTGTCAAAACTTTAATAGGACAAATCTTCAAAGAAATTAAAAGGAAAAAACCCCACTTTTAATATTAAAACTTTATAAGATAAATCTTAACCATTTTCTATGACTTAAGAATGCATATTACAGCTAGCATACTGAAATAATGGTGACTATCACTTATTTGTTGAGCATAAGTTAGGGCTTTCCTTTTAGTCAGACCAGGTTTTAAATATGCACATCATGCTTATAAAAAGCAATTACAGCATCACAACTGTATCTCTTACCTTAGAGCAAACATGAAAGACTGCCATGAAACCACAATGTCCAAGATCCACCAGGCACAGGTACCACAAGTGCCATGTTCCTGCTTCTCTCTAGACATACATGCTCTGAACATACACCTCTTCCATATAAAGAAACACTTCTGAAGACTGTATATGCAGGACTTCCAGGTAAAATAGCAGATGAAAGCTGTTTCTATGTGACCTGGTTAAGGAGAATCTATAGTATGGACTCTATTCCAGGAGAGACAAGAGCTTTAGAAATTCATAAAGATGTAGGAATGACTTTTACAACATAGGCAGAGTCTGGACTAATGACTTTTACTTAACCTTGCCCCAAAAGTACTGCTTATGATATAAGTAAGTGTTCTGAGCCATGTGCTCTGGTTATCTGGGCAAACTACCTTAGTCCCTCAGGACCTTGCTCTGCTCTCCATGATAGTGAATGGTGTGTTTGTTCAACATATCAAAGTATAGAAAGAAGTGAGAATAACTGAGAAGTCTTCTACTTGTGTGTGCGTGTGTGTCTGTTGAGTGTGTGTGTGTGTGTGTGTGTGTGTGTGTGTGTGTGGTATTTTAGGCCTAGGGATCAAAGGGCATGACTCTCAAGTTGGGGTGGATCCAAAGCTTTGGCATCCTCAGTTGATGCTGGAGACTCTATGTGAACAGAAGTGCGAGGGCAGCCTGTCTTGGGCACAGATCCGCGAGGGCAGCCCGTCTGGGGCACAGTTCCTGACAAACCACACTTCAAACCAATCTTAGTCAGAAGAGACAGAGAAGGTCACCACAGGTTGGGGACGTGGCTCAGTGGCAGAGTGCTGGCTTATCATTCACAAGGGCCTACACTCCATCTCCAGAAGAGAGGGTGGTGCTTGTGTCACTACATATTAATGAATACTATCATCAAGAAGATAGCGCAACTTAAATTATAAATACATAGGCATCAGTGTTGGGGTTTCCACCTCATAAAGCCAATACTAGTGGGCATAGAAGGTCAAGTAAGTCCTGGTGTTACAATAGTGAGTGGCTTCAATACCTCGCTCTCAGCATTATATAGGCCATACAGATAACAGTCAATAAGGAAACCTCAGATTTAACCTCCACATATGGAATGGATCTGAGAGACATCTACAGAATACTTTATCCAACAGATACAGAATACATATTCTCAGCAGCCCATGGAACACTCTCTAAAACTGACTACATTCTCGACTACAAGGCAAGTCTTAAAAAGCACAAAGACTCGAGGTGGCTCATGCATCTTACCAGATTATGCTGGAATAAGATGAGAAATCAACAGCAAGAAACACCACGCAATATGAATAGTAAACGATACATTCTTGAGTGATCAGTGGTTATTAAAGAAATCAGAGGACATTCAGAATTCTTAGAATCAAATAAAAACGAAAGCCCAACTCACCAGAACCTTTGAGATTAAAGCAGTTATAAAGAGGAAGCTGGTAGCTATTTCGGCAGTGCAATACCACATTACAGCGAGGTCTGAATAATCTCAGCCTGACTCTGAGCATCTGTTTTAGCCAAGAGTGCTCTGAGAACCTGACCCTTCAGATTTCTTGCAAAGCCATGCTCTTGAACAGAGGCCTCACTCTCTCTTTACTGACCCTGTATATTCAGCATGAAATGGGGAAGGGAAAGGTGGAAAGCTTTGTTTTATCAGGGAATTTCCCGTCTGACCCTTACTGACCGAGACCTGCACATACAGCATAAACAGATGTCATCATTCAATCCCACTTGCTTTGTCACTCAAATGGGAACATCTTCACAACTTCCAAATGAATATCCTCTTTCTGCAGCATGTGCTTGATAGCCAACACACACACCCCCGCACACCCACACATCATACCCCACACACACCATAACATAACATACACACTATACCACACTCACATACAACATATATACACCATACCACACTCACCACACATATACCATGCAACATACCACACACAAACAACACACACACAAAACATACATATACCACACACACACTACACACCATACCATACAACATACCACACACACATACAATATATACACTATACCACACACACACACACCATACCATACAACACACCACACACACACACCATACCACACACACAACACACACATACCATACCACACACACACACCATACAACATACACCACACTCACAACACACACACCATACCACACACACACAATACACAGTACACAAGGTACACAACACACATACCACACATTATTCTGGGTCAAGGGCAAGGAAAGGTCATGAGGGATTAAAGCTATATTTTAGGTTACAGGAGGAACCCAAGGCCTAGTCAGCTTGTTTTGCATTGTAAGTACATTGAGATGGTGCTAAATGATCTCAAAACAGCTAACTTTTTGGTTACAAGGTTGGGCAAAAGTTATCTGTCCAGAACATGTCCATATTTCTTAATATTTTTATTGATCTGAGGATTTCATATACTGTGTTTTGATCCTAATCAGACTCTCTTCCTTCTCTATCCCTATTTACTACCCTCCCTGAATTTATGTCTTCTATTATTATTAGTCTTTTTTTAAGACCTATTGAGTCTCATGTGTGTTTCCAAAAGCTCTTGTGGAGCTCTACCCCTTGGAGCCTAGTCAACCTACAAGGTGACACACCGGTAGGGAAAACTGCCTCTCCCTCTCTCAGAGGCTATGGATTACTAACAGATCCTATGGATTACTAACAGATCCTCAGAGAGGACTGGAGCATACTCTGGCTTCCCTTCAGATGGCACATTCATATTTGTAAAAGTCATTCTCACAAGTTATGAATGTTTACATCAAAAGAAGAGAGATCTCAAATAAGTAACATAATCATGAATTTCAGGGCTTAGAAAAACAAGGACAAGCCCAACCCAAAGGCAATAGGCAGTAAAAATTAATAAAGATCAGGCAGAAATTAAGTGGAAAAAACAATACAAAGAATCAATGAAAAAATTTTGATGGGATTAAATAATACTAATAAATCCCAAACCTAACTAGCCAAAAACTCTCAGGAGGCAGAGGCAGGTGGAGCTCTGTGAGTTCCAGGACAGCTGGGACTGCAGGGAGACCCTGTCTCAAAGTCATCTAACAAAGAAAGTTGTTAGGACTGGACAAATTCTACAAACTTTAAGGAAGAGCTAACACCAGTATTCTTTAAACTACTCCACAAAATGCAAACTGCGAAAGGAAGGCACACTACCAAACTCAATCCATGAAGCCAGTATTACCCTGATAGCAAACTCGCAGAGGACAGATACAACAGGAAAAGAAAACTATACACGTTTCTCTGACGAACACATACACTAAAATTCTGATCTAAACACTTCAAACCAAATTCTAGAACAAAGTAAGATGATCATACACAGTGACCAAGTTGGTTTCATGCAATATCCACACAGTTGGTTCAACAGATGAAAATCAATAAATGCAATAGAACACATAAACAGACTTATAGAGAGAAATCACACAATCATCAACCAATGTAGAGATGGCATATGACACTGCTTAACAAACCAGTGACAACTGAAGAAATATGCGTCAACAAAATAAAGGCTACATATCAATAACCTATAGCCAACATCCCTTTGTGTAGAAGAGACAGTCTCATACATAAACAAAAGACCCCAAAGACTCTACCAGAAAACTCTAGGACCTGATACACACTTTCATCAAAGTGGCAGGATATAAAATCAACATGCAAAATCAGTAGCCTTTCTATTTATTAACAAACTTGCTAAGAAAGATATTGAAAAAAAAAACATTCATAACAGCTTCAAAAAATGAAATGAAATACCTAGAAATGTGGATGAAACTATCAAGAATGACAGACAGACAGACATACCCCTAACCAAAGAGATGAAAGACCTCTACAACCTCTACAATGAAAATTTAGTAACATCAATGAAACTGAAGAAGACTCCAGAAGGCAGCAGGCAAGACTTTTTATGCTCATGGTCTGGCAGAATTAATAAATGAAATGGCTGCATCACCAAAAGCAATCACAGACTCAACACAAAACCCATCAAAATTCCAAATACAACAGTCTCTGCTTTCACTACCTTCCCCATTACACTGCAACATGAGAACAGGAAGACAGCATATATGTTTAAGTCTCTATTGTATATCCAGCAAAATGGTTAGTACACAGTAAGGATTTAGTAAATATTCAGAATGGCTCTTTAAAACAAAAAAAAAGTCCAGGGCTAGAGAGATGGCTCAGCAGTTAAAAGCACCAGGTAGTCTTGCAGAGGACCCAGGTTCAGTTCCCAGGACCAAAATGAAATCAACCTTCTTTAACTCCAGTTCCAGGGAATCTGACCTGTTCTGAACTCAACAGTCACTGCACCACATAGGTACACTTACATACACGTAGGCAATAACTCATACACATAAAATAAAAATAAATAAAATATTTTTTAAATTAATAAAAGAATTTTAAAGTCCAAATACATTTTTCATAGAGGTAAAAAGAACACTCAAAAAATGCATATAGAAACAAAAAAGATCCTGAATGGCCAAAGCAACCCTAACAAGAAAGAACAAGCTCAGGTGTCACAACACCTGACCTCAAGTGACACCACAGAGCCACAGTGATGAACACAGCCCAGGACTAGTATAAGACCAGACATGAAGATCAGCAGAACAGAGTTCCCAGAAGGAAACTCATACAGCTATAGACACCAATTTGTGACTAAGTGTCAAAAACTTAGGAAAAATGACATTTTCTTCACAGGTAGTGACGGAAAGCAGGTAGCATGGGTGGGAACACGAGACAAGATCCATCTTTCTCACCTTGCACAATATTTTTTTTTTCAAATCAGAACAGAGACCTCAATGTAAAAACCTGAAACTCTGAGGGAACAGAGAAAAGCACTGGGCAAGTGTCTCCATGGGCACAGACGCACACTTCCAAAAGGAACTGCAAACAGCACAGGATATAATCGAGAATTGACAGACGGGATTAAATGAAATTTTAAAGGCTTGGCATAAGCACCAGTGTGAAGGGGCAGCCTGCGGCCCAGAAAAGGCTCTGCGGACTATGCATCAAATGGACTTAATCCCTAAGGTATATAAAGAACTACAAAATGAAAGGCCAAACCCCAAATCTTCTAGTCAATAAATGGACTAATGAACTGTACCAACAATTCTCAAAAGAAGAAACAAAAACAACCAATAATTTCTTGAATGTGTTCAACATGCTTAAGCATCAGGGAAATACAAATTAAAACTGCTCTGATATCCCGTCTCACCCTAGGCAAATGCTGGTGGGGAGAAAGATGAGTGCTCAGCGCCTGTTGGGAGGAAGGAAACTGGTGCAGTCAGTGTGGAAGCTCCTCAATATCTAAAAATAAAACTTCCGTGAGACCCAGCTCTTCTGATCTGTTGTAGTGCTGTATGACTCATGATAACTAAGACAGGGAAGCTGCCTCGATGTCTATCAAAGAGTGAAGGATAGAGAAAATGGAACGCGTGGGACACTATTCCTGGGGAGGCGTGAACAAACGTCTGCTCACTCCAGATAAGGAGAGACCAAAGTAAGGAGACCACCAAAGACCAACTTGGGGAATCAACGAGTTGTACCGGGGCTACCTGCAGGAGCAGAAATGACTCACAGACTGCTGCATCACCAAAAGGCCTCCAGTGCATGCATGATGGTTTTCAAGGCTGCAAACCTGGAGTGCACTACGCAACCTGCAGGGAGCTCAACAGGTGGAAGAGTGTCTTCCAGGCAGCTCTGCTGGTCTGAGTCTCTTACAGGCAGTTCAGCTTGTCTGAGAGTGTCCCTCAGCAGACGCTAGGGCTTATATATGTTTGGGGCAGAGGGAACTAGTGAATCAGGTCAGTTTCAGGCACTTCCAAAAGCTACTGAGTTGTCCATTTCCTGAGCTTAACAAGCTTCCCTGAAGGACAGAACGTGCCCTCACCACACCCCTTAGAACACCCTGTCATTTGACCTCCCTTTTAACATCCTGCATCTTAATGAGCTTTCCTCCAAGATGGAAATTCCTACCACACACACACATACACACATACAGCAGAATAAGAAAAATGAAATCACAACATTTGCAGAAAAGTAGATGGAAGCTCAAATTATATTAAACAAAATAAGTCAGACTCAGAACTAATACCACACATTTTCTCTCAAATGAAGAATGTAGACTCGTGTGTGTTTGCAATTCATGATCATGCGTGGGGTGAAGGCATCTTTAGGAACTGGGGAGTGGTGGGGAAGCGAGAGGATGAAATTGCTGTGACGGTAGAAGGGAGCACCCCCCAGGAAGCAGGGCAGTAAAGGCCCCAGCGTGGAACGACCACCAGACCTTTACTTGGCCGACTTTAAAAATCAATTTTAAAAAGCCCCAAATGTTGATACCCTAATACTGATAAAGCTCAGTTCAGACTGCTTGCCAACTCATTCTCTATCTCTGGAAACATAGTCCAATCAAGTAAATGCGGTTCATCACTGTGATAGCATGAAAATGTAATTATCAGCTGGCATGCTATTAGTCACCAGGTGACAAACTAGCTACTCTGAGATTATAGCCTATGAACTTTGTAAACCATTAGTTTTGTTTACTTTTCACTTCTTGGGAAACTCTAGTAGAAAATATTAATTAACATTATAATATCTGAAGCCATCAGATAAGGAGCACAGAAAGGCTCTTTGTAGTGACGCTATTATGAAGTTGATCAATCTCATTGTTAACAGCACTCCACAATAATGTTCCCTGAGATGAAGTCTGTGGATGAATAGCATCATTTCATCAAACTAAACAAAGTACAAAGCTTGGACTATCACTGAGTGTGAGGACCTGTCAACCAAACCTGAAACAGAAAAAGGAGAACAATGGGCAGTGGACATAGATTAATTTCATGTGCAGCTCAAATGAGAATTATCAAGATGAGTGGATGTGCTAGATGCTGCGACAGCTCAGCCGAAAAGTGCTTGCCTTGCGAGCATAAGACGGGAGCCTGATCCCCAGACAGACAGTCACTTCGCACGGGGGTATATACATTACTCACACATATTTATGGGTGTGCACTCACGTGTGCATGTACAGAGGCCAAAGGAGGACATCAGGCCTCCTACTCTGGAACTCTCTGCCGTCTGCCCTTGACACAGGGCCTCTCACTCACCATTTTTCAGTTAAGCCGGCTGCCTAACCAATCCTGCCATCTTTACGTATCAATCCCCAAGTGCTGGGGTTACAGCTTTGCATAGTCACACACAGCTTCTATCTACACACTGGGGATCAGACTCAGGCCCTCATGTCTACACAGCAAGCTGTCTCACCCAATAAGCCATCTCTCAGTCACAGAAAATACATTTTATAAGCTATAGAAATGATCCCTGAAAGCAATGTCTTCCAAAATACACTTTAACCATCAACTACCCAAGTAAGTCTGAGAACACCAGGGTAACAATTCTTGTCAGTGATAAAAATCAAGCTGTATAACTAGGACGACAGTGGGCCAGGTAAGGGTGCTACCAGGCCACTGTGCCTCACACTGAGGAAGAGGGAGCCCCAGCTGAGGAGTTTTAGACCACCAGTATGCTCATTTTATAGACACTCTCTTCAGTCCTCAAAATATTCTAAAGGTGTAAGGAATCCACTGCTTCACAGACACAAAAACAAAACACCCAAGTTTCAGGAAAACTAAGGAATGTGCCTAAAGCCAGAAAGCAAGTGACTAGACCAAAATAAGAGCACATCCATTCCTGTCAGGCTCTCCCTGCAGTGCTAGGTGCCCAGTCTTCCGGCACAAGGGCGGACAATCCGGCTACACCCAAACCATACAATACCTGAGGGCCAGATTAAAAGGCACATCAAGAAAAATGATAATCTCTAAACTGCGATTACAGGCTTATAATATTACTAAAATGTCTTCTGCCTCTTGCTTTACTTAAAGCCTACATTCCTAGTGTTAAAATATATAGTCGGTCTTTTAAAAATCGAATCTATTTTTGAAATAAAGTTTAATAATAAATAATCCTCAAGTAAATATCTTAAGATTCTTGAGTCTTCAATTTCTTGTTCAAGTGTTTAATAATATTCAAAGTCATATATTAAAATATGCCAAAAGGTAGTAATTCAAAAATATCCTTATGGATTTAGCTTTTTTAGAAATAAAAAATATTGCTAGGTTTCTTATAGCGAAACAATTCACATACCGAGAAATTCCTATTATTCCTTTTTGAACTGACAATTCACTACCCAGTCAATGAAGCATCACAGCTTAATGAAAACTAGAGCCCACCTTGTCCAGTATTTTTGGAAAAGACTGTTTCACATGTACAAATATAAAACACTACTGCCATCTTCTGGCAAGAACTTCCCATTCCTTATAGTATTTCTACAAACTCCAAATAGCAGTAACTAGTCTGCATTAATAAAAGCAGAATTATCTACACAAATGGATGAAATGTGGTGTAAACACAATTCTAGTCAAAATTCATTTTTGTCAATGCATAAGACGGGCTTTCTCAATATGCAGAACACAACCAAGAACATGAGCGAACTTGAAGCACAGAATCTTTTATTTTAAAAAGTTAAAATTAATTTCCTTTAAAAACTGTATGAGACAGAATTACAAATACTGAAACTGAGAACCATTCAAGCAGTTTACCCACAGTTACTGGCAGAGGACGGGAATCCAGGAACTGACTCTAATTAATTAATATGCTGTAACATTCCCTACAACATCAGATTACAGACATGCAGACAAGTTTAACCCCTAGAACATTCAGGCTTAATTTACTGGGATGGAGCAGTACCTAATTACCATGACAATTAGGAGTTTCACAGGGCAGAGTCAAAAAAACTGATAGAAACCGCAGATATTCTGTGGTCTACTTTTGTATATAATTCCCCATCCCAATTAATGGGCTCCCTGTGATTCATAAATAGACAATTTTTAGATCATACACAACTTAAAACTTTTAATTCTAACATTTAGTGTTTAAATAAAACCTAGCTTTGTCTTGATACACTCCTGAAATTTTAATAAACATTAGCTGGAATCCATGCCCTCTCCTGTACAGGGTATCTGCCAACCTCCACTCATACACGTCCTGTTTCCATAAAAGAGATCCAATAACCTGCCATGCTAAAGTGTTCAAATACACTGATTTGTTTTGTTTTGTGGGGCAGGGCCTCCCTGTAGCCCCAGCTGACCTGGAACTCGCTATGTAGACCAGGCTAGCCTTGATCTCACAGCGATCTATCTGCCTCTGCCTCCTGAGTACAATCCAGTACATGTTTTAGTTCATTATAGGTAGTAAAATGATGTACTAAAGAACTTATGATATGCTCAACACATTTTGAAACTATAAGAATTTTAAGTATTTGCAAAATGACAAAATGGATAACTTTCTTATTAGTTCTGTGCCTTTATAAGTCTGATGAATCACTGAATTTCTCAAGTTCCATTTTAATGGAATCTAAGATAACTAAGGTGACAAACTATTATAAGACAATATAGATAGCAAGTAAGATGCTTGATATAACAGAACTCTGCAACTAGTGAACTCAGTAATCACCTTTTAAAATATGATAAGATGTGGAAAAGTTATGGACTTGCAACATTTTATTGATTCTGTGCTTTGTAAGTTTCAGTCTTCTTAATTTACCCAAAGCAACAACTGGTGACTAGTTGATCACAAAGTTTCATAGTCTTCACAATTAGCTTTACTCAATGTTCACAGATGCTTCTATAAAATGTATACCTTTAACTTCTGGTATGATCCCTGGTAAACAGGCACTCACTAGAATTCGTGTATTGAATCATGTATGTACTAAAATAGGTCACTACATTTCTACATAGATTCTGGAGTTAAGTTGTCAATCTCTCTGACAAAAAAAAAAGAAATATGCTGGAGTTTCCAGAGGGATTTGATTCATCAACACAAGAGTCAATATGATCCCCAAAGAATCATTAGAAAAATAAATTGTACGACAAATACATGGAGCTGCATGTGATAGCGCATACCTTTAACCTCAGCACTCAGAAGGCAGAAACAAGTGGAGCTCTGTGAGATTGAGGTCAGCCTGGTCTACATAGCAAGTTCCAGGTCAGGTGGGGCTCAAAGAGACCTTATCTCAAAAAAGACCAAACAAACCAACAAACAAAAAAGTAATTTGAAAATTACTATCTCAATAAATGTTGAGATTTGTTTAAAAGTTGGAAAACCTAATGCTGTTAGGCTAGCCATACTCTCCAAATTAATATAGTCTAGCCAATCCTAATCCCAATCCCAGGGGACTTCTTCCTTTCTTTACAAAACTGAGAAACTGATTCATAAATAGAATGAATTTCAACCACTACCTTATATCATACTCAAAAATTAATTCAAACTGGATCAGAGGCCCAATCATAGAACTGGAATGATAAACCTCTAGAAAAAAAATGTCTTTATGACTTCAGGTTAGGCAAAGATCACTTCACAGATGACACTAAGTATAAATAAACTAGATAAATTACTCAACAGTAAGCCTCTGTCTTTAGAAGATACCTCAAAGAAAATGTCCTTCAATTGGAAACAGGCAAACTGTGGAATAACCATAAAGAAGTGTACTACTTAGCAGTAAAAAATTAATACAGTATCAAAGATAATTGCTAGGGTCCAAGAAGTGGGAACAAACCCCAGGACTCCACTCTGATGCAAAAAGGAAAATTTATTTACATAATTTGGCAAACAAAGTGAATTTTGCAGCTAGCCGGGCTGCAGTCCCTAAAACCAGATCAGGGAACTGCGTACCCTCTCCAAGGTGCAGCCTACTCTTAAATGTTCCGTGGCTGTGGGCTCTTCCAGCTAGTTTAACCTTGGAATTGGTTGGTCCAGAACCTGTCTGTCCCTCGGGGATTATTTGTATTGGACAACTCAGACCTCATCATCCCTGGGGTCTGGGCTTGATGCCAGAATGCACACTGAAGTGTTAGCACCCGGAATGTAGCAGGGAGGGACAAGGAGATTAAAACTTAAGAGGTCTAAGTTTGCTTTGTCCCTACAATAATCAAATGTATTACACTAGGGACAAAAGCCAGACTTAACAAATTATATAATACATAACTCCAGCTATATGATATTTTATAAAAGGCAAAACCACAGGACCAGGAAACAGATCAGGGGCCCCTAAGGATACTGGGAGAGAGCTGATAGAAAGGGCCATGAAGAAAGTCCTTGGATAATGGACTGAAACAGTTATTCAACTGTATACATATGCCTAAACCTGGAAATACACATTAAGAAGAATTTAAGTAAATTTTTAAATAATATTTTTATTCCTTGAATGTTTCAAACATCTGTGCAATATATATTGATAGTTTAGGTTTTTAATGAGAAAAAGAAAAACAACTACGGTTACATTCGACATAAAGGAATCACAAATACTTCAGCAAAAGATGCACAACATGGTGTTTAGGAATATAGCTTAACAAGGAACTAGAAAGTAAACTGTGGACTTGGAGCTGACCTAAAGGGTGCTGAGTACACAGAGGCCAGGAGCAGGCCAGAGCACCAGGACTGTTTTGCTTCTTTCTCTAGTGGTTATAGGAATGTCGCCTTGAAATGACTCACTCGCTTCTATTTTATCTAAATACACTATATCCTTCTATAGGATTCATATGCTGCACCCTTTTCTATGTGTGTAATGGAGACACGGTCTGTTTTACAAGAAGACAAAGCAGTTCGGGGTAAACATGGGCGAATGAAAGAGTGTTTCATTTTCAGGAGTTTGAAGCATTCCAGGAATAATCAATGGGCATTATTCATTATGTTCATTAGACATTTACATTTCAACAGGCCTCTCAACATTTCTCAGTCTGCTTACTCATCTATAAAATGAAGAGATTACATCTGTTTCACAAAGTTAACGAGTGGATTAAGTAAGACTGAGGGATACGTCCTTCAAAGTATCTACTCTCAAGTCCCTCTTCGGAGTTCACTTATCAACACAGCGAAGGTCATAAAAACAACTTTATATTGCATGGTCTCATGACTGCCCAGCTGACACAGACGAATGGGATAGAGTGAAGGTCCTGGAAATAAACCCACACACTTATTGTCAACTGATCTTCAGCAAAGATGTCAACAACACATGCAAGATCAGTCTTCAGTCAGTAGTGGTGGGCAAACTACATATCATATCCAGGATAGTACTGAGTGTTTATGTCACTGCAAATGTAAAAATCAACCTTCAGGGAAAACTTGAAGGTAGCTCCTAAAACTGCAGGAGCTTAAAGTGTGGCTAAATGGAATAGCACCTGCCTAACAGGGTATAGAAAAGATGTAAAGTTGTAAAACGACTAGAAGAAAACAGGAAACATGTTTGCTGATAGGATCTTGGCAATGATTTCTTGGATATGACCATAAAAGCACAGGCAACAGAAACGAAAGCGAGTAAGTAGAATTGTGTGGAACTAAAATGCTTCTGTGAAGCAGGAAAAACATCCACACAGTGAAGAGACAATTTATATAATGGGAGAGTATCCGCGAACCACATGCCTAATAAAGGAACAAAATTCAGACTGCATAAGGAACCCCGACAGCTCAAGAGAAACATAAACCAGTTAAAAACTGAGTGAACACTTCTCAAAAGAGCACAAGTACACCAGTCAGCACACAGCACACGATGAAGCATGTGCACCGTCATACAACCACAGGGCCATACAAACCAGGACCACGGCAGACACCACTGCTCACGCCCCCCCAAAGACCAGCTTGACAAGATACAGGAAAAAGGGAACCCTGTACACCGTGGGAATATAATTAGGGTTGCCACTACAGAAAACAGTACGGAAGTTCTCACTAACATTAAAATAAAACTACCGCAGAGCCCAGCAATGCTACTTCCCTTCCGGGTTATATACCGAAAGAGATGAGTTGTGTCAAAGAGGTGCCACACTCCCAAGTCTGCTGTGGTACTATGAACTCACTGTACTTGCTACACCTAAGCTTCAGAAAATAGATTAAAACTATGTCACATATAGCTTCTCTAGTCAGTTTGATGTACTAATGTTCTCCATTCCACATAATTAATAGTGCATACTAAGTTACTACAGAAAATAAAATTTTTAACTGAACCAATTATTGTATTTTCCCATTCTGTGAAATATTCTTAAAGCATTGCTGTCATTTTTAACAACACTATACTAATATTTCTGGGCTAAAAGGTGAAAACTCACATATACATCATAGCCTATAACTTCCTTCATAAAATAGCTATTTTATGATTCCTAATTTTTGATGGAACAGATTTTTCTCTACATGAACTTCCAATTGCCATTCATATTTGCACATGAATGTCACCCACACACAATACAGTGCTTGTAGCATCTACACAAAACTTCCTGGAGCAGAAGAGATTTCTCATTTATTACTGAATAAAGTAGTCAGTCATTTCTTATTGATTTATTCGTTTTTATGTGTATTAGTGCTTTGCATGCACATATATAAGTGCATCCAGGCATGCAATGCCCACAGAGGCCAGAAATGGACATTGTTAGTAGCCTTGTGGGTCCTGAGACCCAAACCGAGGTCCTCTTTGAGAGCAGCCAATGCTCTTTACTGTTGAGCATCTCTCCAGCTCTGCAGTCATGAGAGGAGTCTACTATGATGGACGGGCTAATTCAGTCCTGGGCTCAAGCACTCTTCCTGCTGGAGCGTCTCAGGTATCCAGGAGGGGCCACAGCTGCACACCACCATGCTCAACTTAGACCAGTAATAAACCACCTGGTAAATAGCAATATCCCAAATAAAAATTATTTATACACACTAGAGGGAGCTCTAATTCAACAGATTTTGAAATTCGGCTTTAAAAATTATTTTTAATGCCTAAAGATAAATTAGGGCAACCGTCATCACTGATTGTCATTTTGCTTTCAACCAATACAGAGAAAACTGACAGGTCAAAAAAAAATCCACTCTTCTGGAATATAGAAGAAAATCTGCTAGAATTCCACTGAAATCATGTTTCAGTATCCAATTATAATATATACAGCATAATGTGTGGAAAGATAGAAATAAACAGAGAAGTGCAAAGATCGTCTAAGTCGATGTGCAGGTGGTTAAGTGAAAGTAAACAGTAGCTTTTACAGGCTGAATTCAAAGGAAATTATGAAATGAATCTGAAAAGAGGTATACAAACCTGAAGCATTATAGTCTAGTAATGTTTACAAAGGTAATTTGAAAGCTATCATTAACTGAGAAATAAAAATGACATTTCTGTTTATTTCATCTGTTTCCTCATACTTTCTGGAGGTCAACCAACAGCCACAGGAAATTGAAAAAGAAAAAATGTAAGGCTTTGCATTTTAGAACAAGAATAATATCCTTGAATCTTTAAAGAAAAGTATTTTGAGCTAGTTTTTAAAAATTTATTCGTTTAATTTCCTACTACATTCATAACATCAAGTATAAATCACTGAAGTTTTCATAATTGAAATATTTACATACTGCCATCTTGTAATTCAGAACCTTCCTGGAGGATGAGCTGCCCATAGTATCAGGCAACACTGAGTGACAATGAGCTGGCTAGACAACGCACTGTCATATCTTCCAAGACAGTATCCATTAACTGAGCCATTACTTAATCCAATGAGGCATTTCTGCCTTTCAAAAGTAATTACAGAAAAAAATGGAATATTATATTTCAAATTTTCACATACCCAACATCAACCAATTTCCTCAGCCTCTCATACAAAGACCCACATATTTAGCAACACCAGCGGAGACTTCTCTCCTGCCATGCCGAACCAGTTACCAAGAGCCCTGACAGCAGACCACAGTGGAACAATGGCGCGGTATGGACAGTTTTAGGCCTTTGTGGCACATCTCAAGTTGCACTACGGCCAACACTGTATTTTGGAACACCAACATAACCCTAACACGGACTCAGCTTCCTCCCACATTTACAGCTTCTGTCCAAAAGAATCTGAAAAGCAGATGGCCTATTCAAGGTGGAGACCAGGAACTCCAAACCACTAACACACCAATACATCATCTCAAATACTTCAAAATCATCGAGCAGACTATGAGCCTACAGAATTCTATTCCAGCACTAACTTGGATGAATACCTGTTCTCCGCCAGTCGCGAATCCCGCTGAAGACTGAGAATCTCTGTTGTAATTTCCACTTTCCGCACACTTCCAAAGAAGTCAGTTATGAGCACATTTTTAGGATCTCTCTGAAAAAGATCAGTGCGATGTCCAGGGGTGGACACACAGAGGCTTTTGGGACATACTTGGAACTGAAAGAAAGAAAATAATAATAAATGTACACGCAAACACACACAAACAACTTTTAGTAATCAAGTAAAACAGAACAACAAACTATAAGCATCTTTAAAGGTCTGCCAAGCTATGCATAACGCTCTGGCTCTAAAGGTTGAAGTTCCAGTTCCTATCACAATCTTTGAAACAGACAACAGAAATGACATAAAGAAGCTGGCCATGGAGAAAAACAGAGTGCTTGTGTTCCTGAATGAAGAGTATCTTGTATCCTTGAGTCCACGGAAAACTCACATGCGGCACCATAACAACACAACTGTTTTTCTATATCAATTTCATTCATCATAGGGTTTGACTCAAATGTGACAGGCAAGTAAAGTACGCCACAGTAGTCCAACAAGTAAAGCTTACAGAAAGGTAAGCACGGCTGCTCTAGCACGTAATCCCTCCCTCCCCCGCTATTACTATGCAACTACCTTACAGACCAATCAACCCAGTCTACCTACCCATGACAAGAATGAGCCCAAGGTATCCCAGTACACCCCAGGGTTCCAAAGAAGGTGGGTGGAAGCCATGGTTCTCCCGACTCACACAGATGCCAAGTCTTTTCTGTGTTAATCTTCTCTCCTTCCACATTAGTACATTATCACAGACACATCGTCGTTATGCAAAGCTGCGGTGCTTAGTCAACCCTGTCTTCACAGTCACCTTCTAGGAACAACCCACGGGTGTCCCACTACTCAGGTTAATTGTCAATAATCCATTTATAGAACTTCATATTTTAGTCAGGCCATATGTTTATTAAATACACGGATCATCTACAATATTCCAACTTCAGACCACTACCCTCTAGTTAGTAGAAACTGAAAACTTACCTCTTCCAAGAAACAAATCTTAACACTACCCTGCTTTCCTTAAAGGAAACACAGAAATGAATATTTGTCATACTACAGACATAGTAATATCCCCTTGTTCAGAAGCATCCAGTGAGCATTGAGAAATGCCTCAGGCAGGATAATTTAGCTCTCTGGGTAAGTAAGATACATAAAACATAGTCTCTCTACATCTTCTTTAAAAAGCTCAGATACTTAGGGAAACACCAGAAACATAAACAATTACACTGCAACACTGAAAGAACACTAAAGGCAGAGGGCTTTACAAACTCCCAGGACAAAGAACACAACCCGGCGGTTAGACTTACAAAACAGAACAATCTCTAGATGCGGGTTTAAGGGGTAAACAACCAGATCTTCTAACATTGCTTTCTAACAAGCACCAACACAGCCCTGACTACAGTCAATTCTCAGCAAATGTTACTCTTCACCTCTAAATCCAATAGAGAACTGTATCTACAAACTGCCAAAAAGTGGATATAAAGAAAATTTAATTTTTCATACAAAGAAAAATTAAAATAGGGACCAAGAAATTTGCAAATGAAGGTGGGAGAGAAAGGTGATATTAATAAGGAATGTTTATTTAAAAACGATATATTTTTTTAAATAAGCAATAAAAAAGTTTCCTCATTTCCCACATCATTTCAACAGAAGAAATTCTTTTTAAACTCCATTAGACATCCAAAGAACAACATGCATCTTAAATTTCTGAGACAGCAGGTCAGGCATTACACCAAACCAATATACATTCCCCCAAAGGAGAACAGACTTCTAAATGAAAGCAACTGTAGCTTGGGAAACATGGTCTATTATCCGAGTAAAATGAACATCGAGCTCCCATGAGCTCCCATGAGCTCCCATGGGAGATAAATGACTCCTGGGGCCACTGCACTTTGGGTTGACTGCCCTTTCCTGGCTCTCTAGTTTTATCATAGCAGAAGTTTGGAGGAAAAATTGTGTATTAATGAGGTAGAGAGATAAGATGGGACATTCTGTCTAATTAAAAAATAAAATCGGAGATCCAGTTTTGTCAGCACCATCTGCTGAAGATGCTGTCTTTCCTCCATTTTGTGCTCTTGGCCCCTTTGTCAAATACAGGTGGCTGAAACCACATATGCTCAGGTTTGTGTCTTCTACAGTGTTCTATTGATGGACGTGTATGGTTTTGTGACAGTATCATGCTGTATGACTATAGCTCTGTATTATAGTCTGAGATTTGTGTGGTGAGCCCCCCAGCATTGCTCTTCATGCTCAAGACTGCTTTGGCTATCCTGAGTCTTTGCAATTCCATATGAATTTAAGGATTTTATTTTTCTAGCTTTGTGAAGAATATAATTGGGATTTTGATTGGTATTGCACTGAAGCTATAGATTGATTTTGGTAAGATGGTCGTTTTTAAACTATTAATTCTACCAATCCACAAGCACCGTAGATCCTTTCATCTCCTGGTGTCTTCCTCTAACTCTTTCTTTAAAGATTTAAAATTTCCATTGTATAAATCTTTAATGTCTTTTGGTCAGGTTTATTCTGGGATATTATTTATTGAATTTTTGTGTATTTCATATACAACACCTTAATTATATTTATAGCCCTTCCCCATCAGCTGTAAATGAGAGGGTTTCCTTGAATGCTTTTTCTGATTACTTGTTATTGGTATATAGAAAGGTTACTGATTTTATAAGTTGATTTTGCCACTTGCCACTTTACTGAAAAGTATTAATCATTTCTAGCAGTTTTCTGATGGAATTTTTGGGACCATTTATATATAATAGCACGTCATCTGCAAACAGTGATAATTTGACCTCTACTTTTCCAATGAGTACTCTGTTAATTTCTTTCTCTTGTCTTATTGCTCTAGCAAGAGTTTCAAGTACTATATAGAAAAGGAGTGGAGATTTTAAGGATAATGATCCCAATTTTTCTCCATTTAGAATGATGTTGTCTGTGGCGTTGCTGTATATAGCTTTAATTATGCTGAAGTATATTCCCTCCAGTTCAATTGTGTCTGGGACTTTTAACATGAATGTGTGTTAGAGTTCATCAAAGGACTTTTCTGCATCTGTTGAGATGATCATGTGGTTTTTGTCTTTAAGCTTATTTAAACGATTTATTACATTTATTGACTTAGGTATATTAAACCACCCCTGCATCTCTGGAAAAAAGCCCACTTAATCACAGTGGATAATCTTTTTGATGTGTGTCTCTATGCAGTTTCTCTGTTTCTATCTTTTTGAATAATTTAAGAAGCATTGGTTGTAGATCTTCTTTGAATGTCTGGTAGAATTCTGCTGTGAATCCATCTGGGCCTTTTAGTGAGGAGGATTTTTTTATTACTATTCCAATTTCCTTATTTTTTATGCATCTGTTTAAGCTGTCAGTCTCTTCTTGGTTGAACTGTGGTAGTTTCTATGAATTTAGAAATTCATCCATTTCTCTTAGATTTTCAAATTTATTAGAGTGTAGACTTTTAAAAGTATTTCCTTATAATATTCTGGGTTTGTCTTGTTTTGGTGTCTGTTGTGATGTTTCCCCTTTCATCTCTAATTTTTGTTCATTTGGATTTGTTCTTTCTTTCTTTTGGTTAACTAGGCTAAGAGTATTACCAAGGGGAAAATGGGGAAAGGGGGGACACTTAAACTGAGAGGGAGTAAGGTAGCTAGACAGGGAGAAAGAGAAGAGAGATAAATCGAGTTTACGTAGTGTAAAAATCCAGAGGGAAATGTATTAACCCAACACCCCCCTGAAAAATATACATACAATATCCGAACATGAGTGTATGTGTCTACCTGAAGGCTACATAACAAGGACCACAGTGCCAGACAGGAGAAACCTCCCTTCAAGTTGTTGGTCAGGGTAGTCCAAAATACTCCCCAAATAACACAGGCTACTGCCACAGCCCTTGCTAATCTCCCAGAATTTGAAGATAAGGCCCTATAGCTGAAGATAGGGCATACTTTAGACACAGGACTTGGAGCAATGGAGCTAGAACTGAAACTGACTTGGAAGCCTTCCCCTTGAAGACTAGCTCTCATAGTTCTAGAGAATACTATGCAAGCTGCTAAGAGAGAAAATCAGTCAACAGCCCAATCCAGGTCTAAAGCCTAGTAGCCACAATGAAAGGCACAACAAACTATCTCTATTGGTGCAATGGTAGCACTTTGATCTAGGGGGTAATCAACAGTTATCTAATTGGACTTAAAGCCCTCTTTAACTCACAGATGGCACTGTCAACACAGCCAAACACACATGGCTGGAGGGATCACAGATCCTGGAGAAAACCCTGTCTCTAAACAAATGAAATTTCTTACTGTAAGCTAAATATGGATCTTTGTATTTTCAGAAAAGTATACCATACACCACTCATCAAAGACGCTTCCTTTTGCAACAGACAGAGGCTATTACAGAGTTCTACAACTGGTCACATACAGAGAATATATGTCTGAGAGATGCCCAGCCCTAAATGATACATCTACAGTGGAACCTCTATACCTAAGGCTAATGGAACAGAGCAGGACAGGGGGCAAAGAGAATAATAATACATCCTTCAACTCTCACCAGCAAAGTTTCCTCATACAATAATGTGGGATGAACACAGAAGACCACAACTGGCTAAGTTTTAGAGAATAAAAGATTGCAGAGTGTGTGTCCCTAGATAGGACTCCTATATTAAATCTCAACCACCCACAGCTCAGGGACCATTTCAAAGGAAGAGGTGGAAAGATTGTTAAGAGCCAAGGCTGGTACATAAACATAAGGAAACAAAAGCTTTCAGGCCTCTGGGAACGTGCAACAATGGTGACATGATGCAGGCCCCAACCCTAGCCTAGGAACTATTGACAACTGATTACTGTTGGTTGAGGGAGAATAGATCTTCTGTAAGGGAGAGACTCTAGATGGGCTGTCTAGACTCCAGTGGATGAATTTGCACTAAAGGAGATCTGGGTACAAATGTTTGACCAGAAAGGACTTAACATATGACACAATGCATGAAATCCAGTGGGGGGGGCTATGGGAGGGGGTCCCAGACACGATGGGGGTCTAAATTTGATTAAGATCTATTACATGAAATGCACAAAAAAATCAATAAAAATATTTTCTTAAACTAAGGGCTAGAAAGATGGCTCAGTGGTTAAGAGCACTGGCTGCTCTTACAGAGGATGTGGGCTTGGTTCCCAGCATCCACATGGTGGCCAACAATCATCCATAACTCCAGTTCCAGGGGATCAGACACTCTCTTCTGTATCCGTGAACTCTGCCCGTACATGGTGTACTTACATACAAGCAGGCAAAACACATTTTATATGCATAAAATAAAAACAAATACGTCCAAAAACCTAAAAATAGCATTATAAAAAGTTCATTTTAGTATTCAAGTTCATATTGAGATTTAATAGGCATCAAAATACATAATGTTCAAGTTGACACTAACAAGTCCTTCTATCAAACTTGAGAGTCAATTGCAGTAGTTTTCAGAACTTGTTGGAACTCCTCTAATACTAAAACTCAAAAGGTTTCTGTGTAATCAGACGTCAAGGCAAAGGGCTAAGAAGAGGTTTAAGGACACAGTTGGTCCACTCAGTCATCTCTTCATTCCCAAGCCCCATGAAGGCAAAAATGGTATCTGCCTCTCTAGTTGGGATATAGCCAGTGACTAGCACGTATCCAATGCTGAAGAACTGTTGAGAGCCTGGCCTGGCAGTGCAAGTGTTATTCCAGCACTGGGAAGGCCAGGCAGGGAGATCATGAGTTACAGGGAGACAAAGAGAAGGCAGAAAGAGGGGAGGAGGAGGGAGAGGAGGGAGGAGCAACAGGTCTGAAGAACGACCAGTAAGTCCTCCCATTCCCAGCTCCTTATTATTCGGCTCTCAACAGCACCTGAGTTGCTTTAATTAAAATGATGCAATCACAAAAAAACTGAGAAATTTTTAATTAAATTCCACAAGTTATATCAAAAGAAATGTAGGGCGCATAAAAATATGTAAGGCAAGGTTCCTCTCTTCCAGGAGTTTCACATTAAATGACAAAGGCTTCCACCCAATTCATAAGACCAACAAATGACAGACTGTGGCAAGTACCACAGAAGAGAGATAAAGTGCTTCAGTGGCTCTGAAAAGGTCAGATTAATTCCAAGAAAGAACTCAGGGAGACTTCATGGAAGAGCAGCCATCCTCTCTAACCCACAAAAAATAGGCAAACTTCAAAAAGTGAATAGACAATTTAAAAATATCCAGGAGGGAATGAGCTGAGTGGAATAAAGCAGGAAGCCCCTCAGGGCAGCAAGACTGGGGGAGTGCTCACACCCCGTGTGCGCGGGAGGACACACCAGCCAGCAAGACCTGGGGGAGCGCTCGCACCCCGTGTGCGCAGGAGGACACACCAGCCAGCAAGACTGGGGGGGGGTGCTCACACCCCGTGTGCGCAGGAGGACACACCAGCCAGCAAGACGGCTCAGAAGGTGCAGGTACTGGGAGTCACACCTGAGGACCGAGCTGACTTCCCAGGATTCACATGATAGGAGAGAACCGACGAACTCCCACAAGTTGTCCTCTGACCTCCACATGCACGTACACATGCACACACAAATAAATTAACTTACTAATTAAATAAATTCTTAAAAATTTTAAAGGGAGATACTAATCTAAAGGTGGATTCAAAACAGTCTGAAAGGTCATAGTGAAACTCATGAAACATCACCCACAGGATTCTGACAGGAACAGACTTCACACACCACATTAAGAGTAGCATACAAACATGTTGGAGTCAAATCCACAGAATACTTACAAGGTCATGCATATTGGTTTGGCTGGCTGGATTAATTTCTTCCAAAAATTCCAAGACATAAAAAGTATACCTATCCATAAGATGGACTCCGATGGCAGGATCCGGTTGATGCTTTGAAAACACGGAGAGAGTTTATGTCAAATAGGATCATTTAAACATATATTTAAAACATCATAACTTCTGGGTTTAAAAAGTCCAAGACTAGCACATATATTCATAAAGCATGTTAAGTGATTTCAGAAACAGCCATATGCTCAAAAAAAACAAACAACAAATTATAGTTTATAAACAGGAAAAACAAACTTACTGAGAGTGAATCTTCTCCCACTTGACTACTGGCTAGAGCCATGATGTTAGGAGAGTAAAATCGCTCATACATGGACGCACCTTGGCAAGTGTCAATAATAAACAACAACTCATTGTAGCTGTAAGAAAAGTGACAGTATCTGTGATGTGAACTGTGCTGCTAACTGTATACTAACACTTCCACAGTCCTTCCACAGTAAGCTGCTTCTCACCCATCTCATCAGCTAACGTGAAAATAAGAACCCTATCTGGGAAAACCACCCCAAAAGTGGTTATGTCACAAGTAGCTGCCACAACCTTTCTTCCTTTGGCTCTATGCCATATGATTCAGAATTCCAACATTCAATTCAATAATCACCTGATACTCACATTGCCATGAAAACTGAACATGTACATAAACTCACAAAACATATAAATGAGCATACATGTGTGTATACTGTCTATGCCTCTAGTTCATATATATGTACATATGACTCAGTCACCATGCTCAGATAATGTATGCTGTAACAGAGGTAAACAAAGCACAAATCAAAGAAATGAGATGCTAGCTGGCGTGGTGACTGTAGAAGCTACTTTCTCATGCCCAGAAGCTCTCAGTCCACAGGTCACTGTCCATCACGGAGGGCATGGTGGTGGGGCGGCTCCACCCACGGTGGCGGGAGTCACTGACAGTATGTTCACACCTGTGGTTCAAGAATCCAAAGGCTCTGGCCAAATCAAAAGATCAGTATTGCATTCAAAGTCCACCCCAGCCAGCCCCACCAGTTAGGGTACACATGTCCCAACAAATGAGCAAGGGAGAGGGTGGTGGGGAATTCACCCCGAACCCTCATCAGTTCAGGGCCAGTTCTGGTGTGCCATCTCTGCTTTCTAATCCTCTAAGATTTGAACAACCCATCTCACAAGTTTCTGACACCAGCAGCAGAGTCCCCCCAGCCACTGTGCCTTCCTACCATGACAGACTGCACCTTATAGAACTGCAGACCAACACAAATCTTTCTCCTTAAATTTGCTTGTCAGGTATTTTGTTCTAGCAATGAAACACTAACAGAAAACTGGTTCCGAGAAGCAGGTTCAGTGGTATGATAAAACCAGCCAGGTCGTCACTAGGACTTTAGAACCAATTGCAGGAGAAATGTGGAAGAATTTGGAGCTGTGAGCTAAAGGGGGTCCTGAGTACAGCAAACAGAGCTCAACAGGCCATTCTGTGGCATTCAGAAGTCCAACATGGACAGAGATGTGGATAAAAAGACTGTGCTCAAAGGTCTCAGAGCAGCAGGAACTGAACTAGAGCCCATTTCTTACGCAGCCTGGCAAAGAATCCGGCTGAATCCTGCCCATGTCCTGAAATACTGAGTGAGGGGAATCCAAATGCAATGAGCTCATACATCTGACACATCAGCTACTCAGGAGGCTGAGGCAAGAAGATTATGAGTTTAAGGCAAGCTGGGCTACACAGCAAGTCTCTGTCTCAAACATGGATACACAGACACAGATACACACACACAGAAATGGGGTGGGGCACAATATGTCTGACATCAGTCTGCGGAATCAAAAATTCTGCCTTCATGAAGCTCAGAGCACTCTACGAGCACTGAGGAAAGAACAGTGAAGAGACGGTCAGGGAAGGGTGACACCTGAGATGCATGGTGATGGATCCAATAGAGAAGGAAAAAGTATTCACGAAGGAAGTATCGAGGTCTAGGAAAGGGAAACAGTTCTGGGTACATAGTTAGAGTTCAGAGTAAACTTGGGGGAATGGAAGAAATTGGTTTTAAAAAGTTCTGGGGTGGGAAACCTTGTGATGGTTACATACGAAGTTGAGATCTTATCTGTAGGCCTGAGGAAAACACCAAAGTGGGTTGTTTTCATTAGTAGCTTTTAAAAAGAATAATATACACAGATCTCTACCATAAGATGGCAAGGTAAAAAGGTAGGAAAGAACTGGGTTTTCGGGGAGATTTTCCTTAGATCCCAGGTCTGGTAAACAGCTAACATTTTTCCTAGAAAAGGAGCTGCAGAATCTTGAACCCCAATGTCCAGGAATGATGGAAGGCATAACAGTCACACAGTTGTTCTGGGACAAAAACTGTGGAAGAGCTTAAGGGTCAAAATGAGGATTATGAAGGGCAGGCTAGTAAACCACCAAACCAAGCCAGGACCAGACACCTGGGCCTGAACTCCAGCTCCGGCATGTCGGCCGTGCCAGGTTCCATAAGTTGCTTCACCTGTCTATGGTTGGTTTTCTCAACTGTGCATAGTCTCCATCTCAGAGTTCCTACTAAAATTAAGTATTACTGTCAACTATGTATCCGACACTGCCTGTGCCCAGAGGAAGCTTCCTCGTCTGCCTTCCCATGGCCAGCCTTCCCATGCTCCGCTCTCGTGAGCAATGCAACATGGGTCTTTACTCTGTGCCCCAGCTGTGTGTCCACTTCCCTCTCCCGTGTATTTCACATGCTTTGAAGGGTTTCACACCCCTAGTGTGTGGTGTGTAAGGAAAGTAACCCACCAGTGCTTCCTGAAGGTGACAAGACGAAGGCAATTCCGTTTCAAATGCGTTTATGTTCCTATGCCTGTCAACTAACAGGATGTTTATTAAGGATTACTAACAAGGTGTGTAACATTTAATGGAAGTGAAGCCACAATTTTATGGCAACCACAATTTCAATAATTTTCATAATTTATAGTAATTTTCCTATAACACTATGAGCCAGAAAATGTGCTAGGAAAAAAAGTGGCCAACTGAAAGACAGATATTCACAATCTCCACAAGCAATTAGAATTTGGTGGGAGGGATTCTTATTTTTTTCAAAAAAAAAAAAAAAGAGCTGAATAACAAGAGAGATGATCTTAAAAATCAATCGCCCAATGCGGTGGATCCGTGGATAAGGGAACTGGCAGCCAAGTGTGATGACCTGAGTCTGATCCCTGGAGCCCACGTGGCAAAAGGATAGATCCAACTCCCATAAGTTTTCCTCTGACCTCTACAGGCATACTGTGGTACACAGACATGCGCACGCACGCGCACGCACACACACACACACACACACACACACACACACAGAGTGAAAATTCTTTAAGTCAATTCATTCATATTATATAATAATCCTGATTTTTTTTCTTTTATAAAATTCAATTCAATGAAATGACAAATGTACATTTCAAAGGGTAGAAGAAATGATTAAGACATGTTAAAACTATATGAAATAAGAACTACAAATCCACCACAGGTTAAGGCACCTGCCCAGTATGGATAGCTGTGTTCAACATGTGGCATAGCCAAAGAAAGAGAAAAAGAGAAATGAAAAACATGATTTGCTAATTACCGTCTTTTCTGCCACATCTGTTCAAAAGCATCTGCAAGTTCAATGTTGGTAATTTCTTCAGAATCTTGGAATTTCAAGAAACCATTTCCCCCATGACCTTGTAGAAAGAACCAAAATGACAGTATAGATATAGTCTAATGCATACAGAAATGTATACAGTAAAAAACACATCCAGATACACACACTTAGGTCATTTGCTGCAATATCTTAATATCACTTTTTTATTTTAAAATATTGGGTGTCAAAGCAAATTTAATTTTCTATCCTATCAACTAAAATAAGAATGAAAGGCTGTATTAAGAATAGTACATATAAATCTTTAAGTTTCTTTCCTTCAATTCCAAAATCTCACATTTAGACTCTTCTACTAGCTATGTTAGCCAGTCATAAGTTTATTTCACTCATAAAAATAACCCACACTTCTGGTAGGAGGGGCTAACGCAGCAGCTGGTTTGTGAGCTACTCAGTGCACACTCATGTCGAGTGTGGGTCTCAACAACAGAGCGAGGCTCTGTCACTCAGTGATGAGCTCAGTCCCCTTGACCCGCTCAGGAGACTGACGTGACTAAACAGCAGCCATGCCACTTGACTGCTGGGGCTATTTTAGGTGAATAACTTCATCCACGCCCCATTTTCCTTGACCATCAGAGTCAGACCATCACCAGCTTGTGCAGACTTAATTTAAAGGTGCCTTCCACTGGGAGCAAAGGAGAATAAGGTTTATTTTAGTTTTAACTCTGTGAGATCCTAAGTAGCTGGTGACTATGCCTTTGTGGTGAGTCAGCTCCCACATAAAGCTAGGCCAGGTGCTTGTGTGCACTGTAAGACCCACACAACTACAGGGCAGGCCTGGATATCGGCACCCAAATTAACAGGCTGCTCTGTTCCAAGGATGAAACGCGCTAACACATACCATAATTTAAGACGGTGCGTTTAGCTTGAAAGTCTCAAAAATGTTAGCTACTATCAATTTGTTATTAGCCTAATTATCAGCTGTTCCAGTCTGCTACTGATTTTAGCGACTTTTGCTCTATAAAGAACTGGACAAAGCATGTTCTGAGCCAGCTACTAGACTCCGCCCTCGTGGCGAGATGCAGCTGGAGACAACAGACAAACACACACATCTACGTCCTCAAAGGCCAACTCCAAAGCAGAGCCTGCTCGGGAGCCCGGGCCACTGAGCTCTGCCTTAAACCACTGGACGTTCTTCCATGTCTGGAGTAATTTTCAAAGAATATCAACAAATCAAGAAAAGAAATATCACATGTAAACCCGTAGTTCAGTACATCAAAGCCAAGCTTCAAAACTACTTCATTGAATTTCCCCAAAAAACATCAACTTTAATTTTCAAAGAAGTTAAATGAAGACTCCCCAACTTCACTAATTCTACTCATCTATAAAGCTTATAAACTGTGGGGATGTAGAAAGTGGTGAGTGAGTGCGACATCAGAGCCATCTAGCAGCTGCCTGCCACACGCCATAGAGTGCCTTCTCTGCACCCATCCACGGACCTAAATCATACCACGGGGCACTAAGTTCCAGCATTCCTCAAGGCATAATAACACCACCATCTCACATCTGGGGAATATGCTCGCAGTTTCATGAATCTCACCCCAGACCAGAACAGAGTAAGAATTTTAGGATCAGGTCTGAGTATCTACATTGGGTTACTGCTTAGGCATGCTAAAGCCTAAGGCTGAGCTGATCTAAGATCATCACTGTAAAGTTTTAGCAAAGAGGGGCAGGCTTGCAGTTTCTACTAAGCACGCCAACAGGATGTCTAAAGGCCAAGAAAAACTGAAGGCAGGTGTGCACATGATCCCACAAGAGCAAAGATTAAGGAGACAGGATGGGAAAATAAGAACCACACCAAATGTTCAAAACGTGAAACAGTCCTCATCTAAAGCGTGGGTGCCACAGAACTCCAGGTGTGAAACAGTTGTTTCCACGTAATCAGAAGTTCTAGGACTGGAACGCATAAACATGAAATTAATTTATGCTTCATAACCCAACTTATGCACAGAGCCCAAAGGTAATTTTGTGTACTTTTAGTGTGCTTGCATTTTGACTCCTACCTGTTAGGAAAGTCTTATCTCAAACTTTCCGCTTTGGGCATCTGTGTAGGTAGTCAAGAATTTTAGATTCTGGAGTATTTCAGATTTCAGATTTTTAGATTGAGGCGACTCAACCTGTATCACTTTCAAATATTATTTCAAGTAGTTCTGTATCATGAAAATAACCTATATGAGAAGATATATTAATCAAAAGTCACTGTGTGTACTTAAACTTATCTGTTCGCGTGGATTTCCTTTCAACATCTACCAACACAGTTCACTATGAGGCCTCTAACCTCTACAGTCACCTGTCACATAAATGAGAATAGACAGTCCACTATGAAACCTCTAAATTCTGCAGTCACCTGTCATATAAATGAGAATATTGCTTCTGTCATCAGAAAGAAGACGCTTTGACCTTGGGGTACCAGGTGGGATCCTCCCAGTTAACACTCGCAGAAAGTTCTCCACAGTCACCTAAAAATAGTAATGTAAATCTTATGAAACAGAAACTGAAGAAACTGGAGAATTTCCTTTTTTATTTTAAAACAGTCCTAAGTATATATTATTCTGCATAAACTGCATATACCTCCAAGTGACTTTGCTTCTAACACTGAAAAGTGGCCTGGTGCAGCTGGGCACATCCAGGACACCAACATTCCAAGAGGCTGAGGCAAGGATACTGGAAGTTCAAGGTCAGACTAGGCTACAGAGCAAGACACTACCTAAGAAAATAACAATAATAATAAACACAAACAAAAGCTACCCTGGAGAACATTCATTTAATTCTAAATTTAGAACCTCAAATGCTATGCTTTAAAACTTGACTTAAAATGCTTACTGAGTGTTGGGAGGAAGACACAAAATAAACATTTACCTTGTTGCAGCTCATTTGTGCAAACGCTAGCTAATCACAGATTAACCACGAAGGAGAAGAGTTTCATAAATGATCCCCAAAAGTATGTGTCTTTACTCTCGGGTGCATACTGTCACTTAGATGTCATTAGGAATATCTTCCACGTGTAAAAGATCCGTTAATACTTAAAACCAGATTTCCCAAGCTGGAATTTCTAGTCATTTGGGATTCTTTGAAGGCACGCTTAAAGTTGTAGAAACTAAAATGCTAATTTAAAGCTAACAGCTATACCTGTATCATGCATAGCTCATTTAAAAGAAGTTAATCCAGCCTTCTCCTTGGATTTTTTCCTACATCATGAGCGTGAACTGTGCATGAAACTATGTGTGCAAGCTGTTTAGCTACATCTTTCAAAGAGGACAGCAAAGTGCTATTAGACTTAAAATGACCAAATTAAATAAAACATCAAACATTCATACACATTTAATTCACTAACATTTCTGAGTACCTATAACAACTACTGGTACTTGCTAGAGAGAAGATAAATAGACACAGGACATGTCTCCAGGGACCTCAGAGCTGCCCCAGAGAGCTTGGCACACAGGAAGTCTAAGCAGGCTTAGTAAGCAGGAAAGGACTGTCTAGAAGACTTCAAATTATGAACTAGTCAAAAACAAGTTTCAAAGGAAGAAAACCCAATTTTAAATTTACATTATGTAAGTATAAAATACTACAAGCATACTTAAAATAGTTTGTCATACCGGTGTTGAACCTTTTACACTGTAACATAATGATATCACCTACAAAGTTCATTCTTAAGAGCCTAAAACTGAGTTTAAAAAAAAAAATCATAAGATAAAATTAAAAATCTCATGTTTAAGAAAGAAAGTTTACAAGCCTGTGCTGGGCTGCACTCACAGCTCTCCTGGGACCCACAGGCCGTGGGTGGGACAATGGCAACTGAGGGCAGCGACACATGAGATTATTAGCACTGGAATTTATCTACAATAAGTATAGCCAATAGAAGCTAAACTAGAAAACGTAAATCAAGTATGAAAAATAAACATTTCCTGTTAAAAAAAGTTGACAAACAAAACCTACTAAAAGCTCTAATGTAGAAAGCAATATGAACAGTTTGTCCTAATTAACAATCAAAATTCTCATAAACTGAGAGATTTACACATGTGTTATATTCCAACTGTGAACTCCAGAGACAAATTATATCAAGGCTCAATGACCATTATGGGCTAAGTTTAAAGGAAAAAAAAAATACATAAAACAGGCTGGGCATGGTGGCTCACACCTTTAGTCCCAGCACTCAGGAGGCAGAGACAGGCAGATCTCTTTGTGAGTCTGAGGTCAGCCTGGTCTACATAGTGAGTTCCAGGTCAGTCAGTGGTGCATTGTGAGACTCTGTCTTAAACACACACACAAAGACAACGGGTCTCTTCCACATTTTGGGGGCACTGCGGGCACGTACCTCATAGCTTCTATAATCTACCTCCACGTCATCTCCATACACATTGAGCTCCATGTTCTTGTGGCTGAACACCGTGGCTGGCTTCGGATTTCTAGCATTGCAGGCCATGTCATCAGCAAGCATCAGGACAATGTGACTAGGGAAAATTCCAGAAAATGCAACTCTTAAAAAAAGCTAAACATATACAGTTGTGTTAATAATAATGATAATCCTTTTTCTCATTAAAAATAACTCAGTTTTCATCTAGGTAAAGGAGTCTTAACTATTTTTTCTTATTGTAGTATATGCACTATATATTATGTATATATGATACTATATATTATTTATTATGAGCTTCATTATTTATTAACTATACATATTTACTACATACGATGAATATGTATTATGTATAATAGGTACTATATAGTATATATGCATTATAATATATAATATAGTACAGTATAACACATATAATAAGTAACGCAAATTCTAAGTAGAGAAACAGCAATCTATCATAAACTTAATCACAGACCTTGAAGTTAGTAACTTGGTGTTTTCCCACAAAGCTGATGCCCAAGAACAAGAACAGCTGAGGGAGCCACACTGTCCAAATATTTTAACTTCAGGAACACCTGACATTCCCACGACTTTGAGTCCACTCTAAACTATATTTCAAAGAGTTTAGCATTCAAACTCCCAAATGCTTAAGGAAAAAAAACTTGCAATCCAGGAGCACACTACTGTATTTGTCAAACTCTTCCCACTTAAAAATGAACATCTTTAGAGAAATGGAAGCTACTCCTAACACCCAACAGGGAAGTTCGTGGTTTCTCCAGCCATTCGCATTCACAATGCTGTTTCTGCACCCGTCTTTCTCTTCCATGACTAGGCCAGCCTTTCCAGCCTTCCAAGCTACTGACCAGATCAGGCAGCCAATCTCCCCACTCAAACCGGGTGCTGGATCTCATGTTTTGACCTCCTCTAGCACACTTAGAATCAGAACTTCCCATGTCCTGCCGCCATTCAATTAGACTAGAAGCTCTCAGAGGGCAGAATTTGATCTGTCTTGGTTACCTTGTATCACGCAGGCCTGGCATACACAGTAGGTACTCAATAATTTAAATAAGTCAGACATTCTCATTTTTGCATAATTTGAAAGGAAATTCAAATTTTCTCCTTAATGCTTCTTACCTTGCCCCTGTCACTGAGATGAGGAGCCCGGGTCAGAACGACTCTCTTTCTCTATGTACTTGAGCTTCCCAAACATCAGGAGAAATGAATGTGGCATACGTAATTAGCTTGGCAGGAGACACCAAGAAGAAAATGTTCTGCTGCATATGTTCCAAATACATTAAAGTTCAAAACTGAAACCTAGTGATATTTCTTGAAAACTGGCTGAATTACTGCTTTGAAAGCCTTCCAATCCTGCTGCACTCAAATATCAGATTTTCAGCTGTTACTGATTCATGCTCCTAGAACGCTGAAAATAAGTCCTCTAAAATGGAAAATGTGCTTTCCCTTTTTATACCTTGAGACTGTTATTATTAATCATACAATCTTCTGTGAAACAAGACTGAACTGATACACAGACATCTACAAGTGAGTCTTCCTTTAAAGCATGTTTTGTTTAGAGTAAATGTCCATGAAGCTAAATGATTACTTAATGCCTATATAATGTAACAATCACAGCATACACAATAAATATATTTCCTAGATACAATTTTAAGCCTAACATAATTAAACATAATCAGTATATCATAAGTAATTTATTCCCAGCAATAATGTAGATTGATGAATAACAAGAGACTGGATTTTAAAGGTTTCCAAGTTCAACTACATGCTCTGTTTCTGAAAATCTAAAAAATGTTCACAACTGTTTTTCTGAAGAAAGAATTCTTCCTTAGACTGTGTTAAACTTTTTGTCTCACTACACTGAAATACATACATGCAAATAAACTACTGAGGCTTACAGTTCTTAAGAAACTACAGGCTCAAAATGGAAGTAATAAATTTCAACAAAATACCAAACTAATGGTGTGGTAAAATAAAATGCTGGTCCCGTTGGAAGACAGCACAACTTCGCTAAGGTGGAGTGGCTAAGCTCGTTAACATGGAGCTTCACTGTGACAACTAGTCCACAAACACAGCTTGATGGTACAGAAAGCATCTCTCCACACAACTATGTCATACAATATGCAATTAATCATTCCCAGCACCTACTGCTCCTAAACAATAGGTGAGATAACAAACTGTATATTTAAGCATGTTTGTGCCAAGAAATACCCCTTGGCGCCAGTTGGAAGCCCTTGTTTGTTGAGTCCTTAAGGGTCTTTTTCTCTCAGCACCAGTTGAACATTGCAGTGGCTATTTAAACCTGCACTTACTGGTCATCAATAAAATCAGCCATGCTGGATCCAAGATGTACACACAAATTTACACTGAAGACAAGCTCTGTGGTGCTGTAAATGACAAGCTGCTTTGCATCTTATTGAAATGAAGACAGGCATCTCAACTAGGAGCCATGCAAATGAGAATGTGATCTTACAGTCTGGCAAGCATCTTCCGCCATATGTGATGACTCTCGACTCTCACACTTTATTCTTTTCAAGCCCCAGCAAAACCCACTTCACACAACAAAGTGTATGTAATGTGGCCCTCTCAGCACGAAACCAAAGAAAAAGTGAGCACTCAGACTGTGCTGCAAGTTCAGGGACAGAGAAGTAATTTACAGAAATGGTTTCCACATTTAAAGTCATGTTCTCTCATCAGTAAAAACAGAATTGGAAGAGCACATTCATAACATGTATTTGCCTGTAAGGGAGACAGACGTGTTTACTGTGTTTAAGTACATAATATTCCTGAAGCATGGCTTTTATTTTTCACGTAAAAATAAATAAACACAAAACTGCTATTATTTTTTACCTTAACATTTTCTCAGCCAAATTCAATACCTTGATGGTAGTTAGGTAGATTTTTTTTTTAAAGATCACTATCAATTATCACTAAAATTAATTTTAAAACTACTTAAAAATGAAGTCAATAAATCCAATTTACAATTTCTGGTGGGAAAATAATAAAAAATAAAAGCTTTCCCACTCTTACAATCAAACCTGGCCGGACTGAAGGCTGTTCTTGACTGAGATTCTTCCTTGTCCCCACTGGAACTAGGAACTAATAGCATGATTGTGAAATGTCAAAGGCCTAAGTGTTTACTTGGAATAGCCTGGCATTGCCTTAATAACATATTTTCACTGAGACTTAGACAATGGGCATATTGTTCAAAATGCTTTCAATTTTTTCTCCTAAATTGCTTTACATTCCACAGGCAGGCTACAAATCTTAGCATCTCTTTAACTCTGGAACTAGGGTTTTCTTCACCAACCCTATCATCTAGAGCTGAATGAAGCCTGGATAGGGAGTCTCAAGGCTCTTCAAAGGCCTCTTCAATGTGGCCTCTGGGTTTCTGCCCCAGAGCTGTTGCCTTTCCTCCACTGACAGAACTCATTCAGGGACTACACTTCCGCTCCTACAATGACTGCTGGATCAAGAGAAGCCAGCAAATGAACCTCATCAGCACCTCGAAGTCAGGGTCACTTAGTTTCAAGCTTTGCTTTTTCCTTCTATTAAAGAATGTCTTAAAGAATCTCCAAATTAATAGCTCTTCCTGCCCATGTAATGTGGCACCGACAACAAACCTGACAACCACAGTCACCGGACCACAAAGACACTCTGAATTACTTTGTTTGTTTTGACCTTTAATATTTTTATTTTTGAGAATTTCATATGTTGAGTACTATCTTCACATAATTCCCGTCCCTCCCAGTGCCCCTCCAACTCCTACTCCCCCCCCATGTTCTACAGTCCCCTCTGTAGAGCTCTTTCTCCCGTGCTCCCCGTGGTCTCTACTTCCCTGGGTCCTGCAGCTACATCAGAATACATACGCACATCTAAAGATGTGTGACTAGGATGAGAGCGAACCTGCATCACTTGTTTTACTGAGTCTGGGTTAACTCTCTTGGTGTAATGGTTTCTAGTTCCATCTGTTTACCTGCAAATTTCACATTTTCACTTTTCTTTATCACTGAGCACACTTCACGCTGTAAATGTACAAGATTCTCACTATCCTTTCATCAGCTAAGGGATACTTAGGTTGTTGTCATTTCCTAGTGATTTTGAAAAGAGCAGCAACAAATGTGGCTGAGCAAGTATCTCTGTAGTAAAATACTAAGTGCTTTACGTACACGCCAAGGAGTAGTATAGCTGGATCATATGGTAGGTCCATTTCTATTTTTTAAAGAGTTCTCTGCACTGATTTCCAGTGGCTGTACCAGTTTAAAATCCCACCAGCAATGATGTGCACTCCCCTTCCCCCGCCTCCCCAGCACATGTCCTCATTTGTTCTCTTAATCTTAGCCATTAGCCAGTCTGACTGGGGTAAGATGATTTGTGTTTCCTTAATTAGTAAGGACATTGAACACTTTTTAAGGTGTTTCTTAGCCATTTTTGTTTCTTTTGAGAACTTTGTTTAGATCCACAGCCCATTTCTTAGTTGGGTCATTGGTTTTCTTGATTATTTTTTGAGTTCTTTGTATATTCTGGATATTAATCCTCTGTCAGATGTGTTGCTGGTGAAGACTTTCTGCCACACTGTTGGCTTCCTCTTCACTCGACTGGTTGCTTCCTTTGCTCTAGTTAGTTTAATTAGGTCCCATTTGTTAATATTTGACCCTAATTCCCGAAGTGGGAGTTAGAAAGTCCTTTGGAGGGCATTCATTGCCTATGTTTTCCTCTAAGTTTCAGCATTTCAGGTTTCACAATGAGATCTCTAACCCATTTGGAGTTGACTTTGGAGCAGAGTGACAGATACGTTCTAATTTCACTCTTCTATATGTGGAGCTCCAGTTTTGTCAGCACCATTTGAGATACCATCTCTCCTCCAGTGAGTGTTCTTGGCACCTTTGTCAAATATCAGGTGGCTGTAACTGCATGTTCTCTTGTTTGAGTCTTGTATTTTATTCCATTGATTTATGGGTCTATTTTTTCTACCAATAACCATGCTGGTTTTATGACTACAGTTCTATAACAGAGTCTAATCAGGTAAGGTAATCCCCCCAGCATTGCTCTTTGTGCTCAGGACTGCTTTGGCTATCCTGGTCTTTGTGGTCCTATATGAATTTTGGGATTTTTTTTTTCTGTGAAAAATGTCATGGGGGTTTTGATTGGGATTGTATTGAGTCTGTAAATTGCTTTTGGTAAGACAGTCATTTTCACAGTATTAATTATAACAATCCATGAGCACGGAAGCTCTTTTTAGCTTCTAGTAACTTCTTCAATCTCTTCAAAGATTTAAAGTTTTGTAGAGATTTGTAATGACTTTGGTTAGGTTTTTCCTAGATTTTTTTTTTCTTTCTTGAGGTTCTTATGAAGGGGAGTATCTCTATAATCTCTTTCTCTTACTGCATGTTATTGGTACATAAAAAGACAATTGATTTTTATAAATCAATTTTGTATCCTGCCACTTTGCTAAAAGTGCTGAAAACTAGAAGTTTTCCGTTGGAATTTTTGGGATTTGCTAAGTATCAAACAACTAGCATTCATAAACTATACAAGGCCAGGATTTTTGTACTTATAATATTAGAAATAAAAACTCAAGGCCAGAGCTGAAGAAATGGCTCAATGGTTAGGAGCACTGGCTGCTCTTCCAGAGGACCCAGGTTCAATTCCCAGCACCCAAATGGCAGTTAACAACTCTTTGCTCCAGTTCCAGTGGAAATGATGCCCTCTTCTGGCCTCTGAGAGTTTTGCATGACAGAGTACACTTAAATATATGCAGGCATAACACTCATAAAAAATTTTCAAAAAAACCTCTAAGCCAAGCGTGGCGGCACATGGCTCTAGTCTCAGCACCTTGGAGGAGAGGCAAGAGGGTCAGCAGCTCAAGGCCATCCTCAGCAACATACTGAGTCGGTGGACAATCTGAGCTACAGGAGACCCTATGGGAAAAAGAGGAAGAACAAAGAGAGACAGACAGATTCAAAAATCAGCACTGCATCAGGCAGAGTCACTAGGCAGACACTTTCAATCACTGCACCAAATCACAGGTACAGCCAGCTACTTAGAAGTGCATGTATTCCAAACCATACATGGTTCAGTACACTAACATTCATTATGCACTTGGGATATCTCAAGAACTGTACTAATAAAATAAGTTCATTGCGTGTGTCACCCTCTATATCATCCCTCTGAAATCTGTAGTCATTCACACTTAGGGGTTATGATGCTACAGAGCACGGAAGTCAAGTACCTTGGCTTGGGGCACACAGCAAGAAAGTAGTGGAAGTCATCACTAATTTGGTTAAGAAGAACATTTGCTTTTTAACAACTCTGCATAAGCCTGGAACTCTAGGAACTGGCATTTAGAAAGATTAATAAATGTTTAATCTTATATCGATAACTTAATTGACTCACATGATTAAGTTAGACGTATGAACTCATTAGCGTTGTTCAATATTTATGACACATAATGAAAATAAAATGGGCCCTTGAAACTCTAAACAGAACCACCCAAAGATGTTAGCAAATTCTCATATCTAAGATAAAGGCCAGGAATGGTGGTTTAGATCTGTAAATTCTAGTGCTTGAGAGTAGGATTGGGAATTGAAGGTCATCCTTAGGTACACAGTGTGAGGTAAGCCCGGGCTTTCCAAGACACTGTTTCAAAAAAAAAAAATCACAGAGTAGCACTTGCACATATAATTTCTTTTGTTATGTACAGGAAGGTACAATGGAAATCTTTCAACACGTCCTGACATACAATAATCAAAGAACAGAACTTAACAAGCCACAGAGGCTAATATTCAATCAATTCCCAAATCCTCTGTTTTCCACAAAAAGCCTCAGTTGGCTCTTCTCTCATTAGATCTTTCAGCAAGGAGGCCTGCCATTTCTTCCTGTTATCTGCACCAGCAACCAACACTTTAGGTCTTCACGGTCTCATGTCTACCACCATCCATATACTCCAGTACTGGTCCAATGCAGGAGGGGGCAAATAGCAATGACAGTCCTCCTGCCCCTCCCCTCTGCTCAGAGAGCTAAAATCCATACTTTGTAGACCAAGTCTCATCTCTTCATGCAGTTTCCTGTCACCTTCCCTTACACAACCACCTCAGTGATTCACCTAAATGTATCACTTCTAGGCTTAGGATTCAAACATGTGCATAACATTACCAAATGTACTTCTGGAGAATTCTAGATGCCTCACAAAAACGGAATCAGGATGAGGGCTGGAGAGATGGCTCAGCAGTTAAGTGCACTGGCTGCTCTTGAAGAAGAGCTAGGTTCAGTTCCCAACACCCACATGGCAGCTAACAACTGTCTATAACTCCAGTTCCAGGTATCTAACGCCCTCTTCTGACCTCCCCTGGCACTGTACAACACAGGTGCACCCACCTACATGCAGGCAATATACTCATACATATAAAATAAAATAAATGAATAAAATATTTTAAAAATAGAAATGGAATCAGGAATGCTACATTCCTGAACATCACTGATCTTGGTATAATTTATATTTTGCCAAAATATACAGAATACCTTTTCTTTTTTCTTTTTTTTTTCTTTTTAAGACAGGGTCTCTCAGTTGCCCCAGCTGGTATGATACTCACCACATGTAGACCAGACTGGCCTTGATCCCACAGAGATCCATCTGCCTCTGCTTCCTGACAGCTGGGATTAAAGACATGCACCACCAAGGAATATCATTTGAATTCTTAGTATACTGTATACAGCCCTTCGTGCTGGAAACCAACAGGTACATTCCTTCACACAGCTCCATGTTTAACTCAAATTTCACCTTTTTTTTCTCATTAATGATCTGGGGACTGGGATAGCAAATCTCTGTAAATCAACTTTATAACAGGTATTTGGAATCTGAACAAAAACAGATCTTAACAGTCTGTATGCAACTTACGAGTGCTGAAAGCAGCTTCCTCGACCTTGACCACACACTAGAATTATACATTTTGCCTCAATAATATGAACAAGCATCACTCCTAAGCCTTTCATACACTGGTTTTCTTTAGATACTGAGCAAGATGGCTGAGATGGGCAAGTTCTCACTGCGAGAACTCAGATCACTTCTTTTGGTATCACTTCTTGTTTTTCCCTTTTTTATTTTCTTCTTGTACTGTGCATGCTAGGCGTGTGTGTGTGTGTGTGTGTGTGTGTGTGTGTGTGTCTGTGTGTGTGTGTGTGTGTGTGTAGGTCAAAGGTTGATGTGAGGAATTTTCCTCAATCACTCTCCACACCCTATTCTCTGAGGCAGGGTCTCTCAATCAAATTCAGGGGCCTGATCTGGCCAGTTTTGCTAGCCAGCTTGCTCTGGAGATCCCGTTTCTGCCTTCCAATGCTGAGATTCCAGGTGGGCTAACACACCCACCTGGCATTTACAAGGGTTACAGCGATCAAACTATGATCCACACACTTGTATGGTAAGCACTTTAACCCCTGAGTCATCTCCCCAGGACCCATTATCATTTCTTAAAACTCTATTTAGCTAAAGACGTAATTCAGAGAAAACTGGTGGCAGAGAGCACTGTGCTACTGACCTGCTCTCCAGTTTGACGAGAAAGGCCAAGCAGGGCAAAAATTACGCAGAACCAATGCAGAATGGGGATAAACAGGCAAAATCAAAGAACAGAAAAATGAAGGATCTAAAGCTCAACCAAATGTAACTCAACAAGTGATTTTAAGAACAGTAGAGTCCTGCTCACTGGCATGGTTTTGATATAACCATTCCACAGTGAACTGTCTCATTACTTCCTATAAAATTTTATCAATTTTAGATTCCTTGTTTTAATAAGTTATAGAAAAAAAATAAGATATCATATAAAAACGGAAATGCCTGAGAGTTGTGGTCAAGGGGTTAAAGTCACAGAGCAGGAAAGGGACACAAGAAAAGATTACACACTTAACCACTGCGCCTCACTCGGGGAGTAAAGGAGGAACAGGGGAGGGGGAGGGGGTGGAGAGCGACAGAGAGGAGGAGGAGGGTCTGCCCAACTGCCAAGAACCCAGGACATAGCATCCAGTAGATCAGATTAGAAAGGGAAGAGAAGGCAGAGTTCTGCATAAAGAGCTGAAAAGTTCCTCCCAAAGGAGACACATTAAGTAGCAATTACCACACCTAAACCTAAGAGGTTCTGGGAAGACTCTGGGATGCTAATTAAACAGCTCCATCTACCCCATGAGAGTATCTGCTGGGATACTCTCTGATACTCAGTTCTCACTAGGGTCCGTGCTTTCTTAAGTAAATCTGGATCAGAATATCAAATCTGACATTGTAATGCCTTCACTGAGCAGAATAAAATACACAGAATCAGCTGGAATATTAGAAATTAGGTTGGATTTTATTCTCCTGAAGAGAAACTTCAGAATCGCATGAGTCTGTCTTTTGCTTCTGTGTGTGGAGTGTACCAGGGATCCCAGAAGGCCGAGGCAGGAGAGCCACAAGCATGAAGTCAGTCTGAGTACCTGAGTATGTGGTAAGACTGTCTCAAACAACAAGGACTGACAGTCAAACGAACTGAGCTCTAAGTTTTGATTAATATGGGTTATACGTTCCAGACTATATCTGAATATATCCTAATTTGAAGCCTTGGCAGTGGATACAATTTTGAATGTAAATTAATGGATGAGTGTAAGGATTTAACACCTATTACTGATCTGCATAACCTCTCATTCATAGTCAAATTCTTGGAAACTACCAACATGAAATTCTGTGAAATATCTTTGTTCCAAAGAGATCAAACTAACTATACTGACAAATGTTAATTCCACTTGTCCTTTCAATATCTAAAGTGTCAGATACAACATGACAGAGAAAGAGTACCCTTCCAACCAATTCTCCATGAAATCCCTCAGAAACTGCTTAGAAATAATTACTACCACTTTCTATGGTGACACATAGAGTTAGTCTGACTTATTTTGAGTTCATTCCCATTACCAGCACCGAAGACTTCAATTCTTTGGGGAAGGAAGAAAACTTCCTCTCTCTCTTCTTCCACCCATGTCCACCTCAATTGAAGTCACATAAATTCATAAACATGCTACAGGTAATAAGGGCTCTGAACACACAGAACCACCTAGGATTCACTCCAAGGCAAAAAGTTGCAGCTGACAGCATGACATGTGTATGTCTGTGAGCTGGGAGCGAGCATGAGTAGGGAGTGGAGGGAACTGATGGAGATCGTCCTGAGCTCATCTCTTTGGTCCTCCAGGAGACAACTCAGAGGTAAAATCATTGAGACTTAAATTGGGGCAGAATATTCACTCTCACTTAATTCATGCCCAGGAGTCATCTCATGCAGTCACTCCTCAGACTAAGCTTTCAGGGTTCATAAAAGGAACAAACCAAATTATGAGATTCATCACAGTCAGGGAGACCCTGTGGCACAATGTCTTCTCAATATATATCATTTATTACTTATACATGCCAGTCTGACTACAGTCACCTAATTAAGAATATGTTTACCATAGAGAAAGCATCCTGCCTTTAACAAGTTTCCAGAGAAATAAGGCCAGAAAGTTAACCAAAGTTCAGCCATTCTGTAAAAGGAAAGGGCTTGGTCACCTCTTTTTTATTATGATTTTTATTTTATTTCAGTATGAGTGTACTGTCTGCATGTTTGTAAGTACACTTGTGTCCTGCAATGTCCACGGAGGTCAGAAGAGGGCATCAGACGCCTGGAAATGGAGCTACAGATGGTGGTTAGTTGCCATGCGGGTGCTGGTAACCCAGGTCCTCTGCAATAGTAGTCAGTGCTCTTAACCACTGAGCCATCTCTCCAGCCCTGGACTTGGTCACTTCTTCACCACACAATAATATTTACTCTAGTTAGGCTCCTTAACTGGAACAATCAGTGAAGCTCATGCATGTGAGAAGGATTCGTCCGAGTATCAAAATGGCACACAATTGGGACTGGAGAGATGGTTCCGTGGTTAAGGGCATGGCTGCTCTTGCAGAGCACCAGGTTCAGTTCCCAGCACTCACATGGCAGCTAACAACCGCCCCTTAACTCCAGTTCTGGAGGGTCCAATGCCCTCTTCTGGCCTCAACAGGCATTGCACAATGCAGGTGTACATACATAAAGGCCAAACACACACGTTAATTTTTTTTTTTTAATTTTAATGACACACAATTGTGTGGAAACTTGAGAATGAGGTTGCTTGGCCTACAGGTATAGCTCGGTGGCACAGTGCTTACCTAGTATCTAGGAGACCCTAGTTCTGTCTCTAGCATCAGGGAGGAAAAAACATGCACAGGATAAAGTCTTAGGGAAATCAGATCTCAAAAGCAGTCTCTGATGTCTGCACAACCATTTGTGGAGCACCAGGGACTCCAGGTCTCCGGTGGCTAATGTGACTTGGCTACTTGGCTTTTTTCTCAGCTACATGCAGACACATTCCTATCGGCCCTGGAAGCGGGTAACTTATCACTGAAAATGGCTCAACCTACTTCCATCTTTCCGTGGCCTTCCTTTTGGTATTAATAGCACAACTGATAGCTTGGCATTATTAAGTGGCCAGATCACTGAATGCTAGACCAGTGCACCAAATCAGAAAACATGACAGGCGGGCAGCCCACGGAAGCAGAATGAAGAAAAGGAGCTGGATAACAGCCAACCCAAACCATCCACCCATGTAATACATGGGCGAACCAAGGCGGAAAGAGACTCTTTGTCCAAGATGAAAAAACACTTGTGGAGCTGTCAGGCCATTCCAAGTTTGTGACGGCCTGGCAAAACAGTAAAGGAGAAGCACAAAGCTGTGCTCGGCTCAGCGGGGAACTGCTGAGGTGACAGCAGGCCGGAGTCTCCCCGCTGGCAGGTCACTCCTCTGGCCTACCTGACCTACCTGCCAACAGCCTAACTCTGAGTACATCAGCAAGTCACCTGGCAAAGAGAAACTGTAAGTGACTCCTGGCATCAGGTATACCACATGCAGCTAAAATCACCTCCCCTCTCAAGGACACAAATGAAGCATTTCTTTTGCATTTTGAGAGCCTCAAAGACAATTTTACACCCAAACTTCAAATCTGAAAAGTATCTGGAGTTTTTAAATTACAAGTACAAAGATTTAGAATAGCTTATTGTTTTTATTTTATGTGCACAAGTGTATTGACTAAATGTATATAAGTGCACCCAAGTCAAGCAATGCCTGCAGAGTTCAAAAGAAAGCATTGGATTCTCCTGGAACTGGAGTTATGGATGGCTGTTAGCCACCACATGGTGCTGGGAATCAAACCCCAGTCTACTGTAAGAGCAGCCAGTGCTCTTAATCACTGAGTCATCTCTCCAGCTCTGGTACAAAGATTTAAAAGGAGGAAGCTGGCATTGTATCCAATTTTACAGTTCTCAGAAAAAATGTACCATCAAATTATTAAAGTAAAGTGATCTTCAACAAGTTTCTAGAACAATGTACAAGGCCAAACTGCAAACACAGCAACATATTTGGGGAAAGATTACTTACAATATGAGCAATAAACTAAAACAGTTTACCAAAGATGTTTATGAAAAAAATTTAAAATTATAAAACTTAATGTTATTAAACACATAATTAAAAGGAAACACAGTCCATCCATAAGCGGAAAAGGTTAATACCCAAAAGAAACCAATCTATCAACTCTCCAACGCAAATCACAATCTTAGCAAAGGTCTTTCTTTTAAGAACTTGACAAACTGATTTTAAAATTAATGTAGAAAGACCACATGCTTCTGTCCTTAGAAGCCACTGACCACAGAGACTGGCCTCATGAGATCAGTGCAGCTCTCAGCCTTGGTCAGAGGAACTCCTTGCTACAGTAGACCACAGATAGCACAGACATAACTAACTGGGCAAAGTGCTGAGCATAAATGGCTGGAGAATGCGCAGCCAGAACAGGTCATCCAACTCCATCCCAGCACTCAGGATAGAAGGGAGGTACAGTGCAAGAGGGAGGTGGGCGGGGCACTGCAGAATGCTGTCATCTGGACAAGGCAACATGACAGGACATGACATGACAACTGCACTCATGAAGTCACAGCAGCTGCCGTTACCTGACAGAACCTACACAAGACTGGGTCTGTCAACACTCTGTCGTGAGTGGGAGAGAGGCTCATGAACCCATCCCTCTCTGAAATTTCTGGCTGTTAATGGTGGGAGGGGGAGAGACATTTCAGTCAGAGGTGTAGCTGCTGGTAATTGCCTATCCATCCTTTGGTAAAGACCCCATGTTCACACAATTAACCCGAATTAAACTCAGTGGATCACAAAATAAACCTGGCATGACAGTAAACAGGGGACTAGTCAGTAAGAAGGAGTTTGGGGGGGCGGGGGAGGTGAGCGGGGCTGAACATGATCAAAATACTGTGTGTGTGTGTGTGTGTGTGTGTATGTGTGTGTGTGTGTAACATTGTCAAAAGCTGTTAGCTTCAGGCCCCAAAACCAAGAAAATGCTTCTCTTAAAAGAAAAAAAAAAGAATGAAAGCCAAAGCCTGTGAGGACTTGTCTAGCGGGCATCAGTCCATCTCTACCATGACACACACAAAAGACAGGATCCAAGAATACATGGTCATTCAGAACAAGGACAGGGAAGTCAGGTTGTCAGACACGAGGACAGAGGCAGTAATGAAAATACAGGGATACTGGAGAAGAAATGGGCACCGAGCTCCCTTCAGCAGTCTAAGCCCTCCCGCTCTACCTAAAATCAAGACAGAACAAAGTCCCTTATGCATCACAAAATCCCCAGGTCTTCTCAGTCTAAAACTGGTCCAGTTTATTCTCTAAATACAGCAGCATGAAGGCAGTGATCAAGGTGTCCCTTTTGCCTGGATCACAGTTTTCTTGGTCACTGATCTCTGGGTCACCAATCTCTGAGTCACAGATCTCTGGGTCACTCTTCTCCTGAATCACTGATCTTCTTAAAGCATACTTAGCTCCTAATCTTGCAAAGTGTCCCCCTAAGATCTTACACACTCCCAGGATTATCGTGGGGACTGTGAGCTGCCTAAGTGAGACTGTAAGCACTGAATGGTCAGGATATCTAAGCATCTAGACACAAGTCCCATTATTTGCATTTTTAAGGACTATCTGAGAAAAAAACCTGTTGCATGGTGGCCAGAGACAAGAGAAAGAACACTCAAAGGCTGAGTTAAACCATCTTGACAGTAACTACATGGCCATGTTGGAAATTGTTTATAAAACACAATTACAAAATCATCCTTATTAACATAAAATAAAACATTAAATATCACAGAACAATTTTATAGCTAAAAATATATTGACTTTAAATTTTTTATAAATTACACTGGCTTTAAAAAATCAACCAATTAACAAAAAAATTTAAGTAAATTAATTTTTAAAAGTGATCTTCATGTACAGAGAAAGAAAATTTAAGTAAATTAATTTTTAAAAGTGATCTTCATGTACAGAGAAAGAAAATTTAAGTAAATTAATTTTTAAAAGTGATCTTCATGTACAGTAAGAAAGAAAATAGATGGAAAGGAAAGTAAACAGAGGTGCTCCAAGTGTTCTAGGAGGGAAAATGCTCAAAATTAGAAACAAGTGACCAAGGACTGCACTGCAGATGCCAGGAGTCAACAAAGTGAAGCTAGTGAGTCAGAAATCACAAAGCAACAGTTACAGCCAGAAGTATTTAGATTGCTAGAAAGACAACAGAGATTCACTGTGGGTTCTCGATCGTGGGAGTGAGAAGATGAAAGCCACGTCTGAGAAAGAAAAGTCTAACAGCTGTGTGTAGGATGGGTGGGGAAGAGGAGAGGTGGGAGGCAGGAATCCACAGCCACGAAGACTGAGGTGCAGGGCACGGGCAAGCTGGGTGCCCAGCTGAACACCTGGGCATGCATCCGATTTCACATCTACAATTTTTTCTTTAATTTTATCTATAGGAGTGTTTTGCCTGCATGTATGTAAGTGACCACATGCATGGAGTACGCATGGAAGCCAGAAGAGGGAGTCAGATGCCTTGGAACTGGAGAAACAGGTGGTTGTGAGCTACCATGTGGGTGCTGGGGTCTTCTAGAGAGCAACAAGCACTCTTAACCAGTGAGCTGTCTCTCCAGCCCCTTAGGTTTCAGATTTTAGCACTTATGGCCATGAACTGCAAACACACACACGCACAAGCACACATACACACACACACACGTATACCACGCAGATGAGTCCCAAGTCTATATACCAAATTCACTTCATAAACACCATTTTAGTATACCTGTTCTTTGACTGCAATCTGTCACGTGGGGTCAAATGTGCAATGTTTCCTATTAAAATGTGTCAGTGCTCAAAAATTTTCAGACTTTTGGGTTGCAGACAATCTATGCTGCAGCCGCAATGCATGCTGAAACACAGAACCATGGGAGCCAGAAAAGACAGGGTAGAAGTCAGACAACAGAAAATGTTTAGCAAGAAAAAAACTGACAAGTGGGGTGGGACGGCCACACCTTTACTCCCAGCACCCCAGAAGAGGCAGGCAGAGCTTTGTGAGATCAAGGCCTCCCTTGTCTACTGGGGTACAGCCAGCTGGGATACAGGAAGACCCTGTGTCAATGCAAAAGGAAACTCCTTAGATTTTCTTAATACTATTTCCACGACCACCTACATTCAATATGTAGACATACTTTTTAGAAGTTTATAAGGTCTATAAATCACTAAGTTTATATAACTGTGTCATCTCTATAGGGTATTAAAGAATCACCTAACTACAAATGCTACATAAATATTAACTACAGTTTCTTAGGAAAGAGTTCTGATATTCTAGAAATGCTCTGGCCATAGTCAGATCTAAATTCAAGCTATTTTTAACTAACGGCATATGTAGTGGACCTTAAGCCCTGAATGATTTTAAGTTTTCAAAAACCATACTAAGCTAAGTTTTTAATTACCATACTAGACTAAAAGTAACTTGTTTGTTGTCTAAATCCTAAATTCATATCCAGAACCAAGACTTCAGAAACAGAGGCACAGGTAAGCAATCATTTGAAACAGAAATCAAGGAAAAGTCTTCAGAAATCCAGGAATAATCTTACTAAATACAGAATACAAAATAATGCGTTTCACTGCTATCTCCTATTTCTAAAAGGACCTTCCAAATCTTACTTAAGTCATTGCAATGTGTCCTAGTGACAATTCATAGAACTGGAGATTTCTTTTCCAGGTAGAAGTCGTTGCAACACTGTACACAGGGATTCTCTGAAGGGGCAAAGGAGCAAGCGTGCAGGCTAAGGGGAGACCAGCTGACTCACACCCTCTGCGCAAATCAGTTTGTATCTACTTCACATAAAAACCTACACAGACAAGGGAAGACGGAGTCTCAAATGCTGGCCTGTGGGCACATCTGTGGGCATTTTCTTGATTGCTAATTGATATGAGAGGACCCAGCCCACTGTGGGCGATGTCATTGCTGGGCAGGTGGGCCTGGGCTGTACAGGAAGGCAACTCAGCAAGCAAGAACAGCATTCCTCCGCAGCTTCCGCCTCAAGCTCCTGCCTTGACTTCCCTGGATGACTGTAACCTGTAAGACGAAATAAGCCCTTTCCTCCCCAGGCTGGTTTTGGTCAGTGTTTTATCACAGTGACAGAGACACTGAGACAGAAACTGGTACCAGGAATGTGGGGTGTTGCTGTGATGGACCTGGCCATCGAGCCACTGTATGCTCAGAGGTTGATGAGCTGAGGTGGGAACTTGAAAGAGAAGAAAGCTCGGAGCAGTGCAGGTGCTGGAAGCCTGTCTTGCTGGCACCATTTGTTCGGTGTTCCGAACTAGGGACCTGCGGTTTCAGGTCAGCGGGGCCGAACGGTCATTTGTGATGAGCAAGTAACCAGCACCACTGAAGTGGGGCCTTTGCTCTAATGGGACAATCCAGGCCTGGCAGTGGGGACTGAAAACTCAGCTGGGACTAACAAGAGACCGATCACTGTGGTAGAATCGTCTGGGATATATTTCCTTGGGGTCATCACACAGAAGCTGTAGTCTGTGATTAATGAGATTCCAGCATCACTGAGGTGGAGCCTTCTAGGAAGTACTTCCTCCAGGAAAACACACAGAAGCTGTGGTTCAGGAAGCTGTGTCTCAGGCTGGCAGCTGAATTTGGGAATGTTTAAGAGTCTCCCACATGGTACTGGTTTTGAGAACATGAAAGCTTCAGGATTACAGGGGGTCAGGATTATAGTAGAACAGCTGAGGCCTGGCATTATATGGCAGGATCGGAAGAGAAGAGAGGCCAGGCCAGGCCAGGCCAGGCCATCGCTGAAGGTGCAGCCTTGGCTACAATGGCAATCCCAGGATATGAGAGATGCCAGGACCTTGGAACACCCACCACAGTGGCAGTGTGGGCTGGAGGCAGCCTGAGCCTCCAAGACAAGCTGTGTGTGCTGAGGATGGCAGAGCTGGAAAAGGGGAGTGGCCGAAGCCAAAGATCCTGAGTGAGGCCCAGACGCTGGACAATGAGCTACAGGGTTTGACTTACACTTTAGATTTTGGGTTGTTTTGATCTGACTATATAATACTGCCCTGGTTCTTCCCTTTTGAAATAAAAGTATGTTGTTTTTTATTTTACTGGAGCCCACAGTGGATTTTTAAAGTAGTGAAATTTTTAAGGAAAGTGGGGCTTTCAAAAGTTGGGCTGTTTTTATATTATGGTATTAATGTGAAATCTTAGGGACAAAGAAGAAAGGGAAGATTATGGCCTAAAGTGATGTGCTTGTCTTTCATAGCTGACAAAGGATAGGTTATATTGGTTATTTCTGTAAACATAACACAAACCTAGCCATAACTGGGAAGAGGGAGCCTCACTTGGGGAACTGCCTCCATCAGACTGGCCTGTGGGTGTGTCTGTGGAGCAGTTTCTTAACTGCTACTTGATGCAGGAGGGCCCAGCCCACCATGGACAGTGCCATTCCTGGGCAGGTGGCCTGGGCTGTTTAAGAAAGGGAGCTGAACAAGCCAGCAGAGTGAGCCAGTAAGCAGTGCTCCTCCATGGTCTCCACTTCAAGCTCCTGGCCAGGGTTCCTGCCTTAGCTTACTTCAGTAGTGGACCGTAACGTATAAGCCAAAAAATTATTTTCTACCCCAAATTAGTTTCAGTCAGTATTTTATCACAGCAACAAACGAGAACCTGCAAACTCAACACAACAAACCAACTCCTTCTCCGACTTAATTTAATTTTAAAAACAGTAATATTACCTAGGTGCCTTGATTTCTAGAAGAAATACAGGAATTCAATTATAGTTTTGATAGTTTCTCAGACTAAATGATCTATTTGCATAGAACATAAAGTATAACTTTTGTTTCCCAAGCCATGCAAGGCCTCCCTTCTCCCTCTGCAGCACTCTACACCTACCTGTTTCTACTCGAATCCTGCAAAGAAAGTCCCACATAGTAAATTAAGACAACCAGGTTTAGTCTGGTGAAGTTACAAACAAAGGTAGCAAAAGAGCCAGATTTCAAACTCTCTCACTGTGAACGAAGCTCTGGGCATACTTCCTCGTGGGCACTACGTAAACCAAACCTAAACAACTGAAAGGACTACAGTTTCTCCTCTCACTGCTGTGCAGCAGAAACAAATCCAGGACAGAGACACCAATGGCAGACTACATGGTCTGGTAGAGGGACCTGAACTCCATCCCATAGTAGAAAATTTCCCACTAGGAATCTTCATCGGAGGCAGAGCCCATCTTTCTACATGGAAAACACAGCTGCACATGTTCATCTGCTCACCCTGCAGCACAGACATAGCACTTGACCTAGACTCTGCCAACGGGACCTCTCCAACGGGCACTCTAGAAGACAGAGTGGACGCTGAGAGGGCAGAGGCTGCGTCTAGGCAGCAGGAGGCTCTAGAAGCACTCACAGGCAACCCCCATGCTATAGAGCCAAGCCTCGCTTCAGCACCAGCAGCAACACTCACCAGACTGGTTTGACATTATGACTTTGAGCTGTCTCTTCTGTTAGTCAGTCTTTCTTGCTCCCGATATTCAAGGCTACAGCCCTCTTATGAGTTCAGTTCACAAATCAGTATATTTTCTATTAGTCCTTTTCTGCTTAAATCAGTCAGAATTATCCCATTACCTATTTTTTTTTTAAAAAAACCCTGAGCAAAGCATTTTCTGAAAAACACTCAATAACTGTACTTTATCAAACCATATTACCTTAGCATTTAATTGTTCTTCGACATAACTGATCACTGCGATCTTTAAGTTGACACCTACTTTACCCATGACAGTATTAGGCTCTAACAACAACAAAACCTTCAAATAAGGTTTCTTTACCTCCTTCCAATGCAACACAAAACACAAATACAGTGAGAGTCATCTAAGAGCAGGCTTCACTGAGGAGGCTCACCACTGAACTGGGATTGCTTACCTGTCAGGAATACCTAATCTCTTGACACTTCTATAGACAGAAAGAGTATTTGCAACATGTCGATAATTAAACCAGAATCGGGATGTGCACACCTAAAATGAAAACAAAAACATGATTTTTAGGAGTAAAAATAAACCATGGATTTACAGAATGGTTTTTCTTAAAGTCAAATATAGAAATACCTGAGGAGTTTCACACTTTGAAACATCACAGATCATACAGAATCATCAATCAGACCAATCTGTCTAATGAGAGGCTTTCATAACTGACAGTGAATAAAAAGGTCACCCAACTGAGGAGAAACAAATCTTCAAGGATTTTAATTTAATCCCATACTGAACCAACACAGTTCATCTCTATTTCTGGGATCTATAACCCTCCTACTTCTAAAAGACTGAATTCTTTATAAAATCAGAGAAATGGCCTACAATCTCCCCCAGAATAGCTACATTTGATTACATAAGATCTGAGTCACTCTTAATTGCTTCACTAGTTGTGGGAAGGTGTGACAAACACCAAATATACAGACCAGTTTCATATACACATGAGAAAATGCATCATAAAGCTACCAGACTGAAAACTAGAAATAACTTAACTGAAGTTTACACTAAAATAAAAGAATTACCCAAAACATCAAGTTTAACTCTATGCCTCAACAGTTAGTTTCTTGGAAATCCTAAGGAGACAGGAAGAGAAACTGGGGTCAATTAGGTGTGTAACTCCCATGCACTCTCCTGTGTCCTTCCATATACCTGTGCCCACAGCAGGAGAAATGACAAACCTCAGACTAGCACAGGGACTCCTGTCCCTCCAGAATAAAAAGCAACTACATTTTATATATATATACATATATATATATATATTCAAATAAATTCTCATCCTAGAATGCAATAAGAAAAAGAATATAATTTTTTACTATATAAAAAATTTTAAACTCATTATATCTAAAAACGTACACGTTTTAATTTAGCACACACAGGTATGCAAAACATGTTCTCATGGCTTTTCCAAGAATGTTGCGTAGCAAAAATGAAAACAAACAAACAAAAAAATGCAGACACAAATCCCTGCCCAAACCCTGCAGATCCCCCAACTTGAAGAAAAGAAAGTACAGAACAACAACAAGAAATTAAGCACAGCAAGAGTCAAGATTTCACTGCACTTGGTGATTTCATAAGGTTTTGTGTCTGTTGTATCATTTAACAAGCATAAACACAAGAAACAGTCCTCATCTTCAATAGCAAATTATTATCCAGAAAATTAATAGGGAGCAGAAGGAACATTAATAAGAAAAAATAAGAAGAGACCAGAAAATATCAGTTTAATAAAAATATTAAATATTCACTGAATTAAATACATAAATAATAAATTGTACCATTAGCTTTGCAAAACAAGAGGTAGATACAGCTGTGATCATCATTCCTGCTGGAAATTTCTAAAAGGACATGAAAAACAAGTAAGCAGAGAGAAAAGCGTGCAAAGAAGGGCTCAATGACTTCCGTCTACATCCTTTTCACTGAAATTTTCTACCTGTGAATATAGATGGTCTTCGTATTTTGTTTTATTAGGTGGTGGCAAAAAAGGAAAATTTATACAAAATAGACAAGAGGTCACAATAGAAGCCACCTGTCCTTCTAGACCCTCACAACAGAAGCCACCTGTCCTTCTAGACCCTCACAACAGAAGCCACCTATCCTTCTAGACTCTCACAACAGAAGCCACCTGTCCTTCTAGACCCCTCATGGCAAGTTGTACTTATTTTGGATCTTCAAGTCAAATTAACTCAAAGTGACAAACGAACTTGGATTTTTAATCTGAGCAACCCATCGTTAACAGAATGCATTTCTTATACTAATTTTTTGCGGAGGGAGGGGTGTTCACATGTAAGGGAGTACATGTGTATGCATGTGTGTGTTTATGAATGCATGCACACACCCCACCAGAGGTCACCTTCACTTGTCCTCCTCAATCGCTCTCCACCTTATTTTCTGAAACAAGGTCTCTCACTGAACCTGGAGCCCATCAGTGCAGCTGATCCGGGGCCAAGGTGCTGGGGTTACAGACACGCTCCGCCTCTCAGCTTTGTGTGGATGCTGGGCATCTGAACTCAGGCCTCCATGTTTGCTACTGTGCTATAGATCATCACGTGCTTTAGGAAACAACCCTGAACAGGACACCTTTGGCCTTAGAAAGTTATTATAGTGTTCTTGCTTATTTTGCAGTTTAGTTGTTGTCTTAGTTTGCTTTCTGTTGCTGTGATAGACACCATGACCAAAAGCAACTGAGGGAAAGGGGCTTATTTCATCCTATCATTGAGCCCATCGGCAAGGAGGCCAGCACAGGAGTCCAAGCAGGAACGTAGAGCCAGGACCTGAAGCAGAGACCATGCAGGAACTCTTCTTGCTGGCTTGCTCCCCTGGCTTGCTCGGCCTGCTTTCTTATAGGTTCCAGCACACTGAGGACAGGACCTAAACTAACTACTTCACATTCTTATTACATGCTTCTAACTCCTGTGATCAAGTCTCCTTTCTTCCCAGAATGAGTTAATGGAACTAATGTACAATCTTTGCTCCCTTTCTCTCTACAAAAGCCAGTCTCCTGTCTTGACTTCCTGTCTTCCTGGCTGCTCAGTGCTACGATTTAAATATGATCCCCAGATTTCATGTGTTCAAGACTTAAGCCCAATTTCACAGGTTGATGAGGTTTGCATGTAGGGTCTTTGGGTAGTAGTTAGAATTAGATAAGGTCACCAAGGTGGAGCTCCCCAATGGTGACTAGTGCGTTTGTAAGAAACAAGATGTGAGCTGGCAAACTTGCTCTGCCTCACCACGTGATACCCTTGGCTACATGAAGGTACAGGGAAAAGGCCAGCCAAAATGTAGATGCTGACACCAGCTTCTGGGACTTTTCATCCTCTAGAAATGGAGCCAAACAAATCTGTACTCTATATTTATCCAGTCTCAGATCTTCTTTATAACAACAGAAAACACAATGTTTATAGATATTTTTGTTAAGTCAAAATTGTTCTATTTTCTAAACATACAACATTCAGTGATATCCTAGTAGTAAAAATTACCAATATGCAATAAAAGTAAAGTTACACATATTCTATTTGAAGAGCGAACAATACAAATTTTTTGCTGAATATCTGAATCCAGATATACTAAAGATATTAATTCACACCAAGGGGGCCAAAGGCAGAAGGAACAAAATTAGGTCAATCAGCAAACTTTGCAAAGAGTGAAAACAACATTTAATTGCCCCGCAGTCAAAAAGGAAAAAGGTAATAAAACGCAGTTGACTTGAATTCAAAAAGACAGACACACAGCCTTTCCAGAGGGCAAATGCACTCCATGGCTTCATGATTTGATGCCTAGGAATCTATCCTTAGAAGAAAATCAGTCAAGTTCAGAAAAACTTATGTTTAAGAATATTCAGCCAGATGTGATAGCTCATACTTGGAATCCTAGCACTTGGGGAGGCTGAAGCAGGACTACTATGAATATGAAGCCAGCCTGGGCCACAGAATGTGACCCCCACCCCGTCTCAAAAAAAAAAAAAAATACACAAAAGAATATTCAACATAGTTGTGATTGAAATATTAAAAACTTAAAAATCTCAATGTCCATAAAGTAAAGATGACAGATATAACAGAAAACAGCCAACGGAAAAAATAATCTCCATATCTATCAATAAGTAGTCTCTAAAATGCGCTAAGGCAATGTAAAACAGAGGACAAAGTATACTGCCAGTCGTAGAAAGTCATGCATATATCTTTATACTACATATTTCTCTTCTCTACATGAACAGTGCATAATATCACCAAATATTGACTCTGTGATGTGGAATGTGTATACACTCCCTCCCTTTTAACTGAGGTGAAATTCATGTAACATATAATTAGACTGTCTTTTCTTCTATTAAGCTTTTCTGATGTTTAAATTTTCTACAACTGTCATTTATGTCTGTAAACATAAATAACAATTATAATAAAGTAGCCTAAGTAGAGTGTCTATAAAGTAATACTATAGATAAGAAATGTAGTTACTCATTTCCAGCACTAAAATAATTTTACACTATATAAAATACTCCTTTTAACAAAAGCACCCCAAATTTATTCTTACATTTATATAGAGATCACCACCTGGTAGATAAACTGAAGAAGGAATATTTGTCATTGTTATTAGTTAATGTGGTTAGTTTAAAATAAAGGCAAACAAAGAATTTCTTAGCTAGGGGGCTGGAGAGATTACTCAATGATTAAGAGCACTGTCTGCTCCTACAGAGGACCCAGGTTCAGTTTCCAGCACCCATATGGCAGCTAACAAGCACCCTAAACTCCAGTTCTAGGGGGTCCAATGCCCTCTTCTGGCTTCTGCAGGCATTATATGCATGGGAACACTCACACACATTAAAAAAAAATTTAAGTACAAAACAACTTTTTTAAAAATGAGTTTCTGAGTTGGGCATGGTGACACACACCAGTAACCCAGAACTCAGGAGTTGAAGGCCCACCTAATTTATATAGTGAGTTTGAAACCAGCCTGGGCTGCATGAGGCCCTGTTAAGAGACAGATAGACACACACACACACACACACACACACAGATAGACACACACACACACACACAGAGAACAAAAAATTTTAAGCTCAATTTTATTCCTAAACCTTTGATTTACTATTCATAAAAAGTTTTCAGGTATGTATCTAATATGCAGAAGATATATCTTTATAGAATATACTTACCAAAACAGCCCAGTTGTTTGTATGGCCGCTTCGAAAGAATTGTTCTGCTTGATCCTATCAGTCAAATTAAAACACAATGAGTTTTTATAAAAACATAATTCCCCAGAACAAAAAGTAAAAAATGATAGTTAAGACTCATGTACTTCTTCAGTTGTAATAACAATCACCTTCAGTTTATAAAGAAACCAATATTTGACCTTATGCACAAAATAATCAAAGTAGGAACTACTTTAACATACTATTTCGAGAGGGTTAGCAAAATGGGTCAGTAGGTAAAGGCCTGACGACCTGAGTTTGATCCCTGGACTTACTTGGTGGAAAGAATGGATTCCTTCAAGTGCTCTCTCTCACCTCCACACATGTGCCATGGCACACACGTGCTCACACTCACAGACACACACACAATTTTTTAAAAATGTAATTTTAACAAGATACTTTTGAAGGCAAAAAGTTTTGGTTTAAGTATCATATAGAAAAAAATCCCAGAAACCTGGAGATCTGGGTTGCAGCTTTCCTGAGCTCCTGATTAAACAGAGTAACTTCAACTCAGATGCTTGGTTCCTGGGCAGAGGGTACAGGTTAGTATAGAGCATTTGCCCAGCATGTTGCAGGCCCCGGGTTCACTCTGTAGCACCAAAATAAATAAATAACTCACACAATCTTTTTCACACTCTGTGCACACACAATGCCAGATCTGTCTACAATGTCCTCTCATGGGCTGTAGTCATGTGAGTCTCTGCTTTAAAACTAGTGAAAGTAAGTTATTTAATCAAACTTTACTCTTTCTTACACCCTGAGAACTGGTGTGTGCTCAGTAGCAAACACAGGAACTGTCTGTTTAAAACATGTGACAAGCTCATCATTGAAACTACAGCCTCACCTACCATCTCGGTTATCATGACTTCACGTCAACACTGTGCTCACATCCGAGGCACCACTAATGTGCTATGTTACACGCTGTCTTTTCCCACAGGATACAGAGACTTTCACCAGTTAGATTCACCAATGCATTCCAAGTTCGACCCATGGTGAATTTCTAACAAATATGTCAGTGACCAAAGCAAAAGCATCTCATAGAAAATTGAGACCACATGATAGTTTCAGAATAAAAATGTATTATACATAAGGGTGCTCATAAAGCTATAAATTTCAAAACCTCCCTTCAAGTTATACTGTGATAACCCTCTATTAAAGCGACCTCTCTCTGTATTGAAAATATAGTATGAAAATGGTTATGCTATGAACTTCTCAAAGATAAATGCCACGTTTAGTAGAAGAGAATCATAAAGACAGCTTTTATCCTGGTTTTGTTAGGAGAAATAACAATTTCCTTGTTTCCTCCACCAAAACGAAATCATTCACCTCTCAAGTTTCTGACAGTCTTTTCAAATTTAAATCAATTTAAATTTAAATTGGTCATTATTGACATTAATAATCTAAAATCTCTGCAGTTATACTCACTCTTTAATATCGGTCACAATATTAAACACCAATGACAGAAGAATAAAATGTGCTCCAGCACCCATGAAAAGGGCCAGGTTTTTGTTTAAGCTTTTCAACGTCTTTGGTGCTGCTGCTGCTCTTCTTTCTGTCTGGGGGATGATTACAGGGCTAGTTGTTTTATACATTTTACCTCAAACATATACAAGCCTTCTACGTATGTTTCTAACCTTCCATTCAATTATTGTAAACTTATAATGTCTAGATTCTACATGTAAGAATTCATCTTTCCTGTTAAAATGCCATTCACTATCCATTCCTAGTATGTACTGAGTACTTTATTGAACTTATGGATACATGAGTATATATTCTATCTTAGTGCCATATACCATTTCACTAACCTGTTAGAATAAGTCTGAATTACATTTGCATTTTAAGACAATAAAAACTTCAGCATCCAACACGATGTTCCCAACTAATGAACACAAGTTTAGGAATACATTAAGATAAGAATGAATGCAAACCTCAAACTAAGGTCCAAACAACACTAATTACCAGAGCAGTCAGTGTCTGGGTTCAAGTCTGGATCTGTTACTCACTAGCTACACAAACATGAGAAAGTTGTTTATGTTTTGTGCCTCCATTTTCCAATCTACAAATGATACCTGGCTCACCGAATGTAGGCTACTGATTGGAACACAGTAATTGCCTCACAATGTTGGCCACTTCAGTGTTCTGGCTAGTGGGAAAATTTCAGAAACAAAAAGCTCAACTGAAATATGTGAGAAGGGATTTTTCTTTCTCCCCTTCCTAAGCTTTCTCTCTAGCTGCCTAAGCACCAAGAAAAGCAACAGGCAGCTTGCTATTGTGGAGAAAGCAGTGGTTTCAGGATTTGAAGGTCTGAGTTAAATCTAGCTGGCTCTGACACAGGAGCAGATCTAGCACATTACACTTGAATTTCTCCTATAGAAGAGAAGACTTGACCCAAGTAATCTCTAGTACACTTAGACCTAATATTCTTACTCCATTCAGACCTTACTGAAAAAAATCTTATATACGAATGTAAAGTTATTCACTCTACATAAATGGTTACTGGAGTACCAGTACATGCAAGGGACCATGTAATACACAGTGGAATGAAAATCTCTAGAAAGCATGCTGTTTTCTCTCAAGAACACCAGAGTTTAACACAAGTGACTGTGCAAATGCATTGTGTTATGATGTAACAATATTAATTCCTGCATTCAGTGGACATCAGCTTGTGGTAAGAACAATCTGTCACAGTACTTGCCTTCAAAAAGGTGACTGTTCAATAGAACAGACACACTTTAGCAAAGAGTCAACCACAGATACACTAGTTTTGTTTTTGTTTTTGTTTTTAATAGGAGAATCTGACTTCCTCAGAGGTTTCCCTAAAGAAGTAACATTTGGGTTAAGATCCAAAAGACAAAGAAAGCCTGAAAGACAATTCTAAACAAAGAGTGAACCAGAAGAGGCCCCAATGGTTTGAGAAGCTGAATGTTTAACACAAGTAGACATTTAGGAAGGAAAGCAAGGGAATGGAGAGAAGCAAGGCTCTGTAGGTCTAAAGGTCTTTACCTTGAGAGCAGGTTCTAAGGCACATCTGAGTGACATGATCATGTTGGCATTTGAAAAGTTACTCTGGTTCAGCCTGGAGAACATACTAGAAAGCACACCACCTCCAGGCAGAGCAATTATTAGGCAAGAGATGATGGGCTAGCAGTGCAAGAACACATGGTTTATAACAGAGGAGTGCTCTGCTGTGAATGACAAATTACAATGACAAAGGCAAAGAGGTAGGGACCGCTCTACAGAGGCTGTGCTTTCACTGCATCTTAAACAGACAGAAGAAACAGCAAACGAAGGGTATAAGATAATACAGTAGGATAAAGAAAGAAAACACTAGAACTTCACTCTGAATAATTTTTTTAACTAATGATATGTATTTTAAAAGTTTGGGGTCTAACAGTTTAAGCACAAGGTACTGGAGAAAGGAGGGGTTCCATATGGAATATAAGATAGGTAGATGAGAATAAGAGGATATTTATTTTATTCTGTAAGCAATGCAGAAATGTTAATAGGACTCAGTCACAACAACCTGGTCAAGACTAGCATTACGGGGCGGAGTATGGAAGCCTGAGATAATAAGGTGAAGCCAGCATCAAAAGTCAAGACGAGAGATGTTCAGAACCAGAATCAAAGAGAGGATCTAAAGCAGTAAAAGCACTGTGGAAAAATTCAGAACACCGACCCTCATGATAATTAGGGCCAAGCGTGGTCTAATTCACTGGGAAGCAATGGTAGGCAGATCTCTATGACAGGTAATTGAGTCCAGCCTAGTCTACACAATGAATTCCAGGCCTGCTCGAACTACAGGGAGACCCTGTCTCAAACTAACAAAACAAACAAAACCTCCCAGGTTTCCAACTTACCAAACACACTTCTAGATTAGGAAATAGAGGATTTTTTTTTTAAGGTACTTTCAAAGACAGAGGGATAAGCAGAAGATAAAACTTTGGACAAAGCTTTTCAACTGTCTGCTGACAGCCTGGGTGAGCCAGGTGGATCCGGATACCTGAAAATGATGCTAGAAATCACATGGTTGGGGAAACAATGGAGAGAACCAGACGTCCTGTGGGACAAAGCACAGCTAAAAGTGTGGGTGGAGAGCTACGCTGCAGGTGGGGGGAAGCGACTAGTGAGGCTGCACACAGTAGAAGCGAGCGATGGCATGCACTGCAGGAGGTGGGGAGGTGACCAGCTAGGCTGCACACAGTAGGAGCGACGGCGCGGGTCCAGTTCGGTCTCCGGGGATTGGCGCTGTAACGGGACAGTGTCAAAGGCTGGACCAGGTCGCTGTCCCATCAGGGACTCTGCCCACGCCCGGCCCCGCCAGGCAGGTGCTGCGGGCGGCTTCCCACATCTGCGGCGCTCACGGCCGGTCCTCCCAGGGCTCAGTCCTCAATAGGGTCCGATGCCTACCTCGATCTGACTCGCGACCAAGTTGCCGAGAGCCAAGAGCGCCAAGGCGGCAGACGCAGCGGCTCTCAGGTTGAAGAAGCAGGGGGCCGCCATGTTTGCCGGCTTCACGTTTCCGGTACTAGGATGGGGCGGGTTGAGTGCCGTAAAGCAGTGCGGAGGTGCTGTGCGCGGTTTTTTTTGCGACACGCCGTCCCACCTGCCGCCCCTGGCAGCCTTTAGAAGTCAGTACTGAGTTTCTAGATAGGGTGGGCCGGCATGGTTGGAAAACATTGAATTAGCTGGGTTTCTGGGTCTGTTTTGTAGAGTAGAATAATATTTGGGGGTTATTTTTAAAGGGGTGAGACGAGAAACCTGTGGATCCACAACGTTTAAAAAGCTATTTCTCCGTTTGCATGGTGCAGCCAGTTCTTAAAATACTTGAAGCAGCTTTGTGGGAATACTAGCCTGTTACAACATGGTCCCGTGGAAGTGTGGATTAGTACTGCAACTCGGGCGTGAGGACTGTTGTTAAAATGATGTGAACATGGGACTGGCGAGATTGCCCAGTGGTTAAGAGCACAGGCACTGGCTGCTCTTGCAGAGGACCGAGGTTCCATTCCAGCACCCATATGGCAGCTAACAACCATCTGTAAGTCCAGCTCCAGAGGATCCCAGGCCCTCTTCTGACATCCGAGGGCACTGCCCAACCCCATGCTCTTACATACATGCAGGCAAAAGACTCCTACGCATAAAAAAATAAAATAAGTTTTTAAACCTCTCCAATGAAAACTTTAAATCTTTGAATAAATATTGAGGGAGACAAAAGAAATGAAAAGACCTCAGGTGCTCATGGATTGGTGGAGTTCACAGAGTGAAACTGACATCTACCAAAAGCAATTTACAGATGCACTGCAATCTATAAAATCCTCTTGACATTCTTTACAGAAATAGAAAATTTCATCCTAAAATTCATGTGGAAACACGAGTCACCATACAGTCAAAGCATTCCTGAGCACAAAGACAAATTGGGGGGGGGGGGGGCGGGGGGGACAAACACACCAGACATCAATCTATATTACAGACCATAGTCATAAAAACAGCATGGTATTAGCACAAAAACAGAGCCGTAGATTAATGGAACAAAATAGAAGACGCAAACAGGAGTGCCCACAGTTTCAGCCACCTGATCTGACCAAGAACACACTGGAGAAAAGACAGCATCTTCAGCAAATGGTGCTGGCAAAATTGAATCTCCACCTGTAGAAGAATGAAACTAGACCCTTATCTTTTACTCTGCACAAAAGTCAACTCCAAATGTATCAGAGACCTCAATGTGAAACCTGAAACTCGGAAACTGTTAGAAGAAAACAGAGGCAGTGCCCTGCAAGATATAGATACAAGAAAGGGCTTTCTAACTCTAAAATCATTTGCTCAGGAATTATGGTCAATTATCAACTAATGGGATCTTACTAAAACGTTTTTATAGAGCAAAGAAAAGAACCGAGTGAAGAGAAAGCACAGAGAGCGGAGAAAATCTTCACTAGCTATAAATCTGACAGAGAATTAGTATCCAGAATAAACAAAGAATTCAAGAAAACAGATGACCCAATTAAAAGATTGGCTATGGATCTGAACAGAGAGCTCTCAAAAGGAGAAATAAAAATAACTAAGAAACATCTTTAAAGGTGTCTAGCATCCTTAGTAGTTAGAGAAATTCAAATCAAAACGACTTTAAGATTTCATCTAACCTAAGTCTGACTAAGATCAGGAGAACAAATGACACCAAATGATGGCATGGAGGCAGGAAAGGGGAGAACTGGTGGGAGTGCAACCTGGGGCAGTCACTGTGGAGGTCAGTGTGGAGGCCTCTTAAAAACTAAAAGTAAGCCTACCATGTGAATTGGCCAAACCACTCCTTGGCATATACCCAAAGGACTCAAAATCACACTAGTTGTTGCTGCTCTTTTCACAATGGCTACAAGATGGAAAGAACCTAAATGTCCCTTAACTGATGGCTGAATGATGAAAATGTGATACATTTACTCAATGGAGTCATACTGAGCACTAAAGAAAAATGAATTATGAAATTTGCAGGTAAATGCATGGAACTAGAAACTGTTCTACTAAGTGAAGTAATACAGACTCAGGAAAGCCAGCAATGTATGTTCTCTCATTTATGGATCTTAGCTCCAAATCCTTAGGTGTAACCATAGGAACCAGGACAATTGAAAGGAACCACAGGGGTGAGGGGAAGCAAGAACTCGAGATAGGGGGATAGTGGGAGAAAGGTGCTATCAAGGGGACAATGGGAAAAATGAGGCCCTTTAACTGGGAAATGAGTAGAGAGAGCTTTACAGAGGGAGTGACATGTGCATTAAATAACTCAGATGGTGTGAAAAACCAGAAGGAAATATATTAGTTCAAGGCCTACTGAAAAATGAACATGCCATAATGTGTGTGGGGGTGTGGGGGAGGGAGTGCATATTTTTAACTAAAAGCTATACGATAAAAAACACTGTAGGAGAAACTTCCCTTCAAGTTGTTGGTCAGGGTAGTCCAAGAGACTCCCAAAATAATACAGGATATTTCCAAAGCATTTGACTGACTCCCAGAATTTGAAGGTAAGACCCTGTTTCTGTAGACAGTCCATACTATGAACACAGGGCTTGGAGCAATTGAGCTGGAATGAACCTGGAAGCCTCCTCCCTGAAGACTAGGTCTCATGTTATCAGGATACTATACAAGTGACCAAGGATGAAAACCAATCAGTGGTCTTACCCAGGAACAAAACCTAATAAACAAAAAAGACTGGCCTGGCAAACTCTTGCTATTGGTGTGCTGGTGGCACTTTTATCTTGGGAGTAATCAACAGCTGTCTAATTGGGATTAAGGACTGCTCAATGGGTAGGAACTTATGTGTGGTACTGTAAACATAGCACAAGGCTGGAGAGGTCATATATCTTAGAGAAAAACCTACTTTTGTCACTTCTCTAAGCCAATGTAATTTCTCACTCTATTCTAAATATTTATCCTTATATATACAGACAGGTGTGCCTCTCACTGCTCATCAAAGGAGCTTCTTTGTGTAACAGATGGAGACTAACACCAAGTTCCATAACTGGTCAAAAGCAGAGCATAACTGTCTGTGAGATGCTTAGCCCTAACTCACATTTTCAGTACAACCCTACACATAAGATGAGTGCATCTTTCAACTCTCACCAGAGAGGTTTCTTTATGCAGCAGATGGTGATGAACCCAGAAACTCGAAACTGGACAATGTGCAGAGAACAAGAGGCTGCAGGGTGCCCCTCCCAGGGGTCAGGGATCACTGTAGAGGAGGACAGAAAGAGTGTAAGAATGAGAGGTAGCAGGTGATGACGAGGAAACAGTTTTCCAGACAGCTGATCAGTCACTCATATGAACTTACAGTAATTGTGACAGCATGCACAAGTTCCATTCAAGCTCAAACCAGACAAAATCCTAGCACAGACACAGGAAAGTGGATAAGAAATCCCAAACAACCCAAGAGACTTTTGACAACTGATGGTTGCTGGGAGGGGAAGAAAGAAGCTCTTACAGAGATGGGACTCTTAGTTGGTTGACCAGTCTCTAGTAGATGGACCCATACTGAAGGATATGTGGGGCCACCAATCAGACTCTATAGGCCATATTGTATATATAGTGGAGTGCATTGAATTGGGCAGGGGCTGTGGGAGGAGGTGCAGATGGCAGAAGTGATCTAAATAACAACAAATTATATTGTATGAAAATTGAAAAAATTCAAAATTTTTAACTTTGATTTGCTTTTTACTTTTCTAGTTTTACAATAAAATCTGAATTTCCTTTTTTAGTCTTCTTTAATAGTATTTTCTTCTATTTCTTTTTTCACATTTTATGTTATGGCTCAATACTAGTCAATAATATTGGTAGGAAGCAGCAGCTTACATTTTGGTTTTGTCTTAAAATTAGTGATATGGAGGCTGGAGAGATGACTCGGTAGTTAAGAGCCCTGGCTGCTCTTGCAGAAGACTCGAGTTCAAATCCCAGCACACACATGGTGGCTAATAAGCGTCTGTCACTCCAGTTCCAAGAGATCTTCTTCTGATCTCTTGGAGCACTGAATGACACAGATGCTCTTATGTACATGCACACAGTACACTCACGTGAAATAAATTATTTTAAAATTAGTGGTTTCATCATCTTTCTATTAAATCCATCAGTACTTCTTGAATTAGCATATTTATCATCATGTTCACAGAGTAGATTTTCATTTCCAATTTTTTCAGTGACCCTGTGCTTTTCAAGTACAGACTACAGTCAGCTTTCATACCGAAAAGTACATAGGAGCAGTTTTAAACACCATGCAGTGCTGGAAATAATTCTGTTTTACCTGTTAAAAATATGGAGCTGGAAAGATGACTCAGCAGTTAAGAGCACTGACTGATCTTGTAGAGGACCCAGGTTTGGTTCCTAGCACCCACATGGCAGCTAACAAACTACTGTAACTTCAGTTCTGAGGAATCCAACACCCTCCTCTGGCCTCCGCAGGAATTGCATGACATAGGTGCACTTACATACATATGGACCAAACACTCATACACATGAAGTTTTTTCATTAAATGTATGAGAAAGCATTTTTACAATTTGTTTATAATTCATTTATTCATCGATTTGTTAAATTTTTCAGTATATGACTTTATTAAGATTTAATTTGGCAACAAAAAAAGAAAAGCATTTAAATGAAAATTATGCACACAGTTCTTTAATAAAGGTGTCCATAGCTGACCTTCGCGGTAACTGCTCCAGGGCCTGGCCATTCCCTGCTGCTCCTAATAAGATGACGACAAAGTCTTCCTGGCTCAGAGGCAGCTACTGACTAAGTCACTTTGCTCTCGCCTTTCCGCCTACCTGCGCTTGTTCCATAGCTTCTTTCCTTCTCTTTTCCTCACTTACTTCAATGTCAAGAATACAACTGCCGAGTTGGGGAGATGCCTCAGTAAGCAAACACTTGCTGTTTCAAGCATGAGGGTCCGAGTTCAGATCGCCGGCACCCAGGTAAAAAGCTGGGTGTGGCTGCATGGGCCTGTAACACCGGCACTGGAGGGGCGGGAACAAGAAGACCCCTGGTGCGGACTGGCCATCAGCCTAGCCAAAACAGTGAGCACCAACACCAGCGAGAGACCTGTCAAGGGAACGAGGACGATGCCTGCTCTGGCCTCTCACCGTGTACACATGGACAAACACACCGGCAAGCACGCACACACACACAACTTTATACGTGCATGTCTATAAAGATCATGACTGCATTAGTTATTCTATCAACAGATATTTCCTAGGCATCGACAATGTACCCCTCCATTGTGCCTGGCACAACACGAGAGAGAAGGAAAACAGCAAGCTCTGACCTCAGTGAGTTAACAGTTTAGGGGAGCCGGGCCCTAACATCAGAGGCACGTGAAACTGTCTAACAGGAGAGTTTCTGGTGGAAAACATAACCACTCAAGAAAAGTCGCATGCATTTCCCTTAGGAAAAAGAATTAGGCAATTAATGAGCCAATGAGATGAAGATGACCGAGAAGAGCTGTCAGGACAAAGAACACCATCTGGCAGGATGGAGTTTGACTCGGTACCCGAATGTGCATTAGAGTGGCTTAGGTTCCAAAGTGGAGAGAGCAAAGCAGAGTGCTGCCAGTTAAAGCCCCATTCTGAGCAGGTCCAACCTCAGCTCGGGGCTTTGGCGATCAGGGCACAGGTTCTCTGTGTATCCTAAGAGCTGGACAGCTTCAGAATGGGCACTTGTACCAGCTCCAATGAGGAGAATGCCTATGGACAGAGTATTTGGACAGTGATTGCTATAGCCAAGCAACTGTAGCAACTTAGATCAGAGTGTGGAGTGGAGATAATGATAGAGACTCGAGAAGCATTTTAAACAAGGTGCAGCCAAAAGAGAACAGTAATGGGTTACAGTTAGGGAGGGAGGGAAGAAGGGGGCACAATTCTTGTGTGTTTGTGTGTGTGTACATATACCAAGGTGTGCATGTGGATATACGTGTGTGAATGCATGTCTGTATAGGTACATGTGCACATATATGGACATGTGTGTGGAGGCCAGAGGACCACCTCAGGTGTCATTCCTCAGGAGCTTTATTTTTTTGAGACACATTCTCACTGTACTGGAGCTCACCGATTTAGCTAGGCTTGTTGGACTGTGAACCCTAAGGATCTGCCCCCTCTGCCTCCCCAGCACTGAGATTATAAGCATGCCACCACACCTGGCTATTTTATGCGTGTTCTGGGAATTGAACTCAGGTTAACAGAGGACTGGATATCTTTTGGCTGTCTGGACTGTATAGCTGAATACACAGTACTATTGTTCTTTTAAGCACTGGACCACAGGAACTAGAGCAGGTAAAGTCTGGGTTAAATACCCAGAGCAATTTGGAAGACAAATACTTTGGTGATTACTAAATAATGTTACAAAAGAACCCAAGATGAAAAAGTAAGTTTAATTAGTACTAAATCCTGGCCCCTGTGAGAGATTTTTTCAGTGTGCTCTGTACTGTTTAGTTTAATTGATACAGGCAAGTCTATTTGCTATTACAATCAAAGCCCAAAGCAATTGACTAAAGCATTTTTTATCTAACAGACAATATTTCTTTGGGCAGGATTAAATGCAATAAAAAGAAATTGTATGTATTCAATAAAATACAAATAGAAAAAAAAATAATTAAAACAGAAAGGCTACCATTCCAGTGTATCTGTGTCATTTCTTAATTCTGCTTTTGATATTGCATCACCAAAATTACATTTTGTTTTAGCCTGAAACACTTTTCTTCCTTCTCTTCAACAAGCTGTTAAACAATAGTTTGCTGTTCTGCCATAATCTGTTTCCAGTATGACCTTCTAATTAGCTTTGGACTGACTTGTAATTTGAAAATGGAGCAAGTGCCCTTCAACATCTCATGTTTTGAAACCTTGGGCAATTATTAAAACGCCATAGTGACCTGGACATAAAGTCATGTCAAATGCTTTAGCAATTTGAAGATTACTAAGGCCCTCCTGTGTCAATCAAGAGCCAATGGTTCTGTTGATATGAAGCTGACTGATAGAATTGAGTTCTCTGGGAGTTGAGAATTCCTACAAGTGCAATTGATTTTGTTTAATTGGTTTTTATACATGTGTACATTTTTATTCATTAAACATCCTGTGGGCATCTCAAAATCTCAGAAACATTTCATATTTATTTGAATCACACTGTGTACTGTTAACTCTAAGGCATCCTGAAAGACCATCTTAGGAGGATACTGGGGTGTTGGAGAAGGAACAGAGGACTAGTATGTGTTGTAGAAGACTACCGTAGGAATATCACAGTAAGAAGAATGGTGGCTCCCTGAACATACCAATGCCCTACTCCTGAAAACGTGTACCTTACTTGGGAAAAAAGACTTGGAAGTATGATTGACTGCAGTATACTGACAGGAGGACTTTATAGCAGATTATTGGGGGAACACAATGTGACCATTAGGGTCCTTAAAAATGAGGCAAGAAGGTTAAAGAGAAGTGAAGATTGAAGCAGTGGCCGGAGTGAGGGGCCCTGAGCTTCAGAAGCAGGGAAAGGTGAGGGAATCGATTTCCCAAAGGCTGCAGAAAGCAGGCAGCTCCGCCGGCCTACTGTGGGCTTTGAACCTCCAGAGCTAGAGTGCCGCATATTTGCCTAGTTTGTTGTTATTTCTTAGTGCAGCAATAGGAGACTAATGCAGTACTTAAACCTTGACTACTTACTTAGTGAGTTCTGCATGGCATAGTAAATCTTCATATGCCTTGGTATTTTTCTCTTTTTGATTTTCCTAAAGATGATAATCAGTAACTACAAAAGAATCAGTAATATGGTTGGTGAGATGGCTCAGCGGGTAAAAGCACTGGCTGTGCAAGCCTAGCAACCTGAGTTTGACCCCTGGAACCCACCGTGGAAGGAGACAACTGAATCCTAAAAATTGACATCTGATATCCACATGCACATGTTGACAAGCACAGACCTACACACACACACACACACACAAAAAAAAAAAAAAACGAAGATGAAGCAGAAGATGAGGAAGAAGAAATTAAAATTTAAAAACATTTTAAAAATTGATCATTACTGCATGTTTATTATAGAGATCATTTTCTATCCTCTTCAAAGGTAATATCCAGAAAAGCTGCCCACTCTGTTTCACATGCATAACACCCTACATATATTTCTATTTTGGTGCTTATGCTATCAACTAAATTCTTTGAGGCCAAGAGCATCAGATGACTCACCTTGTATTCTTAAGCCCAGAAAAAATGCCGAATGCAAATATGTACTAAATAAATTAGTGGTAAATGTGTTTCAAAGAAATGTAATTAATGGAATACTAATCATCTGGAAAATATAAAACAAGATTCCAATTTGGGGAGGCATTTGGAGTCCTCACCTTTTAACAGGGAGACCTATTTCTTTATGAAGTTTCTTTGAGAAAAAAAAATCCATTACTGATACATTTTACGTGGACTTCAAAATAATTTTTCCCTTTGTTCATTTGTGTTCCTTGAATTTGAGCTCATGAAAACAGAACTTCAACCTGCAAAGGAACCAGGTCTAGTGTCCCACAAGGTCAACATCAAGAGCACTTCACAAACTCTTTTCATTAGACCGACTCTCAAAAGGTCATAAATCGAATTGTTTCCTAATATAAGCCCCAGGCAAGGAGACCATTCAACCATTATTTGATTTTACAGTTTTTGTCTGGCAGTCTAAATATATCATCTCAAATATTTCATCTGATTGATGTATTAGAATGTGAGAGAAAAAAAAATGTCTGATCACTGAAGTGGATTTGCCTGAATCAAGCAGAAAGTAGAAAATTTCTAGAACTAAGCACCCACTGATTCTAGGCACGAAGAGGAAGAGAAATGCTAGTTATTTCTCTAAAGGGGATAGAAAATGCCCATTTTCTGATAAAAAGTGATATATACCCTTTGTAGAAATTCTTATTTCCTGTCTTTGCCCTGCAAATTCCTCTTCATCCTCAGCTCCATGCTGAACTCCATTAGGAGAGCATTTGCTGGCTAGGTTGGGTTGCCCTGGTACATGGTGATGTCATCCTATACCTGTCCTTTGTTAAACGTATCATTGCATAATTAATGATCATTTAACTATCTGTTTAACATCTGCCGTCTCTGCTACGTATAGCAGTCCCACAGGGGCAGGAACTGTGCTCTTTCCCCTGGGCTCTCTGCTCTTAGAACATTCTCTGCCCAGAGCAGATGACTAATGAATAGCCTGAGAGAATGAGAGGATATGTGAGAATAGATTGTCCACACTTTTGACACGCAAATAAAAACTAGCAAGTTTTAGCAAGTTGCTTTCTTATTTTCTTCTTTATTTATGAAATTATTTTATGTATAATGTTCTGCGGTTTCTCTAGTATTATTACCTAGAATCTTTGAGTGATTGTTTCAAGTTTTTCCTTTTTATGTTGTTTTTTTCATTTGTGTGTGTGTGTGTGTCTGTTGCATATGCATATGTGCTATCGCACATGTGTGGAGGGCAGATGATAACTCATGTAAACCAGTTCTTTCCTACCACCGTTATACACATTGAACTCAGTTCATCAAGCTTGGTGTCCTGAGCCATCTTGCAGATATTTCCTTTTATTTAAGAAGTCATAAAGATTCATGATACAATGAAAGACTTTAAGTAGGGACTAGGGAGTTGGCTAAGTTGTTAGTGCTTTCTCTGCAAGTATGAGGACCTGAGTTCAGAACCCAGTACCCAGGTTAAAAGCCAGTCACAGCAGCATATGCCTATAATCCTAGCACTGGGAAGTCAAAGGCAGGTGAATTCCTGGGACTTGCTGACCAGTCAGTCAAGAGAAATTGATGAGCTCCACCAGTGACAGACTTTGTCTCAAAAAATAAGGTAGAGTATGACGAAGAAAGACACTGAATATCAACCTCTGACTTCCACATGTACATGCACACACATGTACACATACTCACACATCAACATGTACAGAGAGAGAGAGACAGAGACAGAGACAGAGAACTTCAAGTAATGTTGAAGAATGGAGAACACAGATCCTTTTGGACCCCATTATCTTTCTCAAATTTCCATGAACGGAACCATGTCCTTCCTTGGTTAGTTTTAGGTATGTCAGATCTGCTGCCCCAACTCTGCCATTTGTTTTTCAGTTTTGTCCATGTTACACTCCATTGGTCAAAACCCTTAACTTACTGGAGCAGATCTACAAGCATCAAGAATTGATATGGACCGTAGATATGACAACGGTACAAAGTTGCAACACTCTTGTGCTCACACTGCTCTTCGTGTATTTCTGCTGGAACATTTGTTATACTGTCTCTTGTGGCAGACGTACTGAACTCTTTGAGGTCAAGGATATCAAACGCCTTGCTCACCTTGTCTTCTAACCTGGGAAAATGCTGGAAGATGTGCAGATACTTGTTAAACAAATATATTAATGAACATCTTTCAAAGAAATGTACTCAATGGGAAAAGAGTAACTCTCAAACTATGAAAAACTATAGACATGACAAATAGGAGAAAATACGTTCAAAAGCTGTGATAGAAAAGTCATTATCCAAAATACACATGGAATTCTTTAAAGTCATCAGGAAGAAATAAAATGTTTTGAAAATAATGGGGACTTCAGGCTACAGAGATGGCTCAGAGGTTAAGAATATTGGCTGCTCTTGCACAGGACTTGGATTCAGTTTCCAGGACTCACATGGCAGCTCACAACCATCCATAACTCCAGTTTAAAGGGACTCCAATGTCCTCTTCTGACCTCCATGGGCACCACACAACATGGGTGCATGTACACACATGCAGATAATGCACACAATATAAAAATAATAAATAAAAAAATTTTAAAGAAAATAATGGGGACTGGTGACATCACTCACCAGTTGATTACTTGTCTAGCAGGCACAAGGCCATGGGTTCAAATCCCAGCACTGCCAGAAAAGTAAATAAATAAAAAAAAGCAAAAGACTTAAACAAGATATTCAATCAATGGAGTCAGTACACAGTGCATCTGTTACCTTTGCATCAGTGATCAAAACACTGGACAGAAGCATCTAACAGAAGGGTTCATTTTGGCTCATGGTTTCAGGGGTCTTTAGCCATCAAAGTGGGAAAAGCACAGTAGAGAAGCTCCATGTGGCAGAACATTAGGCTACAGCTGTTCACATAGCAGGGTCCAGGAAGTAGAATGCAGGCTGGAACCAGAGGTGGGTATAACTTCAAAGGCCTGACCCCTGGTGGCCCACTTCTGCTAGGTAGGCCCCACTTTCTAAAGGCCCCACAGCCTCCCCAAATAACACCACCTGCTGGGAGATAAGCTTCAAAACATAAGCCTGTGGAGGACATTTCTGATTCAAAGCATAGCAAACAGCAAGCAACCACATGAAAAGATGTTTCACATCATCTGTCATTAGAGAAACTGTAAGAAAATACCTATCAGAGTATCTAGAGCCTCTAATGCATATTACTAAGAGAAAGAAGTCACACTGAAAAGGTGACATGTTGTATGACTCCAACCTCATGAAATTTCAGAAAAGGTAAAACTATGGCAACAGTAAAAAGATGAGCAGGAATATGAAGATAAGGAGGGATGACCGGGAAGGCACAGAGCTGGTTTAACAGAGTGAAACAATTCTGGCTAATACTACATTGGTGAACAGTTCAGTATGCATTTGTCAAAACCCACATAACACAAGCAACCCCAGAGATGAACCCCACATGATCATGATTTGTTTCTTTAAGTTTGTGAATTATATCAAATGTACCTTCTGCTGGAGCATGTTAGAGGACAGGACATGCTTTAATACCTGACAAATACTTCTTTATCATCTCTACTAACAAACAGCAAGATGAAGAATTGCAAAGGACAAGAATTACAATTAGCCGAGTTGAAAGAGAGGCTTAAAGAGCATGGACAACCCCAAAATATATCAACACCTAGACCTTTAACACTTGGCACATTCTTTGCCACATAAAAAAAATTCATAGCCTAAAGAATTTTCCCATTAAATATTCTAAATTTACCTAAATGTCACTATTTCCCTGCAGACTTACAAGTCAGCATTTCCTTGAACACATGAAAATAATTTATGATTAGGGAAATTGGATAGTTTTAGGTTAGGCTTCCAAAGTGTTCATGACCATAATGTTGTAGAAGCTATAACTACCCTTTCAAAACGTTTTTACACCACTGAAAGATTATGCCTTCATTACTAACTCTGCAGTAAGCCTCTTCCACTGTCACCAACAGCTGTGAGTCTGTGCAGGTCTTGATCTTCCTTTTGTTGCTTTACCATTTTTATTGTCTAAATGCCATTTCTCAAATGTGGAGCCCCTTCCAAGACCCTCAAGATCATCAGTGATCAACCTTTTCCATCCATCAGTTAGTTTTTAGTTTGTTGAATGTGTTAAGCTGAGCCAGTAGTTGTACACAATCATGGTTAGTTTCTTTTTTCAGTAATTAATGTTAAATATAGATCCACTAGAGCTTTATGGGTCTCCAGTCCTTTATGGCATGTTTAGAATTGCAGCCTTTGGAGTCAAGACTCCATTAGTTTGGGTCTCATCTGGTGTTGTGTAAGGAGATATTAAAAAAATGTGCACTCATCCCAGATAGGGCACTGACCATAAACCTAAGTTAATGATTACACCACAGTCTAGCTTGGCAAACCAATGAATTTATTATGGTTATTTACAGAGTATGGATGACTCAAAAGCAACAGCATCACCAAACAGCCCACTCCAGTATGAGTAATGACTCACAAGAAGACGCAGCAGCCTTGGAGCTGTGTGTGCAATGTGCAGGCTCCGGGCCTAGCTTCTGTTGTTGTGGGAAGGGTCCCTGTGGACCTTGCTAGTTCTGGGAATTTCCTGAGACTTGCCTTGATCTCCTGAGTCTTTTGAGTTTCCACCTCCCTGCAGAAGGGACTGCTCCAATCCTGACTCAGTTGCTACCCACCACTGGACATTACTGCCTATGGGTCCTGGAGCGAGCTACAGTTTTCTCAGCTCTGGTCTTCATCTATGTTAAAAAAAAAAAAAAAAGGCTAATAGAAATACCCAGTGCATACGGTTGTGGTGGGTTTGGAGGAAATCGTGTGTCTTTGCATGCAAAGGCTGTTAGCTCAGTGTCTGATACAAAAGTGCTTATGAATGTTAATTATTAATATTTATCTTATTCCCAATTGTTATCTCAAACCACACCTCCATCCTCAGCAGATCCCCAGCCTTTTCATTCTCTTATGCAGCACCACACTGAGGGCCTCTGGGCACCAAAGCCATTGTAATGGTTTGTGACTGTAATACAAAATTTACTTCACGGCCTTTCTGAGTTTCATTGAGTTAACAAAATAATTTATTTTCAGTATTATTTTCCCTTGCCACTTCAAGAAAATCCAAAGCTCAGATTAACGTTTGCAATATTTGTATCCATGGAAATGGTAAAATAAATAGAATTAAGTTATAATTTAGTTTGCCTGACAGCTCTCTCTAAAGAGGCACATTGTGGAAAAGAAAAACACTAAATTTTTCACAAAAGCTACATTTTTTAATAGAATTTCTAATTTTATCTGTCAGTGCTAATGAAGAAGCCTAATCTTTTCATGTGTTGTTTTAAAAGCTTCTTTGCCAATAAAAAATAGGTTGTGTTGAATACAGAAGTACCCATCAGTAAAAAATATGCAGAGCTATTATGACATAAATTTCTAGAGACGAAGCCTCATTGTTTCAAATAATGAAACAGAAATCACTTTAGTTCTTAGGGGCATTATTAGGATAGAGGCCTCGGAATCTATTCAATTCAAATAAAATGCGTTTTAACTCCTTTGGCTTTGTGTCATTACCATAAAATGAATATAAATTTGTTGACAACTCTGTTTCATTGTATAGTTGGAGCTTTTTGCCATTTCACATCAAAGTTGACTTTTCAAGTAAGTACAAGAAAGCACATCCACATGTGTCATTATGCTCTCTGTCATTTCTTTAAAAGGAACATAGAATCATTTATTTTGAAAAAAGGTGACATAGCAACTTTAAACAAGATTTAAAGATCCAAGGCAAACTAGACACAAGTAGGAAAACTGATTTTGGACACTTTAGTAAAAACCAAAGTCAGGCAAGGGAAAGCAATTTCCAACTGACTACGCTGTGCCAGTGTGATGGTTAGCTGCACACCTCACGGGGAGCTCTGAGTTGCACAGGCTCATTCTGTGGGGATGGAGGCGGAGAGCCACTGAACAAACAATCGCATAGAGTTGTAATGGATGATATCTGAGTTCTGTGGAAGCACAGAGACACTGCCCGCCCCTCCTAACCTTATTTTTCCATGTGTATAATCAAGACTAATAGTGGCCCCCTCACAGGGCTGTTAAAGAAGGTTAAACACCATAATAAATATGAAGTGGTTAGCCCACTGTCTATGGTGTAGCAAGGGCTCAGTATGGATAGCTGCTGCCACTATTTATTTTAGAATTGATATACAATTTATTATTAGGAAGAAGGCTTCACTGAGCTTTGGAAGAATGTCTTCGGGGATGGGTAAAAAGAATGAGGATTTTCCACTTTGGGAGAGGGAAGAGTCATTCAAGACAAAGGTATTGAGTCAGGAAAAACTCATACTGTGAACTTTTATGTGTGGCGTACCTGCGTGTGTGTGTGTGTGTGTGTGTGTGTGTGTGTGTGAGAGAGAGAGAGAGAGAGAGAGAGAGAGAGAGAGAGAGACAGACAGACAGACAGACAGGAGTACTTGTGTGCCCATGGAAAGACCAGAGGTCTATGCCAGGTGTCTCGCCACTGTTTTCCACGTTTTTGAAGAGACGGTTTCTATCTTCTGGCCAGCGAGCCCCTAGAAGCCACCTATCTCGCTGCTCTAGCCCACTCACCCCTTGTACTCCGGAACCAAAGTAGCAAGTATCTTTGGCTTTTATGTGGGTGCTGAGGATTCAGATGCTTGCTTAGCAAACACTTCCTGAGTCATTGCCCCAAGCTCCCATACTATGAACTTTTGTGGCGGGGAGGTTGAGACAGGATCTCCCTGTAGCCCCCAGCTGGCCTGGAACTCACTGTGTAGACTAGGTTGGCCTCAATCTCACAGCGACCCACCTGCCTCTGGGATGGCAAGATATCCCCCCTCCCAAGTGCTGGGATTAAGGGCGTGCACCACCACACCCAGCTTACACTGTGAAATTTCATTGAAAGCCTAGAAGCCCAAGTAACTGGAACACAGGAACCTTGGGCTGAGCAGTAGGAAGTGGTCGGGGTCCTGAAGAACCTGCATTCCATGCTGCAGGGCTGAACTTCATCCTCGGATGTTAGACATCCAGTAGGGATTTTTCAAGCAGCAAAGTACAAGATGAAATTTATGCTGTTGAGGAAGACAATAGGGAAAAAACTAGAGATAGTGTGGAAGCCATGAAAACAGTTCACATAGAAGAATTACTGATGGTTAAGGCATGAGTTTCATATGTGTGTGTGCTAATTGTTTGCCATCTAGTGATATGTATTAATTCTTACAATAGCTATCTAAGGCAGATACATTACTAGCTCCATTTCACAGTTGTAAAAAGTAAAGTATACAAGTTAAACAGTTTGCTTAAGGTTCTGTGCTTAGTAAGTATTGAGTGTAGAATTCAAACCCAAGCAGTCTTAGTTCTGAATTAGCATATTAAACCACAACTCTTCTTCACTGCTTCTCAAGTAAAAGCAAGAATGTAGACAATCAACTGGGGAAGAAAATGGAAAGATGAGTTGTATTGTGGGACGTTTTAAAACTCAGCAGAGTTCATTCACAGACGCATTTTTCTAATGTGACAAAGATGTCCTGAGTTCCTATAAAAGGCGAACACCCACAGCTACAACAATAAAAACAAGAGTTCTGTGCAGAGAAAGAACGATGCCTGAGAATGAACTATCTTACGTCAACAGGAAAAAGGCATATAAGTGTCCTTAATGGACATCTCATGTAGCCTAGAAACTTCAAAGTAGGGACTGCAAGATAGTCCTTCGTGACTCTAAATTCTATAAATCTGTTCATGAAGATTAACTATCACGACTTCCCATCCTTGATTATAAAAACACTGTTTTCTAGGCTGGTGACATGGTCAGTGGGTAAAGGCACTTGCTGTCAGGCCTGAAGACCTGAGTTCAATCCCTAGGACCCACATGATGAAAGGAGAGAACTGACTACCACAAGTTGTCCTCTGACCTCCACACTTGCACTGTGGCACATGCACGCCCCTGACACCTACACTGAATAAGCAAATGAGATAAAAACTTAAGGATGTCAGTTTCCTTCTAATACAGGGAGTTATTAGAGTTCTATAAAAACTCTAACTTTCAGGAAGAAAAAGGAGGAACCTGAGAACCCTTATACTTGCTATTTTTTTTCAAGTGCTGTTGGCTCAGAATAATACTTATTCCAAAGTGGCACCTTCAGTAGAAAGAACTGAGAAATAAAGAGTACCATGCATGATGAACCAAAGAAAGTAACAGAAGGGAAGTTATCTTATTCAGGCAAATTGTGGCTATGACAGGTAGGTGATCATTAAGGTAAGCCGAGGAGAGTCCTAATAAGCCTCACACTGCAAGCCTTTAAAAACTGAGAAGAGTGGCATGAGCTGAGTCTGCAGAATCAAGTAGACATCAGCTTGTGGAACTCTTAACACCTGGGTAAATATTTTAAGATTATGCTAAGGATAGTGAGATACTTACAAGGGTTTGAGAAGGAGTGAATGGGAGCTGAGGGCCTGGTGTATCGAGGAGCAGTGGGGGACTATTCCAGAGTGAGTGCTGAGAACATGCGCCATCCCCTGTAGGTGGTAAAGATGGAGGAGGAGGCTAACAGTGCATTCACTTTTGTGCATTCTAAGTTTGAGTCACCTACAGAACTTACAAGCTATGAACACATTTTGACCAGGCATACCCAACCTTTTGACATTATGATGCAATACTGTCATCCACAAAGTTTATACCACAGAACAGCACAACTAAGTTACAAAAACGAATCACAAAACCATTTCATTAATGCTTCAGGTAAAGGTATAGTCTTGTGTTTAGTCGCATTCCTGGCCACATGGGGCCCACGGGTTAGACATACTTGCAGCTGAGCTTTCTAGGAGACGAGTCAAAAGTACACAGCAATCTTGTGACTCAGAAGCTGGTCCTTGAAGTCGGAGTCCATGAGTAATCACAAGGAGCACCTGCAGACCAGGTTTAGGAAGAGGAAAAAAGGAGTCAGGCTAACAAGGAGCATTCAGTGAGGATGCCAGGATGAAAAGTTGAGGACGGAAACACAGGGGCATGGAGGGCTGAGGGCGAATCAGACTTCTGGCAGGCTCAAGGAAAGGGAAACCTAGGAAGAAGGGATAGATTTGGAGATTTGGGGGCATCATAACCTTTGCTGCACACTAAAAGTCATCCTGGCATTCAGTGAGGATGCCAGGATGAAAAGTTGAGGACGGAATCACAGGGGCATGGAGGGCTGAGGGTGAATCAGACTTCTGGCAGGCTCAAGGCAAGGGAGACCTAGGAAGAAGGGATAGATTTGGAGATTCAGGGGCATTATAACCTTTGCTGCACACTAAAAGTCATCTTCATTTTCCATGGAAACATCTCAAGGCCTTCCTGAGCTGCCTGATGGTCCAGATAATGAAATTATTTACATGCAGCTAGTTTATGTGGGTGTTGTCCTGTTTCATATTCTTGTTTATGTGATTATAACAAACCATTGCTCTTTACTCTTATTACTGTGTTATGTTTTCAGTGGGCGAGAATAAATTAGCCAGTGGAAAACTTTCAGGAAGTAATTTAAGCTAAAATTTAAAGCAAAGGTATGTTTCCAAGAGTGACTGTGCAAGCAGGTATACAGTATTTCAGCTGTCTTAGAAGACAGAGTCAAAAGCAAGAAGTGCTGGAGAGATGTAATCAGGGACATTCAGACTGAGAATGTGACGCACACATGCATATTCACACATGTATACATGTTTGGTGGCCAGAGGTCAATGTCAACTGTCTTCCTGAATCACTTTTCACTTTAATTTTTTTACTTGTTTTATGTGTATGAGTATATTGCCTGCACGTATGTAAGTGCATCCTTGTCATGAGGTGCCTGCACAGGCCAGAAGAGGGCCTCGGATCCCCTGGAACCGGGGTTAAGGATGGTTAACTATCATGTGGGTGCTGGGATTTGAACCCAGGTCTTCTGTAGGAGCAGTCAGTGCTCTTAGCTGCTGAACCATCTCTCCAGCCCCCTCACTCTAATTTTTGATATTGAGTCCCTTACTGAACCTGGAGCTCACAAATGTAGCTAAATTAGCTGGCCAGCATGCTTCAGGGCTCCTGTCTCTTCCTCTTCAACACTGGGATTCCAGACACACATCCCACTTTCTACATGGATGTTGGAGGTCAACTTAGGTCCTCATGCCTGTGAAGCAAGCATTCCATGAACTGAGCTATTTCTTTAGTCCATGATTCTCTTAGGCTGTCATTAGCCATTCAACCAGAAGTCTGGAAGTGACAGAACGATTGAGAGCAGGCTCAACATATTTGAATATTCTCCTGTACACAGTGAGGAATTCCTGGGGACTCGAAAGTGAGAGACAAAAGAAAACTATTGTCAGCCTCCTGATGGTGTGAACATGCCTGCAGGCAGAAGGACGAGTTGGTCTAAGTCCTTTCCTAGAGCTGCCAGATGACTAGAGCTCAGCACGTAGAATCTTCGTCCATCAGGTCACAGGATTGAAAAACAAAACCCCAGAGGGCACTCAGAATCAGACGGAGGCTAGAACACTCAAAATCTGTCCACCTAGCTAAGAAGCAGGATGAAATCCAAGAAGCAAAGTGTAAAGCGAATTAGACTACATGTAAGATCGAAATCAAAGGAGATGGGCATGGCCAGAGAATGAGAAGCTAAAGGAATTGAGAGAGAGACAGAGAGAGAGAGAGAGAGCGAGCTCAGAAAACGGGCTGCCACACTCCGTGGCAGGATGGAGGTAGGGCTTCAAACAGGCATTTCTAAAATAAGGCATGGGATTCAGAGACAGTGAGAAGTCAAAAAGCAAGGAGCTTTGAACATGGTGACTAGGAAAATGGGGATACCTTTAACAGAAAGGAGAAAAGTGGGGCCTGACTTCAACAAGTGGATGCAAGAGCATCTCTGTGGATGTGTTTTGAGGTGATGCTTGGTCTGAGCAGCCTTGATATATGAAGGGAGACATCAGCATTAGAGGGAGCCGCTATTTCTACAGCTGTGCCCGGTGAAGGCACAGAAAGACAGATTTCTCAAGCACAGAGGCTAACGAAGGAGGAAAGGTCAGGAGCCAGAACTGAAACTTCTGTGTTCGGTACAAAAGCAGGAATGGAGAAGGAATTAACTGGAGGGGAAGGAAGAAAACCCTAAACAAGCTGATGGAAGAAGTCAGAAAGAAAATTAGAACAGGCTTCTCAGAAAGCCCCAAGAGGAATAACATGGCAACTCTGGTCATCTCAGAGTACAGACTTCAGGGACTCTCCAAGATAGCTTCCCAGTACCCCTCCAGACTCCTCCCACATCACAAACACATCACACATCCACATCACAAACACATATCACACACACATCACATATACACATCACACACATATCACACACCCACATCACACACACAACACACACACATCACACACATTCACAAACATATCACAGACACATCACACACATCACATATACACATCACACACTTCACACACATCACATACACATCACACACACATGTCACACACACATCACACACACATCACATACACACATCACACACATCACACACACATCACATATATACATCACACACACATCACATTCTCATTACACACACATCACAAATACACATCACACACATCATATATATACATCATACACACAACACATATACACATCACACACATCATACACACACACACACACACAAGGCAACTAGAGATTCAATTACACAAAGGCCTTCTAATTCTTCAGAGAATTCACCTCGGGAGATACCAGTGTGGCTCTCCACACCCCCAAACAGCTGCGGACCTAGTAAATTTGACCTGAGCAGCTTGGCAGGGCACTCTAGTACTGAAATCTCTGCTTCTCAATGCTGCCACATCATGGATGGCCGCTCCAGCCTCTCCCCGACCCCCAAGTGTCATGCCATCCTGAGAAGAGGAGAAGAAAGGAAAACTCTCAACTGCACTCGCTTTACTTAAATAGCAGAGATGTGACTGCATTTGCCTGAGTTTGCCTGAGTTTACCTCAAGGCACAATATAGAACTTTCCGTCAATAGGTAGAAACAGGAATTAAGTTTAATTTTGGGAAATAGAGAGCTACCATTGTTTGCATATATGAATTTTTAAAACTTTTGAGGAGATGCTTTCGTTTTGAAATAGGGTCTCGTGTAGCCAAGGTTGGCCTCAAACTTACTACATAGCTGAAGATAGCCTTGGACTTCTGAGCCTCCTCCCTCCACATCCCCCCAAGTGCTGAGATTACAGGTGTGTGCCACCATTCCCGGTTTATGCAGTACTGAGGATCAAACCAAGGGTTTCGTGCATGCTAGGCAAGCACTCTGTCATCGAAGCCCCAACCTCACCTTTGTATACCCAAGTTTTGGTCTTTGAATTGTCACCGAATTTTTCTTTTGATTCAGGCCAGTCGAAACACCGAAGCGCTTTCAAATCTAAAGATAAAATTGTGCTTCAGTCAGCTGAGAGATGGCCAGCCTCTCTTTCAGAGGACTGGAACTCAGTTCCCAGCACTCACATTGCAGCTCGCATCTACCCATAGTTCAGTTCTAGGGAGCCCACACCCTCTTCTGGCCTGCACAGGCATTGCATGAACATGGTGCACATACATATATGCAGGCAAAAACATTCATCCACACACAAAAAAATTTAAAAACATTGTGTCTGGGTAACATATAATAGTCTCAAATGTGTATATATGAGGTTCTGGATGTCAAAGGGAAAGTAGCTGTATTCTGTAGTGTATAACTGATTTTCATTATTGCTTTCCTGATGATTGCTATGAAAGACAGTAAATATAATATATACAATTTAAGTGAGTTATATATCATTTATTTCTATTCTAAGAAAGTAAAAATGAAATCTTCCAGAAACTGGGCAATAAAATGCTTTTGGAATTGCTTGGACAGCAGACCAGTTTTTACCTCAAAATGTAACATCCAAGAAGAAAATGCTTTTAAACATTTATTATTATTCCAGATGAGGGACAAAAGTGAAGCATGATGATGCTTTAACCTAATATATTTTTTAAATCATTATGAAGAAAATCTAACTCCATTTGCCACTCTGAATTAATGTCGGAGTATATTTATTAAGGAAAAAGAGAGAACAGCATGCTGCCTCAGTGCCAAGTACTGTCAGATTAGGTCAATTTGAGATATGTGTGACTCTAGCTTTCTTGGGTACCCTAACAAAGAAACAGTATACAGATGAGAGAATAACAGAAAGAAGGTGAAAAACAGTCTGTGACCTTGACCTTCCTTCGCTCAGCAGAATGGCTGAAATTTACTAGTGTTGAACCCCCAAAAGTTCCAAGAACCTCAGCTCTCCATGCTAATTCCTTTCCAAACAGGGGGCTAAGCGGAGTGCAGAAGCCTCTGCTCCCTATAATTTCTTCAACAGTCTGCACCCCAGAGTGTCATTGTCAATCAAATGGGACCCTTTTCTGTTTCTGATTAGCCCCTACCCTTGCCCATTACAAGGCACACACACACACACACACACACACACACACACACACACACACACACACGTTCTAGCTAGTTCCTACAATAGGCAAAGTATGATGGCCTTAAAATGCAAAGACATTTCCATGAATGTGTGTTCTGCTAATCAAATTCCTGATTTGCCAAAGCCTGGGAAATATACGCCTGCTTAAGGGTCACCATGCTCTCAGCTTCCACTTACCCAGGCTGGGGTGAGGAAGGAGATGGTGCCCACTGACCGCATGGTCCATCATCAGAGAACTCTCATTTCCAGTCTCTTTTCTGACCTTCTTACTGCTTTGTAATGTGGCTCTCCTCAGGGCCTTTGGTACGGCAGCTGTTCTTCGGCACTTGAGTTATTGGACCTGCGAGCCACACAGAACACGGGAGAGTTCCCTCCTTTCTTCCCTCCAGTTCATTTTCCTAAAACTCTGACTTTGACTCTCTCTTCTGACTAGCATATGCTTCTGCCTTTTCCTGTTGCAATCATCCACAGATGGTGATTCTGGCTCACAGGCACTCATCCTAAAACTACCAACAGCTTCATTCTGATGATCTCAAACTCATGTAGATGACACTTCCTGTTCTCTAGCCTTTAAGTTCCTATGCCTGTCTTCCTCCATCATGTTACATCCATCACATTATGTCCATCATATTATCACATTATGGCCATTGCATTGTGTCTTTCATGTTGTGTCTGACGTTGTGTCCATCATGTTATTGCATCAGGTTGTGTCCATCACATCATGTCAGTCAGTCCTTTCTGTGCTATGTCTTAGACCTTGTTATTAACAAAACTTGCAATTCCACCATAATATAAATTTCCAACATCCAAAATTTCTACCATCACTCATTTTTATTAGAATTCTGCTCCAAAGATAAGATCTCTGCCAACACCCAGCAATTGGTGCCTCCACTGCCTCTCCATTGTCCTTCACATGACCTGAGCTCCTTGAAGGGTTCTTTATTCCGTCATTCTTCAGGATGCAATGCACATATTTGGCTCAACTCCAAACCCTGTTAAATCCGACTCTCTATCTGTCAAGTGCTCATCTCTTGTATCTAATCCATCATCATTATGTCTCAAGAATATAGCCTGAATATAACTGATTTTTATTACCTCCACCATCAGCATCTTGGTACACAACCATGTCTTTCTGGATTATTCTAATAGATGCCCAGGTGATTTCTTTACCCTTGCTTTGCCCTTACACAGTATGCCCCATTCTCCACACAGGAGCCATCGTAAGCTTGGAACATGTAAGACAGATCGCATCACTTTTTGCTCAAAGCACAGCAATCACTTCCACTGCGCCAGAGTGAAAATCAAAGACCTTACAGTGACTAACAAGAAACCACCTCAGTTATTTGCATCAAATCATACAGTCCCTTGGTGTGCATAAGAGATTGAATCTAAGGTTCCTTGGGGATGGCAAAATCTGCAGATACTCAAGCACCTTACTTAAAATGGTGTGATGTTTGCATATAAGTATGTACAACCTCCTGTTTACTTTTAATTACCATTAGCTTATTTATAATTCCTGATACAATGTAAATGCTATAAAGATAGTTGTTATACTATTTTATTTAAGGAATAATGACAAGAAAAATCTCAATACATGTCAATATAGACACATTTTCCAAGAGTTTTTCCATCAATGGTTAGTAGAATCTACTGTTGCAGAACCTATTCATAAGAAAGATGTTTGTATTTGTTGAATGAAGGAACAATTAAATGACAGATCTATAACATTCAAGGATGCTTGTTCTTCTCTGCAAAGTTAAGAGGCTCAGAGTAGGCATCCTACATGTTCTCCACAGCACTAGGGGAATTTGACTTCATATATTTGGTTTTTAAAATATTTTATTTATTATTTGTATTTTATGTGTATGAGAATATTGCCTGAATTTGTATAAGGGCACCTGTGTCATGCAATGTGCACAGAGGTCAGAAGAGGGAGTTAGATTCCCCTAGAACTGGAGTTACAGATGATTGTTAGCCACCATGTGGGTGCTGGGAATTGAACCTGGGTCGCCTAATAGAGCAGTCAGTGAGCCATCTCTCCAACCCCCCGACTTTGTCTATTTGAATCGACCTCTGTGAATTCAAGAACAAATGTTGGTCATTTTTATAAAGCTATTACTTGATGCAGTACCCAGCTCAGTATTGTCCTACTTTCTCCTCTGTTAGAGTCAAGTCTTGTGCTGGAAATCATCTCAGAACACACAGCATGGCTTTGTGCCAGGGGCAGGAGGCCAGGACAGGGCAGCAAAGGTGCAAGAAAGAGCGAGGAGATAATGAGAAAATGAGATGTTGATGGTAGAAAGTCTTCGTCTTTTTTCTAAGGTGACATAAAATCTTCACTGAATAACAAATGTATGTTGAGCTATTAGTCTAATTGGTTCAATAGCTATTTTTATGCCCAGAAAACTAAAACCATTCCCTAATGATACAAAATATGTCATAACTGGTAACAACTAAAAGCATTCAGGTAATGGCAAAATGTGGAGGAAAATACATATTTTAAAGAAATTTCTAAACCCAGTTGCAAATATATTGACAAAAAAAATCGTTAGTTTTAAAAGAATTCATTGGGGTGGGGCTGGAGAGTTAGCTCAGGCAATTAAGAGCACTTACTGCTCTTGCCAAGAACCCAAGTTTGGTTCCCAGCACCCACATCGGGCAGCTTAAAACCTCCTGTAACTCCAGTTCCAGCTCGCACACCCTCTTCTGGACAATGCAGGCACCTCTATACACATGGCATGTTCATACACATACACATAAAAAAGATAAAATCTTTAAAATAACCTATTGATATTCTATATTAAGAAATCCAACCAAGACTGTAGTTGAATATCTTGCCAATAGTCCTAGTAAAGACTATAAATATTTTCCAGGAATTAAATCCTATTAAAACAAGCATTTCTTTTTTTTCCTCAAGATGATAAACTACATTTCAAAGATATCTTTCCAAACAAGAGATTAGAGCTGTTCATATTTTACAGGTAGTATTATTAAAAACAGAAGGCCAATAAATACTAAAAAGAACAAACTATTGCTTCAAGTCTTTTGAGCAGCTGGGGACGCAACTCATCGTATGTATTGTCAACTGATTCACATGCTGCAGCCAAGGTCTGGGACACGAACTGTATTATGCAGATGAAGAAATCAAATGCTCCTCATCATGTCGAGATGCTGCAAGTTCAGACTTGACATTCATAAACAACCAGGTACAACTTTGCTTCAATCAGGCCTACACAACAATAGTTCCAAACTGAAAATCAAGAGTGAACCATCAACAAACAAAACATATTGTTCTTCAACCTGAAAAACTCATCTCTTCCTTTCATGTTGCAAACCAAAGTTGAGCTACTGGTTGTCCAAAACACCGAACAGGGAAAACAGCTATGTTATTATTCTTATTAAGGATTTTGAGTTAGAATGGATAGGAAGGTATTGGAAGCATCTTTACATCTCTGAAATCTTTTAATTGAACAATCCCAAAAGGAAAAAGGACACAATAAAGCCATTGTACAGATGTAACAGTCTATCTAACAGTGTCCAGCCTTGTTCCGGTGACAGACATGCCCATCACCCTGATCTGATAACTGCACATTGTATTGAAATGCCACATTGTGCCTCGGACATGAAATTATAAGTTTATACAGCATATGACTATTTCCTAATGAAAAATAAATAAATGAATACCTGTAACTTTGAGGAGAAACTTTCAAATAAGTGACACAGCAGGGTTGGCTAACATTTTGAATTCTGGAGCTGTAAGCCTGATCTGGAAATTCACCTTCATTGGGTCTAACATCATGGTGACCTCAGGCCAGATACTCACTCACTTTGTATTTAATTTTCTTGTCTGTAAAGTGAAGATGCTGGTAGAACTGTCTAATGAGGTTGTGGTGAGGTTTCAATTAATTAATACACATAAAGTTCAGTAATGGCCCACTGATACTCATTTTGCAAATATCACTGAATGTTTGCTATGTAAAGAGCACTGGATATGCAGGATGAAGCCCCTTCATTGGTAAGACTTGCCTCCTGATTAAGAGAAGACCATCAGATAGGATATGTAAACAATAACCTGCACATCATATAGTATATAGATGGTAATAATCAGCATACGGAAAAAATAAGAGAGGGGAGAGTCAGAGGGGGAGCTTTCGTTTGCTTTCAGTCAGGGAAGTTGTCCGGGGTGCAACCCTGAACGGAGGGCACTGAGTGAGGTGCGAGGAGCACAGAGTTAGCACATGGGATCTGAGCGGAAGCACAAGGGACGGCAAGACAGACGCCCTCAGAAAGGACTGGGAATCACAAGGGGGAGGCAGGGGAGACCAGCAGTAGTAAGAGATGAAGTCATGGGGTCAGAGAGAAGGGGCGGGAGTGGACAGCGTGTGTGTATGCACGTGTATGTGTGTGCAGTGTATGTGTGAGCGTGTTTGCACATGTATGTGTGTGCAGCGTATGTGTGTGTGTGCACGTGTCCATGTGTACATGTGTGCATGCATTTGTTTGTGTGATGTGTACATGTGTGTGCACTTCTACATGTGTGTGCATGTGGGTGTGACTGTGCATGTATACACAGATTGCATTAGGATACTTTTGACCACTATACAATATTTTTGTCTTGTATATAAGGGTGATGAGCAGCCATTGAAAAGTTATGAGCCATGATTGACACAGCCATGATTGACAAAGCCATGATTGACATATCTGTACTCAATTTCCAACAGGATCATTCTAACTGTTGGGTAAACAACAGAGGGGAGCTGGAGGGATGGCTCAGCAGTTAAGAGCACTGGCTGCTCTTGCAGAGGGTTTGATTCCCAGCACCTAACTTGACGGCTAACAACTGGCTGTAACTCCAGTTCCAGGGGATCTAATGCCCTTCTGATCTCTGTGGGGGTTGCAGGGCATGAGTGCACATACGTACATGCAGGCAGTGCACTCGCACAGACGTGGGAAGCAGGAGATGGAAGGAGCAGACTTGTCAGGAGGCTGTGACTCTAGGACGGGTGCATGAACGGTCATCCTGGGAGCAGGACAGGGGACAACAGTGGAGACCTGCTCTGCAGCTGCAGACAACAGGATGAGCGAGATGAGGGAATAAGAAGTTTAGATACTCTAAGGGCCAGGTATGGAGGCTCCCACCTTTAATCCCAGCACTCAGGTGGCAGAGGCAGGTGGATCTGTATGAGTTCCAGGTCAGCCTGGTCTACCTAGAGAGTTCCAGCCAGGGGTACACAGAGATCCAGTCCCAAAAAACAAAAGATGTACTAAAACTTCTGGCTTAAGCAGTTAAAACTGGTGGTCATTAACTGAGGTAGTGAGTCAGTCTGTTTTCTATTGCTGATAACATGATACTGCATACTGGGGAAGCTATGAAGACTATTTTCTGGCTCATGATTATAGAGGTCCAAAGTTAAGGAGCCACAGCTGCTGGTAGGTAGCTTTCTTGCTGGCAGAGCAATAGGTAATAGAAGAAATCAAATGGAAAGAGACAGGAGGTATGTGTGTCTGTCTGTCTGTCTGGTTGCCTTTTAGTATCTCTTTTACTATAAAGTCCCATAAGTTCCATATCTAAATACCATAGCTGAATTAAGTCACTACCCATGTAACACCTCACAATGGAGCTTAAGCACCATTGTGAGTTTTGGAGGGGAGAATGGTATTCTGACTATTGCAGTAGAGAAGGTTTCACAGGGACAGGGGTACAGAGTCTGATCACCAATTTGGTCTTGGAATATTAAATTTGAAGTGCAGGGACAGGCAGAAATAACAAAAGTTATCATCAGTGAGATGAGAGGAAAGCAGATGTACAGACTGCTGCCTGTAAGTTCATTGCTAATTTTAACATTACACTTTCCTGTGATTCATATGTTGATCATGTGAACCAACAAATGATGCCAGACTCCATCTGAAATTTTGCCTTATCTTGTTTTTAAATGTTTTATTAATTATTTTTATCTTATGTGTATGAGTGTATTGCCTGCCTGTGTGTAAGTGCACCCATGTCATGCAATGCCCACGGAAGTCCAGAATCATGATGAAATTTAATTTCTAAATTTGGCACACTAAGTGATAACATCCATGACTTACTGTAGATCTTTAGCTACAATGTCATATAATATCATTCTTACCTTAGTAAGACAAGCTCTTTATGGTTTCTCTTTGGCACATTCAAACTGCCAACATGACTACCCATGTGCTCTGGAGACCTTATTAAGTAAAATAAGCATCACTTGAACACAAGCAGGACAATACTCTGGCAGTGCACCTGAAAACTGAAAGCAGTACTAAGTGGTTAAAAAGTGGGTAGCTTATACACGGTGGACACACTGGCACAGAAATGATTTGCATCTGGACTTGGATGAAGCAGAGTCATTGCTCAGAGTGCAACATAAAACCTGTGAGTAATTTCTTGTGATTTTAAAAATATGTTATTTATTATTTGACTGTATGTCTATGAGTGTATTGCCTGCATATAGGTAAGTGTACCCATGTCTTTCAATCCCTGCAGAGAGAGAAGAGGGCAGCAGATCCCCCAGAACTGGAGTTACCGACGGTTGTTAGTCACCACGTGGGTCCTGGGAACTGAACCTGGGTCCCCTGCAAGAGTAGTCAGTACTCTTAACTGCTGAGCAATCTCTCCAGCCACTTCTGATTTTTATAGAGTATATTATGGTATGGAGAAAATGATGAGAAAACAAAACACCAGAAGAAGAGAATTTCCATATCCTGCTACTCATTTATTTATAAAACTAGCAAATCATGCAATTTAGGAATATTTTGCTGCTGTCCACAACTGTTCTCATAACCTGTCTGCTTTCTGTATGTCTTTTCCATCTAAACAGCTTCCTGCTTATCTCTTTAAAAGGAATTAAAGTAATTTTTATGTTTCAGTACAAAATATTCCCACTGGCCGGGTAAAAGAGGAACCAGGAGACAGAAGTAAGCTCATGGCCATGTCTGAGGTTTGGACGCGTCAGCCTTCCATTTCCATTGTTATAAAACAAGTCTCAAGAATTTTATCAATTTCCAAAGTTCATTTTCACATTTTGTGCTCGCTTTTCTTATGATTCATTGAAAAGGGGTTTGTTTTGTTTTGTTTTGTTTTAGTTCAAAGACTTCAAAGTAATGTCAACAATTAGACTTTAACCCCATGGGGTTTAGGTAAGCACAATCTGGAGCAGGAGAACTGGGTATGACTAAGATATTTGTGAAGCTTTATTAATGAAAAGCAAGTATTAAGACTTCCTGTTAGAGAAGGCGGGAAATGCGCAGCACATAATAATCACGCTAATGGTAACAGCAACGCTCAGCTTGTGTGCCAGGACTGCGGTCCTGTGGTCTATGAACTGTACGTGCGTCATCGCTAATCTTTAGAACACGGGAGATGTTATGCAATGGCTTGTTCACCTCAATAATAGTGATTTACTTGGAAGTCAGAAATTCAGATTTGAAAATCTATGAGAACCAAATAAATAAATCCCTCATTCACATGTAAGTAGGAAAAAAATTAACCTCGCCAATGTGTCTTAAAGCTTCCTATCACACACTCACTTAAACACCCAAGTAGTACTCAGTCTCTCAGATCCATGTGTCATACACAATCACAAAACTGAATATAGGGGTTGTGAAAATTCTGGCAACAATAGAGGTTTCTCAGCACATAACAGGTGCACTTTGCCCTATGTACGCCCTCGTGTCATACAGTCACAATGTGCTATAAACTGTGGGGTGTTTGCTGTACATACAAAAAGTTCTGCTCTAACATAAACATATTGATTAAATCATGGAAAACAAAAACAATATCCTCCTACTGCCATTCCTCAGCATATAATTACCCATATTTTGAACTTTATTGTCTTAGAATGTTTGATTTAAAATTTCTATTTAGATTACTGACAAGATCCCTAGCAAAATCATTCAGTGACTTTTGGGATTAGATAGAATTTCTGATATTTTCTGAAATTCCCCTAAACATACTTCAACCATTTTGAATTATATATTTATGCAAAGCAGTATTCTCAGCATTGACAATTATAAAATCAAAATATTGATCAACTAAAAAAAAAATTAAAGATTCTTTGTGTCCTATAGTACCAAATAATCACACAAGATTTCATTATTCATGTAAAATAAATGAATACATCCCTCTTAGTATTCAAATTTGCTTTCTTCTTTATTAAAAGATTTATACTATAGAATGGCTTTAAAATAATTTTTTAATTTAAGATATACTTTAAATTAAAATATTTTCAGTAGATTTTTTATTTGTATACCTATTTTATATACCTATACATTTAAAATTTCTCAGATGAAAAGGATTAAGAAGCTCTTTCTTGGGAACTGGAAAGATGACTTAGAGGTTAAAAGCACTGACTGTTCTTACAGAGGACCTGGGTTTGATTCCCAGCACTCTCACGGCGGCTAACAACTATCTGTAACTCCAGTTCTAGGGAATCCAATGCCGTCTTCTCACCTCCAGGAGCACTACACAACACGGGTGTACCAACCTATACGCAGGCATTACACTCATACACAAAATAAAAGATTCAAATAAAAAAGTTCTGTCTTAGATAAACATATGTGGTATCTCGAAAGGCCTTCTCCATGCTTCTTTCTCAGTGGTTCTCATGTGGGAGGGCAGGGTGTGGTTAGAGTGCGATGGCAGAGAGGAGTTGGGGTCCTCAGGCATCCTCTGCTTCCTCTGGCCTTCTGGTGATTTGCTTTCTTTGACTGCTGCTTGACTTGGAAGCTAGGCTCTGTGCTGGTATCACTCGCGCTCTGAAGCCTACCATTTTGGTCAGCTCCAGGCATCCTCCCCATCTCAGCTTCATCCCAGATACGAAAAAGGGACAAATGCCTACCCTGACTGCCTCAGGTTGCCTAACTGTCACTCTTGCATGTAGCCGCTATTCGATTCTAAATACCTCCATCTGGGTGGTGGCAGAATTGTTTCTTTTCTGGCTTCTGATCTATTGTCTCAGAATGGGGTAAGTAGGGACCCCTCTAATGAAGCACTCAAGTCTCAAACCCCCTTCTCAGTCTTGGGTGATACCCTGTGGGACTGGGTCTACTTAGTTTGAGGACCCCTGTTTAGCATTCAACTGTGTCCATTTGGCGTCTCCTCAGTGTGGCGGCAAACCTGTGTGGCCTGACTTCCCATCTCCAAGACTCTGCAGCACAGATAAGACAGATGGTCACAGGCACCTGCTGTGTCTCTGAAGAGAGCTAAACTTGTAAGAAGGCGAACATTTGAGCTCCTCTCTTCCCTCCTTGGGACAGAAGATGGGTCCCCAAGCACTCCAGTCTCCCAGTGGCCCTTGTGTATCTTTAATGATAATGATTATCAGCTCACTTGGCCCCTTGCACTGGGGAGGAAACCAGAAGTCTCTCTTTTTAAAAGTTCTTTATTGAATTTTTGTGCATTTCATATGGAACATCTTAGCCGACTTTACACCCCTCCCCTCTGGCACCTCCCCATACTCCCACTGGATTTCATACATCCTGTCATCTGTGTTAGGGTCCATCATACCAAGCTAGTGTCCCCAGCTGTCCCTCAGTGCAAGTTTATCCACTGGGGTCTAGTCAGCCTATCTAGAGTCCCTCCATATAGTTCTTCCTCACTCAGCGGTAATCAGCTGCCCAAAATATTCTTTGACTAGGACTGGGGCCTGCTGTCCATTTTCACAGTTCTGTGCTGGGTTTTTCTCTGATTGAGTTTGCATGGGTCTTGTGAATGCTGACACCATTGCTGTAGGTTCATCTGAGAAGGGTCCCAGGAGCCTGTAGGACTCTATTTCCATATGGTCAAACACTTCCTCCCTGGCTCTTACAATCTTTCCATTCCATCTTCCACAATGGTCTCAGAGCCCTGGGTGGGTGGACTTTAATACAGGAGTTTTGTTTAAGGACCCACATTCTGTAGACTCTTATTCTCCATTTTTTGGCCATTTGTGATCCTAGCGCTCTGTTGCATGAGGAAGCTTCATTGATGAGAGCTGAGAGATTCATTAGTGTCCTCTTTACCCCTTGTTCTATGTTGGTATACAGGTTGCATTGTAGATGTGCCACTAAGGCTTGGGCAATTCACAGACAATCTCTGTGTATGATCGGTTGTGGAACTCTGTAATAATCTCTGTCTGTTGAAAATGAAGCTTCTTTGATGGGTGGGAAACCAGAAGTCTCTTACCAAAATCAAAGTCCTTTAAAAACTCGGCACTACAGAACTTAGTGATTTTATGCTCATTAAGATGTGATCTCTTGTAACCTTTGCATTATTTGTAAACTTCTGGACTGAGGAAAAGTCTCACATTGCCCTGTTGGTTATCCAAAGCGATGCCACAATGATTAGGACTCAAGAGATTTTTTTATTTTAAGTCCTCAAATGGCTATGTCTTTACTTGTTTGGCACACACTGTGTTTCTCTGTGTGCTGTGGTCCCATTATGGTCACCGAATATTTGAACATTTATAATATGGCCACTTTTTGCATTACTATGACTGGGATTATTATTTAATGAACCATTTTAATCATATGCTCTTTGCTTAGTTCTCGAACTTTCAGCTAAAGGGGACTTGGACATCAGTTCCTATAAATCTCTTGCCTTTTAAATAAGAAAACTGGAACTTTGGCCTGCATTTTATGATTAGCTGTTCGTTCAAGATTCCCTAGTCCTTACAAATGAAATTGTTTCCATGACTATTAATGCATAGTCTGATTTTACCCACTCCAAACATGATCAAGCTCATTCAAGTCAGGCTTTGTTTCATTCTTGTCTACATCAACAAAGCCTAGCACAAATATTAAACATAATATACACTCAATAAATATCAGTTAAATAAATGAATTAATGAATGGATGAATGGATTTTTTAAAACATGTGGGCCTATTTTTCTATGAAGTAGACACCAGAGCTTGGTATGGGAGTCATAAAGGTGACTAAAACAGGGTCCAGAAGAGAAACAGACACAGAAAGTAACAGCTAAGAAAGCCCAGGGGAATATTTCACTTTGGAAATAGTGTTTTTGCTGCTGCTGGAATGGTAAAGCAGCCCAGGGACTATGGACTGAGAGACCATGAAGGCGTCCCTTCCTCCTGTAAGACACAGGACCTAGATAGAGGTCCGTAAAAACCTTCCTTGCACAGTTTCCCCAAGGCCATGACATAGAGCATTTCTGTTCTGTTTCATTCTCGTGATAAGTTAAAAAAATAAATCAACATGTCCATCCACGATTTCAACAGAATAGATGAGTCACAGTTCAAATTGCACAAAAGAAAAGGATTCTAAGTCAGCTGTGAACTTACTGGTTTCCTAATTACTTTAGTTACTAGCTCACCTACTTCTCCAAAGACACTGCTGGAATCTTCACCGTAAAGATGTGTAGGGTTGATTTTTTAGTGTCTTTGGGATCTCTCTGCTATTGCTACGTGGTGCTGTGCTGGTACTAGAGGGTCACACGGTAGTCAACTGGAATTCCTTCCCACCATAGGTTGATGACATTCACTCTCTGCTTTCCTCAGGGGCGGTGAAGAAGGAATTGCTCTTAGTTACTCTGAAAATTCTTATCAGAGCCCGTTCTCCTAGCCACTACGAGAAAGGCCATCACTCTCACTCTCCCTAGGGGTAGACATTGTAACCGTCTACTTGCATCTGCCCTCTTCTAGCAGGGTGCCTGGCTGGTAAGCCCCATGGGCTGGACATGAAAATCAAGGTGCAGTTGCTGAAGGTGAACACAGTCAAAACCGAGCAGCCTTCTAGAATCATATCACTCGTTCCCTTCTAACATCGTGGGCCAAAATTTTCAATAGGGAATGCCTCACTGAGAAACTTAACAGTGGGATGACCCTCAGCAAACTACTATTCATGGACCAGATGGATGATACAGACCGTCTGTATAGAATGAAATAATTTAGAATGATGGAAAGATGAAGAGATCACATAAATGGGAAATTCAGAATGTCATGTCTTAGCAAATATGGGAAATGTATGTATAAGAAATATTGAACACAAAACCTTTTATGGCTCTTTTTAAAAACAGGGTCTCCCTGTAGCCCCAGCTGTTTTGGAACTTGCTCTGTAGACCAGATTAGCCTCAGTCTCACAGAGATCTGCCTGTCCTTGACTCCCGAATGTTAGAATTTAAGATGTGCACCTGACACCCAGCTCATGAAAATCTTTAACAGGGAAAATTAAAAATTTTAAAAATCAGAATTGAAGAACTTAAATGTTTAATAGGCTCAACAACAAAAAAGAAGAGACATTTTATTGCTGTTAGTTTAGCTGTATAAACAGGTAAAATGCCCGGGCTTTTGAAGGTGAATGTAAATGGGTACTTAAGAGTCTTAAGAGTGTTTTTGTCCCTTCTTAATTGCCAGATTGTGCTATTCTTTTTTTTAAAAAAAGATTTACTTATTTTTACTTCATGTGTCTGTAAATGCCTGTATGCATATAAATGCATCACATGTATGCAATGCTCATGGAGGCCAGAAGAGGGCATCAAATCCCCTGGAATTACAGACTATTTGTTAGCCCCCAACCTGTGTGTCAGGAACTGAACCTAGGTCCTCTGCAAGAGAAGCCACTGCTCTTAACCACTGAGTTGATCATCTCTCCAGTTCCAAAAGTGTTTTAAAAGTGCAGCAGTGGCCAAGGCAGGAATAATGTAAGAATCAAATAGAAAGACTGCATTTACTCCACTGCATGGGTGTGAAGGTGCAATCATGAGTCAGGATTAAAAGGGCAGGCTTGCTCCCAGAGCTTATGAGAGCCATCTGTCTGCACATACTCAAATGCACATTTATATCGTATGTCATACATGGGCACATTAATGGGAACATGAAGACGGAAGCCACTTCTGCAAAAGGGTACAATTGTCCGTGGATATATCAGACTGCAAACAAAGAGCTGTCCACGGGCTTGGTCCCAGCACCTCCTGGTCTGCGCCTGGCTTTCTGCAATTGCAAAGTGTTAAAGAGTTCAGCATCAGGGGCTAGAGAGATGGCTGAGTGGTCAAAAGCACCAGCTGCTCTTGCAGAAGACCAGGGTTTGAATTCAGCACCCACATGTAGCTAACAATCATCAATAACTCCAGTTCAAGGGGCCACAGCCCTCTCCTGTCTTCCGAGAGCATTGCCCAGCATGCATTTACTTACATGCGTGCAGGCAATACATTCACGCACATAAAACAAAAATTAATTAATTAAGAGGTCACCGTCAAATCAGATCTGCTCCTCAGAGAATGTGAACATTTACTGGAGCGCCACAACCTTATTAATATTTGCATCAACATTTAAAAGCAAAGTTACTTCAATAATAATTTATTATGTATTCTTAAACTACTTCAAAGAAAACTTTATATGGGTACCAGATTGCTGAGATGGAAATGTTTCTTATTTATGAATATTTAACATATTTATTGCTTGAGTGGTCTAATGGCATATGAAGCAAATGACATTACCAGAGAAATCCATTCCTTCTTCAATAATTAAAGGATTTTGAAGCTCTAAAAATTCCATCTTTTCTTGTATTTAGTTCTTTTAAAAGATGGCTCAATAAAATAAAGTAAGGACACCCTGGCTTACTGAGAACCAAATAAGGTAGGACTGAACATAGCCACCCGAGGTTCCTGATAAGGGCTTCAAGCCACTTCTTTTGGTATCTAGTTCACTGTTAGCCTCCCTAGTCTACTTTAGGACATATACTCAGCTTCCTGCATGAGAAGAGGATGCAGTTCGTGTAAGTAGCAGACACACACTGAGGATTGGCCATGGGGAAAGCTGTGTGATGGTGAGGCTTGACCACTACACTGAACTAAGAAATACCTTGGGGTTAGGAGACAGCTCAGTCTGTAGAAAGTGCTTGTCATGAAGCAGGAGCCTGAGTTTGATCTCTGGCGCCTATGTAAAAAGCTGGGCATGGTGCTTGTAAACCCAGCCCTGGGGAGTAGAAACAGGCAGGTCCCAAGGGCTCGCTGGCCGGCCAGCCTAGCCTACCCAGCCAGTTTCAGGGCAGTGAGAGACCCTGTCTCAAAAAACAAAAACGAAAACATACAAGGTGGGTGGTACCTGAGAAACATCTGGGGTAGGCCTCTCACATGTACACAGGCACACACATGTACACTCACCATACCACACACATATATGAGAGATAGATGAGAGAGAGAGAGAGAGAGAGAGAGAGAGAGAGAGAGAGAGAGAGAGAGAAATACCTTGGTGCAGCTAAGCAAGGCTCACCCCTGAGTGTGTATAAAGGTGTTTTCAAAGACAGATCTTGAGGGCTCAGATGCAACTGATGGATTGATTAATGCTTTAATTAATTAAAGCTTAGTGGCTTTGTAATATTATTATATTATTGGGAGGAGATGGAAGGGTGAGAGACCATACAGGTAGTAGATTATTCAAGGTATGTCTTGGGGGTTAAGCTCTGGCTTCTTCCGGTATCCCCTTTCTGCTTCAACTGCCAGGAAGTGAGTAGCCTCGGCCGCATGCTCCCACTGCCCTTAAGCTTTGTTCAAGCACCCAGGGCTAAGCGACCCTCTGGAACTGTGAGCCAAGTGAAATCCTGTCTTCCCGAAGTTGTTTCTGTCAGGCATTTTCCACAGTGAGGAGAAAGCTGGTTAACACAGCCAGCCATCCAGTCTCCATATTCCACTCTGGTCTTTTTATTTGAGTTAAAACTGCGCTGCGATGTCTTCCTCAAGTTCAAATGGCAAAGCACCCCTGCAGTTCTAATGCTTTCAACACACTGGCACCAATTATTCCCATTATATTACTCATTGTACCTTGATCATAAAGATATACTTTAAATTCTTACTTACCTTTATTTTATGTGCATGCAGGTGCGCCACACCAGAACAAGGCATCAGACCTCTTAGAACTGAAGTTATGAATGGTTTGTTTGTTGCCAAAGCTGGGTCCTCTGCAAGAGCCCCAGGATCAGAATCTTAAATCAAAGTTTAGAATAAGAAATGCAGGAGGCAATGAATGAAGTTTAGGAGGGAAATAATTAGGTCACGTTTGACCTCTGTACCTACTAGTCTAGTTGACCCTTCACAGAGGCTCCGTGAGTTAGAACTTGATGTGTCCTTTTGTTTTGTTTTGTGTTAGTTTGGTTTTGGTTGGTCTGGAGAAGTCTCATATGTCCTCAAACTCACTCTGAAACCAGGGAAGACCTTAAGTTCCTGGTCCTCATTCCTCCACTTCTCACATACTGGAATTGTAGGGGAAGTCTGGGGTTGAAAGCTCTTGTGGACAGAAGCTCTCTGGGTAAGAGACACAGCTGGGTCAGGTGACCCTGATCTTGGCCCTTCTGCTCTGCTGTGCTGTCCCTGCTCTGTCCACGCCTTTGGTCTGGGAGCCTTTTCAGCTGGGAAGAACATAAGCTTTTTGCCCCATTTAGCATCTCTGCTTGCTACAAATACATCACATGCTTGGTATATAGCATATAATCAGTCAATGTTGGGTGAATGAGAGAAGGGGCCTAGCACTCCACTCTTCTGGCAGAACAGGGGGAGAACCAGGGATGAAGATGTCCAGGTTGAGAACAATCCAAAAGGTCACTGGTGTTGTGATCGCATAGAGAAAAACAGGGTTTATCAACTGCTTAAACTTCGGTGTGAGCATCAGGATGCCATGATCATTGACTAATGGCCACCAAAAGCTCACTAAGCCATCAGGATGGTCCTCAAAAACCATAAGGGCTGTACTAGGAAATACCTTTGAAAAGTGGTTACCGGGGCTGGAGAGATGGCTCAGTGGATAAAGGCACAGGCTGCTCTTGCAGAGGACCCAGGTTTGATTCTCAGCACCCACAGAGAGGCACACAACCATCTGTAACTCCAGTTCCAGAGGACCTAGCACCCTCTTCAGGCCTCCACAGGCACCAGGCATGCACATAGTGGACATACATATAGGCAGGCAAAACACTCGTATACATAAAAAATAAAATAAAGGGGCTGGAGAGATGGCTCAGCTGAGCTCATAGAGGACCCGGGTTTGATGACCAGCACCCACACAGTGGCTAACAATCATTCTTAACTCTAGTTCCAGGGGATCCAACCCACTCTTCTGGCCTCTACAGGCATTGCATGCACATGGTACACTTACATAAATGCAGGCAAAATGAATCAAACAAGTCTTGAAAATAAATAAATAAACAATGGTGGCAGATGGCTTTAATCCCAGCACTTGGGAGGCAGAGGCAGCGAGACAGAGGACACTCTGTTCTACACAGTGAGTTCCAGGCCAGCTGGGACTATAGGAAGACGCTGCCAAAACACCATAAAACCCAAAACAAAACAAACAAAAATAAACACAGTTGCTTGCTGATAGCAGAGATGCGGCCCAAAGACATTGTATTAGGATGAAACGACCCTCACAAATAACCCTGCAAATTTCTGAAAGCTATAAATGAGAGTTTCGTAGGGGAGGAGCACAGCTCAAAACGACCTTAAAAGGAACAATGCAGAGTCCCCTGGAAATGAGAGAATGGATGACCTCTGGCCATCCATTTGGAGCTTGTGTTGAAAATAGATTAATTGATGTAAAGCTTCCTTTTATTCTAAACAATGGGAAGGTAGCAATGGGCAAGTCTTCTAGATAAGTGTACACAAGGTCATGGCCACCCTTTTTGTCCTGTTGATCATATTCTATGAAACAACAACCAGGCATAGCTAGAAGGGAAAAATACCTAGCACCAATTACCAGCGATTACAGACAGCTTCTGTTTGCTTGGTTGATTTAAATTGCATCCTGTTCACTATATACAGGCATGAGAGAGAACAGCAAAGTCAATTCAAATGTCCCAGCCCCAAACAGGAAAAGAGAAGCTTGTTCCTGCGATACAATGTAATTAGTTGCCCCTCTTCCCCTAGCCAAAGCTGGTGAGGTTTGAAAATTATACTACTAGAAAATAACAGATCACATCAATTTTAAAAGCCCAAAGCACACCAAGCAAGGAGCCATGAACGCTCACAGGACAAAACTAATATGTTAAGTTATTTAAGGGGCTGTAGTAATGGTTCAGCCCCTAAGAGCACTTGCTGATCTTACAGAGGATGGGAATTCAGTTCCCAGCACCCACATGGCAACTAGCAATCGTCCATAACGCCAGTTCCAAGGGATCTGATGCCCTCTTCTGGCCTCCATGTTCATTGCATGCACATGGTACACTTTGATATATGCAGAAGATACACTCATAAACATAAAATCAAAAAAATAAAATTATTTGAAATGCCTCAAATCATCATCATAGAGTATGTCTTATGTACAGGGCACCACAGGAAGCTGTTTAGATATCCAACCCCACAGACACATTTAAAGGCCTGGGCAGATGATCGAAAAAGGCACATAGACAAGGTACAAGGCAGGAGGGAGGCCAAAGAAGAGAGGACAAAGGAATAAACTACTTAAATCCATTAGGGCTCAGTAAAGATGGCTTTTATGGGGAAGGTTTTCTTTAAAATGGGGCTTTGATGGTTCTGGAATATTTCACTGAGAGGAAGCGGGTTGTAAGCTGGGAGAATCAACTCGAAGCTAAGAAACAAAGACAAAATCCAGGACATACGGCATGTATGTGAGTGGTTTAGTGAGTGATATATTCAGAAAAGTAAACTGGAACGTAATTATGGAGAGCCAAGAGCTCTATGCTAAGAAATTGGTGGTCTATTGTCTATACCAGACCCAATAGATCTGTGGGCAGTGATACAGTGTTCAGCACTGTCCAATATATAGCTACTAGACACACGTGGCTACATGAGCACTTGAAATGTGCCTTGTTGAATAAAGAAACCAAAATCGTGATTATATTTAAATTTAATCAGTTTGACTACATTCAGCTTAATACGGGGAGGTAGTAGGTACTGTGTTGAACCGTCCATACAACGGTACTCAAATTTACACCCATGACATAACTAGGCAAGTATTTCAGTGTTAGTTTCCCCTTTATACATTAACCATGCTGATTTACTCAGGAAACAGTCCTGTTTAAATTAATCATGGCTTATATAGCTACACTAGAGTGTTTTAATTTTATTTTATGATTTCACCTAGTTAGAAGCCATGTGAAAGTTAAATGCCTGGCAGGACAATTAACACAAGGAATGTAGTTAAACAGACTAGATAAAAACAGCTGCAGATGGTAGATTCTGGTAAATTAAAAAAAAAATTCTAGCACACCAACGTGAATGACTTGTGAGAAACAATAGATTCCATTCCTTGGATGCAAAGACTCCATCTTTCTCATCCTAGGGTGATTAACATGCATATTACTAACGCATGTTCATGAGTGGTGAGGTAAAGACATAAAAAAAGCAATGTAAACACTCCAGAACAGAGCCGCTTCTGACACAGAAGTCTGATGGAGCCTCGCAGGCCTCCGGGCTCACAGAACTGCTACTTATCAATAATGACAAAAAGAACAGAGACTCAAATGTGTTATTTGCATTCTGTGAAAGCAATTAAGAAACAAACAAACAAACTGATCTCATGCTCCCCTCCAGGGGGATCTGCAGGACTCAGAAAAACTTTCTCTTCGAAGCACATGGAAGAATTTGCTGTTGTTGTTGTTGTTATTTTGAAACACCCTATTACTAAGTAGCCCTGGCTAACCTGGAACCTGCTGTATAGACCAAGCTGATCTAAAACTCAAAGAAATCTCCCTGCCACTTCCTCCAGTCCTGAGATTAAGGGTGTGTGCTGCTGCTATACCTGGCACACGGAAGAATGTTTCAGAAAAATGAAGATTCTTGGGGCTGAAGAGATGGCTCAGTGATTAAGAGCACTGGCTGCTCTTGCAGAGGACCTAGGTTCAATTCCCAGCACCCACATGACAGCTAACAAACAGCAGTAACTCCAGTTCCAGGGGATCCAATGCCTTCTTCTGACCTCCAAGGGCACTGCACGACATGGGTGCACTTACATACACGTCGGCAATAAGTACACATACACATACACATAAGTAAAATAAAAATAGTAAATAAAATACTTTTAAAGAAAATTCTTTTCTGTACATTTTACTTGCAGCTTTGAAATTTAGAGGTTCCTTGATCTTCCTTTACATGTATCCTTTTATGCATGTGTAGTGTCCCCATAAAAGGATTGTTTGTTGAGGACTTGGTTCTCAGCTCACAGTGCCATTTGGAGAGGGTCTAGAAATATCAGGAGTTAGGGATGAGCTGGAGGAGGACATCGCTGGAGGAGAGGGTCCCTGGGGGCATCTTGTCTCTGGTCCTTTCTGTTGCTTTGTCTACTTCCTGTACTCCATGAGTTGAACAGGCTCTTCCTGAATATGCTATTGGACCTTACTCTGGGTCCCAAATCAAAGGAGCCTGGTTTGGTCTTGTATGGGTCTTATGCATGCTGTCACATCTGCTGTGAGTTCACATGAGCAACTGTTCTACTATGTCAGGAAAGACAGAGTCAGACAAAATCCCATCATGGAAGAGGAGGTGGTCCTGCAGTTTTTCCGCAGCTGAAGAGCTATTGGCAATTGATGACTTCTGCAGAAGGGACAGTCAGTGGCCTTTCAGGGTGCAGTCCTGAGGTGGTGGACCTGGCTCCAGGGAATGGCTTACACCCAGGAGCATAAGGGCAGCACAAACTGGACAGAAAGCATTCCCATTAACATCAGGAAGCAGACAAGGCTGTCCACTATCTCCACTGCTTTTTAATATAGTACTTGAAACTCTTGCTAGAGCAATAAGACAAGAGAAGGAAGTTAAAGGAGAACTCACTGAAAAGAAGAGTTCAAATTACCCCTTTTTTCAGATGACATGAAATTATACCTAAGAGATGCCAAAAATTACACCAGAAAACTCCTAGAAATGATGGACACTTTCAGTAAACTGGCAGATTACAAAATTAATGTACAAAAATCAATAGCCTTCCTATACACCAATAACAAGCAATTGGAGAAAGACTACAAGGAAACCTTCCCCTTCACAGTAGCCTCAAAAAATATATCTCAGAATAAAACTGACCAAAGACATTAAAGATCTCTACAATGAAAACTTTAGATCTTTAAAGAAAGAAATTGATGAAGACACCAGAAGATGGAAGGAACTCCCATGCTCATGAATTAGAAGAATTAATATTGTGAAAATGACCATTCTGCCAAAATATATAGACTCAATGCAATCCCAATCAAAATTTCCATGACATTCTCCACAGAATTAGAAAAAAAATCCTAAAATTCAAGTGGAAGCACAAAATATCCCAGATAGCCAAAGCAACCCCAAGCACAAACATCAATGCAGGGGGAATTACTATACTAGATTTCAAACTATATTACAGAGCTATAGTCATAAAAACAGCGTGGTACTGGGACAAAAATAGACCTGTAGACAAATGGTATATAACTGTAGACTCAAACATGAGTACATGCAATTTCAGCTACCTGATATTTGACCAAGAGGCCAAGAACACTCACTGGAGGAAAGAGCATCTTCAGTAAATGGTGTTGGTAAAACTGGATCTTCACCTGTAGAAGAATGAAACTAGACCATTATCATTCACCTGTACAAAGGTCAACTCCAAATGCATCAAAGATCTCAATGTGAAACCTGAAACTCTGAATGTATTAGAAGAAATCACTGGCAATACCCTACAAAATATGAGTGTAGGAAAGGACTTTCTCAATCAGACAGCAGTTACTCATGAATTAAAGTCAATAATCAACAAGTGGGACCTCATTAAACTAAAAAGCTCTGTACAGCAAAAGGAAGTGAAGAGAAAACCCACAGAATGGGAGAAAATCTTCACCAGTGACACATCTGACAGAGGTTTAATATCTAGGATATATAAAGGAGTCAAAAAACAAAGAAGAAAACAAGTGACCCAATTAAAAGATGGGCTAAGGATTTGAGCAGAGTCCTCAAAAGAAGAGATAAAGATGGCTGAGAAACATCTTAAAAAAGATTCAGTATCATTAATAATTAGGGAAATTCAAATAAACCCACGTTAAGGTTCATCTCACCCCAGTAGACTGGCTAAGATCAAGAGAACAAATGATGCCAAATGCTGGAGAGGATGTGGGGAAAGAGGAACGCTCATTCACTGCTGGTGGGACTGTAAACTCGTGCAGCCCCTATGGAAAGCTGGAGAACTCTTAAAAAACTAAAAATGAATCTACCACTTTGCCTGCGTTATACCACTCCTTGGCATATACCAAAGGACTCATCCTACTGCAGAGACCTTGTACATTCATGTTTGTTGCTGCTCTCTTCACAATAGCTAAAGGATGGAAGCAACCAAAGAGTTCCTCAAACGATGAGTGGATAATGAGAACGGGGTTCATTTACACAATGGCGTTCGACTCAGTGGTAAAGAAAGACAACATCATGACACTTGCAGGTAAATGCATGGAACTAGAAACTGTTATGCTAACTGAAGTAACACAGAATCAGCCAAACAAATTATGTATGTCCTCCTTCATTTGTGAATCCTAGCACCAAACCCTGATATGTGAGTGTGTATCCTGATGTAACTGCAGAAACCAGGAAAATGGAAAGGAACCAGGGAGGTGAAGGGAAAGAAGGAACCTGAGAGGGAAGAACAGTAGGAGAGAGGTGTTACTGAGGGGGAAACAGATAAAAGGGAGTATTTAAATGGGAGGGGGGTTACACAAGGAACTGTAGAGAGAAAGGGAAAGAAGGAGCTCAAGAGAGCTGGGGCCTTAGGAGACTGGTATCATCAAGGGAGAAATGGGAAAATGAGGACTCTTTAAATGGAGAAGGCATGAAGGGAGGGTTAGACAGCAACAGACACACACACACACACACACAGAGAGAGACAGAGACAAACAGAGAGAGACACACAGAGAGACAGAGACAGAGAGAGACAGCGACAGACAGAGAGACAGAGAGAGAGAGAGAGAGACAGCGACAGACAGACAGAGAGAGAGACAGAGACAGAGAGAGACAGCGACAGACACACAGAGACAGAGACAGAGAGACAGAGAGAGAAATAATGCCTACTAATGTAAAACATCAGAGGGAATCCTATTAGTCTGACAACCTAAGGACAAATTTCACATACAATATCTCTACTCGAGTCCCCATGCATAGCTGAAGGCTACAAAACAAGAAACAGTGCCAGACAGAATAGACCTTCCTTTGTGTTGTTAGCCAGGGTGGTCCAAGAGACTCCCAAAATTACACAGGCTATTGCCACAGTCTTTGATTGCTCCCCACAACTTGAAGATAAGACCCTATTGAAGGACATATTTCAGAGTTCAGATTTGGAGTAATGGAGCTGGAACTGACCTAGAAGCCACTTCTCCTGAAGGCTAGCACTCATGGCTCTGGAGAGCACTATGCAAACAGCCAAGGGAGAACATCATCGATGGCCCAACCCCAGATTCATGACCAAACAACCACGTCAATGACCAGCACAGCCCTTGACACTGATGCAGTAGTGGCACTTTTATCTTGGGGCCAATCAACAGCTGCCTAATTGGTCTTAGAGCCCACACAATGGGAGGAAACTTATGTGTGGTTCTGTAATCATAGCCAAATACTCACAGATCTTAGAGAAATCCCCAAGGTTGTCACACCCCTAATGTAACTTCTTATTAAGTGTATATATAATCTTTATATATACAGTCAAGTATCCCAATCATCACTCATCAAAGACTCTTCTGTTGCACTAGATGGGGACTACAGAGTACCACAACTGGAAACACACACACACATTGTCCATGAATTGCCCATGCCTAAGTGGCACATCTATAATTCAACCTTATGCCCAATACTCAGGCAACATAGAACAAGGGGCAAAGAGGACACTAATGAAGCTCTCAGCTCTCGTTAATGAAGCTCCTCATGCAGCAGAGGGCCAGGAACACAAAAGGTCACAAATGGCCAAAGGATGGAGATGAGGAGTCTGCAGAGTGGGGGTCCCTGGTCAGGACTCCTATTAAGTTTCACTCACCCAAGGCACAGGAGCCATTGCAGAAGAACGGTCAGAAATATTGTAAGAGCCAGCGAGGAAGGGCATGACCGTAGGGAAGTAGAACCCTACGAGCTCCTGGGACCCGCTCATAGAAACCCACAGCAATGGTGTCAGCATGCTCAAGACCCACGCAAACCCAAGCAGACAAAAACCCAGCATGGCACTGGGGAGATGGGCCGCAGACCCCAACCCTTACTTAAGAAATATTGGCAACTGGCTACTGATGGGTGAGGATGAGCTAGTCTTCCTAAAGTGAGGGAGTCTGGGCAGACTAACTAGACCTCAATGGATGAACCTGCACTGAGGTCGTTTGGCAACACGAACTTGACACAATAGACCTTAACACAGATGATGGGAAGAATGGATTCCAGTCCGGTGGTATGGGAGGTGCCAGCCGGGGAGGTATAAAGATGGTTAAGATTGATTGAGATGTTCTGTGTGAAATACCCAATGATTCCATTTTTAAAAACCGAATAAAATAAAATAAAATGTAAGCCAGGTTATATTAGTGTCAGCTAAAAAATTCTCCAAGTTCCTATTTACTGCAAAAATTCAAGAATTTATAGTGGCTTGTGAGTTCCTACATGAATAGCCCACTCTGTTTTTCCTCTCCAGCCCCTCCTACACCGTCTTCCTTCCTGGCTCTTGCTTGTGCACGCCGGGAATCCTGCTCTCCATCTTGTCCTCCTCTGCCTTCTTGTTTTCTTGTGTGGCATTTGTGTAATGCCCTGTTTTTTATGATCTCTTCTTGTAACACACCCTCCACGTGTGCATTATTTACCATTTGTTCACTTCTGTTGCTATCCGTTGGTGCCCGGTATATCGTGGATGCTCAGGAACTACCTGCTGACTGAGTGAATCATCCTACATCATTTCAATGTGGTTTGTGTCTTTATAAACTACTGCCTTTCTAGGCATCACAAAGACATTGCTACAGCCAGATTTTCTGAGTGCCTAAAGACATCCCCGTAAGGTAATTCTAGAATCATTATAAAGAGATTAATTCAAGGCATCCTGGGGCAATTTGAAAAGGCTTCAACATGTTTATTTTTAAAGGTATTTTTGCTTTTTCCTTGAGTCTTGAGTCTTAAGCATTTTATATAGATATAGACATTTGATTCTCCATTCACATGTGCCGATTTTAGGACAATCATTGTCCAAGACATACAAATATAAAGGTTTCTAGGACATGGCCGCTGATGTGAGGAGTCCATAACCAGTTAGAGACTAAACTACAAACAAACTGTGACCTTCCTGCAATGTTTGTGGCCACAATCTGACTCCAAAAGCATCAATAAAGACCAAAACAAATGGCTGTGAACTGCAACTTCCCTGTGAGATCTGTTCACTAAATGACAGAACATGATGTACAAAGGTACAGAATTTAAGAGTGGGATGGCCTTGGGCTTGGAACCCATATACTATGGGTGTGGTGTAACTTGCCATTTTTAGCGGGTAAGTTTGTGGAAGTGTGGTATACATACAGAGAAATACTTGTCCTCCTTGTATAGCTGAAAGGACATTCACAAAGCGAACATATCCATGTGCCCTGCTCCCAGATCAGGAAGGAGACGAACGTGAGTGGTTATCTGTAGAACTCCCCGGAGCCTCTTCAGTCTCCCATCCACAGTGACTGCTCTGGTTTCTAAGGTTAATTACTTCTGCCTGATTTGGTACTTTATGTAACAGAACCTGTTTTCTACATTTGGGAGCCTCGTTCTTCTCAGCAAGCACTTGTAGACTTCTGCTTCACCGTGCTTATGTGATTATGACACAATATAGGCTGCTAGTGCTAAGCAATGGAGAAGTTTCCAGTTTGGGACTGTTTTAGACAGTGCACAGACAAGGTCTAGTACATATGGCTTGATAAATTCACCTCTGTGTGATCAAGAACATTCCACCTGACGAATTTACCTACACATGTGGTCAGTTTTGACGATTATTTACCCACAATTTTTCAGAATAGCTGTACAAATGTTCTCTTCTCCAGCAGCACAGTGAATTCTTACTGCACATCCATGGCCCCACTGAGAATTGCCATCTTTTTTTTTAAGTTAAGCACTCCCGTGAGTAGATAGTGGTAGCGTGCTGTAGTAATTTGCATTTTGTTTTAGTTCCATTTCTGCTGCTGTGATAAAATACCTTGACTATCCCCTTACCCCCTCAAAAAAAAAAAAACTTTGGGAGAGAAAGGGACTGTGTCAGCTCACAATTCCAGGTGACAGTCCATCCTCATGGGAAAGTCAAGGCAGGAACCTCACATAGCTGGTCACATCACACCTATAGTCAGGACAGAGAGACAAGTGTGTATACGCTCCCTGGCCTGCTTGTGCTCAGTTCAACTTCTCCACGTTATACAGTTCCAGGCCTTATACAGAGGGAATGGCGCTCCATTGAGCTGAACTGGAACTTGAACTTAAGACAATACTCCACAGGCATGCCAACATGTCAATCTGAAGTAGACCACCCTTCACTGAGACTCTCTTCCCAGATGGTTCTAGACTGTGTCAAGTTGACAATTAAAGCCAATAAAGTTACTGACTTTGACTTATTTAATGGTCACTGAATTTGGACTAAGACATGCCTGGTGAAAGGTTTGCCTAATTCTTTTGCCCAGTTTTATGTTGAATTGCCTTCTTATTGATTTGTAGAAGTTCTTTATATATATATGTGAGTCCTTTACTAGATATTTGTATTGAAAGCATTCTTCCTGCTCAGTTAGGTGCCTTTTCATTCTTTAATTGAATCTTTTGAAGAATGGAAGTATTTGCTCTTTGTGTAGTCCAATTCCTCATTTTTTCTTTTCATTTCTAACACTTTTAATGACCAGTGGAATAACTTTATCTACTCCTTGGTAACAAGCAAGCATTCCTCTGTGTTACTTAGAAGCTCTGTGGTTTTGCCATTTCTGCTTAGACCTAACACTCTATGTGGAAACGCTTTTGTGTGTACTGTTTACGCGTGATCCCAGACTCTGCTTCATTTCCTCCTTATCCAAAATAGGGAAATAATGCCTTCTTCATGTGTGTGAATAAAGGAGACAATGTGGTAAAGTGCTCTTAGCCTAGGTATGTAAGATACTGCACCGTGCACTGTGGGTGATACTAGAAAAACACCTTCCAAAACTTGTCGGTAGCCTACCAAAGACAGTCCCGGAAATAACTGTTCTAGATGGCAGAATATATACCAGAATAAAGTCATAAACAAAAGTAGGATCATGGGGAAGTACTGAAAGGACAGACAGTGGAAGGGAAGGAATTGTGAAAAAATGAGTCATGTTAGGAGGGAGCTGAAGGAAGTAAGATCCAGCGAGGGAGATGGGAACAGAGTTCTGATGGAATTATTTTAATGCACGATTGTTAAATCCTATTATGGTAAGAATGAAGAATAAAAATGGAACTTCTCAGAGAAAGTGTAGTAAAGCTCTCACCCTCTCAAAATATAATATATGATGCTATAAGTGGATCAGACCCTTCTGGAAACTGAAATAAGACCCACCACGCACTTTCCATTTTATCCAGCTATGCCACGTTGGAAATTTATTCTAAGGAATAGTTAAAAGTGTGAAAAGAGAACAGTTTGCACCGGAATGGCTTATAGTAGCATGACAAAGCAACACAATGCACAGCCAAGGAGAAGATGGGACTGTGCGTGTGAATCATGTGGATCACAGCACACAGCCATAGGAGATGGGACTGTGTGTGCTGTGTCAACCACAACGCACAGCCAAGGAGAAGATGGAGAAGTCAAAGCTTCTCCACGGACTACAAAGCCATTTCAAAAGGCAATGACACAGAGCATGGGAACGTGCCTATGAACGTGGGTTTGGGGTTCGTAAAAAGCCGCCTGTCTCAGGCGGAGAAACACGAAGTAAAGCAGTTAAGACTCAAATTGGTTTTGAGGGATGGAGAAAAAAAATGGAGAAAAGTCCACTTTTAGAGCTTTCTGATCAGTGCTTTCCAAATCATATGCTTGTATATGTGACTCGTGCACTTCTGTGTCCCTGTCATGAACCTCCGTCACATGCCGACTATCACATTGTTGAAATAGAACATTTGATGATATTCAGTATACAAGTTCCTGTCTCTCTATTAAACACTGAACCCCTTCAGTCCTGTTCTTTGTATTTCTAGCTCCAAATATGGGTTGGAAACATAGGCTGCAATGTAAATGTTGGATCAATGAACACACCATGTGCCAGTAATCGATAACCAGAAAGACAGCGTAGGGTTTCTCTGGACTAGGGTCTTTTTAAAAAAACACTGCATAGTAATTATTTAACTTGGAAATTTTTCTAATCCTTTCAGATACTATGAGAGCCCTCAATGTCTTAAACTCTAACCCAAGAATTCCTGGTGGTCTCTAAGATCCAGAGTCTAAGTGTCTGGTCTGTGTAGGGTAAAAAAGTGGTACATGGGAATGTTTCTGTTTTACTGAGAATTCTTTCATACCCTGTTACATAGCCCTGTACCACCTGAGATGTCACAAAATAGCATGTACATTTCAGTTGCCAATAAGCAAGACGTCAGGAAGGCCTCCTAAAGACCACCCTACAAGACAGAGCATGCCTACCAAGACAATATACACAAACTCAGGGAAGGAAGGTCTTACATATTTAGTATTTTTCAAGGGAAAAAAAACCCAGCAATCTTCTAAATTTTTCACAGACCCAGACGGTCCATCTGGTTATAAATTAGTGAAGGAAATAGAATAACTGGGAGACACAGAGAAATTTCTGTGCTACACAAGAGAAATTAAACACTCAAAAGTCTAATAATGATCAGAAATGGTGTGTTTCCTACATAAGCTATGGAACCACAGAAGAATTTTCAAAGAGAAAAGATCTTTGAACAGTTGGAAAATCCACAGATATAAATTTGTTGCTATGTTGTTGTGTTTTTAATGCTATATTTCCCTCCAATACAAAATATGTGCTGACAGGGGCTGGAGAGATGACTCCGTGGTTAGGCACGGTGGTTTCCTTGGAGAGGATCCAGGTTCGATTCCCAGCAACCACATGTGGCTAACATCTGTCCATAACTCCAGTTCCAGTGGATTCGATACCCTCTTCTGACCTCAGGAGGTTTTGTATGACACGGGTACACTTACATACGTGCAGGTCATACACTCATATACATGAAATAAAAATAAAACATCTATTTTTTCAAAAACAAAATATGTGCTGAAAGACAGATAGGAAGGATTAAAAGGCCCTTAAAACACAGTGATAGTGGGAGAGGGTTCAGTGGGTAAAGTGCATGAGGTCCTGAGTTCAATCCTCAGTATTTACGCATTAAAAAAAAAAGTTGGACATGGTGGCACACGCCTATAATCTCAGAGCTAGAGAGACAGAGAGAGAAACAGGAGGATCCTGGGGCTCACTGGCCTTCTGTCTAACCAACAAGTGGGCTCCAGGTTCAGTGAGAGATCTAGCTCAAAAAGTAAGAAAGGGTAGGATTGAGGATGTCCTAACTCCACATACATATGCATGTACACATATACCTACACATACACACATACACAGAGAGAGACAGAGAGAGAGAGAGAGAGAGAGAGAGAGAGAGAGAGAGAGAGAGAGAAGGGGACTAGATGGCACCAGTCTGCAGTCAAATAGATGCTTACCATCAGTATGACCTGGAATTTGGCTCTCTGAGTTTCAGCTCATTTACGTGATGGGAATAAAAACAGCCCATTTTAGAAATTAAATGACATATGCATAAATATGTAATACTGTATAGTTTATTTAAAGTGCTTAGCACAATGCCTGACTCATAACAAAACACTCAGTAAACTTTTATCATGTGTTACGGTCAAAGCTGTCATTATATCATTGCAGCCAACCAGACTGGAGCCAGAAGCTCATCCCGTTCTACTCTCATCTTCAGGGGAAGAGACCACAACATGAGAAAAAAATTTATTTTTAAAAAAATGTTACCAGTAGAAATGTTCTATCCTCTGTTTTTAAAGCTTTTACTCTTTCACAGTTTCAAACACACACACATAGTGTGCTTTGATCATACCCTGCCTTTATTCTCTCTTATCCCCACGGCAGCCAAAGCCTTTCTTCCACGAGAAATGTTTCTTTCTTTCCTTATCGCTCAAGTCTTCCTTGCCAAACTGGTCATAGTTAGGTGATGGAGGACAGACATCCTTCCTAGAAGCAACTGACCGAGTGAGCGTACTTTCCAGCTGTCTGTCTAGGATACGGAGGAGTGCTGCTCCATAAACTCTTCATTCAAGCTTTCCTTGCGTGAGTAACAAAGGGTACCTGCTCAGACACTTGAAGAACTGATATTTGCTGAGACCCCGCACATGTGTCAGCAGAGAGGCTCCTTAGAGATGACTCAGGGACCATCTTTCCCAAAGCTCCTTCCTCCTCAAGGATGCCTGGCCCCGTGGAAGTCCTAGTCACCATCTTGTGACTGTCCCCGTCCTGCTGCCCCTTCCACAGGACAGACCTGAGCACGACTTTGCTTCAGCTCAACAGAGTGAGCTTTGATTGTACCACTACCTGACTTGTTCTTGCTGCGGCTTTTTCTTCTCTCATCTTCTTGTTCTTTGCTGACAAATGTCATTAGCCCATTTTATATGCTTATTGCCCATTGTACTTCTGAAATTTTTAATGACATTCTATTTATGTTCACGTATTTATGGGCATGTGTGTGCAGGTCAGAACACAACTTGCAGGAGGTGGTTCTCTCCTTCCACCCACCATGTGAGACCAGGGTAATGAACCTGGTTGCCAGGCTTGGCAGCAAGCACCATACCCACAGAGCCATCTTGCTGGCCCCCATCACACCTCTTGCACACATTCTCCATAAGGTCTTTGCCAACAAGGGATCATGACTGTCTTAGTCACTGTCATATTTGAGAAACTAGCATAGTCTCCCAAAATGTGACCACAAGAGACATTTTAATTAATTCTTCTCTGGTTGCCAAACCCCTTATAACTCAAAAGTATAACCATTCTCAAAAATTGCAATACAAAAAGTTTGAGCTATGCCTAAAGAACCTGAAGAGGGTAGGGGCAGTTTCCTCTGTATTAATGTAGAGCAAAACCAAATCCCAGCTTATTTAAACTCGGCCGTGACCCACACAGATTCTATCTGAATACAGTGTGGGAAAATGTCATGATGTCCTAATTTTTTAAGAAACACAGCAGACATATGGCAAGTCTTACCCCATTTGTTAGAGTTTGTGGGATTGTATTTCCAAGCAAAGTGCAAAGGGATGCGAGCCCTTTCTCTATCCGCCCTCAGACCTTCGTCCTAGACTTGATTGGAGAGCTTACATCCGGCAGAGATGCACTTAGTGCTCCTCATCCCTGCCCTTTCTTCCAGACAGCAGCCCAGGTTTTAAGCACTGTGCTTTCTGAATATGGTGCTTCTCTGGGAGGCCACACTCTGCAAAAGTACTTAGACCTCTCTCTCTCTCTCTCTCTCGCTCTCGCTCTCGCTCTCTTTCTCCTCGCTCTCTTTCTCTCTCTCTCGTCTCTCTTCTCTTTCTCTCTCTCCTCCTGGGGACATGCCAAAAAGCACTGCATTGACTAAGGCTGCATGAAAACTTGCCGTATCTCCATTTGCTACTTTTTTTTCCATGCTGGCTACAGGTTTTAGTGCAATATAGTGTTTCTTATCCAAGTTCTTTTCAAAGGGAAGTTGCTGTCACTTGCTGGGCTCTACTCAGACACTAATGCATCCCTTTAAAAAACTAATGAATAAGCAAACAAAAACAGAACCAGGAGGTCAGAAAGAATAACCTTGAAAGGTCCTACAGCAATGTCCTCTTTGGTCCTACATGCATTAATTCTGCCTCTCCGTCAACCCCTGGCATTTTTCAAACACGGTCCCCGTGGGCACAAAGGGAAGAGGCAGCTTTGACTCCTTTCAAAGCCTCCTCTTAAATGAGCTAAAGAAATGGAAGCTGAGACATGTTTTAAAGGGGAACTCGATCTCCCTGGATCTGAAATGCCTGCCCTGTATAAGGTCACCTTACGACACAAGGTCATAGCACGTGGCTCCCAAGTGCTCGTTAACTTCATTTATCTTACAAACTCCGCTAATTAAATTTTGAGTGTCTTCCCTCGCGTCAAATGAGCTGCAGCTTTCTTTGAGCTTAAGCGGCAAGGAAAGATCATTAAAAATGAACTCGAAAGGGAGTTCAGGCACTGAGTTTGGGGCACACTTAACATGCTGTCTTCCACCAGACCCCAGATGCCAGAAAGAGCGGCCTTTCCTGGACACCCATACCCACACCGTAGGGTCTTGTATGCCGTTAAAGATCACATTCCCAGGGGGCATGGAGCATCTCTGAGACAGGCAGTGAAAAGACATCTTAGTGTGGGAAGTGAGTCATCTCCGTGCTGGAAGGAGGAGGGACGCACCTTTACAATATTCTGCAACAGAAGGCTCAGTTCGCATTAAGCCTTGGGCACCCACCTGTCCTCTCTCGCTACCCATCCGCTCCTTGGGAGTTCTGCTGGCCCTTAGGCCCCGACCACATGCCCCTGCATTCAAACTAATGTCCCTCACCCCACCCAAAAAGCCCTAGTTTAAGAGGCCTCTAAATTTCTACTGTCACTCACTTCTTCTGCATGGAAATAATTATTTGTCTAGTTACTAATCCTTCTGTTAATGATCTCAGGCCTTGTACCCAAACGGATAAGAAATTTGTGACTCCGGCAGGAAAGAAATGTGAAACCAGTGAGCAGAACTTTCCCTAAGGACAGAGGGACTCAAAATGTTAAAATGACACGAAGTTGGGGAACTGATTCATGAGTTCTCTTTCCTCTGCTCTCCCTTATAGACCCTGTCAGTAACTGAAAGATCAATAACTTTAGGAACAAATGGTGAATTCTCTGACTTGGGTTTTTGCCACTGGGAGTGTGTGTGTGTGTGTGTGTGCAGGAAGGGTCTGGAGGGCTGAAGACATCTCAGGTTCCAGTTGCCTGGTGCTCGGCCCGCGTCCAGCGCCCCTGCGGGCGCGGCCAGCCCGGTGTGACTGCGGCCCACGCGTCCCCACCCCCGCGCCCCGCGCCCGGCGCGCAGCGTGACTGGAGGCCGCCGCAGCGGGGCTCGGGAGGCGCGGGCCGAGCGCAGAGCCGGGAGGCGGCGGCTGCTGGCGTCGGCCGCGCCGTCCTCCTCCGCGCCCCTCCCCCGGCGCCCGGGAAGCCGCCGCGCCGCCGCTCCGAGCCCGCAGCTCCGGCTCGGGGACCCGCGCGGACGCGGGGGCGGAGGGAGCGCGGACGGCACCGCCCGGGAGCGGCCGAGCCTCCGCCACGCCGAGGGGCACCCCGGCCTGCGCGCCCGGGAGCCCGCGCTGCGCCCCGCCTGGCCCAGCCCCGGGTCCCCGCAGCCCCGGAGCCTCCCCGTCTGCGCCCCACGACACGCGCGGCACAGCCATGAACACCAACGACGCCAAGGAGTACCTGGCCCGGAGGGACATTCCTCAGCTCTTCGAGGTAGGAGGCTGGGGCGGCCAGAGGCTCGCGAGCGTCCCGAGCGGGCGCCCCCGGCTCAGGGAGGCGGCGCCGGGTTCCCCCTTCCCGGGCGGGGTACCCAGGTGAAGGCGCTTTGAGCAGCCGGCGGTCCCCTCGCCCCAGCCCGCGGCGGCGGCGTCCCTTCAGACGCACGGCTCAAGCTTCCCGGTGCAGATCGGGTTCTGCGTGTGGGCTGCCCCCAGCGCGCCCCTCACAGGTGGGCACCGGGTGGGCAGCGCACAGAGGCCTGGCAGCAGTCTCTAGGGGTGAGGGTCTGGCCAGATGAGTGCACTGTCGCCCACATGGAGACCGGATAGCAAACTGAAGGGTCCAAAACCCTAGACGTCCCAGGCGCCAAGGGTTGGTGGGCCATAGCCACCCTACGGGGACAGCTTGGCCGAGAAGGGTGAAGATGTAAATGAAAGTCGTCGCCTCCCTGGGGACAGGCGCCCAGTCGGTGCAGCTCCGCGCTCTCCGTGAAGGAACTCCTGGGCACTGTTTCTGGTGGTTGAAAGGGTCCCCCCGCTTGCCTCTCCAGGGATGCAGCCTCCCGCCTGCGTTTCCTGCCCACCTACAGAAACTGGGGTCGGACAGGGAGCGGCCAGCCCGCTGTGACTCCTGTTGCTGGCCTTCGCTGGCGTGGCAGCATCATCAGCACCGGGCACCATAGATGGGGCGAGGGGAGGTAATGCGGGAATGCTGAGAATGTGAGACAGTCAGCTTGAGGCGTGAGCCAAAGGGACATTGCTTAAGCCACAGCCTCCTCAGAGGTCCATATTAGAATTTTAAAGCATCCCTAACTCCGAAGTGCTTTAGCCGAGGTTATAAAACAATGGCCCCTAGCCAGGCTTCATAGGACCAGCTCTGAAAGGCTGGCCTCCCATTTCAGAGGAGATGGGAGACTAATATAATCAACTAAAGGCCACCTTGTTCTTTTCCCTGTTTGTGGGACTTGGTTCTGTTAAAAGGAAAGTACAACATTACTTGAGAAAATAATTTTTGCATTAGTTTTCTTCCCCGCAAAACTATCTTTAACCCTGGCTGCCCTAATGACCGATAGTCATTTTCTATCACCCGGTCCAAAGTCACTGTTTTGGGGTCATCTGGACTCAAGATTTACAGGTAAATAACCGTTCTTGCCTGGTATGTGAAGCCAGATCTGGTGAGTCTGTTGTGCAAGTGTGAAAACAGCCAGGTGGCGGGCTGGAGTTGTAACTCTGTGGTAGAGGACTTGCCTAGCATGTTAAAGCTCTCTGCTCAGTTCCTGGCCCCCACCCCCAACATACACACACACACCCCAAAACCACAACATCAGGGGACCTTGCATAAGGGTGGGCCTCAAGTGTGGGGGTTCTTGAGAGTCTTTTGTTCCCCCAAAAAGTAAATTAGGAAATGAAGAGCTGAAAGATTTATTTTTTTTTAAGACTGTGATTAATTTTGTTTCTACACTTTCAGAAGAATTGGTTGGAATCATCAGTTTGAGGGTCACCTGTTTGCAGAAATGGTTTGATCATGGTCTTTTTTCTCTATAGTGTGGGAACTGGTTTTTTTTTTTTTTTTTCGTGACTCAGAGTAACCACAGAGAACTTGAGTGTTTCATGAAATTCTATGCTGTGTATGCAAATGTCTAATGACATGGCAGGTAGCTGTCCAGGTTTGTGCTTTTCTTTGGCTGTGCTGCACATAAATGGGATGTTTCAGAATCTGGCACATCCTGAAAAGGAAATCAGCTTGCTTAGCTGGGAGGCCAGAGGACAGTCCTGGGCAACAGGAAGCTCGAAGGAGAGCACTGAGGAGCACAGCACTCCTTCCTAGGCAGGATAGGAGTGTGCTGAGCACAGAGGGAAGGAGCTCTGACGATTCTCCACATGATGGGTAGAGACAACAGAAACCGACCACTTCAGGTTTCTAAAATGGATCGTCTGCATCAAATCCAGAACATTCTAGGTGCATGAAGTTTTAGCAAGGTAACTGTCGAACTCCCAAAGACTTACGGGTATCCAGAACCAGTGTTGTCAAGTAATTGATGGCTGAATCTGCATATCACTGAACACCTGGATATATAATGGAGCTTTTCAGATTTTTTCCAGTGTGGAATGCTGAAAAGATTAGTGTAATACAGGATATCTGGTGGGTTCATATTCGAAAAGTACTTCTGCTTTTCCACTTTGAAGTTAAAAAAGAAAAAAAAGACTTTCAGCTGGTTTGGTTGTGTTCCAAAATCTGCCCAGCCTTGTAATGCATATATTGATCCTATCTCTACAGACTTGGCAATTAGTTTGAATACTATAGAGACTGCAATTAAATTAATCACATTTTCAAAAGATTAACTTAAAAACTAAGACATTTACTAGTTATCTTCAGTCCCCAAGGATGACTGGCTATTAGAAGAAAGGACTTAAATGATAAATGAAGGAGTAGAGCCTGTTGTTCCCTGTCTAGACAATCACTGCCCTGTGGGGAGTTAGTTCTGTTTGGGAAAGCTTGAAAAGTCTGTTTTGCAGTCAGAAAAGCTTCCATTACATACACTCGCCCGATTTAGGCAGTAGGAAAAAGCAAAAGTAAAAGACCTAGTTTTTAAGTGATTAATGTTGTGGTTTGAGTATATATGGGGTGCTGGGAATCGACTGTTTTTGTTCATCCCATATCTTTTATAAGATGCACAGAGAAAAGCATGTGGGTTTTACCATCAAAAACGGGGTTGGAATCCTGAACCTAAGCTTGAACAAGGCACTGTCATCTCTGAAACATCATTTCCTGATCAAAACAATAAGGGCAGGGCAGAGAGCGCATGTAAGACACACAGTCCTTACGTGTTGATGCGGTTAGTTCTGGCCCAGAGGGTCACAGGAGCGTGGGTAGCTGACCTGAGTGTATGTGCAGCACTCATCACAGGGAACAGATGAAGGTTGCTCTGCCACAACTAAACTCACCTGATGAGAGCTGTGTACCTCAACCCACTCCATTTAGATTTCAGGAAAACATCTGTACCTAGTATGAATTGCCTGCCATTCTGGGAAAATTGTACAAAACAAATTTGAAAATGAGAAAAAAAAAAACCCTATGTTTAGATATATCACCCTTTCTAAGGATGTGGGTTCTGTACAATAATAATGTATAGGTGATCATTGTCTATACTTTTTCCGTGAAAAACTCTAAAGGAAAATAACTTTCACATCATCTGCTTCCCAGGAGTCAGTATTTCAACTTAAGACATTTTTGGAAACTACTACATGTGCTACATGTGACACATTAGGCACCGTGAATTAAAAACAAAGCAAAAACAAAACCACAGGATCATTGCCCAGAAAATAGCATTTTTTAAATCTCTGACTTCAGTTCTAAGTCTTACTCAGATTTGAGTTTGGGACTGTCTCTTGGTCCTAATCATAAAAGCTTAATATGTACCTGCTATGTGCCAAGGGAAGTATCAGGTGCCTGGCTAAAAACTACAAGGAGCCTTTTCTATTTTTCTGAAAATCTTACAGTTCAGAAGAGGAAAGTGGTACATAAACCAATGTTTCTGTATAAGTGGCATGTGATGTTTTATCCTGGGTACCATGAGAACACCAAAGAGACGGTCCATAGGCCAACCGAGGTGTTCAAGAGAGACATGATAATCATGATGGCAGGAACTAAAACCAACATTTGTTGAGCATATATTACATATGAGGCACTCAGTAGGCACTACTGAAACATATATTGAAGAAATCCAACTGGCAATATTAAATTTATTTTTAAAGTCTTGGAGGCAAGTCTGGCTTTGATCAGGCTCTTCTGTCTTGAACTACAAGGTTGTCTGAACTGTTTAAAAGGCAGAGAATGCTGATTTGAAAACGAATTAGTCAACGGTTTAAAGGATTATTTTAATTCCTAAATCAGACCACTGTTTTGATCCAAATTGTGCTTTAGAAAAAATGCCAGGCCAGAAGGAGAGTGCTGGAAGTATCGTTATGCCAGGTTTCAAATTATGCCACAGAGCGTGGCAACCAAAACATCAGGCTAAGGACACAGAAGAGACATGGGGACCAGGGAAATTGAGCAGAGGGTCCGGAAATAAACTCATGTAGCAACAGCCATCCATTTTTTGATAAAAGGGCTAAAAACAAACATTGGAGCTTAGACAGCCTCTTTAACAAATGGTGCTGGGAAAGCTGGGTGAACAAGTGCAGAGTGAAACTAGATTTCCATCTTCTACCTTGTACAAAAATCAATTCAAAATGGATCTTAATGTAAGATCTGAAACTCGGAAACTGCTGGAGGAAAACAGGAAAGATATTTCAAGATACAGGCAAGGGCTTTCTGAAAAAGAATCCAGGAGCTCCAGAAATATTAGTAAGAATGAAAAATGGGGTTGAACAAAAGTAAAAAGCTTCTACAAAGCAAACAATGAACAAAGCAAAGAGACAGCCTGCAGAATGGAGAGAAATTTCTGTCAGCTAGACACCTGACGAGAGAGTAATTGTAAAATATGTAATCATAAAATCAAACACCAACGGAGCACATCATCCAACCAAAAAAATGGAGAAAATATAGACTAGAATTCAACCGGCAAAAAAAAAAAAAAAAGCCATGAAAAAAGTGGTCAGTATCCTTAATCACTAGGAAAATGCACATTTCAGCCATATTGAGATTTCATCTCTCCGGGTTAGAATGACTGTTGTCAAGAAATTAAACGTGCTGGAGAGAGTGCAGAAGGACTTGGGAAGAACTCTATGTGCTGCTGGCGGGATTGCGTCTTAGTATAGCCACTATGGAAAACAGGATGGAACTTTAGGTGCAGTGTTTGCCTAAAATGCAGGAGGCCCTAAGTTCAAGCCCCAGCACTGCATAAATCAGGTATGGTGGTGCACACTATAACCCTAGCACTTGGGAGGTGGAGTCAGGAGGGTCAGAAGTTCAAGGTCATCCTCAGTGGCAAGTTTGGGATTTTAACTAGCTATACAGAAGAACGAAATTAAGTCGTTTCAGGGACCCGAGGGACATAAATGGAACTGGAGATTATCGTGTTAAATGAAATAAGCCAGACTCCGAAAGACAAATGTTACGGGTTTGCTGTCATGTAAAATCTAGGCTTAAATAAATAAGTAAATGGCACAAAAGTACAAGCAAGACTCTGTTGGGAGGAAGGAGACTAAAGAGAAGAGAGAATAATGAGGTAAAAGACAAATATTGAATATTCTGTCTCCTATGTGGAACCTAGGAGACAGATTCCTACACCTATATTTGTGTAAATATATATACACGAATGTATGACATGAAAGTGGGGGAGGGATATTTGGGGGAAGAACGGGGACCAGTGGGGTCGGGGCAAGAGAGATAATGGGATGTATGAGCAAAAGACGGGTACACAAACAGGTATGAACATGTCACTGAGATCCATTGTTTTATATAACGTCATTAAAGGCAAATGACAGGCTGAAAGCAGCCCAGCATTTAGAGATGAGACACAGCAGTATTTTAACTCAAATGGTGTCAAAATATATTTTATTTGTGCTCTTTTTCATATTTTAGAGCCTTTTGAATGGATTGATGTGTTCTAAGCCTGAAGACCCCATAGAGTTCTTAGAAAGTTGTTTGCAGAAAGTCAAGGAGCTCGGTGGCTGTGACAAGGTGAAGTGGGACACATTTGTCAGCCAAGAGAAGAAGACCTTACCCCCACTAAATGGAGGACAATCACGGAGATCCTTCCTGCGAAATGGTAATGTGTGTGTAGAATAACTGACAGTTCACAGGCAGAGGAGGCTCTTTAAAACATACCATACAGACAGGAGAGAGTACTTGAATTGATTGGATTTGTAAGTTCTCTGAAAAAATTATCTTTTTCTGCTTCTAATTCTAAATACCCCATAACAAGGGAAACAAAATTACCACTGTCCAGCAATTTTCTCAAAGTTTATATTGCCAAATTCATTATTTTACAGCATGAATTACATTTAAAAAAACGACCTTATTTTTAAATTGCAAATAGATTTTTCCAATATACGAGTAGAATACAGATAAAATTCTTGCTTATTATATAACATTTCAATATTTTTTATTAGTTAAAAAGTGTTTTGGATTACTAATATGCTTCCAAGACCAGAGCTCATATTAATGCCTTTACATAAGTACATGTCACATTTATATGGGTTAATTCAATAAAGATTCATTAAGCAACGATTGAATGTAATAGATTTGGTATTTGGGTGCTCTGAAAGAAGCAGACGCAAGTTGGTTTACTGTGTCAGCCACAGTTGAGAACTAAGAATTGGGATTTGTTAGAGCAGACTCCTTCTGCTCTAACATGCTTGTTTAAAACCATGGGCCAGTCAGCCTTCAAGGCTGTAGATGAAGTTCTTACGTACACTGGTGTGCAAAAAATAGAATCAATCCCAGCCAGGAAAGCTAAATAAATTCTTTTCTAGTGACCAAGACCATTGTATTTTCAAATTTTAAACTATTATAAAAAGTAGTTCTCTTTCCAGTAAATAGAAAGAGAAAGCCACCCTTAGTTTGGGTGACCTTCTTCAGTCATGACCCACTTAGATTCATGACCTTCTTTAGTCATGACCCATCCTGACCTGGGAAGAGTCAGGATGAGCTAATATGTATGCTCGGGGGAGGGCTGGAAAGATGGCTATGGCTCAGCTGGTAAAGGCTCAGGTTCACAGCCACCAGGAAGCTCAAGAGGAGAGGCTGACAACTCATTCCTTTAAGAACATGTCCAGAGGGAGAAGCATCCATCCTTGTCCACACTAGTGGACTAAGTGATTTAAGTTCGGGTTCTCACATGTTTTACTGGAAAATTATGTGAGCCTTCACCACATTTCCTAGTGGGAGAAAAGATACAACCAAGATATCTGAGATTGCTATTTAAAACTAACTTCAGATTTTCTAGATAAAATTTCTAAGAAATAAGACATATTTGGTGTGACCACAAGATAATAATATCACTATCCAGAGCCTTAAAGAGAAGTTGATCCCATCACTGTATAAGGTCTGTCATTCCAGTTCTTCCTAGAGCTCACTTAAGTGTCATTCAGAATACTGTACACTTCACCTCACACTCTGAGCTAACTTCCAAAGTTGAGGTCCTGTCTCCCTGTGCTTACAAAAGTAAACTTGCATCAAATACTTTTATTTGACCTTTAGAACTGTTTTATTTTTAAAGCGATCTTCCCTTCTCCTTCACATGAAGTCTACCCACATTCCCAGGTTCTGGCTAGTAAATGATGTCAGTTCTAAGTAGAAATTTTCATTCTTTGTAAGACAGTGATTTTTCTTGCTTGTTGAGAACAGCCTAGGATACTCAGAGTCCTTGAGGGAACAGAATTGGAACTTAGAGCTTCAATTCATATGCATATGCACAGCATAGATGTAGTACCTTGGGATGCTGAAACTGCCAGAGTGATGTTAGCCAGTTCTCCTATAGCACACCTCTAATCAGAATGATATTTTAAAGGGCTCGAAACGTTCATACATCTTCACCAAATGGCCTCCTTATTTCCTTGAGGAGTCATTGTACCTTTAGAATTTGACATAATGTTAAATGCATAGCCCATACCCCTGTTAGGTCAAGTGATAAACTTTTTTCAAAAACCTCAAAACATTAATAAGCCTGAAGTATTACTAGATTTAATCTAAGATATTTTTGCTTTGGAAAAAAAACAAATCTAAGCATTTACAGCTTTCAACCAGCAGATAAGCTGCTATCCAAATTGGCATAGAAAATAACTATTTGCAACAAAATTAGATCTTGATATTGTTTCTTGGTTTGATAGTAGCTAGAATCCTGGCTGCCAAATGTATAATAGATAATGGAGAAAACCGTGGTCAGTTCAGAGCACAGAGCTGGAGAGAACAATCATTGTCTAAAGGCAGACAAATATAAATTTCAGAAGAAGTCTGAAGAAGGTTGAACCGAAAAAAAGCACAGATGGGGCGGATATATGGCATTTATAAATGACCAGTTTGGAACTCCTGATCTAGCAGAATACTCCAAAATAGGAATGGAAAATGTAGGTTTAAGTTTCATTAAAGTAAAAATGCTTGTTAATTTAAAACTCTAGTAATAAAAAGGAAGAGGAGAAATCCAGCTGAGCACAGCATGCCTCATTCTCTGCTCTTGACCCACTGAGAGGTGAGCAAGCAGCCGTGCCTCCCCCACCGCGATGGACTGCATCTCCCGAAACGTGGGACAAAACAGGCCTCTCCTCCACGAAGCCGCTTCTTGTCAGGTCACTGCAACCAAAAGTTAGCACAGTGTTCCCTAGAGCGTCTGATGTGCTGCTGTTTTCTGTAATCCTCAGATGGACCTTTCTGTGTACTGTGATGATGAGGTTAGTAAGTCTTGCTGTCCCATAACTAGAATATATACTAAAAAGATGCAAGATATGTTTTTAAATTCATTTGTATTATAGTTACACTGACATATAATTATCTTAAACATTACTCTATGACATAAAATATTTTCATCATCTAAGCAAATGACTCCTAAATTAAAATATGATAATGCAAAGTTCTTGACTGTCTTTAGAGTGTTAGTTTGAGATGGGCTTCCTTTATCCTTTTTCTGACAGGTATGTGCCACTGAATCAAGAATTACCTGTAAATAAAAGTTCTAGTCCCAAATATCCAGAGTGTCTCTTCTGGGGCATCTCATTAGATTATGTACATGTCTAAAGCCACATGTTTATCATATTTCATTGAAAAATGTTCACTTCCTCTTTTCCTGTTTCCAGGATGTCAGTCAGTGACTTAATTGCGTGATTAAAAGAACATTTATTGAGTACCATTCTTAGGAGTAAATTTGTAAGAACAGAGAGGGTTCTGTGCTCAGGAGCTCTCAGTCTAGGGTGGGATCAGGCATTAAAACCGCAGTCAGCAGCACATCGGACGCTCTAGGGAACACTGTGTTAATTTTTGGTTGCAGTGACCTGACAAGAAGCAGCATCATGGAGGGATTTTGTCCCATATTTCAGGAGATGCTGTCCATCGCCATGGGAGGAGCATGTCGGCGGGACCAGCTCCTGCCTGTGCAGCGAGAGGCCGCTTGGTCACCTCTCCACGGGTCAGGAACCAGAGAATGGGGCAAGTGAGCACTCAGCTGGATTTCTCCTTTTCCCTTTACATTCATTCTGGTGCCCCACACGAATGCCATAGAAATTTCTTAATCTGGTCAATTTGACAATTAAAACACTCTGTTTTAGAACTGACTGTATTACGGGGCTTGGGCCTAGGCTACGCTGGTGTTCCTACAAGTGATCTCCTAACATTCCTGAGGTAGAAGAGGAGATGATATAATAGGATGTATTCAGGAACAAGAGGAGCCCAGTCTTTCTAGAACAGAAGGGAAGGCACAGACCATTATATGAATGTAGTGTGGACCTTATTCTTTTTGGTTTGAAACCTGAGAATAGGTTTAGAACTGATGCCTACTTCTTGTATCCCAGCCCCTATCTTGTTTATATACAGCTAATTCATTTCTACTTCTTCTGTTGCGAGCCTCGCCCAAGCCTCGTTTTTCTCTGTAGGTAACAACCTCGAAGCTGCTGCTCTCTCTGTTCTTTCTGTGCTTTGATCATTGTATCTAGATTAGTTTCTTTTTAAAACTACATTTCCTGGGGCTGGAGGGATGGCTCAGTAGTTAGGAGTACTGGCTACTCTTGCAGACAACCCAGGTTTGATTCCCAGAACCTACATGGTGGCTAACAACCATCTATAACTCCACTTCCAGGGTATCTGATGCCCTCTTCTGGTCTCTGAAGGCATTGCATGCAAATGGTGCACATACATACATGCAGGCAAAACATTCATACAAATAAAATTAAAATTAAACAAATTTAGATACATTTCTTTGTGTCATCACTTTTCCACCCCCCCCCCCACAGCCCTCCACTGTATTTTTACCAGGTTAAATCTAAACCTTTTACCCACAATTCAAGGCTCTTTACAGTCTGACCATCCTCTGCCTACTCATCTTCTGGATTTTTCTCTGTGGCAAACTATCTCACCAAGGTATTCTCCATGTTTCCAATTCAACAAATGCTTATTGGACCCTGGCCATCCACCAAACAGATGTCAGAGATTCAGAGTTGCAATTGATAAAGTCTCACTTTCATGGAGTTTACAGTGTCATAGAAGATGAATGAATGAATGAATGCATGAATAATGAAGACCCTCTCAGCAAAGTCATAGGCAATGGGAGAGCATTAGAGTGATGTCTTTCAGAGTCATCAGTTCAGAAAGTCAGTAAAGTTCTTCTTTTGGAAAGTGGTATTTGAGGTTTAAATGACAAAAAAGCAGCCAGCCATAGAACCCACAGGGAAGGAGCATTTCAGGAAATGAATTCAGGTCAGTGTGGAAGCAGGTAGACCAGTAAAGAAGCTAGGATTCATCCTGGCCAATACAGTGATGCCCTGGGGAGGAGGTGTGGCCGTGGAGATGAGGGCAGGGTGTGCATTTGCAGTGTGTTTTGGTAGGAAAGTCCATAAGTCAGTGAGACAGGAGAGAAGAAAGTAATCAAGGCCGACGCTCACAGGCTTCTTGTCTTGGGTGAAATGATGGCATTTTAAGGTAGAGGAGTAACTTCTATTGTCAGTTCCATTCCTGACTTAGCCTTTCCCAAGTTTTCTAAAGGGAATCCACTGATACCCGGAGACTCCTTTCTTGGAACTAAACAGAGTCCCTAAGTCAGTGGTCAGTAAAAATGGAAAGTTCTAACTGATGAGCATCTCTAAAGGAGAGGTGAGCATTGTGCTATGTGTAGGTACAGTACCCACCTCAGTCGGACTCCTTACTGAAGGCCAGGTGGACACCTGTCTCCCTTGCAAAACGGTTGTTTGGTAGTCATCATTCTCTTTGCCTCCTCATTGAGAATTGGAACCTGGGGCAAAGAAAGAAGAAGCCATGAGCTATGTACTAACCGTTGGTCAAGACCTTCTAACTTCCTGTCTGGGGCTTGCCAAGTCTGTCTTGTGGACCACTGGAACATGTGATTTGTATTTCTGACTCTGACACTTAATGTTGTGCCTGTTAACTGGGATGTAGTTTTTACCCTCCATCACCAGTGTTGTTTTCAACATTCTGGCTATGCCTGGTTTGCAAGTCCTTTCCTATGACCCCAGCACAAAAAGATGGTTGGCCCATTCCTTGATCTGCTATGGAGTTTACCATGAGAGATTTTCATTGTCCTCCTTCTGCCTGGTGGGCATAAGGCTATCAGATAAAAGTATATAAGCACTAACTTCTAAGCATTGAGTAGACAGAAACACAGCTTAGTCTTCCTTTAAAATCACCTGCAGCATATGCACCTGGAAGTAATTGGTGACTACTTGCTGCCATTATAGATCTTAATCTGAAATTTCATATTTACTTTTTTAAATAAAAAAATTAGAGATAGTAAACATTGAGAATGTAAAACTTAATGGTGTCAAGAGATGGATTCTAAGTATAGAAATTGTTTTCACCATTCTGCCTAGCTTGTGACATGTCCTAATACCTTGATCTTTATGCCATGGGCCATCTGAGTGAGTGGCCCCCTCTATATTGTGGGGTGAATAGAGCATATGATGCCCAGACATCTGTTCCCTGGGAAGAACAGGCTTGAGGCTATGTTCTCAAACCCCACAGCATCATTGCAGAGACTAAATATACAAAAAAAAAAAAAAACAAGTAAAATGAAGCTCCTTTTTCTCAGTGTGGGCGGCCAAGTCCAGGTCACTGTCTGTTTGTACCAATAAAGTTTTAGTGGAATATAGGCCCCTCATTTATGCATGTGTTATCTATGAATACATCCATGCTACCATGGCTAACTGAGTTGAATATGGAGACTATGTGGCTTTCACAGTCTAAAATATTGGCTATCTGGCTCTTTAAGAAAAAGCTCACGGATCACTTAGGAAGCCTTCCACAGATGAGGTGCGCTTACTAAATTCCTCGTACTAATTAACTGTGAAAATGCCTTCTTGTGCTTTTTATTCCTTTTCAAAATTATCTTACTCTTTTGCAGTGATGCCTGAAAATTCAAACTTTCCGTATCGACGTTATGACCGACTTCCTCCTATCCATCAGTTCTCCATAGAAAGCGACACAGACCTCTCTGAGACTGCAGAACTAATTGAGGAATATGAGGCATTTGACCCTGCCAGACCTCGGCCCAAAATCATCCTCGTCATAGGTATGACAGTGACTGAAAGAATCAAAGTGTTCTGTGACTGATAACTTGATTTTTGTGCTTGGTTTTCAGAAATATTAATTTGGCATCGTATTTGTAAATGTTGAGTTAGATAATGATAACCAATAGAAAGAAAGATTCAAGGCACAATAAATGGAAAAATTTTAGACCAATTTTCAGTAAAACAAAATTTTAATTCTATAATCTAATGCTTCTTGCATGTTCATAGATTCTCATCACATCACAGAATTCTCCATAGTGAATTTTCAGTAACATCTTCAAGATTTATTATAATCAGATTTAATCTTTAATGTAACTAGTCAATTAGATGTATTATAAAAAATGTGAGTTTCTTTAATTTGACAGATCAAATTTTTATTCACTAATAACTTCAGAGGGACAATAATATATGTTGGCAGGTATTCATATAAGTGAATCTTCCTTCTAGAAAACTGGTACGTGTAGTAAAATTTAACTTTCCATCTCATTAGACTAGCAAATATAAGAAAGTAGTGTTTTATGCAACAATTTATGATTATTAAGCAAAAAACAGAGGTACTGTGAATCATTTTTTGAATATAAAAATTTGAATCCAATACCATTTCATAAGGTAGAGATACTGAAAATGTTTTCAGTAGTTTTGCAAAGTGTGGTGTTCGAAATCTGTGGGGACAGTAGCTGTGTGGGGAGTGTATGTGTGTACACGAAGATGCTTGTCGCGGGGCATGTGTGTGTGCGCACGTGGGAGCCAGAGGTCAGCCTCCACTGGCACTTCTTAGGTGCTGTCCGCTGTGGTCTGTGAGACAGTCTGTCACTGGCCTGGAGCCCACCGAGCAGGCTGGACTGTCTGACCGGTGAAGCCCCCGGGGATTCTGCTTGTCTTCACCGCTCCAGCAATGGGGCTGTAAGCATTGCTACCACACGCAGCTTGTGGAAAGGTTCTTCTACTCAAGCTTAGGTTCTTATACTCCAGCAGCAAGCACTTTGCAATGCAGCTGCGTCCTGGCCCCACAAAATGCATATTTTGATCCCTTGCAAATCCTGTCTTTCTCAAAACCTCTGAAAGTCAGGAAGAGACCTGTGAACATGCAGCAATCTTTGTCTCACTTTCCAGCTTCCCAAGAATGACCAAAAGCAAATATGATTGTAAAACGTTCCAAAGTACTCTAACCAGTAGCTTCTAACAGTGCTGAATGCCTGCGGTCCCTTGAGAAGTCCTGAGCCAGAGGACACATTGCAGATGGCAACAGGCAAAGAGTCAACACTGAGCTGAAACAGGAGAGGAATGGCTTTGAATACATCAAAGCGACATGAAGATAAAATTACATATTTAAAAATTTTTTTTCTGTGTATGAGTGTGTTGCCTGCATACGTGTAAGTGCACCCATGTCATGCAGTTTCCATAGAGTTCAGAAGAGGGCATTGGATCCCCTGGAACTAGAGTTACAGACAGTTGTCAGCTGCCATGCTGGTACTGGAAATCGAACCCAGGTCCTCTGATAGAGCAATCAGTGCTCTTAACCGCTGAGCCATCTCTCCAGCCCTGAACTTACATATTTAATGCTGAATGGTCAAACACAGTATTGAGGGAAGAGAGCTTAGGAATCAGGTTTGAAGAGCACAGTTGAGCACCCTCGAAGCATCTAGAAGAGCCTGTTTTGCTTCCTGTAGATGTCTGGGTAAAGCTGCACAGATGTCATGTTTTGTGCACTGTGAATTCGTTTAGAAACAACTAAAATACTCAGTAAACCAAAATCCTAGAAAAAGATAGAAATCCTCAAATTTCAGCCATTACACAGTTCTTTGTATTTCTTTTTAATTTGTACATTTGTTTATTGTGTGTGTCTGTATGTGGATGGATGTACATGTGCCACAATGCACATGTGGTGGTCATAGGACAACTTGCAGGAGTCAATTCTCGCCTTCTGTCCTGTGGGTTCTGGGGATTGAACCCGGGTCATTAGGCTTGGTGGCAAGCTCCCTTACACACTGAGCCATGCACTGGCCCTCACAATTCTGTTTAATTCAGTGAGCTCAACTTACTGCCCATGGATCTTGCTCTTCATCCTACAAGAATGCCACAGACCCAGTGTGTGTAATTTCTAAATGATTGAGACGGGCCAGGAAAGAAAAGGCAGATCTTAAGCGTTCTGAGAAAATTAGGGCAATTTTATGACTTGAGGATTTGTAACGTAATTATACTTGGATCTTACAAATTTTTATTACTTCAAACCTGGAAGAAGACCTGGAGTCAGTCATGCACTCCTGTGGTAGAGACTCCTCCTCTTAGTAAGCCCAACTTCCCTCCAAGCACGGAAGAATTTTTTAAACTACCCTTCTTGATATAGATATGAGACTCTCTTATGTTAATACAACCATAAAACATCATTTATATGTCAATATTGATAAGTAAATTGAACAAAATTAAGCTCATTCTTGTTAGAGAAAAGCAAACTAATTTATTAGGAAGCTTCAGTAGTCAAACTTAAAAATTAATGTTATTATATGTCAATTGTGACGATCTTCAATTTTTTTGGTATTTGCTGTTGCTTCAAGTAGTTGACCATATTTTTTTCTAGGAGGTAACATAATTTTCTCAGTATGTTTAAGATTTTATTGTTAATGTGCATGTGTGTATATGTGCACATGTGTACACATGCCATATGTCTACATATCACCACAGAGGCCAGAAGAGGGTATCAGGTCTTCTGGAGCTGGATTTACAGGCAGTTATGAACTTCCTAACATGGGTACTGGGAACAGAAATTGTGTCTTCTGGAAGAGCAGCAAGTACCCTTAACTGCTGAGCCATTTCTCCAGCACCCTCAATGTGTTTAAAATTTTTATGATAGGATGCAATCTATACCATCGAGGTTTAATGGATTTGGACTATGTGATCAAATGTGGAAATATCTTTTGAAAGATAAACTTTGATTCTTCAAGACTTAAATCTGGTTGGTTTTATCCATTGAGTTGCTCGAATAATATTTTTCTTCAAGCCAGGTGCTGTAGTGCACACTGGTAATTCTAGAAGTCAAGGAACAGAGGCAGAAAGATCTTCTGATCTGTGTTCAAGTGTAGCCTCAGCTGTGTAGTGAGTTTGAGGCCAGCCTGGGTTCATGAGACCCTGTCTCAAAACCCCCAAAATGCTTTCAAGTCAGTCCTTGAATGGCCTATGTTAATAAGCCCAAGGCAGCCATTTCAGCCCAAACGTTCCTTGAATTACAAAGAATTGAATGTAAACATAACATAATGTCCAGCGTGTGTAATCTCAGCACTGGGGAGACTGAGGCCAGCTGAGACTGTGTAGCAAGACCCTGTCTCAAGATAAAGAGGAGGAGGAAGAAAGGGAAGAGGGAAAGGAGGAGGAGGAGGAGGAGGAGGAAGAGGAGAAAGAGCAGGAAGAGAAGGAGGAAGAGCAGGAGCAGGAAGAGGAAGAGCAGGAGGAGGAGGAAGAGGAAGAAGAGGAGGAGGGGGAGGAGGAGGAGCATTTCATTTGGTAGAAGCAGAAATCACTTGTTATGCTTAGTCAATAGACTAAGACATAGGATACAGTCTTTAGGAAGAGGATGGTCAAAATGTAAATAATCATCCCTACTCTAAATTTAATAAAAGCAATAAAAAAGTGAAAGCTAGACATTATTTGGTGGCTTGTTTGGAATTTGGGCCCAGAAAGATGCACAGAACCAGCGGCCATAGGAAATGGACTCTAATTTTGTCTGATTGCATTAGCTGGTCTGAGAATTCTGCAAACCCAATATGCCCACTCGGAACTATGCTAACTAAAACAAAACAAAGCGAAGCTTTACTTCATTTAAGTTATTTGAAAGAATATAAATACTTAAGTGATTATATGTAAAATGACTTCAGCATGCAAAAATTTTGATATTTGTACAGAAAACTCCCTTTTCTGTGGATTTTGTCAACCTCGCTTAACACAGTGTAATGCTGCTCCACTGAATATCTCCACATTTCATTACTTGTTAAACACTGACTTTCTCAACATGTTGCTTACATCCAATGACTTATGTCTGTTTCTGAAAATATTTTGTTTAGATAATTGTCATCCAGTAGGTATAGACTGGGTTGATTACTGTTTTATATCAAAATGTATTCTAACTTTAGATTCCAGTTAGTTTGTTTAGAAATACAAACTAACAATCTAGTATGATTTGAACATAAAATCCGAGGTACATATCAACATTTTACTGTTGTTTTATTATTTATGACTTTAAAAAGGAAATGCAAGTTACTAACGAGTATTGAGTTAGGCTGTGAAATGTGATTATTTCATATGATAGACTCAGTTATGCATCTATGAGAGTTTTGTACATTAAGGATCTATTTTATTCAATCTGTATTTTTCCTGTATAAAACTTGTCAATTCAGGGGCTGGAGAGATGGCTCAGAGAACCCAAGTTTGGTTCTCAGAACCTACATGGCAGCTAATAACCACCCAGGACTCCAGTTCCAGGGGATTCAGTATCCTTTTTTGACCTCAGCAGACATTGCATGACATGGGTGCTCTGATGTTACACTCAGACAGTGCTCTCATTCACATAAATAAAAAGAATAAATAAATTTTTAAAAATTTTGTGAATTCAAAGTAGCTAAGGCAAGGACATGCTTCAGATTTCAGAAAGAAACCAGCAGATATAAGATATGTCAGTCCTGGCATGTGTTTGGTTTTAACATAATCCTCGGGTTTTACCACATTACCTGGTAACTCTTTGAAAGTCTGGGAGCACACTTACTTCGATCACTGCCTTTCTGTAGTCTATAGAGTATGATCTTTGATTACAGAAGGGGAAACTGTTAGGTGCTCCATTGGCTGAGTCTTGTTTCCTTTTATCCTTGCTGCTGGTTATTTGGGTTGTGTGGTGATGGGATGGAATCCAGGGCTTCGCACTAAGCAGCACTCCCCTGGGCTGCCTCCTCAGCCTACTGCGATGCTCTCCTAAGCGAGGTGCATGGGGAACAGTCTCTTTATCTGGGCACAGTTGGTCAAGACAGCTCTGCCCCTTCCCTGACTGAATTCTTTGCTCAAAGAATTCCCGCTTAGTGCTCAAAAGGAACACCAAGAACACTACAGAGAGCCACAAACCATCCTGGATGGAGCCCCTGAGTCCTTACCTCACATGAGAACAGTGGTGGTTTACGTTTCTTACTGTATAAGGTCGGAATTTTGCCTCTTTGAATACCAGGTGGTCCCGGAAGTGGCAAGGGTACCCAGAGTTTGAAAATTGCAGAACGTTATGGATTCCAGTGCATTTCCGTGGGCGAATTATTGAGAAAGAAAATTCACAGCGCCAGCAGCAACAGGAAGTGGAGTCTAATCGCCAAGATCATCACCAACGGGGAGCTGGCCCCACAGGTATGCTGCATGATGCGTTTCCAACCTGAGAAAATGGTTTTGAAGGCACCCAGTGTTCCATGTTTAACTGTGGTTTTCACTTTTTCTATTGTAGGAAACAACAATCACTGAAATAAAGCAGAAATTGATGCAAATGCCCGATGAAGAAGGTATTGTTATTGACGGGTTCCCGAGGGACGTTGCCCAGGCTCTATCTTTTGAAGACCAGGTAAGAATATTGAATCTTTCCTTGTCTTTTATTTGTGTGTGTGTGTGTGTGTGTGTGTGTGTGTGTGTGTGTGTGTGTATTGCAGAGGCTAAACCAAGGAGTTTGCACATGTTAGGCAAGCATTTCACCACTGAGCTACAGCCTAGCCTTACCATTATTATTTCTATTTTATATTTTAACAAGATCTTACTGTGCATCCCAGGCTGCCTAGGAACTCATTATATAGCTCACACTGACTTAAATTTACACCAGTCCTCCTGCCTCAGCCTCCCAGTTGCTGGCATCGTAGGCATGAGCCACTATGCCAGACTCTCCTTATATTTTAAATGTCCCACTTTTTGCTCAGATTTTTTAAACTTAAAAAAGAAAAGAAATTTTTGGAAGGCTTTCTGAATTCTGGCCTGAAACAAGCAAATCTATCAGTATGGGTTGGCAAGGTTATTTATTTGGCAAATACTTAAAATTGATACAGGGTCTGCCAAAAAGAGAGATGGGAACTAATCATAGAATTCATTTATTTTTATTAAAAATGCAATTTTTTCTAAACTTTCAGAATACTCTTCCTAAGATGATTTTTATATTTAATTACTTAAAATAAGCCTCATTCAGTAATGTTCCAGATGGACCTGGGATCACCATCTACCTAACCTTCTTGTCAATTGAGGAAGTCTCTCAATTGGGCCATGAAACCCTGGTCCTCCTCTGTTAAGATAGAGTCCAAGTGCCAAAATTTACTCAAGAACAAGTGAACTGTGCCTTCTTAGCACCTCTCTGTCTTAAAAGGAAATTTAAAAATGGAAATATTGATTTTTAGCTTTAAAATGATCTGTGTGGTGAATTTTTCATTTAAAATTTTTTAGTTACAAACATGCCGTGTGGCCATGCAGATTTCAAGCTCTGCGGTAAAAGTGAAAGTCCTTTTATTCCTTCCTTCCTTTGGCATTTGTGTATATCTACAAATGCATTTAAAATATTTCCAAATCACCCTCCAGAACACTTTTCAAGGTAAATTTTCATCGCTGTTAATTGGGAGTACTTATTTCTCCAGACCTACTCTGATCAAACAGAATTCACTTAATTTTTTTTTTTGCCAGCCTGATAACTAAGAGATAGCATTTCATTTTTAAAGGTACATTTTCAGTTACTGTTACCATTCATCTTATACTTAGCCTATTGACCATTGGCATTTTTCTTTAAGGGAGTTGCCTGCATTCTTCCATCAGTTGTCTATAGACTTATTTTCTTTTTCCCACTTGAGCTTTTGATATTCTGAACATATTGAATCAGAGGACTAAATGAAATGAAAAATATACATCTCATAGGACAGTCCCAGAGTTAGACAGATCCTAGAGGATATCTTCAAGTATTCTAGCTTACTGATAGGGAAGACTTGGTGTTTTGAAACCACTGAGGTTCTCTGGCTCACCCTAAGACTAGAACTCTAGTGCTCACTCAGTTGCAGGGCTTGGTCTAAGAGAGACAAACTGGTCTGGTAGATTATGCTGTTGTATTGTCCTACCTTGCTGTTCAAATGGTTGGTGGGCCATTCTTTGTGATGATTCTTGACTAAGCATGAGAGTCAGACAGTCAGGCATTGCCGCTCAGACCCAGTCCACCCAGTATGTTGAAGGAGCTGCACTAGGTAGTTGAAAGCGGACTCCTTGATTCTTTCTTGTGTGCAGGGGTGGGGGCGGGGGTTGGGGAGGGTACTCGAGGGGAAGTGTTCCTAGAACTTTGCTTGTACTGCCTGAGCTGTGTTCCCAGCCCCTCTTCCTTGCTTTGTAAATATGCTATGTTGGGTATTTCTTTCTCTCTGAATAAGAACTCTGACAGATCCCTTGGTGTTTCTGATCATTTAAAAAACATAAGCAGACAATCTCAGTTTTAGCTATCAAAAAGTCCTGTACAGTCCGCATCATTCCCCAGGTTTTGTTCAGTTTAACATATTCTGCCTCAAACTTAGACATGGTTCAAGCTCATAACCTAATGTGGTGTCTTGGTAGCTCAGAATCCTGAAACCTTTCTGGAGGATGTGCAGTACAGCTAGAGTGGGTGCAGGGAACTGTGGCACAGAGAGCTGGCTCCCTCCCTCACAGGGGTGTCTACACAGCAGCTCTCCATAGAGATCTGCCCCATCTCCATCCTCACACACACACAGCCTGGACTTCCCAGCCTAGGGGAGTCACAGTACTGGTCTTGGAACATTCTTTTGGATGGCCTGCTATCCGATTCAGATGGAGCAGACACCGTCACTTGCAGTCACTGTTCATAGCCATACTTCTGAAGTTGGAAAAAAAGTCCAGTACAGCATCTCTGTAAGCTGGCTTCACAGTATTCTGGAAGTATCTCCTAGCTCTGTTGGTTGTACTGTGGTTCCTGAAGCTGATGCTGCAGTTGATGATGCTGTAAGATTCCAGTGGGTGCAGAGGCAAAGCTGGAGTATTTGTGTAAAGTACTCAGGCCAGTCCCAGCCCAGTTACTCCGCATCTGAAGCTGCTGCGGTATTTTTTGGTTTTGGTTTTGGTTGTTGTTCTTGTTTTTCTCTCCTATCAATTCTGACATCAAATGTGCAAGGGCTTTCCATAGCAATTCCCCACCATCAACTGGGAATTCAGGAATTCAGTTCCACTGGGACATTAAACATCCACAATTAGTGGAGACCTCACAGGCTGCTCCCACCAGCTAAAAGCTCCAACAACTACCTGAACTTCTAAGTGGCTGACTGTATATATGGGGTTCCCACAATGACCTCTGTAAGCTTTATAATTCTCTGGAATGACTGACAGAATTCAGAAAAATAGTTGGCTTACATTTACTGGTCACAACGTAGTAATAGTCAGAGGCAGAGGGCAAAGCATATCTGTGGAGGGCAGAGTTCTTCCATGTGTTCGCCAACTCTAAAACTCCCTGAGACTCTGGTAAATTTCAATAGCCTTATTTCCTCCTGATATTGGGGAAGGGCTGTAAGTTCCCGTGATTCTCTAATCCTGAGTCTATTCAGGGCTCTTTCCCTAGTCATGCCATCAGCGCAGATACAGTGGAGTCTGAGGGGTTGTCAGGAAACACCAAAGACATGCCTATCACTCAAGAATTTCCAATATTAGAGTTCTATGCTAGGAGCAAGGAGTTCTAGCCAGGAGCTAGATTTCTGATGCCAGTAATATGTGGTGATGGTACAGTCATTCTGATAAAAACCCCCAGCACCTGCCTCCCTGGCTCACAGAACTAAGAAGTGTATTCTTTTTTCCCTCTTAAGGAAATGTGAACATTGCAGGTAGACTGGGCAGATTTTCTCTTTGAGGTCATTTAGGAGCCAGGGCTCCATCCCAGTTGTTCACCATCTCCCAGGACACCACTATGATGAACAGTGTGGCGGAAACAAGGGTTATCATCTGTGTTCCAGCTGGGATGTCAGGGGAAGGGAACGTGAAGGTCTGAAGTCCCAGATCAGAAGGTGACACCTGCACTTAGCCATCCAGGAACCTGGAGACAAGCTCATGGCAAGTGGAAGTTGAGAGTTTGTACAGGTTTGCCCCTCTGGCTGCACAAATGACTGCACACAGTCACCAGCTTGGAGAGTAACCTGGAGAGCCATCACGTAGCCCAGAGCTCAGCACCTCACTCCATATACAGTTCACTAGGCCCAGCTTTGACTCCACACACTCAACCAGTTATAAACTCAACATTGCGTTCTCTTCCCTCCCTGTCAACTAACAAAGTAGAGGCACAAGAATAGGCTAGGCTAGGATAGGTAGAATAAAGGCTCCTGGGAGGGGTGATAAAACACCAGTCACTGAATCAGCTGCATCTGGTAATAAACTTGTGGGGTGGGATTGCAAGCATCCTTGCTTAGCAGGAGAGATAGGCTTCCAGGTTCAGCACTGGCTACTGCTGGGCTGTTGATTAGTAGTAATCTCTGAGAAATGTTTTGCTGTTCATTACCAAAGGAAGAAAGAAAAGAAAAGAAAGCAGAGGGCGGGAGGGGGTGGACGATTGTCTGGTAGGCGTGTGTTCACCTTGGGAAGTCAGCTTCTCACAAATTTGGTGTCTGTTCTTGTTTCCAGTAAGTACTTAAAGTTGTTCCCCAGACACTGACTAGCTTTATTTCTGTGTTTTCTCATTTTAATGACACTTACCTCATGAGATTCTGTAAGGTGCAAACTTTGGTTGGTTTGGTTTTGACCTCAGAGCTCCTTTCTTGGTTGTACCTCTGTGAAGGTACATTTTCTGGTTTTCCAGATAAAATCTTGTGCTATTTTTGTTAGCTTTGTCTGTTAGCAGCTGAAAGTACTATGAACAAATTACCTTCCTTGAAACCTATTCTTAGTGCTCTCCTGATCCTGATAGGAATGTTGTGTTTGAGGTTGGTCTCCCAGAACAAGCTTCTCTTCTGTTTCTTAGAGGCAGAGTTGACTCATCCATGTTGAAGCCTTACTTCCTTCCTTTGCCCTATCTCATGACCGTCACACCTGCCAAGTCAACCCATGTACTCCTTAACTCTAGAGGGTTCTATTAGAAATGAGGTGATGTGGAGTGGAAAATGAGTGTTAGTGTTTTGGATAGCCACACAGAGGAACCATTCAAGAAGCTGTGTAGGGAAAAAAACTAGTTAGAGATAATCTCGAATTCAGTTTCTCAGATCTTTGTCTGAATCAGTGGGGTTGGTTGTCATCTGCTCTTGGTCAATTTGCAGCCTCTCTTGAAGTTTTGGTGTCTTCCTTTGAAGAATGAGGATGATATGCTTCACAGGACTGTTATGAGGGAGAACAAGTCAAGTTCCTCCAGTTCTTGGCACAGTGGCTCATCAGTAAGCAGTCAGCAGAAGGAAAATGGGACAAACTTTGACTTATGACAGAGAAGGCATTTCTTCCCTCCCTTTGTCAGGGGTGGTGAAAGCAATCTATCCCTTCCCCCGTCTGTTTATCAAACTGATTAATGAACCCCGCCGAGGCTTCCTTGAGGTGTTTAGGCTGCCCAGGAAGGCTCTGCTTTTAGTTTGCATTCTGAGCTTTCCCCTAAGCCTTTATTTAAAGAAAGTTTTAACAGTGCTGAGATGGGCTAGAAACCACTCCAGAGCTGTAGCAGCTAGGATCCAGAGACATTCAACACTGCTAGGCAGGATGCATTCAGAAGTCCGCTATTTAGCACAAGCAGCTCCCCCTCATCCTCCTCTCCCTTCCTGCGCCTGAAGCAGAAAAAAGAATAATTGATGAGCTGAAGCCAGAGGTGAAGATTTCCCAGCATTCCAAACTGATTGTGGGCAGGAGAGCTAAGTAGGCAGGTGCTAAGCACTGGGTACTGGTAATGTCGATGACAATGACACCCGCCCTCTGAGGAGGCTGATCACCATCACCTTCCTACCTCCCTCCTCAGAGCTGCAGGGCATTGAAGAGTCACCATCCCCTTTCCTGTAACCTTCAGGTCACTGGTCCCTGCAGCAGTCTGATTTTTTTCACATGACCATGGAGGCAGGCAACCACAAATTCAAGATGCTCTCAAATAAGCATCCTGGTTTTCTTTACTAAAGAGGAAAAAAAAACAAAACCCACACTCAATCCCAGGGCATTTGGTGGATTGGTGAAGGAATTCACTCTTTACATTAGCGTAGAAAGGAGGACAAGTTTATTTCATTCACTGCCAAGAGAGCAGCAGGCAGTAACAGAAGAACCGCCAAAATACAACAGTGAACTTGGAGGGTCTCTGTTTCAGAGGAATCTCATTCCATCAGGCTGAGGACCTTTGAAGCAATATCCCACATGCAAGTCCTACCACGTAAATGAGGATCATTCAGATTGTTTGGTGTTTGGTCCTGGGCAACTAGAGTGAGCCACTTTGGTGTTTCCCATCTACAGTGGTCACTGTACAGATGAGGGTGGTTCTGGCATTGGCCCATGGCTGATTTTGCTTGCCAGCCCATTCTGCCATTGCACTGTTTGGACAGAACAGAGCTGTGGGTTTTTTGTTTGGGGACTGCCTTCTGGACCAGGTTTGTGTGGGGGACCTGTTCACTTTGTGGGCTCTGAGTCTTGGCGTTCTCTCCAAATTTCCCTGACAGAGCAATAAATCCAACCTTGGGAATGTGGTTGGAGTTGTCCTCTTCAACAGCTTTTGTAGAAGGCCCTAACTTTCTAGAAAGGGTTTCTGTAGGGTGCCATGAAAGGAGAACCATACTTAAGGGCAGTCTTGGTAGAAGGTCCATATTGCTTGGTCCAGGGGTTGGAGGGAAATGTAGCTTGTGGCGGGAGGGGTTGAAAGTGTTATCCAAACCACATCTAGAATTGGAAATATTGAACTCCAGAAGAAACAACTTTATGAAAAGATTGAAGATGTAAAGATGAACTCTCTTGAGTGCGTGTGACTTGAGGAAGGTGGACATCAAGGTAATATTCCCATCCAGTTGCTTGGGAGGCAGAGATAGACTCAGATCCACAAAGAAAGATCGAACTGCCCAGAAGGAGTACCAGTTTCTCCATGATGTCCTCGGGGTCTTCTGTGGTCTGAAACGCACTGGAAGTGTTAGGGGACATGTTTGAAGACTGGCTTAGACTATAGGTCAAGCCTGATGATAGATGTGACAGTCCCAGCTGTGATGGAGATTTTTTCCAGTCATAATGGAGAAGACATCATTTACGCAGAGTCAGACAAATTTGTTTTGACAGAAGAATAAAACAGCTTAAAAGGATTTTTACGGTAGCCAAGACAGGACATTTCTCTGTTGTGGCGCAGGTAAGGTAGGAGTGTCATCAGGGCACTTTCCCAGGAGGAATATCCAGGAGGAGGAGCAGGTCCTGGGTTTACAGATTTACTTATCCTCAGTTGGGCCTTAGGATCCCCTTTTTGAAGAAAAACATAAATCCTCCATTGGCTTGTTGTTCCAGTAAGGTGCTCTTACATCTCATCTTGAGTGATTTTTTTTGAAAACTGAGTTTTCTCTTGGACAGGTAAACCAGGTTAGTAATTTTCTCATGTTTGCCTGTCATTGTCATGTTTAACAAAATCCTTTTAAATAGGCTAAAGCTGGTGTCCTGAATGACAGACTTGTGTAGAAGCTCCAAGTCCCCCAGCCGAACCAGGTCAGGATGATAGTCTTGGTTATGGCTCATAAAATTTTTCTTTGAAATATTTGTAAGTATTATATTCCAGTTGTACTTTTTACTGACTGTTTAATACTGTGTAGGTGGCCAGATGAACCTTTTTGTTATGGTCAATTAGAGCTCTTAGGTTATAAAAGTAAGCAGTTAGTGCTTAGTAAGAAAATGATCAGGCAGAAAGCTAAAGCAGAGGTGAGTACATATTGTGTGGAGAGGCTTGATGACATTTTGAATAACTAAAGAAGTCTGGGCGTGGTGGCACATGCCTTTAATCCCAGCACTGGGGAGGCAGAGGCAGGTGAATCTCTGTGAGATCAAGGCCAGCCTGGTCTACATAGTGAGCCCCAAGCCAGCTGGGGCTATAGGGAGACCTTGAGACAGGGGGTTAGTGAGCCTAAGGCATTCTCTGGAGAAAAGGGTCCAAGATATGCACAGGGGGCTCAAGGTGTAATTTCAAGCAGGAGTATCCTTCTGTGAAAGGATCTCCTGATGGGGCCACCAGAGACTGAAGGGTAAATTTTTAGAAAGGCATTCCAGATTTTCAAAGGACCTACTGATGCTAAGGACAAAGTCAAGAACACTGGGTGGGTTGGAAAGGGGAAGACGCGATAATCTGATGTTACAGGGAAATCCCAAGATGAACAGGAGGAACTTGTCTCAGGAGGGTTAGCTAGGAGAGGGGAGAAGGGAATAGAGGAGCGTTTGCCTCAGCTTGTGAGGATCTACCAACAGCTCTGCTGCTTGGTGTGTGCTGGGAACAGACACGGCGAAGGAACACAGTCCTTTCTCCCTACCATGCCAAGTGGTATGGCCATCCTGTACAGGTCTCAGAGCCCAGAGATCCCTCGTTGTCAGGAAAAGAAGAACTTGGCTTCTGAGAGGTCTTTTAAAGAGTCCAGATTCCTCACCACTGAGGGCTAGAGCTGTCCAGAAGAATAGTGAGGCCTTTGGATTTCTCTAGAAAGTTGCCTTAGACAGAAACTGCGGCCCCACAGACTCAGTGGAATCCTGACCCTCTAGGTCTCTTCAGGAGGGAGGGAGGGAAAGAGAGGGAGAGGGAGGGAGAGAGAGAGAGGTCCCCTGAAGAACCTGGGTCTTTCCTCCTCAGAGTCGTGGCAGCTGAGAGCAGAAGCAAGGAGAGCCTTGGAGACAGCTGTGAGGCCCAAGTCAGGAACCGGAAGGGGAGAGGTGAATGCCGACAGCCTGTGCAGGCTACCAGTGTGCTGGGGCATTGTGTGGGCTCGTGACAGAAGTCACCCTTTCCTCAGTGTAGGAAAAAGGACAAGTTTATTGTAAAGAGAGCAGTAAGCTTGCCAGTAATGGAAGACCCCTTGTCGCTGGAGATGCTCTGCAACTCCTCCGCTCTGAAGGAGCTGTGGTAGGTTAGGCTGAGCGGCTTCACGCATAATTTCGATTTTTTTCAGCATGCAGCGTCTGCTGTGCCCCTCAGTGAAGCCCTGCGGTATCAGGCTGGTTTTGTTTGACTACATCATTCCATGTATAGTTTTATTGTGTTGTGTTTTTTGAGTCCTGGTCTCCTATATAGACCAGGCTCACCCTGAACTCTTGATCCTCCTGCCTCAGCCTCCTGAGTGCTGAGATTGGAGTGTGTGCCACCCCACCTGGCTGCATCTTGTATTCTATTTTTGGCACAAGCAAAGTATATTATTTCTAGAATATTATTTATATTTGGATGTACATACATTATCATGTTTTGTGTCATTACCGCTTCCTCCTCAACATCAGCTGGTACTGTCGCACTCCACAGGTCAAGAGACCGACAGTGGCTCAGAGAGTTAAGTGACGTCTGCTCAGCTACTGTCAGGCAAGGGTATGACCGGTGTTCCAGTTTGGGTGCTGGTACAGACTCTAGACCACTGGTTTTCTCTCTCCTGAATATTATAAGCAGGCAACCTTCAGGCTGGCTGTGGGCTGCAGACAGTTTTGTTCAGTGTGTGCCAGATTTTAAAATTGGAAGATTACAAAATAGAAAGCAGTTCTCTGCTTTTCTTGAAAAATTTGGAGATTTGGCGGCTCCAGCACACATTCCTGAATCTCAGTGCTGACTCCTGTTGGTGGGACAAGATAGGTCCTCTGGAGTTCATGATTGTGCCCAACCCAGCACAGTCCTACCTCTCCATCCCCAAAAGGCTTGGGGATCCACACCCCATCACCTGCTCGCCCTCCCCTGGTTGCAGTTATAGCCTGTGCTGGCAGAACCCGGACCAAACTGTGCTCACCACTCTCGGTAATGCCATATTCTCTGCTGCCCTGTGCATCAGATGCTGTGACCTCATAGTCGTTAGAGTCTGTGCCTCCTCCCACCCTGACCCCACAGTCAGCCCTCCGTTGAGCTGTTCCCTGCATTGTGTCTCTAGGCCTTTGGGGGTGACCTAGCGGCTCAGCCTGCAGAAAAGCGGGAGCCCTGGCCTCTCTGTCTGTGAAGTAATGAAGGATCGAGCTCACTCTCTGCTTGATTGGTATGGGAGAAGAGAAGATAGAGAGAAATAATAAATCGATAACAATGTTAGCATGCCAATATTGAACATATATGGAGAATTTGCTGTGTACCAGACACTGCTCTGAACTTACCTACATTTTGACATGAATATTTGTTAATCCTCCAAACAACACTCTGATGACTTACGTATGAAGAATGCAGACTGAATGAAGAATTGCAAAGGGAATCTGGGCAAAGTCAGTTACCAGGAGGCAGAGATGAGATGTGAGCCCAGGCAGTGTGGGTACACTGTGAAAATTTACACTTTACCACCACTTACTATGTTTTTAGAAACCTAGATCAATATACTACAACACCCCCTGTTCACAATTATTGCAGTAATACCTTTGTAACCTAAAACCGGGCTGAGGATGTAACTTAGTGGTAGAGAGTTTTCCCAGGTTCAACCCCAGCACCATAAAAAGTTAAAAAGGAAGTGGAGGAGGGAGTTGTAGCCAGATGATTCAGGGCTTAAGAGCACTTGCTTCTGTTTCAGAGGCCCTGGGTTTGGTTCCCAGCACCCACATAGTGGCTCCCAATGGTCTATAACTCCAGTTCCAGGGGATCTGTTGCCATTTTGGGCCTCTGCAAATACTACACACATGTGGTACACATACATATATACATGCAGACAAAACACTCATACACAGAAAGCAAAATACATAGATTTTTTAACCTAGCAAAACAACAATAACAACCCAAAAGACCCGGATGATAGAATACATTTGGTGAATATAGTGCATTTAGAAATAGCCTTTAATTCTAGGAATAGGATAAAGCAAATTTGAAAGAGTTGAACAATTGGAAGGTCCCTTGTAGTCCTGATATGGTGGCTCACACCTGCAACCCCAGTACTCAGGAGTCTGGCATTTGAGGCCAGCCTGGACTATTGAGTAAGCTCCAGGTCAGCATGGGCTGCAGCATGAGACCCTGTCTCAGAACACAGAAGGTATCTATAGCTGTTTAGTGAGCTTTTCCAGGCTGGAAGTCTTTGAATGGAACTGTGCAGTGGAAGGGTATGCGTATAAGATGCAGAGGTGGCCAGCACTTAGTGTGAGATCTGGCTTTCTATTTTTATTTAAACAGTAACTTTGAACAAAGAATCTATTTTCCTAGTTGAACTTTTCAAAGATATAAAATAATCAACCCTGGAAATTCTTTCCTCCTCTTATTCCAGTTTAGTTTCCCAGAATGCAGTGTGTCCTTCCAGAGACACTGACCCAAGGAAATTCACCTGCATATGAGCGTGGGTGCGTGGGAGCTTGGAGGCCAGAGGTCAATCTAGGGTGTTTAGTTCAGTTTTGTTCCATTTAGACAGGGTCCTGGAACTCGTTGGGTAGGCTAAGCCAGCTGGCCAGTGAGCCCCCGGGAGCCTCCCATCCCCGCCTTGCTGGCACTGGGATTAAGCACATGCCACCATGCCTGGCTTTTGGTGCGGGTGCGGGGGATCTGAACTCAGGTCCTTGTGCTTGTGCAGCAAGCATTTTACTGACTGAGGTGTCGCTCAGTCTCCACTTTCTGAATGTTTTCTCCTTGCTGTGATTGGATATCAGCCTCCTGTAGGCTTTTGGCAGTGCATCATTAAACATCGTGTGAGTACTAGCCCCTACCGGTTATTATAATGTAAATATAAAGCATGCTCAGAGTGTTTAAGAAAGTGAGATGCTGGAGAAGTGGTTAGTCAATTATAGCAATTCAAATTTTAGTGCAAACACTGCTTTTTTACTCACTAACCTACTTTAAACTTACTATGATTTCAAATGAAACAGCTTGAAGAAAGATTTGAAACAATGTTCCAAAGCAAGTGTTTAAAGCTGAAATGACTATATAGTGACACTACCTTGTAACTGTTATTTTACCACAAAAATGCTTACAACGGTATGCAAGTCCCCTGTAGGCCACAGTGACTTTCAGACTGTGGGGACCCCACGCCAGTCTGTGCTTGGAAGTCTGCTGCAGCCTCATTTCTCTCCATGGAAAATGTTCACATTTAAAACAAGATCCATCTCTTCCTGTTTCTCTTTTCCTTATCCCAAACCCCCTCTCCCTTGACAGATGCACGTACTTCCCAAGGAATCATGGGCTCGGGGCCTCAGCGTTTCTGAATCATCCTCAGACATGGTTTGGGAGTCACGGAAGTCACAGCTCTTGTGTAAGGCAGCGGTTGCCAGGGTGCTTTACTATTCTGAACTGTGCTCAGAGTTTGGCAATGGAATGTTCCTAGGCAAAATGCTGCTGCTTAGCCACCGCCAACACTGATACATTTACTTGGATTGTGCTCGTGTGTCCATGTGGCACAGATAATAGGGAGAAGACACTAAAGTCCCCCTGAGACATCCTAATTATGGTGCTTAGTCATTCACATCTCTTCAGGCTGCTGCTGCTTATGTGTTTGTTTATGCATTTCTTTATTTATTTACTTTCTTTTCTGACACAAGCTCTTGCTCTATAGCACAGGCTGGCCTGATACCACTTACTGTGTAGCCCAGGCAAGCCTTGAGCTTACAGTAATCACCTTGCCTTACCCTCTTGAGTGCTGGGCTTACAGGCTTGTGCCAACAGACCCAGACATTATATATTGATTTTTGGTGCTGGAGACTGAACCAGGGTCACCTGCATGCTAAGCATAAGTTCTACCATCCAGCAGCATGCCCCCCCATCCCGTCTGGCTTCTCGAGAAAAGGAGAAAACATTCCAGGAGCTTGGGAGGGTGGTAGCCCCTGAGCTCACACAGCCCTGGTGAACGCCATTCCTCATGCATTTTAGGTTAAAGAGGTCAGATCTGCTGGAGCAAGTATCATGGTGATCCAGCTCTTGTTGGTTCTTTTTCTAGTTGTGATTTCTTGTGGTTCGTATAAGTTAGCCTCCGCCTTGCCATTAAAAAGGAGTCTAAAAATAGATTGAGTTGTGAGTTTGAGTGACTGAAATTAGATATATGGAAAAAGATCCCAACTCGATAAATATGGTTTAAAAAAGCTTAGAGATAAAAGAAAATCAATCCCCAGAAGGCTGTCACCATCCTACTTGCATAGCAGATTGATTTGACAGACTTGTAATTTGATTTGCTGTTCCTAAGGGGGACAAATTTGATTTGCTTTGAAGGGCGAGTGATTTAATTTTAATTATGCAATATTTTTCCTGAGCATTAGCACTTCCATGCAAAAATATTAAAGAAAATCTTAATGCTCTCCCTTGAACTAATGGCTTAGAAACTTGGTTATAATTATTTAATAATTGGACTTTGAAACTGACATTATATTAGAAGATGATTATTCATTTATTTTTATAGCAATGTGTTGTGATTAAACATAAGACCATTAAAATCAAAGAGTTGATGAAATTTTTATAATCGTCCTCAGTAGAGTGAAAAGATAATTTCCAAATTTTGTTTAAACATAAAGTCAAAGCCATCTTTGACTTTGCTGTGTATATTAAGTACTGGTACTATATAACATATTGCCACCAAAACTTAGTGACTTAAAGTGCTGGCTGTGATTCTGAGTGATTGTTTGGAATTAAAGGACAAGAACTGTTAGGCTGGTTGATGTTGATTAGGGTTGCTACAGTGACTACCCTTCAGCAGTGATTGGGGTTAGGATCATCCCAACATTGATGCTTGGTCTTGAAGACTCCAGCAGCTGGAGGCTGGAAGCGCCCAAGTCCTCCATCTGTCTCTCTGTCTCAGGGTGACTGGACCTCATAGCAGTGAGGCAGAAGGGAGCTCCGTCGCCCTTTCTGATCTAGCAAGACAGGGTTGCTTCTGTCTGCTTCTGCTTGCTAGAAATGAGTCGCCAAGGCTGACTCTATTCAAGGGGAAGGGAATTAGAATTTCTTAAATAGAGTGCTCATAAATAAAAAAGTACAAAATAAAACTTGAATAAAACTTGAATCAAGCATGGTGGTATACACCAGTAACCTCACCTACCTAGAGGCCAAGACATGGATAATAAAGAGTTCGAGGTCAGCCTGGGCTATACAGTAAGACCCTGCTTGAAATCAAGTCTTGTTGACATATTCCAGGACACTGGGTACGTACCTGCCCATTCTTCTCCTCATTCAGATCAGTCCTTTTTTTTGTCTCTTTCTTTTCTGTTCCTGCAGGCCTCTCACTCAGTCCCCTGTTTGAGTTTTTAGTATCTTTTGTCTGCCTTCCTTGTCCTGATTCTTACCACATCCGGTCTGCCTTGTGCTCATGGCATAGTGATCTTTCCTTTGAAGAATTCATTAATCCATGTTTCCTACTAGAAGACTTTGATGACAAATGTCCACAAAGGTGTTTCTCCCTGACGTGTTTTGGATCAGAAGTGGGCGCTTACCTTGCTTATTTTTATTTCATTTATTTTGATTTTCCAAGACAGGATCTTGCTTTATCTTGGTTGACCTGGAACTTGTTATATATCTCAGGCTGGCTTCAAATTCCAAATCGTCTAGTCTCAACCCCCACACCCAGCTTACATATTAAAAAACGCGAATAACCACTCCCCGTACCAACATGACCACTCACAGCTGCCCATAATTGCAGTTCTGGGGTATATGACACATTCTCCTAGTCTCCATGGGCACCAGCCATGCACTCAGATACATTTTTTTAAATCTTAAAAAAAAAAAATAAAAATGTGGATTAAAACCTGGCATGGTGGCACATAACTGACATCCAACAAGAGAATCAGAAGTTCACTGTCATCCTTGGTTATATAGCAAGGCCAGCATGGCAAAGGAGACCTTCTCTCAAGCAAATGTGTATTGTTCATGTGCCTTCTGAGAATTCCTGAATTAGAGTGAAACCCAAGAATCTGTAAGTTCACAGCATCCCTCAGCAAGGTGACACTTCCTTTGTGAAACAGCACGAGTGTAGCATTTCATGGCACACAGAGTGATTCTCCGAAGCCTGCTGTCAGTAGTCACAGAGCAAGTAGACTGTTAATGACAGTGCTGAAATACTGAAAGAAAAATGCACACGCAGCTGTCCCAACACTGTCACCCACATTGGTCTTCACACTCGCTTGAATGGGAGAGAACTTCTTACAGTGAAAGGACTCTGGCAAAGATGTTTTCCATTTCTGATGTCTGTAAGTGATGTGCGTCTCCTTGGCGTCTCTGACTCTTGCGATCTGGTCTGACCTGGATGGCCTGATCTTACCACTGTCCCTTCAACACACTTTTCTTTCTTTCCTCTCTACCTGTCTTCGGTAGTCTTTTTTCCTTTTTCTTCTTTTTTAAGGGCATCTCCTGCCTTGATATTTCTTAATCCCTCTCCCTTAGGATTCCAAATCTTGGAGACTGCTGTCTAATCTCTGCTTAATCAGAAAGTCATGCTACAATCTGCAACCTTTATGGCTCTTACTAGCACCACATACTGTCCACTAGTTCATCTAACTGCTGGCACTCCCAAACAGGCCGAGCAGAAGTGTTTGACAAAGGTGTGCACAGGACACATTTGCACAGTGCACATGGAACATGCGGAAAGCTACAAAGATAGGTCTATACCATAGGGCCGATGCAAGCGAGACCTTTTCCCTGCCACGGCCTACGGTCTGAAGAGCAGAACCAGGAATAAAATACATGTTAGAAGAGGATGACAGGCCGGAGCCTTGACCTTCAGTAGAGGGAAGGAGGCCACCTGTGATGAGAGCTAAGGGAATAAGTATGCCACCTCCCCTCTCTGCCTTCTGGCGTCCCACTGGTGTTTACTATTGGTCAAACCAGCAGGGCTCAAAAGGTCAAGAAAACCCATGGATGCATTTTAAAATGGTCACCTACCATGGCACGGAGTTGGGGCAGAACTTGCGGTGAGTGGACTGGAGCTCGGTTGCAGGCTCACTGATGGCAGATGCTCCTTCATCCACTGTCTTTCTCAACACACAGCAGTGTCCGGTGTGCAGCAGATGTTCAGCAACTGCATTACCTTCCCTGCAAAATATACACTGGTTCATTCCCACAGAGTGTTCAGTGAGGAGAGTGGTGAGAGGCTGCCCCATTGTTACACCCTATGCAGTAATCCACTCAAACATAAGCAACTCTATTTCCTTAATTTTCAGACCTGGTTCTCTTAATGTCATTGGCAGAAAAGGACAGTTCCTTGTTAAAATGCAGGTGCAGCTCTAATTTGAGTATCTTAATTAACAAAACATAAAGTTGAATGAAGTTGGCTGTCATGTATTTTGGAAGCCCAAGGCATTCTTCTCACATCATTCCAGTTTAGCTGTGAGCACATTGCTTTGTGTGAACAGTGAGCATTTGTACAAGGATGCCCATGTGATGAGCAGATAATGACCAAAGTGGAAGATGTTTCAAATGATTAAGCAGGATAACTGTTTAACGTATACAAAACAGTTCTATCTTTCCTGACGGATTCACACGAGATCTTCATTGAGAATGAGTGAATGTACTTCATTTTTAGAAGGGATGCTTTTAAAAAATAAAGACATGGGTCATAAATAAAGGACAAAAAAGATAGACCTTGCAAACACTGAAATAATAAAATTTGAGTAGCCCGACTGATATTACAGTAGTAATATCATTACGAAGAACATTACCAGTGACGGAGGAACGTTTCATAGTCTAAAAGGGTCAATTCGTCAGAACCCGTTGAACATACAAAATTATGTTTTGTGTGTTGAATGACATTCAGATTATAAAGGTGTATATACCTGATAAAAAAATGTTTCAAGCTGTATATATATTTTTTAAAGTTTGTAAATAAATAAATAATTGACAGTGTTTTCAAGTACATATGTACATTCATCAGAGTAAATTACACCATACAACAAGTCTAATCCATTTTAAAACCTTAAAACGTTATATAGTGTGTTCTTTCACAATGGCAGAAAAAGCATTCAACATCAGTTCATTGGGATGGGGGAACCTAGCGTGCTAGGACCTGCAAGGATGTACCCTCCTTCTGCTTCTGTTCGCATTGCACGAGAGATTCCAAATCGCATTCTGAGACAAGAACGATAAGTAAAAGGCATAAAAATATAGGTGAGAAAAGTCTGTCTCTATTTGAGTATTTCATGACTGTCTAGAAAGAAAACCCTAAAAAGCATCTATAATATGACTATCAAAAGTATTCATTAAATTTAGCCATGATCATGGACTGCAGGGTCACTGTGTGCATTAGTCATGTTTGTACAGTTTGCAGCAAATTTATCTGCAGTTTGTAGAGTGAGTCACCTTGAGCTTATTTAACTTAACGTCTGATGGTTCCTATGTAAAGTCTTGACTTAGAAGAATGATACCTTTTCTTTTAAATAGTACTGTTCAAATACATAGTTATGGGTACTTGCCTAAATATAGGTTGGGACAGAAGGTAGAATATTATGCTTGCATCAGAAAGTTGATTAGTGACTAATTTTCTAATGGTGTAAGCAGCTCCTGATTATCATATTGATCTTTGCATAGTGACTCTCTTTTCCTATGTGTCAGCGTCGAAACTAATTCTTCTCATTTGTACTGTAACTAACACTTCATTGGAGAGTCTTTCAGTCCCAGATTTTACAGGCAGCTTTATCCTGTATCTGGGAACAGGTGGTCTGCGCCTCTGTGAGTAGCTGAGTCACCAAGAGACAGATGGAACTGAGCAAATGATCTTCTCAGTCAGATGACACCAAAGTATGTCTTTTGCCTTTTGGAGATTCTTGGGATTATCAACAAAACCTAAAAGGCCTCTAAATTGAATCAAGAGCAATAGTCACTGAGCTCCTTGTGTGCAGGAAACAGTCATGGAGGAATTATGTGACCGGCTAGAATTCACCACCAGGTTAGCGTGGAACTGTTTGTTACAGCTCACTTGCCCCTCCTCCATCGGTATGCCCCTCCCCGGCTATTCCATCTCATAGCAGAAGAAAAAGTTGAGTCTAGACTTAAAGAGCCAGGGTTTACCATAGAGGAATCTTCTAACATTAGATCCAGATGTTCAGCAGTGAACATCATGATAAAATGAAATTTTACTTTGCTACGTGGCCCGTTTTGAAAGGGGAAGCATATTTTTTAAGCTCTCTGTTTATTTCAAACACTTGTTTTTCTTTACAGAGTCACCCTTTTAGTTTTGGTTTTGTGTTTTGAGACAGGGTCTTGCTGCATCGCTCTGGCTGGTCTGGGACGGCCTATGCAGACCAGACTAAACTTGTGATAACCCTCCTGTCTTGCGTCCAGATAAGCATGTGCCATCATGTCCAGCCCTATAGTCATCTTTATAAACATTTCCCAAGAGTGCATATATTTAAGAAAATAACTTGGAATCATGCAGGACAAAACTATCCTTAAATGTATCAGTTGTTAAGCATTACAGTGAATTTTTGTAACTAACCATCGTTCTCGGCTTTATATTAAAATTTAACAATAAGCCTTTTTGGAATTTCACTCTGAAATGGGTTACTTTAACTTCCAAATATTCCAATAAATACTTTCCTTTGGGCATTATCTGCTTATGTAAACAAACTCATGTATGTAAGATAGACACATAGGTGTAAGCAGTGAGAGGCTGTGGGGAGCTGGGAGAAGGGAGAGGAGGAGAAGGAGGGCAATCAGAGAAGAATAGAGGGGAGGGAGAGGACAAAAGGGGGTAAAGGGGGGGAGGGGGACAGGAAGGGAGGGAGGGAGGGAGGGAGGGAGGAGAGGCGTTTGGGAGCATTTTCTATCTCATATTAGTTTCTTCCCAAGTCACATACATTTCCCAAGAAATCAAACAAGAAGGCTCCAAGTTAAGAATTTGAAAACTGCCCATTAAAGTGATGTTACTTCTGAGCTCTGGCTCTGTTAGAACAAAATGAACAAGGTCGCGGCAGCTGCTGTGGAGGCCAAGTGACTGAGAGTCCATGTTCTGCTCAGCAGCACCAGCACAATTTGAAAGACCCATTCTTAGAATAGCTGGTGGCCGACAAGCCTTGGAAAATTGCCCCTTTATTAAAGAGAAATCAACCAAAGATTAGCTTGCTAAAAATTGTTGAGTGCAACATCGAAAAATGGGCATCAACAATGTTCACAAATAATTTCTTTGATTTTTAATAAAAATACCAGTTTTCACCCACCAGCGTTAAGCATGAAAACTTCAATTGAGTGTGCAACGTAGCAGAAAACTGTGTGCGTGCGTGTTGCTCATGGTAGCTGAACCATGAGACAACCGATTGTCATATGTGCCTTGGAGAGTGGCCTTACTTATGTGCATAATCCAGTGGTAGTAGAAACATTTCATCTTAGGAGCATGGTTACATGTTGATGGTTTGCTGGTTGTCCATGGGGATCCTTAGACTGTATCCCAAGTGATGTGATCACTAGCCATGATGAATCTCTGGCCACCGATGGCTACTGAAAAGTAGCCGGTCCCCCAGTATGCAGAGAGAATTCAACATTTTGTGTCCCCACCCAGTGTTCTGAAAGCAATATTTCACATTTATTTGTTTTTATTTATTTATTTATTCTGTCTATCTATCTATCTATCTATCTATCTATCTATCTATCTATCTATCTATCTATCTATGATGCCAGAGGACATCTTATGGGGAGTCAGTCTTGGGAGTCCATCTTGGGGACTGAACTCAGTCAAGAGATTGAACTCAGGTCACTCAACAAGCACTTTTACCCAGTGAGTTGGGCCCCTCACTGTGTTCTCTAACTCCAAATCTCCCAAGTGATTTATTGGGTCTTTGGGGCTATGGGAAGGACACTGGGGACTGAACCCAGGGCTTCACGTCTGATAGGCAAGCACATTACTATTGGACTATAGCCCTTCCCTGTTTGTACATTTATTTGAGATACAGTCTCTCTAATAGTTGCCCAGACTCGCCTTGACCTCACTCTGTAGCTCCGCAGGCCTTCAACATGAGAATCTCCTGCCGCAGCCTCCCCCAGTAGCCGCGATTGCAGGCCTTTGCCACCAGGCCAGATCATTATTTGATCTTTATAGGAAAAGAACAAAACTTCATCTCATATGCCACAGTGAGAGAGTGGTGCTTCCCTGTTCTTGGCCCAAGAATAGGGCTGTATTTAAAGGTGGGAAGGGTGAGATGGGGGATTGAATCCTAGTGTCACCTATTTTCTGGTTGCTTCATTGGGTTGTCCCTTAGATTTGTTTGCTGTTCTCTTTGATGATCACCAGGTCATTAACTTCTAAAATGAACCTTGAACCCATCATATTTTGTATTATATCAGAGCCACTTATAGCTGAATGCCAGATGATACGCTAATTTTTATTGAGATTTTATTTTTATTTTAAATGATGTGTATGTGTGTTTGTGTGTGTGTGTGTGTGTGTGTGTGTGTGTGTGTGTGTGTTTGTGGGTATATGCACTTGAGTGAAGTTGTTTGTAGAGGCCAGAGGCATTGGATCTCCCTAGAGCTGGAATTACAGGTAGTTATGAGCCACCCGACGTGGGTGCTGGGCATCCAAACTCAGGCCCTCTATAAGAGCAGTGCCCACTCTTACTCACCGAACCATCTTATCAGCCCCACAGTCTTCTCTTCAAATGCTAGATGCAACTATTAAACTGCTGGTGCTTGGGGTGGTCCCAGGCTCACAAAGCAACGAGGAGGCGATAGGCTCACTGACTCTGTTACCAGAATTTCTTATGGACCCATTTGGACCTCCCATCACATACACTTGAATATACCTGCCTGCCTTCTGCTACTCAACTTGCCACAAGAAAAACGGAGCCATGGAAATTGCTGAGGAAAGAAAACACCAGATAGGGTTGTATGTTCTCAGATGAATTCTCGGTTTCCAGATCCCCAGACCTCTTCTCTACCTGTGCGGCCTGTGTGGCCTCTGCTTTAGAACTGAATTCCAGTGCAATGGCATTTCCATCCACTTCCCCTGGGTTAAAATCAGATTTCATGTGTCTGCTCCCACCTCGGATTGGGAGATCTCTGTGGGCAGACTTTGCCTTGTTTATTTTGATCTCTTTCATCTACATGGCAGTGGGCTCAGAGTTGATGCTCAATAACTATTTTAAATGGAAACAGTTCCACGTGCCTTTTGTCTCCTTTGAGACAGTCTCACTATGTAGCCGTGGGTGACCTAGAACTCACTATGTAGACCAGGCTGGCCTCCATCTCACTGAGATCTACCTCTGACTCCCAAGTGTGGACTTAAAGGCATGCACCACCACACCCCAATCAAGTACCTCTCCAGGCAGTGCTAGAATCCTGCTTATAAGAAAAGTAATTTTTTAAGGAATGGAAGAATATTTACCCCCAAATAATGGTTGTAGGCATAAAAAGAGTTGCTAGGAGCAACTAAAGAGACGCTCAGCGGTTAAGAGCGATGAGTGCTCTTGCAGAGGGACCTCGGTTCAATTCACAGAACCCACATGACGGCTGAAAACCATCTGTAGCTCCAGTTCCAGGGGATCCGATGCCCTCTTCTGACCTCCACAGGGATTGCATGACACTGGTGAGCCTCCCACATGCAGGCAATACATCCATACACATAAAGTAAAAAACGATAAATTAATAGAGAGCTCCTGATGCTCTAGACTGAACAGTAGAAAGGTGAATGATTCTTTCTCCTCTGGGTCTCATGCTTAGGAGGCATAAGAAAGTCTTGAGAACATGAAGTCTTAAAGATACATGCTCAAACGTTGGCGAGGATTTGTTTCATATATTGTTGAAACAGTTTTTTTGTTTTATGGAGAAGACAGTGTCTCACTGTGTAGCCCAGCTCCAAACCCTCAACTTCGCCCTCCCCACAAGTGGCTGAGTGTGCTGGTGTGCACCACCATGCCCAGCTAGCCTCAGATATTGCCTGTGGATATGAATTTAAAATGGCTTTGTTCATCAGGAGAAAGCAGAGTCATTCTGAGACAAGCTAAGCAGAGGTATTTAGCAGTGTCTAGTGGAGTGGACATCACCCTTCTCCCGTTATTGACAACTTAATAATTTTTGCTGAATTTCCTTGGAGAAAACATTTGGTTTTGAGTGAACAAGTACTACGCAGTGGGTGTGGAGTAGTGCTTTCATAAGTGTCTTCTTTTAACTGTTAATGTCTTTCAATCACACAAATAAGATCCCTTATGCCTAAGCAAAAGAAACCAGGACTGGAGAGGAGGCTCAGTAGTTAAGAACACTGACTGGACTGCTCTTGCAGAGGACCTAGGTTCAGTTCCCAGCATCCACATGGTGGCTAACAACTATCACATTCCAAGGGAATCCAGCACTGTCTTCTGACTTCTGAAGACATTGCACTTACATACATGCAGGCAATACACTCATACACATAAAAAAATAAAGGTAACAAATAAAATATTTTTAAAAACCAGGTGTTTTTGATGAAATGATACTAAAAATTTATTTAAATGGGAATCCATATCTGAATTCCAAATCTTTCACACCCTAATGACATTTTTAGGTGAATTTTCCATTCAGTGAATTTGTGCATCAAGTACTGATAGAGCTAATCTGTAACTTGTTATCTGTTTCATATTCTTAGAATATCAGTTCACCCTTAATATATCTTTGAATTTCATTTTCTTTAAGAAATACTTTTAAAGATCTGAAACATACTTTAAGAATTTCTCAACTTACCTACTCTTCTTATGAATGACTATTACATAAAAATATAGCATATAACATAAAATTTAGTTGTCTAAGATAAGTCAGTGAGTAAGAAAAAGACACTCTCTCCCTGGTAGGCCTACTTTTTAAGAATCTTCCTGATCTTTTTTGAGTCTGTGAATTTATCAACATAGTCAACAGTTTAGGTCAGGTTGGCATTCACATACCAAGGACATCAGTTGTTAACGTTGTGGGTTTAAATGTTCAGTGTTGTAGGGAGATAAAGCACTGGCTTAGAAGCCAGCTAAATGGGGGCATCAACAAGCTTTTCGAGTAGCATCACCCAACATTACTATCCAATTCTTTGATCGTTGCTTGATAGCTTGTTTGAAGGATAGCTGGTTTGAAGCTTGATAGCTTGTTAGCAAGGGAGGAGGGCTAATTGTATCCATGACTGAAGACTGGTCTTCCTCTGTCTGGGAAGATCATCCTCTTTAACTGAGTATACGGCTTCCAGAAAGGCTGCACATAGAGCAGTAAGGGAGGAAGGGGACACTTGCCGATAGCCAGCTAGATCCAAACCGACCCTGGCAGTCAGTGGGTTGACAGATGCTACCACCAGATCACCCTCCCATCCTCTTGACCATTTCTTAATAGAAACTGTTCTCTTTTGCTTTTGGTCTGATCAATGATGTGTCACTTGCACCAGTAAGGAGAAGTCCACAAACTGGCCACTGAGAGCTGGGAAGACGGGGCTCATCCCCTGGAGGTAGAAAGAGCTGATCAATCTTGGGATCCTTTTTCTCTTCAATCCCATGAACTCTTCTGCTTTCTTTTTATATTCTTTTGAGACAGGGTCCTGAACCTGCAATCCTCTTGAACCTGCAATCCTCCTGCCTCAGTCTCCCCATTAGCACGTGCACCACTGTGTCTTGCTGGGCCTCTTGTTTTATATCAGGGCTGATTAATGCTGTTATTAATGGTTGCCTGTAGTTCAGATCATTAAACTCAGGCACATTCTTAAGGGCAATATTAAGACTAGTGACCACACTTCGCATTATGTGTATGTAACCCACCATACAAGGGGCAGCAGCACGACAGGCGGCTCAGATTTGTTGGCTCTCGAGGAAACTCTGTTTGTCACCCACCCCGTCTCCCCACCCATCTGCCCCACCCCGTACTGCCCTTGGCTTTCACTCTAAGACATGAAATAAAGTAGATTGTGTCACCTGTGGAAGATAAAAACCCGGCAGCTTAGGATGGAAGATGACACCCTCCCATCCAGTCTCAGTCCACCTTTCTAGACTTCAAGTTCTAGATCATAGTAGAATGTTAGTAAATATTAGATGAAAGAATAAATAAGCCAATGAAATAGATGCCTGGATAACCAAATTAATAGTGGGGGAAGAGGTCAGAGAGAAGTAGCACCATCTATACACACTCATTCTCTTGTTGTCAACCTAGTCTGTTAGCCAATGCCTTCATCTTTTTGTCTTCATTGGACTCCTCCATATGGGTATCCTTTTGATTGAAATGAAGCTCTGCAGCATTAAAACCAAGCCAACAAATGTGTTTTCCATAAAGTAACATTAATGATACACTCTGTTGGAAGAGGTGACTAATTTGGCTTGTGACAGACCGAGGAAGGGAGAGGAGCTTTCCATGACTGTCTGCCTCGTGTCGTAGAGACACTGCATTTGGAGCAGGAAGAGATGACTCCAGAGTCATGGAAATGAATAGAAAACAGTATTTCAACAGAGAATGCCCAAACTACAAAAAATAAGGTCTCACATGCTATTAATTTTCCTAAAATGTAATGAAGCAGTGTCTTTCATTTTTATAATTTAATCATACTGATCATTTTAAAGACCCTGTGACTTCACTGTTTCTGTATTAAGCCTCTCATTTCTGAATATAGAGATTCTTATAATGTTAAGCAGAGGTTAAAACCTGGATTTCTTGGTTGAGAAGGGTGGGGCTGAAGAAGCCGTGTTTCTCACCAGCTTCCCTGATTCACAGTCTGCCCTGTTCGGTGGGAGGGGAAATAGTATTTGTCCTGAAGAAAAGTCTTAGAGAGAAAATTGTTAACTGACATGGGCCCTGTTTTGTTTTTGTTTTTGTTTTACCTCCTTATGAACATTTTGCTTATCACAGTGATTTCCTTTTTAATTAGCTTTAAATTAACAGATAAAAATTACATATACATATTTGTTGTATACAACATGATATTTTGAAATATCTGTCCACTATGGAATGGCATTTGACATATAGGTTCCCTTACATCTGTATCCAATTGTGTAGTGAGGATACAAAATTACTCTCAGCCATTTTAAGCAAACAGTACACTATTATCAACCTTGCTGTATAATGGATCTCTTTAGTTTGTTCCTCTTAACTAAATGATTTGTATCTGTGGAGCACCATCTCCACAAACATGCCCCTTATAAACCTCAGCCACTAGACAATGAATGTCTAAGGTCAGGGGCAATGCCTAATTTCTCTTTCTATTATCAAGACCTAATTCTTAGTTGAAATCATTATAAACAGAAAGTGAGATGATACTTGGGGAAGCACTGAATCCTGTCAGCAGCCTCCTTCCAGTGTCACCTGAGTTGAATGTGTGCAGGAACAGCAGCTAGCACAGCAAATAGGTGCGTTCATCACGGCACTTTGTTTCTAAGCTATACATTGGAATCACACAGAGAATTCCTTTAAAAAAAAAGATTTATTTGATGACATCAAGGCCTGCTTGGTCTGCATATGAGTTCCAGACCAGCTGGAGCTATAGGGAGACTCTGTCTCAGAATGCTTCCCCCTGAAAATAGACACAGGTCTGTGGGTTCTGTCCCACCCAACTCAAACCTGTGTATCTCTCCCTAGAACCCAGCTCAGAGCAGGCACAGACAGGAGTCACATGTATCCCAGGAAAATTAGAGCTCTCTTAGATCCATGTCCAGACCCTTTGGAAGGAACCCAGGATTGTTAACACAGTCCTTAAAAATCTCAGTATTGGGAGGTAAAGGCAGGCAGATCTCTTTGAGGTCAAGGTCATATACAAGTTCCAGGACAGCTAGGGCACAGGGAGATCCACACTGTTTCAACAAAACAATATAAAAAAAGAAAAAAGATTTATTATTTTTATTTATGTGTATGTATGAATGTATGCTGTATGTATGTAGTCTCCTGCAAAAGTCATAAGAAGATGTAGAATACCCTGGAGCTGGAGTTACAGGTGGCTGTGAGCCACCTGACATGGGTACTGGGAATCAAGCTCAGGTCCTCTGGAAGAGCAGCCAGCATCTCTTCAGCCCTGAATAATTCCTTTATCTTGCCTCTGCAAAAGCCTGGAACCAAGGACCAGTGCAAACCAGGGTGACACCCTGCAGCCTTAATCTCCCGTCCCTCCCCAATCTCAGATTGTTGTATAGTTGTCCCTGCAATGCTCACATAGTGCTCTACAGAAGGAGAAAGGGACTGGGGCCAGAGCCACACACGGCACCTGCAATAGTCCTTGGAGAATTCTGTCTTACAGAAAGCAGCAAGTTCACAAAGCAAGGTGGGCGGCCGGGGAAAGAGGCTCCGGACTGTAGCTCACCGAAGGTCCGGCTCCAACTTCAGCCACACTGTTTCCTCCTCACAAGTGAAGAGAAAGGGACTCGGGGAATGGGAGCCCTCTGGCTTCCCAAGAGAGCAGCATTCTCCTACTCTGTGTCCTTTCTTATAGGACAATGGTTCTAACAGCTTAGAACCAAGTCAGGCTAATTGGGAAAAGAGAGTAAAGAAGACAGATGACGTATTTCCATATTTTCTAGTGTCCCAGTTCATCTGTCCCAGTGTCTAGAACTTTCCAAATTTAATTTGGAAAAATCCAGTCAAGACATTAACTGATTCTACCCTCCTGGAAGGAATTAGAGCTGCCCATCTCCTCTCTGAGAGGGGATGCTACAGACTCATCAGCTGAGGCCCAGGTCTAAATGTGAGTGTTCCTGAGGATCATAAGGCCAGCCTTCTCTGTGCGTTGCAGTCCTCTACAAAAACAGCTCCTCTCCTTTTTTTGAATAAATTTTGAATTGAATTTTTGTGTATTTCATACAGCATATTTGAGTCAATCTTAATCAACTTTATCCCTCCTTCCCACTGACACTGGTCCACAGCCACCTCACTGGAAGTCGTTCACTCTGTCATTTGTGTTAAGGCCTATTGTGTCAAGTTAGTGCCCCAGACGTTCCTCAGTGCAAGATCATCCACTCAGGTCTAGTCAGCCTATCCAGAGTCCCTCTCTTTAAGATTAGCTCTTCCTCACCCAACAGTACTCAGCTGACAATATTATTCATAAATATAGAACTGCTCTGACTTTCTGTTTATTTTTTTTCTGTTTTGAGGAAGTATGTGTTTCTATAAATCTGTCAGTGTTGTATACATGTTTCCAATTGTCTTTATGGAATTGTTCTTGATAGCCTCATTGGTAATATGTGTGGGACACTTAGGGACACATTGTTTTTTATTTTTGTTGATTGTGTCTTCTATTTTTCCTGATTGGTTTCACAGGGGATTAGCAATATTATTAGCCTTTCAAAGAACCAGTCCCTTAGCTATATTTGTTTTACATTTCTCTGTTATATATTTTAATTTCTGCTCTCACATTTATCTTTTCTTGCTCTCTATATTTTTGCAGACATAAAAGACTAACTTCTAAAACTATTTTGGGTGATTGGAGCACTGGTTTCACCTTTATTTCACCCTAATAAGTGCACTGAAGGCAACAACTGCTCCTGTAACTGTGGTTTAGCCGCATTCCCCAAATTTAAGTAAAATACTTTCGAATTCCATTTTGATTTTTTTAACCCAGAAGTTATGTTAAAGTATATTGGAGAGGAGTTTCAGTGTTAATATGATCTGAAATTCTCAAAAAACTAATAAATTTAATTAGAATCTAAAACAATATGCTTTAGTTTCAGAACAGGAAGGCATTCTAGTCACATTTTTTAGTTTTTTAAAAAATATTTTATTATTTTTACTTTATGTGTATGAGTGTATTGCCTGCATGTATTTAAGTGCACCCGTGTCATGCAATGGTTGCAGAGGTCAGAAGAGGGCATCATATCTCCTGGAACTGGAGTTATGGACAGTTGTTAGCTACCACATGGGTGCTGGGAACTAAGCTCAAGTCCTCTGCAAGAGCATCCAGGACTCTTAACCACTGAGCCATCTCTCCAGCCCATCTAGCCACATTTTTATTCCTGTTTATTGGCTAACCGGTTTGGGGCGGGAGGGTGGACCTTGAGGGGGGTGGCTCTAGGGAGGTGTGGCTGGGGGGGTGTGGATCTAAGGGGGTGTGTGGCTGGGGGTGGTGTGTGTGGATCTAGGGTCACGTACATGCCAGGCAAGGGTTCTATCACAGTTTTATTTCTTATGAAGAACTTAATTTTGAGTAGTCATTAGAAGTATTGTGTGGATTCAGTAATTTCAGATTTATTGATACTTCCTTTATGATTCAGAATGTGGTCATATTTTATGTGTTCTCTGTTTTAGAAGTTGAAGTTCAACCCGATGTTTGCAGAATTAGAAATTTTTAATAGTGTGTGAATTTCATTGAAATCTGTGTCCTTACTGAATGTGTTCCTGTCAGTCTTATTGGCCATCTGGACAGCTTTCCCATCATGAATGGGGACTAGAGACTCCTTTTAGTTCCGAACAAGTCCTTATGCAAGTTGAAGTCATATTATTAGGCCATCCAAGCAGAGCTTTCCTCCTTCTTGGGTGACGAGCCTTCTGCAGTGATTAGCAGCACTCTCTAGCTGTAGGTATGCCTCTCTTCCAAAAGTCCACTGGGTTGTCTTTCTGGAGAAGAGTCCCATAGCACACTTTTCCCGTTCCTTTTCTTGTGGCTGGCAGTCCTGCATCTCTGTGTCCAAACTGGGCTGCTCTCCCAGTGGCCCACCTCAGGCCCACAGTCCACCTTTGACTTTCATCATTTCTGCTGTGACTGGCTTTGAGCCAGTGTCACGTGCAGAAACTCACTGTGCTTGGGTTTTTCTGCCTGGGACACACCATGCACACACACACACACACACACACACACAGTGTGAGAACATGAGGGAGGTCACATGCCGCAGGTTCACCAATAGAGGATAAGGAGGGATGGATAGTCCGCTCACAAGTGTCCAGCAGACAGCTGGTCCAGCAGCACACGTCCCCCTTGCACTCCCTAGGCCCTCACCCCTCCTTCCTGGGTCACTTCCCAGACAGATCCCAGCAGCTCCTGCTTAGGGTTTGTCTTGGTTTGGTTTCGTCCTTTTGTATTGGCGGTGGCTGGGTATGTTATTTGTTTCTGTCACTGTGCAGGAGTGCTGGGGGTGGGGACTCAGGGTCTGGTGCTTGCTGAGCTTATGAACAGCCAATGCTTGAGTTATTTTGTAAATTGGCTTTTGACTTTAGTTTTAACTGGAATAGCCTGTTCCATCGAATTCATTGCTCCTATATTGGTGTTTGGATCTGATTGCAATTTGTTTCCTCTGTTTATTTCAACTGTCTTGTGTTCCTTCTCTCCTTGTTCTTCTGAATTCGGTAACTTCACGTTTTAATGCTGTTTGTTACATCATTCATGTGTTTGTTATATTTCATTTTGCACCTTCTCTTCACATGCTACTGTGGATTGAACCCAGGGCTTTGGGCGTGCTAGGCAGGTACTGTCCCACTGGACAGCATCCCAGACTCTGATTTTACAACTCTTTATGGTTACTCCAGACCAAGGACCAGCAGTTGATGCCCCTCCTGCCAAGTCCTTCTGGATCAGTCACTTGAGTGCAATGCAGATTTGGGCCAATTCTAATCAGGGTCTGGTCCCGGAAGGCTCGCATTTGCCCTGGTGGAGTAACTCCTCAGGCCTGCAACAGAAGCCTTTGCCGGGGATGTGGTCGCACTTTATGAAGTTCCTCCTCGCTGTGCCGTGTTACCAGGTTTGTGCCCTGACTCCATAGTCTACCCAGAAATTATCTCCATGATGATGAAGGGCTGGGAAGCTCAGCGGGTAAGAGCGCTTGCTGTACAGACATGGGGACCTGAGTTCAGATCCCCAGCACCCACATAAAAGCCAGACATAGAGGCTCACACTTCTCTGGGGGAACCCCCAGGATTTGCTGGCCACCAATCTAGCTGAAAAATGGCAAGTTTGGGGTTCAGTGAGAGACCTTGTCTCAGGGAGACTACGGGAGAGGGCGATAGAGAAGCTCTGGCCTCCACACCCACATACACTGCAAAAAGAGAGAGAGATGATGAAGTCCATTTATCTATCTTTTTCCATTCATGGTGGCCTAGTCCAGCCGCTGGTCCTGGTTTACATTTAGTAAAAGTTTACTGTGTGAAAGATGCCGTTAGGACGAGCGGGGGATGGGAGGCAGACAGCAGCCCAGTCAGTGTTAGAGGCAACTCCTCCGTCAGAGCCCTCAGGGCCACCTCTTATGAGTACACTTCAGGAAACGCTCCTGGCAGAGCATCTGTCCTTGAATGTTCCAGTTCTAAAGCCTTTGTCGCCAGAGCACAGATGATGACAGCGTTGGGGTTAGTTCGGGTGAGACACCCTCCCTTTTCCCGTCTTTCTGTACTCCAGTTTCTGTTCTGACTGTGATCTTCCCTTTTCACTAATATTTCACTTCCTGGTTTCTGACTGTGTAGCTGATAAGAGTGATCAGTGAAGAGTCTAAGCTCTCTAGACACAGCTTTATAAAGCATGGGGCAGAGGACTCTGGCACGTAAGAGCAGACTGTTAAAATTTTCTTTTAACCTCAGTACAGCGAATGCATCTTTACTTACACAAAAGCAGTTGCTCATTCATTTTAAGAGAAGTAAGGGCTTAAAACCGGAAAGAGGAAGATTGAATTACTTATGTGATGACAGAAAAGACCTACTTATATGATTCAATGGGAGAGACGATATCAGCAATTTCAGAATTCACTGTCGTATAGACAGGTGCCTCTGCTTCCGTTGTCTCTGGCCCCCCTGTAACTTGCATTCAACAACTCATTCCTTCATCAGCTCATACTCCTGGTGTTATGGCGCCAAGACCTTGAGAAGGATCACTCAGATTCGAGATGTTCCAAATCAGCCGAGTTTATTAATCGGCCAGGTCTGCACGCTCTGGGCCGGAATCTAGAGAACACAGTGCTGACTCAGAAGGTGGAGGAAAAGTCATGCCTTTACGGTTACACATGGAATAGAAATAGGCAGCTTATTAATTAATAAAGGAAAAAGCACTCCTGAGAAGAAAGTGCGCCAGTGAGCTAAGATCCCCAAAGCACCTGGCCAACAGGTGTGTGGTGTTTGGATCCTCCTGTTTGGGTTTCAAGGGCTTTCTGTCATGTATACAGGGTAAGGAAGGCCTTCCAGTCTTCCTGTGCAAACTGGCTTCTTTCACATTTTCATCTCGATGCAGTCCCTTTTGCCCCTGCACTCCCATCACAAAATCGGATCTGCATTGTTAATGTTTTGGAAGAAAAAGTAAATATTTTTGCATTTAAAATAAAGCGCTATTGCAGAGCATGTGGCCTGAGGATGGCGCCTTGGGCAGGAGGTCACTGGGCCTCGCAGCTGCTGGAGCCAGCTCTCTGTCACAGCCACTGTGCTAGTCTCATCTGTCCTCTGCTTCACTTTTTGTTCTGTTTGGTTAGTTCGCAGACACATGCTTCTCAGCGTATGCCAAGGAAAGACAGCAAACTAGTCATAGTTACAAAACGAAGTCATTCTGCATTGTGCCTCAAGGCCAGTGTTGTCCACGCTCATGTTGCTCCCAGTGAGCAAAGATCTTATTTAGGCTATCTCAGTTCTTTAACTTTCAGGTTCTTTATTTTTGAAAATTTCACACATGAGTATTGTCTTTGCATTATTTCCATCCCTTCCAGCCCCCACTAACTCCTCACCCCCACTCCCTCTCGGTTTCATGCCCTCTTCTGTATTACTGTTACATATATATGTAACTATATGTATATACATTTATATATGTGTGTGTGTATGTGTGTGTATATATATATATATATATGTAATGTGCTGAGTCCATTTAGGGGTGCTCATGTATAACAGTGTTTAAGACTGCCCACTTGAAATTAGATAGCCTTTCAGGGTACTAGTCCCTGGAGCAAACTGACTTGCCTTCCCTCAGCATCCATTCATTGCCTGGAGCTCATCTTGAGGTGAGACCCCATGGCGTTGCCCCCATCCACCTGGCATGTCAGCTGGTGTTGTCATTATGCAGATGTCATTAGACTAACACTCTGTAGCGGTTTCATTGGTACAGCTTCCATATCATGTCCAGACTGCATGAACTAGCAGCAGGTGTCTTCTCCTTCTGGCTCTTACATTCTTTCCACCCCCTCTTCTGTGATGTTCCCTGAGCCTTGGGTGCAGAGGTTGCATTGCAGATGTATCACTTAGGGCTGGGAACCTCACAGTCACTTTCTTCGAAATAAATAAAGTAAAAAACTAAAAACTTCTTTGATGAGTGCTGAGAGCTCTGTACACTTGCCTGTAAATATAAATATATATTTATATTTAAATATATAAGGATACGTACTTAGAAATTGCATTTATCTGGGGAAGTGACAGAAGTAGGTTTTTCTCTAGGGTCTGTGGCTTCTCCATCCATGTGTACTTGGTCATATTTACAGTATCTGGGTGAATTCCCTCCTGTTGAGTGAGCCGGAAGTCTAATTATACAGCTGCTCATTTACTCCAAATAAAAGTGCCACTACTTCACTAGCAGAGATAGTTTTCTGGGCTGGTCATTGTTGTGGTTCCTAGGCTTTGCAGCTGGGTAGGATATTCGATTGGTTTTCTCCCCTGACAGCTTGCACTGTATCTTCTGATACTGTGAAGCCTAGTCTTCAGGGAGGAGGCTTCCAGGTCAGTTCCAGCTCCAACTCTTATATCCAAGTATATTGTGTCTTCAGCCATAGGGTCTTACCTTCAAGTTCTGGGAAGCAGTCAAGGACTGTGGCTATAGCCTGTATCCTTTTGGGAGTTTCTTGGACTGCCCTGACGAACAACCCAAAGGTTTTCCATGCCTGGCACTGTGGTTTCGTCACATAGCCTTCAGCTGCACAGTGCACTCTCATTTATACTATTTTTAGTATATTATATGTGCGTGTTTTATTATTGAGTGCTATGTTTCCCTTTGGTTTTCATGCCATTTAAGCATTGTTTCTCTCTCCTCTCTCTGCCCCACCAGTTAAAGTGCCTCTTACTCCCCTGATCACTCCTATTTCTTACTATCCCCCTCTCAAACTCCTTCTTCTCCTTTACTCTCTTGGTTCCTTTCTATTTTCCTGGCTTCTGTGGTTATATCAGGATGCCTCCTCATATCTAAGAAGTTGGAACTAAGATCCACAAATGAGAGAGAACGTATGCCCCTTGATTTTCCGAGTCTGTGTTACCTCAGTTAGTGTAACAGTTTCTAGCCCCATGAATTTCATGATTTCTTCATCTCAGCTTGGATTTTCCCGAATATTGCTTTCTCTTTCATGAATTCACTTTTCAAATCTTCATTGTCTCTGTCATTTCATTCAGCTATATATTTGCATTTTCTTGAGCTTCAGTCAATGGTTTATTCCCATCCTTGAGTTCCTTCTTTGTGTATTCTTTAAAATCCTTCGATTCTTTGATCATGTTTATAATTGTTCTTTTAAATGCTGTGTCCTGCGTTCCTTTGGGGAGTCCTCATTGAAGAACACTTCTGTAGGACTAATGGGATTTAGTGGGAATGTGTTATCTGGTTTTTCATCTTATTGTGCTTTTCCACGGCAACTTGGGCATATGGACCTCATTGGTTGGTTATGTGATATGAAATGCTCACCAGCTGCTATTGAGTAGAAGTTTGTTTCTGCTTTTATTGCTGTTATAGCTTGGTTGATTTCTGGTCAGGTATGAATAAATAGTTTGTGCTTCAGGTTTCCACTTTTTATTTTTCTTTCTTTTAATTGGAGGGATGGGGTGATTCCAGTCTGGACCTGTGTGTCCCATGAGCACTCACAACTCTGAGTGTGTGGAGTAGGAAGGTGTGGGCGGGGTCTAACAGATGGCAACAGAGTGGGTGGGTTCTACCTAGTTCACCAGGTTGTGTGAGCGTCAGGTCCCTTCTTGTCTCAGAGAGCATCACTCCATTTTTTGAGCAGTCTAAATGAGTATTTTAAAAGTCTGCTAATTTGGGACCAGGGAGATGGCTCAGTAGTTAAGATTACTGACTGCTCTTTGCAGAGGACCTATATTGGGTGCCTAGCACATGGCAGCTGACAACTAACCGTAACTGCAGTTCGAGGGGATTCAATGGCCTCCTCTGGCCTCTGGGAACAGTGAATGCACAGGTACACTCATGTACATGCAGCAAAACACTCAGACACATAGACAATAAAAATAAGGAGCTGGAGAGATGGCTCAGCAGTTAAAAGCACTGGCTGCTCTTGCAGAAGACCCTGGTTCGATTCTCAGCACCTACGTGGCACCTAACAACCATCTGTAACTTCAGTTCTAGGGGATCTGACACCCTCTTTAGACCTCCACAGGCACTGCACAACACAGGTGCACTTGCATACATGCAGGTAATACAGTCATACACATAAAATAATTTTTAAAAAATAAAAATTAGTCTACTAATTTACTAACTTAAGATGCAGTTTTATTTAAAGTATAAAAATGAAGGTGAAGCTATCTCTGGTATACATAGAAGATAATAGTAAGACAAAAGCATAAGACAGAAAGCTGCCATGATCTCACTGTGTTGCTGGTAGAGAAGCTTTTACTTTGCCCTCAGAAACTAAACACAAAACAGGGCTAGAGAGTTGGCTCAGCGGTTAAGAGCAGTCAGTACTCTTGCAGGGACCTGAGTTAAATTCCCAGCACCGACATGGCAGCTAAGAATAGTCTTAAATCCAATTCCAGGGGATCTAACACCGTCTTCTGACCTCTGAGGGGATTTCACCACATGGGTGTACTTACACACATGCAAGTGATATACTCATACACATAAAATAAAATAATAAATAAAATATTTTAGTAAAAAACATAATACCATCAACCATTTAATTTGCTTAGGTAAGCTGGGTATGGTGGTGCATTCCTTTTTATCCCTGGGGTGGGGAATGGGAGGGCAGGGCAGAGGAGGGAGTGTGAGGTGGGCTAGCTATCACCAGAGGCTTTTTGAAAGACTCATGGAAACCTAATACAGAAACTTCTTTCACATGTACGAGAGAAAGAGCTTAAAGGAAGTTATCTGCATGTGCGTATTCTTAGAAGTTCGCATGTGGAGGTTCACGTGTGCATGTTTGCATGTGTGTGGAAGCTAGAGGTCAACACCATCAAGTGTCTTCCTGTTGCTCTCCACCTTCCTTTTGTTTTCTGAGTCAGGTTCTCTCCCTGGAGCTCACAGCTAGGCTGGCTGTCCAGGAAGCTCCAGGGATCTTTCTACACCCGCCTCCTCAATACACAGATTTCAGAGATGCACCGCAGTGCCTGGCTCTTTACATGGGTGCGGAGGATCTGAACTCAGATCTTCATGCTTGCACAGAAGCGGCTTACTGACCGAACCACCTCCTCAGCCACACGTGGTTTTAGTTTTTCTTTGCTTTAAAGAGGAAATACTAATCTACTGTTTTGGGAGTTTTCTTCTTAAGAAAACAGGTTCAGAAGGACTGAAGGACACTTGCTAGGAGGCAGATTCTAGATTAAATAAACTCAGGACAGTCTGATCCTGAGAGTCGGGCTCCTGGTTACTTTTCCTAGTGTGGCTGTAAGGCAGTAAAAACTGGAGGAGGAGAAGTCTGAGCAGAAGCGTTTCAAAGACAAATCAGTAGTCCTGGAGACGGCTGGGACACAGTGAAGCTGTGATGAAGGCAGGTTAGAGATGACACCAAAGCATTAAGCTAAGAAGAGAATTTAGGAGATTTAGGAAAGGAACCCTGTTACCAGAAAACGGAAGGGAGGGAGGAAGGGAGAAGGGGAGGCAGGAAGGAGGAAGGGAGAGAGGGGAAGAGAGCTAGCTGTGTTGTGACATGCTTAGGTAGAAAGATGCCGAGATTAATTTGGGGCCTTGCTGAGTCATGAGCAACATTAAGGCACCCAGAAAGAACCATTTGAAAACACAGGACCAAGGGATTGTTGAAAATCAGTGGTGAAAATGTGGGTTTAGAATTTATTAAACAGAGAGTGCAGAGGAAACCCAGGCTGGGAAACCACTGCAAGGAAGGAAGGAAGGAAGGAAGGAAGGAAGGAAGGAAGGAAGGAAGGAAGGAAGGAAGGAAGGAAGGAAGGAAGGAAGGAAGGAAGGAAGGAAGGAAGGAAGGAAGGAAGGAAGGAAGGAAGGAAGGAAGGAAGGAAGGAAGGAAGGAAGGAAGGAAGGAAGGAAGGAAGGAAGGAAGGAAGGAAGGAAGGAAGGAAGGAAGGAAGGAAGGAAGGAAGGAAGGAAGGAAGGAAGGAAGGAAGGCCCAGGTGATCTAACCCTTGAAGCTCTCCCCCACACCTTGGGTATCTGAAGAGGGAAAATATCAGAATTTTTAAAAAAATGTCAAAAGAGATGAAAGATCACCACGAATCCTGAAAGCTGAGGGTTGTGAAGCATGGCTTCTGTTTCTTGGGTTTGTGCCGTGCATTTCGTTGTATTCCGTTCTCATAATAGCTCAGGGAGCTTGGATCATACCCCCCCCATCACTAATGAGGACACAGAGGAGGATTGTCCTCCACTGCTTAGCTGGCAGGTCCTAGGGCAAATAGTCTCAGCCTTTCAAGTCCATTTTCTTTTCAAAAAACAAATTATTACTATCGTGTTGGGGGAGGGGAGCGGCCGTGCAGACAGCTTTCAGGAGTTGGCTCTCTTTCCTGCTGTGGGCTCCCAGGATCCGACTCAGATCTTTAGTCTCATGTGGCAAACATATCAACCTGCCAAGCCCTACCACCTGTCCCCCAAAAACCATTTCCTAATCTGTAGTCTCCAGAGTGCACAAGGTAAACCACCGCAAGGTGCCGAGAAGGCATTCTGGTTGTGATTACTGATGACTGTTCCTCACTCTTTTACACGTTTACTGTTGTGTGCCTTGTACTATACAGCCTATACTAGTGTGGTAAGACATGTAGATCATAGATTGGAGCATAATTTATAAATTAGTAAGTATATGCCTAAGGAGTATGTACCTAAAATTAAGAAACACGAAGAAATAATTTATTATTATTACTTTGCATTTATTTGTGTATGTACAAGCATGTATGTGTGTGGACAGTTGAGTGTCATAGCATGCATGCACATAAAGGTCGGAGGACAACTTGATGGGAGCCACTTCTCTCCTACCATGTGGGCTGGGGAACAAACTCAGGTCATCAGCCTTGGTGGCAAGTGTCTTAACCCTCTGAGCCATCTCACTGGCCCTGAAGGAACAGTTTTTTAAAAACTGGAGATCATCACTGAAAACCACAATGCCCTTTTTGCACTCCTTTAATCCCAGCACTCAGGAGGCAGAGGCAGGTGGATCTCTGTAAGATTGAAGCCATCCTAGTCTACATAGTGAGTTCCAGACCAGCTGGGGCTACAGGGAAACCCTGTCTCAAAAATAAATAAATAAATAAGAGACAGAGTTGATATTTACTTACTAGACTTTTATAAAGTTTAATGAAACAGTCTAGCGTTGGGCCTGGCATACAGAGGGTAATTTTAAAATGGCAACTTCCTGCAGGCAACACTGTGGTCCAATAATTCTCTCCTCTAAAATCAGGTTACATATGCTTTAGCAGTGTTTTCCCTATGTTGTTCTTTATTTAACGTGGAAATTCGTGTGAACATAAAGACATGTTTTCTGATGCGTAGAGAGCCACTGCATACTGCCACATGGGGTGGATCGCTTTCAATAAGGACTTCCAAGGGGCTGAGTATCCAGCTCTTGTATACATTGCAGCCCAGGAATACAGTTGCAAAAACATAGAGCCAGGGACACGGCCCCTCAACAGGACAGTGCGGAGGCGTGCCACCACCCATGCCTGTGTTTCTGGGCACGTTAAACACCTGTCTGCGTCTCTGTGCTCTCCGCAGATCTGTACCCCAGACCTGGTGGTGTTCCTGGCGTGTGCCAACCAGAGACTCAAGGAAAGGTTACTGAAGCGTGCAGAGCAACAGGGACGGCCTGATGACAATCTGAAAGCCACGCAGAGGAGACTCATGAACTTCAAACAGAATGCTGCTCCGCTGGTTAAATACTTCCAGGAGAAAGGGCTCATCGTGACCGTAAGTCAGCTTTTCACGTCCGCACAAGAGTGACCTTTCCAGTTTCCAGCCAGTCTGCATTCTCACTTAGAAACTCTCTTTGTTTTAAAGAGCGGCTTTGCGGGGAAATGTAAATTATCAATTTTCAAAAATCAGCCATTTTTACATAAGAAGTCATCATGATTTTTAAAATCCTTACATTTTAACTTAACTGACTTTTATGAAAAGTGATATTAACTTTGTCTTTAATTCCATGCCCTCCAAGTTCAAAAATATTTCAAAGCAACTGCTTGGGTAGTTTCAAACAACATTTGCCCCATTTCTCTATCTTCAAGAGTCACAAAATCCATAGACTTATAAGAGCAGTTACCCCGATGTGGTGAGAGACTTAAATTGTAAGTTAGGCCTCATTTGTCATAATATGCTATATAAGATAAAAGATTCTGACTTTACAAATATGTTCTCTGATGGTTTGGTCATAAATGGGAGTGTTGAAATAGAAGGTTATATTAGTTACTGTTCTGTTGCTGTGATAGAAACACTGACCAAGGAAACTTATAAAAGGAAGAGTTTATTTACCTTACTGTACTAAAAGGGCAAGAGTCCATCATGGTGGCATAGGTGGCTGTAGTAGACATAAAAGTGCTCACATCCTCAAGCAGCCACAGGAAGCAGAGAGTGACTGGAGATCCTGCAAGGCTTAAGAACTCTCTCAGCCCGCCCCCAGTGACCTGCTTCCTCCAGCATGGCCACACCTTCCAAGGCTCCCAAAACAGCGCCACCAACTGGGGACAAAATGTCCCAATACTTAGAGCCTCTGGGGGATGTTCTTATTCCAACCACCACAGAGGTACTAATCTCGTTCCTTTGATTTGGTGCAAATATTAACAGACACAGTGTAAGTCTTACTGTTTCCCTAAACGCTTAGTTGGTTTGTGGTTAATGATGTTCAGTGTGCCACTAAAGGATGCACTGGATCATCAGTGATTCTGATTTTAGAATATGGACCATCAGAAGCGAAGACTCATCCTGACTGGTAATCCCTCACATTCAACCCATGTACTAGATCACAGGGAAGACAAAGACGACCACAGGCCAGCAAAGAAAGTTCCTCGGGCAAGAGGTCACGAAGCCCCTGAGCACTGGGGCATCGCCAGGTTACAGATCTCACCTTTGCCCCTTTTCCCTAGACAAAAAGTTCTTGTCTTCTGCGTTGACAAGCCCCGTGGTGGATCTAATGAAAATGATGTATGCCCATGTCAGTCAAGTGCGAATAAAACATGCTTCACAGGTTTTACAAAACAACTGAAACCCACCAACAGTTTCTGTGACCTCAGATTCCTGGGTTAAAATTCTCTTGGTTAGGCTCAGATGCCCTTAGCCTGGAAAGTGACGGCCAAGGCATTTGAATTATACTCTCACAGTAGTCGCCGATATTTATTATGATTTGTGCTTTGAGTCAGAGTTGTAAATCTGGTCTGAAGACAGCGTTCCACGCCAGAGCACATCTATTTTTGGTTTAACTCAGACACTAAGTTATGGAAAGAGTTCAGGAACACCAGCGTGATTGTATCTGTAATGATTTTTTTTGTTGAAGTGGTTGTGTGGTTTTCACACCAATAACCAGTGTTAATTTCTGCTTTGTGCCATGAAAAAGAAAAAGGAGATTTACTCTGCAGACCAAATCCCACTTGCAAGGAGCAGAGCCAGGGTTTTAATTGATATATGCAAAGCTTAGAGGTGTTATCAGAGTGTCCTGATGACTCTCTGCCTGTCACGTTCGTCATCACAGCTGAGCAGATTTCCCAAATGCATGCAGAGCGAGGATTGTTAATTTACTAATATTTTGCATGGAAGTGAGATTCCACTGCCTGTACTTGAGGGAGCTGGTGACAATGGGGCTGGCAGCCTGTGACCTCACTGCTACAGCTGCCTGAGTTCTAAGATAAATGCCTCTAATTCCTGGGAGAAAACTTGCCTTGTAAAGTCACCTTTGGGGAACCAGGGTACACAGGCTGAGCTCTGGGGAGTATAATGTGAAAAAAGTAGTCTGACAGAGACAGCAACACTGTCTCCTGGAGCATGTGTTCTCTTTCAGAGCAGGGATTAGAGTTTACTTTTATAATAGAAGTATATTTCATACCACTTCTGCTTTGAAAGGGGAGCTAAGTAATAAAAATGATCATCCTCTGGTTAATATTTCAATTTAAAAATCTGTTAGTAATACAGCTCTCACATTTCCTTTTCTCTGCCTCCCTCTTGGCAATCTACCTGCCACTCCTAATGAATTCACTTGATTCATTTAGTAAATATTCAGCGAACACAACACTCTGCTAGATGTTAGAGGTGCAGAACTAAGTAAGAAGCAAAAGATCTTCTTGGGCTGCGAGGGGGCTCAATGGGGGCTCTGAAGACCAGAGTGTGGATCCCCAGCATGCATAGTCAGCCGTGACTCAAGTGCTTGAGACCCCAGCACTAGGGGGCAGAGACAGGAGGACTGCTAGAGCTGAGAAACAGAAAACTCCAGATTCCGGTAAGACCTTGTGTTGAAGGAATAAAGCCAGGCATGACAGGTAGGACACCGGACATCCTCCTCTGTCCTCCACATGCACATGCATGGGTCCAGGCAACCGTGCACACACATGGATACCCCCCCAACAGACACACACACAAAAGAAAACAAGAGCAAAGACTTTCAGTTTATTCACTGGCATTCCAAGCTTCTAGAACAGATTTCCCAGGACATTGTAAGCACCAAGTACACGAAGAGCCTGCAGGCTGTAGGGAGTGAATGATTTGAAACCATGAGCTATCAAGTGTGAGGACTGATGAGTGTGCAATGTACAAGGTCCCCTTGCAAATGCCACGCACTGTGTCAGACTGGAATTCCCTGCCGTGAGCAGAACAGACTTCCTTCCCATCCAGACATAGATACTAACAACTGATCTCCAACCCTCCTGAGGACCACGGAGAAGAGAAGCTTCTTGGCACTTCTCTTAGGGCTTTGGAGTTCAAAGACTCACATGGACTCTCAGCCCCATTGCCATTTAATAATCATGATGTTCCCCACGGTATGACCCAAGCCATGGACCAAGGGGATGTGACCTGCCTTGAGTGTTGTGCAGGCTTAGTGAGGTAAGGGTGTGACATGATGGTGGGTGGCCAGGCAGAGACGTGTTAAGGTGCTCCAGGCAGCCTTCTTGCCTGGTTCAGACACCTTTGGCACCACTCGCCACCTGCCACCTGCGTGACCTGCAGGTGACTTACCTTCTCTATAACTCACAAGCCCCATGTGTAAAATGGGTATAGTCCTCCATTCCATCCCATCCCACTGTGACTAACTGGATGTCCAGTGCATAAAAGTGCTTAGAACATGGTAAGTTCATGTACTTGATTGATAACTATCTTAGGGTTTTGTGTCTTGTTCTGTTTCTTCTTTCTCCTTCTCACGATCATCTTCTAGAATCCGAAACTATCACTAATGATTATGTGCCCTTTGAGGGGAAATACACTGCTTTGCCCCATATAGATATGTTATCAAAGAAATCCAAAATTAATAATGGAGGTTTTCAAAACATCAAGCCAATTTAATTTTTTCTTTAAATGCATCTGTTAATCAATTATAAAGCTGACCTAGTGATTTTATTTGTCTATTCTGTGGTGTGTATGATTGAACCAAGGGCTTTGTGCCCGCTAGGCAAGCCCTCTCCTACTGGGCGAGGTCCCCAGCTACAGTTTTCTTTAAACATCTTTGTCATCTGTGTGATCAATTGAGTCTTAATCGTGTAGCTGAATTGTACTGGACAACAAATGAGCTATTTTCTTTTCTACTTTGTCATTGACTGGGTATCTGTTAGCAGATTTAACTAAAGAACAATCCCAGCCTGACTGCAAAAAAATCTAATGGTTATAGTGAAAGCAATCTTTTAGTATTTGCTTCTGTGTACAAGTGTGGGTTTAAACAGGAAATCCAGGTCTGATATATCCACATCTCTTCATAGAATTCTTGTCAATATGTTGATTTTTTTCACTCACCATAATGCTGGATGCAACTTCACATCTTGTCTTTACTGAGCTTTATGTTTTTAATTAAAGTCCAGGATATTGGGAGCTTTCAGGGTCTGTGAGATGCTTTTCATGCAGATTTCTGTATCACTGGAATTGGGAGAATTGTAACTAAGCATTACCAAGTGAGCCAAATCTCATGACATTTTGAGTCTCTTGGACTAATGAAACTGCATTACACTTGAGTAATAATTTTCCTTTTATAGATTTTTAAATCTCAGTATAATGTCTGCTATTATTGATAGTTATAAAAGCTTAAACAAAAACTTAGTTTTTATTGTAATTACCATTGATCAAGAAGTCTTTGTCAGTTTGTCTGTTTCTGTGATGCTGGTGTTCAGTGCCAGGGCCTTGCGGGATGCTGAGGATAAGCATTGACTATTAGGATATACTTCCACCCAATCCTGTATGAGTCTGGTGAACTCCAGAAATATACGTATACAGGATTGTTTTATTTTTAAAGGAAAGGGTCTTTTAATGTGCTTACAAATAGTGGGGTGGGAAGCAATGTCGATGTCATTTTCTATAGTATATGTAAAGCTCTGTGCCATTGACCGTTCCACTAAGCCAAAAAGTCAGAGAACTCACCAGCACTGAACAAATGCTACTTAGTATAAGTGGTAACCAGGGCTGGCCAGATGGCTCAGTAGGTGAAGGCATTTGCTGCCAAGGCTCACAGTCTAAGTTTGAGCCCCTGGATGCACATGGTGGAAGGAGAGAGCCAACTCCTAAAAGTTGCCCTCTGACTTCCACATACACGCCATCACACATATGCACACACACACACACACACACACACACATGCGCACGTGCATGCGCCCCCCTCACTCTATAACACACATGCAAAATGAATAAATAAAATGTAATTGAAAATCTTTTAATTATAAAAACATATGCTGGGCGTAGGGGGCACATACCTTTAACAGCAGCACTTGGGAGGCAGAGGCAAGTGGCTCTGTGTGAGATTGAGGCCAGCCTGGTCTACATAGTGAGTTCCAGGCCAGCAGGGGTGACAGGGATCCTGTCTCAAAACAAAATGAACAAAACGAAAAACCAAGTAAGTGTTACAGTCAGTGCGCACTGGCAGCCGGCTTTGGATAATGACCCAACACATGGCCATTCTTCCTTGGGACATTTTGTAGTGCAAAATAAGAGAAAGTTTTAGATGAGAAGTTAGCTGTGGTTAAAAGATGCATGCAAAAGCCTCTTCACTCATACCAAAGTTTGCCAACTGGATTGCTTCAGCCAAGAAAGGTATAGGCTGAAAAATATTAAAACCAGGATTATTTTCTCTTCACCAACATCAGTTTTCTGGGAAAGTGGACAAGTGACTGTAAATTCCATATTCCCTAATATCGGTAATTAGCTAAAATGATATTGGGATTTGGGGTTTTACGGAGTGAGAACATTGTTTGAAGTACATGTTTGTTGTTGTGGTTACTGTTTTGTTTTTGAGACAAGGTCTCCTGGTAAACCCAGACTGGCCTTGAACTTACTATGTAGCCAAAGATGGCTTTGAATTCCTGACCCCGCCTCACCTCCCTAGTGCTGGGATTATAGGTGTACCACCATGCCTGCTTGGTTTATGTGACATTGGTGGGAGGAATGCAGGGCCTCATGCATGCTAGGCAAGCACTCCATTAACCTACAGACCCCTAAAATGGATATTTTTAATATTTTATTTATCATTTTTATTTTATGGTTATGAATATATTGCCTGCATGTGTGTAAGTGCCTGTGTTGTACAGTGCCTGTGAAGGTCAGAAGAGGGCATCAGAGCCTCTGGAACTGGAGTTACAGGTGGTTGTTCATTACCATATAGGTGCTAGGAACTGAACCCAAGTCCTCTGTAGGAGCAGCCAGTGTTATGAACCTCTCTGCCCCCTCTTCAGCCCCTAAAATGAGTATTTTTAACACACACACACACACACACACACACACACACACACACACATACACACACACACAGAATGTTATTTCTCCAAGTAAAGCCTCTCTAAATAAATGTTTGGCTTCTGAAAAGAAGAACCAAAACAACCTCCCCCAACCTCTGCCTCATTTGTCTTGCTTTTCTGTAGATTCATCACCAAGTAGCAATGCTGATGGGAACCCAAACATGGAGGACACATCTTTGTCAAAGTCACATTCCCGGGCTAGAAGTGTGGCTCAGTGGTAGAGGGTTTGCCCCTCATGTTAGATGTGCTCCCACAGTAGCAGCAGAATCACTGCTGGTTATTCCCTGGACACTGTCCCTGAGCACCACAGAGCCCCATTCACTCGTTTCTTTATGTGCCCCATCACTGTCTTCCAATTTGGGAATCTCCCTCCGACATATTTTGAATCTACCACTGAAACAGTGTGATTCCCATCCCATCAGATATTCCTGCCCAAAGGAAAGTAAACAGAGATACTGAAAGTTAATTTAGACTGACTGAGCTGATGAATAATGATTTGTTAATTAACTTCAAGTTTCATAGGAACCAGCACTGATATTTAAAATGCAAGCCCATGGCTGCAGTTTGAATGAGAAATGTCTCCCCTAGGTTTATATGTTTGGACACTTGGTCCCCAGCCGGTGGCCCTGTGGGGAGGTTATGGAGCCTTGGGCGGTGTAGCCTTCCTCGAGGAAGTGTCACTGGGGAGAGGTTTTGATTTTTTTTA